>CATOUR010000026.1:2607500-5215000 GCA_951848785.1 Callosobruchus maculatus | reverse complement strand
AGATGTCAGTTACATTTCTGTAAAATTTTTTATGAAGCAGTCTCACATCAATTATTATACAATCTAGCACTATAAACCCGATTCACGGATTTAATGAACAATCAATCTATGCCATGAATTCACTCTTCTTTTAAGGGTCAACATTACAACCACAAAAAGAAAACATAATTATCTGGTACAAATGCGTTTCGTCCATGTTGGAAAAAAAACTCGGATAACTATTCAAACAATTCAAAGTAGAAGGTACTTCCCATAGTTCTCATTATCCAGCTTTGTTCGTCAATGAGAGCATGTAAGGAGAGTAATAACCCAACCATTTGCCTCTATAGGGAGGATAGTAATTTGGCATCAATGGCATGTATACCCTCCATCCTTTTTTGTAGCATCTTTTAGATAAGACAGCAGTGAAGTTAGGTTAGCTAAATTTCAATGTAGGTACATTTTCAACATGTCTATACCAATATCTCATACAAGGCGTAGCCTTTGAGGTGGCAGTATTTGTATTGTAAAGTAAAAATAAATGATAATGATAATTATGATGTCATGAAGAACAAAAAGTATTTCTTCCGAATTTTTCAATTACCAAACTCCAAGACAATAAGACAAAAATGCATATCACTCGGAAAATTGAAAAATTTGTTGTATTCATAATAGGGTGTCCATTGACGTGTGAATGAAGAACCTAGCGGCATATTACACTACTTATTTAGGTTGATTCGAACATTGCCTTGCTCATCATAGAAGCCAAGGGACTTAGAATTTGTGATGTATACAGGCATACGAGTATTATTTCAGATCGTTCTATATTGCGTAACGCGAAAATTATTCAATTGATTTTAACGAAATTTTGACACAGTATTACTACCGCGGTGAGGATGGAAAACTATGTTTTGGAAGAATCGTGTCAGTGGCGGCGCAGCAATAATAAAAAAAACTAAAAATATAAAAACAACCCAAACCTTGTTTTTAGACGTTTTAGGGGTTTCTGATCATTTTCTACGTTTTTTTGGGTGGGTTGTAAAATTGAAAGATTTGTTGTATTCATAATAGTTTGTCCATTGATTATGGAAGAAATACGCACCGGCGTATTTTTTTTAAGTCCATGTGAACATTTCCTTGCCTATTACAGAAACCAAGGGACTTAGAGTTTTATGATGTATACATATACCAGTATTGCTTAATTTCGTTCTATGTGTGTTGGATGTACAATCTGTACATCATATATCTATGTTCTATGATTGACATGACATATGTCAATAGGCGATTGGTTTCCCATCTTATGTCTCATTCTGTATTCTGTATCCATCCATGTAACCTGTTGTATCTGATATAAATATAAAACATGATACTACGACACTGACAGATATGATCACTTGGCGGACCGATTTCGAACCGGTCTGCGCATGACGTCACCGTGTGACAAAAGTGCACAAGCACATGGCGCCAAAGCATTGACTTTTGAAAGTTTTATTTCATTTCCTGTTATATCTGTCTTAGATATTTAATATTCATACAAAATGAAAATAGCTCATCCACAGTATAATATAAACGATACATATTGCTCTGTATCTGAATAAAAAAATGGTGAAATAGTTATACAGAGAATTGATATTAATCGACGCCTGACCCGTTTGCAGTAGTTCCGAGCGTTCTGAATTTCAGATACAAAAATTTGAATCTATGTAGTCAAAAAAATTTACACTGTGGAAAAAGAACAGAGCCAGAGCGGTCTGGACGTATTTTTCTGAAATCTCATATAAGAGGTTGATTGGAGTGCCTAGTGAAACCATCTTTTTGTGCGAAAATTTCTCGGGTAGGGGGTGGAATTTTTATATACTCCATTCAGGAGCCTTTGATTAGCGTTCTTAATTTTTATATATAGATTAAGATGCTGCGTCACCAGCTCTTCAAGCCAATTTACATATGTATTTACTGTAAAATTCTCTTAATAAAAGGTAGAAAAGAAATAAATAAGATGATTTTGTCATTAGAAGTTTTTAAAAATCATGAACAAGCATAATGGCATTATGTTTATGGCCAATGAATATTGATTTTTTTCTGCTAATGATTGGTGGAAAAATACATTACCAAATTTTCTTATTTTTTATTTATTCAAATATATGTCACAACTGCGTATATGTTAAACATAAAATAAAAACATATCACAATACAACAATACAATATCTTTCTGGGCATTGTATTTAGCTAGTACAGGTGAATTCTCGTATACTAAAGATTCCTAGTAATAACAGGTTTTTCCTCAATTTTTTTCAAAATGTTTTCACACGATGTATCTGCTTAATAATATGTTTGAACTAAAAAGTTTGATCCACTTGTAGTGATGATTTCTGATGGCCTGGGTATAGGGCACATTATTTGTTGCTCTCTTGTGTTGTAGTTAGATATTGATTCTGTATATATGAATCTATGGGGAAATATATTTTGGACAGACAATAAGAACTGAAAAAGGGGTGAATAAGAGGAGATATAGAACTAGCCTTTCTCTATATGAATGAAAATGAAATATCAAAATACGTTCTGCAACCTGTAAACCTCCAACCATCTTTTAGCGTATTTTTATTTTATGTAGCTTTTTTTTATTCCAAATAGGAAAGGCGCTAGGAAAGCTGGATACACCGTCGCAGGACCCTGTATGCTTATTACTTTATACTATTTTACAATGTTAGTGAATTTCAGTTTTCTAATATTCGAGGTCTCTCTAATTCCTCTATCAAGAATTCGTATTCTGAAATACATTTTGCGTCTATAAAACAAGCTCATCTTTGCTTCATCAGTCACATATACATTCTCTGATAATTTGTTTAAATTCGCAAGATAGTTTTTTTTCAATGTTCAAAGCGTTTTCATTACAGTTGGAAAATATATGGCCGAGCTCATTACATCTTGCCAAGAACTCATCTGTATGTTTTTGTAGTCCACCTTCTGTTAGATGGTTCACCCAACTGAGAGAAGTATCTGTGCAATCTGGGATATAACCCAGTTTCTCCTTATTTTTCAACTTAAATGCAATGAAACCTGCCAAACTTTCCAAAGCATCCCAAGTAGCGGTAGTGTGACGAATAGTTTTTACTTTTTTATTATTACATCCCACAACCACACAATAAACCATTGTTCATATATGTGTTAAACTCCAGAATCGCAAATAATTAATGTTTTATCAAACTCTACTACGGTAAACGAGTAAACTCAAGAAAATAAACTGAAAATGTTCGGCTATAACCTGTAACTAAACGAGTAAACAAACCCTGTTTGTCACACGCTGACGTCACAGGTGGAAGCGAGACGGAAGACATCATGCGCGTGAGCATACCTTCTAAAGTCGTAGTATCATGAATATAAAATGTTTAATCTTCAAACATCCTTCATTAAAATATCATAATTAAACATGGCGCTGCGAAAACGAACTATATAGAAGATGTTCTAACGATTGGACACGATATTTCCAGTAAGTTCCGCAGAAGTATACAAATATAACATATAACCTAGAAATATGGCTGGAGGCGTGGTGAAGCTACCCCCCGATTTTGATCTGCAAGGGCAGAATGCGGCAACTGAATGGAAATTTTGGAAGACAAGCTTTGAAGACTATCTAGTGGCCACAGGGCAGCACGAGGCAGCTGATACGGTGAAGATGTCTATTTTGAGAAATATGATAGGAACAGAATCTGCACGGATTATGAGTACTTTTGTAGTACCTGAGGAGCAGGAAAATAAGTACGATTTTATAATGACCCTCATCGGAAAATATGTGAACCCAAGGGTGAATGAATGCTTCGAAAGATACAACTTTTTGAAACGGATGCAGAAGGAAGGTGAAAGTTTTGAGCACTTCTTGACTGATCTGAAGCACTTGATGAGGACATGCAACTACAATGTCTTAGACCCCAATCAAACTGCAGAGGATAAGGCACTTCGTGACAAAATAGTAATGGGGATTAAGGATGCTACCACAAGGGAGGCACTACTGAGGGTTGACCAGCTGACATTAGAAAAGGCTATCCAGTTCTGTCGGAGTAGTGAGCAGAGTAAGTTGCAGAATCTTCAGTTCGAGCAAGGGACATCTGAAGTAAATATTGTGAAGAAACGGCAGTCAGGTAACCACAGTAGGACAAACAGGCAAGAAAACCACAAGGTCAGTACTGAGAGTAAAAAATTTAAATGCAGAAGATGCCAAAGCATGCATAGGCCAAGACAATGCCCAGCTTTTGGAAAAAAATGTAACAATTGTGGATTATTAAATCATTTTGCTGTAGCATGTAGGGTGAAAAATGTAAAAACCATAGATCATAGCACTGAACTAGAGAGTGATGATTCTGATGTATTTGTAGGTAATGTTAATCACTTTAAGAATGTTTGTAACTGTAAGAATATAAAGTGCAAGCATAGTCAGGGCATCTGGGAAGAAATAATTAATATTGAAAGTAAAAAATTTAAGGTTAAGCTTGACACAGGTGCTGATGTCAATGTCATTCCATTAGAAAAGTTTAGATTGGTAAACAATCAATTTAAAGTGAGACCTGCTAACTATAAATTAAGAGCTTTTGAAGGTTCTATGTACACTCCAGTAGGAATTGTTAATTTAGGTTGTAAGTATAATAATACTGAAATCTATGAAGATTTTGTGATTGTTGAGGGTGCAACTCAGATTCTATTGGGTGGACAAGCATGTCTACAGTTAAATCTGGTAAAAAGAATAAATACAGCGGAAAAGTCTTGTGTGAAAGAGGAATTTACAAAGCAAAATTCAGATATATTTTCAGGTCCAGGTTGTTTTGCAGGTAAATGTCATATAACTACTTCTAAAGAATTTGAGAGTGTAAGTTATCCCCCTGTTAAGGTACCTATTGCTATAAGGAATGAATTCAAGAAAGAGCTTGATAGGCTAGTAAAACGGCAAGCTATTGTTAAAGTAGATGAGATAGACAGCAATGCAAGTATAAATAGGATTGTGTTAGTTGAGAAGGCTAATGGCAAAATCAGACTTTGTTTAGATCCCTCTGATTTGAACAAACATATCATACGTAAACCTAGGCTTGGTTTGAGTATTGAAGAGTTATGCTCTTGTTTGAATGGTAAAAAATATTTTACAGTATTTGATCTTTCTGAAGGATATCACCACCTTCAATTAGATGATATATCATCATGGAAATGTTGTTTTGCAACCCCCTTTGGTATATACCGTTATCTTGTACTTCCATATGGACTGTCAAATTCTCAAGATTTATTTGAGGAGAAAATAGATGAAATTTTTGGCAATATAAAAAATGTCACAATTTGTCATGATGATATGATTGCTGCAGGATCTACAAAAAGTGAACATGAAGCTGTAGCTAAAATAGTTGAAATTGCAAGAAAGGTAGGTGCAAAGTTTAATAAGGAGAAATTTCAGTATTATAGGAGAGAAGTAAAGTTTATGGGGCAGTTATTTTCAGAAAAGGAAATGCAAGTTGACCCTGATAGAGTAGAGTCATTAGTAAAGCTAAAACCACCTAAAGATAAAACAGAATTGCAAAGAATTATAGGTTCTTTCAATTATGTTAGAAGATACATACCAAACATGGCTCAACATATGAATATTTTATGTGATCTTTTAAAATCTAATGTTGAATGGGAATGGTTACCCAAACAAAATTAGGCTTTTGAGAAGTTGAAAGATATTATTGTTCATGCGCCAGCTCTAATACCATTTGACCCTAAGAAGAAAATAATACTTCAATGTGATGCATCAAAGGATGGAATTGGATGTTGTATGTTTCAAACACATGATAATGTACTAAAATTAGTTGCTTGTGCATCAAGAACAATGAATGATCATGAGGTAAATTATAGTCAGACCGAGAAAGAATTGCTTGCAATATATTTTGGTACACAGAAATTCCATGATTTTATTTATAAAACTGAAACTGATGTTCAGACTGATCATAAACCCATTGTCTCTATTATGAAAAAACCAATTGGAAAAATAGGTTCAATTAGGCTTCAACGACTTAGGCTGAAATTACTTAAATATAACCTTAATGTTTATTATGTTTCTGGTAAAAATGTACAGTTTGCAGATATGCTATCTAGATCTAGTTTAAAAATTAATACATGTGATTATGAAATGTTTGAGATGGTACATTATATAACACGACACTTGCCTATGAGTGATGAAAAAAAAGTAGAGTTCAGGGAAGCTACATCAAAAGATAAAATTTTGAGTAAACTTTGTGATTATTACTACCTAGGTTGGCCAAAACCTAAACAAAATGAATCTGTTTATAGAAACTATTACAATTTGAAAAATGATATATATGTAGAAGCAGGATTAGTTTTTGTCAACAACAAAATCATTGTTCCAGAAAAACTTAGGTCTTATATATTACAGTTGTTACATAAAGGCCACCTCGGTATTAACAAAACTATAAATAAGGCAAGACAGTTATTTTTTTGGCCAAATTTGTCAAATGATATAAGAAATATGGTACAACAATGCCGTACTTGTGAGAAGTATATGCCAAATAACTACAAAGAACCAATGTTATATCATTCAGTACCTAAACTGAGATTCAATAAAGTATCTACTGATATTTTAGAGTATGGATCCAAACCGTATTTAGTAATAATTGATCATTTATCACACTGGTTAGAACTGTGTCCATTATCTTCCAAAACTGCAGAAGCTGTTATAAATTGTTTCCAAAATATTTTTACTCGTTTTGGATACCCCCAAACAATTATAGCTGACAATTTGCCTTTCACATCATTTAAATGCAAAGATTATTATAAAAATAAGGATATAACGATTTTAACCTGTACACCCCATTATCACCAAAGTAATGGATTAGCAGAAAAGGCTGTGTCTATTAGTAAAAAGATTTTGCGTAAAAGCTTGGAGGAAAATGAGGATTATAGGGAATTAGTCATGGAATATAATAATACCCCCATACTTACAATAGGAGCATCTCCATCACAAGTATTACAAAGTAGAATACTTCGTACACAGTTACCCGTACTTAGCAGTAAACTTGAACCTAAGATCGAAACTAAAGTATATGAGTCCCTTTGCAAACATAAAAAACTTACCAAAGCAAACTATGACAAACACAGTAGAAATCAGACAGATGAATTCACAAAAGGGGAGAAAGTAGTCATACGAACAAACCAGGATAAAACTTGGGAAAAAGCAACAGTTTTGAGGAAAGCTGGAGAACCAAGGTCATATTGGGTACGTAAACAAAATAATAACAAAGTTGTTAGACGTAACACTAACCAGATGAAACTATCATGTAGCAAAGCTAAATATAGTGAACACATCCTGGAACCTGAGTTATACCCTGAACAATCAATGCAATGTAATTTAGGTCATAGTGATAATAAGTTAAGAGTGACAAGTGATATGCCCAGTGATACTGTGAAACCAAGTGTCAGTGATAACCGCCATCTGATCTCTAGATCTGGACGTCACATTAAACCTATTGTAAGACTAAATCTTTAAGGGGAAGGTGTTGGATGTACAATCTGTACATCATATATCTATGTTCTATGATTGACATGACATATGTCAATAGGCGATTGGTTTCCCATCTTATGTCTCATTCTGTATTCTGTATCCATCCATGTAACCTGTTGTATCTGATATAAATATAAAATGTTTAATCTTCAAACATCCTTCATTAAAATATCATAATTAAACAATGTGTATTGCGTAAAGTAAAAATTATTAAATTGATTTTAATGAAATTTCGACACAGAATTGACTATCGCGGCGAGAGTGGAAAACGTGCCAGTGTCTGAAAAATCGCGTCAGTGGCACAGCAACAATAATTAAGAAACTAAAAATATAAAAATAGCTCATACTTCGCTTTGAAACGGTTTAGAGGCTCCTGATCGTTTTGCATCGTTCAGTGGAAGCATGCAGAATGAAAACTGTGGCGTCCTAGTTTCTAAGGAGGGAGACGCAAGAAACTATTTACGAGAGTCTTTGTGTTGGATGTTTTTTTGCGGGAGGGTGGGCGATGATTTGGTTGCAAAGGGATTTCAGACTATAGTTTCATGCAATGGGAAAACAATAAAATCATTATGTGTGGGAAGTACTGAGTCAATCAACATGACTCCATTTTTTTAGACGAGTTCCAAACTAGTGCACATTTTTTGTTACATAAAATATACCGAAGTGACTAATGGACTTCAGAAAACTTCATCACTATCCAAGACAATAGTTATTAGCCAATAAGAACTAATTCAATGCTTTTCCATTGTTCCCTATAAAGTAGATTAGCAAAAGATGCCTCTAGCTAGCTACTGACTCATATGTATTGTAGTTTATCGCGAATAACATTTGTTTGACTTCATCAATGATGACACAAAAAACCACTGAAAACTAATTCAGGGTATTTCTTTAGACCAGTTGTGCAACGAATATAATTAGCGATAACAAAGCTCTATTAACGATTTTATAATATTGTGGTATCTGTGATTAATAACATACGCTATAATTCCGCTTAGTATCACTCCCAACGCGTGTGCGGTCGAAACGAAAACAGATCTCGATAATCACGAGTTTTTGAAGTGGCCGTTACTTGTTTGTTGTGATTACTGCCTATATAACGTAACACGTAAGTACACTATACACTTTTTATATGTTTCACACTAATGCATATACTTTCTAAAATTGTTGTCCCCATAACTTTAACCGTATTCTCCGAAATGGAAAAATGGAGTCAAGTTGATTGACTCAATACTTCCCACACATAACTATGATACCATTTTGTTATTTTCTCATTACATGAAGCTATAGTCTGCGATCCCCTTGCAACCAAACCATCGCCCGCTTGCCCGCAAAAACTCACTCAAAAGCTCTCGTAAATAGTTTCTTGCATCTCTCTCCGTAGGAACTAGGACGACACAGTTTTTATTCTACAAGCGTCAACGTCAACTGTACAAAACGAAGCTCTCAGGAACCCCCAAAATGCCTAAAAACGAAGTTTGAGCTGTTTTTATATTTTTTGTTTTTTGATTACTGCTTCGCCGCCATTGGCACGATCTCTAACAACCATACGCGTTTTCCATCCTCGCCATGGTAGTAGCACTATGTTGAAACGTCATTGAAAAATTTCAATAAAAAAGCCCCTTCATTTCTGTAGTAAGCAAAGCAATGTTCGGATGGAACTAAACAAGTATATTATACAATTTTTTTTGTTTTACAACCTCCTGATCCCAACCACCCCAATTTCACCCCCACCAAAAAAAAGTAACCAGGAACACCTAAAAAGCCTTAAAATTAAGGTTTGAGGTGTTTTTATATTTTTAGTTTTTCTATTATTGCTGCGCCGCCACTAACACGATTTTTGAAAACAATACGTGTTTTCCATCCTCGCTACGGTAATAATACTGTGTCGAAATTTCATTAAAATCAGTTCAACAAATTCCGGGTTGCACCATATAGAACGATCTAAAGCAAGACTCGTACATGTATACGTACATCAGAAAACTTAAAAGTACCAGCAAACTCATGCATTTTTTGTCCAAAGTAGTAGTAGTAGTGATGAGGAGGCGAAGCCAGGCAAATAGGCCACCTTTGGCCCTTTCTGAACCTCACGGAATCAACACTAAGAACACTAAACGCCTACGTCCTAGAAAGCTCTTTTTCAAACTTACCCTTCTTGCCAAAAGTCGTATGTCGGACCATCTCGCTGAACATAGTGACTCCTCCCCGAACACCGTCGTGCCGGATATCTGAACCCTGAGGTTGCGAGACACGTATGTGGAATGCTGTTTTGTTCTCCTTCCAGTATCTGGAGCAGATGGTGGTAAACCATTCGACATGCAAAAAACCAACACGATGCCAAAATAAAACGGGTTATGTCGCAACCCAATGGAAGCTGATCCTGCTGGACACTGGCCAGACAAATAGAGGGGAACTTTTCGAGGCCGGCGAACAGTGGCAACAGATTCTAAGGACAAAGCCAAAGTATTTGTCAAAATGTTTGCAACAAATTCCACTATAAATGTTTCTCCCAGTGTCTGGGTACCATCGATACCAATGGTTCCTATAGTTCCTCAAGCTATGAGTGAGATAACGTTCAAAACCAGAAGAGTCGAGAAGCTGGGACAATCAGAGTTGGGCGTCGACGCGTCGACTTTTATTGTCGATCTCGGCGTGTCGACAATGCGTCGACAATGTCAACAATTCATTGTTGCAGGTTTGAGCTTAGGTTTGTTATTTATCTGATTGCTACGGTCACTTGTTTTGACTGTGTTAGATTGTGCATTGTATATTATCTACACCCTACATATGATAATAAAGTCTGCTCACACTGCCAAAATAAATTCATTTCTCTTTAGACAGCTTAACAAGCAAGGCATAGAGGAGTGAGATGAACTCAATACTAGACAATGTAACGTATTTGAGTTATTCCTAAAAATTATCGCTGAGCTTACTGGACGTTACATTAAAACCATTAAAATGCGTCAGTACCTCCACTAAAACTTGTCATTTTTCTTTCTTGTGAGACTGACGACTAACAGTTTTTCAGGAATGTTTGCTACTCTTTTTGACAAAAACGTATGCAAACCTTTGATATTTTGGGGATGGCTCAAATGGAGTGCCCGGTATTAGGAAGGTTACTAAAATTTCGGCTTCTTCTGCGCCACTTGGGCGATTGCTCTCTAACTGGGGACATATATTCGCACGCCTCTTAGAAACAGACTGTGCTTTGACCATTCAAAAATGCTGGTCCATTTATATTTTTCTCTTCAAGGTGAGAATAATGGGGGCAATTTTGGTGCCGATTCAGCGTTCA
The DNA here is from genome assembly GCA_951848785.1 of Callosobruchus maculatus. NCBI lineage: Eukaryota > Metazoa > Arthropoda > Insecta > Coleoptera > Chrysomelidae > Callosobruchus > Callosobruchus maculatus. The sequence continues at coordinate 5,204,195 of CATOUR010000026.1, read as the reverse complement.
ATCCTAATGACGTAGAAGAAGAAGAGGACGATCGACGGTAGCTATTTGACCATGTCAGAATAAAAAAATAATGATCTTATAGTCTCACTTAACATTTGTCTATTTTTTTCGTTCAAACATGTTCAAACGAAAGAACTGTAGCTATAGGTTCTGTAGTGAACCAATTGTCGACATTGTCGACACTTATAACGTCATCTATAGAGTCGACGTCGACATTATAGTTGACGCGCAGACAACAGAATTGTCGACATGACATTGTCGACGTCGCCGTCGCCCAACTCTGGGGACAATCACTTGACACCTATAAGGCAACTGGACCAGGGGTGTGAAACTCAAATGAGGACCCTGTGTAGCGGCGTTAGCGCTAGCCACCTAGCGGGTTTGCGTGAATTATTGATCAGCCAACTCTGTTTCAAACAGATTCCTAGATGCATCAATAGAAGTGGCCTAATTTATTGTGACGCCTAACGTCATTTTGACAGCCATTGTCGTAAGGGACTAAATAGAGTGCGGTAAGGTAAGAGGTAACGTAAGACGTAAGGTAATAAACCTGTGGAATCAGATGAGAGTGTTTATAGTCGTAACGTAAAAAGAAACGTTACGACTATAAACACTCTCATCTGATTCCACAGGTTTATTTTCTTACGTCTTACGTTACCTCTTACCTTCTCTTCTTATGACGCCGTCTCCTTTCGAAGGTTGGCGATCCAAATAGCTAACGTAGTCCTAGATACGGCCATGCGGAAAATGTCAAGTGATGAGCAACCAAACCATCTTCGGATGTCTTTCAACCATGAATTTTGTCGTCTACCGACAGACCTTTTACCTTGGACTTTTCCTTCTATAATCAGTCGCAACAGTTCGTATTTTTCCCCTCGCATGATATGACCTATATAAGCCGTTTTTCGTTCCTTGATGGTAAGCATGAGTTCTTTTTGTTTCTTCATACGATTAAGGACTTCAACGTTCGTTATTCTTTGAACCCATGATATTCTGAGTATACGGCGATAAATGTACATTTCAAAGGCGTCGATTTTCTTTTCCAATGTAGCATCTAGAGTCCAACTCTCACATCCGTACAGGAGAACCGAGAAAATGTAGCATCTGACCATGCGTATCCGAAGTTTTAGGCTGAGATCTGACCTTATGAAAAATCTTCGCATACTCATAAATGCCTTTCTGGCCTGTTCAATGCGGCATCTTACTTCTTTCTTCGGGTCACATGCCTCATTTACAATACACCCCAGATATTTATATGACGATACTTGTTCCACCGTACTACCATTGATAATCAGATGAGCCTGTACAGGTGTCTTGGCAAAGGCAACGACTTTAGTTTTTGCAGTATTTATAAGTAGGCCAAAGTTTTCACTGTGTCGTACAATACTATCTATCAGCCTTTGTAAGTCCTGCACATTCTCAGCTAACACAACGGTGTCGTCCGCATACCTGATGTTATTGATTATTTTCCCGTTGATCTTAATTCCATACTCCATTCCTTCCAGAGCTTCTTTGAAAATAGCCTCAGAATATATATTAAATAAGAGCGGCGATAAGACACAACCCTGTCTTACACCTCTTTTAATCATCGCCGCTTCTGATGTGGTACACTCAACGTTTATTGCTGCGTTTACCTCTTACCTTACCGCACTCTAATCTGTACTTAACTGACATTGTCGTTGCTCGCTTTTATCGATTGGCATCTTTTTGCAATTTTGTACTACCTTTGAGATTTTTGTCTGCTCATTGTTGTCTATATGTATTTAGGAATGGGTTCTAAATATTTACGCCGTTGTCTTGCGCCAAATTGCAAGAATGTGGATGCGCGAAGGTAAGTGATTTGCCTAATTTATACCGCTCACCTCATTTTTGTATTGTGAATTTTGATGCAAAATTAATACAAGATTGATCATTTCTACATGAAATATACATATATCATTTGAATGCATTACTAAACACTACTACTCATACTCATATAACTTGTACGTGTGCAGCATTCCCTCTCTTTGGCAAACCATTGCATTGAAGGTGAGGTCTGATGGTCTAAAAATACATTTTTTTATTTCAGACATTAAATCCCATCTGATCAGCGTATACAGAGACACTAGTTAGAACGGATTAGCAACCCAAACCTACAAATATACAAACATCCTGCCTGCATCAATATGAATAGTTAAGGAATATTACCTCTTTACTCTTCAAGTTATATGCCATCAAAGGATTGTAATTATCATGGAATAGTGATTCTAGTGAAAAAATCATGCTTTACTTTTATATGAATTGTTTTTGTACCTTGTGTATCTGATTTTATTTAAGCAATTGTCGTATTGAAATAAATTACAAAAGGGTTTGTTTTGCTTTATTACAGTAATGCATATCTAATATATTCCCATTCTTACATAATCAGTTGAATGTCCTATACAACGTGGTAGCTTGTCACAAAAATTTACCTAACTCATTAATTACCTGTTTTGAAAATTGTACCGATTAGAAAAGTTAAAACACTAATTTAAAAAAAAATGGAGTACGTGTCTTGAACAATATTAGTTTTATTTATTATTACGCCACTGATCAATTCCATTTTTTTAAATTAATGCTTTAGTTTTTTTTAATCAGGTCCATTTTCAAAACAGGTAATGAATGCTTAAGGTAAATTGTTATGACAAGTTACCACGTTGTCTGGAGGCTGAATAAGCTTATATGGTATTTCAAAAAGCCCGCTCTTTTCGTAACCTACCCCACCTATCGTCGGTCACCTACACCAAACTTTTTAGATTGACCTAGGTCGTGAATATCTACAGTTTCCTGTAATCGATTCGTGAATGCATTGTAGTGACACACGCAAACCGAATAGATGGCGCGGATGTCAGTCAAAAATGCCATGCCAAATTTTCATACACAGAGTGTCCAGTCTTTCAGTGGATCTATTGTCAGTGAACTGGACATAAACCCCACTGTCATTGTGAAGAAGTGTGCACTGGAGCTTGCTCCCATAGTTACCCGCCTGTTTCGATGTCTTCACAAAAGGCAGTCATCTTATATCCAGCCGGTTCCACGAAAGGAGCTCCAAAGCCGATTCAACCAACTATAGTTCGCTATAGCTGTAATCAGCAAAGTGATGGAGAAATGCGTTAACCAGTCGCTCATGAAATACTGAAGCTTCATCACTTAATCAACGACAGTCAATATGAATTCTGACATCAAAGGTCAATTAGAAAAGTCTTACCTTACATGTGTGGAGCAAACTCATCCATTTGATTGGCGAGGCTTACGTGGTTGCTCTAGATATTTCCAAGGGGATGGTCAACTGTAGCATGCGGCTTTCCTAAACAAGCTTCCATCGTGCGATCTTCCCGTTAAACTGTGCGGTTGATTGGTAGACTTCGTCTCTGCTCTCAATATTAACCCTATCGTGGTAGATTGCGCACCGACATTGCTTCTGTCTGATATACGAGTAGGTATATCATTGATATATCAATGATCTATTATTCTGTAGGACCTCAAATCCGCAGGAATCCTGAGCAATAGACAGATCTTTGTGATCAAGCTGGAACGTAGAAGGATGGCAGTGGCTGATTCGCTGCCAAATGAGCTGGAGTCCATTACAGCTTGTGAACTCAAGGATATGGTAAAACTGAATGGTTCCAAGACCCAGTACTGTAAAATATCAAACAAAAAGTGTCCAAGCGTGCATCCCGCCGTGGATAATCAGGCTCTGCCAATAAGTCGCTTTTTCAAGCATGTTCAGATCAGAGTAATCATGATTTGGCACCAACATGTTTTGTCAATTGTATAAATCCTAGATCCGGGGGGGGGGGGGAGGGTCCGGACCTCCTAGACCCCCCTCTAAATACGTGCCTGGGTCTGGAGTACTGCTAACGTGTCTAAGAAGCTGCTGAGTCTACTACCCTGTTTATACTTGATGCGGTTCAAAGAAGAGTAATTTGACTAATCGGTGACACAGCCTTGACGCGTCACCTCTAGCCGCCTTTTCACCGGCGACGGCGTGCAGTTGGCGACCTCTCGCTATTCTACAGGTACGCAAACTCAGGCTGCTCCTCTCAGTGCAATCCTCTATAATTCCGCTGCTAGATGCACCATAGAGACTGTTCTATCTCATCCCAATGCGGCCATTCTTCACACATCATGAACCGAGCAGTACGACCGCACATTTTTCCCAGGATATCCAGGGCTTGGAATTGACTACTAGACATGTATTTGTATTTATTGAACCTTTAAGTTAGTGTTGGCGTAGTCAAGTCTCATGTGAACAAACTTCTCCTAGTACAACCTTTCCATAGCCTACCGCGGCTTGCTCAGTTATAAAAAAATGTTTTTTCAGGGTATTGCACAATGCTTTATGAATACAAAAAATGGAGTCAAGTTGATTGACTCAGTACTTCCCACACATAATAATGATTTCATTTTATTGTTTTTCCATTGCATGAAGCTATAGTCCGAAATCCCCTTGCAACCAAATCGTTGACCACCCTCCCGCAAAAAAACGTCCAACACAAAAACTCTCGTAAATAGTTTCTTGCGTCTCCCTTAGAAACTAGGATGCCACAGTTTTTATTCTGCATGCTTCAACTGAACGATGCAAAACGATCAGGAGCCTTTAAACCGTCTAAAAGCGAAGTATGAGCTGTTTTTATATTTTTAGTTTTTTAATTATTGTTGCTGACACGATTTTTCAGACACTGGCGCGTTTTGCACTCTCGCCGCTATAGTCAATTCCGTGTCGACATTTCGTTAAAATCAATTTAATAATTTTTGCTTTACGCAATATGCATAGAACGAAATTAAGCATGTATACATCACAAAACTCTAAGTCCTTTGGTTTCTGTAATAGGCAAGGAAATGTTCACATGGACTTAAAAAAATTCGCCGGTACGTCTAAAAACAAGGTTTGGGCTGTTTTTATATTTTTAGTTTTTTTATTGCTGCGCCGGCACTGACCGGATTTTTCCAAAACATACACATTTTCCATCCTCGCCGCGGTGGTAATACTGTGTCAAAATTTCGTTAAAATCAATTGAATAATTTTCGCGTTACGCAATATAGGACGATCTAAAACAATACTCGTATGTCTGTATACATCACAAATTCTAAGTCACTTGGTTTCTATAATAAGCAAGGCATTGTTCAAATGGACCTAAAAAAGTGTATTATGCCGCTAGGTTTTTCATTCACAGGTCAATGGACAGCCCATTATGAATACTATCAATTTTTCAGTTTTTCCAACCCCCCACCCCCCAACCACCCCAAATTCACCTCTATCCAAAAAAGCAGAAAATGATCAAGAACCCCTAAAACGCCCAAAAACAAAATTTGGGGCGTCTTTATTTTTTTGTTTTTTATTATTGCTGCGCCGCCACTGCCACGATTTTTCCAAAACATACGCGTTTTCCATCCTCGCCGCGGTAGTAATACTGTGACAAGTTTCACAAAAATCCATTCCATAGCTTTTACGTTACTCAATACAGAACGATCTAAAGCAATATTCCTATGTATTTATCAGAAAAAGTCCCTTGATTTCTGGAATGGAAGGCAAGGCAATGTTCGGGTGGGCCTAAAAAAGGGTATTATGCCGCTAGGTCTTTATTTTACAGGTCAATGCATAGCCTATTATAAGTACAACACATTTTTGAGATTTACAACCCCCCACCCCCCCAACCACCCCAATTTCACCCCCACTCAAAAAAAAGTAGAAAATGATCAGGAACTCCTAAAACACCTAAAAACGAAGTTTGAGGGATATTTAATTTTTTTGTTTTTTGCTAATTACTCCGCCGTCCCTGCACCGACTTTCAAAATTATAAGAACATTACCTACTACGGCCCCCCCAGCATATCGCTGCCCAAATTTCATCACAATCCATACAGTGGTTACTGAGATTACGAGGCTAGAAAAACGCGCACAGACAGACAGACAGACAGGCAGATCGACAGAAAGACCGACAGACAGACAGACCGACGGAAATAAGTGATATGGATTTTCGTTATGTTGATTTGCTATTTTTCTTTTTTTCTGAATAGTGTTTATATACAGGGTGATCAATTTATACTTCGAAGTTTGATACCTCCGTTATTATGGCAGAAACAAAAAAAACTTTTGGGTTATTGATGAGGTCACGACATACCAAAGTTTTGTTTTTTCAAACGGAACACTCGATACATTATCCCAAATTTGAATTGTGCTCGCTTTCCCTATTCCGGAAATATAAGGATTTATTAGGTTAAACAGGGTAATTTCAGAGATATGGCCACTTGTATGTGAACATTTTAATGAATTCATCACCCTGTATCTTAAAAAATCAATAACTGGAAGCTTGATTCTCATGGCTAGAATAATTTCATCGTTGTCTAGATTTGTCTAAAACTGTCAAGTTTCTGCTATCTTTGATTTTGTGTACAGGGTGAACCAAAACTCGCGACCATAATTCTCTTTTTTATTTTGAATGGAACACCCTGTATTTTATGGCATCGTCAGAAAGTTATTACAAAATACTTCCACTTTTATTAAGCATTCCCTTTACCTAAATGTGACAGTTATGAAGCTAGGGACTCAAAGCACACGAATGAAAGAACTAACAGAAAGTCGTAACAGGAAAAGGAAATCAATTAAACATTTGTAGCTTCCGCTAGAAAAATCTTCGGTTTATAAGACAAGAGTCAATCACTTTTGCATGGTTAACCATAATCCATTTTCTAGTTTTTGATACGGTCACACATATGTGAACCTTCTTGTAATAACTGATATTCTGTATTCTTATTTTTGTAATTGATATGTGCTTTTCGATTTGTTAATTGCCAACTGTAGTCATCAATTGAAACTAAAATATTAATTTCAATTATTTAATAAATATAACAAGCCTAGCATATATGGCCAACTCCAACAAAAAGCAGAATTTGGCAAAAGTATTGTTTTACTACTTCAAATCGAAATAACTCCATAACTGGTACATTTAGGTGTAGGGAATGCTTATAAAGGTGAACGTATATTGTAAGAACTTTCTGAGGATGCTATAAAATACAGGGTATTCCATTTAAAATAACAAAGAAAATTATGGTCGTGCGTTTTGGTTCATCCTGTATACAAAATCAAAAATAGCAGAAATTTGATAATTTTAAACTAAACCAGACAACCACGAAATTATTGTAGCATTGAGGATCAAGCCTTCAGCTATTGATTTTTGAAGATACAGGTTGATGAATTCATTAAGATTTTCACATAAAAGTGGACATATCTCCAAAAATACCCTGTATAACCTGATAAAACCCTATATTTGTGGAATAGGGAAAATGAGCTCAATTTAAATTTGAAAAAACACAACATTGGTATGCCGTAACTTCATCAACAACCTTGTATATTATAAAATAATTTTAAAATGTAGACCTAAGCTTTACCTACAACGATTATTCGAATTATTTTTTTGTATCTCTCATAATAATTATGGTTGTTTTTCATGGGTTTCGGTCAACGGTTGAAACTATAACTTTCCTTCACTACGTTTCGGTTTATTTTAATCTAAACCATCTTCAGGTGTCTATAAATGAATAGGAAATGATCTGTATATAATAAAAATAAGAATAAAAATACAAAATAACCACAAAAAAAAACAATTAAATAAAATAATTAAAATTGTATGTGTAAAGTAGAAATATAACCCACTATAAAGTTATTAAACATAAAGTTAGTGATTTTATTTTCGTTTATTGAAAATGAAAATAACATAATTAAATTTACTGAGACAAGGAAAATAATAATCACAAACCTATTTACGTTAATTTCAGATGTCGGTTGCATTTCTGTAAAATTGTTTTGTTTGTGAAACAGCCTCTACGGGTTGAGAGAGTTGAATGACCAGTACAGCGTTTTTAGGATATTGTAAAATACAATATAAAAGATTGATGGAACAATAGGGGTGAAAGCTTTTGTATCTATATATGTATACATAAATATGGTTTGTTAGATTATTCCAAGATGCAGAAACCGTACTTTATTAAATTATTATATATACGAGTATCTCCTAATTGATCTATATCTGTTCTTAAATTTTGGTGATTCTTAATATGAATTATTTATTTTATATTTCATTTGTGTTGGTTACATTCACGAGTCAATATTTTTGGATTGTCGAAATTAAATTTATGTCCTGTATTTAAGCTATGTTTTGAGCCATAGACTCCTTGCCATTCAACGTATCGTACTTATGATTATATATCCTGTTTTTTAAATATTGTCTTGTTCGCCCAATATATACTCCATCACAGTGTGTGCATTCAATTTGATAAACGGTATTTGTTATATTATGTGTTTCTGTTTTTGGTTTGAAATTAAAGTATCTGTATGTTGAGTTTGAAGGTCTGTCAGCTATTTTGATTTTGTATGGTTTAAGACAATCTCATAATAACGGAGGTATCAAACTTCGGAGTATAAGTTGATCACCCCGTATATTTATATGTATTAATAGTAGAATGTATTTGAAGGGTAAATAGATTATCAATATTATTAGCTATAACCATATTCGCGGAGGTATGAACCTGGGGTTAGGGTTCACTAGTAGACTGCGAAACCTATAATAATCTAATAATGTACTTATAGTATGTACATGCATACATAGATACATATTTATGCATGTACAGCTGTGGTAATGTCAGTATATCACTTATACGCCAATCAAATTAGGATTTTTTCTGAAATTAATTCCCAGCAGACTGGGAATCATCTTAATACCTTTAATGGATTCTAGACATCTGTAATCTGAGATTGCACCGTCGCAGGTGGTGAGCTTAACTTTTGACAGCCCAAAAACTGTCAAATTTTTGCACTTTTTTTAGTTTTTTGCTTATAGCTGGAAAATGATGCGTCGGACGGAAAATGTCGTTCTATGCAATATCGAAAACGACTAAATTTTACTTTTTACTTTTAATTTTCATTTGAAGAAATGACATCTAAAACTTTTAGGTGGGTTTAGCGGTAGAGCCTAAATCAATAGAGCGGTGAATTTTTTTCATTTCAGTGCAAACTAACATTTTGCGGCTATATAAGACTACATATTTTTAAATCTGATACTCCTATTGAAAAAGCCAATGGAATAAGAGATGCAATAAATATAATTTTACGTTACATAGATACCCCAGTTTTAAAATTCAATCATATTGACATATATAATTTTAAAACAATTTCAGATCTGTTTGCTTTTACTTTACCCTTTTGGCTGGACTTCATTTCACCCTTGGTATATGGTCAAGCTATATCTCTTTCGAAAGCAGTACAGTACAATGATACTAGACGTAACATCTGAAAATGAAAAAGTTATTCTACTTTGAATTTCTAAGTATTTACTTTACAGCACCCATCGTAGATATCTATGGAAAAGATAAGCAACGGCATCAACCGCAACTCCTGGAATTGGAAGATAAAAAAATTATGATATTTTCCATTTTTCATGTTGAATCTACTGGAGAAGTGTAGATAAACAACATCAGGTTAGTTTAGCTTGAATTTGGCTTATGCAGGCGCAGTTACTAAATACGGAGGTCCGTATGTCCGCAGAAAAAACTCACTATGATATCTCAATACTCTATACATCGTTTTTGATGGTTACCCTAATGCGGCATCAGCAAAGAGTACCAAATCAGCTGAGCGGCTTCGCCGTAGAAGCAAGTACTCTTTTGCAAATGTGGTATTCACTGTTGTAAGTTGAAGTTTGCCAAGTTTCTTCAAATGAACACGACATTGCAAAACACTGTCAGGGCCTTACATGATGAAGATGCAGATCCTGAGGTTCTCATTTCAGCAGGTCATCTGTTCTTAGCAGCCCCCTATTCGCCTAAGGCAGATGCGACCTCCTTGGACCAAATCCGTTACAAGATATTTTCTCAATCTCTAACAAAGCCAACTTTCGAACTGCCTTCCCTACCTCCAACAAATGCAGCTGCCTCTTAACATATTCTGCGGGTGCACCTTCAAATCCAGGGCTGGTATGATAGATCAAAGGATCCTCTTAGCTGGGGTTGGAGGAAGATGGATCTTAGCCTTATCCCCATTACAGATACCAAGGAGCCATCTCCAACTGAAATTCTGAATATTGTGTCCTGCAAATGTACAAAGCAAATGTACAGGGAAATGTAGCTGCCGAAAAGTAGGCATAAAATGCTCAGTAATATGGCTCAATTGCGACTTCCAATCATGCTCTAATTCAGCACCCTTTGAAGATGAAATTCCCGTGGATCCAGAAAAGATTGAAAATAGTTCCTTTGAAGATGATCCAGCTGAATAGGACCTCAATATGTAATCGCGCTTTTAGAGCTTTTCAGATGAAGGATCATCAACGTCTAAGAAAATACGAATACGAATGCTGCTACAGAAACATCTGTCGTGTCATCAAATACTCGCACTTTGTGTCAATGAGATCTCACACTCAGTATTCCTTAAAATACAACAATGTTTTATCCAATGGGAAGAGTATTTGATAATTAACTATAGCCTGTTGTCGATCCAACGATAATGATCATTGAATTCAGTATAAGATACCTTTAGTTCAAGTACTGCTTACTAAAGTCTCAAATAGCATGAAAATGTGGTAAAGGCCTGAGTCGTTGTGTCTATTAAAGTTGCCTTTTAGACAAGACGAGCCTTTTCATTGACCTAATTATCACCAGATACTATTGTAACAATAATTTTAATGTGTATATTAAAAACAAAAGAATGATTTAAGAGCGTTATACCTGCGACGGTGCAAACTCAGATTACACGTACGTACATAGTATCCAATAAAGGTATTAAGATGATTTCCAGCCGGCTGGGAATTAATTCCAGAATCCGGGTTTTTTCGACTCTATTTGATTGGCCTATTAAACTAAACTACGCTGATGATTTACGTAACAAGTCCCGAAAATGATATTTTACGGGACGAGTAGTCTGCGAGTCCCGTAAAATCATTTTCGGGTAGCGTTACGTACAATATTTTTTCTGCAGCCGTTTATTAGATAAAATATTAAAAAATAATACGGACAGATACTATAAATATTACTTATGAACATTACAGCCGTCCCGAAAATAGAAATTTCGGTATGATTTATTACTTTCGGTACGATTTAATAAACCATACCAAAAGTTCTATTTTCTGGACGGCTTCAGAAAAAAAAATTTAAGGCGATGACCCTGAGGGCAGAGGATATACAAGGGGGTGAAGCAGTTTTCAGTTAAAAAGTTGTCCGACTTGACAAATATTTCGACGTATCTCGGCGTTTTTTCCTCTAATCAGTGATTTTCGATAAATCCGTGGTGGAAAGTTTTCAAATGAACACCCTGTATATAAAAACGTTTATTAGCTTTCATTGAAAAACAGTCAAAAAGCAGCAATGCTCCTCTTCTGTCGTATGATATGGTATAAAAATCAGTACCCACTTTTCAATTAAGCAAAGCTTTTTGTTAATGAACATATTGTCAATTGCTACAGTTCACCTTGTACATTAATTATCTTAAGGGCCAGTTTCACCACCTCCTGATAAGTGTCAGATAGCCTAGCCCTAGCTGCAAATGAACTAACCAGAACTGATGCATCCTGGCAAGACTGTAATAATCTACAACGACAGCAGACAAGCACTCCTAACCTTGAAAAGAGCTTGCATCACATCAGGGCTGGCAATACAATGCCACCAATCTTTAGCCCATGCTTCAGACAAAAACCGTATTGTCCTGAGGTGGATTAAAGGGCACAACAACAATAAAGGCAACTGAATGGCGGACGCTCCAGCCAAGAAGGCCGCTGGCCAAAGTATTTTAGGACCAGCTGACCTTTCTGGAATGTCGACAACCACAATTTAGGAAATAGCCAAAAAACACTCCCATGCCCAAATGGTAAGACGATGGGAAGAACTAGAAGGATGCCGATTTGCCAAGGCAGCTCTTGCACGTTTTGGCATGGGAATATCCAAGAAGTACTTGGTGATGACCAGGTCATAGTAGAATTCCTAACTGGCCATTGTCAACTCAGGAAACACCTCCTCGTTATGGAGTTAAGTGACTCAACTCATATGTAGAACGTGTGAAAGCGAAGACGAAACTGCGGAGCACGTCACATGTGAGTGTCCAGAGTTATCTTTCGTTAGAGAGTGTGTGTGTTCGGCGAATCTTGGCCTACATCTGCCCACATAAGGGAGATGTCCCCTAGCGACTAGTCCACCTTCTTAAAATTGGCAGGATGGACAATGACCTGAGGAAACAGTTCTCTGGGAGGATACACGATGGGCCAGTTGTGACTTAAGTGCAGTATAGGACTACTCACCCTCCACACTTCCCAGATACAGATAGCCCAACCCTAAGTTTTTGTCACATATTCTGACCTACGTCGAGGGACAAAGACAAAATATGTACATAAGCTGTCTGATAATTATCAGGAGGTGGTGAAATTGGCCCTAAGTATTTTGTTAGTTGCTGCTTTCTGAGGTTGTTGGTAGTACGTTGTCACGTAATATACAGGATGTTTCCTAATTGAATGTCAATATTTATGGGGGCGATTTTTAGGTCCATTTAAAGAAGAAAACTTCATATGAATGTATGTCTTAAACGTCTTACCTTTTGAGATACGGGGTGGTAAAGTTTTCAAAAATAAATAATTTATTATTAATATCTACAATACTACTTCAGATATTTCAATGAAATTCGTCATACATGTACTATGAATCAGGAGGCATTTTTTAATGTATCACTTTTTCTTAAATTTCCACCAGTGGCGTTCGTACGTGATTTGACCTGCCCATTTTGGCAGACATTGATGGTACGCCACTGATTTCTCCTAAAATAATGATTATTTTTGAAATGCCCACTCATTTCTAACCCAAATTGAACACTTGTTTTTTTCAATCCGATGCACGGTGTTCACTAAAAAAAACCGTTTCTCTGCATGATCGCAAAAATATCGTTAATATGACAATATCACCATGCAGAGACATACGTACGCTGTACGTCACTGACCTTTTTAAAATAAAAAAATTGAAATCTGTAATCAATTATGAGCAGATTTGGTCACTTGATATTTTTAGTCCGACGCGCGGGTTTCATCTAAAAAAAATAAAATCTACGTATGTCTCTGCATTGCAATATTGTCATAATATTAACGATATTGTTGAGATCATGCAGAGAAACGGATTTTATTTTTTTAAGCGAAAACCGTGCATCGGTTCAACTTTGGTTAGAAATGAGTGAGGATTTCAAAAATAATTTTTATTTTAGGAGGAATTAGTGGCGTACAATCAATGTCTGCCAAAATAGGCAGGTCAAATTACGTACGAACGCCACTGGTGGAAATTTAAGAAAAAGTGATACACTAAAACATGCCTCCTGATATTAATAATAAATTATTTATTTTTGAAAACTTTACCACCCTGTATATCAAAAGGTAATACGTTTGGGACATACGTTCATATGAAGTTTTCTTCTTAAAATGGACTCAAAAATCGCTCCCATAGATATTGACGTTCAATTAGGAAAAACCCTGTATATATGGCTACAATCAAACAAAAGGAGGTATGATTTGTTTCTAGTGTTTAGTGCTGTCACATAATTATTGTTATTGCTTTCAGGAAATGCTTGTTTTAAATTAATTATAGTTTGCCGTATATAATATGAGGTGCCTATAATTAACATTACACCGCAGCATTGCTTTACTTAATACTAACTACTGAAATTGTAACATTTACCACACGTTTAGTGGACTTGTCCACGGTTCGTATTGCTCTTTGCTAAGGGTACAAACATACCTATAAATACATATTCTATAGTAGAGCCAAAGAGTAGGTAACTAACAAGAGGAGACACCCGGCGGAATTCCTTTTATGTTTGCAATCCGCTCCCATTGACCTCGGACCTTTAAATTTGGATGTGCAGTAGTTGCCAGACGTCTCGCAATACCTGAATTAGTGGGAAAAAGCAATGTTGCCATTTCCGTTTTTCAGTAATACCCTTACTTTTAATATGGCTTAAACGGCATGTATCCTGAAGGGATTGAAAATAAATAAATAATTTAAGTAAATTCTGTTTCATTACTCTATATGAACGATTGCACAACAGTTGTGATTTTTAAAGATTTGACCGTCAAAAAGTGCCAAACTAGGAAAATTTGGAGTAAAAATACCAATATTTTTTTGGGTCATGAATATTTTAGTGACAAGGAATATGGATCCTGAAACTTATCCTGTGATTTGTCTCTTCCAAATTATTGCCAAAAACTGGCCCATAAGTTGAACCAAATGCATCAAACAACAAAAAAAAACCGTTTATTACTGTTTACTGACGTTTTCGCGACGTCTGTGACGTTTCTCAAAGTATAAATTATAATACCTATCTCTGACGACCTCTTTTAAATGTAAGGTCTATTAGCTGTCAGAGCACAGTTCGCTTATGTTTTACGCATGTTATTGAATGTATGGACCAGTTTCTTGCAATAAAAGGCAACAAGGAACTAAAGCACATATTAAGGAGGTGATAGCATATCTTAACAAACAAGCAGAACAAATTAATAAAACAAAAGTTTTTAAAAACACAATGATACAAATGGAAGTCACAAACAAAACGCAATACGAAATCAAACGCAATGGCGGAGTGCGGACGGCGGTTGGTCTTGGTATGGCGTGGCACGTGGAATCGATGCGCCGTTGCCAATTCTTGTAGGTTTATCGTAAAAATCTCTAGGTCCATTACATTGTGTATGTTTGATTATATTTACTTCAGGAGAATTAGCAGATATAATATTAAGTAAAGATACCAGTAAATTCTTGTATTAATATATCACCGAACGAAAACGGATCTTACCGAATATTAAAATAAAAACAATATTGTAATGTGGTATGTTCCAATGGTGAAACGAAATCTTTTTTCTTTTTTTTTAAATTCTGTGTCATCGGCATCGACTGCTTTGGTCATTAGCTTCAAATCTTTTTTCTGTCATAAAGTTATAATATTGACGTGGTATAATGACATAATAAAATATTAACCATCAGCAAACGCATCTTTGAATATTATGAATGAAAGTAAATTTAGATAAATACCTACTTATTTTGGTCAATAAAAAAAGGGTTAAAATATATCTAAATTATCAATATTGCGACGAAGTGTTTCTACTTTCTATCAATCTCCTAAATAATGACGTCGCAGGAAATGCGAATACAAATCTCAATGTGGCAACGCTTGACACCGAACTAGCTCGGGTCAGCTCGGGCGAATTCGAGGCCCTTTAAATTTGGGTGTAGCTCTATCTCTGTCTAATTTTATTCGCTCTGTCTGACTGTCTCCTCTTGTTAGTTACCTACTCTTTGGTAGAGCGATATGTTTTGCGATTTTACATACACAAATGTGATTTATTGCTCGACTTTCCATCTACAATGTTTTCCGACAGTGAGGGTGAAATATTTTATTCGATAATGCAGCTCTTCGCGGCTTATCGCAATTTTTTCCACCAGTAGGTCATGCCATCTGGGCCAGGAGCTGCGAAATTCTTTGCGCTTCGTAAGGCGCCAAGTATGTCTTCAGTATTTATCGGATGACGCAGTCCATTTAAGTTAGGAGTCCTCCTGCAAACGGACACAAACTGCTCCAAGCAGCACGTGATTTTCTAAGTTCTTCTCGCATGATTACGGCAACAAATGTTGTCAGGTCAACACCTGAACCATTATTGATCGGAATTGAGGAAGAATCATATAATATTACAGGATAACATACTTTCAAATTACTTTGTGAAACTATTGCAGGTACTATGTAAATGTATTTGGTGTAGGGCTTCATAGGCAGCAAAAAGTATACGTTGATCTGGAAAGAATTTACACCTACAATTCCTAATGAGGTTGAAACTATAACTTAATGGATAATACAGACATAAATAGTCAAATATCTGTAATATTTGGTGATCTCTTCGTTTTGACTTCCCACACCGACAGGTGAGGGGAGTATTGTGATGACGAAAATTTTACATTTTGAGATAATACGTTTTTTGGGCGTTTTATGATGTTTGCATAACGGAAATCCTCGCCATTAATTTCCGTCCATCCGTCTGCCTGTCTGTCTGTCTGTCTGTCTGTCAATATGTCTGTTGGTCTGTGTGTCGGTCTGTCTGTTGGTCTGTCTTTCTGTCTGTCGCGTTTTTTCTACACTCGCAATCTTAGTAACCGCTGCATGGATTGCGATGAAATTTGGGTACCGATATGCCGTGGGGTCCTGTAGGTAATGCTGCTAAGATTTTGAAAGTCGGTGCATTGGCGGCGTAGTAATTAGCAAAGAACAAAAAAATTACTGTTGTATTCATATTAGGCTGTCCATTGACCTGTGAGAGAGATTCATAGCGGCATAATACCCTTCTGTAGGTCCATCCCATCATTGTCTTTGCCTACTACAGAAACCAAGGGACTTAAATTATCTGATATAAATACATACGAATATTGCTTTAAGTCGTTCTGTATCAAGTAACATGGAAATTGTGCAATTGATTTTAATGAAACTTTGCCACAGTATTATTACCGTGACAAGGATGGAAAATGCGTGTTTTTTTTAGGAATTGTGTCAGTGGCGGCGCAGCAACAATAAAAACACTATTAATGTAAGAACAGCTCAAACTTCGTTTTTAGGCGTTTTGGGGGTTCCTGACCATTTTCTGTTTTTTTTTTGGTGGAGGTGAAATTGGGGTGGTTGGGGGGGGGGGGGGTAGGCTTGCAAAACTGAAAAAGGTGTTTGTATGCATAATAAGCTCTCCGCTGACCTGCGAAGAAAGGATCTAGCCATAGGCGTAGTTAAGTCACTGAATCTAGGGGGGCTTAAGTCTCTGGTTCTGGTATGGCTCAATACCCTGCCCTAAATACAATAAACTTAACAGAATGAATATTTTGGATTTGGGGGGGGGGGGGGGCTAATTTCATTTTTAGGGGGGCTAAGCCCCCCGAGCCCCCACCTAACTACGCCTATGGATCTAGCGGTATAATACACTTTTTGTCCGTCGGGAAATTATTACAAAAACAACCAAGGATTTCTTTCTGTTGTATATGTTACATACGATTATTGCCTCAAATCGTTCTGTATTGTGTAACCTGGAAATTTCGACACAGTATTATTACCGTGGCGAGGATGAGAAAAGCTAAATTCAGATGCACACGACATCCGACGATACGACGGTACGAAACTGTTCCTATTGGTTGAAATGTGTTGGTTTGACATCATTTTGAATATTTCAACCAATAGGAACAGTTTCGTGCCGTCGTATTGTCGGATGTCGTATGCATCTGAATTAAGCTAAATGCGTATGGTTTTAAAAAATCAAGTCAGTGACGGCGCAGCAAGAATAAAAAACTAAAAATAAAGAAATTGCTTAAATTTTGTTTTTAGGCAATTTGGAGGTTTCTGTTCCAGTTGGCCTTGCAGAATAAAAATTGTGTCGTTTTAGTTCTTACGAAGAGATATAAGAAGCTATTTACTAGAGTTTTTGTGTTGAATGTGTTTTGAGGCCAGGCGGGCGGTGATTTTGTTGCAAGGGGATCTCAGAGTATAGCTCCATGCAACGGGAAAATAATAAAATAATATTACCGTTATGTGTCGGAAGTACTGAGTCAATCAACTTGACTCCATCTTTTGTTACAGGTACCATGAATATAGAGGAAGATGATCACGAAACTAGGACCAAAAATACAAAAAGAAGGCGACTGCGGATCGATGATCCAGATTTTGCACCCCCCGATGGAGGATGGGGATGGTTAGTAGTTTTCGCCTGTGGATTTAGTAATGTAGGTGGTTTGGATGTTAATGTCTGATGTTTATATTTTGCGAATTGAGTCAGAAAATCTCATATAGTTTAAATCTTGTCCAACCCTAAAACAATAGGCTATTTGCCCCAAAAATTCCTCAAAAATTTCGTACGATTATTAGATTATATTGAGCGGTCACATACCTTTAATTTATTTTTTAAATGTTCACCTTAGTCAATTTCCTTCAAAGACTTTTTCTTAGACTCCATATGTCTGTACACTGATAAATGCACAACGGAAGTGTAATTCAGTTAAGCGATGAGTTAATCTTATAGCAATCTTAGAACGGTTGCTATAGAATAATTTCACTTGAGGGGGGGGGCTCACTAGCTTAATCATCTGACCTGCCGGGGGAGGGGGTAGAATCCGGGAGCAGTCAGGTATCACCAACGACGTTCCACTGAAGCACGTCTTGGGTATCAGAAGTAGGATGTCGTTGGGTATCACCATTTTGGTGAGCAAAAATGGGGGCTGGTTAAGTTTCCGATCCTCAAACATCCTGGAGAATCAGCAAAAAGAAGCGTCACCATTAAATAATTTTCTTATTTTCATCAACACAAAAACTAGGAAATTTTACATAAACTGCATATTGGTACATCTAGCTTTTCAACGATGTATCACTCGTTAGTAGTACTAAGTATTAGAAATTATTGTTAATTTTGTTGTTTGTCAATTATTTTATGAGCAACACTTAGAGCTTAGATAGTGGATACCTAGAAATCCTAAAATGTTCGTTTAAATTTGTTTCGATCCCTTGAATATTTTACCCAACAATGGAGCATCTCCAAACTTTATCGAGAATTTCTCCTGAACTCGTAACTAGCAATTGTAGCATAAAAGTTTCAACAGTTTAGAAATATAATTATGAATCACTAAGGTATTTTGTAAATTTCGGGAGGGGGGGAGGGCCTTCAGGAAAATTCAATCAAATGCATCGCGCCGCTTCACTCGTTGCTGCTTAGGTGAGGATCGGCCTTAAGGACCCCCTCCCCCCCACTAAAGGCGACGCGCTACGACTAGTAGCGGCGCGACAAAAAATAAATTTCATGACTTTTGGGACATGCCCGGTATTAGATATATAAACGCATTGTATTTTATGTCTACCTTATCAAACCTCACGAACAAGGTTGCTACCTTCTGTGGGTCATGCGATGTATTTACCCCCATTGTATCGTTGGTTAATAAATTATTAAATCAGAATAATTTCTGTTTCAGCTTAGTACATTTCCAATGTTCCAACAGTTTGGTTTAGTGTTCAAGGATAAATTACAAGGTCTAGGGGTTTCGGAAACGCAAACCACTACCATAATAAATTTAACTTCAGCCTTCAACGCCATTGTGGGTGGGTATGTTCTTATATTATTTGAATGATCTAAGGCCTCTATCGCTCTTAAGTTTCGTTTGCCGCGAGTATCAGCTTTACTTGGAAACTGAATGTTCTTTATTCTATTTTGAAAAATCAAGGCCAGGAGCAACTTCCTAGCGCAACGCTTCGTCACTAACACCAACTATCACTGTCGTTTTTATTATTGGCTTTGTGTTAAGCCACAGCCACACTGCTCACGAAGCTACGAGAGTGTGGATGGTCGCTTTGGACTACTTTGCTCTGCTTTGAACCACTTCCAGTCGTTGTCGGTCTCTGCGTCGAGGCAAAGGATCAAAGACCCCAGGCGAAGTGACGGTCCACACTGCTCAGGCTTACTTGTCGAAAGAAAATGTTCTGTAAAATGCCCCACTCATCTCGTTCTTCTCCGCCATTTTTAACCGACGGTTAAAAACCTCAGGGTAAGAATGTGACAAAAACGAAGTGTATGGGCAAGGTTATCGTGCCAATCTTTCGAGTGAAAGCGAGGTGTATGTTCTCAACAGTGTGACTGGTCGGGCATTTATCAGCGGCAGTGGCGTTCAGCATTGTCTGTTGTTGTTTATTATTGCAACTGGTGATAATAAAAATGTCGGATATTAGGCACTGGAACAGAGACTTTTTATTAGTTTATCGAACTTTATAGATCATTTCCTTGCGTGTGGAAAGTTAAATCGGCGGAATACCACGACCGAATCAAAAAAGAGGCGTATGAAGCATTACTGGTGAAATACAAAGAAGTGGATGCTGATGGAACAGTAAAAAAGTAAAAAAAAAACAAAAAATTGATTCCCTACGGGGTGCATTCCGGAAGGAATTGAAAAAAGTGATGGACTCTTTGAAATCAGGTACTGGATCGGAGAATACGTACAAACCGCACCTCTGTTATTTTTAACAGATCACGAGACGACCATACTTGGTGTTGGAAATGTGGACGATGATGCAGATGAAAGTAACGCTAAAGAACTCCACTTTCTTAGGCCCGGTTGTACAATGCGAGCTTAAGCTTCGGCTTAAGGTAAGCCGACGTTAAACCGCGTCATTTGCAAAATGTCCGTTGTACAATGCTGGCTTAACCCCCCCACTCCAAGCTTAACATGGGCTTACGTAAGCCGAAGCTCAACGCGAGCTTAGCTGAGGTTTAAACCTAATCTGATACAAGTGACATGATATGTCAAGGAGGACCTTCAAATTGCTTGTCACTTTATTAGGTCAAATTTTTTGAAAGATTTGTATCTGATTTGACAAAGAGAGCAAATGCAAGAACAGATACAGAAACGGTCGTTGCCGAAATTTGACACAAACTGTCGTAAGTGCCTAACCAAAAAAGGTAATTTTTCAGAGGATTATGTCAGTATGTATTGCTTCATTAAAGCCAACTGTAGTGAATTTCATTATCAACCAGGTTTAACTAAGCCGACGATTGTACAACGGATGTCGACTTTAAGCCTAAGTTTAGGCTTAACAGAGTTCGTGTTAAACCCGCATTTGTACAACCGGCCCTTAGAGTATTTTGTTTTTCGCGATTTTTTTCGACTGCCAAAACCGCTGCCACTGCTAATAAGCATGTACGCGTACGGTCCATCGTGATAAACTGGTGCGGAAAAAACTATTGTGTGTGAACATATCAGTCAACGTTCTTCCCTCCAACGTTTTTAACCGGCGGTTAAAAACGGCGGAGAAGATCGAGGTGAGTGGGGCTCTTAAATCTGCTTTGGGTTGAAAATGAGGCACACGAATGCAAGTGTAGCTGCATCTTGCACATCATCCCTTTCACAGTTGTCAGTTGACTTTGATATTATTTACAAAACTAGGTACTTGTGTACCGAGCAGAATTCCTCCTGAGGTTAGGCGAGTAGTGTAGTGACCCTCCTCGTACTAGACTTACTTTGACAAGGCACTTGCTAACAGTGTGGCTAAGGCCACACAAACTATGCTAAGTTAGAGTAGGCGGCAGAAAAGATCTGCATGTGCGCCATCTGGTACCCGAAGGTAACGGCAAACCAAGGAAGTCACTGGTAAAAGGCAGCAAACTTCTTGGCAGAACGCAAAGGCGCATTCGCTTCACCTAACCAGATAGGCGCGTTTCTATACCAACTGCATATGAAAGTCGATGTACGAGGGGTGCTCTATATCTCCGTCAATCCACCAGTATGCAGACAGCTGTTTCACGCTTTTTAGCGACCATCAGTGCACCATAGCTCGATTGACGGAGATAGAGAGCATCAGAATTTTGTTTCACGCTTATTAGCGATCATCGGAGATAGAGAGCATCGGGATTTTCAAAATTCTGATGCTCTCTATCTCCGTCAGTCGACCTATGGTGCACTGATGATCGCTAATAAGCGTGAAACAGCTGTCTGCGTACTGGTGGATCGATGAAGATATAGAGCAATCCTTATATATCGACTTTCATATGCAGTTAGCATAGAAGCGCGCCTATCTGGTTAGGTGAACCGAATGCGCCTTTGCGTTCCGCCAAGAAGTTTGCTGCCTTTTAGCAGCCACTTCCTTGGTATGCCGTTACCTTTGTGACCCTTAGATCTAATGATCAAGGAGAAGCTAGGGCTGTGCTTTGACAATTTTTTTTTAAATTGCACAAAAACCTATTGCTTTCGAGAAGATGATACCTCCTATTGCTTCACCAATAAATTTATGGTGGGGTGCAAGTACAAGGTAAGGGGGGCTCAAAGGGTTAGAATAAATAAAACTGTTTAATGTTTGGGGTAGGAGAAGGAAAATCAGTCTGGTTCACTCGCTATGGTGGGTTCTGGCATCGTCAGTGCTTCTTTTTTTATTATAGAGGGTTTAGGAAATCGGCTTGATCGCAAGGACAAAGCACTCGCACACCCGAAGGTGCAAGAGAGAGTCTGCCCGCCCGACGTTGAACCAGCTAGAGTCCTCTGATCACACGCCCCACGGACGCAAACGCGTCCATCCGACATGCCACCACTGCCGGGCTGGTTAAAACCCATTCCCACCTTCTTACCTCTGCTCATCTCCATCTGCGGCGGGCATCATCGAGAACGATATTCTTTGCAGTGCGAGACGAAGTAATGATTATACCGAATAGGAATATATTCTTATCTTCATCTAGTTTCGTGACCATTCCTCCTTCTCCTTTGCAGAGAGTATTTTGTTCACGATCCCCATGTATAATGTTCCATGCCTCTACGCCGGATAATATAAGCGAGACCATAGTCTCTGGTTTTAGCTCACCCTCCAGGTTTTGACTTGCCTCATGTCTATATGGCCCCCATCTGTCGCACAGAAACAGAGCATGTTCTACCGTGTCTTCGTCTCGCAGTGCAGGCATCTCTCGTCCATCACCCGTCCTATTCTTTTCCTATGCACTCGAAAAGGCTCATGCCCAGACAAGTGCCTGAGTTAGGAAATAGGACGTCTGTCGATTACTGCATTCCGTTCATTCTTTTATCGACGGCATCAGTCGTTTCGTTGACTGTGCGACACCAGTGGTCTTCTTCCATAGGTTTTGCAGCAAGTACAATGGTAGTGGTACCATGCGATAAGCACTGGCCACCCTTAGCAGATACGTTCTCTGCAAGCTGTCTAAGACCTGCCGATACCTTTTCCTTTTCGTAGCTTTACACCACACAGGAGCTCCTCATCGGACGACTCACTGTACAACCTGGCACAGTAGTACCATTTTGTTGCTGCTGGGCCCTCCTATACATTTGGAATCAGTCGTGACAGTATTGCCGCTTTATTCTCAGTCTTTCCTACTACTCTTTTAAGGTGTTCTCCGTAACACCTCTCGTTATCCAGTGTGACTCCGAGGTACAGTATGGACTTGCCTGTTGAGACCTGCACTCCCTTATTTAGTAGGAAGATCCACGTAAGCTCTCTTGCTTCTTGGTCGTCGGTGCTTCTAATGGACTCGGAAAAGGGCTCTCATTCTTCCACCATAATATTATGCACTGGTGATTTTCATTTTTTTCTCATTAAATGTGTTCATTCAAAGAGGTAACATAGCTGATTTACACAAATATGAAATTTACACAAATATGAGATTTACACAAATATGAACAAACATTAATACAGTAGAAAGTCATTCCTATCCCAGTTTTTTAATGCTACTTTGTAGAAAAGGTTCTCCGGATTTTGGATTAAAAATACTGCAGAGGTCTTTTACTCAAAAAGCCGATGTTTCGGCGTTTATTTTACGCCTTCTCAGAGCTTTCGAGCACACCCCTATAGGACCAAAGGATAACAACATATCCCTTTGGGTCAAAAAACAAAAAGAAGGTTAAAAAATACGAAAATCAGGTGTTGACAAACGGCCTTCGTTATCGTTTTTAACCATCTTCCAGAATGTTTTTTGCTTTTTGACCATAAGGGTATATGTTATTCTTTGGTGCTATAGGGGTGTGCTCGATAGCCCTGAAGAAGACCTACAATAAACGCCCAAACGTCAGCTTCTTGAGTAAGAAACCTGTGCAGCATTTTTATCTCAAAATTCGAAGAACCTTTTCTACGAAATAGTATGAACAAACATTTAATGAGGATATCTAGCTGAACCTTGGGTCTTGACCAGGCGGAGGAATCGTTACATGTCTCAGGCAAAACTTTGAGCTCCTCTGGACTAACTGATTATCTTGGCCTATAGACGCTCGGGTTCGCTTTTAAAAATATATTAACATTTTCAAAAAAATGATACGCATCCATTTTTTAGGGTTGGCTAATGGCCCCATATTTAGGAAATTCACCTTCAGGCAAGTGTCGATGGTGGGGTCTGTTTCAGTGGCGATATCGTTATTCATCTGCATCTTTTGTACATCGTTCTGGCAATACGTCATATTTTATTGTGCATGTTATGGTAAGTAGTCGATATATATGAGTAAATATACTAGTATTTAGAATCCAGGCGTTGCTTGACTATGGTTTTGTGTGGGTTTTACGTCATATACTTGCAAGTGAAATCCGAACACTGAGTAAAAAAGAGATGTGGTACATGAAATGCGGCATGACTAAAGACAATAAACAAACCATGCTGACGAATTTAGGCCGCTTTCTGATTTGTCGGTGCGGGAGCGGCGCGGGATCTGTTAGCTCGGCACCGAAACGATTCCGCACTGCCTTCAGTTACTCACCTATCTGTATATTCTCGGTAAAAAATCCTGCAGTATCGCTTTGAGCGTCCTACGAAAAAGATATTTTAGTGTGTTATTTATATCGTCTACGTAAAAAAAGAAAACGTTATTGGCGTCATCCTTACATCGAGAAGAACATTAATTGTCGACTTTTTGTTGCGGCTCAAGAACTTTCCCAAAACGACCAAAAATTTTTATCGATGTATAGAATATCAAAAAAAACGTACGAAGAGCTTTTGAATTTGTTATCATTAGTGTTAACAAAGCAACATACAAGATTTAGAGAATGCGTGACTGCTGATGAAAGATTACTTATTACTTTAAGGTAAGTGGTAATTAAAAGGTCTCATTTTAGTTCGAAGTTATTTACAGTTATTGATATATTACAATCATTTAAAACCAATACCGTCACCATACGAAATTCTAGGATTTCATATTTTGCGTATAGTGACGGCATTGTGTTTACTATTATAGAAGAAAAAAAAAACAGTTCATTAAAGTTCTTAATAATACGACAAACCAAGAGTATTTTTATTATAACAAATGTAAAACAATTGATTACAGTTCTTCATATGACATATCAAGAGTATTATTGCAGCAAAATACCGACCGGCTCCTGGACACGCGTCCTGACTGACGGTGAAACGAAACGATCCCTCTCCGCGCCCGCACCTTCCGCGTCAATCAGAAAACGCACATTGAAATATAGGTGCTCGGCAAGCTTTCGGTACCGCGAGTGATATATTTTGGTATTCTCCACCACATAATAATTATAAATCTAAAATGAATATATTCTTAAAGTCCTTCAGACGTCCTAGGTTTATGAACTTGGTATGTTTCTCATATATGTAACATAATACAGGTACGTGCTGTCTAGTCCAGACTTCTACGAATAAAGCTTATGTATACATTTCATCTTTGATAAAACTGGTAATCTGCCTTGTACTTTAATCAGATAGCTACCGACAATCATTGCTGTAGTTAGATTCGCAGCGGTGAATAAACTGATATTTTTTAAAGACTCTTGTTCGCCATTGGCAAACATAATTCGCGTATACCGAGCGAACCGAATCCGCGCCGCTCCCGCACCGACAAATCAGAAAGCGGCCTTTAACTCCTCTAGTCTACGCAGCATGCTCATAGTCTGAGGATTGGGTAAATCGTCTATGTATCAACCCATCCAATCCTATACCTTTTCAGTTGGCGATTGGAGGCCAGGGGAGTACCCTAACCTCAGCTTCCTGTAGCAACCTCACCGATACCCTTGTAATATGAGGACACCTCATTCACATAAAGTTGCGCAGTCAAATCACAATGACTGCGAATTTGTGTTTTACAAGGAAAATACATATGTACAAATATGTGTACCCAGGTGCCTTAAGGATAATTCAGTACGTTAATTTTTATGTTGTAAGCTAAATCAATTTCCTTCCAGTAACTCGGACTTTCCAAACTCCTACAGAAGGGTGCAACTGGAAGGATGACCCTTTGATGACGCCCTATATATGACTTCTTTGTGCTTCAGGTGTATCATTCGGCATAGTACAGTCATCGAACGCGTTGGCTCTGAACACTTATTTCAAGACGAAACGAAGAATAGCAACAGGATTGTCATGGACAACGACAGCTTTAGGACCAATAATTTGGCCATACATCATAGTATCTTTGAATGAATTGTACGGAATGGAAGGGACAGTATTAGTGTTCTCTGGTATTGCGCTGCACTCGTTCGTTGGTGCGTTATTACTACAACCTGTAGAATGGCACACTGCGTTTAAGGTAATTTTGTTATGAAAATAGTACACTGTAGAAACTACGAGTATACCTACTATAAGTATATACAGAGTGAGTCTTAAGTATGGAATGCATCAATAGTCTCGGAGACGGTTTGCACAATTTTCATGGATTTTGAAGTGTGGGGCTTTTGCAATAAGGCCGATCTTGGTATTTACAATGTTGCCATAACTACCGTTTTTCCGGAGATATAAAATTTGTTATTTCAAATTTCATTTCAATACTATTTTTGTATAATACTTCCTATACCGAACTCTACTGCAAAGGACGCTGTGTTGAAGTAAACGGACAACTTTTTGAGCTGCTGTAACTGCCTTCACGTTATACTTTTCGAACTTAATTTTTTTATAATGAATATACCTAATGCAAATTTGGTTGTAACTCGGAAATTATGGGAATTGGATTTTGAGAATATTTGATGATAAATATTTTTCAAGAATTTTTAAAATAAATTAATATACAGGGTGATCCATTTAAAGTCATCATCATAGCCACAATGTCTTAACAGACATGTTGTGAATTCGTAAAATGCATTAAGTCGGAGCTAGAGTATTGCCAACACGAATATTATCAATCGTTTTGTAGCACGCCATCTTTCGCGATATACTGTAAGTTCAGTGGCGCTCTTGATACTCATATCCACCAACTGAGTCGTCGTATCCACCCATCGTGTAGGGGAACGGTCACGGCGCCGCCCACTCGGCGCGTGACCCTGAACTAAGTTTCTCCATATTATCGCTCCTGTGTATATGTCCGAAGAAAGTAAGCATTCTCGTCAACACAATGGAGGATAGTCTCTTTGGATTACCGAGCTCATCCAGTATGGAAACGTTAGTTCGATGGACGGTACAATGAACTCCTAGCATTCTCCTCCACGTCCACATTTCAAAAGCATCTATGCGAGCTCGATCTGGCTTTCTAACAGTCCAAGTTTCCGAGGCATACAAAAATATGGAGAACACAAGAGACTCAACCAGCGACATTTTGGTAGCTTTAGTGATGTTACGGTCACGCCATATTTTAGTAAGCTTTGTCATGGCCGTACGTGCCTGTTGAATATGTCGTTGAATCTCATTTCCACAGCTACCCGAATTGTCGATTAAAGAATCAAGGTACACAAAACATTGAACTCCTTCACAACGGCCTACTGACTTGATTGCTTGATGATTATCGTGTTCTCTATCTACGAGCATAACCTTTTTCTTGTTGTAGCTAATACCAAGACCATATGCTGCACTGTTTTGTTCTAAGATATTTAATAGAACTACTAGTTCTTCCTGAGAAGCAGAAATAATGGTTGTATCGTCAGCAAATCTTAAGATGGATATTTTGCATCCGCCAATAGTTATACCGCCATTCCAGTTGTCCAATACCTGTCTCATCACAAATTCAAAGTAAATGTTAAATAACATCGGAGATAATACACATCCCTGACGAACTCCTTTTCTTGTTGCAGTTTGACCAGACAGGTTACCATCAATTCTTCGAATTAGACTCAGAGTTGCTGTATGAGAAACACTAGGTGAAAAGGAACTACCATAGAGATGAGGATTTCCCACATTTTAGGCCACTTTACGTTATCAAACGCTCTCTGGCTCTCTGGCTTTTTCAATAATTTGTCTTAAGTTTAAGATCTGTTCACGGATACCGCGTCCTTTCATGAAGCCTGCCTGCGCCTGAGAAATTTACCAGCCAATAAAACCCTCTAAACGAGATTTGAAGTAACAAGGTTCATTATATTTGCGGAAAAACATATGATACAACAAGTATGCAAATTCCGCCATAAGATCGGCCATATTGCAAAACTCGCATATCCCAAACTTCATGAAAATTACGCAAACCGTTTCCGAGATAATTGTTAAGACTCACTCTGTACATATATTAGTACTATACAGGGTGTCCCAGAAATCAACGTCAAGCCGCTACGGGGTGGCAGGATTGGTTGTAACTATCATGAGAAAAATCAGAAAAAAATCTATCCCATGTAGTTTGAAAATTATGGGCGTTTAAAAGAAACCTAGAAAATTGGTCAAATTATAACAATTTTTCGGTTATTGTGGTTAACTTTTATTATTGTTGTTCATTTAAACTTTGGAACCGTCATCCTAAATAACATTTCTAGAAGCACAGTTAAAAACAATGACACAATTGCCCCAAGTTTTCTAGAATGAAGACTATTTATTAAACTATAAATTCATAATTTTCAAAGTTTGCTGACTTTGAAAGCCCCTGCTCTAAAAAAATGTACTAAAGTGCCTTGGCAAGTGCCATTAAAAGTTGGTGCATTTAACCAGGATTGTAAAATGGTACAATACTTGTTAGTTTTATACTAAAAAAAAAAACGAGTAAAAAAAATAAAAACCTCAAGTAACCCGATTTTTGCTAACCCATTTCACTCAGGTCAGACGTTCTTTATTCGCACAAGCTTCTGGTAGGTTCTTAATTTTATGGCAAAATGATTTGAGAGATAGATAATGCACATATTTGCTATGAGTGAGCCAGACAGATAGTGACGCCACTTTTAGCAAAGTCAACAAAAATAAGTAAAATTAATAAAATAATGTTTATTGGAATAAAGGTTAGGCAATAAATATTCAAATTGTTTACCATCAGCCTCAATACATGCCCTACATCTTCTTAAAAAAGATCTACTTATTAGCCAGGCATATTCTCGAGAGTTGATTTCCTCAGCAGCTTGAGAAATTCGTTTACGCAGCTCGGCTACGCTCTCAATGGGCTTTGAATAAACTTTTTCTTTGAGAACACCCCGATAACAAAATTCCAGGGGATTTTGGTCTGGGGAACGGGCTGGCCACGAGATGGTGCCTGAACGTCCACCTCCACCTCCCGGATATTTTTGGTCAAGGAAACCTCTTACTTGCACTGAGTAATGCGCTGGACAGCCATCTCATGTGGCGACGATGATGCATGCTGCGAACTTCTACGTTTCATAACGCAAGTAGCAGCGTGTGTGGTACTGAATCACGAATTTGGTATCAGTTGCGGCTTGCAGCGATGCAGATTCTGGAATCCTATTATGGTCGGTGAGCCATGTCGATTCAGGCATCGCAACAGGTTTCGATTTGAGTAGGAACTTATGCAACTGATGCAAGTTTCATGAAACCTTGAGTCGATTGAGGAATCGCAGCTTACATCAACATCTGTAGGCCCTGTAACAAAGTTGGTAAATTTTTCATCATCAACGATTGTAGGCCGCTTTAGTGGTATCTATGTCCTCTAACAAAGTTAGTAAATGTTATCGTAAAAAATGTAGGTAATTCGTGCCATTCAAATTCTCAGGCAGCTCAAAAGGCCCAACGATTTTGCCGTTGCAAATTCCGGTCCACAGGCTTACTTTAAAGCAATACTGGGATCCGTCTTCTCGCATTAAATGTGCCTGGCTAATAAGTAGATCCTTTCTAAGAAAATGTAGGGCGTGTATTGAGCCTGATGGTACACAATTTGTACTTTTATTGTAATAAAACTTGTTATTTCCCTATCTGACTTCTAATCCGATAAACCTAAACTAAGCTAGGTCAAGATTTTTCATTATTTTATTAATTTTACTTATTTTAGTTGACTTTGTTAAAAGTGGCGTCACTATCTGTCTTGCTCACTCATGGCAAACATATCCACTATCCACATCTCTCATCATTTTGCCGTAAAATTAAGAATCTACCAGAAGCTTGTGCAAATAAAGAACATCTGATCTGAGTGAAATGGGTTAGCAAAAATCGGGTTACTTGAGGTTTTCCTTTTTTTTACTGGTCTTTTTTTAGTACGAAACTAACAAGTATTGTACCATTTTACAATCCTGGTTGATTGCGCCAACTTCTAATGGCACTCGCCAAGGCACTTTAGTACATTTTTTTTAAGGAGCGTCTTTCAAAGTCGACAAACTTTGAAAATTTTAAATTCATAGTTTAATAAATAGTCTTCATTCTTAAAAACTTGGGGCAATTGTGTCATTATTTTTGACTGTGCTTCTAGAAATGTTATTTAGGGTTATGGTTCCAAAGTTTAAATGAACAAAAATAATAAAGCTTAACCACAATAACCGAAAAATTGTTATAATTTGACCAAATTTCTAGGTTTTTTTTTAAATGGCCATAATTTTCAAACTGCATGGGATAGATTTTTTTTCTGATTTTTCTCATGATAGTTACAACCAATCCTGTCACCCCGTAGCGGCTTGACGTTGACTTCTGGGACACCCTGTATACAAACAAGTATTTCATAAACAATGTAAATGTGTCAGGTACGTACCAAGGCTGCATGTTACAACCCTAATCAGTAAGCTTCATCCTGAATATTTGACAAAAAAATTGACAGGAAACATGGTGTGTACGCATTCGCTACTGCTCATTTTTACAACCAATTTGTTCGAATGTTTAGGTCATGTTCTAAATATTTGGCAAATTGGATGTAAAAGTCGAAACACTTGTCGTCATCCATCGCTGTTTATTCTTGTGTTCTTAGCCTAACATACATTAATTTATTCAGTTTCATAATAATATTCACGCACGATCTTTTCTTTATATATGAAGAGTGTCCCAGAATTTCCTTGACGAGTGTTATTTTCATAATGAGAGAGGGTTCAAGAAAGAACCGAAATGTAATTGTGAAGGTGCTATAGGTTCTATCATACCGTGCATTCAAAGATCTTTTTGTGTGTCATCCCCGAAAACTCACCCCCAACTTTTTGTTTTCAAATAGCGCCTTATAAGGTTTCCTACATAAATGTTATCACTATTTTATTTAAAATCTTGTCGTACCCTTGATGTTATACGCAAACTTATTTTTTCAGTAAAATCATAAGCATAATATAAACAAAATAAGAATGAAATAAGAAGACGACACAACAAATAATTTGTTGTGTCGTCTTCAGTTTGTAGAAACTAGTACTGGCTGCTCTAGTAGAAAAGCTGTTCCTTGTGGAACAGTAGGATCAGCTTTAATGCTTGTCCTATTTACTGTTTACTCTTTAAGTATTTGTAGTTGCTAACTATATTGTAAATCATATACGTATGCAGATGACACCCAAATCAAGTTTTCCGTTTCTTTCAACAACGTTGTGGAAACTAATAGAGTATTGAATGATGAACTAAATAACGTGGCAGTACAAAGCAGGAAACATAATCTATTTCTCAATCCATCAAAGTCTGCGGTATTAGCTTTTAGTAAACATAAGGATATGGTTTCAGAATCTTTGATGTTTACTATTAACGGCAATATATTACCGAATATCAAGGTAGCAAAAAATTTGGGTTTAGAGTTAGATACTAACTAAGATTCTCTAACGGCATTGATAAGCCTATAAATAATGCATACTACAGGTTAAAAATATTATTTTCTCACAGGTACATAATGCCTATTAAGATTAAGATTATGCTCATGGAAACATTTATATTATCATTATTCAGTTATTGTGATGTAATATATGGGTCATGCCTTACTAATTTTAATAGAGATCGCATTCAGCGTGTAAAAAATTCATGTTTAATGTATATTTATGGAATACGGAAATATGAGCACATTT
Source organism: Callosobruchus maculatus (assembly GCA_951848785.1). Classification (NCBI taxonomy): domain Eukaryota; kingdom Metazoa; phylum Arthropoda; class Insecta; order Coleoptera; family Chrysomelidae; genus Callosobruchus; species Callosobruchus maculatus. The sequence continues at coordinate 5,172,593 of CATOUR010000026.1, read as the reverse complement.
CACTTACATTCTCAGACACATATTGGTTAAATATGCAATGCAGATGATAAAAAGAAAACTAAGTGGGTCTTTAAGAGTACTGAACGACTGTGGTTTCGAAAAAGATGTCTTATCCTTTTTTATTACGAAAATATTATGCCTCAAACAAATCATATTATTTATCTTATGCTTATGTCTTTACGAAAAAAGTGATTTGTGTATAAAATCAAAGGCATACAAGATTTTAAATATAATAATGACAATTATGTAGACAGTGCTGTGGGATGCTATTTGGGGGTGAGTTTTAGGAGTTGTAAGGCCAACTTCTCTCTTTTCTTTTTTATCTGCCTTTGTTATGAAAATATTACGCCTCAAACTAATGCTTATTTTATTTACCTTATGTTTATCATTTTACGATAAAAATATGTTTGGGTGTAAAATCAAAGATACTACAAGATTGTGAATAAAGCAATGACTTAATTTGTGTAAGAAAAACTATTAGGTACTATTTGAACAAAAATTGGTGGTGAGTTTTAGGGGTTGAAGTACAAAAAATGTTTTGAAAGCATGGTCTGATAGACCCTATAGTGCTTTTAAAAATACCACTCAGTTTTTGTTTGAACTTTATCTTGTTACGAGAAGGACTGATAGTATATCAAGATTTATTGTTAATAATTGCCCTCTCCGTTCACATAGGAAGAGATACCAGAAAAGTCTAGACTACTTGATTCACTAACTGTCAAAGCACAGCCAATAGAAGGAAGCTTAACTCGAATTAGCAGCAAAATATTTTCTAGTCAATACTTTGCATGTGAAGATGATACTGTAAAGCCTGGATACGAAATCGTGGGCCCTGGAACGCCAAGATTACTTGCAGCCAACGACGGATGGTACTCTCAAAGCAGATCGCAAGTTGGTAAGTTAAAACCGAAGTTCGATTTTGGCATTTACGCCAAAAATTTGTCATTTAGTTATAAACTGGTCGTGCTTTATCGAAACAAGTGTTACCTTTATCATAAATGCTCTTATTTACTCCTAAGCTAAACAATTTATCTGATATTTTTTACTAAAACAATGTAGTGAAGTCGATAATCTCAGTACTTTCCACTAATTGTGGGTAGGTAACAAGAGCTTTCTTTCACACTTTCATTGAATCAATATTAGAAGGTTCCACTATAAAAATTCTTAGACAATGAAGCATAGTTGTGTGACTAACCTCAATTTTGAATCTACCAAGAAAGGCACTTACGGAAAACCTAAAAAAAAGGGTAGATGAAATTCTCAAGTGATGGCGTGACCAAGGGAAAAAGGGACTCCTTTTACTTCCCACACCGATAGGTGAGGGGAGTATTGTGATCGCGAAAATTTTCGATTTTGAGATAATACGTTTTTTGGGCGTTTTATGATGTGTACATAACTAAAATCCACGTCACTCATTTCCGTCGGTCTGTCTGTCTGTCTGTCTGTCTGTCGGTCTGTCTGTCTGTCTGTCTGTCTGTCGCGTTTTTCTACCCTCGTAATCTCAGTAACCGCTACATGGATTGTGATGAAATTTGGACAGCGTTATGCTGTGGGGTCGTAGTAGGTAATGTTCCTATAATTTTGAAAATTGTTATACAGGGGGCGGAGTAATTAGCAAAAAACGAAAAATTTCAAATACGCTTCAAACTTCGTTTTTAGACGTTTTAGGGGTTCCTGATCATTTTCTACTTTTTTTTGGGTGGGGGTGAATTTGGGGTGGTTGGGGGGTGGGGGGTTGTAATACTGAAAAATTTGTTGTATTCATAATGGGCTCTCTAATGACCTATGAATGAAAGACCTAGCGCCATAATACAATTTTTTAGGTCCATCCGAACATTGCCTTGCTTATAATAGAAACCAACGGACTTAGAATAATTTGTGATGTATACATCCGAGTGTTGTTTTAGTTTTAGATCGTTCTTTATTGCGTAACGCCAAAATTATCGAATGGATTTTAATGAAATTTTGACACAGTATTACTGCCACGGCGAGGATGGAAAGCGCGCATGTTTTGGAAAAATCGTGTCAGTGGCGGCGCGGCAATAATAAAAAAACTAAAAATGTAAAAATAGCTCAAACTTTGTTTTTCGGCATTTTAGGGGTTTCTGATCATTTTTTACTTTTTTTTGGGTGGGGGTGAAATTGGGGTGGTTAGGGGGTGGGGGGTTGTAAAACTCAAAAATTTATTCCATTTATAATAGTGTCCATTGACCTGTGAAAGAAAGACCTAGCGGCATAATAGACGTTTGTTAGGTCCATCCGAACATTGCCTTGGCTATTACAGAAATCAAGGGATTTGGTATTGGTAGGAGTAGGTATTGATTCAGGTCGTTCTGAATTTAGTAACATGGAAATTATGGAATTAATTTTAATGAAATTTAGACACAGTATTATTACCGCGGCAAGGATGAAAAATGCGTATGGTTTTCAAAAATCGTGTCAGTCGCGGCGCAGCAATAATAAAAATCTAAAAATATAAAAATAGTTCAAACTTCGTTTTTAAGCAATTTGGGGGTTGCTGATTGTTTCGTTTCGTCCAGTTGAAGCTGAATTGTGTCGTTTTAGTTCCTACGGAGAGATTTAGGAAACTATTTACTAGTTTTTGTGTTGGATGTTTTTTGACGACAGGCGGGCGATGATTTGGTTGCAAGTTATGTGTGGGAAGTACTGAGTCAATCAACTTGACTCCATTTTTGTCGTGTGCAAAAGTTGGTATCGGTGCGGCTGCATTTATTTCATTAAATTGACGCGTATGGCGGCGAAATTGGCAAAATATGAACGCCAATGAAAAAAATATGCTCCTATATCTCCATATATTTTTAGGTACGTGAAGTTAGAACCAGATTTTAAAAACATTCATTCATAAAGGGAGGTTTTTTAGATAGATTCAGTACTTTTCAAAATAGGTGACCTCTCCAAGAAATGTTATATGGCCAATATAGCCACATATTTAGGAAACAAAGTAAATTTATACATAATCTGATTTTCCTCACTCATCCCAGAATTTGCCTGCTGTGAAACTTAAACATGTGAGTGTCTTTTGATATACATTAAACTTAACAATCCTGTAATCTGTAATTTGGAAACCTGACTAACTAAATTTTTAATATAGAGGCTGATGGAAAAAGTACGTAGTATTTGAAAATCGTATAAGAACTACATGCTTAGGAATTTTACAGGATACATGGCCTTTTGTGTATGGTAGGATAGAAATTTGGAGTAGCTGGAACATTTTTGATTTACTATTACCATTAATCGTTGTACAATATGACCTGGAATACTTTAAGTTAAATGTAGTGGAACTTTGGTACTCTGATAGTACAAAAAGTGCGTAGAAGGTACTGAGTTAATCCACTTGATATCACTTTTTCAATAACGTTTACTGACAATATAGCTTCACAAAGTTCACAATAAAACAAGCTTTCAACTAATCCGGAATATATCAAGAAGCATACAAGATTTTTTAAGCGTGCAGGAGTCCTAAATTATTACAGGTACCATTTTTACTTCCCACACCGATAGGTGAGGGGAGTATTGTGATCGCGAAAATTGTCGATTTTGAGATAATACGTTTTTTGGGCGTTTTATGATGTCTACATAACGAAAATCCACGTCACTCATTTCCGTCGGTCTGTCTGTCGGTCTGTCTGTCTATCAGTCTTTCTGTCTGTCTGTCTGTCTGTCTGTCTGTCTGTCGCGTTTTTCTACCCTCGTAGTCTCAGTAACCGCTGCATGGATTGTGATGAAATTTGGGTAGCGGTATGCTGTGGGGTCGTAGTAGGTAACGTTCCCATAATTTTGAACATCGGTGCATAGGCGGCGGAGTAATTAGCAAAAAAGAAAAAAAATTAAATATTGCTGAAACTTCGTTTTTAGGCGTTTTAGGGGTCCCTGATCATTTTCTACTTTTTTTTGGGTGGAGGTGAAATTGGGGTGGTTGGGGGGTTGGGGGTTGAAAAATTAAAAAAATTCTTATACTCATAATAGGCTGTCCCTTAACCTGTGAAGATCTAGCGACACAAATCACCTTTTTAGGTGCATCCGAACATTGCCTAGCCTATTACAGAAACTAAGGGACTAAGGGAGGAGACTAAGGGAGGAGAATTTTCTGTACGAGAATTTATTGGTCTAAATCTTTTTGGATTTTGTAACGTGGACACTATTGAATTGATTCTAATGAAATTTTGACCCAGTATATTGTTACCGTAGTGAGAATGGAAAATGCGTATGTTTGTTAAAAATCTTGTCAGTGGCAGCGTAGCAATAATCAAAGAACGCGACAGGTATGAAAGCAACTCAAATTCGGTTTTTAGATGTTTTAGGGGTTCCTGATTCCTATCACTTTTTTGAGTGGGGGTGAAAGTGAGGTGGTTGGGGGGGGGTGGGGGTTGTAAAACTGAGAAGTTTGTAGTATCGATAATAGGCTGTCCATTGACCTGTGAAGGAAAGACCTAGCGGCATAAGACAATTTTAGGGGGGGGGGTTGGCAATTATTTGGTTGCAAGGGATCTTAGACTAAAGCTTCATGCTATGGGAAAATAATAAACTGGTATCAGCGTAATGTGTGGGAAGTACTGCGTCAATCAACTTGACTTCATTTTTTATATAATTGTATAAATTGGTTACGGAGAACGTGTGGGAAGTAGTCAGTCAAACCACTTGACGCCAACTTTTATGATATGATATTTATCAGTAGAGACCGGATTGAAAAGCATAAAAATAGTTCAAATAAGCGTATAAAAAGTATCCAATTTTACACAAAAAAAGCATGGAATATGCATAAACCAGGCATAAAAATGAAATAAAAATTTATTGTTTATCTATAAAATGCATAAGAAAACATATAACAGACAAATATTAAAATAAACAAAGTCTCTATTGAACAGCAAAACGAAAAATAATTTAGTTCTTGTAGAAACAAAACATAACTACATACTGATTTAGATATTCCATAGTAAAGTTATGTCTGCTATCACTTAAAACATTTTTGTAGTCGCAAAAAGTCATCTTTATGTAAAAACTTGCTATGGGCGTATATTTAAATTTTATCAGCACATTTGGAGTTATTTGTAACTTTGAATCAGTACTTACTTCCTGCCAATACCAAAGCAATTTTTTTTTAATTCCTGAAAACCTTCATTCTTCAACTTTTTCTGTACTATTTAGGTAGCTGCTTCAGGAACATTGTCAATGGCTTTTTCGAAATCATCAACAATTTTTATGGATGTATCCAATATCCAATGTCATTCCTTGTTTCTCCAAGGACTTTATGGTGGTACTGACAAAACTAAAATTAGCTTTTATATAAGCTAAATTGTTCATTAATTCGTTTTGATTTAGCACCATTTGACAATCTTTAATTGTTCTGCTAGCTGTTTCGGGTATCTCGAATATGGGTTTATTGAAATCTTCAAAATTATCTGCATAATATAACGCGGCATCCAACCATGTGCCCCATCTTTAAAAAAGTTGCACACGCACAGGCGCCTAGACAAACTCTTTTTTCCATTTTTTATAAGTCCATTGAGAAGAGGAAATTGTTGCCTTATGGTTTCAGCAACTCTGTTCAAGCCGTGAGCTAAACAAGCGCAATGTCATAAATTTGGATAAAACACCTTTAAATTTGTAGCCGTTTTAACCATATAAGCTGCTGCGTCAGAGAGCATGAGTAACACTTTGCTACAGGGAATTGGTTCTGGCAAGTAAAAGTTTGTTAGTGCATCATTGACAAATCTAGACACTGTATTGCTGTTTGTGGCTTCTACTTGTAGCTCCTGAGAACATATTAAATACCCTGTGGATGCAATTTCTTCATCAAGGAATTCAATCATTAAATTTTCAACATATCTTCCACAAACATCTGTGGTTTCGTCGACTATTGTAGTGACATCCAATTAGGTCTTTTATTTGTTGAATAGTTTCTTTATATACAGAGCTGACACAATTTTTGCAGTACATACAAAAACCCTGAAAAATGCTGTAAATAAGCACAAACCAGAAAATATACTTAAAATTTGAAAAAAGCAAAATAAGCATTATAAACCATGCTTTTGGTATCATTTTTTGTCTAATTCATCAATATTTTAAGCTGTCTAATATTTGCTTGTAATATTTCCAAAAAGCATAATTATTCTATTCTATTTATCAGAATATAATATGCAGTATCACTATTTGCTAGGTTCCAGGTTATCGCTAGTGTCCTCTAAAGCACTCAAACTATCTACATCCAACTCAATCGCAGCATCCACTAGACCATCCTGCATCAATTTAACAGAATATGAAAAAGAACGGAAGAAGGACAGACGAGAGAGGAAACTGTCCACAAATGTCCTTGCAGTTACAAAAGAAGTTCCAGAGGAAAATATCAATGAGGAAAAAGACCCGCTAACCATTCCAATGTATTCGGAAAAATACGTCTTGAAGAAAGCAGCCAAGAAACTGGCGGAGTACGAAGATGATCTCAGAGATAAAGAAGCTGCCGATATCGTTCCAGTTCAAACTGAAGCAAAGGATTTGAGCATATGGCGGAAGATATCAATATTCTTTGACTTCGAATTATTTAGAGACATGGTCTACGTAAATATCGTGTTGGGTATGACAATGGCCAATTTTGCAGAGATTAATTTCTCTATTCTGACCCCAATCATATTGGCGGAGTTCAATTTTCCAAAATATGAAATAGCAACGTTTATGTCCTTGTTAGGGCTAACGGATGTCGTGCTCAGATTCGCCATTCCGTTCGTTGCCGATAAAATTGGCTGGAGTAACAGGACGTTTTTCGTTGTTGGTGTGATGGGCATGGCTTTGGGGAGGATAAGTAAGTACTTATTATATATATTATATATTTATTTATTTACTGTGTATTCCCAAACGTGGTAAATGTAAATGGAACCCGCGTGCTCCAAATCTGGAGGTCGTAGGTTCGAGTCCCACCGGCCGCCGACTATCGCTGACATTATCTATTACGAATTTAAATTTAGTAGCCGGAATGTTTTGCTTTTGTTGCCAAATTATAGGGAAACTCTGAATTGGTGTTCTGATTTTTGTTGTAGACCCGAAATAACTCATTTATCAATTTTTTTGTTAGGCTATGGAGATTTGCTTGTAGCATTTATGGTATTTATTTTATAATCTTTGCCCAAGTTGGAGGGGCTCTGTCTCTCACTGGACAGAAGCCAACTGAGGTTACTTGTGGTCCTGCTATATGGCCATAACACCTTCGGACGTCAATGGTATGTGACGGGGGTGTCAGTGCTCTGACGTGTGCACGCTTAGGAACTAGAGTGAGGGGAGGTGTAGGAGGACCCGCTTGTAGGCCCATGCACTGGTGGCTCTTGTCACCAGAAAGACTGTCTCCTTCTTTCATGGATCACATCTTTTGTGGTGCTATTAATAAAAATGTGATTTAGCGTGATCTGTGGACAATTCAAGGGCGTAGCTAGGATTTTATTTTTTGGGGGGGGGGCAGACCGAGTAATTAATAACATCAAGTGTGTAGCGAAGGGAGGGTTTATGGAGTTACCCCCCATAAATAACTTTTTTGACACCTTTTTAAATAAGTGTGTAAGTTAATGTCAGCATTAGTTGATTAAAGGGGCCAGAAGGAGAGGTTATTTGTATTTGAAAGGCCTTTTTTTATTTGCTCTTCAAAATACTGACGATTCAGTCCAAAGGTTGCACGGTACAAAATGTTATGGAAAACAGTTATTTTTTACATTAGCAGAAAGTTTTGAGGTTCTTTAAAAAAAGTTTCGATAGTTCATCTGCAATTTTATCTCAATGTTTGTGTATCAACTTTCTGTCTGCACGGAAAAGTGGGAAAGAATATGTCTGCATCCCTTAAGATCTAGTTCTAAGGTTTTTTCTTGTCACATCTTTGTTCCGCCACAGTTTATACCATAGTTTGGACTCAGTATTGAAAGCTTCCAAATATGGCAAACAAATTTGTGATTTCTATTTAATATCAATGAGTGACATATTCAAAATTACACTTGGTCACTCAGATGTAGTGGCAACAAACCAAACGCAGGTAAATACGTATCAGCAAAACGCTGCTCCAGTGTGAATATAAGGTATAAGGGTATCTAAACAGATAAGAAACATCAATTGTTTCCAAAAATCTCCTGGAGACACCGGTAGTTGCAGAACTTGTAAAATAGTTCCAATGGCAGTTGCAGCTCTGGCTGAACTGAACTACGATGATCCTTTATAATATACGATAGACGTTATTCTTTTGATATTATTTATGCATATGTCCATGTCGATAGTCCTTGAATGTAACGCATTAACAACAAGTTCCAATATGTCTAAATATTTGGCTATCAAACCAACGCAAACAATGACTCACACAAGGTTAATCAACTACTTCCTCTCAACTGTTGACTATAGAACTCCTAGCCATAGAAATAGACATGGTGTGCTCACGCGCATGCTGTGACGTCAGCAACGAGAATTTTTGTCGGCGAGCTGGCGGGAATACCACATGAAGGATATCGGAATTAAATTTTATTTTCAAAGTGATAGATTAAAGGAGTTCAATAGCCAATTATTGGTGAATTATGTTATAGAGGAGTGGAAAATAGGTAATTAAACGACTTTTTCTAGAAAAATGTATTATTTATTGGTAAATTTCAACATTTTTTTCTTAAGTTTACGCCTACAATTTTCGAAACTGATTTTTTTGTTTATATGTCTCAGCCTGATGTATGTCCTCGTTCGTATTAGACATAATATTATTTTGTCAGGAAATTCTTTAATGGTTTCCACTGGGGTTGCTCTAACTATCTTTAATAATTTTTTAAATACGTTTGATTGTTTAGATAACAACTGTCCATGAAATTTATTGAACTCTGTCTCAACCAAACGGGCTACTTTAATCATCTCCTCACTTGGATATACAAGGCTGCCTCTGGATAGAAACTCAATCCAGTCTGGGGCCCGAGTAGAAGAATGAAATTTTTCATATTAATTTTGTCCTTGCGGCGGCAAGCATTACTCCATTGCATTGCGAGATTATCATTTTTTGGGAACTTATAGAACTTTACATTTAGCTCTTTCATCTTATTGTAGTTTTTACAACCAACAACTGCACAATTTGGCATTGTGTGTATAAATTACAGTCTTCTATAACTCAAAATAAGAAGGAATACAACGTAAATCAAAGAAAAATCGTTATCGAATAGCGATTCTATCTAAAACGCGACTAAACACCACCGTGGTATTTCAAATTTTGACGTCTAATAATTCCCCGCGCGAAAAATCTTCGTTGCTGACGCAATGCGCAGAGCGATCGCAATTTCGTACGGCTGGCGAGCACACCATCTACCACCACGCTCCTAGCTACATTTTTCGATTTGATCGGACGCGTAGCATGCGGTTACCCATAACCTGCTAGGGCGGGGGGCAGCTGCTCCCCTTTGCCAGTACCTGGCTACACCCTTGGAATAGTTTTGTAGTATTATTTGAACGAGTGGTTTTCATTATCGCAGATATCAAGCCATTATTTATATCTATGATATTAAGATAGTCTTGAAAGTAACCATCCGAGCCAAACATTCTGATGTCCATACAATCTAGTGTACTATTTATATCAGCAATTGTCGAAATTATAAATTTTACTTATTTTTGTATGCTTTAGTACATCAACGGATATATTGTTTTATAGTTTTAGTTCACACGCAAACCTATGCAATTGCATTGGCTGTAGCTGTCTTGATTGGAGCAGGAAAAGCGTTAAGAACAATTTTTTTGGCATTGTGCATCCCTTCTCACGTTCCTTTGGAGAGATTACCAGCTGCTTCTGGCTTGCAATTGGCAATCAGTGGGATAATATATGTCACATTTGGACCGCTACTAGGTGAGACGAGATTGGTGTTACTTCGATGTAAGAAAACTATTTTGCTTGGATATGCTATAGGTCCCAGTTAACCAAAAATGCTGGTGTCGTACTTCAATTTTTTAGCTGCTGAACTACCCTGAACATTATAAAAAATGGAGTCACGTTGATTGACTCAATACTTCCCACACATTACAGTGATACCATTTTAATATTTTTACATTGCATCCTACATTCGCTCCTTTTAACCACTCAAAAAAAAAATGATTAGAGACCCCTAGACTACCCAAAAATAGAGTTTGACTGGCTTTTATATTGTACTGTTTCTTTATTAATTTAATTTTAGGGCCACCTACATAATTTTTAAAAACCATTATCAATCTCTACCACGGCCCACGGTACGGTTTATAAATTTCATAGCTATAAGTTTGGTGATTAGCTACATATACTACACCAAGAAAAACTTTTATCGCTACGATTAAAATTTTAATAACCGCAATTGAATTTTGCATCAAAATACGTGACAATTAAACTGTTTGACTGCTGCAATTGAATAGTGATAGTAGATAGTAGAATTAATTGTGGTAGCGAGCAATATCACATCAGTGGTTGTCAGAAAAATGTCACTGTGACTGTAGCTTCTAGGTTAATAGTTACAATTGAACCACGTCTTCAAGGTTATTAACTTGTTTAATACCCCTAATTAAACAGGATTATTTATTACGGTTACCTTATTTATTTATGTGACGTTCTTTTTGTCATTGTACTACTGATAATGAACTAAACTGCTATAATGAAAAACTTTAATACCAATACTGATTTTTTTCTTAATTGAATAAGAGTTAATTCCTATACTCAATTAGAGGGATTAAAAAAATGGAGTCAAGTTTATTGACTCAGTAATTCCCACACATTACTGTGATATCAGTTTATTATTTTCCCATAGCATGAAGCTTTAGTCTGAGATCCCCTTGCAACCAAATCATCGGCAGCCTTCCCTCCCCTAAAATTGTCTTGTGCCGCTAAGTCTTTCCTTCAGAGGTCAATGGACAGCCTAAAACATCTAAAAACGAGGTTTGAGTTGTTTTCATACTTTTAGTTTTTTTATTATTGCTATATACGCTGCCACTGACACGATATTTAACAAACATACGCGTTTTCCATCCTCACCACGGTAATAATACCGTGTCAAAATTTAATTAGAATCAATTGAATAGTGTCCACGTTACAAAATATAAAAAGATCTAAAGCAATAAATATTCGTATGTATATATACAGAAAATTCTAAGTCCCTTAGTTTCCGTAATACGCTAGGCAATGTTCGGATGGACCTAAAAACTTGATTTATGTCGCTAGGTCTTCCTTCACAGGATAGTGGACAGCCTATTATGAAAACGCAGAAAATGATCAGGAACCTCTAAAACGCTTAAAAACGAAGTTTGAGCTGTTTTTATATTTTTACTTTTTTTTATTATTTCTGCGCCGCCACTGGCACGATTTATAAAAACCATACGCGTTTTCCATCCTCGCCACGGTAGTAATACTGTCAAAATTTCATTAACATCACTTCAACAGTTTCCTTGTAACACAATATAGAAGGATCTAAAGCAATACTCTCGTATGTTTACACCAGAAAAAATTCTAAGTCCAATGAATTTGTGGTTCTTGGGTTTTTAGGCCGGCGTCGTTTAGCGTTAAAGCTTGACGTTTCGCCACCACGAGTGGATGGCATCTTCAGAAGCTATTTCACTTCGGCCTAAAAACCCAAGAACCACAAATTCATTGGACGATGGCCGCGAAAGCCTTACACAGTAAATTCTAAGTCCTTTGGTTTCTGTAATAGGCAAGGCAATGTTCGTTCGGATGGACCTAAAAAAGTTATTTATGTTGCTAGATCTTCCTTCATGGGTCAGTGGACAGTCTATTATGAAAGCAACAAATTTTTCAATCTTACAACCCCCCACCCCCCAACCACCCCAATTTCACCCCCACCCAAAAAAAAGTAAAAAATGATCAGGAACCTCTAAAACGCCTAAAAACGAAGTTTGAGGAATATTTAATTTTTTTGTTTTTTGCTAATTACTCCGCCGCCCCTGCACCGATTTTCAAAATTATAAGCACATTACCTACTACGACCCCTCAGCATATCGCAGCCCAAATTTCATCACAATCCATGCAGCGGTTACTGAGATTACGAGGACAGAAAAACGCGTACAGACAGACCGACAGAAAGACAGACAGACAGACAGACAGACAGACAGACAGACAGACAGACAGACAGACAGACAGACAGACAGACAGACAGACAGACAGACAGACAGACAGACAGACAGACAGACAGACAGACAGACAGACAGACAGACAGACAGACAGACAGACAGACAGACAGACAGACAGACAGACAGACAGACAGACAGACAGACAGACAGACAGACAGACAGACAGACAGACAGACAGACAGACAGACAGACAGACAGACAGACAGACAGACAGACAGACAGACAGACAGACAGACAGACAGACAGACAGACAGACAGACAGACAGACAGACAGACAGACAGACAGACAGACAGACAGACAGACAGACAGACAGACAGACAGACAGACAGACAGACAGACAGACAGACAGACAGACAGACAGACAGACAGACAGACAGACAGACAGACAGACAGACAGACAGACAGACAGACAGACAGACAGACAGACAGACAGACAGACAGACAGACAGACAGACAGACAGACAGACAGACAGACAGACAGACAGACAGACAGACAGACAGACAGACAGACAGACAGACAGACAGACAGACAGACAGACAGACAGACAGACAGACAGACAGACAGACAGACAGACAGACAGACAGACAGACAGACAGACAGACAGACAGACAGACAGACAGACAGACAGACAGACAGACAGACAGACAGACAGACAGACAGACAGACAGACAGACAGACAGACAGACAGACAGACAGACAGACAGACAGACAGACAGACAGACAGACAGACAGACAGACAGACAGACAGACAGACAGACAGACAGACAGACAGACAGACAGACAGACAGACAGACAGACAGACAGACAGACAGACAGACAGACAGACAGACAGACAGACAGACAGACAGACAGACAGACAGACAGACAGACAGACAGACAGACAGACAGACAGACAGACAGACAGACAGACAGACAGACAGACAGACAGACAGACAGACAGACAGACAGACAGACAGACAGACAGACAGACAGACAGACAGACAGACAGACAGACAGACAGACAGACAGACAGACAGACAGACAGACAGACAGACAGACAGACAGACAGACAGACAGACAGACAGACAGACAGACAGACAGACAGACAGACAGACAGACAGACAGACAGACAGACAGACAGACAGACAGACAGACAGACAGACAGACAGACAGACAGACAGACAGACAGACAGACAGACAGACAGACAGACAGACAGACAGACAGACAGACAGACAGACAGACAGACAGACAGACAGACAGACAGACAGACAGACAGACAGACAGACAGACAGACAGACAGACAGACAGACAGACAGACAGACAGACAGACAGACAGACAGACAGACAGACAGACAGACAGACAGACAGACAGACAGACAGACAGACAGACAGACAGACAGACAGACAGACAGACAGACAGACAGACAGACAGACAGACAGACAGACAGACAGACAGACAGACAGACAGACAGACAGACAGACAGACAGACAGACAGACAGACAGACAGACAGACAGACAGACAGACAGACAGACAGACAGACAGACAGACAGACAGACAGACAGACAGACAGACAGACAGACAGACAGACAGACAGACAGACAGACAGACAGACAGACAGACAGACAGACAGACAGACAGACAGACAGACAGACAGACAGACAGACAGACAGACAGACAGACAGACAGACAGACAGACAGACAGACAGACAGACAGACAGACAGACAGACAGACAGACAGACAGACAGACAGACAGACAGACAGACAGACAGACAGACAGACAGACAGACAGACAGACAGACAGACAGACAGACAGACAGACAGACAGACAGACAGACAGACAGACAGACAGACAGACAGACAGACAGACAGACAGACAGACAGACAGACAGACAGACAGACAGACAGACAGACAGACAGACAGACAGACAGACAGACAGACAGACAGACAGACAGACAGACAGACAGACAGACAGACAGACAGACAGACAGACAGACAGACAGACAGACAGACAGACAGACAGACAGACAGACAGACAGACAGACAGACAGACAGACAGACAGACAGACAGACAGACAGACAGACAGACAGACAGACAGACAGACAGACAGACAGACAGACAGACAGACAGACAGACAGACAGACAGACAGACAGACAGACAGACAGACAGACAGACAGACAGACAGACAGACAGACAGACAGACAGACAGACAGACAGACAGACAGACAGACAGACAGACAGACAGACAGACAGACAGACAGACAGACAGACAGACAGACAGACAGACAGACAGACAGACAGACAGACAGACAGACAGACAGACAGACAGACAGACAGACAGACAGACAGACAGACAGACAGACAGACAGACAGACAGACAGACAGACAGACAGACAGACAGACAGACAGACAGACAGACAGACAGACAGACAGACAGACAGACAGACAGACAGACAGACAGACAGACAGACAGACAGACAGACAGACAGACAGACAGACAGACAGACAGACAGACAGACAGACAGACAGACAGACAGACAGACAGACAGACAGACAGACAGACAGACAGACAGACAGACAGACAGACAGACAGACAGACAGACAGACAGACAGACAGACAGACAGACAGACAGACAGACAGACAGACAGACAGACAGACAGACAGACAGACAGACAGACAGACAGACAGACAGACAGACAGACAGACAGACAGACAGACAGACAGACAGACAGACAGACAGACAGACAGACAGACAGACAGACAGACAGACAGACAGACAGACAGACAGACAGACAGACAGACAGACAGACAGACAGACAGACAGACAGACAGACAGACAGACAGACAGACAGACAGACAGACAGACAGACAGACAGACAGACAGACAGACAGACAGACAGACAGACAGACAGACAGACAGACAGACAGACAGACAGACAGACAGACAGACAGACAGACAGACAGACAGACAGACAGACAGACAGACAGACAGACAGACAGACAGACAGACAGACAGACAGACAGACAGACAGACAGACAGACAGACAGACAGACAGACAGACAGACAGACAGACAGACAGACAGACAGACAGACAGACAGACAGACAGACAGACAGACAGACAGACAGACAGACAGACAGACAGACAGACAGACAGACAGACAGACAGACAGACAGACAGACAGACAGACAGACAGACAGACAGACAGACAGACAGACAGACAGACAGACAGACAGACAGACAGACAGACAGACAGACAGACAGACAGACAGACAGACAGACAGACAGACAGACAGACAGACAGACAGACAGACAGACAGACAGACAGACAGACAGACAGACAGACAGACAGACAGACAGACAGACAGACAGACAGACAGACAGACAGACAGACAGACAGACAGACAGACAGACAGACAGACAGACAGACAGACAGACAGACAGACAGACAGACAGACAGACAGACAGACAGACAGACAGACAGACAGACAGACAGACAGACAGACAGACAGACAGACAGACAGACAGACAGACAGACAGACAGACAGACAGACAGACAGACAGACAGACAGACAGACAGACAGACAGACAGACAGACAGACAGACAGACAGACAGACAGACAGACAGACAGACAGACAGACAGACAGACAGACAGACAGACAGACAGACAGACAGACAGACAGACAGACAGACAGACAGACAGACAGACAGACAGACAGACAGACAGACAGACAGACAGACAGACAGACAGACAGACAGACAGACAGACAGACAGACAGACAGACAGACAGACAGACAGACAGACAGACAGACAGACAGACAGACAGACAGACAGACAGACAGACAGACAGACAGACAGACAGACAGACAGACAGACAGACAGACAGACAGACAGACAGACAGACAGACAGACAGACAGACAGACAGACAGACAGACAGACAGACAGACAGACAGACAGACAGACAGACAGACAGACAGACAGACAGACAGACAGACAGACAGACAGACAGACAGACAGACAGACAGACAGACAGACAGACAGACAGACAGACAGACAGACAGACAGACAGACAGACAGACAGACAGACAGACAGACAGACAGACAGACAGACAGACAGACAGACAGACAGACAGACAGACAGACAGACAGACAGACAGACAGACAGACAGACAGACAGACAGACAGACAGACAGACAGACAGACAGACAGACAGACAGACAGACAGACAGACAGACAGACAGACAGACAGACAGACAGACAGACAGACAGACAGACAGACAGACAGACAGACAGACAGACAGACAGACAGACAGACAGACAGACAGACAGACAGACAGACAGACAGACAGACAGACAGACAGACAGACAGACAGACAGACAGACAGACAGACAGACAGACAGACAGACAGACAGACAGACAGACAGACAGACAGACAGACAGACAGACAGACAGACAGACAGACAGACAGACAGACAGACAGACAGACAGACAGACAGACAGACAGACAGACAGACAGACAGACAGACAGACAGACAGACAGACAGACAGACAGACAGACAGACAGACAGACAGACAGACAGACAGACAGACAGACAGACAGACAGACAGACAGACAGACAGACAGACAGACAGACAGACAGACAGACAGACAGACAGACAGACAGACAGACAGACAGACAGACAGACAGACAGACAGACAGACAGACAGACAGACAGACAGACAGACAGACAGACAGACAGACAGACAGACAGACAGACAGACAGACAGACAGACAGACAGACAGACAGACAGACAGACAGACAGACAGACAGACAGACAGACAGACAGACAGACAGACAGACAGACAGACAGACAGACAGACAGACAGACAGACAGACAGACAGACAGACAGACAGACAGACAGACAGACAGACAGACAGACAGACAGACAGACAGACAGACAGACAGACAGACAGACAGACAGACAGACAGACAGACAGACAGACAGACAGACAGACAGACCGACAGACCGACAGACAGACCGACGGAAATAAGTGACGTGGATTTTTGTTATGTAGACATCATGAAACGCCCAAAAAGTGTATTATCTCAAAATCGAAAATTTTCGCGAGTGTATTATCTCAAAATCGAAAATTTTCGCGATCACAATACTCCCCTCACCTATCGGTGTGGGAAGTAAAAAGCAAATAGATTCAAAATAATCTTTATTCCTGGTAAAATAATTAATCATCATTATAACAAAAATTAAAATCTTGAGTTTATCATAACAAAAAAGTTATTATTGCACATAAAACGTCTATCACACCTACGAACACATAATGTGATTGGGAAATTGTAACATATTTTGATCTTACAGCAAAGTTACTGGAAATGTACAACTCGTGTACTCCCAAGCCATATTTTCTCATGTATGTACCTATTCCGCTCCACACACAAGGACACAGGCACCCATAAAACTTATAGGAACACAAAATAGCATATGATACAGCAAATGCACCTCACACCTGTAACCGTGCTGTAACCACTAACGACTAACTGAAATGTAAAACAGCAGTGAAGGGCATCTATCTCTATCGCACTCGCTTGCCCTCTAGAAGAAAAGAGATGGAGCGTGGTAAACATCCCCACCTCTTGGAACGACCGTTATGCGTATTTCGTGACTTATCACAGCCATAATGTCCTTTAGCCCTTGCAACTAAAATCTTTAATTGGAAATTGCAGTACTTCAACCAGTTTAATTGTCATTATAACCTGAATTGTCTACGTGTCTACGATAGGAATACTCATAATGACAGTTACTGATTTATTTTTATAGTACCCCTCGTTAATCAGTACTATTAAAATGTTTAATTGAAAGTAGTTGTACTTAAACCAGTTCAATTGTTACAATAACATGCGCTTTCTGTGACAAAATCGAAGTATTAGAATTTAGTTTTTATGACTGACTATGAAGCTACATTTCAGAAACAGCATGCAACTTTAATATAGGCTATAAAAAATGTACCAGTTAGACACTTTAACAGGGTTGATCTTCTCAGTGTACAGAATTATTTAAAACAATATAATGCCTAAATTAATTTTTGTTTAAGGTAGGGCAGCATTCGGATACAGCTGAAAAGTTCTTCCGTTCCTTTACAGCTCAATGAAGAACTCACTACCATTACTACAAATATTTCAGCTTCACAACCCGCCACCACCAAACCAATTTTACCCCCTCTAAAAAAATGTGGAGACCACCAAACCAATTTTACCCCCTCTAAAAAAATGTGGAGAACGACCAGTAACTCCCAAATCACCTTAACTAAAACTAAACGTGGTTTGAGCTGTTTTTATATAATTATTTAGTTTGTTGATTGTTGCCGTGCCGCCACTGACGCTATTTCTAAAAATCATACGCGTCCTCCATCCTCGCCACGGTAGTGATACTGTGTTAAAATTTCATTAAGACCAATTCAATAATTACCAGGTTACACAATACAAAATTATCTAAAGCCATACTTCTATGTCTACATCAGAAAAGTGGCGTGGTTTCTATAACAATGTTCCGAACGAACCTAAAAAGGTGTATTATGACGACAGGTTTTTCTCATAGGTCAATGGACGTGGACATTTTTCAGTTCTACAACCCGTCACCCACCAACCACCCCAATTTCACCCCCACCCAAAGACGTTGAACCAAGTTGACTTTGTTCTAGGAACTTCCCCGAGTCAAGGGGTTATTGTTCATCCTCTGTTCTTGTTTCACCATAACCTTGTGATAATATTAACTCCTAGAATTCAGTACAATTTTTAAACTGTTATTATGAATGATGAACGACTTTGTGTGTATAGTTTGAACCATATTTCTTTCAAATTTAATTTTTTTAGCCCCCATTCCAGAAAAAATTAACATGTTATATACGTTTTAGACATAAAGACACATTGTCTTTCAACTGGTGCTATCAAATTTATATGTATTGCATTTTTTTGTTTATAATATAAAATAAATAATTTCAAACTTTACTGTCATAAAGAGGTTTTTGTTCTCCACCTTTTGGTCCACGTTTAGTGCAAATCTATCATTTAATGATGGGGGGTAGTGGGGGTTACTCGGAAAAATATTAATATAACATAGCATTTTGTTTTCAGAAATGAGACAGGAGGTGATTTTACCTTGGAAGTGACACCTCGCACATTTATTTTGGTAAAATTTTCCGAAAACGTGCCGATTCTAATAACTTACCCCTCCTTTGTTGAGGAAGTTAAAAATGATCAGGAACCCCTGAAACGCCTTAGAACGAAGTTTGAGGAATATTCGAAATTAGTTGTCTTTTCTAATTAATCCGCCGCTCATGCACCGATTTTCAAGATTATAGCAGCATTACCTACTACGACCCCACAGCATATCGCTACCCAAATTTCATCACAATCCATGCTGCGGTTACTGAGATTACGAGGCTAAAAGAAAGCCAGAGCCAAAGCCAAAAGCCAAAAAGCGTATTACCTCAAAATAGAAAAATTTGGCGATCAAAATGCTCCCCTATGCCCTATCGGTGTGGGAAGTAAAGAGATAAGTCGGATAATAATTCTATTCCAGCTAGGTATCATCAATATATTAATTTCCCATTAGCATGTTCGTGAGAGCTTCTATATTTAGAAAATTTAAATCATAAATATCTAAAGTGTGATCTGAGAGATTTATATTTGTTTCTGAAACTGATACGGATTCCAGTAATAAAATGTCTTGGAATAATGAAATGAAAATGAGTGGGCGGCTTTCTTTGTAAAACCAGATTTGAATAGATTAGATAATTTTAGAATAAAGTGTTGTTTCTTAAAATAGATGAAAAGCGGGTACTTGAAATTCCACTTGACAATTGAATGATTTTAATGTCTTCACGTTTTGGGCAGGATATCGATCGACTCTAAGAAGAACGGAAAAAGTTTTGCAAATTTCAGTAACTGTAGTAAGTCTACTAGATAATAATTATTGCATTTCACAATTAATATTATGAAATAGGTGTACCTGCAAAATTGAATGACTAAATTCTGTTTTGAACTATTCATAGAGATGAAGGAATTGAGATGAGGTAGCAGGAATAGTACCACAGTATATCCAATTATAATGTACTGTGTAAAACGCATGTTTTTTAGAGATTATTGATAGAACTTAACCTTAATCCCTACAGACCATTTACGTCAAATCATCCTCTGTTTGACCGTACTGTTAGGGTTTGGTGGATGATTAGACTGTGCGGCGCTTGCCGTTGCTGTGCCAAAACGAAATAGTGTCACATTATATTCGCCTTAGTCATATTTAATTTC
This sequence comes from Callosobruchus maculatus, assembly GCA_951848785.1. Lineage (NCBI taxonomy): Eukaryota > Metazoa > Arthropoda > Insecta > Coleoptera > Chrysomelidae > Callosobruchus > Callosobruchus maculatus. Next base: position 5,152,184 of record CATOUR010000026.1, on the reverse strand, counting down.
TTTTTAAACTATATTTTTTGTTCCAGGTTGGATCCGTCAGCTAGTAGGCAATTATGTGATAACAATACACATACTTAATATGTGTACTTACTTTACCGCTATTTCGTGGACCGTTGAAAGTATTATTGTAAACAAGAAAAGTAGACTTTCTAATAAAAATTGATAATACCTATGTTTTTATTAAAACTTCATCATAGACTATATACCTATATGCTTTAGTGCACATGCACAACTAAGTACTGCACACAGCATCAAATTTGATGATAAGTTATTATAAGCAAATTAGATTTGAGCTTACGATATACTTATTCAAGTACAGCTACTTGTACTTGTACTCGAAAATACTTCATTGTATAAAAATAGCATGAACTCAAATACAGGGTGAGTCAAGCTCAATGCCTCGGACTCTTGTGACAAACCATGTGTATGTAGGTCGTGTTGGACTACATTTTAAAGGTAATGACTAAAAAAAACGTGACATATCAAACTTACGTTTTCAATAGAACACCCTGTATATTATTGTATATTTAGATTCCCGGATCAGTTCTACTGTGACTTTATGTATCACATATGGGACTTCAAGTGAACCGTTTAGGTCCAAATCATAATATTTGGTATAGTAGATATCAGAAAAAATTGAATATCGCAGCGATTATAAAACTTGAGGGCTGTGACTTTGTCGGGTCACTATAAGCGTGAAATGCGTCAGCTTAGGTTAGACGATCAAGTTTGAATTACATTTGTACTTTGAGAAACCGGTAGACTAATTAAGGAAACTTGAATCAGAGATAACATGATTCTTTCAAATAGGAATGCCTAATTATTTTTTTACAATCGAATGTAAAATTTGATAGCCCTTCTAATACTATATGGTTGCGAATGTCAATCTCTGGTAGTTTTCATTTAACTTCAAATTTTTAATCAAACAGTTTTTTTTAATTTACCTACCTCCACTTAGCAGGCCATATGAAATATAAACAAAAACTGTTCAGATGGAAGGAAACAACTAACGTAGCAGAAAGATACCGACTAACTAGAATAAAGAGTTAAAACTGTATGAATGATGACTTACAACAAATTAAGTCTAATCAGAAATAACACAGGAAACACATCTAAGACGACAATTCACAAAATCTTTAACAATTTTAAAATGAAAGTAAATCTAACACCGAATATTGCTGGCAGTTTAATAGCTTCAGGATAAAGTTTCACATTTAATGATTTAAATAAGTAGTAATTTCCAAGTCAAAATAACGATACCTCTTACTGGAGTTCTGCAAATTGTTCAGTATCCATAAGCAAATCATCGAAAATGAAGAATGCATTAAAAATATTTATATATACATAATTTACCTGGAGGAAAATTGAAATCTGATTTGTCAGTATTCCTTTTTTTGAGATCCTGATAATAGACTCTGAACAATTTGAAGGGCTATAGTCGGACAGTCAGAGGTATAGTTACTTCTGAATTTGACGGAAATAACTAGATACTGTTAGGAAAAAAAATCGCTGAGTGTTTCTTTCATTTCAAAGGTTTTAGTGGTTTTGGAAATTTTTAATCAATGATACATGACAGTAGCTAGTAATTTGTAAAAATTGTCCATTTCTGTCTTATTCCAGTTTCTCTTTTACCTTAGACATGTTACCGCCATTACTTCCGGTTATAGTTGATTTATTGTAGGGATTTTCTTTAATATTGTTCCTTTACTTTAATTCGTCTATATCTTTCTGCTAAGTTAGTTGTTTTCTTCCATCTGAGTAGGTTTTTGTTTATATTTCATGGCCTGCTAGTTTGCTTATAGGTAGGGAAACTGAAAAACACCGATTTGATTGAAACCTTGAAATTAATTGAAAACTACCAGAGATTGATATTCACAACCTTATATCATTGGGTGCAATCAGCAGACTCAACGGTTGCGGAGCAGCTACCAAATCTTCTGCTGAACGCGTGCGCTACCTAGCAGCTACCGCTCCAGCGGTCGCCAATTTTTGTAGCGATAGAAAAGTACGCTCACTTGGAGCGGAGCGGAATAAGCTACTTTTGACCTTGTGAGCGTCACATGTCATTACACTTGTATTATAGGTTATAGGTTATATTGTCATATTTAAAAGAAAAAGTCCACACTACACTCTACACAGCCCAAAACTTTGATACAATTTGACATAAATATTTTTATTTTTAAAAACCTCAAATGTTTTTTTTATGGTCAGCCTCCCACAAAGGCTGAAAGCCTATGGCGCTGTAGAAGCGCTGAGAGAGGATAAGTGTCGGTTCACGTTATATTTGAAACGCTGCAGGACGTAGCCGTCGGGAAACAAATTCCCCGGCAGCGCCGAAGTTTTCCAAAAGAAGGAATGCTGGAGGAGACTGGTTCGGGGAGTAAGGACCTCGACCTGATAAGGATGAGCTCGCAGAGCTTCTCTAGTGTTCCTGGTTCGGACGGCCTTTGGTTTTATTATCTGGGAGAGCTCACTCGAACATCTTCCGTGAGAGAATCTGTAAAACAGGGATAGGTCAGCCACCCTCCTTCGATGTTCCAGGCTGTGGAGATCCTTTGTCAGGTTAGGCATATCTATAAATCTAATTGCTCTTTTCTGGATAGTGTCCAGAAGCTTTAGAGAGTGTTTCGGAGCGAATCTCCACACATGGGAGCAATACTCCAGCGATGGTCGGATCTGTGCCTTGTAGAGCAGCAGCAGTTGCTCTGGTGTATACAACTTCCTACAGCGGAACAAAACTTCAAGCTTCTGGGATGCCGTTTTAGCAATACCGACGACGTGGTCGTGCCAGGACATGTTATTGTTGATGTTGATCTCAAAAGCTTGACGAAAGGTGATTCGACTATGGGGTGGCCCTCCATTTCCACGTTTGATAAGCCATCGTGAGACTTCTTTGTAAGTGTTGTTGCCTGAGTTTTTTGTACGTTGAACTGTACTTTATTTTCCAATCCCCACTCGACAATTGTTTTGATATCTGCGTTGATCCGTGAGGCATGCTGCTGTCGCTGACGTACCGTCTCCTGGGATGATAGTGGCTTGCCTGGTTCCATGCACGACACTAATGTACTGTCATCTGCGAAGCTGTAGATTGGATTGGATGTTATTTCCAGCAGCTCGTTAATGTACAGCAGAAACAGTGTAGGGGATAGGACAGATCCCTGAGGAACACCGGCGTTTATTGAAAATACGTCTGATGAACAGCCTTCGACTACAATAGAAAGTGTCCTAAAATCTGTCGTTCAAGAATATACTCAGCCACTTGCGCAGGCCAGGTGGTAGTCCATAAGCAGCAAGCTTGACCAGAAGTCCGTCATGCCATACTCTGTCGAAAGCTTTCGACATATCAAGTGCAACAACACGGGATTCGCCATGATTGTCTATTGCTCTGTTCCACAAGTGAGTGACGTAGGCAAGGAAGTCACCTGTAGACCTGTGCTTACGGAAGCCATACTGGCGATCATTTATGATGTTATTATTGTCCAGGTATTTCAGGAGCTGTGTGTTAATGACAGTCTCCATAACCTTAGACATGATGCTGAGAAGAGCCAGAGGTCTATAATTGGTGGGATCAGTTTTTTTGCCTTTCTTAGAGATGGGTTGTACGCAGCCAATCTTCCACGAAGCGGGAACCACGCCTCGTTGATACGAAAGTAAGAAGAGCTTGCAGACAATAGGTGCAAGCTCAGTGGCACAGCGTTTAACGATAATGACTGGGATTTGGTCGAGACCAGTAGCTTTATTCGTGTTCAGTTTTTGGAGGATATTTTTAACATATCGATGTTCAAATTTGACCTCTGCCATTCTCGAGTTCACGCTTATGGTGGTGGTTGAAAGTCTACAGTAGAATTGGCTGCGAAGAGCTTCCCCAAGATGTCTGCTTTTTCTTTGGGAGCAGAAGCGATGGACTTGTCCTCTCTGGTCAAGGGTGGTATTGACGAACAGGAAAAGTTCTGACTAACAGCCTTTGCTACAGACCAGAATGTTCTGGAGGAACTAGGACATGAGAGGAGCTTGTCCTTTATTTTTTGGTTGTGTTCCTCCTTGCTGCTGTCAATCACGCGTTTACAATAATTTCTGGCGTCGATAAAACTGCGGTGGTTCTCGGCATTTGGATTTTTCCTCCATTCTTTGTAATGTTGGTTTTTAGAGGTTACTGCATCTCTACAACGCTGATTGAACCATGGCTTGTTTTTGGAGGGATGCTTGACGACATGAGGAATATAGGCTTCCATGCCGGATATTAATACCTCTGTTTTTTCTTGGGCGCAAGCTGATGGGTCTCGTGACTTGAAGCAGACGTCGTTCCAGGGAAAGGACTGGTAGTATTCCCTTAGGTCGTCCCACTTTGCTGATCCGTAATGCCAGACCCGGCGAGGCTGTGTATGGTGGAGATCTGGCTGGGAATCCTTCTTGATTCTTTGACTATCTGCTCCAAGCCGCAGCTAATAGCGAAGGCTTCAGCCTCACGTCCCTCGTCGTCCATTTTGTTTGAGTGTTTGAGCCAGTATGAGTTGTGAACGTTGAAGCCACCCAGAAAGACTATCTCTGAATGAGGGTGATCTGATTGCAGCGCGTCCACAGTGGCTGAAAGCTTCTCTGGTCTGTGACCACTCATTTGACATTTCACTGACAACTCACAGGCGTTACAAACTACTTATCGTGATATCTCAGAGCGCACAAATAATGCTTTTCAGCACAACGCCAACTGTTGAGATGTAGCGGCTACAAAAGTAGCAGCTCCCGATCTTTCTGCTGAATGCAACCATTGAAAAGGCTATCAATTTGCTCATTTTATTGTATAAAAAAAATAAGCATTCCGAAACCGACACACTCCAACTGCCATGCCAGATGTTCGGAATCAAAATACTAACACAACGGGCAAGAAGAGTGTATGAACCTGTTGCAAGCAAATAACAATATCTATGCGAATTGGTAAAGTAGAAAAGCAAAAGACTTCCTACCTTATGGTCCCCGGATCACAGACAGAATTGGGATGTTACTGCAAAATGCAAATATCAGGACGATGTACAAACCAACTGGGAAAATACATCTTCATTCATACCATTTAAGATCGGCGATGGACAAGAGGATCCGTGGACAGCCTCAGGGATTTATCGCATACCATGAATAACAAAGATATTGGTACAAACCAGAATTTGAGAACAAGAATCAAATTGTAGATTAGGTCAGACAAAAAAATCTGCAGTAGCTAAGTAATCATTCCAGGAAACTGGTGACCACAAGATAAGGTTTGATGAGACACAGGTTCTGGGTATGACCACCTCTTAATATGCCAGATTCTACAGGGAGATTGAGATTTATAAATGGTTAACAGTTAACGGTTAAAGTATCTACTTGGATAGTTTGTAAATTAGCTGAATCTTAAACTGTCCAAATACCTGGTTCATTTAGTAGAAAGTTACCTTTCGATTGAATTTCAGTTAGTTTGTATACGAGTTTGTAGGCTAGCCAAGAATTCCATTAAAGTACAAACCACAAAAGAATTACACTGATTGGCCGGGGATTTTGTCTAGTTTACAAGCTTTCTATAGTATTTGGATAAAGTGTGAACTGAATATTTCTAGTAATGTTTAACTGCCAACTCGTTAGGAAACCCTATTTTTTGCTAGCAATTATTTAAACTAAATTAACCAAAGGTAATGGCTGAGTTTGCATGCTAACCAAGGAGTTAGTTATTACATATTACTAGGAATGTTTAGTTCACACTTTATCCAAATACTGTGGCTAGTCCGTAAACTAGCCAAAACCCCCGGTTAATTTGTGGAATTCTTTTGTGGTTTGTATTTTAGCTACAATTCGTGGCTACTTTATAAACTATCTGGATATAATACAAATTAAACAACGTTCATTGTGATTTTAATTGAAAGATAACTTTCCACTAAAATAACCAGGCGTTTGGATAGTTTGTATAGTATCCAGCTAGTTTATAAAATAGCCATGTAAGCGCTTTAACCGTAACATAAACATAAAAACAACTTCAAGAAGAAAAAAGGAGCATTCAAGCTCAACAGACTATGGTTACCCGCTCCAAGAGATGCAAAGGTTCTGGGATGCGCAGTCGCCCCCACTACTTACACGGGGTATATAAGTGCTTAACCCGGTGACGGCGGTGACGCAGTCTCAGTCTCTTGGAACATGTCGAGCAGGTAACAGCTTCTGAGGATGCCAACCACTCGTGTTGGCGAAACGTCAGACAGCTAAGCGCACCGACGCCAAGGCGGCGGAGCGTGTCGACGCCGGCCGAACAGCCTAAGAACCAACAGTTCACCTCACAATTACGCAAAATTCATAAACTGTAAAGTCTTGAAGAGAATGCTATGAACGCTCCTCGTATATACCCTGCACTATGGTTAATCTATATATTAACTGCTTAAGATAATAAAAAATACTATTTTAAGTTGTCTTTTTAAAGAAATCTACTTTTCATATAACAATTGACAGACGTGAACATATTTACAAAATAATTATAAAATCAACTCATGTGCCACGCTGTTTGACTAACGTTATCAGCGGTATAGATATAAAAACTAAACTAAACTCTTATCAGTACAGCTTCAGACGCCGAGATGCTCAAGCATCAATATTCGATTTGTGTGTTTCTTTACAATGGATCGACGTTTACTCAATTTGATATAAAGATCCCTTAATATTGGAACAATCGGGAAAAGTGAGTTCGATCAAAATTATGGAGAAGACTATATTTGTACCACCTGACGGCGGTTATGGTTGGATTATTGTCTTGGCTACAGCCTTGAATAACGTAAGTTTCCTGACTGATTATTTATGTAGTATGTGTTCCGCAATGCAGTCACATGTAATGTTATTTAGATATCAAAATACATAAATAGTTATCGGGGAATGGTGTTAAAAAACCTTTAAACTAACTTATCTTCATAGTATGTATTTGTAAAAATATAAGACACTAACTTGTATAATTAATATTTTATGGTTAATTTTGTTATGATCTGCAGAAACAAAACTGGGCGAAACTAGGGCTCGATTTATCAACAAAAGAATTATTATAAAAATGGAGTCAAGTTGATTGACTCAGTACTTCCCACATAATATAACGGTGATACCATTTTATTTTTTGCCATGGCATGAATGTATAGTCTGCGATCCCCGCCCGCTCTCAGTAAAAACATCCAACACAAAAACTCTAGTAAATGGTTTGTTGCAACTCTAGGAACTAGGACGACACAGTTTATTCTGCAAGCTCAACTGGACGAAACGTAACGATCAGGAACCTCAAATTGCCTAAAACGAACTTTGATCTATTTTTATATTTTTAGTTGTTTTATTATTCCTTCACCGCCCTGACACTATTTTTAAAAACCATACGTATTTTCCATCCTCGCCACGGTAATGATACTATGTCGAATTTTCATTAAAATCAATTCCAGGTTACACAATACAGAACGATCTAAAATAATACTCGTACGTATAAATCAGAAAAGTCCCTTGGTTTCTGTCATAGGCAAGGCAATGTTCGGATGAACCTAAAAAAGTGTATTATGTCCCTAGGTCCTTCTTTCGCAGGTCAATGTGTCAATGCGTATACTGAGACTGACCTATCGCTCTGCATCGGGAACGCATCGGGAAGTAGCCAAAAAAGTTTGTGCATGTTTCTCGGTTCAATTTGACTTTCGCTGCTGGTTTACTCTTTATACTGTGATTTTAATTCATATATTAACACCAAAAATTACATTTGCGAATAGCGCTAGAGAAAACAAAGCCTAACAATTAATTATCGTCCACTTGACTGTAATTAAATTCGCATGCACCAAATTTGCTCGCATATTCTTCTGCGTAACTTTCATACATTTTTTAGGTGCATTCTAAGCCTACAGGTTTTAGGCACATATAACACAAAAATCCAGTTCTTATTTTCTTCATTGAGGGGAATATGCAGAAATTATAACGTTTTTCTTGCAATTTTGTTTGTATTTTAGCAATATCTTTTGGGTTACGTAGAAACTCTTTTATATTTTCTCGTAGCTTCCGAAATAGACGAGTATTATTCGTTTTTCCTTGTGACTGTCACTTGCTATCGCATAATTTGAATATCATTCTTTTCATCATCCTGCCAATTTCTTCGTACCACTTTAAAAGCTGCTCTTCAAAATTACTATCCCCAAAACAAACCCTCGTTGAAGTACTGGGAAGAATATCTATGTTTTTATTTTTTCAAAAAGTTACACTCACACTAACGTGTCTTCTCCGAGACGCTGTCGGTACTAACTTAATAACTTTCTTATAAAAAGAAACCAAATTACTACTCGCACATCTGACTCACTACTAAAGCGGCCTACAGAGGTTGATGCATGCTGCGATGCAGGCATCGACTCCTACATTTCATGATGCAAGTAGAAGCATGTGTAGTACTGAATCACGTATTTGGCATCAGTTGCGACTCGCAGCGATGCAGAGATGCCGAGTCGGTGACGCTGATGCAGGATTCAAGTGTTTCAACGTGTATAGTATTGCGTCGATGCAAAGAAATAACTCCACTCTACTATTCTTGTATTGTATGAAACGTGACAACAACAAGTCGATTCAGGCATCGATTTGAGTAGCAACTTATGCAACTGATGCAAGTTTCATGAAACCTCGAGTCGACTCGGTAATCGCAGCATGGATCAATGTCTGTACGCTTAAAACGACTTAAGGGGTCTAGGTATACACAGTTATATATTTGCCATGTTAAAACACGGATTCCCATTTCGAACTGAACTTACTTGTTTTTCAAACTACATACACAGTATTTCAGAAAATGACAGTTAAGACCTTAATGAATGACAACTATTTGCGATTTTCTCAAAAAAGTTTTTTGGTGTGCTAATAACTCGCAACGCAAATTCATAGGTAAATTCTGCAAATGTCTGTAATTTAACAACCAAACACGATATCAAAAAAAGCCAAATAGGTGACAAAGCGCAAGCTTTTTTTTTTCAATTTGCTTTTTGAATCATTGCTGTAAGTTTAAAGGCAACGTCAGGAGCTGGGAAATGCGAAATTCATTTTTATGGTGACCTTTGGAACTTACCTTTGGATTTTTGGACTTATCTCCCCTCATCTTAGACACAAACACTGGAGAAAGGAACAGGTGGCCACGCCTCCTCGCTAACACGGGAATACGTATTTTCTGGGATTCTCAATTATATATTATATACCCTAGTCCCTTAAGGAAAATAGACGCATAGAGCCGAAATTAGACGGGAACATCTAGTAGTGTGCTAATATGTTAATTTCTAACCGTTTTACAGACGGCATGTTAGTAGTTAAGGGTTTATTTATTCAGGATAGGTAAAAGTAATAATGGGGAACAACAGATTATAACCTAGATGTAGTAGATAACGATTATTGATAGAGTCAGCTTCTTAAGAATAGTTTTTTAAGATTGTCAACTTGGAAAATAGATTACTTGTCATTTCATCCTGAAATCGCTGCTGAAATTTGCCATTGCAATAAACAGTCATAAACACTAAGGAACAATTGGATTCTTTGATTTATTGCAGATATGTTTTTACAGCTTATTGAATTTTTTTCAATTTGTAAAAAAATGCTAGTTATCAGATTTATTTTTAAAAAAGTCCTTGACTTATGAATAGATATTATTCTTAGAATAAGGATGTTGAATATGCCGTTGTATTTCATGTACCTAATCGTAACACAAAAATAAAAATAAAAATTGGCTTCTGCTGCTAAATACACCTCATGTCCCTTATTGTCAACAACGTGAAAATACATATCACTCATTTCCTCCTGTCTGTCTATCTTAAATCGTTTTTCAACCAACGTAATATCAGTAACCGCTGAACTAGTTTTCATGAAATTTGGTATGCGATATGCTGTCATATCATAGTGTATAATCAATACATCTAGATCATTGATATACTCGTAGACACTTTGTTTTTAGGCATTTTGAGGGCTCCTGGTCATTTTTGTTTTTTAAGAGATCTCATATAGCTAGAAGTGGTAGCTATGCAAGAAGGGGATGTGTTGGAAATTCCAAATGAATCAACTCCATTTTTTAAGATGGATTTTTACACGGTAGCTTAATTAGAATAATTGGGATTGATTCTTTCGTAGCAATATTTTCGCGCAACTCTTGTAGGTAATCGGTAAGTGCTAAATGAATCGATAGCTGAAGGGGCGGGGGGTAGCGGCACCCCTTGTGACTATCAATAATTACTCCAGAAACTTTATCACTAGAAATTAGACAATGCAATATCTGCGAATACCAAAAATGTTTATGCGTAAATATGGCAGCTTAGGTCCAGCTGTCATGAACCATGGTTTTGAGGTCATTATGTAGTAGCTGTGTGGCGGCCGCGCCTGGCAAGTAGGCCCCAGTAGGTCCTTTTTGCCATCCCCGAATATCACCCTTCAGCCAACATTGTTCGCCCACCCCTCTCTGCCAAATCTTTTCGATCTTTTAACAAAGGCCAGTATGTCAGGCCAGGTTAAGGAAGGGTGATTCCCTGGCTGGAATATATAGGATTGAAAGTCTCGTATCTCGCCTAGCTTAACAACTCACATTCCGCAAGGAAATGGTAGGCCGTTTCATCGGCCTCTCCACAGTCCACACATAGGTAGTATTCTTCAATTTCTAATAGTGATAGATGCCGCTTGAGCATGCCACGTCAGAACACGTAGCCTTGCTGATCTAGATGTGTACATCCTGGCTATAAAATCTTTGGCTTGGTTGCATCCGTCGCCTTGTCTCCACTGTCCATCTATGGTATGGTTCCATTGTGGCAAGGAGGAAGAATCCTTGGCACACATTCTATGTCGCTGTGAAGTCCTTGGGTATCACAAGCAGACCGTCCTAAGTTCAAAGGTTCTTGAACCTAAGGATGTAAGATGGGCAGTACCCAAGGCCATCCTCACCTTTGTAATGAGGGCTGGACTTGGTATGAAGAGGCGCATAAGGCCCCCTTTGTAGGCCTATGCACTGGTGGTGTCTGGTCACCAGAAAGCCTCTATCCCCCTTTCATTCATTCGTTTATGATATCGTTCACCTACTTTTCGAGGGCTGACGTTACCTGCTGCCTATTCAATCCTATAACGGGTTCCGGTCCAATAAACTATCCTCCGGTGTCGGGTCTGGTCTGCCTGTCGATTTTGCCATTACCAAGGACCCTCATATGACTCGGGACCCACATCAACTTCCTCCAGCCTCTCCGCTCATTCCTGAATCAGGAGTTTCCTGGTTCTGCGCCTGCAGATGACATTCAGGTCCGTATTCATTGTCGTTTGTCAAGTATCTTTGGAGTATTACTCAAGGGATGCTTGAGGGTTACTCAAGGGACCCTGAAGGGACCCTCAAGTGTGACTTTCCTTGTGTATCTGTTTTCTAGACAACAAATATAAGTCAATTTATTATGCCTATGCCCACGCATTTTGATGTTTTCTGAAGGAACCCTTCAAATTCTTCAGTAGGTACTTCTGCTTATTAGCAAAATCGCGGAAAATGAAACTTGATTTGCAGTCTGTTTGAATTGTAAAAGATAATTTAGTTTGCAGAAAACTACATGAAATAATCACAATTACAACATAGCGTAATTAAAATATTCTAACAATTATTTCAGTAGATGTTCAGAATGCTCCAGTTGGAGATATCTTCACTTTTGACTTAAGTAAACGGAAACGACTAATTTTTTTATCCCATTAAATGTGAAATTTCATTCTAAACATGTTAGACTGTAAGCAAAAATCGCTGGTAGTTTTCCTTTTGTTTCAAAATTTTTACTCGTTTTGGAAAGCTGCCAAGCTGTAGTAGACCTCAATAGCTATAGTAAGCTGTGAAAAACAAACACTTCCGTCGTACTCCAGCTACTCATTGACATTAGATATCTTGCCGTTGCTGTATCCGGTTAGAGCTAATATACTGTAAGGAATTTTCATAATCTTGCCTCGTTGCTCTAGTTAGTTTGCATCTTTCTACTAAGTTAGTTGGTTGCTTCCATATTAACGAGATTTTGTTTATTTTTCATGGCCTGCTAGATTGTTTGCACGCAAGAAAATTGAAAAACACCGATTAGACAAAAAATTTGAAATAAAATGAAACCCAAGAAAGATTGATATCAAGAATGCTATATCGTTAGAAAGGTAATCAAATTTTACATTTGATTCTTTAAACCAAAATAGGCATTCCCATTTGAAAAAATCAAGTTATCTGTGATTGAAGTTTCCTCAATTAATCTACCCATTTCTGCAAGTACAAAAAGAATTCAAATTTAGCCGTCTGACCTTGGATGACGCATTTCATGGTTAGTCGTACCGGAAAGCCACGGCCATCTAAGTTTCATAATCGCTGCGATATTCAATTTTTTTTCTGATACCTACTTATACCAAAAATGGTGATTTGCGCCTAAACGGTTTGTTTAAAGTTCCATGTGTGATACATAAAGTCACACTAAAATTGACCAAGGAAACCATATATGCAATAATATATAGTGGGTTCCATTCAAAAAAATGTAAGTTTGATATGAATCACCCTGTATAAACGTCAGAATTTAAGTGAACATATTTTTACGTTATAGCCCTCAAGGGTCCCTACCATGATCAAGTAACAAATTTTTGAAATATTTTGTAGTAAGCCCACAATCCTCCGTCCACGCACTATTGGCCCACCCTGTATATGATATTTATTTACGGAAGGTTGATAGCCTGGCAACAACCCAGGTTGGACCTATTCCAATTATCTCACTTATTTACTCCTTTATATGGTTGGTTATATTTATTTATTTATTTATATATTCTGATATTTTACATTTTTCCACATCCTATCCATATTTCTCTCCCTGACATTGAACAGAGACCTAGCCCACCATGTATTATTATTATTTATCATTTAGACTGTGAATGTTTATAAACATTTCTTTATTATACCAATATCAATAACAAAAGCCAGTTTACCACTATTATTACTAAGGCACTTTTGAATCGTATATTGTAACATATCAATATAAATACTTCACCAGTAAAATATATGAAATATAAAGCACTCATGATTTGATAAATACAAGAATCAAGTCATAAAACCATACCATAAACACTCAGCACTCATGATTAATAAATACAAAACAAATGTTAAGAAACAAATAATAAAAAAACCATATCATAACATTTCTGTGTTTTGAGTTCATTCTCTCTGAGTTGGTACATATGCATGCTAAAAGAATCTAGTTACCACGAGCACACATACAACATTGGGTTCTAAATTCCACCACTAATAGACGTCTTGATCAATTTGACTATTTCTAAATTTGGTATCGGTTTTGACAGTGACCTGTTGCTCACTACAACACATAAGTGACACTTCTACTAGTTAAGACTGACCCAAGGAGGGCAGCAAGAATTTTTTTTTACCCGACACAAATCCACGGAAAAAACAATGTTTTTAGTTTGATTCCGTTTCGGTGGAGCTACTAACCTGTGAATTTTATGTTTGGTAAATATGGCTAGAAGGAAGTGGAAAGCAGAACACTGATAATATAAATATTTGCAGTGAAGTGAAACATCCTCCAGTTGCAAAATATCCTTCTAATTTCAATTGGTGTTAGTTAAAGCGCCTCTCATGTATCAGTTTAATTTTTTTAGCACGTTACGTCACAATCTAAACGAATTTGAAAATGGTGTTTTGTCACTCTAAGTACCTACCTATATAAAATATTACTAAGAATAACCTATATTTCATATATTTCATCCGTTTTTGAAAGCCTTTAAAATACCACGTGGGAATTACATAAATCTGTTTCTGGTTTAGTGTCATTTTATATTAAATTATAGGTATTTACGGCTTACACCAAGTTCTTTTGATATTTGGCCCATATTTGATCCTTTTTTGCCCATTCCTATAATCTTAGTGGGAGAAGTAATGTAATATAAGATGATGTTTAACCAGTTCGATTAGTTTCTCTTGTTTTGCCATGGCAAATCAGGAGCTATAGCAACCAAAACGCGTACGAACGCGAAATGAAATCCGCCGCGAAATAAACACCGTCAAATCCGCAGTCGCGACGGAAAAAATCGTACAGGTATGAACAGGCAGGTATGCCGCTACGTAAACAGTATGGTGCGATTTTATCCGCCGCGAATTATTCGCAGTCGTCGCGAATCATTCGCGCCAGTCTGTGTAGACTTTAAGGTTTCAAAATACAAAACCTTACTTAAGGGACCCTCAAGTATTAAGGGATCCTTAAGTATCGACTATGAATATGACGCTCAGTCCCCCTGGCTGTCAGAGCAGATGTAAACTTTCTGATCCGCGCCCTTACTCAGCTCCTCATCGCATGAAACAGAAAATATTGCATATATTTCTGCTTCGAAAATCGTAGTGTTCGTGCCCCGAGAGTAACTCTTCCGTACTCCTCGATTTTCCACATATATCGCTGCTTCTGAGGCATGTCCACTAGCTAGATGGGTGCCGTCCGTGTAGTGTACTAGTGCCGCTACGGGAAACTGAATCTCTCCTCTTTTCGACTCCTCGACACTGAGAATGGTCAAAGTGGAAAGTTTACCCAACCTTGGTAGATAGTTTGCCTCGACAATCCTATAGGCAGAGATAGGCAACGCTTCCTCTGCCAGCTTGGCTCTCTTTGCGTGGCCAATCCGCCAACCGTCTCTTCCTTTATCTGCCAATTACATGAGTCCCGTATTATCAAATGTGCTGCCATCGGTATCATTCTAATCTAAGGTGGCATCGTCGACATTCTGCAGTTGGGGTCGTCCTCATTGCCTCTGTGACGAGCATGTGCGCAAGCCTATCCATCCTAGACTTTGGGCCACTGTGGACTGCACACAAAGCCATCAGACCAGGTCATCAGAGAAAATACAGTTTGTTACATGGTCAGAATGAAAATTCTAACTACTAGTGGGTTCCCATGCACAAAAAATGTTAAAATCTCGGAAAATAAGGACAATAGAAAGGCGCGGTTTTTGGTTTTAAAACGAGCAAGAAACATACTTGTGTTTCAGTGAGATCATTGTTTCAAAAGCACATTGAATCAATAGACTAGCAATTTTCAGGTTTGAAAAGTTTAAACGATGATTTTTTTGGGGTGGTATGATAAGTTTCACATCAGTGGATGCGAAATTAAATTCTCTTTCACTTTTATCTAGGCATATGAATACGGTTCTATCTTTGATGGTTTTCAAGATATTTACAGTTTTGTAATTATTCTGTAATGGCGCGTAGAAATTGTAAAAATTGTAGGTGACGTGGCTCGCAGACGAAGCATTCGGCTGGAAACTTATCATCCAAAGTGTTTCAGCCTCTATTACCAAAATGTTTATTTTAAAACCGAAAACCGCATTTTTCTGTCGTGCTTAGTTTTCGAGATATTACAAACGTGAAATTGTCTAAGGATTACTGAATGTTTTCGAAAATAAGCTTCGGAGACATAAGCTATGGTTAACAAACTGGACCTAAAAATCGATGCTGAATTCAAAACCGTAATAATATACAGGGTATTTTGTTTATAATATATATTATGGTATATATTATAGCATACATAATATATAGTATATATAATCTTGTCAACAAACTTCAAACAATATATTTGGTACCTACAGACCAACATCTGTGTGAGGTCCATGCAACCCCAACTACCCAAAAATCCTTTCATGAGAGTAGAACAATATAACACACACAAATTATGAAGTCTATGAGCATGAACCAAGATTATCGTAATGGAGGTACTCTACAATTCTCACGCTGTGTGTATTCTTAATAGAAATACCTAGTAGGAGTTGGAAAATATGATATCTTTAGATCTTTACTAAAACTTTATGAAATACTTGGTTGAAGAGTATTGAAATTTTAGTTGTGAAGCAACTTTTTTTAGAGTAAGGACAGAGGTTCTTGCAGCAAGTATATCTTTACAAGATTATCAGAATTATTGAATTTAGAATTTATTTTTGTGTAGAAATCACACTTTGTTACTTATAATTTGTATCTATAATGACAGATAAGCCATAAGGATAGAGGAAGAAGAAGTTTTCTGCTACATCAATCAAATCATAATGCTATATAGCCTTTGCGGGAGGCTGACCATAAAGAAATTGTCAGCTACACTATGTCGGGATTTGACACGCCTGCGCTGGAAGTGTCTCGGACCCTTTTTTTAAAACTAGGAAATGTGATAATGGAACTTTTTAAATGGCATTAGATGATCGTTTACTTGAGATATCAAAAGCAAATTTATCATTATTGACATTTCTAGAGCCCACATCTTTTTACCTCGCTGAATGTTGATTTAAGAATTAATAAGAGATAAAGAGAAAAGAATCAGGGAATGTTTTTAATTAACAAAACGTATGTTCGGTACCAGTTTGTAGTATTATAGGTATTAGCTGTTTTTTTTATCTTAACTGGCTTTTGTTTATTTTTTATGGCCTGCTAGATTGCTTATATAGGTAAAAAAAATAAATAATGCCGATGTGACTGAAAATTTTAAACACATTGAAAACTACAAGAGATTGATATTAATAACTCGGTATGATTAGAAATACTATCAAATTTTACATTTGTTCGTATAATGCCCATTTAAAAAAAATGAAATTATCTATGATTGAAGTTTACTTAATCAATCTACCGATTTCTCAAAGTACAAAAAGAATTCAAACTTGACCTTCCCACCCAAGGACACATTGATTAATTGACATGGTAACAATTTCCGATATATGATTTGTAATCGTACTGACTCTATTGCATGGGCTTCGTTATTGTAAATTCAAGGGGAAGGGCAAGGACATAAGTGACATAATATAAACATTTTATTGAGACTCAGCTGGTCAAAGCAAGGTCACATGATAAATGCAGAGATAAAAACAAGATTTTTTCTGCTCTGCAACGAGAAAATAAACTGAAATCTATTAAATGTACATTTCATTGATAATATAGATACAAAAGGCAAGATCGCCCTGTACATACAGTATTAAATCAAGCTAAAAGATACAGGTATAGTAAAGCCCAGAGATATACCATTTGTTTACAAGGTGAGGATCTCCGCAAAAAGTGCCGACAGAGAAAGGGAACGGGGTCGGACTGGGCATTCGAATTCGTTGGAGTGGGCAACAACGAAAATGTTCATTCCATCCAATAAAGTGCTCATACATCAGTTGGTTGAACAAGATGTTTGAAACTTTATTATCTGTTGATAAATTTATGGTAGAGACATTTCAATATAACCGTATAAACCATATGGTAAATTATTCCTTTCTACACTCAATTTTAACGTTCGATTCGTTGTTTCAGTTGTGCCCAAATTAATTCTATAGGACTGAAAATGCAAAAGTAGGGAGGCAACCTGACCATACTTTTTTGCTATGCTTTCTATGACATATTGTTTCTCAAACTGTTCAGTGTGGAGGACTTCCAATAATTCAGTTTTTTTTTTGTAAGTTTCTTCAAAGTACAAATCTTGTTTTATGAGAAAATCTTTTATTTCCGCCTTCGATAACGTTGAATTCGGAATTTTGTACCTTTGTCTGGAGTGATAGCTTGCGTTGTCCATTACGATGACGCTAAATGGCTTTAAATTGGGAATAAGGGTATACTCAAACCATTGCTCAAATATTCCCGAGTCCATATTTTTGTGGTAGTCTATATTGCAGCCTTCAATTTTCTTTCCGCATAATTTGAGTGCGTTTTCGACCTAGCCGACCTACACAATATTCCTCAATAATTCTTTGATCGTGGGATCTAGTTCTTTTGAAACACCAGCATCAAACCTACGCTTCCTCTTTTGTGGCCCCTTTCTCAAAATTTCACATACTGTTGGATATGGAACGTGTGTTAGAATTGACGTTTTTTGATCATACTCCCCTTATTTTCATTCTCCGGTTCCTTCGTTAGTTCATTATCATTTAGTACTATTTGTTTTGCATCTGCGCTAAGATGTGACCTTTTGTGAGGTTTTAATTGGTCTACCTCCACCTCCCTCTGTTCAAATTCATTATCAGTGTCCGCACTATAGTAAACAAAAGTAAAAGCAGATTGGCGTTGCTATCAATAACGGTAGCAATACCTGCCTAAACAATTTGACTAAGTCCGGTCCTCTTCATCGATCGAGTCGATAATCCTGGAATGTGTCGGTCTTATCATAGTTCAGTCAAAATATACATAGTGAACATCATCCGACAGATTTACGTTCAAATACAACTTAGTGTTCCATTTTCACCATTCTAAAAGGTTACGTTTTGTTAGAAAATTGGTTAAAAGCACATTCCATGAATTGGTTACGAGTACGAAAGTAAAATAATGGTAACCATTGAATATTATCAAAACTGTATCTATTCCAAATGATGAACTGTACTAAGAGATGGTACGCAGTTTTTATATAGCGCAAAATGTACACAAATGGTATATCTCTGGGCTCTACTTTACAAAACGAGAACATAAAAATTTGAAACGGATATTCATGATTATTATTCTTTTTCAGTTCATTGCAGTCCCTATGTCGCTGAACTATGGCTTGGTTTTCAGAAGCTCTTTCAGTCATCTGGGCCTGAGCGCCACCCAAGGTTCCGTGGTGTTGAGCATGAACGCGGCCTTCGGAATGTTGACAGGCCTTATAAATGGGCCGTTGCTTAACAGATATGGCTACAGGAAGATATCATTCGTTGGAGCTACGCTCATGACTACTGGTCTGTTCCTGGTTAGCTTTGCGAGGACGTGGACTGGTTACATTCTGTGTTATGGGTTCATGACCTGTAAGTTTATTCATGATGATAATAATAGGGTTACTTAAATTCATATAGAGTTGAAAATTTGGTGCAAATGATCGAAACACGTTACAAATGAAACGAGACAGATCTCCATTGATCCCACATGTGTAACAAAAAATTGTCCAGTTCAAAGTTGGCAGAAATGCCTTTTTACTTCCCACACCGATAGGTGAGGGGAGTATTGTGATCGCGAAAATTTTCGATTTTGAGATAATACACTTTTTGGGCGTTTTATGATGTCTACATAACGAAAATCTACGTCACTCATTTCCGTCGGTCTGTCTGTCTGTCGGCCTGTCTGTCTGTCGCGTTCCTCTACCCTCGTAATCTCAGGAACCGCTTCATGGATTGTGATGAAATAATGAAATTTCGGTAGCGATATGCTGTCGGGTCCTAGTAGGTGATGCTGCTGAAATTTTGAAAATCGGTGCATTGGCGGCGGAGTAATTAGCAAAAATCAAAAAAATTAAATATGCCTCAAACTTCGTTTTTAGGCGTTTCAGGAGTTCCTGATCATTGTCTACTTTTTTTGGGTGGGGGTGAATTTGGGATGGTTGGGGGGATGTAAAACTGAAAAATTTGTTGTATTCACAATGGGCTGTCCATTGACTTTTGAATTAAAAACCCAGCGGCATAATACACTTTTTTAGGTCCATCCGAACATTGCCTTGTTTATTACAGAAACCAAGGGACTTAGAATTTGTGATGTATACATACGAGTATTGTTTTAGATTGTTCTATATTGCTTAACGCGAAAATCATTGAATTGATTTTAATAAAATTTTGACACAGTATTAATACCGCCGCGAGGATGGAAAACGCGTTTGTTAAAAATATAAAAACAGCTCAAACTCTGATTTTAGACGTTTTAGGGATTTTATACTTCTTCTTGGGTAAGAGTGCATTTGGGGTGGTTGGGGGTGAGGGGTTATAAAACTAAAAAAATTGTTGTATTCATAATAGTTTGTCTATTGTCCTAAGGAAAACATAACTAGCGGCATATTATTTTTTTAAGTCCATCTGAACATTGGCTTGCCTATTAGAGAAACCATGGGGCTTGGTGCTTACATATACGAGTGTTGCTTAATTTCGTTCTATGTATATCGTAAAACAAAAATTATTGAATTGATTTTAATGAAGTTTCGACACAGGATTTACTATCGCGGCGAGAATAGAAAACGCGTCAGTTTCTGGAAAATCGTGTCAGTGGTGGCGCAACAATAATAAAAAACAAAAAGTATAGAAACAGCTTAGTTTTTAGATGGTTTGGAGGCTCCTGATCGTTTCGCGTCGTCCAGTTGAAGCATGCAGAATGAAAACTGTGGCATCCTAGTTCCTAAGGAGGGAGAGGAGAGAGGAGAGTTTTTGTGTTGATGTTTTTTGCGGGCGTTGATTTGGTTGTAAGGGGAATTCAGACTATAGCTTCATGCAATGGGAAAACAATAAAATGGTATCATTATTATGTGTGGGAAGTACTGAGTCAATCAAATTGACACCATTTCTTTCGTTTTTTATACAAACGGTAATATTTATCATATAAAGGGTGGTGGGTGGTGGTAAATAAGACATAGATTTTTCATAAAATTATCTTTACATTCTTTATTATGATAGAATGATCTATGACTATGAATTATCTGTGAAACAAAATATCGACCAAATGCTCGCCACGGCTTCGGTGACATACCTCTATCCCATGGTATTTGCAATGACTCTCAAAACATAATCGAGGTTCAATGTCGTTAATATGCCGAATTGTCCCATCCTTTAGCTCTTGAATTGTTCTTGGCTTATTGACGTACACTTGTTCTTGTAAATATCCCCAACGCCGTCAAATCAACTGATCGTGGCGGTCATTACGTGAGATCACACATACAACGAGAAGGTATTACTTCTTTCAGAGCAATAATTGCTGTAACCATGGGGCGTAGCATGGCTACAGTTCTAGCAGCATAGCGCGGATGGATCGAAGAAGAGCGACTGTAGCGAGCTAGAGGTTATTCAGCGCGTAAGAGAACTACAGACCGGTAATCTACGACTACTGGCCCTTCGAGACAGAATACGATCCACTTGAGGTGTTTCTGATGTTTGGTATGGGGCTATAGGGAGGCCCCTTCAAACAATTGTACCACAGATTGCGTGAGATGGGCTTCAGATCACATTGTCCGCATCTAGCACTTCCATTCACTGCAAATCATCATCACCAACGGTTGTATTGGTGCCAAAACACTGGCAATGGCATTCTGACTGGAATCAGAGAATCAGAAAATCATTGCAAATCCCGTGTTGTTGCACTTGACAAATAAACATCTGTGTTCCTCAAAGATTTGTCCTACACTGTTTCTGCTGTACATCAACGAGCTGCTAGAATAACAGTCCAATCTACAGCTTCGCGGACGACAATACATTAACACCGTGCATGGAACCAGACAAACCACTATCATTCCAGGAAACGGTACGTCAGCGACAGCAGCATGCTTCACAGATCAACGTAGATATCAGAACAATTATCGAGAGGAGGTTAGTAAGTAAAGTACAGTTCACCCTACAGAAAACTCAACATCACTTACAAAAAAGTCTCACGTTGGCTTGCCAGCTGTGGAAATGGAGGGTCACCCCATAGTCGAGTCACCTTCCGTCAACTTTTGGGAATCAACATCAACAATAACATGTCCTGGAACTACCGCGTCATCATTATTGCTCAAACGGCATCCCAGAAGCTTAATGTTTTGTACTGCTGTAGGAGGCTGTAACTACTGCTGCTCTACAAGGCACAGATTCGATCATCGCTGAAGTATTGCTCCCATGTGTGGGGATGCGCTCCGAAGCACTCTCTAAAGCTTTTGGACACTATCCGGAAGAGTGCAGTTAGATTATTCGATACGCCTAACCTCACAAAGGACCAACACAGCCTGGAACATCGAAGAAGGGTGGCTGACTTATCCCTGTTCTAGAAATTCGGAAGACGTTCGAGTGACCTCTCTCAGATAATAACACCAAAGGCCGTCCGAACCACGAACACTAGAGGGCTCTGCAAGCTCATCCTTATCAGGTCGAGCTCCCTACTCCCCAAACCAGTCTTCTCCAGCATTCCTTCTTTTGGAGAACTTCAACGCTGTAGAATGAGCTGCCAAGGAATTTGTTTCTCGGCGGCTACAACGTGCAGCATTTCAAATGCGTCATTGGCTTTCAGCCTTTGCGGGAGACTGACCATAAAAAAAATAGACGGCCTTCTCCGAAGAGTCCAGGTATTGTTGGGGGCTCACGACAGACGCGAACGCATTAGCTGACGCGACGTCCAGTTGATGTTCTACAGCAAGCTGCGGTCATGGTGTACCTCTGGCCTTCAGGATCACCCGGTTTTTCGGTTATCTTTTTCAAGGATGGGATAGAGTGGGTCGCTACATTCACTAAATAGCCAATCCTCCGACCACGCTGGACAAACTAGAACATGCTGTGAGGGCAACTTGGGAAGCTACACCTCTAGAGTTTATTAACAACCAGTTTATGAGCATATTCCGTAGGCTAGAGGAGTGCATTCTCACCTATTATTGACTTGTATTTTTTATAAAATAATCATAGCATATGGGCTCGTTTATTATTGTCTTTAATCCTGCCGCATCTCTTGAACAGCTCGCCTTCTTCCGTGTTCGGATTTTACTTGTGAGTAGTATATTGTTCGTAATAATTATCAGTTTCAGAACATAACGAAGAGGAAAGCATCTGCAACTAGAAAAAATTATCGAAGTTGGTAAAACAACTTAAAGTTATTAGGATTGAATTCAAGCACACTTCTGTCGGACAGGTTAATTTTGCGGTCTAGTGTATTTTCATGCAATGGGCAATATGAGCATATATGTATATTATACCTAATGATGGTTGTTAAAGCACGAGTAAAACTATTACAACACAAACCGCAGGCAAGTATCGTCATGAGTACGAGTGTTTTAATAATCATTAAATTAATACGAATGGCGTACACAATTTTTATACGACCTAATAATAACGCATTATTTTCAACGTAAACTAAACTACACGGAAACATCAAATATGATTTATTTCCGTTCTGTCATTCATGACTATAAGTATATGGGATATTGTGACATAATATAACGTTGTTGCTTTCCAGTAAGAGCTTAACGTAAAATCAGTACTCATTATCAATACATACAAAACTTGACCTTAACTTAAATTAATGTAGTTAAAAAAATGTAAAGTGTAAAGAGTAAAAAAATGGAGTGGCATAGTGACATTCGAGGGTTGATACCTATGGCCCACCCCTGACCTAGAGTACTACTACTAGTACTACTCAAATTTTTATTTTATTTTTTACTAGCTGACCCGACAGACGCTGTCCTGTCTTAGCTATGAATATTGAAATTGAACTTAAATCTGAAACAACTAATAATTATCTGAAAAGCATAGTGTTCATTGAAATACTTTTTTTACCCAAAAACGTTCAACGACTGCACTTGCCATTTAGTTATCGTCATTGCAAATGCAAGCCGCACTGAAAATTGCAACCGTTTAAACTCGAATGGCTTGTTGTTTGGAATCATAGCGATGTGTTGAATATAGACATCTTCGCTTTTGTATTCCACTGTCTTTTTTAATCAATCTTACCATCCTGCTCTGAACGTTATCATCGACCGTTAAGTAGTGATAGGCCGTAATTTCGACAGCGTATCTTTGACCCAAATTGCCAAACTCAAGTAGAAAAGTTTAAACATGTGTCCTAAAGTCTGGTCTTCAAAATACATGGTGTCAAAGTTTGGAAAATATTGAATCCATGCCACTGACCTAAAAAAAGGTTATATTGTTTTTCAGGCGAAATAAATAAAACTCCAACTTTTTTGTCTTTTAGTGTCTCTTCGTATTCCACTTTGTTTTGGAAGAAAAAAATAAAAACCACTTCATAGCCCGTCGAAAAGGTAGAGCTATGAAATGAAGCGGTTTTAATTTATTAAAGTGAGATACGAAGAGACATTAAAATAAGAAACATGTGTTTTTATTTGATTAACCTGAAAAACAGTTTTTAATTTTTTCGAGGTCAGTGGACTCTCCGGACCCCCGACACGCCACTGGAAAGGATAATTATCTTTTAGTCAGTGGTGATTTAGATTCTTAATGCAGTTAAAAATAGTGACACATTTAAAAAAAGTCTTAATGTTCAAGACTTTGATAAAGAAACAATTTTATTTCCAATTTTTGACACCTTGTATCTTGAGATCCAGAACATACATGTTTATTCAGGGTGTCCGTATATTCGACCGAATGCGCTTGACAGGTGATAAACCTCACCTCATTATTATCGGCATTGAGATAGGAACATGAACCCTAATTTTCAAGATGCAGGGTGTCAAAGTTTCACTTTTATTTTGGTTTTTTCACAATTTTTCCTCAACAAAATGGCATAACGATCTAAAATTATGTATCGGGAGGTTTTTTAAGGTGAGAAATCCAAATTCAAACCACGGTTCTGCTCACATGAATAGTGGGCGCCCCTAAGGCACATCGAACTGTTTTAAATTAACGAAACTTTTTTCCGGTTTGGTGCATCAACGTGAATATTAAAAAACCGTTTCAATATGTGTTACTATTGATTAACGTATTTAGAATGTGTTAATCAATGGTGTTACTTAAAAAGTATACTTTGTTCAAGTCCCTAGAGGTAACTTCTTAGAGAATGATTGGTATTCTCGCACGAATTAATATTAGGTAGATCAAAAAACATGTTTCAAATGCATCTAATTTTTAAAATAGGTGGTGTTGAAGTTTGAGAATACTTCGTGAATGGTATATAAATGTATGAGCCTCATTCGTGCGAAAATGCCGATAATTCTTTCGATCGCAATTTACAATTCAGTCGCATTGGATATTTCGATGAAGGTTATCTTGAAAATGGTCACCTCTATAGGGACTCAAACAAATGATACCTTTTTCACGTAAAACATATTGAGGAAACGATTTTTTTGATACTCACATTGAAGCACCAAACCGGAAAAATATTTTGATAATCTAAATGAGTTCAATGTACAGCAGGTGGCGCCCTCTAGTCATAATAGCAAAACTGTGGTTGAATTTGGATTTCTCGCACTAAAAAATCCCCCGATACGTATTTTTAGCGTTGTGCCATTTTATTGAACAATTGGGAAAAGACAAAAATAAAAGTAAAACTTTGACACCCTGTATCTTGAAAATTAAGCTTTTTAAGGCTTCATGTTCCTATCTCAATGTCCATAAAAATGTGAGGTCTATCACATGTCAAGCGTTGTCAAGATACAGGGTGTCGAAGGTTTACTTTTAATTTAGTATTTTCTCAATTATTCCGCAATAAAATGACACAACGATCTATAAAATTACATATCAAATTGAACTCTTCTAAATTAACAAAACCTTTTTCTGTCAATGTGAATATTGAAAACGTCATTTGCTCAATATGTTTTACACAAAAAAGGTACATTTTGTTTAGGTCCCGAGAGGTAACCGTTTACGAGATAACCGTTATTGAAGTTAGTTATAAAATGTGATCGAAGGAATTATCGTTATTCTCCGATGAATTAATATTAGATTAAAGGACATGTTTCAAACATATAAAACTTTAAAGTAGGATTTATTGAAGTTTAAGAATACTTCGTTAATGTGTGCGGAAATACAGATAATTCAGACGCATTGGAAATTTCAATGAAAACGGTTACATCTAGGGACAACGTATACCTTTTTTACGTAAAACCTATTGAGAAAACGATTTCTGTGATACCCACATTGATATACCAAACCGGAAAAAGTTTTGTTAATTTAAAAGAGTCCAATGGGCCGTAAGTGAAGTTCTCTATTCATGACAGTAAAACCGTTATTGAATTTGGATTTCACTCCCAAAAAACCCTCCGATACGTAATTTTATCCCCGTATGGGGGCGGGTTAGAATATCTCCCATCGTATTTCCTGCGTGTCGCAAAGGCGACTAGAAGGACTGAACTGCTGTCGGTATAAGCAGTAACCTCTTCTCAACCAGCAGCTTTGGGTGGACTAGTTGAGAAGAGTCAGGACACCTTCTTGTCCTTGGGGTGAGAAATTGCCCCTAAAGGCGGATGAACCAGTAGATACATCTGGTCAACGGCATGAGGACGCAGAAAGCAAATGGGAAACTATTGCATTAAATATCTTAACGATATCCCAAGATAAACTCGTAAAATGAGTACATTTTACGAGTTCACAACATGTCTGTTAAGACACTGTGACTATGATGATGATGACGTAATTTTAGATCTTTGTGCCATTTTATTGCGGAATAACTGAGAAAGAACGAAATTAAAAGTAAAACTTTTACACCCTACATCATAAAAATCCAGCATTTTAAGGCTTCATGTTCCTATCTCAATGTTCATAGAAAAGTGAGGCCTATCACCTGTCAAGCGTTGTCGGACTTGTCGGCCAAATACCCGGGCACCGTGAATAACTAACTATAACCTCCTATTAAATAACAAGAAGTACATTTTACAGCTTTGGGTGTCGGCCTTACGATGTCATCTTACAGTTTGGCTCTAAACACTTACTTCAAAGAGAAACGCGACAGAGCAGTGAGCCTATCGATGACCATATCCGGACTAGGGCCCATAGTGATGCCACAGGTGATCAACCAGCTAATGGATGAGTACAGCTCCGAAGGCGTCACACTGATACTGGCTGGCATCTGCACACATTCCTTCGTGGCCGCCTGTCTTTTGCAGCCTGTCAAGTACCACCAACGGAAGATAGTGCTACAGGAGATGCAAGAGATGAAGAAACCGGTGGACTTGACAACAAACAGAAAACCAAGTGTTGACTTCGCTCTGGATGATGAAGTGTTTGACGAAGACGAGGTGTATCATACCGTTCCTGCGATGAGTTCCAAGTTTGCTATTACTAGAACATGTAGGTATTGAAAATTTAGAAATTGTATCACGTGAAACTTCAGAAATAGGGCAACACTAGCTTAAAAGTCCAGATAGTAAAGCTTCACTGATGATTCTTCTTAATCAAAACCAGAAAATATCATAATAATTATACAGGGTAGCGCAGAGGAAACGCGTTTCTGAGGAAAGTATAATATTTTATATACCAAAGATATACATGTTGTAAATATAGCTACATGAAGTAATAATAATGCACATATAAATCAATCTTGAAAAAATTATGTCAAGTATCATTCTGCTTCTCAGCAGTGGCGGATCCAGGGAGGGGGCCATGGGCCCATGGGCGCCATGGCCACCCCCGAGAAAATAAATTTATGTTCCGATATTACGTACAATGACTAATAATTAAACGCTTCAGTACTCATAATATAGCTAGCCAAACTTACACAAAATTCCATTTACGAAGAATTGACTTATAAATGTGACGATATAGTCAGTTTTCGTTACTCAAAAGATGGCTCAAAATCTTTCTTATTGCCCTATTGCTTCTTCACCATGGCCCCCTCCGAAATCTAGCCCTGAAACCGCTTCTCAGTTGCACATCTCCAACCGCATTTGATTTCCCGTTGCCGAGATGTCCTTTTCCCCCCATGCCCTCCACAGACTTGGCTGCAAGCAACTTGTTTTTTTGATGTTACCTCAAATCTAAAGTGTATAATAACAAGCCCCGTACGTTACAAGAAATGAAAACTGCTATTTCCCAAGAAATCGCAAGACTACCAGAAGAAATGATTTTCAAGAGCAGTTGAAGATGTTCAGAAGTGCAGCCGCGAATAAGGCTACACTTGGCTGACACTATTTTCCACCATGTTAACTTAAAAGTGCACTATTATTACTTCATTTATCTGCAATTAAAATATGTATATCTTTAATATGCAAAATGGTATGCTTATGTGAAAAATATGCGTTTCTTCTGCGCTAAAAGATGAATACCGCGTATTACACTGTATCGACTATGTAAAAATATATATAAAATTTCACGATAACAAAGATTGGAAATTGGAAATGCACGTGTTATAACGTCCCTAACCAAAAATCGACTTGGCTGGTTCACAGCCGTCACGAGACTCTATACTTCTATAGTCTATAATCTATATTTCTGACGGGCCGATCTGAAGCTACAAAAGGGATGCGGACAAAAATGTTAGATGTTGCCAAGTTTATTTATAAAAAAGCAAAATTAACAGTAACAGCAATTTAAGATATTTTTATAGCTACTTGTAGTTGTTAATGTATTTTCATATAATAACTGATATTTTTATATATTTGTTAATGTATTTTTATTTAATAACCGATATTTCTTAATCTGCTTGTTATAAAATGTACATATTTTCTGAAGATATCATCAACTTCGGGTGAATCGGCAACAACTCACGAATCCTGTCATCCAACGTCTTGTCAGGGAACCTTATTGGTTGAGGATCTGCTACCATGCCGTTGCCATGGAGATTAAATCTTGTTATTGGCCGCCCTGCCACCAACTTTATGTTCCTGTCTGTCTCTCTGTCTGGAAATATCGAAATACCAGTGGCGTTTTGTATGTCGTGTCTATAATCTTTCTATAGATTGTCCCAAACTATTTGAATATCCGTTTTGTCGAGTTTATTGTCTTGTCAGCTTGTTAGGTACCTACACTATTTTTCGTCGTTATTATTGTTATTATCTTATTTAAAAATGAACCTTTATACAAAAGGAAAGACGCTTCATATCCCTGAAGTATTTACGTAAAATCCGCACGCCCATGGCTATCTTATGAATGAAATCGGCCATGTTTTTTACAACTATACTCCTCTCACCGATACCCCGTAACTTCAGAACCATTGGCCAGATAAAATAAGACAAGTTCTGTTTGACATATTTTTGCAGTTCCGTAGGTCAGAGCTCACTCACATCCAAAGAATATGTCATTTCTCGCGATTTTGATTTTCATTCCTGCGTGCCAAATATTTTCGATTTTCATGTCAAACGCTTGCTAAAAGCATACCTGGCAGCATGCGATACTCACTTAGAGTAAGACGTCAATGCGTGAATGCGTTCCACCGTTTTACTGCACCTGGCTGTGAATTTAGTGGGGATGCAGATGAACCCGTGTGGGGGCAGGTTAGAATATCTCCCATCGTATATCC
Organism: Callosobruchus maculatus; assembly: GCA_951848785.1. Lineage (NCBI taxonomy): Eukaryota > Metazoa > Arthropoda > Insecta > Coleoptera > Chrysomelidae > Callosobruchus > Callosobruchus maculatus. The sequence goes on along the minus strand of CATOUR010000026.1, from coordinate 5,123,347 downwards.
AGCGTGTCGTAAAAGGCGACTAAAAGGAACATCGAACTACTGTCGGTATAAGCAGTAACCTCTTCTCAACCAACAGCTTTGGGTGGACGAGTTGAGAAGAGTCAGGACACCTTCTTGTCCTTGGGGTGAGAAAATGCCTCTAAAGGCGGATGAACCAGTAGATACCATCTGGTCAACGGCATGAGGATGCAGAAAGCAAATGGGAAACTACTGCATTAAAGATCTGAAAGATATCCCAAGAAAAACTTGTAAAATGAGTAAATGCGTTTTACGAGTTCACAACATGTCTGTTAAGACATTGTGACTATGATGAGGCTGTATGAGGGGTTAGGCGTCTCTTTTCAACTGATGGCTTTGCCCGTATGTACCTTCTCTGTTAGTTGCATTGGAGAGTTTGCGCCCTAGATCCAACCTTGCCAGTCGTGTATATGTAGCCATATAGTTCGCTACCTGCTCCGTATTAAAATTGATATATTTACAGATTCACAGACAGATCGAGGAAGATATGGCAGAAAAGATTCTGTGATGTCTTTGTTTAGTTATGAACAAGAAGCGGCAGGACTATACGGAATTGATTCTACGTTAGTTGGGTCTAGCGTAATCTCCTTGAATACTGGTGAGTATTGACAAAATATATGATGAATCATACGTAATCGTTATAAATTATATACCAACAATTTGAGGGACATCTTTTTTGGATTGGTACCAGCGTATCGCGACTGCTATAAAAAAGGTTTGTAGACGCGGCCCTTAGACCGTGCTCATTTCGCGACGTCTGCGCTCTAGTACAACTGTCGTCATGTTGTCATCGCAGCTACTCGTTCCAATTTTCCGGAGACGCCAACATCCTCGCTGTTATATTACCAGGACTGATGTTAATATCAAGGCATCAGCTGTACCTCCCTCTGAGTTACGCCCAACTCCAGCAGTGGAAGAAAGTATATTACTCATCGTTGTTCTTTCCGTAGAAGCAGGCTGGATCCAGATAGCAAAACGGCATAGGTATTGCCCGAAGCAACCATGGCCGGAGAGCATCTGGGTGTGATAAAAGTCGATCTCCTCATGACTTCTTGTACCCAACTCTTTGATGTTGGTGATAAGCCTTCTTCACCATTCACCCTTCCTGGATTCACTGAAACCCTGTTGCCAACGATTGAATAGCCTCCGATATGCAGCTTCCTTTTGTTCGATGTCTGGAGCTCCGTATAGCTCACTCCGCATACTGGCTGCTAGATCTATTAGCGGAATTCTAGCAATCACCTCCAGCGCGTCAGCCGAGATGGTATTGTAGGCGCTGCTGACTCGAATCGCTAGCCTTCTATTGAGGGCGTCCAATCTGTTTCGATGCCTTTTGACCGAAAGAACTGACTTCCACACAGATGCTCCATGCAGTATGGTGGAGAACGCCACCGAGTAACTCAAAATCGCTCTCCTACTTGCTCTGCATTCCCTTACGTTCGGCATAATACTAGAGAGGGCTGATACCAGTCATTGCCTTTTCTACTGTTCTTCTGACATGTTCACCGAACATTAGCTTTTGGTCCAGTCATACTCCCAGATACTTTATAGCTGGTTTTGGTTGTATGACCTACCCTTCGACGGTAAGAGAGATCGAGTTAATTTTTCTCTCTTTTGTTAGCAGGACCGCTTCTGTTTTGTCAGCGGCAAGCGCCAGCCCGTTTCTCTTCATTCAACAGCTTTTTTCCTTGATTGCCTTTTTAGCACACGCCGTTCTTATGACACTACTGCAGAAAAAAGGTTTAGACAAACAAGACATCGAGTTCATTGGAAAGCTTTATTGGAACTAAGAAGCAACGGTGAGATATGGACAAGCAACATCAGAACCGGTGTGTATAGAAAAGGGGATACGACAGGGTTGTGTTTTGTCGCCAATACTATTTAAATGTACTCTGAGCACATATTTAAGCAATAGGCGATGATGAAGACGGCATAAAAATTAACGGCAAGTAATTGAACAACATACGTTATGCAGACGACACGGTTATCATTGCGGACAGTCCAGAGGCACTTCAACGCCTAATCAACAAAGTTGTAGAGGTAGGAGATCAACTAGGCATGGAAATCAATATCACAAAAACTAAAGTAATGGCGATAACAAGATCTCCAAACCCACAACTGGACATAAACATATATAACACCACAATAGAGAAAATTGAGAAATTCAAATATCTTGGCAGCTGCATAATGACAAATGTCGTTAAAGTAAGACCACGCATAGAACAAGTCAGAGCCACGATCCTGAAGATGAGAAACCTGTTATGTAACCCAACCTTGAATTTAAACTTAAGATACCGTTTTGTAAAGGTATACGTGCACTCAGTTCTCTTGTATGGAGCAGAAACATGAACATTAAAAGTGGATACCATGAAAAGACTTGAAGCTTTTGAAATGTGGACCTTCCGTAGGTTATTAAAAATGTCATGGACTCAACACATATCTAACGATGAAGTACTTAGACGTATGAGAAGGGAAAGAGAGTTACTTACTACAATAAAATGAAGAAAGACCGCTTATCTGGCTACATATACCGGAACAACAAGTATGATACTCTAAAACTAATAATAGAAGGAAAAATCGAAGGTAAACGTGGTCCTGGTCGCAGACAACATTCACACAACACATCATCTTTAATTCGTACCACTCAAACTTCATTATATGGAGATGGTACCTGAAGAAGAAGAGGCCTAATTAGCCTTAACCTCGAGATCGTTTTCGCTCATGGCTACCACCACCAAGGCTGTCGGCACCGACAAATACAACGACGTAGCGACGTATACTCGAAATAGAAGTATCGTGGTAAATTAGGTGGTTAGTGGAGATAGCTATATACGCCTAAACCTCGATAAACTGGCGAACTTCTATTGTTACTGCTCTCTAAATTTAAGTATGGAGAAATACAAAAAGTATATGGAGACGCATTGGGCCGATGTAGCTACGGCGGGCCGAGACGTTCTTGTTCTTGGCGATGCTAAGGCTGCAGATTGGGGATCACTAATCACAGATAAAAAGGCAGAAGAGCTTCGTGTTCGTGCATCAGCATCACTCTAGCATCGCAAGAGGTACCTAAGTATATTCAACGGTGCAAGGTTTTGGAAGACGAAACTTTGAAAGACCATAGGTACACCTATTTTGAGATGGGCATGAAACTCAAAGTTAAAAGGAGATCAACGGAGCACCACAGGTCCTTCGTTGAGGTCAGCAAACTCCAAGAGGCACTTACCCGTAGACTTGAGTCCTTGCATACCATGAAAAGCGTCCCTGAATAGCGGTATACGAGGCTGATACGAGCCGTTCTGAAAGAAAGTACCTTCAAAAGGGGCGCAAAAACCATCAAGGTACCATACTTGTGGAATTCGGAAATCGAATCTGCTAGGACAGACTGCCCAGTAGTAACAAAAGGGCACTATTGTTCCAGGTTGTACAGTCGGTCAACCTATACATAGTTCCTGTGTGGTGTAAGACCACGAAAAGGAACAATTATTACCAGAAGGTCCTGGACAGCTTGCAAAGTGCCTGCTGAGGGTGGCCAGTACTTATCGCATGATATCTACAAGACCCTTGCAAATATTTATGGCAATACCACAATTATACTTGCTGGCTGAAGGGAGAGCATTGATTTGCTACGGTCAATCAGACAATCAATATGCCGCGCTGAAACTAAAAGGCTGACAGCAATTAGGTGGCAAAGCATATGGAACGAGACCACTAATGTCGACGGCAGACGAAACGGCTAATACCGTCGATAAAAGAATGGGCGGTATGCAGTCATCGACAGACGTCCGATTTCCTAACGCAGGCACTGTCTGGGAATTGGCCTTTTCGAGTGTAAAAGAAAAGGATAGGATGGGTGATAGCGAAAGACGCCTGCACTGCGAGGCTAAAGATACGGCCGAACATGCCCTGTTTCGTGCGACAGATGGGGGCCATACATACAGGAGGCAAGTCAAAAACTGGAGGGTGAGCTAACCCCAGAGTCTATGGTTCCGCTGATATTGTTCAGCGTATAGGCATGGAATATCATACATGGAATGGTAATCAAAATACTCTCTGCAAAGGAGAAAGAGGAGCAACTTCAAGGTTAAATGAATGGAAGTTATTCTTTAATGGTTTTTAATCATTACCTCATCTTGCACTGTGAGGAATATCGTTCACGATGACGCCTGGTGTAGATGGAGATATAGCATTAGAGGTAAGAAAGAGGGAAACGGTTTTAGCCAGTCGGGCTATGGTGGCATGTCGGATGGACACGTTTGCGTCCGTTGGTTATGTGATCAGAGAACTAAAGCTGGATCAACGTCAGGTGGGCAGACTCTCTCACACATTTGTAGATGTCCGAGTGTTTTTTGTTCTTGCGATCAAGCTGATTTCCTAAACCCTCTATAATTAAAAAAAACACCACCAAGGCTAAGTCATCCGCATATGCAATTGTGGTAACTGCCTGTGGCATTCCTAATTCTAGGACGTAACCGTAAAATAAATTCCACAATGTGGGACCCAAAATTGACCCCTGTGGTACAGCGCTATTCATTTCAATGGTCTTGTTAGCATCTATACTAATCTTTTGTCTGGGCACCACATTGAAGGCATTTTTAACATCCAGGGTTACCAGCGCATAGAGCTACCGCTGCCTATTTATTACTACATCCGCTTCGTTGGAGTTGCGAAGTATGGCCTGGACAGCATTGATAGCTGACTTGCCTGCTCTAAACCCTTATTGCCCGTCCTACAGTATACGTTTTTCATCCAGGTTCCGCTGCAATCTCCCCAGTATCAGAAGTTCCAATAGCTTTCCAGCTCTGACTAGTAGAGCAATATTTCTGTATGAGGAATGTCTGTGATTCATACAGTAAGAAGGTTGGATAGTGAGAAGCAATTTCTGGTTCTGCATAGGTATCCAAACTTTTTCAAGCAGCTGTTGAAATTTTAGAAACATGCTTGTGCCAGATTATGTTTCCTGTCATGCTAACCCGTATGATCTCGAATGCATGAAATAACCATAACTGATATTTTTCTCACTCCATTAAACGTTATTAATATATTTTCAGTACGAATCCCGACACTAATGCGTCAAAACACCAAGACAAAGTACCAATGGTGGACGAGTGCCTCAACCATCAACTTGGATAGTTCATATAACATTTTTGACGAAAAGCCTATTCAGCCGGATGGAGATAAGGTTTATAACGAACTAAGCATGAAGATAGAAGAGAAGACAAGATGGAGACGCTTTTTAGACCAAGTGATACTATTTTTCGATTTAGATCTGCTTAAAGATGGAGAGTATTGCATTATAATGGTGGGAATATCTGTGGCAGTGTTTGCAGAAATTAACTTTTCAGGTAATAGTAAAAGTAATAATTCATAGATCCCTTAGGGTAAAACATAATGGAGTAAATTATCTCGCCTCGCTGCTCGACGTTCATATTGCTATGCATAAGGCTGCGTTTCCACCAGAGATCTGCGAGGATGTGTTATGAGGAATGTGTTCTTACCGACCATTAGAATTGCTTAAATTACCTCGCCTCACCCAGTACAGCTCTGGTGGAAACGGCTTAGCGGAGCGAGGTTTTTGTTCGTACAAAACAAGGCATATGTGCTAGGAATATGTTACGAAAGATGTATGCTAGAAATGTGTTGCGAGGGATGTGTGCTAGGGACATTGACTGAGACGCCAACAACGGGTAGATGCACGCCGATTGCTGGCAATCTGCAAAGAGCCGGCTACACATCTTCGTAACGGTCCACAGCTCCACCACACATTTTCGCACCGCTTATCTTTCTAGCACATCTTCGGTGGAAACACCCACACCATTTCACAGCTCCGCTACACATCCTTGCTGCGCTCATTTTCCTAGCACATCTCTGGTGGAAACGCAACCTAATGCCATGTATCTACACTCGCCGTTGTGAAATATATTACTAGCAAGTGGAATCCGAACACTAAGAAAAAAAGGATTGCGGTTGATGAAATTCGGTACGACTAAATACAATAATAAACGAACTCATTTGCCGTAATTAATTTATAAAAAAAAAACAGATAATAATGGGTGGGCCCTCCATGTTGACGAACGCACTCCTCTAGCGTTCGCGGCATGCTCGTAATCTGCTTGTTGATAAACTCCAGTGGTACAGTCTCCCAAACTGTCCTCACAGCATGTTCCCAGTTCGTCCAGCGTGCTCGGAGGATTGGGTAAATCGCCTGTGCATCGACCCATTCAATCCCATACTTTTTCAATTGGCGATAAATCGGGTGATCGTGGAGGTCAGGGGAGTACCTTGACTTCAGCTTCCTGTAGGAACCTCATTGATACCCTTGCAATATAAACGTGCATTAGCTTGCTGGAAGAAGCTCTCTTCGAGGCCTTGGGCATATGTAACGACAATTGGTTCTAACACCTCATTCACATAACGTTGCCCAGTCATTGTGCCACGAATCACAAGTACTTGCTTTGAATGCAATGACACTCCAAACCATCACACCAATAGGGCGGTGTACATGGCGCTCAACAGCAAACTGGAATTCACGTGATTCATCCCGTCGCGTCATCGTCTTAAGCCTCGTGTCCACTAGCAAACAAAATTGCTAGGATTACTCTCACAAGTCACTTGGGTAGCGTGTGGACGACGTCTTTAGAAAAATATTGCAGCAAAATTACTTGCACATAAAGGACTTGCGACTTGCTGAGAGCTTGTAGTGTACACGGTGGCTCTCAGGAAATTGGTTTGCCACAAAAATTTCGAGACTGTTTCGAAAGTCTTGTAGCAAGGAGTGTTGTAAATCAAATATGGAGAAGTTCAACTGGACGATAGAGGACACGTGTCTCTTAATTGAAAATTTTGAATTGTATCCTAAATTATGGAATGTCCATACTACAGAATTTAAGGACAGAATCGAAAAGCACTATGCATTACAAAAATTGGCCGACCTATTTAATACTTCTACAGCGGAAATTCAAAGGAAGATACATAATTTGAGAACCCAAGTTAACCAAGAGCGGAGAAAAATTAAAAAAAAGAGAAAAGTGGACAAGGGACTAATGAAATATATAAGAGTACTTGGGAGTTCTTTGGCTCATTACAGTTCATGTATCCCTAGAGTAGTTCTACGCTGAATCCACTTTCTCACCCAACATTTTCTCCGCCTTTTACTATGTTTCTCTTGTTTTATTTTTTTTTTAAATAAATATATCACAACTGCCGCAGTAGCTACAAATTTTGCATGCGACATCTTATCTATAGTGTACACGGAATCAAAACAGTCAAGCCGAGTGAAAGATAGTGTAGACAAACAAGCAAGTACTTGCAGCAAAAACTATCACAAGTTACTTGCAAGTAGGCACGAGGCTTTACGCGTTGGCGTCCGTCATGTGCCCCCAGACAAAACCTGGACTCGTCGGAGAAGGCCGTCTGATGCCACTCAGCATGCCATTGTGATTCCAACACTACCCGCACTTCCTTCGCGGGTGTCTTTTGAAGATTTCTCTTCCTCGTACTTTAACCCCAAACAAAAAACAAAAAAAGTGCTATGATTAGTCTGTCGTAGTCCCGTAGTAGTGCCCTGACGATATCCCGTTAAATCCTGGACGACACGACGTTTAACGCACATCAAACACTGTAAATGTTCTTATTTTTTCAGTATTGACTGTCTTCATCCTGAACGATTATGGTATGGACACAGGGCAAATCGCGGAGTTTTTATCAGTAGTTGCTGCCGCAGACATTATTTTCCGCTTTCTTGCACCGTACGTTGATCATGTGGTCAAGCAGCCTCCCAGGGTGGTTTACTTACTCAGTCTCGTGGCACTGGTCGTTATTAGATCTGGTAAGTTTTACACAAGTATTTTCATAAATGCAATAGGCATAAATCTCATACTCTTATTACTTTCCACCGGAAAAGTATTCTAATCGCGAAATAAAATTAAGTCGGGATACATCCGTTTGAAAACTTTCCACCACGTATCCATCGAACACCACTAATTGAAAGAAAAAACGCCGAAGATTTGTCTCTTGAACATTTTAAATGACAAGGGTTATCGAGTAATATCTTGTTTCAGAAGTATGGTGAAGTCCTTAATTTTAACGTTTGATTTTCTTAAAATCGGTCGATTCGTTTACAAGAAAGTCAGAAAAATATTTATGTATCTTAGCTTGTTTAAACAGAAAGTGCCTGCTATGTGAACGAGGAGCACCGATCCTCTGCTCCACTTTGTGCGAGAGCACGAGGATGCGGGTAAATAAGGAGCCTTTCCTAGTTTCTTCTTAGCGCAGCAAACGAGTAGCCGAGCAGTTCAGCTTCATACTCAACTTCACGCGGAGTTGTTAGCAATCCATTACGGAACTTGCGTAATTAAAATCCCACAGTAAAGTCTCCGAAGACGACTTCCTTTAAAAAATTAGCCAATGCATGGATTCCTCTACACGCATCTAGAAGAGCATGGCTTGTTTGAGCAGTTGACCTTCTCTTTCCTAAGGTTTGTGGTGAGTTGGAGACTGAGGGCTTTATAATGGCTTGCCAAGATGGTGTCTTTAACACCTTGGTATACCGTAGTAGAGTTATGGATGCCGTGGGTTCCCCACGCTTGAACTTGTGCAGGCGAACAAGCCTGACATAATCCTCGTCCACCACCAACAGAAGACGATGTTCGTAATAGTTTTCGGCACCTGCCGAGGTGAACATCGTCTCTAAGGAGGAGGAAAAGCCAAATACTAGGAGTTGCTCGAACAACTTCGTAGGCTTTGGCCAAACTGCTGGTTATGGTCATTGGATTCCTAGGTGGAATGAGGAATACGCTGCGTAAAATGTCGGTCTGTCGTGCGGTGGCGCACGTTATAGCCGCCAAAATGCAGTCATCCTTGGGCAGGCCCGCCGCTAGCTGTTTCTTCGCCCGCGTGCAATACCGATTATGCCGCCCTGAAATTACTTAACTACTCTGAGTTTTGTCAAAAAAAAGGTAATTAATCTTTTCTCATTATGGTGGGGAAAAAGAAAAACAACTTAACGAAGATAAGACATATGTATTTCAAAAATGAAGTAGCTACGCATTATTTTTGTTTACTGTAAAACTATATACTTAGGTACTTATATTTCGCTATCTGCAAAAATTTAACTGTTTTTGCCTTTACATTTACGAAATCTTCTATTTTTTTGCATCCAAACTGTCTAAAATTTCATGTTCAATTGAACCTATAGCTAAGTTGCTTAGTTTTTGCTGGTACGTTGTTGATCTTTAATAGTTTTTGATAATTTTCAATTTTGAGAAGGATCTTTCACCAAATGTAACTGTAACCGGCAGTGTGCTATTTCTTCGTTCGGAAATGTCGAAATTAAGTCATTGGTAAACAGATATTGTAATAGGGTTTGTGGGTCATTAAACTAGTTTTCTACAAAATTCAACTTTAATGCAATGATTTCATTAAATAAATCAATACCGTTAATGTTTGATTGACTACTTTTTAAGTTTCAGATTTAATTCTTTACATTGTTTCGTCAACTCATCATTGGAATAATTAAATAAGTTCTTGGTATTGGTGAAAAAGCTAAATACGTCGGTAAATGTTTTAAATTCGTCGAATCTATACTTTAAAGACGTTATTGTCAGATCTAGGATTCTAAAATAAAACTCTACTCTATATTTGATTTTGGGTTCTACTAAAACCCCCGTGTAGGGGCGCGTTAGAATATCTCCCATCGTATATCCTGCGTGTCATAAAAGGCGACTAAAAGGAACCGAACTACAGTCGGTATAAGCAGTAACCTCTTCTCAACCAACAGCTTTGGGTGGACGAGTTGAGAGGAGTCAGGACACCTTGTCCTTGGGGTGAGAAATTGTCCCTAAAGGCGGGTGAACCAGTAGATACATCTGGTCAACGGAAACTACTGCACGAGAGATCTTAAAGATATCCCAAGAGAAACTCGTAAAATGAGTAATTTTATGAGTACATTTTACGAGTTCACAACATGTCTGTTAAGACATTGTGATTATGATGATGAAAACCTTATCAGTGTGTTCGTAGTGAAATTGATTTGTTTTTACTTCTCACGGTGATAGGTGAGGGAAGTATTGTTGTAGCAAAAACTTTCGATTTTGAGATAATCCGCTCTTTGGGCGTTGTATGATGTCTGTCTGTCTGTCGGTCTGTCTGTTGGCGTTTTTCTAGTCTCGTAATCTCAATAATCGCTGTATGGATTGTGATGAAGTTTGGGTAGATAGTTTGGGGCGGTAGTAGGTAATGCTGCTATAATTTTGAAAACCGGTACATGGGCGGCGCAGTAATTAGCAAAAAACGAAGAATTTCAAATATTCCTGAAACCTCGTTTTTAACCGTTTTAGGGGTTTCTGATCATCTGAAATTGGGGTGATTGAAGGGTGGGGGGTTGTAAAATTTTTTGTACTCATAAAATAGGCTGTCCATTGACCTGTAAAAGAAATACCTAGGGGCATAATTTACTGTTTTTAGCTCAATCCGAACATTGCCTTGCCCATTACAGAAACCAAAGGACTTATAATTTTCTGATGTATACATACGAGTATTGCTTTTGATCTTTCTGTATTGTGTAAATTTTGACACAGTATTATTACCGTGGCAAGAATGGAATACGCGTATGGTTTTTAGAAATCATGTCAGTTGCGGCGCAGCAATAATAAAAGAACCAAAAATATAAAACTCAAGCTCAACCCTCGTTTTTAGGCAAGTTGGAAGTTACTGATCGCTTCGATTCGTCCAGTTGAAGCTTGCAGAATAAAAACTGTTTCGCCTTTCTTCCTATGGAGAGAGATGAAAGAAACTATTTACGAGAGCTTTTGTGTTGAATGTTTTTTGCGGGCAGGCGGGCGAACATTTTTTTTCTTGGACGAATTGTATTTATTGGGAGAAAACCTGTTTAGACGTGAGCGACTTTGGAAGCTTCTGCTAACACCGTTTCAAAGTGTTGACTCTTGCTATTTTCTGTGAACTTCAACCCATTTAATAAAATAATGCAAATTGGAGAATTCATTGTGGGGCTCTGCATCATTTTGCGTTGAGCATTGATTTTGTTTAAAATATCGAACCAAATTATTTGTCAAAGAAAGACAGCTTTTGGTATTGCATCTTAGTTTAAACGGATGCCAATATACATGGCGGTGTTAACGTCATTCGGTCGGAGTTTTTTTCCAAACTATGAATGTATGTATTTTCTTAAGGTGGGTATTATGGCAATGACCTGAATTAGGTAGAATGTGATGAGTCGCTCGATCTGCCGCCCCCTGGGCGTGCCGCCCTTGTGCGGTGCACGCTTTGCACGCCCGCTTACGGCGGCCCTGTCCTTGGGTCCCTTCGTCTACCTAGGGCGCACGACTCGCGGACCCAGTGATTGCTCACCGCATGGTGTGAGAAGTAATCACTCTGCATTCCATAGCTGTGTAATGCAATACAGTGTGTGAGAGCATGGACTGCACCAGACTGAACGAAAATATCACTCTTCCAAAAAATTAAAAATATAAAAACAGCTTAACCTTCCTTTTTAGGCATCTTAGGGGTTCCTTATCACTTTCTGTTTTTTTTGGTGGAGGTGAAATTGGGGTTTTTGGAGGTAGGGGGCCTTAAAATTTACGTATGTTCATAATAGTATATCCATTGATGTATGAAAGAAAGACCTAACGGCATAGCACACTTTTTTTGCGGGCGGGCGATGATTTGGTTGCAAGAGATCTCAGAATAAAGCTTCATGCTATGGGAGAATAATAAACTGGTATCACCGTAATGTGTGCGAAGTACTGAGTCAATCCATGTGGGTAAGAAATTTTATCACTGAATCCTTAAATAGCATATTGAATGCAGTCGCATGATAATATTTAGCGAAATAATTATTGTTAAATATTTTTTTAATAGGGGATTATAATACAAACGTGAGAGTCGATTTATGGTTCAGCTGTACCCGCTTTTTGACTATTAGCTGCGAGACTTCTCAACTTAAAAGATATTAGTATGACGAAAAAGAGTAGTGTTAGAGAAATCTCGACATACTTATTCTAATTAGTCAACAATGTCTTTTCAGAAGTCATGTTCCTTTGCTACCTTCTCCACTTTCACGCCTTTTTATGTTCAGACGGCAAAGTAGTAATTGTTGTGCCACGTAACTGCCTGTACTTGATAAAACTAATTGTGGTTACTGTTTATCGCGCAACTTTTTGTCGAAAAAGTAATTTTTCTGGCTTGAATACCTTCATCAGCTGTCATATATCGGGCAGCATAACGACACTTTACCGCGACAACTTCACCGTCGTCCGTTATAATCTAAGATCCGAATATAAAACGACCTTCACCGAACTGGTTAATGGCTGCAAACCATTTTATATTAAATTCAATATGTTAAAAAAGATATCGCGAGTGGGTTGGCTGAAAAACTTCAGTCCAGGATATGATTAATTAAATATTGAAAAATTATTTTTTTTTAAACATTTCACTGGCTTGGTTAATAGACAAATCACATAACAATCGAAAGTTGAAGCCCATAGAATATGCAAACGTTAGGTTGGCTACGTTTTTCCCGACCCAACTATAGGGTAGGCAGGTATAAACAGGTACATCAATAATAGTAATTTGCACCGGTGTGGTTAATGCATGAAACTTATATCAAAATAAAGTAAATTTTATTGCAAACACGTCGATATAGGGTTGTCTGCAAAAAATCAGTCTGGAATTCCGGTTGTCGAATTTTAAAGATCAAAATATTGCTGCCAGTGAATACGTGCGCCAGAGAGGTCCGAGCGAACTATCCCGTGTATTAACAAAGGACGCAGCATAGCAGCTGCGTGTAGCTCGGCCATTGAACGAAAGAGAGTGCGCATGTCATGTGTCCGTGAAATTGAAAAGGCTAGCGATACACTCGTAAAAGTTGTGCATCATTGTATTGGAACTGTTTGCCTCATTCTTCTGAATTGAAAAAGCGCGTTACTACTACAATACTGATTGTTGTTATTTATAGACATTAAATGTGATCAAAAATGGCTAAAAAGTGTTTTCTATGCAATTCGGACGATGATGTTCTTGAATTTAACGATGAAACGTATAAAAACTGTTCGTTGAAATTAAATTTTTGTAAAACGAGAAATTTTAAATACAGTGGCGTTGAGTTAACCAATGCATCACTCGATTTTGTAGGTTATTATGCCACACTACAAAAAAGTGACTGCTTTGGGTAAAAAATATAATGAAGAGTTTAATAACTTTCTTGGTGAGAATACGGTAAGTGCATAATAATTTAATAATTTCATCTTCACATATACTAATAAATTACTAGTGCTTCAAAATATTGCACAGCTTTTACGAGTGTATCGCTATCCTTTTCAATTTCACGGACATATGACATGCGCACTCTCTTTCGTTCAATGGCCGAGCTTCACGCAGCTGCTATGCTGCGTCTTTTGTTAATACACGAGATAGTTCGCCCGGACCTATCTCGCGCACGTATTCACTGACCGCAATATTTTGATCTTTAAAATTCGACAATCGGAATTCCAGACTGATTTTTTGCAGACAACCCTATATCGACGTGTTTGCAATAAAATTTACTTTATTTTGATATAAGTTTTATGCATTAACCACACCGGTGCAAATTACTATTATTGATGTACCTGTTTATACCTGCCTACCCTATAGTTGGGTCGGGAAAAACGTAGCCAACCTAACGTTTGCATATTCTATGGGCTTCATACTTTCGATTGTTATGTGATTTGTCTATTAACCAAGCCAATGAAATGTTTAAAAAAAATTAATTTTTCAATATTTAATTAATCATATCCTGGACTGAAATTTTTCAGCCAACCCACTCGCGATATGTTTTTTAACATATTAAATTTAATATAAAATGGTTTTCATCCATTAACCAGTTCGGTGAAGGTCGTCTTATATTCGGATCTTCTACTATTAAACCATCTGGCGTGGCAGCAACATAGTTCTGGTTCTGGTCTATATCTATTAATTTTCGTATGTTTATTTTGCAGTGATATTTTTGATCCAGGATGTTAGATACCTGTTTGCCATAGCTTTGGCACTAGGTTGTGTTAAAGGTGTTCGAATAGTCAACATGTACTTGATCATTCCAAACTACGTACCCTTGGACCGTTTGGCGTCTGCTTCTGGGATACAAATGGTCGCAAATGGTCTCACCATTCTCATATGGAGTCCACTCATAGGTAACTATAATTTGGCGCATTAGATTATAATGGATATACAGGGTGTCCCATGACGATTAAGACCAGCAATATACCACATGAGATATTTGTTTTTTTCACGTGACGTCCGATTCAAAAATTTTAATGGGAAACCCTGTATATTTGTGACTTTTTGTGTTGCTCCCGATAAAACAATTTCAGAAAAATAGCATACTTGGGGTATAAAGTGATATTATAAAGAGATATAATCAATGGTAGAGGTACTATCCTTTAAGTACCTGTAGCTCTTGAATTAAACACCTTAGACCCCAATAATTGTGCTAGTTTGTTGGAATTGTTTTATCGGGAGGAACACTAAAAGTCACAAATATACAGGGTGTCCCATTAAAATTTTTGAATCGGACGTCACGTGATCAAAAACAAGTACGTCAATGAGTGACACAGTAATAAGAAAAGATGGTATATTTGCTCTAATTTACACATCCAAAATTATAATTCGCTACTACTGCCCAGTTCCGATGTATTGCTTGTCTTAATCGTCGTGAGACACCCTGTATAAAACCACATTCGATTATTCAAATTAGTTTCTAAACCTTCGGTTCCCATAACATAATAAATGACATCAAATGGCTTCCATCAAATTCTCTAGAATAGGTAACAAAGTCTTTTACATCCATGCCAATGATACTATCTGTAATAGATGCAGGGATAGTTGCAGTGGTCGTAAATTTGGATTAAGAGTATGGTTAGAGGAAAGAACAACGTATTCAAAGGATATCTAGAACAAAACGTCATTAGACAGTACGATATCGACAGTCATTTCATAATTATTAAATTGATCGCATACCACCTCTAGTTATAATTATTGTCAACCTTAAAAGGCACGACATTTAAGTCAATCTTTCATTTTGATTTTAAGCCTTTAAAGAAACGATGATCTCAATCCAGTTCGATGAGTATCAGCTGTTCAAGGATCAGTAAGCTATCGAGTTGAATCCTGTTTCTTTCCGAACGGACATATCAGTTGATCATAAAACTCATTTCTTAGCATACGAGTACTTAACATTGAAGGGGAGGATGGGTTGGCCCAGTAGTTAGGATCTAGGGCTCATGACCGGAAGGTCGCGGGTTCGATTCTCGTTAGAGGCTGTCTGTTTTTTTTCAATCAAAAGTAAATATCCATAAAAAAAGGTCAGCGAAGAATGAGCCTTCACTGTTGGCTTCTAATTAACAGTGCTGTTCCTAGAGTGGCGCCGGAAAACAGTAACAAAATCTACACAGAACACGAGGCTAATGACCAGAGCAGTCGATGCCGCTGACACAGAAGTAACATTGAAGGGATAACCAGTTTTAAGTAGTGGGATCTCTGAAATACCCTTGTATTTTTATTTAAATTACTATTATTTTCATTAAAGTTTCATTAAAATACTCGTTAGAAATGGCAGAGCTTAACCCCAATGAAAATATGCGTCCAATGTGACAACAAAAATTATCGACTAGAAGTTATTACGATACCTCACATCCCATCTCTATAATGTCCTAGTGACGCCAGAGGTTGTTTATACGCCATTTTCACTTTGTTTAAATTTATATTAGGAATACATCTCAATTGACCGTTGAATAACAAAACTATTTCTTTTTTCGGAATAATTCAAATGTTATATCAAAATAAAAATTGATTTTTGAATCCAGTACCGAAGACAGCTCCCGAACCAAACCAAGCACGTGTGACGTCAAAATTTTATATTTTCTCCAACTACGTCCTACTCCAATACCTAATACCATTGTTTTCTAGACTCCTAGCTAATCGTGAAAATAGTTGTGTAACTCAAATCCCGCGTTAACAAACTTTCCCTATCATAACTTTTCACAGCAGCCGCGGCATTTAGGCTTTGCCTACGCGGTCTGCTCAGTTATAGAAAAAAACTAGTGTATATTTGTTGCACGACAGACGATGACTGAAGTTTGCAGCTTGAGACGAAGTTCACGATCGAAATAAATATGTTTTTGAATGATTGAAATTAGATCACAAATTCCAGTAATAAAGTAACTAATCAAATATGTGTTATTGAAACAATTTTTTCGGCGCCATGGTAGCTCAACGGCTAAGCCTTCCAGCCCACAATGATCGGGTTCGAGCCCAGGGCTTTAATTTTTTTTACCATAGGTTTATTGATATACTTTAGGCACATGTTACATATTTTTCTTGTGCGATTGAAATAAGTATGTTTTTAAATCATATTTTACTTGACATTTTACAAGTACAACAAAAATCACTAATAATTCGACTTTTCTAGATTAAGTTCAATTTTGATATCGCAATCAGGACAATTGGACTGAACTGTCAATACTTTGAGGAGCAAATAAAACAAAGGTCTTTCAAATACAAATAACGTCTCCTTTTATCCTCGTACATGTATCACCCCTTTAAGTTTTACAATCGCTGCGATATCTATTTTTTCTGATACCTACGTGAACTAAAAATAGTGCTTTGCGCCTAAACGGTTCGTTTAAAGTTCCATATATGATACATAAAGTCACACTACAATTCACCAAGGAATCCAAACATGCAATAATATATAGGGGGTTCTGTTAAAAAAATGTAAGTTTCATATGAATCACCCTATGTGAATGTCAAAATTTAAGTGAACATATTTTAAGGCTATAGCCTTCTAGACCCCTCACGATGATCAGGTGCCAGATTTTTGAAATTCGTTTTAGTAAGTCTTCAATCATCCGTCCACTCAGTATTGGCCCACCCTGTATACTAGACGCCCTTTAAATTTTCATAAGCTTAACTTGATTTATGGAAAAAAATATCTCGTCTTTAACACAAAGAGCTCAAGATAGCTGTAGACCGAAATGTCATTTCGAAATAGTGTAACTGATTGCTCGTTGTTTAACGCTCTTACTATACGTTTACTTATACTTTTAAGGTGTTGTGGAAGATTTAACTGGGAATTACCAAGCATGCATTCTTCTCATCAATGCTGCAACATCTCTTACTGTTATTCTGTGGTCGGTGAAACTGCTGATGAATCGATTCCGTCAAAGCAACACCGAAGAAAAAGTACCGGATCAAAGCAACACTTTGCTGAACCAGCCGAACTGATATTGTGTGATATTTATATAATGTAATATATTGAATAGGTATTTAAATATAGTTTAGATATTACTAATTCTTTATTTACCATTGATGGCATTCAAATGTTGTTTTCTGCATCGGATTAGTTTTATCTTCAAAAGTTGTGTTGAACTCAGGCCTCAAATCGAGTCACTCTTGATTGCAATCAATTGTTAGAGCCCTCGTTGTTACTCTGAGTTAGAGCCTTAAATAAGGAAGGAGAGGGGATACCGCGCAGACAGTCTGTTGCTATATGAATTAGCTGTGACAGAAAAAGAGTAAATGTCAAAATTTTGGTGGAAAGCAGATAATTGTTTTAGTGTTTTTTTGCGATATCTAAGTGTTTTTAAAACCAATGACTGTAAAATATTGTGGTGTGCATAATGGTAGGGTGTGCAGCATACAATTGTAAAAGCTATAGCAGTAAGAAGGAGCCAGGAATCGCTTTTCACAGGTAAATTTGTGTTCATATTTTTTGGTGCATTCAAAGTTTATGCAAATATCTCGATATCTAGTTCAGTGATATACATGTATCCAAAATATAATTTCAAATGTACCACTAACATGCGAATCATAATATTTTTGATCATGTAAAGTGTAAAAATTATATTTTTTAAGGCATGTTTTGGTTCAAATACAATCAGTTTCCCAATGATGTATCTGTTATAGCTTACATTTTGCAAGACAAGGTATCGGACAAATGGAAGTTCACGGTTAAGTTAATGTTGTTGTAATTTGAGCTGTGGATGGTGAAATTGGCCATACAGAACGTGTGAATAACAATATTTTAATAAATTTTATTTGAAAATAGATTATTTCTCCAAATAGCTTAACCATAATGTTAATCTCATTAGCTACGGCACTGGGACTAGCGCTTTGGTACTTTTTGGTAACAGAGATGTCAGCCGCGCGTTCTGGTCTCTCTCTCTTTCTTTGTCTAAGGTTAGAGCAGTCTATGGGACAGATTTCACGTAAGTCTGTCTGCCATAACATCAACGGTGGGACGAAAGGTGCTTGCTTACTCCGCAAGAGGAAGATAATTCAAATCATTTGGTCACCGAAAAATCTGAAAAATGAAGGGTACCGGCTGGATTCGAACCAGCGTCTCCGGCATTCTAGGCCGACGCGTTTACCAACTACACCACGGTGCCCCGTGGTGGAGCTGATACACAGCGCCGACGACAAAGTATCGACTCCGCGACACCCACCACTGCCCCGTATATCTGAGAACCATGCGTTTCAGTCATCCAGAGAGATCTAATCGGGTGTTGGGTGAGCGTGAATCTCCCACCGCTATTTGCACGATAGCTCTCTTTGTTACTGAAGTACGACTCCTCAGTCGGCCAGGATTTCATGGAATGAAAGGTGCTTGCTTACTCTGCAAGAGGGAGATAATTCAAATCATTTGGTTCACAGAAAAATCGGAAAAATGAAGGCTACCGGCTGGATTCGAACCAGCGTCCCCAGCATCCTAGGCCGACGCGTTTACCAACTACGCCGATCTTTAAAATGGATAAACAATGTGCTGGAAATGTGTGTGCTGCTAAACATTACAGAAATAAGTACTATGATTGACAAAAACGTTTTATTTTTACATTTCCAAAGAATCCCGTAAGGTAAGTAGGTACATAAATAACCTAAAAATAAAAAAATATGTACTCAAAAATGTACGGACACTATTTTTACGGATCGATTGAGACGGCATAACTGACTTTTGACCGAGTTTTATGCAAGGCTGTGTTTTACTTCTCACACCGATAGGTGAGGGGAGTATTGTGATCGCGAAAATTTTCGATTTTGAGATAATACGCTTTTTGGGTGTTTTATGATCCACGTTACTCATTTCCGTCGGTCTGTCTGTCTGTCTGTCGGTCTGTCTGTGTGTCGCTTTTTTCTAGCCTCGTAATCTCAGCAACCGCTGCATAGATTGTGATGAAATTTGGGCAGCGGTATGTTGTGGGGTCGTAGTAGGTAATGCTCCTATAATAGTGAAAATCGGTGTATAGGCGGCGGAGTAATTAGCAAAAAACAAAAAAAATTAAATATTGCTGAAACTTCGTTTTTAGGCGTTTTAGGGGTTCCTGATCATTTTCTACTTTTTTTGAGTTGGGGTGAAATTGGGGTGGTTGGGGGTGGGGGTTGTAAAATTGAAAAATTTGTTGCTTTCGTAATAAACTGTCCACTGACCTGTGAAGGAAGACCTGGTGACATAAATAACTTTTTTACGTTCATCCGAACATTGCCTTGCCTATTACAGAAAGCAAAGGACTTAAGAATTTTTTTGGATGTAAACATACGAGAGTATTGTTTTAGATCGTTCTATATTGTGTACGAGGAAACTATTGCTGTGGCGGCGCAGAAATAATAAAAAACTAAAAATACAAGAACAGCCCAAACTTCGTTTTTAAGCGTTTTAGAGGTTCCTGATCATTTTCTGCCTTTTTTCTGGTGGGGGTGAAATTGGAATGGTTGGGGGTTGAACAATTAAAAAAATTCTTGTACTCATAATAGGTTGTCCCCTAACCTGTGAAGGAAGACACAGACGACACAGATCACCTTTTTAGGTCCATCCGAACATTGCCTAGCCTATTACGGAAACTAAGGGGCTTAGAATTTTCTGTATACATACCAGAATTTATTGGTTTAAATCGTTTTGTATTTTGTAACGTGGACACTATCAAATTGATTCTAATGAAATTTTCACACAGTATATTGTTACCGTGGTGAGAATGGAAAACGCATATGTTTGTTAAGAATCGTGACAGTGGCAGCGTAGCAATAATCAAAGAACGAAAATTATGAAAACAACTCAAATTCGGTTTTTAGATGTTTTAGGGGTCCCTCATCATTTCCTACCAGTTTTTTGGGTAGGGGTGAAAGTGAGGTGGTTGGGGGGTTGTAAAACTGAGTTTGTAGTATCGATAATAGGCTGTCCATTAACCTGTGAAGGAAAGACCTAGCGGCATAAGACAATTTTGGGGGTGGGGGGGGGAGCTGGCGATTATTTGGTTGCAAGGTATCTCAGACTAAAGCTTCATGCTATGGGAAAATAATAAGCTGGTATCAGCATAATGTGTGGGAAGTACTGAGTCAACTTGACTTCATTTTTTTTAGTAATTAATGAACAAAAATTGGGAGCTCACTAAAAAGTGTTATCGTTCACTTGTGTATGTACTCATCCAGTACGCAGATATAACAAATACGAAACTGTCAAAATCCAGAAAACGGATCTTAGCCTAAAGTATAACGTGGTGATATTTTATGCCATTGTAAACTGATTTTTGAACGTTTTTCTGGAAGTCAGTACATCTTTTGGATTAATTTCAGTAGACTTCAAACCACGATAGCGCCATACATGTACAAAAACGTACCTACTGATATTCTGCCCAATATTTTTATGAATAAGGTTTCTTAATCACAATGAAAAGAGGTTCTCCATTTTTTTTGCAAAATATTAAGGATATATACTTTCTATGTCATGTTATTTGAATCGCAACATAAAAAATAACAAAAAATACTACTTACAAAAGTACAATACTGTATTGAGTATTTTTGTGAATAAAGGTTCTTAATCACAATGAAAAGGGGTTCTTCATTTTTTGCAAAATATCAGGAATATATATATAAGTTATATGGTGGTCCGGCCCTGTACCCTTCGATATTTCGGCGAGTCAGCGTCTCGCCGTGGTTGCATTTCCTGCCGCTTATCGTATGCGTTTCCTTAGTGCAGCATTTATTGTTACCATTGTATTGAACTGTATTTTCAGTCTGAATTTAGAATTGTACGAGTAAAGACCTCTCTCCTGTAATTTCGACTTTGTCAAATAAATTTGTTTTTTAAAAATCAAGTTTCCCGGACCTACAAGTTAATTGGCGCAGCCAGTAGGATGGTCAAACGGGATTAGAGAACATAATTTCGGTTCGTTTCAACGATTTATTGACCTCCTTTTCGCGAATCGCGTGTGCACCAAGAGTTAGCGAAAATAACAGGACTTGGACACTACCGCGAATCCAGAACTCTGTGAACTCACCGAGTGCAGCGTTCGAGCATCAAGTTCGGTGATTAGGTAGCCGAACAGAAGACAGTCGAAACCACGAGGACTACAAGATTGGGACACCGAAGGCACATCGAAGCAATCAATCTGCGTAGCCACATGGGACTAAGGACTTGGGCTTTACTGTAAGTACATGTCTTTTAGAGGTATTACGGGTGATCTTTATTCGGCTGGAAGCACACCAGTAAATTCTGATTCAGGCTCAAACTCTGATTCGGAAGATATACCATCTTCAAATATACATTCTGTTCATATCAGACCTAGTATCATATCAGACACTTATAATTCCTTTAGTAACGTAAGTAACAGTAACATGGCTTTAAGACCAGAATATTTACAAATGGTACCTGAATTCCATGGAGAGCAAGAGCTACTCCCTCGATTCATCGAAATTTGCGAGAAATTAGTTAGTAAATTTTATAAACCTGAGGAAGATGATTTCCAAAATGAATACTTGATGAGCAGTATACTTGCCAAAATTAAGGGCGATGCCGCTATTAACATTTCTTCGAACATTATTCTCACGTGGACAGATTTAAAGTTAGCTTTGCTAAACACCTATGCAGACAAACGAGACGTATTTACACTAAATATAGAAATGTGCGAGTTGAAGCAGACAAACGAATCGCCGTTTGACTTCTTCAACAAAGTGCAGAGAATTTTAAATTTGCAAATAGCTTTCCTTACAACGCATTCCACAGGGGAGGAAGCCAAAATTTTAGCGCAATTTTGTAAAAACGTAGCAGTTAGAGTATTTCTGAAAGGGCTTAAGGACCCACTAGGCTCTTTAATGAGAACTAAAAATCCAGTAGACTTGAACGAAGCGTTAAACATCCTTACGAACGATTTCCAAATTGAGAATAACACGAGCAAGCCTACCAAAAATGTTCATAAGCCCAACACGCAGTTACAACCGCGAATTACGTATCCGCAAGCAGCTAGACCACAAACTTTCAATTTCAGGCAAAATTATCCACAACCCCAGATGAGAGCTCAGAATTCGTTTCAAAATCAAAATAATAATAATTTTAGACCACAACATACAGCATCTAGTAGCAACGTATTCAGGCCTAACCAAACCAACAGCGCAACTTTACCTAGACCGACTCGTATGAGTGTTAGTACTAGAAATACAGCGCAAAATTTGCCAAGTAACAATAGAAATTATAATTACAATTTGCGACCTAGACCTAATAGACCTCATGCCGTGCCCGAGGAAAATTTTCACATAGATGATCAACCAGTCATTGAATACCCAGAAGATTATGATAATTACAATTATGATTATAGTTATGACGAAACGCCACCTTACGAAGTTTGCGACAATCCTCCTAACGCTGAGCAAGGTAACGATGATAATTTTTTAGTACAAAAGGCCTCGGATCAAATGAGTACATTAAAACTGAACTAATGAGCTTATCTGACCAAGAAAGCGAATTACCATATATAACATTTCCCGATTTAAATTTAAAAGTTTTAATAGACACTGGAAGTACAAAGTCATTCATTCACCCAGATATTGCCAAAAGATATTTTAGCAAGCATATAAAAAATGACCCATTTCAAATTTCATCCGCACATGGTTCGTCAGTTGAAAAATATAGCGTCACAGTACCTACTCCAGAAATTTTTAACATGCCAGATACCACATTAAAATTTCATTTGTTCAATTTCCATCGATATTTTGATTGCCTCTTAGGGTTAGACAATTTGAAAAGAGTATTAAACGCAAATCTAGACTTCACAAGGAACGTACTAATTACACCCAATGCTAACATTCAGTTGCAATATTACAAATCATGTCAACCGTTAGATAACAATTTTATCGAAATTTTTCCGAGATCAGAACAGGTCATAAAGATCAAACTCAAAAACGTTAAGGATGGAGAAGCAGTAATAGACTATAGGAAAATATCATGTTTAGAAATACCAGAATGCTTAACAACCGTTAAAAATCATGAAGCATTATGTACAGTAATAAATTCTTCTGAGTCAAAATTACTTTTAGACATTTCGGGTCCTATAGAAGTAGAAAATTTTGATAATTACCTCATCGAGCAATCACCAGTACCAAATCTTAATAGTATTAATGCCAAGAAGTTTAAGTTCGATGTTTCGAAAATCCGCACGGAACATATGAACCGTGAAGAAAAAGAATCAATTATAAGGTTAGTTAAAGAATATTCCGACATATTTCATGTAGAAGGGAATAAATTAACATTCACTAGTCAAATCAAACAGCATATACGAACTACCGATGAGATACCGATTTATTGTAAATCGTATAGATACCCGCAAATACATCGAGCCGAAGTACAAAGGCAAATAAAAGAAATGTTAGATCAAGGTATTATCAGACCCTCGAATAGCCCTTGGAACTCAAATATTTGGATCGTAGCAAAAAAATTAGATAGTTCAGGCAAAAGAAAATGGAGATTAGTAGTGGATTATAGGAAGTTAAATGAAAAAACGATAGGAGACCGCTATCCTTTACCAAACATTACGGATCTATTAGATAAACTCGGACGTTGTCAGTATTTTTCTACTTTAGATTTAGCAAGCGGTTACCATCAAATAGAAATGGCGGAAGAGGATATCCCTAAGACTGCGTTTAGCACAGAGAACGGTCATTGGGAATTCACTCGTATGAGTTTTGGCCAAAAAAACGCTGGAGCCACTTTTATGCGTGTTATGGACTCCGTATTACGAGGTATACAGAATGAAATTTGTTTAGTGTATCTCGACGATATAATCATATTTAGTACTAGTTTACAGGAACATTTGGTTAGATTAAAACAAGTTTTTGAGCGTTTAAGACAGTCAAATTTTAAGGTCCAACTAGATAAGTCGGAATTCCTCAAGAAGGAAGTAGCATATCTAGGCCATATAGTTACACCCGACGGAGTAAGGCCTAACCCAGAAAAAATTAAAGCTATAAAAAATTTTCCGATTCCTACCAGTACAAAGCAGATAAAAGGATTCCTAGGATTATTAGGCTATTACAGAAAATTCATAAAAGATTTCGCTAAAATCACCAAACCATTAACTAAACGTTTAAAAAAGAATGCCATTATAAATCCTAAAGATTCCGATTATGTAGAATGTTTTGAACTTTGCAAAAATTTATTGATCAATGAACCATTACTTCAGTACCCTGACTGGGAAAAACCTTTTATTATAACAACAGACAGTAGTAATTATGCATTAGGTGCCGTACTTTCACAAGGTAAGATTGGTTCGGATTTACCAATAGCTTACGCGTCTAGAACTTTGAACGATTCTGAAACAAATTATAGTACCACCGAGAAGGAACTTTTAGCAGTAGTGTGGGCAGTAAAATATTTTAGGCCATATATTTACGGAAGGAAATTTACTATCGTCACCGATCACAAACCACTTCAATGGTTATTTTCAGTCAAGGACCCTAGTTCAAAATTACTCAGATGGCGCTTAAAATTAGAAGAACACGACTTTGATATTGTATACAAAAAAGGGACTCTAAACAAAAATGCCGATTTTCTTTCAAGAGCAGAAATTAACGCAAATGAAACGGTAGAAAACGTACCACCTGTTTTAGCAGATTATATGAAACAATTTAACGAAAAATTCGACCGGGAACAAAATAAGCCAGGTCCATCTACTTCAATTCAACCTTGTTTCGATAACCGATCAATTCAGGCAGAACCAAATGATTTAGACCATCCACGTAACGCCGAAGAAGATAGTGATCATACCATCCATTCTGATAATGAAAACCCACTTATTAATATTCCTATCATAGATACACCTATAAATTTTGGAAAAAATCAAATTGTTGTATCACAAGTAAATTTCGACCCTGCCGATCCTATCATAGCAAATCTTCATAAAAACAAGCAGAGAATATCTGTTCAAATATCGAAGAATAATTTTGAAAACGATACCATTCAATTTCTTAAGGCATACATCGTTCCTAAAATAAAGTACCATTTATATTTCGAAGACCCCATATACGAAAGATTCAGCGCAATTGTACAAAAATATTTTAAGAACTCACAAATTAATCTTGTGAGATGCACCAAAAAATTAATTGATGTTATGAATCAAGATGAAATCCTTGATGTAATTAGAAATTATCATGAAGGTAAGACCAACCATAGAGGTTTGGACGAAACCGAAAATAGAATAAAAAATACCTATTACTGGCCAAATCTTAGAAATTCAATACAAACTTACATTAATCAGTGCGAAATATGCCAAGTAACTAAGTATGACAGGAAACCTTTAAAATTAGAACTAAACGTCACTCCGACCGCAGTTAAACCTTTCCAAATTTTATACGTAGATAGCATAACGCTGGAGAATGCCAAATTTTTGACTATTGTTGACCAATTTTCCAAATATGCTCAAGCTTATAAAATGAACTCAGGCCAAGGAATAGAAGTGGTTAATAACTTAATAAAGTATTTTACACACCATTGCATTCCCGAACAAATCATTTCCGACAATGGCAATGAATTCAAAAATTCGCTGGTGCAAGAACTTTTGGAAATTCACAAAATAAAAATACATTTCATATGCTCTCAGCACCCAGAGTCCAACGGAACCGTTGAACGTTTCCATTCCACTCTCGTCGAACACATTAGATTATTAAACAACCAACCTGAATATAACGCGGAGCCAATAGAAAATAAAATAAACTATGCCATACTAGCATACAATAATACCATTCACTCAGTCACAAAATTAAAACCCTATGAAATCGTAACAGGCCATTTAGACACAGGTTCTCCTTTTAACATTGATGTTGATAGGCAAATAATGAATAATTATCTTTCTAACCATAAGGAAAAATTGAAACTCATATACAAAAGCTTAAACCAAAAAATTCAGGAAAATAAAGAAAAAGTAATATCTAAAGTCAACGAAAAGCGTGAAAAATTACCGAAAATCCCAGAGAAGGTACATGTAAAAATTAAACAAAAACAGCAAAAAACGCACAGCAAATATAAACCCGAAAATATAAAAAGTGTAAACGAAGAACGAAAAACCGCTGAAATAAACCCTACTCATGGTAATACATCCAAAAACATCCACCTTTCTAACATAAAGAGACCTAGGAAACAAACTTACAAATTTAAAACACTTTCAGCTTCATCCTCGTGATTGGAGAGGGGCTTGAAATACGAAATATCACGCAGAATCTGGGCATCCTACCAATCAAGCTTGGTAATGCAAGACTTCAGAAGACGAGTCACACATTTGTACATTATTACGATTTATTACCATTATATAAGGAATTTGATAATTTGAATTATCAGTATAATAGTCTTAGGATTAGCTATAAGAATCTCAGCAAGATTAATCATGAATTAGATAATTACCATAAGATTGTAGAATACTTAAAAAATTTAATCATACAAAAGTTCGACTACGTGACAGCACACTCTTTGAAAACCAGATCGAAGAGGGGCTTCTTTAACGGATTAGGAAGTATAGTAAAGGCAGTCAGTGGTAACCTAGACGCAACTGATGGTGAAAGAATAGATAAAATATTAAATCACCTAGCATTCAACCAAAATCAAATGCGTAAACAGCTTGAGATGCAATATTCTGTTAACGGCAAGCTAATATCAAATTTTAACGAAACTGTACAAGGTATTCAGCATAACGAAAACGTTCTTAAATCAAAAATTATTCAATTAGGCAGAGATTTAATAAATCGGACTGCACATCAAGATATTTTAGTTGCTAAAGATTTAATCAATCAGCTGGTCATTTTATACAATGCAATTCTTAGCATTATGCAGGACATAGAGAATTCAATTACCTTTTGTAAATTAAAAACCTTGCATCCTTCCATTATTAAACCCAACGAGTTATTCAGAGAAATAGCCAAGATTTCAACGCATGATAAGGAACAATTACCATATGACGTTACTTTTGAAAATCTCATTAATTACGAATCAGTCTTAGACATAAGTTGTAAAATAGAATCACATAGGATAACCTATTTCCTATCAATACCGATAGATTACGAAATTGAGTACAAATTATTTCATTTATTATCCATACCTACAATGCACGAATCAGAATTTTACACAATAATACCTAGCGCGAAATATCTCTTGAAATCAGGTAAAGAGATTAAGCCTCTATCTGACATTTGTACTGAAGGTAATATGTTCCAATGTCCAAATCATCTGTTGGCTAACCACCTGACAGATTGCGAAGGGACGATATTAAATGAAGAAAGTCCTAGAGCGTGCCGCTACAGTAAACTAAACATCGCAGAAAATCACATGGAGCTCATACACGAAATTAATCATTACCTGGCTGTTTTTCCAAAAGAAGAAAAAATCAAAATAAAATGCGAGGAACACGTAGAAACAAAGTCGTTAATTGGTATTTTTCTCATAAAGGAAAACGAATGTAAAATAATGTTCAGAGAACGAGAAATAACGTTCATGGACAAAACATATGGGCATCCACTCGTAACAGACAAGCTCGAGTATAAATTCACCAAAAGAAACATTCCTAACACCGAAATTACATTAAAGTCCCTCAATCTACGAGCAGTATCATCGAATCCTGTCCTACCAATAGAAGATGAAAATTATTTGGAAAACTTCGGAAAACCCAGTGTATGGGCTATTCTACTTTATATCGGAATATCGTCCATTGTTTTATACCTCATCTACAAGAAGGTGAAGAACCGGAAGGCCAGCGATGTCGTCATCGAGCTGTCAGGCCAGCCCGACACTTCCAGAACCGATTCCAGTTCCACCACAGCCGCAAGGGTCACTAAGAAGAAGATTCAACTTCCAGGGGAAGCTTCCTTCTAGGGGTGGAGGAGTTATATGGTGGTCCGGCCCTGTACCCTTCGATATTTCGGCTAGTCAGCGTCTCGCCGTGGTTGCATTTCCTGCCGCTTATCGTATGCGTTTCCTTAGTGCAGCATTTATTGTTACCATTGTATTGAACTGTATTTTCAGTCTGAATTTAGAATTGTACGAGTAAAGACCTCTCTCCTGTAATTTCGACTTTGTCAAATAAATTTGTTTTTTAAAAAGCAAGTTTCCCGGACCTACAAGTTAATTTATATATATATACTTTCTATTTCATGTTATTTGAATAACAACATAAAAAATAACAAAAAAATACCACTTACAAAAGTACAATACCTACTGTGTTGAGTATTTTTGTCATCGATACTTTTTTGAGCAAGTCCAAGCTGACATCGATGCCTTTATATAGGGGTATCGAAAATAATTAATAATAATTGAGGAGTGTAATCAATTGCACAACATTCTCTGTACGAACCAATCGCGCCTTCATTGGCGTGCTCTATACTTGGCCAAAAAATATGGAAATGATATCGATATCTGTGGTTGTTTACTGTTCTGTGACCCGGATTAGGAGTGGGGGCGGCTGTACACCGCCGATCCCTGTGGACAGAGCTGAAACAAATCCTTTTCAAAAGATTTAAATCGTAAATCACAAATCATTGTAATTTTAAAAAAAGTATTTAAATCTCAAATACTTTTGAGGGAAGAAACTGATTTAAATCGAAAATCATATTATGAATTTAACCATTCGTGTCTTGGTTTAAATCCTTTTTTATTATTTAAATCGCTTTTCGGAATGTAAGTATTTTTTATGATTTGAATCGTTTTAGAATCGTAAATCATTTTGACGGTTAAAAATCCTTTCTCAAACACCATTCCCTACTCTAGTTCTACTACACAAGCTTGAGAATGAATTAAACTGAAAACATTTATATCATTATTCTAAAAAAAATTTTGGAGAAATAAAATACAAAATATAAATAGAAAACAAAGTTAACACCATTTGTAAAAAATATGTCAGGAACCACTGCGGTAACAGGTAACAGGCAAGTAACAAAATTAGTACTGAGTAAGAAAATACCTACTGTCTATCCAGTAAAATGTTTTTAAATCGTGAAGAGATAACTATTTTAAATAATTAACAAATGATTTTGAATCAAAAAATGTTTTAGATTCATTTGAAAATGATTTCAAATAAAAAAAAATGGTTTAAAATCATGTATATGCTGAATAGCAAATGATTTTAAAACTCATTATCCAGGAAACAGATGGTTGGGTTTAGGTCAAGGAAAAGAGGGAGTCTCTTTTACTCTTTTTGCGACGTTTTGGCCTTTATTAGTCCATCTTCAGAGCACTAAAAACTTTTTTTAGAATTAAACAGACAAATATACATTACAGTTATAAGAAATTGAATATATAAAATGACAATAAACAATAACAAATTAAAAATTCCCACATAACACTATATGGATATGTACATCCAAAGAATGTACATTAGATATTCCAGTTTGAACATGTATATTTTGTATATTCATAGGACGTTAAATGTACATATGAAAAATGATATACACTAGTGTAATATACTACGTATATTCACGTAGGTATATCCATATGTGAATATACATAAGATGTTGGTCTATGTATCATATATACATCTAGTAGTTTACGCCTGCGCGAAGGAGAACTAGTGCCGCCATTGCTGACTCCTAGCCATTCTGTCGTTCGCGTCCTTTATCGTAGTTAGCGTGTGTGTGTGCTGGTGCTGGTTGTGCCTGATTTCCTGATCGAGTGAAATATTGTTCAATGCTACTTATCTTCTGGCTACTCATAACATTCGCATCCAGCGTTTGACGGTAAGGCCGCTTTCGGATTTGTCGGTGCGGGAGCGGCGCGGGATCTGTTAGCTCGGCACCGAAACGATTCCGCACTGCCTTCAGTTACTCACCTATCTGTATATTCTCGGTAAAAAATCTTGCAGTATCGCTTTCAGCGTCCTACGACAATGTCGTCTTCAAGCGTTGAAGATATTTTAGTGTGTTATTTATATCGTCTACGTAAAAAAAGGAAACGTTATTGGCGTCATCCTTACATCGAGAAGAACATTAATTGTCGACTTTTTGTTGCGGCTCAAGAACTTTCCCAAGACGACCAAACATTTTTATCGATGTATAGAATGCCAAAAAAAAAACGTACGAAGAGCTTTTGAATTTGTTATCACCTGTGTTAACAAAGCAACATACAAGATTTAGAGAATGTGTGACTGCTGATGAAGGATTACTTATTACTTTAAGGTAAGTGGTAATTAAAAGGTCTCATTTTAGTTCGAAGTTATTTACAGTTATTCATATATTACAATCATTTAAAACCAATACCGTCACCATACGAAATTCTAGGATTTTATATTTTGCGTATAGTGACGGCATTGTGTTTACTATTATAAAAGAAAAAAAAAACAGTTCATTAAAGTTCTTAATAATACGACAAATCAATAGTATTTTTATTATAACAAATGTAAAACAGTTGATTACAGTTCGTCATATGACATATCAAGAGTATTATTGCAGCAAAATGCCGACCGGCTCCTGGACACGCGTCCCGACTGACGGTAAAACGAAACGCGCCCGCACTTTCCGCGTCAATCAGAAAACGCGCATTGAAATATAGGTGCTCCGCAAGCCTTCGGTACCGCGTATACCGAGCGAAACGAATCCGCGCCGCTCCCGCACCGACAAATCAGAAAGCGGCCTTAGTCGTAAGCGGGGCAACCACTTATACTCTGTTACCTGATACTTTAAACTGGCTTGACGTCTATTTGATAGGTATCAGCTGACGAAGAAGTGTATCTCAAATTTAATTTTTTACTAGTGGTGTTGATTGGCAATCCTGCGATCAGGACCATATTAGTAATATTTTTACTGAATATCTTATTGCCAAAAAGTAATAACAATTTTTGTAATCAAAACATTGCTTCAATATCCAGAAATTTGCCGCAAAATGGATAGTTAAAAGAAATAGATTATTTTATTGATTTGTATATTGTTAGAGTGTTAGAGACTATCAAAATACTCCTATATTTAGCAATAAAGACGATTCAATGAATAGCGTGCATCACTAGTGGGATATTTATTGGTTAAAACATACAACGTACAATTGGAGAAGAGTATAAAGTAAGTAAGTATGTGGAGTGCTTGTGTATGGTTAAGCTAAGAATTCTTTTATCTTCATTCTTACCTCATTTAACGCATTATCAGACCAGCCATACTGATCTACGGAAAGAAACGCCGCATTTTCCGAAAAAATGTAAAATAAGGATAGACCTCGGAGCATAGACGAAAAACACCACCAAGTGTCAATTACTTGTCATCTTGCACTCAGTACAGCTCTGTATTCCTTCAAAGCTTAAAATTGATACGTCAAGACTCAATCTGGGGTATTTTTAGTTATCACTAGCCGAACGGCCGTTCGCTGATGACATGGCTGACAGTTTAAAGTATCGGGTAACAGGGTATACCTTAGATGGGTATACAAAATTTCATAACCTTGATGTCTCTGTGACTTCAGATATGCCATTCAACAAGAAATAGATGACTATCACAGTAATCGACTTTGCCAAGTATTATTGTTGTAACTAGACATTGAATTAATAACAATACATAATGAAAGTACATAATATAGTTTGTTTATCTTCATGCTCTACATTGAACTTTCATACACTATGCATGTGCATCAAAAGTACATGAATAGATTCCATTAACAAAGAAGAACAGTAGACGTGAAGGAAGTGCTACAAAATCCCTTACTCAAAGAACCTCTCAGAGAACTTAGCTGGGGTACTAAGCAGTGACAATGTAAAAATTGCTTTCAAAAGCAACAATACGATAAAAAAGTATTTTACCCGCATGAAAGATAGAACTCCCAAGGAACTACAAAGCGAAGTTGTTTATAGCATATCTTGCTGTAATTGTGATAAAGTATATGTAGGACAGACGGGCAGATACCTAAAAAGACGCGTAGAAGAACACAGAAGGAGTGTTCGACCCACACGCACCTTCATGACACTAATAAAACTGCATTGATGCAACATGCTCAAGACTTACATCACAATTTTGATTTTGACAATACAACCATTGTATCAAAACAAAGCAATTTAAAGAAACGTCTGTTTCTTCAAATGATCAAAATTTGATACTGTTAACAAGAAACAGGACATACAAAAATTAAATAGTAGTTATTTTAACCTGATCAGCAAAATATCTATGAAGAATTAACCACACATTTGCTTCTTCTTTTTTATAGTTAACACTGTTCTACATTACCCCATCCCACCCCTTTTTCTACATTTTCTGTTTTCAACTTCGCCCTGTATTCAATGTTTATACTTATAAATATTCAAATATTATGTTTCTTGCTAACCTTTTTGTGCCCCTATAGAATTCCTTTAAAAACACCTATAGTTTTTGCCAGTCCGGCGTACTCATCGATTGTGAATAGACAATCTCCGTCTTATTGTCTTATTTATTTATTACGTGTCGTTTTGCCCTTACATACTTTTTTATACCACATGTGCCTTTTCACCATATTTGACTTGAAGAGTCCATCGCTGGTGTAAGTACTACCCGTTTTTTGTATATTGTATATTAGGTTTTCTTTTTAAAATAGCAATGATGTTTATTCATTTTATATATTCAATTTCTTATAACTGTAATGTATATTTGCCTGTTTAATTATAAAAGGAATTTTTAGTGCCCCGAAGATGGCCTAATAAAGGCCGAAACGTCGGCAAAACAATAAAAGAGACTCCCTCTTTTTCTTGACCTAAACCCAACCATCTGTTTCCTGGATAGTATACAGTAGGTCACTAAACAATTGAGCTGTTAAATCTCATTGTCAAATCCCTTTGTCGAAAAATATTTAAATCAAAAATCATAGATCACTAAGCTGGCAAAAAATGTTAAATCAAAAGATTTAAATCGAAAAAAAGATTTAAATCGAAAAAAAGGTTTAAAACAAAAAATATTTAAATCATCGGTAAAGTTTCAACTCTACCTGTGGATCTCCTGCGCACCTTAGAACCTTTGAAAAGGACGGATATCCGTATTCTGTTGAGCTATATGCTTCTTGTTTGTTGTGGAGATTTTTATGTTTCTAAATCTCGATGGACTTCCGGTACAATCTGGCGTAGTAAGAGGAGGTCGTAGCAAGAACCTGTGTCTCCTCAAACTTTATCTTGTGACCACCGCTTTTCTGAAGTGCCATGCTGTCCCTTTTGTCCTTTGCTGATCTTAAATGCTGTTGTATTTTCCCAGTTGGTTATATATCGTCCTGATATTTGCCTTCTGCAGTAACTTTCCAAATCTGCCTGTGACCTGAGAAACAAAAGGTAGGAAAGCTTTTGCTACTGGTGGTGGGTGCTTGCATTTCAACGCCGGTCGAACAGCCCAAAAATCGATAGTTTGTCGGACCAGGGCTGCGAAAGCAATTCTTGATGAATATGATGGAAAATTTATGCAAAATGGTTCATAGCATGTATATGCAAGGTACGTCTTGATACCGTCTGTTTCTACCCGTAACTCCATCCCAAAAAAAGGCCAGCCACGTTATAATTAGGTAGGCATTGTTCGCTTCGTCCAAATTGTCGTCAGTAGCGTCGGTTAGATTGATTTGCGGGCTGCGAGTTGTTTATGTTTTGTTTTCAATTTTTGTGTGGTTTATGCATTACTGAAATACAATGTCTCCGAAGAGAGTTCGTGAGAAATAACATAGCTACTTATTTTTTATTATACTATTATTCAAATTTGAAGTAATAAAAAAAGTATTACGATACTGTGCCGGTACGTCATCAATTGTGTGACGTCACCAGCATGTTCTGATATGTAATAATCTGTATCAAAATAATAATTTGCAGATACATATTTCAAGTCATACAGATGGCTCTATCAAAATCTATATCTCAAGGTATGCCTCTCATTCCAAAATATTACAATGTACTGATTTTAATTAGAACAGAAAGGGGTGAATACATAGGTAATATAATATTTTTAAAATTTAAAGATAAATGGTTTATCCACTATAACTGACTCAGTGATGTTCATTTTCGTTCACATTGTGTGATATAATTATTCTAAACGAAGACATATGTTGACATAGTTACATTATGATGAACAAAAAACATACTTTTTAAGTTAACTGTGGTGAGTCACTGTTATGGTGAGTTCGTGCAGATTTGTGTAACAGTTATAAAGATATTCTATTAAATCAGCTGTGTTCCTTTTGTGCAATATACTTATTATTGAACAATTATGTGAAAAATTCCAAATATCATTTATTAGCAAAAGAGTGTATAAAAAAAGAAGAAAAAGACCCTCTAAAATTGTCGTAAGCTTGGAACTTAAACACACTTAAATAATATCTTAGATAGGTGCGCTTGAAATGAAAGCATCTTTTTTCTATAAATATTCGTTTTATTGTTTAAACAACTCTATTATTTTCTGTTGTGGTATAACAAACTCGATAATGCATAAATTTTTATTTAATTGGCGAGACAAATCCTCATTTGGGGATTTTTTGCATTTTGTGTCTGATTTTTTTATTCTTTGAGATAATCCTAGTATATAAGTCAAAGTTATTTTACATTATATCCAAGATTTAACTTCGCGCGACTGCCTGGATAGAGTATTTCTTCAAGATTAATTTCCATGCAACAGAGAAGATGCTACTTTGCCATACCACTCAGCACAGCAATTTTTTTAACGATTGGCAAATTGCCACGCGTTGGGCTTCATAGCGCTTCGTGAAACAACTGGTTGAAATTAAAATTTATTGAGTACCGATGCATTAGATATATCCAAGTACGTTCCTGAAAAGTCATACGTCGTCTGACCCCGGTACTACTACATATCTGTTATCATTAGAAGTGGAGGCTCTGTTTTGATTTGTTGCGGCAATATCACGATTAGCAGATTTCAAGGAAGGTCATTTTTTTGCTAACATCAGAGGGACCGAATTCACATCACTCGCACCGAAAATAAATAAAGTCGTTTACTTGTTAACTAACATTTTGCTCTCAAACTTTAGCACAGTACACATTAAAGCAAATTCAATTCATATTATGATCCATCCATTTTTCGATTTTGCGATAATAAGCTTTTTGAGCGTTTTATATGGTATCTACATAATAAAAATCCATTTCATTCCTTTTTGTCGGTCTGTCTGTAGTCATTTTTATTTTTTTATTTTATTTTGTTTGGAATATTCCCAACAGGTAGAACCCAATTACAGGAAATGCACAAAAATATAGTTATATAAAACACTCGATTTAACATTTACACTAGTGTCTAAGTATATGAGGTATAATAAGGCCTATCTACTACTATCAGGTAGCTGTGATTTATAATACTTAACAACTGACATACAGCTCTCATTATGAATATCACAATTCTCACAAATAGAGTTGAACAGGGAGCACATGATATACAATGGCGATTTCAACATAATGTTAGTACGACAGGCATTACAATAAAATGTAGTCTGATGACGCCTCCCCAACCTTGGAACAGAAAGATTAAGTTTAGCCAGTAAGTATGGGCAATCAATTTTGCAATTTATTAATCCGTGTAGGAAGGATAAAGCAGACATGTTCCTCCTTGTTGACAGTGCATCAATGTTAAATAATTCAAGCAATGTACTATGGCAGAAGCCACGCTCAGGGTAAAAACCATTGCTCTTAAGGAAGAAATACTTCAATGCCTTTCGCTGAATGCCTTCAATTAAAACAACTGAGTTTTGGTAAATTGGTGACCAAATCAGAGTTGCATACTCCAGCTTACTCCTAACTAAAGTAAAATATAGAATCTTTAAGCTATTTGTGTTGGAGAAACCTTTGCAATTCCTTATGCAAAAGCCGAGCAGTCTAGATGCAGCTGTTGATATGTCATGTATGTGGTCATTGAAAGTTAGTCTACTATCAAAAATTACTCCAAGATCCTTCAAACGGGAGCATCTTTCTCTAGCCTGTCCACTAATGTTGTAATCATCATATATTAAACTGTTAGTCTTTCTTGTGTAAGACACTACTTTACATTTAGAAATGTTCATGGTTAGGTGATTACGCGAACACCACAAGGAGATTAGGTCTAAATTATTCTGTAGGATGATAGTAGGTCATAGTAGGTAATGCCGTTATAATTTTGGAAATCGGTGCATGGGTGGCGAGGTAATTAGCAAAGAACAAAAAATTTCAAATATTCCTCAATTTTCGTATTTAGGCATTTAAGAGGTTCGTGGTCATTTTCTGCTGTTTTTCTGGATGGGAGTGACATTGGGGTATTTGGGGGGTAAGGGGTTCGGATCACAAGATGACAGGATCATCCTCTTAAAAATTTTAAATGACAAGGGGTATCGAGTAATACATTGTTTTGAAGGTATGTCGAAGTACTGTATTTTGACGTTTGTTTTTTTTTTGAATCAGTCTATTCGTTTTCGAGAAAATTAGAATCTTTATGTAAGTAGAGGGAGAATGTATGTTCTGGGGGGGTCAATGACCGAGCAACCTTGACCTACATGAGCAACCTTGACCTTTGACCTTTGACCTCTGAACTTTGACCTCTGACCTTTGACCTCTGAACTTTGATCTCTGACCTTTGACCTCTGAACTTTGACCTCTGACCTTTGACCTTTGACCTCTGGACATTGACCTCGTGACCCCTCAACAAACAAAAAATTCTCAACTGGGAATCGAACCTAAGACCTTCTGTTTCACTAACACGTTCGCTATACAGGTGGCTACAACGCCATGTATATAGAATTTACTATAAGTACTATAAGATTGCAATGGCGTAGATAGGGTTTCATTTACATATGGTCTGGAGCGGAAGTCAGTATTAATTTTGGCAGTCTTTCGGGCTGGTGCGGTAGACAAATAGGATGAGTCATGTCAAGGTCTTTTTATTTTTAGCGTTGGGTAGCTATCTGGAATAAGCAGTGCATCGAGCGATAATTTACTCATACATAATATATACGCCACGGTTATATCGACGACGATCTTGTCTGGATTGTTAATTAGTGGTCATCACGATACAATACACTGAAGTGGTCATTGTCCGGAACTTGTTGGCTACCTGCTTCTATGCCAGTTATAGTACCGTCACTGTTAGCCGTTCAGATGCCGTGTTAATGCATGTGAATAATGCTATAGTACTGTAAAGTGGGAAAATATTACACGATAACCTGGATCATACAAAACAAGAGAGTGTTAACACGAAATTGAATGAGACATCAGTAGCATACGGTCAGTAACTAAATTGTGATTCTATATGGAGTTATAGTAGTCGTAGAAGGTTGCACTTTGCTGCTCCCGCGTAAATGTGTGTGAATAAAGTAGAAGTGAGGAAATATCACAGGGTGGCCTGGAATGACTTCTACCCTTGAACCGTGTCTTCTAAACTTTAGTCTATTAACCTTTGACCCCTTGACTGAGAGACTCAATTGCTCCTTGAAGCACGTATGCTGGTGACAATGAGGGTGGGGAAACAAGAAAAACCAGTTTGTAGTGTAATGGTGGGGAAGTCGGAAAACAGGTTTTGTAATAGATAGAGCCATATAAAGTGAGGACCAACACAATGTGTTCTCATCAGTTCGCAGTTATCTACAGTGAATCGAAAACAAAATATCAACGAAACATGGAGCTGACCAACTTAGAAAGAAGTACGTTGGAGTCGGTGAAACAACAGATCGAAACGGAGTTTGCTGAGTGGCAGCTAAAAATCGATATACCGGAAAGATATACGATAGCGGAAAAACTCCGACGGTTGCACAGATCTATAGGTGACTATGAAGATGGAAAGTTGTGTGTAAAAGGATTAGTGAACAACATCGAGTATACCAAACGGTATGACTTATTTTATCCAATAATGAACCAGTTGCCACCAGTGCTGAGGAGTGCGATAATGGAGCAGAAAGCGAAGGCAGGCCAGCAAAGGCGATCAACGGAAGAGGGTGCGAAAACCATAAGAGTAGTGAAAACGGATGGGAAACGATTAGTATTCTTCTGCGAGTTATAAACGTCAATGCAAGTACAAAGTTTGGTAGCAGTTCTCATTTATTAACAGCGAATCAAAAGTAGATTAATCAAGTTAGAGAGAAGGACGTTGGAGCGTGTGAAACAATAAAACGTAATGAATGGGAAGCGGGTTCACTTTAATTCAAGTATAAGTGAACAACAGCTAGTGGTGTGGCAGTATGCAGCAAAAGCAGCTCGTCGGGGTGATTGGCAGAAGGAGGGTGCAGACAGATGCAGATTTCAAAGGCGAATACAAAAGTGTGCACAAGTGTTGGAAAGAGTTTTAAGTGAGCAACATAGAGAAAAGGTGTGGAGCGAGCGATTTGACAAAACATGAATCAAATGGAAGCTATGTAGAAAATAATAGAAATTGTAGACAAGTGTATCACACATTGTAAGTCTAAACGCTTTTGTTGTAAGTTATCGATTCGTTGTAAATAAATGTTAACTGATCACTAAATAAAATATATACCAAAAATACGTAGTTCTGATTCGAGTAAAAGAAAACAACAAGGTAAAAGTAATGGTTATGTTTATTAACACAAAAATATTAAAAACAAAATAATTATTATGACATGACAAACGTATCATACAAAAAATGAACATTCGAAAGAGCGCATATGCAGATATCCTTAGTGTGAGCAAAACAGCGAGCAGGCTGTACCATTAAACGTGGCTGTTCATCCAATTCAATAATAGGCGATAAGGAATATTGTCGTAAGTAGTTCGCCTTTTCTCTCCCTTTTACAAAAATTCTATCCGCCTGTGATGTTAGTTCTTGGATGATCCGGGAGGCATGATGTAGTGGCGTGAATCCAGAAGTCCATGGAATACAGTGGTGGTATTCTGTTAACCAAGAAGCTTGCTTTTGTAACTCTGGGGGGAGCAGGTCCCAGGAAAAAGGTGGTTTAAAAACGTAATGGAATATCCGCAAACCATCAAAAGCAGCAAGCTCTTTCACAATAAACTTATTGTTTTCAAGTTTGAATCCTTGTACGTCCAGTACAAGACTCATACTCGCAGACGGCTAAAGCGTCTAAAAACAGAAATCTTATTGCAGTAGCTGTCAAGGGCTTGGCGCAAGACTTTGAGTTTTTCACGATACTCCAAGAGAGCTCGTTTGTAGGCGGCAGGCATGGTGAAAATGATGGTGCATGAGTGGCGATTGAGCTTATATTGCCATACCAGCTAAAGCTGTTTAACAATTTTAGTCAGAGGATTGTAAGAGAATACGCGATCGTGAAGAATTAAGCAGTATGCGCTGGTTTGCGGGGAAATATTTTGACTAGTTTCGAACTCTACACGCATGACGACTGAGGCAGACTGAATACTTTCCTTTTGCTTGGAGCAATCGATATGGGTTATGGGTGCGATCGACTTGAAGGTCTTGGGGCTGAACAGCGGCTCATTTTCCGTATTGTAGTAGGTAGCGCGGAATTTGGAAAACATGTCATAGAGCGTAGCAAATTTGTTGTTATCAAAATCCAGATATAAATCATTGTACGGAAAACGATCAGAATTAAGAAAGACGCGAATGTTAGTTAAGTGACAGTGATCAAAGGTGGACATATTGGAAGTTACTTTATTTTTCTTATCGGTTTGGAAGGCGATTAGAACATGTCGAGGCGTTTCAAGTTTTGTAGTCGTTTTTACAGGCCACGTATGACGGGTAGTTTCTGAAAGAGTGGGGTATTCAATTAATTCCCAGCTGCGAAAGTAGATGGGGATATCAACATTTTTATTAAGCAGTTTTGTTAATGCTAACTGTTGTGGTATGTCAACCGAAACGTGAGGCACTCGCCACTGAATTTTATCAATAGTAATTTTAGGTTGTTCGTCAGTAGTGCTGACCACTGCATCAAGATCTGAGTTGCTACGTATTAGAACCAGTTCTTGTTTCATATTCAGTATAATTTTGTTGTAATCTTCAAAAAATCCCATCCACATGCTTAGTGGTATACAAACGTTAAACTTTCCACTATCTGAAATTGTGGAATCCTTGGGAAACCAACCAGCATTTTGCAGACGCAGCCTTTCATTTTCATTGTAGGACATATATCCTTTCAACGTGGATGTAAGGCCAACATTGCGAACAGAGTCGATAACAACTCCGTTTAACTCGTATCGAATTTCGCGAAATAAAAAGGCGAAAGCATTGTTAATTAGTTTCAAGGACTCAGCCTTTGAACCATCACTTTTTGTCAAAGTTCCCTCAAGATATAACATGCTTTGAGATGGTAAAGTGTACGCATCTAATTCTTGGATCGCTATACGAATTTCATCGTTATAATCAAATTTGGCATTTATGAACGGCTGGTAGGTATGAATCTCCATTTCAGTAATTGAGTTGTCAACAAGGGGTGGCTGGGTGATATTCAGAATACTCATGATTAATACACTTGGAATCCTAGTGACCGCAAAAACGTTTTATTCTCACTTGTGAGCGTGGGAGGTCGAAGAGATGTGAAACCTTTGCCAATGATGGGGTATAATGCACTGACAGAGCCACGCTTTCGTTGCGACTTTTTATACAAATGAGTGGAGTGATGCTCAAAGCACTTGTGGTATCTAATGCCCATTGTTAGCAATGCGTAAATGTAGTCTAATTGTGATAGTTTCGTTACGAAAATTGACAAGGTCTCCGTTTTGATCAAGCACACGAACGGTAAGCGTTGTGATTGTTTTCACACTAACAGGGAAATACAAAATGTTTTGAGGGGATTCCACGATTTTATACCCTGCTGGAACAGTTGGAAAAAACTGATGAATAATATGACAAGGCTTTCCATTGTGATACGAACCTGTTGCGATGCTACAATCGATGCACACAGCATTCACTTTGAGAATTTCAACAGGAAAATCAGAGTCGTGAATTTTGCCAGCTTGTAAAACACGTGGTTTGAAACCTAAAAGTCGTCCAAACGTTCGTTGTTGAGCAAAATCAATGGGAAAGTTTGCCTGGAGAGAAACAGTCGAGGTACTCGGATTAGGCGTAATAGAAACAGTGTAATCATTTGGAAGATGGGTTTGGAGATATTTTTGTAAATCCCATATTTCATAGGCACCAGTCGGGATGGTGAGACCGCCGTTACCATATGGAAAGTAATTATTACTTTCATCAATATTAGGAATCATATTGAAACTCTCAAAATTGCATAATCCAATTTCATAGTCTAGACCATCAAGGAGGTACAGAGGGGGGTTAAAATCAGCGGTAAGGATGGAAGAATTGCCCGACAAAGTAAGCGTGAACGACATGGTGCTGCAACAACGTGTAGTATCAATCTAGTCATACAAAAAAGGATGAGAACTTAAATAGAAATTTCAGACACAATTGACCACAATTATGAGCGTTGAATTTTTGTACGGTGTCATAGTTGTAGACGATGTTATCGACATCCTTGTTACTCAAAAAGTAATGAACTGCTTCAGATGGTGGCCTCAAGTTACCGTATGAATCGAAATAAATGACATCATTGCGATTTTTGATGTAGGCCGTCCAGTGAGTACCAGGACCAGAGGAGTGACCCAAATTAATGATACCACACTCATTTTTGTGAATACGGCTCGGTAGCTGATTACGCATAAATACACCGCGAAAATAAGGAATTTTTAAAGATAAAGCAAACGTTTCTAATTCTATGTTAGTCATTGCATGACGGGGCAGCCTTATTGGAAGTTTTTTTTAAATGGAGCTAAGTAAAATCCTTTGCCATTGACTGCTGTCCGCATTGACTCTAAAGCTATATTATGACGTTTCTGTTCAGCCAGCTGAGCCTGCGACGCTTTTGCATCGTTGACAGCTTTCGCAATAGATGCGGCACCACCACCAAGAGCTCCAATAGCGCCAAGTAGAGGGAGAATCAGGGGAAGGAATCCTCCTTTCTTCGGCACGGGCAAAAGTCGCTTCGAGCGTTGACGATGCAACTTCTTTGTTAAACCTTTTCCATGTTTCCGTTTACCTTGCTTTCGCGGTTTTCGCACACCAAAACCTAATTTTTTCTTAGCTTTCATCGCACCGACAACTGCAAGTGCAGCAGCACGTTCTCCCAAGGATGCGTTAGAATCAACTACACGATTCCAAGCTTGTTGTCGTAATACACCGTCTGCGGCTGTGCGGTCACTACTGTTCTGGGCGTTAGCGTAAGCTATATCGTGTTGTTTGCAATAGTTGTCCAATGGGTTGATTCCAACGTCACCGCGCGACAGTCGCTGTTGCAGATGCGTAAATGGACCACAGTATCGGTATCCTCCAGGAAGATGTAGTTCTAAAGGGAAGCTGTCGAGGAGCTTAGTAAAAAGCCCAGAACCACTCACTAAGTCCCCTGATCGAATACTGTTACGTGATGAATAATGTACAAGCATTATATACTTATGCACACAATTGACTTTAAAAAGAATGGCTATGGGCGTTGGTGCACAGTGGTATATATATCGTACCAGAATGAGGGTCAAGTCAGCGGGTCCACAGCTACCAGTTATTAATTATGACGCTCCAGCTGAGGCAACGTCATTTCGGAAGCATGGTTCGTTATTCGGTGGGGAATCGAAGCGAGCACTAATTGTAGGACCAAGCGGATCTGGTAAAACCAATATTATGATGAGCCTCATAACTCATCCAAATGGACTTCGATTTTCGAATGTGTATCTTTATTGTAAATCTCCATACCAACCTAAATACCAATATTTACGCAAAGTGTTGGAACCGCTAAAAGAAATTGGATATTTTGAATACACGGATGATAAGAACATTGTACTTCCGAGCCATATTAGACCCAATTCACTCATAATTTTCGATGACGTAGCAACATGCTCCCAAGATATCATACGACAATATTTTAGCTTTGGTAGGCATCGGAATACAGATTGCTTTTATTTATGTCAAACCTATACCGCAATTCCAAAACACCTTCTTCGCGATAATGCAACCCTACTCATCCTGCTTCCACAAGATGTCCTAAATTTAAAACATATATACGAAGATCACTGCAGTCTGGATATGACGTTCCAGGAATTTAAGCAACTGTGTAGTTTGTGTTGGCAAAAACCCTTCGACTTTTTAGTCATCGATAAAGATTCACCCAAGAATGAAGGAAGGTATCGGAAAGGATTTGATAACTATATCTATTTCTAAGGAGATTGGTATAAAAGGTGATACTAGTCGTAGCAGCCGAACAGTCTCACTGCACATATGAAGATGAATATCAAATTAGCAAAGGAACTTGTGAAAACACGGAAAG
The DNA here is from genome assembly GCA_951848785.1 of Callosobruchus maculatus. Classification (NCBI taxonomy): domain Eukaryota; kingdom Metazoa; phylum Arthropoda; class Insecta; order Coleoptera; family Chrysomelidae; genus Callosobruchus; species Callosobruchus maculatus. The sequence continues at coordinate 5,079,867 of CATOUR010000026.1, read as the reverse complement.
CGGTGCACCAAAAGTTTAAAGCATTAAAATCTGAGCTCGTCGAAACAGATCGCAAATTACAAAAGCAACTGCAACCCATCTCTGAACCATTACAACAACTTCTGCACCGGGTAGAACCAATAAAGGTGGAACCAGTGACAAAAGTGGAATCCATAAAGTCCGAATCTGCATCTTCGACACCTAAGAGGGCATTGTATAAACAGTTAGACAACCCTTATCAGCAATATTTACCACTCTCAGGACTGAGCTTTTTGGAGGATACTTATTCCAACCTACCACAAACTTCAAATGCGGTGGACATTTCCACAATTGAAGAAGAAGCTCGTGACCCGACAGTAGTCGAACGCGAGAATCAAAAGTTAGATGACACTATTACTACGAGTCGTGACAGCTTGCAGCGCTTAATTCATACTCCGGTATATAATGAGTATCTGGAGGCGTTTGACCCGTTACCAAGAAAATATGTGGATGAGAGCATTCGAGGAAACGAGGAAGAATTTGATCGATACTATGGGTTGTCACATGACCTCGCGACTGAAGCATTCACATTAGGTAAAACACCAGTACTACTGGAAGGGTCGGATTTTATCATACACAATGTGCGATACCCAGGAACAGTGGGGTTGTATGAGTTACTATTTAAAAAGAACCCAGTGGCCTACACGCAAGCGGATTTAGATCAATATATGGATATGCTGAAGCGGACGAATGCCTATCGAAGGAATTTTGATCCCAATTTACAGATACAAGGTACACAGTCAGCCAAATATAAGCAGATCATTAAACCATATTTGCTCAAACATAACATTCTAAAACATCCAGTAACTAGCTCAAGCACCTCGGTATCGTTCGAAAAGCCAGCACCCCCAAAAACACGCCTGCGACGCACACAATCATTCAAACATACTGGTAGGGGAATGATGCAGTTAAATAACAAACCTATTGAATACGTATACTTTGACGACCCTAACGAACTTGCAAATCGACTCAGATTACTTTTAGCATCTCAACAGGTTGGTAACCGCAGTCACACCAACGAAATTCAATCTATTATTGAGGAGTTAAAGGAGGGACGCTTTATAAAGTGACCGATATATTAAAATATCTTAGTCACTCTTCGTTTGTGTATCTGCTCATATGCCGATTGATAAATTTGGGAGGCATCACAGGCATCCACAGCGGTGGCTGAGAGATGTCGCATGGGTGGGCCAGCTCGAAAAGCAGCTGTCCTCTCTATGTATAGTTCAAATTCGAGGCTCTGTGTCTCACAATGATCCCTCTAGTTTTTATATTTTGGAAAATGGAACGACTGATTATTTCTTTCCTGTATCTGGCATTATAGACGAAATACGAAGCTCGGAAGGTGTCAAAGTGTGGTATAAGATGACTCGCAACCTAAGACAGGGAGATAGTGTGTTGAAAGGTGACAGGCTAAAATTTGTTGCGCACACAGGTGTCACCACTCCGTTGTTTGTAGAAATCATCATACGTTGCCCCCTAACGAGCAATGAGTACGGTAAAGAAAGAAATAGTCAATGAAATTCATAAGCCTGCAAGAAGAAACTTTCAACGGCGCAAAGTCATTATTCGAGGTCTCAAAGATCTGGTGCAGGCCGATCTGGTGGAAATGTTGCCATATGCAAAAGTTAACAAAGGATACCGTTATATTCTGGTAGTGATTAATGCCTTTAGTAAATTTGCATGGGCTCGCCCGGTAAAAACAAAAACTAGTAAAGCCGTAGCGGAGGCTATGAAAACCATTTTATCTCAGATGCAACATCTCCCAAAACATATACAAACCGATATGGGAAAAGAGTTTTATAACAAAGAATTCCAATCACTAATGAAGCAATACAACATTAATCATTATAGCACATATTCTAATTTGAAAGCCAGTATCGTTGAACGACTAAATCGTACATTAAAAAATCGTATGTGGCGAGCATTCAGCTTACAGGGGTCGTATAAATGGCTACCTCTACTGCAGCAAGTGGTTCACGATTATAACAACACAAAACATCGAACAACGGGACTGAAACCGAAAGATGTGAATTTGCGGAATGAGAAGCAAGTGCTACTACATAGCTACAGTCATTTAAAAACGGTCGACCCTAGGACGCCAAAGTATAAGACTGGTGACAGCGTTAGGATCAGCAAGTACCGACATGCCTTCTCCAAAGGTTATACACCAAATTGGTCCAATGAAATTTTTACAATTCGAAAAGTGCAGCAGACGAATCCAAGGACCTATTTGTTGAAAGATCAGAATGGTGAAGAGATTTTTGGGACCTTTTACATTGAGGAACTTCAAAAAGTTAAATATCCTGATTTATATCTCGTGGAAAAAGTGTTAAGACGTAAAGGTTCAAAGGTGTATGTGAAATTTTTAGGTTTAGATAAGACAAATAATGCCTGGATTAACAAGTCTGACTTATATGTGTAATCTACAAGTGTAGCGCAGTTTTTGTAACAGAAATAAAAGAACTACAGTTGAATCTTTGTATCATTTATTTGCCAGTTCACACCTAACATTTGCGGTGTGGTATATGTGGTATAGTAGGATGGTGATACGACAACGTAGCGGCTTTCTGAAACTCTGGGAGATCTGGATGTCGATACGCTAGCTCCATCATGGATCGCACGTTTTCGGACCTTGGTATGTCAGCCACATGATCAGCAACAAAGTCCCGTACATCTAGTGGTGTAGCTCGCACTTCACTCAGTAGGCTATTGAAGTATGTTGCAAATTCTTGACCTTTCAGGGTGTTTATTGTATAAGCAATCAATCGAGTCATTTCAATCATGTTCAGCACACTCTCTAAACCCAGATAAACAATGTTCTTAAAACGATCTTGTAGTTTGATTGTGCGCATATCTTTGAACTTTTCGAACATGACTGTGAACGTGCCATGTACAATGGGCTGAAACTCCTCTACACAATGAAAATAGTTCACCAACACCCCTTCATATTCCAATAATTCATACCACTCAGATTCGGTGAACGCTGCACAATCATTTCTACACCCTCTGATGATAATGATGGGTTGAAAGCTCCACTCGTACGCTAAGCCGACACTTATGAATTTGGATTTGGATGGATTCAGCGGATAACACCGTTCGTTGATCGTGATTAGCGATTTCGGGCGCTTGGAGCCTGAAGCACTCTTCTCACTATGCTCATTGACGGCACTGGACTGCTTGGCAAACATGGCGCACTGCTCAAAGATACGTTGATTACACTGGAGTACACCTTAGCGTGCGCTACTTTATACATTTCATATTCTCCCCTCCACCTTGCGTTCTGCGCATGGGTATGTGTGTAGAAAGGAAACAGTCATTTTTTAACTTTAATTCTGATTTATTGGGGATACACAACGACAACCAGTGTGTACAAAGATCAAGCAGCAATACATAAAACACATCACATTGCGAAAACATATAAATCTGAAATATATCTGAACATACTTGTGAATAACATAATCGAAATATCTGACATGGAGTATACTAAATAGGACAAACCGAATTACATACAGTTACACGCACACATTCACGGCAAATCAGATTTTCCACCCATCCATCTCTGAAGAATCATTGTTTGTACGAAATTTATGTAAAATTTTGAGTGCATCCAGATAGTCATCCAGGTTAGTTGACGGCCATTTCAAACTACACGGACCACATGTCCACCCTAAAGAGCCCTCGCCTCTGATACCCTTTTCAATATTTTTGCGTAACCATTGAATAAGCGATTTATGTTCCTCTTTGCTTCGTGGATCAAACACGAATGTGATACCCATATGCGTAATCACATCAACAAAACGTTCAAATAGTACCATATCTGCCATATATCCAAGTGTGCACATCGTTGTATCCACGTGTATTAAAGTTGTTCGATAATTGTTTTCAATATTTGCAACAGGAAAAACTTCATTTATATCTTCACTTGCCTTTCCACTTAATAAAGTGAAAATATAATGCTGCTCATATATTGTCGGAGGATTTAACAACTGAGTGAATATCTTACTCAAACCATGCAAACTGATGTTGGTATAGTGTGCACCGTGCAGTGCGGCAATAGTATCGTTTATTACATGATCTAGGTGAAGTTTTCGTGCTATAATAGCTTTCATCACCTCAGCATTACAAGCGTCGGATTCCGCGATCCATTGAAAGGCTTCATCGGGCACTACCACTTCATCCAACAGCGATGTGAATAAGTGTATTTCATCATCAGTGGGAACTTTTCGCACAATTGTTCGTATGTACTTATTGATTACCGCAACTTGAGCGCTGCACAACTGCGAAAACAGTGTGAAATACATTTGCGCACCCATGGCTGGAACTATGTTGTGCTCAGCCTGACGTAGAGCTTAAATAGCTATAGCCCCTTCCTCTAACCACTGAAAATACATGGTGGGGAAGGAGTCACCGCGGTTCATCATTGTCTTGTGCCATCGCTTCATTGAGTAGGTGAAGCAGCAACTCCAAGCGTTCTTCCTGAGGAGTTTCGTGAAAGGCGATATCTTTATGACCCCAAGCCGATGTACTTGTTGAGTCTGGAATTAAGTAACGTTTATCATCCCGATTTGTTAGTGCCACTTTTTTTATATAGTTTGTATAGATGGTATGTGATTCAGATTTAAACACATACATCATACAATACACTTGGTTTTTGGAGCCTTCCACAATAGTTTTGTAGTGGATTATATCCAACTGATTGTCTACGCTGGCTTTGGTAATTCCTTTAGCCTTTTTGCATACCTCATCGATAGAGTCAATGCAGTATGCTTTGGCCCCTGTTCCGTAGAATGCCGCCAGTACTTTGCCTGCATATTCGTCTTTCATTTTTCCTAAGATTGACTGATTTTTTGGTACGTTGTGACAATTTGGAACGGTATAATTCGATGTATCAAATCGTGATATATTTGCTTTCATATCCGCATAAAAATTTGACGTTTTGACATGAACTATTAAGCTATCAGTGTCCGTATATAAAATTGTACAGTTGTCTCCATATGTTGGTTTTAAAAAATCATATACAAAGTCATAGATCACAATTTTGGCGATATCTAAAATACAAAATCCAACATATGTCGGTCGGCAATAATCAATAAATGTTTTTTCCATTTGAATAGCAACTAAGTTTTCACTGAAAATGCGTAACTCTTTGAATGTTGGTTTGCTAATATAATTAGAAGCTCCACGCTTGCGACTGTTACTTTCAAAAGTTGTTGCTAGTTTAATGTCCACTCTTTTTTCCACGTTTTCAATCGTTTTTCCAAAAATACAATTTACCATCGTTTTGTACATCCCGTTTTCAAATTTGTTCTTAGCCTGATTTCTGAGCTGAGTATTTAAAGCAATGTATGGTTCCAGCCATTTAGCTTGTGCAAACCGTAGTCCCTTGTGAATTTTTTTCAACACAATTCCATACTTCAGACACTGTTGCAATGCTCGATAGTGGATTATATATCGTGTTTTCTCATATAGATTTGGAATTAATTTTTTACCCTTCCCACCAGGAGGTGTAATCATCTCTGGACAAAACGGATATTCATTAAAGAAATCGTGCAGCTCGCGTGGCACCTCAAGGTCTACTTCTAATACATAACCAACATTTGAGGTGTCGCTTACTTCGGGTAGAATTTCGGAAAAGTTTTTAACTTCATCCGAAGTCATCCATTCAAACTGCCCCAGCGGTAAATGTTGGGACATACTGTACCCGTATAAATTCGTGGCATCAAGGTACATGATATAGGATGTTGGTTTTGTTGCATCAAATGTAGGGAGGTGTGGATTATTAGCTTCCGCTTTCCGTGTAATACACGTACTCACTCCACCCCGTATCCCTTTCTTGAAAAAGTGGATCATTTCAATATCTGAGAGGAGTTGAAGTTCGATTTTTGTATGCCGAAGCATTGCGTCCCAGCTCAACCCAGGGGCAGTGAAATAATGGGCGGGGTCCAAGTGGTACGTCTTAAGACATAAATCTCTATAGTTTTCAAAGACGTCTGCCAGTAACAATACATCGGAGGTTAGATACATGTCCGAATAGTCGCCCAACGTTTTACAACCCAAAGCCGCCCATGCCTTACATGCACGGTTGTAATCTTCTTGCGATATGTGCGCATCACGCAACTCATCATAAAAACACTCTTTGTCTGGCAAAGATGTTTCACTGAATTTCACCATATCCGTTAGATATGAGTAGGGAAAAACACCCTTCTGTCGCATATACTCAAATTGTGTATCATCTGGAAAGGCTCTACATACTTCACGACATTGTGAAGGGTCTAAAAGTGAAGCAAGAGTTTCGAGTTTGGTCGATAGAAACTGGTAGGAATCAATAAAACGCATTTGTAGTAATACCGATTTAGTTGTACCATTTTGCGCTTTATACTGATTTACGGGGAGCAACTTGGTAAAAGAAATATATTTTTCAAAAGTTTGTGGCAATACTGTGATGTCTCCCTTATCGGCTCCAAGCTGATTTATGAAAATATGGGCGTCGTAATTTCTGAGATTATGAAATACAATAGGGACATAGTTGGGAAGCTTCAAATTCAAGTTACAGATAGAGTGGGCAGCTCCACGATATCGACCGGTGATGTGACAGTGGTCTCTCACCTTTCGATTGAAGGGTTCAAAAGGTTTGTCGCATATATAACATTCTGTTGCAGCATCAAATTGACTCACATCGTGTTGAGTCATATGCATCGGGGCTATATCTTTTAAATAAGTGTTATATAACTCGTATATATCAGCCTGTAAACGTTTGATAAATTCTGCTGCAGCGTTCTCCCCTCGATATATCTGAAGCTTTGATGCAGCCTCATTATGGGTAAATTTGATATAATATGCAAACGAACTGGGGCTGTGTTTATACTTTTTTATGGTATACGACTCACGATTGGATGAATCCGTAGAGTCGGGTGGAATGGGTGAAAGGATGCATTCAAAGTCTGCATACACACAGAATGGCACTTTCAACTGTTTGTGATAGTTTTCAAATTTTAACACATTATCGGGAACTAGGTTTCCCAATCGGTCTTGTCTAAGTTCACCTCTTGGTAACTTTACAGCCACGAACTTACAGTTCTGCTGTAAATGACAGTCCCGCAGACTTTCAGACGGAAAGTATTGCAAGCACCCGTCACAAAAATATTTTGTTCTCGTGTTGGCCGTGAGTTGGCTCGATAATAAACGAGAAAAGTTTTTGATCCAACAGTAGTGTTGCTTACCATTTGAATCGTCAACGAGCAACAAATTTATGTGCACTGTTTGTTTTTTTGAGGTATAATGTAACGGACCAACGATATGGTATTTCCATTTACCATCAACTAGGAATGGTTCCAAACCATATACGTTCAATGAAATGGTATTCACTTGCTCCCACTGCGGGATAGCTTTTAGTGATACTGGAAAATCTATTGTCGAAAAATTTAAGAATGGTATTGTGGAATAATGTGGATATGATTTGGTATCAGTCACTCGTCCCTGTGGTGAGAATAGGGCTGCTACAATTGACCAAGCGAAGCAGCATTCATCTTGATTGTTCATATTCACAACTGCTTTTTTGTTTGCTATTTCTTTTGGAAGCGGAATGTATGAGGATGCTCTCAATGGATTATATTTACTAATGTTAACTTCCAAATACAAAATTTTTTCCAAAACCCACCCACTTTCGCGTTCTGCAAACCCTTTTGACTTATCGCTGATTACTGTAACAAGTGCATCGTATTCTTTACTGAAATCTGACGCTACTGTGAAAACCTTATTTGCCGTGTTGTGAGACTTTACATCTCTAGTTTCTTTAGCGGGTAAAATATATACAGCAAAAAGTTCTATATTAGCTTTGACGGCATTATGCTTCATTACTTCTTGTTCTAATAACTCAATAATCTTTGATTTAATTGACTCCAAATAATCTTCAATGTTCAACGTCTGCAGACCTGACACTACTTGGTAGCTTACAATTTTACCGCCAAATGCACTTTGACTGACTCTTACCGCTTCGTTCAATGGCTTCCATGTGTAAGCTTTATGTTTCAAGCTCCGCAGGTGTGCAGAAAACGTCTTGGCTGGAATGTACCGCGAACAGCTGTCACAATACTTGGCGCTGGTGTAATCCGTGTTAGGCTGCATACCGCTTGGTCCTGCCTGATCAGTGGTTGCCATCCCGATCCGACCAGTAGACTGCATACCGCTTGGACCTGGCTGCGCAAGGTTTGCTATTGGTGCACCTAGAATATCAGAAAATGCGTCTGTGAATATCAATGATTTTTCAACAGCTCATCGACATGTGTTCCATATTTGAGTGCAAAAGTTGTTTAATTGTATTCACACTTATATATTACCTTTTGTTGCTGGTTGCTTGACCCGCGCGGTTGTCTTCACACGTGTCCTCTTGGACGGCGGCTCCTCTGATACGTTACAGCTGGTCGCCTGGTGTCGCTTCAGATTCCACTTCGTTGTAAACCTGTTGTTGCATCGGTTGCAGATGTATTTCTCCATGTTCCGTCACTCACTGCTGCAACGACTCATATCATTCACCTTATATCTCTGCAAAAGAGAAAACATGTATGTGAGTAGGGGTGGTTGAGGGAGGGGGGTATCGAAGATGTTTTTATGTTACCTTATGTATCCCCAACAAATTCGGTTGGACTGCTCTCGGCGTTACCCAGCAAGAACCACGAGGAGGTGGCAGTCCTCTCTTGCCACAGTGGGAGGGGGCTCCGTCCTATCTGAAACCAACGAAACACACATGATTTATCTATATAGATTTAGTTTTTAACATTTACCTCACGGAGCTCCTCCCAGAACTACGTCTCTTTGTAATTTCCAAATAGCGCCTCATGTCTCCTCCTCGCTATCTATGGGAAACGGCAGGTACACTCGCACAGCTCTATGGTTTGATGGACCATCTGTACGATCAGGATCATCACTGTCGCTGTTATCTGATGAGCTGTCTATAGTAGACAGCAGGAACCCCAGCGGCTGTGTTGTGGAGTCGCATGGTCCATGGTCCATCGGTGGCCTCGCCACCGCCCAATGTGATTGGTCGGGTGTCCCATCATCCGGTACCGCAGTCTCCACACTCCATATGCTGGAACTATCTTCTTGGTGCTGTATCCAAGACGTGGAGTCGCAAGGACCGTTTGACTCTGTAGTGAAGTCCATTTCGCTGCTAGATGTGTTACTGTATCAGTTGACTCTGCACTATGTTTTTCATTGACAAGAACTCTGCCTTTTATGTTCTAAGTTCCCCACACTAAAGCCCCCTCCATACCTCCCCAGACGGGGAGGGGGGAGGGGGCGGGGGGGGAGGGGGGGAGGGGGAGTGGGGCGGGGGGGGGGACATAATTATGCTTTGACTGACCTAGAAAGTTTAACAACCTTACCAGTTAAACAACTTGAGGTTGGGGGGAGAGGGTGATGGTGTTGTGGTGACGACGCTTTGCAAATCTTAGTTGTATCTCTCCATACCTCCCCACACGGGGGGGCGGGGGGGGGACATAATTATGCTTTGACTGACCTAGAAAGTTTAACAACCTTACCAGTTAAACAACTTGAGGTTGGGGGGAGGGGGTGATGGTGTTGTGGTGACGACGCTTTGCAAATCTTAGTTGTATCTCTCCATACGTCCCCACACGGGGGGGCGGGGGGGGGACATAATTATGCTTTGACTGACCTAGAAAGTTTAACAACCTTACCAGTTAAACAACTTGAGGTTGGGGGGAGGGGGTGAGGGTGTTGTGGTGACGACGCTTTGCAAATCTTAGTTGTATCTCAAACCATTCTCAAGAGAAGTCGAAGACCAGTGGCTGCGCAATACGTGTGGTAACCAGTTGGGAGAGCTTATGTGTAACAGGTGTCAGCACGGAAACGCTGTTGCTCCAGTGCAATGAGTAGCGACCCCTCAGATGTGACGAAAGTATTGAGAAAAACTACTACAGTATGTCCGAGGAATACAGCGTGTCAAACAGATTTGAATATGAATGGAAGTCATCTGATCAAATGGGAAGAATTGCAGAACAGCCAGATTGAGCGACATCCATACGGATTGATAGATGTGATGTGTGGTACAGTAACTGGGAATAACGTATACGTGGAAAGCATTGCTATAGTAGAAGCGTATTCCAGAGGCATTGAATGGAATCAAGAAATGTGTCAAGAATATAGCTTTGTTGGAAGCAGAGATAAAGGTTCGATAGTGTGCGAGCAATGTCTACCAGCAGCAAGATATGCCATATTTAGTGTGTGGGATACTGCGTACACCAAGCAGTTCCATGCCCACGATATGCGGTTGGCAAAATGTCTTTATTGTGGAAAACGTGTAAGAGCCAGGTGTGTAAAAGCGTGTCGTAAAACGCCCGAACTCAGTGTTTGTGTAAGGGTTGTAAGTTAGAGAAGATATGAGTAAAACCGTATTTGAAATAAAAACAAAATAGTAACATGATTGTGTTTTATTGATAGCTCGCTGTTGTTTACTTGCACAGAAATATACCCACTTATTATTTCTAATCACAACAGAACACTGATCTATTCTGGGTACTATTTTTCAGCTGCCCCTTAGCAAACTCACTTATGACTTGTTCTTTCACTGCCACAACTTAATTGATTTCCTTTTATTCTACTATTTGTTTTCAATTCGCTGTTAACCAGCTTGCATTGAAGCATATCAGTAATAAATGACAGACGATCTCTTTACATTGGTTTATTTATATTGGTGTATTTACAATTAATATATTTACAATTATGAAAAACCTTCATCGCTACAATAAGCCGAATCGTTGCTTTCCTCCTGCAGGTCTCCGATCTCCTCATCTGTTTCCGTTTCCGCGTCAGTGTCCCCTTCCTGGTCCGTATCAGCTGCCTCTCCCTCACTCTCCTCCAAGTCGGCCAGATCTTCCTCCAGTTCGTGCAGGAGGGCATTTCCGACCTGTACAGGAGCATTCTGAGCAGGGAAGACCAATGTACTCTGGGTAGAGTCATAGGAGATCGGGCTCAGACGTCCGTCCTCGATTACCACATATAGATCGTCCATGTCTACTGGGTGCGAATAACGAACTGCGAAAAGCTTGATACAACGTGAATATAACTCCTATCCCCCTCCAAACTCGACTAGGTAGCCCGCTTTGGAGCGTGTTACCCTTTGAAGGCCATCCTGTATCTTTCCCACTTTGCCGAACAATAGCATCTCTCTTATTCAAACACATTTACACAGGATGTCAGACCTACATAGACTGTACTATAACATATCGAACAGTTGAATTTAATTAGTCTTCGTTCTTCAAGCCGACGGCGCAAAACCAGTTGGGTGATCGCCTACTGCGAAAAGGCGTCTGGACGACCTTTGTTATATGACGAACGCTTAAGCATTAATTTGAAATGCAAATATTTCCACATCTCTCTCGCTTATTCCACTTATAGTAAATTCTATATACATGGCGTTGTAGCCACCTGTATTCCCAGTTGAGAATTTTTTGTTTGTTGAGAGGTCACGAGGTCAAAGGTCAGAGGTCAAAGTTCAGAGGTCAAAGGTCAAAGTTCAGAGGTCAAAGGTCAGAGGTCAAAGTTCAGAGGTCAAAGGTCAGAGGTCAAAGGTCAAGGTTGCTCATGTAGGTCAAAGTTGCTCGGTCATTGACCCCCCCAGAACATACATTCTCCCTCTACTTATGTATCTTAACTTGTTCAAATCGAATACAAAAACAGATGAAAATATCACTTTTTATTGCGATAAGTGCTCAAATGCTGCCCGTTATTGGCCAAAAAATGTAGTTGACGAAGGTCATCCAAACTACCTCAATTTTCCTACCTATATGCAATCTAGTAGACCGTAAAATATAAAAAAAACTTGTTCAGAGGAAAACAACTACCTTAGCAGAAAAATAGGCTAAATAGACAAAAGTATAAAAATTACTTACAACAAATCAACCCTAACCAGAAACAACGGCGGTAACATATCTAAGGTCAAAGAAAAGCTGGAGTATGACAGAAATGAATATTTTTCATGGCGTACTAGCTACTTCAATGTACTAGAAATTGCCAATTTCCAAAACCTTTAAAATTTTGAAATGAAAGGAAAACTACTAGCGAATGTTGTAGGCAGTCTATTATCTTCAGAATAAAATTTCACATTTAATGAAAATGTGAAATGTATTCAATTCTGTGAAGCCAAAAGTAACGATACCTCTGACTGGAGTTTAGAAAATTCTCCAGTAGGTACCTATTAGTAAGATCGCGAAAAATGATGAATTGATTAAAATTTGTTCAAATTATGAAACATAACTTACCTGGCAGAAAATTTAGATCGGATTTATCAGTGTTTCTTTTTTGAGATCTTGCTAGTAGATACTGAAAAAAATAGAAGAGCTTCAGTCAGAGGTATCCGTACTTTGACGCAAATTACTATTTTTTCACCTGTAATTGATTATTGCGTGCTGGAGCAACAATCGCTGGTAGTCTTTCTTTCATTTCAGGGTTTTTAATTGTGACGGAAATTTTTGATCTCTAGTACACTGCAGTAGCCCGTATGCTGCAAAAATATCTATTTCTGTCATACCTCAGCTTCTCTTGGGCCATAGATATGTTACCGGCGTTGTTCCTGGTTAGAGTTGATTTGTTGTAAGGAATTTTTATAATCTTGTCAGTTTACTCTAATTCATCCCTACCTTTTTTCTGAGCTACCTGTTTTCTCCCATCTGAGCATTTTTTTTGTTTATATTTCATGGCCTGCAAGGTTGATTATTGGCGGGAAAAGTGAAAAACACCGATTTGATTGGATACTTGAAATTAAATAGAAACTATCAGAGATTGATATTCGCAACCTCATGTCATTGAAGAAGCTATCAAATTTGACATTTAATCTTATAAACAATTAGGCACTCTCATTTGAAAAAATCAATTTATCTCTGATTGACGTCTCAATTAATCGATCGATTTCTCCAAGAGCAAACGTAATTCAAATTTGACCGCCTAACTTAAGCTGGGGCATTTCATATTTAGTGATACGGCAGTCACAACCTTCTAAATTTTATAACCTCTGCGATATTAACTTTTTTCTGATATCTACTTATACCGAAAATGGTGATTTACACCTAAACGGTTCGCATAAGTCCCAAGAGTGATACAAAAAGTCACACTAGAATTCACCAAGGAATCTGAATGTGCAATAACATACAGAGTGTTCGATTAAAAAATATATAACTGATACGTTTCGTGTTTTGGGGACACCCTGTATAACATGAAACTATTCTTAAAAAGTAGCTTTAATGGCTTGCTATCCATCCGAAATTATCATGTCCTTTTTCATAACATACTTTAGCCATAATGCTCCGTGTCGAATAACGTGAATAATCCGGTATATACATTTTTTTACTTGTTACAATATTACAATGTAGTCAATCAGAAACTTGAACTTGTTTTCGCATGTGAAAATTGAGCTAGGCTTTCTAGTGATGAGGACCTTTTGCGGGCTTGAAACCACGAGTGTGCTTTAATATCTGGTGACACCTGGCAGACCCTTTTGACGATTTTTTTTATGGTCAGCCTCCCGCAAAGGCTGAGCCGATGGCGCTGTAGAAGCGCTGCGAGAGGATAAGTGTCGGTTCACGTTATATTTGAAACGCTGCAGGTTGTAGCCGTCGGGAAACAAATTCCCCGGCAGCTGATTTCACAGCGTCGAAGTTCTCCAAAAGAAGGAATGCTGGAGGAGACTGGTTCGGGGAGTAAGGACCTTGACCTGGTAAGGATGAGCTCGCAGAGCTTCTCTAGTGTTCCTGGTTCGGACGGCCCTTAGCGTTATTATCTAGGAGAGCTCACTCGAACATCCGTGATAGAATCTGTAAAACAGGGATAGGTCAGCCAGACTCCTTCGATGTTCCAGGCTGTGGAAGTCCTTTGTGAGGTTGGGCGTATCGATTAGTTTAATTGCTTTTTTCTCGATAGTGTCCAGAAGCTTTAGAGAGTGCTTCGGAGCGCATCCCCACATATAAGAGCTCTACTCCAGCGATGGTCGAATCTGTGCCTTGTAGAGCAGCAGTACTTGTACTGGCGTGTACAGCTTCCTACAGCGGAACAAAACTCCAAGCTTCTGGGATGCCGTTTTAGCAATACTGACGACGTGGTCGTGCCAGGACATGTTATTGTTGATGTTGATCCCCAAAAGCTTGCCGGAAGGTGATTCGACTATGGGGTGACCCTCCATTTCCACGGTTTATCTAGAGGTAATTACTTTGAAAAAGTGAAATAAATAAAGCTATATCGCAAGAGTTTCCTAGCACTCTTTGTATAGGCATTTATTAATAACGATTGCATCCATATGTCCTGACCTATAAAGTAGATCGAACAAGCATCTAGATATGAGAGATTACGTTGGGATTCGTCGACCCTCGCCAATAAAAAACTCTTTGATACCGCTCAATAGCACCGCCATATGTGTAACATGTGCTACGCCAAATGCAGCTTACGAATCCCAACTGCATAGTCACCTTCTTTATGTGCACTTAGACATGCTGAGAAAAATATTGACGGTCACATTTATGCTGGGTTTCTGTTTTTCCGAAATCGTCCATCCTGACAGTATGGAAGATTACGAGGAATACTTGAACCATGGAGTGCGTAAAGTGTTGGGATTTAAGGAAAGTTCGCAAGAAGAGCGGAAAATTGATGTGCTTGCCAAGGTCTTCAAGAAGAACTTTGGGTTACTGAAAATGGAATCTCTGAAGTTGGATATAGTGTTTCTTATCGACGCTTCATCTAGTGTCGGTGAAAGTAACTTCCAAAGCGAATTGAAGTTTGTAAAGAAAGTCTTGAGTGATGTCACTGTAGATGCGAATAATACAAGGATAGCAGTGGTTACCTTTAGTTCTCCTAATAACGTGGTAAGTAGTGCCATGCAATGTAGAGATAAGTAGTTTAGCTGTGATGAAAATGATGGCAACTGTTCCCAATCTACCCTTAGACTTAACACCTTTTTTTACTTCCGACACCGTGATATTGGTATTGAAATCGAACTTCTTTGATTTGTCTTTATGTCGGTCTATCTGTCTATAAGTCTGTCCGCCTACTTGTTGCTAATTTTCTAACTGCGTGTTCTCAGAAACCGCTTCACCGATTTTGATTATATTTGGGACGCGATATGTCGTGGGATGACGCTGTCCCCATAAGTAGGGCTTTTGAATGTAGTTCAGGGCCTTCAGGGCAATAGTTTATTATAGGTATATAGCAACAACAACAACGTTGTAGGAGCAGACAGGACGCATCTTTGGGGGTGAGTCGTCACCGGGTGGGATGACTAATAATAACAACAATAGCAACAACAGTGGCAGCTCGGTGACAGATAAGTCAACGATGGCGCCAGTCGCATCTCGGTTGTGGAGGTATACAGGGTATTCATTTGAAAACTTCCCACCACGGATTTATCGAAAACCACTGATTGAAAGAAAACACCCCGAGACACGTAAAAAAATTTATCAAGGGGAACAACTTTCTAACGAAAAACTACTTCACCTTCTTGTAACCCCTGCCCCCAAAAATCATCCTCTTAAGCATTTTAAACGACAAGTGGTATCGAGTAATCCCTTTTTTCGAAGGTATGTCAAAGTCCTTTATTTTGATTTTCAATCCTTCGAAATCGGCCGATTTGTTTTCGAGAAAATCAGAAAAATCTTCACGTATTGTGTAAGACTTTCGCGGCCATGATCCGATGAACTGTTGGTTCCTGGGCTGTTCGGCCGGCATCGACATGCTCCGCCACCCTGGCGTCGGCGCGCTTCGCTGCTTGACGTTTCGCCAACACGAGTCGTCGGTATCCCCAGAAGCTGATGTCACCTGTTCGGCGTGTCTCGGAGTCTCACGGAACACGCCGAACAGGTGACATCAGCTTCTGAGGATACCGACTATTGGTGTTGGCGAAACGTCAAGCAGCGAAGAGCGCCGACGCAAAGGTGGCGGAGCGTGTCGACGCCGACCGAACAGCCCAAGAACCAATAGTTTAATCTTCATGTATCTTAAAATTTTGCATCAAGCGTTAAAAATGTTGCCCTTTATTGGCCAACTAATGATATAGGCGATGTTCAAATTCTTGAAGGACACTTTTCGATGATGCGTCGATGAAGGTCATCCGAACTTTCAAGTTGGGAAGTAAACACAATGAAATTTTAAGTGGCACAATAGAAAATAATAGCGTAAAATCAGGAAATCTAACAGACCATTCTGTAGACCCTCTTCGCCCTATCTGTTTACTTGGAAACGGAAACGGGAGGCTTATTTCTTCCGTTTCGGAAATATTGACTAAGTACCTACCCGATTATTAAGATATTAACATGATAAACAATTGTCAAAAGCTCAGAACATGTAATTTCTGAACACATATTCAATTTCAAAAATTCTAGAATTACAACAAATTTCTTTATAACAAGTGCTCAAAGTGTCGGCCATCTGCTTCTTGGCAATTAGAATTTCCGTATACCCCTGATTTCTCATCACCCTAATTCTATCCCTTCAAAAAAAAGATGTATATTCAGGAACACCTAAAATACCCAAAAACGAAGTTTGGAAAGAAGCTTAATGAACATTTTTTTGCAATTGTATTTGAATAATATTATAACAGTATACTGTTAAATGCTAGTTCTACCTAAATGTTCAAACGGTTGCAACTTAGATCTTAAATTTTAATAAATTGTTAATAGCTAAAGGTGACACATTCAGGGAAATATAGCTTCAACTTCAGACATGTTGATATACTGCTATAGATAGAATGCAGCATATGTGTTCAAGATCCGAACACGTTTTCTTTTCCGTATTTGGAATATCATATTATTAGTTCTTCTTATCACCAACATATAACCACATCAAACACTTGATGAATCATCCCAAAACACTTTAATGAGTTTAGCAATAACTAACAAGACCGATAACACCTTAACATTAGTACATTACCAAATGATATCACGAACAGGCTCGGATTCAGCAGACATACATATTTACTTCCCATGCCAATACGTGGAGAAATAATGAAATTCCAATTTAATATAACAAGTTGTTCAAAGTTGTGTAAGATGTATAAGGTTTGATCCAATCCACATTATATTGAATCATGATCTCCATAGTTTGGCATACTGGATAAAATAATTATGTGGCGTGAATAAACCACCAAATAAATTTGTATTACCAAAGTTGAAACCAAATTATGTCTACGAACAATTATATTTCCAATGCTGTTTCCGATACCAATGCTACTTTCGTTTTCAGATTAAGAATATTGATGAAATTGGTACCACAGCAGAAGAGAATAACAAATGTAAGTTACTAAACCAAGATCTCAAGGAAGTCAATTATCAAGGAGGACAAACTTTTACTCTAGGTGCCTTTGAGGTAGCTAAGGTAGGGGTTCTGATATTTAAGATAATTATCAATATTAAACTGCAACATAACCATAATATTAACATATCGAGTACAGTAAATAATTCTCCTGATGACGTCACAAAAATACCCAAAGAAATGTTTGTTTCTAGGAACTACATTTACTGCAATTACTTTTGCTTCCTAAATTAGCTATCACCACCTCAAAATCAATAATAGGGTGATGACTTTGAATTTTCTTTTTCGTTATATTGTAGTTAAAGACTTATTTGATGGGATGATGTACTGACCGTATAAAAATTTTATTTGTAATATAATTATTCTAGGATATATTTATCTCATCAACAAGATCTATAGTTAAGGCTTCTTTGATGGGATGGTCTACCACATAAAAATTTTATTTGTAGTGTAATTTATTTAGGACATATTCATCTCATCAACAAGATCTGACTCGCAGAAAGAGTCATTCCTATAGTAAAAGACTTCTTTAAGGGGTGGTGTACCACATAAGAATTTTATTTGTAATGTAAATCTTTTAGGATATATTCATCTCTTCAACAAGATCTGACTCGCAGAAGGTTTTGTTCCTCGTAACTGATGGTTATTCGAATGGGGGTGATCCCACTCCATTAGCTAAGGAGTTGAAGATACAGAACATCACGATTTTTACCATTGGTATCCAAAATGGAAACTACAAAGAACTATTCGAAATATCTTCCCCACCTGGACAGTTCCACAGTTATCTATTGGACAGTTTCTCGGATTTCGAAAGCTTGGCTAGAAAAGCTTTACATGCGGGTAATGTAATACAAGCGACATAACACCCTTTATGTATATACTTTGTATCTGATAAATTATATTTACCGCGCTGAAAGAGGCAATAGAGACAGTACAAGAGAACCTTTATGTATTACTCAAGGGACGGCTATGAATACGGCCCTTGGTCTGTCAATTCGGTACGTGAATTTTATTGGTTGCGACTAGAATGAGATAGCACTATGTATACACGATTGGCAAGCCAGGATCTAGAATGCCGATATAAACGCATCAGACACAGATATTTGAGAGCCTTTAACAGGATGAAAAGAGAACCCAGTATCTCTACCTCCCTCATTCTTTGGGATACACTTTCCGCAGAATTGTCAGGTGTGGCGATTTTCTACCAAAGTGGCGATTTCAGCACCGGGTTAGCGATCAAAAACCGTAGCTGGACGATTGGAGTCTTTTCGTGGCGCAACTGAGTTGGCGCCTTTTGGCTATTTCTAACTTCCTTCCAACTTTCATTGGCTTTCCACTCAAAATAAGGGCTAGCGTTATTGGGCATTATTTACCTATTTCTTATTATTGCGCATGCTGAAAATAACCACAGCCACAAAATTTGTTATTTCTGGTTGTTCAAAAACGACCCAACCAATGTCTCAAAATAAATACATAACATTATTTGAAATGCTGAAGTTGATTCGTGATTAGCAAATGACGCCTATATGTTTTAAAATACATTGATCACACTGGGAAGTTGTTTTAATCCAAATCAGATATACAGAGAGTTAATACTAAAATGTTTTTCTTTTTAAGTAAAAAAACAAATCCGCGGTAATGTTTATGTATTTTCAACTGTACTCAAGCTAGTAAGCTGAGAGTGTTGAAACAGTCCTCCTCCAGAAGTCCAAGGTCTTCAAGCGGCCTGGGAGGCCAAGAGAATCGCAATAGCCCTTAGTTTCTACAATAAATATGGCCTTAACTACAGGCTAATCATAGGATGATTTCAGTCTGACATATTTTCGGAGCTCTATTGGCCAAATTTCACCCCCGACCCACAGAATATGTCATCCTGGGTTTTTTGGTTTTGACAATTTTCACATTCACAACCGCCAAGTCTCCATTTCTAGCGACTGGAATTCATTTATGAAAAGATTGGCGGTTTTTGCCAATTTGTATGCCAAAAGCTGGCTACAGGCGTACTTCACCTGACAACATTTATGATGTTCGCTTTTAGTAAAATATCAATGCGCTCCACCAAAACTGCGTTCTTTCTTTTCTGTTTTGAAATCGCCACTTCGGCGGAAAATCACCACACCTGAAAACTCTGCGAAACGCGTGTTCTAAAGAATGGTAGTGGGAGGTAGGGGATCTTGTGACCTTAATAGACAATATTGTGTTCTCACTTCATATATGAACGCCCATGCTATGGTATGCAGTGTGTGAAAATCAGTGCTACTATTATAGTCGAATTCAAAGTTAAAATCCTCGCAAAAATTCTTTAGTGGACACTGGTTGACGGAGTAACATACTGTGCAGTGTTGTGATCATTTGTGAATCAATCCGTAACGTCTTCTGCCGTAAAGTCACGATTTTGCTATAATAACCTCTATCTCGCTTGTTATCATTTCTTATCACATTGAACCAGTGGCGTAGCGCTTGTATATCATTGCCAAGATGCCGGCCAGGCTGTGCTGTAAATGCTGTAACCAGTCCTGCGAAAACCATCAGCTACTGACATGTAGTGTATGTAAAGACAAATACAAGCACAGCTGCGTGGACATCACTGCCAATGAAATTAGAATACTGAATGAGAACAAGGGATACGATTGGACATGCCCTGGTTGTAGAAGTCTTGGAAAGGATCTGAAAGATTTGAAGTCGTTGATTATCAAGCTACAAGATGACATAAAGCAGTTAAAGCAGAATCAAGATCACAAGTCCAGTACTTCCACAGTTGATTTTGAAGAGGTAATATCTGAAATATCTGAAAGGCAGAAGCGCAAGAATAACATAATTGTATACAACATTCAGGAACAAGATCAGACCAAATCTCCGACTGAACGTGCAGAATGTGACAAACTTGTTGTAAAAAACATTTTAAAGTACGCTGTTCCTGAGATACCGCTAGATAATTTGAAGCCAGTCAGACTTCGTTTATTCTCCAACACCAAGAAAAGACCAATCAAGCTAGTCTTCGAAAATGATGAATCAGTGCGCAGCATTCTCAGTGGTGCTAAAAAGCTTAAGCAGAATGGCACATATAAGAATGTGATAATAGCACCAGATCGTACCAAAAGACAACAGGATTACTTTAAATCTGTTAAAAAAGAGATGATGCGGAGAATTGAAGCCGGTGAGACTAATCTACGCATAAGGTTCTTCAACGATGTACCTAAAATCGTCTCGTCAAACTGAATTTGCCCAGCAGGTTGATACAGTGTATCCTGCTATATCGGTGAGTGAATTTGACTTAATTGCATTCAGTGAGACGTGGTTGAAGGAGACTACATATAGTGCTGAAATATTCCCAGATGAATATCAAGTATTTAGAAAAGATAGGAAATTTAGTGTACTTAATGTAACCACAGGTGGTGGAGTTCTGCTTGCTGCAAAAAAACTCCATTAACTGTTCACTAGTAGATACTACTTTTTTTGATGATCAGTTTCCTAGTATTGACTTCCTTTGTTGCAAATGCCGTGTGTCTCACATATTTATATATATTATTGTTTTATACATTCCTCCCAATGTCACACTGTATGACTTTGATTTGTTTCTTGAAACACTTGAGCAGTGGGATAACTTATATAATGAGAAAGTTGTGTTGTTGGGAGACTTTAATATTTCGAGGTTTTCGGATGAGGACTTAAGTGATAGTAAGTCGAGGGCATTAGCCAATTTTTTGTCATTCTGTAACTTCGATCAATTCAACAACATTCTCAACGATAATGGAAGATTACTAGATTTAGTCATAAGTAACACAGAGTGCCGTGTAGACCAGGATGAGTTGGCATTTGTTCCACCTGAAAGTCATCACCCCGCACTGAACATCACACTTACTAATGTGTATACGGTTGAGCATGCAATGGCACCCAATAGGTTGAGCAAAACTTATAATTACAAAAGAGCTAACTTTCCGTTGCTATATGATGCATTCACACATTGATTGGTCATTCTTAAATCAACTAGAAGATGTCGATATTGCTTTAAACGAATTTTACATAAAGCTATATACAATAATTGATGCTAATGTTCCAACATATAAAAACTTCAAGCGTAAATTTCCCTGTTGGTTCAATTCCACTATTATAAGTAATATTAAGGAAAAAGCAAAAAATCTCCATAAGTGGAGGAAAACTAAAAACGATTGTTTTCTCCTTGAGTTTAAAAGACTGAGAGCACTCATAAAACTCCAGACCAGGGACGCATAAATAGACAATACGTTCGTGATACTCAAGAATCATTCTGTTCAAATCCGTCTGCATTTTGGACGTACATTCACCAGAAAAATAAAACTACGCGTATTCCTGCAAACATGTGGGAAGACAATAATTGCTATGATGATCCACAGCTAATTGTGGATTGCTTCGCAAAGTTTTTCAAAAGTGTTTACTCTACACCCGAACCTATTGAACATAGCGCAGCAATTATAAATGGATCGTACAATATAGATCTAGCTTCTCAACCGATCAGGGCGAATGAAATTCTTGAAGCATCAAAAAGACTGAAGGACAAAATGACATCGGGAGCAGACAAAATTCCATCTTTTATTGTTAAAGACTGCACCCCAGCTTTAATAAACGGCTTAGTAACTTTATTTAATCTCATATTGAAAACGTCAACTTTTCCTCGTTTTTGGAAGGTATCCAAAGTTTGTCCTGTCTTCAAATCAGGTGATAGGAATTTAGTCTCAAATTATCGGCCTATTTGTATCTTGAACAACTTTGCTAAATTATTTGAAATCATCATTTATAACAGAATTTATTCAGCAACTTCAATGTACATTTCTGAGCGTCAACATGGTTTTATAAGCAAGAGATCAACTACTACAAATTTGACTACATTTACTCAAATAGCTTCTACAGTGATAGATAATCAAGGTCAGCTTGACGTGATCTACACAGATTTTTCAAAAGCGTTCGACAGGGTCAATCACTCTGTTCTGTTGAATAAGCTGAGGATATTAGGATTCAGTGAAAAAACCCTTTCTCTCATTTTATCTTACTTAACTAATCGGCAACTACATGTTTTGTATAATGGACACCAATCGCAAGGTTTCACAGCTACGTCAGGGGGAAGCAAGGTTCTAACTTAGGTCCCCTGTTTTTTGTATTGTTTATAAATGATTTGTGTGATTCTCTAGGTTGTGAAAGGCTACTCTTTGCAGATGATTTGAAAATTTTCAACTCGATCAATAGTATAGATGACTGCATACAGCTACATAGTCAACTTAGTGTGCTTGATGAATGGTGCGGAAAGAACAGAATGATCTTGAATGTCGGCAAATGTAAGGTCGCCAGTTATACAAAAAAGCAAAATAAAATTGTGTTTCCGTATTCTTTGAATGACATCACTATTGTCAGGTGTGATACTTTCTGTGATCTGGGTGTAACGTTTGATGACCGTTTAAACTTTGACCATCATATTTACACCATCATAGCTGACTCGAATAGAATGCTTGGTTTTATAGTAAGAAATTGTAGGCTTATCTCCGATATCACACCAGTGAAAACATTATATTTTGCTTTTGTTCGTTCCAAGCTGGAATATGAGTCTCTTGTGTGGAGTCCTTACTATCAACACTATATCAGCAGTATAGATTACGTTCAAAAAAAATGTTTGAAGTATTTGGCTTTTAAATGTGATAATGTCTACCCTGAGCGTGGCTGTGATTACTATCAACTTTTATCTAGTTTTGATCGCAGTTCATTAAACTCTCGTAGAAAGCACGCTTCTGTAATTTTCCTATACAAACTTCTTAATGGCGGAATTGATTTACTTACATTGCTGTCACAAGTAAAATTTTCAGTACCTAGACCAAGCTCTGGTTGTAAGACGTTATTCTCTTGTGAGAGGGCAAATACCAATTTATTACTGAAGTCACCTATCAGAGTTATGTGTGCGAACTATAATGCCATTTGTGAGGTGTGCGATATTTTCAATTGTACATTGCAGGAGCTAAAATCTGTGCTCAAGCATAATTTATAACATATCTGTGTCATACTATTTTCTTTTTAAATGAATTATGCAGTATTGCTTGCTACAGTTGAATCATTTCTATTTCTTATTAAGTTAATTTTAAGCTTCGGTCTATATATTATTTGAAAGTATATTGATATGTTTTTCTTTCTGTTTTGTATGGATGGGCGCACATTTATGTGATTGTATTGTTTGCCCTGTAAATGGATCTTATTCTGTTGGGCAATAAAATGCTATTATTATTATTATTATACGACTTTCTAAGTTCCTCTCGCATAATTGCGGTAGCGACAAGTGTTGACGGGCTGTGCCAAGTCAACACCCAGACTACTGATCGGAATTTAGGAAGGATCGCACAATATTACAGGTCTTTAGGATTACATACTTTTGGAATGTTTTGTGTAACTTTTCGTCCAGGCCTAACTGTTGAAGTTGTTGTGTGAACGTGTCTGGTGTAAGGCCTGAGACCGACATAATGAGGGGGACAATAGTGACTTTGTTTTGTTTCCAAAGTCGTTTTATTTCCATAGCAAGGTCCGTGTATTTAGAGATCTTCCCAGCGTAGGTGTTTTGGATATTTACATCATTGGGAATGGCTATATCTATCAAATAGGTAATGTTGTCGGCCTTTGACTGGAAAACTATATCTGGTCTATTGGCTGGGATCGTCTTGTCTGTATGTATTTCAATGTCCCAGTATAGCTTGTATCGATCGTTTTCGAGTACTGATATCGGAGTGTAATTGTAATATGGATCTGTGTTTTCTATTAGTTTGTTTGTTGTGGCTAGTGCTTGGTGTATCACCTTGGCCGCAGAGTTATGTCTGGCTGTGTATTCGGTGCCGGCAAGAGTTTTGCACCCGCTTGTTATGTGATCTATTGTTTCTCTTTGTTGGTGACATTTTCTGCAATTATCGTCTGTTATTATTATGTTTAAAACAAAAAAGTGCAGCCCGGGCTCCGACACACCGGGCTGCTGTTCCATTACCCAATGACTACTCCTCACACCGTGAGGTGAGCAATCACTGGGTCCGCGAATCGTGCGCCCTAAGTAGACGAAGGGACCCAAGGATGACTGCCTTCTGCATTCTGGCGGCTAAGATGTGCGCCGCCGCACGGCACACCGGTATTTTGCGCAGTGCAGAGAGCAGCGTATTCCTCATTCCACCTAGGGATCCAATGACCATAACCAGCAGACTTACAGTGTAGTCTGGCCAGAGCCTGCGAAGTTGTCCGAGCAACTCCTGATATTTGGTCCGCTTTTCCTCCTCCTTAGAGACGATGTTCACCTCGGCAGGCGCCGAAAACTCAATAACGAACATCGTCTTCTGTTGGTGGTCGAGAAGGACTATGTCGGGCTTGTTTGCCTGTACAAGCTCGAGCGTGGGGAACGAGTAGTTCCAGTAAATCCGGCATCTCTCGTTCTCCACAACG
Source organism: Callosobruchus maculatus (assembly GCA_951848785.1). Lineage (NCBI taxonomy): Eukaryota > Metazoa > Arthropoda > Insecta > Coleoptera > Chrysomelidae > Callosobruchus > Callosobruchus maculatus. The sequence continues at coordinate 5,055,108 of CATOUR010000026.1, read as the reverse complement.
GACTCTATATCCCCTGGAGCGTATGGCAGCACCGGTGTCTCGTCGATACCGTATGAGTGCCTCAAATGATAGTAGAGCACTCGTAGAGCCGCGTTGTGCCGATGGACGTAAGCCGTCCCAGCGTACGTCTTACACGCCGACAAGAGATGCATAAGCGTCTCTGGCGCCTGTCGGCAAGCTCTACAAAGGGTGTCGGGTACATCTACACCCATAACCCTTTTACGGTACACCAAGGTGTTGAAGACACCGTCTTGGCAAGCCATTATAAAGCCCTCAGTCTCCGACTTCAACCCACTAGACCTTAGGAAAGAGAAGGTCAACTGCTCAGACAAGCCATGCTCTTCCAGATGTTTGTAGAAGATTCCATGCATTGGCTTATCTTTATGAAGTCTTAAAAGGAAGTCGACTTCGGCAGTTTTAAGGTGGGATTTTAATTCTGCGGGAGCAAGTTCCGTAATGGACTGCTGACACCTCCGCTTGAAGTCGAGTGTGAGGCTGAGCTCCTCGGCTGCTCGTTTCGCTGCGCTAAAAAGAAAGGCTCCTTTTCCCGCATTCTCGTGCTCTCGCACAAAGCGGATCAGGGGATCGGTGCTGTTCGTTACATAGCAGGCAGTGGCCAGTACTACTCTGTTGTGCAGACGCTCCAAACTCAATAGTCCACGCCCTCCCAGGTGTCGCGGGAGGTATATTCGCGGGACAGAGGACTTAGGATGCAGGCTTCTCTCCATATTCATCCTTTTGCGGGTCTTCGTGTCGATTTCCTTCAGCTCGTTCGCTTTCCAGTGTATAGCACCAAAGGTGTATAATAACAATGGGACCGCAAGCATGTTTGTGGCAGCGACTTTGTTCTTGCCGGACAGTTCTGACGACCAGATCTGCCGGAGTCGGTGCAAATACTTGCGGCGGAGACACTCTTTAACCAATGCTGCCTCTTGGACGTGACGCTGCGCCACTCCAAGGTAGGTATAAGTATCTCCGGCATGCAGTTGTCGCAAGATGCTCCCATCAACGACCTGTTCCTCATCTCCACTATCTCCGCTTCGTCCTTTCTTGAGATGAACCAATGCACATTTGTCTGTCCCGAACTCCATTCCGATAGCATGACTGTACTCCTGCACCACCCTCAGAGATTGTTGTAGTTCGCGTTGGCCGGAGGCATAAAGTTTTAGGTCATTCATATAAAACAGATGGGTGACCTTGTGCCTCCGGTTATTGGGCGTGCCACAGCTGTATCCTTTAGTATTTCTCAGCGCTATGGACAGAGGCAAAAGTGAGATGCAAAAGAGCAAGGGACTCAAGGAGTCTCCTTGGAAGACACCTCTTTTCAATGACATCAACTCTGTCTGAACCCGAGTTTCACCTGATGTTATGGTAAACCGGGTCTTCCAGAGTGGCATCAGTTGTTTGATGCATCCCACTATCTGATTATCCACCGAAAGACATTCCAACAGCCGCACAATGAGGTTATGAGACGTGCTGTCGAATGCCTTGCGATAGTCAATCCAGGCCATAGAAAGGTTTCGCTTGTACTGCACAGAGTCCTGCGTGACACATCGGTCAATCAACAGGTTCTCCTTGCAGCCAGCTACTCCTTTCTTTGACCCTCTCTGTTCATACACGTCGAGAAATACAGGATTCACAGCTTGAAGGAGACGCATGTACAAGATTCTGGTGAAGAGCTTGTAACACGCGTTCAGACATGTTATTGGCCTGTAGTTTTTGGGATCAGACAAATCTCCGGTCTTCGGGAGAAGCACGGTTCGACCCTCGACAAACCAAACCGGAATTGGCTGCTCCTGATTTAGCCACGAGTTAAAAACTCTAGCTAAATGCCGGTGGCAACTGGGGAATTTTTTCCACCAGTAGGTGTTTATGCCATCCGGGCCAGGAGCTGCGAAATTCTTTGCGCCTCGTAAGGCGTCAAGAATTTCTTCCGTGTTTATCGGGTGACGCAGTACATTCAAGTTAGGAGTCCTCCTACAAACGGACTCGAACTGCGCCAAGGCCGGAGTGTCTGCTGAGAGAGGTTTGGGCTGTTCCAAAAGGCTTCCACGCGATCAGCAGTTGGCGGCTGCTCTATGGCTGGAGGCGGCTGTTGGAAAAGGCGAGAAGGTCTTTCGTAGAACATTCTGTTCTGTTCCAGACCTCTCGCCCGCGCCACCAACGATCGATTATTATGTTTAAAACAAAAAAGTGCAGCCCGGGCTCCGACACACCGGGCTGCTGTTCCATTACCCAATGACTACTCCTCACACCGTGAGGTGAGCAATCACTGGGTCCGCGAATCGTGCGCCCTAAGTAGACGAAGGGACCCAAGGATGACTGCCTTCTGCATTCTGGCGGCTAAGATGTGCGCCGCCGCACGGCACACCGGTATTTTGCGCAGTGCAGAGAGCAGCGTATTCCTCATTCCACGTAGGGATCCAATGACCATAACCAGCAGACTTACAGTGTAGTGTTATTATGTTTTCTTTCAAGCTTCTCTCGCATGACTGCGGTAGCAGCAAATGTTGACGGGCTGTGCCAAGTCAACACCTGAACTATTACTGATCGGAATTCAAGAAAGATCGTACTATATTACAGGTTTTAAGGATTACAGACTTTTGGAATATTTTGTGTAACTTTTCGTCCAGGCCTAGCTGGTGCAGGTGTGGTGTGAATGTGTCAGGTGTAAGGCCTGAGACCGACATAATTAGGGGGACAATAATAACTTTGTTTTGTTTCCAGAGTCATTTTACTTCTATGGCAAGGTCGGTGTATTTAGATATCTTCCCAGCGTAGGTGGTTTGAACATTCGTGTCATTAGGGATAGCAATATCTATTAAATAGGTAACTTTGTCTGCCTTCGATTGAAAAACTATATCTGGTCTATTGGCTGGGATAGTTTTGTCTGTGTGTATTTCGACGTCCCAGTATAGTTTGTATTGATTGTTGTCGAGTACTGATGTCGGTGTATAACTATAATATGGATCTGTGTTTTCGATTAGTTTGTTAGTTGTGGCTAGGGCTTGGTGTATGATTTTGGCTGCAGAGTTATGTCTGGCCGTGTACTCGGTTCCAGCGAGGGTCTTGCATGCACTTGTTATATGATCTATTGTTTCCTTCTGTTGGTGGCATTTTCTGCAGTTATCGTTGGTTACGGATGGATCCTTAATTATGTATTTTTTGTAGTTTCTCGTCGCAATTACTTGGTCCTGAATAGCAAGTATAAAACCCTCCAAGTATATGACTGTTTTTCATTTATGTGATCTTGTGTGATTCGGTATCTATGTTTGCCCTGAAGTGCTTTCTGCGACCAGGTGTTTATTTTTTCTTGTTGTGATTCTATGGGATTGTGTGTGTCTGCTGCGTGGTCTGGACTGGAGAGGGTGAGTGGTGTATAGTTCTTGTCTGCTTTGACTATTGCCCTATGTAAATTTGTTTGTTTGCTCTGAAAGAAATGTCTGAGTGTTTTTATTTGTTTTGTGTGGAGTGACTGTAAATCTATAATTCCTCTGCCGCCTTGTTTTCTATCTATGGTAAGCCTTTCTTTGCATGCGTTCGGATGTGACATCCTGTGTTTCGTGAGTTCTGTCCGTATGAGGATTTGGATGTTTTCTATGTCAGTGTGCGACCACTTGATGATGCCGAAGGAGTATGTAAGGACCGGTATCGCGAATGTGTTAATGGCTTTTGTAAGATTTCTGGAATTTAGTTTTGTTTTTAGTAGCTTAATGAGGCGGTCTCTAAACTCTTGTGTTAGTTGTTCTTTGACTTTTGAGTGGTCTATCTTAACACTTTGATTGAAACCCAGGTACTTGTATGTTTCGTCCTTGTCCATGTTGTCAAGTGTTTGGCCAGTTACTATTTCGCGTTCTTGATGGCTCTTCCACTGACCTTTGTTGATGTGGAGCACCTTACACTTACTCATTCCGAATTCCATCCTTACGTCTGACGTGCAAACTTCCGTTATTCTGAGCAATTCTCTCAGTTGTACTTCAGTGGCTGCATATAGCTTTATATCATCCATGTAGAGGAGATGATTGATTTTATGTTGATTAACTTTCTGGTGTCTAATGTTGAAACCACAATTTGTGTTGTTGAGTGCGTTGGAGAGCGGATTTAAACAGAGGCAGAACCACAGTGAACTGAGAGAGTCACCCTGGAAGATACCGCGTCTTATGTGTAGCTCCTCCGTCTGAATATGGCCGTGCTGAGTTTTGAGGTGTATATTGGTGCGCCATGTTTCCATGGTTCTTGTAAGAAACTGACGAAGACCTGGGTTGATTTTATATATTTGTAAGGTTTTCTTTAGCCAGCTGTGGGGTACAGAGTCAAACGCTTTTTTATAATCTATAAAACAGGTATGAAGATTCCTGTGTTCTTTTCTAGTCTGCTCCATGATCACACTATCAATGATCAGTTGTTCTTTGCAGCCTTGGCTTTGTTTTCTGCATCCTTTTTGTTCTTCAGTAAGGATGCTGTTTTGCGTAAGATGTTGTTCAATCCTTCTGCATATTGTAGCGGTGACGATCTTGTATAAGGTGGGGAGACATGTGATTGGGCGGTAGTTGGCAGGGTTCTTGGTATCTGCGTTTTTGGGTTTAATATACGTTATGCCCTGTGTGAGGAATTTGGGAAACCTTTCAGGTTGGATTATGGCTTTATTGATTTGGTTGGCAAGCATTTCATATGTTGCACTGAATTGCTTGTACCAGAAATTTTGCACATTATCCACGCCTGGGCACTTCCAATTGTGGGTATGTTTTATCGTCTCAGCTATTTCCTCTGGTGTAAGAGTAATGTCTCCCTGCTCCTCTATATGCTGATGTTTTTCCTCTTCTTGTTTGATCCATGGAGCGTTTTCATTATGTGTTTTGGGTTCTGACCATAGGCTTCTGCAAAACTCAGTTAACTCAAGTTTACTAGGAGGTTCTATTGTTGTAATCTGGTTGTCGGGTGTTATCTTTTGGTAGAACTGTTTTTCACTTTTCTGAAAAAGATTGTTAGCATCCTTTCTGGCATTGGACTCGTTGTATCTCCGGAGTCTAGCTGCATAGACTGCAAGCTTCTGTTTAAGGGTATCAGCTATTTCTGGTATTGTCTGTTGTGGTGACTTGGACTTGAGTATATTAACAGTTCTTTGTACGCGCTTCGAGGGGTTGTTATTGTTGGTGTATTGCGCGAGGTGTGCCAGATCCTTTCTGATTGTGCTAATTTTATTTTCAATTCTTGTTTGCCATTTAGGTTTAGATCTTTGGGTTGTGCGGTCTGTAGACCGTTTTGGAAGTTTTTGGCCGTTAAGTATGAGTGTAGTTGTTGCGGCAGCATATATAACGGTATGGATGTCTTCTAGTGTACTGTCGTTTGTTATAAATTGTGGTATTACGTTAGCATTTATTGAGTGTAATATTTGTTGGGTGTTGTTCTTAAAAATTAGTCGGGGCAGTGGATCTCGTAGTGTAGGGTTGGTGCCGCACCATTTGTCGAATTGTATGTTCATCACTTGTTCGGCAGATTGTGTGATAGAAGGCGGCCGAATAATGTTTCGGTTTTGTGTGGTTGTGGAAGGTGAGTTAGTGAATGTTGTGCTTGGTGTATCTGGTGTATGTTCATGTTCGGGATTAATTTCGAAGTTTATGTTGGTCTTATTGGTTGTGGTTGTGTCTGGAGTATGGTTATTTCGGGATTGAATGTTTTGTGTCTCCGTAATTAATCCAACCATATTTATTTCGTTGGATACCGGATCTTTTTTGCTGGTTTTGTTGGTCGTATCGGTGTTTGGGGACTGGTTATTTTGGGTATGTACGTGTTGTGTCTTCGTGACTGATTCAGAAGCTAGCGAATCATTCGGTTGAACTGTATTTGTTTCGTCTGCTACAAGATTCTTTATTGCTTGTAGTTCTAGAGGTGTAAGGCGGTTGTTTTTTGTGATGACTCGTTTTTGGTCGATCAGCCTTTGTTCAGTTACACGTGTTGAGAGGTGCGGGTATTGTGCTGTAAACAGCCTGTGAAATTCATGTCTGTAGCCTGTGGAAATGGTTTCCAGTTTTGTAGCGGTATAGTAACAGTGCATTACAGATTTGTTCATTTCAGTTGTCCACTGTAAGCGCTGTCTTGGTTTGCCAGCTTTAGTGGTTGCCGGCTGTACCGGCAAAACATCCGCAGCTGGGTTGTTTGCTATTGGTTGTTCTGGGGTTTGGATTTGAGGTTCAGGTGAGTTTAATCGACGTACCCTAGGCCGTCGTTGGTTCTTTGCAAAAGTAACTTTATCCATCGCGTTCCCACGAGTAGGGACGATCTAAAAGTCGCTCTCCCGGGTGACGCCCATTCCGGAAGAGAAGGGACTTATATTTACTCCGAAGTTGGCCCAAGGTGCTCCGGAGGATTTGCGACTTTACTGTCGGGTTTTGTTGAGGCTTTCTCCTCGCGAGCCGGCCGGTTAAGGCAAGCCCCCCGGTTGCGTATCCCTCACAACGTTCCCCAGCCACGCCTTGCCGAGGTCGTTGAAGTGTACTCCTTTCTTTGACCCTCTCTGTTCATACACGTCGAGAAAGACAGGATTCACAGCTTGAAGGAGACGCATGTACAAGATTCTGGTGAAGAGCTTGTAACACGCGTTCAGACATGTTATTGGCCTGTAGTTTTTGGGATCAGACAAATCTCCGGTCTTCGGGAGAAGCACGGTTCGACCCTCGACAAACCAAACCGGAATTGGCTGCTCCTGATTTAGCCACGAGTTAAAAACTCTAGCTAAATGCCGGTGGCAACTGGGGAATTTTTTCCACCAGTAGGTGTTTATGCCATCCGGGCCAGGAGCTGCGAAATTCTTTGCGCCTCGTAAGGCGTCAAGAATTTCTTCCGTGTTTATCGGGTGACGCAGTACATTCAAGTTAGGAGTCCTCCTACAAACGGACTCGAACTGCGCCAAGGCCGGAGTGTCTGCTGAGAGAGGTTTGGGCTGTTCGTAAATGTCCCTACAAAAGGCCTCCACGCGATCAGCAGTTGGCGGCTGCTCTATGGCTGGAGGCGGCTGTTGGAAAAGGCGAGAAGGTCTTTCGTAGAACATTCTGTTCTGTTCCAGACCTCTCGCCCGCGCCACCAACGATCGATTATTATGTTTAAAACAAAAAAGTGCAGCCCGGGCTCCGACACACCGGGCTGCTGTTCCATTACCCAATGACTACTCCTCAAACCGTGAGGTGAGCAATCACTGGGTCCGCGAATCGTGCGCCCTAAGTAGACGAAGGGACCCAAGGATGACTGCCTTCTGCATTCTGGCGGCTAAGATGTGCGCCGCCGCACGGCACACCGGTATTTTGCGCAGTGCAGAGAGCAGCGTATTCCTCATTCCACCTAGGGATCCAATGACCATAACCAGCAGACTTACAGTGTAGTGTTATTATTCACAAAACACAAAAAGTGCAGCCCGGGCTCCGACACACCGGGCTGCTGTTCCATTACCCAATGACTACTCCTCACACCGTGAGGTGAGCAATCACTGGGTCCGCGAATCGTGCGCCCTAAGTAGACGAAGGGACCCAAGGATGACTGCCTTCTGCATTCTGGCGGCTAAGATGTGCGCCGCCGCACGGCACACCGGTATTTTGCGCAGTGCAGAGAGCAGCGTATTCCTCATTCCACCTAGGGATCCAATGACCATAACCAGCAGACTTACAGTGTAGTCTGGCCAGAGCCTGCGAAGTTGTCCGAGCAACTCCTGATATTTGGTCCGCTTTTCCTCCTCCTTAGAGACGATGTTCACTTCGGCAGGCGCCGAAAACTCAATAACGAACATCGTCTTCTGTTGGTGGTCGAGAAGGACTATGTCGGGCTTGTTTGCCTGTACAAGCTCGAGCGTGGGGAACGAGTAGTTCCAGTAAATCCGGCATCTCTCGTTCTCCACAACGGACTCTATATCCCCTGGAGCGTATGGCAGCACCGGTGTCTCATCGATACCGTATGAGTGCCTTAAATGATAGTAGAGCACTCGTAGAGCCGCGTTGTGCCGATGGACGTAAGCCGTCCCAGCATACGTCTTACACGCCGACAAGAGATGCATAAGCGTCTCTGGCGCCTGTCGGCAAGCTCTACAATGGGTGTCGGGTACATCTACACCCATAACCCTTCTACGGTATACCAAGGTGTTGAAGACACCGTCTTGGCAAGCCATTATAAAGCCCTCAGTCTCCGACTTCAACCCACTAGACCTTAGGAAAGAGAAGGTCAACTGCTCAGACAAGCCATGCTCTTCTAGATGTTTGTAGAAGATTCCATGCATTGGCTTATCTTTATGAAGTCTTAAGAGGAAGTCGACTTCGGCAGTTTTAATGTGGGATTTTAATTCTGCGGGAGCAAGTTCCGTAATGGACTGCTGACACCTCCGCTTGAAGTCGAGTGTGAGGCTGAGCTCCTCGGCTGCTCGTTTCGCTGCGCTAAAAAGAAAGGCTCCTTTTCCCGCATTCTCGTGCTCTCGCACGAAGCGGATCAGGGGATCGGTGCTGTTCGTTACATAGCAGGCAGTGGCCACTACTACTCTGTTGTGCAGACGCTCCAAACTCAATAGTCCACGCCCTCCCAGGTGTCGCGGGAGGTATATTCGCGGGACAGAGGACTTAGGATGCAGGCTTCTCTCCATATTCATCCTTTTGCGGGTCTTCGTGTCGATTTCCTTCAGCTCGTTCACTTTCCAGTGTATAGCACCAAAGGTGTATAATAACAATGGGACCGCAAGCATGTTTGTGGCAGCGACTTTGTTCTTGCCGGACAGTTCTGACGACCAGATCTGCCGGAGTCGGTGCAAATACTTGCGGCGGAGACACTCTTTAACCAATGTTGCCTCTTGGACATGACGCTGCGCCACTCCAAGGTAGGTATAAGTATCTCCGGCATGCAGTTGTCGCAAGATGCTCCCATCGACGAGCTGTTCCTCATCTCCACTATCTCCGCTTCGTCCTTTCTTGAGATGAACCAATGCACATTTGTCTGTCCCGAACTCCATTCCGATAGCATGACTGTACTCCTGCACCACCCTCAGCGATTGTTGTAGTTCGCGTTGGCCGGAGGCATAAAGTTTTAGGTCATCCATATAAAACAGATGGGTGACCTTGTGCCTCCGGTTATTGGGCGTGCCACAGCTGTATCCTTTAGTATTTCTCGGCGCTATGGACAGAGGCGAAAGTGAGATGCAAAAGAGCAAGGGACTCAAGTAGTCACCTTGGAAGACACCTCTTTTCAATGACACCAACTCTGTCTGAACCCGAGTTTCACCTGATGTTATGGTGAACCGGGTCTTCCAGAGTGGCATCAGTTGTTTGATGCACCCCACTATCTGATTATCCACCGAAAGACATTCCAACAGCCGCACAATGAGCTCATGAGACGTGCTGTCGAATGCCTTGCGATAGTCAATCCAGGCCATAGAAAGGTTCCGCTTGTACTGCACAGAGTCCTGCGTGAGACATCGGTCAATCAGCAGGTTCTCCTTGCAGCCAGCTACTCCTTTCTTTGACCCTCTCTGTTCATACGCGTCGAGAAATACAGGATTCACAGCTTGAAGGATACGCATGTACAAGGTTCTGGTGAAGAGCTTGTAACACGCGTTCAGACATGTTATTGGCCTGTAGTTTTTGGGATCAGACAAATCTCCGGTCTTCGGGAGAAGCACGGTTCGACCCTCGACAAACCAAGCCGGAATTGGCTGCTCCTGATTTAGCCACGAGTTAAAAACTCTAGCGAAATGCCGGTGGCAACTGGGGAATTTTTTCCACCAGTAGGTGTTTATGCCATCCGGGCCAGGAGCTGCGAAATTCTTTGCGCCTCGTAAGGCGTCAAGAATTTCTTCCGTGTTTATCGGGTGACGCAGTACATTCAAGTTAGGAGTCCTCCTACAAACGGACTCAAACTGCGCCAAGGCCGGAGTGTCTGCTGAGAGAGGTTTGGGTTGTTCGTAAATGTCCCTCCAAAAGGCCTCCACGCGATCAGCAGTTGGCGGCTGCTCTATGGCTGGAGGCGGCTGTTGGAAAAGGCGAGAAGGTCTTTCGTAGAACATTCTGTTCTGCTCCAGACCTCTCGCCCGCGCCACCAACGATCGCTTAGCAGCGATTAGCATCCGTATCCTGTCAAGACAGTGTTGCTTGACAACAACCAGTACCGCTTGACTGAGTGTATGATGGTCGCGCCTTAACCCGTAGGCTATCTGGCGCACTCGGCGCGTAAAAGGCTTCCCAGCCGCTCTATATTCCATCACACACTGGATACGGGATGCTTCCTGGCGAGCCAACTGGATTTTCGCTTCCATTTGGCGCACCCGTCTCTGTGCTCTCTCAACAGGAGAGTCTCTCACTCTCCCCTGTCTAGCTAGCCTCAGAGCCGCAGCGTAAATTTCGCAATTGATGCTCCAAATGTCAGAGGCCTCCGATAGACGTTCACCCACAACCTCATCCTCTCTCTTCAAATCTGCCAGCTTCAAGGACCTTCCGTTGTTATGCAAGGCCCTTCGGTCCCTGAAATCCCCAGGTGAGACGACTTGGTCGATTTCCCTCTCAGCGGGCCTTACCGGCGAACTTTCAGCCTGGTTAACAGGCCTTCCGTCCGCCGAAGGGGCAGGCTGAGCTGGAGCACGAACATATCCCTGCCTCCGGAGGTACGATACATAATCTCGCAAATTCTGAGAGGTAAGCGTGCTATGCTCTGGGTGCATTTCACACCACCTCTCATACATGCGGGACATGTATCCCCTACGGCGCGGGCTACTGCTCTCGTAGCAGCTCAGTAGGTCATCCTTGAGCTCCGTCGTCCACCTAAAACGGTCCATGTCATTGCGGGGGTCGTCAACAGGGCAATTCGAAGCACCGCCACCTTGCCCAACGCCGGTTTCCGAAACCGGCTCGGTGTGGGTGCTTTTCTTCCGGGGTGGTCGAACCCGAAGATAGGGCCCGTCAGGTGGTTGGCCTTAGGGCCCCCAGACGACATTTCCGGAGGCAGCCGTCCAAATTGCCTCCTGAGGATGCACCTGCGAAGGTTGCCGGCTGGATTACATCCTTGGGCTTCGGTATACCCTGCGGTGTCGCCACGCACCGGATAGCCTACTGATGTTGGGTGGCTTCCTGCGGGTGTATTATCAGCCGCCCCTAACATGGAGTCAGACGCTGTCGGAGTACCGCTCCTCACATGGAGATCCGTCGTGTCCGAATTGTTGAGGAATAGCCGATCCTCTGGATGCAGACGCTATTCCACCGTGCTAGTTTTGGTCCGCCCCGGGTATTTGATTTCCCCGGTACCACCCATATCTGGGAGGCGTTCCCCTATCCGCCACCTTGGGGAGGCGCCACTGAGGGGATCTAGCAACCCCTCGCGGTGTAGTGTTATTATTATTATTATTATCATCTGACTTTCTAAGTTCCTCTCGCATAGTTGCGGTAGCAACAAGTGTTGACGGGCTGTGCCAAGTCAACACCCGGACTGTTATTGATCGGAATTTAGGAAGGATCGTACAATATTACAGGTCTTTAGGATTACAGACTTTTGGAATACTTTGTGTAACTTTTCGTCCAGGCCCAACTGTTGAAGGTGTTGTGTAAACGTGCTTGGTGTAAGGCCTGAGACAGACATAATCAGGGGAACAATTGTGACTTTGTTTTGTTTCCAAAGTCGTTTTATTTCCATGGCAAGGTCCGTGTATTTAGATATCTTCCCAGCGTAGGTGTTTTGGATATTCACATCATTGGGAATGGCAATATCTATCAAATAGGTAATTTTGTCGGCCTTTGACTGGAAAACTATATCTGGTCTATTGGCTGGGATAGTCTTGTCTGTATGTATTTCAACGTCCCAGTATAGTTTGTATTGATCGTTTTCGAGTACTGATGTCGGAGTGTAATTGTAATACGGATCTGTGTTTTCTATTAGCTTGTTTGTTGTGGCTAATGCTTGGTGTATGACCTTGGCCGCAGAGTTATGTCTGGCTGTGTATTCGGTACCGGCAAGAGTTTTGCACCCGCTTGTTATGTGATCTATTGTTTCTTTTTGTTGTTGACATTTTCTGCAATTATCGTCTGTTATGGATGGATGTTTAATTATATATTTTTTGTAGTTTCGTGTTGCAATCACTTGGTCCTGGATAGCAAGCATGAAGCCCTCCGTTTCTGGGAATAGCTGGCCATCCTGCAACCAGGCGTATGACTGTTTTTGGTTAATGTGGTCTTGGGTGACACGGTATCTATGTTTGCCGTGCAGTGCTTTCTGCGACCAGGTGTTTATTTTTTCTTGTTGTGATTGGATATGATTGTATGTGTCTGCTACGTGATCTGGACTAGAGAGGTTAAGTGGTGTATAGTTTTTGTCTGCTTTTACTATTGCTTTATGTAAGTTAGTTTGTTTGGTGTGGAAGAAATGTCTGAGTGTTTGTATCTGTGTTGTGCGAAGTGACTGTATATCTATAATTCCTCTGCCACCTAGTTTTCTGTCTATGACGAGCCTCTCCTTGCAAGCGTTCGGATGTGACATCCTGTGTTTTGTGAGTTCTGTTCGTATAAGTATATGGATGTTTTCTATGTCCGTGTGTGACCACTTGATGATGCCAAAGGAGTATGTGAGTACCGGTATCGCAAATGTATTAATGGCTTTTGTGAGATTTTTAGAATTCAATTTTGTTTTTAATAGTTTAATGAGGCGGTCTTTAAACTCTTGTGTTAGTTGTGCCTTAACTTGTGTATGGTCTATCTTAACGTTCTGATTGAAGCCCAGGTACTTGTACGTTTCGTCTTTATCCATGTTGTCCAGTGGTTGGCCAGTTACTACTTCCTTTTCGGGTTGGTTTTTCCATTGGCCTTTATTGATGTGGAGCACCTTGCATTTACTCATTCCGAATGGAGAAGTTTACTATATTTTTTTTATTAGATGAAAAGAAAATATAAGGAAAATAAAAGAACAGCGTGAAAGAAATATGAATATATCTGTAAAGATAAGAAAGTTATGATGTTTCAAAGTCGCGCTCCGCAGGAATATTTTTGGCCCGTCTGACCGAGTGGCGTGACGTCACGATTCCGTAGCCAGTTCGGGCCGCCGCTGCCGGGGCGCGACGCGACGTATGAAACAGCACACACAGCGTGGTGGTGGCGTGAGCTGACAACAACCAATCGCCTCATTTGTTTTCTGGTTTAGTGCATATCAAGCCATTATGATGAGTGACATAAGAAAAGGATGTTATAAATATTGCATTGTCCCAAAGTGTATCAGCACAACGATTAAAACACCTAACAAAGTGTTTTTCAACGTACCTTTGCATGCAAACAGTAGGAAGAAATGGTGCAAAGTCATGAAACGTGACTTAATTGGACCAAAAAGTGTAAAATATGTTTGCGAAGATCATTTTGATGTGAGTATACTATTTATCTTCTATTGATACGTATTAATAAATTATCAACTATATGGGTAGCTTCACTGGTTACTAAAAATTACTTTACCTAACGGTAAATCAAATTGGTTAGTTACATTAACAATCTTATTATCAGATACCTTGGAATCGCCAGAAAACTGTTCGTAATATGTATTCTGAATTACTTTTTATGTTATGTAATTATATATTTTCGGATGCGTAACTTATGTTTTTGTTGTTACAGCTTGAAAATGATACTGAAAATCTAATTAAATATAAATTAGTCGGTGGTACATTAAAGCTGAAAAGTGAAGTATGCCCTCATAAGTTTGACTGTCAAAAAGTTGTTCATCCTAGAAAAAAACTCGGAGCATATGAAAAAAGGCGACGCGCAGAATGTATAGAAAATTTATTGCAGAACGATACTCCATCGACCTCAAGTTGGCAACCTTTCGAAGTAGTTCAGTGTGATTCAGTATATGAAGAGCCGGATGTACTAGAAGATCCACTATCTAAGGATTGCATAGTGGATGTATCAGATAATTCCGACAAAAAATTTAAACATAAAAAAGTGCAAGTTGACTTCAAAGTTAAACAAAAAGATCAAAAAGTGCAAACAATCATGAGAAGGAAAAAAAACAGCTATACAGAAAATAGGGGTGTGATCACCATTCCGCAATCACCCGAGAGTTCTCCTTCAAAAGCATCAGTATCTTCTGAGAGCTGCTACAGTTCAGTTAGTAATACTTTAAATGGAACAGTCATCCCTCAGTATTGCAAAGATACAATAACAAAAATATCAACAAATGCTGGTTTTTATTTGGGTTTACCAGAAGACGTTTATTTTCTAACGAAACTATTATCAGAAAGCGTTTCTAGGCCAATAAGAGATATTTTAATAACACTGAAAAAAATTCGGCTAAATGATTCATATGAATGCTTATCCATAGATTTTCAACTAAGCAAAAGCTCAGTTGGTAAAATATTTGATAAGGCTATTCCACTAATAGCCAATCGTATGAAACAATTGATTTTCTTCCCACCTGTCAACGATATTTATGAGAAACTGCCCATATCGTTTAGAAAAAGATATTCCAAAACAGTAAGCATTTTGGATTGCTTCGAAATACGAATTGAAAGACCTTCAAGTGCAGCACAGCAGGCTTTAACATGGTCTGAGTATAAACACTGTAATACCTTCAAATATTTGATTTCTATTACTCCTGATGGGCTAATCAACTATATTTCGGATGGTTATGGGGGACGAGCAAGTGACACGATAATATTTGAAGATTGTGACTTATTGCAAAATTTGTCATCGGGATGTTCTGTTATGGCTGACAGAGGATTTAAGAATATATGTAAACTGTTAGAAACTAAAAGATGTAACCTAATAAGACCTCCAAGCGTTAGCGCTGACAAAACTAGCTCGAAATTAGAAGTAATGGAAACAAAACGTATAGCAGCTCTACGCATAAATGTTGAGAGAACTATAGGAAGATTGAGGAATTTTTCGATGGTAGCACCTCACGCTTGTATCGATACCAAGATGATTTATTTGTTAGATGAAATTGTTGTGATTGCCTGTGGCATGGTTAATGTTCAACATCAATTAATAAACATGTAAAGAATTATCGTTATGTATTTATACAGGAATCATTGCGTCAAAAACATGCTTCCAGAACAAATTACATTCGTTTATCAAATTCATACAATATGCTGCATTATAAAGTATTTCATACACATCGACTTGTTTAGATGTTTCAAAATCCTCGTGAGCTATGCAGAAAAAAGCTTTCTTCTTATTCGCAAAGTGCATTTGCAGTTGAACCTGTGCTTCACATTTTGGTGTTAGAATTTGCGAGTTGATATAATTTGTAATGTTTTTCTTTTTCAATGGACATTTGATCTCAACTACATGTTCTTCTGTTACACCATCTGGAGATGCTCCCAATATAGGGTGTTCATTTGAAAGAAAGAAACCGCACTTCTCTATTTTAATATTTTTTAATTTTTCAACCTGCATCCTCACTTCTTGTTCTAAGCATTTTCCTACAATGGAAATAATATTATAATATTAACAATAAATAATCTGCATCCGCATATCAAAATGAGTGACTAATATTAAATACCTCTTTTTATAGCAATCGGTTCTCTAAACTGATATGATCCTAAGATTTTTTCCATTAGCACACCATCAAAAGTTTTACATTTAGATGCTTCATGAGCCGTAATTCTGCCGTACCGTAGCTCGAACCATAATGGGGAGTCAGATTGATCTTTGGTCGCTTTCTCGATCAAAATACACTGCTGTTCAGAAATGTTGTGCTTGCAAAATTCTATGAATTCTTTCACACATAAAATATTGTTACTACTATTATATTTACAAAGCAGATAGTGCAGCGAACCTTTCATCTCTATGCGAACATCAGTAAAGTAAGTCATTAGTTGTGTCTTGTTATTTTGTCGTCTTTTACATTCGTTGACGAATTTATTCAAAAAGCTCGGGTCTTCTTCAGTGTTTGAATTTGCAGAACTTTCATTTTTAAAGTCTTTGGCTTTGATAAATTTAATACTGCTTCCAACTTTAGATAATGCCGGTTTCATCCAATAACACTTTACTGAAGTACTTGCGGGTTCCTCACTTTTTTTAAAAAGCCATATCAAAAAAACTACTGAGTGTTTACATCCACCTTGCTTAGCTGCACAATCGTGACACAAAACACTTTCAATCGTCTCGTCATTTTCGTCACAGACCAATGTGCAGTGGTAAGGTTTGCTTTTCACTTTGTGTTCAGGTGTAACTCTGCATTTTACAATGCATTTAGTGCCTTCACGTTTCACCTGCACATACCCTATAGCATCTTCTCTATAGGATTCCCTGCCTGCCCTGAAAAGAATATTGATATTGAAGTATTTTCCGCAAACCGCTACTGAGGGACATGCACACTGACTTGAAGTTTATGGAACTTTTCACAGGCTGTTGTATATTTTTTTTTTCACTAACTGTAGTTACCTATAATGGTGGCATAATTTTACTTTGCATAACACGTCAGTTTAAGCAGATACTTACTTCCAAAGTTTCACGCCTTTAATTTCAGCACTTGTGTATGAAGAATTGGTTGAAAAAAATTCCATCACTGTGTAAATATCAATTTTAGGAAGATTGTCACTTTGTCCTTTTACAAATCCTTCTTCCATTATGGTCAAAATCTAAACAACTCTTATTTAAAAATCAAAAATAAATTACGTCTGATGCGTTCTGTTATCATGCGTTCTGCACAGCGGTAACTAACAGACTAACGTTAAACGTACACGGGAACACGGGTCTATGGCAGCGCGAGGCCTCGAACGGCTGGCTAAGCGGATTCAGGAATCGTGACGTCACAGGCAAATTGAAGGCGGCAACTATTTCGCGCTGAATATGCAAACTTTAATTATTGATTTCTCTGCCATTTATTGACGGATTTCGAAAATTTTTTCACTGACTCATTATTTTTCGTCTATATTTTATGGATACTCAACTGCTTATTTAATTATGAGCATCATGAGACTTCTCCATTCCATCTTGATGTCTGATGTATAAACTTCTGTTATTTTGAGTAATTCTCTCAGTTGTACTTCTGTGGCGGCATATAGTTTTATATCATCCATGTACAGGAGATGATTGATTTCGTGTTGATCTGCTTTATGGTGTCTGATGTTGAAACCATGGTTTGTGCTGTTAAGTGTGTTGGAGAGCGGATTTAGGCAGAGGCAGAACCATAGTGAACTAAGAGAGTCACCCTGGAAGATGCCGCGTCGTATATGTAGCTCATCCGTTTGAATATGGCCATCGTGAGTTTGAAGGTGTATGTTTGTTCGCCATGTTTCCATGGTGCTCTTAAGAAACTGACGAAGTCCTGGGTTGATTTTATATATTTGAAGTGTTTTCATTAGCCAGCTATGGGGTACAGAGTCGAATGCTTTTTTGTAATCTATGAAACAGGTATGGAGATTCCTATGCTCTTTTCTAGTTTGCTCCATGATCACACTATCAATTATAAGTTGTTCCTTACAACCCTGGCTGTGTTTTCTACATCCTTTTTGTTCTTCAGTCAGGATGTTGTTTTGCATTAGGTGTTGTTCAATTCTTCTGCATATTGTTGCAGTGATAATTTTGTACAAGGTGGGGAGACAAGTGATTGGGCGGTAGTTGGCAGGGTTCTTGGTATCTGCATTTTTGGGTTTTATATACGTTATTCCTTGTGTGAGGAATTTGGGAAGCCTATTAGGTTGGAGTATGGCTTTATTGATTTGGTCTGTCAGCATTTCGTATGTTGAACTGAATTGTTTGTACCAAAAGTTTTGCACATTATCAACGCCTGGACACTTCCAATTGTGAGTATGTTTTATCGTTTCAGCTATTTCCTCAGTTGTAAGAATAACGTTTCCCTGCTCCGTTATGTGTTGATGTTTTGTCTCTTCTTGTCTGATCCATGGAGCATTTTCATTATGGGTTTTGGGTTCTGACCATAGGCTTCTCCAAAATGCAGTTAATTCTTGTCTGCTTGGAGGTTCTATTGTTGTTATCTGGTTGTTTGATGTTATTTTTTGGTAGAACTGCTTTTCACTTTTCTGAAATAGATTATTAGCATCCTTTCTGTCGTTGGATTCGTTGTATCTGCGGAGTCTAGCGGCATAAACTGCAAGTTTTGTTTAAGTGTATCAGCTATTTCTGGTATTGATTTTTGTGGTGACTTTGATTTCATTATATTTATTGTTCTTTGTATGTGTTTTGAAGGATGGTTGTTATTGATGGAGTATTGCGCGAGGTGTGCCAGATCCTTTCTGAGCGTGCTGATTTTGTTTTCTATTCTTATTTGCCATTTAGGTTTAGCTCTATTGCTTCGCTGGTCTTTATTATTATTATTAATATTGTATCTTAATGTCAACGGTTGTTAAAATTGCAAGATGATTCTGTTGGAAGTAATTTAATTATTTTTGCTGACGGTATTTCAAGCTGGGAGCTCCAAAATGCTGCTGCAGTTGAGCTGTTGAAGATAGGAAGGATTAACAACGATATGGAGCAGAAGGAGATGATCGAGCTTCGGAGCTAAGGAAGGTTATGAGTCTGTATCTATTAGCCGGTATTCGCGCACAAAGCCTAGCTTTCTGCGAACTATGACTAATATAGGCATTTTATGTAGACCCAGGCTTGCCCATCGTGTATACAAGGTCTTATTTTTCTCATTCTATGTATAATTATTAGTCATAACTATTGTAGTAGGAATTGATATTTGAATAAACACTATCTATCTATCTTTCAGATAGATTGTGACACAAAAACACTACTACAAATACACAACTGCTAAAAATGGTAGGAAAAGTTGTGAATCTAAATTTCTTTAAATCCTTCTTTTCATAAATAACAGGCTATTCAAGCGAAGAGAATAATTTTTTATAGAAAGGAACTCCTTTCATGTTTCTAACATGTAATCTTATCCACAGATCTGACAAGTGGTGAATATATACCAACCAGTAATTATAAGCTTTGTGACCATTTATGCAAGACAGGCCACTGCTGTGATATAAATGCAATCTGCACTTGTGGGACGTCAACTGGACATTACACATGCTTATGTCAACAAGGCTTCTACGGTTCAGGACTGAGAAACTCGTGTTTCCGTAAGTTACTAAGTTTATCACTAACTGTACCTAAATGAATCGAGCTTACTAACGTTAAAAAACTGCATAACTAATTCCTCAAAGTAAAATTCCACGTTACGTCTAGTTCATTTACACCAGTTGTCCATTGATGTGCTCAAGCCATTGAAAAGCTGGCACAGTGTCGTACTATGTTTTCTGTGTGTTACCCTCAGAGTAACAACTGAACATAGAGGTAGTAAACAGACCACTTCAGCATGGCGTGCTCAAAGCCATCATCTTTTGACACTTCAGACTCAAACATTGCCAACTAGCCTGAAAATTATTCCAATGCAACCCATGTTACAAACACTGCTCTGCACTGTCCCATCTCGAAAAACTGTTAAACTACACTCGAATATAGCACAGCAAGTCCGTAGAGCTTCACTACAGTTACCAACAAATAGCGAATTCGATTTTACTGACCAAGCATAAAAGACGCACAAACAAAACAAACTTTTGACAGTCGGAGTTTACCCTAAACAAATCGCAGGAAAATTACATAGGCGTTGCCAACTCCTCAAAATTTATGTAAGACAGAATTTGCGTTTGTGATGAAGAAACATGCAGTAACGCAGTAGAGGTCAACATATCTATTGATTATGCTATAATCATTCCTGAATATTTCTGGATACTATACAATCAAGACGATAGTAAATAATTATGATTGCCGTACCTGGTGGTCGATATGACAACGTAAGAAAAGATGTTGGCCTATTAGAATTAGTTGTTTACTACCTCTATGTTCAGTTGTTACTCTGAGGAGTTACGATACAATAAATGGCTTATTAATGGAACTTTCTGTATACAGGGCGTTCCTGAATTTCCTTCACGTGATATTCTCGTAAAAAAAGTTCAAACGAAAGCTGAGTAGAATTTTTGGGAGTACTATAGTAGGAAGTACCATGCTTACAAAGCATTTCTTTTGTACTTCAACCCTTATAACTCAACTCCAACTTTGTTCTTTCAAATAGCATCCAACAGTTTTTCCTACACAAATTAAGTCCTTATTTTATTTAAAATCTTGTAGTACCTTCGATTTTATACACAACCCAATTTTTTTCGTAGTCATAAGCATAAGGTAAATAAAATAAGGATTTATGTGAGGCGTAATATTTTCGTCAGAAAAACAGTAGTCGATGGAGTTGGCCGTGAGACCTTAGCTCTTGTGTCATAGTATCAGTTTGTAGGTCAACCAGGTCTGGAAATCCAGGAACCATTCAACGTCAAAGGAAGAAGAGAAGAGGAAAGTAAGGAAGAAAGGTGTAGAGGAGGAAGAATATCTTTTAGAAAAAGAGGCACTTGGGCATTTTTTGGAAATGTTTCGGCAATTTTTAAAATATATTCGAGAGTTTCATTTTTATTCATCATCATAGTCACAATGTCTAACAGACATGTTGTGAACTCGTAAAATGCATCAAGTAGGAGCTAGAGTATTGCCGACACAAATATTATACCGCGAGGCATCACATCCGAGGCCTCGCTGATTTTCACGTTACTCATTTTACAAGTTACTCTTGGGATATTTTTAAGATCTTTAATGTAGTAGTTTCCCATTTGCTTTCTGCATCCTCTCGCCGTTGACCAGGTGTATCTACTGGTTCATCCGCCTTTAGGGACAATTTCTCACCCCAAGGACAAGAAGATGTCCTGACTCTTGGTTGAGAAGAGGTTACTGCTTATACCGACAGTAGTTCGGTTCCTTTTAGTCGCCTTTTACGATACGCAGGATATACGATGGGAGATATTCTAACCCGCCCCCACACGGGAATTTTGGTTAGTTTTCGTGGAATGCTTTAATTCTTACTATACTAAATTCGCGATGCAATTTTGTCATTCACAAAGCGAGCTGCGGGCTTGTGTACTTGCGAATATGCTCGACTGTCCACTGATTCGCGCAACAAAGGGTTGCTGTGCGATTCTGCTTGACTATAGCGTCGGTGCGCCTGTTGTTTAATGAAGTGCCCTGAGTAAGGGATATGGTGAGTCTCGTTTAAAGCGTACCATGGGGCGTTCGTGATTGTGCGTAAGATTCTGCTTTGCAGAACCTGCAGGCCTCGCAAGTACGTTTTGGAAAGAAAATACCAAGATGCACATGCGCAAGTAATTGCTGGTCATATTACTATTTTATAAAGCCGAATCTTGTTGATCAAACTTCATTTTTAATGTCTACACAACAGGGGGCACAGCTGCCGGAACATAATTTGGAATTTGGTTTTTAATGCCTCAGTGTGATACCACCAGATCATCTCTTTGTCACGAATGATACCAAGATACTTGACTAAATTTTCTCCTGGTATACGAGTGCCATCCACTGAGACCTCAATAGGGGAGACGTTTTTTCCGTACAATAGATTGCCTGCGTCTTAGAATGGTTAATTTTAATGAGCCACAGATTCGCCCACTCCAATACTTCTTCCACTATATCCTGCAGCATGTCGTGGACTAGCTCACCAGACCATGACTGAGCTACAAGAGCAGTGTCGTCAGCTTAAAGATAGACTTCACAGTTGCGTGGACAAGGGACGTCATGGACAAAGAGTGAATAAATTATTGGTCCATGGACCGAACCCTGAGGTATACCGGCCCTTACCGGCCGTACTGTACATAAAATTTTGTAAATTTTGATCCGAAATTTTCCTCCCTCGAAACAAAAATTCAAAAGTTTTAGTAGCCAGAAAGCAAAGCCCTTTTGAATTAGTTTAATAGAGCAGGAATGCCATACCTTTTCAAATGCCTTCGAGGCATCCAAATGCAAGATCGAGCAAGATGCCACTACTTTTGTTTAGGGTGGAACCCTTGATAACACGCTCCACCTGCCTACCTGCCTGTAACTCAGTACTATGCTGGATCGACTCATCGACTCGATTCAATTAAATGTTCAGACCTCACATTTATCTAATAGAAAAGTAGCAGACGCTAAGCGTTTATTGAATAAATCTGAAAATTCTGCACCATCAACCCGATGCAGTCCTAAATCTTCATCACTACAAGTTATTTCGATATGCATTCGAACCTCATCATATTCATCGTTTAACTTTATAAATTTATCAGTGCGAATTCTACAACAATTTTTTCATCAAGACTGGAATCAGCATCATAAGTGTTTTCAGTTAGCTCTAGATAATTTGAAAACCAATCAAGGTATTGCATGCACTTATTGAATAAAAATAATCTAAGTATTACTCGTTTTCGATAGAAAATTGTCAAACTGTAAGCAGTAAGCACTCCTGTACAGATAGAGACAGGTGAGATATAAAAAGGAGGTAAAAAAAAAGGAACGACCTTACTTGAGTGTGGTTATGTGGTCCCTATTACTTTTAATCCAGCCGCTGGCCTCCTCCTTTCTTCTTCAAAAATCTGTGTCTTCAAAATCCGGCTCGAAGGACCAATGTTAACACTCTCTTTTAAATAATGGTTTTGTCGACTGTATTCAATTCTGGTTTATTTCCTGAAGATGCCACTGACAATAGATCCACGAAAATACATTCGTTAAATTAGTAACATTGACAAAAGGGAAAATATACAATTTTCAAAATTGATGATTGTCGCTGTAGTCATGGAAACGCTAGCCTACTAATTGCAGCGCGTCCTTCTGCTTAAGTGGGCATTGCGTTGCTCAGTACACTAACGTTGCCGCTGTTAATTTTAGTTTCTTGACCAGAGGGAGAGGCAAAAATGGCTGCATACATAATGCAGTGCCATGGCAACTGGTCTTACCACCCATGGAACACACCACGATACCTGACAAAGAAAGAAGAAAGAATGAAATGCCTTTACGAATATATTAAATTTGTATTTATGCCTTTATAGTTGTAGCGGAAGACTATTATCGGGAAGATCCCTAACAGCCCATTCACACGATGCGGTAAAATCACCGTTTCGGTAATTTCGCCAATGTTGTCGTTTCGGTCGCGTGTTGTCAACGAAAACCGAATAGTTGATCCGGGAATAAAACCTAATCGGTGGTAAGGGTAGGGTTTTCCAAAGTTTTCTCTTAAGTAATCTACGCCTCCTTGGACGATACCAATACAAGATTATATATAAACGTATTTACGTCCATTCGCAAGAAAACTATTCAAAAATGGACCGAAAACCCGCGCTCGGCTGAAGATCCGTTTACAACCGTTTTCTATGAGAACAGATTTATCATTGTGCCGATTCGTTAAAATTACCAAAACCGTGATTTGATTGCATCGTGTGAACGAACTGTAGGAGCCCGATTCGGCTATTTTCCCGAATCGTATTTTTTACCATGTACCGCAGTGGCATGTACATTTAGACGGACGTGTTCACATTCCGAGTTTACGAAACGCCTACAGCAATTTAGTCGTGTCGGTCGCGTGTTGTCACCGAGAACCGAATAGCCTATTCAGGAATAAAACCTAGTCGAGGATTAGTGGCAATATGTATGCATGCCAAGTGTTCAGACGATACAGTTTTTGTACCGATAGATAAGTTAGTAGAATTCGTTTTGGGTCCATTTATTATTATACAATGTGTCCGGTCATCGGTGTCAAAATTAGTACTTCTCCCACCGTAATAAAATAGCAGCCATTTTATTATTATTTTTACGAGTGTGGATTTAGCCATAGCTACCTAAGTAGAGGTTCTACAAACATGAAATAAGTCTCAATCGATAGCGAAACATGTATACTATAAACTAATGATAAACATTTTCCAAATTTCATTTCATATTAGGGCAAAAAATCTAAGCTGTTAAAGAGAACTAAAACTGTACAAAAACGCAAAAAATTACACAATTGTTTTGTTTTAACAATGCTTTGCCCTGAAATGAAATAACATTTATAAAATGTTTACCATTAGTGTATGGTCTGCATGTCTGCACTATCGAATGAGACTTATTCTCTTACTCTCTCTTACTCTACATAGTTAGCTATGGCTTAATTAGTACAACACTCGTGCATCAATTAAACAAAAAACAAAATGGCTTCTATTTTATTATGGTGGGACAGAAACTACTTCTGACAGGTGATTTGTCGATAAACATTAACTTTTATCCCTCTAAAGGCTCCGACACCCGTGACCGGACACATATTTGTTGGTAAGCACCCAAATGATATCTTAATCTCTCCATAGGGTGAATCCAAAATTTTCTGTTAACTAATCTACGCCTCCTACAACGATACCAATAAAAAAAGATAAACGTAGTTACGTCCATTTCACAAGAAAACTATTAGAAAGTGGATCGAGAATCAGAATCAGAGATCGGCTGATAATCTGTTTACAACAGTTTCCCGTGTGAACATATTCGGTTTGCGCCGATTCGTTAGAATTGCCGAAATGGTGATTTGATCGTGTCATATGAACGGGCTGTAACACACCTGTTTAGCTAACTATGTTACCATTTAGATTATCTATATCTTCCCCAGATGATGCTTACTAGAGGTGAGTCGGTTCCGAAGGAATCATTCCATAGGAACGATACCGTAATAGGAATCAAAGGAATCGATTCCGAGGAATCAAAGGATTCGATTCCGATGGATTTGGAATTGACAAATCCGCGCACGGACTCGGACTCGAACTGTCGATGTTGGTGTCGATTAACCAAACTTACTAGTGAATTGTGTTGTCGATTCCATCGCGTTGTACTGGAATCATGAATGAGATGAACAAAACAATTCACGGCATTCACGCCTGACGCTGCTGTAGTGTGGTGTAGTTATTTATTTCTGGCAATTCCATTACTTTTTCTTTGTGCAGAAATTTTAAAAGATTTTCTTTAACTTCCAATGTATGTTTGTTTGTACGGGTGGAATCTTGCTACTCAATTTTTTTGATGTTAATCACCTTTAATGTTCGAAGATGTCAATACGATAAGCTGTGTGCCGTCATTCTAAATCTAATATGGTGGACTTTTAAAGTTTTTTTATGCTTTCCTATAATAGCAGGTTAATAACTGAAAAGTAAAAAATAAATTAAAAGAAAAAACTTTTTTAAAACAAGCTTTTATTTAAATGCTCTAAAAAGAAGAAAATTAAAATGTTTCCTTTTTTATTTAATTACTTTGAAAACGTACTGGATTCGATACAATTGTACCGAAACGGCAGCACTGGCCTGTAATGGACTAATGGAATCGTGAACGCAGTGAACGAATTGGAGTAATCGATTCCGAAAAAGGAATCGATACCACGGACATGGTCCGAGTCCGCGGTCTAGGATTTATGGGCGCGGCATCACAGGGAATCGTGAACGGATCGAAGGAATCGATTCCGAAAAAGGAATCGATACCGTGGAATCGAATCACTAAAAGGAACGATTGAGCCCCGTTCTAATGCTTACATAGCAAGACATGTATCGGGTTTGAAAATGTTAATTAGGCGAATGATCTTTTTTTAATTGAAAAATTAGCGTTAAATAACGTCCTAATAAAGGTTTTCATTTTATTCAAGCATGTGAATCTGGAACTTACTCCGAAGGACCAAATGAGTGCTTACCATGCCCCGATCCTAATCACATGACAATCTATCCAGCATTCAGTATCGACGACTGTAAATGTAAAGAAGGATATATGTCTAAAGAAGGAGGTTGTGAGGGTGCGTGAATCATTTGCTACCAAGTTTTAATTTATTTCAATCTAACGTTGCTCTATTTATTGATTTTCAGAAATAACTTGTCCAGATTTTGCCATGCCGGAAAATAGCTATTTAGTAGATAGCATAAACTGTTCGAATAAGGTCAATGGTGTTTGCGAAATCCGTTGTGAAGTGGGCTATGATTCAATAGGAGAGAGTAAACTGGTTTGTCAAAATAACGGTATGTGGAGTTATACGGGATTAAGGTGCAAAGGTAGGTGGATGAAAAATAAGTAGGCATATGATAACATTTATAACCATACAAGCAATGAAAGAGTATACTTGTTGAAATGTTAGTAGGGATAGAATGTATATTCTGGGGGAGCAATCTTGACCTTTTGACGGTTGACCTATGAACTTTGGCATTTTACTTTTCATCTTTGACATCAACCATTTGACCTTTGACCTGAAAAACGGTGGAGAAGTAGTTAAAATACTATTAAACTGCACATTTCAACAGATCTGGTTTCATTATAGACCATGATGCACTATGAATGCATTGCTAGTGCAAACATTAAAGAATATTCATTCCTGTCGTTCCTGCACAAGTATAAATAATGTCTACTTGTTATTATAAAAAATAATCTCAGAATCACTAGATTGATTCACTGATATTCGTGGATAAAGTTAACTATGTAATTTTTCACATTTAGCCCAGAAATGTAACAAACTGGAACCACCAAAGGATGGTATAATGGATTGTGTCGACACAAACACCGGACAAGATTATCTTTTTGATAAGGAAGACATGCAGGTACCAATAGACGTTACCTGTAGTTTGCGCTGTAAGAATGGGAAAATTCTCATCGGATCAGAAAAAAGGACTTGCATTCCTCCAGGAAAATGGGACGGCATAAAGAGCTTATGCAAACGTACGTACGTACTTCTAGTTATAATAGAAAAGGTAGTATTACTAATATTGTAATCGCACAAGTTCTCGATTTTGAGATATTTTTTGGCATTTTATGATTCCTACATCACGAAAATATATGTTACTCGTTTCTCTCGGTCTGACGATCAGTATCTCTGTCTGTTGCCATTTCATTTACAGCATAATTGCGTTAACCGCTCTATCGGCACAAAGGGTAAACGATAGCGTCATATACGTTTAGCGAATGTATTGGACTGAGATAAGATTTGAACAACAGCAGGAACAACAAGGGTCCCAGTACCAGAAGCATTTTTAGTTTGCAAGGAGATTTATTTGAGAAATTATCATCAATTTTAACAACAATAGAGCGTTATAATAAGAAACAAGCCAATCCAGTATCGTGCCCTGAAAGTTCAGTCTCTCTAATTTGTGATTATTGGAATTTAGGGTTTCGAACGCACGTTAAAGGTCAAGGTATCCCTACTACATGATAAATGCATTGAAGGATCTTCATAGTCGCTGTTTCTATAGATAGAGAGCAACATAAGAAACACTACGTGTTTTAGAAATTGCGCCCATCTCAGTTTGACGACCAACTCAAGAAGATTTAGTTTGGACGTAGTGGAAAATATATTGCTATAAAGATAAGTGAATCTGTGTCAATATACAGTGCTTTTCTTTAATGTTTCCCCCTTTTGTTTTTTGAACGGGTCAACTAAAAATATTGAAAGTTGGTATCATGAAATAGATGCATGGATACCATATTTTGGAGTAAAAGTGATAGCTGAAACTTGAAAAAAAAATCAAATTGAAAGGGGTGTTGTGCTACAACTTTTTGAAGCTTCTGACAAATCCATTACAACCCTAGAATATGGAATTAATATCTTTGTTGCTACAAAATGGCGGCAAAATGTACAGTGGTTTTCTTTAATCCCCGCCCCTTTATTTTTTGAACGGGTCAACTCAAAAGGTTGAAGTTTGGGATAATGAAATTCATGCATGAATTCTAAAGTTTGGAGTGCAATTAATAGATGAAACTGTAATGGACGAAATTGTTTACCGTTGCTATGTTTCTCTAGAAAATGAAGGAGAACTTTTTGAACATAAGATTAAATAATATGTATAGTTATAATGATTTGTAATCGTGTAATTTGTAAATTATAAAGATTTGTTGTAAGTGTATAAAATAAATATTTTGTAATTTGATGATAACATATTTCTCTTATTTTTTTGTAATTTAATAAGGAAGATAAATCAAAATAGAATTCAAAATCCTATGGCATTTTCTCTCCTCTACATGATGACGTAATTCGATTCTTGATCCGACATTTGATTTCTCCGTTTTCCTCATCAAATAACATTGAAGAGTTTTTTTAAATCCGAAACGTCGAGTAGATGAAAAGAGCGATATATCGTTGTATTTGCAATTAAAATTAGAATTTTTCAGAGATATAAAAAATTTTGTCGAGTATTTAAAAAACCAAAGGTGATGATGGTTGCTAAGAAACGAAGCATCAGATTGAAAATCTAATAACATCAGTTTATAGAGCAGGAAAAGTTACAGTAGAAATGTGAAATTTGGATTGTCATATATCTTCAATTAAAGTGAGAAAAAAATAAAAACGAAATCGAGAAAATTCGATTTTTCCCAAAAATATTCGGAAGTACTCGGAATTTTATAATTTTTAAAAGCCATATTGCAGGGCTCAGCAAGGCGCAACTTTTCTCTAACTTAATCCTTCTTGTAAATATTCTGGTTTACGAGGTGTTCATTGCTGAGCGGCATGGGGGACACCTAAGAATAGCATAACAGCGTAACTCACCCAGCGTTTTCGTATATTCAATATTCATATCTAAAGCCATGACTGTTACTTAACACAATGAATTCATTTAAAAATCGGGTTAATCTATATAATTATATTTATGTCAATACACACACGAACGAAAATTAAACTGTGCTTTTTGGTTTGAAAAAATATTATTAATTTAGCCCATTTAAAATATGTATGGACGTTGTTAGTATTAGCTACTTGTTTTTCTTCACATGATCCGCTTAATGTCAGAGTACTAAATGCAATAGTTTCCTTAAAATATTTTTCAGACATAAAATGCAATAAACTTCCTGAAATAAAATATGGAACGATTGGTCCTTCGTCTTGTTTGGATGGTAAACAGGAAGTGGGAAAAGTGTGCAAAATATCATGCGAGGAAGGTTTCAAACTACGAGGACCAGCGGAAAAACGTTGCGTTGGTGGATACGGAAAATGGGATAGCGATTTTTCTACGTCGGTTTGTATTGGTAGGCATTTTGTTGCTAACAATAAAGCCTTATCACAGTATATCCATGTTATACACAGTAGCGCAACTCTGGAGTTTCGCGCATCTCATTCCGCGCATCGTTCGTGAGATGTGTAGCACGGCGATCGCCTCAGTCGCGTTCAGGCTATGAGAGTGAAGGTAGTGTCTTTGACAGAACTGGATTAAGTAAATTTTGTGATACGCAGATATGGATATCGAGACGCGTGGAGTGAAATGTTGCGCCACTTTTATATAATAATAATACAATATCAATATTGTATAAATTACGATGGCTTTCTATATTCAACTTATACGAATACAATCTTCTTTGAGTTTTTTACACAAAATTATTATGACATCCCCTTCTTACCTCAAAGATAAATCAAGTTATAAGCATGACATAGCTACTTATTATTAGTTTTCCTAATAATTTCTTATTGTTTCCTCACGGCACCACAAAGTTCAAAAGATCTTTCACGACATATAACAAAACTAGTGTGATTATTGCATTGATACATTGCATTATGCATTATGAAATTGTGAAGTCCATTTTAATGGATGCTCAAATAGAGAGTTCACAATAAAACGAATCAACGTGCTAGTCTCAAAAATGTATCATTTTTCTCTATAAACATGGATTCTTTTCTTCAATGTACCTATACATATGTAATATACAAATACAGAAGGAAGGGTAGTTCTAGTAAACTAAATAAAAAAATAGTTTTGCATATTTTTGTGAATAACGACTAGTTCAGTATATTTTCTATGTTTTTATTCTGTAGGTAAACTTAAATGTTGTGGGAACACTACACATAAATGTTATTTTCGATGCTACGTCATTACAGTTACCCATATTTAAAGCATACAAGATATTATAAAGTTTTTATATGTATTTAAATGCTTAAAGTTAAGTAAGATAAGATATAATAAAGTTGAATAAATCTCTCATTTTTGTAACTTACTTACAAATAGTAAAGCCACCTATTTCCTCGGAGATAACAATTTTCTTTCATACATCGACTATTTCTTGTTTTGCTTCTAAAAAACTGTTTACATCCCAATTATATGCAGATAATCTGTGATGAATTAGAAACATCAGTACAAAACATTTTCACGTACAATACAAGCGAATGAATGGATATAACTTACAAATTATAACACAACATTATTACACTGGTCTTAAAATTTACTCTATTTGCGAGATACGTATCGCGTCCATTAAAGTTATTGCAACACAATTACGCTTCTTCATTCGATTACTCATCAGTATTGCTAAGCCGACCCTGTGCTCAAAACGTGAACGACATAGTACTCGCGGCTCGTGCTGAGGAGCCGACGTGGGGTTATCAGAGATCATTTTTTCGGAGACAAATTATCTGCATTATTTCTACGCAGTTGCGCTACTGTATAACATGGATATACTGTGGCCTTATAGCCATTTTACACAGAAAATAAGTTCATATATATGGATTTATTTAATACGGCAGTTTGTGAACTAATTAGACCAGTATTAATTTCTCCTTGGACTCTTTTTGAGATTAGAAGCTGCCCTAATTTTCGTCAAAGTTAGAGTTGTGGTCTTAGCCAAGTGCCCGCTAAAATATTGCCTTTGGACACATGACATTGAGTCCCATCTTACCCAGCTTAATAGTATGTTGCTGCTGAAAGTTGCATTCACAAATGTCCAATGGCAATCCAATGCTGCAAAGCCAGGAATGCTTGTCTGCTGTGTGTGCAGATTTTGATATTTTTGCCCATAATGTTCCTTTGGAAAACTTCTATTACCGACCAGTTTTTTCTTAGCTCTGTTATATAATATATACTATTCACAAGTGAAATCCAAACACTGGAAAAAAGTAATGTGGTTCATCAAATGCGGCAGGACTAAACGCAACAATAAACGAACCCACTTGCCATAAGAAGTTAATAAAAAAATACAGCAAGTCAATAATGGGTGGGCTCTTCACGTTGACGAATGCACTCCTCTAGCCTAAGCGGCATGCCTCAATCTGATTGCTAATAAGCCTCAGCAGCCTCAGCTTCCTTTAGGAATCTCATCCACACCCTTGCAATATGAGGTCGCATATTATTTTGCTGAAAGAAACCCTCTTTGAGGCTAAGAATTTATATGAAACGGCGACTGATTCTAACACCTCATTCACATGACGTTGGCACATCATTGTGCCACATATCGCAAGTAACGGTGACTTGCTTTTCACTGCAATGGCATGCCAAACCACCAAGCCAATAGGACAGCGTACATGGTGCTCAACAACAGATATCAATCATACTTTTGTGGACCGACAAAAAGCCATGCTTTGTTGCTTCTTGGAGGTTCCATGTACATAGATAAATAACGTTGAATGAACGACTGTTTCATGTGTACGAGAGAGGGTACTGCCAAGCTTTGCACATACCCTTAATGCACATACTTTCAATGAATATCCCTTCCATTCTAGGTGTTCGGATTTCACTAGTGAATATATATTAGGGTGGGTTGAGTTTCGTGACTTTCAAAAATATAAATTTGCAACTTTGAAAAAGTTAGAAAATAACCGAAAACAAGACAAAATAACAGAAAATAACAAAACGCAACCAAATATAACATAAAATAACAGAAAACAACAAAAAACAATGGAATACAACAGAAAACAAAGATAAACGGCCGAAAAAGGAAGACAACAGAAAACAACCGAATACAACAAGGAACAGCCAAAAATAACAGAAAACAACCGGGTTAAACAGAAAGCAACCGAGAACCACAGAAAACAACAGAAAATTGCTGAGAACAACAGAAAACAACAAAGGACAAAAGAAAAAACTGAAAACAACAGAAAATTACCGAAAACAGGCTGATACAACAGAAAACAACAGAACATAGCAGAAAACAATGGAAAACCACGGAAAATAACGGAATACAACCGAACAGAAAACCAACGAAAAATAATCGGAAGCAACAGAAAACAACCGAAAACAAGAGAAAATAACGGAAAACAACAATGGACAACAACAGCAAATAACAGATAAAAACCTAAAACAGCGGAAAGCAATAGCAAATAACAGAAAACCACAGGAAATATCAGAAACCAACAGAGACTACTATCTTTTCTGATGTTTTTATGAATAAATAATGTTGTTTTAGATATTTTCATTTTGAATTTTGTAAAATTTAAGGATTCAACTTTCAAGAAATTAATATGAACTTCATCACTTTTGAATAATATTTTTTCAATACTTCTGAAAATTATAATAAAAATTTAAGAAAGTATCCTTGTTGCAGTCCACATTCCAAATTTAGGAAAATAGCTAATGAAGAAAATTTGTTTATTTTCAAGTAATTGATCTTTTAGTTACATGCATATTGCAACAATTTTAATTTTAGAAAATAAAAAATTTAGTGCTATTGTGGCAGTTCTAAAAATTTAAATATTTATTTTTTTTGCTAATGACATATTTTACCTGTCTTACTTCACTACCTTTTCTAATATGCAAATATGGTTACTAACACATTCTCAAATCCTCTATATAAATCGGCCCATCCTCTAGTATACATACCGATAGCATGATTGTTTAACATTCTGTTATAGATACTGAACCCCCCAAAATTGCTTGCCCTGACAACAAAATAGGTACAACGCTGCCGGGAAAAATGTTTGGGCACGTATTCTGGAAAGAGCCAGTCGTAACAGGTAGGTAATATTTTTATTTCATTTGTCATCCATACTTAAAAGCAACATTTCAGATAATTCTGGTCTGAATATTTCTATATGGATGAAACCAGCAATTGCAAATATTGCAAGTTTCAAATTTCAAATAGGAACTACAGAGGTCGCTTACTACGCTCAAGATGCTTTTCAGAATAGAGCTCAGTGCTCCTTCAAAGTAATAATAAAAGGTTAGTGTTACTTCTATTTACATCACTTTATTTTTCGCATCGTTTTTCGCTGTTCACTGCTGAGGTATAACAATATGTATCCAAAAATTGTTATTGTAGTTGTTATTCCTTTCATTCGTTCAGTGATATTATGTAAAATTTCGTATCTCCACATGCACACAAGTCTGATTTTACTTTCTACACCACTAGGTGAGGGGAGTATTGTGATCGCGAAATCTTTCTATTTTGAGATAACACGTTTTTTGGGCTTTTAATTATATCTACATAACGAAACTCTAAGTCACTCATTTCAGTCGGTATGTCTGTCGTAAACTCAGAAACCGCTGCATGTGATGAAATTTGGGTAGCAATATTTGGTGGTGTCGTTGTAGGTAATACTGCTATAATTTTGAAAATTGGTGCATGGGCGGGGAAGTGATTAGCAAAAAACAAAAGATTTCAAATATTCTAACTTCGTTTTTAGGCGTTTTAGAGGTTCCTAATCATTTTCTACTTTTTTGGGTGGGGGTGAAATTGGGGTAGTTGTATAACTGAAAAAAAGTTTGTATTAATAATTGGCTAACCATTGACCTGCGAAAGAAATATCTAGCGGCATAACACATATTTTTTTGCGGGCGGGCTGGCGGGCTATGTTTTGGTTGCAAGGGGATCTCAGACTATAACTTCAAGTATCTTATGTTACAGTTATAGTGTGTATCCCAATATTTAGAACACATGTATAGATATATAAGAAACAGGATGACTACCACATCTTTAAATACAAAGGACCCTTGGCTAATTTGAACAAAAGTTGTGTTTCATTTTGACCCTAACACACAAAAAAGGAAGTAGTATTATTTTGTAGACGAATTTTTTTGGTACAACCTTTCCTTATACTATTTTTGTAGGTTAAGAGACATTCTATTGGAATGGCATATTAATAAATATGCTTTAAAAAATACAGAATTTTTCAGAAACTTCAATGATAAACTATTTTGATTTCTTACAAATTGCAGTCAGGGGAAGAGTCCCCTAGATTGAAAATCTAGAAATAGATACTACAGTGTTTTGATAAGTCCGTGACCTTTAAACGACATATTTTTTCTTTTCCAAACCTCATTTTACTCTTCTGCATAGTTATACTTCAATAAGAGGACGAATCTTTGAAAATTTGTTTTCTTGCAATATTCAGAAACAACTTACCTTGAATGAGCCATACTATTTGCCGAACTCCACTACTTAACTTGAAGCACGTGTTTAACAAATGTACCGTTGAAACTACTCTAGTATTTGCCTGGGGAAGGGTTGATAGTACCCAAGTTTCTATACGATTCATTGCTAAATGATATTTGTAGATGAGGAACCTCCCACAATAGAGGGTTGCATTGATCCCCCTCCATTTTTGACAACAGGAAGTGAAGGTGTCAACATTACTTGGGATGAGCCTCATATCTTTGATAATTCGCAGAAAGTTCAGGTAAACAAAATATTCCATGTCTCTTCGTTTTATTGTTATGAAACAAAAATGAGATCAGCCATGACGTTTGCTATTTATGACTAGGTAGAGAAGTCGAGGGAGTTCGGATATTTTGAGAAAGGAACCACAACTGTAGTATACACTGCTAAAGATCCCTCACATAACCGAAATATCTGCAGGCTTAATATCACAGTGGAAGGTAATACATTGGGCAAAGGAAGGTATAGATATTTTTTCTTATTAATTTTTTTTATCACTAATTGCATAGAATCTGCATGCGAGGCTCTGGCAGATCCAGAAAATGGTCAAAGTGATTGCACAGGCAATAACGGACACATGCGATGTATTGTCACTTGTGATGAAGGATATGGTATTCCGATAGGACAGCCGGAAGAAGTAAGTGATGGTAAGTATCATAACTTTATTGGTTAAAATATTTTTTACGTCCCACAACAACACGTGAGCGGAGTATTATGATCTCGAAAATTTTCAATTTTGAGATTATATGCTTTTTGGGCGTTTTATGAATCTACATATTGAAAATCCGCGTCACTCATTTTCGTCGGTCTGTTTGTCTGTCTGTCTGTTGACGTTTCTCTAACCTCGCAATCTCTGTAACCGTTGCATGGATTGTGATAAGATTTGAATAGCGATATGCTATGGGGTCGTAGAAGGTAGTCATAATTGTCAAAAAAACAAAAAAATTCAAATATTCCTCAAACTTCGTTTTTTTGCATTTTAGGGGTTCCTGATCATTATCTCCTTTTTTAGATGGGGGTAAAATTGGGGGATTGTAAAACTGAAAAATTTGTTGTATCCATAATAGGCTGTCCACTGACCTGTGAAAGAAAGCCCTAGCACCTAGCGGCATAATAAATACACTTCGTTAGGTCTTTTCAAACATTGACTTGCCTATTATAGAAACGAAAGGACCCTAGAGTTTCAGAATACATCGTTCTGTATTGTGTAACGTGGAAATCATTCAATTGATTAAAATCAAATTTTGACACAGTATAACTACCGTGACGAGGATGGAAGACACGTATGGTTTATATAAATTTATAGAAATCGTGTCAGTGGCCGCGCACCATAATAAAATAATAAAATAAAAACAGCGCACGGAATCGTCTCTGCTGTTAAGTATTTAGTACTTGTATCTATTTAAAAAAGTGTATAGTTTGATAAAGGCCACTGAGGTGGCCGAAAGTCAATAAATTCAGGTTGTATGAAATAAGAGTGACAGAAAAGTTTAATTGGAATATAGTATAGTTGTCTAAATACTTTTAAAGTTGAAAAATGTATAATATTACACCGTACATAATAAAAAGTATTTCCACAAATCTTATTTCAGGCGCAGATAATAATTTTGTCTGTGAGACTAATGATGATCTGATCATGTACGCCAATGACGATCCGCTATATCCAGAGTGTACAGGTGGGTCAGTTTTCATAAGTTTGATTAAATTTCACATGGATATTTTTTATTAAGTTATTAATGCAACCTCATAACTAGAGCTCTCAGTATTTCAAAAAAAATAGTTTCTATTACTTTCTGGCATTTGGAATAGGTACTGTACTTCAAGTAACTTATATTTTCGATATCTGATACCTACTTCAAATACTCTTATATCGAGTATTAGTATAAACACAAAGAAGTCTTAGTCATCACAGCCAAGTAATTCAAATTACTACTGCTAAGAAGTTACTTCAAATATCTATGAATGAATTTGGATCGCAATTGCATACCAACCAATATGGAGAATATATGAAAATACAGGGTGAATCCCGAGTCGATACTCTTCTACTCGTTATAATAAACAACTTTTTCAAATAACTTTTTTTCAGATAACTGAAAAATAAGCGAGATTCAGAATAAAAAAGGTATATCTGGGTTTTTTATGGTCAGCCTCCCGCAAATAACTGAAAGCCTATGGCGCTGTAGAGGGGCTGAGAGAGGATAGGTGATGGTGCACGTTACATTTGAAACGCTGCAGGTTATAGTCGACGGGAAACAAATTCCCCAGTAGCTCATTCCACAGCGTCGATGTTCTCCAAAAGAAGGAATGCTGTAGGAGACTGATTCGGGGAGTAGAGACCTTGACCTGGTAATGATGAGCTCGCAGAGCCTCTCTAGTGTTCCTCATTCGGACAGCCTTTGGTGTTATTATCTGGGAGACGTCACTCGAACATCTTCCATGATAAAATCTGTAGAACAGGGATAGGTAGCCACCCTTCTTCGATGTTCCAGGCTGTGGAGGTCCTTTGTGAGGTTAGGCGTATCGATTAATTTTTTAATTATTTCTCTCTTCTGGATAGTGTCCAGAAGCTTTAGAGAGTGCTTTGGAACACATCCCCACACATGGGAGCAATACTCCAGCGATGGTCGAATCTGTGCCTTGTAGATTTGCAGTAGTTGCTCTGGTGTGTACAGCTTCCTACAGCGGAACAAAACTCCAAAGTCTCCAAAAGCTTAACTGAAGGTAACTCGACTACAGGGTGACCCTCCATTTCCACAGTTGGTAAGCCAACGTGAGACTTCTTTGTAAGTGTTGTTGCCTGAGTTTTTGTACGTTGAACTGGACTTCATGTGCTAATCCCCGCTCGACAATAATTGCTTTGATATCTGCGTTGATCTGTGAGGCATGCTCGTACCGTGTCCTGTGATGATAGTGGCTTGCCTGGTTCCATGCACGATATTGATGTACTGTCGTCTGCGAAGCTGTAGATTGGATTGGGTTTGTATATCAAGATGTACCTAGACTGTTCATGTTTAGTTTTTTGCTCGAATTTTTATCAAGTCGATTAGGCATTGTACCTGTCAGATAGTGCAGTAGTCACTTTCCGTTTATCGTTGGTAATTTTAAATTGGTATATCCTAGAAGTGGCACATTACTCTGAAACAACTTTTTGGAGTACCAATTTAAAATTAACACTTATAAACTGAAAATGACTAGTGCACTAATTGACAGGTACAATGTCTGATCGATAAGACAAAAATCTGAGCGAAAGACTAAACATAAAGAGTCTTGGTAGTATGTCTTGATACACAAGCCTAGATTTACCTTTTTGTCTCTGTATCTCGCTTATTTTTAAGTTTTTGGCAAAAAAATATTCGAAAAGGTTGTTTATTTTAACGACTTCTATACACGGTATAAAAAGAATCTATTTAGGACTCACCCAGTAATATTACCTCAACACGTCCATTAAGTTCAAATACGTTGAATTTAATTGCCACAATTGATATTAAAAATATAATTCAAAAAGGTATTTGCCTGCCAACTCATCATGCAAACAGCAAACCTATTGGCTAGAAGTGATGCAAGATGCAAGGGACCTTCAGCCACAGGCACACTCGTTCTAAGATGCCGTAATCCAAATTATACAAGAAACATATCATCCTCAAGAGCCATATGAAGAAAAGGGTTCTAAAAATTATTTTCTCAAGCACTCTGATATAAGTTTCTCAACCCAATATTGTGGAATCTTCAAACCAAGAAGCTCCATTGGTTTGCTATAGAGTATAAACAACTTATTTGAATACCTTATGCCGATCCTGCTATTGTTGTTTAAAAATCAAATACTAAATAAAAGTACTTGAGACAACCTAGTAGACGAGTGTACTTGCTGCAAATAACTCTCATAATTTGTAATTATTGATATATGAACTACCCTTCAATCTTCAATAGTAATTGCGACTCCTCTGCTCATAACACATATAAAGCATCTACTGCAAGTGTAACCTGCCTTACAGTTAGTAGTAGTTGTATAATATTTACAGAAACAGAAATATTGCTGTATAAGGATAAACAAAAATAAGTTAAGTGTTCATAATTTAGAAAATGGGCAAAGTGTGTGCTGACAATCAACGTTACAAACGACATGACTGATTTTCTGAATAAAAACGATTTTTTAGTAACGGTCGTTCCAGAGGATGAGTTTGGAGAAGGAGAAATTGATTTGAATGTAGACGATTGCAATGATGAGAAGGAACTAAACGAAGTGAGTAACACTTCCTTTTGTTTGTTATTTGAAATTTCTAGACAAGCTAGATGTTTTAGAACAGGGGTCGGCAAACTTGCGGCCTGGGGGCCGTTGCGGCACTTTGCAACTTTTTACAATACAGGGTGTTCTAAAAGTTGGGACTTTTCTCTTTAAAAGCAATGGCCCTTG
The DNA here is from genome assembly GCA_951848785.1 of Callosobruchus maculatus. NCBI lineage: Eukaryota > Metazoa > Arthropoda > Insecta > Coleoptera > Chrysomelidae > Callosobruchus > Callosobruchus maculatus. The sequence continues at coordinate 5,016,780 of CATOUR010000026.1, read as the reverse complement.
AAACGGCAAAGCTAGTACTCACTATTTGGTTGCTACGAGGTTGTAAGTACGGTCCTGTCGTAGGCGTCTTATAGGTAAAAGTACGATTTACGATGTCTTATCCAATTTGGACCATACGAGGTTGTCTAGGTCTTCCAGCGTGTTCAACACGATATGGATTCAGACATCCTGTGTCTCTAGCTCTTTGCACCAGCGAGACAAATCGACGAGGTGTGGAAACGATCGGCATACACTCGCGAGGCCGCAGCGGCGTTTTGACCACACTCACGGTACATTAAAATCATGTCCACCAGTTCATTATTGTTATAAGCGTGCGCCATTGTTGTTGCTTAAAGTCCGATCGTCAAGCACCCTCGACCACTATGCGACAGCAACGCGACGTATGACGAACCGCCTGTTTTCTCACAGGCACCGTTGACGCGTGGCGCTGCTTTGTTGTATATGACAATACGTGGTCATCTCATTGCCCAGAGAGCAGGGACGGACTTAGAATTGAGGAATCCTTTAGCGGTCAGTATCTTGTATTCTCTAAATATTTCGTTTATATCTTACTGGGAATAAAAACTCATTTTGGCGAGTAATATCCGCTGTATGAAAAAAACTCCTAACTTATGAAACACCCTGTATAATTTTAGGAAAAATCGACAAAGTTAGATAGTGAGCGTGCCGAAACTATATTCTCAGATTGCCATCATATCTTTCAAGCACCTATTTATGCGAACAAACATTTTCAAGGCATGCTTTCATAAAATTAAAATATAGAACGAGGTTGACATGAAAACTTACAAAACTTGTTGAGGATCTCAGTATCCCAAATACAACCAGACTTCTATGAATTATGAAACAAATACAAGCACAAAAAGTGCATTGAATTTAAATAAATGAGTGAACGAAAGATAAATAAATATTTCTTTTTCATAATATTTATGCTCGTCTATGATATAAAAGCACTATTTAGGTAACATTCGAATATGCGGCCCGCATAAAAACATTTATTTTGAAAATAGCTCGGCGTTCAAAAAAGGTTCCCGACCCCTGTTTTAGAAGGTCTATCAATCGTATCCAAGTGAGAACTGCTATCGCCCACAAATATATCATCCGATGATCCAAGAGAAATATCTCCAGCGATGGCGATGAGTCTAATCTGGACAAGCACTAGCCAAAGGTGCTTATGCAAGTAAGCGGTTCACTAGCTGGTTAGTAAAGCTCAAGGGGAATGATGCTAGAGAGGGTATTGCACTTATTACTGGACATGGCCACTTCAGCAACATCTATACACTCTTGGAATCACGAACAGAGAACAAGAGTGTAGACTTCGCAATTAGTTTCAAGATACTGCTAGACATATCATTTTGAATTGAGAGACACTCGGAACGAGGAGAAGGACTTCGTTTGATATGACGCAGCCAGATTACGAGAGTATTAGGAAAAATTTCCTGGACCTGGTCAAGGGCACAGGGTTTGCCACATCTGACTAATAGATGAGAGGCATTCAAAAAGCTTCGGTTCACCAGTGAAGACCGGAGTCCACTCCAAATAACTAAGGTCCGATTTTATCAACATGCATATTTTGACAAAAGTTTTGACAAAGCTCTTCTACTGGATGTTATTTAGCACAAGCTTTCTATTGAGTATTGAGGGCTACGTTAATAAGTATCAGCCAATAGTATTTTATCAATATTGAAAACAAAACGTCAAAGCTGATGACACTTGTCACAAATATTTTATAAATTCATGGTGATTCATGGATCAAAATAATATCAGAATATCAGAACAAAGCGATTGATTTGCAAATTAATGCCAGATTTTTCACATTATAATTACTGTATAATTACTAATTGCAAACTGCGATAATTTCTGACAGAGTCATAAAGGTAGTATCAATCACAGCAACTACCTTATTTAATAATTACAAATCCCACCTCCGTCAGTCAGATGAATTATAGACAAATACATACTTCTATGAAGAATCTTCCATTTGCTGGATGCATGTTTGTTATAGGCCTCCTTATGGAAATATTCACAGAGGATGTAAAGGTGCAGCGTACACATTGTAAGGCATACATAGGAATAAAAATCCCTCTGCTAGTTGCTCCCTTTCTCCTCAAAAGTATATCAAGCACCTGATTCACGTTTGACTATACAAGTTATACGACAGGATTCTTGTTTAGGTACATAAAATAAGGTTATACGCCAGCTGGCGAGCTATGCCGTTCAGGATAGGTAACCAGTAATGCACATGCACACTTGGGGAAATAGCTTGGCTAAATCGTGTGTTTAGCTGTTGAAATGTAACAAAATGCTATTTTACCCCTTTTTACTATAAAACAAAGATATATTGCATGTATTTATAATTATATCGATAACAAATAATTTTTTTAGCCAAATAATGCTGTAATTTGAATTTCTTGCCATCCTTATCATTTGATAGACGAACAAACAATTGATCAAATGTACCGCTTCTGTGGAATCTGATTGGTTTCCATTTAGGATGGAAAATCAGGCTGGAAAAGATACTAGATGGTTCACAATGGTCGATTGTATATAATGAATGTCATTTTTGACCTTTTTGAACTCCAAGATAAATCAATAATTTTCAGAGTACTTTGACAGGTGCATGTTCTTGAAAGGGCTGCCTGGATTGGTCAAAGTCTTTGTTAAAATGTACAGGTTGATGAAGTTGGGCCTATATCTATTTTAGTCTAATCAGACCTCGAGAACACCATGTGCTTGTACTTACCTGTACCTTTTGACCACACTAAAATAGAGCGAGATGTGGAGAATAACATCCCGATATCGTCATTCAGGGTGGAGAGCCAAAGATACCCTAAGTCTAGATAATGGTTTCTCACTAATCATCCGAAAAGGGACGATTGGATGGGTGGAGAGGTGAAAATTTCACCTCTAAGGCTGGCGTGTTTCACTAATGAGTCGCGTTCAAAGGACTCGGCCTGCACGACTGTCTTCCAGGCGGAGGTGTACGTCATATTGATGGTGGCACACTCCCTGGAAGTCAAACAGTATTCAGAACAAACTATAATACATAGGCTCGGAAGCAGTGTCAGCTCCGAGAGCCAAATCAGATCTGCCTCAAGAATGTTCTGTTGCCCTTCAGAAACTAGCAAGCCAACACCGAACATATTGGTGTGCCGAGTAATGAGATATAGACTGCTAATAATTAGCAGGCGCCAGGTCAGTGTTGCTCTGAACAACTGGACCTACAAGGAATTGGAAAAAGCCTGGTTAGAGAGAGAGAGAGATATTAATGCAGGCAGGCTAAAAGTTTTATAGCATGCACTGATAAGGGCCGAACGCTATGGCTTCTGAATGAAGGCAGAGAGACGCTCAACCTTTTATTAGGGGTTCTGCCGGCTGAATAAATACTTGGCACTCATTAGATTGGTAGGAGACGCCATGTGCCCCGAATGCTCGGAGGAGGACGAGACAGCGTTCCACCTCCTGGGCTGATGTGATGTGTGTCGTGAGTTACTATATTTAGCGAGATGGTCGCCGGACCTACTGACTTTCGTCACGAGGTCTGGTGGATTCGACAACGAGCTTTCTAAGACGTCAGGTATTAGTGTTTTAAGTGTTGGTTAAGTGAATTTGGCAAAAAGGGCCAAAGCTGGCCTACTTGCCGGGCTTCGCTGCTCATCACACTACTACCTGGAGCTAGATATACATGTGCGTACATCATGGACACCATGTTAATAAATTATAGTATTGTCATTGTTGAAAATTTTGTCTATAAGATATTAGAAAAGTTATAGATATCTTTTTGATTTTTAGAAGATCAAGAAAGTCGCCCTGTCACTCAATGGCTATTGTGGAGGGGGATGTGATATTGATACATCGCTTTCAAATTGCTACGATGAGGATTTGACTAAATTGTTCAAGCGTAGTATTAACTATCAACCAGTTCCTCACAGAAACAAGAAGCAGAAAGGGAAATTGAACGTAAAATTTCAAGTTCGTGGAAGATATGTAAACGAAAACGCTATAGGGAATCTAACACTGAGATTACCAGGAGGGTATAATGCCACGATAAGACATTTTGAGAAGAAGTTTATATGCCCAAGAGGATTTGCCCCAAGAAAAAATCGTTGTGGTAGGTATCGGGTATATCTTGACAATGTATATGTTACGGTTAAAGTGTTTACTTTGATAGTTTATACACTAGCTGGATATTATGCAGACTATCCAAATGTCTCGTTATTTTGATGGATAATCATATTTCCACTAAAATAGCTATAATTATTGGTTGGTTTGTATACTATCCAGCTAGCTTACAAACTATACAAGATATACTGCTAAAGTGTATACCACAAAAATATCATACATATTAACCAGTGCTTCTGGTCAGTTTACAAACTATCCACATCATTTGGATAAGCTTCGCACCTAATATTTGTAGTACTACATAATAACCAACCTGTGTTGGTTAGTATTTAAACTAAAAAATCCTCTGGTTACTTTGATTGAATGAATGAATGAGTGAATGAGGAAGAGAGGCTTTCTGGTGGCCAGAACAACCAGTACATAGGCGTACCAACGGGCCTTTTGTACCCCTCCTTACTTCAGTTCCCAAATCCAGCCCTCATCGCAAAGGTGAGGATGGCCTTGGTTCCTGCCCATCTTATATCCTCAGATTCAAGAGCCCTTGAACCGAGTATAGTCTGCCTGTGATACCCAAGGGCCTCACAGCGACATAGAATGTGTGCCGAGGATTCCTCCTCCTCGCCATAGCGTATACACGTGGGATCACTTGCCACCCCCATCAGGTATAAATGACGTTTGAAGGTGCTATGGCCGGATAGCAGGTAGACAAGTAACCTTAGTCGGCTTCTTAGCCAGAGGTCCTAAAATAAGTTCCCTAGCTTAAGGGAGATGGTCTATACTTTAGCGGCATATCTTGGATAGTTTGTAAGCTGGCTCGATGGTATACAAACCAATATTCATAGCTATTTTAGTTGAAATATGATTTTCCATCAAAATAACGAGACAGTTGGATAGTCTGTATAATAAATTTGTGGTTCTTGGGTTGTTAGGCCGGCGTCGTTTAGCGTTAAAGCTTGACGTTTCGCCACCACGAGTGGATGGCATCTTCAGAAGCGACTTCCAAGAACCACAAATTCATTGGACGATGGCCGCGAAAGCCTTACACAGTATAAGTCTGTATAATATCCAGCTAGTGTATAAACTATCAAAGTAAACACTTTAACCACAACATATATACACCGTCTACGAACCTAGTTAGACCCCTCATCCCATTCACAATTATTGCATAGTAATGGACAGCGCTATTAGATCCGTTTATATTTTTTGTGAACTACGAAGAAAACCATAAAACAATAAAACAGCAAGTATCGGACAGGAACGGCATAAGAATGTCTTTAAGAAATTTAGGGGTTTAGTACGAGTTGTGGTAAATCTTCTCTATCAAATAATTATGAAGTTATAATAGAGGCAAACTGTTTGGGTATGCTTGAGTGAATTTTCAAATGAACGAGTAAAAAACAACACAACAATTTTGCCAGTTGCCATGTAAATGATTTTTGTAAACAGATGTGTCTACCTATGTATGTCTGTCTATACAATAATAATTATTTTCATTTTACATTTATATCATAATTATGTGAAATTCAATATATCCTGTCTTACGGTGGCAGCACTATAAAAATGCTTGCAGTTGCTATAATATTTTCTATCAGTCCTTGAAATCTGGTAAACAACGTTGCACTTTTTTGAGGTCAGTGGCGTACATTTTATTGCCGATATTAATCTCGAAACTGCCCCTGCGACGCCACTGGAAACGATAATTGGAATTACGGCCTATCATTAAGTAATCTCTGTATATTTCAATTTCTTTCAGTACAATGCCCCAAGGGATCGTTTTTAAACACAACTAGAAGCAAGTGTCAAAGCTGTGATTTTGGTCAGTACAACGATAAGCTTGGACAAGAGTCGTGTACCGTTTGCCCATTGCATTATTCGACCATGAAAATACACTCGAAGAAGATTGCAGACTGCAAAGGTAAATCGCGTTACATTTATGTAACACCACTAAACTGATGTCATTGAAACGCAAGTTGTGGGAGCTTAGATAAGGAAAGTGAGGGGATACCGCACTCCCGTTTGATGCTATATGAATTAGCTGTGACCGAACATGAATAGTTGTCAAAATATTGTTTATGATATTTAGTGTTTTTAAGACCGATAATTGTTAAAAAATTGTGGTGTGCATAATGGTAGGGTGTGCAGGTTACGATTGTACCCACAGCAGCAGGAAGGAGCCAGGAATCACTTATCACAGGTAAATTACTAGCGCTTTTGGTACATTTTTGGTGCTTTTTGGTAACAGAAATGTCAGTCGCGCGTTCCGTCCTGTCTCTTTCCTTGCCTAAGTGTGGGAGTCTCCTATCGGTGCTGCTAAGGGCGAAAATTACGACAATTTGTGCAGACGTCAGCTGCCTGCTGACATGCAGTGAAGCAGAAATTAGGACCATAAGGCTGCGTTTCCACCAGAGATGTGCGAGGATGTGTGAAGAGGAATGCTTTTTCAATGAACCAATAGGATCGCTTGAATTACCTCGCCTCGCTCAGCACAGCTCTTGTCGAAACGGCTTAGCGGAGCGAAGTTTCTGTACGTACAAAACAAGGCATGTTGGCGAGGAATGTGTACTATTAATTGTTTCGAGAGATGTGCGCTAGAAATTCGTTGCGAGGGATATTGGCGAGGGACGTGTGCTGTTGATGTAGGCAAGCAAAAGGAAAACTCGGAAAGAGCCCGCTACACATCATCGCAACGCTCATCTGCACACCATTTCACAGCTCCGCTACACATCTTCGCACCCCTCACCTTCCTAGCACATCAATGGTATTGAAACACCCACACCGTTTCATAGCTTCGCTACACATCGTCGCTGCGCACATTTTTCTAGCACATCTCTGATCTCTGATGGAAACGCAGCATAATAGGAATAAGATACGGTTCATGCCTATCTGTTATATCAAAAGGTTGTTTGTTTTTAAACCTATCGTACCAAAAATTCATACATATCGATGTGCTTCTGAGTCAGTCTGTTTTTTGCATCCAGTAGCTCCTAGCTTTACATATAAGTAACACCTCATATTGAGAACATAAATTCTTGCATTTAGTGCTCTTTTATGATATATAAAAGGAATAAATCAACTTTTATCAATAAAATTGTGAAAATATGATTTTTGGATACTAATGGGTTAACTGATCCACATAAACTTCATAAATTCGAAATCATTCTTTTACTTCTCAGTCTTCTCACACCGTAAATCATGCCGTAACAGAAATTACACAAAAAAGATATAATCCTCAAGAGCTATTTGAGGAGATGGGTTTTGAAAATTATGTTGTCAAGCACTCTGACTAAGATTCTTAACCATATATTGTCCAATCTTAAAACCCTTATCTTACTCATTGAAGGGGTGGAAAAAAGCTTATTTGAATACCTTATGCCGACTCAAAAATTTGCAAGTTTGATAGAATACGTTTTTCAGCATTTTATGAGAACAAAAGTCACTCACTAATATACACTCTTTTCCCTCGGTGTGCCGTCTGTCTAGCTGTGTTTGTCAATTGAAGTCTATTTTTTCTGTTACTATTGACCTTTTAGCGCTGTAACGGCTACACCGATGATATTCTGTGAGATGTTACTTTTAGGAAAAAATAAAACCCATGAGAACCGCTCCAAACTTCATTTTCAGTCATTTCAGATGTTAGGGTTTCCCGACCATGTTTCGGGAAAGATGGTCACTCCAAAATTTGTTTTATTCTTAAAGGTCTGATAATAACCCTCAAATGAAACGATCTTGGCAATATTCTGTACTTGCAGATCTATCCAAACGTTGCCTTGAAGACATATGTATTAGCCCAGGAAAATAAGAATTTCACTCTGGCATTCAAACGTCGCAGCTACATAGTTGCATGGTCCTTTATTTTGACCTTTATATCCGAATCGGATATTACTCCTTAATTTTCAAATCAAAATATTCCGATAATACAGTATCGAGTTTTACCAAGAGTACCTTTTGGTGTAGAATTGAATAATGTTCAGTTCACCTGAAATTTTAATTTATAAATCTAACCTCAAAAAAGTTATGTTCAATACTACGTGGTATGAACCGTATATCTAGCGTCCTTTAACAAATTCATAGGATATACTAGCTTCAAAAAAACATATTCGTGTGAAATGTTTTTGCAATGTTGCCACTAGTTTCGGCAAATCGTAAAAAATGTATATATTTTTTTTCTTCACCGCCTTTCAGCACAAGTCACGACCTTGAAAATGTATCTTGTATTGTATCATATTGATAGCAGTTCGGAAGATGGTATCGAATGGGTTTAGTAAATTTATATGAAAAATAATGATAGTGTAGTTTTGCTAACAGTAATTCCTTCCCCAAAGTGTCAAAGGCTTTACTAAAATCAAGCATCACTAAAGCAGTTATATATCATGGCTAAGCTAAGCTAAGCAAGTGGAAGGTGACTTGGAGGAACTATGCGTCTACTTCCACAAATCACTATACATTAATACATCCTACCCTTCCCAAGGGTATTCCAAATTTAGACACATTATTTGTCAACCCAGAATTCACTACAATCACTCGCCGTAAATTAAATCACGGCTGCTTTCCAGTACATCTGCATAAAATAGGAATACTAGAATCTAGTATTTGTTCATACGATAACACTTGAACTGCAGATCTCAATCACATCTTCTTCTCTTGTGAGTTATTATAATATGTAGAGCACTTCAGAGAGCTGATTAAAGGACCAACCATCAAATGCTTATAAACATAACAAGTTTATTATGTAGTTTTAATAGAAGATTATAAGCGTCAGTTGTGAGTTTTCTAGGAAGAGCCAAAATTAGTATTTAAAGGAATAGGAAAAAATTTAATTGACTAAATTCAAACGGCGCTCTCACTGTGGAATTTGTTGGTATAAAAATTTAATTTTTTCATTACATTGACAAACCGGATTTTTCCCGGACTAGTAATCAACAAATTTAACATTTAATCTTAAAAAAAAAGAAAAAAGTTGTTGACCGCGGTGAGATTCGAACCCACGCCCTTTCGGACTGGAGCCTAGCGTCTTAACCGCTTGGCCACGCTGCCTGTGCTTCAGAAATATCAATACACCGTACATAATACGTCGTTAGTTACCTGTCGTAATTTAATTCATTTTTTAATCCGAAAGCGATATTGACAAAACCAGATTTTTCCCGGACTAGTTTTTTGATGCTGATTCCGAATCTGTATTTAGTTTTTCTCTAGCACCTGTAGTTTTGGCTATATTTTGTATACGAACAGATGGACGGACGGACAGACAGAGGCTCTGCATAAGCTCTCTTCAGTGACTTCACTGAATTAGTGAGACCTAATAGTTCAATCTATCGTTTAAACAAACCGGCATGACGTAATTTGATTGCGTAACCAAAAGAAGGGAAACTTTTATAAAGTTAAGCAGATTATTATATTCACGATGAATAACCGCAAAAACCTTTCAGGGGAATGTCCTCCAGGAAGTCATGCTCGGAGAAAGCGTTTTCGACCGTCAAAGTCCAGACCGAATGAAGTGATTGAGCGGCTCACGTTACAACCCAACTGCCGCTCGTGTGCTATTGGCTTCTACCAATCGCAATATGGACAGCTCAGATGCATCGCTTGTCCATCTGGATACACCACCTTCGCTGTTGGAGCTAGAGATAGTACGCAATGCGTGGCCACGGCCAAAGAGATGTGCAGAGTTCACGGTTAGTTTATTCATTAAGGCCATTTGGTCAGTACCTCATGGCTATTGTAAAAAATTGAAATCTAATATTCAATGTGTCTGGTCATCGGTGTTGGAGCCTATAAGGAGATAAAATACTGTAGTGAGCAACTGGTCACTGTCAAAACCGATACCCAATTTAGAAATAGCCAAAGTGATCAAGACGTCTAGTGGTGGAATTTAGAACCCAATGTTGTATGTGTGCCCATGGTAACCAGATTCTTTTAGCATGCATGTGTACCAACTCAGAGAGAATGAAATCAAAACACAGAAATGTTATGTTCTTTTATTATTTGTTTCATAACATTTGTTTTGTATTTGTTAATCATGACTGCTGAGTGTTTATGTTATGGATTTTATTACTTGATTCTTGTATTTATCAAATCATGAGTGATTTGCATTTCATATATTTTATTGGTGAAGTATTTATATTGATATGTTAAAATATAAGATACAAAATGTCTCAATAATAGTGGTAAACTGGCTCTTGTTATTGATATTGGTATAATAAAGAAATGGTTATAAACATTCACAGTCTAAATAATAAATAATAATAATAATACATGGTGGGCTAGGTCTCTGATCAACGTCAGGGAGAGAAAAATATATAGAATGTGGAAAAATGTAAAATATCAGCATATATAAATAAATAAATATAACCAACCATATAAAGGAGTAAATAAAGGAGATATTTGGAATAGGTCCGACCTGGGTTGTTACCAGGCATCGGCCTTCCGTAAATAAATATCATATATAAATAAAGAGAAATCATTAAGGATTTAAATAAATACACCTAAACACCATCAAGCTGCAAGCTCCAGGACCTATAATACCTAGAGGGTAGACGGAAATCAGAGACCCAACGCCATATAGTATCGTCTAAAAAGCAGGATGTATAGTATATACATTGTGAAACACTTTAAAATATCGTAGCCAGACCACATTAGTTAATAATACAAACTCAAAAGACAACATACCTGCAGATATTCGTGAGAAAGAATCAAAAACCCTGTTGTTGAAATTTTGGTCTCCAGCTTGTTACGTTTATCAAAAACAATCCCCCTCTCGTCATGAATAAACAAACTATCAACAAAACTATGGCAACGATTATCACAACCCACTACTTTATTCAAGTCTCAAGTGACAAAACCCAAAAGCATCACAAAACAGTAGCTTTAGTCACAGAATGAAAGGAAAGGAAGGAGGCACTACAGAACAGTAGTTGAATCACAGATTGAAAATTAATATAGAAAGTCACTCATTATCTGAAAAGTATTAAAATATCTGAACAATATAGGATGTAGTAATAATCAAATACATTACGTATCTTAACTTCATCGACTAATTACACTCATACTTAGACCTTACATTTTTTATAAATCATCCGTCGATGACATCAATGTCAAAATTTGGTCACGCGACCGCTAAAGGTGCGTCTGGCAGCCAGGAGCGCGTTCCGATCACCACAATACTTACGTTAATTTTAATCGACAAATCACCCCTCAAAAGTAGTTTTTCTCCCACCATAATAAAATGACAGCCATTTTGTGTTTTGTTTAATTGATGCACGAGTGTTGTACTAATTTAGGCATAGCTTCCTAAGTAAAGAAAATAATTATACAATTTTTTCCGTTTTTTTTACAATTTCAGTTTTTTCAAAACATCTAAGCTGTTGACCTACATTTTTTTATTTCTAGCTATATTTTTTTATTTATTGTTATTGGCTCTGATCTGAGATCAACTGGCCAGTTCTATTCTAAGCTATAGTACATGGCGTTTCCTAAAAATATAGTCATACATCTTAGCCCTAAATAAAGTAGTTTTGAAGCTATGATGGTTTGAATATGACCCTTCATTGTCTAATCCGACAGTTGAAAAGGCAATTAAACAAAACACTTAGTGGCCACGACATTTATCTGGGGGAAAAAGAGACAAATGTTACAACCATTGTTCGAAATGTCCTCTTTGGTCCTCATGCTGTTGTACTGACACGTGTTGCGTAGAGTGACTAATCATCACTTTGTCATTCCGTAGTTCATTTCCAACTTGAATAATATTGCTAATAAGCTCCTCGCGTGTATTTGGCTCGTCGACATAAACTTTCTGTTTCATTGTACCCCACAAGAAAAAATCAAGTAGGGTCAAGTCCGGTGAACGCGGTGGCTAAGCGATTGTTCCACCGCGTCCAATCCGCTGCGTTCATTTGAATGAAGTTCACCGGACTTGCCCCACTTGATTTTTGCTTGTATCGTACAACAAAACAGAAAATTTATGTTGACGTGCCAACTACACACAAGGAGCTTATTAGCAAAATTATTCAAGTCGTAAATGAACTACGGAGTGACAAAGCGATGATCAGTCGCTCTACGCAACATGTGTTAGTAAGAGCAACATCATGTCTGCAACACCAAGGAGGACATTTCAAAAATGGTTGTAACATTTGTTAATTTTTTTACAAAATAAAAAATGCCGTAACCACAAAGTATTTTGTTTAATTGCCTTCTCTACTGCCGGATTAGACAATAAAGGGTCATATTCAAACCATCATATCTTCTAAACTACTTCACCTAGTGCTAAGATGTATAGCTATATCTTTTACAAAATACCACGTACCATCGTTTAGAAATACAAAAATGTAGACTAACTAAAATTACTAATATTATAAAAAAATGCAAATAATTACATAATTATTTTCTTTTAACATTTTTCTGCCCTGATATGAAATGAAATATGGAACATATACCATTAGTATAAGGTCTACATGTTTCGATATTGAATGAGACTTACTTTATGTTTGTAGAGCCTCTACTAAGGAACTCATACCTACCTAAATTAGTACACTTGTGCATCAATTAAGCTAACGCATTTTATCCCCCTAAAGGCTCCGACACCAATGACCAGACACATCTTATAACCTGGCGTGGGTGGGTTTTTTGGATACTCTAGCATTTCCTGCTTTTTTGGTGTACTCAAAATGGGCCCAAATAAGGTGGGCTCTTGGATGGGGTGACTGGGAGATTGCAGAATAAAAATTGTGTCGTTCTAGTTCCTACAGAGAGATCTGGCCAAAAATTGCTCGGAAGTTCTCCCCAGTCAGCTTGCTGGGATTGGCTGTGAGGTGTAAAGCGAATTCCGTCTTGGATATCCAAACATTCGAAGGGGACTCAGCTAAAAATAGAACCATTAGCATATCACCCAAATTCGCAGGAAATTTCAGCTTAAGAACTCTATCACTGAGTTAAAAATTTAAAGGCTCACTTCGATAGAAGCTGTAATTTAGTTTTTATATTTTACTGTTTTAATGAAATTTTATATACCGGCCGTAACTGGGAACATGGATGTAAATAACGTTTCTAATTATTTCAACAGTCCCATCTCAGACTATTTAGTTAATTCTCCTTTTCTAACCTTATAGGTATCTGTGGTTATGGACTGTGTATAGAAATCAATCAATATCAGTATTCCTGCAACTGTTTCCAAAACTATATTGGCACGAATTGTGAGATAAGAGTAAACTATTGTGATTCCAATCCATGTTATAATGGCGGGACATGTTCTAATGAAGACAAAGGTTTCAAATGCAAGTGCAGATACAGATTCCGAGGAAAATACTGCGAGGAAGAAGACGATTGCAATAGGACATGTCTAAATGGCGGAAAATGTGTACAAGATGATAGTGGCAGCCCAATGTGCATATGCTCACCAGGTAAGGTATCCAATACGACTAGGATTTGAATATTTGTTACTAATCATGTTTGCATATTGAAAAAAATTGTAAAGTAGGACAGGTAAAATATTACATTAGAAAAAGAATTATATTTCAATTTTTAGAACTGCCACAATGAGACTTTATATTTTATTCCCAAGATTTGAAATTTTTGCAATATGCGTTTCATTGAAAGATCAATTACTTGAAAATAAACACATTTTCTTAGCTATAGCTATTTTCCTGTATTTGTAATGTGAACTGCCACAAAGACGCTCTCTTAAATTTTTATTTACATTTATTTTTCCGCCATAAGTATTGAAAAAATATCATTCAAATAAGATGAAGTACATATTAATTTATTAAAAATTAAAACCGTAAGTTTTAGAAAATGAAAATAAATCTCCACCTTGATCGTTAATGATCAAGAAATATCCACTAAGGGTGAGGTCTTGAATACGCTAGCAGAACAGTTTGAAAAAAATAGTGGGAATACAAAATATACCAACAATTTTATTCAGCTAAAAAACCAAGCGGAAAATGAAAGTATTAATTTTGAAGAGGATACTATATCTGAATATAACTTACCTATAACTTTGGATGAATTGGAATACGCGCTCTCAGATGTAAATAACTCTTCTCCTGGACCCGACACCAGACACTACGAAATGGTGAAGAACCTACCTCCAAAAGAAAAACAAAGCTTAGTAAATATCTTCAACCATATATGGGTCGAAGGTACTTACCCAAAGCAATGGAAAGAGGCAATAGTTATTCCCATTCCAAAAGTAGGTAAGGACAGTAAGGATCCCAACAACTACCGCCCAATATCTCTAACATGTTGCCTGAGTAAAATATTGGAAAAAATAGTGAACTTTAGACTCGTATGGTATTTAGAGAGACATAGTCTATTATCGAACTACCAGATGGGGTTCCGTAGATACACATCAACAATAGATCAATTAGTTTATATCGAGGCCGCTATCCAAAGAAGCTTTGCGGAAAGGCAACATACAGTAGCAGTATCTTTCGATATCGAAAAGGCCTATGAGACAACATGGCGCTTTGGAATCCTGAAAACATTACAACTGTGGGGAATAAAAGGATACTTACCAAAATTTATTACAATCTTTTTAGAAAATAGATACTTCAGAGTGCGTGTTGGAAAGGACTTCTCACATCTATATTCTCAAGAAAACGGTATACCCCAGGGATCAACACTAAGTGTAACAGTTTTCCTTATAGCCATCAATAAACTTCTTGAATTTATTCCAGCAGAAGTAGGGAAATATATCTACGTAGACGATCTGACGGTCTTTTATACTGCAGAAAATATGGAGGATATCGTAAATACCTTGCAGACATCTATAGACTCCTTGGTTCGTGAGTCCGAAAATATGGGTTTCACTTTTTCCCCCCAAAAAACGTCATGTATTCATTTCTGTAGGCTTAGAAGAATCCACGACCACCCAGAGTTAACCATAAGGGGCACACCAATTGCAGTCAAACCGAGCATAAAAATACTAGGTGTAACCCTAGATGATAAGCTCTATTGGAAGGATCATATAAATAACGTTGTTAATAAAGGTAAAAAAGCCCTAAATATCATTAAATGTCTCTCAAATATCTGTTGGGGAGCTGAGAGGGAGGTATTACTTTCTCTTTACAAATCAACTGTTCTATCAAAAATCAAATATGCTATAACAGTATACTCAGCAGCAAGACCATCTCATCTGAGCAAATTAGAACGAATTCACAAAGAAGGTATACGATTGTGTATAGGTGCTTTCTGCACGTCACCAAATTCATCTGTCTTCTGCGAAGCTGGTATTCCACCCTTAAAATACAGAATTCAACAGTTGCTGATGAACTATACTGTAAACATCTGGGCACAACCGCAACACCCAAATCATAGCATAATATTCGATGAAGAAGAGAATATAATGTATCGATCTAGGCCTTCCATAACGAAACCTACAGGAGCTCGTATCCATTAAACTTTAGAGGAAATACAATCCGATTTGCCCCCATCCTACAACCTAACCTATATCAAATGCCCAGTCTGGAACACAACACCTCTACAAATCAACTTCGAATGCTCTGAGTACAGAAAAGGAAACACCAATCCCACGTTCTACAAACAACAATTCCTTGATATAATCAGCAGGTACCAAAACGCTAACAAAATTATTTATACCGATGGGTCCAAAAGTGATAACTGTGTGGGCTGTGCAATAACAACCTTAGATAAGACACGCAAATGGCGTTTAAACCCAATGTCCTCAATTTTTTCTGCAGAGTTATATGCCATACTACAGGCTCTAAAATACGCCCACGAACAGGAGCAAGGGTTGTACATAATCTGCAGTGATTCTATGAGTTCCCTCCAAGCGATCTCTAATAAACACAATAAAAACCCTTTGGTACAAGAGATCCTACACATATCCTATCAAATTCAACAAAAAAATTCACAAATAATATGCATATGGACACCAGCACACGTAGGAATTCGTGGAAATGAAATCGCAGATATAGCTGCCAAGGAAGCTGCTGAGGAGGAATACTTAAAAGAGCCGGTTACACCTGATGACCTAAAAAAATACCTCAAAGCGAGGTGCTTGACCAATGGCAGCAGGAATGGAACCGTACCACCAGCCAACTTAGAGCTATCAAACCATTCATAAAGTCCTGGAAATTACCTTCAAACCTCAGCCGAAGAGAACAATGCGCAATAACCCGTCTTCGTATAGGGCATACCTTCTTGACACACAGTTTTCTCCTTCTGAGAAATACACCCCCACAGTACGAATCATGTCAAACCAGTCTCACTCGGACCCACATAATCTTAGATTGCTCCGTTTACGCTCATCCTCGGCAATTTCTTAACATCCCACAAAACTTAAAATTATGCCTAACCGATACAGTTTGTATACACAATGTTTTGAACTTTCTGAAAAATATTCATATTTTCAGAAAAATATAACCGTCTGATAGATACTATGAAGATATCAAGACACTGGTAACAAAAGTCCTGCCCAACTTCGATACACAGCTAAGAAACCCTTGAGTATTACGTAACTGCCATCTGCGGCTAATAACCATAGTAGTTGATGCCGCGAAACAAAACAAAAAAAAAATCTAAAATAACATTATTTACATAGTTTTTCTCTTGCATTCGGCTGTTCTATTTTGTATTGTGTTGTTTTCCATTGTTTTCCGATGTGTTCTGCTGCGTTCTGTTGTTTTCCATTGTTATTTGTCGTTTTCGGTAGTTTTCTGTTGTTTTTTGTTGTTTTCGATTGTTTTCTGTTCTTTTTAATTATTTTTGGTTATTTTCCGTCGTTTTCCATTTGTTTCTATGTGTTCTGGAGTATTAGGTTGTTTTCGGTTATTTTCTGTTGGTTTCTTTTGTCCTCTGTTGTTTTCTGTAGTATTCTGTAGTTTTCCGTAATTTTATGTTATTTTTTGTTGTTTTTGGCTGTTTTTCGATGTTTTCTGTTGTTTTCGAGTGTTTTCTGTTGTTAAATCTATTTTTTGTCAGATAAAAAAAGCATTTGTATTTCGGCTTTGCAACTTTTTCAAAGTTGCAAATTCATATTTTCGAAAGTCACGAAAATTGTCCCTCCCTAATGGACATCTCCAAAGATTGACGGAGAGTTCAATGGATTTTTGAAAAATCAACCGCTTAAGCTTTTATATAGGATTCGATTTAATAAATATTGTACTTTTAGGTTACACAGGGAAGGTCTGCGAAACTAAAATAAAACATTGCAAGTCTGACCTATGTATCAATAGCAGCAAATGTGTAGAAGAATACGATACATTCAAATGTCAGTGCGTTTCTGGGTTTGTAGGTAGGAGATGCAACTTACTACCATGTGACTTTAGACCATGTAGCGAACAAAGACGCTGTATTAATCTAATCGGGAACAGTTCCTCCATTAAAAACTATAGGTAAGTCAGTTAATTAATACCATAAAAGCACTAGCTAGACCAACTTCTTCTTCTTCTTCTTCTTCTTCTTCTTCTTCTTCTTCTTCTTCTTCTTCTTATGCTATCTGCCTACAGAAGGTTGGCTACAACTTTGGCAAATGGTTCTCTATCTTTCGCAATTCTGAGTAAAGTATGTGTATTCAGACCAGTCCAGTTTCTCAAATGCTTTAGCCATCTTCTACCCGGACCTCGTTTACCTTCGACTTTTCCCTCCATTATTAGTCATAAGAATTCATATTTAGGACCTCTGTATATACGTCCCAAATAGCTGGTCTTTCGTATTTTAATCATTTCTAATGTGTCTCTCTCTAGTATTTATTCTTTTTAAGAACGTTTCATTAGCAATAAGTTCTGTTCATCTAAGACCAACAAGGTAACATTATCTTGGGTGCCTAGTAACATAGCACTAGGTGGGAATGAGAGGGTCGCCAGGTGTGCCACGAAAGACACAGAATTCGGTCTCATCGGGCCAGCACTAGCATGTGGTATATCTTGGGTTAGATTAGGTAAGGTGAAAGTGAGTGGGGCGCTTATGCCTCCTTCCAGTGCGACTCAGTAATCGTGGCTATTGTGACTTACACCTGTTTAGAGTTCACCGTGCAATCCACACCTCTTAACAAAGGCTATGATCGTGATGGGTGAAACTTCCTTGGAATTATAAGGTTCCATTTGGGCAAGACCAAAAGTTTGGAACCTAGCTCTCTCCAGTACTGAACAGGAGCAGAGAATATGCTCTGCTGTTTCGTCCTCCACATAGCAGAAGCGAGAGTCTTTTGTTTGTTCAAGACCCAACATCCGCATGTGGTTCCTCAGACGACAATGTCAAAATGCGGAGATTATTTCTGTGCAAGAGTGCTTTTGTCTCTACCCAATCTGAGCGCATCGTCCAATACATTGCCTTCCACTCCGCTGTGATCTGGAGGCCTGGAACCCAAACCAGATTTACCTTGTTCCCTGTACCGAGTTCATTAAGGAGATGTATGAAGTTCCATATGAGTCTTGATTCAACCCGTTTGGAGCTCAGTGCTTTTAGGGCAGCCTGGCTACGTGGAAAGATTTTTATAGATTTGTTTGTCAGGGGGGGGGTCAGGGGTTTGATTAGTTCTCTGACACGCAGTTCTAAGGCTGTCATTTCTGCTTGGAAGACCGTGGTATACCTCTCAAGGTTTACTGAAATATCAACTCTTGGATTGGTACCAACTACTCCCGCTCCTGCCTCCAGTTCAGACTTGGAGCCATCAGTAAATAGCGCAAGATCGGAGGGCGACATGAAGCCATCACTCCTCTTCCATTCGTCCTTCCTGGAAAAAGTCGTTGTAGGATCTCTCGGTGTGCGCTTAGGGAACCACAGTTTCCGATAGCATCCGAGCATGTGGTGATGAGTAATTTCACCAATTATACCCATTGTGTCTGATCCTACTTCCGTTTTGTCCTGTCTGTCAGTTGATAGCAGTCTCTAGGCGCCACTCTTGCAACTCTCTCCACCTCAATATGTAGAGGGGTTAAGTTTAGAAGGGTCTTTGTTGCCAGTGTTGGTGTAATTGGCGTGGCTCCAGTGATAGCCAAGCAGGCGGTGCGTTGACTCTGGTTGGTTTTACTACCGTCTGATATATGTCCAGTAAATTAGTTTAGGTCTAATGTCCCAGGATTTGCCGCAAGTCCAGAGGGCAAGTCGGGCCTTTTTAGTTCTGTTATCCAGATGGGAGTTGAAGGTGAGTCTTTTGTCTAATATAAGGCTAAGATATTTCACCTCCTCTGTGAACTGGATTGACTCTCCCACTATTCTAGGTAAGCAGAGCTCGTCTAGTTTCCGTCTTTTAGTAAATGGAACAATAACGGTTGAGGGAGTGCATTGTTGAACTCTACATCAATGTCTAGAAAGGCACCCAATGCGATTTCATTGTTTTTCAAAGAATGGTCGATTTTGCCCACTAGGTTGTGCCAGGCAAGATGCGTTGATTTACCTGCCGTGTATGCGTATTGGATAGGATCCAACCGTATTAACTGTAATGCCCCCCCCCCCCATGTGTTTATCCACGAAACTTTTAAGTATTTAAGAAGGAGGATGTTAGGCAGATAGGACGGAATGAATTGGATAGAGACGAATCCACTCTACCCGCCTTCTGTATGAAGACAGTTCTTCTATGTCATCCTTTCCAGGTGATTTGTATGGTGAGAAGGACTGTATCGCCTAACCCACTACATTTGGAGAAACAATAGTGGCTGCATTTTTCCAGTCCTCTCTATTTGGGTGATTATAACGTTCCGGTTGAGGAAGTGTGGACGGATGCCTGTTCTCCAGAATCTTACTACCTGGGAAGTGTTTCTGTAATAGAATCTCTAACGTTTCCTTAGCAGAGTCCGTATAGGTACAGTCTTGTAAATTCTATTGCCTGCTGGTAAATCTGAAATACTCTGGCAGAACTTCCGCCAAGATTCTGTTTTGGCCTTCCTGATGGCCTTATTAGAGCTGTGCGATAGGTGTCCCAGTCGCCAGATACTCTAGCCCAGTTGAATAGTCGCCGGACTTCTTTCTTTTTTAACTCAAGGGTTCTGCTCCATCAGGGTGTACCCCTTTTGTCTCTTCTGGTTTTAAGTGGGCAGTTTTTGTGATAGGCAGTCAATAGTGTGGTACATCATATAACACTTTGTGGACAACTGTCACCAGTTGAGTGTCAAATGAGCACCAGAAGCGCTGGAACATAGTCGTGGGAAATATTCAGTCTAAGAGGATGCTGAAGGGACCCTCGTGTTCTAACACAGCATACGCTCTTAGATTGAGAAGGAAGGGACTACGAAAGATGGTTGGATTTATAACTGGCCACTGGACGTACAGTGCACACCTGCAAAGGTTGGGGATCGATGTGGAAAATTATTTATGAAGGAAGTGCGACGAGTAAGAGGAAATAGCTGAGCACGTTATCTTCCACTGTCCTGCCTTGAGTGAAAGCAGGAAGTCCTATCTAAATGTAGTCCAGGAGGAAAGATAGGAAAGCATAGTCCAATGCATCTCAAGGTTCGTAAATAACTTAGGATAAAACTCCTTCTAATTCCTTTGACTGGAAATAGTTAATGTTTACACCGGGGAAACAAATTTAAAGTTTTCAGTTGTTTCCTGTACAAAACCTACTTTTGGATTCAACTACACCTAAGTAACTCATAAATAGTTTTTGAAGATTTTAGTTCCCTTACAAAAATGTCTGAGCTATTTGCTAAAAGATTTAAATTTATAGTCATATAAAATGTATAGGTACATATGAAATACAAACAGTATATGGTCGGCTAAAGAGCAGCAATTAAACAGCACATTTTTTCATTGAATCTAAAGTTCAAACACTCATTTTGTTTTTTCGCAATCGCAATTGAAAAAATGGTGAATGCGACAGCTGACTGTCTTTTATTTTTGAGAAATGGTAAGAGTCTATTAAACTAAACCTTAGTCATGATGTTTTTGATCTAGGTATTGAAACATAAAATTGTCTTGAGTTAAAATATTGCCTTATCCAACATTTTCCATTGCCTTAGGATTTAGCACTCTAAAAGGTTTCAACCACTGTAATTTCATTCCAGCTTAAATATAACGCACTTTTATATTAGCTTCACCGGTATGTTTATTATTTACTCCTTTGTACTCGGTTTAACAGCAGCGATTAAACAGCAAATCTTTTCATTAAATCTAAAGTTTTAACACTCATTTTGTGTTTTTTCTTTCGCAGTTGAAAAAAAACGGTGAATGTGATATTCTCTTTTATTTTTGAGAAATGGTGAAAGAGCTTAATAAACTGAACCTTAATCATTATGTTTCTGGTCTAGATATATCGATATTTAACGCGCTTTTATATTCGCTTCACTTGGGTGTTTGTTAGCGACCACTTTGGACTCGATTTAACAGCAGCAATTAAACAGCAAATTTTTTCATTGAATCCAAAGTTTAAACACTCATTTTGCGTTTCTTCTTTCGCAGTTGAAAAAACGGTGAATGTGATAGACTACCTTTTGTTTTTGGGAAATGGTCAAAGAGCTTAACAAACTGAACCTTAATCATTCTGTTTCTGGTCTAGATATTGCGTTACAATATTGCCTTATTCAACATTTTCCATTACCTTAGGATTTAGCACTCTAAAAGGTTTCAACCACTGCAATTTCATTACAGCTTAAATATACCTAAGACTTGTCATATATCGTGATTTTGTTTTTTGACGCGCTTTTATATTCGTTTCACCTGGGTCTCTGTTAGCGACCACTTTGGACTCAGTTTAGCAGCAGCGATTAAACAGCAATTTCTTTTTTGTTGAATCTAAAGTTTAAACACTCATTGTTTTCCCTTTCGCAGTTGAAAAAATGGTGAATGTGACAGTCTTTTATTTTTGAGAAACGATGAAAGATCCTAACAAAATGAACCTTAATCATTGAGCTTCTGGTCTAGATATTGGAACCTATAATTATGTTGAGTTACAATATTGGCTTATCCAACATTTTCCATTGCCTTAGGATTTAGCGTTCTGAAAGGTTTCAACCACTACAATTTCATTACAGCTTAAATATAAGACTTGTCATGAATCGTGATTTTAACTTTTAAAGCGCTTTTATATTCACTTTACCTGGGTGCTCGTTAGCGACTCATTTGGACTCGGTTTAACAGCAGCGATTAAACAGCAATTTTTTTCATTGAATCCAAAGTTTAAACACTCATTTTGTGTTTCTTCTTTCACAGTTGAAAAATCGGTGAATGTGATAGACTGTCTTTTATTTTTGGGAAATGGTCAAAGAGCTTAACAAACTGAACCTTGATCATTATGTTCCTGGTCTAGATATTGAGTTACAATATTGCTTTATCCAACATTTTCCATAACCTTAGGATTTAGCACGCTAAAAAGTTTAAACCACTGCAATTTCATCACAGCTTAAATATGAGACTTGTCATAAATCGTGATTTTGATTTTTAACGCGTTTTTATATTCGCTTCACCTGGGTGTTTGTTAGCGACTCCTTTCGACTAGGTTTAACAGCAGCGATTAAACAGCAAATTTGTTCATTGAATCCAAAGTTTAAACACTCATTTTGTGTTTTTTCTTTCGTAGTTGAAAAAATGGTGAATGTGACAGTCTTTTATTTTTGAGGAATGGTGAAAGAGCTTAACAAACTGAACCTCAATCCATGGCGAATTTTCGCCGGGCCCGCGGTCGTCTTTTTCTTTTTTGCAGGAGCGCCAAAAGGCTTCGCGCTGTTATATAATTTGAGTCACAATATTCTTTATCCAACATTTTTTATTACCTTAGGATTTAGCACTCTAAAAAGTTTCAACTGCTGCAACTTTATTTCACATTAAATATTAGACATATCATATCTCGTGATTTTGATTTTCAACGCACTTTCATATTAGCTTCATTTGTATGTTTGTATTAACCACTCCTTTGGACTCGATTCTCAACGAAAAAATTCAATTCAAGCTTTGTACACTTATCAAGAACCAGTATAATACTATAATTTAATCACGTCCAATAAATACATATCCTGGCAGTCCATTCCAAGCCGTGCACACCCTGGAAATAAAGGTGCTTCAAGAGCCGGTGTTTGAAGAACGACCGCCTAAGGGGTGGATCTGATAGGATCGGTGAGCGACTTAGAGGATAGCTTAGAGGAGCAGACTCCGTTTGAATATCGGTAGAAAAGTGAGAGGTCACCAACCGCATGCCGGTGAGAAAGCGGCTAGAGGTGGTGCGTTAAGACCGGATCACCTGTTAGTCTAATTGCCCTTCTTTAAATGGCATCTACTATAGACAGGGTAGCAGGGGCAGCAGCGCCCCAGATATGAAAACAATACTGCAGGCCACGACTTATCTGGGCTTTATAAAGCATGAGAAGGTATATAGTGCGATATACTTTCTTGCTCTGAATAGGATGGATGACGGACGACTGTAATTGACGCAACGTGTTCGTGCCAGATCAAATTTTCTGTAATGTTGACTCCTAAAAGCTTGAATGAGTAACATCTTGGCAGAGCCTAATTGTTCATTAGACCCGAATGCTGGCTTGGGCACTTTTTATTTGATAGCATACGATATTGGGTCTCGGAAGCATTAAATTTTACCATACTATTGAGACCCCAAGCGCTAATGGTCTCCAGATCCTTCGAAAGCGAAGCAGCCGTTGCCAGCCTTCAGCGTTTCAGTTCGACCACAGAGGGTTTTTAGTGCTAGAGAATAAATCATTGAGGTGAAGCAGAAACAGTATAGGCGCCAATTCCGATCCCTGGGGAACCATATCATTGATATTATGGAAGGAAGAGGAGAAGTCACCACGACAAAGATTTTCCAAACTGAGACGAAGGCTGCGACCCAACTCCAAAACTTAACAGGGAGGCCATAATACGGAAGCTTGTTTAGGAGAGCTGCATGCAATAGTTGATCGAATGCCTTTCAAAATATTGAGAGTAACCTCAATATATCTTTTAAAACTCATAGGCCCGATTTTATCAACATGCATATTTAACAAAGACTTTGACAAAGCTTCTCTATTGGATGTTATTTAGCAAAAGCTATTGGGTATTGAAGGCTAGGTTAATAAATATTATCCAATAGTATTTTATCAATATTGAAAACAAAATGTCAAACCTGGATGACACCTTTCATCATATCGTATATAAGTTTCATAACAAAACTATTGTTGTAACAAGTGAATATTTGTTGCAACATAGGCGATGAATGAAGTTTGCAGCTCGAGACGAAGTTAACGATTGAAATAAATATCTTTTTGAATGAAAAAAAAATCCCATTAATAAAGTACCTAACCAAATATGTTTCATTGAGCCGATCCGCTCGGCAAGCTGCTGGGTGGCCTAGCGGTATAGTGTTCGACAGGGAATCACTGTGTTCGAGGGTGGTGTTGGTTCGAGACCCAGTCATTGCAACTACTTTTTTTTATTTTTTTTAATCAAAATCTTCATTGATATGATTTTTACTCATGTTACACACATTTTTTTGTACCATCGATATAAATATGTCTACGACATCTCTTTTATATTTAAACATCTAAATAGATGTTTTGGCTGATTTGCTCTATGTTTCTATGCAAACCAGTGAACGAATAAAAATTTGAATTTGAATCTATGATATCCTATGCACTTTCTTCATTTACAGATTTTCTATTATTGCCTTAGGTGTTTGTGCCCCGATGGATACACTGGTGAGGACTGCAACGAGCTGATTGATGCCTGTAA
The DNA here is from genome assembly GCA_951848785.1 of Callosobruchus maculatus. Lineage (NCBI taxonomy): Eukaryota > Metazoa > Arthropoda > Insecta > Coleoptera > Chrysomelidae > Callosobruchus > Callosobruchus maculatus. The sequence goes on along the minus strand of CATOUR010000026.1, from coordinate 4,992,054 downwards.
AAGTTCTACTTGCTTTAATGGAGGCCTTTGCATCAATTATGTTTATTACTATAAATGTGAGTGCCCTGGTTTGTATACTGGACCCCATTGTGAGCACAAAAAAAGTACGAACTACGTCTTGAGCTTCGAGCAGTATGAAACTCACAATTATGTGAAGCTTGATGGATTTAGAGGAAACATTTCAGAGGTATTTATTAGAATAAAAATAATTAAACTTACTTCTCACACCGATAAGTGAGGGGAGTATTGTGATCGCAAAAATTTTCAATTTCGGGATAACACGCCTCTGTCTGCCTGCCTGTCGGTCTGTCTGTCTATTGGCGTTTTTCTAGTTTCATAATCTCAGTAACCGCTGCATGGATTCTGATGAAATTTGGGTAGCGACATGCTGTGGGGTAGTAGTAGTAGGCTGCTATAATTTTGAAAATTTTTTGACACTTCGAACAACCATTGAAATTTCCTCATTTTGTATGATATGATCGATTTTTATCCAATCAAATCCAAATTATACTGGTAATTGCATTCAGTGCAATTATCGGTCGCTATGACTACACAACTGGGTTTGACAGCTTCATTCAAAATTAATTTCAGCATGTCACGTTTTGGTAAAGAGAATCTTCGGAGCATAACCGTACTTTCAAAAAAAAAATTTCCGCCGAATATACCTCGGACGTTGTCAAATGTCTCGTAATTTTCTGAAAAATGTCTCAAGCTCGTTGCTTGCTAATAGGCCTTAGCCTGCAGCTTCGGGTCGTTACCCAGGAACGAGTTTTCGATTTTCATGAAATTATCTCGCCTATTGTAAATGTCCTATGGATATTGCTACAGAAAATCGATGCATGGGCGGCGGAGTAATTAGCAAAAAACAAAAAAATCAAATTCTCTACTTTTTTGGGTAGGCGTGAAATTGGGGTTGTTGGGGGTGGGAGATTGAAAAACTGAAAAATTTGTTATATTCATAATAGCCTGTGAACTGACCTGTGAAAGAAAGACCTAGCGCCATGATACACTTTTTTAGGTCCATCCGAATTTAATTAAACTTTGATACAGTATTATTACCGTGGCGGGGATGGAAAACACGTATGGTTTTGAGAAATTGTGTCAGTTCCTGATCGTTTTTTACATTTTTTATTGAGGTTATAGGGGATGTTGGGGGTAATTCGAGGGTGGGGGGTTGTGAAAGTGGAAAGTGTGTTGTAAAAGGATGACATAATGCGTTTTACAAATCTATACTGCCCTACCGTAGACAAAATATAATTTTTGAAATTACTTTATTGTAGATAAAGTCTATGGTTTCTGAAAATTGTGTTAGTGGCGGTGAAAGCAAATCAAAAAAGAAACAGTACAATATAACTGTTTTTAGGGACTCTAGGGATCTCTGACCATTTAATGTTTTTTTGAGTGGCTAAAATGAGCCGAGGTAGGATGGGGTCTCGGAGAGGGTAGTTGGGAAACCACAAAATATTTTCTTCCTTTGGAAGTTTGCAGAGTAGAGACTGTGTTGTCCTATTTCCTTAGGAGAGAGATGCAAGCAACAATTTACGAGAGTTTTTGTGTTGGATGTTATTTGCGGGCCAGGCAGGCGATGATGTTGTTGCAAGGGGATCTCAGACTACAGCTTCATGCTTTGAGAAAATAATAAAACAGTATCACCGTTATCTGTGGGAAGTGCCGAGTCAATAAACTTCACTTCATTTTTTACGCATACCATTATTCCAATTTTGTTTTAGGTAACTGCTTGCATGTGGATGTATACGCCAGATAACTTCAACTACGGGACCTTGATTTCCTACGCTAACCGAAAGTTTGACAATGCATTTGCACTTACTGATTACACAGGGTGAGGGTTTACAACTAAGCCATTTATGCGATATAGTTTGTTCTGCTACACAATATTTTGATTACTTTTGCTTAAAGTTTGCATGCACGGTAGATGTTTTAAAAGGTCTGTTTCGAACTTCTATTACCCATACAAGTTTGATTACAATGTTTCAATCGATCTGCTATCTTTAATCTTCAAGTTCAAGAAGCTCACCCACGTATAATCTTGCGAAACATCTACTGAACATCATACAACCACTAGAAGGGAAGACATCGTCACTTGTAAATAAAGGACTTTAGGGAATCCAGAAGAGGTTACAAGAAGACCCAACAATGAAAGATAGAACGAATCTTCCAGTGAGTGGAGTAAAAGAAGGTATTAAAATTCTGTCTGAAGAACAACTATTTTCAAGAAATTGGCAAAGTTTACATGCAACTCTTACATGGAATGGTTCGAATCAATTACCATTGAAAACTCGTTAAACCATGTTATGGTTCGCTATGTTGATGATAAAGTTCACAAAAGGAGAGGAGGACAACAGCAGCCTTCCTTTTTTGGATGTCTTGATAATGAGAAGAAACATTGAAATAGATACCAAAGTGTACAGAAAACCAACACACACAGGACAGTACCTGCATTATGCCTCAAATCATCCAACATCAATGAAGAAAGGAGTCATTTGAACCTTGGTCGGTTGAGCAAAGAGCATTTGTGATACACAATAGCGGCTGGAAGAAGAACTACGTCACATTAAAGAAGATCTCTCAAAGTACGCATATCTCAAGAAGCTAGAGGAAGAAACAATACAAAGGAATGGAACTAGCAGGACTCAGTATACCAACACCCAGAGAGCAGAGACAGGAAAGTATGTACCTTTTCCAGCTGTAGTTTCAAAAGCATCAAATTACAATTGACGCTTCATAAATTTAATTTGATGCTTTTGAAACTACTGCCAGATCACTCTTGGACACAGCACTACAAAATTATTTGGGAAGACGCTAAGGTTATTGACAAAGAACCTCAGTCTACTGTGTAAGGTGGGCTCGAAAAGTGTTCGAACCAGAGGAACTCGACACCGAACTGCAGCACCTAAAGAACGCTCTTAAGGCAAACGGTTATACAAAAAAAGGAAATGTCAACAACTATGAGAAGAAATAGGCAAAACAACAACGTGAACCGATAGCAAGGGCGTACCCAGGTAGGGGCAGGGGGGGGCAGCTGCCCCCCCCTAGAAGATTAAATAAATGTAATTTTTTTTGGCAAATAAAAATTAAAAACGTGTTACCTACTCTGCGCAAAATGAAGTGTTGGAAACAAAATATCTTTTCAGCCAGATTTGTTCTTTATTTTCTATAGTTAAATATTCTACAACATTCGATATAGAGTCTGTATAGTGAGTCGTGTCGGTCGTGTCACAACGTATTTATTAGAATATTTTATATGGCGACCTTCAGCCGCCGTCAAACGAAACGCAAAATGTTTTGATCAAGTTTTGATACACTTTATTTATTTCTTTATTTCGTTTTTATTATTTGTTAGTTATCACTAACAAATGAAAGTGTCAGTAATGATTTATAGTCGATAATTTAATTTCTAGAATCTGATTTTGATTACGAGACAGAATAAATAAAAATTAAGTACGGTTTTGATGCAAGTTTGGTTTTATTATATAATTTTTGTTTTCAATGCTATGCTAAAATAAAATAATATTCAATATGTTGCATATTATTTTAAGTAGTATATATCTGTACAGATTTAGTTTAAGATTCTTAGTGTTCATAAAATAAAATAGTGAAAGTATCAAACTCAAATTTCATAGCATATTCTATTCAGTGCTTACAACTAAATTATTTTTAAATTTGCCGCGGTTATTTCTGTGCCCCGACTCACTACACAGACTCTAGTATACTGTTAGCGATGCAATATAATTTAAATCTCCCACAAAACCGTGGTATCTCGTAGTTTCCGCTTCCGACGAGACAATCAGAGCCATATAGGATTAAAGCTGAATATAATTGGAAGAAAATAACATCTAACGCCATCTAGTTTCGGACGGCAGTACTTTTTCCAGTAAAAAGAAATAGGCTCAATGTATACTGTATACGGTCAATAGAGACATCTAGTATTGAATAGCAATACCACGAAGAATATTCTAGCATGGACTATTCCGGAAAGAAAAGACAGTGATAGCATGTATTATAAGACAAGGATGGAAATAGAGTCGAGCTCGAGTATTTTCTACATATTTCGGGAGCGAGAATATTTTCAATATATAAGCGGAACGTAAGGCAGAGCACGTGAATTTAGTTCGAATACAATTCAGTTCGGAGTGGAATACGAGCGAATATTTCATACGCCATAGATAGTGTCTTATAGTTTCGTTGCGGAGACACGAGATTTACGTTTACTGCGCAACAACTGGAAATATTACTCCGTCAAATGGATATCAGGAAATTCTTTGAAAGAGGTGAGTCAAAACAAAACACTTAAGTACATACTTAATATGATTATTTGATTTGTTTAAGGGGGGCTATGACTCTCTTGTAAGTGTATATCTTAGGCATTACTTACAATATTTAAATTTATTAATTACAACACGTGGTTTTGTTATAATAGCTAAAATAACATTTGTGAATATTTTGTGATAAAAAAGTTAAAAAAAAACATAAAAGAAAGATCCTTGCAATATTTTGGATTTATTAATAAGATCATACCGACAACAAAATCCCTTTTCTCTAACGTCACAACAAGTGTATTATTTCAAATTACTTACCTAGTTTTGATTATTTGGCGTTCAAACCATATGCAAGAGAATGTGAAACTTGATCTTTGATTTTCGTCCTATGCAACTCGCCTAAACACTGTAAGGGTAATTTTGTGTATCCATTTTTTAGGGAGGCCACGCGAAAAAAGAAAAAAAGGTCGGGAAAGTAGCAGTGGAAGCGATGAAAATGACAACCATGATAAAACCACTCATGTAATGCCAATATCATTGCATGCTAACATTGGACAAGCGTCAAATTCTTCAGTAGAACCTCTTAATATATCTGTTGCCGACTATTCTTCTCCATCGACATCCCCACAAACTTATGACGTCAACGTCGATCCTGAAATTATAGTGGACGATGGCTGTCATGAAAATGATCTGGGTCGTTATGTTGGATTGGCTACCCAGCTATCGACGGAAAAGAAGAGGGAGTTGTTACAAAATCCTTGGATCCCGCCCAGAAATTACGATTTTGAAAGTGATGCAAGCCATTTAAAAAGAAAATTTAATCATGCTTGGTTGGATCAATATTCACCATGGCTAGTATATTCCAAGCGACTAAAAGGTGCTCTTTGTAAGTATTGTGTTTTGTTTCCTCCGCCCATTAGCACTGTGAGAGGAATTTTGGGATCGTTTATGGTCAGGCCATATTTAAAGTTCAAAAATATGCATGAAGACTGCCGAAAGCATGCAACGACCAACCTTCACCAAACGGCGACAAATGCTGCAAAAAATTTTCTTGAAAATGTTCCTGTAGACATCCAACTGCAAAGTGGACACCAAAAAGCAATCGATGAAAACAGACAAATATTGTCATCAATTATTTCTTGTATAGTATTTTGCGGTACACATGATATGCCTCTTAGGGGCAAACAAGCAGATGAGGGTGTTTTATTAGATTTATTGAAGTTGAGAATCGATTCAGAGGACAACAAATTAAAGAGTCACTTTGAAAAGTGCCGTCGAAATGCAATTTATACTTCGCCAAGAATACAAAACGAACTAATAAATTTATGTGGCGAAGTTATTCAGGAGAATGTAATTAGTGAGGTTCGGAAGACCATGGCTTACTCAATCTTAGCTGATGAAACAGCAGACGTATCTGGGAAAGAACAGCTGTCAATAGGCGTGCGGTTCTACGACGAAAGCAAAAGTAAAATCAGAGAAGAATTTGTAGGGTTCGTTGAACTAAAAGCACAAAATGCTTCCGCAATCGCCGAAGCAATTGACAATTTCTTAATTAGTTCTAACCTCTCCAAAGAAGATTGCGTAGGGTTTGGATTCGATGGCTGTTCTACAATGGCAGGAAAAGAGGGTGGCGTACAAGCCATTTTGAGAAAAAAATATCCTCGTGCTTTATATTTTCATTGCTCAAGTCACAAACTCAACCTTGTTGTGAATGATGCGAACGCAGTGCCAGAAATTAGAAATACTGTCGCCACTGTAAAGGATGTTATAACGTTTTTCAGAGAATCGACTACACGTCGAAACTACGCTCCAAACCTATCACGATTATGTGAGACGAGATGGTCCGAAAAATATAAATCAATCAGAAAGTTTTCTCAACATTTTTCAGAGCTCGTGAAATCTCTAGAAACGTTATCTGTAGAGGGAAATTATGCCACCAGAAAATCTGCATATCAGTTGCATTCAGCCGTTACAAAACCAGTGTTTATTGTTTCTCTACAAACAATAGCCAAATATTCAGCAGTTATAGAACCAGTAGTTAACGCACTGCAAGCTAAATCGATCGACATGATCTCGGTAGGAAAACACATTAAAAATATCAAGGAAATTCTCAGAAATGACCGCGAGTTTCCTGATAGAATAAGTAATGAAATACTTCAAAAAGCACGAGCTGTTGCAATGGATTTGAACATAGAAATTTCGGTTCCACGTCTTGCTCATAAGCAAACACATAGAAGTAATCCGCCATCAGACAATGATAACGAATATTGGCGGCGTTCCCTGATAATACCATACATTGATTCACTCATTTCATCATTGAATATTCGATTCTCCCAAGAAAATACTCCGGCGTTTGCTTTAAGCAGGCTACATCCCTTGTATATGACAAAAACCAGCATTGCAGACCTACACAAAAACGCAGAATCATTCCAAGAATTTTATAACCTGGATATCACCGGGGAACTGAACCTTTGGCATAATTTATGGGTGACGAAGGCTTTATCAGATGATCAATTAAAGGACATAGAAGTAGTTGATCTGTTCAAAGAAGCGAACATTTTTTACCCTGCTGTCAGAAAGGCATTAATTATTTTAAGCACTATCCCATGCACCACGGCGACCGTAGAACGGTCCTTCAGTACGCTGCGAAGAGTTAAAACGTGGCTAAGAAGCACCATGGGTGAAGAAAGGCTTACGGGTTTATGTCTGATGAGCGTACATCGCAATTATTTAAAAGACAACAGTGAGTTTATTGAAAAGATTGTCATAGACAAATTTTCGGCAAATCCGAGAAGATTACTGTTAAATTAAAATAAACATATATAATATTATATATTATACATAATGTATAGTATAATTATTATGTACTTATAATATTTGTCTTGTGTCATCATAAAAGTTAATGAATAAAAGTCAATTTTCGAAACAGGTATAAGCACTAAGCAGCCCCCTGCCCCCCCCTAACTGAAATCCTGGGTACGCCCTTGACCGATAGTAAAAGCTTTTCTACCCTATGTGCCTGGATTAACAGACAGAATAGGAAAAATGTTAGAAAGAAAAAAGTCAAGACCATCTACAAGCTTAAAAGAAAAATACAGGAGTATTTGAGAACGGTGAAGGATAAAAGATACCCACTCACAACACCTTGGGTTTATCACAAACCATGCACATGGGGGAGTGTATACATAGAAACGACGAGTCAATCAACACAAGGATTGCAGAACATAAGGCTAGCTGTCGACTAGGTTATACGGACAGATCAGCGGTAGTCGAACATGCGATTAAGGGAGGAGGCAATAGGATCGAGTTTGAAGAAACTTAGGTTCTTGCCGCAACGTCTTCATACTATGCCATACTCCACAGAGAAGCCATCGAAATACAAAAAAAGCACAATAGTTTCAATAGAAAAGAAGAAATACAGAAAGTCAACTGGACATGGATACTCATCCTAAAGACACTGCCATATCGCGAGGGGGTGGGGCTACCAACGCTACCTGGTTGCGCCACGTCACCGTTAACAGGAATTAATACAGGTGCAGATCCTCCATCCGTCAGTATTTCGGAAGTCGCTGAAGTGAAATAGCTTCTGGAGATATCATCCTCTTGTGGTGGCGAAATGCCAAGCCTTAAAACGCTAAACGACGCCGGCCTAAAAACCCAAGAACCACAAATTCAAAGAACCTCAATGGTATTGCAAATTCAAAGAAGCAGCTTGTATGGCCAGCAACACGCCTAGTGTTGAAGTTAGACCAATATGGCAGGCCCTAATAAGAAATACAGAAAACCAAAATTGGACAGAACAAACTTGAACACAAACGTGGGACGTAGTAACCATCGAACGGCCACGCCATCGTAAGTAAGAACCGACGCTACTTAACAAGAATACAACCGCGACCAGTTCGAAGAAGCCGCGAAGAATGACACGTCATCAAGAACTGACGCACTCATCACCTGAAGATGATTAAAGGTAGCAGATTAATGGAAACATTGTACCTACTCAAAAATTGTATAGACAACGATAGTCCGAAACAGACCTCTTGAAATTTTAATTACTCTTGTTGTCTTTTGTTGATATTATGATTTCTTTTCTTTAGATAGACATGATTCATTGCAAATTTTCTTCTACTTAAATAAGCATTTAAAATGATTTTTCATAGAGACATTTAGGGAAAAAATAATTTAATTTAGAGTTGATGGTTAATACTCGGCCAACATGTTTATGCCGGCACTTCACTTGGTGTAGCGTATTTTTGTACTGACATCGCTGTATTTGTCCTAATATTTGATATATTCGCAGAGAAGCTAAGAACTTTAAACCTAAGATCCTGAACTTGCAACTTCAGAATGAACTAGACCATTTGGGAGTTGGTTTGGGTGCTAATATATTAGCAATTCCCAAATGGTCTAGTTCATTCTGAAGTTGCAAGTTTAGGACCTAAGGTTTAAAATTCTTGGCTTCTCTGGACGAATTGGCACATTCATGTATTTTCTTTTTGATTTTCGAGAACCGAACTGTCATTAGGTGTTAAATAAGAATTATCAACATTAGGTTTTTTAGCGAGAGCTGCCATTTCCACGATGAAGAACGATTCGACGCGTTTGCATTTCCATGACTACTTTAAGCAAGCAAATTGTTGTATATCAATTACCATTGCTGGCTCTGTGATAGCGGAGAGCTATTATAGTTATATCATAGCATAGTAAACAATCAGCACAATATATTTTGGATGATTATTTGTACGGATGCTAACGATACTTCGATACTTGAAATGTATCGATACTTCTGCACTAATATCGGGTATTTTTATCTTAGACAGTTTTTGAGCGATGCCAAGCCGGTATCGCTACTTTTGTCGCGGTATCGGTATCGAAAATAATTACGAACCAAACGCGCCTCCATTGGCATGTACAACTCTATACTTGACTAAGAAATATCGAATTGGTACCGGTATCGATATTTTTATTTTCGCATCTCTATCCAGACTTCACAGTATGTCCTCATTTGCGGCCATTTTCCGTTTTCCTAGAAGCACTTCGTGAACGAACAACTTTTGGCTGTGGTTTAATTTGAAACGCCTAAACATTTGATTGATGTTTCATTTCAGGTTCATGGCAATAAATCTAGTTTTGTTCAACTGTCAAAAGAAAGTGCACTGATTTTAAACCACCAACACCTGTTTTGTAACATATTGCAGCTTTAAACACGGCCCATTTTTGCTCCTGATTTAAATTAACGCTCTTACAAAATCCTATTTTTTATGGTCTTCAAAACGCCAAAAGTAGCTATCTCATTATTAACGTATTTCATCATTTCATGAACAGCATCAATATTTTCAGGGACCAAAAAATTCAGCACAAAATCGAAAGTATACTATAATAGGTAGAACAGATCAATGAAGTACTGTTGAGATGTTAGGTTGCCTTAAAATTAAACAATTATTGCATCAAAATATTTCCATTTCTCACTACCATACTGTATATTATAAGCACAACTTTTCAGCACGTACTAGATTGATCGCAGAAACGTTTCTGGTGTCCTAGAATCGCTATAAATTGCTTCCACATTTTTTTGTGATACGCCAGTGATGAAGAATGCTATCCAGAAGCTTATTGGATCTACGCGCCCTGGTGCAAGCTAAAAATTGCCTCCCTTTGCATAGCGGGAATTAAAATGGGGTGTAGATGGATTAGATGTAAAATCAGTAAAATTGATATACTTGTATATTGTATTCAAGGTTATTCACGTTATTCGACACGGAGCATTATGGCTAAAGTATTTGATGAAAAAGAAAATCATAATTTCGCATAGATAGGGACATTAAGGCTACATTTTAAAAATACTTTCATCATGTTATGCAGGGTGCCTGAAATCACAAAACGTATGAAAGTTGCATTTTTTTAAATAAAACGCCCAGTATATTATTACATATTCGAATTCCTTGGTGAACTTTAGTGTGACTTTAAGTATCACACCTGGGACTTAAAGCGAACCGTATAGGCGTAAATCATCATTTTCGGTACACGTAGATGTCTGAAAAAAATTAAACATTGCAGAGACTATAAAATTAAGAAGGCTGTAACTTTGCCGGATTACTAAGCATGAAATGCGTTAGCTTAGGTTAGACGTTCAAATTTGTACTGTGAGAGAAAATACTCAACTTAGAAGAAATAAACAGACGAATTAGAGTAAAGAGACAAGATTATAAAAATTCTTTACAACTAATCACCTTTAACAGAAACCATTGCGGTAACATATTTAAGGTCAAAGAGAATCTGGAGTATGACAGAAATAGATATTTTTCACAGCCTACTACTGTAATGTACTAGAGGTTAAAAATTTTCAAAAACAATCAAAAATCCTGAAATGAAAGAAAAACTGCCAGCGATTGTTGCTCCAGCATGCAATTATCAATAACAGGTAATGGTGTAAAAAGTAGTAATTTGCGTTAAAGATACCTCTGACTGCAAAAATCAGCAAGATCGGAAAAAAGGAATACTGACAAATCAGATTTAAATTTTCTCTTTTCTAAAAGGTCTGCGCTCCATAACGTCCAGCGCCCTGGTGCCCTGCACCACTTGCACCACCGCACCGGGTAGGCACGTCCCTGACTATCGCTGTTCACGCAAAGTGTATGTGGATTAGTCATCAAGTCAGATCATATGAATAAGGAAATCATAAAATAAATTGAATACCGTTGGAATGCTCAATGGGTTGCTTATCAATACATAATCATTTCGATTTTATTTATTAATACAGGAGCAATGTAGATAACGCTAAGTTATAAATTGTTATACATATCTGACCTAAATCTTCAAAATATACCTTGTATCAAATTTAAAAAAAACAAAATATTCATATGAATAATATTGTAAGATCCATCTTATTTGAGTTCTTTGGTGTGTGATTGAAAACCGACAATTGAGGTTTTGAATAAAACTTTTTTTGTCATAAATGGAAAGATCATATTATATAAGTTTTATAACAAAACTGTTTTTGTTTTATTTTTTCACAATAATTCAAAAGTTATATCAAAATTAAAATGGGATTTTGAGTCCAGTACCGAAAACACGCCGACGGCTCCCGAACCTGTGTGACGTCACCATGGCGGCCAGGATGCTCCTTTGACCAACGACGTCCCACTCCGATACTAGATTCTAGATTCCCGCGAAAATACGTTCTGGTAAACTGGTAACTAGTGTATATTTGTTGCAATACAGTCGATGAATGAAGTTTGCAGCTCGAGACGAAGTCTACGATCGAAATAAATATGTTTTTGAATGTTTGAAGTTGAATTCAGATTACAGATTCCCGTAAGTAAGTACCTAATCAAATATGTTTCGTTGAAAAGATCTCCTCTATCGCAAGATGGCCTAGTGGTTAGAGTGTCCGATAGTGAATCTCAGGGTCTTTGGATCGAAACCCAGGCCTTCCCACTTTTTTTTATTTTTTTTTTTTTCAACAAAAACAATTATTGATGTGCTTTTGGCACTTGTTACGCACATTTTTTTCTAAGATCGACATAAATATGTTTTTGATGTTTTTGAATCAAATTCTATTTCAGATTTCACAAGTACTAAATTGGGGTTTTGTGAGAACTGTGCTCTAGTAATGTAACGAATGTCGATGTCACATTTTTGACATTCGCGGATGCGAATGCGAATATCTGCTTCCAACATTCGCTAATGCGAATATCCACTTTTATATTTATCAAAATAAAAGATAATTTTATTTTTGTTTACTTGGGGTGTTAACTCTTACGTACAATAATTATATTCATAGTTTATTTATTGTAGAAGTATTTATTGATTATTATTTTTAGTTCTGGTCAAGAATATAATCATAAGATTGAAATTCATAGAAGAATATTTTTTGTTTGTTTCTATTGCACTTATTTTTGCTTGTTAAATTTTTATGAAAATTTAATTGTTAAGCTTCATTGCCCAACGTTAAATAAATAATAAAACCAAGTGATAAACAGAATGTGATTACGAGTTTGAGTTACTTTTTTACATTAAAAAACTTAAAAATGAATGGATTAAATGGATGAATGGATTTTGTTTTATTAAACAACTTTACATTTAGAAAAAATTGATGGACAAACCTCATTTCCATTGATTTTTTGAATTGTCCACCGCCTCCTGTACTTAGTTTTTTGCACTGTGCAGTGCAAGTAATATGTCTAACAAAATTTGATTCAAACACATATTTATGTCGATCGTAGAAAAAATGTGCGTAACACGTGCGAAAAGCACATCAATACATTTATTGATAACAAAGTTGGAAGGCCTGGGTTTCTATCCAAAGACCCTGATATTGACCATCGGACACTCTAACCACTAGGCCATCCTTCGATTAAGGAGATCTTTTCAACGAAACATATTTGATTAGGTACTCATTTACTGGCATCTGTAATCTGACTTCAACTTCAAACATTCAAAAACATATTTGTTTCGGTCGTAGACTTCGTCTCGAGCTGCAAACTTCATTCATCGACTGTATTGCAACAAATGTACACCAGTTACCAGTTTACCAGTACGTATTTTCGCGATTGACTGGGAATCTAGAATCTAGTATCGGAGTAGGACGTCGTTGGTCAAAGGAGCATCCTGACCGCCATGGTGACGTCACATGGGTTCGGAAGCCGTCGGCGTGTTTTAGGTACTCGATTCAAAAACCTAGTGTTATTTTGATAAACTTTTGAATTATTGCGAAAAAAAAAGAAAACAAAAACCGTTTTGTTATAAAACTTATATATGATCTTTCCATTTATCACAAACATTTTTTTTCTTAATTCAAAACCTTAATTGGATGGAAACGGATATTTGCTTATTTACATTGTTTTTCATATTTGCGCAAATAATTCAAATAACCCAAATAGGTTCTCCACACGTCATCGTTTTTTTTTGCAAATCAAACCCATGTATGAATACGCTACGCCAAGTGAGGTGCTGGCATTACAAGATGCGAATGTTTTGAAAGACAACTATGTTATTCTGTTAGGGAGGCTTACACCTAAATTTTCAAAAAAATACCTTCCCAGCAATAGTAATAGAATGTTTTCGTATTTTGTTTAAGGTTGGTTATTTATATAAACAATAATTATGTAGTGACAGACGTGTTACTAAATGATGCCGTGTGGCATCATATATGCGTTACCTGGAACAGTGTAAACGGGTCCTATAAGGTTTATCTTGAAGGAAACCTTGTGAAATCTGGTGTTGATCTTTCTTCTGGAACTGTAATTGAAGGTACGACTGAAGTTGTAACAACAAAACAGCTTTGCATGTTTACTGCTAGAAAGATAAGCTAATATATGTGCAAGAGAGGTTCGTTCAAATTGAAGTAAAAATCCGCGTGACTTTAATGGTACGCGCACATAAATCGGCATCGGACGGACGGTACGAATCGGAGAAAAATACCTCCTAATATAAAATTTAATGGACCAGCGCGCATATGTGCGGAAGGTAGGCATCGAATTTTCAAAATCCGGCGAGAATATAGCAACTAGGACTAAATGCCTGCCGACGCGTGCCGTGCGTGTCGATACCGACGTATGTGTGATGTTGATCGGAGATTGCCGAGGCACCGTCGACAATTTGCAATTATCTACTTACTATCAACCTTTCATTTGCTCTATTAGGCGGGCGAGATGAACATTCTCCTTCAGTAATGGCTTCTCATATGGCTCCAGTAGAGAATGGATTTTAAAACGCGTCATTCTGAAGTGATTGAAGAACCTTTTTTCCTCATTCATTAAATCTGAAAATTGATGTACATATTCCCCAAAAACTGCCCTTCTCTGACACACTTCATGAACCCACACCCGTCTACGCTTTCTACATTTTTGAAAATTTTCTTCTTCCAGAACATCTGCCAACTCGTCACCGTTCAAAGACATATTTGCAACTGCCGTCCAATTATTCCGTCGATTCCGATCAGATATGTGCGATATCCTAATGAAAAATCCGTACCGTACCGGCCATTCCATCCGTCCCGTCCGTATGATGCCGATTTATGTGCGCGTACCTTAAACCTTCATTGTACTACTCATAAAAAAGCTATCGCAATCAATAATCATTTTGAGTGCTTGAGCGGTACAAACTCAATTTTGAAAAAATGTGTCTTATTAGATATATCAAACCTAGGCTAAAAGCGCAAATTTTCCACTATTCTGAACCTATGATTAAAGAATGTGAACTGCAAAACTCTGCAAACAAATTTTTGAAACCAGATTATTTATTTAATCGTGTCTGAAGACGCTTAGATATATGACGAACATAAACTTCACAAGTCAAGAATGATTGTCTGCATTGGCTCACATCTCTTTCCAGTGTCTGGCACACTGCACAGTTCTGTCGTTCGCTTCCCATGTGTCCTGGATGCTTTGGCAAAAACTTCCATTCAATTCGCACATGTGATAGGAGGAAAGCTATTCCTCGAGAAGTTCCCATGTATTTGTTTGGCTACAGTCCAGAATGATCGACTGCCATTGGAATGCGGCATAGTTTTTGCCGACGAGCTGTGTCACATCAGGACTTGTAATCTCATCTCAAGGCGTCGTTCTTCATACATCAAGAACTGAGCAGTACGACCGTACCTTTGTTCCAAGAGTGTTCCGGGCTTGGAATAGATGCATTTACTGGACCTACGAGTGTTGATCTATTCAAGACCCCCGTCAACAATTTCCCTTAACATAACCTTTTAATAGCAACCACGGTACTTTGGTATTTAGATCTTGCCTTCAGTCGTAAAAAAGCAATATCATTCCACAGATTAATCGACAATTTCTGGCCTAACGAATACTGAACATGCAACCTCTCTTGTACCCGTGCGACCACAACGAACGTGCAAGGTAATGCTTATTGGACACATGAAATAATTTTTTTCAATTTTCGTGGATATGAACGAGGCTATAAATTAAATGTGGGGGTTTATCGACATATTTTCCCTCCTGCATCAGCTCTCGATTGTGTTCAACGCTTGTTGAAGAAGTTCAGAGATAGTCTTTTCATACTTTCCTCTGAATAGAATGACCAGATTGTCCGCATAACATTGAACGTCCACACCTCGAATAGAGAGCTCGTTCAGCAGGTCATTTACCAGAATGGTCCACAAGAGGGGTGAAAGCACTCCCCCTGGGGACATCCCCTGGCGGGCCAAAACCTAGTCCATGCAATGATGTTACGATATTCCTGTTAGCTAACATACAACCGATCCAGTCACATGTGACATTCTCCACGCCTCTTTTGTAAGGGCTACTTCGAGCGATTGAGAAAGTACATTGTTGAACGCCCCTTCAATGTCTAGAAAGGCACCTAACACAATTTCTTTGTTTTTCAAAGAATGGTCGATTTTGCCCACTAGGTTGTGCAAGGCAAGATCCGTTGATTTACCTGCCGTGTATGCGTATTGGTGAAGATTCAACGGTATTAACCGTAATGGTCCCTCCCTAATGTGTTTATCCACGATTATTTCTAGTTTTCAAGAAGAAGGATGTTAGGCAGATAGGACGGAATGAATTGGGTAGTGACGTATCTACTCTACTCACCTTCTGTATGAAGAAAGTTCTTCCTAGCGTCCACCCTGGCGGCATATAACTCCAAACCAGCCTTGCTCTAAGGATCTTCACCAGGATGGGCATTATTATGTCCTGCCCTCTTTGCAGACATGTGAAAGTATGCTATCCTCTCCAGGTGATTTGTATAGTGAGAAGGACTGTATCGACTACTCACTACATTTGGAGAAACAATAGTAGCTGCATTTTTCCTCTCTAGTTGGGTGATTATAACGTCCCGATGGAGAAAGTGTGGATGCATTCCTCCAGAATCTGACTACATAGGAAGCGTTTCTGTTTTAGAATCTCTAACGTTTTCTTAGCAGAGTCCATATAGGTATCTACCGCCTTGTCTTTTCAGAGACTCGACTTCCCGCCCCAGGTCTCTGGCGAGAATCTTGTGAATTCTAGTGCCTGCTGGTAAATCTGATATACTCTGGCAGAGTACTTCTGATGTAGAATGCAAAATCCAGATTTGATCTTTTTTCCAAATGTAACCCCGGTATTTTATTATATCAAAGAATTGCTATTAATATGCTCTTTCATCTTTGTATAGTACTTACGTCCATCAGTTTCCGAGATATTTGGATTTTTCGGTAAATTTAAAATATAGCTTCTATTTGTAAGTCTGCTAAGGAAACAATTTTGTAGGCATGATGCATAATTATCAAGCAGGTTTATCAGGTATGCTTTGAAAAATTGACGGTTTTCATAACCTGCTCAATAATTCCGTACTGTGTGAAAAACGAGCTTTAAAAATTAATTTTTCCATTGAGGGTATTTAGGAGAATCTTTGAGAAATTGCCTACTTGCCCCTATAATGTATCAACTATATGAACAGCAATATCCAGAACGGAGGCACTCTTAAACTAATGCGTTAGAAAGATTGAATAACCATTTTATTTGGACCGTGTCGTTCAATATCTCATAGCCTACCTGATAGATCTGCTTGATGGGGGTTAAATTCAAAAAAGAGAGAAAATCTAGATTTTGCATTCTACATCACCCTGTATACGAATATGCGTCGCGGGCTTCTTTTATAGCCGATTTTAAAACTAGATGACATTTTTTATCCATCCGTGTAAAAAAATGATTTTTGATTCATCACTTTTTGATCTACAGTACGTTCATTTGACAGCGATTTTGATACAAAAATGGTCATAACTTTTGAAATACCCTGTATAATGTAACAATACTCTATATTGGAAGAACGGAAATCATTAGTAAAATTTGAATATAGAATAACATATAAGGTGTCTCATTCAAAAAAATGCATGTTTGCACCACGTAGTTATGGATATAAATCAAAATATTTTCTGAGCAAGGAGCATATCCGTGGCTATAACTTTTATATACAACTTTTTTCACTATCTTCTACAGTAGTGGTGTTATCGACCGAGCGGGTACTGAAGACTCACCCTGTATATTCCCCAAGAACAAGTACGGCTCTGATACTCTTTTAACGTTAGATCAATAATCAGAAGTACAAGTCGATTTCTAAAAAACTTATCAGTTATTCTAACGTCATTATCTTCTCGGTTAACTAACAGACACCATTATCAGCTTTTTCTATGAAAGAATGAAAATAATCATCACTACCGTTTTAGGTTTAGGAAGCATGATAATTGGTCAAGACCAAGATGCTATGGGTGGCAAATTCAGTCAATCAGAAACATTTATTGGAAAAATGGCATACGTAGATATTTGGTCGAAATCCTTACCTCAAGAGGATATTCAAAAGCATTTCAATGACTGCAACGATTCTATCTTCGGAGATGTCTATGCATGGCCAAAGATGCAGGACAACATTAAAGGCAACATCAAGGTATGTCAGAATAAGACACGATTTTTATAGTGAATCGGGCTGATGCAGCTTTACTCCCATAAAAACTATTTGAGTCAAAATTTGAAGCGTGTGTTGTGTGATTCGTTAGTGTTGTCAATATTTAACTACTGTGATGTTATGTATTGGTCCTTGTTTAACAGCTGCGACCTCACAGAAGATCCAGCGTATTCAAAACGTATGCCTGAGGTTCATCTATGGTATTCGAAGGAAAAATCCTGTAAGTCATAAGTTGCAAGACTGTCAGTGGTTAAATATGAAACAAAGACGAATTTATCATTCTATAAATCTATATAATAAAATAATTGAATTCCAAAAACCTTCATATCTTTACAGGAAATTAAGTTTCAGAACAGATGTTCATAATTTGAATTTGAAAGATTTAGAGGTAAATTAACTCCACCTATCCATAAGACAGCTATGCTTGAGAGGTCATTTTCCTATTGTATAGCCAAATTATATAATTCTCTCCCTTCTTCGTTGTCGTCATCTTCCATCACTGCCTTCAATAGAAAATGTAAGGAATATGTTCGCAAGCTTTGAAGTATTTATATCGTATATATAGCCTGTGTACATAATATGTGTGTTTACATATGTATTCTATTATAATTTATTGATTACTACCAACTGCAAAATGGCGCACTGTATATGTGTACCTACATTTAATTCAACTATCTTTTTTTTACTTCCTAATTATAAGGTTTTGTTGTACTCGAATATTTGCTTGTTGCATGTTGTGTAATGGGTTAAGTGGTAGTAGGGGTTTCACTCCTACATGCTGAACTTCGCTCTTCCTTACCGTGACTTTTTGTTCATCACTCGTATTTTGCTTTATTTAAAAAATGTATAACGGTGGAATAAGGAATATTATTATCCTGATTTTTCAAGTTTTCTCTCGCATGACTGCGGTAGCAACAGATGTTGACGGGCTATACCAAGTCAACTCCTGATACATTACGGATCGGAATTTAGGATCGTACAATATTGCAGGTCTTCAGGATTACAGACTTTTGAAATATTTTGTGTAACCTTTCGTCCAGTCCCAACTGTTTTAGGTGTGGTGTAAATGTATTTGGTGTGAGGCCTGAGACAGACATAATTAGGGGGACAATAGTAACTTTGTTTTGCTTCCAAAGTCGTTTTATTTCTATCGCAAGGTCAGTGTATTTAGATATCTTCCCAGCGTAGGCGTTTTGGACATCCGTATCGTTGGGAATAGCGATATCTATCAAGTAGGTAACTCTGTCTGCCTTCGACTGGAAAACTATATCTGGCCGATTTGCCGGGATAGTCTTATCTGTATGTATCTCAACGTCCCAGTATAGCTTGTATTCATTGTTTTCTAGTACTGATGTCTTATTATTATTATTATTATCTGACTTTCTAAGTTCCACTCGCATAATTGCGGTAGCAACAAGTGTTGACGGGCTGTGCCAAGTCAACACCCTGACTATTACTGATCGGAATTTAGGAAGGATCGCACAATATTACAGGTCTTCAGGATTACAGACTTTTGGAATACTTTGTGTAACTTTTCGTCCAGGCCCAGCTGTTGAAGGTGTTGTGTAAACGTGTTTGGTGTAAGGCCTGAGACAGACATAATGAGGGGGACAATTGTGACTTGCTTTTGTTTCCAAAGTCGTTTTATTTCCATGGCAAGGTCCGTGTATTTGGATATCTTCCCAGCGTAGGTGTTTTGGACATTCACATCGTTGGGAATGGCAATATCTATCAAATAGGTAATTTTGTCGGCCTTTGACTGGAAAACTATATCTGGTCTATTGGCTGGGCTGGTCTTGTCTGTATGTATTTCAACGTCCCAGTATAGTTTGTACCGATCGTTTTCGAGTACTGATGTCGGAGTGTAATTGTAGTATGGATCTGTGTTTTCTATTAGTTTGTTTGCTGTGGCTAGTGCTTGGTGTATGACCTTGGCCGCAGAGTTATGTCTGGCTGTGTATTCGGTGCCGGCAAGAACTTTGCATCCGCTTGTAATGTGATCTATTGTTTCTTTTTCTTGGTGACATTTTCTGCAGCTATCTTCTGTTATGGATGGATCTTTAATTAAGTATTTCTTGTAGTTTCTTGTCGCAATAACTTGGTCCTAGATAGCAAGCATAAATCCTTCCGTTTCTGGAAAGAGCTGGCCATCCTGCAGCCAGGTGTATGACTGTTTTTCGTTTATGTGGTCTTGCGTAATACGGTATCTATGCTTCTCATGGAGTGGTTTCTGCGACCAGGTGTTTATTTTTTCTTGTTGCGATTGTGTGGGATTGTGTGTGTCTGCGGCGTGGTCTGGACATGATAGGTTGAGTGGTGTATAGTTTTTGTCTGCTTTTACTATTTCTCGATGTAAATTTGTTTGTTTGTTTTGGAAGAAGTATCTGAGTGTCTTTATCTGTCTTGTGCGAAGCGACTGTATATCTACAATCCCTCTGCCTCCTTGTTTCCTGTCTATGGTGAGCCTTTCTTTGCATGCGTTTGGATGTGACATTCGGTGTTTCGTGAGTTCTGTCCGTATGAGGATGTGGATGTTTTCTATATCAGTGTGTGACCACTTGATGATGGCGAAGGAGTATGTGAGAACTGGTATCGGTAAGGAATATTATTATTATTATTAATAATAATAATAATTTTGGAATGGAAAAGGTCTCAATATGGACATTTAGAAGTTTTCAAATTTCAGGTAGCAAGAATTGGGTTTAACTTCTAACACCGTTTTTGAGATAATACGCTTTTTGGGCGTTTTATGATGTCTGCATAACGAAAATCCACGTCACTCATTTCCGTCGGTCTGTCTGTTCCGTGGTGAGAACGAAAAACGCGTATAATTTTTGAAAATCGTATCAGTGGCAGCGCAGCAATAATTAAAAACTAAAAAAATAAAAGCAGCTCAAACTTCGTTTTTAGGCGTTTTAAAGGTTTCTGATCGTTTTCTACTTTTTTGGATGAGAGTTAAATTGGGGTGGTTGGGGGGTGGGAGGTTGTGAAAACTGAAAAGTTTGTTGTATTCATAATAGGCTGTCCATTGACCTGTGAAAGAAAGGCCTAGCGCCATAACAATTTCTTTAGAGCGGGAGGCGATGATTTGAAGAGCTTGGGGCAATAAGGGACCCAAGCCACATTTCGATAAAAATCTAGATATTCATGTAGAAATATACGTACTGCTGGTACCTATGCTCAAAAATTATTTATTGTTATTGGCGAACAGGTGTCGCTACAAACTCTGAAAGGTCTTGTTGCCCATGTGTTTCTCACAATTTTACATTAAACAGGCCATAAGCCACTCAAATACCAACATGGCTAACAAGCGAAAACTGTGATGAGAAGCGTGGCATTTCAGTGACACTGAGAGTGGAAATGGATCAGAATTAAGTTTAGATGACAGTGTAAAAGAGAGACTACAGTCCAGGTGATAGTAGTACTGATAGCGAGTCTGAACGTGAAAATCAGACAAATATTCCATACGAGTGGCTTATAACCTTATTGCTGTAAAATATGTGGTTTAAATTTTTTCCGCGTAGAAAAACTATTTCTCATCTTAGCTTCACGATATCCATACAATGGTTTCAAACTATTTTTCACTGTAATATTATATAAACCTGAACAAACACGGCTACTTAAGTTAGTGAACAAAATTAATATGTATCATAAGTATGAAAAATATTGTGGAAAAGACTTATTCACGCAAAAAAATTATATTTGTGGTTTAATACCTTCTTTAGACGTTCGAGAATAGCGCATTTTTATAGTAAAGTTTAGTTGGTTGTAAAGCAGAGGCAAAGTGGCTACTCCTGAAAAATCAAAATAGTCAAGATGGACAAAACATTGATGCTAAAGATCGACACCGGGAAGCCAACGTTTTAAGCTCACCATGTGAGTGCAATAGGAATTGCAGACGACTAGTTCAAGAAATATACTTATTTTCTACCATTAAAGTTGTACCAAAAAAGAGGAGCACGAGAAATACTTGGAATCCACAGACGACAGTGGTGAAAATATAGACGTTAACGAAGAAATCAATCTGGACTGAACATAAAATCAGTTTTCATGTATTGTAATATCCACCGACTATTAAATCAAAGTAATATCAATAAAAATTTGTCTTACAAAAGGGCAGTAAGCCACAGTATTTTCGAAAAAAAAAATGTAGTGTCAAATTTCGACATGATTTTCCTTTAAAGTGTACATCAACTCATAGTTCCATCATTAGTGAATATACAGTGTGGTCCAAAGAGTGTGCAACAAATGGGATTTTTTTTTTATTAGCTGCACAATCAAAAATCCAATATTGCCAAAAGTTGGTGCATGTCCGATAACTAATTTAGGTGCACTTGGAATGGTTCCAAGTTCATCAGTATACGGAGTGAATCAAAAAATATAAAAATTGTACAAGAGTAAAGTAGCCTTATTTTCAAAAATTCAGCAAAATGTTATTAAAAAAAAGTTGTTTAGAATCAAGAGCTATGCCTAAATACCAAAACTTGGCCTCCTCTGAGAAAAAAAATTTTTTTTGAAAAAAGTGCAATAACTCTCCCAAAAAATTTTTTTTTTTAGTAAAACTGTTTGATACACTAATTGAAATTGAATTAATTTTGTAGAACTTTATTTAAATTCAAGCATTTCTGTGAAATCTACCTGAGGTTAAAATTTTTTGGGAATCACAAGCTAAATGTTTGTTGCAAGGATATTAAATATGGCTTTATAATTTCGGAAAAAATCTTTTTACTAAGGCAAGAGGTTGCTTATAATTACATGCATATCAGAATAACTCTCAATAAAACCGCAAACCTTTTATTAATTTTTTATTTCTAAACATGTATTTAAATTAATCCACAAACATGAAATCTTGCAAAAAACATCCGAAATTATAAAGCCATATTTAATATCCTTGCAACAAACATTTAGCTTGTGATTCCCAAAAAAATTTTAACCTCAGGTAAATTTCATAAAAATGCTTGAATTTAAATAAAGTTATACAAAATTAATTCAATTTCAATTAGTGTATCAAACAGTTTTACTAAAAAAAAAAATTTTTTTGGGAGAGTTATTGCACTTTTTTCAACAAAAAAATTTTTTCTCAGAGGAGGCCAAGTTTTGGTATTTAGGCATAACACTTAATTCTAAACAACTTTTGTTAATAACATTTTGCTGAATTTTTGATAATAAGGGTACTTTACTCTTGTACAATTTTTATATTTTTTGATTCACCCCGTATACTGATGAACTTGGAACCATTCTAAGTGCACCTAAATTAGTTATCGGACATGCACCAACTTTTGGCAATATTGGATTTTTGATTGTGCAGCTAATAAAAAAAAAATCCCATTTGTTGCACACTCTTTGGACCACACTGTATTGTAGTAGTTCATATCAGATAATTTAGGACACCGTGATTTCAGAATTTTGTCAGAACTTTCAAAGGCTGTTTTCTGAAATTACGTCAATGTGGCTTATGTCCCTTACTGCTCCAAGCTCTTCATTTGGTTGCAAGAGACTCTCAGATTATAGCTTCATGCTATGAGAAAATAATAAACTGGTATTAAAGTATGAGAAGTACTAGGTCAATAAAATTGACTAGATTTTTTTAGTACTGATAGGTCTGAACCTTGTGACAGACCCGACAAGTAGAATTTAACAACACATTAGAGACAATGTGAAAAAGGCTCTAAACGTAAATACAAATAATTTCAGGAAGGTTCACATGATAGTCTACTTTGGTAGATAGAAAAAAAAGCTGATAAGCAGTGTCCACCACCATGGAATCAATTCAAACGATGCTAGACGCTTACGAACCTTTGTTGTTTGTTGTCATTTTAATCATCTATAATGGCACTGAATAAAAAATACTATGTAGAGAGGTCAAGCTCTGCACACATTTTTAATATCTTTTTTCCCTAGGTGTTCGGATTTAACTCACTTTCAAGTAGTATACAGGGTGAGTTTTTAGTACCGGCTCGGTCGATAACACCATTACTGTGGAAGATAGCGAAAAAAAGTTGTATATAAAAGTTGTAGCCACGGATATGCTCCTTCCTCAGATAATATCTAGATTTATACAGGGTGATCCATAACTACGTGGTGATGCAAACATGCATTTTTTTAAACGAGACACCCTATATATTATTCCTTATTCAAATTCTGCTAATGAATGCCGTTCTTCCAATATAGGGTATTGTTACATTATAGAAGGTATTTCAAAGGTTATGACCATTTTTATATCCAAATCGTTGTCAAATGAAAGTAGTACCGTATATCAAAAAGTGATGAATCAAAAATCATTTTTTAAACACGGATGGATAAAAAATATCCTCTAGTTTTAAAATCGGCTATGGAAAAGGTCCGCGATGCATATTTGTATACAGGGTGATGTAGAATGCAAAATCTAGATTTTCTCTCTTTTTTTAAATGTAACCCCCAATATCTTATTATACCAAGGAATTGCTTTTAATATGCTCTTTCATCTTTGTATAGCACTTCTTATGGCTGCATTCATTAGTTTCTGAGATATTTCGATGTTTCTATAAATTTTAAATATACCTTCTATTTGTTTATATATATATACATTAGCACTACAGGCCTAGTAGGCCCAAGGCTTTGTTAGTAATTTCTTTCCATTTTCTTCTATCCATAGCCTTCTCCCTCCAACTTCTAACACCTATTGTTCCAACGTCCCGCAGTACCTGTTGTAACCACCTCTCTCTGGGTCTCCCTCTCCTCTTCATCCCTCCAATTCTCCTGTCCAACATCATGTTAGGTACTCTGCCTGGTGCCATTCTAACAACATGTCCCAACCATCTTATTCTTTGTGCTTTAACCACAGCCGTTATGATGGGTTCCTTATACAAGTCATATAACTCTTGATTTGTTCTTCTTTCCCATACCTCTCCTACCTTCTTTCCTCCAAAAATTTTCCTCAGAACTTTACGCTCCCATATCTCGATTCTTCTGATATCCGCTTCTGTGAGGACCCATACTTCACAAGCATATGTAATCACTGGTCGAATCAGTGTTTTGTATATATGTATTTTTAGCCCTCTGGAAATAAGTTTATTTTTTAGCAGCCCATTAAGACTATAGAGGCACTTATTTCCTTTTACTAGTCTTGCCTTTATCTCTTCCCTTACTTCTGGCTTTCTCTTGAATTCTGTCCCCAGATATACAAACCTATCCACTTCCTCGAAACTTAACTCTGTTCCAGCTTCTGTTTTAACTTTTAACCATTGTCCTTTATTGAAATTTCCGTCCGTCCATGACATGAACTTTGTCTTCTCCTCGCTTATTTCCAATCCCACCCAGCTTGCTTTTTCTACTAAGGATGCTATTACTTTCTGTAGCTCGGCTCTACTTCGTGCTACTATTGCTATATCATCTGCAAAACCTAAGCATTGATGCATCTTATGATACAACAATCCAGTCCGATTTATCTTTGCTGCTCTCATAACCTTTTCTAGGACTAAGCTAAATAGAATTGGCGATAATGGGTCACCCTGTCTAAGACCCCTTTTTACGGTAAATTTTCGAGAACGACACCTATTCACCTTTACTTGGTTATCCGTCTGCTGCAGAGTCATTTTTATTAGCCGTATTAATTTTTTATCAACTCCTAACTCCTTCAAGGCGTTGTATACTGCAGATCTTTTAACGGTATCATACGCTTTTTTAAAATCCACGAAAATTACGTAAGTTTCTTTCATATGTTGGTAGCTCTCTGCTTGTAGTTCTCTTAAGGTGAAAATCTGGTCAATAACTCCTCTACTCGCTCTGAAACCGCACTGATACTCCCCAATTTCGTGATCTATTCTCTTCGCCAAATGGTTCTTAATATACTTCGATAATACTTTGTACGCAACGTTGAGTAAAGCTATGCCTCGATAATTTGCACAGTCAGTACGGTCTCCTTTCTTATGCAGCGGGCTTATTAGTGCTTCATTCCAGCTTCGGGGCATTCTTTCCTCTAACCAAACCTTCTTTATCAGCTGGCAAAACTCTTCTAATAACAATTCTCCTCCCCATTTTAACATTTCCGCTACAATCTCATCTGTTCCTGGACTCTTATTTGACTTTAGACTTGACAGAATCTTTGTAATGTCTTCTTTGCTTGGTACTTCAATCGTTTCTGCTTCTTCCAGACAACCTCCCTCAACATCGTCATATTCATCTATTATAAATCCTTCATTTAACAGCTCCTCGAAGTAATGGCTCCATCTCTCCAATATCTCTTCTTCACCTGTTAGTAGCTCTCCATTAATATTTTTGATAAACATCCTGTTACCTTGTTGTTTTGTTCCTTCTCTCTTTATTCCTCGGTATAGATTTCTGATCTCTTTCTCTTTGTAATGCTCCTCTATTTGCCTTATCTGATCTTCTTTGTATTCCCTCTTCTTCCTCCTTAATAGACTTTTGCTCTTCCTCCTCACTTCAATATATCGTCTTCTTACTTCCTCAGTGTCATGGGCTAGCATTACTTTGCTGAATTCTTTTCCTCCAATACTTTTTCGCACTCACCATCGAACCATTTCTGTTTATATCTCTTCTTGGTCCCTGTAGATCTGTTGGCACACTCCATCATTAGGTTCCTTAGGGAGTTCCATTCATCGTCTACTGTTTTCCTTTCTCTATTTTGTGCCCTATACTTAGCGATGTCCTCTGATAGTAATTTCCTATACCTAATCCTCTCTTCTTCACTATCCAATTTTCCTATGTTTGTTCTTTTATGAGCTCTGTTTCTGATCATCGGTATAATTGGTTTAATTTTCATTCCTACGGCAAAATGATCAGAATCAGCGTCCGGGCCTCTGTAAGTTCTGATATTTATTATGCTTTTTTCTTCCTCCTCTTGGATAAGGACATGGTCTATCTGATTTGTCGTTCTACCATCTGGGGATCTCCATATGCCCTTGTATATATCTTTTCTCTCAAAATAGGTGCTCTTTATAATTAAATTTTTGCCTCTGGCAAAGTCTATTAGCAGTTTTCCATTTTCCGATGTTTCATTATGTAAACTGTGCTTTCCTATTGTTTTTCCATGTATTACTTCTTTTCCTATCTTTGCATTGGCATCACCTAATACTATTTTCATGTCATATCTGGGAATTCTCTCGAACTCTTCTTCTAACTTGCTATAAAATTCTTCTTTTATTTTCTCATCTTTGTCTTCTGAAGGCGCATGAAAGTTAAGTATGCTTATTTTCTGATATAGTCCCCGTAGGCGTAGGTAACACAATCTTTCATTAATCGGTGTAAAGTCAATTATACATTCCTTTACCTTGTTACTAACTAAAAATCGCACCCCAACATTCGGTTAATTCCTGGGCTGTTGAAGAATACATAATCCTCTATACCCATTACTTCGTTTATGAGCTGCTTTGTCTCCTGGATGGCCATTACTTCAAACCCATATTTTCTACATTGTCTTACTAAATTTATAAGAGCTCCTTCTTGGAAGGTTCCTCTGACGTTCCAGGTTCCCATCAAAATGTTTCCTTTTATTTTATTTCCAAGACTATACTGTTTGATTCCCCCCTTTTGATTTCTACTTACTTCCTTATCTATACTTTGATCTGAGCTATGCTGCTTATTGTGCTCTCCTATTTTACACAATTCCTTACTCATAACCTGTTTCATAGCCTGTGTCCGTCTTACAACCAACCCTGATGTACTTGCTACTATATTCCGTTTTTTTCCCGCATTAACTTCATACCTTCCTTGGACCATATCCACGTTTCACCATCTATTATTAGCTTCTCGTATCCTATTTTTACATCTTTCCCTTCCTGTTTTAGTTCTTTACCTTTATTCCTTACATATTTTTCGATAGCTCGATCTTTTTCTGTGAGGTCATGATTCATGTACACCCGTTCACCTTTCAAAAACCTTAATGAACTTTTCTTCTGCATAATTCTACTTTTATCTTCAGCCTCTTTAAGCTGCACCAGGCAGACCTTGTTTCCTAGCTTTGATGCCTTCTCAATCTTGACCTCCTCTCCTAATTCGTGTTTTATGAATTTCTGCATATCATCTTTTAACTTATTCCCATCAGCATGCTCTATCTTCATCCCTGTAATTATTATATTATTTCTTTTTAGCTCTTTTTCCAACTTTTCCATCCTATCTTCCACGTTTTCCAGCTTTTTCTCCGCGAGCAGCAGCGCATTTTTCAGGTTTTCGTTCTCTTTTCGCATTGCTGCTAATTCGTCCCTAAACTCTTTGTTTTCTAGCCTAATTCCTTTAACCTCTGAAATGACCGTTCTCAGCATCTCTCTGATGTCCGCGCTATGTTCTATGTCTCCTTTACATATTTTCTTCTGTGGGGTCCTATTAAGTTTCTTTACCGCCTTGAAAGGCGAAATCGATTCAGTGTTCTTCCTCTTCCTTTCGTCCGACGTATAATCGTCACTATCAGTCACAGGATCCATTGGTACGAGAACTGCGGAAAGAGCAGACCCACCTCAACGGTTCAGAGGTCTGGCCCTTATCAGTTCTTAATACTTCTGCTTTCCAATAGACTTGGCAACACCGCAGAACACAGCGACAAGAAATTCAGTGGAAATTCAGGAAATTATTCGCATTCTTTCCCATCGAATAGATAACCTGCACTGTTTTCTTACCTGTTTCTTTTATTTACCACCCAAATTACTCACTTTTTGACCCTGATCTTTTTTAGTTTTCGCACACTACTGTTCACTAAATAATTACACACTATTTGCCGTAATTAATATTCACTACAAACCCTTAATTTTGGTAATAAGTAGGTGAAATAATTAATTACGTTCTCTTCTCACCGAGCGACGTTGCCGAACGAACCCATTCTATTCCATCTATTTGTTTAATAAAATTTATTTATTTTGAGAAAATACTATCAAATTTTATTTTTGCTTAACAAACAACTAAAATATAAGACCGTAATAGTACTTGATCAATTCAAAACACTGAATTAACGAGATAATATAGCTCAAGTGTGCCGAGAAAACAATTTTATAAACGTCATGCATAATTATCGAGCAGATCTATCAGGTAGGCCATGAAATATTAAACGACACAGTCCAAATAAAACAATTCTTCAATCTTTCAAACGCATTTGTTTTAGAGTGCCTCCGTTCTGGATATTTCTGTTCATAGTTGATATATTCTAGAGGCAAGTAGGCAATTTCTCGAAGATTCTCCTAAATACCTTCAATGGAAAAATTAATTTTTAAAGCTGGTTTTTCACACAGTACGGAATTATTGAGCAGGTTATGAAAACTGTCAATTTTTCAAAGCCTACCTGATAAATCTGCTTGATAATTATGCATCATGCCTACAAAATTGTTTCCTCAGCATACTTGACTTTATTATCTCGATGATTTGGGGTTTTGACTTCATCAAATACTATCATGACCTTATAATTTAGTTGTTCGTTAAATAAAAAACAAATTCGATAGTACTTCCTCAAAATAAATATATTTCAGTACACAAATAGTAGCTGTATATTTTAATTTCACTGAAAAATCGAAATATCTCTGTAACTGATGGACGTAGGTACAACAAGTGCTATATAAAGATGAAAGAGCATATTAAAAGCAATTCTTTGGTATAATAAAATATTGGAGATTACATTAAAAAAAAAGAGAAAATCTGGATTTTGCGTTTTATATCACCCTGTATACGAATGTGCGTCGCGGGATTTTTTATAGCCGATTGTAAAACTAGAGGATATTTTTAATCTTTGCATGTAAAAAAAATAATTTTTGATCCATTACTTTTTGATATACAGTACGTTCGTTTGACAGCGATTTGGATATAAAAATGGCCATAACTCTTGAAATACCCTGTATAATGTAACAATACCCTATATTGGAACAACAGAAATCATTAGTAGAGTTTGAATGACGGATGATATAATTTTATACAATAATGATTTAAAAAAATGCATGTTTGCATCACCAAGTAGTTATGGATCACCCTGTATATGTAAATCTGAATATCTTATGAGCAAGGAGCATATCCGTGGCTACAACTTTTATATACAACTTTTTTTGCTATCTTCTACAGTAGTGGAGTTATAGACCGAGCCGGTACTAAAAACTCACCCTGTATATTCTTATCACAACGCGACACTATTATTTTGGACTATATTTGGCCTGGGCATTGAATTTCTTAGCAAAAATTTTGGCAAATCTTGAAACAAGCCGCTGACACATATAAATTACTTTGCATAACGTATCAAATATATTTTAAAACACATCTAAATTATGTTTCAGATAGAAAATTCAACGTTTTGCTCAAAATGTCCACAGCCAAGAGATGTACCAAATGGATACGTACACGTTTTGAATAACGTTGCACACTATAGTTGCCGCAAGGGATTTCAGCTCAGTTCAGCGAGATATTCTGAAGGAAGGAGGTGTACGAAGGCCTCCAAATGGGAAGACAACATAGAGCCATATTGCAGAAGTAATTAGACCTCATTTATTTGTACTTTTGTATGATTTATGATTTTTACAGTTGTTCAGTCAGTCAATATATTGGCTAGGGCAGTCCATAAGACCATTTTTCTTGGTTACGGTCACTTACAGTACTGTCGGTCGACCATTCCTGACCAAATTCCAGTCACTGACAGAGTGTGGCATGAGGGACTTTTGGTCAAGCTTGCTACTTATGGATTACCACCTGGCCTGCGGCAGTGACTGAATAGCTTTGAACGACCGATCTCTGTTTATTGTAGTTGAAGGCTGTTCATCAGAGGTATTTTCAATAAACGCCGGTGTTCATCAGGGATCTGTCCTATCCCCTGCACTGTTTACATCAACGAGCAATGAGCAATGAGCTGCTGGAAATAACTTCCAATGCAATACAATAATGCAGTACATTAATATCGTGCATGGAACCAGGCAAGCCACTATCATCCCAGGAGATGGTACGTCGGCGACAGCAACATGCCTCACAGATCAACGTAGACATTAAAACGATTGTCGACGAGTGGGGATTACTAAACAAAGTACAGTTTAACATACAGAACACTCAGGCAACAACACTGACAAAGTAATACCACGTTGGCTTACCAACGGTGGAAATGGAGAGTCACCCAATAGTCGAGTCACCTTCCGTCAAGCTTTTGGGGATCAACATCAACAAAATAACATGTCCTGGTACGACCAGATCATCGTCTGTATTGCTAAAACGGCATCCCACAAGCTTGGAGTTTTGTTCCGCTGTAGGAAGCTATATACACCAGAGCAACTACCGCTGCGCTCTACAAGACACACATCCGACCATCGCTGGTGATGCGCCCCGAAGCACTCTCTAAAGCTTCTGAATTCTATCCAGAAGAGAGCAATTAGACTAATCGATACGCCTAATCGCACAAAGGACCTCCACAGCCGAATCATCGAAGAATTGTGGGACCTGTCCCTGTTTTACATATTCTATCACGGAAGATGTTCGAGTGAGCTCTCCCAAATAATAACGCCAAAGGCCGTCTGAACGATGAACACTAGAGAGGCTCTGCGAGCTCATTCTTACCAGATCAAGGTCTATACTCCTCGAACCAGTCTCCTCCAGCATTCATTCTTTTGGAGAACTTCGACACTGTGGAATGAGCTGCAGGGGTATTTGTTTCTGAACGCCTACAACCTACAGCGTTTCAATTCTACCGTGTACCAATACTTATCCTCTTGTAGCGCTTCTACAGCGCTATAGACTTTCAGCCTTTGCGGGAGGCTGACCATAAAAAAAGATGTCAAATTCAGGGTGTTTCACTGAATGAAATCTTAAGTAAACCAAAAAGCGAAGTAAAAATGATAAGGTCATGCATAAACAAACTCATTTTCCAAGACTGAACTGTAGGTGACTGGATCTTATGATATTTTTTTCATTTTTAGGAATATACTGCGGTTATCCCGGGCATATTAGAAACGGATACCCTTTGGGAAACAAATTTTACTTCCGCGATAAAGTCACCTACAGGTGCTACGAAGGTTTCAACATGATCGGAGACGAATCTGTAACCTGCATGGAAGACAACAAATGGTATCCTTCCAGACCAAAATGCATAGGATTGCAGTGCCCCCCGTTCCAAAAACCGGCTCTCAGTGAAATCGAAATTCTTTCAGACCAGAGTTATGAGAACTATAATGAAAACGTCACTTTTGATGTCGGCACTCAAATCGAATTCACTTGCAATCCTAAGACAAATATGACCGGCCAGAACGTGATGACTTGTTTAGAAGATGGTAAGTTGCTATACAGGGAGTCCCAGCATGAAGTGCACTAATGGAATTGGGTGAAACTGGTCACTATTTATGTATAAAAAAGTATTTAAATAAATCCCAAAAAATATGATTGCCAGGTTCATTTTTTTGTCCTTTTTAAGTTGAATCTTTGTAACTTTTTAAACACTGCGTTCTTTTCATTGAAATAAAAACAGTAATAATGCGCAATCACTTACTTTGCTGCTTGTTGAATAACAAAGTCAGCAAAGTAAGTGAGCACAAAAAAAATTGTTTATTAGAAATTTGAGACTGTTTTTACCTGAATTACAATTTTACTTCCCACACCGAAAATTTTCGATTTTGAGATAACACGCTTTTTGGGCGTTTTATGATCCCTACATAACGAAAATCCACGTCACTCATTTCCGTCGGTCTGTCTGTCGGTCTGTCTATGTGTCTGTCTGTCTGTCTGTTGGCGTTTTTCTACGTCGTAATCTCAGTAACCGCTGCATGGATTGTGATGAAATTTGGGCAGCGATATGCTGTGGGGTCATAGTAGGTAATGTCCCTATAATTTCGAAAATCAGTCATGGGCCGCGGAGTAATTAGCAAAAAACAAAAAAATTAAATATTCCTCAAACTTCGTTTTGAGGTGTTTTAGGGGTTCATAATCATTTTCTACTTTTTTTTGGGCGGGGGTGAAATTGCGGTGGTTGGGGGTGGGGGGTTGTAAATCTAAAAAATGTGTTGTACTCATAATAGGCTATCCATTTACCTGTAAAAGACAGACCTAGCGGCATAATACCCTTTTTTAGGTCCATCCAAACATTGCCTTGCCTACTTCAGAAACCAAGGGACTTAAGTTTTGTGATGTATACATATACGAGTGTTGCTTAATTCCGTTCTATGTATATTGCGTAAAGCAAAAATTATTAAAATGATTTTAATGAAATTTCGACAAAGGATTGACTATCGCGGCGAGAGTGGAAAACGCGCCAGTGTCTGAAAAATCGTGTCAGTGGCGGCGCAACAATAATTAAAAAAATAAAAATATGAAAACAGCTCATACTTCGCTTTTAGATGGTTTAGAGGCTCCTGATCATTTTGCATCGTTCAGTTGAAGCATGCAGAATGAAAACTGTGGCGTCCTAGTTTCTAAGGAGAGAGGCGCAAGAAACTATTTACGAAAGTTTTGTGTTGTACAATTCGTTTTTTTGCGGGAGGGTGGGCGATGATTTGGTTGTAAGGGGATTTGAGACTATAGCTTCATGTAATGGGAAAACAATAAAATGGAATCATTAGGTGTGGGAAGTACTGAGTCAATCAACTTGACCCCATTTTTTCAGTACCCCGCCCCCCATATTTTTTATTAACGTTCATAATAGTGAATCGATTACACTATTCTATTTGTCAATGAATTCTTTTCAAAATGATGTATCACAAGTATGGTTATCTCATTTAATATTTTGAAGTAGGGGTTGTTGGGGGTGAGGGGGTTGATGGCACGATGATGACGTATTCGGTGAAAAAGTGCCCCCTCAAAATACAAATCGACGTGTCACGGTAATTTTTCATCATTTCAGAGATAAGGGTGGCAAATTTTAGCAAGGACACATTGTATAAAGATAAGTAACAAATAGTATAATGACACTTTAGCTATTTTTTAACTCGTCACGCTCCGGTACATTTTTTTAGGGGTAAAACTTTGTTTTGCTTGCTGTTCCAAAAACACGTCTTTGGTAAATACAATCTTCTCAACACTATTACCTTGAATCTCATTAAAAGCTAAACAAATACACTATTGTCTTTTGTAATAGCCAACTAAACTATTATATATAGTATATTTTAAACCGCTTAGCTTACACGCGATGTATACTTTTGAATCACATATGCGTACATTTTTATTTTTTCGCTAAGGATTTGAAAATCAGTGCCAAAATTTGGTCCATTAGTAATTTACAGCACCAGAGGATTTGTGATCTTTTGTTTTTTGTCTCGCCTGTAAAATTAACTAAAGGTTAGTTACGTCCCCTATGTGTGGAGGCCGACGAATTTTGGGTCAGCGGCATACCCTCCACCCGTATATACGCGAGTTCTATTTATTTTGATACTGATGTCATTACGAAATTTCAGGTACGTGGGATATCCAACCATCAAAATGCATACCGGAAAAATCGGTACCTAGTTGTCCAGTTGACAAGGTGCCGCCACCCCCAGAGAACGGCGTCGTCGTACAAGAATCCCTATATTCCGTAGGAAACGGTAGCGGGAATGCAGTGGCGTACACATGCAACCAAGGATATCGGTTGCAGGGAACCAACATCTCCACCTGCATTACTGACGGATACTGGACAGTCCCCAATATCTCCTGTGAGGGTAAGCATAGGCACTACACCATAGCATCCCTTTTTTGTGCATAACATGTTCAGAATGCCCATTATGCATGGAATATAGTATATACTGGGTGTCCCACGACGATTAAGACAAGCAACATATCGGAACTGGACAGTAGTAGCGAATTATAACTCTGGGTGTTTAAATTAGACCAAATATAGTCTCTTTTCTTATTACTGTGTCATGACTGACTTTCTGCATCGACATATCATACTCATATACATAGTTTTCTTTTTTAGCGATTACGTGTGAGAAGCCTCAAGTTCCCAAAAACGTTATGCTGACTGATGAGCAGAGAGTCTTAAATAAATTCAAGTTCGGCCATGTACTTACTTTTAAATGTGAAGATGGATATACTATATTTGGCAATGGAAGTATAAGATGTTTGCAGACAGGGAAATGGACTAGAATGCAAGGGAGATGTATCAGTAAGTACACAATTTGGACCGTAGAAAAGATTTTCAGTCATCGTAATTAAGGGGAATATTGCATTCGAGCAAATTTTCGTGATATTTTTCCCTTTGTAGTAAACGTAATTAACTAATTAACCGTTTCAATTGCGCATGCTTAACAGATCTATGACGTATCATCAATGACGCCAGCCGGTCATATCCCCCCTCGTAGCCAGTAGCAGTGCTGCCATTTTAGTATATTTGTACTATTTCTAGTACATTTCGATGGCAAAGTACAAAAGTCCTTTCAGACGTTGGAGCTTCCCAAATGGATGTATAATTACAGAAATTGTATGGTTGCAAAGGTTTGAGAGCTTCTTTTTTGCTCTCCAGGTCAATTTCCAGCTATTCATGAAATTCACGGATTTTAGTAATACAATTTAGTACAATCTATCATCATCATAGTCACAATATCTTAACAGACATGTTGTGAACTCGTAAAATGCATTAAGTCGGAGCTAGAGTATTGCCGACACGAATATTATCAATAGTTTTGCAAAGTGTAGCTCGCCATCGTTCGCGATTTGCTGTCGGTTCAGTGACGCTCTTGATATTCATATCCAGCAACTGTTTCGTCGTACCCACCCATCCGCGTGTAGGGGAATGGCCACGGCGCCGCCCACTCGGGGCATGACCCTGAACTACAAGTTTCTCCATATTATCGCTTCTGTGTATATGTCCGAAGAATGTAAGCATTCTCATCAATACAATGGAGGATAGTCTCTTTGGATTGCCGAGCCCATCCAGTATAGAATGTGTTAGTTCGATGGGCGGTATAAGGAACTCTCAGCATTCCCCTCCACGTCCACATTTCAAAAGCATCTATGCGAGCTCGATCTGCCTTTTTAACAGTCCAAGTTTTCGAGGCATACAAAAATATGGAGAACACAAGAGACTGGCTGGCGTGATTGTTGAATGTGCCGTCGAATCTCATTTCCACAGATACCCGAATTTTCGATCAAAAAACCGAGGTACACATAACTTTGAACTACTTCACAACGGCCTACTGACTTTATTTCGTGATGATTATCGCGCTCTCTATCTACGATCATAACCTTGGTCTTGTTGTAGTTAATACCAAGACCATATGCTGCACTGTGTTGTTTTAAGATGTTTAATAGAGCTACTAGTTCTGCCTGAGAAGCAACAAAAGGGTTTTATCGTCAGCAAAGTTGGACGTTTTGCTTCCCCCAATAGTTATACCGCTATTCCAGTTGTCCAATACCTGTCTCATCACAAATTCAGAGTAAATGTTAAATAACTTCTGAAATAATAGACATCCCTGACAAACTCCTTTCCTGATTGCAGTTGGACCATCAACGCCCTACTCCCATAAAGATAAGAATTTCCCACAGTTTAGGCCACTTTACGTTACCAAACGCCTTAGAATAGTCCACAAAGCAGAAAAAAAAATGCAAAATAATGTTCTCTGGCTTTTTCTATAATTTGTCTTAAGTTTAAGATCTGTTCACGCGTACCGCGTGCTTTTACGAAACCTGCCTGCGCCTGAGAAATTTGCCACCCATAAAACCCTACAAAAGAGATTGTAAAATATATGTATAGTAGAACCTTGCTTGCATGAGATATTGACGAAAGTAGGCGATAATTGTCTGGATTTGTTGGAGATCCCTTTTTATGGAGTGGAACAAAAATGGATGTACACCATTCATCTGGCCAAACACCCAAGAATCAAGAATATCCTAAACAAGATTTAAAAACCTAAAGTAGTGTTTTCCCAACACGAAATTTGAACTGCCCACTTGTGATACAGTTACGTTCGTAAAAGTAATTAATCTTAAATCCATATATTTTTCTACAACCTTAGAAACTGCTGGTAACAGTCAGCAAGTTTACTAGTTGACTTTGGGTTTTGTAGGTTCGGAAAAAATGGTCAAAAGTGGCCTACTTGCCTGACTTTGCCTCCCTATTACTGCTACTACTACTACCACTACAAATAAATCTCATTATGATTTTAGAATCCCATGCAGTTGAATCATGGTAGTTAACTCTTAGCCATTTTGGTGATACATAAATAATTGATTTTTTGGCATATTTTTTCACATCCCCCAAGTCGTCCTTGAATGCCAGTAACCTAAACATGCTCAGCTGAACAATTATTGGTCAGAAATATGTTTAGCCAGTGATTATAATTTTTTCTTCTCCAGTGTTATTCCATTAATGCTTTATTTCAATGTATACGCATTAAATTTCGTTTATGTTTAAAACTCTTCGGTACTATAATAGTGACCTGCCGACTATGATCTGAAATAATAATGATCTGTTTTTCCAGAAAAGTCCTGTAGAAAACCAAACGTTAGCTCCAAAACTGTGGTACAAGGAAAATCATACCTATATGGGGACAAAGTGAAAATCAAGTGTCCCAGTGGATCAACCTATGATCTAACATGTAATAAACAAGGGATTTGGGAAGGAAAAAAGGACAGCACCTGCTAATGATCTCATTGTTATGAATAGCTTGATTGTAATTTTTTTCTTAAATGTTAAATAAATTAATTTCAAATTCCAAAGTATTATGCTGATTCGTCAATTAAAACGAGTACCCACTGTGTAGGTTACATAGCTGATGTGAATGAGGACGAGCAGCTGTGATTCTCCTACAATGATGTCCACTTGACTATTTTCGTGAAATCATGCGGTATATTTCTCACTCAAGGAATTCCAATATTTTGCATATAACTGCAATAAAAAGCACAATCATATTATGTTAAAACATTTATGTGCTAACTTGTGCTAAAAAAATGTATTCACAATAAATTTAGAATTATTTATTTTTAATAAAATCAGATATACAAATTTAGATATTATAACAATAAAAAGAAAATCAAGAGAAATACTGACTATACACTGAGAAAACCAGCCCTATTGAAGTGTTTAACTGGTACATTTTTAATAGCCTATATTAAAGTTGCAGTGCTGTTTCTGAAATGTAGCTTCATAGTCAGTCAACTAAACTCTAATACTTCGATTTTGTCACAGGAAATGCATATTGTAACAATTAAACTGGTACTACTACTACTTTCAATTGAACATTTTAATATTTATGATTAACGAGAATTACTATTAAAATAAATCAGTAGCTGTCGTTATGAGTATTCCTATCGTAGACACTTCAGGTTACAATGACAATTGAAGTACTGCAATTTTCAATCAAACATTTTAATTGCAAGAGTTAAAGGATATTACAGCTGCGATAAGTCACGAAGTACCCATAACGGTCATTTGCCGAGGTGGGGGATGTTTATCATGCTCCATTTCTTTTCTTCTAGAGCGCAAGCGAGTGCGATAGAGATAGATGCTCCCTAAAGGGAGAGTTCTAAAGAACTTTAGATTATATGTCTTTTGGTCATTCCGCCATTTGAGTTTTAACTTTTCATCAGATCTCTTCACTGTT
This sequence comes from Callosobruchus maculatus, assembly GCA_951848785.1. Taxonomy (NCBI): domain Eukaryota; kingdom Metazoa; phylum Arthropoda; class Insecta; order Coleoptera; family Chrysomelidae; genus Callosobruchus; species Callosobruchus maculatus. The sequence goes on along the minus strand of CATOUR010000026.1, from coordinate 4,953,929 downwards.
GTTTTACATTTCAGTTAGTGGTTACAGCACGGTTACAGGTGTGAGGTGTATTGGCTGTTCGCTGTTGGGTTTTACTATCACATACTATTTTCCTAAGTAATAATAATAAGTTTTATGCGTGGTTGTGTCCTTGTGTGTGGAATAGAATAGGTACCAACATGTTAAAATATGGCTTTGGAGTACACGAATCGTACATTTCCGGTAACTTTGGTGTAAGATCAAAATATGCAACAATTTCCCAATAACATTATGTGTTCGTAGGTGTGATAGACGTTTTGTGTGCAATAATAACTTTTCTGTTATGACAAACTCAAGATATTTAATTTTTGTTATAATGCTTATTAATTATTTTAACAGGAATAAACATTATTTTGAATCTATTTGCTTTTTCTAATCCCTCTAATGGAGTATAGAAATGACCCGTATTCAATTAAAAAAGTTTTTCATTATAACAGTAACCTTAATAAATAATCCTAATCAAAATTAAGCAGGTCATAACAGGGGAAACAGAACGGACGCTCACTGTGATGTCTGCGGCTTTGTTAAAACTTGAAATATGCCAATATTATTTTAAAATTATTGATTTAATATTTGACCATCACTTCTTAGTATGGTGTAGGAAGGAAAAATTATTGGTCATGGTAGCCATTTTTATTTTTGGAATGCTAGATGCTAGTTTTTAACCACAGTATTACGAATATTTTTTTTGTCTCCTGGTAAAGCAGTATTAAAAGGTGGAAACCCTAGAGACGGCTAGCTTGCATAGTTACTTATTTTTTAATAATTAATACCCCTGCCGACATTGAATTACACTATTGGCTCAAGCGCTTCCTTTGGGGAAACATGCAGATAATGATTTCGCCTTACCCAAAGTAGGAAAACCCAAAGATGCTTGTTTGGGTAATGCACGGTATCAGGCTGATATGCTGATATGTTTTAATATGACATAATTACCGAAAAAAGTAATTTTGGACCTAGCACCCGAAAAAAAGTCTCACCTGGCATGCTATTTGTGTTGGATGTTGTCAAATGCTAACGTTGACAGCCTAAAAACTTTATATTTCACTTTCGTAAGAAGCAGGCTTGAACATGCGGCATTAATCTGGGAACCTATTTAAAATAACGCAATTGTCTCAATTATCTTGTTGAGTCAGTGCAGCGCAGAGCCTTCAAATATTTCTTTTTTTAAATGTAGTGGTTCCTATCCTCGGCGTGGAATTGATAAAAGCATTTTATTGGACTTCTTTAGCATAGACTCGATACTATTGAGGCGCAACCTTTCTGCTCTGGCTTTTCTCTACATATAAGTTGTTGCACAAAAAATTGACTGTCCAGTATTGCTCAGCCATATAAACTTCTATGTAGGGGAGAGTTGACTAAGACGGGATAGCTAACGTTATTTATAACTTGAAACTCTCTAGCTATGCTACTGGCACCTACTCTTTGTTTAACTGTTACTTCGTCAGAGTAGGCGGCAGAAAAGATCTGTCTATGCGCCATCTGGTACCCGAAGGTAACCGAAAACCAAAAAAGGTCGCTGCTAAACAGCAGCCGACTTCTTGGTGGAATGCTACGGCGCGTTAGCTTGACCTGACCTGAAGAGCGCACTTCTATGCCAACTGCATATGAGAGTCGTTTTTCTCTTTCCAAGTTTAAACGTAGTTGTTTCTGAATAGTTCTGAATAACATCATATAAAAATCATATTTATAAGACTTGAAAACAGAAAACATTATGCAACTCATATTTATAATAAAAACATTTTAATATGGACAAAAATCTCACAAGCATGGCTCACTCCATCGTTTTCAACTCCGACGCATTTCGTGAGCTCGAAGTAGACAATCCTGGCACATATGCAGTTCGTTATTGGTTTGAAGCCTAAGAACCTCTTTGACGGCATGTCGAATATTTCCTCATTCTATTCTGTACGGGATAGTATCCGGCTTTATCCGACCGCTCAGTGTCCCATTTTACCCGTCTTCAACTGTTTTTTAAAATTTTCACAAAAAGGAAATTGATGTCGTAGATAGATATCACCTTTATTTAACTTACTTGTTCAAACAAAAAGTGCGTGGCAAACTTTCCTCAAAACTAATAACATACCTTTCCTTTTTAAAATTATCACTTGTCACTCACGCCAGATTAACAATCAATCAGAATAACCACCTGCTGCATCTGAACATACTTTATTTTACATCGACTATAACAAGGAATTGTCAGATTGGGCTGCTTATTTAGAAATATAATTGCCGGTATCCCGTTCTACCAGACTATTCTGTTTCGGCTAATCTTCCCCTATCTAGATTAGGAAGTCGGCATCACCTAACATTCTATTGTAACCTAGAACGTATGAATATTTCGCAAAAGGCACCTATCCAGCGGCGTAGCGTTCATTGATGCGGGTGATGCGTCGCATCCCTTCAAAGGAATGTAATACGTTTTTATTTAAAAGAGTCACTAACATCACCTACAATAAACTAACATTCGGAAAATATTTATTTAAATAATTAAATTCAATTTCAGTTATTGAATGTATGTATTGGTCGAGCTTCATAGATAACGCTAACGGCTATGCTAAACGCGAAAAATAAAAATATCTCGACAGCGCGATGATGCGAGATTGGGAGTGATGCAACTGCCCTGGTCACATCTTGAACGCCACCGAACGCGATCCGAGGTCCACGAATATAGGCCCGTGATGACGTCTTCACTGTGTCCAGCTCGCTGTTTTACGTCGGTGGGTGATGCGGTTTCCTAAATGCATCTTGTTCGCGGTACAGAATAAAATCTTGTTGCGCGTCACGGTGAACGATTCTGGGTGCAACTAGAAGATTGGATCTTGATTTTGACATCTAACAGATACGTAACCTAAATTTAGTCCTTTTTTAAATTGGTTTGATTTTTGATAATTTTTTAACCTGTTATATTGTTACAATAATTATGTATGTTATTCTTTAGATTTCTAAATTAAATACTTCAATTAAAAAAAATGGAGTCAAGTTGACTGACTCATTACTTCCCACACCTAACAGTGATTTCATTTTATTATTTTCCCTTTGCATGAGATCCCTTGTAACCAAAAAGCATCCAACACAAAAACTAGTAAATAGTTTCCTAAATCTCTCCGTAAGAACTAAAATGACACAATTTTTATTTTGCGAGCTTCAACTGGAGGAAACGAAACAATCAGGAACCCCCAAATTGCTTAAAAACGAAATTTTATATTTTTAGTTTTTTTATTATTGCTGCGCCGCCACTGACACGATTTTTGAAAACTACAACCATTTTTCATCCTCGCCACGGTAATACTTCTGTGTCTAAATTTCATTAAAATCAATTCCATAATTTCCATGTTACTAAATCCAGAACGATCGCAATACTCCTATGTACGCATCGGAAGTCCTTTGATTTCTGTAATAGCCAAGGCTATGTTCGGATGGACTTGAAAAAGGGTAATATGCCGCTAGGTCTTTCTTTCACAGGCCAATGGACAGCCTATTTTGAATAGAATAAATTTTTGAGTTTTACAATCCCCCACCCCCTAACGACCCCAATTTCACCCCCACCCAAAAAAAAGTAAAAAACGATCAGGAACACCTAAAACGCCTAAAAACGAAGTTTGAGGGACATTTATTTTTTTCGTTTTTTGCTAATTAGTCCGCCGCTCCTGCACCGATTTTCAAAATTATAGCAGCATTACTTACTAGGACCACACAGCATATCGGTTCCCAAATTTCATCACAATCCATGCAGCGGTTGCTGAGATTACGAGGATAGAAAAACGCGAATAGACAGACCGACAGACCGACAGACCGACAGACCGACAGACCGACAGACCGACAGACCGACAGACCGACAGACCGACAGACCGACAGACCGACAGACCGACAGACCGACAGACCGACAGACCGACAGACCGACAGACCGACAGACCGACAGACCGACAGACCGACAGACCGACAGACCGACAGACCGACAGACCGACAGACCGACAGACCGACAGACCGACAGACCGACAGACCGACAGACCGACAGACCGACAGACCGACAGACCGACAGACCGACAGACCGACAGACCGACAGACCGACAGACCGACAGACCGACAGACCGACAGACCGACAGACCGACAGACCGACAGACCGACAGACCGACAGACCGACAGACCGACAGACCGACAGACCGACAGACCGACAGACCGACAGACCGACAGACCGACAGACCGACAGACCGACAGAAATGAGTGACGTGGATTTTCGTTATGTAGACATCATAAAAAGCCCAAAAAGCGTATTATCTCAAAATCGAACATTTTCGCGATCACAATACTCCCCTCAGCTATCGGCGTGGGAAGTAAAAAGAAAAAATGTTTATTGTGTTGGTAAAATGTTAATTGCAGTTACTTGTTACATCCCTTTGTATTGACGCCACGCTACACCGCTGCACCTATCACTAGAGCTTGTACAATTTATAACAAAGTACTATATGTGACATATTTAATGATACTTTTTACCACACATATATCGGAATGCTATAAAAGAAAATATAGCGGTAATCCAAACATGATTGGCCCGTAAAATTAAAATCTAAGTTCTTCTATGTATTTAGTCATCTACAAATTTCCTGTAACTGGGTGATACCATTGATTAACCCCTAAATATGTCAATCAATGGTAATACCTGTTGTGAATAAAGTTATATTAGTAGTAAGTATTATACATCGTCTCCTAGAATTTGAATTATTCTGAAATTCGCATTTGTTTAAGAGAAATCAACATTTGAAGTTTGGTTGTAAAGATAACTGAAACGTGTGTCACCCACTTTCACTTTCGGGAATTCCTTGCAAAGGTCGGATTACGCTAACAGGTATTTTGAATGTTTTTGTTGATTGTTGACAGCAAATATTATAAGATGCATTGCTTGTACGGTACGAAGGTGATCAAGAGGCCCACACATCAACTAATTCGCGCGATCCAATTAAGGGAATATCAACTTTTTTGCTATTAAAAATAAACACATAATTTAATCATATTATATCATAAGTCGGTGCCAGAAGTCGTCTCTCAAGGTTTTCGGGATTCATCCTGGGACACGGTGTATGTTATTAAATGTACGCACCCTCAAAGTATTAGCCCATGCGCCGCCGCTGATTGAATATAATAAGCTTCAACTACACAAACTACGTTCTGTATTCAGTAAGCGCATTAAACGTATTGGAAATAAATCTGGTTATAGAATTTGATTGTTCTTAAAAGAATTATAGTACAGTTTATTGCAATGCTGTAATATATGATGTAATTTAGCAGTTGCCCAATTTAATCTGTAATCATGATTAACGCCTACAACGCATACTGCCTGTTTCAGTTTTCGCGATTTCCCTCGTTGGTTCAAATACAGTATCTTAGGTGACACAACAAAATTATATGCGCTAGTTTTTAAAAAAGCGCCATTTCTCTAACACTGAGGCATTAAATAGTGTGTACCTTGATCTGTTACAACATCAACAAGCAACATGTAAGTATTCAATATAAAAGTTTTTTATGATCAGCCTCCCGCAAAGGCTGTAGAAGCGCTGCGAGTGTCGGTGCACGTCAGATTTGAAACGCTGCAAGTTGTGCCACAGCGTCGAAATTCTCCAAAAGAAGGAATACTGGAGGAGACTGGTTCGGGGAGTAAGAACCTCGACCTGGTAAGGATGAGCTCGCAGAGCAGCTCTAGTGTTCCTGTTTCGGACATCCTTTAGTGTTATTATCTGGGAGAGTCCACTGGAACATCTTCCGTGATAGAATTTGTAGAACAGGGAAAGGTCAGCCACCCTTCTTCCATGTTCTAGGCTATAGAGCTCCTTTGTGAGGTTAGGCGCATCAATCAATCTGATTGCTCTCGTCTGGATGGTGTCCAGAAGCTTTAGAGACTGCTTCGAAGGTATGAACTATAACTATTTTTCAGTGATATTGGAACGAAAAATAGGTGGCTCATTAACCTAATGAATTGCATAGATTCAACGCTATAACTTCTCTGTTACAATAAATTTTACTTAAACTACCCTCCATTGTGGTACTACCACAGTATTGGTTCATCACATCATCCTAAGTATCGAATGGGTGATTGGTTCTCATTTTGGATTTATCAACAATCCAGACACAACACCATGCTTTTGAGAATGTAGCCCATGAGTTGCTTCTAAACAAGTTATAAGAGTAACATTATAGCCCAATCGCTACGTCACGTCGTAAAAAAGGCTCTTAACAGCAAAAGGCGGAAAGAAATTACATTTGGTGGGATGGAAGACATTGGTCCCCGATTTTCATAAATAGCGTGGTTTTGGTGACTGATATCGAAAAAAGCTTGAAGTGATTTATGAAGAATACAAAATTCTGCATAATTTTGGTCTTCATTTTACTTCCCACACCTATAGGTGAGGGGAGTATTGTGATCGCGAAAATTATCGATTTTGAGATAACACGCTTTTTGGGCGTTTTATGATCCCTACATAACGAAAATCCACGTCACTCATTTCCGTCGCTCTGTCTGTCTATCTGTCTGTCGGTCTGTTGGCGTTTTTCTAGCCTCGTAATCTCAGCAACCGCTGCTTGGATTTTGAGGAAATTTGGGCAACAATATGCTGTGGGGTCATAGTAGGTAATGCTGCTGTAATTTTGAAAATGGGCGGCGGAGTAATTAGCAAAAAACAAAAAAAATCAGATATTCCCCAAAATTCGTTTTTAGGCGTTTTAGGTGTTCCTAATCATTTTCTACTTTTTTTTGGGTGGGGGTGAAATTTGGGGTGGGGGTTTGTAAAATTGAAAAAATTGTTGTATTCGTAATAGACTATCCACTGACCTGTGAAGGGAGACATAGCGACATAAATAGCTTTTTTCGGTCCATCCGAATATTGCCTTGCCTATTACAGAAACCAAAGGACTTAGAACTTTGTCTGATGTAAACATACGAGTATTGCTCCAGATCGTTCTTTACTGTGTAACGTGTAAACTGTTGAATTGATTTTACTGAAATTTTGACACAGTATTACTACCGTGGCGAGGATGAATATGCCTATGGTTTTTATAAATCACTGGCAGCGCATAACTAATAAAAAAACTAAAAACATAAAAACAGCTCAAACTTCGCTTTTAAGCGTTTTAGAGGATCCTGCTCATTTTCTTTTTTTTTTGGTGGGGGTGAAATTGGGGTGGTTGGGGGGTTGAAAAACTGAAAAATTTGTTGTATTCATAATAGACTGTCCACTGCCTGTGAAAGAAAGACCTAGCGACATAATACACTTTTTCAGGTCCATCCGAAGATTGCCTTGCCTGTTACAGAAACCAAGGGAGTTAAGAATTTTCTGATGTATACGTACGATGAGTATTGCATTAGATCGTTTTGTATTGTAACGAGGTAATTATTGAATTAACTTTGACACAGTGTTACTGTCTTGGCGAGGATGGAAAAAGCGTATGATTTTTAGAAATCTTGTCAGTGGCGGTACTGCAATAATAAAAAACCAAACGAATATCAAAACAGCTCAAACTTCGTTTTTAGGCATTTTAGAGGTTCCCGGTCATTTTTTCCTTTTTTTTTTTGGGTGGGGGTGAAATTGGGGTGCTTAGAGGGTAGGGGGTTTGTAAAACTGAAAATGTTTTTGTATTGATAATAGGCTCTCCATTGACCTGCAAGAAGGACCTAGTGGCATAATACACTTTTTAGGTCCATCGGAACATTGCGTTACCTATTATAGAAACCAAAGGACTAATTTTCTGATATATACCTGATACATACGAGTATTGAGATCTTTCGGTATGGTGTAACCTGGGATGGATTTCAATGAAATTTTGATGCAGTATTATCACCGTGACGAGAATGGAAAACGCGTATGGCTTTTAAATCGTGTCAATGGCGGCGCAGCAATAATAAAAAAACTAAAATTATAAAAATAGCTCAAACTTCGCTTTTGAGTGAGTTGAGCGTTCATGAATATTATGTTTCATCCAGTTGAAGCTTGCAGAATAAAAGCTGTGTCATATTAGTTCCTACAGAGATGCATGAAACTATTTGAGAGAGTTTATGCGTTGGATGTTTTTTTTTGAGGACGGGCGGGTAATAATTTGGTTGCAAGCGGATATTAGACTCTCATGGGGAAATAATAAGATGATATCACCGTTATGTGTGGGAAGTACTGAGTCAATCAACTTGACTCAATCTTTTCATGTGCGACCAATAGTTTCCGTCCTACAATCTGCCAAAGTTAGGGGCTCGTTTGTGATTTTTACTAAAATTCGAATTTGATCGCGGATTAAGATGAAGAATCCTATCAAAAGAATGACATCTCACTTTTTATTATCTGCAGCCACCTAAACTCAAGCATCTGGTTTAAAAAAAAAAATACGACGTTTAGGAACACCCCGCTTCCTACTACCGATATGTGCTGTTGCGAAAAGTGTCTCATTTGTGCATACTTTTAGTGGTAATGATACCTCGGCATTGCCTAATTAAGATAATTAAGATAAGAATTAATTTGCGACCACTAGATGTGGCCGCTCGAGGGGAGGGGAAGGGGGTGGAAGCTGCTTTGTGGCCCTTTTCGACATATAGCGCCGTTGTGATAAGTTCTCTCAAAAAAGGTTCCAATGATATATGAAGACAACAAAATTCATCACAATTTTGATCTTTACATTTTAAGTGTGCGACCAATAATTTCCATTCTACAGTGCCCAAGGTTAGGAGGTGGTTTGTGATTTTTACTAGATTCAGAGTTTTACCACGTATTAAGTCGAAGAACCCTATCAAAAAGTTATGTAACACTGTTTCTGCTAAGAGAATAACATAAGACACCTTAGCTTAAAAAAAGTGCGAAATTTGGGAACGTACCGTTACCTACTGCCGATATTAGCCAATCGTTAAGTCCCACGTAAGTCTTTTGGTCACAAAAGGTCGGAAATAAATGAAATTTGGCGGGATGGAAGACATTGGTTCCCTGATTGTACACCTGAGTTTGCGACCTCGAGGGGTTGCCACTAGAGAGAACAAAAATCACCCCCTTCCCCTCCCACCCTCAAGCAGCACCCCCAAAGGTCGCCAATTGAATTATATCATTTGAACTTTTTTTCGATAGCACTTAACAAAACGAGGCTGTTTCTCGAAAATCGTCGTGAAGCAGAGTTTTCACCCCCTCCACCACTTGAGCGGCAACCCCCCGAGGTCACAAACTTAAGTGTAAAATCAGGGAACCAATGTCTACCATGCCGCCAAATTTCATTTCTTTCCGACCCTTATCCTCAAAAGACTTTTGTAGGACTTAACGATTAGCTACTATCGATAGTGAGAGGGGATGTCTTCCCGAATGTCCTAGATTTTTTACGCTCAAATGTGTTATTTAGGCAGCTGCAGATAATAGAGATATGAGAAATGTTATTCTCTTAAGAGAATATGTTACAGAACTTTTGGTTAGCGTTCTTCGACTTAATACGCGATAATATTCTGATTTTAGTAAAAATCAAAACCATCCCCTAACTGTGGACACTGTAGAATCGAAACTATAGATCGTACAAAAAATATATATAGACCAAAATTGGGAAGAGTTTTGTTTCCTCCACATGATATTTGAACCTTTTTTCGATAGCACTTACCACAACGGCGCTATTTGTTGGAAAGCGCCACAAAACAGTTTCATCTCCCCCTAAGGGCCGCCAAAAGGGGGGGAAGCCGGGTACTGTTGTCCCAGGCCCGGGCCCCGTAGGGTCCCGGTCCGGTCTCAATCTGAATCTTGTTGTTTTTAACAGTGTATGTTATATTATTATTTGTTGTTAATAATCTAATTCTTTTCTGGGTAACTTTATTACAAATAACTATAATGAATTGTGAATAAACTATAATGAAGCAACTTCATTTTTGTAGCAATTAGTTTTTGTTCCGGTTTATCACTTAATACACATTCTATTGTTAGAAATCACCACAGTTGACGTTCTTTTCTTGCTCATCTATGACTCAGCGCTGGCTGATAAGCAGACCGCTGGTCGTGCCGGCAGTATGGAAACATATCTCGGCGCGCTCGTACTAAAACGCTGTCCGTATGCTGACGTTGTTTGTTTACGTTGTTAAAATATCGTAATTGTTTGTTATTTGGAACTGGAATTGAATTATAGTGTTGTGGGACAATCTGACTATTATTTTCGGCTTTATTTTCTAACACTATATTCTTTCAAGTACTGTTTCAATCAAACCCTTCAGCCATGATGTACACATACAGGGTGAGTTAAGCTCAACGCCTCGCACTCTTGTAGCCAAACGAAACCGCTTTTCGAAAAACCAAGTTTGCAAGTGTATGTAGGTTGGGTTGGACTACATTTGAAAATAATTACTTTTATAAATTTTTAGTATCTAGTACATTGCAGTAGCTAGTAGGCTGTGAAAATTATCCATTTCTGTCGTACTCCAGCTTCTCTTTGACCCTAGACGTGTTACCGCCGTTGTTTCTGGTTAGAGTTGATTTGTTGTAGACATTTTTTATAATCTTGTCCTTTTACTCTAATTTTTCTGGATTTTTTTTTGCTAAGTTAGTTGTTTTTTTCCATCTGAACACGTTTTTGTTTATATTTTATGGCCTGTTAGTTTGTTTATAGATAGGGAAATTGAAAAACACTGATTTCATATATACCTCGAAATTAAATGAAAACTAACAGAGATTGATATTCACAACCTGATATCATTAGAAAGCCTATCAAATTATGCACATTTGACCGTATAAAAAAAAATTAAGCATTTCCATTTGAAAAAATCAAGTTACTACTGATTGAAGTTTCCTTAATTAATCTACCGATTTTTCCAAGTACAAATGCGATTCAAACTTAACCGCCTAACCTAAGCTGACGCATTCCATGCTTAGTTATGGGGCAAAGACACAGCCTTTTATAATCACTGCGATATTCGATTTTTTTCTGATATCTACTTTTACCAAAAATTGTGTTTTGCACCTAAAAGGTTCTCTTAAAGTTCCATGTGTGATACATAAAGTCACACTAAAATTCACCGGGAAATCTAAATATGCAATAATATGGAGGGTGTTCCATTTAAAAAACACAACTTTGATTTGTCACGCTTTTATTAGACATCCTGTATAAAAGTCATTATTTATAAAATGTAGTCCTACCCGACCTATATACAATCGCAAAGTTGGTTTTTCGAAAAGTGGTATCGTTTGGCCACAAGAGTCCGAGGCGTTGAGCTTAACTCACCCTGTTGTGCTCTTTTCCAATCAGTCTAAAAAATTTCAATTTGAACATAACTGATTGAATATAAAATTTAGTCAATCATTATTTTCTGTCAGCTACTCTTAAGAAATGAGTGATTATGAATTTCTCTGAATACAGCTTCTATTTGCAATTCGTACTATTTCAAGACGGAAAAGTAACAAAATCCCATAACTAATAACTATCTACAAAACGTACGTGAATACTAGTGTATCCAATGTCCAGCTACAGTTTCTTAAATTTATTTGAGAAAATGATTGATAAAAAACATAGTTCAGTAAAAATATAGACATTTCAATCACTGAAACTTTAAAGCAAGTACAAATAATGACGTTTTGAGTGGAGAGAGGAAATCAATAGTTTTTCAACATGGTGTTGGCATAACCATCTTGTTGCCAGTTCAAAGGTCACGGCCTAATCACTTGAGACGGCTATAGTATTAGGGGCCCGTGGCCAGAATCTGGTCCTGGGCCCAATCTTGCGATGTGGCGGCCCTGCTCCCCCCCCCCTCCTCGAGCGGCAGCTCCCTGAGATGGCAAACTTAGGTGTAAGTTCAGGGGACCAATGTCTATCATCCCACGGAATTTCATTTCTTTCCGACATTTTGCATTTTGCTATCAACCCCTGGACTATTAGGAAATATCCTGCTACTTATCGGGAAGATTGTGCGAGTGGGCAATGGAAAATCGAGTAAATCTGACCACTTATCCATAACCACGAATGTTTCTCAGGAGAGCCCACGATTTTGCACATGCTTTCATTAGTTAGTTTGTTTGTTTTTTATGTATATAAGTGTGTAACCGACTCCTTTGGACTCGATTTAAACTCACTTTAAACGTACAGATTTAATTTAAATTTTATACACTTATCAAGAATGGATGACAATAGAATAATTCTATCATTCATTGTCAGTATCGCCAAAATCAAAGATCTGTGAACTTTCGAAGTTGAAAAATGGTAAATCTGATAGTAGATGTTGTTTTTATTTTTGAAAAATGGTGAAGGAGCTTAACAAATTAAACTTTTATCATGACATTTCTGGTTTAGACATTGAAACACATATGTTGTGTTATAATACTGCGTTCTCCAACATTTTCCATTGCTTTAGGATTTAACACTGAAAAAGGTTTCAGCCACTATAATTTCATTTCAGCTTTGACATAACGCATATCATAATTCGTAATTATACTATGGTATATGAGCTTCACATGTATGTTTGTTTGTATGTTTGTAACTGACTCCTTTGGATTGACTTATAACGCAAAAGAGTGAATAAGAGTCCTTAATATACTACTCGCAAGTGAAATCCGAACACTGAGAAAAAAATGTAGTCAAGTTGTTTTATTTTTCCATAGCATGAAGCTATAGCCTAGATCCCTTGCAATCAAATCAACGCTCGCCTGGCTGCAAAAAAGTGTGTTATTCTACTGTGTACTTCTTTGACAAGTCAATGAACAATGATTACAACAATTTTTTGAGTTTTACAACCCCTCACCCCCGAACTACCCCAATTTCACCCCCACCCAAAAAAATTGAAAATCTCAATTTCAAAATTATTTCTTATACTCCCTAATTGATCTGAAACATATGCAATTAAATCTGTGGCTTGTCCAATATCTATATCACATTTTGGAAGTAAATTGACGTTTTCAAATATTTTTCTTGGAATATTAATAAAATTCAATTCAAAATTTTCTATTTTATTTTGTAATACCTTTTCCTCATCCCTATCAGATTTTTTGGATGACCATCTGGTGGGATATAGCTTTTTTAAGGTGGACCCCACAGTTTTATTGTTTTTTAATTCAGTGTTTAGTAGTAGTAGTAGTGATGGGGAGGCGAAGCCAGGCAAGTAGGCCACCTTTGGCCCTTTTTGCCAACCCCACTGAACCAATCACTGAAAACACTAAAATTCTACACCCTAGAAAGCTCCTTGTCGAACCTACCAGACCTCCTGACGAAAGTCAGTATGTCCGACCATTTCGCTCCTCCCCAAACTCCGTCGTGCCGAATATCTGCACCCTAAGGTTGCGATAAATTGCACATCTGCCCAGGAAGTGGAACGCTGTCTCGTCCTCCTTCCAGCATCTGGAGCAAATGGGGTCCCCTACCACTCTCATAAGTGACAGATGTCTATTCAGCCGGCAATGGCCAGTGAGAACCCCCACCAGAAGGTTGAGCGTCTCTCTGCCTTTACTCAAAAGTCATTGCGTTCGGCCCCTATCAGGGCCTGCTATGAATCTTTTGGCTTGCCTGCAGTGGTCTCTCTCTAACCAGGCTTTCGCCAGTTCCTTGTAGGCCCAGTTATCCAGGGCCACATTGACCTGGCGTCTACTAATTCCCAGCATAGGTTCTGGGCCAATGCAGGGGCTGTTGGCCCCTGTCCTAGCTAATCGGTCCGCTCTCTCGTTACCCGGTATACCAATATGTCTGGGGACCCACAGTAGGGTCACCTTCTTATGTCTTGCCAACTTCTGAAGGGCGGCAGAGCATTCTTGTGCCAGAGCTGATCTGGCCCTCGAAGCTGCCACCGCTTTCAGAGCTGATTGGCTGTCAGAGCATATATATATGCTCTGTTCAGAACACTTTTCGACTTCCGTCGAGTATGCCGCCATCAATATCGCATACACTTCCGCCTGGAAGACAGTCGTGCAGGTTCCCATAGCGAAGCTCCGCCGCACTTCTTTACCCTCCAGACATAATTCAGTGTTTAAGGCTTGCCAACGAGGCAGACTTTCGTTAAAAAAACATAAAGTGACTAAATGGTGGAGGCCCTCGGATGCCCCCTCCCCCGCACCGCAGGCCTGCGGGCCCTTAAGGCACGCCGCTGCAACACCGATTCCAAAAAGTAGTGGAGGCTGCTTTTTTTCAGTGGCACCTTCACCATTATATCGATTTTTCAAATACAGTTCACTCTTAAATTATTATCCAATTACTCTATTGTCACCAGTTCTTGATAAGTCTAAAAAGTTTAAATTAAATATGTACATTTTGGGCACTTTTACAGGGTATCTCGGTTATTTTTGAGGATAGAGAGTTGCGGTTTTCGCGACAGTGTGCTACTTTTTCTGTGAAACTAAAGATGCTGGCAACAAAATTATCATGGCCTTCTTGCTGTTTGAGATACAGGATGAAATCGAAAATTATCGATTTTGGGACCACCCTCGTATCTCGGTTGTCTTTTACTTTATTGAAAAGTTTAAAAAGGGTCTTATATATTTTTTTCTGTAGAATCCAGTGGTGTAGTCTGATTTTTTCTTACTCTAACCATTTTTCTGTTATGAAGCAAACATATATTTTTTTAAAAGGAAGACCCTGTATATTATTTTTGAAATCAATCGGAAATAATTCAAGCTTTTCAAAAATATATATTAGTATTAAGTTACTTTGAAAATTACGCTCAAAATTTGATTTTTCCAATTTTTACTTCATTTGTAGCACTAGGCCATGGTTTATCAACTATAAATAATGAGCATCTAAGCAGTTATTACTCTACAAGAGACTTCCTACTCAAATTCGAAAAAACAGAATCAAAATAATTTTTTTTAAATAATAATGTCTCATTAAAATGATGAATATTGTGTTATTAGAATATTGAGTAGATAGTGGGCTATGACTCATCTATTAAAAACAGAAAAGCAATTCTGTAAAAAACTTGCGAGACTGTCAGCTTCTAATTATATTTTTGTTAAATATAGCTTTGTTATTTCTGTGTTTTCATTTTAATTATTGTCAATTTTCTATAATAGTGGCAGCTTAGATACCCAGAGAGACAGCAACCGTTTTCAGGTTCGTCGGCTCGTCTAAAAATAAAGATAGATAGGGATCCTTTATTCAACCACGTCCTGAAACCTATTTCAAAGAGAATAGGGGAGCAAAGGGAAACAAACGAATTAGGTTACATAGAAGCAACGCATTCATCATCTTGTAAGCACAAAGAAGAAGCTGTAGGGGTATAAAAATCAATTGCAGAAATAATTCTAAAAAAATACAATTACCATCCATACAAGTTTAAGATACTTCAACATTTGCACAGGTTCCGAGTTTGGGAATTTTTAATCGCCATAACACGAGGGAGACCAATAATTTTTTTAAATGCCATTAAAAGAATAAGAAATTATGCCAGATTTGCGTTCGAAAAAATAGTCTCCAGCTTGAACCAACATCTCTAAAAGCTCCTCGATGTTTTTATTTTGATTCAAATTCAAATTTAATAGTGTGTTGATATTCTTCAGATATAATGTCTGGTTTTAAGTAATGTAATACAATAAGTAATATTTACTGAACATTATCACAAATAGTAATTAATAGCGTATAAAATACAATTAAATAATTGAGTTTAAAAGTATTGACTATCTTGTATCTTAATAATTTTTTACTTTGATATTGTTTTTAATAGATTAGTCATGGCCTACTGCTACAAATAAAGTAAAAAATGAAATTTTGAGCTTAGTTCTCAGAAAAAATGCATACTAATATATATTTTTAAAAATCTTGAATTATTTTCGATTGACGTAAAAAATAATATACAGGGTATTCTATTTAAAAAAATACATATTAGCATCATAACTAAAAAATGGTTAGAGTAAGAAAAAATCAAACTACACCACTAGATTCTACAGACAAAAATCTGTAAGACCCTTTTTTAAACTTTTCAATAGGATAAAATATGACCGAGAATACCGAGATACAAGGGTGGTCTCAAAATCGATACTTCTCGATTTCACCCTGTATGTCAAAAACCAAAAGGCCCATGATAATTTTGTTGACGGTATCTTTAGTTTCACAAAAAGTAGCACACTGTCGCGAATACCGCAACTCTCTATCTTCAAAAATAACCGAGATAGCCCGTAAAAGTGCCCAAAATGGGACACCCTGTACAGTGGGTCAAAATCGAGCCCAAAGACGGTTAGTTACACACAAACAAATAGGTGAAGCTAATAAAAGCGTGTTAAAATAGATGCTGAGATTAGTTACTAGGGGATCTCATAATATGCTTCAGTAATACTATATGCCATGAAAAGACTTTCCCGGATGTTCTTGATTGCAACCTATGCTAGAGTACGAGCTCCGATTGAGTACGAAACAATTGTCCATAGCTACAGGAATGAGTTTTTCAAAGAAATGTTCGATATCTGATTTGAAGCCTATATTAGAGTCTATATCGATGCCTAATAACTGGTTGGTCTACTAAACTGTCCGGAGAATCGCGCCATAGGTTGACATCTATACACTTTCTGAAGTATAAGTTCATGAATGTGGATTTGTCTTTGGTTAGGACTAGTCAGTTTTTGAAGCACTACACTGAATCTTACTGATTTAGTGTTGTTCTGATGCTCGGAAATAGAGCCGCATATTACTGGCACTATTGGCATCAGCAAACTCGGCCGTTAGGAATGCTGTCAGGAGGATGATTTACAAATTATAGAGAAATAAGTGGCACCAGGGCTGAACCCTGTGGTACTCCTAGATCCTAGACATATATACTGATCAGGCAGTATTTGATTGATTTTTACTGTTAAAATGGTAGGCTACATATGATTCAATGCATGTCTCATATAATATACTACTCGTAAGTAAAATCCGAACACCTAGAATTAAAACAGGTATTTGCATTGAAAATGTGGTTGGCAGTACCGTCTCTAGTACACGTGTAACACTTTGTTCATTCAGATGCTATTTACCTACATGGCACCTCTAAAAACTCTAGACGTGTAAAAACAAAGCACGGCTTTTTCTCGATTCAAAAACGATATCTGTTGCAAATGTGGCGCGACACTAATTGGTTGTGTAAATATGCCCCCTAGAAGTCTTCAGTCCCAGTTTACGCAGTTACTCCCCTATGAACGGTGTCGGATTGTAGACCAACGCTCTCTTTCAGAGGAATTGCTGAAACCATGAGGCGTAGCGTGGCTACAGTTGTAGCAGCATGGCGCGCATGTATCGCAGAGGGGCATATGCAGCGAGCTAGAGGTTCTGGAGCACGTAGAAGAACTACAGACTGGCAAGATCGTCATCTACGAGTACTGGCTCTTCGAGACAGAATGCGATCCACTCAAGCTGTTGTTCCCACTATACGGAGGCCCGAATCCGCACGGTGTACCACAGATGAGTAAATTGGATTTCGTCCGCATCTAGTGCTTCCACTCACTTCAAATCATCGTCGCCAACGATTAGATTGGTGCCATGAACACCGACAATGACATGCTGAGTGGCATCAGATTGCCCTCTCCGACGAGTTCAAGTTTTGTCTGGGGGCACGTGACTGACGCCAACGCGTAAAACGACGACGGGGTTACCGACGTGATCTTCATTTTGCTGTTGCCATTGCATTCAACAGCAAGTCACCTTTACTTGTGATTGGTGGCACAATGACTGCACAATGTTATGTGAATGAGGTGTTAGAACCAATTTCTGTCCCATATGTCCGAGGCCTCGAAGAGGGTTTCTTCCAGCAAGATAATGCACGCCCTCATATTGCAAGGGTATCGATGAGGTTCCTACAGGAAGCTGAGGTCAGGGTACTCCGCTGGCCTCCACGATCACCCGATTTATCGCCAATTGAAAAAGTATGGGATTGGATGAGTCGATACATAGGCGATTTACCCAATCCTCGGACCACGCTGCACGAACTGGAACGTACTGTTGTGACGGCAGCTTAGGAGGCTGTACCTCTAGAGTTTATCAACAATCAGATTACGAGCATGCCGCGCAGGCTAGAGGAGTGCATTTGTCAACATGGGGGCCCACCCATTTTTGATTTGTTGTATTTTTTATAAACTAATTATAGCTAATCAGTCCTACCGCATCTTATCAACAGCAACCTTTTTTTCTCAGTGTTCGGATTTCACTTGCGAATAGTATACAGGGTGAGTCAAGCTCAACGCCTCGGACTCTTGTGACCAAACAATACCACTTTTCGAAAAATCGACTTTGCAAGTATATGTAGGTTGAGTTGGACTACATTTTAAAAATAATGACTTTTATACAGGGTGTCTAATAAAAGCGTCACATATCAAAGTTGTTTTTTCAAAATTGAATACCCTGTATATTATTGCATATTTAGATTCTCGGGTGAATTATAGTGTGACTTTATATATCATACATGGGACTTTAAGCGAACCGTTTAGGTGCAAATCACAATTTTGAGTTTAAGTAAATGTCAGAAAAAATTGAATATCGCAGCTATTATATATCTTAGAAGGCTGTGCGTTTGCCGTGTTACTAAGCATGAAATGTGTCAGCTTAGGTTAGACGATCGAGTTCGAATTACATTTGCACTTTGAGAAATCTGCCTTTTTCAATCAAATCAGTGTTTTTCAATTCCCTACAACAAATCAACTCTAACCAGAAACAACGGCGGTAACATGTCTAAGGTCAAAGAGAAGCTGGAATACAACAGAAATGGATAATTTTTACAGCCTACTAGCGACTGCAATGTACTAGAGGTTAAAAATTTCCAAAATCACTAACCACTTTGAAATGAAAGCAAAACTTTCAGCGATCGTTGCCGTTAGTCTAATGTTTTCAGAACGCAATTTCACATTTATTGGTATAAAACAGTAGTCATTTCAGTCAAAGTCACAAGTAATGACACCTCTCATTGTCGTCCTTCAAATTTTTCAGTATCTATTAGCAAGATCGCAAAAAAAGGAATACTGACAAATCATATTTTAATGTTCTGCCAGGTAAATTATGTTTAATAATTTGAGCAGATTTTTAATTAATTTAGCGGCGATCTTGCTTATGAGTATTGAAGAATTTGCAGAACTCCAGTCAGAGGTATCGGTTACTATTTTTTTAAATCATTAAATGTGAAATTTTATTCTGAAGCTATTAAACTGCCAGGAGCATTACGTGGTAGATTTCTTTCATTTCAAAATGCATAATCGTTTTGCGAATTGTCAATCTTAAGAATATTGTAGTAGCCAGTATGCTGTAAAAAATACCCATTTCTGTCGTACTACAGCTGCTTTTTGACCTTAGATGTGTTATGTCTGTTATTTCTGGTTAGAATTGATTTGTAGTAAGTCATTTTTATAATTGTGTCCCTTTACTCTAGTTCGTCCGTAACTATCTGCTAAGCTAGTTGTTTTGTTCCATCTGAAAAGTTTTTTGTTTATATTTCATAGTCTGCTAAGTTGCTTATAGGTAGGAAAATTGAAAAACACCGGTTTTATTGAAAATTCGGAATTAAATTAAAACTACCAGATATTGATATTTACAACAGCATATCATTAGAAAGCTTATCAAATGACACATTTGATCGCATAAAAAAAGTTAAGACTCCCATCAAACATCAAGTTACCTTTGATTGAAGTTTCCTTAATTGATCTACCGATTTCTCCAAGTACAAATGTAATTCGAACTCAACCGTCTAATATAAGCTGACACATTTTATGGTCACACGGCAAAGTCACAGCCCTCTATTATAATAACTGCGATATTCAATTTTTTTCTGACATCTACTTATACCAAAAACTGTGATTTGCACCTAAACGGTTCGCTTAAAGTCCTATGAGTGATACATAAAGTTACACTAAAATTCACCAGGGAGTCTAAATATGCAATAATATACAGGGTATTCAATTTAAAAAACATAACTTTGGTATATCACGCTTTTATTAAACACCCTGTATAAAATTCATTATTTTTAAAATGTAGTCCAATTCGACCTACATACACTCGCAAAGTTGATTTTTCGAAAAGTGGTATCGTTTAGTCGCAAGAGTCCCAGGCGTTGAGCTTGACTCACCCTGTGTACAGAGTGAGTCTTAAGTATGGAAGGCCTCGATTCTCATTAATCTTGGGACATGTGGGTTTTGAATATGGCCGATCTTATGGCAGGATTCACATTGTTGGCATATCCTTCTGTTTTTCTGCAAATATAATGAACTGTGTCATTTCAAATGGATCACCCTATGTATTATCTTATTTTTGAAATCCTTAAAAAATATTCATTATTTTTTACCAAATATTCTCAATACCCAAATGCCATGATTTCTGAGTTACAGCTAAATTTACATTATATCCACCCAAGCTAAAATAAGATATTAACAGAAAAACATCGTGTGGAAGCGGTTACAGCAGATGCTTCAAATGTTGTCCATTTACTTCAATACAATAAGCCATGCGATCCGTAAAACTTCACAGTACATTTTGCAACAGGTCTGACTGCTCAACTCTTCCTATCCCTCATATAATTGTTTCAACTTGGGCGGATTCAATATAAATTTAGTTGAAATTCGGAAATTATGACGTTTAGGTGTAGGAAATATTATCAAGTAATGCAAAAAGAGAGAAGTGTACAGGGTGATCCGTTTTATATAAGTTTATTACGAGTGTATTTCTAGTAAAACAGTAGATAGAATTCCCAAAACCAAAACCCTTCCCTAGTAGCAAGACACGACATTATGACGTCAGTTTCAGGTCATTTTGTGACGTTAACGTCAAATGACCAATGAATAACGTATGAGAGACGTCACATTTTTGACGTCAGTGAGTCGTCCCGAATTATATTATATCTGACGACATTTAGACGTACTACTTTAATGAATTATAACAAATTCTTAGGTTAACTGTACATTAAAACAGAAAGTTATTGTGAAGATATAAAGTTCATTTAATACTTGAATGGCCAGCTTTTAAAAACTCCGCAAACTATCTCTAATGATAAATAACCTTTGACCTAACCTGATCAGGTTCGCATATAGATATTTGAATGGCGTAGTTGTTTCATACTCCGTGCATAGCAATTTCGTGCTTAGGCGGCTTGTCTCTATAGTCTATTTTCTCTTATTAAAAAAATTGTTGAGATTTTTTTCATCTTAGAATAATAATTTGTGGAAATATTTTCTACCACATTCTAACAAAATGTTCTGTCCTTCCCTACTCCTTTTTTGCGTCAACCCGTCAACCGTGAACTGTCAACTGTCACTTATGACATTTATGAGTCGTAGCCGTCTAGCCGTACATCCAGAAAGGTTTCAAGTTTTAACAATTTTTTTGTTAGAAAACGTGCTTCGTGTGCAAATTTTTTTGTTGGAAATTACACAACAGACCGGCCCCTTTCCGTTAAAAGTGAAATTTCCGCAGACCCTCGGCATACTTTATGGATTTATATCATGTTCGTTATAGTCGACTAGTCGAGTTTGCAAATGGCGACGGGCTGGGAATTGTGCGGGAAAGTTGGATAACGCCTAGAAAAAAGGAAGTATTCTGGCCGCCTTGCAAAGGACCAAGCAAGTTCAAGAGATTGCTTTTATCGAGCCCTGAATCTACAGGCAACTTGATGAAATTAATAGATTTTTTTACAAAACAGGTAACAAAGTTTATCTAAAATGTACAACATTTCTATAATACATATTTTGTATTTGAAATTGGTATTTTATTTCCTAAAAATATGACCTATAGTGCCATCTCACGTACGTCCTATAGACGTCAAAATTGAAACGTCACACGAACGCCACAGTGTGACGTCTCTGGGCCCGGACAAATTGACGTCCCTCGTGAGTCATACTCACGTCATTTTTGACGTCATGTACGTCATCAGTGAGACGTAACATTGTCGTCAATATGACTCCGCCTTGCTACTAGGGTTATACCCCAAAATTCATAAAAACGTTGGTGCTAACCGTTTACGAGATAATTGAGGCATTCCATACTTGAGACTTACTCTTTATATTGGTCATCATATTCCATAGCGCATATAAATAACGTCCAATCTCAAAAATAAAATGCTTAAGATATATCAAGCATCAAAATGGCTACATATTTTCAATTTCCTTCCATTATACTTTGATAACATGATTGAATAACTATGAATAAAATTAATAAATGCTGTCTCTAATACCAACAGTTATCTAAAGGATGTATATGTTGTACTCAATAACCGAATTCGGCCACTGACCGAACTGTATACCCAGAACGCGTTGTGGATTTCGCTAATTTCTCACACCGCATTGTGGGTAATCTATGTGTGCGCAGAACGCGTTGTGGGTAAATTATAAAGACCCATAATGCGAAACTTCGAATACCATCGGAACCACACGACCCTTGTTGCATTATGGACAATACAAATATAGCCACAAAGTGAAATTTTATAATCAAAAAATGGAGTCAAGTTGATTGACTCAGTACTTCCCACACATTACGCTGACACCAGTTTATTATTTTCCCATAGCATGAAGCTTTAGTCTAAGATCCCTTGCAACCAAATAATTGCCAACCCCCCCCCTAAAATTGTCTTATGCCGCTAGGTCTTTCCGTCACAGGTCAATGGACAGCCTATTATCGATACTACAAACTTCTCAGTTTTACAGTGTCCACGTCACGTTACAAAATACAAAACGATTTAAACCACAATAAATTCTCGTATGTATACAGAAAATTCTAAGTCCCTTAGTTTCTGTAATAGGCTAGGCAATGTTCGGATGCACCTAAAAAGGTGATTTGTGTCGCTAGATCTTCCTTCACAGGTTAGTGGACAGCCTATTATGAGTACAAGAATTTTTTTAATTTTTCAACCCCCAACCCCCCAACCACCCCAATTTCACCCCCACCCAAAAAAACGCAGAAAATGATAAGGAACCTCTAAAACGCTTAAAAACGAAGTTTGAGCTGTTTTTATATTTTTAGTTTTTTTATTATTTCTGCGCCGCCACTGGCACGATTTATCAAAACCATACGCGTTTTCCATCTTCGCCATGGTAGTAAAGCCGTTTCAAAATTTCATTAAAATCAATTCAACAGCTTCCTCGTTACAACGATCTGACGCAATACTCTCGTATGCTTACATCAAAAAAAAATTCTAAGTCCTTTGCTTTCTGTAATAGGCAAAGGCAATGTTCGGATGGACCTAAAAAAGTTATTTATGTCGCCAGGTCTTCCTTCACAGGTCAGTGGACAGTCTATTATGAAAGCAACAAATTTTTCAATTTTACAACCCCCCACCCCCCAACCACCCCAATTTCACCCCCACCCAAAAAAAATTAGAAAATGATCAGGGACCCCTAAAACGCCTAAAAACGAAGTTTCAGCAATATTTAATTTTCTTTGTTTTTTGCTAATTACTCCGCCGCCTATGCACCGATTTTCAAAATTATAGGAACATTATCTTCTACGACCCCACAGCATACCGCTGCCCAAATTTCATCACAATCCATGCAGCGGTTACTGAGATTACGAGGGTAGAAAAACGCGACAGACAGACAGACAGACCGACAGACAGACCGACAGACAGACCGACGGAAATGAGTGACGTGGATTTTCGTTATGTACACATCATAAAACGCCCAAAAAACGTATTATCTCAAAATCGAAAATTTTCGCGATCACAATACTCCCCTCACCTAACGGTGTGGGAAGTAAAAATGTAAAATAATGAGTTACATCAAATACCTGCTCACGATTTAGGAAAAAATTAATTTCCTCTTCATTCCTATACCTTTGAGCTATCAACTATTCATTTTGTCCAATTTTCAATAATTGATATCGAGTCAGTTTTCAATACTGTTTAGATAACAGGCATAATTTCCACAGCTCTTGACCTTCTTTAACCTTATCTGTGATTTTTCCATAGTCACCTTCTAGAAGTGTAAACCTATGAGATGAGGCTATGCAGAGTTTATTCAAACCATTCTCGAATTATTTTGGAAGTGTTTCTGTCAATTCACTGATCAAACTAAACATTGTTTTGAATAAATGAAAAAAATGGAGTCAAGTTGATTGACTCAGTACTTCCCACACATTACGGTGATACTAGTTTATTATTTTCCCATAGCATAAAGATTTAGTCTGAGATTCCCTTGCAACAAAATCATCGCTAGTACCCCCCCCCCCCCCCCAAATTATTGTCATATGCCGCAAGGTCTTTCCTGCACAGGTCAATGAACAGCCTATTATCAATAATACAAACTTTTGTATTGAATTTCACCTCTTCAGCTGTGGCAGTTTTGGAAAAATTTAAGCGTTCCGATACCGTTTACTGAAAAAGCGGTGCTGCCGTATCTCATTAATTAATACAAAAAAAATTCTGAAATTGTGAGATCTTACGAAATTCGACATGCGCAATTCATTGCAATAAAAATAAGTAGAGGATTCTATTTAAAATAAATTAAAATCGGGGATACTTGTTTAAAAATTTGGGAAAATAATTTATAACTTGGCAACGTCGAAAACGCGAACAAAAATATTACAAGATATACGAGATAGAGTATTTGTAGATATTTCGATTTAAAATAAAAAAGACAGGGTGTTACATTTAAAAAAAACAAAGTAAAACGACCTTTAAGTTGCCGGAATTTAAAATTCTGCCAAAAACACCCTGTAGACACAAATTGATGGTAGCATTCAGAATAATATCCGCTTAATATTCAAGTAACTCGCTGTTCAATATTATTGAGAAAAGTTAAAGAAATATATCAATTTGGACGTATTACTTGCGACCTTGCAAATGCGGAAATTAATAGAAAATAAATTATTACTTGGCAACGTCGCAACCGATTCCAAAAATATTTTAGGGTTGAATAGAGATCAATGATGGACACTAGAAGAACTTGAGAGAAAGTTGTAGTTCCATATAAAAAAATCAAGTTGATCTCTATCCTACCTTCCCGCAACACCCTGTATATTTCAAAATATTTTTAGGATATGCATCTCAAGTAACCAAATAACTTTTGTATTTGAGATTTTCTTCTATCAGCTATACCTTGCGAGATATCGAAGAATTACACACTAAATGGACAGCCTGTATACATCGGAAAAAATTCTAAGTCCTTTAGTTTCTGTAATAGGCATAAGGCAATGTTCGGATAGACCTAAAAAAGTTATTTATGTCGCTAGGTCTTCCTTCACAGGTCAGTGGGTAGTCTATTATGAATACAACAAATTTTTCAATTTTACAACCCCCCACCCCCCAACCACCCCAAATTCACCCCCACCCAAAAAAAAGTAGAAAATGATCAGGAACCCCTAAAACGTCTAAAAACGAAGTTTGAAGCGTATTTGAAATTTTTCGTTTTTTGCTAATTACTCCGCCCCCTGTATAACAATTTTCAAAATTATAGGAACATTACCTACTACGACCCCACAGCATAACGCTGTCCAAATTTCATCACAATCCATGTAGCGGTTACTGAGATTACGAGGGTAGAAAAACGCGACAGACAGACAGACAGACAGACCGACAGACAGACAGACAGACAGACAGACAGACCGACGGAAATGAGTGACGTGGATTTTCGTTATGTACACATCATAACACGCCCAAAAAACGTGTTATCTCAAAATCGAAAATTTTCGCGATCACAATACTCCCCTCACCTATCGGTGTGGGAAGTAAAAACACTTGTTGCGGTATGTTAGGTTATTTGGTTTCCGCTTTGTGGCTATTTGTATTATTACCCAAAACGCGAAATGGTCGTGCGTTTCCGACGTCATTCGGAGTTTCGTATTGCGGGTACTTGTAATTTACCCACAACGCGTTCTGCACATACAAAAATTACCCGGAACGCGATGTGAGAGATTAGAATAATCCACAACGCGTTCTGAGTATAAATTTCGGTCAGTGGCCGAATTAGGTTGTTGAGTACAACACATACACCTCTATCGCTCTAATTTGCAGGCGATTGATCTCTTCATGGACGTCCGTTGCCCTGGTGACACTAGCCCTGCCTCTTTATGGACTAACGCTTCAGAATGAAGAATCATTTGAAAGAGCCGGTAGGCGTAAAGGAGCAGTCGTCGCAAATGGAAAAGAATGTGCTAAAGTGGGAACGTAAGTAAAATCAGAATGGTGGTCGGCATCAGAATAAGCCACGCCACAAAATCAAGGTGGTGAAGCCTGAAATGTTTATTTATTTGTTTATCGTATGGCTTTATATGGTACAAAACACAACAGAAGTACATAAAAGAAATTACAAGTTAGTCCAATTCACAAACACACATTTACTCTAGACACATAGTCAATCGAGGCATCAGTTGCCATTAGGAAGTCATCAAAGTTTTCCCCATATGCCGTATTTGTGCATTCCATCACTTCCGTAAGCACAGGTCTACAGGTGACCTCCTTGCCTACGTCCCTCGCTTGCGGAACAGAGCAATAGACAATCATGGCGAATCCCGTGTTGTTGCACTTCACATATCGAAAGCTTTCGACTGAGTGTGGCACGACGGACTTCTGGTCAAGCTTGCTGCTTATGAACTACCACTTGGCCTGCGCCAGTGGCTGAATAGCTTTTTGAACGACCGATCTCTGTCTGTTGTGGTCGAGGGCTGTTCATCAGACGTATTTTCAATGAACGCCGGTGTTCCTCAGGGATCTGTCCTATCCCCTACACTGTTTCTGCTGTACATCAACGAGCTGCTGGAAATAACATCCAATCCAATCTACAGCTTTGCAGCTGACAGTACATTAGTGTCGTGCATGGAACCAGGCAAGCCACTATAATCCCAGGAGACGGTACGTCGGCGACAGCAGCATGCCTCACAGATCAACGCAGATATCAAAACAATTGTCGAGTGGGGATTAGCAAATAAAGTACAGTTCAACGTACAAAAGCTCAGACAACAACACTTACAAAGAAGTCTCACGATCGCTTACCAACCGTGGAAATGGAGGTTCACCCCATAGTCGAATCACTTTCGGTCAAGCTCTTGGGAATCAACATCAACAATAACATATCCTGGCACAGCCGCGTCGTCAGTATTGCTAAAACGGCATCCCAGAAGCTTGGAGTTTTGTTCCGCTGTAGGAAGTTGTATAAACCAGAGCAACTGCTGCTGCTCTACAAGGCACAGATCCGACCATCGCTGAAGTATTGCTCCAATGTGTGGGGATGCGCTCCCGAACAACCTCTAAAGCTTCTGGACACTATCCAGCAAAGAGCAATTAGATTAATCGATACGCCTAACCTCACAAAGGACCTCCACAGGCTGGAACATCGAAGGAGGGTGGCTGACCTATCTCTGTTTTACAGATTCTATCACGGAAGATGTTCGAGTGAGCTCTCCCAGATAATAACACCACAGGCCGTCCGAACCAGGAACACTAGAGAAGCTCTGCGAGCTCATCCTTACCAGGTCGAGGTCCTTGCTCCCCGAACCAGTCTCCTCCAGCATTCCTTCTTTTGGAGAACTTCGACGCTGTGGAATCAGCTGCCAGGGAATTTGTTTCCTATGCTCTCGCAGCACTTCTACAGCGCCATAGGCTTTCAGTCTTTGCGGAAGGCCGACCATAAAAAAATAATATGTTGAACTGTTTGCTTTTCCGCCCCGCTGTCACACCTCGCAGATTGTACCGTGCCCCATTTATGTAATGAGTCCGCGCATATGCCATCGTTGGTGCGTATTCTATTCAGTGATATCCATATTTCATGGGGCTGATCTAAAGCGGGAGGTTTCATTCTTATGCACAGAATGATGGGGGCAGTTATCTGTCCATTTTTGCTCCCAGGAGTCTATGGGGTCGAACTGTGACGTGTGCAGTTCTCTGGCAGTTCTTATAGTTGGTCTTCTGGATCGCAATCTGTTTCTGCATGATTTATCTGTATCTTCGTGTGTGGGAAGTTGGGGGTTGCCTTGTATACGTTTACATTCTCGGAGGAAACCTGTTTTGCGCCGGAGATCTGGAGGGGGTATATGGCTCAAAACAAGCAGCCGTTCGGTAGGAGTTGATTTTAGCGTTCCGCTAATTATCCTCATGATCTCGTCCAATTGTGTATCCACCTTTTGGGTATGTACACTGTTGAGCCAAAACGGATCACCGTATTTTGCAGTCGGGTAAACCAGCCCAAGTGCTGAGGTTCTTAGTGTTTCAGCGGTAGAGCCCCATGTAGTACCACATAGCTTATGGAGGATGTTGTTCAAAGTCCGCAGCTTCACAGCCGTGGTCTGCAGGTTACTCGAGTTACTAGGTTTTGGCTCTGTTTGCATATATTGAACCACCAGCTCGAGCTCTATCGGTAGCTATTAATAGATTGCAAATCGGACTGCTAGTTTCGGAGATATTGACACCTCAGTTTTAGTAAATAGACATACTAAAAATATATATTTCCATATATAGAGATACTTGAATTCATTGGGATACTTGAATGAACGGAGTCATATGTGCCATCGTGAAACCTAGTAAGTCGAGTTACTTAAAACCTTTACTTGTATAAAAGATAGTAAACTGATCTGCTGATTATTCAAATTCTTAGTTACAAACAAATAACATAGCAACTACTCATTTGTCTAAGGTATAATGCAACATTACTAGACCTGCGAAAGTGTTGGAAGCCAACCTGATCCTACAAACAGCGACTGATGCAATCAAAGTGGGTTCTAAATAGGTAAAAGGAAAAATGAATGAGTTGTTACCCCCTTGTGGAATAAGCTGCAAAAAAATTATCGCTAAGACTCCTACATAACGATCGCCAAACAGTTTTCGAGTAGTTTGCTGAATCCCATGGAATCAGTGAACTACATCTCCATAATACCCATAAAAGCTTTTATGGCACCTTATGAGTTTGCAAGAAGATGTTTATTCATATACATATTTGGTTTCAAAACTGATGGATAGACGAAAGAACAGTGACTTGTCACGTTTAAGGGAGAATAGAGGAAAACACATGCCGATGCAAGGAAATATTTTGGACTAGCTGGCCACGTTGAGATGAGGTGGAAGATTCAGTTAAAATAGCAGCCACCACTCTAGTTGTTGTTTGCCAAATGGAAATATGCAATATCGTTAGCTTTTACTGTTTCCTTTAGGTTGTTATATACTTGTTTTAGGAGTGATTTTACGTTTATACAGTAATATCTAGTTCTAGTTGATTAGCGGTTTTCAAGTGTATCAAGGTGTATGTATTTTATCCTATTTAAGACTATTTTGATGACCTTTTGTTGCATAAATGATATGAAAATTGAATATATCCCTACGTATGCACGACAAAGTGCTAGGATAAGATTTTATTCAATAAAAATATAGTGGCAAGGAAAAAATGAGAAAATTATCTAGAATAACTCAACTTAGAACAGTTTTACTATGCTTATGACAAAAAAACTAGACAACTAAATGCACAAAGTATTGAAAATCTTATATATAATCAGGGTTACTAATCTGTCTGATCTTAGGCTTGTTTTCGATGTGGTACACCCAAGCCACTTACTATGTTTTCGTATAGTATGTATATATTCAATAAATATTCAACATAAGTAGACTTACTATGTACCTTAAAATAACTTTTCTGTAGAAAGCAAATCAAAAAAATCTTTTCAATAGGCCGGAAGAGAAGGAAAAAATCAAGCATACATGCGATTACCAAAAAACTTGTATACAGAGAAGTTATATGCAAAAGAGTGAAATAAAACTTCAAAACGATTTTGCCGGAATTGTCGTTTCTTGAGTTACTAGGTTTTTCGATTGGACTGCAGATCTATTCGCTGCTTTGTTAAGGTGGCATTACACGGCATGTGGAGTGTCACGCCTGGTGTGTGGAGTGACGTGCGACGAGCAGTTTTGGCGATCGCGATCACACGACCTGCAGAGTGACAAGTTTCTCGCGACGCAAGCGGCGTGTAGCGAACCTTGCGCTTTCATTCCAACATGTCCGGCACACACCACGCGCCGTCTGACTGTATACGCAGGCCAGTCCACTCCACCCCCGGCGCGTTTGCTTTGGCGTGTGCAGAATTTACCGACACTCGACGGGACCCGGCGCATCGCCTGAAAATCGTCGCGCCAACCCAATCAGATGGCGTGTGATGTGGCAGTTCACACTCCAGGCGTGACACTCCACACGCCGTGTAATGCCACCTTTAGAGAGATGGAGGCACGCCGCGCACCGTCTCCGTTTTGTTGGGGTTCGGCCTCAGTCTCCATTTACGGAAATACGTTCCCAAGTTGGCCAAGTCTGAATATAGGGCAGTTTCTGTTTCTTCAAAGAAACGATGTTGATTGGCTAGCATCCTGTCATCCGCGAAGCCGAACTTCCGAGATCTAGTTTCAGGCATATCGGAAATGTAAAGATTGAAAAGCAGTGGGACCTGGACAGACCCTTGGGGGAGACCGTCATTGAGCGTTTTTGAGGAACTGGTTCTGCTGTCCAATATAACCGGGAATACCCTGCCAGTAAGCATGTTGTCAATTCCGCAAATGTTCGATCGATATGGTCACAGAGCAAAACAAATCGAGTGGTTAGCTCTCATTTATACAGGGTGAGTTTTTAGTACCGGCTCGGTCGATAACTCCACTACTGTAAAAGATAACGAAAAAAGTTGTACATAAAAGCTGTAGCCACGGATATGCTCCTTGATCAGAAAATATTTTGATTTATACAGGGTGATCCATAACTACGCGGTGATGCAAGCATGCCTTTTTTAAATGAAACACACTATATATTATTCCATATTCAAATTCTGCCAATTATTTTTGTTCTTACAATGTAAGCTATTGCTACATTATGCAGGGTATTTCAAAAGTTATGACCATTTTTATATCCAAATCGCTCTCAAATTAACGTACTGTATATCAAAAAGTAATGAATCAAAAATCATTCTTTTTATACGGATGCATAAAAAATATTCTCTAGTTTTAAAATCTGCTATAAAAAAAGCGCGCGATGCATATTTGTATACAGGGTGATGTAGAATGGAAAATCTTTTTTTAAATGTAACTCCCAATATTTTATTATACCAAAGAATTGCTTTTAATATGCTCTTTCATCTTTCTATAGCACTTGTTATGGCTGTATTCATTAGTTTCTGAAATATTTCGATTTTTCTACAAATTTTAAGTACAACTTCTATTTGTTTACTAAAATTTACTTATTTTGAGAAAATAATATCAAATTTTATTTCTGCTTAACAAAGAACTGAAGTATTAGGCCACAATAGTACTTGAACAAGTCAAAACACTGAATTAACGAGATATTATAATAGGTCAAGTGTGCTGAGGAAACAATTTTGTAGACGTCATTCATAGTTATTATCAGGCAGATCTATCAGGTAATCTATGAAATATTAAATGACACAGTCCAAATAAAACGATTCATCAATCTTTCAAACGCATTAGTTTTAGAGTACCTCCGTTCTGGATATTGCTGTTCATAGTTGATATATTCTAGAGGCAAGTAGGCAACTTCTCAAAGATTCTCCTAAATACCCTCAATGAAAAAATTAATTTTCAAAGTTCACACAATGCGGAATCATTGAGCAGGTTATGAAAACTGTCAATTTTTCAAAGCCTACCTAATGAATCTGCTTGATAATTATGCATCACGCCTACAAAATTGTTTCCTCAGCATACATGACTTTATTATCTCGATGATTCAGGGAGGTACAACAAGTGCTATACAAAAATGAAAGAGCATATCAAAAGCAATTCTTTGGTATAATAAAATATTGGGGGTTACATTTAAAAAAAAGAGAAAATCTGGATTTTGTATTCTACATCACCCTGTATACGAATATGCGTCGCGGGTTTTTTTTTGTAGCCGATTTTAAAACTAGAGGATATTTTTAATCTTTCCATCTAATAAAAATAATTTCTGATTTATTACTTCTTGATATACAGTACGTTCGTTTGTCAGCGATTTATATATAAAAATGGTCATAGCTTTTGAAATACCCTGTATAATGTTATAATACCTTATATTGTAAGAAGAGAGATTATCAGCAGAATCTAAAAAATGGAGTCAAGTTGATTGACTCAGTGCTTCCCACACATAACAGTGATATCATTTTATTATATTCCCTTCGCATGAAGCTATAGTCTGAGATCCCTTGCAACCAAGTAGTCGTTCGCATGTCCTCAAAAAACATCAAACACAAAAACTAGTAAATAGTTTCCTAAGTCTCTCGGTAGGAATTAAAACGACACAATTTTTATTCTGCCAGCTTCAACTGGACGAAACGAAACAATCAGAAACCCCCAAATTGCTTAAAAACGAAGTTTCAGCTATTTTTATATTTTCAGTTTTTTTATTATTGCTGCGCCGCCACTGGCACGATTTTTGAAAACCATACGCATTTTTCATCCTCGCCACGGCAATAATACTGTGTCTAAATTTCATTAAAATCGATTCCATAATTTCCAAGTTACTAAATTCAGAACGATCTAAAGCAATGTAGTAGTAGTAGTAGTGATGGGGAGGCGAAGCCAGGCAAGCAGGCCACCTTTGGCCCTTTTTGTCAACCCCACTGAACCAATCACTGAAAACACTAAAATTCTACACCCTAGAAAGCTCCTTGTCGAATCTACCAGACCTCCTGACGAAAGTCAGTATGTCCGACCATTTCGCTGAATATAGTGGCTCCTCCCCAAACTCCGTCGTGCCGAATATCTGCACCCTAAGGTTGCGACAAACTGCACATCTGCCCAGGAAGTGGAACGCTGTCTCGTCCTCCTCCCAGCATCTGGAGCAAATGGGGTCCCCTACCACTCTCAAAAGTGACAGATGTCTATTCAGCCGGCAATGGCCAGTGAGAACCCCCACCAGAAGGTTGAGCGTCTCTCTGCCTTTACTCAAAAGCCATTGCGTTCGGCCCCTATCAGGGCCTGCTATGAATCTTTTGGCTTGCCTGCAGTCGTCTCTCTCTAACCAGGCTTTCGCCAGTTCCTTGTAGGCCCAGTTATCCAGGGCCACATTGACCTGGCGTCTACTAATTCCCAGCATAGGTTCTGGGCCAATGCAGGGGCTGTTGGCCCCTATCCTAGCTAATCGGTCCGCTCTCTCGTTACCCGGTATACCAATATGTCCGGGGACCCACAGTAGGGTCACCTTCTTATGTCTTGCCAACTTCTGAAGGGCAGCAGAGCATTCTTGTGCCAGAGCTGATCTGGCCCTCGAAGCTGCCACCGCTTTCAGAGCTGATTGGTTGTCAGAGCATATATATATGCTCTGTTCAGAACACTTTTCGACTTCCGTCGAGTATGCCGCCATCAATATCGCATACACTTCCGCCTGGAAGACAGTCGTGCAGGTTCCCAGAGCGAAGCTCCGCCGCACTTCTTTACCATCCAGACAGAAGCCCGCTCCCCCGGATCCTGACTCCTTTAAGAGCTATCCGTCAGTAAAGCATACGAGACTATTGGGCGGAAACTTGACTTTCCCTCTCATCCAGTCGTCTCTTTCCAGGATGACTAGTGAGAATCCATTATCTAAATTTAAGATGTCTTTAGCTTTTTCCACCCTGAATGACGATATCGGGATATTACTCTCCGCGAATCGCTCTATTCTGCTGTGGCCAGCTAATGGTTCTCGTGCTACCCACGTTCCCCCGTCACGCATTCTTAGGCAGGCCGACATCGCCTCTCTCTTTATCCAGAGGTGCAGAGGCGGCAAGCCCAAGAGTACCTCCAGGGCAGCAGTGGGTGTTGTCCTCATGGCACCTGTTATGCTCACTGCTGCAAGCCTCTGAATCTTCGCGAGCTTGAGCCTAACAGAGACCTTCTCTACGCTCGGCCACCAGACCGAGCAGCCATACTGGGTCCTAGATCTGACTACTGCCGTATATAGCCAGTTTAGAACCTTGGGTTTGAGGCCCCAGGTTCCGCCGACTACCCGACGCAACTGCCACATGGTAGCTAGAGACTTTTTATACGCATAGTCGATATGCTGTACCCATGTGAGTTTATTATCAATTAACACCCCCAGGTACTTGACCTCCTGTGTTAGGGTCAGCAGTACACCATGGAGAGTGGGGGCTTTAAAATCATCTATCTTCTTCCTGTGAGTGAATAGGACCAGCTCAGTCTTCACTGGGTTGATCGAGAGGCCTGATTCGCCACACCAAATGTCCAAAATGCTGCACGCCATCTGCATCCTATCGCAGACGATGCCCAGGAATCTACCAGAGACTAACACCAGGCCGTCGTCTGCGTAGGCCTGCGTGTAGAAGCCGGCCGAGCTTAGTCTCGTAAGGAGGCCATCCATAACAAGGCACCAGAGGCGGGGGGAGAGGCAGCTGCCCTGCGGGCAACCCCCACTCACCCCAACCTCAAGCTGAACCCCGCCTAATGTTGCACTAGCCTTGCGATTCTGAAGTGCTGACCTTACCCAGCAGACCAGAGTGGGTGGAACACCCCTGGCCTGAAGGGCGGTGCATATATTAGCTGTTCGTGCTTTATCAAAAGCTCCCTGTACGTCGAAGAATACTCCCAGAGCCACTTCTCTGTGAGAGAGGGCTCTTTCTACTTTTCCTACTATAGCATGCAGTGCCGTTTCCGTGGAGCGACCCTGCCTATAGGCATGCTGATTATCATGGAGGGGATAGGTAACGAGCGTTTCCTCTATCAAATATCTATCCACGATCTTCTCCGATGCTTTCATAAGAAAGGAGGTAAGACTGATTGGTCTATATGACTTTGATAAAGAGTAGTCGATCTTCCCTAGTTTAGGGATGAACACTACTCTTGCTGCTTTCCAGGACGACGGTACGTATCCTAGCGCTAGCGAGCTCCGGAATGCTAAAGCAATACTCGTATCTAGTATTATGCCGCTAGGTTTTTCTTTCACAGGTCAATGGACAGCCTATTATGAATAGAACAAATTTTTGAGTTTTACAAACCCCCACCCCCTAACCACTCCAATTTCACCCCCACCCAAAAAAAGTAAATGATGATCAGGAACTCTTAAAACGCCTAAAAACAAAGTTTGAGCTATTTTTATATTTTTAGTTTTTGTATTATTGCTGCGCCGCCACTGACACGATTTTTCCAAATCATACGCGTTTTCCACCCTCGCCGCGGCAGTAGTACTGTGTCAAAGTGTCATTAAAATCAATTCTATAATTTTCGCGTTACGCAATATAGATCGATCTAAAACAACCCTCGTATGCATACATCACAAATTCTAAGTCCCTTGGTTTCTATAATACGCAAAGCAATGTTCGGATGTACCTAAAAAAGAGTATTATGCCGCTAGGTCTTTCTTTCACAGGTCAATAGACAGCCTATTATAGATACAACAAATTTTTGAGTTTTACAACCCCCCCACCCCCTAACCACCCCAATTTCACCGCCACCCAAGAAAAGTAGAAAATGATCAGGAACCCCTGAAACGCCTAGAAACGAAGTTTGAGGAATATTTGAAATTTTTCGTTTTTTGCTAATTATTCCACCCCCGTGCAACGATGTCCAAAATTATCGGAACATTACCACAGCATATCGCTACCCAAATTTCATCAGAATCCATGCAGCGGTTACTGAGATTACGACGTTAGAAAAACGCCAACAGACAGACCGACGGAAATGAGTGACGTGGATTTTCGTTATGTAGAATCATCATAACACGCCCAAAAAGCATATTATCTCAAAATCGAAAATTTTCGCGGTCACAATACTTCTCTCACCTATCGGTGTCGGGAGTAAAATGGGATAATATACTCATTTAAAAAAATGTATGTTTGCATCACCACGTAGTTATGGATCACCCCGTATAAGTCAAAATATTTTCTGAGCAAGGAACATATCCGTGGTTACAACTTTTATGTACAACTTTTTTCGCTATCTTCTACAGTAGTGGAATTATCGACCGAGCCGGTACTAAAAACTCACCCTGTAGATGCACCATATGCTGGAATTGAAGTTACTCTACGGATGTGAGGTTTTCAATGTAACTTTCAGAAAAGCATTGCCGAGGGAGGAAAGAAGAGGCATTTCCTCGGTAAAGTTAGGGTTCGAAAAACTACCTATTTGCATATGGTTCCTGGGGACTTTTCACCAAAATATAATGCCTTTAATAAAGGGCATTACGATTCTACGAAATTCAGCCACCATGTCCGATAGAGTTACAAATGGATGTCAAGTAATTAACGTTCTTGCGTGTGATACACTGAGTCAGCGTCTCGCAAAGTGTAGAGCGTGACCCCCAAGGGGAGATAATGAAGCCTCAGTCAACGTCCCAAGAGTGCCGAATATGTTTTTCGTAGTTTTCATTACAGCGCGGGGATGACTCTTGGGGTAGCTAGCACCTAGCATGCCTCGTTGTTGAACTTCCACAATACCACGAAGAGATTATCTATTACCCCATCATAATAGAATGTGCAAAACAATCAAGCAAAAATCAACTGTAAAATGCTTAAAGTGACACACTTAAGGCCCGGTCAAACAGAGGGCGTTCTAGAACGCGGCGTTCCGACGTTCTAGAATGCCCTCTGTTTGACCGGGCCTTGAGCTCACCTATGTTTGAATCACTAGATGTCTTGACAAAAATTGGCGTAACGCTTTTGCTCAACCCGTCAAACAGGCCTGTTTGGTACAAACAATGGAATGCGGTAACGCGGCGTTAGAGAACGCCGGACCGCCGCGTTCTAGAATGTCCTCTGTTTGACCGGGACTTTATAGTACGCTTACTTGTAGGGGGTCCGGGTTAAGCCGGCGCCACATATGCGGGTATTTGCCGAGTATCAATACTCGCCGTTTTTCAACCTTGCTCGCCGAATAGCGAGCACGTATCGCCCTACATGTGCGTAGTTGACTAGGTTTAGTTTCGAGAAGAAAGGGAATGGGAAAGCCCGAATATTCATAGCAATTTGAAACTTATTTATTATTAAAATTTATCGACAGTAGAATCAACGTCATCATCAATGGAAAATAATAATGATATAGTCGTGGCAGCAAGTGCCGTTTTGCTTATGTGTAGTGCTTATATGTTAATAAGGAAAACAAAAAATCAACCAAGAAGGAGGCGATGGTGGATGGTCTCATTAAATAGAAGCCGAGAGAGGTAATAAAATAATTAGCAATAACATCAAACCACAATGTTAAACACATTTTCAGGTATGGCGGACGACACCTAGTTGCCGATATATTAAAAGAACTGTCTGGATTTTTTGAAAATTTTTGCAGAATGTCTTCCGAAGATTTTGAATATCTACTCAGCAAGGTCGCAAGTAATACCTCCAAATTGATATATTCCTTTAACTTTTCTCAATAATATTATACAGCGAGTTACTTAAATATTAAATAAATATTATTTTGGATGACACCAGCAATGTGCAGGGTGTTATTGGTAGAATTTTAAATTACGGTAATTTGAAGGTCATTTTACTTTGTTTTTTCTAAATGTAACACCCTGTACGTTTTATTTTAAATCGAAATATCTACTAATACCCTATCTCGCCTTGTAATTTTTTTCGCGTTTGCGACATTGCCAAGTTATAAATTATTTTTCTAAATTTACAAACAAATATCCCCGATTTTTATTAATAGAACACACTGCATATTTTATTTAATATAGAAGTATTCCCTAATAATGGTTTACAGCATGAACAAGTTTCAACTGTTGTTCCTCACCGCCTTCTCAGTAAACAGTACCGGAAGGCTTAAATATTTCCAAAACTGCCACAGCTGGGGCGGTGAAATTCAATACTTGGGGGTTTTTGAACACACAGAATTCAAAAATGCTAACATGCTAACAAATAAACAATGCGAATAAAGTTTTTAATTCTCTAGTCCGGCCCTGTTCCTGTTTCTGTATCAGTATTCGGGTACTTATTTGTGTTCGGCAAATTCCGACCATTCGCACAAACTGCTCCAGCCACACTAGTAGGCGTTTGCCGAATTGCGAATATTCGCTGTTCGTTGTTCCCTAAATGCCGCATGTGTAGCGCTGGCTATGGCGCCGGCTGAATGCTCGGTGCTCGGCATATGGCGAGTATTCGGGTAAAATCCTGCAGCCACATAGCCGAATAGCAATTAATCGGGGTTCGTTGCTCGCCGATTACCGCATATATGGCGCCGGCTTTAGGGCCTGTCCACATCTCCACGTCACGACGTCGTCAACGTGAAACGGTGCGGTATCATAACATACCAATTTACGTTAGTATTGTAAAAATGCACTTCACGATACCTCATTGTTCACGTCACGGTGCCTTGTAAAATTTCGATACATTATTAACGTGAAAAATAGCAATCTCGTTCTAGATATGGACCGCACAATACGTATTCTGCTTCTGCTATTGTTAAAAAGACGGAGAGAGATGTTGAAAAACTATAGAATGCCAGAGAAGGTTTAATTTCATTGCAAAAACAGGGCTGAATACACTGAAAAATGGTCTCGCGAATAAGGTTTCATACGTGTCTAAGTTTCAATTTCAATGTGTCTACGTGGAAACACATCTGAGAAATTCCTCTCGAGCCAAAAATCGTTTTTGATGGCTTTGAGGACACAGCATGATAGCAGCGATTAGCAATCCAAAACGCCGAGTATATGTATAACGACACTGGTACTAAAACTTTTATTAAAGGTCAAAATGAGCCATGAAAACCTTGTCTTTGAGCCACATCCACACTACTCGCGAAGTTTTCTAGCGTTAGTCAAGTACGAGCTCAGCATGGGCGCCACCAGGAGGGGAGGGGGCACCTGGTAAATCAAATCTAACATACATACATGGAAACTATTACTTTCCCCTCCTCCTGCGAGCGCAATTAATATTTTCCTCTCTTTGCCACCTACGACTTATTCCATTGAACGTTCATTTAGTACGCTACGGAGGGTTAAGTCTTGGTTGAGGTCAAAAATGAGCGAAAATCGATTGACTGGTTTATGTATGCTCACCGTTCACAGAAAAAAAATTGACTGTGATAAAACGCAGTAATTAAAAAATTTGCCCAAGACCGAAGGAAGCTACAGTTCGATTTCGAGTTACTTCTCTAGTCTTTTTTTCTAACAGTGAATACAAAATGCAGATTTATGTTTTATAGTTATTTTTTCAGATGTATTTTTTTTCTTGTCCTTTTATTAATTTTGTTCTTTGTTGTTCTGTACCTTGATCTTTTATTGGTTTTAACTGTTACTGTACTGTCTGAAAAAACTCATGACAAGAAATATTCCCTTTGCCCCCCTGGATTTTTTTGCCTCCCCCTGGTTTTTTTTCTGGCGACGCCCAGGGAGCGTGGACTACTTGGCCCTGCTACGAGCTACTTCCAGTTGTTGTCTGTCTTTGCGTCGAGGCACAGGATTGTTCTGTAAATATGTTGTGTGGTAAAAATGAGGCACATCATTGAAATATATGAGAGCGCATAATGCAAGAGCAGCTACCTCTTGCATTTCGCTGAGGTCAGCTGACTTCGTTATTAACAAAATATGGTTAGGTTCTTGTCTGCCAAGCAGAGTTCCTCCTGAAGTTATGCGAGTAGTGTGATGGCCCTCCTCATACTGATTTACTTCGACGAAGAATTTCGCGAGCAGTATGGCTGGGGCCTGAGGTTTTAGGGTTTGGAGTCAAGTCGTTCTCTTAGGCCGTTGCCAGCTATGCATTTGTCACTCATGAAATAGCAAAGGAACCTCATTTGACTGAGCGGATGTGCTGCGCCTTGTAACCTTATAATCTAAGTCCGTTAAGTTTTTCTACCTTGAAGCGACCCGCGCTTTTGAAATCACGTAATCGATTTGTTATGAAAAGTCGTTTTCAAAATGACAATGGTTCTTGTTTCAATGTTGTCTGCAGCATTATTAATTAATTAAAAATGGAACCTTCTTTTTCTAATAAGTACATTTTTATGGCTGACATGTGAAATAAATACACTAGAATCTTTATCATCATGCTTGGAAATCAAAAAACACACAGTGGCGTTGTCTATCCTGTCGGAACCCCTGGCACTGTGGTAGTTAAGGGGGCCAATTGTTAGGTCCCAAAAAAAAGGCTTTTGGGCGCAAAAGGTCGGAAAGAAATGAAATGTGGTGGGATGGTAGACATCCTCTGAAACAATACCTAACTTTGCGACCTCAACTTCGACGAGGAACTTCGCGAGCTGAGGCTTTAACGTTGTTTGGTTCTGCTATGCGAATGGAGAAGTTTCTAAAAAATAAAATTTGGTAAATTCATTATTATCTGATAGTCTATTTCTTCACTTGAAGAACGTCAAAATAATCATCTGAATATTCCAAAAAACGGCGGACTTATTCTAATCTGTATGACCTCACATGTTATTAACTGTTCGCGGCAGCCACAGTTTGGTCGGGACTCCGCTATGCATACGCTGCGCTGGAGCTGTACAGTATGCGACATTTAGACTTGAGTGGAACGGCGAAGGTGTTTGTTGTAACGGGCAGACGCCAGTATATTCTTGAAGTATGGAGGAAGGTTACATTCGTGGTGATTCTTTCTAAAGTCATGATTATGGACTTTTACTTCCCACACCGATAGGTGAGGGGAGTATTGTGATCGGGAAAATTTTCGATGTTGAGATAATACGCTTTTTGGGTGGTTTATGATGTCTACATAACGAAAATCCACAGAACTCGTTTCCGTCGGTCTGTCTGTACGCGTTTTTCTAGCCACGTAATCTCAGTAACCGCTGCATGGATTGTTATGAAATTTGGCAGCGATATGCTGTGGGTTAGTAGTAGGTAATGTTCTTATAAGTTTGAAAATCGGTGCATGGGCGGTTTTAAATATTCCTCAAACTTTGTTTTTAGGCGTTTTAGACGTTCCTGATCATTTTCTACTTTTTTGGATGGGGGTGATATTGGGGTGGTTGGGGGGTGGGGAGTTGTAAAGCTGAAAAATTATTGTATTCATAACAGGCCGTCCACTAACCTGTGAAAGAAGGGCCTAGCGTCATAATATACTTTTTTAGGTGCATCCGAACATTACCTTGGCCATGCGAGAGTATTGCTTCTGATCATTCTGTATGGCGTAACTAGGAAGCTGTAGGATTGATTTCAATTAAATTTTCACACAGTATTACTAAAAACATAAAACTCAATTTTTTGTATTCATAATAGGCTATCCATTGAAATATTTGTTTGGTGTTTTTGTGGTGGTTTTTCTCGGTCTGCTAGGCATATTCTAATAATACGAGTACCAATAAACTGCAGTGTATCGTTTTGTCACCGTCGACGTCGCCTACCCTACTGAAAACAAGGAATAACAACATGAACGAGGAGGCCGGCGGCGGCGCGGTGGCTTGCGGGAGTAGCATCCTCGACAGGGCAAACACAGGCTTGCGTTGTGTCGTGTGACGTGTGACGTCACAGCGGCTTCGCGCG
The DNA here is from genome assembly GCA_951848785.1 of Callosobruchus maculatus. NCBI lineage: Eukaryota > Metazoa > Arthropoda > Insecta > Coleoptera > Chrysomelidae > Callosobruchus > Callosobruchus maculatus. The sequence continues at coordinate 4,912,707 of CATOUR010000026.1, read as the reverse complement.
GAGGATACGGCAATTCAAACTTTGAAGGACTATAACTTTTCTATTAATGGAGATAATTACAAAATTTTTTCGCCGTTGTTCTCTAACTCTTTAGGATTATCTCATTAACTGAAATTTGAAAAATGGAAACTTCCTCATTGTATTAGCCTTGAACGTGTTCTTTAACCGGGGTAATGATCCTTCATTTCAGATCCATATTTGAAAAAGGAGGAAACGTCGCAGAAGCAGCCATCGCTACTCTCTTCTGCGATGGAGTATTTCGTCCAATGAGCTCAGGCATAGGAGGAGGATTCACAATGACAATGTATAACAGAACAACCGGTGAAATCTTCGCCTTAAACTCCAGAGAAAAAGCGCCTGCCGCTGCCGATGAACACATGTTTGACAATCTCCCAGGGAAGGCATCCGTAGAGGGTAATGTTAGCCTGGGTGTCCCAGCATAAATTAAATGAAACTGGGTGAAATTAGACCACAATTTATCGACAAAGAAATATTCAAAAAAATCTCAAAAAATTTGTTTGCCTTATATTTTATTGAAGGTTTAATTTTTTTCTCTTTTTATTTGAAATGATTATAACTTTTGAAGCATTGTGTGTATTTCTTTGAAATAAAAACACTAGACTTTCACAGACTGGCGCGAACTATTCGTGCCTATCGCGGATTCGCCTTAAACGGGGCATACACGGTGAGACCTACCTCGCCGCTTGCGGCGAGACCTAGGTCTCAGAGACAAATCTCATTGTTAATGATGCGGTCTAGCTAGTATCATGTATCATTACGACGATATCATTGCAATCATGAGACTTGCAATGCGACAAGTCTCAACTGATTTCACTGTGAATGGCTGTGTAGCGCTACTCATCGTCAAAAAATAGTGACTTGGGAGAATTAAAAAACGAAGTTTAGTTATTTATTTATTTATTATTTATCAATTCTGTTATTCGGTTATAAATAGGTACAAAATATTTAAAGATGGATGGAAACAAGACATTTTGGGAAGAATTTATACAGATGTATCGAAGTTTTCCATGTCTATGGGATGTAAAATCGAAAAACTATGGGACCGGAATTTACGCAATGCAGCATTGGAAGAATTGACCAAGAAGTGCAAAGAAGTTCATCCCTTGGCAACTAAGGATTACGTTACGAAAAAAATCCATAACTTCCGATGTGGCTTTCGGCGAGAACTCAAGAAAATTAAAGCCTCGACAACAACTGGATGTTCAGCGGACGACCGATATGTGCCAAGCTTATGGTATTTTGACATAATGAACTTTATCACAGAAAACGAAGATCATAGGCAGGCATTGAATAACTGTCCGAAATAGATGAAACCGTTGAGACACATAATGTAAGTATAAAAAAATCAAAGTTAGTTACTTCCATCGACCATTCTTTCTTGAAATGATGTGCGGCCTTTGTTGTTGAAGAAATTTTTATATGATTCACGAACCTCCCTGGCATTAAGATTTGTTGGTCGTGGGATTTGCTGTAAGGGCATTAGGGCTCTGCCAACATCTCGCCACTGACCTCCCACATAGCACTGGATATTCTATGAATATTCTTTAAATCTCCTATACGTTCCATGAATATTCAGTAGAATCATAGAATATTCGTTATTTTTCTTGATTATTCTGGATTATTAAAGTAATATTCTTTATAGAGTATTATTATTTTATCCACTTAGGATAATCAGTGATTATTCGTTTAATGTCTGAATTATTCCAGAATATACCAGTAATATTCTTCTTAGAATATTATTTTAATAATCTACTAAGAACAAGATGTAGCTATTTTCTGACGAACATTTAGTAATATTTGTAATAGAAATATCTGTATGTAGGCAAATATTCAATATGAGGTATTATTAATTTATATTTGTACGTTTCTCAGTGGATTAAAAAAACCTTCATTCGTTTTGCGTTCATCCTAAATATACCTAATAGGTATTATGTGCAATTTTCAAAAGTTTATTATTACTCATTAGCAGTACAGATACGGCATCCACCGACGATAAAATGACAGCATCTTATGCCGATGTATGGTGACTATGGTGTCGTCAGTTGTCAATCGTGTCTGGTTGTCACTCTATTCTTTGCTTCAAGTGCTCTGTCATTCTGTGCTTTAACATGTGGATGTCGCAATGTCGGCATTTTAGCAATTCACGAATTCACGAGTTTTATTCCTGAAAGGCCTGCATTTATACCCAATTTTGTACAATAAAGTTGCTGTTTCTGGTTGTTATAAAGTGTGTGACAGTGTTCCAAATTATGGTAGTGATTATGGTCACCTACTATGGTATATAATGTGAGTAGAATTTTGAGGTTAAATGCAACAAGTTTACATTTTTACACTTTATTTAGGCATCTAGACTGAGATGTCTAACCACTTAACTTTTGTGACCATCTGCCACTAGTAGGTGCCATTTTTTTTTTGTTTGTTTACGGCATCGACTGGTGAAACAATGAGCTATCTCAATTACAACTTTTTAAACAAATGCGTTTCTTTGAGGAATCTGATTAATTTGCGTATAGATTCTGTAGATTCTAGGCATAGTTTGAGTGAGTTAGGTAGGTTGTAATTAGTTCGTTGGCTGTAGAGTGGACATTCAAACAATATATGCTCAATTGTGAGATATACATTGCATACTTCACACTCGGGGCGGTTTCGTCGTATTAGCATGTAAGATGATGTCAGGTGCGTGTGACCTATTCTAATTCGTGTGATGCATACCTGTTCTCTACGAGTTAATTTTATTGGTGGGTTCCATTTAGCTATAGTTGGCTGCAGCTCATGCAAATGGCCATTGTTGTCATCCCACTCGGCTTGCCATTGGTTGTTGGATGCCTTTCTTAGGTAAGACTTGAGATCACACAAGGATAGTCGTGGCTCGTATACTAGATCAGCAAGTACTGCGCTCTTTGCGGCTCTATCTGCTAATTCATTGCCTGCTAAACCAACATGTCCCGGTGACCATACAAAGATGACATCAAAGCCACCTTGCACTAGATTATGTTGTGCTTCGAGTACATTGATTAGCAGTTCATCTGTGTCAAATATTTTACGGAGAGATTTGAGTGCACTGACACCCGTATGCACCGTTTGACGATTCTAATCCTAGTTCCCTAATCGCGTTTTGCTAATCTTTGGCATCTAGCGATGCACCGTCGAGAGATTAGCTAATCCAGATTGGAGATACGGCAAGGTTGTATTCGCAAGATTGTTTTGACAGTGACAGTGTCAAAATTATCAGTTTACGGTGCATAGTAAACAAGTAATCTAATCCAGGTTTACGTAACTAATCGCGCAATTGACTTACGGTGCATACGGGTGTTAGAGAATCACTACAGATGATATATTTCCCACAGGGTTTGTTTTGTAGAAACAGCAAGGCTTTGTATATAGCAAACATCTCTGCAGTATATATGGAGGAAAGATTATTTAATTTGTATTGGTGTTCCTCGTTGTTAACGACAAATGCTGCACCTACACCACCACTGCTTTTTGATCCATCGGTATATAAAATCATGTCGGCATCATAGCTGTGAATAATATTGTTGAACTGCATTCTGAGTACTTCATCTGGATGGTCATCCTTTTTGAATATTGCATGTTCCAAGTGTACCTTAGGGACCGTCATAAGCCAAGGCGGGTGACTAGTATGTCTTGGGTTGAACAGTGCTGCAGGTAGTGAGACCCCCAGATCGTCCAAGATATTCTGGATTCGTGAATTTTTAGAACAGTATCCATAATTCCCTAAAAATGTTTCATATATGAGGTAATTTAGACAAAATGTTTCTAGAATATTCAAAAACATTCTACCACGATTGTTCATGTAATACCCGTACAGAATATTCTGTAAATATTCTAATTATCCATCGAATTTTCTCAGAATATACATAATATCGGTAGTGATGGTGAACAGAATATTCTCATATCATTAATCGATCAAACGAACTTACCTGTGAAGTTCGATCGTAATTATATGAGGTGTCCACTCCGAAGATATTTACTAGGTAGTACGCCTCTGGTGTACGATACGTCACACATTTCAAAGATTCAGATGTCGCCACGCCGCCCTCCCTTCCCTGCCCGCGGTGATCCTCATTCAGTTCAAAGTGTTCCGCCAACACAATCCTTTGGGTGTGGGGATAGATATGCTAGATCTTAGATGGGTGGGTGTTGATATCTTCGGAGTGGACACCTCATATAATTACGATCGAACTTCACAGGTAAGTTCGTTTGATCGATTAATTATACTTCGGTGTCCACTCCGAAGATATTTACTAGGTAGTTGTTCAAAGGTTTTGGATGTGTTGGCTTAAAATTCGCCAGATACCATGTAGCTTAGCTTGATAAATGTATTTATTGAAGTCCTTGAGAGGATACTATAAAAACGACTGTACCTATTCGTAACAACAAATAAAAGTGGTTAACAAATAAAACAAAAAAACAGCGTTGATGTGGAGCGAAGTGACCTTCACATATTCGTACTCGCTCCGAGAACGGAAAGTGCAAAATTCCTAGTATCCTGTAGGGGTCTGTCGTAGAATCTAGCAAATGTTGCTGTTCCTTCCGACCACCCCGCTGTCCTGCATATTTCTTCAATGCTGATACCAGCCCTCTTGGCTGCCGATGACGCTGAGTGTCGTGTGGAGTGAGGTTTGAATAGGGAAGTGTCTACACCGGCTTCCTTCAAGGTACATTTTACCCATCGACTGATGGTTTCTTTAGTAGCCCGTCGATGTTTTCCAGCGTATGTGAGAAATAAATAATCCTCATTCTGACGTAGAACTTCAGTGGCATCGATGTAGTTCAATAGCGTTGAAGCTGGACATATACTTTTATTTCCAGGAAAGAAAGGTATATGTAGACACGGTTGTGTCTTTGATGCAAGTGTCGTTTTTATGCGATCAGTAATGTAGATCTGTATTTGCTCAGCGCTGGAGACTGTGTTGGACAAACGGATTAAGGATATGGTCTGAAGTCGCCCACCAGTCACTAATGCGAGAAGTGTTACTGCCTTTCGACTTAGTAGTTTCAACGAGGAAGTACCTTCTACTCCCTCAAGGTACCGAAGGACTACGCCCGGATCCCAGGTATAGTTATATCTAGGCGTTTGCGGCCGTTTGCGGGCAATGCCCTTGAGGAATCTCTTTAATAAGGGGTTATTGCTAAGGTCCTGATGGAGAATTAAGGACAGTGCTGATCGGTGGCTATTGAAAGTACCGTAAAGTTGGTTTCCATTCAAGTATAGCTGTCGCAAAAATTGTATTACCTCAGAAACTGATGCTCCGTAGAGAGAAACTTTACTCTCTGTGCAGTACTTATACCATAGTTTGTACGTATGGCTGTACTGCTTCAAGGTTGAATCTGAAATTGAGGCAAGCATAATTTTGGCTGCTATTGCATCGATCCCTTGGCGTATGAAGGCCTGTTCGATAACTTCACTGCCACTAGGTGTAGATCTTCGGCTAGAGGGTGGATCATCCTGAAAGGTGATGACAGTAGTTTAGGACTGGGTGAGAAATATATAGGGTTGGCTACCGCGTATTTAAGTACTAAAGGGTACCAGGGCTGTGTGGGCCAGTCTGGTACCACAACTATGCCCTCTGCATTATCTTGTATAATCTTTTGAATAGTTTTCAGGATCAGGCAGAATGGCGGGAAAGCATAAAAACTCATGTCCGTCCAATTCAGAGTAAAGGCATCCACTGCTATGGAGTCGGGATCTCTATGCCATGACACATATTTAGCGCATTTTTTGTTAATATTCGAGGCGAAAAGGTCTATGTCAGGCACTCCGAATTCCTTTTGTATGATGGAGAATGCTTCCTTAGACAGCTCCCATTCCGTATTTTCTTCTACAATACGTGACTCCCTATCTGCGTCGTAATTATCTTTGGTATTAACATAAGACGCGAATAACCAAACGTCTCTAGCTTCACACCATTGCCATATGTTTCTGGCGAGTAGGCTGAGCCTGGGGAACCGTATGCTCCCCATCCTGTTTATATATGAGATAGCTGTCGAGTTGTCTGACCTGATAAGTATGTTACAGTTATGTAAGTTGCGAGCGAAGCATTTGAGCCCGTTAAAGATTGCGAGTAATTCAAGATAATTGATGTGTTCATTTTTATCTGACTCCGACCAAAAACCATGAGTTGATTCCCCATTAGAGCAAGCACCCCAACCTGTGAGAGAACTATCAGTATATATCTCTAGACTGTACTTTCCCTTTTTCATGTCATTACATGATCCCGAGATGTTCCTTTCCCACCATAAAAAGTCGTCTGTACAATCTTGGGGTGAGAGCATGATGGCTTCATAGTTACCGTCATTCTGCATCAAGGCTAAATGTTTCGCTCTCTCAAGTCTCTTGGTATACAACCAACCAAACTTAACAGCGGGGCAAGCAGACGTTAATGTCCCAATGAATTTGGCCAAAACCCTTATCTTGAACGAGCTCCTTGTCCGCAACTTTCCTGACACTACCTTAATGTGGTCCTTCTTTTCTTTGGGGAGCGCGATCTTCAATGTTGAAGAATCGTATATAAAACCCAGAAATATTTGTGTCGTTTTCGGCACTAGGGCACTTTTCTCATAATTTATTATGAATCCAAGTTGTTCAAGTAAGGCTACTGCAATTTGGACATTGTGGTTGCATTCATGGAGGGTATCGCCTATTATTAGTAAGTCGTCCAGATATCCCACGCACACCACCCCCTGCGAGCGCAGCTTGTGCAAAACTGGCTTGAGTAATTTGGTGAAACAGTATGGGCCTGTGGATATACCAAATGGTAGACATGTAAATTGATAAAGAGTTCCCTCGAACATGAATCTCAAGTATTTTTGGTCTTGTTGGTCAACACGAACCAAAAAATATGCACTTTTGAGGTCTATGGTTGCCATATAGTTGTTGCGTTGAATCAGCTTAAGAGCGGTTCTATAGTCTTCCATTTTAAAGTGGAAGTATTGTACATAAGTGTTCAGTTGCTTCAAATTTAGTATGAAGCGTTTTGTACCGTTGGCTTTATCCGTCAGAAATATCCTTGACAGATATTGACCTTCAACTGGTGAGCAATGTACAACCGCTCCCATATCCATGAGCTCTGCGATTGCTTCGCGCATGAGCTGTAGTTCTTTTGGAGAGAAGGAACTGTTATACGGAATTTCCCTCTGATATGGTACACATATTAGAGGGATTTTATATCCTGTTACCCAGGACAGAACGGTGGGGTTATCGGTTATGTTGGACCAAGCGGTGTAAAACATACCCAATCTACCCGCTAACTGTGCAGAACTACTTACCTCTAGCGGTCCCTGCTTCGCTGGGTGTACCTCTGGGTTGGCGTATTCTGGGAGGGTCGTCGTTGCCCTTTCAACGGTCTCATCTCCCTCCTTTGATGAACCGGGCGTTTCCTGTTTAAATGGCTCTCCGGGCGTGATACGAGGCTGGTGCTAGGGGCGCGTTGCTGCCCCCCTCCTCTTTTTTGCACGACAATTGCCTTTCCGGAAAAAGTAGCGGCGCGCATGTCCTTGCTAGTTTTTTCCAGGTTTTTGGCCGCTTTGAATTTGTCTTCAAAGTCCAGACCAAACAAAAATTCATCAGATTTTGTTTGGTCCGCCATGTCTTTCACCGTTTTACTCAGCGTTTGAGTAATCAGGTGTCGTCGAGTGATCGAAATGTCGTGAAACAGGTCTGTGAGAATACGGCCAGCATCCACTAAGTGGGACAGGACATCGTTGGGGCAGATGCCGCTGGCGTCGCCACTTCGTTCTAATAGTATATTCATACCTTTCCCCAATGCTGAAAGGCCTCTGCTAATTTGGTTTTGAAACCGTTGGTGGCACTTATCCCGAGTTATATAGGCTGGGGTAAGAGCTGGTTCAATCTCTCGATTTATCTTGGGTGGCGAGAGGAGTGAACAATTATCGGGGATGGCATGGCGAGCGTGCAGCTCAGAAAGGTTTTCGTTGCCTACGCCATTCCTTAAGATATATTCCCACCTGGTACAGAGAGCCTTGTGTAACTGGTAAGAAGTAGTCTTGATAGTAGTAGGGTCGTCACCTAAAATCGTTAGGACGGTGGTTGGAAGATCCTGTGGATCTTCTAGGTTGTCCTCCGTATGTAACGTCAAAACGTCACCATCATCTGGTGTATTGTTAGGCGCCGTGATGTCCAAAGCACGGTCGTCGCTGTGCGTGTGTGCCGAGTCGTGCGAGAAACGGTCTACACTGGCACGGCGTACAGATTCAGTGAGTGTGGTGCCGTGCAGGCTACCATCTATGTCAACAGCATCTCCCAGGGAGGTGCTGAAATGTTGTTTCATATCTGGACGTGCCGAGCCGCACGGGCGTCGGTCCTCCTTATGAGAAGAGACTTTCCTCTCATGACCGGATTTCCTAACCGATGCGGCAACATCGGAATCCATCCTGCCTGACGCGGCAACGTGCAGTTGCACGCGTGTGGCACTTCTAGAACGGGAACGACCGAGTGGTGTGAAAGAAGGGTCGCTGTCGCTGCTGCTTCGACCATCGCGGGATCGATGGCGCTGGCAGTGCCGTTCACGACGTAATTCCCGTTCCAAACGATCTAAACGTCGTTGCAGTTCACGTCGAGAGACATGTTCTCTAGACGGGCTGCGATTCTTTCTACTGGATTTATTCCTACCCATTTCTAGCTAAAAATATTAAAACCAATCTACGGATTAAACTACTGTACATTATTATGTGAGTAATACTTACAGTCGAACTTGTTTAGGGAAGGTTTACCTGAAAAGATATCGAAGAACGGCGGCGTAAGGTTATAGCGATAACAAACGATGTGCACGCACCACACACAAAAAGACGAATGAGGATCACCGCGGGCAGGGAAGGGAGGGCGGCGTGGCGACATCTGAATCTTTGAAATGTGTGACGTATCGTACACCAGAGGCGTACTACCTAGTAAATATCTTCGGAGTGGACACCGAAGTATAATTCAGTGTTATGTGGGCTGGTACTGCTACACCATTCTCTATGTCTTCCGAATCGACATAAGATTGAGGTATATAACTATTGCCTGCATTGCGCCGTAAAAAATTGTGTAGTGTGCAAGCTGCCAGTACTATACCATCCAAATTTTTCACGTCAATCGCGATTGTAGTAAAAAACATACGAAATCTCGAAGCCAAAATGCCAAAAGCATTTTCTACAACGCGACGCGGTCGACTCAGTCTGTAGTTAAATATTTTTTCTTCCCTTGTTATGTTCTTATCCGGATATGGCTTCATAAGATTTACCATAAGAGGAAATGCTTGATCACCAACAAATGTATAAGGAAGTACATGATGTGCTTCACTGGATACAGTAGGATTTGATAGATTCAAATTGTTATTAACAAGTTTCTTGTAAAAAGTTGTTTCGTGTAAAACCCCTCCATCGGAAATACGTCCGTTGGTCCCCGCGTGTACCATCATAAATTCATACTTTGCATTTACAACTGCCACTAATACAATGCTGAATGCTCCTTTATAGTTGTAAAAGAATGATCCACTATATGCAGGTTTCACTATTTGTATGTGCTTCCCATTTATTGCTCTTACGCAGTTGTTAAATTGCCATATAGTTTGAAAGTCGTGAGCAACTGATTTCCAATTTGCTTCTGTAGATGGAAACTGAAAAATGATAAAATAAATTAGATATACTTTTATTTACAAACATAAACATGTATAATAAGTTAACGAAAATAATATAATGAACAAGCTTATTTTTATTATTTTCAGGAAGATGATAACAGGCAAATCGATGAGCATGCTGGTTCACCACCCCCAAGCTCTTGTAACAATTCGAACCGACCGACCTCTTCTCTTTCAAGTACGCCTTCAACTGCTTCAACAAAGTTCTCAGAGAGATGAGTATGAATTAAAAAAATAGAACTTATCGGTCTGGCTCATCAAACTTTGGCCAATATGGGCCGATCTGCAGGTGACAGAGTACCTGAAGACATGTTTGATATAGCTGGCAAAAAACTTGCCAATGACTTAAGAGGTATGAATGAACAACAAAGAATTTTTACTGAAAAATTAATCAGTGATGTGGTCTACTATGGAAAATTGTGGTCATTGAATGAATTGTGTCCAGTAAATGTTCCACGTCCACAACAATATGGCCAAAATTACATGCCGCCCCCGCCTCAACGTGATTATACCGAAAGGTTTGGAGCCGAACAGGCAAACCCGACTAATGGAGAAGAGCATCCAAACGTTCATGCAAATAATGATTTCTCAATTACGGAATTATCTCCTTTTTTAAGGTCCAGAGAACAACCATGATTTTTCCTTTATTATAATTCTATTTAGAATTTGAATTTACTTTGAGAATAACTGTTCTAGTTTTAATTTTAACTTGGTACTATATATTTTGGTACATTTATTAAAATAAAATAAAATTTACTTACGGTCATATATTCTTCCTTTAAAGCTCTATAAATAGCCCAACACGTTTCAGGAATAATCTTCCTTAACAACTGAGGTGATATTGCACAAGGGAACTTCTCTTCGTAATTGCGCCCAGTAGCTAAATATCGTAGTGTGGCTATCAGGCGTTCTTCAGCAGACACGGCCTCCCTCATTAGAGTATTTTGTTTTTCAATTGCAGGTCTAATTAGATCAAGTAAACAATTAAAACTAGATTCGTCCGTCCTAAGATAATTTAGGAAGTCTTCTGTCTCATTTTGTTGCAGTTCGCGTATCAAATTCATATTTGAATAACTTTTTCTTTGTGTTAGCCATTACCTTGACGACTTTTTTCTGGGCCTTTTCTTTTTATCTTTATCCTCATCGATTACTATAGCAACTGCTACACCAATTGCACAGATGTGCTCATTGGTAAGCTGAGTGTAGCACGCCATTTTAAATAGAACTGATGTTTCAGTGGCAGTGCCATGAGACACCTCAAGTGTGTGTGGAGTTGTGTGATGCTGAGACCAATTTACGTGATACGCCGCCTCGCCGCATGCAGCGAGGTATGTCTCCCCGTATATGGTCCGCTTTAGTCGCGGAAGTTTCGCGTTATCTGCGGTAGCGATAGTCGCTTACCTGTTCACACTCGGGCGTCACAACGCAGACGGTGTCGCAAAGAAGGTATTGTTAAAAAATACAATATAAAACACATAAATGACACTTCTACTAGTTAAGACTGACCCAAGGAGGGCAGCAAGAATTTCATTTTTCACCCGACACAAATCCACGGAAAAACAATGTTTTTAGATTGATTCCGTTTCGGTGGAGCTACTAACCTGTGAATTTTTTTTAGTAAATATGGCTAGAAGGAAGTGGAAAGCAGAATACTGGCATAAATATTGCAATGAAGTGAAATAATCTCCAGTTGCAAAATATCCTTCTAATTTCAATTGGTGTTAGTTAAAGCGCCTCTCATGTATCAGTTTGATTCTCTTTATCACATTATGTCACAATCTAAATGAATTTGAGTTTTGTCACTCTAAGTACCTATATAAAATATTACTAAGAATAATATATTTTTCTCATATATTTCATCCGTTTTTGAAAGCCTTTAAAATACCACGTGGGAATTACATAAATCTGTTTCTGGTTTAGTGTCATTTTATATTAAATTATAGGTATTTACCGCTTACACCAAGTTCTTTTGATATTTGGTCCCATATTTAATCTTTTTTTGCCCATTCCTATAATCTTCGTGGGAGATACGTAAACAGTATGATGCGATTTTAGCCACCGCGAATTATTCGCAGTCGTCGCGAATCATTCGCGCCAGGCTGTGTAGACTTTTATAATAGATGCTACTTAGCGAATAAAAGAGTCTGCCGAAAAAATAAGTGAAAAAAATGTTCCTAAAAACGTTAGACTTTTTTTGAGTCGTCCCCTTGATGCCCATCAAATACCACGTTTAATAAAAAAAACTATCTTTAATCTTTAACACAATCTTTGCTACAAGACGTTGAGTCGAAGCATCTGCGTGAGCGTAGCGTTGCACATAATTAGTTGACATTGCTCAAGCACATAGTTTTCTTTGTATCATCCCTGTTATCTCTGACACTTCAATTTAAAGTATTGTTGTCGCTTCAGTGGCGGTTCGTGCCAGTTTAAGAGGTAGTGCCAGAATGACAGCCAAAGTTTCAAACCGATTTAAAATTGAAAAAAAAAATATCTCTCATCCGTGCCTTTTTTCGCCCAAGTGTCATCGCCTCCAAATAGAACACACACACAAAACAAAACAGTGTGTTAACTTCTTCACAGTCACTTATCCAATTGTTTTTATCATACTTTCGACAATGCGATTTCTGTCCACTGCCAATAAGTTTTTCGATTTTTAAATCAGGTGTTCGACGTCCTAATTCCTTAATCTGCACTTCTGCAGTTTTTCTTCCACCGGAAGATTACTAAGGGAGTTTATTAATGCGCCAATTTTATTCATTTTCGCTCAAATTATATATTTTAATTAAACACAAAAGAGATCCTGATCCGAAAACCGCGCACAACTCACTCAAACTAATAAGATCTAAGTTTCAAACCTTTAACGAGAAAAGCCAACGTCAGCATCAAACATAAACAAATCGAAACCGCTGAAACAAAACAAAAATAGTGAACCATGAATGGAAATATGGGTAATGCGCCTGGCACGATCTACTTCAGATTTTCGTATTTAAAATCTGTCCAAAGGTCCAGCACAGTGTTATCTCTGTCACTCGTAAGCGTTCGTGATAAGACTTCTCTCAGTCTGTTTGTGGTTTTCGTCGCGTCATCAGCTCTCATCGTGTGAGTTGCGACGATGCCACGTGTTGCCTGCTGCAAGCATTTATGCGCTGAGCCGCTATTGCCATTTCATATGAAATAGAAAAGGTCGGTGGAAACTAACACAGAATAAGAAAAGTTTAAGAGACAGATAAATATGTTTTTGTCGAAAATTAAGGTAGTGGCATGGCACTGTGGCACTACCTCACCAGCCGCCACTGCGTCGCTTACACCGACGGCGACGCTTCAATGTAATATTGTAACATCATATAGAAAATCTTTTGCACGAGATACAACGTTGTTGTTTTTTATTGTATTGGATATTCGATGGGATCAATAATGGGCAAGACAAAAGAGTATGGTAATGGAGGGTATCTCCTTAAAAATCTGAATTCAGTTCAAATAAATGTCCAATATTTCAAAAAAAAAACTATTTTTTTACTTCCCACACTGACACGAGTAGGCGAGGGGAGTACTGTGATCGCGAAAATTTTCGATTTTGAGATAATACGCTTTTTGGGCGTTTCATGATGTCTACATAACGAAAATCCACGTCACTCATTTCCGTCTGTCTGCTGTCTGTCGCTATTTTCTAGCCTCGTAATCTCAGCAACCGCAGCGTCAGTTCTGATGAAATTTGGGCAGCGATATGCTGTGGGGTAGTGGTAGGTAATGTTCTTAAAATTTTGAAAATCGGTGCATAGGCGGCGGAGTAATTATCAAAAAACAACAAAATTAAATACTGCTCAAACCTCGTTTTTAGGCGTTTTAGGGGTTCCTGGTTATTTTCTACTTTTTTGGGTGAGGTGAAATTGGGGTGGTTGGGGGGTGGGGGGTTGTAAAATTGAAAAATTTGTTGCTTTCCTAATAGACTGTCCACTGACCTGTGAAGGAAGACCTAGCGACATAAATTAATTTCTTAGGTCCATTCGAACGTTGCCTTGCTTATTCCAGAAACCAAAATACTTTTTTTTCTGATATAAACATCCGAGAGTATTGCTTTAGATCATTCTATATTGTGTAACGAGGAAACTGTTGAATTGATTTTAATGAAATTTTGACACAGTGTTACTACTGTGGCGAGGATGGAAAACGCGTATGGTTTTTATAAATTGTGCCAGTGGCGGCGCATAAATAAAAAAAACTAAAAGTATCAAAACAGCTCAAACTTCTTTTTTAAGCGTTTTAGAGGTTCCTGATCATTTTCTGCGGTTTTTTTTTTGGTGGGGGTGAAAGTGGGGTGGATGGGGGGTGGAAGGTTGAAAAACTGAAAAATTTCTTGTATTTATAATAAGCTGTCCACTAACCTGTGAAGAAAGACCTAGTGACATAAATCACCTTCTATCCGAACAGTGCCTAGCCTATTACGGAAACTGAGGGACTTAGAATTTTCTGTATACATACGAGTATATATTGCTTTAGATCGTTTTGTATTTTGTAACAAGGACACTATTAAATTGATTCTAATGAAATTTTGACACAGTATTATTACCGTGGTGAGGATGGAAAACGCGTATGTTTGTTAAACATCGTGTCAGTGGCAGCGTAGCAATAATCAAAAAACTAAAATTATGCAAACATCTCAAACTTCGTTTTTAGATGTTTTAGGGGTTCCTTATGATTTCCTACCTTTTTTCGGGTGGGGGTGAACTTGGGGTGGTTGGAGGGTAGGGGGTTGTAAAACTGAAAAGTTTGTAGTACTGATAATAGGCTGTCCAATAACCTGTGAAGGAAGGACCTAGCGGCATAAGACAATTTTAGGGAAGGGGGGCTGGCGATTATTTGGTTGCAAAGGATATCAGACTAAAGCTTCATGCTATGGGAAAATAATAAACTGGTATCACCATAATGTGTGCGAAGTACTGAGTCAATCAACTTGACTTCATTTTTTTATTTTATTCAAAAACTCAATGGCAGGCACTTATTGCGGTTCCTAATGTATTGGAAGCTACCTTTGACGCTGTTTAATTAGCATGACATAGCGTTTGTGCCTGCGATTCAAAAACTATGTTTATAATAATAACGTGAATAACACAATATCATTTTCATCTAAAAAAATAACGTAAATTTTTTATCAAATTTCCAACTTTGGGATTTTATAAAACACATTAGGAACGGGAATATGTGTCTGCCATTAGGTTTTTATATAAGAAAAGGTAAATACTACAACATATTAAAGAGGCAAACTTGTTGAGATCGCGTTTTAGAAGCTATTTTTGACGCTTAATTAGCTGACAGAGAGACATTATAGCTCTGCCAGTATGTTGGAACCCACCTAGGTGTCTGCCAGACGAAAACTACATTTATTATAATAATAATGTGAATAACATATACCATTTTCATTCTTGCTAAATTTTCATAAATTTTTTAACTTTTGAAATTGTTTAAAACACATTTCGAACTGGAATAGGTGTCTGCCGTTGAGTTTTTATATAAGAAAAAGTATTTACTACAACATACTAAAAAGGCAGACTTGCTAAAATGACGTAACATTTTGGTGCTTTTGGTCTCCCGCTTACGCCCACAAGAACCGTCGCCGGGGATAGTGAATCCCTATTTCGCCTATGGCATGTACAGGGTGACCTAATAAGAATGGACGCCGGCAATATCTTGGTAACCGTTAATCGTATAACTTCGAGCAAAAAATATTATTAGGTAAATCGGCTAAGAGAAATCGCTGAAAATTATTTTCAAATTCCACAAGTGGTCGCTAGGGGGCGCAACTGCAAGATATGATTTCTAGTAGTTTTACTTACCATTATGTATAGAATGATTACTAAAACGATGTAACGGAGGCTATATTCTTATAGAGCAGCAATTGTTTCTGAATTTCATAGCACACTATCATAATACTTGTTTTATTGATATCTCCGGTTTGAAAGTAGATAGGAAGTTGAATTTTGCACTGACTTTTCAAGAATTTGGTCCTCTATATATTTGTGTTAAAATATATATAGCATACTATTTTCAATTTTCGTATTAATGCATATTAATTGTTATGATGTCAAATACCGCGCTGAAGCTACTAAGTCAAGATAAACTTGGATAATTTTTATACAAGCAATTATTAGGTAAGAATAGCTCTTTCAAAAAAGACCCAACTTGCTTAATTCTGTCAACTTATACCAAAGTTTTGGCCATTAGAATAAAAACTTTTGTGACATTCCCCCACCACTACATCTCACAAGATAGAGCAAAAAACTATTGCCAAAAAAAATCAGAAATTGTCCTGTCTACATGATGGAAGAATTTATAATAAACCTTTATTTGCACATTTTTTGAGAAAAAGTCGTTTTTCTGATCAACCGTAACAGTTGCGCCCCCTAGCGGCCACTTGCGGAATTTGAAAATAATTTCCAGCGATTCCTCTTAGCCGATTTGCCTGATGATATTTTTTGCTCGAAATTATATGATTGACGGTTACCGAGATATTGCCGGCGTCCATTCTTATTAGGTCACCCTGTACAATAGTATACCTTGAAACAATATAAAGTTTGCTGAAATACCATAAGTCTGCCGATCACTGGCTCTCAGTCTATAATGTTATATGACAAAATTTTTTCAGGCGGTTTAGCTGTGGCAGTTCCTGGAGAACTTAAAGGATACTGGGAACTTTATGAAACCTTTGGCGGTAACATACCTTGGAAAGATCTGGTTCAGCCCTCGATAGATTTCTGCAATGATGGAATTTACCTAGACGGTTATTCGGCACATGTTCTTGAAATCAAGAAAGCTACAATTTACAAAGATCCTGGTTTAAGGTAGGACATTCAATAGAACCGTCACATTTTACTTCCACACCGATAGGTGAGGGGAGTATTGTGATCGCTAAAATGTTCGATTTTGAGATAAGACGTTTTTTGGGTGTTTTATGATGTCTACATGATGAAAATCCACGTCAATCTTTTCCGTCGCTCTGTCTGTCTGTTGGTCTGTCTGTACGCGTTCTTTTAGCCACGTAATCTCAATAACCGCTGCATGAATTGTGATGAAATTTGGGCAGCGATATGATGTGGCGTCGTAATAGTAGTAGTAGGTAATGTTTCTATAATTTTGAAAATCGGTGCAGGGCGGCGGAGTAATTAGCAAAAAAACAAAAATTTTAAATATGCCTCAAACTTTGTTTTTGGACGTTTAGGGGTTCCTGACATTTTCTACTTTTTTTTGGGTGGGGGTGAAATTGGGGTAGTTGAGGGGTGGGGGGTTGTGAAACTGAAAAGGTTGTTGTATTCATAATAGCCTGTCCACTAACCTGTGATAACTCTGCGGCCAAGGTCAACACACAACAAACAAACTAATAGAAAACATAGATCCATATTATAATTACACTCCGACATCAGTACTTGAAAACAATCAATACAAACTATACTGGAACGTTGAAATACATACAGACAAGACCATCCCAGCCAATAGACCAGACATAGTTCTCCAGTCAAATGCCGACAAAATTAATTCCCAATGATGTGAATATCCAAAACACCTATGCTGATGGGAAGATATCTAAATACACGGACCTTGCCATGGAAATAAAACGACTTTGGAAGCAAAACAAAATCTCTATTGTCCCCCTCATTGAGGTTTTGAATAAAAATTTGTTTTGTCATAAATGGAAAGATCATATATAAGTTTTACAACAAAACTGTTTTTGTTTTCTTTTTTTCGCAATAATTCAAAAGTTTATCAAAATAAAAATGGGTTTTTGAATCCAGTACCGAAAACAAGCCGAAGGCTCCCAAACCCGTGTGACGTCACCAGGGCGGTCAGGATGCTCCTTCGACCAACGACGTCCTACTCCGATACTAGATTCTAGATTCCCAGCCAATCGCGAAAATACGTACTGGTAATCTGGTAACTAGTGTATATTTGTTGCAATACAGTCGATGAATGAAGTTTGCAGCTCGAGACGAAGTTGGAAGGCCTGGGTTTCGATCCAAAGACCCTGAGATTCACTATCGGACTCTAGAGAGTGTGTGGTTAGAAACCACTAGGCCATCCTTCCATTGAGGAGATCTTTTCAACGAAACATATTTGATTAGGTACTTACTTACTGGAACCTGTAATGTGACTTCAACTTGAAACATTCAAAAACATATTTATTTCGATCGTAGACTTCGTCTCGAGCTGCAAACTACATTCATCGACTGTACTGCAACAAATATACACTAGTTACCGGTTTAGCAGTACGTATTTTCGCGATTGGCTGGGAATCTAGAAACTAAAGTCTGTCTACTGAAGAAAAGGAGTAAAAAATTATTTCAAACCCATATTTTGGGGCTTTACTCGGATAAATCGAACTTAATTTTTCTGTTTGTAATAACATCACTGCTCTCAGTATGCAGTTTTGTAGACAGTTTGCATATAACCCTTGCCCATACAGAAAAAATTTACATATATTGTGGATGGTTACTCCGTTTGTTCGGTGGATAAGGTTTAGTATCGGAGTAGGACGTCGTTGGTCAGAGGAGCATCCTGCGCCATGGTGACGTCACACGGGTTCGGGAGCCGTCGGCGTGTTTTCGGTACTTGATTCAAAAACCCATTTTTATTTTGATGTAACTTTTGAATTATTGCGAAAAAAAGAAAACAAAAACAGTTTTGCTATAAAACTTATATATGATATTTCCATTTATCGCAAACAAAAATTTTTTTTCTCAATTCAAAACCTCAATTATGTCGGTCTCAGGCGTTACACCAAACCATTCAAACACGTTTACACATCACGTTCAACAGGGGATGAAAAGTTACACAAAGTATTCCAAAAGTCTGTAATCCTGAAGGCCTGTAATATTGTGCGATTCTTCACTTGTCGCTACCGCAATTATGCGAGAGGAACTTAGAAAGTCAGATAATAATAATAACACCCTATATCTTTCGATTTTCATATCATGATCATGATAATTATTTAAAATATTACTTATGTTAGGTTTTTCAAATTCCGTCTGGTTTTTGTAAAAATCAAAATTACATTTTTTTCGCTTTGTAAGACTTATGTCACTACTGCTATGATGTAAAAGATCTACTTTTTTCTAAAAAGAAAACTGCGGAAATACTTTGAATCAAGAGCGTAATTTAAAAATCTAAAAATATATAGGGTGTTCCATTTGAAATAAAAAAGTTAACACTGACCCAGCTATATCAAACAACTTACATATTTAACTTTCTCATTCTGAGATAAGGTAGTGGGTTATCTGACATGCCCCACAGTGTACACTGTTATGAGGTCCCAAATGAACAGTACTCTCATTATCTAATTAGACTAAAATAAAATGATGGAGTGACGTCAACATTAAAAGATTTGTAATTTCTAGTGATAAATCCGTAAGTAGAAAATGTACAAATTTTAATGTGGATTTTTCAGCCAGGCCTTTTTTAGACGACGTAAATAAAAAATGTACGGTGGTTTCCTGGGAAATTTTGCATTTTGAAGTTAGCGGAATTTGATTTTATACGTCTCAAATAGTAGACGATTCACAATAATGCACTGAAGTAATGTACGATACGTTGCTCATGAAGACAATCTATAACGTATTTTTTATTGATTCATTGTACTGTTTGTATCTACTACACATTTTGGTTGAGTGTGTCTATATGTGAAAATTGTTTTCTTTTACTTCCCGTATTGTAATCGCGAAAATTTTCGATTTTGAGATATACGCCTTTCGGGCGTTTTGTGATATCTACATAACGAAAATCCACGTCACCTATTCCCGTCGGTCTGTCGGCCTGTCTGTCTGTCGTAATCTCAGTAACCGCTGCATGGTTTGAGATGAAATTTGAGTAGCGATATGCCGTGGAGTCGTAGTAGGTGATGCTTCTATAATTTTGCTAATCGGTGCAATAATTAGCAGAAGACAAAAAATTTCAGATATTCCTCAAACTTCGTTTTTCGGCGTGTTGGGGGTTCCTGATCATTTTCTACTTTTCTTTTGGTGGGTGGGGTAAAATTTCTTTGGGGTGGTTGGGGAGTGGAGATGTAAATCTGAAAAATTTGTTGTATTCATAATAGGCTGTCCACTGACCTATGAAAGAAAGACCTAGCGTCATAATACACTTTTTTAGGTCCATCTCAACACTGTCTTGCCTATAACAGAAACCAAGGGACTTGGAATTTTCTGATGTATACATACTAACAGATCGTTCTGGAATCCGTGGAAACCATTTGAAATTTATACACAGTTTATTACTGTGGCAAGGATGGAAAATGTTTATGGTTTTTAGAAAATCGTAAGTGGCGGCGCAGCAATAATAAAAAAAACTAAAAATATAAAAACAGCTCAAACTTCGTTTTTAGGCATTTTAGGAATTCTTCAGCATTTTCTACTTTTTTAGGGTGGGGGTGAATTGGGGTAGTTGGGGTCATAAATCTCAATTTTTTTGTATTCATAATAGGATATCCATTGACCTGTGAAAGAAATACCTAGCGGCATGACACACTCTTTTTGGTTGCAAGGGGATATCAGACTACAGCTTTGTACAATGGGAAAATAATAAACTGTTATGACCATAATGTCTATAAAATTCTAGGTCAATCAGCTTGACTTCATTTTTTTATTACAGAAGCGTATTCTGGAACTATGAAATAAACGATACATACAAGGAAGGTGACTACGTTTACAGACCCAAATTGGCGAGAACCCTCAAAGTCATTGCTGAAGAGGGTGGGCTAGCACTACACGATGGGTCATTAACAGAATCGTTTGTTAAAGACATACAAAAAGCCGGAGGTATCATTACTGTTGAAGACATGAACAGTTATAAGTGAGTTGGATACTGGAAATATTCATATGTATTGTCTTTTGTTTACTATCGCTATATGAATATTACTTACCAAAAATATGCAAAAGCCCCCCTTTTTGAGATTTTATTTAAAAAAAATTATAAAAATTTAAAATTTATATAAAAAATGTATTGATATGTTTTTTGTACGTAATACACACATTTACGATCGAAATAAAAGTGTTTGTGCAATAATTGTAAGTACTGGAGGCGAAGCAGATACTTCGACTTCTTCTTCTTCAAGTTCCATCTCCTAGCGGAGGTTGGATATTATCATGGCAATTCTAACTTTGTTTGCCGCTGTTCTAAATAGTTGATTAGATGCCATCCCAAACCAATTCTTCAAGTTTTTCAGCCAAGAGGTTCTTCTTCTTCCTTGGCTTCTCTTGCCCTTGATCTTCCCTTCCATAATGTTTTGTTGTAAAGTGTATTTGGGTCCTCTTATAACATGACCAAGGTACTCTAGTGTTTTTGTTTTAAGGTTTTTATGATTTTTTCCTCTTTTTGGATTCTCTACCGTAAATGCACATTTGAGACCCTATCAGTCCAAGAGATCCTTAGCATTCTTCTATAATACTTCGTCCCGAACTGCAAACTTCATCCGTCGTGTAACGTAAAACAGATATAAACTAATTACATAAGTAACTGTTTTCACGATTAGCTGGTAATCTTGAAACGAGTAACTTTATGCCAGGACCCCGGTGTACATCAGTTATAAGTATGATACGTTGAATAGAAAAGAAAAAAGGTCTACGGCTCTGGCAAAACATAGCATAGACAGGCCATAAATTTAATTTTGAGCAACCGAAAATATTAACTCGCGAAGGTAACCATCATAAAAGATATATATGTATGAAGGAAATTATTCATATTACGGATAACCCAACAACAAGCGATATACCGGGTGTCCCAGAATTTCCTTGACACGTGATATTTTCCTAACGAAAAACGGTTTAAGCAAGAACTGAGTGGTACTTTCGAAGGCACTACGATAATTAAATTCAAGTAAAGAATTTATTTTTCCAGGCAAAAGAACAGGCTAGGGGTGGATTGCAGGGGTTTAAGTAAGAAAAAAATAGGTCATTCACTACCCTTGAAAAACCCACTTACTTTTCTTTTTTATCCGTTTTTGTTACAAAAATATCAGGCGTCAAACAAATTAACATTTCATTTGCCTTATGCTTATGATTTTACGGAAAAAATAAGTTTGCATATAAAATTAAAGGTACCACAAGATTTTAAATAAAATGGGGATATCATTTATGTAGGAAATCCTATGGGGTGCTATTTGAAAAAAAAAGTTGGGGGTGAGTTTAAGGGGTTGACGTACAAAAAAAAAATATTTTGAATGCATGGTATGATAGACCCTATAGTACCTTCAAAAGTAACACTCAGGTCTTGCCTGAACCGTTTTTCGTTACGAAAATATCACGTGTCAAGGAAATTCTGGGACACCCGGTATACAGGGTGAGTTTTTAGTAACAGATCAGTCGATAACCCCACTACTGTAAAAGATAGCTGTTCCTTACTAAAAAAATATTTCTATTTATACAGGATGACCCGTGACTACGTGGTGATGCAAACATACATTTTCCAAATGAGACTCCCTATATATTATCCCATATTTAGATTCTACTAATAATCCTCCTGCTTAAAATATAAGGTATTGTAACATTATATAGGGTACTTCACGAGTTATAACCATTTGTATATCCAAATCGTTGTCAAATGAACGTATTGTACACCAAAAGTAATGAATCAAAATTTTTTTCTTTTGCATATGAAGATAAACAATATCCTGTAGTTATAAAATTGGCTGTAAAGGAAGCGGACTACGCATATTCGTATACAGAGTAATATAGAATGCAAAATCTAGATTTTCTCTTTTTTTAAATGTAACCCCCAATATTTTATTACAGGTACCAAAACGTTGCTGTTAATATGCTCTCTTATCTTTGTATAGCACTTGTTATACCTACATCCATCAGTTTCCGAGATATTTCGATTTTTCTGTACATTTAAAATATGCCTTCTATTTGTTTACTGAAATTGATTTATTTTGAGAAAGTACTATCGAATTTGTTTTTTATTTAACGAACAACTAAATTATAAGGACATAATAGTATTTGATGAATTCAAAACTCTGAACTATCGAGATAAAATAGTCCAGTATGCTGGAACTTTCAGAACCTGCTCAATAATTACGTACTGTGTGAAAAACGAGCTTTAGAAATGAATGTTTCCATTGAAGGACGATCAGAAAGTATTTAGGCGAATCTTTGAGAAATTTCCTACTTGTCTCTACAATATATCAACTATCAACATCAATATCCAGAACATAGGCATTTCAAAGATTGAAGAATCTTTTTATTCGGATTCTGTCGGTTAATATTTCATAGACTACCTGTTAGATCTGCTTGATAATTATGTATGACGTCTATAGAATTGTTTCCTCAGCATACTTGATTTATATTATTTCGTTAATTCAGTGTTCTGACTTGATCAAATACTATTCTGACCTTATATTTTTGTATACATACTTGATTTATATTATTTCGTTAATTCAGTGTTCTGACTTGATCAAATACTATTCTGACCTTATATTTTTGTTGATCGTTAAGTACAAATAAAATTCGATAGTGCTTTCTCAAAACAAATAAATTTCATTACACAAATAGGTGTATATTTAAAATTTGCCCAAAATCAAAATATCTTAGAAACTGAGGAATTTAGGTATAACAGGTGCTACACAAAGATGAAAGAGCATATTAAAAGAAATTCTTTGGTATACTAAAATGTTGGGGGTTATATTTAAAAAAAAGAGAGAATCTAGATTTTGCATTCTACATCACCCTGTATATGAATATGCGTCGTCGGATTATTTTACAGCCGATTTCAAACCCAGAGGATATTTTTTATCTTCTCATGTAACAAAAATAATTTTTGATTCGTTAATTTTCAATATACAGTAGGTTCATTTGACAGCGATTTGAATATAAAAATTGTCATAACTGTTAAAATACCCTGTAAGATGTTAAAATACCTTATACTGGAAGAAGGGGGTTATTGGTAGAATCTATATATGGGATAACATATAGCGGGTCTTATTTAACAAAAAAATATGTTTGCATCACCGCGTAGTTATAGATCACCCTGTATAAATAAAAATATTTTCTAAGCAAGGAGCATGTGCTTAGCTACAACTTTTGTGTACAACTTTTTTGCTATTTTCTGCAGTAGTGGAGTTATCGACCGATCCAGTACTAAAAACTCACCCTGTATAATATTTTAATAAAGAAGGGTTTCTGCATCTTGTAATAATTCTAACAAACCATATCTACCTATATACATAAAAAAGCTTTGACTACTATTGTCCTACAATCTTTTACCATCACTTCTATATTTTATGACATCCTAAACACGCCCTACAGGTCATTCAGCTCTCGCAACCCGTAGAGGCTGCTTCACAAAAACAAATTTACAGAAATGTAACCGACATCTAGTATAATTGTAAGTAGGTTTGTTACCTAGTATTATTATCCATAGTCAATTCAATTCATGTATATTTATTCCTTCAATCTACCAAAATAAGAACACTAACTTTTTATTTCAAATTTGATATAAACATTCATAGCTAGTTATATTGCTACTTTAATATACAGGTTTTAATTTTTTATTTTTATTTTTTTTTATTATATACCTACATACAATTTTTAATCATTTATAGACACCTGAAGATGGTTTGGATACAATAAATCGAAACGTAGTGAATAACAAGTTTAGTTTTAATGTTTGACCAAATCCACAAAAACAGCCATAATTTATAAGTCACGGTCACTAAAAAAATAAATTCAAATTGGAACCAAGATAAAAGTGAACCGCCATGTGCGTGGGTATATCTAATATCACAATATTACACATAATATAAAGCATAATAATTTATGGGCTACTGCATTTTTTTATTTGATAGACCACAATGGGTGACGCCCATCGAGGCGCAAATAAACGGACAACGTTTCATTACGATGGGTGCACCGGCTGCCGGCAGTGTATTGATATATATATTGCAAATCTTGGATGGCCTTCTGGTGGATGTCGACCCAAATTCGGTAATTGCGACCCATAGAATAATCGAAGCATTCAAATTTGGTTACGGTGCTAGAACACGTCTTGGAGATCCATATTTCTATGACAAGAGTCACAAAGAGGTCAGTATTATTTTGCTGTATTCTGATCGTCTCAGTGTCGTAGATACAGGGGGAGATCAGGGAGATGTATCACACCCCCCGAACTAAGATTAAATATAATTTAAAAAACTAAGAATACGCTTTTAAGGCACATCGAACTAAAAAGTTAAAAATAATACTTAAAATAAGCTTAAACCAAAAATGAAAGAAAAATACTAGTATTATTGTGAAAAAACGTCGGGTGCTCTATTCAATAATCAGGCACCCAGCGCACACGCTTTTTTCACAATAATGCTAGTATTCTGGTTCATTAATGCTTTAAGCTCATTTTGAAGATTATTTTTAACTTTTTAAGTGCTGACATCTTGTAAAGAATTTTTATAACCTTGCCTCATTACTCTAGTTTGTTTGCATCTTTCTGCTACGTTTAGGTTGTAAAAATGATAAACACTCGATTCGACTGAAAATTTGAAATAAAATGAAAACTAAAAAAGACTGATATTGACAATCCTACATTTTTGGAAAGGTTGTCAGATATTCAGATTGTATAAACAAATTAGACATTCCCGTTTGAAATAATCAAGTTACCTGTGATTGAAGTTCCCTTAATTAATCTACTGATTTCTCCAAGTACGAAAAGAATTAGAACATACGAATATGCAAATGTGGCCGTCCCATTCGTCGGGTCTCAGGGCATGCGGACTGACTCGCGTGCGACTTTGAGCGCGCATCATCATCATCATAGTCACAATGTCTTAACAGACATGTTGTGATGAACTCGTAAAATGCATTAAGTCGGAGCTAGAGTATTGCCGACACGAATATTATCAATAGTTTTGTTTGAGCACTGTAGCTCGCCATCGTTCGCTGGTTGTTGTCAGTTTAGTGGCGCTCTTGTTTCGTCGTATCCATCCAGCGTGTAGGGGGACGGCCACGGCGCCGCCCACTCGGGGCATGACCCTGAACTACAAGTTTCTCCATATTATCGCTTCTGTGTATATGTCCGAAGAATGTAAGCATTCTTGTCGACACAATGGAGGATAGTCTCTTTGGATTGCCGATCTCATCCAGTATGGAAACGTTAGTTCGATGGGCGGTATAAGGAACTCTCAGCATTCTCCTCCATGTCCACATTTCAAAAGCATCTATCCGAGCTCGATCTGCCTTTTTAACAGTCCAAGTTTCCGAGGCATACAAAAATATGGAGAACACAAGAGACTGAACCAGCGACATTTTTGTAGCTTTTGTGATGTTATGGTCACGCCATTATATGTTAGTAAGCTTTGTCATGGCCACACGTGATGCCTGTTGAATGCGCCGTCGAATATCATTTTCACAGCTACCCGAATTGTCGATCAAACAACCGAAGTATACAAAACTGAACTACTTCACAACGGCCTATTGACTTTATTTCTCGATAAATAGCATGCTCTCTATCTACGATCATAACCTTGGTCTTATTGTAGTTAATACCAAGACCATACGCTGCACTATGTTGTTCTAAGATGTTTAATAGAGCTACTAGTTCTTCCTGAGAAGCTGCAATAAGGGTTGTATCGTCAGCAAATCTTAAGTTAGATATTTTGCTTCCGCCAATAGTTACACGCATGGGCGCGCATGGGTCAAGCCAAATCTTGTGGAGCGAGTTGAGAACTTCAGAGTACTTCAACACTTAAAACTCACCCTCAACTTTTGTTTTTCAGTTAACACCAGAGTTTTTTCTACAGAAATTATGTCCTTACATTATTTAAAATTTTTCAGTACCTTTGATTTCATACGCAAACTTATTTTTTTCGTAAAACCATAAGCATGACATAAATAAAATAAGAATTTGCTTGACGCAAAAAACGGATAAAAACAAAGCTGATTAGGTTTTTAAGGGCACTGAATGGCCTATAGTTAGTGGCGGCTGGTGAGGTAGTGCCACAGTGCCATGCCACTACCTTAATTTTCGACAAAAGCATATTTATCTATCTCTTAAACTTTTCTTATTCTATGTTAGTTTCCAACGACTTTTTCTGTTTTATATGAAATGGCAATATTGCCTCAGCGCATAAATGCTTGCGCCAGGCAACACGTGGCATCGTGGCGTTTGCCGTTTCTTATAAGGCACCAACAGAGTGAGAGAAATCTGATCACAAACGCTTATGAGTGACAGAGATAACGCTATGCTGGACGTTTGGATAGATTTTAAATACGAAAATCGGAAGTAGATCATGCCAGGCACATTACCCATATTTCCATTCATGGTTCACTATTTTTGTTTTGTTTTAGCAGTTTCGATTTGTTTATGTTTGACGCTGATGTCGACTTTGAAATTTAGATCTTATTAGTTTGAGTGAGTTGTGCGCTGTTTTCGGGTCGGTATCTCTTTTGTGTTAAAATATATCATTGTGAAGAAGTTAACAAACTATTTTGTTTTGTGTGTGTTCTATTTGGAGGCGATGACGCTTGGACGAAAAAAGGCACGGATGATCTTATTTATATATGGGAGAAAATGAAGACCCATGAAAAATCTAAAACGCATATGAATAATGATTTTAGTTTATGGATGCTGGGTAAGTCGAACATAAAGACTCAGTTAAATTCGGCTTATCGGCTATAGTTATAAATATGTTTTTTTCAATTTTATATTGGTTTGAAATTTTGGGCGTCATTCTGGAACTACCTCTTTAAGTTGCCACGAGCCGCCACTGCTTAAAATACATGCTTTCGAAAACAAATCTCTTTTTTATGCTTTTTTATTACGAAAATATTACGCCTCAAACAAATTTAATGATCATTTCATTTATTTTATGTTAATGAATTTACGAAAAAAAATTAATTTGTGTATGTGTATAATGACCTCACTAATGTAGTAAAAGTTGTGGGGTGCTATTTGGCAAAAAAGTAGGGGGTAAGTTTTAGAGGTTGAAGTAAAAAAATGTTTAGAAAGCATAGTATGATATGTCATTCAGTACCCTTGAAAGGCCCACTTAGTTTCCTTTTTTATCTATTTTTGTTACGAAAATAGTACGCCTCAAACAAATCCTTATTTTATTTATTTCATTTACTTTATAGTTATGACTTTAGGAAAAAAATAGGTTTTTGTATAAAATCAAAGGTACAGCAAGATTTTAAATAAAATAAGGACCTAATTGTGTAGGGAAAACTATTAGGTGCTATTTGAAAAAAACAAATTTGAGGGTGAGTTTTAAGGGTTGAAGCACAAAAAGAATGTTTTGAAAGCATGGTATCAAAAGACCCTTTAGTACTTTCGAACATTACACCCAGTTTTCGTGTGAACATTTTTTTGTTACGAAAATATCACGTGTCAAGGAAACTCGGGGACACCCTGTATATGATACATAAATTCACACTAAAATTCACGAAGGTATCCAAATATGCCATAATATACAGGGTGTTCCAATAAGCGCGCGGTGCTCTCTAGCGGCCACACCGTTTCAAGTAGAAGAAAATGTCTTAAATAAAAAACGTTTCTTCTCAAATGCTCTACATTTAGAAAATAATTTCGAAGATGGATAACTTCCGGATATACCGGAAGTAGCTATCAACTTCCTTATTTTGAATGGAATACCCTGTATATTATTACATTTTTGAATTCAGCATAGATTTTTAGGTCCAGTTTGTTAACCATTGTTTATATCTACGAAGCCTATTTTCGGAGTTATTCAGCAATTTTTACAAAATTTGACGTCTGTAGTACTTTACAAGAAACGTTAATATCTCGGAAACTAAACGCGAAAGAAAGATGCGGTTTTCGGTTTTGAAACAAGCGAGGAACGGATTTGCGTTTCAGTAAGATCGTTGTTTCAAAAGAACATTAATTCAATACTCTAGCAATTTTCAAATTTGAAAAGTTAAAAACGTTAAAAACTTTTTTTTTCAAATGGGATGGTGTGATAAGTTTCACATCGGTGGATGCGAAACTAGACAGATGTGGTTTTATCTTTGATGGTTTTTAAGATATTTACGGTTTTGTAATTATTGCGTAGGAACTGGAAAAATCGTAGGTGGCGTGGCTCGCAGACGAAACATTGGCAGGAAACCTTTCATCCAAAGTGTTTCGACCTCTAATACTAAAATGTGCT
This sequence comes from Callosobruchus maculatus, assembly GCA_951848785.1. Taxonomy (NCBI): domain Eukaryota; kingdom Metazoa; phylum Arthropoda; class Insecta; order Coleoptera; family Chrysomelidae; genus Callosobruchus; species Callosobruchus maculatus. Next base: position 4,883,898 of record CATOUR010000026.1, on the reverse strand, counting down.
ATCGCTCCATCTAACTCTAACCACATTATTCTCAAAAACTCCAGTGGTGAATTTTTCAACTGGTTTTCCAAATTTTCATTTAGAAAATTTTGGAAAACATTAGTTTATTATGCGGTTTCCAATAATACCACCCCAAATGCTTAGACTCAATGCTGGTTGTCAACAAAATTCTCAAAATTTGGATTTACGTGGGCATAAAATATGAGAGGAGGAAACATGTAGTAGTAATACAGAAGATAGTCAGTTTGACATTATCGCAATTATAGTGGAAGATCCGCATAGCAGTGCTACAGCAGAAATTAGTCGCTATTTAGGCATTGGTCAAACATCTGTGAACATGATCTTAACGGAGTACATATAGCATCCTTATCACGTGCAGCTAAATCAAGCAATTAAAAGACAAGACTTAAACTGTATTAATTTCTGTAACTGGAGTCGTGCTCGAGTCCAAGAAGATGCACTCCTTTTCAACAGTGTGTTTTTTACGAATGAAGCTACATTTCTTATGAAATTCTTTCATTTTCTTTTTTATAAAATGTAGCTACAGCATTATCATTAACGGCCATGTAAAACTGGTATAATTTACATTTTTATACCGACATAAATCCAAATTTTGAGAGGCTTGTTGACAACCAGCATGGGGCCTAAGCATTTGGAGTGGTATTATTGGAAACCGTATATTAAACTAGTGTTTTCTAAAATTTTCTAAATGAAAATTTGGAAAACCCGATGGAAAATTTACCACTGGTGTTTTTAAGAATAGTGTGGTTACAGGTAGATACAGCGAAAGCACATTTTAGTATTAGAGACCGAAACACTTTGGATAAAAGGTTTCCTGCCAATTGTTTCGTCTGCGAGCCACGCCACCTGCGATTTTTCCAATTCCTACGCAATAATTACAAAACCGTAAATATCCTAGAAACCATCAAAGATAGAACCACATGTGCATAGATAAAAGTGGAAGAGAATTTAGTTTCGCATCCACCGATGTGAAACTTATCATACCATCCCATTTTAAAAAAAAGTGTTAAACGTTTTTAACTTTTCAAATTTGAAAATTGCTAGTCTATTGAATTAATGTTCTTTTGAAACAACGATCTTACTGAAACAAAAATACGTTCCTGGCTTGTTTCAAAACCGAAAACCGCATCTTTCTATCGCAATTATAGTTTCCGAGATATAACGTTTCTTGTAAAGTAGGGTAAAGTCGGGTAAATTGTACCACATTGCACACTTTATCAAATATCTCGCTATTGACTTGATTTGAATTCAACAAAACTATAAATTAGAGTTACTTAACATGTTCCTATCAAATTCCATAATAGAAAACTTACATAAAGACTGACAGTTTGACATAATAAATGTTTTTTTAAAATGTTGCAAACGGTACAATCTACCCAACTGGTTCGTTAAATTGTACCACCCGGTTCGGTAAATTGTACCATGGCAAAATGCATTAGACGATCACAAATTAGGAACCCATTTGGGTAAAACAAAATATTGTCGTAGCAAATAACTAATACTCAATAGGTACTAATTTAACTCAAACACAGAAGTCACAAATGTAGTCCCATCGACTGGGAAACGAAGCACAGCTTTCATGCACCGAATTTGCACAAAATTTCCAGTTTTATAGTTTCTTATTGCTGCCTTCATATGTTGCTCTGACCGTTGGCAGTATTTTGTACCCTTGAGAGGCGTGACTGAAAAAAATACTGGAATTTGGTAAATTGTACCGGTACGATTTAACAAACTAGGTGGTAGTCCGAATTAGCAAACCGATATTATTGACACAAATTCGTTTATTTCTTTTAAAAAAGTCAGGTTAGGGTAAATATAAATCGCCTAAACTATTTCCAAATGTCCAATAATTACGAAGAACGCCACCCCAACTACCAAAAACAGATCATTCGGATACAAAGGCTTATCTAAGGTTGTATAATACTTACTGCGTAAAGTCGTTTTTCAGAAAAACACAAATTTTAAGTTTCACGAGAGACCGCTGTTTACGCGTCCTGGTAACTAATGTTTTGACAACAAGAGGTATCAAAAGAGCAAACTAGATGACGTTAGAGGCTTACAATTTAATAAATATTGAGGTGGTACAATTTAACAGCTGGTACAATATACTCGACTTTACCCTACTACAAATTTTGTAAAAATTGCTGAATAACTCCAAAAATCGGCTTCGTATACATAAATAATGGTTAACAAAACTGGACCTGAAAATCGATGCTGAATGCAAAAACGTAATAATATACAAGGTGTTCCATTTGAAATTAGGAAGTTGATGCCTACTTCCGGTATATCTGTAAGTCCGCCATCTTTGAAATTACTGTCTAAATGTAACGTTTTTTATTCCAAACATTTTCGTCTAACTTAAGCGGTATGGCCGCTAGAGAGCACCGCGCGCTTATTGGACCACCCTGTATAAGGGGTTCTATTGAAAAAAATGTAAGTTTGATATGAATCACTCTGTATAGACGTCAAAATTTAAGTGAAAACATTTTAAGCTTATATACCATGATCAGGTGACAGATTTTTAAAATTCGTTTTAGTAAACCCACAATCCTTCGTCCACTCACTATTGCCCCACTCTGTATAGCCAGTCGTAAATTGTTTACCAATTATAAACTGTACGATTGCGTCTGATTTTTTTTCAGTTTGAAAGTCATATGATATCCAAAGAATTCGCTAAAAGAGCGCAAGCCAAGATGAGTGATGGCACAACAAGTACAGATCCTTTATATTATGATGCAGAATTATCTTACCAATTAGACCACGGAACTGCAGCACTTTTATTCTTGGCAGAGAACGGAGATGCAATTTCCATTACCAGTACCGTCAATTTCTAGTAAGTTTTAAAGGGTAAGCGTACAAACATATAATAGGGATGTCCCAAAAGTCATATTTTTTTTCAAAAATTTATTGGATCCAATAATTTTACAAAGTGGCTGGTAAGCCCCCTGGAAAACCTCGGCAGGCATCTTGTTTAAAATCGTTGTCACAACATTTTGGCTATCCTGAATGATTGTAAGTAGAAAACAACATGCCAACCATGTGTAATATATCTTCCTTTGGTACACACTGCACCAACTGGGGGCTTAGGGGAGCCCTGAGTAAAACCACTTCATACTTGAAACGTGATGTAAATCGATCTTCCTCGTTACAAACTACAGATGTATCTTATATCTAACCCACATCCTATTGACATACTTAACACACTCATTCTATTTATAAACAATCTTAGTTAAACAAATATACGCTTATTTTCCAATATCTCACGTCCCAAACTGGTAACCTCCTTACTAAGTGGAGCAATACAATATACTGGTTGTTACCAGTTCCCTTCATTTTACTAATCTACAACACGGCCCTTAATCTATTAAAAATATACATATATACATATCACACATGAACCTTTCATATATTTTTTTTATGGTCGGCCTCCCGCAAAGGCTATGGCGCTGTAGAAGCGCTGCGAGAGGATAAGTATCGGTTCACGTTAAATTTGAAACGCTGCAGGTTGTAGCCGTCGGGAAACAAATTCCCCGGCAGCTGATTCCACAGCGTCGAAGTTCTCCAAAAGAAGGAACGCTGGAGGAGACTGGTCCGGGAAGTAAGGACCTCGACCTGGTAAGGATGAGCTCGCAGAGCTTCTCTAGTGTTCCTGGTTCGGACGGCCTGTGGTGTTATTATCTGAGAGAGCTCACTCGAACATCTTCCGTGATAGATTCTGTAAAACAGGGATAGGTCAGCCACCCTCCTTCGATGTTCCAGGCTGTGGAGGTCCTTTGTGAGGTTAGGCGTATCGACTAGTCTAATCGCTCTTCTCTGGATAGTGTCCAGAAGCTTTAGAGAGTGCTTCGGAGCGCATCCCCATACATGGGAGCAATACTCCAGCGATGATCGTATCTGTGCCTTGTAGAGCAGCAGCAGTTGCTCTGGTATATACAACTTCCTACAGCGGAACAAAACTCCAAGCTTCTGGGATGCCGTTTTAGCAATGCTGACGACGTGGTCGTGCCAGGACATATTATTGTTGATGTTCATTCCCAAAAGCTTGACGGAAGGTGATTCGACTATGGGGTGACCCTCCGTTTCCGTGGTTGGTAAGCCATCGTGAGACTTCTTTGTAAGTGTTGTTGCCTGAGTTTTTTGTACGTTGAACTGTACTTTATTTGCTAATCCCCATTCGAAAATTGCTTTGATATCTGCGTTGATCTGTGAGGCATGCTGCTGTCGCCGACGTACCGTCTCCTGGGATGATAGTGGCTTGCCTGGTTCCATGCACGACACTAATGTACTGTCATCTGCGAAGCTGCAGATTGGATTGTATGTTATTTCCAGCAGCTCGTTGATGTACAGCAGAAACAGTGTAGGGGATAGGGCAGATCTCTGAGCAACACCGGCGTTTATTGAAAATACGTCTGATGAACAGCCCTCGACTACAACAAACAGAGATCGGCCGTTCAAAAAGCTATTCAGCCACTGGCGCAGGCCAGGTGGTAGTCCACAAGCAGCAAGCTTGACCAGAAGTCCGTCGAAAGCTTTCGATATATCAAGTGCAACAACACGGGATTCGCCATGATTGTCTATTGCTCTGTTCCACAAGTGAGTGATGTAGGCAAGGAGGTCACCTGTAGACCTGTGCTTACGGAAGCCATACTGGTGATCATTTATGATGTTATTGTTGTCCAGGTATTTCAGGAGCTGTGTGTTAATGACAGTCTCCATAACCTTAAATAAATTCAAATCTCTGGGTTCAACACTAAATGCAAGATGGAACTATACTGAAAGGACAATCACTAGATGGATTGGAAATATGCTAAGCAACCGAAAGGCAAAAGAGTCCCTATGTGGTGTTACACGGGAGGTAAAGACGCAAAGAGGGTGTCCGCAAGGTGGCGTGCTGTCACCGAGACTGTGGAATCTGGTAGTCGATAGCCTCCTACTAACACTAAACGAAGAAGAGATGTATGCCCAAGGATATACTGATGACATTGTTATCCTAGTAAGAGGTAAACACATGGGAACCGAAACCTGTCTGGAATTAATGCAGAGGGCATTATCGCCGGCGGAGAGATGGTTGAAATGCATCATGGTGCCATTTACGAAACAACGTTTTAAACTTTTACACCTTAAAAGTAGGCGTATATAAGCCCCCCGAAACCCGCCAAGCATACAGTTTTGACGTCTGGAAAGAGGCTGAAGTATAGTTGTCAAAAATATAGTACTGAATAAAATTAGCAGCGACATCAAAATGTAATCTAATAATAAACCAAATAGGACAACTTTAACGATCATAGATGTCTGATTAGGAAATACAACTTGGTTTCTTTGCTTCAATTCAGTGGCGGCTGGTGAGGTAGTGCCAGAGTGCCATGGCACTACCTTAATTTTAGACAAAAACATATTTATCTATTTGAAAAATCCACATGCGGATGTAAGCATGATAGTAAAAACAATAATTAACTGTCTCTTAAACTTTTCTTATTCTATGTTAGTTTCCAACGACTTTTTCTGTTTTATATGAAATGGCAATAGCGCCTCAGCGCAGAAATGCTTGCACCAGGCAACACGTGGCATCGTGGCAACTCACACGATGAGAGCTGACGACGCGGCGCGACGACGAGGGCGAGATGAGACACAGTCGCCAGGTCTAGTGAAATTACACTAGATCTAGTGATTTTTTCTGTAATTTAGTGATTTAGTGAAAACGTTTATAAAAATGTCATATTCTAGTGATTTTTTCACACTGACATATTGCGTCACACATTTTATAATTTTTACTATATTGCACTTATAACACGGCATGCATGTTTGCTTGATTACAATTTTTTAATACGAATCTGTTTTAAATGAAAACTTGAATTTTTCTATTAAAATTATGCAATTTTGAGACCCTATACCGAAGTTTTGGTTAACCTGACCTATCGCTTTTTGTTTTTGCCGAATTCTCTGTTGAAACTTTTTACTCAAGAAAGTCATTATGCTATTACAGATTAAATGCAATCTTACTGCCTGCGTTTACCACATTTACAACAAATTTGTGGTACCAATGGATAACTAGAAAGATGGGAATGTTGTTACCGCAAAATGCACAGTTAATTACTTGTTGCCTTTTTAAGATAAATTAATTTTTTTGTAACGTTTCTTGAATTCACTGTTCAACATTTGCTGATTTTGACACTAACTATCTCGCGAAGTGTTCATACATGATCACTATCTTTCAATCCATAATGACGTAATAGTAATTTTGTAAGGGCTTATAGGTACCAAAACTTCCAAAATCCGACAATAACATTTTGTTTCATTAGTTCTCGTTTCGAGGTCTGCATTTTAATGAAAACCTCTAAAATTCTATTTATCTTGGTAACTGTTCAGTTGTTACTCTGAGGAAACTATTAGGATTGGACATGGTCAATTTATTAGCTTACCACCTCCCCAAATGAATGTATCGAATTACCAATCATAGTTGAAGTTGATTTTTACATATGTACTAAATATATGTATTTCGGCATTTTCATTTACAGTATAGATTACATTATAGATTTTAAATACGAAAATCCGAAGTAGATCGTGCCAGGCACGTTACCCATATTTCCATTCATGGTTCACTATGTTTGCTTTGTTTCAACAGTTTCAATCTGTTTATGTTTGATGCTGATGTCGGCTTTTCTCGTTAAAGGTTTGAAATATAGATCTTGTTAGTTTGAATGAGTTGTGCGCTGTTTTCGGATCGGTAATATCGGTATCTCTTTTGTGTGTAATTAAAATATATCATTGGAGCGAAAATGAATAAAATTGGCGCATTAATAAACTCATTTAGTAATCTTCCGGTGGAAGAAAAACTGCAGATTAAGGAATTAGGACATCCAACACCTGATTTAAAGAATGAAAAACTCATTGGTAGTGGACAGAACTCGCGTTGTCGTAAATTTAATAAAACTAGGTACAGTACAAGTGCCGACGAATTCACGCACCATTTAAATATTTTTCTTAAGCAAAAAACAAATTCTGATATAAATGTTGTAGTGGGGGATATTAATATAGATATACTCAGCGATTCGGTGATCTCGAATAACTATTTAAATGTCTTAAGCGAAAACAGCTATATTTCTGCGATTAATGACTTTACAAGAGTGGAGGGGAGCTCTAGCAGTTGTATTGATCATATTTTTATCAAGAGTAAGGAATCATTGCATAAGTTCAGTCCCATATTGCTCAAATATAAAATAACTGACCATTATCCTACAATATTGCACTACTTAATACCTGACAAAACAACAAGTATATCTGAAAACAAGGTACGATATAGAACTTATATAAATTATAACAAACTAAATGATCTGCTTCTGGCTGAGAACTGGGAGAAGGTATACAAAAACAAAAACATAGATTTGTCGATTGATTGCTTTATCGAGACTTTGAAAAATAGTATATATAGATCTAGCTCAAAAATCAAACTCAAAAGATGGGAAATACACAGGAAGAAATGGATAACCAATGGTTTAGTAAAATCTATAAAATATAAAGAAGAACTACATGGAAAAATGAAAAAGTCTCCAGGTGATAAACAGATATTGAATGACTACAAACGATACAGAAATACACTTAATAACTTAATAAAAAAGGCGAAAGAGCAATATTACATGACCAAGATACAAGAAAATAAAGCAGACAGCTCAAACTTGTGGAAACATGTCAAAGACGCTACGGGTAGAAATATGGAGAATAAAGAAATCACATCACTGTTACTTAAATCTGGAGAAAAGACGTATGATAAAGAGAAGATTGTAGAAGAGTTCGCTGATTATTTTACAAATGTGGGAAAAGAACTTGTTGCGGAAGCCAAAAGGAAAGTGGGTAGTTTTCAAATGAAAAGTAGAAACGTAATGTCTAATTCATTTGCACTGTTACCAACAACTCAAATAGAGGTAGAAAGTGTAATAAAACAATTAAGAAACAAGAAATCACCGGGACAAGACAATTTGTATACAGAGACGATCAAAAAGGTATCAGGTCATATATCTAAGCCATTAACATACTTATTTAATCTATCCATAGAATGTGGGAGATTTCCAGAAGCCCTAAAAACAGCTGTTGTAATCCCAATATTTAAAAAAGGAGATAAACTTGATCCATGTAATTATAGACCCATATCAATTTTATCTTGCTTGTCAAAAATATTTGAAAAACTATTGAAAGAAAGAATATGGAACTATGTGAAAAAACATGGTCTTATATCAGAACATCAATTTGGATTCAAGGAAGGTAAAGGTACAGATGACGCTATGTTGGAAGTGATGCAAAAAGTATACATGTCTGTTGACAACAAAACACCTGCTATGTGTGTTTTTGTAGATCTAGCAAAAGCGTTCGATACAATTGATCACGAGCATTTGTTAGATACACTTGAATGTATTGGATTCAGAGGAAAGGTGCATTCCTTATTAGAAAGTTATTTGACTGGTCGTTTTCAAGTGATTAAGGTTAATGACATTGTGAGCAAGAAAAGAACGATAATATGTGGAGTACCTCAAGGTTCAGTGCTAGGCCCACTTCTGTTTACCCTATATATGAACGATATTTTTTCATTGCAATGTTCTGGTAAGGTCGTTAGTTTTGCGGACGACACCGCAATTGTCTATACATCTGCTACGTGGGAAGCTTTAAAAAATGAAGCAGAAAAAGACCTCAAAATAATCTTTAACTTTCTGCAATCTAAGCTGCTCACAGTTAACTTTTCAAAAACATATTACATACCATTCACAAGTTATTCGAGTAACCTCCCTGATATGAAGCCACTAAACATTTCACTAACAGACAAAGCTGTAGAAATCTCACCTAAATCTTATATTAAATACCTAGGAGTGTATGTTGACTGCCATCTACGTTGGGATGTACATATTAAAAATATAGTCATTAAATTGCGAAGCTTATTGGGTACATTCAAACTGTGTAAAGGCTTCTGCAATCTCACCCAGTTGAAAATATTATACAATGCTTTAGTACAATCACATATATATTACGGTATTGTAATATGGGGAGGGGCAGCCAATTGTTATCTTAAGAAATTGGAAATTGTACAGAAATGGATTTTAAAAATTATATATGACAAAAACATTACATACCCAACTGATCTATTATACAACGAAAGTGGAGTATTTGATCCAAAACAACTCTATTGTAAAAGTATGCTTCTCAAGTTTTATAAAGACAGAAATTCAATCCCTATAGTGTACCACAGATATACAACTAGGTTTAGAGATGCTAAGAATATAGAGGTACCGCTAATGAATAAACTAGCAGGCCAAAGCTGTTTTCTCTATCTATACCCAAAAGTTTACAATAGTCTGCCTGCAAGAATAAAATCTATTAATTCATTCAATATATTTAAATATGAAGTAAAAAAGTGGTTGGCTACCGAGGACCGATCAACGATTTTTAATATATTAAACATTAGATAAAGATATTTAAATCAGTTTTTTCTATATTGCTTAATAACATTTTTGGTGGTATTGCTGAGTTTCATATACATCTAAATAAAATACATATTATGTATGTGGGTAAATGCAGATTGTATTGCGCTGTGGTGTGTATGTCTAAAAACGTGTGGTTGTATATGCGCATGAGCACGTGTGTGTCTGTGATTTTACGAAACAAATTTTGTCCACGCACAAGTATTTTACTTATGTGGTCAACTTTATGTTCGTTCTTCATCTTATGCACATTTGCTATGTTCAATTGTATTTTAATTTGATGAGGAATAAACATTATTATTATTATTATTATTTATGATAAAAACAATTGGATACGTGACGTGTTAACAAACTGTTTCGTTTTGTGTGTGTTCTATTTGGAGGCTATGACACTTGGGCGAAAAACGACACGGATGATCTTATTCATATATGGGAGAAAATGAAGACCCATGAAAAATCTAAAGTGCATATGAATAATGTTCTCAGTTTATCGATGCTTGATAAATCAAACATACAGACTCAGTTAAATTCGGCTTATCGCTTAGTTATAAGTATTTTTTTTCAATTTTATATTGGTTTGAATTTTTGGCTGTCATTCTGGCACTACCTCTCTAAGTTGAAATGAGCCGCCACTACTTCAGTTTAGAATTATTACCAATAAAAATAGAAATTTACATTTCTAATATGCATATGTGTTATATATAAGTATTTTCGTTATTATTAGTGCATTGTTATATTTAGGTTAGGATTATAATACGCCAATATTATAACGTATGAAATAAACTTTAATTTTTCCGATGGGCCTTCCTCTCCCCCGAAATTGATTTCTATATACGCCACTGCGATACAGATACCATAAAACCTATAATTCTACACGACGCTATTCCACCCATTTTTACTGTGTAGTGCGATTTTTGAAAAGCATTGACTCAAAAAATATTAGATAAGTTTATATCGAAAATAATAATAATTATAAAAAATAAAAAAATATGTTTTGAACCTCACTGTATTTTATAAATTATATTTCCAGCTTTGGTGCGGGGTTTATGGGAGAAAGCACGGGTATAATACCCAACGACCAAATGGATGATTTCAGTAAACCACACGGGGCCAATGGTTTTGGCCTTGCATCTTCACCTACCAATTATATAGCACCTGGTAAAAGACCTCAATCATCCATGACTCCAACCATAATCGTGAATCAAGATGGAGATGTTGAAATGATTATTGCAGCAGCAGGAGGAAGCAGGATTACATCTACTGTAGCAACTGTAACGTATTGATATTTACATCCCAACAAAAAGATTGTTCGGCCTAGTAACTTAAGAAACACTTCCCAGGTAGCACGTAGTCAGATTCTGGGGAACAGGCATGCACCCACACTTCCTCAACCGGAACGCTATAATCGCCCAAATAGGGAGGACTGGAAAAATTCAGTCACTATTGTTTCGCCAGATGTAGCGAGTTAGGCGATACAGTCCTTCTCACCATACAAATCTCCTGGAGAGGATGTCATATTTCCTGCTCTTCTGCAAAGAGGGCAGGGCATAATAATAACCGTCCATGTGACGATCTTTAGACCAAGCCTTTGGAGTTGTGTTCCGCTAGGGTGTACGTTAGGATGAAGAACTGTCTTCATACAGAAGTCAGGTAGAGTGGATACGGCTCTACCCAATTACTTTGCGATGACCAGGTCAAACCTACGTCTCATAGTAGGATTCCTGGCTGGCCATTGTCAACTCAGGAAACTCTTCCGCATTATGGGGTTAAGTGACACACCGATCTGTAGAATGTGTGAAAGCGAAGACAAAACTGTGAAACACGTCTATGTGAGTGCCCGGAGTTATCTTCAATTAGAGAGTGTGCGTTCGGCAAGCCTTGGCCAACACCTGCCCACATAAGGAAGATGTCTCCTAGCGAGTTGTCCACCTTCCTAAAATTGGCAGGATGGATGATGACCTGAATAAACAACTCCGGGGGGGGGGGAGTATGCACAATGGACCAGTTTTTTGTGTATCATGGATCAACAATCACAACACGCATAATAAGCGTTGAGCCAGGTGGTCAAAAATGGACGATTTGGTTTCCTTTCTGGGGAGTAAGTAGTATCGGATATCAGCCGATACTTGATAATAGGGAACTTACAGTGGTCGTAATTTTGGATTAAGATAATGTCTAGAGGAAAGAAGAACGTATTCAGAGGCTGTCTATAATAAAACCTCCATTCTTGATGCTCTTCAGATGAAGAAATTTGGAATTATAATTTAGGGTTTTTTCAAATTTTTACACGTGACTGAAAACGGGCGCTGACGTCACAAGGTAGTACAATAATCGACATTATTAAACCCATCTCTAACTATAAATGCCAACCCCAAAAAGCACAAAACAACATGTTGTTCTGTGACACAGAAACACAAGGTAGATTTTGTTTACGTCAATTTTGTGTCAGTATCCCATTTTGATTTGTGATTTTGACGCCTGATGCCTGATGTATAACGCTAACCTCAATTAAAATATGGCGTCAAGTCGTCAAGTGTCGTAACCAAAATTGTCGACCAAAAAGTGTTTATGATAACTCAAATCCCATCACTATAATGTCTTGTGACGTCAGAGGTTGTTTTCGCGCCGTTTTCACTAGTTCAAATTTAGAGTTGGAATAAGTCTCACAAGCAACTTAAAAAAACGAAAACTTCTATTTTATGATGTTTAACACCTTATAATGAATGCTTTAGAGCAATATTTTTTTGGGTGCAAGGACCCTATTTCCGATACTGACCGACACCTAAATTTTCAGATACAAATGCATCTGATATCAGATACTCGTCGTTTTCCGAATATCTTTCCATTAACTAAGGGAATCGAAATTATTGTGACCTATTATTTAGAGGAAGAACACGTAAAATCACTCGCAAATAAATTATTACTAGGGCTGAAGAATCGCTTCAATTTCATCAAAGAAAATAATATACAGGGTTCAATGTAATTCGACGTATTCCTGTTGGTGCATGATACAAGAGCAAAATGCAACAAATTTTGCTTAATATAAGGGACAACAATCAATATAGTATTTGATTTCTTTCAATTTTAACGGAATTCTAATAATTACCCAATATCTGACATTTTTGTCTAAATAATGAAAGACGTTCACTTATTTTTGTTCAATACCCTTACACTAATTCAATAACATCATAAATAGATGAAAAGGTACGATACTACGATAAAAAAACTGATATTGAGAAAAATAAAATAAATCTCATTTTCATTTTCGTTTCAACAGAATCATATCTAGCTCAAAATATTACCAAGACACTGCGCATACAAACCACTGGAAAAACCTACCCACAATCTCAGCTTCTCAAGTATGAACGTCGAATTGAAAACCTATACTCAGAAGCATAGCCAGGATTCAAATTCGGGGGACGCCGTCTAGTGATTGGGTCATCACCCGCCTAATATCATTATATTGCTAAATATTTTTCTGGAGGTGGTGTAATACATCATAAAGAAAGCAAAATAATTCGAGTGGCTGAACCACTTCAAACCCCTCTGGTTACACAGGGTGTCAAGCCCCTCTGGTTTTACAGCGGGTGTTTGATAAATATGCGGCAAAAATTTAAGAGGGTGATCCATTTTCAAAAAATGCTCCATTTCAAAGACACAGAATGAAAAAAATTACGACAACTACATTTTATTATTGAAAAACATGTGATAAATTGCTCAATCTACAGTAAATGTTGAGAATGACTTCCACCAGCTTGGATCCAAGCAGGCAATCTTCTCATCAGTGATTGCGGAACCCTTTTAAACACACTAATATATTATGACCGTTTGGAATGGAGCTACATCCAGGAATTATGCGAGTTTGCAAATCGTTCAAATTTTCCAATGGGGTAGCGTAAACTAGTGACTTTAATCTAGTTGTTTTAAGCCGGCGGTAGCGTGTGCTCCACCTCTCCAGTTCAATAATCTTCGTATATGTTATGTATTTAGTTAGTTAGGTAGTAAAATATTCGCAAGCAACCAAACTAAAATGTGGTGGTGGACCATAACGCATGGATGTAACTCTATTCAAAACGAACCTAGTGTGTTTGAAAATACTACCTGCTTGTATCTAAGCTGGTGGGTAAATTTGACATTTATTGTAGATTGAGCAACTTACCATGTGATTTTTTGATAGCAAAATGTAGCTGTCGCAATTTTTTTCATCCTGTTTTTAAAATGGAGCGGTTTTTCAAAACTCTTCAAAGAACAAAATATTCTCAAAATGGTTCAAAGGATCACCCTTTAAATTTTTGCTGCATGTTCACCCTGTTTAACCAGAGGGGTTTGAGACCCTCTATAACCGGAGGGGCTTGAGGTGCTTCAGCTTCTCGAATTATTTTCACTATCTTTATGATGTATTACACCCCCTCCTGAAAAGTATTTATCACTATGAGAACAATAGGTGGTCGATGACCCAACCACCAGTCTCAATCCCCGAATTAAATCCTGGCTATGCTTCTGAATTTAGGTTTTCAATTCGACATGTAGACCGTTTTGAGAAGCTGAGATCGTAGATAGAGAGGACTATAATCGAGCAATAAAGTCAGAAGGCCGTTGTGAAGTAGTTCAGTTTTGTGTATCTCGGTTCTTGAATCGACAATTCGGGTAGCTGTGAAAATGAGATTTGACGGCGCATTCAAGAGGCACGTGTGGCCATGACGAAGCTTATATGGCGTGACCATAACATCACTAAAGCTACCAAAATGTCGCTGGTTCAGTCTCATGTGTTCTCCATATTTTTGTATGCTTCGGAAACTTGGACTGTTAAAAAGGCAGATCAAGCTCGCATAGATGCTTTTGAAATATGGACGTGGAGGAGAATGCTGAGAGTTCCTTATACCGCCCATCGAACTAATGTTTCCATACTGGATGAGCTCGGTAATCCAGAGACTATCCTCCATTGTGTCGACGAGAATGCTTACTTTCTTCGGACATATACACAGAAGCGATAATAGGGAGAAACTTGTAGTTCAGGGTCATGCCCCGAGTGGGAGGCGCCGTGGCCATTCCCCTACACACGCTGGGTGGATACGACGAAACAGTTGCTGGATATAAGATTCAAGAGCGCCACTGAACTGACAGTAAATCGCGAACGATGCGATGGCGAACTACAGTTCTCAAAACTGTTGATAATATTCGTGTCGGCAATACTCTAGCTCCGACTTAATGCATTTTACGAGTTCACAACATGTCTGTTAATACAATGTGACTATGACGATGATGAGAAGCTGATATTATGGGCAAGTATTTCCAGTTGTTTGTATGCGAAGTGTCTCTGTAATATTTTGAGCTAGGTATGACTCTGTTGAAATGAAAACGAAAATGAGAATTATTTTATCTTTATTAACGTCTGTTTTTTAGTATCATACGTTTTCACCTATTTATGATAATATACACTTACTTCTTACTACTTACTGCAATTAAACTAAAATAAGTGAAAATGTTGCTAATTTTTAACGCAGCTTTTTCTTTATTTAGAAAAAAGTGACAGATTTTGGGTAATTATTATAATTCTCTTAAAAGCTAAATCTGTTGCATTTTAGCTCTCCTATCATGCCCCCGACAGGAATACGTCAAATTACATTAAACCCTGTATATCTAATGCCGTTATTTGGATTTTTTTTCAACGTATGCCACCTCATTTCACAGACCATAATTCGGAACCTGTGGTTCAACTTAAGCTTGAATGAATCTATTAATGAGAAGAGGTATCATCACCAGCTATCACCGATGAAGTTAGAGATGGAACGGGATTTTGCCAAGGAGGTATGTTATTATTTGATAGGTCGCAGATAAGAAATTACCTACAGTACCCAAAAATACGGTACGACTGAGAGTTTCAGTCTTAAGTTATGCAATGGAACCATAATAAAGGCAACCCAAGACCTCAGAAGGAAAAACGCTTAAAAGCGCTGGTGAAGTGACGCGCCTGGTTTTTAGCTCTCACTGACTCACTGAAGTCACTAAAGAGAGCTTATGCAGAGCTTTCGTCTGTCCGTCCGTCTGTCCTTACACAAAAGATAGCCAAAGCTACAGGTGATAGAGGAAAACAAAATACAGATTCGGAATCAGCATGAAAAAACTAGTCCGGTTTTGTCAATACCGCTTCCGGTTTAAAAAAAATGAATTAAATTATGACAGGTAACTGACGACGTATTATGTATGACGTATTGATATTCCTGGAGCACAGGCAGCATGGCCGAGCGGTTAAGACGCTAGGCACCAGTCCGAAAGGGCATGGGTTCGAATCTCACCGCGGTCAACAACTTTATTTTCTTTTTTTTTTTAAGATTAAATGTTAAGTTTCTTGACTATACTAGTCCGGGAAAAATCCGGTTCTGTCAATATAATAAAAAAATTAAATTTGAATGTACTCGAGTAAATTCTACTTTTTTTTATGAATGTATTGTGTTATACCAATGATTAACACATTTATACGGGGTTATACTACTCGCAAGTGAAATCCGAACACTGAGAAAAAAAGGGTTGCGGATGATGAAATACGGTACGATTAAATACAATAATAAAGGAACTCATTCGCCATAATTAGTTTATAAAGAATACAACCGATCAATAATGGATGGGCCCTCCATTTTGAAGTATACGTGATAAAGTTACATCCTACGATATGGAATTTTCATGATCAGGTATGTGGTGATTTCTCTGTGATTATGTTAGTAACTTAGGTATACGTGAAGTCTATATAACGTCACTCGCATTAAAATGTTCGATGAATCGTATATTATACAATTTTTCTCGAAAATAGCCACAATTTTAGTTATGTACCAAAGCAGATCAACCTTTGAAGTTTAATTTCACTAGATTCATATTTAACACAAATCCATGCTATGTACTTGCTCTGTTTTGCTCCTTTCTTATAAAAAACATTTTTTTCGATGTTAGCAAAAAAATTATTTTTGAACTGATTTTTACAAAGTACTGGTTTGTATGTCATTTGTTCCAGGAATGAATTAAAACACTGTATGACTGAAAAGAAGAGACCTATATGATACAAGTAGATCACAATCGCATTGAAGACAAGTTAGATTTTTTGACTGCTCAATTAAGAAAACAAGTAAAATGTGATTAAGATGGATTGATCAAGAGAGATTGAGGGACGTTATGATAAAATATCTCATTTTGAATCACAATTTAAGTATCGTTGGTCGCAGGCAAGTAGAATATATACTAGATTTCTTGAAAATAATATACAATGCCATGATGAATTCATTACATGCTCAGGAAGCACACAACAAAGATTTTAAGAAATATCGCGAAAATTACGCAAGGAAATGTAGTCGAGTACAAACCAACCAACATATATTCAACGCATGTTTTCTAAGTTCTGATCCCCTTATCTCAAGCAAATAAGAACTACATAAGAAAAAACACAACGCCATCCAAGAGAAGCTCTACAATCCAAGATGAAAATAATGAGATGAAAATGATGATGATGATGAGGGCGATGATCTCAGTATCAATGAAGCTGACAGTTAAGACAAGGACAAATAGTTATTTTCTGATTGTAAATTCGTTCAAATGGAAGCATTTTTCAGTCTCTTGACAATGTTTCTAGAAATATGCTCTTTCTTTTTTTATTTATAAATGTTTTTTTTCTAGTGAAAATGAGAATTGTGTTGTGTTGAATTGTGTTTTATTTTATACTTGTATCACTACTAGATGTAAATAAAATAGTAAGAAATAATAATAGAAAGTATCCTATTTGATGCCACATTTGAGCTTCTCCTGCCCCACTGTGCGTCGTCGGCGTCCTTCTTACGCGTTGGCGTCCGCCATGTGCCCCCAGACGAAACCTGATACTAACCACTCTCGTGAATTAAAGTCCTTAAACTGAATGATTCATCCGTTTACACTGAGCTCGTGTTAAGCTTGGAGTGAGGTGCTAAGCCATTGTACAACGGGCGTTTTGCAGCTTCAGTGGCGAGAGTTATTAAAAATGCTGAAATGAAAGGCAAACTACCAGCGATTGTTGGTGGCAGTCTAATATCTTCAACATGAAGTTTTACATATCATGTTACAAAAAGTAACGTTCCCTCTGACTGGACCATTGTAATTTTTCTGCAATAGATATCGTTTAGTCACAAGAGCCCGAGGCGTTGAGCTTGACTCACCCTGTATATGAGGCTGATGTTTTAGAACGTGTCCTAATTTTCGCTTGATGCTCGATAGTATGGCTCGCACATGCGTATGATCATATAATATCCAATTAGCTGTTTATTTACATTTACACTCTGATTTAGGACCGGTTTCTCAATGTCCAGTTAAATATTTATCTGCAAGATAACAGTAACTGTTAGATAAATTGTTTAAACAACTGAAGGCTAAACTTACGAAGACACGTAAATCTTATCTGACAGTTGTATCCATAGCAACGCTATCTGGCAGATACCTATCTGACACTTTAACTGGACATTGAGAGAAACCGTCCCTAATAAGTGACGTTATTATAACTGTTATAAGCCTCAACTTCAAATAATAAACTACTGCAATATCAGAGTCACTGCTATGTGTCACTTAACACGTTTTCAACAATATACTCATACAAACAGTACAACAATGTTTTAATTTTGACCCCACTGTTCGAGCCTGTGATTTGAGCCATTTGAGGTTATTTGGTTGATTGCGCAATATTGTACTCGACCAGTCTGACCATCCAAAGAATTTTCATCTGAGACAACTTTTTACTCGCTTGTACTTGATCGTACGCGATTGCTCAGTGGGACTACGGCCTAAGGTTGAGCCTTTAAAGCTCCCTGCCAAGATCAAATGACAGATTTCTGAAATATGTTCTAGTAAGGCGTATCTTTCGTCCACGCATTGTTCGCTCACCTTATACAGGTTGAGTTTTTAGTACCGGCACGGTGGATAACTCCACTACTGTAGAAGATAGCGAAAAAAGTTGTATACAAGAGTTGTAGCCATGGATATGCTCCTTGGTCAGAAAATATTTAGATTTATACAGGATGATCCATAACTACGTGGTGATGGAAACATGAATTTTTTTAAATGAGACACCCTATATATTATTCCACTATAAATTCTACTAATGATTTCCGTTATTTCAATGTAGGGTATTGTTACATTGTACAGGGTATTTCAAAAGTTATGACCATTTTTATATCCAAATCGCGGTCAAATGAACGTACTGTATATCTAAAAGTAATGAATTAAAAATCATGTCTTTTACATTAGGACGTAAAAGTATCCTCTAGTTTCAAAATCGGCTATAAAAAAAAGCTCGCGACGTATATTCGTATACAGGGTGATGTAGAATGCAAGCTCCAGATTTTCTCTCTTTTTTTTAATGTAACCCCCAATATTTTATTATCCCAAAGAATTGCTTTTAATATGCTCGTTCATCTTTGTATAGCACTTGTTGTACCTACGTCCATCAGTTTCCGAGATATTTCGATTTTTTGGTAAATCTAAATATATCTTCTATTTGTGTACTGAAATTTATTTTCTTGAAGAAAGTACTATCGAATTTGTTTTTTATTTAACGAACAACTAAATTATAAGGTCATGATAGTACTTGACGAAGTCAAAACCCTAAATCATCGATATAATAAAGTCAAGTGTGCTGAGGAAACAATTTTGTAGGCGTGATGCATAATTATCAAGCTGATTTATCAGGTAGGCTTTGAAAAATTGACAGTTTTCATAACCTGCTCAATAATTCCGAACTGTGTGAAAAACCAGCTTTAAAAATTAATTTTTCCATTGAGGGTATTTAGGAGAATCTTTGAGAAATTGTCTAACTTGCCTCTAGAATATATCAACTATGAACAGCAATGTCCAGAACGGAGACACTCTAAAACTAATGCGTTTGAAAGATTGAAGAATTGTTTTATTTGGACTGTGTCGTTTAATATTTCATAGCCTACCTAATAGATCTACTTGATAATTATGCATGACGTCTATAAAATTGTGTCCTCAGCACACTTGACCTATATTAACTCGTTAATTCAGTATTTTGACTTGATGAAGTACTATTATGGCCTTATATTTTAGTTGTTTGTTAAGCAAACATAAAATTTGATAGTATTTTCTCAAAATAAATAAATTTTAGTAAACAGATAGAAGGTATATTTAAAATTTGTAGAAAAATCGATATATTTCAAAAAATAATGAATGCAGCCATAATAAGTGCTATACAAAGATGAAAGAGTATATTAAAAGCAATTCTTTGGTATAATAAAATATTGGGGGTTACATTAAAAAAAAGAGAAAATCTAGATTTTGCATTCTACATCACCCTGTATACCAATATGCGTCGCGGGATTTTTTCATGGTCGATTTTAAAACTAGATGATATTTTTTATCTATCCGTGTAAAAAAATAAATTTTTTTCATCACTTTTTGATATAACGGTACGCTCATTTGACAGCGATTTGGATATAAAAATGGTCATAACCTTTGAAATACCCTGTATAATGTAACAATACCGTGTATTGGAAGAACGAAAATCATTAGTAGAATTTGAATAAAGAATAGGGTGTCTCATTTAAAAAATGCATGTTTGCATCACCACGTAGTTATGGATCACCCTGTATAAATCTAAATATTTTCTGAGCAAGGAGCATATCCGTGGCTGCAACTTTTATATACAACTTTTTTCGCTATCTTCTACAGTAGCAGAGTTATCGACCGAGCCGGTACTAAAAACTCACCCTGTATATCGTAACACTTTACCGTAATACCACGGCTGAACAATCAGCTGTCTTACACAGTGTCAGTTCCTTTGTGATGACATGATGTTGCAAATATATGGCGTCAGCGACGCCATTTTGGGTTAGTTTTAATCAAAATGCCAGAAGCAGGGAGAAAACAGTGTTATCAGTACAAGAAGGTAGAATTAAAAAATATAGTGAGGCGAAGGTAATCTAATTATAGCTAGCGTCATAATATCAATTTCTATGGCGAACAGAATATATGTACCTGGAACAATAGTGATACTTGCTAAAACATCTAACTTTTTCGATGGAATTTCCTCTGGAACAAGCACGCTTACTTGTTCCAAAGAATGATATTTATACTCATGAGTTATACGGAAAGCTCTTTACTATTTGTAAACATTATTGGCTCAAAGTGCATAAAATATACTGCACCGTCTATAAGTTTACCATAGTCTGTTTACATCCAGGCTATATAAATGTTTTCTTTGACTCTCCATTAGCCACTTTCTAGCTCTAGGAAAATATAAAATGATTACTCTTTGAACAAGACGTTAATTTATTAAACCATCCCTCCACAGTATATTCTACTTAGTACAGTGTGTTTCTTATGGTAAAACTCTTAAAAAAATCTCGGAATAAAGTCCTATTTCTTAGTTTTTGAAAGTCGCATTGGTTAATTGCCATTACCTCATCTGTACTAATAAATGTTAATTCGTACCTTGAGGGATTTTCAGGGGACCTAAAAAAACGTATATTGTTATTAGAGTAGCTTTTCTAAGAGCTGCTAATTGTAGCACAAACATGTCAAGCTTTTAATCTTCCTGTTACCTTATCCATACACAAAATTCTCCGACTAAACAGCAAATGAAACAATGTTAAAAATAACGACAAACTATTCAAGAGTGCGTAGAAAAACGCAAAAAATCTCGAATGACAGCTCTTTTATTAGTGACGCTCCCAGTGTCACTACGCCTCGTTAAACATGAAACCTAGATTGCCATGACACTGCCGTGCCGCCGCTGTTGAATTCAGAACAAATCTAATCCAAAATGGCGATGCGCAAAAAGATCGGCGCAAAGCATCCCCAGACCTTGAGAATGACTGTCACTACGCCTCGTTAGACATGCAACCTAGATTGCCATGACACTGCCGATGCCGTGCCGCCGCTGTTGGAATCACACCAAATCTAACCCAAAATGGCGATGCGCAAAATGATCGGCGCAAAGCATCCTCAGACCCTAGACAGCACAATATATTCTAGGAACACTAAAAATCACCATTTTGGAACATTGTATCATTCCATGAAAAGTCCATGAATATATAGATTATCTGATGGACATTCCAGGAATGTGAAAATGGGAATCCAAAAGATGTGCATAGGTTATTGCCTCAGAATATTCTACGATTACTATTAAGATGTATGGAATATTGTTGGAAGATTCCTGGTATATCTTTGAATAATATCTGTTGGAAAGAAACTAATGTCTTTTATCACTTCATTTTATTTATCTGTAAGTCTTGTTGTCTGCCTAGGTACCTAACGCAAGTAGTATACATTTATAACCTTCATACAGTGTTTTGAGCAGCATTGATTTAGGTACACGCCAACTATAGGGATTAATGAAAAAAAAGATATATAAAACGAAATCTAATTGTATAAGTTTAATGTACACATTAAAATAACACATTTCATTGCACGGAGTCGTCCTCCCGTTATTATCCTGCAAAATAAAAAAAACCGTTTTATTTTAAAGCATACGATGTACAATCAAATACACTTCTTTAACTACAATGATAAATTTTCACCAAAATGTTGTCGTATGTTAATCAATTTTAGTACCTTCATTTAGAGCAAAAAGAGGGTACCACGTAAGAACATAAATACTGGAAATTCATAGTCACAAATATAGCAAATGTCTTGGTAGCGGTTGTTATTATATATTAGGGTAGGTACCTACGACAAGAAAGACTAGAACATAAAGATTAGATTGAACAAGAGAGTTGCTACCACATGGTGCTAGAAAGTCGGTAATTTATAGAAACAAAATAGTCACAACAACAACACAACAAAATACTCACCCTAGTCGCCCCTAGATGAAGTTATAAACTAAATAACAAGTAAAATCGCGTTCCAGCACACGGATACGGATAACTATCCAATTATCGCAGGAGAAAAATGCACAAGCACAAGCAGGCACCACCGACCACCGCCACCGTAACGACTGAAGTTAACCTCAATATTCTCAAACCTTACCTAACCTGCAACGGTGCCACGCCTACATTAAGAATCATACCAAAAGGCATATTCAAAGATTATTCTTTAGATAACATTACTTTATGAATATTGTCAGAATATTTTTATCGACACGTTCATGGAGTAATAATCATGACGTAATACTTCTAGCACATCCTCATGAGAATGAAACCAATAAAAACATCCATAGAACATTCTGTTAATATTCCGAATATTCTCAATCTAATTTGGATGAAATAAGAATATTCTAGGAATATATTGTGCTGTCTGGGACCTTGAGATGACTGTCATTACGCCTCGTTAAACATGAAACCTAGTTTGCCATGACACTGCCAATGCCGTGCCGCCGCTATTTAAATCACAACAAATCTAACCCAAAATGGCGATGCGCAAAAGGATCAGCGTAAAGCATCCCCGGACCTTGAGAATGACTGTCACTACGCCTTGTTAGACATGAAACCTAGATTGGCATGACACTGCCGATGCCGTGCCGCCGCTGTTGAATTCAGAACAAATCTAACCCAAAATGGCGATGCGCAAAAAGATCGGCGCAAAGCATCCCCAGACCTTGAGAATGACTGTCACTCCGCCTCGTTAGACATGAAACCTAGATTGCCATGGCACTGCCGATGCTGTGCCGCCGCTGTTAAAATCACACCAAATCTAAACCAAAATGGCCATGCGCAAAAGGATCGGCGCAAAGCATCCTCAGACCTTGAGATGACTGTCATTACGCCTCGTTAAAAATGAAACCTAGTTTGCCATGACACTGCCGATGCCGTGCCGCCTCTGTTTAAATCACAACAAATCCAACCCAAAATGGCGATGCGCAAAAGGATCAGCGCAAAGCATCCCTAGATAACAGCATAGTAAACAACCAGCACAATAACTCAGGTTGGCGGTAATTACACGCGCATCCCCCATTTTCGATGATTTTTATCATCGAAAAGGGGGTATCGAAAATAGTTATATAATTATTGAGGGGTTGCACAAAATGCTCTGTACGAACCAAACGCGCCTATTTGGCTAAAAAATATTGAGTTGATACCGGTATCGATATTTTCATTTTCGCATCTCTACCCAAACTTCACATCCGTAAAATCATCCCAAGGTCAAATTCTGTGGGGAACCATTTTTATATGGGAAATCCTCAGAGATATTATGCTGGATGTTTACTATGCTGTGCCCAGACCTTGAGAATGACAGCCGATTGTTTGTTGAGCCGTCGTAATACAATACTGATTGGTCTGTCATTGTAGACACTACTACTAGAGGAGCTGGAATTAATTGGACACACCATCTCACTCCAGGAAAAGGGGGGATCAGCCGTTAGTGCCATCAGAACACATCCTTATATAGTGGCAAATTCAGATGGAAGGAGAAAAAGTTATGTGTCATACCTCGAGAATTAACCATATAGCTATAAGGGCACACGAACAAATAATATGAAATCAAACTTTTAATCGTAATTTTTAAATAAAGATATTTTGATGATTGAATTTTGTTTGCGTTATAAGACAAGATAGCCGTACTACAATGCCTGCTGTTGGCACCTTCAGACTGCAAATATTGGCCGAACAGATGCCCCATAACCGCTGTATAAAACCCATATAATAGACGGAGGCTTGCTACGTAGGAAAAGGGCCACTCAGTAAAGTACATATTTTGTCACAGATTGGGTAGGCATCAACATAGGGATAGGTGGGTCATCAGAACGCGCCGTGGATGTATAAAGTAAGGGTGGGGGGTTAAACATGCAATTTTTTTCGCATAATAAATGGTGAAGTACAGCCCTGAAAATTAGCAATACAAACGTCAAAAATTGTCAGAAGTGTAGGCGAAAGGAAAAGAGCCGTCAGAGGGCGCTTAAGTTAAGGAAAAATTTTGCAACAGCTATGTCACTCGGTACACTTCTGACAATTCACATACTTAATCTTTGAGTCAAAATGAACCTATAATTACAAATCGTCAGAAGGCTGTCGCCGAAGACATATGTTGTGCAGAAACGCATTTATGTTTTGCATTATATTACTTAAATTCGAATCGCGAAAACAATTGCTACTGACTGTAAGCAATGTCATCAATGTTCGCGCTGGTACGTCATCAATTTTGTGTTGTCAATGTTATCTTCTTACGTGAAGTGAACTGTATTTATAACAGAAGGAAGCCTAGAACAATGTACAATTAAGGTGTTTGTAGATAAATATATTTTTACGTATAAAAGCAGTTTATTTGTTTTTTTCAGATTCCCACTTATCAACTTCATATTTAATTTTTTCGATGTAATTTGCACAAACTCTACAGCAACCTCCAATTATCTTAGCTCCTAGATTTAACCAGGTAGGAATGTATTCTTCCAATTTTTCGCAATTGTTATCCCACCTGTAATAAATAAAAGGAAATAAACTTATGAAATTATTGGCTACTAATCTGTATTGCACAGAGATTTGCACCCCATCACAGAAACAATTGACAAGCATAGTTTATTCAAGTAAAACGTGTACTAGTTAATGGTACACAGCAAAACTGCAAACTGTGGATAAAAATATTGAGATTTAGGCCCGGTTTCACCGATTCTAATATTTTGATACATATTTTGAAATAATTGCTACTATCTCTCTAAAACTGTTAAAATCTATTTCTATCTATCTATCTTTGAGGCTGCTATTGACATCTAATGGCTTCTACTGGCGCAAGTGTCAAAATAAAAGAAAACTATCGATGGAGAAGCCAAATATTTTGCACTGGAGGTACTGGTATCTGAGAAGCATCAACAAATATCGAGAAGAAGGGAGGAATAATATCTATTTGGATGAAACATCGGTATCAAAAAATGCTGGCAAAGTCAAGATGTTATCGGTGTTGTAGGCAAAATAAGTTCAACAGGACGTCTAATTATTGTGCATGCTGGTTCGCAAGAATTTGTTCCAAACGCCTGTTTAATTTTCAAAGCTGGCCAAACATGTGGAGATTACCACGGTTAAAATATAAATAACCACTATAGAAATAATTGTGTTCCTTTAGTTGCTGTTTCGACTCTGTTTTAATTCGTTCAATATGTAAGTACAAAGTGTTAGATATAGTGACGATAATAGTTTTATTTTTAACATGTAAGAATGTGGCTAAATATCGCCCTCAAAAGTAATAAAGTCGATTATCATTATTTGCATTCAAAATGACTCGAAATGTTTTTGATTTTAATTAAGGAAAATATCTCGTCGCCTAAGAATCTGTAGTCGCCTACGATTCTTCAGCTAGCACCTTTGGTTACGATTGGTATTTACCATTTAAATAATTTTGTATATTCGAATCTCCCGCGTTTTGACTTGCGAGTTTGAAGTCTGACGGTTGACGCGGAAGAAAGAGAGAGTCGTACTTCAACTACCGAGGTGAACGGACGTGTGCGTGATATCCGTCACCCCGTGTGTAGCGGGTACCTCCAATAAGGGCGACCACAGCCTTACATCGCTCAGCTAACTAGGAATCTGGATAGAGCAACGCAGTACCCAGCTGGGGAAGACATCCGACGCCAACCAACAAGGGGTGAGTCAACCGATGCATGATTAACTTTCAATTCTCGTGAGTCATTTGCGGTTATTTGCCAATTTAGTTGGTCCTTCACAATTGGCTACAATTACTTTATTGATCGAATTGTAACCATTTTTTGACCCTCCGAGCACGGATAAATAAATCGCGCTATAGTAAAATAGTCTACGTAAAATCTAAATTGGTACGTATCCTTGACAAAAAACGGAGTTTTTTTTGTGACATCGGAATTTGTTAGTGTTGCGCGCTGTTTGTAAAAATTGGTTATATTCGAAAACAAGCAACTTTTGGTGTATTGTGTTGGTAATACATATCTGGGGAGTTTTCTGGGCATTTGAAATTGACATTTTGCGAATTGCGTGAGCGCAAAAGTTGTTTTGATTCAGTTGGTTACATTCGGTTGGGGGTTCGAAAACCGGCGTTTCGACAATTGGTGTAGTCGACGGAGATTTCGAAAAAGAATAACAACTGAAAATTTTGTGATTTGTGTGTGGTTGCCGTATTGTTTGTGTAAAGAAGTTGTGTTTACTAGCAGATTGATTCTAAATTTGATTATTTTGGTCTTGTGTTTACATTGAATCGTTACCTGATACCTGAACATGCCTAATGCAAATGTTGTGAAGTTGCAACGGCAACGCGCGCTAGTTTTAAAATCTATTAAAAATGTTCTTGAGGCGGCCAAGAAGGCTCGTGATAATGGCGAGTATCGGACGGAGTTTTTTCTCAGGTATGGAGAGCTGGATGGGTATGTAACGAGGTTTGAGAATTTGCAATATGAAATAATAGCCTTGGTAGATGAGTCTGCCTTAGAGGAGGAGGAAGCAGTTCATACAATGTTTGATGATATGAGATATTCAATAAGGGGCATTCATAAAGATCTTTCTGATGAGATGATGGCTCGTAGTGAGCATGAAACATCTGCAGTGGTCGTAAGAGAAAATTGTTTGAGGCTTCCCAAAATTGAAATACCGAAGTTTGATGGTGACCTTACAAGGTGGCCTACGTTCATCGACTTATTCAATACTCTTATTCATAGAAATAATTCGCTGTCAAAAATAGAAAAGTTTCAGTTCTTGATTTCTTATTTAGAAAAAGAGGCAGGTCTAATAGTAAGGAATGTGCCCATTACTGAGGATAATTATGAAATAGCCTATAATGCATTAATGAGTCGATATCAGAATGAACGTGTTTTATTGAGCAATTATTGGTTTTCAATTTATAATGCTTCTCCCTCTAGGCATGATTCTGCAGTTGAACTTCGAAAATTGTTGTCAATATTTTCTGAAAATTTGGTGGCTTTAGAGATGAGTAACTTGAACCTATGGGATTTTACCAAATTCAATTTATTGTTGCAGAAATTACCTTCTTCCCTTAAAACGCGATTTGAACTAGAACATAATGGGAATAATGTTCCGGGGTTTGACATGCTTTTTGGATTTGTTGAGAAAACCTGTCGAGCTCTGGAAAATACATCCCTTACTTCCGCATATCAAGGGAGTAATGTGTCTAATGCTAGTGGTGGGTTTAGAAAGAATAATAGTCCTGCTAATCCCAAGGGAAGGCAGACACTTAGTTTTTCGACTGGCACATTAACACAGGAAAAGTGTAATTTTTGCAAGGGTTCACCACATTCGTTGATCAAATGTGATAGATTCTTGCAGGCAGAATGTCGTAAGAGGCATGCCTTTGTCAAGCGGACTAGAATGTGTTTTAATTGTTTGGGAGCTACTCATCTAGTAAATAAATGTAAATCAAAAGAACTTTGTGGGGTTTGTGGTGGAAAACACCATGTACTATTGCATTTTCCGGACACTAAAGTGACAGATTGTGATGTCAGTGGTAGTACCTCTAATGAATCTGAGAGTCATGTTCAAGTCATGGCAAGTAAGTTGTCTGTGCAGCCTAGAATGTTGCTTGCTACTGCACTAGTCTCAATATTGGATTCTGAGGGTAGATCCACCAAATGTCGTGTTTTGTTAGATTCTGCTAGTCAAGCCAATTTTATTAGTGAATCTTGTGTGAGAAGGTTGAATCTTACTCGTAAGGAGTATTCAACCCCTGTTGTTGGCATTAATGGAATGTCATCGAATGTGAGTTCGGGAAAAGTCTCTTGTGTTATCTTTCCCTACAGCAAACCGTATCCTAGCTTCAATTTGGAAGCTATTGTGATACCTCAGATTTGTGAGAAGGTACCTCAAATTCCTGCTGTTGTTCAGAAGTGGAAGTATTTAGAAAATCTTTGCCTCGCAGAGCCTTTGGCTGCACATGATGAAATGGAAATTGATCTGCTTCTAGGGGTAGAAGTATTTGGTGAGATCTTACGTTCCGGTTATGTGAGAGGACAGAATGGTGGGCCACATGCTATTAACACCGTATTTGGGTGGGTGTTAATGGGCAAGTTGGGTGGTGTTTCCACTAATAGTGTGCTGAATTTTCTAACTTCTGTGGGGGAATTGGATTGTACATTGAAAAAGTTTTGGGAAATTGAAAGTATCCCTAAGTGTGTCGCATTGTCTGAAGAGGAACAGCAGGCTGAGGAATTCTTTACGTCATCTTGTTGGCGTATGGACTCAGGAAGATATGTGGTGAAGCTTCCCTTTTCTGAATTCCCCCCAGTTCTGGGTGATTCCTATTCACAGGCTTTACATAGATTTAAGCTGTTGGAAGGACGTTTTCGTCGTGATTCCGTCTTACATGAAGCATATTGTGATTTTATGGCTGACTATTTGGAGCAAGGCCACATGTCTGAAGTTGGGAACCAAGTGGGGTCTAATAGTGAGTATTACATTCCTCATCATGCGGTGGTGAAAAGGAATGCGAATGGTGAAATAAAGCTTCGGACTGTCTTTGATGCTTCAGCTAAAACTACCAATGGAAAGTCCTTGAATGATGTTCTTCTAGCAGGTCCCAAGTTACAAAATGATATCGTCTCAATATTGTTATCTTTCAGGTTGTATTTGTATGTGTTTACCGCGGATATACGGCAAATGTATCGACAGATTTTAGTTGAGGAGTCTCACACTAGTTATCAAACTATTTTGTGGAGACCTAACGGTGACGAGCCTATAAGGAAATATCAGTTGAAGACCGTTACCTATGGAGTAACGTCTAGTCCTTTTCTAGCGATTAGGACGTTGCTGCAACTGTGTAGGGATGAGGGTGAAAGGTTTCCGTTAGCTGTAAATATTTTGGAGAATTTCTGTTATGTTGATGACGCCATTGGAGTAGCAAACTCCAAGGAAATTGCCTTGGATACTCAAAACCAGTTGATTGAATTATTGGCGTTGGGAAAGTTTGAACTGAGGAAATGGGCAAGTAATTGTTCTGAAGTACTTGCTCAGGTACCTGAGGTTCATCAGCAGCCACTTGTATTTGATAAGGATTCTCTTGGAATAAAAGTGTTGGGTTTGCAGTGGTGTCCCACTACGGATTGTTTTTCTTATTCTGTACATCCTCAGATACGGTCCTGTACAAAGAGGAATATTTTGTCAGAAATAGCAAGACTGTATGATCCTCTAGGATTCTTAGCTCCAGTAATCATTGTTCCCAAGCAAATACTTCAGCAATTGTGGGCTTTAGGGATAGGTTGGGATGATGAGCCACCGCTGGAAGTTGCAAACCAGTGGAAAACTTTTGTGGCTGAGTTACCTGAGCTATCTTCGTTGAAAATTCCTAGACATATACTTCATATAGAGGCAAAGTTTACAGAAATTCATGCTTTTTGCGATGCTTCGGAGAAGTCGTATGCAGCTGTAGTTTATCTGAGACAGGTTTCCACGGAGAACAGTATTTCTGTACATTTGGTGTGTGCCAAAACTCGAGTGGCGCCTTTGAAAAGACTGTCGATTCCACGACTGGAATTGTGTGCAGCCTTATTAGCCGCAGAGCTGATTGATTGTGTATCCCATATAATGGTAACACAGAAAATAGATAATGTTTGTGCTTGGACGGATTCGAAGGTAGTTGTGACGTGGGTCAAATCTTCTCCGCATAGGTGGCGGAGCTTTGTAGCCAATCGTGTAGCTATAATCCAGGAGAAGGTAGCTCCTGATTCATGGTATCATGTGGTTGGGAAAGAGAATCCTAGTGACTGTGCTTCTAGGGGGACTTTTCCTCGGCAATTTCTAGAACAACCCTTGTGGTGGGAGGGGCCAACTTGGCTTAAGCTTCCTCGGGATGATTGGCCTGTAACTTGTGTAGGTGAGCCTTCCTGTACAGATGTACAAGCAGAAGCAAAGGTTGTTTGTATTACTATTCACGGCTCTAGTATTGTTTCAGAATTGTTGAATAGATATTCTTCCTTACGCAAAATTGAGCGTGTTGTTGCTTATTGTTTGAGATTTCGTAAAAATTGTTTGTGTCGAAAAAGGGGTTACCCGCGTGAGATAGGTAATTTATCCGAGGCTGAATTGTATGAGGCTATGGTGGTTCTGGTCAAAGACGTGCAAAGAGTTGAATTGGATAATGAACTGCGGAAAGTTCGTCGAGCGGAGGTCTGTCCCAAAGCTATACAGAAGTTAGCTCCTTTCATTGATTCCCAGGGTGTCCTGAGGGTGGGCGGTCGCTTGAGACAGTCTAGTCTAAGCTATGATCGGAAGCATCCAATTCTGCTCCCTAGGAAGCATCGATTGACTTATCTCATTATCCAAAGTGTGCACAATAGGAGTTGTCATCCTGGACCACAAACTTTGCATTATCTGTTAAGGCAGAGATATTGGATACTATCTGCCAAACGGGCTATAGCTTCAGTGTTATCTCGTTGCATAAAATGCTTTAGAGTTAAGCCTCCTCCAGTGGTCCCCATAATGAGTGATTTACCTTCCGTTAGAATTTCGGAAGTCAAACCTTTTTCCCATAGTGGCGTAGACCTTTTTGGTCCTTTGAGGATGTCTTTAGGTAAAAGACGAGGCATTAGTTCTCAAAAGGTGTATGTGTGTCTTTTCGTGTGTATGGCTACTAAAGCAATACATTTAGAAGTTGTGTCAGATCTAACTAGTGAAGCTGTTCTTGCAGCACTTAGGCGTTTTATAGGGCGGCGAGGACGTTGCAGTGATATTTATAGTGATCAAGGTACGAATTTTGTTGGTGCTTATAAAACTTTACAGTTATTGGGTGCTAAAGCTTCTGAAGCTTTGCAAATTAAGTGGCATTTTAATCCTCCAGCTAGTCCTTCCTTTGGAGGTATATGGGAGTCCGGAGTGAAATCTGTGAAGACTCACTTGCGGCGGGTGATAGGTGCGCAAGTGTTGACTTATGAGGAATTGAGCACCACTTTAATCCAAATTGAGGCAATGTTAAATTCGAGACCCTTGTGTAGTTTGAGTTCTGATCCTAACGATGTAGGCAGCTTGACTCCGGGTCATTTCTTGACATTAGAGCCCCTGAATGCTCCGCCTGACGAAGATTTGTTGTGTGTGAAACATAGTCGGTTGAACAGGTGGCAGTTAGTGCAACAGATGCAGCAACATTTTTGGCGGCGTTGGCATATGGAGTACCTCCACACCCTTCAGCAACGACATAAGTGGAATACACCACATAATCCTCCCTCGGTCGGCCAGTTGGTTCTTCTCAAGGATGAAAACACCCGTCCTTTACAGTGGCCATTAGGCAGGATTATTAAGTTATATCCCGGTACGGGAAACATTTCGAGAGTCGCCCAAGTTAAGACGAGTAAAGGGCTGTTAGACCGTCCTTTATTGAAACTGTGCCCTTTGCCGGCACAATAGGCCATGATTTGCTTGTATATGATAATTTTTTTTTTTCTTTTCGTGTTGTGTTATGGGTGGGATAATTCCACTAATTTTCTTTTGTGGGTAATATAGGAATTACTATGATTGGAAAAAATATATTTTTTTTTTTTTATATTTTTTGGTGGGCGGAAAATGGTTACGATTGGTATTTACCATTTAAATAATTTTGTATATTCGAATCTCCCGCGTTTTGACTTGCGAGTTTGAAGTCTGACGGTTGACGCGGAAGAAAGAGAGAGTCGTACTTCAACTACCGAGGTGAACGGACGTGTGCGTGATATCCGTCACCCCGTGTGTAGCGGGTACCTCCAATAAGGGCGACCACAGCCTTACATCGCTCAGCTAACTAGGAATCTGGATAGAGCAACGCAGTACCCAGCTGGGGAAGACATCCGACGCCAACCAACAAGGGGTGAGTCAACCGATGCATGATTAACTTTCAATTCTCGTGAGTCATTTGCGGTTATTTGCCAATTTAGTTGGTCCTTCACAATTGGCTACAATTACTTTATTGATCGAATTGTAACCAACCTTTCTCCCTTTCCGCCTCACCTGTCTCTCACATTCTCTGCCCGGGCGAACAATACAAGATTTACATACCACGAATGTCCTTAATCATACTGCGGATACGCTTTTCATCCGAACCAGTCTGGGATGTGATCCGCGAAACATGTATTGCTTCCTTACCCAGTTTGTGGATCGTAATTTTCCCCACTGTTGGCATATACGATGAGTGGTATAGGTTTCTCACGGCCCTGATTGATTGGTTTGATCAACGGTTCGACGGCATGCGGTGCAATGCAGTTTACACCCACGGCAACAATCTGAGCTGGATCCGATTCATATACTTCCACTGCAGCCTCGCAGAAGTTGTCGTTACTGTTTGTGTGCACTCCATCCCACTACAAGCAAACGTAACACTATAATTATTTTTCGGTAGTACAAAGATGCAACATGAATCGAGTGAAGGTTTTCCGGAAACCGTTATAAAATACGTAAACTAAAGGGGCGGTTCCTCCTTAAGCCCCCCTCAGTAATAGAGACAAAAAAAGTTTTTAGTAGGTCCTATTTCTAGCCACACCCGTGTGGGGGGGTTAGAATATCTCCCATCGTATATCCTGCGTGTCGTAAAAGGCGACTAAAAGGAGTAAAAGAAACCGAACTACTGTCGGTATAAGCAGTAACCTTTTCTCAACCGACAGCTTTGGGTGGACGAGTTGAAAAGAGTCAGGACACCTTCTTGTCCTAAAGGCGGATGAACCAGTAGATACATCTGGTCAACGGCATGAGGATGCAGAAAGCAAATGGGAAACTACTGCATTAAAGATCTTAAAGATATCCCAAGAGAAACTCTTAAAATGAGTACATTCTACGAGTTCACAACATGTCTGTTAAGACATTGTGACTATGATGATGATTTCTAGCCACAATCGGTTGCTTGATCTGCAGCACAGTGCTCAGACTATAAAAAGTGGCACTCGCAGCACACGAAGCTCGGACTATAACCAGCGACAGGCGAAGAAACGAGTAGTGGACCGAGAGCCCTTCTATTGATCAATCGCACGTTATTGAACGCTCCTATTTGTCAATCACACATTCATCAACTTTGAAAATGACCAATGACAACTAAAGGGTTGCAGGTGATATATGAACAGAAGCCGCTTCTGTTGTTAGAGTCGCTACGCGTTAACCCACACAGATACGCTTTTTGGACGTTTTATGATATCTACATAACGAAAATTCACGTCACTCATTTCCGTCGGTCTGTCTGTCTGTTGGTGTTTTCCTAACGTCACGTCGTAATCTCAGCAACAGCATGGATTGTGGTGAAATTTTGATTTTCCTCTATTTAGGGAAGGATGAAATTGAGGTGGTCGAGGGTGGAGAGTTATAGAACTTAAAAAATTGTTGTAATCATAGTAGGCTGTCCATTGACCCGTGAAAAAAACCTAGCGGCATAATACACTTTGTTATGTCCATCCGAACATTGACTTGCCTATTGCAGAAGCCAAGGGAATTTTCTTATGTATATGTTACGGTTAAAATGTTTACTTTGATACGTCACGTCGTAATCTCAGCAACAGCATGGATTGTGGTGAAATTTTGATTTTCCTCTATTTTGGGAAGGATGAAATTGAGGTGGTCGAGGGTGGAGAGTTATAGAACTTAAAAAATTGTTGTAATCATAGTAGGCTGTCCATTGACCCGTGAAAAAAACCTAGCGGCATAATACACTTTGTTATGTCCATCCGAACATTGACTTGCCTATTGCAGAAGCCAAGAGAATTTTCTTATGTATATGTTACGGTTAAAATGTTTACTTTGATAGTTTATACACTAGCTGGATATTATACAAACTATCCAAATGTCGGGTTATTTTGATGGTAAATCGTAATTCTACTAAAATTGCTATGAATATTGGTTGGTTTGTATACTCTCCAGCTAGCTTACAAACTATACAAGATATGCCGCTGAGGTATATACCACAAAGATATCACACATATTAACCAGTGTTTCTAGTCAGTTTACAAACTATCAACATCATTTGGATGAATTATGAACCTAATATCTCTAGTACTACATAATAACCAACTTGTGGGTTAGTATGTAAACTAAACAATCCTATTTGGTTACTTCAGTTTAGAACAATAGGTAATTTTCAGTCAAATGTAAAGTTTATTCATAGATAAAACATACAATTGCTATTCGATTCGATTCTCTGTCAATCATAAGTATTCATTACATGATAATCATTCCTGTTATTAGTGTTAGGTCGTTGTTCGCGTATTCTCTTTATATGTTGCACTGTTGCAGAAGTACATTATAATCACAGTCAATCAATTTTGAATTTTTGGTAACTAGATACCTGTTCTTAAAGAAATTTCACAAGAAACGACATAAACAATACCAACACGTCATACTTGCACTTGGCATAAACATAACCTCATTTTTCTGTTAAATTGACCAAAGAAAATAGGTTAGTTTACATACTAGCCAAGAAGTTGGTTAATGTACATGCTAAGCAACGAGTTGGTTATATTATATATTACTAGAGATATTAGGTGGATACCTTACCTTACCTTTGTGGTCTATCGTTTAGCGGCATATCTTGTATAGTTTGTAAGCTAGCTGGATAATATACAAACCCACCAATGTTCATAGCTACCTATTTTAGTTGAAGCATGATTTTCCATCAAAATAACGAGACATTGGGATAGTTTGTATAATATCCAGTTAGTGTATAAACTATCAAAGTAAACACTTTAACCGTAACATATACATACATACGAGTATTGCTTTATATCGTTCTGTATTGTCTAATGTGGAAATGATCGAATTGGTTTTAATGAAATTTCGACAAAGTACACCTCGGCGAAGATGAAGAAACACGTCGGGCTTTTTGAAATCATATTAGTGACGGCACAGCAATAATCAAAAACCACTGAAACTTATTTTTTGCGTTTTAGGGGTTCCGGATCATTTTCTTTTTTGGGTGAAATTGGGGTGGTTGGAAGTGAGGGTTCTGAAACTGAAAAATTTCACCGTAATGTGTGGGAAGTTCTGGGTCAATCATCTTCACTTAATTTTTTTTAGGTCTATCCGAACATTGCTTGACTATTAGAGAAACCCATGGACTTACCATTTTCTGATGTATATATACGAGTACTGCTTTAGGTCGTTCTGTATTGTGTAACCTTGAAATTATTTATTTGATTTTAAAATTTTTACACACTATTGTTACCATGGCGAGGATGTAAAACGCGTATGATTTTTAGAAGAAATATAAAAACAGCTCAAACTTCGTTTTTCGGCGATTTGGAGGTTCCTGATGGTTTTCCACATTTTTTAGAGGGGGTAAAACTGAGGTGGTTTGGGGATAGGGGTTGTGAAACTTAAATTTTATGTTTGTAGTGGGCTCTTCATTGCCCTGTCAGTGAACAGCATAATATACTTTTCAACTTTATCCGAATGCTGCCTTACGTTAGACAATAAATAAATTTTGAAATTATATTGTTGTAGATAATTCTATAATGTGTGTAGCTCATCGCTAAACTCAGAGCAATGGAAACCGTATCGGGGCAGTGGTAGAGCTCGATAGAGTTCATGGTTTTTGAAAATTGTATTAAAAAGAAACAGTACGATATAAAAACCGTTCAAACTCTACTTCTGGGTGCGCTAGCTATCTCATTTTCTACTTTTTTTTGGTGAAACAAGCCGAGATAGGATGTGGCCTCGGATAGCGTCTCGGATAGGGTCATTGGGAAACCCCGGAACACCCTTTGCCCTGTAATGATAGATACTGATAATATAATGTTTTTAAATAGCCGAAAATCATTATAGTTCCTAAGGAGAGAGATGCATGAAACTATTTGCTAGAGTTTTAGTGTTAGATGTTTTTCTGCGGACGAGCAGTCGACGATTTGGTTAAAGGGGACCTCAGACTATAGCTTCATGCTATTTAAAAATAATAAAATGGTATTACCGTAATGTGTGGGAACTATGGGAAGTACTGCAGCGGCGAAGCTTCCATTGATGCGGGTGATGCGTCGCATCCCTTCAAATGATTGTATTTAAAAAAAATATTTTTATTTAAAAAGTCACTATGTTCTCCTATAATAAATTAAAATTCTGAGGAAATCTATTCAAATAATTAAAATTAATTATTGAACATATGTATAGGTCAATCTTTATAGATAACACTAAGCTATGCTAAACGCTAACACAAAAATATATATCTCGATAGTGTGATAGTGCGAGTGATGCGATTATTCTGGTCACATCTTGATCGCCATCGAACGCGATCCGAGGCACAGTAGAGTCACAGCCAGTACTTTCACTCTCGCCAATATTTGTCAGACGAGTGGATTTCCACGCGCATCCTTAGCGGGACGTTCTGGGGACCCAGACGTATCAGTCGAACTTGAGCAGGCGACGCCACTACACGAGAGTGGTTCAGCGATACAGTGCCGTACTTTGATTTTTGTCGACGATGAGTAGTGTAAGGCGATGTGCAGCCGATGAGTTGGAAAAAAACTTCATTAAATACATCGGTAGATATTTAGTCCGAAAATGTCTAGCTAAGCATTGGTGTCAAACTTGCATCAATTATGCGAATGCTTGCAGCGATGACTTGGATGGAACTTCTATATTTACGCTTTCTAAGGCCTTCAGAAAAACGTAATTACACCTGTTTGGTTTCATTCAGCAGATTGCATCAATGGAAATTATATTTCAGAAAAATTTCGAAAACATTTGTGTCAAAAATAATACTGTCAAGAGGTTGGTATGTGCTTTTAAATTGTTAAACCTCCATCATCCCTGTAAGGTTTCAATTACGAATTCCTATACAACTTACATATATGCTAGGATAAGGATTTATTATAGTATAAAATATGCTAACAGAGACTTTAAACTGCCCAATCGAAATAGGAAACTGGTTGTTTGGCGACGTGAGTGAATTTTCGGTCTTTTATAAGCTCATTAACAAAGATTTTTATAAGGATATTCCAGTAAAAGTCAATGATATAAAAGAAATCACTATTACAATTGCCTCAAAGCTTTTCATCCCTTCTCATCCTTCACCTAATAAATCCTTGTCATAGGCTAAAAAAATCCGCAATTTATTTTTATGTGCGAATGCACTTTCTATTTCTACAGGGTTATTCACGTTATTCGACACGGAGCATTATGGCTAAAGTATTTGATAAAAAAGAAAATAATAATTTGGGATGGATAGAGACCCATAAAGGCTACATTTTAAAAATATTTTCATGTTATACAGGGTGTCCCAAACGCACGAAATGTATCAAAGTTATGTTTTTTTTTAAATGGAACACCCCGTATATTATTGCATATTCAGATTCCTTGATAAATTCTATTGTGACTTTATGTATCATATATGGGACCTAAAGCGAACCGTTTAGGTGTAAATCACCATTTTCGGTATAAGTAGATATCAGGAAAAAATTGAATATCGCAGAGATTATAAAATTTGGAAGGCTGTGACTTTGCCGTATTACTAAGCATAAAATGCGTCAGCTTTGATGAGACTGTCAAATTTAAATTACGTTTATGCTTGGAGAAATCGGTCGATGAGCTAAGGAAACTTTGATCAGCGATAACTTGATTTTTTCAAATGGGAATGCCTATTTTTTTTTATACTGTTAAAAGTAGAATTTGACAACCTCTCTAATGATATAAGGTTGTGCATATCAATCTCTGGTAGTTTTCATTTAATTTTAAATTTTCAAACAAATTGGCGTTTTTCAATTTGCCTACCTATAACCAACGTAGCAGGCCATGAAATATAAACAAAAACCTGTTCAGGTAGAAGAAAACAACCAACTTAGCTGAAAAATACACACGAACTAGACTAAACGGACAAGATTATAAAGATTACTCACAACAAACAAAGTCTAACCAGAAACAACGGCGGTAACATATCTTTGGTCAAAGAGAAGCTGGAGTATGGCAGAAATGGATTTTTTCACGGCCTACTAGCTACTGAAGTGTACTTGAGATTGGCAATTTCCAAAACCATTAAAAATTTTGAAATAAAGTAAAAACTACTAGAGAATGTTGTAAGCAGTTTATTATTTTCGTAAAAAATTTCACATCTAATGATATAAAAAAGTATGCAATTCTGTCAAAACTCAAGTCAAAAGTACCTCTGACTGGAGTTCTGAAAATTATTCAGTACCTATTAGCAAGGTCGCAGAAAATGAAGAATGAATTAAAATTTGTTCAAATTATAAAACATAACTTAAATGGCAGAAAATTTAAATCTGATTTGTCAGTATTCCTTTTTTGCAATATTGCTAATAGATATTGAAAAATAGAAGGGCTCCAGTCAGAGGTATCGAGTTCGACGCAAATTAGTACCTTTTTACACCATTACATATGATTGATAGTTGCGTGCTGGAGCAACAGTCGCTGGTTGTTTCTGTTTCATATGAGGGTTTTTGATTGCCTTGGAAATTTTTAACCTCTAGTAAATTGCGCTAGCCAGTAGACAGTAAAAATATCTATTACGGCCATACTCCAGCTTCTCTTTGACCTTAGAGATGTTATCGCAGTTGTTTCTGGGAGAGTTGATTTGTTGTAAGGAATTTGTATAATCTTGTTCCTTTAGTCTAGTTAGTGTGTATTTTTCAGCTAATTTAGTTGTTTTCTTCTAGCTGAACAGATTTTTGTTTATATTGTAACGGTTCACCCGTTTTCAAAATTGTTTTTATATTATTTACTTGGCTACCATATACAAATAGTTTACAACTTCCATTTTTAGCAACTACTTCCTCATTATACTAGTACATTTTTATAACTATTTTGCTTCTCACCCCTACCTTTTTCCCATCTCTACTTTCTTTCAGATGGAACGATTTTTATATTACACCGTCTGCGCATATCTAATGAGTGGGGGTATGCTCTTGCTCTCCACCAAGGTTAAAAATAGTTAAAACTAAATATAATTATGTCTCTCTAAGACAATCTTTTGTGTCTGTGCCAATTATGTCTTAATCAAGGAGAACCACCCTTTTTGTCGGGGTGCCACCATGAACACCTTTTTTTGTTGGGGTGCCAACATGAAGACCTGACTCTTTTTTGTCGGGGTGCCACAATGAATACCACCTTTTTGTCGGGGTGCCACCAAGAACACCTTTTTGTCGGGGTGCCACAATGAAGACCACCTTTTTGTCGGGGTGCCACAATGAAGACCACCTTTTTGTCGGGGTGCCACAATGAAGACCACCTTTTGTCGGGGTGCCTCCATGAAGAACACCTTTTGTCGGGGTGCCACCACCAAAGCCACCTTCTTTTTCGCGGGGTGCCAAAATGAAGAAAACTTTTCTTTGGGGACACCACACCTTTGGGGCACCACCTGAACTCCTGAAAAAGCCAGCCTTCTCTGGAGCACCACCTTCCTTTCGGAAGGGCACTACCATGAGGACTTCCTTCTGAAGCTAAGTGTTCTTTTTAAAAAAAAATTAAAATGTACTGCATTCATATATATACTAAAATAAATCTTTATTAAACCATTGTTGTCCTATTTTTCATTTCTTGGCGGCTAACGAGACTCACACATTCACGCACACACGCACGCACCTACATACCCTAGTCTCATGCAAACCGATCGAGCTGCTGGTTGCTATGTGTAATGGAGGTGTTGGCTGGTCGTTCATGACCAAACAACATTTTTATTGTTACAATATTTCATGGCCTGCTACGTTGCTTATAGGTAGGAAAATTGAAAATCGCCGATTTGTTTGAAAATTTAAAATTAAATGAAAACTACGAGAGATTGATATTCACAACCTTATATCGTTAGAAAGCTTATCAAATTCTACGTTTAACCGTATAAAAAAAATTAGGCATTCCCATTTGAAAAAATCAAGTTATCGCTGATCGAAGTTTCCCTAATTCATCGACCGATTTCTCCAAGCATAAACGTAATTTAAAGTTGACAGTCTCATCAAAGCTGATGCATTTTATGCTTAGTAATACGGCAAAGTCACAGCCTTCCATATTTTGTAATCTCTGCGATATTCAATTTTTTCCTGATATCTACTTATACCGAAAATGGTGATTTACACCTTAAAGGTTCGCTTTAGGTACCACGTATGATCCATAAAGTCACACTAGAATTCACCAAGGAATCTGAATATGCAATAATATATGGGGTGTTCTATTTAAAAAAACATAACTTTGATACATTTCGTGTTTTTGGGACACCTTGTATAACATGAAAATATTTTTAAAATGTAGCCTTTATGGGTCTCTATCCATCCCAAATTATTATTTTGTTTTTTATCAAATACTTTAGCCATAATGCTCCGTGTCGAATAACGTGAATAACCCTGTATAGCTATTTATTTTTTGTCAAACCTTTCATCAAGTCCATAACGTAATACTCTAGGTTTTCTTGTCGTTTCTTAATTTTTTAATGTTTAACTGCAAAAATATCGTTTCTTTCTTGAATAAATAGTATTTAGTTTATTATATCCTTATGTCCAATGATTCTTCGATTATGTCAAATTTGATGGAGTGAATGCTTTTCTTGTTAGCTGTTAAAGTAGTCCTCACTGCTTCTATGAATGAGATACATTTAAGTTGAATTACCTTTATAAGCAATTTGATTGAAACTGTTGCTATGTTAATAAAAAGGCTCACAAATAAAAATACCGTATATCAATAGTTTAGTCTGATAATCCTTCTAAGTATGTTGAGAAGCAGCCCGAGTTCTCGTGCATTTTTTGTATTATGTTTCTGTTAGAATGATAAGAGCAATCGAGTAAGAGCATCATTTTGCAATGTACCCGATTAACAAAAATTTACCATGCTACTCAATGCGGTTCTGAACGGAAGCGGCGGCATATAAGCCTGATGATGCGGCCGCGCGACGGCGGTGAATTTTTTCTAACTCAGACTGTGAGCGCGATACGTAAATTGGCTGAAAAATGAATGCGTGTTTTGGCGAGAGTGAATTTACTGGTTATGACTCTACTGTGTCCGAGGTCTACGAATTATAAGCCCTTGATAACGTCCACAACATCTACACTGTGTATAGTTCGCTCTTTTATGTCGGTGGGTGATGCGGTTTCCTAAACGCATCTCGTTCGCGGTAAAGTACAATATTGTTGCGCATCGCGATGAACGATTCTAAGTGCGCCTAGAAAAATACTGATGTTAATTTTAAAATTTAGGAGATTCAACAGATATGTTCACAACTTTCTTTTTTAAACCTAGATTTAGTTTTTTTAAATGGGTTTGATTGGATTGATTTGTTTATGTGACATTGTTTGTATATTTTATTATTGTGACTTTAAAGTTAAAGACTTCAATAAAAAAGAAAAATATTTATTGTGTTAGCAAAATGTTAATTGCTTATTACATCCCCATGTATTGATACCACGCTACGCCGCTGAAGTACTGAGACAATCAACTTTGTTTTTTCAAACGAATCAGAATTTACAATACCTTGCAACTAAAAGAGACCCACACTTTGACATCTGGATACTTCCTGACGACGTCTAGGATGACCAAGGCTTCTTTTTTGCTGGGAATAGTCTCGATAGCCAACAGGTCCACATTGCTCTTGATTAGGGCGTCAATTCGCGGTTCATGAAACTGCCGTAAGGTGTCTTCCGATACATGCTGCATGTAGCTTCCGGTGTATTCTGATCCGTCGTGGAGATACGCACCGTACGGTCCTACTGAGCCCGCTATTAGCGGTCTTTTGAAACCTTCAATTTAAAACTTTTTTATGAAAATTGTAAGGTATATTTCGACTATTAGGCCAATAAAATTAAATGAAAAAAAAAACTGGAATTAATTCCCAGCAAGCTGGAATTCATCTTAGTACCTCTATTTGGTCCTAAATGCGTGTAATCTGAGTTTGCAGCATCGCAGGTGGTGATCTTAACTTTTGGTAGTCAAAACACCGCTAAATTTTTACACTTTTACAGGACTATATACGAAATACGAGTTTTTAGTACCGGCTCGGTCGATAACTCCACTACTGTAGAAGATAGCGAAAAAAGTTGTATATGAAAGTTGTAGCCACGGATATGCTAGATCGACATTACCGACATCACCTTTTCGTAAACCTTCCAATAATTCCTCAATATAGCTTTCGTGTAGTTTCTTTAGGCTGGGTCTAACCCAACAAAAGTTTTTCGTTTTTTGGTTTAATAATAGAAAACCCGATTCGCAATTTAGAGCAAGCTACGTTTTCTATCGGGGGCCACGAAGTTGACTAATTCTTGTCTATATGTGAACAACAGTTGACAATTTGTTTTTCTCTATCAGCACTGATAACTGTCCATTCATATTATGTGCTTCTTGTTTATTTTGCCATGTGCCATCTGGCTTTTTGCTTTTTACCATATTATTCCGTCACCAAGCCGTAATGGCCTCCAGATTTTTTGACAACAAAGCTACTGCTGCCAGCCTTCTACGTTCGAGCTTGTCCACACGTCCACAGATATATCTATCTCTTAAACTTTTCTTATTCTGTTCGTTTCCAACGACTTTTTCTGTTTATGAAATGGGGCAT
The DNA here is from genome assembly GCA_951848785.1 of Callosobruchus maculatus. NCBI lineage: Eukaryota > Metazoa > Arthropoda > Insecta > Coleoptera > Chrysomelidae > Callosobruchus > Callosobruchus maculatus. The sequence continues at coordinate 4,841,071 of CATOUR010000026.1, read as the reverse complement.
AAATGCTTGCACCAGGCAACACGTGGCATCGTGGCAACTCACACGATGAGAGCTGACGACGCGACGCGACGGCGAGAAGACAACAGCCTACCGTGCCGTTTCTTATAAGGCACAAACAGAGTGAGAGAAATCTTATCACAAACGCTTATGAGTGACAGAGATAACGCTATGCTACTTTTGTTTTGTTTCAGCAGTTTCGATTTGTTTATGTTTGATGCTGATGTCGGCCTTTCTCGTTAAAGGTTTGAAAGTTAGATCTTGAGTTGTGCGCTATTTTCGGATCGGTATCTCCTTTGTGTTTAATTAAAATATATCATTGGAGCATTAATAAACTCATTTAGCAATCTTCCGTTGGAAGAAAAACTGGAGATTAAGAAATTAGGACATTCAACACCTGCTTTAAAAATTGAAAAACTTATTGGTAGTGGACAGAAATCGCGTTATCGTAAATTTAATAAAACTATTTATGACCAAAACAATTATTGGATAAGTGACTGTGAAGAAGTTAACAAACTGTTTTGTTTTGTCTGTGTTCTATTTGAAGGCGATGACACTTGGGCGAAAAAAGGCACGGATAATATTATTCATATATGGGAGAAAATGAAGACCCATGAAAAATCTAAAGTGCATAAGAATAATGTTCTCAGTTTATCGATGCTTGGTGAGTCGAACATAAAGACTCAGTTAAATTCGGCTTACCGGCTAATTATAAGTATTTTTTTTTCAATTTTATATCGGTTTGAAATTTTGGCTGTCATTCTGACACTACCTCTCTAATTTGGCACGAGCCGCCACTGAGATATATCAAAGTACTGTTATCCGCAAAACTGTAGATTAGGTATGTAGTGTTCGAGTTCAAGAGTAGATCACTGAAGCAGAAACAATGTTGGTGTCAATACCAATCCCTGCGGGACTCCAGCGTTTTTGTTATAGAACGATGAGGTGAAGCCGTCTACCACCGGAGAAATTTTGTGACCAGAGAGAAAGCCTACTAACCAACCACAAAGTGTAACAAGAAGGCCGTCGGGCGGAAACTTGTTTAGAAGAGGTGCATGCCACAGTCAGTTGATCGAAAGGCTTTGAAATATCGACAGCAACGACGTGAGCCTCGCCAAACGAATGGATAAGTATGCTCCACACATGTGTGACGTAAGCTATGAGACCTTCAGTTAACCTTTGATGTTGGAATCCATATTGTCTGTCGTTGATCAAATAGTGAAGTTCAAGGTATTTCATAAGTTCTTGATTGATGCATTTCTCCATCGCTTAGCTGATCACAGAAAGCAGAGCTATTGGCCCTTTTTGGAACTGGCTGGACAAAAGATGACTTCAAGTCTTTCGAAAAGATGTGGGAGTTGTAGGACATCCGAAAAAGGCGGGTAACGTAGAGGAGCGAGCTCGGGTGCATACTTCTTCGCAACGATATAGTGGATCATGTTGGGACTAGTAGCCTTATTGATGTCAAGTAACTGAAACAGATTCCGGACTATTTTGGTTGTCTCACTCATAGCTGGTGATACCCTCTAGATATCGATAATACCGGACACTGGGAGGGACTTTTATAGTGGAATTTGTTCCAAATATATTGACAAATCCTTTAGTTTTGTCCTTAGAGGCTGTTGCGTATGTTCCATCATGACATGTGATAGGAAGAAGAAGGTCGAGATGTTCCCCATTATTTGTTTATCCAGAGTCCAGAAGGATCGGCTGCCATTGGCATGTCGAAGGGTTTTGTTGGATTTGTTCCTTGACTCAACATCGTCCTGCCTGTTCTCGACGGTGAGGTTATGTAAGTTCGGTGAGCCAAAACTTTTTCCAGGCAAGCTGTATAACAGGAGTTATCGAATCAGCCATTGGACACTGGTTTGGATGTTCTTCCTTGATATAATTTTCAATTATTTCTCTTGATTGATAGCATTTCGGTTTATGATTTTTCATTTTTTTAAATAACGCTGCCACTATCATGAAATTGTTCCATCAAGACTGAAAACACTACATGGCAGACGTCTACAAGGGCACTTCACTATGTAAACCCTCACTGCCAAAAAACAAATTGTTAGAAGCATGTCCATTAATTCGTTTTTTAAAAAATTCATACCAGTTACTCATGATACACACCACTTTCAACAAACTGGTTTTACTCGTATCACAGAAATGTCAAAATTTGACAATAGCTACAGCGCCTGCGCTCTACTGCTAGGTTGACTACTCATACAGGTTTTTTGACGTACTTTTAGCAGGTAAAACATTTAACATGGTCACAATTATTTGCCCACGTTGGTCAACTCCGGAATGGTCCCCACAGTTAAAAAATGAATCCTAAAATGTCTAAGGTACAGTCCATTTCACGTAAGAAAGTTCCTTCATAGTTATATAGGTGTATTGTGCTGTGTGCGTATAATCAGCTGGTCAGCTGCCATGCAGTATCGTGGGTTAGATTGATTTGAGGAACATCGATTGGTAATCGTTTGTGTAATGTGATTTTACCATTTACCGAAGTCCAATGTCTCCGAAGACATAATCATGTTGTGAAGTGACGCACTTATTTTTTGCATTTTACTATTATTCGAATTCGGTTTGTGGAAGCAATTGTTACGCCTCTGACTGTAAGAGCCAAACTATAGGTTTGGTATAAATAGAAGTGATAGGTTTTCTAGATATCAGGGATATCTAGACAGCTGTTAAAGGTACAAACGCCATCCAGCTGTCAAAATATTCAGTCAGGTTAATGTTCTGTGGTCAGGTTTGACAATTCATCATGGATCGTTTCACGCTTGCCGATCATTTGGAAATTACTAAAAAGTACAACGGAAATTCCCGCTCAATTGTAAATACTCAACGCGCATTTCCTCGTGAACTCTTCCTCATCATGGCTTCAGTGAGCAGGCAAGTCGTCGCAAGGTGGAAAAGTTTGAGCGTGAGTACACTCTATTGGACCTAGTATAGTATAGTATAGTATAGTTTATTGGTGCTAAATACATGTAAATGCTTGCACAAGTCAAAAAAAAGTAAAAAACAATAGTACAGTAACACAAAAGACAAACAGTATAAGTACAGAAAAAACTGAATTGGTTACTCTTATATAAAAGTATGATTCAGCTAGACAGTTCCGTGAAGTCACTATTCAGATACTCATCAAAATTATAAAATGCTTTTTTGATCAAGAACGACTTCATTATTTTTTTAAAATTAGATGCCTCTAGGTTCTTTATGGCCTCTGGAATCACGTTATAAAAAACTATACCAAAGTAGTTTGACCCATTCCTTGTTTTCTGTAGACGGCTATATGGAACCACTAGAGTTTTCTTATTACGTGTATCGTAAGTATGTAAATTATTGTGTGTGGTATACTGGTTTGATCTATGTTTTACATGTAATGTACATTGCAGTATATAGATGCATGGAATTGTCAAGATTTTCAGGTCAATAAAAGCATTTTTACAACAATCTCTGTAATTTAAACCTCCAATAATCCTAATGCATCGCCGCTGGACTACAAATATCATCGAAACATGTGGGGAATGACAAAATACAATATTGTGAGTTTGACTGAAAATACCCGAAATAAGCCAGCAACATGGACCGCCTCGATGCTATATTGTTAAGATTTCGAATCAAATATGTAATCTTAGACAGCTTCCTAGATAGATTCCTGATATGTGGCTGAAAGTTAAAGCTATTATCTATGAGTACACCCAAAAATTTAGCTGGGCTAATTTGGCTAATGTTGTTATGGAGACGAGTGCTAATTACAATACTTTGTGATTTATCCGGGTTCATTGACAGTTTGTTGCTAATAAACCAATCCTGTAGTTCTAATCGGTTACTTTCTGCCTGTGCTAACAGTTCGTCATAATTTTTGCTCGTACTAATCGAGGAGGTGTCATCGGCAAAAAGGATGCATTCACCACTAGTACAGGCAGGTAAATCATTTACGTAAATTAAAAACAGGATAGGCCCTAACACGCTGCCTTGAGGTACTCCATGTTCAATTGTAGTGATCTCCGATGAACAACCATTATACGTAACATACGCAACAACCATTATACGCCTTCGATCGGACAAGTAAGAATCAATCAAGGATATGCTCCTTTTGCTAAATCCATAGGTTTTTAATTTTTTGAGTAGTATGTTGTGTTGAACACAATCAAAGGCCTTGGTGAGATCATGGAATTCGGCAAATATAAAGCGATGATTTTCAAGAGCATCATTAACAATGTCATTGAAATGATTTATAGCTAACGTTGCTGATGTATTGCCACGATAGCCGAACTGAACAGAGGAATAAAGGTTATTTGATTCAAAGTACTCGTTTATTTGCATTTTCAGGAGCATTTCAAAAATCTTAGCTATGATGGGGAGGAGTGAAATAGGCCTATAATTGTAAGGATCTTCCTCACTCCCCTTTTTATAGATTGGAACTACTTTCGCTAATTTTAAGTTATTGGGAAATACGTTATGTTCAATACACATGTTTATTAGTTTTGTTAATGGCAAAATAACTAGATTTGAAATTGTCTTTAATATTTTTACATAAATGTCATAAGGATCCCAGCTTTTAGTATTTTTTAAACTATATATTGCATCCCTAACTTCTATGTAACTCACTTGGCGAAAGCTGAACGATAATCTGGTGTCACTATGATCTGTTATCTCAAACCTATCACTATTCATCTTCGGAAGTTGGTTGACAATATTTTTGGCGATGTTTGTGAAAAATTCGTTAAAATTATCTGAGTTAAGAGTGGATGATTTTTTATTCGAACTTGTTTGTTTTCCTCCATTTTGTTTGATCAAATTCCACATTGCCAGATTCTTATTGGAAGCTTGATTTATATACATGTCAACAGCATTTTTTCTTTTTATTTTTATTAGATAACGATACTTATTTCTAAGATTATTAAGCTCCTCTCTAGGTATAAGTTCTGGAAAAGCCTGATGAAACTGTTTCATAATAACTAATTTTTCCCTCAGTTGTTTCAGTTCGTCATCAAACCAGTAAATTTTGGGTGGGCTACTCTTATCTACTAGTTTTGATTTCATTGGCAAACAACTGTCTACGCAATGAACGATATTGTCCAAAAAGTTTGAAAATTTTTCTTCAATATTCGAATCTTGATCAAATAGTAACTGCCAATTAATATTCTCAATTTGATTGTGAAGAAGGAAAAGCCCTTCATCGGTGATGGGTCTGTACATAATTTTTGTTTTACATTGTTTTTCATAAGTATAAGTGAAATCAAAACTAACAGCTAAATGATCCGAAAAACTAGTATCAAACACATTCACCTCGATATGAGACTGATTAATATTAGTGAAGACGTTGTCCAAGCAAGAGTTATTTCTGGTATTTTCTTTAACAGTTGGGTACATTCCAAAGGATGCAAAAAGATCACACAGATTATCTGCAAGCTTATCGTTATTGTTAAATTTAACATTAAAATCACCAGTAAAGATTATGTTCTTTTTGTAATCTAACTGACTGAGCAACATTTCCAGCTTATACATAAACAAATCAAAGTCACCATTAGGTGATCTGTACACAGTTAAAATTTGTAGCCCGTCGTATCATAGAACTCCAGCTATTTCAAAATGTAATTCGTTTGAAGCTTTTAAGATGTTGTCATTAATACTAGTTGCATTATGCTTGTTATTAATATATACACTGGTACCTCCATGAAGTTTAATAGACCTACAAAAACTAGATACTACAGAGTATCCACAAATGTTCAAGGTCTGTAATTCGTCTGTTGTTAACCAATGTATTCAAACAGATGAAGTCATAACTACACTGATTGAGAAGCAACTCAATTTCACTAACTTTATTTCTTAGGCACTGTAAGTTAAGGTGTAATAATTTCAAGCTATTATTACTCTTGACAGATCTTTTAATAGAGGGAGTATCATTGTCTGTAAAATTGAAATTTAGATTTGAATTTGAGATGCTTGTTCAGCTAAATAAGTAGAACAAAAGTTAGTTGTATTTCTGATGGTAGATAAGCTGCTTTGGGTCATTGTGTTCGTGCTTGATATTGTCCCTCGAGAAAATACTGACCAACAGAGACCCTTTTCAAGACAATTGAGGACCTCGAGTTATTAACAATGTATCTGCTAACCGATTTAATAATTTTCATTTTTATACCTGGCGTACGTAAGTCATAATCAAAGTACAATGAACAATTCCTATTAATTTTTTTGTATGTGGTAACTTGGTTAAGTATTTTACTAATAAGGATTTTATCTGCTTTATTATTCCTTTCAATTAAGAATATGAGATTCGTTGTTTTACTTAATGATAAAATACTACTGATACCTCTATTAAGTGACTGTGTGTTGCTTATGTTGTTTGTATTAACCAAAACAATGACAAAGTCATCTTTACCGTAGTGGATAGTATCTTGAAACAAATTTTTTGCAAGACCAGAAAATTCGATATATGGGTGTAATTTAGCCTCAATATTAAAAGGTTTGTCAATACATAAGTTTAATGCTTGCTTAAAGGATCTTGCGTATTCATCCCCATAGATAAGAATCTTCGATGATTTGTTCCTACTTCCTTTGGACTTCTCTGTTGGTGTCGTTTCATCGCCATTCGACAAACCGCCTTGGATCCTGATTTCTTCTGGGGATATACTAGTAGTTTTTGAAACTTCTGTCGTAGTTGTTGACTCTGAAGTTGAATGGTTGTTGGCCGATGTTGTGTCATGGTGGTTACTTGTTCTCATGCATTTGTTTTCATTCTTTTTCTTATTGTCAACTGACACTCTATTTTTTTGTTTGTTTGGTGAATCTGTCTTACTCGTGATTGATGCCAGATTTCTCTGTAAGACACATAATTCATTCCGTAGGCTTTCCTCATGGTCTTTCAGTCTCTGTATCTCTTCCCTCAAAATCCTGTTTTGTTGGTCCTTTTCATCAAGTTTACCATTCATATTATTGATAATTGTTTGGTTTGAATTAATTTCTTCCCTGTAGCTATTTTCAATTTCTATGACGTCATCTTCGAATGCGTTACTTTTTCTTCTCAACCTTTCAATGTGCTTATTTTTATCTTCATTTTCCTTTAAAGATTCCGCTAAGCACTGACTCAAGGTATTTATTTCTTCTGCATCTTCTTCCGCTTTCTGGGCACATTTTTTCCCACAGTAGATTCTGTGCTTCCCCAAAAAGACTAAGTCTTTCTTCCTTGTGCTGCAGCTTTTGTGATAAACCTTCCAACATGTAACACATATATAATTCAGAAGCTCTTTGGTCTTGCAACACTCAAAAGAGATTGCATTGCATTTGTTGCTTTCCATCATGGCTTAAGCTGGCCCTGTATCCTGTACTATCGTCACGCACTATTGCGCTACATTTTGTTTCAAAAAATATATGTTGATTCAAATTTAGCGATAATTCTTTGCAAAACACTTACTTCAGATGTACGTACGTTTTCGAACACATTAGTCAAACTAATACTATAAAAATATTAATATATAATATTAAAAAGGAGACACCGTTGCAACCAATGAGCCACGCTACCGAGCGATGTTGGAAGAATTTTTGTGGCCAGAGCTCGACAACATCGATATTACCGACATGTGGTTCCGACAGGATGGAGCCACGAGCCACACAAACGACGCAACGCTCGAAGTTGTTCGTCAGAAGTTTGGCGACTGGATCATCACCAGACCACTCACCAGACGACCGTTCATTGATTGGCCACCGCGATCGTGTGATTTAGCACCTCTCGATCATTTTCTTTGGGAGTACGTTAAATCATTGGTCTACTCCAACAAACCCACTTTGGATGCCCTCGAAAACAATATTCGAGTAGCCATCAACGCCATAACGCCGCAAATACTCCGAAATGTCATCCGCAATGGGACCGACCGCTTGAAGCACTGCCAGGGAGCCCAAGGCAGACATTTGAGTGATGTTCTATTCCATACATAATGTCATGAATGTAGCTTCAAAATAAAGCCAAAACCAATTTGATATCTCAAACCGTTGTTGTTTTATTCAATTTTTCTTTCCTATCGTTCTTATTGGGGCACCCTATATAATACAAGAGTGGAATTTCCGCGACATATTTAACGCGGCGGGATTTCCGTTGGAATTGGCAGCAAACAGAAAGCGTGTTTTCCGTTGAATAGGTACACTCAGTTACAAAATGCATGGCAGTGTGTTAGGTTGCGCAAGTTTATATTTAAAAGAAAAGGAAGAAGAACGACGTTGGTGGGACCATCCAATATTAAGAGAGATATTTTATCAACAGGATATTTCAAGCAAAATTTTTATCAGCACAGAAAGTATTCAGAAAAATTCTACTCATATCATCGAACGTCCACCATGGCCACTTCTTCCCACATTTTTGCCTCAACATCCCTATTGCTATAGTCTTTACTTTTTTATATCGTAAATTGCAGACCGTTTTTCTTCTTCACAAATAAAAACTTCCGTGCCCGGTTAATAACTTTAATTGTTGATGCCGCCTAAATAAAAAAAAATCCGTGTCAAACATTTTCTTTTGACTGCACCCTCAACGAATCCGTCGCACCGTCTAGTTTACTCCGAACTGATTAACACGTTGCATTGTGGCGGCGACGATTTTGACGCAGTCGAGAGCGTTTATACGCTCATCGCCGTCGGGAAAAAACACAACGCGACGGATTTCCCGTTCGTCTACACCTTTTCCAGCTGTTAATCGTAAAGCATTAGTTGTAATTCAGAAACCATCATATGTAACTCAGAGCGTATCAAATGTAAATCAGAATAATCAAATGAAAATCAGAATGTATTATTCTGATTTACATATGACGCATTCTGATTTTCAATTGACTGTTCTGATTTACATTTGATAGGTATGTGAAATATTTAACAGAAGTTGAACAGTTTTGTTAGATTCCTCAGGAAAAATAAAGGTTTACAGTCCATTTCACGTAAGAAGATAACAGTCACGTCACACGATTGATGACGTACCGGCGCGAACAATATAGCGAATGACATTGTTTATAGTCAGTGGCGTAACAATAATTGTTTTGTCGATTTGAATATGAATAACAGTATAATGCAAAAAATAAGTGTGTTACTTTACAACATATGTCTTCGGAGACATTGGATCCTTCAAAATTTTCAAGTTAATTTTCCAAGTTATACAATTGACAAGCTGGAAAATTAACTTGACCGTTTTGAATTATAATTTGACGCTTTAGAAACTACAGCCGGAAAACGTGTAGTACCATAGATTATAGTACTATAACATCTGCTAAATTAAAGTACTTACCCATTTTTTCGCATCTTGCTACAGCTATTTTAGCTAACTCTACAGCTTTTTGGATCAGTTGATAACTCTCCTCCTTTGATATATTCAGGTATTGCATGAAACCCTCAATACTTGCTTGATATGTATTGGTTTCAATAATATCAACACCAACTGCAATTAAAAATGCTTACCCAAATCGAAAGAGAACAGTAATTTAGTAACTTTAACAGACAGTATCACATCATACTTATATGCCAATATCCAAATTCATTATTACCATATTAAGAATAAACATTGAAGGCACCTTACCACTAAGCACAAGTTTTAAAACCTAGTTTGGGTACCTGTGGTGTTCATTTTACATTTACATTTCCAAATTTATGTTATTTAGCAAGTGAAAAGTTATTTATTTGAATGAATTTTGTTGTTTAATAAACTTTATGAGCATTATTAGTATTAATATACAAAAAACAAGAAAGATGCAGCCTGGAATCAGTCTTCTTCGATCCCCATAATCTAGAATTCTAGAAAAAATGTGAACACACAAGAAGTGATTAAAAATGTAACTTGAAATAATGTAGCTCCTAACTTAGGTTTAAAATACAAGCAACTTAGTTACTAGGTAACTAAGGTACTCTTTCCAATACCTGTAACTTGTAGCTAGTTACTTTTTTTGTAACATGGCTTGCTCTCACCACAGACATTCATTATGGAGGCACTTGGAAATCATAGTGTAATCTACACCCATTGCTGATGCACACACTCTTCAACAAAGAATTGACATCAGCTGACAACTAATTCAAGACATGCCCATTATGTTTGGAGTAGGAAAATTATTAAGAAAGTGCACTGAAATATGTATAAAGTTGGGGGACATTTCCAGCACCTTTTGTCATCATGTTTTTAGTTTATTACCTACTTAATCAATTTTTTAGATTTCTATGACACTAGTATTTTTACGAGTATTTTTATTATTGTTAGAGAGGTAACATTGAATTATATATTTTCATATTGAAATATTTACTGCACTACCCTGGTAGACTAATACTGATAACTCATTGTTTCTCTTGTTATTATACTTTTATCATTTATTATCTTGCAAATGCAAATAACACAGTGCTGGCTTCAGTCCTGTATTTATATAGTATATCACATTACAGTTACTAATTGTATACATTTAGCTATAAAAAAATAATTCTATATAATTTTTAAAATATAATATCATTACATAGTGAGTAGGTGACTAGGTATGTATTGGTAAACTAAAATTTTTTATTTTTTACTATTATTGAACTAAAATAGTTGCAGTACTCCACACAATTCTGCTTCAGTCAATTTGTTTGTGGCAAAATGATTTTGTCATTGGAATATTTGGCTTCACAATTCAACAACAATGATTATCATTACTCACACATAGAATGTTACACCAGGTAAAACAAAGCAGTGTAATGAAACATTCAGAAATAAAATTAATTAGATACCTTGTATATAATCCATATGGGTTTTTATCACTGCTTCAGGATCAGTAATAAGAGCTCTTGAACTCCATAGTGGATCATGATCTACAGGCTTCTCTAGATGTTTATTCAACTGGAACCCATAGGATCCATCCAAAAGCTTGATTTTATTGTTCATATTGTCATTTACAACTTCTCAATGTGAGGAATATGTTTGTACCTAGATCTAGAAAACGTTAAACATATCATGGATTGATCCCATTGCTTGTCCAAAACACAGACCTTTAAATTTAAAATTAAAGGAAGATTACAGTGCAAAACAATGTTGTGCAAACCTTAGCAGCCTCTAAATGTACAATTTGTCCTCAAAATCTATTTGGCATTCTAGAATAATATATAAGCTAGAATTTACACAACAAACTTGACTACTGACATCGGCTCATCGGCGTTTGAAATCTAACCTAACCTTTTTCCTACTCTTGTTGTCACTTCTGACAGCTGCCCAAAACCACAAAACAGGTACGGTTACCCAAAACGCAAAACTTCAAAACCCTAACCCTCAGAGTAAACATATCCAGAGTAAGCATCTCTAGTCTAGATGGAAAGTAAACTAGAAAATGCACAGGTTGCTGAGCAGCCAAGATACAAGGGAAATTTTTTAGTAAGCGGCACAAAACAGTGGGGGAATTCTGTAACTCTAAGCGAAGCGATAGCGACATTCTTCCAACGCTTTCGCTCGTTTCGGTATTCCATAAGTGTCTTCGTTCCGACTCGGATATAACGAACGTAGAACGTAGACGAACGTTATAAGCGATAGCGTAAGATTTTGGATCTCGTTTGTCAAGTTTTGACGTTATTATTGCTGTGTGTCAATTCGCTTAAATTTATTTGTATACTTAATTACCAGCAAGGAATCGAAGAGGAAAAACTAATCCTTCGCAATGGTCGGCATTGTTGGAATTTGCAGAGTCTCATCCAGAGATATTTAAGTCAAGTCGTGAGTGCTCGTGAATCATCGAACTCCATGCCGAAAGCGTAACGAAGCGTTAAACGTTGGTTATGGAAAGCCGTCAAAAATCGTTTTCGTAAATGATTAGCTTCGTCTGCTTTCGTTACTATAGCGAAAGTTATAGAATCGCCACACAGGTACGGTTAGTAAACAGCAGTAAGTGATAGCCTAAGTGCATTTCGATTAATGGCCAGTGGCGTACGACTTTATATTAGAATTGGATGTTCATTAAGTTTCAGTCATTACTTTGATATTACACGTACCGTACGTACAATAATAATTCATATTAGTATTTTGCTAAACTTATCGGCGTTGCTGTTACTATAGTGTGATTGTAGTTGTTGGTAATTATTAATATGAAGTTTTTTTCGAAATGCAGCTAATTTAACATGGCTCCGTTTTAGAAGGTACCCTGTTGGACTGGCTCCATCGAGATATATTTCAGCCAGACACTATAATATTTACAGTAAGTGTTGGCTGAGCAATATTCAAATTAGACTCTCTCGAGAGATGTTTACTCTGAGCCATGGCCGACTTTACTCACTAGGCCGGAGCATGAAATATGGCAACACTGAATCTGCGGGCCAAGTTTGCATTTGTTGTTATGTCATGTGTATTCTTCCAGGAGCAGAAAATATGGTTGGAAGGTGATTATTAATGTGTTTCTAATTATTTACCAGCACAAACGAAACTATAAAGATAACAAGATGCCTGCAAAGCGTGTAGTACCAGGTTGCAGCCCAGTAGAGGACTACCAAACCATGGCCCAACATAACCTTATTCCAGATTAAAAAGAACGTTGCAAGGTGATTTTTAATGTGTTTCTACTTATTTACCTGCACAAATGATACTATAAAGATAAAAAGATGCCTGCAAAGTGTGTAGTACCAGGTTGCACTAGCAATTGTGCGTCCAATAAGGGACATAAACAGAAGTGGGTGAAAGGTATTCCTCGGAAGGGATGGTTATATTTATAAGGATAAAGACAATAATTTACAAACATTTCAAAGGATAAGACCTATTTTAAAGCACAATGTGGTACCTATAATGTTTTCTGGACCTCCCAAATATCACAAAAAAAATGCAGTTAATAGAACTCATCTGGGCATGGCCTGGGGCATACCTACGAAAGGATTTGATAGTGAAAGGGAAATCAAGACCAGCAAGAATGGCTTCACAGTGACCTAATAGTGAATTTTTCTAGCTCAAGTGACAATTTACAAAGTAAATTGAGTGTTCATTTATGTGGAAGTGGAAGTGGCAGCAGGAAACAGGTTGCGTTTATTTTTATTTTGTAGTGTCTGACTGTGATGAAACAGACATGAGATGTAAGTGGTATTAGTAGTAGTAGTAGTTCTAAAAAGTATTTTTCTTAATTTATTGACCGAGATGAACTCTAATACATATAAAATGTAATAATTATTCTGAAACTATAGGGCCACTATTTGACAGCTAAGCCACGTTGCCATATCTAAGGCTCCGGCCTAGTGTAGAGTCGGCCATGTCTGAGCCCGTTCCTATTGAGGTGTGTGAAACTGTGATTTCGCTAGAGCCTAGCTGTGATCTGTGATAGACGTGACAGCTAAGTGCCAAATCACATTACTAGTTAGATTAGCAGTAGCTATTTGGAGCAGCTTATGGTAGTTTAACCGCACCTATTTTGTGTCGCGGCTTATCCTGATTTATTTATTATTCGTGGAGGTGTCACGTCTTATATTTTTACAGATAATTCAAGACCGATTTGAGAGACAGCTGATAAGTCAGTGCCACTTTGCGCTCAATTTTTAAAGCAAACACGCTCCTAATTACAAATATTCAGAATGGAATGCCCGGCTGCTATGGAAGGGTTATGTTAGGCAAAGTTGAATAGGCTAACATCCGCAAGACCAAATGATACACCTTCTGGCAGTCTGTACCAAGCCCTGATCACCCTGAGAATAAAAGTTGCGGTCGTACCGTTCAGTTCTTAATGTATGATAAATTATAGAGGATAGTTCAGAGGAGCAGACTCCGTTTGAATACCGGTAGAAGACTGAAAGGTCACCAACAGCACGCCAGTGAGAAGCTAGACGGCTGGAGGGAGCGTGTTAACGCTGGACATGGCCAACTCTACTTACTAGGCCAGAGCATTGAAATATGGCAACACTGAATCGGGGGCCGAGCTTTTATTTGTTGTTAAGTCATTAGTGTAATCTCCCAGAGCAAAAAATAAGATTGGAAGGTGATTTTTAATGTGTTTCTAATTATTTACCTGCACAAACGAAACTATAAAGATAACAAGATGCCTGCAAAGTGTGTAGTACCAGGTTGCACTAGCAATTGTGCTTCCACAAACATAACCTTCCAGAGTAAAAACTGAAGAGTGGAAGGTGATTTATAATGTGCTTCTACTTATTTACATGCACAAACGAAGCTACAAAGATAAAAAGATGCATGCAAAGTGTGTAGTACCAGGTTGCACTAGCAATTGTGCTGCCAAGAAAGGACATAAACAGAAGTGGGTGAAAGGTATTCCTCGGAAGGGCTGGTTATATTTATAAGAATAAAGACAATAATTTACAAACATTTCAAAGGATAGGACCTATTTTAAAGCACAATGTGGTACCTACAATGTTTTCTGGACCTCCCAAATATCACAGAAAAATACAGTTAATAGAACTCATCTGGGCATGCATCTGGGCATACCTACGAAAAGATTTGATAGTGAAAGGGAATCAAGACTAGGAAGAATGGCTTCACAGTGACCTAATAGTGAATTTTTCTAGCTCATTCGTAAAAGCGGTAAAAACGCTTGTTCGGAGTACCTACAAAACGCTAGCGGCTAGAGGCGTGGCGACCGCCTGAACCGCGGCAGGCGGTGCGGCTAGCACGCCCGTGTAGTCGGCCTCATTTGAATAGCATAGTTTTGTTGGAGCAAGCATTTGCTAGCGGTGGAAACGGCGGCGTTTTACCTGCCCGTGCAGTACAAGCCTTTAGTGGGAGAATTCTTTCCACATTTTCGTCCCCACCACCAGTATTTTCTTACGAAATCAAATGTGCCTATAACATCGAGGTAGAATCCTATGGAGGCGCCATAACGTGGCTGAAAGCAGGTGCAGGTCGGCCATATTGATCCACATTTACGTCAAACAGCTGACGTTTCTTTGACAATTCTGTATTTGCTTTTTTTGAGTGTTTATAGCGAGATTGTTAGTTATTTTTGAGTGAAATTCTAGTTATTTCATAAAGGAAATAATGGTTTCATGTGCCTATCGCAGTTGTTCCAGCACAGGTGGCATGGGTAAGAAGGAATCGACTGGAATTACATTTCATAGGTATGTATGCAAAAAAATAACAATGTACAGGACCGCATTTGTAATCTTTATCTCAATAAAGTGTAACAAATCGCAGCAATAATACAGTTGTATTATTCAATTGATGATGCATGTCGTCTCTACAAAGCTTGTTTTTTTTCATATACTAACTATGAATTTCGCATTAGATTGAAAAATCAACCCAGTACTTCATATTTAAATCATCATTGTAATGATTTTTCAAAATTATTTACATAAGAAACTGATCCGGCTCTGGCGAGGCGTCCATATTGTTATCACAATTAGGCCACGCCTCCTGCTACCGTTTTTTTTATGCGAAATTGAACCTTATAGCGTCTCCTTGGGATTCTACCTCGATGGCCTATAATCATAATCCATATTTAGCTCTGGTTTATGGTCTGTGGATCTACTCACAGTCCTGTGATAAGTCTAATATGTCATTTGTCAATATTGTCACTGGTCACTTAGTGTATGTTTTGTGGTGTATGTGTTTTGTGCTGGTCACTGTCAATGGTCAAGGTGGAAAGGTGGATTTTGTGAACGAACATTGAACATTCCAATACAAATATTGAGGAAAAACAGCTTTTATGCGAAATATTAATAGTTAAATATATTTCAAGTGAACTAGAGATTGTTGTTGAATAGGTAAGTTGCTCAAATTCAATAACTGTTGGAATTATCCAGTAGTAGGAAAGAAAAGGCGTGTTGAATTTCCAAACAATATGGCGTCCGTATAGGCGTATTGTGAAAATTGTTTGCACTTCTCTCGTTTGCTGATTTTATCTTTATTTTTAGATTGTGCTCATTCCATTTGTTAGCATGTAAGCGACGAAATGTATTTCGTCTGCTTATGAATGTTTACAACCTTAGAATATCATATCGGTCAGCCATCCGGAGACAGCGTCACGCGTCACTATTTGGTCAGAAAACTAAAGGCTGTTCACCAGTTCGTGTACCATTTGATCAGTTGAGACTCTCTCAAGGAGCCCTTCTTATTGCCACTGGCAAAATTTAGTTTAGTAAGTAAAGATTCCGTAATATATCTAAAAAATTTTGTCTGTAGAGGTTTCTACCCTCAGAGCCATCCCCTGTCCTGGGTAAACATTTGCTCCAAATAATGTTGATTTAGGTATATAAACAGGCTATTCAGACAACTTGTACTTAAGAGTTTGGTAATTCTGCATACATACAATGCTACTTCAAAAATTCTAATATTACAGCAGATCGACTTTCTGTTAGTCACAGTGACTAGCTTTAACTCTTAACTGGTACTGGGTGTGCAAGCAATCATATAATCTATGGTCTTACATATTACAAAAAAAATCCATTAAGGTACTATTTACTTAAATATAAATGTTTATGTAATGTGTCCTCTTGGTATTGTTAACAAATGCTTGAGACTAGAGAATAAAATTAAAGTTATTGAAATGTATTATTTTTATTTTTTGTTACAGTTTTAACTACTGTGTCATGGTTCCTGCAGTTCTAGAGTTTTAATAATAAAAAATACAGGAAAAAATAGGAAATACTAGTCCATTTTGCTATTTTCTAAGAGTTAGGAAAATTGGAAAACATAAATTTCAAAAAACCTAAGTTGGAAGTATATAGTTTTGCCTTCTTTTTAACTGTACAATAAAAACAATAGTAAAACATAGATTTCATTAGGAAATTGATCAAAAGAGTCATGCCCATTTTTAAATTTTTTGCTTAATAACTTTTAATCTATTTTATAACAAAGTCTGTTGATATGACTGCAGGACACATTGTATAATCCTGGTATATTTGTTTACAAAATAGTAAGCATATGTAAAATATTAGACTAACAATCAAATTAGGTAAGTGGGCTCTAAATGCAACCTCTGTATTTATTTATTTGTAGAAGCCCATATTTTGAAGATCATTTTACAAAATAACTACTCAAGGAATGATCTTGGACTGGGTAAAGCATTTTTTAGTATTAGCCCAATGCCTAGCGCAGTACAGAGCAATATCTTTGTAATATGTAATTTAATTATATCATTGCTTGGCATTTATAATAGCTAGCTAGGCAAGCAGCTATTGGAACAGTTCGATAACTGATCACAGATAAACTATTATTTGTTTTTATAATTGGGTTTCTGCATTCAACACAAAGGTCTATCATACTATAGTAGTTAGTCAACATAAGTACTAGTAATTACTTATCAGTGCACCATAATTGATAAGTGTGAGTAGATCTTACAGAACATTTTTCTTGGACTTTATCTGATGTATGTTAAAACTCTGCCAGCTTATCAGTCCCTACCGTACCAATCCTACTAGGTTCGCAATCTTCAAAGTTTTGGTCTAGACAATCATGATTTTTTCATAGCATGTTTGGGTAAAGTATAGAACCTAGAGAAAAGTGCCCCCTTGAAATCAGTGTCAACAATCTTTTTTTGAATAGACATTATAACATAAACCCTTTTTTTTGTTCTTTTACTTTTATGCTCCTAGATTTTTGAGATACAAAAACAATTATCAAAATGTTACTATGTGTATTGTAGAAGTCAGACATATATGAGTTGTTTACATTTTTTCAGGTCTGTGTCGACACTTCTATAGTGCAGTTGCATTATTATGTAGACCTGAGTAATGATAAAACAGTAATTATCTATACAAAATATATTTTATAATAATTCAGAAAGTGGTAGGAGATCAACATAATCAAAAATACTGATTTGCAATAGATAAAAACAAAATAAATTGATCTATTTTTTGTATATTAACATCCGATTATACACAGACATACTATGTCTTTGTTGTATGTTATATAATTTTGACTACACTAATGACCATATAACAGCGCTCAAAAAATACCTAAAGGGAAAACAGTTATTAGACCCGTTGGGTGTCTTGTTGAGGATTAGGGGGTCCTTTGTAGTATCGGCACTCTATAGGAGCACAAAAAATGTAAACAGCTCTTTTATTTCTGACTTGTACAATACCATATTTATCGCTCTTTAAAAATGTTGAAACCCTACTGCTAATCCTGAGAAACCTTAGCTATGTAAAAATGATGTAAGGTTGACAAAATATTGGTGAAAATGATAAGAATAGTGGTTTATTTACAATTTCCAGTAATTTTCACAGGTATTCAAATCCTAACTCTGGCAAAATACCCTGACATTTTTTGCTGTTTTTTGCCAAACTGAACAGTTTGGTTTTTAAGCAGTTGAAAATTGTTACCAGACATTGGCAGGTCTTCATACGAATTACATGTTCAGACAAATTACTCTTTACCTTTTAGCAGTAGTTTCAATGGGATCAAATTACATTTCTAAGGGCTGATTTCTCAATGTCCAGTTAAAAGTGTCAGATAGGTAGCTGCCAGTTAGCAGTTCTATGGATACAACTGTCAGATAAGGTTTACATGAATTTGTAAGTTCAATCTTCAATTGTTTAAACAATTTATCTAACAGTTAACCATTAACCTTCAGATAATATTTAACTGGACATTGCGAAACTGGCCCTAAAGCGTCAATTGTAAATTCAAACTGTCAGATGTAATATTACACTTGACAGTTTGAAATTACAATTGATGCTCTGGAAATGTAATTTGATCCTTTTGAAACTACTGCTAGAAAAGATATAGTCTAAAACAGTGTTTTCAGCTTCAACACCAAATTTGTTTCAAAAAAAAATTTCAATTATTCTTTTAATACATATTTGTTGCTTCAAAATTAATGAACAACTTCCATTGTCTGCCTAGTCCAGCATTTCATTATAAAATTACTTTGTGTCCAGGTAATCTATTTAGTTTCTTCTCCAACTTAGGACTGTAATTAATTGTTTTTAATTTTCCAGAATATTCTTTTATTGTGACTTAATAATTATTACATAAATTTTAGAACCAGTACTTAACTGAAGGGAAAGGGGCTTCAATTCAACTTTTAAATGTTCATTCCCACTATCACTGTCATATGTATTAAAGTAGGGCAGTTTCACTCACAAAATTCTGTACATCTCTAATGTTCCACTCCTTTTGTTAAGTTTATGCTGCAATACATCAAACAACAAATATATGAATTCAATACAAAAAGAAAATATATAGACTGCATTTTTGAGAAATCATGCATCTTATCAAAAAAATTACAACCATCACAAATCTTGATTAAATTTTGTGTTAGTAACTTACAGGAGTTCATTCTTTTCCCAGAGTTTCATCTATGTGGCATATTCATAGATACAATCATACATTATTATTAACGTAATATTATTAATATTTTTAATCAGTTTGTATAAAAATTTGTTTTATCAATTTGCAATTACTATTTAAGCCCTGAGGAAGGAGGCATGGTAAAAGGATATAAATTATTACTATTATCTTGGTAATAAGTCTCGATTTTGTCTTTTAACAAGTCAGTGTATAACTACCTCTGTCAAAAAAATGCAAAACCAAAGAATTTTCTGTGTGACAGAAGAAGCTAGGACTGGATCTTAAAAATTATAATTAGTAGTAGTACATCTAGCAGCAACTGGATCAACCCACATCTCTGCATTTACACTGCAACATGTTTCAATGCCTTTCAGATATGTAATACATGTAATATGGAAGTGTTATATATGTAACTGATACCTATAAAGTAAAAAAAATCTATTATCAACTATTTCGACTGAAACTCTAATAGTCTGTACTGCTTGCTCAGTGTCTCCATGATGTATTAATAAAAGTCAATTAACATTCTATGAACTATTGGCTACAAGCTTTTAGATAATGCTATGCTCCATAACATGCAGAGTGACCATAAATTGATGGTACAGAGCCTAACTGCTTATTCTTTGGGTAAAAATATTGTTATTTAACTTAGTTGTAATCATTTTGTTCTTGTATTTTGGTCAAATCTCAATAATTTTACCTTAAGAATCTGCAGTTCTTCTGTGTACCATTAATTTGAAGACATGAAGACAGCATTTACTAAATATTGTTATTGAGGTTCTGGCCGGGGCAGATTTTATACAATTAGTATGTACAGTAACCAAAGACAACTTCACTCAAAACTGGTGGTTAAACTGCTAGTAACTCCTGTCACTATATGTATATACATATACAGGGTGGTCCAATAAGCGTGCGGTACTCTCTAGCGGCCTTACCGTTTAAATTAGAAGAAAATGTTTCAAATAAAAAACGTTTCTTTTCAAATGTGAAACTTATCATACTACCCCATTTGAAAAAAAGTTTCTAACGTTTTAAACTTTTCAAACATGAAAATTGCTAGTGTATTGATTTAATGTGCTTTTGAAACAATGGTCTTACCGAAACACAAGCATGTATCTAGCTTGTTTCAAAACCGAAAACCGCATTTTTCTGTCGTGCTTAGTTGCCAAGATATTAACATTTTTCGTAAAGTACTACAAACGTAAATTTTTTTTAAGATTGCTGAATAACATCGAAAATAGGCTTCGGAAACATAAACTGTGGTTAACAAACTGGATCTAAAAATCAATGCAAAAATGTAACAATATACAGGGTATTCTATTTAAAATAAGGAAGTTGATACCTACTTCCGGTATATCCGGATGTCCGCCATCTTTGAAATAATGTTCTGTGAGTAGACCATTCTAAAAGAAACGTTTTTTTATTTGATACATTTTCTTCTAATTTAAACGGTAAAGCCACTAGAGAGCACCGCGCGCTTATTGGACCACCCTGTATATTATTGTAAAATAATAGACTTCCTTGCAGCATATGAGCAGTGCTGCAGGCAAGTCAAAAACTGCCGCGTAATATCCAGTTAACTTACGGTGCTGCCATGGTATATTCGGGCGTCTGTTCTGCATTTTCAATTTTTCTTAATTTTCCTTATCATTATATCAAAAGAGAAAAAAAAAACTGCTGAGCCCTCATGAGAGCTGCAACAAAAACAGATTACTTTTCTTGCAGCGATGGTGTTGCTTGGGACCAGGGACATATTGCATGAGCTACTCTTGAAAACCCTTGCCGTGAAAGTTGAGTGAACCTTAAAATAAAAAAGTCTGTTTGAACATTGAAGTATCTATGATTCTGGCCATTGCAAAGTTGGGGTCAGATTTTACCTGGAATATAATGTTCATTTGTTCTTTATAGTTTTTAAACAAATATTTGAAAATGTTTTTGGGGTCAGATTTACAAAAGTGGCCAGAAGAATGAATAGCTCAGTCGTAAAACTGATTTTGAGTATGAAAGTCATGCAACCTATTACCCCATTATTGCAGAAACCTGTCCTATATTTTGTTACTCCAATTATTGGTGTGTATGGAATTAGGAAACCACTATTAGCCTCTATTGCCAACAGAATAGCAATATGCCGTTCTTTGCCGTTGGTTATACGTAAAAATAAAAAAAAAATGATGGCATTAATGTCTTTTTCTGCAACGTCATGTGAAGGGGCGTACACGAATTCGGCACTATTATAATCCCCAACCGCCTGCACCCCATGTTTACCTGTACAAGATGCACGAATTGGGCACCATCGGCCTAATCACATATTTAAGTCAGATAACGACCCGAGAATTACTCCGTTTCTAATCCCTCTTAGGAATTCCCTAAGAGTCATTACGCCAACTTGTCTTAACCTTTGAATGACCAATGGGGTGACAGCAACCCCTTCTCATATTTGCAGAAAATACGTTATTCTATAAAGAAATTCAGACAGTATTTTATAATTACTTGTGCCGTATACATCTATATTGACAAATAATTAATGATGAATACTATAGTTGAAACTAGTGAACGTGGCAAGCAAATTCTAATCGTTGATGGTGGCAAATTTACTTTTGCAAAAGTTCTTAAAACTGAAGAAAGTTTTTGGAGGTGTTACATTAGAACGTGTAAAGCAAAAGTGTGGACTATGGCACCCGAAAACGTCATCTCGAGGAGTCAATTGGAACACACACATACCAAAAATATAAAGGCCCTAAACAGACAAATAGGTATGTAGATAAAATATGTAATTCTATTTCAATATTTATTTTGCTGTTCCAGAGTTTTTATAAGTGATTGTAACTTCTAGTGTACTAAATATACCTACCAACAATTAAAATAACTTGTTACTGTCGTTGTAAGTAGGTCACTAGATGGTAGAATTATTTGTTAAAATCTTGTATTTGTTTTAATCCCTAATTAAATACTGACGTTGGTAGTATTATTTTAGTTAGCAATAGTGCAAAAAGGAAGGCAGAAGAAGACATAAGCGAAAAACCGTCAAAAATTATTCATGCTGCTTTGAAAAATCATGTGGAATCAATAGACACCTTAACAATGAAAGACATTAGCTATATAAGAAATAATGTCTACTACAAGAGAAAGAAAATACATCCAACTTTGTCAGCAAATGCAGAAGAAACCATAAAAATTTTGCAAGATCTTGATTGTAAAACTATCAAAAAGGAAAATTTTTTGATAGCTGCAGAACAAGATAAGAATATTCTAGTGTTTTCTTGTGAAACAAATTTACGGGCTCTGTGTAATTACAATATATTTAGATGGTACGTTCGATTAGTGTCTAAATTATTTACGTTACATATTTTTATTAATGGACATTACATCCCATTAGTATTTTGTATTTTACCAGGTAAAAAGACATCAGATTATATAAACACATTTGAAATAATTAAAAAGAAGTGTCGTGATGTAAACTTAGTTTTTAATCCCAAGTTTATTGTATCAGACTTTGAGAAAAGTATTCACAGCGCTGTAGAATTTGTTTGGCCTAGTGTGTCAATAATAGGGTGTAGGTTTCATCTGGCACAAAGCTGGTACAGAAAACTGCAGAAACTAGGTTTAGCTTCAGAGTATAATTCTGCAAATAATGAAGTAGGACAATGGCTAAATTACGTTTTCGGTTTACCATTTTTGCATCCTAACGAAGTATCAGATTGTTTTACTCTAGATCTTATGGGTATCCAGCCCAACGACAACAGGGTAGTCGAGTTTTCCGATTATTTAGTTGATACCTATATAAATGAAGAAGCTATGTTTCCTCCTAACATATGGGCTAGTTGCACTAGTTCCATTACGAGAACAACTAATTGTTGCGAATCATTTCATTCCAAATTTAATGAATGTTTTTATAAAACACATCCTTCTTTATTCATATTTATTAATGTGTTGAATAATTTTCAAACAGAGGTATACCTCAAACTAAATAGCATTGAAGAACCTGTGCGTTCTAAAGACCCTAAAACAAAAAGAAAACAGGCGTTCTTAGAACAAAAAATTAGCGATTATATAGGAAATAGAATAGAAAGACTACAATTTGTTAAATGTCTAGGATATTTTTATAAACAATACATTTTTCGTAATGTACATCTGTGTATATAATGTATGTAAACAAATTTTAAAAAGAACTAACCATGTATTTTATTTCACACCTCATATAATTCTTGTAAGTATCTTTGATGTTATTTGAACATCGATAAGCGGTGCCCAGTTCGTGTACTTGAAAATTTTCTAATCCGCGGTCTAGTGCCGAATTTATGCGTCGGGATTAAAATGCAGGTAGATGGTGCCGAATTCATGACCGCCCATGTGAAGGCATATGAAGCAAAACAGCAAAAAAAAGCGATTAGCGGAGTAAGGAGCCATTTTGCCGGAAGTACTGCTGATCATTTTAATGTTTTTGGCGAGAGGGGTGTGAAATATAGGTAAGGGGATTTTGTGGGTTGTTTGAGGGAACAGCGAGAAAATTTTTATTTGCACCAATTATGACAAAATAGCCACACATTCTTGTGAGGATTTTTGTTCATATGAAGCTAGGAAAACCTTCAGTTTTTGAAGAAGCTGGACTTATTTTTATGAATAATTTGACGACTAAGCGGCAAATTACTAAACTGTTAACAACAATATAAGAGGCTAATAGTGTTTTGATAACATCATGAACAACCATTATTGATAATTAGCGCTAGATAAAGGTTAGGCTTTCCTTTTGCTCAACGGAATCATTGAATAACTGTTTAATTAATAAGTTTGGAGTTGGATTGTAGCTGTCTTCGTAGTGGACTACATGTAATAGTGGAAAACGGGAAACACACATTACCAACAAATGGATGAGATTGTATCTTTGTCTTTAGATGGTTTACCATTTACTGTAAACTTTCTGACGGAACACATTTACACGGAACTTTGTGCTCATGTGCGTATGCGCGCAAATACAAAATATTGGATAATTTGTATTAGTGTGTCCGGATTCATGGCGAGTTTTATAAGTAATGCGATCCGATTCATATCTTATGTATGTAATCGGTAAAAAATCTTCTGAATAACAACTTAAAGCGTTGAATCAATCACTTCATGAGACGATGGTTTCAGGCCTGGAAGTCTTTGTCCGGTACGTTCTTTAGATCCGGTGAAATATGAGCCTATAGCTAAAACAAATAGTTTGGGAGGATCCAGGTCAGGATCGTAGGAAGGCTGGTAAACCAAAGGGATATGCAGGTTCTAGCCAGCAGATCTTTGGCAATGGAGGCGCTGCGACTGAGTGTTGCCGTAACATCCATAAGTCCAACTGAACTGGTTGACAATTCCTTTGACGTCAAGGTTTTCATCGATTCGGAGGATTGATGGAGGAGGTTCCTTTCAGAATTAATCAGTAACCTCTTCCTCCTTGAATACTTTTCAATATGAGGCCGACAGATGGTTTTTTGAACTGTAGATGTAGCTTCCGATTTGGAAACGTGTCATTAATCAAATATGCAACTTGGTCTGATAACTCCGAATCATGTCATTCACCCTCCATCATAAGGAGGTTGGTACGTTTCCTTTCGCATTGCAACGAACTGTGACACTAGGTCACTCGTTGTTGCTAAATATCCAGTGACAAAAGTTGTTTATCTTCGTAACTCGATCACTCTGAAATGGTTGAATGTTTGTACGTTGTGTTATATACAGTGTTTACTTAAAATTTAAGGAAGATTTGAAATCTAATAATAACCTTGTATAATACGAATGTTCACTACTTAGCGGATACTTAAAAACCCTAGAAACTCTTTGTTTTAAAACTTTTTTCGATGCCTTGAATAATATCCATCGTTTTCAAATATTTCTAAAACCCTGTTTATCCCTAAAACTACCTAACAAAAAATCATGAGTAAAACTAGATGACAAGGACGCTTAATGCAAAAATGGTCACTTATACAGAGTAACGAGAGTTACGATTTCGAGAGAATTTTGATAAACGAAAAGCGGTGTGAGGTTGACATGCGAAACATTTCCTTAAAAAACACGTCCGTAAGATCTAATATTGCGTTTGACTAGAAGAATCCACGCAGGATTGGTTAAATACCTTACTCCAGAAAATTACCAAAATATAGTCCAGTATAGTGTATCGCAATTAAACGAAAGTGTATTTGTTTTTTCTTTTGCATTCTCATAGACCGAATTACTTTTATCTAGTTTGACTGCAGGTGTATATTTTCACTTGTTCTCGATAATTTTGGTAATAATAATCTGGTAATGAACCAACTATTTATCGTAATGTTTTTGGTCATGAATTTATTAATGCAATATCAATTTCACGTCGGGCATAAATCCAAGGATCTTAGTTTCGTGTCCTATGTTGTAATCAGAAGAAAATGTATCTCGGTACAATGTACCATCGGTTATGCGGACAGATGAGGAGAACATATTGCACTTCAGGACATCCGAGTACTACTTAGTGTGGAGGTGTGAAGCGTATGAGGATGGACGAGACCTCCAATGTAATGGTCTTACGGCATTGTATAAATCACATTCATCATTGCCGAGCCGGCAAGTATCTTATTTTTCCATTCCATTATTTCAACTTTTTAGTTCAATCCTCAATGTGCTGACCCTAAAATATGAATGACGGCAAGTTATTTCACGTGTATCGTTTGAAAAGATTTTCCGGATTTGTAACGCGTCCAGTGTGTGGCCATCCTAAATAGACCAGCGAAAAGAATGGAGAAATTTCCTAAAAATAAAATTTGGAAAATTCATTATTATCTGATAGTCTATTTCTTCACTTGAAGAATCTCGAAAAAATCATCAGAATATTCCAACAAACGGCAGAGTTATTCAATTTTATATTTGCGGAACGCGACCGCGGTGGTGGAACGCCTTATGACGTTATATGTCATGAATCGTTCGCGGCAGCCACAGTCGAGAGGTCGGTCGGGACTCGGCTATGCATACGCTGCGCTGTACAGGGTGTCCCTTTTTGGGCACTTTTACGGGGTATCTCGGTTATTTTTGAAGATAGAGAGTTGCGGTTTTCGCAACAGTGTGCTAGTTTTTTGTGAAACTAAAGATACCGTCAACAAAATTATCACGGCCCTCTTGGTTTTTGAGACACAGGGTGAAATCGAAAACTATCAATTTTGGGAGCACCCTTGTAACTCGGTTGTCTTTTATCTTATTGAAAAGTTTAGAAAAGGGTCTTATAGAATTTTTTCTGTAGAATCCAGTGGTGTAGTTTGATTTTTTCTTACTCTAACCACTTTCAGTTATGAAGCAAACATAATTTTTTTTAAATGGAACACCCTGTACATATATTATTTTAGAAATCAATCGGAAATAATTCAAGCTTTTCAAAAATATATATTAGTATAAGTTATTTTGAAAATTACGCTCAAAATTAGATTTTTTCATTTTTTACTTTATTTGTAGCGGTAGGTAATCTATTAAAAACAATATCCAAGTAAACAATTATTAAGATATAAGATACCAAATACTTTTAAACTCAATTATTTAATTGTATTTTATACGCTATTAACTACTATTTGCGATAATGTTCAATAAATATTACTTAGTCCATTATTACATTACTTAAAACCAAACATCATATCTGAAGAATATCAAGACATTATTAAATTATTTGAATCAAAACAAAAACTAAAAACATCGAGGAGCTTTTAGAGATGTTGGTTCAAGTTGGAGACTATTTTCTCGAATGCAAATCTGGCACTATATTTTATTCTTTTAATGCCATTAAAAGAATTATTGGTCTCCTTTGTATTATGGCGATTAAATATTCCCAATCTAGGATCCTGTGCAAATGTTGAAGTATATTAAACTTGTATGGATGGTAATTGTATTTTTTTTTTTAGAATTCTTTTTGCATTTGATACTACAGCTTCTTCTATGTGCTTACAAGATAATGAAGGTGTTGCTTCTATGTAACCTAATACGTTTGTTTCCCTTTGCGCCCTATTCTCCTTGAAATAAGTTTTAGGACGTGGTTGAATAAAGGATCCGTACCTAACTATTATTTATTTTTAGACGAGCAAATATATCTGGAAGCGGTTGCTGTATCTCTGGGTATCTAAGCTGCCCTTACTATAGAAAATTGACAATAATTAAAATGTTTATATTTGACCATACGCCTATGGTCGGCACCGAGTAGACGTGGTTTTGTGAGCTCCGCTTCAATCGTGTAAATTAGTGGTTAAATCTCGAGTTAAATTAGTCAAAGTTTCAGTGCACCTGCATTTCATCCCAATACATCCAGTGAGTAAGTACAATATTAAAAATGGTACTCACACGAGAGATAAGAGATGAAATTAGAAACTCTATTAGCAATGGCATCAAATCCTTGCTTAAAGAGGAAGAATTTATCAAACACTTAGTAGAAAAAGTGGCAGACAGCGTAACTAAAAACCTGAGCACAAAAATCGCAGAGCTGGAACAAAAACTCGAGAAATTTGAGGCCGATAATAGTACAGTGATAGCTGACATTAAGGAAGAAATGGCTATTATGAAAACCGAAAACGATTACCTCATGAAAAAATTTGACCAGCTGGATCAACAATCTAGGTTGAGCAATGTAAGAATATTTTTGTTGAAAGAACAGGCCGGAGAAGATTTAGAAGCTGAAATTATTAGATTGTTTGATTCCAAACTGGGAATACAGATTAAAATGGAAGATATAGTATTTTGTAAAAGAATTGGCAAAATAAGAGAAGGCAAAACAAGAGGAATACTGTTAAAACTTGCTAGTACCAAATTGAAACAGAGGGTTTATAACAGTAAAAAACGATTGAAAGGTACGGGAGTCGTCATGAAGGAAGATTTAACAGAAAATAAGATGAAACTGATGGAGGCTGCAATAGAGAAGACGTCTTTGAGAGATGTGTGGTCGTCTATGGGGAATGTGTTTGCTATGAAAAATAACGTAAGACATCTTATTGATTCTAAGGCTGCCTTGGACAACTTGTAATCATTGTGTTGCGCTGAATAGAAAATGTATGTATATAATTCATTTACAAACTTGTATACAGGTAATGAACTCTTTTATATGTGGGTAGTACTCTGGGAAATTATAATTTTATTTGTAATTTATAAGTTAAGTGTATATATTAGGTGTATTGTGGAGAACTTTCATATCTGTGGAGATTTATATTATGTGGTTTTTGATTGAAACATCACTTTTATCGATGAAAGTCTTTGTTATTTCAAATAATACATTTGATAAAAATATGATTGAAAATAGTGGTAGCTCACCTAAAATTATTATTTTTTCAACTTTGCAATTTGTGCGGTGGTCACCTGAAGTGACTGCACATTTATTTGAGTTTTATTTTTTTTTTCTCATTGAATTCGTAAATTTCGACTATAGGTGTTGAATTTTGATTTCTCTTCTTTTGTAAAAAGAATACGTAAAGTAACTTACTACAATTCCTGAACTATAATAGAATCACCTATACACCTGATCAACCGAGATTAAGATGAAAATTGCGCATTTGAATATACGATCCATATTTACTAATTTCGGTGACTTTAAAGATATTGTTTTAGCTAATGACTTTGATGTCATTCTTCTGTCTGAGACATGGTTGGACGAGCATATGGATTCTGATATGGTAACCATAAGAGGTTATAATTTATTCCGGAAAGATCGAGCTGGCAGAGGCGGCGGTGTAGGGGCTTATGTCAAAGTATCATTGGCATGTGAGATTGTGAGCATAGATGTGGATACTGTGAGTAACCTGGAATACTTGTTGCTCAAATTTAAAGCTAAACACGTCAGCTTTATAGTTTCAGTTTTTTACTATCCTCCTAATTTATCTATCAACGACCTTGTAACTGATTTAGATAATATTTTGTCTCTTACTTACTATACAGTAGACTGGTTTGCGTGCCTGGGAGACTTCAACGTGAATTTTTTCAACTTAAACAATCCCCTCTTACATTGTTTCGAAGCTTTCGGATTTTCACAGATTTTGAATACTCCAACTCGAATCACTAATACTTCTAGTACTTTAATCGATCCTATCCTAATTTCTAATACAGACTTAGTGGCCAAAACTGGAACTATTTCTGTTCATACTATCACAGATCATGAAATGACATTTGTGTATATAGATCAACCTGTGGCTGACAACTCCCCTAAATTCGTGCAATATAGGTCGTTTAGTAATTTTGACACAATGGCTTTTTTGGAGCATTTTTCTGGTTTACCGTGGCATAACATTATTGTAGAAGACAACATTGATAATAAAGTAGCTCTGCTAAACAGATATGTTTTGGATGCATTCGATAAATTTGCTCCTGTTGTTTCCAAGAAGGTTACCAAAAATCGCTCACCTTGGTTAACTCCTAATCTAGAGCTCTTGAAAAAAGAGAGAAATAAGGCTTTGAGTAAATTTAAAAGGACTCGAAATCAATGTGACTTCCAAAGGTATAAGGAATTAAGAAACTTTACTTTGTCAGTTACGAGGAATGAAAAGAAAGCTTACCTGAGCCAGATGCTTCAAAGTAAGGATGTAAGAAAGTACTGGAAAACTCTGAAAGACTTAGGGGCTCAAACTAATCGTAATAATGTTTTGCCAAAAGGCTTATCAGATCCCAATGAGATAAATCAATATTTTGCCTCTTTTTTCCAGTGTGTAACAAATAACTGTAATGAAAAAATTGATTTTTATAGTAAATCTACATATGGCACACATGAAACGTTTTCCTTTCATTTAATTACTGTTGAAGAAGTCAATGAAATAATTCGTAGTATCAAAACTGATGCATTTGGAGTAGACAACATCAATCGGGTTATGATTATGTATTGTAGTCCCTTTATTGACCAATATATAGCCCATATCATTAACTGTTGTATCTTAAACTCATATTTTCCTAGATTATGGAAAGAAGCTATTGGTATCCCTATCCCCAAAAAAAGTAATCCAGTAAAATATTCAGATTTACGTATTATTAGTATTTTACCTATGATATCTAAAATTTTTGAAAAATTCATGTTCAAACAAATTTACCAATACTTTTTAAGCCATAACCTCTTACCTGACTGTCAAAATGGGTTTCGTCCAGGAAGATCTACTGTTGACCCGCTAGTTACTGTCACGAACGATATTTTAATGTCATATGACAAAGGATTTTCTTCTGTTCTAGTACTTCTGGATTTCTCGAAGGCCTTTGACACTATTTGTCATGAACTAATGTGTCAAAAGTTGAAATATTATGGCTTCGAAAATTCAGCAGTATTCCTAATATGGAACTATTTATTGGGTCGAACTATGACTGTATCTGTCGATGGCACGTTCTCCACCCCCACGGATATTTTATCTGGAATTCCACAAGGTTCTATCCTCGGTCCCTTACTCTTCATTATATACACCTCTGACATATTGAAAGGCATAACTAATTGCCAGATACAGGCATATGCGGATGATACACAATTGTATTTAAGTTTCTCTAGTAACGATATTGACATGGCCGAGATCAGGATGAACAGTGACCTTCAAAAAATTAAATTAATGTCTGAGCAACATAATTTGAAGTTGAACGCAGACAAATGTAAAGTACTGTATTTTGGGAACAAAAATAATATAAACATTTTAAAGGAACACTTAACATTAAGCTTAGACACCACAGTTATCCAAGTTTGCGATGATGCTCGAAATTTGGGACTGATATTTGACTCCACCATGCGTTTCTCTTTGCATGTAAAAAGTTTAATAAGTAAAGCATTTGCCTCATTAAAGTTGATTTATGCTAACAGGAAAATTCTTGATTTTAAAACTAAACGTTCATTGTGTGACTCGCTAGTGCTTAGTCATTTTAACTATTGTGACTTCATTTATGGAAATTGCCTCACAAAATTAGATAAGTTCAGAGTACAAAAAGTTCAAAATAGTTGCTGCAGGTTGATCTATGGCATAAAAAGATCAGAACACATTTCCCATAAGATTAATGAGTGTAAATGGTTGACCATGGACAATCGCAGGCTTCTACATCTGGGCGCATATATACACAAGCTTTTGAACGACGTAGATAAGTCAACTCTTACACAGAAGCTCATTCCTCGATTCAAAATTCACTCCAGAAATGTTCGGTTCAAATTTACCCTGACCATGCCTCAATACAGAACAGCTATTTTTCAACGATCATTTATTTTTAACGCCATTCGTTTATACAACTCGCTTCCGGCTGAATTTAGGGCTTATAATATAAATAAGTTCAAATATAAACTCAAGATGTATTTGCTTGCTAGGCAGTTATAGTTCATAATATGTATTTTGCCGGAAGGATATAAAATGAAAACAATATTAGGTACTAGTTTTAAGTTGCTATAGCTGTACTTTTTTTTCATTAACAGATAGCTCAACAATTTCAATGTTTTCTGCCCTATGTTCCTCTATACCATGTTCTTCTTCTTTATCAAGTAATTTCTGTATATATTTATGTAATTTAAGATGTCAATGTCAATAGGTGATATTCTTGGTATTCTTTTTACTTGAAGTTCATTGTTTTTTTTATCGGGCTTAGTCCCATTGAAGGTTAAGTAAAATAGCCAGGAGCTAGACTTCGCCTTCAATTTAATACAAATTGTATACCCTACATTTTTTTTTTCATTGAATAAAAGACGGTTTATTATTATTATTATTATTATTATTATTATTATTTTAAAAAGAACAAAGCTATATTTAATAAAAATATAAATAAAAACTAAGTCTCGCAATTTTTTTACAGATTTACTTTTTTGTTTTTAATAGATGAGTCATAGCCCACTATCTACTCAATATTATAATAACACAATCATCGTTTTAATGAGACATTATTATTTAAAAAAAAGGTATTTTGATTCTGTTTGAGTAGGAAGTCTCTTGTAGAGTAATAACTGCTTAGCTGCTTATTATTTATAGTTGATTAACCATGGCCAACTGCTACAAATAAAGTAAAAAATGAAAAAATCAAATTTTGAGCGTAATTTTCAAAATAACTTAATACTAATTTATATTTTTGAAAAGCTTGGATTATTTCTTCAAAAATAATATACAGGGTGTTCCATTTAAAAAAATATGTTTGCTTCATAACTGAAAAATGGTTAGAGCAAGAAAAAATCAAACTACACCACTGGCTTCTACAGAAAAAATTCTATACGACTCTTTTTTAAACTTTTCAGTAAGATAAAAGACAACCAAGATACGAGGACGGTCCCAAAATCGATAGTTTTCGATTTCACCCTGTATCTCAAAAACCAAGAGGACCATGATAATTTTGTTAACGGCATCTTTATTTTCACAAAAAAGTAGCACACTGTCGCGAAAACCGCAACTCTCTATCTTCAAAAATAACCGAGATACCCCGTAAAAGTGCCCAAAATGGGACACCCTGTACAGTGTGCGACATTTAGTACATAGTATATTTTTGAAGTATGGAGGAAGGTTACGTTCGTGTGAGTATTGTGAGTGGGAAAATTTTCGATTTTGAGATAATACGCTTTTTGGGTGTTTATGGTGTCTACATAACGTAGACCGTCGGTCTGTCAGTACGCGTTTTTCTAGCCACGTAATCTCAGTAACCGCTGTATGGTTTGTGATGAAATTTGGGCAGCGATATGTTGTGGGGTAGTAGTAGGTAATATTCCTATTATTTTGAAAATCGGTGCATGGGCGGCGGAGTAATTAGCATAAAACCAAAAATTTTAAATATTCCTCAAACTTTGTTTTTAGGCGTTTTAGAGGTTCCTGATCTTTTTCTACTTTTTTGGTGGGGGTGATGTTGGGGTGGTTGGGGGGGGGGTTGGTTTGTAAAACTAAAAAAATATTGTACATAAAATAGGCCGTCCACTAACCTGTGAAAGGAAGGCCTAGCGTCATAATACACTTTTTTAAGTGAATCCGAACATTATCTTGGCTATTACGGAAACCAAGGGACTTAGAATTTTCTGATGTATACTTGCGACAGTATTGCTTCTGATCATTCTGTATGGTGTAACTAGGAAACTATTGGATTGATTTCAATTAAATTTTTATACAGTATCACTACCACTGCGATGATGGAAAATCTTTATGATTTTTAGAAGTCTTGTCAAAGGCGGCGCATCAATAACAAAAAAACTAAAAATATAGAAACAGCTCAAACTTCGTTTTTAGGCGTTTTAGAGGTTTTAATTTTTTGTGGGGGGGGGGGGGGTGAAATTGGGCTAGTTGAAGGGTGGGGGGTCATAAAACTTAATTTTTTTGTATTCATAATAGGCTATCCATTGAAATATTTATTTGGTGTTTTTATGGTGGTGTACACCTGAGTACAACGCAATATTTATAGCTTCTCGGTCTGCTAAACATATTCTAATAATACGAGTACCAATAAACTGCAGTGTATCGTTTTGTCACCGTCGGCGACGCCTACCCTACTGAAAACAAGGAAAAACAACATGAACGAGGAGGCCGGCGGCGCAGTGGCTTGCGGGAGCAGCATCTTCGACAGGGCGCACACAGGCTTGCGTGGTGTCGAGTGACGTCACAGCGGCTTCGCGCGGAGAATACGGCTATTCAAATTTTGAAGGACTATAACTTTTCTATTAATGGAGATAATTACAAATTTTTTTCACCTTTATTCTCTAACTTTTTAGGGCTATCTGATTAACTAAAATCTGAAAAATTGGAAACTTCCTCATTTGATGAAAGAAGTAAGGACGCTGCCAAACTAATTTATTTTAGACATCAAAAATTATAAATTATATGCTGTCTCAAATTGAAATGTTCCAATAGTATACTCAATGTTACTGCTAATTAATCCTATTTCCTACTTTTACGTCTTGTTTTATTTTATTTATAAAGGAAGCGGTAAATAATTAATATCACTTTTCGTCGGTGCAGCATCGTGATTGGATAATCGCTGCAGATAATATTCAATTTCTTTGTTTTACTTATTTTCTCTATCGCTTTTTAAACTCGACATGATAATCAGGATCGCTACCTGTGAGAACCTCCCGTTCCCCTTACCTCTTGCCGCGCTGGTCAATTTACGATGGCCACACAGAACTTTTTATTTCATTTGGGTTGTCTGATAAAACATTTGTAACGCCACACAAACCTGCATTATTATTGCAAATTTTGCGTTTACATAACCCTTCTTCAATCCATAGCGGAAGAGTTTCACCACCAAAGAGCATCTACAGTCTATAAGATCAGTTGCAATACTGTGACCATGGTGTGTGGAGTGTTACCAATTCAATAAACTACAGTCGATATCATGCATGTCGGTGGTATCTCAAAATAATGTTACTTAGATCTGCTAATATTGGGACGCATCACCTAGTAAAGTGTTTACGAAGTCACTTGGAACAGCAAAAAATGCTTGGGCGGCTTCTCCTTTGTGAAACGCCCTCGGGACCCTGTATACCTGCCGCGCACCGACCATAAACCGAGTGTCGGTGCTGCGGCGTTTCACAAAGGAGATGCCGCTCAAGCATGTTTTGCTGTTCCAAGTGACTTCGTAAACACTATAAAAAGCAAACAAGGAGTATTTATATTTAGTTTAACTGAGAAGCGTCTAGCGGGTGGGATGGCTATTTTTTTTTTTCGAAACGGTACACCATAAAAAAATTCCCTCTAGGATAAATAAGTAAAAAGCACACAAACATAATTTTGTACGCAATCCCCAGGTAGCGCATTTCACTTGAAATTTCGATATATTTTTCTTTAGATCACGATGTCCTACAGGATTTTTTACTAATTTAACAAATGGATATATTGGACTGTTGTAGTAAAAACTTGATTAACAAAGGTTTTAAAAACACCTAGAAATAATAAAACAGTAATACATATTTCAATGCAAGTAGCGCCAAGCACGCAACATTTCCTAATTTACGCATTCAATGTCAATAAATTACATAATGCACATTATAATATATGACATAAAAATACAAAAACTTTAACATTATAACACTAGTAACTAATGAACAGCTATAAATAATTAATGAAACTTAAAAGAATGCGTTTCATCAAGAAGTAAAAAAAATGCAATTCAGCACGAAAAAAATAAAAAAATAGTGTTTAGACCCTAAAACTAAAGCCTTTACTTGTTTTGGGTGTAGCGAAATTCCTCTTACTATCAGAAACTGGTATCACACCTCTATAGATTAGTACTTCTAATGAAACCGTCTCTGTTTTTAAAACCGACTAGTGACTAGTTTTACGCACCGTTCCACCGCTTGACATGGGAAGTGTCAAAGTTCAGTTCATTGGCTGTTTCACCTTATTTTGTCCAGAACTCTTCGTTAGATGCCCTTCGCAGCAAAGGTTATGATGAAGGAGCGATTTCGGTATACTCACTTGCTTGAATGTTTAATTTTGGAGATTGGAATCTTCCAATTGACTTAATTTTGGAAGCTGGGGAGGCGTTTCGTTCGATTACAGGATTAATAATTTGAAGCAAGTTTTCATGTAAAAATCTAGTGGATTTTATGACCTCAAAACCATGCTTTGCAATGCTAAACATATAGACATGTATGTCATACATCCCTGTATGGTTTAGCGTTAATAAAATATTTTTTTTACCGATGACCCAAAGCATGTTTTTGAGGTCATAAAGTCCACTAGATTTTTACCTGAAAACTTACTTCAAATTATTAGTCCAGTAATCGATCGAAACGCCCTCTTCGCTCATCCAGAAAATTTGCCTCTCAATATGATTGTAGATGAAAGGACCCGTATCAGAGAGTTAGGTTATAGAAGAATTATGAAAGCTAGAACCTTAGCTTCGAAAATTAAGTCAATCAGAAGATTCCAATCTCAAAAATAAAACTTCCAAGCGAGCGAGTATATCGAAATGATCGATTGGATCACAACCACTTTTTCATCACCATTTGCTGCGAAGGGTATCTGACGAAGAGATCTGGGCAAAAATAACATCAGGTGAAACAGCCAAGGAATGGAACTGACAACTTCCCTTGTCACACGAAGCATCTCAAAAAGTAGTCGGCTTTAAGAACAGAAATGGTTTCATTAGAAGTACTTTAATCTCTTAGAGGTGTGATGCCAGTTTTTGATAGTATGAGAGATTTCGCTACACCCAAAAACAAGTAAAGGCTTTAAAGTTTTAGGGTCTAAACATTTTTTTTTTCGGTGCCGAATTGCATTTTTTTGTTTCCTTGGTGAAGTGCATCTTTTAAGCTTCGTTAGATATTTATAGATAATTCCATTAGTTATTAGTGTTACATTAAAGTTTTTATGTTATATATATGTATTATGTCATATGTGCATTATGTAATTTATTGACATTAAATGCGTAAATTGGGAGATTTAGCGTGTTTGGCGCCCTGAACTGAAATATTTTTTTGGTTTTATTATAGGGAAATTCAAAAAAAAAATCTGTAGGACGTCGTGATTTAGAAAAAAGATCGAAGTTTCAAGTGCGATGCGCTACCTAGGGGTTGCGTAAAAAAATCTGTTAGTCTGGTTTGTACTTATCTGTTCTAGTTGCCAAGTTTTTCATGGTATGTATAGCGTTTCGAAAAAAAGCTTTTTTTGGCTTACTCTAATATACAACCAGTAATACTTCAAGATTCAAGATATAAACATGATTTTTCGTCGGTCTGAAACTTCTACGTTGCTCGATCCGGTCAACGACAAAATTCGCATTATTGAGGTTGATGTCGATACTATGTTATTGATTGATTGCTACAAAACAGCTCGATTACCTGAGAGTGTCTACTCTCTTAATTCATATACGTATACTATTTATTAAACAAAATTATTTTAATCTTATACTTACATCACGATCTATCCTTTTGCTGTCCAATCAAAAAAGTTTTTCTTTCATACCTACTATATAAGTTGCATTTTCTTCAGTAATTACCATCTCTACATACATATATGTAGAACACATTACTTTTTAAATGGAAGAGCTATTACCAGTGCAATGAGAAAATATACGTCAGCAGTATATCATACAGTTGAAGGAGGACATGCATGAATTGTAGTGGGAATGCGCATAAATAAGAGCCTCGTTTAACATACAGAAGATATGGACAGAACTACCCTGACAACGAAATTACAGGGTGATGTGTGCCTAATGGAGGAGGAACATATTGCATTTAACAACTGGGTGAATTTTGATTTTTTTTTGATGCTGCTCACAGGGTGACAGAGGCGAAAGACCCTTTTTTAACCCTTAATATACATATAAATAACTATCCGGCAGACTCGACGTTTTTCTTTAATTAATTAAGTTTGAAAAGTTCTGTAGGTTATAGCGTCGCTATAACGTATTTCTGGATATTAGTACTTTAAAACATACTTCTCCTATATTCAATCTGTCCTCTTAGGCACTGATTCTAAATCAAAGAAGATTCAAAATTTGCTCGGCAGCTCTACCGATATGCAAATGGAGTCTGCTCCTCTGAGCTATCCTCTATCGTTCCGCCGCTCACCACTCCTGTCAGATGCACCCGCGCGACCGCGGCATCACATCCTAAGGCGGTAGTTCTTCATACATTAAGAACCAAGCGGTGCAACCGCACATTAAATTTATTCCCAGGGTGTCCAAGGCTTGGAATGGACTGCCAGGAGATGTATTTATTGGGCCTGCGGGTGTTTGCCCATTCAAGTCCCGCGTTAACAAACTTAACAAACTTCCCCTAACATTTACACAGCAGCCGCGAAACTCTGGTATATTAGGCTTTGCCTACGCGTTCTGCTCAAATATATAGATGACAGCA
The DNA here is from genome assembly GCA_951848785.1 of Callosobruchus maculatus. Classification (NCBI taxonomy): domain Eukaryota; kingdom Metazoa; phylum Arthropoda; class Insecta; order Coleoptera; family Chrysomelidae; genus Callosobruchus; species Callosobruchus maculatus. The sequence continues at coordinate 4,803,137 of CATOUR010000026.1, read as the reverse complement.
TATGTCAGTAAACCTTTCAGTATATTGCTCGTAGTTTCGTGGTTAAAACATTTTTTAATAATCATCTAAGGGCCGGTTTCTCAATGTCCAGTTAAATATTTATCTGGAAGTTAACGGTTATCTGTCAGATAAATTGTTTAAACAATTGAAGGTTAAGCTTATGAATTCACGTAAATCTTATCTGACAGTTGTCTCCATAGAAACGCTATGTGGCAGCTACCTATCTGGCACTTTTAACTGGACATTGAGAAACCGGCCCTGACACTACAAGATTAGCTAATTTTTGGAGTGTGAGAAAAACTTATTATTCCTATGAAATAAACTGACAGAATATTTTTTGCGTACTCTGTATAATCTCTTCTAAGAGCTTGTTCAGAAGGGGCGAACTCGCCGCGACTTTCTCGTGCGTAACACGCGTGACCGTTGCGTCCAGAAGGAGCGTATCATCGCGCGAACATTTGGGGACGAATTTGGAGAAACATGGAGTTAAACGAAGCGGTCGCTTCAAGTTCGCGCGCTAACTGGATGCAGCAAGGCTGTCGAGTATATCTCCTCGTACGCATAGTCAGAAATGAGAGATTGGCTGATGCCTCAGCAATATGTCTTTCATCCAGAACCAACGATCCAGAACTAATTAACTACTATTACTTATCATTTATAATTCAACAAAAAATTAGTCGGCGGTATTAGGCGGAAAGCAAAAAAGTCCACCCTCCTCCAAAATAAGAAAAATAGCATACACAATAGTATGTTAAAAGTACAAATGTATAATAGGCTCTTTGAAGCACGCGTGAGGTGAGGAAATGGAGCAAGTGCTTTAAAGAACTGTTATCCCATGAGTACTTTACGCTATTTCGTTTACTAGTTCACTTTGAAATCATAAATAAGATTACAAAAGATAAATTCGCACCAATAATGTAAAGTGGCTAAAATTAAACTGAATGGCTCCTTGGTTCAATAGGTTACGCTGCATCTTTAACCTACAATGTGCCGGAACTGTCAGCGAATGAAACAAAGCGTTAGTTCTGTCATCTGCTACCCAATCGCTAGTGGCGCTAATCTCATTGCGAAAAGTGCATTTTTATGACAGCAGACGACCAGCAAGCGATAGCGTATGGTAATACGGAACTTTTTGACGGTCGTGTTGCTGTCGTGTCGCTTATGCTCTGCATCTACTCCGTCACCGCTGCCGCACATTTTTACATAATAAGGCTGCGGGGATCGATTCCTAAGCTAGAGCTGTTTCCTAATTATACGAAATACGTTCGTTGTCACTTGTTCTCTTTTACCACATACATTCTACAACGATTGAGGACTCATTCTCGAACTAGACGGGCGAAAATTGCGCAATATCTGCTGTCAAACGTAAATTTCGTATTATACGTCATTGTGTCTGATAACAACATATAACCTACAATTTTGACGGCCCTGTTGCTGTCATGTCGTTGTTGCTTGGCATCTGCTCGGCGACCGCTGTCGCGAATTCTTACATAATAAGGCTGCGGGTCACGAGTCTTTGGAATGATTCGTCTTTATGAACGAATCCTTCATGAAGGGCACATCCCTATCACACAAGACTACAATTATGTCCATGGCGAATTGTTTTAAAGTATTTATTGATCTATAAATTTTTTTTATTTGTTGCTCAACATTTCGAATCCACATTTACGTGCTCGACATGACAATGACGTTAGTCCACAAGGACAATGACGTTAATCCAAGAGGCTATACTGACTATATATTTTATACTGATGATCTGGCACCTCTGGAATCGTGCACTGGTTCTATTTTGTGATAACGCTGCAAAAATCCATTCGGGGTAAAAGCTTGAACGTGGTATCGTTCCGGAAATCCGCTCGAGGCATATCGCATCTTTGCAGAACGCAAAGTACTCAGGCTCATACCCTCTGTAGTTTCCCGGACTTTAATGTATGTACCGTACTTGTGGAAACAAATGAATAACTTTGCAGTATCCAATATACTGCACATATCCCACTAAAAGCTTGAGTTGAAGAAACCTGTACTGGAATTAAAAATATATTTTGAGGTCCTCCACTTTTTCTCGCGGCTACGAATTCAAGATGGCAGTATGTGAATTTTCCAGATTCTTGGCACTCGACTAATGCAGATACTTTCTGGACCTGGTTTATATAAAAATTACCTTGATTGATGAACATTAATTTACCATATTATCATTCCTGTCATGAATGTGATGTATATTCTGTACTCTTGCATTCTCCGAGGGCTAAACAAAACGGAAAGTGGAAAGTGGAACACTACTGTGACCGTATATAAGTGACTGCATGTTACAAAGGATTCTGCACTAAAGTGCAAGTAGTTGTCGGGGAACACAGAAGGAATGGAAATATTGGTAGTGGTAGAAGTGGCGTGGTTTAAGAGAGAAGGGAAGCATTCGAATATTATTAATGTCGCAAAGCAACTAGCCATATGCGATCATGAATTCTTGATCAAATTTACACGAAGAATCTTCTCTACGAACGGCCCAGTGGAGACCTCAGTCCACGATAAGATCAATGTTAAAACATTATGATATAACGAAAAAAGAAGCCATTTTGAAATATTTTTGGTACCAGTTTATGCAGTTTAGTAGTGTATAATATAAGATTGATTTATGAAACATTGATACATTTGTGTTTTTGGTTCTTTTACTTTATTATAACAAAAAGTAATAAAAGCTGAGTAATTAAAACCGTCATTATTTATCAATCTGAAAAAAGTGTGCCACTGATTTACAAAAATTAGGAGATGCTAATTAGTGAGGTAGTGTGGTAGCTCAGTCATGGCTCATGGCACTGGTAATCTGCAATCTGGCAACGTTGCGAATTAAACTGGATGGATTCAGACGTATAAACGCGGTTGGCAGTTTGATTCATCATCAGCACATGGATTTGTAAAAGGAAAGAAAAATTTTTTTCCATCCCACTTTACAGAGCTTGAAATAAAACCACATATATGCTGGAAAATAAACTCTTTACTGACGTTTCTATCAGCTGAGGGGACTGTTCACGAGTTCCTGCGATCGAACATTTCTATTTAGTCAGCTATTTTCGTATCACTATAGTGCTAAACGCAGAAACTGCATTCTCGAATCAGTGAAGTGGATTTTTCATACGAAAATTACATCGAGTGGTGTTTCGCAGGCGGAAATCATTGACGGCCTACCTAAATCCAATGTTATCCACAACAGGTCAAGTTTTCTTCTGCTAGTCTTCGGGTACGAATTTCCATAATTATGTTCAAAATAAAAAGTATCGCAGAATTAGCTTCGCAAAAGTAATTAATTCAGATAATACTTACTACGATATGGAATGTATAATACGCGGTGACAAGTAACTGGGATGGCCTAATAATCTGAAAAGATGCATGGAAAAATATTAGATATTAGATTAAGTTTGTCCTTGGCTTCAAGGTCCATTGAAGGTTAAATTGAATTTTTGAAGGGAGATCGAACATTAAAAGTACAAAACATTCAACGTTCCACTTGAGCATCCCGTTCCTTGACTTTGGAGCTCCTCTACAAAGTCATGCATAACAGCACAAGAACTGGAAAGGACAAGGTAAGCTACCGAAGGTTCAGGTTTTTTTATCAGATCTTTGATTTGGCTTTGATCTTCAAAGCATTTCAAGGTTAGATCAGATGATTTCTGATGCATGACGTTATGTGAGATGGGCTATTTGTTAGTATTATTCCCACTTGTATTGCAACTATCTCACACCCACTCTGGATTCTTTTTTATGCAAATGGTAGCATCAACTAAACCAATTTGTGGAGCAGGCAGCGGCGGCTTGTCATAGGAGGCTCAGCCTCCTCTTCAATTTTTTTGATTTGACGAAGCATATTTTCTATGAGTTTTATAAATGCTTTTTTTAAACTTCATGACCTCTCACTACGTGTAAATGGAAAAACTAATAAAATGATACATTTTTCTGTTATTTTCTTGGCGCAATCTACACCACTGTGTAACCGATGTCACTATGTTTTGTCTTTTGTGTAAGCAACTCAAAGCGTCGACCTTGTAGCTGCGGAATTTCCATAGCAGCTAGGGGCTCCAGATTTCGTATGCTCCACTACCACAAGGTATAACCTTGAAATCCTGTCACAACCACTTTTATTGGCTGACATGCAGGACTACATGCCGCTACCGGTCAAGAGCTTTCGACCATGCATCTGTTTTAATTCAACAAGCTATGATACTCTTACCGGTAATCGTACGCAGAAATACGATCCTTTAAGCAGAAACTACCCGCGAGAGTAACAGTAGTACAGTTCAGTGTAGGTTCAATCGGACTAGATTTTTAGTACAATCTCGTTCCGTTTAGTACGCTAGTACATCTCTCTTGTTTTTAGTACAATTAGATTTTTTCATGTATGTGGGAAAATGGGGCTATTGGCGCCACTTCACCTTCGTGGTATTATGAACAGGCCTCGCGAAAAGCGAAAGATCAATGCAAAGGTGAAACAAAAAATATTTAGGGTTGCTGTGGGATGGCAGTATCTACTAGAAGACTGCTGCGGCTAATGGTGCGTACACACTAGAGCGTTCAGCCCAAATGAGTGGGTCAAGGCCGAACAAATGCTTATGTGCCCGCACCTGGCACATGAGCCGTATGAGTTTCCGTAAAGCTGAAAGTATTTCTAATCCTAATTTAAACCCGACAAAAACACAAGCGGCTCTCACATCAAAGGAAAACCTGCCATGGGCGTCACACCTTATACACGTATATTATAGTTCTATTTTGTGATCTCGATACTCCTTTATTTTGCGCAAACAATTATGTCTAACTCGCACTATGCGCCGTGATTCCATAAGAAAAAACACATATACAGGGTGGCCAATCGGGTGACGATAATCATTTTTTTTTAGATAGCCCGTACCGAGACCTATCCAAAACACCCCCATGTATGTGTACCGATTATTGATAGTTTTCGAGTTATGATTTTTTGTTGAAAACTTAGAGATTTTCCAGTTTTTCCAAGAAATCGTCAAAAACAAAAACAAGAATGCTTTTTGGCTTTTATTTTTTTTTTTTCAGCAATTATACTCAGTATTAAGCCTATTTTAATATCCAATAAACAGAACTTGTACATCCGAACAATAATTAAGTACATTTTGGGGCCAAAGTTTGAAATCTCTGTTTTTAGTCAGGAGACCAATACCTTCGAAATAAAATTAAAAATACTTATGCTTGGTTCTGAAGCTCCAATCTAACCTTAAAAGCTCTGCAAGACATTGCACTTTCGAAATAATAATGAAAAAAATAGCACTTATGGGGGCATTTTGCGCCGTACGTGACTGTTAAAGGTAAAAAGGTGATAATTCACGAATTTCCAAAATGATTAAAAAAAATGTAGTCAAGTTGATTGACTCAGTACTTCCCACACATTCCGATGATACCAGTTTTATTATTTTCCCACAGCATGACACTATAGTCTAGATGCCCCTGCAATCAAATCATCGTTCGCCCAACCGCAAAAAAAGTGTTTTATTCTACTAGGTGCTTCTTTCACAGGTCAATGGACAATATATCATGAATACAACCTATTTTTGAGTTTTACAAACCCCCACCCCCGAACCACCCTAATTTCACCCCCAACCTAAAAATTTTGAAAATGATCAGGAACCCCTAAAACGTCTAAAACGAAGTTTGAGGTGTTGTTATATTTTTAGTTTTTTTATTATTGCCGCGCCGCCACTGAAATGATTTCTAAAAACCATACGCACTTTCCATACTCGTCGCGGTAATAAATCTCTGTCAAAATGTCATTAAAGTCAATTCAAAAGTTTCCACGTAACACAATACAAAACGATCCAAAGTAATACTCGTATGTATTTTGTATGCATCAGAAAGTTCAAGTCCCTTGGTTTCTGTAATCGGCAAGGCAATGTTCGGATGGACCTAAAAAAGTGTATTATGCCGCTAGGTCTTTCTCTCTCAGGTCAGTAGACAGCCTATTATGAGTACAACAAATTTTTCAGATTTACAACCCCCCACCCCCCAACCACCCTAATTTCACCCCCACCCCAAAAAAAGTAGAAAATGATCAGGAACCCCTAAAACGCCTAAAAACGAAGTTTGAGCTGTTTTCATATTTTTAGTTTTTTTAATATTGCTGCGCCGCCACTGAGACGATTTCTAAAAATCAGACGCGTTTTCCATCCTCACCAAAGTAGTAATGCTGTGCCGAAATTTTATTAACAGTTCAGTAATTTCAACACTATAAAATACAGAACGATCTAAAGCAATACTCGTATGTACATATACATCGGAAACTTCTCTAAGTCCCTTGGTTCCTGTAATACACAAGGCAATGCTCGGATGGACCTAAAAAAGTGTAATTTACCGCTAGGGCTTTCTCTCTCAGGTCAGTAGACAACCTATTATGGATACAACAAATTTTTCAGCTTTACAGCCCCCCACCCCTCAACCACCCCAATTTCACCCCCACCCAAAAAAAAAGTAGAAAATGAAAATGATCAGGAACCCCTAAAACGCCTAAAAACGAAGTTTGAGGCATATTTGAAATTTTTCGCTTTTTGCTAATTACTCCGCCGCCCATGCACCGTTTTTCAAAATTGTAGCAACATTACCTACTACGACCCTACACCATATCACCACCCAAATTTCATCAAAATCTATGTAGCGGTTACTGAGATTAGGAGGCTAGAAAAACGCCAACAGACAGACAGACCGACAGACAGACAGACCGACAGACAGACCGACGGAAATGAGTGACGTAGATTTTCGTGATGTAGGCATCATAAAACGCCCAAAAAGTGTATTATCTCAAAATCGAAAATTTTCGCGATCACAATACTCCCCTCACCTATCGGTGTGGGAAGTAAAACTATTATTTTACTTTGTTATGACAAATTAAAGAAGAAAGCTCGAAGGAAAGGAATAATAAAACAACAATCTGACTTTTAATTCCATGGCGGAATTACCTGGGAAGCGTTATCGTAGCATAAGCCATCCCTTTTACTTCCCACACCGATAGGTGAGGGGAGGATTGTGATCGTGAAAATTTTCGATTTTGAGATAATAGGTTTTTTGGGCGTTTTATAATGTCTACATAACGAAAATCCGTGTCACTCATTTCCGTCGTTCTGTCTGTCAGTCTGTCTGTCTGTACGCGTTTTTCTAGCCTCGTAATCTCAGTAACCGCTGCCTGGACTGTGATGAAATTTGGGCAACAATATGATGTAGGGTCTTAGTAGGTAATGCTGCTATAATTTTTGAAATCGGTACATGGGCGACGGAGTAATTAAAACAAAAATTTCAAATATTCCTCAAACTTCGTTTTTAGGCGTTTTAGAGATTCTTGATCGTTTTCTGCGTTTTTTTGGGTGGGGGTGGAATTTGGGTGTTTGGGTGGTGGGGTGTTGAAAAACTGAAAAACTTGTTGTATTCATGATAGGCTGTCTACTGACCTGTCAAGGAAGACCCAGTGATATAAATCAACTTTTTAGGTCCATCCGAACCTCGATCCGAACATTGCCTTGCCTATTACCGAAAATTAATTAACATAACTGCGCTTCGCCGACATGAGCTCGCAAAAAGCTACTCTGAAATAAAGGGGTGGCGTATGCTACGACATCGCTTCCCAGGTGATTTTGCCATGAAATTGGCAGTCAGATTATTGTTTATTATTCCTTTCCTTTGTTAACTTTCCGTACAACTTAATTTAGCAGAAGTTCAATAGTACATAGCAAAAACACTTCAAAAATCACAATTTGGGTATTAGTTTTTTCATTAAAAGTCATCAAAACCTCAACGATTGTCGGGTTTATTAGTTGTTACGAGTTTTTTTTTCTTTAGTTTGTCATAATAAAGCAAAATAATAGTTTTTTAAATCATTTTGGAATTTCGTGAATTATCACCTTTTTACATTTAACACTCACGTACGGCGCAAAATGTCCCTGTAAGTGCTACTTTTTCATTATTATTTCGAAAATGCAATGTCTTGCAAAGTTTTTAAGATTAGTTTGAAGCTCCAGAACCAGGCATAAGCATTTTTAATTTTATTTTGAAGATTTTGGTCTCCTGACTAAAAACAGAGATTTCAAACTTTGGCCCCAAAATGTACTTAATTATTGTTCGGATGTACAGGTTCTCTTTATTGGATATAAAAATAGGCTTAATACTGCGTATAATTGCAGAAAAAAATAAAAGCCAAAAAGCATTCTTGTTTTTTTTTTTGACGATTTCTTGGAAAAACTGGAAAATCTCTAAGTTTTCAAAAAAAAAATCATAACTCGAAAACTATCTATAATGCGTACACATACATGGGGGTGATTTGGATAGGTCTCGGTACGGGCTATCTAAAAAAAAAATTATTATCGTCACCCGATTGGCCACCCTGTATGTAACCACTACAGACGTCACAAGTCAGAAATGTCAGAAAGATCCTGTTTATTTTCTAGAATTATTATATCCAAATATGTTTATGTCTGTACATCTTTACAAGTGGTTAGCCATAAAATAAACGTTTCTGCTGTTTGTTTATATTAGCAAAGAGCTGAGAAGGCTCTTCATGGTTGAGTATGCCAGATAGGCGACGTTGAAAGCTTCACTGGGATATAATGTGATTGATTTATGTTATGGTCACACTTGCACTATCGAGACGGCATCAAATAAGGCGTCTTTAATATTTACAGTCAGTTCAGTTTTCGTCTTTTTAGAATCACTGTGTTGGTTTTGTGTAGTGTCTAGGTACAAGAAAGAATGAGTTTTCTCACGAGCTATACTTGTTACTGCGTACTTGGTATTATTATCATTTTCACTGTTATTGATATTTGAGATAACCTGATTTGAGAGGTCATTTAAAAATTATTATTGATTGTTGCACTTATTATTGATTGTTGCGTTGTCAGCCTGAGGTGTATTGGCATGTTTTGTGTTTCTTGTGGCTATGCCTTGAGCCGGTCCGGGACCATTGCACAGCTTACAGGGTATTACGCAAGACTCAATAACGTGGGGGGGACACCTCGCGTTTTGGTGTCCATTGCACTCCTCAACATTAGAGCGTTTATTGCCAAGTGGTCTAGACCAGAGGGAGGGAGATTGTTGCCACTCTCGGTAGCGTTGTCACTACTGTATTGAGTGAGTCCTGTATTACTCATCGCACAACTCGATACGTTTGTTTATTCAGGCACCATTGGCATTACAGATTATTGCCACTCGATTGTCGATTTTTTTATATTTCAACCCCCAGCTTAAAATAATCCTTCGTAGTGTTTCCAAACACTGTTAATTGTAATCAGGATAATCGTTATAATCGTTCAAGCTACTTTATTTTCCTTATATAGATCGTAAATTGTACGGTGTATAAGTAGGTAGGTATACTGTTCAATGAGCGGTAATGGCTGTAATAACTCACACAGTTGAAGTTTGCAGCACTCGCCTACGGTTCGTGCTGTAAATAAACAAATGAGTTATTACCCCTACCGCGAGTTGAATACTCTACTTTATCTACGACCGAAGCAATGTGCAATTTAAATACATAATAATTACACAATATTGACAACTTAACCTCACAAATAGACTGCCGCCATTCCAATTATTGACGTTTTATAGGGACGTTTGCAGGTATTACAGCGTCTATTTAGTCCTATGCCTTTTCAAGTGATCAGGACTGGTATCCATCCGTGAGTTATGAAAAATAATCCACGCTGTTTGTTTATAGGTAGTATAAGCTGTTCAGAAGTAGTTTGGTAATGGCTGTTTAACATAATGGTAGTAGATAAAAATCTTTGTCACAATCATTGATGTTCCTAATTTTTTCGTTTCTTGGCTGACATTTTGCACTTTGATCTGAAGATCCCCTATTTTAGTAACGCGATAAATTGTTTACGCTGATACTTTTGTAGGTTATTTATTGCCACTGACCATGCACGTCTTGGTTGTTAAACTCCTAACTAGTTTCGACAGAAGTCTGCTCTAAATTTTCTGTATGTGGTACTACTAGAACGACAATTCACGAGTGCCACAATAACAGTTACGATAAACTGTCAAAATCATAAAAAAAACAATATAAGCTTATTTGCTTGAATTTTTGCAGCAAATGACTATTAAAAATAACATCATGAAAATTACCAGTTCCCTCAAACAGGCGACCCTACGTCCTGTCAGTTGTCACATTGACATTCCATCAATTTGAAGAATTTAGGTTATACCATGTTGTAGCACTTATATAATAACACTCTATATAAGGCTGCATGACATTATTTGATCTGATATTCAACTATTTTCCTGTTCATATCACAACAAAAAATATATTTGAAAACTAGCTGAATACATAAATGTAATAAAAATAAATGTTGCAATACAAACACTAATCATGAGCGAGATATTTTGACATACTGCAATTCTTTCACTATCAGTCTGGGGGCGGGTTAGAATATCTCCCAACGTATATACTACGTGTCGTAAAAGGCGACTAAAAGGAACCAAACTACTGTCGGTATAAGCAGTAACCTCTTCTCAACCAACAGCTTTGGGTGGACGAGTTGACAAGAGTCAAGACACCTTCTTGTCCTTGGGGTGAGATATTGTCCCTAAAGGCGGATGAACCGGTAGATACATCTGGTCAACGGCATGAGGATGCAGAAAGCAAATGGGGAAACTACTGCATTAAAGATCTTTAAGATATCGCAAGAGAAACTCGTAAAATGGGTAATGCATTTTACGAGCTCACAACATGTCTGTTAAGCCATTGACTATGATGATTAATTCTTTCACAGATATTGAAACATCAAATATTTTGATACTTGATTTTAAGTTTAAGCACCTCATCCACCTCCGTCATCGCGAGTGTGAAATCGTCCAAGTTATATTATTGTTATGCTTAGAAGTTGAAACTGTTAACATTAGCTCAAATAAATATAAATTATACTAACCACAATATTTATGATGAAATTCGACATACCTAGCTACAAATAACACGTGGTACATATACCTCCTCAAGACGACGCGTTGGCAAAGCACATCTAAATTTTTGTTTTTGAACCCTGCAAATGCACCTCCAACCTTGTTTGCATCTCCCTAATCGCTTTCTCCAAAACGCTATTTTGATATCGAAAAAGGGTCTTCTATCCGCGCCGTGCGTCGTGTATCCAAAGTGGATTGGCAAAATATTAAAGGCTGCCTCATTATGAAGCGTGTCGCCGTCAAGCAGTGATTTCTTTGGTTGATTGTATTTGAGTATCGGGGGCCTTCAGATGGTTTTCGAGCATGTTTTACGATTATCTATTACGTGATTTCACATACAATTGATGCACCCTGGCATAACAGCTAGAATAAAATGTGGTTCAATTCACAATAGTTATACCATACGAGGTTCAGCAGCGTCTACTGAAAGCAAGAAGAGCATTTGGCTCCCTTAACAAAGTCTGGAAATCTACCACGTACCCAAACAACTAAATTGCGCATTTTCAATAGCAACGTGAAATCAGTGATATTGTATGGTTGCGAAACATGGAAAAGCACAAAAGCCAATGAGCAAAAACTCCAGGTTTTCATTAATTGATGTCTAAGGAGGGTCCTACGTATTTTTTGGCCAAGGACAATTTCGAACCAGGACTTGTGGAAAATATCAGGGTTGAAGAAAGTAGGGACGGAAATCAGACAGAGAAAGTGGAATTGGATAGGTCACATTCTGCGAAGAGGAACGGAAGAATCTGTAGCTAGAACGGCGTTAGACTGGAACCCCCAGGGTAGCAGATACATAGAAAGACCAAGGGTGACCTGGAGAAGAACGGTTACAGATGAGACAAGAAGAATGGGCAAGACATGGAGAGAGATAAAAGCGCTTGCAAAGAATAGATCAGACTGGCGTCAGTTTGTAGAGGCCCTATGTTCCTTAATGGAATGATGGGACTATATATACCATACGAGGTGTAATTTAGTGGTTTTTAATATGGATCATACCATCTATTGACATCGGATGTTAAGATTTGTTCTAAAAGTAATGGGATTGAATCAATGAAGTATCTTTCATGGGCTATAACGACCAGTGACCACTTAAACGACCTTTGTTATATGGTGTTTTAAGGTTTGGTAGGCATTTTCTGGGATGTCCATAATATGGCGTGGTCCTGTCTTATCTCATTTTTTTGACAGTAGCTTTGTTCCGATTCCTAGAACTGTACTGAGCAAGCGTACAACGAATGGGGTTTTTGGGTTCTGTTCGAACTGTTTGCGAACTGTAAATTATGGTTTGCCTCGGACGGTTCTAGGATGGTCCAAGAACCATCAAATAGCAGTACCTGCTCGGGAACAAGAATCGGCGTAGGACCGTTTTAGGATTATGTTACGCCTGCACACTTGCGTGTTTTCTTTGGTACTCACATTGTTTTGCTAACCCTTGTCATTACAAGTCTGTAATGTCAAAATCGTCTTTGAACGTACAAAATTTGTATCGTAAGTAGTTTAGATGTCTGTTATTTGGCACTTTGGCTGTTGGGGCTGTTTGATTCGATTTATTTTTGGTTAGGTTGCTGGGGGTGCTGGATAGGTTATTGGATTATATCAATCCATATAAGATCTGTTACCATCAAGCGATCAAGCGTATCATCATCTAGGAAAATAAACTAATTTAATTTATAAATATATATTGTGATACCAATGCGTATGCGCCATCCCTTAAATATTATTACACTCCACAAGTATACGCAGCTATTTGATGAAATCCCTTTTACTCTGCACAACAAAATATTGATTCCCAGAGGATCAATATGATTTCATTGAAATTTGTCTGGGAAACATGAGAGAAGGCATACCACCACAAAATACAGGTTTACAATATTTAATGGTGTAGCGTTACCACGGCTCAACAATCAGCTGTCTAAAGGTACAGATACACATGTTTAAAAAGCATGTTATTAATGAGCAATGCTACTTCGTAGCATGTGCAGCCTTGCACGAAATAAGCATGCTAAAGAACCGGCCCTCATTAAATGGAAATGTGTCAGTGACAGTAGCATGCTAATTTTGAGCATGCTTAAGAAGCATGCTATTTATGAGCATGTGTATCTGTAGCTTTACTCACGGCCGGTTCCTTTGTGATGACGTGTTGCTAATATCTGACGTCAGCGACGCCATTTTGGGATAGTTTCATTCGCCCTGACAGGGGCGGAGTAGAAAAAAGTGTACGACAGGGCAGAATTAAGAAATAAAGAAATAATACTCAACCTATGTGGTGTAAAAGAAAGATAAACATTAAAGATAACATAAAGTTTATGTTCTCCTTAATGTTTACCTCCCATAAAGTACTAGATTTGCGCAACGATCTATATAATTATCTCTATACTCATATCCTATGCGCGGTGCCGACGCTGTTGAAATCAGAACCAATCAAACCCAAAATTCAAAATTTAACGGATACGTTCACAACTTTGTTTTGACTATTTTTTCCATCAGGTACATTGCTTGCATATTCTATTTTTGTAACTTCAAAATTAAAGACTTTAACAATAAAAAGAGTTGCATTGATATTTGCAATGCAATGATTATCGCAGTGACTTATTACATCCTCTTCTATTGACGCCACGCTACGCCGTTGAAAATTAGGGTTTAAATTTACCCAAAACAACAATAACGTCTCTTAAACCAACATAATTTGTCCACCCGACTTCGCCATTTTATCAAATACTTCTTCTGGCGTTACAGGAATATCATGGTTGATGTAAAGGTTAGCCAAGCCATTCAATCTGCTTTCTGATGTACTAAGGTTCGAGAACGACCTTTTAGAAGTTACAGCTGTAATTGGCAATGTGATAAAGATTTGCAAAAGTTTATTTATATTGGGGAAATGTCACTATTGCAGACGGCTTATACCCTAAGGAGGCTTCTTTGATATTTTTGTTGGCATTTTTCCTGTACCACATTTTAAGTTCTGTTGGCAACCCTGCTATCGACAACGTATCATAAAAAGTTTAATTTCAAATAAATTTATTAGAAAAAATATCCATCTGATGAGATGGTTGATTGCGCAAACACGCAGAAACCATAAGGATAGAAGAAGAACAAATGTATTATCTATGCACGTTCTGTGTTCTATGCACAGTTCTGCGGAGTCAAAACAAAATGGATTGGCTTGGTTTAAATACGCCTTTGTAACAATGCATTGCACCATGTGGTATAAGCTAAAAAAACTTGTAAAACCGGTGAATTGGCCTTCCGCTACCTGAGATCTGGCCCATTTTACACCCCTATATGCCACAGAGCTTGCTTAATTAAAAGAATGGAGATGTTTCCTAAAAAGTAACATTTGGAAAATTCATTATTATCTTATAGTCTATTTCTTCACTTGAATGTTTAAAAAATCATCTGAATATTCCAAAAAACGGCAGGGTTATTCAATTTTATATTTGCGTAAAGCGACCGCGGTGATGAAATGCCGTATGACGTCACATGTTATAAATTGTTAGCGGCAGCGCGGCAGCCACAGTCTGGTCGGGACTCCGCTATGCATAACCTGCGACGTATGCGACGTTGACTTGAGTGGAACGGCGAAGGTGTTTGTTGTAACGGACAGACGCCAGTATATTTTTGAAGTATGGAGGAAGGTTACGTTCGTGGTGATTCTAGTAATCTTCCTAAAGTGGATCTCTACATGATTATGGACTTTTACTTCCCACACCGATAGGTGAGGGAAGTATTATGATCTTGAAAATTTTCGATTTTGAAATCATACGCTTTTTGGGTGTTTTATGATGTCTACATAACGAAAATCCACACAACTCATTTCCGTCTGCCCGAGCGTCTATCTGTCTGTATCGGTCTGTCTGTCTGTACGCGTTTTTCTAGCCACGGATTGTGATGAAATTTGGGCAGCGATATGCTGTGGGTAGTAGTAGGTAATGTTCCTATAATTTTGAAAATCGGTGCATGGTAATTAGCAAAAAATAAATATTCCCCAAACTTTGTTTTAGGCGTTTTAGAGGTTCCTGATCATTTTCTACTTTTTTGGGTGGGGGTGATATTGGGGTGGTTGGGGGGTGGGGGGTTGAAAAACTGAAAAATTATTGTATTCATAATAGGCCGTCCACTAACCTGTGAAAGAAAGGCCTAGCGTCATAATACACTTTTTTAGGTGCATCCGAACATTGCCTTGGCTATTACGGAAACCAAGGGACTTAGAATTTTCTGATGTATACATGCGAGAGTATTGCATCATTCTGTATGATGTAACTAGGAAACTATTGGATTGATTCCAATTAAATTTTCACACAGTATTACTCCCGCTGCGAGGATGGAAAATCTTTATAATTTTTAGAAATCATGTCAGCGGCGGCGCAACAATAATAAAAAAAACTAAAACTAAACATATTCTAATAATACGAGTACCAAGAAAGTGCAGTGTATCGTTTTGTCACCGTCAACGTCACCTACCCTACTGACAGCAAGGAATAACAACATGAACGAGGAGGCCGGCGGCGCGGTGGCTTGCGGGAGCAGCATCCTCGACAGGGCGCACATAGGCTTGCGTGGTGTCGCGTGACGCCACAGCGGCTTCGCGCGGAGAATACGGCTATTCAAACTTTGAAGGACTATAATTTTTCTATTAATGGAGATAATTACAAAATTTTTTCGCCGTTGTTCTCTAACTCTTTAGGACTATCTGATTAACTAAGATTTGAAAAAATGGAAACTTCCTCATTATAACACGCTGCAGTTTACTACCACATCTAAAAAAATGAATTTACTGGCGGAGTCCACAATTTAAGCCATCAGCAGTCTACTGAAGTAAGATCTCAAACATAGTGACCTGAAACTATCCAAGAATACCAAAATCAACCACATCCCTAGACTTGAAATGAACTCTCAATAGATAAACCTTATATTATGAAAAGATGATAGTGATTAGGAGAGTTAGTAGTGAACTACAATATCTAATGAGAGGTTATTATATTTGTATGTCTGCACTCTTCAGAGAATTGATAAAATATACTTGAATGATTCTCTTCCATACCCTTTATGAAAACTGTATAATTTGAGAAAAAACTTTAAAATTTGACACTACAAGTCATCATTCTCTACAAAATGTCTGTCTGTCACTACCACAGCTAAATCATCTGCGTATCTAATTAGTTTTATGTCTTTAGGAACTCTCGGTCTTAGCACGATATCGTAGTACATATTCCAAATTGTGGGGTCCAAGGCCGATCCTTGCCTCACTCCACACATGACTTTCATTTCCTTTGTCTCGCCAATTTTTAGGTATCTGTCCTCAAGATAACTAGCCAGAATAGTACATAATTGTGGAAGTAGCAGTAGTAGTAGAGATGGCAAGGCGAAACAAGGCATCAAGTAATCCACATTTGTACCTTTTTGACAACTCAATGGAACCTAAATTAAAAACCTTCAGAGCCTCTGATAACTCTTCCTCGGCGGACCTACCAGACCTCCTGACGAAATTCAGTATGTCCGATCAGTTCACTGAGTATAGGGACTCCTCTCCAAACTCCGTTATGCCAAATATCTGAACCCTGGGGTTTCTATACAGTACATCTGCCTACGATGTGATTCCAGCATCTGGAGCAGATGAGGTCCTTTGCCACTCTCATGAGTGGACGGAAATGAGTGACATGGATTTTCGTTATTTAGATATCATAAATCAGCCAAAAAGCGTCTTATCTCAAAATCGAAAATTTTCGCGACCACAAAACTCCCCTCACCTATCGGTGTGGGAATTAAAATATGCCTATAATAATTATAGCCTATGCCTAAGAATTATACAGACGGTCTAAGTAATTATAGATGCAAAAGATATAATAACTATTGAAAGACATCTAAAGGAAGTTTGAAGACACAGCGACCGACCGCCTTTCCTCTTCAGGACATTGTAGTTTCCTCATAGGTACCCAATGAAAAGATGATTTTCCTAATAAACGTGATTACATTATGAAGACGTTTGTATGACGCGAAAAAGGTGAAAATGAATTCAAGCAACTCTACAGTGTCGTATATTGTTTGATGTGTTGCTTTGAAATTTCAACTAGCGTAAAAGTAAGTTAGCGTGAGGTTTGAGGAAATTTTTATCGATGTACGCATTATAAAAATATGAGCCTCATATGCATTTTGTTCATCATATTATTTTCTAACGTGGTTAGCGCTTATACAATATATCACTCTCTTTATGTTATTATTTATAGACGTACGGGATATTTTGGATAAGAAAAATGCACATATCAGTATTCTTGTCTCACATCAAAAATTATGAAACAGGTGTACAAGTGAGGGGTCAAATGCACTCTACAGGTATGACGGTCCCAAAAAACTGTTGATTCTCAGAATCGAGTAATTAGGTATTATAGTCCTGATCATTACTTGCATGAGCCTTCCTTTACCCTTAAACAATTGGGGTAAAGAAGATAAAATAGGTATTAATTACTTATCTGGCCTATAAATATTTACTTTATTATTCTTAAACCAAAAACGATCTTGTGCTCCCACACGACAGACTTCGTGCGGTCTGATTTCATCGGCGTGTTTTCAGTAATTTTGGATGTGTTAGACAGTTTATTTTGGTAAGGAAAAAGTTTTTTTAACAAAAAATTCCCAATCTCGGGATTATCCGCTCTGCCTGTATTAGTAAAGTAAATGCGTCAAATGCTATCTACTAACTTCGTACACATGCCGAATGTTTTGTTTACTTTGGTGTCAACGGCATCGACTTTTGTGATTAACCTCGTGTTCTGTCTAGGCTTTGTTACTGTCTCCCGGCGCCATTCTAGGAGCAGCACTCTTTGCCGAATATTATGGAGAATTTCAGGTGTTGCTTCACGACATATGTTGAGTATTCGTTCCTAAGTATTATTCACATAAATATGCTCTTTCTGTTTTCTAATATTCAAATAAGGTAAAAAACAAGGTCATCTGCGGATTGAGCTGAACAAGCTGAATTTTTGCAGAGAACTTCGTTTTGATGTTCCAATGAAACACAAAGATATCTCGTACGTTAATGGTTAGGCATATCGGTTTTTTGCAAAAATCTCGCTGCCAGTGCATCTGACGTTGCTGACTTTGACCTTCGATATCTCAACACCCAGAAGGGTGGATAGGAATATGAGATTTTTTGTGCTTCATTAGAACATGAAGACGTAGATCTCTGAAAAAAATTAGCTTTTTCGGTCTCAATCCGCAGTGAAAGTCTTATATCTCTGGAGTACAGTGTTTCATCGGCAGTTCTGAAGACTTTAATTTTTATGCGACAAATGATCGAGAAACTCACGCGATTTCGCCGCTTGCCATAACTCTTAACAATTCTATACTATTTCCTTGTTTTACGACTTGTTTCATTTTATATGTAATGGAAACGACAAATATTTATATTCACTTAATATCCCATTTATCCACTTCATAAAACATGCAACTACAACCGGCAACAGCAGATTCTATTCCCCAACTTAAAGACGGTCTAGCATCGGTATTGGATAATCGCAGAAGACGATATTTCATGTCCCTGTTACACCTATCTTTTCTACCCCTTGATAATGACGAATGCTACCTGAGGGAACCTCACGCTCCCCTTCCTCATGCTGTGCTGGTCAATTTACGATGGTCACACACTAGATAGTTTCTCAAATTTTACGAATAATGCCCACACGCTACGGTATGAGGATCGACCTGATGTTCAGGCAACCGGTGCAAGATCAAAAACAAATATTTTTGAGAAACACCGGATCGTCCCACACAGGTAGCTGAGTTGCGTAGGTATACCTGCTCAGCCAGACGATTCCGGTAAATCCCAGGGTGCGTGGCTGGCATAAAACGCAACTGCGATCAAAACCACTAGCGTAACTAGACATCTGGGCCAGAGGGAGACTGCTATTGTGAGTTGACATCTCCAAAAAAGGAAATAGATGTTGACTCTATACTGCGAAATTTTAAAACTATGACTCATCAGCATCTATACCGCTAGACTAGAGATAGGGGGAGTGGTGGGGGTCAACGGATTCGATACCATGTCGTTGGCGCTGTGTATCAGCTATATTGCGTGTCACTGTAGTATAGTTGGTAACGCGTCGGCCTAGAATGTCGGAGACGCTGGTTCGAATCCAGCCGGTACCCTTCATTTTTCCGATTATTCTGTGAAGCAAATGATTGAATTTATCTCCCTCTTGCGGAGTAAGCAAGCACCTTCATTCCATGAAATCCTGGCCGACTGAAGAGTCGCTGTTCAGTAAGAAAGAGAGCTGTCGTGCAAATAGCGGTGGGAGATTCACACTCACCCAACAGCCGACTAGATCTCTCTGGCTAACGAAATGCATGGTTCGCAGAGAGATACGGGGGAGTGGTGGGGGTCGACGGATTCGATACCATGTTGGAGCTGTGTATGGGCTATATTGCGGGTCACCGTAGTATAGTTGGTAGCGTCGGCCTAGAATGCCGGAGACGCTGGTTCGAATCCAGCCGGTACCCTTCATTTTTCCGATTTTTCTGTGAACCAAATGATTGAAATATATTCATATTTCACAATAGATGGTAACAGCTTTCATATAAATTCAGGTCAGCGCCGTCTGAGGAGGTGCGTTCCTAGCCCCCACTCTAGTTACGCGCCTGATCAAAACAAAAAGTATAATTGCGGATTTTTACTGTAAAGGCTCGTGCGCATTAGACCGGGCCATCCGGCAACGGACCACATAGGAACGGAACGGGGATTTATTTTTCTCTGGTACATAAACGAAGCAGGGCGCACTACTCGGCAACGGAACGAACGCCGCGGCCGGACGTCAGAGGAAATCTCGGGCGAGAATACCTTTGCCGGTAGGACAGGTAGGTTGCGTTCCGCCGTGAGATGAAGTAATGCGCGCTGCTTTGTGACGACGAAAATGGACGAGGAAAGCTTAATAATGCTTGTTAGCGAGTACATGGAATTGTATGATCTTTCTCATAAATATTATTCAAATCAGGAAATAAAGTGGCAAATTCACTTTCGACTTTCCTCTTTTTACAGTGTTCGTGTACCCATTTTCGCTTTCTTTTTTGTTTAACAGCTGTATTTTGTTTTTCCTCTTCCTCATACAATAAACTAATAATTATAGTCTTTGGATCCATCGTATCTGAGTGACAAGCAGCCGGTGACTGCCAAAAATTATTACCGGCTAGTGCGCTTTACCTAAAAAAATTGCCGGCCGCCGTCGCGCGTTCCTCTCCGGACTGTTGCTGACTAAAGGGCCCCACAGACATCGTTCTTTTTCATCAGGTTTGCACGACGTGCCAACCGATCACACTTATTTCGGTCCGTGTGTACCGAAAAACCGTCGTGTTGACCGTCGTTCCAAAAAATCTGTCCGAGGTTGATTTTACCCGTCGGTTTCGAACGCCATCGTGCAATTCGGTACATGTGTGGCCGTTCATCGTGCAATCACGACGGGATTTTGCAGTGTCGTTCTGGTTTCAGGTATAATTTGTAAAGCTTGGGGGATATCGCAACTGAAAATTTCAAATCCTCGTAGCTTCTACCCGTAGCAAGGAATCTCAATGTAGCTGTCAGACGTTCATGAGGGGAAATACTTTGTCTCATCCAAGTATCCTGCTTTTTTATTAGAGGTGCTACTGAATTAAGTAATTCTAAGTATGTTTCTTCATCCATCCTCAAATAATTGTACCAATCCCCTGATGGTTCCAGACGCAATTCTTCTAATACATTTATATGGGAGAATTGGCCTCTTTAAAAGCCACTGTTTCGCCCATTTAGAACGTTTTTTCTTGCTGTATTTCACTTTAATAGCTAAAGCCGCCGCCAATGCTAAAGTATTATCCATGTTTAACGGACCAAAAATTTGCGAGAAACTGAAAGAAAACCGAACAGTGTGTGGAGGTATCGTTCCATCGGTTTAACCGACATCGGTTGGCACGTCGTGCAAACCTGATGAAAAAGAACGATGTCTGTGGGGCCTTTAATGCGCCCGAGCCGTTATGTGTCATTAACAAGAACGGCTTGGACGGTAGGACACGTGAACAATCCGGTCTCCCCGCATGTCTGAATATCATTGGTGGGTATACAGAGTATCGCCTTGAGTGTTGATATCTCATTGTTAAAAAAGAATGAATGTGCAGTTCGCCGCAACGCAATTATGCTATCGTCGTCCAATCTGGTAGCCTTTCTTCCCTTCAAGCGGAAGAGTAGATTTTCAACAGCTCCAGTTGTATTCTGTTCTCCCACCATTCTTCTGCGCATGATCTACTCTGGAATGCCAGTCATGCTTTCGCAACGAGAAAACGCTGCACTTTGGTGCATTGACTTGCTAAAATAATTGAATACGTTAAACATGATTACTTTCGCTTCCTTTGTCAGTGTCTTGCGAAATTTTCTACATATTCCTTGCCTTCCAGCACATCCACTTGAGTCAGCTGCAGGCTCCATAGTAAAGCGAATAGTGAGACAGCTCGACCAGAAACGTTAAACTTGCAGCAAGAATAAGCAGAAATGACAATGCACAAAGTATTTATCGATGAAAAATCGTTTAAACACACGGTCAAACAATTTTAATAAATTTAAACCTCCGGGAATTTTAAAAGGAGTGAATTATTTAAATCCGTTTGTTCGCTAACGGGATTACTTGAGAATTTAAGCTTATTGATTTTATGTGTTTGTAGGAAATTTGATTTACGAAACAACACAAAAAATCAATAAGCACTAGATATATTTTTTATCTTTATTTTCACTTACGGCTCGCCAGAATTGTTTATCAATGAATAAATTACTATTCTCTATTTATAATTGGTTAGCCCAGCAGGTTCATAAGTTGATTTTGTGTGCCTTGTTGAACATATCGGGGATATCTAGAATACCTGAAATTAAACTATTTATTCTCCGCCACTGCTAGCCACACTATCGAGCGTTGTCGATTGCGTGGCGTCGAAAATACCTACGGAGTATCGCTGAATATCGACGACCATAGCGAGTATCCCACTGTCCAAGCCGTTCTTGTTAATGACTCATGATAGTTATAAAAATTTGCAATATAATTATAGATCGAGGAATCATGAGGGCAATCCCCGAAAAGGTTTACTATGAACGGAAAATATAACTTATCATTGGTGGAATTTGGTTTACTTTATCCGAAAGTTCTTTTCATTATTATTAATGTTCCCTTTATGCGGGTTTACTATACCAGGTTAGTAAACAGTACCGGAACGCTTAAATATGTCCAAAACAACGACTGCAAAATTTCGAAAAACTGGAACGATAAAATTCAATACCTGGGGGTTTTTGAGCATGCAGAACTTAAGAATGTTAGATTTACCACTTTTACGTTACACGTCATAATTTTGTTATTTTAAATGGAATGTCCTATTTATTTTTATTGAGATGAATTGCCTATGTCGAATTCATTAAGGGTTCATAATTTCAAAATTCTGTTTCCATTAATTACCGAAATACGGCAACACCGCTTTTTCAGTAAAAAAATACCGGAACGTTTAAACATCTCCAAAACTGCCGCGGCTGGATCGAGAAAATTTAATACCTGGGGTTTTTCATCATGCAGAATTAAAAATGCTAACAGCAGTGTTGTCAGATATATCACTTTTACATTTCACGTAATAATTTTGTTATTTTAAGTTGAATGCCCTATTTATGAGGTCTAACGTAAAAGTGGTAAATCGGGTAAGACTGCTGTTAGCATTTTTGAATTCTGCATGTTCAAACCCCAAGTATTGAATTTTATCATTCCAGCTTTGGCAGTTTTGGAGATATTTAAGTGTTCCGGTACGTTTTTCCTGGTATGCAGACTCCACGTTCCTAAATCTTATACATGCTACCAGCACTTCACCTAGTTGAAGATCTACGGGGATAAAAGCGTGTCGATTCGACGAAGACCCATTCAAACTGAGAGCGTTCTAAAACGCGGCGTACGGCGTTCACTAACGCCGTATTACGCTGCGTTTCCACCAGAGATGTGCAGGGAAAATGTGCGCAGCGAGTATGTGTAGCGGAGCGGTGAGACGGTGTGGGTGTTTCCACCAGATATGTGCTAGAAAGATGAGCGGTGCGAAGATGTGTGGCGGAGCCGTGAAACGGTGTGCAGAAGAGCGTTGCGAGGATGTGCACCCGGCTCTTTGCAGTGTTTTATTTTTGCTCGCCTACATCAACAGCACATGTGCGTCGCCCACATCCTTCGCAACGTATTTCTAGCGCACATCTCTCGAAACACATTAATAGCACACATTCCTCGCCAACATGTCTTGTTTTGTACGTACAGAAACTTCGCTACGCTAAGCTGTTTGTACCAGTGCTGTGCTGAACGAGGCGAGGTAATTCAAGCGATTCTATTGGTTCTTTAAAAACACATTCCTCTTAACACATCATCGCACATCTTTGGTAGAACCGCAACGTTACTCTGCGCTTTCACCAGAGATGTGCTAGGAAAATGTGCGAAGCGAGGATGTGTCACGGAGCTGTGAAACGGTGTGGGTGTTTCCACCAGAGATGTGCTAGGAAGATGAGCGGTGCGAAGAGGTGTGGCGGAGCCGTGAAACGGTGTGCAGATGAGCGTTGCAAGGATGTGCACCCGGCTCTTTGCAGAGTTTTATGTTTGCTCGCCTACATCAACAGCACATGTCCGTCGCCCACATCCTTCGCAACGTATTTCTAGCGCACACATTAATAGCACACATTCCTCGCCAACATGCCTTGTTTTGTACGTACAGAAACTTCGCTCCGCTAAGCTGTTTCCACCAGAGCTATGCTGAGCGAGGCGAGGTAATTCAAGCTATTCTACTGTGTGGCGATTCTGTAACTTTCGCTATAGTAACGATAGCAGACGAAAGCGAAGCTAATCATTTGACGGCATTGCATAACCAAGGTTTAACGCTTCGTTACGCTTTCGGCATGGCGGTCGATGACTCACGAGCATTCACGAGTTGGCTTAAATATCTCTGGATGAGACTCTGCGAAATCCAGCTATGACGACCATTGCGAATGATTAGTTTTTTTCTCTTCGAATTATTGCTGGTAATTAACTATATAAATAAATTTAAGCGAATTGTCACTGACACACAGCAATAATAACGTCAAAACTTGACAAACGAGATCCAAAATCTTTCGCTATCGCTTATACCGTTCGTCTGCGTTCGTTATATCCGAGTCGGAACGAGGACATTCATGGAATACCGAAACGAGCGAAACCGTTGGAAGAATGACGCTATCACTTCGCTATCGCTTCGCTTAGAGTTACAGAATCGCTACACTGGTTCGTTGAAAACACATTCCTCTTAGCACATCCTCGCAGATCTCTGGTGGAAATGCAACCTTACAGCGTTCCGTTGTTTGAGACGGATTCTAGAACGCCCTCTGTTTGATCGGCTCTTAAAGAAATCGTTTAGGAGTTACTGAAAAAGTTAAAAACTTGTGCTTGGGTATAAGGTAATTATCATAAAATAGAAGCAACAAATAAGGGCTAATTCAGGAATATTTATATTTAAATATTATGTATTATTATGGATAAAATA
Organism: Callosobruchus maculatus; assembly: GCA_951848785.1. Taxonomy (NCBI): domain Eukaryota; kingdom Metazoa; phylum Arthropoda; class Insecta; order Coleoptera; family Chrysomelidae; genus Callosobruchus; species Callosobruchus maculatus. The sequence goes on along the minus strand of CATOUR010000026.1, from coordinate 4,778,654 downwards.
AAACATCCATGTTTGAACACTGTGTTTTATTCAACAAATCGGTACCTTGAATGGTCTCGAAATAAGCACACGTCCCGCACAGCATACCAATGAGATACAACAACAGTTTCTTGATTCCTTTCAGGTGAGGATGAGTGTGATAATCCGGTTGCAGAACTTGCCGTGGTCGGCGAACGCTCTCGATATCCGTCAGTACTTCCACGGTCTCAGCATTCCAGAAGGCGGGGTCCATATCGTTGGCGGAGAGTTAGGGGATGCTTTCATTGCGTTCAGGTAGGCGATACACGACGAAATCTTTACACAGCTCTTGAAGTTAAAGAGTTGATTTGAACTTTCTGGGAATACCTGTCTCCGACAACAGTTGGTGCACACTAAAAAATAAAATCTTTGACGAAGAATTTATACTTTCGTTTATGTATACTATATATTTCTATACGCGCAAAGCTGTATTTATCTTAAAGTGAAAGAATGTGATATTTTTGATCATATAGGGTTGTATTAAGTAAATATTTTCAATTCAAAACTGGGAAAATGTTGAGAGTAAGAATACCGAAATCTTAGATCGAGTATAAGATAATATTGAAAACGTAACAGTTAATATGTCACCTATAATAAATATTGACTGAACCATCTCACAATCTTGGCGCAAACACACCGACTCGTAATAAACAGCAGATTTTGGTCTTTTTGGAAGAAGCATCTAAGGGCATCTATTCATATTCGGCAATTTTACGAGATACAGTATTTTTCAAAATTTATGTGAAAAATGTCGATTCCCACAGAATACAAAAAGATGTACCCGTACTTTTGAATTAGAAGGCTATGCTATGCCCTCCAGTCCGCTATTGTTTATAGTCCATTTATTATTATTTACATAAATATATTGCATATCACATACTTGTTACTTATATACGAACATTCAACAACAACAACATTCATTTGAAAACTTCGCACCACGGATTTATCAAAAATCGCGGATTAAAAGAAAAAACGTCGAGACATTTCAAAAAATTTGTTAACAGGGACAACTTTTTAACCAAAACCTACTTCATTCCCTAGTACCCTCTGCCTACCAGGGTCATCCAATTAAAAAAAATTAAATGACAAGGGGTATCGATTAATATCTTGTTTCAAAGGTATGTCGAAGTCCTTTATTTTGGCGTTTGATTTTTTAAAATCGGTCGATTCGTTTTTGAGAAAGTTAGAAAAATCTTTATGTATCTTAATTTGTTGAGATAGGAAACAAAAACACAGGAAAATACGACTTTTTATTGCAATAAGTGTTCAAATTGTTGCGCGTTATTGCCCAAACAGTGATATAGGCGATGTTGTTTGGGCAATAACGCGCAACATTTTGAACACTTATTGCAATAAAAAGTGAGTGAGAGTGAGTGAGTTTTTGAACAAATTAAAATACATATAAAGGCTTTTCTAATTTTCTCGGAAACGAATCGCCCGATTTAAAAAAATTGAACGCTAAAGTAAAGCACTTTAACATACCTTTTTCTTTTCTCAGAGCGGAAACAGTGTTCTTGTCATTAGATATCTTTATTATTATCGAGATTTTTCAATTGAGAATATATTTTTATGTGTGTTTGGAGAGATCATAGCAAGGCATCGACAACTTATCATTACGATGTGTCTCGCTTCTCATGGGATTTTCACCAGTTCCTAGTTCCAGTCAATCAAATCTTTCCAGAAGTACCATTTATACCTACATGTGCAAAGCGTTTTTGATATCCATCGAGGTGTATTGCGAGAATGGCAGAAGAACCTTCTAATATTCTTCCGCGTTTGTTTCTCTTTTTTTGAAAGCCACGAAAATGAAAATATTCGAATCCCTCTAGGACCGTGACGTCACGTCGTAATTCAAATTTGACCATCTAACCTAAGCTGACGCATTTCATGTTTAGTAATCCGGCAAAGTCACAGCCTTCTAAATTTTATAGTCTCTGAGATATTCAATTTTTTTCTGACATCTACTTATACCGAAAATAATGATTTACACCTAAACGGTTCGCTTTAAGTCACACCAGAATTTACCAAGGATTCTGACTATGCAATAATATATAGAATGTTCTCTTTAAAAAAACATAACTTTGACACGTTATTTTGGGGACACCCTATATAATATGAAAATATTTTTAAAATGTAGCCTTAATGCGTATAGTAAAGCCCAGAGATATACCATTTGTTTCCGCCTTCGATAACGTTGAATTTGGAATTTTGTACCTTTGTCTGGAGTGATAGCTTGCGTTGTCCATTACGATGACGCTAAATGGCTTTAAATTGGGAATAAGGGTATACTCAAACCATTGCTCAAATATTCCCGAGTCCATGTTTTTGTGGTAGTCTATATTGCAGTCTTCAATTTTCTTTCCGCATAATTTGAGTGCGTTTTCGACCTAGCCGTCAGATGATCCGCAGTGTAAGATAACTATACGGGATCCTTTATTTGGTGGAACGCCTTTTAGCTAACACTTCTTTGTACCGTCGGTCCATCCCTTTTTAGCGGTATCATGGGTATCATACCAGGTCTCGTCAAGGTAGTACACTGACCTCCCCTCGTTCCGGTATTGCTATATCTTATGCAAGTAATCGTGCCGCCATCCCACAATCTTTGCACTTTCCATTATAGCCATTCGTTTGTTCACAGTTCTGTACCTAAACCCAATCTTCCTAATCCATCACTGCAATGTACTCCTTGGATACTGTTACCCCATTCTAGCTAATTGTCTTTGAACGGATTCGATTGTGGGTAGTTCATTAATTTTGTACTTTCGTACACAATATTCCTCAATAATTTTGTGATCGTGGGATCTAGTTCTTGTGAAACACCAGCATCAAACCTACGCTTCCTCTTTTGTGGCCCCTTTCTCAAAATTTCACATACTGTTGGATATGGAACGTGTGTTAGAATTGACGTCTTTTTGATCATACTCCCCTTATTTTCATTCTCCGGATCCTTCGTTAGTTCATTATCATTTAGTACTATTTGTTTTGCATCTGCGCTAAGATGTGACCTTTTTTGAGGTTTTAATTGGTCTACCTCCACCTCCCTCTGTTCAAATTCATTATCAGTGTCCGTACTATAGTCACTACTTTCACCACCGTAATGACAAACCGCCGACGTAGCTTCACTGCTGCAGGGTAATTCACATCGCTGTGAAATCCCATTATCTTCCCAAGGCCGAAACATACTCTAGCTGTCACACTTCCGAAAAAAACGTCCGATTCAGACAGAAAAGTAACGCACAAAAGTAAAAGCAGACTGGCGTTGCTATCAATGACGGTAGCAATACCTGCCTAAACAATTTGACTAAGTCCGGTCCTCTTCATCGTTCAAGTCGCTAATAATCCTGGAATGTGTCGGTCTTATCATAGTTCAGTCAAAATATACATAGTGAACGTCATCCGACAGATTTACGTTCAAATACAACTTAGTGTTTCATTTTCACCATTCTAAAAGGTTACGTTTTGTTAGAAAATTCGTTAAAAGAACATTCCATGAATTGGTTACGAGTACGAAAGTAAAATAATGGTAACCATTGAATAATATCAAAACTGTATCTATTCCAAATGATGAACTGTACTAAGAGATGGTATGCAGTTTTTATATAGCGCAAAACGTACACAAATGGTATATCTCTGGGCTCTACTTTACCTATCCATCCGAAAAGATTATTTTCTTCTCTAGCCATAATGCTCCGTGTCAAATAAGATATGATAAATTCAGTGGAGAAACGACATTCTTACTATAGATAATATCTCCGACATTCTTCCATCTGTTCTGACGATTTGTAATTATAGCGTTTTCAACTTAGTGCACTGATTTTAAACACGATTGCACTACAGTGCACATTGAAAACTCGTCTGGTGCCCAGAAGTGCAATAAATCTGAACTGGTAAGTCGAACATACACCAAATTTCAGTGCAATTCAAGTAACTGTTCTGTCATTCTGTGGTGGTTTTGGAATTTGAATAGTTTGAATCCGCCTTATTCAATAATTTATTCTATTTATCGACATAAAAACTAACAGCATTTTGTGCAATATGGCTTTTGCACTAAAAATGAGTATCTATATCGGTAAATACTTATGTGTATCTCTTCTTCCTTCAGTATATGAACAACATCTTCAATAAATATTCGTATTTTTGGGACACCCGCAGCCGCGTTGTTTGTAATTTAACTAGATATGCTTCAATTTCCTCATTATCCGAAGATGACGATATTCGCAGTTCTTCCAACTACTTTCCGCACCTTTCATGCTATTAGGTATACTACCCCACTACCCAGTTCTTAATTCAAAAAATTATTTTCTCTGACAAATAAAATAGGTTATAACATTGGTAAATATGTTAATCAATGATACTGTGTAACCATACAAAAAGCATAATATAACTTGTACAGTCATATAAATCACACAGAACATAAATCAAACACCTCTCGGGTCATTAAGGGTCAACTCGCGAAATACATCCCCAAAAGAATGTATGAAATAATATACTGTGTAATTATACAAAAACTATATAACAAAACTCGAGCAGCACTTGGATCTTTGGTATTAAGGGTCAACACGCGAAATACCTGTCCAAGTGCTCCAATCACTAGGGCGGAGAATTATCATGATAACTGTGAGGCCAACTCACTAAGATACTAGGGGTCAACTCGCAAAGTATCCACTCCTTTGTACTAATTCAGCACGAAAGGTCAACTCGCGACGTACTTCGAGGTTGTTATCTGTTTTCATATCGCAGACATTCAGCAGTTGAATTATCGAACCTTTAAAGATATAAATATGTGTATGAAAGTTTTTCAATTGTGTAATAACAAGTTCTCAAATGAATTAATGAAATAAATCAATATATCAATAAACAAAGAGACAATTAGTCGAATTGGGTACTCTATGAGATAAACTCGCCCAAGCTGTTGCACAATCACCAACAATGGAGAAGTCTCCAAAAAAAAAAATAAAATTTGGAAAATTCATTCATTCATTCATTCTATTTTTTCACTTGAAGAACGTCGAAAAAATAATCTGAATATTCCAAAAAATGGCGGAGTTATTCAATTTTATATTTGCGTAAAGCGACCGCGGAGGTGAAAATCTGTATGACGTCACATGTTATTAATTGTTCGCGGCAGCCACAGTTTGGTCGGGAATCCGCTATGCATACGCTGCGCTGTACAGTATGCGACATAGACTTGAGTGGAATGGCGAAGGTGTTTGTTGTAACGGGCAGACGCCAGTATATTTTTGAAGTATGGAGGAAGGTTACGTTCGTGGTGACTCTAGTAATCTTCCTAAAGTGGATGACATGATTATGGACTTTTACTTCCCACACCGATAGGTGAGGGGAGTATTGTGATCGTGAAAATTTTCGATTTTGAGATAACACGCTTTTTGGGTGTTTTATGATGTCTACATAACGAAAATCCACACAACTCATTTCCGTCGGTCTGTCTGTACGCGTTTTTCTAGCCACGTAATCTCAGTAACCGCTGCATGGATTGTTATGAAATGTGGCAGCGATATGCTGTGGGGTAGTAGTAGGTAAAGTTCTTATAAGTTTGAAAATCGGTGCATGGTCGGTGGAGTAATTAGCAAAAAACCAAAAATTTTAAATATTCCTCAAACTATTTTTGGGCGTTTTAGACGTTCCTGATCATTTTCTACTTTTTTGGATGGGGGTGATATTGGGGTGGTAGGGAGGTGTAAAGCTGAAAAATTATTGTATTCATAACAGGCCGTCCACTAACCTGTGAAAGAAAGGCCTAGCGTCATAATACACTTTTTTATTTGCATTCGAACATTACCTTGGCTATTACGGATCGTCGACTTAGAATTTTCTGATGTATACATGCGAGAGTATTGCTTCTGTTCATTCTGTATGGTGTAACTAGGAAACTATAGGATTGATTTCAATTAAATTTTCACACAGTATTACTAAAAACATAAAACTCAATTTTTTGTATTCATAATAGGCTATCCATTGAAATATTTGTTTGGTGTTTTTATGGTGGTTTTTCTCGGTCTGCTAGACATATTCTAATAATACGAGTACCAATAAACTGCAGTGTATCGTTTTGTCACCGTCGCCGTCGCCTACCGTACTGAAAACAAGGAATAACAACATGAACGAGGAGGCCGGCAGCGGCGCGGTAGCTTGCGGGAGCAGCATCCTCGACAGGGCATACACAGGCTTGCGTTGTGTCGTGTGACGTCACAGCGGCTTCGCGCGGAGGATACGGCAATTCAAACTTTGAAGGACTATAACTTTTCTATTAATGGAGATAATTACAACATTTTTTCGCCGTTGTTCTCTAACTATCTGATTAACTAAAATTTGAAAAAATGGAAACTTCCCCATTCACAAGACCACTTTATTGTAGGAAGTATAACTATACTGTATTCACAGCCAAGCTAGACCAAATGAAAACAAGCCCGCGTGCGTGATCGGCTCGTGTCGGTGGGGTCCGTAATAGTACAGTACATTATGTGTAAATTGTGTGTTATAATCTGGCATGTGAAAATCTCCAAGGCTGACTGGAAAGTTGATCCAAATATGCAATGTTAAGTGTTCATTGCCTAATGATCGTTTCAAACTGGCACTGGACTATAGCTGGCGTGTTTGCAGAATTTAGCGGACAGTAACCACGCGAATGTTGCATGCGACTGTCTATTTGAAGTCTATCTTGGGATTGAATATACTGTAGTTTCTATATGAAATGATATTTGTGGTCGACTAGTCTGAAGGGACGAAGATTTTCACGCAAGCATTAACCCTTAACTGGTAACGTGCCGTCTGTGAGACTGCAAGCAATCTTAACTTCGACCCTACAACAAAACCTTACCGCATTTCTGGTAAATGACCTCATCTAATCTACCAGCCATTGGTATCCCTTTTATATCCTGTTTATCAATAAGTTTGCATAAACAACATTCCAGATGTGCTTAGTTGTTAGTTTGGTTCAGTCTGCGAGACGGCACGTTACGGTTCGCGTTATAATTTTTCTCAACTGGTAGTCATGGCAGGTCCGTCATTTTTTACCAAAATATTTTTATAGGTGTATTGCTTTACTTCTTTACTTGTTATCAATCACAAAATATATAGATTTGAGTGTGGTCAAATTTTTTTTTATTATCTTGGTCCTACAAATTTGTGCGTGTGTTCTAGTTAATAATTATCATAATTTTTTTTCTTTACATCACATGTTCTGCTACTTTATACAAAATTGTTATTAAAGGATATATATCCAACAAATCTTCATGCATTTTTTCCAAAAATAAATAGGAGAATTTGATTTTTTAAGCTTCAAAGAGGTTACAGTCTCACAGACTGCACGTTACCAACTATGCCCCGAACTTGCACGTTACCGGTTAAGGGTTAAGTAAACATTATACAACTTCGGACCTTATCCTAACGTAACGGACCGCCTACTGTAAAGCTCTTCAAACTGGTTAGAAAATAATATCGGCCAGATGTTTAGTTGTTTATCTTACATTCGATGGAAATTCTGTCTTCCAGGCATCGTCTTTACGTTGTATTTTTAACTACACTCTTGGACAATAGTATTTTTGAATTATAAAATTTTCTCATCCTGACGTGAATGACAATAATTTGCGATTTTCCCAAAAAAGTCTTTTAGTGTGCAAAAAAACCCGCGATGCAAAATCATACATTCTTCAAATGTCTGTAATTTAACAACCAAACACGAAATCAAAAAAAGGCCAAATAGGTGACAAATCGCAAGCTTTCTTCTTCAATTTGCTTTTTGAATCGTTACTGTAAGCTTAAAGCTAACTTCAGGAGGTTGGAAATGCGAAATTCATTTTTATGGTGACCTTTTGACCCTGCCTTTGGATTTTTGATACGATGTAAGCTTATAGCCAAAAAACTGAATTTAGACGAGAAAATCTTGGGGTTCTGGCCAAAATTTTGAAAAAAAGACTGGGTCACAGCATGGAGGAGACTCTGGTGCTAACAGCCAAGCTTTCGGCAATGTTTATTGCCATCTTCAGGGCTTTCTACATAGTTAGAAGAAAAAAAAAGAATTTAGTTTCAAAATATATAATAAATTATTTAAGTTATACTCACAACGTTGAGGTTTGCCAATTTAAAAACAGCAATCGCATTGAGTGCAAACGACTTCTTAATGCAACTAAATAATCGTCAACAATTTTTCATAAAATCTTTTAAAACCTATGCTATCAAGGCGTCTTCCACTAACAGGTCAGGAAACAAACGAACATATAATTGTAAATTACAAACACACAGAAACGACCTTTACATGTTGAAATTTTAAAACCCGTAGGTATATTATTAAATCTGTGGTTTAAAAATACACATTTTACGATCTAGGTTTTCATAAATAAATAAATAAAATAAATTCTTGGACTTATCTCCCCTCATCTTAGACACACACACTGGAGAAAGAGAACAGGCGGTCACGCCTCCTCGCTAACACACGGGAATAAGTGTTTTCTTGGATACTCAATTTTGCGCGCTATACCCTAGACCCTTAAAGGCCAGCCCGATAACTTACCGCTTGTGGACATGTTCATGGTGGTAAATTTCATTAAAAGATAATGAAAAATTATCTCTTGAAGTAAGAGGCGTCAAGGCGAGCACTCTTAAACGTTAATTTCCTTTTACATTCAAAATGCTATAGCATGCTGTGCTCATATTATGTTTAAATATTGATATTCAGATATTCTTTAAACATTTACATGGTTCCTACTAAGTTTTTTAAGTACCCTAAAGACGTTTTATTGATATTCAGTCTGTTATAATCAATGCGGTCTTTATGAACTGATTTGTTGGCGACTTTAGTGCATCGAGCATGGTATGCTGTTTATGTGACAGACTATAAATACAATCAAACATTGTGAATGGTATATTATAAAGGTTTTGGTTGAACTAATTTAAAAAAAAGGAGATTCGACTTACATTTGATTAAAAAATAGTAAAATAATTTTAATTCAAAAATCAACAATAATGCCCTTAGTGTTTGTTACAGGTGAGCGAAATACCTTTTTTGCTATTACGTTTACATTATTATTTTTTCATATGTAAAATAAAGCTTCCAAAGTGAAGGTCAAATGGACTTAGCTTAGTCTAGGTGGTGAGGGAACCTTCAAATTCATGTGCTCAAAGAATGAAGTATCGTTGATCGGTTTATCATATCTCTGGAAAATATTGCTGGATTTGGGTGTGTTTTTTGATTTGTATGCACTGTTCGCGTGTAGTACAAATATGTAATTTGTACGTACGGATAAACAATTTAAGTATTATCTAAACCGTTAAATTTTAATCACATATTCTGTACCAAAATACCCAAAATTTAGTTTATTATCAAATTCCTAGATTCATATTTGTAAATCTTGTTGTAAAATAACGTATTATTAATTTTTGTCGGTTATTTAAAAAAAAACAGTAAATATTTCAGTCTTAAAAACATTTATTTTATAGCTCAAGACATCTTATCAAAGATAGTTAAAAACACTTACAATTCAATACTTTCTACTGGTAGTACTGGTGACCACTTTAAAACAAAATCTGTGATTTTTACCCTTGTTTATAAATTTTACTTGTCCATACATCTCACGCACCAAGCAGTTAGGTTTTGTTCTTATAGGTAAATATGGCCCAAAACAATTTAAGCGATTTCTTTTCGGCACTGAGGGTTACGCGGGAGTAGTAGTAGTACTATGGATTTATTTAGCATAACTGCTATAATACAACTGTTACATTCGTTTCATAAGATTGCATCACTATACATTTTGTATATCCAAGAAATACGTCTTCAATCTTGTCTTGAATAATTGCAAAGTGGTACTTGATTTAATATTATTCTCCAATTTATTAAATTCGTACAATCCTTTTTGGAACACCGATTTATTTATCATATTGTTATTGCAAATTTGTAGGTAAACATCTATATTTCATCTAGTCAAACAGTTATGACAGTGATTGCTTAATTCTATAAAATTATCTAAAATATAAAATTCTTTATATTCACCATTGAAGTTCCTTCAATATACAGAGTGTCCAGTTAGAGGGTAATTCTTCGATATCTCGCAAAGTATACCTGATAGAAGAAAGTGTCAAATAGAAAAGCTATTTGGTTACTTATATTCTAAAAATATTTTGAAATATACAAGGTGTTGCGGGAAAGTAGGATAATGACCAACTTAATTTTTTTATATGGAACAATACCTTTTTTTTAAATTATTTTAGTTTCCATCATTGATCTCTATTTAACCCTAAAATATTTTTGGGATAGGTTGCGACGTTGCCAAGTTGTAATTTATTTTCTATTAATTTCCGGATTTGCAAGGTCGCAAGCAATACTTCCAAATTGTTATATTCCTTTAACTTTTCCTAATAATATTATGCAGCGAGTTACTTGAATATTAAGTGAATATTATTTTTGATGTTACTAGCAAGTTGTATCTACAGGGTGTGTTTTGGCAGAATTTTAAATTACAGCGACTTGAAGGTCATTTTACTTGGTTTTTTTAAATGTAACACCCCGTATTTTTTATTTTAAATCGAAATATCTACTAATACCCTATCCCGCCTTGTAATATTTTTTTCGCGTTTGCGGCGTTGCCAAGTTATAAATTATTTTTTCAAAATTTCAAACAAATATCCCCGATTTTAATTTATTTAAAATAGAATCCTCTACTTATCTTAATTGCAATGAATTGGGCATGTCGAATTTAATAAGATCCCACAATTTCAATTTTGTTTCTATTAATTACTGAGATACGACAACACCGCTTTTTCAGTAAACGCTACCGGAACGCTTAAATATTTCCGAAACCGCCACAGCTGGAGAGGTGAAATTCAATACTTGGGGGTTTTTGAACATACAAAATTCAAAAACGCTAACATCAGTGTTTTCAAATTTACCACTTTTACGTTAGACTTCATAAATAGGGCATTCCATTCAAAATTATGACGTAAAATTGTTAAATCTGACACCACTGCTGTTAGCGTTTTTGAATTCTGTATGTTCAAAAACCCCCAAGTACTGAATTTCACCTCTCCAGCTGTGGCGGTTTTGGAAATATTTAAGCGTTCCGGTACCGTTTACTGAAAAAGCGGTGTCGCCGTATCGCAGTAATTAATAGAAACAAAATTTTGAAATTGTAAGATCTTACTAAGTTGTTTGAAAATTTGGAAAAATAATTTATAACTTGGCAACGCCGCCAACGCGAAAAAAAATGACAAGGCGAGATAGAGTATTAGTAGATATTTCGATTTAAAATGAAACATACAGGGTGCGACATTTAAAAAAACAAAGTAAAATGACCTTCAAATTGCCGTAACTTAAAATCCTGGCAAAACACCCTGTAGATACAAATTGCTGGTAACATCCAAAATAATATCCACTTAATATTCAAGTAGCCCGCTGTAAAATATTATTGAGAAAAGTTGAAGGAATATATCAATTTGGACGTATTACTTGCGACCTTGCAAATCCGGAAATTACTAGAAAATAATTTATAACTTGGCAACGTCGCAACCTATAACAAAAATATTTTAGTGTTGAATAGAGATCAACGATGGGAATTAAAAGAATTAAAAAAAAAGTTATAGTTCCATATAAAAAAATTAAGTTTGTCATTATCCTACTTTCCCGCAACACCCTGTATATTTTAAAATACTTTTAGAATATGCGTCTTAAGTAACGAAATAACTTTTGTATTTGACATTTTCTTCTATCAGATATACACACTAACTGGACACCCTTTATAACTTACCTTTGTGAACTTACTTTTATTAAAAATTAGTCTCATTGCTTTATTTTGCAACACTTGTGATTTTGAAAATAAGGCTCCATTTGCAGTATATGAAATAGTTGAACAAATGAGGAAGAATATATATTGTATTAGGGTTTTTTCTATCTTACCTTTGCGTAGATAGATTAAACAAGCTATGTCTTATATCCGCAAGCAACTAATAAGAAATAAACGAATCAGCCTACCTTCGCTCTTTCGCTTCGGTATGATTGGGGAGAAACTCGTATCAGCGATGCGTTGTGATACTTTGTGACGTCAGAGGATGTGGCGCAAAATAGGTCGTTGCAAACCCCCTAAAGACAAGAAACTTTTAAGTTTAATAACAACGTTATTTTTAACATTTAAGGAATAGTAATTGGGAAATGATTTTTTTATAAATAACTGTAATATATTATTGATACAAAAAAATCTGCAAGTTCCCTATTCTAGAGCTGTCAAAAGGTGACACACACAGCTCTTTTCCAGCTGTAGCTTCAAAAGCATCAAATTACATTTCAAAGGGTGTGTTCAATGGGACTTAGCCCAAAAGCGCTAGCGTGGAAGCGCCTGCAGGCGCTAGGTGTGACCGTTGAACGACTTTCTTTTTGACATGATAAAACTGTCATATCCATCTCCATATTTTAATATTTATTATCCGTATTGTCAAAAACCTAGGCTATAAATCACAAATCCTAATATTAAATTTCACTATACAAAGGTGACAGCTTCCCTCAGAACTACAAATAACTTTTTTCTAGTTTTGTGCAACTTCGCTAACCAAATAGCGCTTTCTAAAAGCGCTAACCAAGCTGACTGGCGCTTTTTTGATAGCTTGTCGTTCATCGGTTAGTTAGCGCAAAGCGCCCACAAGCGCTTACGTCCGCTAAGTCCCGTTGAACACACCCAAAGTGTCAGGTGTAATGTATACCTGTCATTTGAATTTACAATTGACGCTTTAGAAATTTAATTTAATTCCTCTGAAACTTCTGCTGGAAATGGTAGGTATAGTGTGTCGGAGACTATACCCACTTCTGGATGTCAACACAAACGCTCCGCTTCACGGCTTGTTTTTCTTCCAGCACCGACGAAGATGCCCGGCAGGCGTTTACCAGGAATTCTGGCAAGATCAAGGAGGTGCAGATCTCTCTTATGCTCAGCTCCCGGACGGAGATGCAGCGCGTCATCGAGGCGGCGCGCGCCCAGTCGTACGCCGCCTTCATGCAGCCGCCCGCGATGACGTCATCCCTCCCGCCGGCACCGGCCGCCTCCGCCGTGCCGACCGTCCCCATGCCGGCCGCCGTTCCGGCGATCGCGCCCACCTCGAAATCGACGCCCGCCGGCGCCGTCAAGTCCAAGGAGAAGAGCGACAGGAAGGATCGGAGGAGGTAAGCATAAATTACGAAACCGATCATCATACTGAGTGCAGTGGCATAACTAAGGGCCCACAGGGCCCGCAGCTGCGGGGGAGCCCCGTGGTTTTAGGGGCCCCATAGTCTTGGAGCTCCAGGGTCCTCAAGCGCCATCGTTTGTGCAACAAAAAGTACTGAATTAAAAGGTCTCTTTCTTTACATGTTAGCATACTTCAACCTATGAACCCCATGAGACATACCTATCATTGTGATGGTAAAAAGTGAGACAGTATTGCATTTTAAACTAAAAAAAATCGGCGCAGTATCCGCAGTAAATGGAAAGACACGGCAAGGGAGCATGCTTCAAAAAAAGTTTTGACGTTTCTTGTTATGTAGTTGTATTTGAAAGACTGTGACTCAATGAACATTGCTATTTTTTGCGAGCAAACCTCAACGTTAAAGTCCTGAAGATGGCAATAAACATCGCCGAAGGCTTACGCAGTGACCCGTGTTTCTTTTCAAACTTTTGGCCTCTACCCCAAGATTTTCTCTTTAATGTATACAGGGTGAGACCTAAGTTGACACTTTTTTTAACTGGTATAAAAGTCATTGAAATAAACTAATTTTTCAACTAAAGTTTTTCAGAAAACTGAAACATAAGCGAGATACAAAATAGAAAATGTAAATCTAGGCTTGTGCCAAGGAACCTAGTCCGTTTATGTTTAGTTTTTTGCTCGGATTTTTGTCTTACCGATTAAGCATTGCACCTGTCAGTATGGTCATTTTCTGTTTATCTTTGTTAATTGTATATTGGTAAATTTTAAAGGCAGCACGTTATTATGAACGCAACTTTTAGGATTTACCAATTTAGAATTAACTACGATAAACGAAAAGTGACTTGTGCACTAACTGACAGGTAATGATAAGACAAAAATTCGAGCAAAAAACTAAACATACACAGACTGGGTACATCTTAATGCACAAGTCCAGACTTACTTTGTTTGATTCTGTATCTCGGTTATTTTTCCGTTTTCGGGAAAAAAGTGATTTGAAAAAGTTATTTATTTCAAAGACTTTATACACAGTTTAAAAAAAGAATCAACTTAGACTCACCCTCTATGTTTACGTAATAAATTATGAAAAGATCTACGGAAAATTTCTTGCTGGGGGGCCCCGGGAAGTATCTTGCGGGGGGCCTGAATTTGAAGTTACGCTACTGACTGAGTGACCATCGTAAATTATTTTTTTTTTTACAAATAATGCGACTCTGAGGGCTATGCCTTGTGTAGAGTATTGGCCGAAATAATTTATATTTAACTGTAATTTGTGTCCCTAACCTACATGCTTCCTCTACGCCTCATATGCCATCTACCTATGGTGTTTGGCTGCTTCATTTTATATCAGACAGGTTATCTGCAGAAGGGTACGTAGCACGTCTCAGCATTCCATAATATCCAACATTTTCTCTTCGTATTGACCAGCAAAAAGAATTCGGTGAAAGAAGGACGTTTTGTAAGCCAGAAGTCACTGTTCAAAGTTCAAACTGAATCGAATTAAATATTTTGAAATATTTAAAGTGATTAATATGTCTAGTGGTGAAATTCAGACACAATGTTATGTGTCCATGATAACCAGATTCTTTTAGCATATAGAACTGAGAAAAAAAGGGTTGCGGTTGAAGAAACGCGGTAGGACTAAATGCAATAATAAACGAACTCATTTGCCAGTATTAGTTTATAAAAAAAATACAACAGATCAATAATGGGTGGGCCCTCCATGTTCACGAATGCCTTCCAAGCTGCCCTCACAGCATGTTCCAGTTCGTCCAGCGTGGTCGGAGGATTAGGTAAATCGCCTATGTATTGACCCATTCAATCAAGTGACCATTTTTTTCTGACGCCAATGCGGGACAGCGCGGCGCATAGGGCATAGCTTAACGAGAGATCTGGCCCGTTACACTGTAGCCTTGCTTGTGTGACGTCACATCTAAAGATAGAAACACTGCCGCCGACGCGTTATTGTGACGTCACATGTCAAAATTTATGTCACTTTGGGTTATGTGGCGCCAAACTGACGCGTCGGCGGCTTTGTTTCCATCTTCCGCTGTGACGTCAGCCGTGAAGTGGGGATACAATTGCTTTATAAATTAAAAAATATATATAAAAAAGAAATATATAAAATCCGGGACAGTGTAAATGTGGGATGGCTCGTCTGAAAACAGGACAATCCCGCAAAATCCGGGACGAATGGTCACTTTATCGATACCCTTGCAATATGAGGACGTGCACTATCTTGCTGGAAGAAACACTCTAAAGGTTTCTTGCTGTTGAATGCATTGTCATCGTACATGTGAATAATTGTGATGTTTTGTGGAAATGACAGAACATTGCATTTTGTTTACGTTGTGATTTGTGATTTTCATTAACTTTACTTAACTTTATCTATGTTCCGTGCTCTAGTTCGTTAACCTTTCCATTTCAACTCCACTCTCAGAAAGCGGCGGAAATTAATCGTAAATTCAATATTGGCATGTAATAGCAACTTCTGCGCTGCACTTACCGATGGTCTGTCATAAACGGTTTCCTGCCAAATAGATCACGAACATTCTCACGACGAAGCAAAAAAGGTATAGATTATTTTTTTGTGAAAGTTAGCGAATAGGACAGAGAAAGTGGTTTGGTGATTGGTTTCAAAGTACTTTGCATGATTATTCGTGGAAACTTTTTCACTACTTCCACTTAGTAGTGAGGGTAAGTTGGTATTGTGTGGCAACGTAGCACAACTCTACGTCTCCTGATTGGCTAATTTGATTTTAGTCCCGTGACTTCACGCGACTAGAAAAAATTCTAATGCTGTCCTTATTTTTTCTAGCTATCCCAGGTTCAAAAAAATCGGGGAAAAATGGCAAGCTTCTCATGAGATGCTCTATCAAAAACAATAATAACCAAAAATCATGATGATGAACTTCATCGAATGATTACACTCTTTCACTGTTATGTTTTACCTAACATTTTGTATATGGTTTTTTATCATACAAAAAGGTAAATCTTCTAACCAATGCGGTCTGAATCACCACACTATACCTTTTTAGACTCAACATGATAAGGACAATCGCTACCTGAGAAAAATTCCCGCTCCCCTTACCTCATGCCGCGCTGGTCGATTTGCGATGGTCACTCACTACCTAAACCGAACTGGGTGAAACTACACCACAAATTATCGGCAAATAAATATTTCAAAAATCTTTAGATTAGATTAGAAAAACGGTTTGTTTTGTAATAATACAAGGGTGGGATCAAATATATTACTAGCAAGTGAAGTCCAAACACAGAAAAAAAAGGATGCGTTTCATGAAATGGGGCAGGGCTAAGGATAACAATAAAAAAAACCCATTTGCCATCATTATTTTATAAAAAAAACAACCGCTCAATAATTGGTGGGCCCTTCATGTTGATGAATGCACTCCGCTAGCCTACCTATGCGGTATGCTTGTAATTTGGTTGTTAATAAACTCTATAGGTACAGCCTCCCAAGCTGCCTTCATAACATGTTGCAGTTCCTCCAACGTGGTCGGAGGATTGAGTAAATGGTGAATGTACCGACCTATCCAATTCCATACTTTTTCAATTACCGATAAATCGGGAGATACGAGGGGATCACTCTAACTTCAGCTTCTTGTAGGAAACTCATCGATACTTGCAATATGAGAATGCGCATTGTCTTGCTGGAAGGAACTCTCTTCTAGGCCTCAACATATGGGACGGCAACTGGTTTTAACACCTCATTTACATAATGTTGAACCGTCATTGTGCCATGAATTACAAGTAAAGCTGACTTGCTGTTAAATGTAATGGCACACAAAACCATCACACCAGTAGGACGGTGTAGATAACGCTCAACAGCAAACTGAAGATCACGTTCTTCATCCCATCGTTTTCTAACGCTTTGGCGTCCGTCGTGTGCCTCTAGGCAAACATTGGACTTGACGGAGAAGGCCGTCTGATGACAGTCAGCATGCCATTCTCAACTTCATCAACATCTCCAAATTTTCAACTTCAGTAAAATGTTTTTGCGACTTACGCGGGCTGTAAAAATCTTAGATCATGGAGTCGCGACAGCTAACTAACATTTTCTTTATCTTTATGCCGAAAACTAATAGACAAGAAACATTAAATTGGCAGTATAATCAGCGTGAAAATTCGACTGATTTTTCTGGGAATTCCAGTCAATTTAGGTGTATGCAACAATATGTGTGCAACAGATATCTATCCATTTCGAGGACTAAATTAATTTGTTCATTTGTTACAGTTTGTTTTTCAAATTGTCTTTTTTCTTTAAAACCATTCGACAGGAATTTATATAGGATCAATAAAACGATATAAATACGATGCTTGTGGGTTTTCCCTTAAAAATCTAAATTTATTAGGAAAATAGCCATGTCTAAATAAACAGTTTTATTTGAGGATCACTATTATAGTTTTTATTTCAACGAAAAGTACTTAATAGTTCAGAAGTTATGTGTATGTCAAATAAAAAGGACAAAATATTAAACTGTGGTTATAAAAGCAAACATGTTTTTATGTTTTTGATAAATTATGGTCCAGTTACATCCAATTTCGTTAGTCCAGATCATCTAGAGACACTATTTAACGTAAGGACTAAGTACCCTACTACTTTAGATCTCATGATTTTTTTCTTAATTTCAGATCTCGCTCCAGATCACGCTCGTATTCTCGGTCACGATCACGATCCAAATCAAAAGATCGCAAAGAACGGTCACGAGATAAGGATAGGAAGAGGTACAGAGATAGAAGTCGATCAAGATCAAGAGACCGCAAATCGAGAAGCAGAAGAAATCGATCTCGTAGCAGAGAACGAACTAGGTCTAAAGATCGTCGAACTAGCAAGGACAAACGAAAGCGGGCATCCCCAGAACGTACCATCCAGTCATTCCAGAAGGATAGAAAGCAAATGCCGGAAGTTTGGGCAAGCCAGAGCAAACCGATAGACGTCCCAGCTCAACCCACGCAAACAGCGCAGTTGATTCGAGCAGGATTGAATGCTGCCGCCCTAAGCCAGGCCCAAAAGGCAATCGGAAACATTGCATCTAGTCTACCTGGTCATCTCAATGGTTTCCAAGCCAGCAATTTCGGTGCAGGCAGAGAGAGACAGGGAAGAGACAGTTGGCCACCGGGTAATCATAACAATTTCAGGGGTACTGAAAGAAACCATGACTCGTTCCTTGAACAACAGGAACCACCGTTCCAGAGTCGTTTCCAGAGGAACAACTTTCAGTCAAGGCCGGAGAGCAAAGATTCGTGCATTGCTGTAGAACCGATCTATGGTACGTACAGTGATGTCAGGCGGCTGTTCAAAGGAATGTTCATCAGCAGCAGTGGTATCAAGTTTATAAATGATAGCAACGGCAGGAGAACAGGAATTGTGTACGTGCAGTTTGGTTCGTACCAGAACAAAGAATCCGCTCTCCAAATGGACGGAGAAGAGCACAGCGGTCACGCTCTGAAGATCTCGTCCATCGAAGATGAAGTGTTTCGTGAAGCCGTAGATCGCTTCGTTCCAAACAGATCAGAAGGAAACGGCAACGAAAATATGTACAAATTCAAGAACATTTCTAAAACGTTTCAAGCTTCCGGGCAGTCGCCTAATCACCCTGAAATCAAAGAATTTACTGCCTTGAAGGTGGACGATTTACCAAATTACACCAAAGAACAGGACATCTTGCACATGTTCTCGCAGCACCCTCTGGTTGCGCTGATATTAACAACCAAACCGAAAGGAGGACATGTGGCATATGTAAAATTCAGTACCTCTGAAGTGGCAAAGAAAGCATTTGAGGAAAAATCCCATCATATAGTAGGAGGGAAGCAGGTGACGGTCAATCCGTGCAAGGACGAGGAATTCAACGAAATCAACCGACAACATGACGTAGATACTCTTAAGAGTGACCCTGAACCAGTCAAAGAGGAAATAACCACAGATTGCGTCAATGTATCCAACTTGCCAGTGAAAACCACAGATAAAAACATATCAGACTTTTTCTCTGATATAGGCGTGATGCCGACCAAAATCCATCTAATGAGTAATAACCTGGGCTTCACAGGTCAAGCGTACTGCGAGTTTAGCACTATCGAGGATGCTAAATCGGCGTTGAAGAAGAATGAAGCCGTACTAGGCGATGCGGTTATTTCTGTAGTACCTATAAAAAGGGACGAAATGATGGCCATTCTGGGAAATACTTTGCCCGTACCGGATCCAGCCTTGGTGCCACAATTGGCCGAGACATCACCGCCAATTGTGAGGCCGCTGATGAGCGGACCACCTGTTGCTCCTCCCGAAGCCAGACTGCTCAGCAGACCTCAATTTCGCCCGCGCAATGCGTTCGAGGCGCCACGAGGTCATTTTCCGGGTGGACCCCGACACCATTTCGAAGGCCGGCCAAGACAGTTTGAAGGACCCCACCAGTTTGAGAGAGGTCCTCGCGCCTTCGAGGGCGCACCTCGTCAGTTTGACGGTCGCCCTCGACCCTATTTTGAGGGTCGTTCTCGCCACCAATTCGAAGACGAACTACAAATGGAGTACGAAGAGAACTTTGACGGAAATCCGCACGAGTTTGAAGGCCATCCTAGGTCGAGGATGGGTCCTCGAGAGCAACAAAGATCTCGACTCCCAATTCCCGTTGACTCAGATGATGCTCCGGAAGGTTGCACTGTCTTCATGAAAAACGTTCCTTATAAAGCAGGCACCAATGAGATTCTAAAGTTCTTCGAAGGATTCAACCACACGCGAAATGTTAGCAGAAGGTACAACCCCAACAACACTCCCAGCGATGAAGCTAAAATTATATTTTTTGACCCAGAGGAAGCAGCGAGAGCTGTCGCTGAACTTAATAAGCAGAGGATTTGGGATAGACAGGTTTTCCTTACGAGAGAGTAAACGTTCATTTAATTCTTATTTAGCATTTTTATGAAGAGCGACGTGTATATATTTTGGTATCGATGTAAATACAAAGACTACCTTACTACTATGTTAGTAGTAACCATTAATTTTTATAATTTGCAGTGTACGAAAAATTGGTACAATAAAAAATATAGTTAGTATAAAAACAAGTTTTCATTATATGAAACTACTGTTGTATTTTTTATCTTGTTTGTCTGATATAGACTTTACATGAAATCTGATCCAGATGCTCATACTCCTCCACCAATTTTCAAATTATTAATTGTACAAGACTACTGCACTATTCGATTTTCTGAATAAACATTTCATATGATAATGAAAGGACTGTTTAGTAAACTCTCTCTCTTTTCCTATTTAGGGATGCAGAAGAAATTGAATTATTGTAAGGGACCTTTGATCCATTACTATTATAGTAATATATCCTATTTTGGCGCCACTCATCACTTATTGGATGGTACGCCCATGGTCATTTTCGAAACTGCCTCTAAAAGGGGTGATACACGTACGAACTTAAAGTACGCGGTTTTTAAGTTCGCGAACTTACTCTGGTCGACGCGGTGACACACGTGAAGCTGAAATCACGCATTTTGATGATTTTCCTAAATAAACAAAACTTTTAACAAACTCCAAACACAACAAGCGTTGCGGATCGATGGCCTGCCAAAACAAAGTGGTGGCTCGCGGCTCGCAGTACGAGCCGAGACAAGCTACGAGCAACATTTCAAACCAGTTGGCTCGCCGGCGGTTTGCGCGGCGGTTTTAAAGTACGCGTACTTACGGTGACACACAGGCGAAAAAGGCCGTCGAGCCATAAGTACGCGTACTTGCTCGTACGTGTATCAGCCCTTTAAAATGGTGATATGATATACTGGTTGCCTAAGGCTGTTACCGGCTTTCGGCAGTTGTGAGCTATGGTTGTGAGTGACCGATAATGCACCGCGCAAGGTTGACTTTCCAATGACAGTGTAGGGAAAAGGCTCCTGACATTGTCCGCTTCCGGAACGAGATTACGAGTATTTAGTCTCATAAGGATAGCCAAACGACTAAGAGCCCGTTCACACGACACCGATTCGGCCATTTCATCGAATCGTCTTTTTCACCGTGTACTGCAGTGGCGCGTACATTTAAATGTACGCACAAATAGAACTGAGCTGGTGCCTTCATTTTCTTCACTTTAACGCTCAGTTCAAACTGCACAAAGTTGTCTACCACCAGTAGAACCACACAGCTCTATACCTTTTCCAGCTGTAGTTTCAAAAGCATCAAATTACATTTCTAAGGTCCGTATTCATAGTCGTTTCTCAAGTATCCCTTGAATGTTACTCAAGTGTGGTTTTCCTTGTGTATGTTTCCTAGACAGGCAGGATTCCTTTGGCGACGTTGTCATATTTCAAATATAAGTCAATTTGTTATGCCCATGCCTGCGCATTTTGACGTTTTCTGTTATCTTTTTTGGTTTTGTGCCAGTATTTCATATTTTGTGTCGGACATTTTTCCGGATGTGACAGAAACTGACAACATCACACTCCAAAATTAACCCACAAGATCGCCTTGACTGGCTGACTGCAACGAAATGTCATGCTGACATGCCATGTTGACATTTCTTTACTTGAGTATGACTCAAGGCAGCCTTAGGAGAGGGACCCTCAAGTAAGGTTTCGAAATACAAAACCTTACTGTCAGTTTGAATTTACAATTGACGCTTCAGAAATTTAAGTTTATATCATTTTGAAGCTACTGCTGGAAATGGTATAGACGCTTAATTGTCAGTGAAATGATAGACCAGGGACACGAACTGCTTTGGAGTAGCTAGTGTTTTAATAATTAACAAGTTGAACGTGCCAAAAAAAAGAAGGCCGCCGAAATCTTGCATTAACAAGAGAGCGACTTAGTAGTAATGATAGGGAGGCGAAGCCAGGCAATAAGGCCACCTTTGGCCCTTTTTGCCAGCTCCACTGGTACTGGATCAACACTGAAAACACTAAAATGCTATGTCCTATAAAACTCCTTGTCGAACCTTCCAGATCTGACAAAAGTCAGTATTTCCGACCAGATGGTCGGTGGTGAGATACGACACTGAACCCTAAGATGCGACACAGAGACATCTGCCCCGGAAGTGGAACGCAAATGGGGTATCCTACTACCCTCATGAGTGACAAATGTCTATCCAGCCTGCAATAACCAGTAAGAACCTACACCAGAGGGTTGATCTTTCGGCCCTGATCAGGGCCCGCTATGAACCTTTTAGCTTGTCTGCAGTCGTCTCACTCTAACCAGGTCTTTAACAGTTGCTTGTAGGCAAAGACGTCCAGGGCAACAATGACCTGGTGCCTACTAATCCCAAGCATAGGTTCTAGACCGATGCACACCAGTGTGTTCGGGGACCCACAGCAGGGTTATGGTCTTATGGGTTGCTAATTTCTGAAAGGTACAGAGCAGATCTGGATCTCCGAGCTGTCACATGCTCGGTTCAGAACACTGTTCGACTTCCGTCGAGTGTGCCGCCATGAATACGGC
The DNA here is from genome assembly GCA_951848785.1 of Callosobruchus maculatus. Taxonomy (NCBI): domain Eukaryota; kingdom Metazoa; phylum Arthropoda; class Insecta; order Coleoptera; family Chrysomelidae; genus Callosobruchus; species Callosobruchus maculatus. The sequence goes on along the minus strand of CATOUR010000026.1, from coordinate 4,756,018 downwards.
ATACACCTCCGCCTGAAATACAGTCATGCAGGACCCTAGCGCAAAGCTTCGCACCACTCCTGTTCCCTCCAGGCAGAAGCCTGCTCCTCCGGATCGCGACTCGTTTGAGCGTAATCCGTCAGTGAAGCACACCAGACTTTGGAGCGAAAATTTAACTTTTTCACTCATCCAACTGTCCCTTATTGAGAAACTATTATCTAGACTTAAGGTAACTTTGGCTCTTGCCACCCTGAAGACGATATCGGGATATTATTCTCCACAATCGCTCTATTATGGTGTGGACGATTAGTGGTTCTCACGCTGTTCACGTTCCCCCGTCACGCCTCAGGTAGGCCGACATCGCCTCTCTCTTTATCCAGAGGTGTAGAGGCGACAAGCCCAAGTGTATCTCCAGCCTCTGAATCTTAGCGAGCTTGAGCACAACAGAGACCTTCTCTAAACTCGGCCACTAGACCGAGCAGCCGTACTAGATCCTGGTTCTGACTATTGTCATGTACAGCCAGCTTAGGACTTTAGGTTTGAGGTCCCACATGATAGCTATATACTTTTTCCACACATCGTCGATATGCTGTGCCCATGTGAGTTTACTATCAATTAACACCCCCAGGTACTTGACCTCCCGTGTTAGGGCCAGTGGTACAGCGTGGAGAGTAGGGGCTTTAAAACCATCCACTTTCTTCCTGAGAGTGAATAGGACCAGTTCAGTCTTCACTGGGTTAATTGAGAGTCATGATTCGCCACACCACCTGCACCCTATCGCAGACGACGCCCAGGAATCTACTGGAGACTAACACCAGGCCATCGTTAGCGTAGGCTTGCTTATAGAAGCCGGCCGAGCTAAGCCTTTCAAGGAAGCTATCAATAAGACATCAGAGGCGGGGGAGAGACAGCTGCTTTGTGGACAGCCCCCGCTCACCCCAACCTCCAGCTGAATCTCGCCTAATGTTACACTAACCTTGCGATTCCTAAGTGCTGAACTTACCCAGCAGACCAGAGAGGGTGGAACGCCCCTGACCTGAAGGGCGGCACATATGTTAGCTATTAGGGCTTTATCGAAAGATCCCTTGACATCGAAGAATAGTCTTTTTCCACTTTTCCTACTATGGCATGCAGGGCCGTCTCCGTGGAGCGGCCCTGTCTATAGGCATGCTGATTGATGGAATAGGTAGTGAGGATTTCTTACACCAAGTATCTGTCGTATCCAGGATCTTCTCCAATGCTTTCATAAGGAAAAAGGTAAGAAGACTCTGTCTATAAGACTTTCCCAAAGAGTAGTCGATCTTCCCTGGTTTAGGAATAAACACTACTCTTGCTGCTTTCCAGAGCGACGATACATAGCCTAACGCTATGGAGCTCCGGTAAGCTGCCACGATATGCGGTGGCAAATCTTCTGGACCTCTTTGTAGTAGCGCAGGGAATATATAACATCAGGTCCGGCTCATTTAAATGAACTAAGCCCGGTTATAGCCCAGGAGACTGATCCGTCGGTTATCATCTTCTCAGCCAAGCCGGCGTCTCCTACTGAGAGGGCCCACTCAATTTCTGGATGTATCCAGGACTGTAGTCCGTAGGACTCTCCCGGGAAGTGCGAGTCGAGGAGGTATTGGAGAGATGTCTCCACCGTTGTAGTGCATGTACCGTCCTCTTTCTTAAATGGACTAAAGGTTGTTCCACCAACTCCCTCTTTTGTTGCTGCGTAGCTCTACTTTGTACTTTCTCCTGGTTTCTCTAACGGCATCCCACAAGGCTTCATCGCCCCAGAGAGCGACTTGCTCCCATATCAATGTAATCTACTAAACGATTTATTAGATTTTACACCAGAAGTACAAAGGAATGATACTGTTAGCAGCGTTCTACAGGGTCCGGCTCAAAGGAAGGATGTTTTTGAAATGAGTAGTACTCTTTCCGTATCAGGGTGAGATGAGTGGGGGTGGTACTGTTCGACTCGCGAGTTTCTAGCATTTTGTTGACGTTATGGAGCCGTGGACGTTAGAGCACCAGCACCGCTGTTTCACGTACGAGTTTTGTCCACAATAATGAATCTATCACGGTTGTACAGCTTTGTCGCAAAATAATGAGTCTATCACGGCTGAACAGCGGGAGTTTCGTCACGATTTCAACATTAATCAGAATCCTTTTTTTTATAATTGAGCAGACCGCGCACGCAGAGCTTAAATACCAGAAACTCGAAACACACTCTTTAAGCGGCCTACAGACGTTGATGCATACTGCGATTCCTGAATCGACTTTATATCTTATTCACGTTTCATGCAACACAAGAAGTAGGGTTGAGTTGTTTCGTTGCATCGACGTGATACTAATACTATACACGTTGAAACACTTCTTACACTTGAAACCTGCATTAGCGTCACCGACTCTGCGTCATGACTCACCGACCAAAATGGGATTCCAAACTCTACATCGCTGCAAGCTACAAACTGATACCAAATATGTGATTCAGTACTACATACACTGGTATTTGCATCATGAAACGTAGAAGTCGATGCCTGCATTGCAGCATGTTTCAACGTCTGTAGGGGCCTGGATACACACATTTATACATAAATATTTATTTGCCATGTAAAACACGGATTCCCATTTTGAACAGAACTGACTTGTTTTTCAAACTACACTAACTACTATGTTTCAGAAGGTGGTAGTTGTTAGTATATGTATACATGCAGGGTGTCCCACGACGATTAAGACAAGCAATATCGAAACTGGATAGTAGTAGCGAATTATAACTTTGGGGGTTTAATTTAGAGCAAATATAGTATATTTTCTTGTTACTGTGTCACCCAATGAGCAGGCCCGGATTAGCATCAATTTACGCCCTAGGCTACAGTCCTAAATTACGCCCCTTTCGGGTGGCCTCAAGGTTGTGAAATTTTTTGCTGTAGGACACTAGCGCGCCGCGGTCAGATTGGATCCCACGGCTCAAAAGCGCGCAAAACATTTTGGATAAGAGGCGGGTATGTGGACACAAGCGCGTGAGACGGTGCTCGTTTACTTTTGTCGTAATCGTAGTACCGTTGATTGAAATAAATTGTAATACGTATATAATGTCTTAGATTAACAGCATTTTCCGTCCGCATTATATATTCGCATAGAACTGCATCACGTGGTCTTTTTGCTAACTTGTCTAATGCCGGTAATATTCAATGTATTTAAATAAACAGTAGATGTTTTGGATCCAGTGAATAATGGCATAAAAGTATTTTACAAAGCATTCAGCAATTAATCAATTAGCGTCTTTATATGCTACAATTAAACTTAAGTATTTTTTGAGCCAGGCTTGTATTAGATGAAATCTACACCCATTATTGTACAGTTAGGCCAAACTTGCTTTATCCCTAAATGGATGGCGATTTCAAAATCACAAATTATTTGTGAAGGGTTATTATTTTCTCCACAAAATATTCGACTACCAATTTAAAACCTAAAACATGTGTAGAACTTAATTTTTAGGTAGCAATATAAACACTACTGGTATGTAATGACCATTTTTGAAAGCGTGGTTATAAATAATTGATAAAAATTTTTGTACAGTAACCAAAAGTGTCATCTACGTATACTTTATTACAGGAGCACAGAAATTTTGAATTTGTTTCGCAAGAAAATACAACTAGATTAAGGTGGTAATTATTAATTATAAAGAATAAAAGGTAGGTTGTCATTAAGAACATCCAAGCTTAATTTTCTTCCGGCGCGCAAGTGATCGGTGCCGATTGAGGCACCCTTTTCGAAAACAGGTAAAAGTCAGACCGTGCGCGCTTGTGACCCATCACCAAATTTTTGTGCTATATTATCTGTATAACTCGTTTCGTTTTATAGTTTCTTTTGAACTATTTATGCTACTAAAACGTTTTTTTTTAGCTTTTTCCGAAAGGATAGTTAATGTTGTTCTAGCGTAATACTAGTCAATGACATTTTGAAATATGTATATAAAATCCCAATATGTACCTGCAAATTGTAGTAAGCAGATATTGAGTAAAAAAGATATTGAACATTATATAGTTTTAAAATTTCTTCTTTCTTGCTTTGACCCACGTAAATGATTGTATCGTGCTGCTGGACTTTTTTTCATTTTCAATGCTTGGAAGAGCGAGGACGATGAGCTTTGCTTGAATCATATGTGATCTGTGGTTATGCTTGATCTCTTTTAAATAGGAAAATGGCCTTAAACGTAAGTAGTAATAAAAAAAAAGAAGAATGCATATGAAGTAATTATAGACTCATAATATATTCAGTGGATTGACTTGATCTTTTTGTTTTGGATTCATTGCTTTTTATAGCTAATTACGTAACGTGTGGATTAGAAGTAAAAAAAAGATTGTCATTTTTTTTCATGACCTGCGCCCCCGTAAGATTGCGCCCTAGGCCATGGCCTAGGTTGGCATTATGGGTAATCCGGGCCTGCCAATGAGGTATTTGTTTTTTGATCACATGACGTCTGGTTCAAAATGTTTAATGGGACACCCTGTAGATTTGTGACTTTTTGTGTTCCTCCCGATAAAACAATTCCAACAAACTAGCACACTTGGGGTCTAAAGCTATTTATTCAAGAGCTGCAGGTACTTAAAGGATGGTATCACTACCGTTGATTATAACATGTGCCCCTACAGTTGGTAGTGTTTCATAATGGTAGTGGTACAGTCCTTTAAGTACCTGTAGCTCTTGAATTAATCACTTTAGACACCAAGTGTGGTAGTTTGTTGGAATTGTTTTGTCGGGAGGAACACAAAAAGTCACAAATATACAGGGTGTCCCATTGAAATTTTTGAATCGGACGTCACGTGACCAAAAACAAATACCTCATTGGCCGACACAATAATAATAAAAGATACTATATTTGCTCTAATTTGCACCCCCAAAATTATAATTTGCTACTACTGCCCAGTTCCGATATATTGCTTGTCTTAATCGTTGTATTTATTCTCTGTATGACATATTTGTTTTGTGTTCTGTACACGCACATGCATTGTTCTCAAAATCACGAGTTCTGTGATGTACCTTTGTGGTTGTGCATGTGCACGGTTTTGCTAAACAATATTAAATAAGGGGCTTATATTAACCGTACCTGTTTTGGTGGTTCATATAAACCTTGAAACTTGACTTTCCAATTTATACTCTACGAGTTTGTCGCACTTTAACAGTAGTTAGGACCTTAACGAATGGCATCTTAAGAGCAATTTTTTCAAAAAGGTTTTTTAGTGTGCAAAAAACTCGCAATGCAATACATTCTTCAACTGTCTGTAAATTAAACAACCAAACACGATATTAAAACAAGGCCACCGAAGTGACATAGCGCAACCTTTCTTCTTCAATTTGCTTTTTGAGTCATTACTTAAGTTTAAGGGGAACGTCAGGAGCTTTGAAATGCGACATTCATTTTTATGGCGACCTTTGGACCTTTTGACCTAATCTTTGGACTTACCTCCCATCTTACACACATACTGGAGAAAGTGAACAGGCGGCCATGCCTGCTTGCTAACAGGGGATACGTATTTTCTTAGATTTTGAACTTCGCGCGCTATACTCAACGTACTTTGCAACTCAAGTTTACTACGTGTATTTTAAATCTGCTTTGAGCAACATAATTCCAGAAATCTGCAATGCCGTCTACAGGGTATTGAAACAAGAGACACTTTCCCCTATTTGCATTTTTCAGTACGGGCTGCACTTTTTGAATGAGAACACCAGCAACACCAAATTATAAATAGTGTCCTGAAGACTTCCATGCAATCGTGCATGAAAGGTCGGGATTCAATGCAAACCAGACTCATGTTCGACACGAAAGAAACGATTTGGGAAGAGGCAATGTATCCAGAAGTTTCGAAACGAAGATATTATATTTACCTACCTAACAGCTTCATAAGAACGATTTCGATTTCACCATAGAAATCATGCGTTCAATATTGTTTCGACATCATCTAAGATTATGGAAATTTACTTATCTAGCAGTTCACTGATGTCATTTCCTAATCTATTTGGAAAAGACACTGGGTTGAAATAATATAGATATCAGCGACTTAAATACATTTTATTTACTATTTGTATTAAACAAATCTTAAATTGGAGTACGATCAAGTGGTACTCTATTTATAAATTCCTTGAATAATAGATTATATACAAGCTATATTACAGTCATCATTCAGTCTTTGGCAATGAATATATTACGAAATAGGACATTTTTCAACATCAAATAAATAATTTAAACTTCATATGATAATAATCTAACAATTCAATAGCTTGTGATATGTTATTATTAAACAGATTTTCTATATTTATTAAAATGTCCCAACAGATCATTTACCTTTCCTTCTATTCCGATATGACAAAAAAAATTATAGATAAAATGGACTATTAATAAACTACTGGTAGACAGAGAGGAAAACAAGTAATTTAAAAAATATAAACTCACAAATACTGTGACTGTATCTAAATGTTGGAATATACCAGTGATAGCTACTGCGAAAACATAAAGTTGTGTGTAGGTATGTTTAATGTCTAGACTACATAATCTATAGTCTTAAAAAGACTGATGATTTGTAAAGGTAATCCTTGAAACCAATAAATAGTATGACTCTGTCTACACGATTTTTACTCCATATATATCTATGGAAAATAACTAAAATTACTACACAAATGTAGTTTACTGTAATAAAAATTCATTTTTTAATTCTTACCTTTGTAAGAAGCTTTTCATACAGTTCACAAGACAAAAATCGGTTTAATAACAAAGAGATTTTTATTACACTCTTTATGAGTTATGTTTTTTATTAACAATTCAATTTGTACAAAATTTGCTAATTATATCACAAAATGTATAAATAAAAAACTATAAGAAAATGAATGTGATTTAAAATTTGACCATCTCCATTAAAAACATGGGGATGCCGATTCAGATAGGAGAAAAGATGTAAAGTGATCGAACGTTTCATTGCGCAATTATTACAAAAAGATCATTTATGGAAACCATGCCATAACGGATAAAACGTAACATAAGTCAAACCGTCTTGTATAAATGATCCAACGAAAATAAACATCTATCATGGTCTACAGTTTTTCTCAGAAATATCTAAACATATATGTTGCGAAAACATACGAAAAAATTAGGTTAGGTTTCATTTTAGTTAGTTTATTTTAGTTAGTTAGTTTATTATTATTATTAGCTAAATAGCTAAAACGTATTTAATAATAAACTATTCACCAAAAAATTTGATACTTTAACAACTGGACGGTTATTGGAAATTCTACACGAACCGTTGAGATAATATGGTTAAGAAATATACCAATATTTGATCTTTTTCAATATGAACACTTTTCTAAGCCATATGACGTTCGTGATCTAAAGACAAAATATCTGTCTCTAATCACATATTTGTCATTTCTTAAGTTTTGTTGCCTTTTAAGAGCTATATTGAATATTTGGATGTGTTTTTGGACCATTTTTATCATTGTTACACTAAACATTTCCGATACACTGGGCGTTCGAAATAGCTGAAATTATACACGTGTGATTCAAAAAGTAAAGGAGGAGAACGATCAACGAATTGAAATAATTTATAGACATCAGCGAATTGGAATAGGTTAGAAAAAGTAAACAAAGATTTTGTTTGTTTGAACCATCCTGCTTGGTTACGGTGGATGTTGCCAAATTTCCTTAGGATAAAGGCATTATTTTTCCTTATATACCATAATCAAAGCTGGTCTCGCGATATTGCAGTAATAGTATAATGGCTAAAGAATCATGTGGGGAAGATCCCAAAATAGCCTATTGCCTCAAAGGAAGAGACTGATCCAATGTATTTGTGATTACATAGGAAATTGAAAAAAGCTGTTATTAATCTGATCAAACCTACGCTACCATAGAATGTGCCATTTAAAAAATTCAAGAATAGTCATATTGTAGCGGTGCGGTGATACAATAATATGTCATTTAATCAATTATTTCCCACAAAAGGTGACAACGTCGCATCGATCAACCACTACCCAACATGTAGTGACAGCCCTTTGTTTGGGTGAGATCGTTTCTTGTTTATTGGGCGATTTTCGAGTGATTTTTGGAATTTATCAGTCCGTAAGTGAAAAATAGACTATTTTAGACAATTCCACAAGATGATGAAGTGGTATACGATTTTCAAGAAACGATTTGAGCATGATGAGTTATCATCGTAAGAATGTAAACACATGGTAAATAATACCAACATGATCTTGCAAGCAATCACATTCCTATTAGAGCATGGGCTTTGCTTCTAACCTATTCGAATTCGTTGACTGACAATTTAAGAAAGACAAAGAAATATCTATGGCAATTCTGTCGTTAACTATTAACGCGACACTTTACAAAAATTTGACGTCTGTTTGTAATGGTCGATTGGATTTGATTCATACAAGGCATGGATTGATTTTTTGGACAGCTTAAAATTACTGATAGTTACCGGGACGCATATTCATATCGAGTGTAAGGTACTGCTGTGACGAAAGGACCCAAAAGTTTCCGAGTAACGATCTGTATTGAGCGCTCGTTAAAAGTACGGTCAGTGGTTAAGTATTTGTTATTAAATGATGAATATGAATCTACCCGATAATATTGTGATATAATCCTAGTGGCTTCTCGTCTGCTGTAGACCGTATTATTAGCCATTATAAGAGAAATGTAAAAACTCTTCTACACTTATGACTGGCCTGTTAACTTCTTTTAGAAATTATGGGACAGCTTCATCAAAAGTTCAATGAACAATTAGAAAAGGAAATTTTGTTTCAAGAGCAAAAGTAGTAATTAAAGAAAGAAGGAAATGAAATTGAAGCGGGTAGAAAAGTTAAAGGTATATCAATGCAACAATTAAAGGCACTAGACTTGTGTTAAAAATAATGTAGGTCTAGGGGAAAACAAATTTGTAAAATGATATTTATTTGTATATTCAATATCATGTCTACATGCTTTATATTCGCCTTAATCGAAATTGAAAAAAGGATGCTTTGAGAGTAGTTCAAACCAATCGCACCGTTTATTATTCAGATTGTGACAGCCCAGCGGTTGTCATTTTATTTATTTTTATAGCATTTATTTGTACCGTTTTAAGACCATCCTTTATTGAAACGCGATAAAATTGTTACTTATCAGTATAACCGTAGGATGTACAGAAACTAATCATGTCTAACACGTGGTGTGCAATCTAGTGATGTCAAATATAGGTACATTTTGGTATTACCTATACCGAGTAATACTATAAAAAGTACCGGTACCCAGTACTACTTAGTTACAGGTATTCAAGGTCAAATCAAAAGTCAGCGTTCCAGCGTTGTAAGGTATACAGGTAAATATCACCGGTACCACCACATATACAGGTTGAATTTCCTTGACACGTGAAATTCTCGTAACAAAAAAATGTTCAAAGACAGAGTGGAATCTTTGAAAGTACCACAGGGTCTATCATACCATGCTTTTTAACTTTTTTTTCTACTTCAACCCTTAAAACTTACTCTCAACTTTTGTCTTTCAAATAGCACCAAATAGCATTTTCTACACAAATTAAGAAATTAAGTCCCTAATTAAGTTATTTAAAATCTTGCAGTACCTTTGATTTTATGCACAAACTTATTTTTTTTTTTTCGTGAAATCATAAGCATAACAAATACAATGAGAATTTGTTTTGCCCAAATAACGGACTAGAATAAAACGAATTGGGTTTTTAAAGGAACTGAATGACCTATAATAATACATGCTTTAGCCAACAAATGTCTTTTTTATGCTTTTTTATTACGAAAATATTACGCCACAAAGAAATGCTCATTTTATTTGTCTTATGTTAATGACTACGAAAAAAATTGGTTTGTATATGAGGTCAAAGGCACGTCAGATACTAAATAAAATAATGTCCTCAATAATGTAGGAAAAGCTGTGGGGTGCTATTTGGCAAAAACAGTAGGTGGTAAGTTTTAGGGGTTGAAGTAAGAAGGAATGTTTCGAAAGCATGGTATGATAGGCCATTCAGTACTCTTGACAGGCTCACTTAGTTATATTTTTTATCTGTTTTTCTTACGAAAATATTACGTCTCGAACAAATCCTTATTTTATTTACATCATGCTTATGACTTTACAAAAAAATAAATTTCTGTATAAAATCAAAGGTACTACAAGATTTTAAATAAATTAAGGACTTAATTTGTGTAGGAAAAACTATTAGATGCTATTTGAAAAAAACGAAGTTGGGGGTGAGTTTTGAGGGTTGAAGTCAAAAAAAAATGTTTTGAAAGCATGGTATGATAGACCCTGTAGTGGTTTCAAACATCCCACTCAGTTTTCGTTTGAACATTTTTTTTACGAGAATATCACGTGTCAGGGAAATTCAGGGACACCCTGTATATTGCTCAATAGCGATCACTACTCAATACCTATAGTGATAATCTAACCTACCCTGTACCAGCTCTGCTAGGAATTTGTACCTAATGCTGCGCCAAGATAAATCGAAACCCGAAACGTAGTAACACAAAAGATAATCCCCAAGTAACGGGTACTTATTTTACCTTTTACCCGGCACCAGGTTTTCAGTAGTAGTGTAACGGCTCACCCGTTTTCAAAACTATTTTTATATTATTTACTTGGCTACCATATACAAATAGTTTACAACTTCCATTTTTAGCTACTGCTTCATCATTATACTAGTACATTTTTATAACTATTTTGCTTCTCACCCCTACCTTTTTCCCATCTCTACTTTCTTTCAGATGGAACGATTTTTATATTACACCGTCTGCGCATATCTAATGAGTGGGGGTATGCTCTTGCTCTCCACCAAGGTTACCTTTTATGTCGAAACACATACCTCCTTCCTTTTGCTTTTTGAACTCAAATAGTTAACACTAAATATAATTATGTCTCTCTAAGACAATCTTTTGTGTCTGTGCCAATTATGTCTTAATCAAGGTAACGATAATGATTTGATTGCTATAGATTCGCGTATTTTTAGTGCTTTTATTCTTTATTTTACAGCTATGTGTAGGAATGTGATTTTTCCGATTTATACATTTCTTTTCATGAACATGTGATGGCGAACATTTTAATCTTTAAATATCAAGTCAATCATACACTGTATATTTATTAATTATTATCTAACAAAAGAGTCGCTGAACACTATTCTTTGTTTCTAGCCATATATTTTTGTGTTAAGATGCCTTATCTTGTGTGTATTTAATGTTTCACATTTTTTATGACATTCCTTACGTAAAAATACCTAGCACTCAGATTTGCTAATTGAGAACGCAATGAAAAGATCTTTTGGACTTTTTTGTAATTTTGTTTTACAAGGCGTGAGGAAAAAGTTTGTAAATTTTTGAACATACTTTGTACATTTATTTTATTTATCACTATATATCTTAAAAGATCCGATAGGACTGAAAATACAAAGCATTGAAGAATCTTTTTTTTAACTATTGTTCTATCTGTTCGCTCTTGTATATATCTATATTTTTTTTTTTAATCTTTACCATGTGAACATTTGAAAGTTATCTGCTTTTTGGCTTTTTAATTCCCCCATGCTAGATTCATAGATTTGTTTCTGAAGTATATGAATGCAATTTATCAAAATGTAAGAACGCATGAAGATCCATACTTCAGGCAAAGAGTAGGTAACTAACAAGAGGAGACACCCGGCGGAATTCCTTTTATGTTTGCAATCCGCTCCCATTGACCTCGGACCTTTAAATTTGGGTGTGCAGTAGTTGCCAGATGTCTTGCAATACCTGAATTAGCGGGAAAAAGCAATGTTGCCATTTCCGTTTTTCAGTAATAACCTTACTTTTAATATGGCTTAAACGGAATGTATCCTGAAGGGATTGAAAATAAATAAATAATTTAAGTAAATTCTGTTTCATTACACTCTATATGAATGATTGCACAACAGTTGTGATTTTTAATGATCTGACCGTCAAAAAGTACCAAACTAGGAAAATTTGGAGTTAAAATACCAATTTTTTTTTTGGGTCATGAATATTTTAGTGACAAGGAATATGGATCCTGAAACTTATCCTGTGATTTGTCTCTTCCAAATTATTGCCAAAAACTGGCCCATAAGTTGAACCAAATGCATCAAACAACAAAAAAAACTGTTTATTACTGTTTACTGACGTTTTCGCGACGTCTGTGACGTTTCTCATATCTCTGAAAATCTCTTTTAAATGTTTGTCTATTAGCTGTCAGAGCACAGTTCGCTTATGTTTTACGCATGTTATTCAATGTATGGACCAGTTTGTTGCAATAAAAGGCAACAAGGAACTAAAACATATTAAGGAGGTGATAGCATATCTTAACAAACAAGCAGAACAAATTAATAAAACAATAGTTTTTAAAAACACAATGATACAAATCGAAATACAAACAAAACGCAATACGATATCAAACGCAATGGCGGAGTGCGGACGGCGGCGGCGGTTGGCGGTTGGTCTTGGTTTGGCGTGGCACGTGGAATCGATGCGGCGTTGCCAATTCTTGTACGTCTATCGTAAAAATCTCTAGGTCCATTACATTGTGTATTTTTGATTATATTTACTTCAGGAGAATTAGCAGATATGATACTAAATAAATATACCAGTAAATTTTTGTATTAATATATCACCAAACATAAACGGATCTTACCGAAAATTAAAATAAAAACGATATTGTAATGTGGTACCTATGTTCCAATGGTGGAACGAAATCGTTTTTCTTTTTTTTAAAATTCTGTGTCATCGGCATCGACTGCTTTGGTAATTAGCTTCAAATCTTTTTTCTGTCATAAAGTTATAATATTGACGTGGTATAATGACATAATAAAATATTAACCATCAGCAAACGCATCTTTGAATATTATGAATGAAAGTAAATTTGAATAGGTACCTACTTATTTTGGTCAATAAAAAAAGAGTTAAAATATATCTAAATTATCAATATTGCGACGAAGTGTTTCTACTTTCTATCAATCCCCCAAATAATGACGTCGCAGGAAATGCGAATACAAATCTCAATGTGGCAACGCTTGACACCGAACTAGCTCGGGTCAGCTCGGGCGAATTCGAGGCCCTTTAAATTTGGGTGTAGCTGCATCTCTGTCTAATTTTATTCGCTCTGTCTGACTGTCTCCTCTTGTTAGTTACCTACTCTTTGCTTCAGGAACAGATCGTGAAGTCCTGTGAACTTCTCCACAAGGTGCTAATACCAGCCATAACTCTTTCACAGGAGAACCACCTTTTTTGTCGGGGTGCCACCAAGAACACCTTTTGGTCGGGGTGCCACCATGAAGACCTAACTTTTTTTTCGGGGTGCCAACATCGAAGCCACCTTTTGTCGGGGTGCCACCATGAAGAACACCTTTTGTCGGGGTGCCACCACCAAAGGCACCTTCTTTTTCTCGGGGTGCCAAAATGAAGAAAACTTTTCTTTGGAGACACCACACCTTTGGGGCACCACCTGAACTCCTGAAAAAGCCAGCCTTCTCTGGAGCACCACCTTCCTTTCGGAAGGGCACTACCATAAGGACTTCCTTCTGAAGCTAAGTGTTCTTTTTAAAAAAAAAAGTAAAATGTACTGCATTCATATATATATACTAAAATAAATCTTTATTAAACCGTTGTTGTCCTAGTTTTCATTTTTTGGCGGCTAACGAGACTCACACATTCACGCACACACGCACGCACCTACATACCCTAGTCTCATGCAAACCTACTGAGCTGCTGGTTGCTATGAGTAATGAAAGTGTTGGCTGGTAGTTCATGACCAGGCAACATTTTTATTGTTACAGTGTAACGGGTATTCCATACCGGGTAATTACAATATTGACATCACTATTGCAATCATGAGCCCTCGATACATGCGAGGCGTTCGGCTCTGCTTACCTTGCGATAGCTGACGCTCGATATGAATACGCTACCGGGACAAACTTAAATGACACCAATCCGTTTTGGCATAGTATCCGTAACGTAAAAAACTACCACGGAGACAAATATACAAACAAGGATGAAAAATAAATACCTAAAAATAAATACGCGACAGTTCAGTTGTTGTTCGGCGACTGACATAATGACTGTACGATGGTGTTGTATTCATTCACCTCCGATTCGAAGGTTTCCAACTGTTTGGTGACGTCGATCTCCTCGAGGGGCGGCAGGTCGATGAAGGCTTGCAAGGGCGGCGCGGTCTGCCATTCGCGGTAAAACCGACCGAGCTCGCTGTTCTCGTTCACGCTGGCGAACGGGGTGCGCTGGAAAAGGAACACAGGTTATGATCTAATTTTGCGTCACTTTTTTAAACATGCAAACTATAAAGTAAGGGTGTCAAATTATCGAGCGCTTTAAAAATACTATCAATCTAAGATCCCAAATAAGGTCGACCTTCACTACTCCGCTTACCAAATGAAATATATATTTCTAAACTGCCACCAACAAGGTTACCTAAAAAAATCGTGGCTATAATACATCAAAATTATAAAGAATAATGTAGAAGTAGATATGAGTTTAACCTGGGTTATTCCTAATCTATGGTTTTTGTGTTCCATGATCTGAATTACAGAACAGTCAATGAACTGTCACTGTCAGACAACTGTCATTAAGTCATTATGGTGATGTCATGTCTTATGTCAATGAGATTTAGAATTATGGGTTATGGTTATGAAGAATGAACATTATATGTTAAGAAAAGGAAATCGAAGAAAATAAAGAAAATCCGTGTATCTGAAGCTCCATTATTATTAACATCCCTCACAATCAATAGGTCTGTTTTTACAGCAATCACAAACTAGTCAGCGTCAATTTGATTGACCAGTACTAGTCAAAAATAGTTTGACAACTGCAATGGCGAATACTGATTGGCTCTGACTGGTTTGTGATTCTCTGTAAAAACAGACCTATTATTTTTTGAAAATTCGCTGATCATACCAATTGAATTAGGCTCCAATGAAAACTACATAATATACAAAATATGCAACTTACTATTGGATGCGACACTGACGCAGTATAGTAGCTTTGCGCTTCAAAGCCGTAAAATGTAAGGAGAGTTCATAGTACACAGTATATATGCGCAAGGGCGGCCGCGTGCCTCGAAAAAGAAGGGGGGGGGGGGGGCAAAATTAAGTAAAAATGATTCAATTTAAAATACGTTCCAGATTTTTAAAAAGAGGCTTTCGAAATAAAATATATTGAAATTTGCTTATAAGTAAAATCTATTTTCTTAAAAATAACATCCGCCTGTTCTTTTTATTAGCAAACGTTTTAACAAAAGGGTCTCGAGTCCATCTTGACCCATCAGCTTTGAGGTACTTTTGCTTCTCTATGGCCATTAAAGCTAAGCCAGATAACCTCTCTTGACCCATGGTATTCAAACTTTCAATCAAACGGTCCAGAGAAACAAATAAACAGTTAACCTGTAAAAAATCTTTAATCCCAGTAAAATTTAAAACAGTATTTAACATTGGACCTAGCTTTTTGGGAATCTTTTTTTTTTGTCGTGGTAAAGAGACCTCCTTAATTTCAAACCCTAAAACTTTCATTTCTTTTGACAATGTTTTCATTTGTTCAAAAATTTTACAGAAATACTCTTCAGTTCTGTAACCTTTTATTTTAACCTTTATAGTTATTTATTTATTGTGGGAAGAACAAGAGATATATCAATTTCGGTAGATTGTAAATGCTTTGAAGGTATTATTGTTGTAGCCAAAATTAATTCTATAATGATTAAAGAAAGCAAAAGCTCCTCGTCCAAAATATTTGTAAGTAGCCCTGATGCTTCAGCTGAGATCTTTGTATTATTACCATCATTTGAACTAATGACTAGAATTTAATGATATATATAATAAAGTTAAAAAATGGACACGCAAAAAAATTATTTCCTATTAAATTTTTTAGCTCCTCATAAAAAGTGGGGCGGGCTTGGCCCCCCATGCCCCCCTACGCGCCACGACTATATATGCGGTCCGCGGGCCGCATGCGGCTCCTTATAACTTTTTGCGTGGCCCGCCAAAGCACCAATATAAGGTTAGGAAAAATCAACAAATACAATTAAAAAATGAGGAATTAAAAAAAAATAACACAAGCCAAAATTGGGTTCAGATGAGTCGCTATCATTCAGGTGGAAGTCTTAACACTTCACACCCACTACTGCGCGCCATTTAATCAATGATATCATTTTTGTCAAAGTTGAAACTTTTTACTAATTCCAATTTTGTTGTAATTCCTGGTGAAATTGTGATATTTTGTTTTGTAAGTCATCAATAATCTCAGCTTTTCTGCGCGAACTATTAGGTATTTTTTCCAATAATCTCGAATGTGAATGAGTATTATCCACAACAATACTGTACCCGCAGGAACATTTGATAAAAGCTGATCCAAAAACCATTTTTCAAATAAAAAGCTCCAGGCGACTCTTGGTGGTAGTCAGCTGATATCAAAGGTCGATATTTTACCCGTTTCCAACCATATAAACATTATTTCACTACTACCCTGGACAGAAAATGGTATGCAATAAGGGTGTTTTGATGTATAACCACGTATAAGTGTGGTTTTGGGAGACTAACTTTTTGAGAGATTGATGCCATAAAATTTACTGCCGAGTATATCTTGAACGTTGTATGCCTGACAACCGTTATTTACAAAGATTTCCGCAAGCAGCTTTATACTTATTTGCAATAAAATATTGTCTGCATTTTAATATATATTTCAGGTAGTTAAAAGATGAGCGCAATGATTCGCAATGTTTTTACGCGGCTGCCAGGTAATAGGGACCAAAAAAGGTAAGCTACTTTGCTGTTGCATGTTGTTGTTATATTATGTACTTTTCATCGCAGTCTAACTCGTTTGGTAAACACGTCAGTTAATTTTTTAAGTATAATTACTTATAATTCTAATTAATTAATTATTATTGCTACGAAATTTTTTTAGTCAACCCTGTTGGTGGGCGATTAGAAACATATTTTAATTGATAAAATACAGTTTTAATTCAGTTAGCAGAGTAGTGAAGGCCAACCTTACTTGGGATCTTATACCATATCCCTAATGGGTCAATTCTCATAAAATAAGTCGTTGGTAAGTAAGCATATTGTTTCGTTTCGTTTCTTTAAAGTTAATCATCACAGCATACAGGATGACCGGCTTGCAAAATTTCCGATCTTTTCCAGACGTTACAGGTGTTTAGACAAATCTTTTATCGTCAGATTCATGATAGTACTGCCATTAATCACTCCTTCGCTAACGAAACTAATGTGGATGAGATATTTGAATCCAGTAGAAGGTGGAAAAAGTGGGGTGCTAGTACTGCTTACACAGATTAATGAACAGTAGATTATGAAATTCCTGTAATTAGTTGGATGCAGGAGATTAAAACCACATAACTAGAAATAAAACAACCAAAAAGGGCATACAGTTTTTGAAAGCGGTAGTCACTAGCACATTATGATTGAAAATCAAAATTATGCGCTATAAAACTGCAAAACAAAACTTGTGCTATATTACAAATAGAACGGAAATGTAGTATAGTACCTAGTACCAATAATACAGGGTGTCCCATGACGATTAAGACAAGCAATATATCGGAACTGGGCAGTAATAGCGAATAGTAACTTTGGGGTTTTAACTTAGAGCAAATATAGTATCTTTTCTTATTACTGTGTCACCCAATGAGGTATATTTTTTTTTGATCACGTGACGTCCGATTCAAATTTTTTAATGGGACACCCTGTACATTTATAACTTCTTGTATTCCTCCCGATGAAACAATTCCAACAAACTGGCACACTTGGGTCTAAAGTAATTAATTCAAGAGCTACAGGTACTTAAAGGATGGTACCACTACCATTGATTATAACATGTATCCCTACAGTTAAATTACTTTGGTAGTGTTTCATAATGGTAGTGGTACAGTCCTTAAGTACATGTAGCTCTTGAATTATTAATCACTTAATCACTTAATACTCAAAATGTGCAAAATGTGCTAGTTTGTTGAAATTGTTTCATCGGGAGGAACACAAAAAGTCACAAATATACAGGTAGTCCCATTTAAAATTTTGAATCGGACGTCACGTGACCAAAAACAAATACCTCATTGGGTGACACAATAATAAGAAAAGGTACTATATTTGCTCTAATTTATACCCCCAAAATTATAATTCGCTACCACTGCCCAGTTCCGATATATTGCTTGTCTTAATCGTCGTGGGACACCCTGTATAAATCCGTCTCAGGGTTACCACGCTGGCAACCAAGCATCTTGTAGAAAACTGGTTGGAGTTGTCACGTAGCTTTCATTGGAAAAACGCCGACCTCTGAAGATGCTAGCCACTCACGCTAGTGAAACGTTAGGACGAAATAAATTCCAACAGACGACGACTCAAAACCCGAGAACACCTCTGAACTCTTCGAATTTCTATTTAGGTTTTAGTTTGGTGCTTTGTGTGTGAAATACTATGTTCAAATGTTTTCTATATCTGTGAAACCACTATCGATGAATTTAATACGGCCACTATCAGTAGTTTGAAACCTCTAGAAACAAACAATCAACAAGAACAAGTTAATAGAGAATCAATTAATCAATCATTTTTTTAAATGTAAAACTACTTGAACGAAATAAAAAGCTTTTCTCTTAAATCATTTTATGATTCAGACAGATTTTATGTCAGTTGTAAAACTTAAAGAACGCAAAAATTACTTTCCTTATAAAAAGTAAGAGTATTATAGAAATAGAAATATTTCTGGAATAAATATAGAAAAAAATCTGCGCGTAACAATCATAATTAGAAACTTTTGTCTATTTATCAGTAAATTCAGACAAATCAGAAATATGCTATTTATATGTATAAAAAATAAACAAATCCGATATACAATATACCACTATTCCAAGAACACTACTATTCTATATTATTAAATAAAAGCGAAAGCCAATGTTAAAGTTCACAACTATATAACAGTTGCTTCCAAACATGATTTATGTCCTACACTGATGTGGTTCATTTACGAGTTGTTAGTTATCTTCACTAGTCGCATGCTGTTAATATTCCTCAGTAATTCACTGAAATCTTTAACAGACATAACTCGATAGTACCACAATGATGAGTTTTATGAACTGTTGGTTCTTGAGCTATTCGGCCGGCGTCGACACGCTCCGCCGACGCATCCCAAGAACCAACAGTACATCCGATTATGGCCGCGAAAGTCTTACACAATACAATAGATTAGGTTTTAATTTTTATAATTCATGCACATGCAGCAAAATTATATTAAAAAGCAAATCAACAATGTTCAATGAGAGTTAAGAAACCGAAAAAAATTCGATAGCATAGCTCAATTATTATTAGTGTTTGAGCCAATGCTGTCACTTAAAGCATCTCTCTAACTTGACTGAGTTTCAAATTCGTTGTACAAGTCCAAACCAAAGCTTATTTTAATCACTCCGACAGCTGCTATAACGGTAACAATTAATATAAATAAAATATAAAAAAAGTATATTGTCTTTCAAACACTTCCAATTTGTGCAAAAAATGCAGCCACCATCAAAGGTTTTCTAAAGGTTAAAGAATGATCATTAACTAGACGTGGAGTAATCTAAAAATTGGTATTTTCGATCTCCGATCTCCCCAAAAAACATTATAACCAAGCTGATAATTGAGAAGTTGTAAGGCATGAAAGTTGATCTTATTTTAGAACATTCATCCCTCAATATTTCCCAACGTTTCAAGATGAGGGTCCTCAAAACCGTCCGAATAAAGAATCTTTTATTTTTTGATTTTACTTGTTGTTACTCTGACGAAACTATGAATCATTTTCTTCAACTACTACACGATCTAATAATACTAAACAAGGAAATGTGCATTTACCGCTCTATAGTTTTGACTTGATCGTATCTTAAATGCATTCCAACATAATAAGCGCATGCTCGTTGGTTTCCTGAAACGATTACAAACAAAATAATGTTATCGATTGGAATTTTATCTTCGGAAGCAATAAATGCGTAATAGAATTAATAGCTTGTGTCAGCCAATGCTATAAACATGCTCTAGAAAGTTCAACATTCCGGAAGCTAATATAATAGTGGCATAAAAAACAAATATAGTATCGTATGAGGCATAAATAAATATACAGGGCGACCCACAAACATCGACGTTAAATCATATTTTCACGTTAAAATATTTCAGTTTTAAAGGGTTTTTTAGTAAGAACGGGTCGATATTGAAATGCAATAAAATAAGCTATGTGTTAGGTGGTAAAGAATCTTTGTTTTTATTTGAAATGACCATGTATGCCAATAGCTATAAAATATTACATCATTTACATGTATGTCTGCTGAGACTTGTTTGTTTATTCTTAAAGCTGATACAGAAACTAGGCAGGTAAATCTGCAGTTCCGGAATTTACTTAAAATTTTGTTAATCTAGCAATGGCATAATTCTCGACCGCGTAATCAAATGCTACTCTGCCAAACCCAGTACTTTGAAATACAGAGTGTTTCATAAGTTGGGACTTTTTTCATACAGCGGATAGTACTCGCCAAAATGAGTATTTTTTCCCAGTAACATATAAACGAAATATTTAGAAAAACCAAGATACTGACCATTAAAGAAATCCTCAATTCTAAGTCCGTCCTATGCCGGTGAGAAAACACTAAAACAGGCAGTTCCTCATACGTCGCGTTGCTATGGCATAGTGTACGAGAGTGCTTGACTTGTTACATCTGACGGTCGGACTTTAAAAACAACAACAATGGCGCACGATTATAACAATAATAAACTGGTGGACATGATTTTAATGTACGGTGAGTGTATGCCGATCGTTTCCCAAACCATACTCACCCTGCACCTCGTCGATTTGTCTCGCTCGTGCAAAGAGCTAGAGACACAGGATGTCTGAATCCACATCGTGGTGGACACGCTGGAAGACCTAGACAACCTCGTATGGTCCAAACTGAAGGAGACATTGTAAATCGTACTTTTGCCTGTAAGACGCCTGCACGGGACCGCACTTACAGCTTCGTAGCAACCAAATAGTGAGTACTTGCTTGATTTTTTTACTGTTTTGCTGCTGCCAACTTTTAGAACACCCTGTATAGGCAAAGTACCGAATAATTATCGAGTACTCGGTGCTTCTCCACACTGACCGTTAAATTTATAGACAAATGTTCGTATTGTACGAAAAAGTATACTATGCATTGAGGCTCTATGTCACGATCCAAATTTCCATTCTAAATATTGGTAACAAAATTATCGCAAAAATGGGAATGATTTGAGTCATTCTGTTTTATGGCACGATCAAATATTTTGGAACAATTATAGGGCAAGGGCATGCGCATTAGTAGTACAGTCATGTCATATGCTGGATACCATTTCTGTCGAAATCATTGACGAGCTGTCAAATATGCCACTCCAATTCATGGTTCTCGTTTTAACATTCTGTAAATAATGAATTGTCAAGTTTTATGATCTTATTCTAACCTAATATTTGTGGTTGTTCTTTCATTGCGAGGATTTGTGCTTGTGCTGGTTGATTTTTTCGCATGTCCAAAACCTCACTTTTCAGTTTTACATCCAATTCTTGTAAAAATTGTTGTCAAAATGACATACAACCTTAGGTTTAATTTCTTTGAACGCAGAATTGATAAACAAATAACGGCATTGCACGTAAAAGCGCATTAGTAATATAGCCTCCGAGGCTACTAAAATGTTCTATGCTCTAGCTTGATCAAGGCCCCATATGCATCTGTTGGTTGCAGCCCTAACTCTTCTAGCCATGGACGGATACTAGATAACGTTCATAGGAAGTTTTTAAAAAATGTATGTTTCCTTTAAGGTCGATCGTGCATGCCCAGAGAGAGGAATCAGTCAATGTAGTCTAGAGAAACGTTTCAATCTTAATATTTTGGAGTTAAGGCGTTGCAACGCTAGTATTATTTTCCTTTATAAATTAATCCACAGCGCAGTTGATTCTATTGCTTTAGTCGGTGATTTAAGTTTAGCTATTCTTAGGATAAATTCACGCAGATCGGTTAGTTTTTATTGTTAGTAGTCTAGTTCTAATGTTATGTCACACTCTCATGCCAACAAAATGTGTCTGTATAGTATACTATGCATTAAGCAGCTGTTCAAGTAATATAACTACACCCAGATGAGCAATATGGACATAATTAGTAAATCGCATTTTAGCCAAAGAAAAATTACCAAGTCTACCATAATGAAGTCGTCGTTGGTGGAGACCATCGTTAGCGCTCCCAATTTGTCCTTCTCGTGTTTGGCGTTGCCATTGGTTTCTGTTTTCGCTTCGTTTTTCGTTCCTTCAGTTAGCCTTTCTGATATACCTGCTTCCTGTAAGAAATTTAAAAGATCAATCATTTTACTTTTAAATTTTGGGCTAGACCATTATATTAAATCAGACCATATGTATATGGCCTAGGTCTTATACAGGGTAAGTTTTTAGTACGGGATCGGTGGATAATTCCACTATTGCAGAAGTTACCGAAAAAAGTTGTATATAAAAGTTTTACCCAAGGATATACACCTTGCTCAGAAAATATTTTGATTTATACAGGGTGATCCATAACTACGTGGTGATGCAAACATACATTTTTTTAAATGCGACATCCTATATATTATTCCATATTTAGATTCTACTAACAATTCCCTGTCTTAAAATATAAGGCATTGTAACATTACACAGGGTATTTCAAAATTTATGACCCTTTTTGGTACCCAAATCGCTGTCAAATGAACGTGCTGTATATTGAAAATTAATTAATCAAAAATTATTTTTTTTTGCATGGCAAGATAAAAAATATCCTCGAGTTTCAACACGGGCTCTAAAAAAGTCGACGACGCATATTCATATACGTGAGGCAGAATGCAAAATATAGATATTCTCTTATTTTTTAAATATAATTGCCCATATTTTATTATACAAAAAAATTGCTTTTAATATGCTCTTTCATATTTGTATAGCATTTCATATAATTATGTACCTACTTTCATCGGTTTACGAGATATTTCGATTTTTCTGCAAATTTTAAATCTACTTTCTATTTGTGTCATGGTAGTAACTACACCTTTTCCAGCTGTAGTTTTTAAAGCGTCAAGTGATAATTCAGAACGGTCAAACTAATTTACGATTGACGAGTTGGAAAATTAACTTGACTGAATTACCACTTGACGCTTTAGAAACTACAGCTGGAAACGTAAGAGATATCCAATAGATGTAAGGTGTTTTATTAGACACCCTTTATAAAGCTCGTTATTTTTAAAACGTAGGCCAACTCGACATACATTCACCGATTCACCCTCGATATACATTCACATAGTTATTTTCCTGAAGCGAGATATCGTTAGGTCGCAAGAGTTCGAGGCGTTCGGCGTCAAGTTTTATATTTTCATGGTATTTTCGCTCACTACAGATATTATTAGGTTAGGTATTTCTAAGAAGCAAGCAGCTGTAAGAGTTTATATATTTTTAAGAAATTCTTATCCGTTAAATAAATATCACCTACCTCTTGGGAGTCGACCGCTGTTCGGCTATCATTGATAACGTTCTCCAGAAGATCGTTCTCTTCAGAACTTTTCGGCGATGCTTTGCTGACGGAAAACAATCGACTAAAGGGGGCGTTGGGGATGATTAATTCCGGCTCGAAGTCTTTCTTCTTGAAATCGGCGAACGCGCCAATTTTCTTCATCGTGTCGCTCAGCGACGTGATTTTTTCTTCGCTGGAATAGAAAATACATTTTGAGTAATCATGGGTCTCCTTCTCTCCTCTTATAACTGCTTCACAGTGACGATTTTTTCCCAAATTTATTCATGAGTTTGTTAAAAATGTTTAGATGATACATTTTCTCATCGCGTTTCATTGGCTCTTAAACTAAAACCACATATATTTGAGATAAACTTTATTTACGTTTAGGCCACCTCTGTGGCCTGAATCTATCAAAATATAAAATTTGACATAGTTCGACAATCATTGCAGGAGACAGATTTTGTTTTTTTGTTTGTTTGTTAAGTATTGAGTCAGATTATCCCCATTTTCTTGGGAAGGGGTGGCACAATAAAGTCGTTTTTGGTGCAACAAATAAGCAATAGAATATGGCAGCATGAGGAATACGGCCTTATTAAATGGATGATCTGATTTAATAGTCGTATTTTAGGTTATGTATTTCCTTAATACATTTTGATGTTGCCACTGGCGAATTTGATGCTCAACTATGATGAACACATATACATGGATTTGACGTCAAATTTCTGATTTATACTGCTCAAATAGGTTCTAAACATCTAAGTTACGAAGTTGAGGCAGTCCAAGGATTTAAAGTCGGTGTAAAACGGCAATTATTATCATCAAAATACTTAATGTTAATTACACTTTTTTCAACCATTCCGGATAACAATCCGTTTTCTGGAAACTTATTTTTGACGTATTACTTATTTTGCCATAACACTAATAGCTCCGCATTTCTAAAAAACTATTCAGAATTATATATTGTACAGTAATAATGAAACAATAGAATATCATTTATTTGGTCTGCTTATCACTTATTATGAAAATTAAATCATATTATTCTAAGAAATCTAGAAATTTAACTGCCATTCCTTTCACACACATATTTCCCATAATGCAGTTCTGATAAGCACTTTCAATAGGTTCTAAATCAACTTATGTAACATTATAATACTTAACGTTTTTAGGGAATTTCTAAGAGATATTTTGAGCACTGGTCCTTTAGCAGGTAGATATCAAATAGAATATTTCAAAATGACCTGAAAATGCTTGTAGTGTTGACTATCAGTTGACTAACAGCGTTAAGCAGATTGTCCCACTACTTTTGCTTCGCATTTTTAAATTATTTACGCAAACAATCTACACTTCATCAACATTTTTTTAATGAATAAATAAACATATCCTGTGGTTGTAGCACCAATAATTTAACAGATTCTATTGATAACGGGTGGAAACAGAGATGACATTTCAAGAGCACCCAAGTCCCAATGTGTTCATGTAAAAAATGATCAAAAAAAAGCATTGACCAATCTTTAAATTCTGATTGTACCTTTTTTATTATTACGCCGCCACCACTGAAATACTTTTCAAAAACAATGCACATGTTCCCTTCCCGCCACACTAGCAACAGTGTATTGAAAATTCATTATAATTTTGTTGACTGTTGACTGTTATCAGTCAAGTTTAACTCCTTATAGAGCATAAACTATTTCCAGTATAAAAGATATTTCAAATTTTGTTTACTGATGAGTCCAGATTTAGCATGCGTTCTCCAAATGGACGTGAAAGGGTATAGCGAAGATCATAAAACATTTTGCAGAATGTGCGTTTAGTCCTAGGTAGGGTACCAAGGGGGTTCACTTATGATGTGGGCTGGAATTTCACTGGAGGCACACACAGAGTTAGTTGTACATCATTCTAAGAGGATCTTTAACTGCTATCAGGTACATTGATGAAATTCTGCAAGATTCTGTTGTTCCTTATGTTAATTTTATTGGAAATAATTTTATTCTGATGGATGATAATGCTAGAACCCACACCGCGAGAATAACTCAACAATACTTAAACGATGTAATATTGATGTCTTGGAGTGGCCAGCGTTAAGCCCAGATGCGAATCCAATTAAACATGTCTGGGATATGCTTGGGCGAAGAATACGAAGTCGTGTTCCTATTCCTTCGACCTTAAATGAATTGCAGCACGCTCTTCTAGAGGAATGGGACCTTATTCCTCAAGAAGAGATTCGTCATTTGATTTTAGGTATGCCAAGAAGAATACAAGTGACCATTCTGGCACGCGGAGGCAACACTCGTTATTAAAAATACCCCTGCCCAGTTTTTGCTAGCAATTTAAGATCATTTTAGCAAACTACCAATTTATGTTTTTTCTGTAGTATTGTAAAAAAGAGTTTTTTTCAAATAAATAGTTGATTAATGTTAGAAATTACTTAAAACAAGTTGCTTTATTTGTGTATAAGTTATAAAACATCAAACAATAAAAAAAGGAATTATAATAAAATGGCAAGTGCTCCGTTTTTCGTGCCGATGAGTATATAAAGGAGATTACTGAGAAAGGTGGAGCAAAGATTGTAGAACATCTGCATCATAGACAAACTAAAGGGGTATGCATCACGCGATTTCTTAGATTGTGAAAATACCTATTTCTATAACAACAAGAGATAAAACTCCAAGGCTTTGTCGTTTGAAAATAGGTTGATTGGCAAATTAAAACTGTAAAAAACATGAATTGCGATACGCTCTGCATGGATTTTTTCGGGTCTTTTTTGGGGTGATGACGGTTACTCCTACACGTCAGACTTCTCTCGCCTTCGTAGAGTAAACGACCTTGACGGGTACGTTTACCGTTCGGTCGTACTAAACCAAATGCAGCCAGTTACCATGTAGTATAATATAATTTTAACGGTGATTCACATTCATATATTCTCTACATGCACATACACATATATGTACAAGCCGGGAATCATAGTATAGGTATTTCATTTTCCATTTATTTCACGACATTCTCTGCCCTCGAAACCTACCCAATTTCACCCTCATCGCTATGCGGGTACTAGGTTTCTTTGATAAATAATCAATTTTATTGAACAAGTCTGCATTCAATATCTTGATGCGCGACAGTAATAATTAAAGGAATACCAATAAACATTGTTTTACGAATTCAAACATGTCTTAAAGCAAAACTAAGACGGACGAAGATGCGAAGTCGGTTAAATGAAGGGCAAAATTGCTCACGCAGGTGACTATACTAGTAGTTTTTTTATTTGTCTCATATTGTCATTTATATTAAATCAAAAACAATAAAAGTTATTATTCGAAGCCAATCAAAAAGTATTTATTCGTTTTGAAGTGACTAAAGTTAAAAATATCCAATAGTGTGTCCATATGAAAAAATGAAGTCGATGATGGAGGGTGAAAGACCAAACGTCGGAGATTTGAAGAAAAAGTGGCAATGGTATAATATGAAATTCATTTTTTAGCTCTCACTGAAGAGACCTTATGCAAAGTCTCTGTCCGACCGTCTGTCCGTATACAAAAGATAGCAAAAACTACAGGTGCTAGAGAAAAACTAAATACAGATTCGGAATCAGCATGAAAAAACTAGTCCGGAAAAAATCCGGTTTTGTCAATATCGCTTCCGGCTCCACAGTGACAGCGCCGTTTGAATTTACTCAAGTAGATTCTTTTCTACTTTTTTCAATTCCATTCAAAATAGGGATGCAAAAATAAAAATGTCGATGAATTTCAGCTTTCACCGTCTATATCCGGGAATACTTTGGATTTACAAACTTCTGAAATGGCGTTTTTTAGTCACCTATACGCGCAACTTTGCCCCTATTTAACCAATATCTTACTGTTTCAGAGATCTCAATGGTGAACGCTGAATTGAATCAGCCAGTATAGACATTTTTTATGCATTTGAGAGTCCGTTATGGATACAAAAAATTGCAGTTGGAATATTGATTAGATCCCCTACAACGGCTAAAAACGAAGTTTCGTGTAGTTCTGAAAATTTGCATTTTTGATAGTTTGACCAAAATCAGTACGGCGGTTATTGAAATTACGCGGGTAGAAAAATGGAGACAGACAGACACATCGACAACATAAAGCGTATACTTATAGGATGTAAAAAAGGATGTGTGCAAACTACATAAGACACCAACGTAAATAGTTTCAAATCAGACAGAAATTTTATGAGACTACCCACTTATATACTAAGGACCTTCACAGAATCAAGAAATTGACGTGTAATACCTATACTACACCAGAACAGAGTGTTACCTCTCAAGTCCTGAGATGATTTTTAAGTCGTTATTTGGCGCCAAATACTCAATAAAGCTGCCTGCATAGCTGTGCTTAAGAATATGGAAAAACTGTTGCAGTTACTGAAACAGTTCTCTAATTTTATACCAATGAAAATGACAAATTTGCATTTAATGGGCTCATAATAATGCAGTCAATTTGACGATTCGTTAACAACAGTACCGTTTAAAATAGAAAATGTTCGATCAATCCTAAATACTTTAAACTGTAATGTTTCTCGACCAAAACACTGCTTGTTGCTACATGAAAATGAAGCTATACTGTTACCATTACTAATCAAAACATTCCAATAATAATTATACAGTAGAACCCATGAGTAGAGGCCAAATTTGTATACGTGAATATACTGACAAGAAACTTCTAGAAAAATACTAATTATAGTATCCCATGTTTTGAGGACGTGTCCACTGTCCAGTCATCGCTACTGACACAATTCGTTGGTCAAAATAACAAATTAAAATATTCGAAGGTTGAATACAAACTCAAATAAACAGAATTATGGAAATGAAACGAGTTAATAATAATTCTATGAAAAGACTGGAGCTTATACATCTGTTATCTATCGGTTATTTTTGTTACGAGTATAACGTCGGTTGGCACCAAGTGTTACTAGATAACATATGTATATCTATATGGTTTGAGAGAGAAGCTATATTATTTTATGATTTATCAGCAAATGTAATGATTAAAAACTTAGAACAGTTTGCTATTAATATATGTATAACAAACTTTAGTTCTTTTTATATGGGCCTGTATGTATCTTAGCATGTATCCGTTTGCTCTGCACAGACATGGAGGTGAGAGAAATTATGCTAGTCCTACTAACTTTTAAAATTTAACATAGAAGTGATATAAAAAAGGTGTCAAACATGCCTAGTTTTATAGCGTTTTGACATACGGCACCGATTTCAACCACGAGTTTACTTCACTGCACATTGAAAAGTCGTCTGGTGCCCTGAAGTGCAATAAATCTGAACTGGTAACTAAAACAATGGTAAAACATACGCCAAATTTCAAGTGCAGATGAAGTAACTATTCTGTCAGCCAACAGCCAACCGATATGATGATAAGAGTTTTGCATCCTGAGAGCTCAATTTCGTTCAGTGGTGGTTTTCGAATTTGAATAGTTTGAATCCGCCTTGTTCAATCATTTATTAATTTATTAACTTAATACCGAACAGCCCTTTGTGCAATACGACTTTTGCACCAGTCTAGGATTTGCCCACTAAAAAGGAATATCATATTTATATTTCTGTAACAGTAAATTCTTATATCTTGTTACAAATTTTCTTCCGTCACTTTATGAACAACATCTTCAACAAACATTCGTATTTTTGGGACACACTGAGCCGTTTTTTGCAGTTTAACTAGATATGCTACAATTTTCTCATCATCCGAAGACGACGATGTTCGCAGTTCTTTCAACTAAATTTTCTGTACCTTCCGTAACCTATCCTATCATCCATGCTACTATGTATACTACCATTACTGCCCCACTGCCCAGTTCTTGATTCAAAAAATTATTTTCTTTGACAAATAAAATAGGTTATAATCAATATTTTACCGATGTCAAAAATGCACTGAAATCGCCGCGAGCTTAGAGAGTGAAACAAAAAACTAGACTAGTTTTGCACGAACATAATTTTGACACTCAGTTCCTATTTCCTGTTGATGCAGTGATAGGGCATAAGTTGAAAACGCTATTAGTTTGATTCATTGAGTGAAAGTATTGTGCTTCTGTCAAAAATATGGAGATATCCATTTCTTGATAATGCATTTACCAGAGCATTTATATATTAGTGATTAGCAATATATCGAAGTTGAATATAAGTGCAGAAATACAATAAAAATAGGTCTGATAGCTCGATAGCTCCTATTTTGAATCTATATCTTTCTTTTACCTGTAAAGGGTATAACTCTAGCAGCTTTAAAAAATAACCTGACATAGGAAATAGGTACACTCTGGTTATCGTCGGTGGTTCAGATAGAGGTCCAAATTCTATCACTATGGTTCTAGGATAAACGTACGTTAAGCTAGTAACAGGCGCTAGTTAAGTCGGTGAGTGATCCAAAGTACCGAGATGAGGCATGAAATCTAACAGGTACTTGAATATTTACTCAAGCATTTATGGAGCAAATGCACAAAATGAAAGATGCCCTGGTAGCTCATTCCACAGCGTCGAAGTTCTCCAAAAGAAGGAATGTTGGAGGAGACTGGTTCAGAGAGTAGGGACCTCGACCTGATAAGGATGAGCTCGCAGAGCCTCCCTAGTGTTCCTCGTTCGGACGGTCTTCGGTCTTGTTATCTGGGAGAGTTCACTCGAACATCTTCGGTGATAGAATCTGTAAAACAGGAACAGGTCAGCCACCCTTCTTCGATGTTCCAGGCTGTGGAGGTCCTTTGTGAAGTTAGGCGTATCGATTAGTCGAATTGCTCTCTTCTGGATAGTGTCAAGCTTTAGAAAGTGCTTCAGAGCGCATCCCCACACATGGGAGCAATACTCCAACGATGGTCGAGTCTGTGCCTTGTAGAGCAGCAGTAGTTGCTCTGGTGTATACAGCTTCCTACAGCGGAACAAAACACCAAGCTTCGTTTTAGCAATACTGACGACGTGGTCGTGCCAGGATATGTTATTGGTGATGTTGCTCCCCAAAAGCTTGACGGAAGGTGATTAGGCTATTGGCTGACCCTCCATTTCCACAGCTGGTAAGCCAACGTGAGACTTCTTTGTCAGTGTTGGCGTTTTATAGTCGGTGGTCCAGATATAGGTCCAAATTCTTATTACTCTGGGTTCTAGGATAAACGTTCGCAAGGCAAGTTATAGGCGCCAGAATAGTAAGTCGGTGAGTAATGCAAAATGCCGCGATGAGACAGAAATCTAACAGGTACTTATATTACTTATATTTACTCAAGCATTTATAAAATAAATATACCTACAGAAATTAGAAGTTTACACACTTTTTCCTGATCATTTTAACCATGCATCATTTATAATTTGCAATATATCGAAGTTGATTATAAGTACAAAAATATACAATAAAATCGGCCTGATAGCTCTTATTTTGAATCTATTATCTTCCTGTTACCTATATAATTTTCGAAATTGTATCAGTCTGGGTTCTAAGATAAACGTAGGTAAAAGAAAGTGTTACAGTTTTTTTTTAAGAAGTTAAAGTTTATATTTAAGTTCGTAGTTGGTCTGGTACCTGTCATATTTACTATGCTTTGCATAATTTAGACGTACTTTTAAACTACGCTGAAATGCATATCTGTCTTATAGTGGATACTTTGTCTCTTGGTACAATAGATCAGTTGAAAAGTTGATTAGTTGAAAGTCTTTACAAAATATTATTTTTAATAGAGTGTTTTGGGTTGTTTGTAGGATACCCAGTGTTGTAGCAAAAGTTTCTCCCCAGATTGGAATACAGTACCTGAGTACTGACTCTGCTAAGGATTAATATATCATCAGTACGTTTTTTCTGGCAAGTATGTTTCTGATACCGTGAAACTGATGTATCAAAGGCCTCAACCTATTGGTAAGGTGAGTGATGTGGTCATTCCATCTTATGCATATGTTGGTCTATCATAACATCCAAATACTTTATTATACATTATTAATTAATTGAAAGTTTAGTCATTCTTTTTTATAGTTTTAGGCAATCATTCTGAAGTAATTAGCAAGATATCGAAATTTAATATAAGTACAAAAAATACTTACAATAAAATTGGTCTGATAACTCTCATTTTGGATGTATTATTTTCCTGTTATGAATGGTAACTCTAGCCCTAATTCGGCTTTTCTCTCGAAAATAATCTGAGGTAGTAAATACACTCTTGTCCATACACTGTCCAGTTAAAGTTCCAAATTCTAACACTCTGGGATAAAGGTACGTAAGAGCAAGTTATAGGCACTGGAATAGTAACAAAAGGTACCGCGATAAGACATGAAATCTTACAGGTACTCGAATGTACTCGTACTACCCGGTGTACAGCAAATCACCACACTACCTTCCACTTCCAGCTTGGTGACTGAGCTACGTGACAAGTGAATAGTGAATACGTGGAGACGTGGACCAACCAACGATCGACCGTTTTAGAATTGGCGATTGGCTGATTCGCATCGAGTGTGTCGGAACATGCGTGGTGACGTATGTTCGAGTGGGGGAATTCACTATCAATTTCTCGTTGAGCAAAACAAGGTAATAATTATACCAGTTTGTCTATATAATTACACTTTATGGATGATTTGTCTGTTTTTCAGGACGTTCAAGGATACGGACGTCCTCTGTACACCGTTTTATTATCTGTGAACTCGACACACTATACTAAAGGTGAATTTTTTATTTTGAATCGTGAGAAACTTTATTGTTACAATCATGTTTTTTGTTTTTGATAAGTTTTAAGTGGTTGGATCCATTCAACATTTCCCTATCAGCGAGGATGTTGATAAGCTTGTTAGGATCGGAACACGAAGATTTAAAACTCAATGATCATCAATAATGACAAATTTTAATAGCTTGATAGGTGAACCTCGTCTATCGGTGTGGAAAGTAAAAACTGTTTGCAAGCTTGCCATATATACCTCAAATAAATAAACAAATAGAAAAATGTCTAAAACTATACAGTATTAAAATAGCAAACAAACTTACAAACTCAACTAATAGATTTTACAATAATTTTAAACCAAACATAGACTTAAATAATAAAACGGACACAGTTTACCAAATAGACTGTCAGCATTGTGATGGGGTATACATTGGACAAACAAAACAATATTTAAAGAATAGAGTTTATAATCACAAGTATGATACATTGAACGGAAAATAATCAACCGCTTTAAGTAAACATACATATGAAACCGGACACAAATTTGACTTCCAAAATCCTAAAATTCTTGCACAGGAAAAACATTATTATAAAAGAAATATAAAGGAAATGATTTATATTAAAAATAATGATAAAGCTATAAACTTTAGGTCTCATGTTGACAGGTTAGGAAATATATACAATAGCTTATTAAAATGAGGTTTTTGCATCTTATCTAAATCAATAAATTCATTAATACATATATGTACGTTACGCTACCACCCTACACCCACTCTCTAGCTTTTGTCACCACCACTTAAACATCTGGTATTTTATGGCATCTTATAATTCCAAGCTTTAAGGTCATTCCGTTCCCTGAACCCTCTGAGACGGTTTAGCGCTATATAATGCTTAAAAAATATGTAACAAACTAAAGCAAAATGTAAGTAGTGTTTTTATTTTATCTTCTTTTAGTCCAAAAAAATTTTTTATTGTATATTGTTCTGTTATATTGTTAAGCAATCTTTATTTTCCATTTTTACTAGATGTTTTCTTAAAATATATATACAGTTCATCTACTAGACAACATATTTACCTGTTTTTATAATTATTTATAGACACCTGATGATGGTTTAGATATAATAAACCGAAACGTCGTGGAAAGGAAAAGTGTTTCATTCAATTGACCGCAATACCACTAGAAAAAAATCAAGTTTGTTTTGAACATCAATATCACATAGGGTTAATGGATCTTCTCATCTATCTCTTAGTTGTCTATCATATAATAACCTTGTCTATCGTCACCATGTACAAGACGTCTGCCTTCAACGGGTCAGTATTTTGCGCTCACTCCGCTCCTTCCGGTTTGCAGCAATTAGATTTTACTGACTAGGAAATAGCATATTTTCGGCGTGATATTAAAAATGACATTTCTAGGTTGGCGTATTTTTGAGGCCAAACAATTCTGAAACGTATCCAACTTAATTTTAACCTGTTTTATGTTTCGCACGTTAATGATCAGGACAAAGCAGAGTTTACGAGTTATGATAAGGCATCAAATTAACGCGATATTATTATTATTTTAAGTTTTTATTGTTGATGTGTGATTGTAACGCAGGTAAAAATCATGGACTTCTGTGCAAATTCTAGTTTGTACCGGAACACAAATCAGATTGCCGATTAGGTCAGACGGAAAAATATGCAGTAGCCAAGCATGCACTCCAAGAAAGCGGTAACCCCAAGACAAAGTTTGACGAGACGCAGGTTCTGGCTACGACCTCCTCTTATTATGCCAGATTGTACAGGAAGTCCATTGAGATTTATAAGCATAAGAACAACTTCAACAACAAAGAAGAAGCATATAAGCTCAACAGAATATGGATACCCGCCTTAAGGGTCTAGGGTATAGCGCGCGAAATTGAGAATCCAAGAAAAGACGTATTCCCGTGTTAGTGAGGAGGCGTGGCCGCCTGTTTCCTTTCTCTAGTGTGTGTGTGTGTCTAAGATGAGGGGAGATAAGTCCAAAAATCCAAAGGTAAGGTCAAAAGGTCCAAAGGTCACCATAAAAATGAATTTCGCATTTCCAAGCTCCTAACGTTATCTTTAAACTTACGGTAATGACTCAAAGAGCAAATTGAAGAAGAAAGCTTGCGCTTGTGCAACTATGTATTTAGCTTTTTTTTTGATATCGTGTTTGGTTGTTAAATTACAGGCATTTATAGAATGTGTGATTTTGCATTGCGAGTTTTTTTGCACATTAAAAATCTTTTTTTAGAAAATCGAAAATAGTTGTCATTCATTAAGGTCTTAACTATCGCCTTATGAAATATTATACAGGGTGTCCCACAACGATTAAGACAAGCAATATATCGGATTTTGCATTGCGAGTTTTTTTGCACATTAAAAAACTTTTTTAAGAAAATCGAAAATAGTTGTCATTCATTAAGGTCTTAACTATCGCCTTATGAATACAGGGTGTCCCACAACGATTAAGACAAGCAATATATCGGAACTGGGCGGTAGTAGCGAATTATAATTTTGGGGGTTTAAATTAGAGCAAATATAGTATCTTTTCTTATTATTCCCCTGTTTATTTGTGTCTTTTTGTGCTCTTCCCGATAAAACAATTTCAACAAACTCGCACACTTGGGGTCTAAAGTAAGTAATTCAAGAGCTACACGTACTTAAAGGACTGTACCACTACCATTATGAAACACTACCAAAATAATTTAACTGTAGGGGTACATGTTATAATCAATGTTGACTCTATTCTATGGAATATGTAATTTGTTATGAAGTTATTTCTTAATCTGTTAATCTATTGAAATGTTCAATATCATCATTTCTGATGATCTAATGAAGAAATAAAAATCATTTTTTTTAATTATTATTACTAATATACCTAAGTTGATAATTTTTTAACTGTGTGAGAAGTCGTTAAAATAAGCAACTGTTTCAAATTACTTTTTTCAGAAAACTAAAACATAAGCGAGATATATGTAAAGAATAAAAAAAGTATATCTGAGCTTGTGTATCAAGACGTATGTAGTCTACGTTTAGTTTTTTGATCGGATTTTTGTCATATCCGTTAGGCATTGTACCTGTCAGATAATGCAGTCAGCCACTTTTTGTTTATCGTTGGTAATTTTAAATTGGTAAGTCCTAAAAGTAGCACATTATTATGAAAAAACTTTTAGGATTTACCAATTTAAAATTAACTATGATAAACTGAAAGTGACTAGTGCGCTAATTGACAGGTACAATGCCTGATCAATAAGACAAAAATCGGTTTTCGGAAAAAAGTTGTTTATTTTAACGACTTCTATACCCTGTATAGTTATTCTTGTACGTACTAGAAGCACATACATTCCATTACATAACTGGTTTGCGATGATCTGAACAGTAACATACCTTCAAGCAAAATTGTTGGAATTCCTGGTGTCGAACATAATACAAGCAAAACATGAGATAATCAACAATCTGTCCGTAATCCAGTATAGAGGAAACTACAACACAACATGCTTGTCACAACTGATTTGGAAGACATCTCTTTATACTTTCAGGTTCGCATCAAAGTGATTTACATGACAAACATAGGAGTACAATCGACTCGTATGTACAGATTCATTTTGCCTTTGTTGTGTTATATTTGCTAACTTGTACGTGTTTGCATCTTTGTTTGTCTAATTATGCAACAGCTCGGTCTATATTGCGTAAGGCTTTTATTCTGGTAAACAAAGTATGTAATGCGAACCAGTCCTCAATGTTCGGTTGAAAGACTCTTTGCTTACAGCAGCGATTAGATATTATTTCTGCGCGATTGCTAAGTACACGTAATCGGTATTTTCTTTTATTTTCCGACTTATTCCACGAAATGTGCAAACTAGCTAAATCACTATCTAATAGCTGTAACAAACACCACAGACAGTATATTTTTTTGTTGCAAACACAATAATAATAAAATACCTATTTCTAAACAGTTCAAGAGCCCGTTAGGGCCAGATCTTCGGAATTTTATAGAAGCTGACTGTTCTTTTAGGTGCAGCCTCAATCCAGGTAAGAACGATCCTCACTGATGAGACCTGGATGGCTTTGGCAGGTAACGGATAGTAAAAGTGTACAAAATCTCATCTCAGATTCGTTAAAGTATAAAGCTCAATTTTTTCGTATTTTATTCGTAACAATATAAAACCTCACGTTACTCGTTGCCAGACACTTAGCATGCCCCCCCCAGACACCCTAAACGATAATGATTTATAATTATACTTTCGTTATATTATAAAAGCTAAATTTATGTTTTTTTTTGGGAACCGATCAGACGATGTTTCCCCATTAGCCAGACAGTTTCCCATTCTGAATGTCTGGCAACGAGTAACGTGAGTTTTAGCTCTCACTGACTGACACTGAAGAGAGCTTATGCAAAGCCTCTGTGTGTCCACCCGTCCGTCTGTCCGTATACAAAATATGGCCAACTACAGGTGCTAGAGAAAAACTAAATACATATTCGGAATCAACGTGAAAAAGTGAAAAAACTAGTCCGGGAAAAATCCGGTTTTGTCAATATCGTTTCCGGTTTAATAAAAATTGAATCAAATTACGACAGGTAACTGACGACGTATTTGATACCGTGTATTGATATCCCTGAAGCACAGGCAAAGTGGCCGAGCGGTTAAGACGCCAAGCACCAGTCCGAAAGGGCTGGGGTCCGAATCTCACCGCGGTCAATAACTTTTTTCTTTTTTTAAGATTAAATGTTAAATTCGTTGATTACTAGTCCGGAGAAAATCCGGTTTTGTCAATATAATAGAAAAACAAAATTTTTATACCAATAAATTCCACAGTGAGAGCGCCGTTTGAATTTACTCAAGTAAATTCTTTCCTACTTTTTTATATTGTTACGATTAAAATAGGAAAAAATTGAGCTTTATGCTTTAACAAATTTAATGTGAGATGGGATTTTGTACACCTTTGCTACCTGTTACCTGCCAAATCCCCATGTTCCATAAGTGGGGATTGTTTTTACGTGCATTGGGAATACACATAGAAGAACACATTCAGCCTTTGTAAAATCCCGAAGGTCTGGTCCTCACGGGCTCGTTCGATAATTAATTTTGTGGTCAAATTCACTATCTCTGTTAGTTCTTTTTTTAACACATTTTAATCGCAGACTATTAAATTATGATTGACTAAAACAAACGCGTAATATTAACTTCATAATAACATAGCCTATAATATATTCAGTTTTCCGCTTCCGAATAAATACGCAACAACTTACATGCCTAATACTTGCTTGCGCTTGCACTTTTCAGACAATAAGCAGAGACGTTGCAGATTCCACGGATCGGGCAAAATTTTGTCTAACAATAATGCTGCCAAAATCATACATCAAGCACTAGCCTCAACAAACAAGCTAATCGAAAACACAGATCCATATTATAACCACACACCGACCTCAGTACTCGAGAACAATCAATTCAAACTATACTGGAACATTGAAATACATACAGACAAAACCATCCCAGCAAATAGACCAGATATAGTTTTCCAGTCAAAGACAGACAAAGTGACCTATTCAATAGGTATTGCGATTCCCAATGATATGAACATCCAAAACACCTACGCTGGGAAGATATCTAAATAGACCAATAGAAATAAAACGACATTATGTCGGTCTCGGGCCTTACACCAAATACATTTACGACACACCTGCAACAGTTGGGCCTGGACAAAAAGTTACACAAAACCTTCCAAAAGTCTGTAATCCTCAAGACCTGTAACATTGTACGGTCCTTCCTGAATTCCGAATAAAAATAGGTCAGGTGTTGACTTGGCACAGCCCGTCAATACTTGTTACTACCGCAACTATGCGAGAAAAAATAGGAACAGAGATATAATAATACATACGTGTACAGCCTGACAAGTGTAACAAGAGCCGTGAGAAATATGAAATAGACAAGGATAGCAAGAGAGGAGAGGATATGGAATAACGTGTGCGTGAGAGACAGCGGCGAAATTCCCAAGTCTCCTGCTACACTTGTCAGGCTGTACTTGGCAATTTTGCAGATTCGACGTCACATATACATTTTTTACATAATGGAGATGAGTGAGTCAATAATATGACATTCCAATTATCGTTCGCATTTATTTTAGCTAGATTAGAAAACTATTTGGCAGCCAGCAGATTATGTTCGGCAAGTCCCTGGCAACAGTAATTTTCCACATACCGTTGTTAATTGTATCTAAATAAATTCCAAGCTGAAAAATGAGCAGTTTTAAACTTAAACCTCGGAAGTTATAACTGTTTTTTCGTATTGCAAAATAGGCCACTTAAGATTAAGATGGAAATACACGTAAAGGTAATGTGTACCTGTTCATGTCACATGCCCACGCGGGCAAAAGATAAGCAGACTTCCAAATTTCCATTTTGTCCATCCATTTTCTGGAGAAGCAAAAATACTAGTAAAGAGTGTAGAAATTATTTCAGTACCTAATCAGTAATAGTTGGCGATCAGTTGCAGGTCATTTAACCCCGAAATGGGAAAAAAACCGACATCCAACTATACACCTGTCGATCTCTCTCCATCATGTTCAAAGTTTAAGTTATGCGAAATGTCATTAATTTGTAGCCTATCAAATGTTTTAACAAAATACAGCATCATTAAACATCAAAGTTGTACTTTTCCCGGGATAACAAAACACATCATCATTAAATATCAAAGTTGTGTAGTTTTCTCAGAAATCGATCATCATTCGTTGTTGTGGTTAGATTTGTAATAAATGAACTGTTACTTCTCCAACACACTTGATGTAAGTGATTAGGTATTGGAAATAACATTTAATCCAATCTAAAACATAAAAGATAACAGCATCTTGTTTGAAACCAGGTAAGGCGCTACCAACTCCAAAAACCTTGTATCGGAAGCAGCAATATACTATCCAGATCAACTAAGATAAAAAAAACTGAGTGGGGATCTTTGCATAGTTTAGTTTATGTGCTTGGACATGTTCCACTTCATAAGGCTTACATAAGCCCATCAACAGAATAATGCTGTCTGCAGGTGTGAGAATGAAATCCACAGCACTTCTTACACTTCTTAAAGCTTCTGGACTCAATCATTAAAAGAGAAAAACGTCTATCTTCATTCTAAAAAGTTACACATGCCAGAAATGTCAGAAAAGTTTATCTTCAAGTGAATGTGTTTTTTTATTCATGGATCAGTGAAGCGCGATGGACCATAGAGACAACTGCAGTATACGTTTTATAGATTACATAGTTATTTACCCAATCTGCACGTCCATGGCCAAAAGGTTTTTTGAAATCAGATATGAACTTTCCTTATTTTTGCCTGTTCAATCCATTTGTTAATCAAAATATAAGATATACTTATGTATACCTTTATATTTTTCGTATACTCAAGTAAGCATTCAATTAAAAGCGGTAGAACTGGGAGTATTTATAGGACAAACAAGTATTTTTAGATATAATTGCATGTTATACGTACTTCGACTTAATTAGTCTAAATTATATGCTAGTGAGTTCAAATAGTACCTAGGACACGTCATGAGAGGGGAAAAATATCATCTACTTCAAGTAATAATAGAAGGAAAAATCGCAGGAAAAAGAACAATAGGAAGGAGAAG
Organism: Callosobruchus maculatus; assembly: GCA_951848785.1. Classification (NCBI taxonomy): domain Eukaryota; kingdom Metazoa; phylum Arthropoda; class Insecta; order Coleoptera; family Chrysomelidae; genus Callosobruchus; species Callosobruchus maculatus. Next base: position 4,716,243 of record CATOUR010000026.1, on the reverse strand, counting down.
ACATTCGTGGTTGAAGAATCTGAGAGATTGGTATAATTGCTTAAATAACCAGCTATTTAGAGCGGCGGTTCCAAAGTTCGAATTGCCTTGATGATTGCCAACCTCCAGAATGGGGATGGCACCAAAAGAAGAAGACCAGTTCAAATACATTTTTTACAAATTGTCAGAAGTGTACCGAGTGACAGAATTGTTGCAAAATTTTTCGCAAGTTAAGCGTCTTCTGACGGCTCTTTACCTTTCGCCTACACTTCTGACAACTTTTTCCCTACTTTCTTATAATATATCCGTTTTTATTGAAAATTGCGAGGAAAAAATTGCATATTTAACCCCCCACCCTTACTTTATACATCCACGACGCGTCCTGACGACCCTATCCCTATCCCTATGTTGATACCTACCTAACCTGTAAATGACAACATTTTTACTAACGAATGACCTTTTTTTACGAAGCGAGCTCTTAAAGTATTGACAGAAGTCGGGGTTCTAGATTTTCTTGTTCTCGCAAATGGTCTTCGAGACGCCAGTTTTCGTGTCGACGACTGGACAAAAACACATTGTAGCAATCGTGCCAAATACTGGTTTTACTTCCCACACCGATAGGTGGGCCTTTTATGAAGTCAACATAACGAAAATCCACGTCACTCGTTTCCGTCGGTCTGTCTGTCTGTTGGCGTTTTTCTAGCCTCGTAATCTCAGTAACCGCTGCATGGATTGTGATGAAATTTGGGTAGCGACATGCTGTGGGATCGTAGTAGGTAATGCTTCTATAATTTTGAAAACCAGTGCATGGGCGGCGGAATAATTAGCAAAAAACAAAAAAATCAGATATGCCTCAAACTTCGTTTTTAGGCATTTTAGGGGATCCTGATCATTTTCTACTTTTTTTTGGTGGGGCTAAAATTTGGGGTGGGAGGTTGTAAAATTGAAAAATTTGTTGTATTCATAATAGGCCCCTGTCCAAGTCCACTGACTTGTGAATGAAATACTTAGCGTAACAATACACTTTTTTGGGTTCATCTGGACATTGCTTTGCTTATTATAGGAACCAAGGGATTTAGAATTTGTGATGTTTTTGAAAAATCGTGTCAGTGTCAGCAATAATAAAAAAACTAAAAATATAAAAACAGCTCAAACTTCGCTTTTAGATGGTTTGGAGGCTCCTGATCGTTTCGCATAGTTCAGTTGAAGCATGCAGAAAAAACTGTGGCGTCCTAGTTCCTAAGGGGGGAGACGCAAAAAACTATTTACGAGAGTTTTGTGTTGGATGTTTTTTTGCGGGCGGGTGAGCGATGATTTGGTTTCAAGGGGAATTTAAAATTTAGCTTCATGCAATGGGAAAATAATAAAATGGTATCATCATTGTGTGGGAAGTACTGAGTCAATCAACTTGCCTCCATTTTTTTTAGTTTATGTGATTTCGCGGTATCGGTGTACTTTTCTAGGCATACGAGGAGTTACGCCAGTGCTTTATTAAGAAGGGGGGAAGTACCACCTATTTATATACCATTCAGGGGTTTATTGAACCGTCCTTGTAGTTTGGTTCATTTCAATTCATATCAGAAATAGTAAATATATGAGGTCAATGGTTTTATACACCTGCTAAGGTCATATATATAGTCTAATAGTCCAGCCAATTAAAGTTTAGACTGTGACATCGACAAATTTAATTTCATCTAACTTTTATTTATTATCAATTGTACGTTCAGACATTTCCTATAAAAAATTTCCAATAGTTGTCTGCAATGTGTCGAAAACAGTGGTTTTTATGTTTTTCGTTTACAACGCTAGAAGTAGTTGTGGATAACAAAAAAGTTTTAATGAACAGTTAAATATATAATCTGCAAGTGGGTAGTTAAATGTTTAAACTTTATCTCAAAGTTAAATCTTACTAACTAGAGGATATTTTGAGTGAAACCTCCAACCTGCGGTTAACATGATAACTGAAAGTTAAATGCACAAAACAGAATATCAGTTAGGTCGTGTTAGTTCTATATTGACGTCTCATGTCAATTCCCGAGATTGGTTATAGATTATAGATAAGGAATATTTTTTATTTTCTCCTATTCCTATTTTTATAGCCTGAGAATGAGTCTCATGACGGCATTCAGCCATCCGAGTCGATTTTAGCTTAGGGTCGTTATAACACGTGCATTTCAGTATTTCCAATCTTTGTTAATCGTGAGATTTGATATAATATTCTCAAATCTTCGATACAGTGTAATACGAGGTATTCATATTTTTAAGTTAATTATTATGATATTTTCGAGTTTTGATTAAGAATAAGCAAAGTGACGCATTATTTTTTGGACTGTAACATAGCCAAGAGCCAGACCCCATTGCAGTCCCCGTAATGTGCTGGTTGATTGTGCTAACGCGCAGAAGCCATAAGAATAAATATGACAAAAAAAAAGAAAGAAGATAGTCTGACAATGGACAAGATATGCATTTTTTCCACTAACGATGATGCTGAAATTGTTGATTTTTTGCAATGTGAGAGGCAACCCCGCGTGGACAGAGAACGAGACGGTTGGTTGCAAAAATGGGAGGTAAAAAATTTTGTGGTGCAACTGGTGCAGTTTACACTGAAGAAGTCCAAGGTATTGCCTGTTTCGTACTGTACCGAGAACGAAATTGGGGCCTCTCTCCTTTTTTGTTGGGTAGTTTCCGTTGCAGTAACTTGTGGTAATAAAGTGTAGTTTTAAAAATAGGATTGCAGTTAATTTGAAATTTGAATTCCACCTTATCATGACCGAACATCACAACTGCGCATGCACATTAGAAAATAAAACAAGAAACTCCAAACTGTACTATCCATATCACAAGACACACTTACTTTTCAAAGTTATAACTTTTAGATATTACCTATCTAAATCCCACGTCCAAATTTTAATGTTTTCTGTTGATTGGCAGTCACACATGGTCACTCAGGCGTACCAACCTGAACGGATCCACGTAAATCTTGAAGTCAAGTGACCGACAGTTAATATATGCACCAGGAACGCTAAAAACAATTTAACTGGTAGTTGCCGTTAACTGGAAGCTACCAAACTGACCATTTCATCTGGACATTGAGAGACCGGCCCTCAGTCGGTTAATTTTATATGGAACAAAAAAACTGATCGTGAAAACGTCTTTATTTCATAAATTTTGAACCTTAAAAATTGTTGTAAAATAGTAGCAATAACCTAAATTAAACGCGGAAAATGATTGCTGTTGACTTAAGGTTTGTCACATACTGGATTTAGAAATCACCACATTCTACTTCCCACATCTATAGACTAGTGAAAGATAGATAGAATCGGTGCATGGGCGGCGACGTAACTAGCAAAAAACAAAAAAATTCAAATATTCCTCAAACGTTTTTAGGCGTTTTCATTTCCTACTTTTTTTGGGTGGGAGTGAAATGGGGGTGGGAGCTCGTAAAACTGAAAATTTTGTTGTATTCGTAATAGTCTGTCCACTAACCTGTGAAAAAAAAGACCTAGCGTCATAATACACTTCTTTAAGTCCATCCGAACATTGCGTTGCTTATTACAGAAACCAAGGGACTTAGAATTTTCTGATGTATACATGCCTGTATTGTTTCTGATCGTTCTGTATTGTGTAACGTGGAAACTACTGGATTGATTTTAATGAAATTTTTACACAGTATTATTACCGTGGCGAGAATGGAAAACGTTTATGATTTTTGGAAATCTTGACAGTGGCGGCGGAGCAATATTAAATATAAAAATAGCTCAAACTTCATTTTTATGCGTTTTAGGGGTTTCTGATAGTTTCCTACTTTTTTTTGGTGGGGGTAAAATTGAGGTAGCTGGAGGGTGGGGGGCATAAAACTCAAAAAAATTGTATTCATAATAGGCTATCCATTGACCTGTGAAAGAGATCTAGCTGCATAACACATTTCCCACTACCGTAATGTGTGGGAAGTACAGTACTCAGTAGTCAATTAACTTGACCTCATTTTTTTCTGTTCTTCTTAACATGTATGGCAGCTTTTTGTAAGTTCCGTGAACGTTTCGAAAAACTCTATCATAAATTATATCAGAAAGATATGCAATGATTGGCCAGAAAATTATGGAAATTTCTAACATCTATTGAAGGACATCAATTTTGAGATAATATAAGCACCTATTTAAAGCTGTGAAAAAGGGAAAAACATGCTTTCAGTATTTCAAAGTCAGAGAAATTATGCTATTATCGCTCACTCCTACATGAGTGTTTAATAATACCAATCTATTTTTAACAGCGATGTGAACGCATTAATATGTAATTCAAACTTGAGACAATTCAGCTCTAATTATAAGCTAAGCATACAATTATGCTAAAAATATCCGCCTAGCACTTAGGAATTTTGACCTCAAGTGAACAAAAGAGCTGGCGCTACGTGTGGACTAGTTGGTGTGGACAGTGACAAATCAAGTATATTTTATAATTATATGATACATACTTTTTAATTACCTGTGTCATTAGGTATCTGATTACGTACCTTCTAATTAACAAATATTCATTAATAATATAAATAATATTGCGCTGGTTGATAGTTGATACACTTACGAGATAGAGACGGACTTTTTCTTGAAACCAAATTAGCAGCTGTTGCTAACTTTTTTTTGTAAGAAAAAGGTATACCTACTAGGATTGAAAAAACAGTATTTTGGAGAAAAAAAAACAGTATTTTATTTTTTTCATGTTTTAAACGCATACATTTCGTAGCTTTTCGCGAAGCTTATCAAGAAACTATCATTTCTGAAGGCCTCATCACATTTTGGGTCAAAATTAAAATATATGAGTAGCTCATTTTTTGTTAATTTAATTGAAGCTCGGTTCCTATCATTTCGCCATTTCGCATTCATCACAGAAAATACCCTTACTATGATTGCCGAAGTGGCAGGAACAGAAATTAAATATCAAATAATTTTAATAATAAGTAATAATACGTTTTTAGCCAGTGCTCATGTTGTTAAATCTTTATGGCTGCGGATAAAGCTCCAGGATCAGTGTTAATTTAGTTTAGTTTATTTATTTGCAACATATTTACAAGGCAAATAAAACTATTAGTATATTAGTATTTAGCAGTATGGTTGGCACCCCTAGCTATGCGGCTATTATGTTGGTTGACATTTGAAATTGGGTTCAAATGATTGGAAGCTACCACCACTATCAAAACATTGTGAACACAAATAGTGCTATAGAATATTTTTTGTTTTATATTAGACTATACAACGACCTGTCAAACTAATTCAATATGGCTACCGTTGGGCAAACATCTTCCTGTTACCAATTGAGACTATGTTGGTTTATGCTCATAATTGCAAAATTCTGCATTTATAGAGTGGTTTTTTGAGCATAGTTTTGATTAAAAAAACAATATGTTATATGTAGGGCCGATTTTATCAACAGGAACATTTTAACAAAGGCTTTGACCAATCAGAGCAGCCCGTTCAAGAACATGCATCTGTCAAAGTTCTCTGAAAACTATTGATTAGATGTTTTAAAGTACAACAAAAAGTTACGAATAATTTTACTTTTTTGGAATAATCTCAATTTGATACCGAGCTATTGGCGATTGATACTGACCACTGACAATAGATCCACTGAATATTGACGGATTCAACTGACTTTGAATTTCCCACCACCTCTGATGGTCTTTAGCTTTTGCACTATGCCAAGTAAAATGTCTAATAAAATTTGATTCAAAAACATATTTATGTCGATGGTACAAAAAAATGTGTGTAGCATCAGTAAAAAGCATATCAATGAATATTTTAGTTAAAAAAAATAAAAAAAGTAGTTGCAAGGGCTGGGTCTCGAACCAACTCCACCCTCGAACACAGTGATTCACTGTCGAACATTATACCGCTAGGCCCCCCAGCATCTTGCGGAGCGGATCGCCTCAACGAAACATATTTGGTTAGGTACTTTATTACTGGGATTTGTGATCTAATTTCAACCATTCAAAGAGATATTTATTTCGATCGTTGACTTTGTCTCGAGCTGCAAACTTCATTCATCGCCTATGTTGCAACAAATATACACTTGTTACAACAATAGTTTTGTTATAAAACTTATATACGATATGATGAAAAGTGTCATCCAGCTTTGACATTTTGTTTTTAATATTGATAAAATACTATTGGATGATATTTATTAACCTAGCCCTCAATACCCAGTAAAAAGCTTTTGCTAAATAACATCCAACGAAAAGCTTTGCCAAAGTCTTTGTTAAATATGCATGTTGATAAAGTCGGGCCGTAGTCTGTTACCTGATACTTTGGACTAGCTTGACAATCCTGCAAGTCAAGCCCGTCTTAGTGATATTCTTATTGAATATCTCAGTGCCAAAAAGTAATGACTATTTTTGTAAACAAAAATTTGCTTCAATATATTCAGATCAGCCATAGTGATATACAGGAAGAAAAGCCGGATTTTCCGAGAAAATGTAAACTAAGCATAGACGAAAACGTCACGTCACGTCAAGTGTCAATTACTCGTCATTGCACTCAGAAGAATATGAGTAAAAGTAATCAAGGGGTATATTCAACACCAAATCCAACGTGTATGTCATTTGGTTGATGGCCGTACACAAGGTGATGCCCGAGGTGATACCATACCTTCCGCGGACGATAGCCGTATTTGCTCCGCATAAATATTTGTATATAGTACAGCCCTGTATTCCTTAAAAGCTTAATATGGTATACGTCAAAACTCATTCCGGGGTATTTTTAGTTATCACTAGCCGAACATCTATCTGTTCGCTGTTAACATGACTGACAGTCCAAAGTATCGGGTAACAGGGTCATGCCTTGTGGTTAATTTTGGATCTCGATCTAATCGAAAAAAAAAACTTTGATTTTATTGAGTACCTGCCGATGCATCTTATCGGTTTGTGACTAACAAAAATGAATGACGTCGAAGATGTAAGAGTTTGTAGATAGTTGCATTTAAACGTGATGATCAGACTCAAAATTTAGACATGAAAAAAGCTTCCAACTCATATGCAAAGTGTACAATGAAACAATACAATTTTCACAAACCTTCGAAAAACTTCAGGGATTTCTGATGATCATCATCATAGTCAAAATGTCTTAACAGACATGTTGTGAACTCTTAAACTGCATTTACACATTTTAAGAGTTTCTCTTGGGATATCTTTAAGATTTTTAATGCAATAGTTTCCCATTTGCTTTCTGCATCCTCATGCCGTTGACCAGATGGTATCTACTGGTTCATCCGCCTTTAGGGGCAATTTCTCACCCCAAGGACAAGAAGGTGTCCTTTACTTTTCTCAACTCGTCCACCCAGAGCTGTTGGTTGAGAAGAGGTTACTGTTTGTACCGACAGTAGTTCGGTGTTCCTTTTAGTCGCCTTTTACGAGACGCAGGATATACGGTGGGAGATATTCTAACCCGCTCCCACACGGGCTATGATAATCCATCTAAAACGCTAAATTAGAAGGTAAAATTCTGATAAAGACACATAAAAGTAGTGTTAAAATCCACAAAAAGTAGAATTCAAATGAACACTTTACGGGCCTGACGGCATCGAACTCATAGGTAACCTTCGAATATTAAAGGTGGATAGAATTAACAATAAACATCTGATGTTATTCCGAATAACTAGATGGGTCAGGGGACGGCTAACCAATCAGTAGCGGGAGCCAAGCCAATCGGCTGCGGGAGTCTTGGTCACACGTGGTTCTCCATTCATATCTGAATGAGCATCACTGCCGGCGTTGCCATATTGTACACAATGCGTTGACATTTGTGTATTAAGTGACAAATATGCGGGTTCCTACAATTGTAATAGGAAATATTAAGGAGTACTTTGTTAGGTATGAGGAGAAACAATACCCCGCATTGCCCCTATACTTTGGCTGAATGTTAATTCTATCCACCTTTAATGTTCGAAGCCTCAAACCCCCTCAAACTGACTGTTTGCCCAACGCCGCCATGATGAAATATCACGCGGTTTGGATCGCCTAATATGACGACAATATCTATCAACCTATGTAAAACGTTATCCGTGTTTGCTGGTTGTCATTGTCATTTATACAATACAACCAACGCTCACCTTTACATGTTAAAATCTTCACTATTCATATAAAATTCATCGATATTGCAAAATGCCTAAAGTATTAGATATTCCTTTGCCACTTTCTGGAACAACTAAAAATTAATGACGTTACAGATTTAGGTAATAAGCTGGAGAACCATGACGTCATGTCATGTTATGAAAATTACTCCCAAATGTGTTCCCAATAGGCGCGTTAAGCGAGGGATTAACGACTTCCCTGTCTTATTTTCATCTCTGTAAGCATTGCTCCGTGTGGGAGCGGGTTAGAATATCTCCCATCGTATATCCTGCGTGTCTAAAAAGGCGACTAAAGGAACCGAATTACTGTCGGTATATACCTTCGAATATTAAAGGTGGATAGAATTAGCATTCAGCTAAAGTATGGGAGCACAGAGGGGGTATTGTTTCTCCTCATAACTAACAAAGCCTTTATGTAGATGTTGTCAGATTACCCCTCAAGATTTCTGATCACTATTGCACAAACGCGCATATGATATTGCTTAAATACCGCGAAGGTCAATGAATTGTATACAGTATGGCAACGCCGGCAGTGATGTTTATTTGAACATGAATGGAGACGTGACCGAGACTCCGGCTACCGATTGGCCCTTTCACTTCGCTGGCTCCATCCGCTGATTGGTTACAAATATACAGAGCGTAAATAGCAGTGGCGTAGTCCATTTTTAGAAATTTCTGATTATGTTGCGTATTGGAATTATTTTATTTAGGTATTTTATTCAAATTTGTGAAACTTTTTTTGTTTGCCTTTGGGTCCTGCAAAAAAACACCTGAATAAAAAACACATGATTCCACAGTTTTTTACATGATTTCATCATCATTGGAAACTTTTTTATTATACATCGCGCTGCCCCTATCATAACGCGACAGCTTTTGAGGAAAAGCAAAATGGACGAAAACACGTACTTTACCGATTTCGAGTACTCGTACGCTAGGATCATCGTAATCATCAATGACCTTATCAGTCAGCTGACTGCCATCTAATAGCAGGCCTAAGAACTGAAAGTGTGAAAATGGAAAATATTCAAACACAAATAAACTACAACATTGTGGTAGTAGACTTTATTACCCTTCTTTCAAATTTCTAGATTAGAATTAAAGTAATATGTAACCATACAGGACACAAATTATCACAAAGAACATTATGTCGTAGTATCACACCTTTTTGTCAGAAATAGAGTTCAATAAACTGCTTTTTTAATATAGTTGGATAAATAATGTTGATTCCTATTGCTATAAATGACAATTTGCATACAACATACCGATCAACTGATAGTACAATAATCACTGCTTTTTAAAAAAACATCGTTCATTATAAGGTTCAATCCTAAGTTTATGCCCAACTTTGTCAGTCTAAACTCATTAATACAGAAATGCTTTTATCAAAGATATTAGTGCACGTTTACGTTAACTGGAAATTAAATATCTTAGGTGAACACACAATTTCATAATCACAAGTATCACTCAGACAGGACAAGGTATAAGAAATTATAAAATATAGATCAGAAGTATATTTCTCAAAATTGAGTAACATCCATTTCACAAATATTCAGTCGAGAAATGATCTGAGCAGATAAAAATATTGGTTTGCCATATATTCAGGTCTGACATCCCTAAACTGACCACCCATTTCTGCCTTTCAATCACTGTCTTAGGCCACCTGAAGTTTGAAAATGTGATGAGACTCAAGCATATATAAAAGTTTAATGAAAATGATAAATGTGCCTCTTATATCTCTTAAAGGCTAAATGGGAATTAAGATGTCAAACAGAGATAATAACTAACTGTGTAACTAGAAGATGGAACTGCTCTGTGACATTTTTTTTGGTACACAGTTTCATCACAGTTTCATGAGTTTTACAATCAAAAAGACGCTATAATATACCAAACCGATGTGACGCCTCTGGTGGTATGATTGTAAGAGTTTATGGCACTTACCTATGGAAAGATCGCTGTTTATCACTTCCACCGTATTTTCCACACACGTTACACCGTTTAGGCATGTTTTTCGATTAAAATCCAATCAAATTTTCACTAAAACGTCAGTAGCAACACATTAGCAACAGGTTTTAGAACATATAACCACCATTTTGTTTTTGAGAATGTACGATGGGTTGCGGACGTTGGACGTTAGCGACGTTGCCGTATGTCATCCGCGTTTTCCCGTAAGTCGAGACTTTTTGAGCTCAGTTATAAAAATAATACTTCTAGGGCCTAGGGCTTAGTGTTGGTACTTTACAGGTCAATATAGGAGCAAGGTAAAGTATACTACAGATACTAACAGTGCTTTTTGTTATTTCTCATTCCCTATTTGTACCTGCATATGGGCTCGGATGTCATGTGTTTGAAATATGCATCTGACAACACTTTATCCAAGGCTTTCATTCATCAATATTGTCTAGATTCTCAGCCTTCCCCTTTCCCCCCAGTGTTGAGGAAAAACATGAGATGTTTATTTTTAATTCTATCCACCTTTAATATTCGAAGGTATATACAGTAACTTCTTGTCAACCAACAGCTTTGGGTGGACGAGTTAAGAAGAGTCAGGACACCTTCTTGTCCTTGGGGTGAGAAATTGCCCTTAAAGGCGGATGAACCGGTAGATACAATCGTCAACGGCATGAGGATGAAGAAAGCAAATGGGAAACTACTGCATTGAAGATCTTAAAGATATCCCAAGAGAAACTCGTAAAATGAGTAAATGCATTTTACAAGTTCACAACATGTCTTTTAAGACATTGTGACTATGATGATGAAGCATTCGCATGTCTAATGTATTCGCCAAAGTGATTTTACAGCAAATTTTATAGTATGTAAACTAACATTCATTATTACATATTGAATAATAGTAAATTGTTCAATGAGCGGTAAAGACTGTAATAACTCACGAAGTTGAAGTTTGCAGCACGAACCGTAAACGGGAAAAATATCAGTTAAAAAGGGACACCTAACCCGTCATACATCCTACATTCCCACTACATTTACAGCCAGGCGCAAGTTTCGGTGTGTTGATATCTTACTCAAACAGGTATCGTATGTTGCCAGGTTTCAAGTATGCTTATAGCCAACTTTTGAAAAAAAAAATGACCAGAAATCGCCGATCTCAGGCATGTACGAATCGATGTCGCTAGAAATGGCGACTTCGCGGTTGTGAACATGAAAACTGTCTGAACCGAAACATATGACATATTCTATGGGTGAGGATGAACTCCGACCTCAGAGTAACAACTGAACATAGAGGTAGTAAACAACTAATTCTAATAGGCCGACATCTTTTCTTACGTTGTCATATTGACCACCAGATACGGCAATCATAATTATTTACTATCGTCTTAATTGTAGAGTATCCAGAAATATTCCATTCTACGTTAAAAAAGACTGTATTTTGATGGTTCAGGAATGATTGATGATGATCTGTCCTATCCCCTACACTGTTTCTGCTGTACATCAACGAGCTGCTCGAAATAACATCCAATCCAATCTACAGCTTCGCAGATGACAGTACATTAGTGTCGTGCATGGAACCAGGCAAGCCACTATCATTCCAGGAGACGGTACGTCGGCGACAGCAGCATGCCTCACAGATCAACGCAGATATCAAAACAATTGTCGAGTGGGGATTAGCAAATAAAGTACAGTTCAACGTACAAAAAACTCAGGCAACAACACTTACAAAGAAGTCTCACGATGGCTTACCAACCGTGGAAATGGAGGGTCACCCCATAGTCGAATCACCTTCCGTTAAGCTTTTGGGAATCAACATCAACAATAACATGTCCTGGCACGACCACGTCGTCAGTATTGCTAAGACGGCATCCCAGAAGCTTGGAGTTTTGTTCCACTGTAGGAAGTTGTATACACCAGAGCAACTGCTGCTGGTCTACAAGGCACAGATCCGACCATCGCTGGAGTATTGCTCCCATATGTGGGGATGCGCTTCGAAGCACTCCCTAAAGCTTCTGGACACTTCCAGAAAAGAGCGATTAGACTAATCGATACGCCTAACCTCACAAAGGACCTCCACAGCCTGGAACATCGGAGAAGGGTGGCTGACCTATCCCTGTTTTACATATTCTATCACGGAAGATGTTCGAGTGAGCTCTCTAAGATAATAACAACACCACAGGCCCTCCGAACCAGGAACACTAGAGAAGCTCTGCGAGCTCATCCTCACCAGGTCGAGGTCCTTACTCCCCGAACCAGTCTCCTCCAGCATTCTTTCTTCTGGAGAACTTCGACGCTCTGGAATCAGCTGCCGGGGAATTTGTTTTCCGACGGCTACAACCTGCAGCGTTTCAAATCTAACGTGAACCGATACTTATCCTCTCGCAGCGCTTCTACAGCGCCATAGGCTTTCAGCCTTTGCGGGACGCCGACCATAAAAAAAAAGATTACAGCAAAATCCATAGATATTTTGACCTCTACTGCGCTACTGCATATTTCTTCATCATAAACGCAAATTCTGAAGTTATAAAATTTTAAGAGCTGGCAACGTCTATATAATTTTCCTGCGATATATTTACGGTAAAACCCGACTGTCAAACATTTATTTTGTTTGTACGTCTTTTATGCTTGGTCAGTAAAATCGAATGTGTCATTAATTTGTTGGTAACTGTAGTGAAGCTTTACGGACTTGCTGTGCTATATTCGAATGCAGTTTTAACAGTTTTTCGAGATGGGACAGTGCAGTGTTTGTAACATGGGTTGCATTGGAAGAATTTTCAGGTTAGTTGGCAATGTCTGGAGGCTGAAGTGTCAAAAGATGATGGCTTTGAGCACGCCATGCTGAAGTGGTTTGTTTACTACCTCTATGTTCAGTTGTAACTCTGAGCCTCCGACTCACGGAACTGCAAAAATATGTCCCATGGGTTTATATCGGCCTCGATATCGGCATTCTAGAGCCCGACTTGCCAATCGTGTATACCGCATTTGGCAATAGGTTTTATCTCTATCATAATGGAAATTAATGAAACTGATAACGATTCGCAATTATTATTCTCTTTCGCGTACGTAACTAGATTTTTCGAGTCGTTATTGATAAGGTATTTAATTAGCGGTTTTCGTCATTGAAACGAATGTTATCAGTGGATAATGAAAATTTATATTTTGGACGGTTTAGCGAACATTTATCTTATCTTTGAAGTGTTTCCGGAACGTGCTTAACAGCTCTGAAACGAATTCTAGCGGTAATATTGGGCCGAAGCATAAGAAATTTGACCCAGGTCAAAGTATTACCTACATTCATTCAACACTTAACGTATCGCATGGAAACTGTAAAAAATCGTTTGGTTATCACGGTTCACATAACACAACTGGTGGCCACAGCGTGAACAACTTAAGATAAACATGGTATTTAATACGTTTATTCCGTGTTTATGGAATGTATACCCCGCCCCGTATTTGCGGATACTCTTTGTAATAAATAACGGAATCTTTTTACAGAACCTCCAAAATATCTAAAAACAAAATTGGTGAAATTTTATGTTATCATAAACAAACAAAAAACCATTTCCGTTATGATAGTAGAAAAATTGGCGTTCTTTCTATCCCCTAATCTCCCTCAACCCAACTTGACAACCTCAAAAAAAAAGGAAAAAAGATGGGGACATCTACTTAAAAAGATTAAATTGGTTAAGCGGTTCTGAAATACTCCGTTTTTTAATGATTAGTTCGCAATCATAGGCACGATTTTCAAAAACTGGATCCTTTTATAAGTAGTAACACAGTGTAAACAATTTAATACGATCAAGATAGTAGGTTCCAAGTTACAGATTATATGATTTTGAAGTCTTCAAAAGGAATGCTTACATCATCTGCAAGGTATAGAATATCACCAAGATATTTTTTTGAGCCGACAGAGGGCAAGTTGTAAATAAATACTAAATAATAGGCTCGTTCAGCATATATTTTTTATTGCATATTCTAAAAGGGCGTATTGAGTTTAGCAGCTGTGCAAAATTTCAGAATTTTCTGAGCTCGATTTCATATTCTAATAAATTATGCTGCAAATTGAAAACGCGCGGCACTTGCGAGTGTGCGACGGTGACGTCACTATATCTGTCCGACCGGCGCGGCGCGGCATCTTGGCCACGCATTGTACGGGTGCTCGGTAAATAATAACGCTGCGGCGCATGCTACTTGCTGTGCAAGCTTTGTGAACTGCATACGCGTCTATTGGATAATTTATTTAATTGTTTCATCGACACTGAATACTTACCAAGCTACTCGAATTCGTTGATACTGAGTATAATAATGGAAGGAGGACAGATGAAGAAAAATTATAAATATTGTATGGTTCCCCAATGTGAAAATACGACAGTGACCACCCCTGATGCATTTTTTATTGGTTTGCCACGAAATATAAAAATCAGGAAATTGTGGCAGAGAGCTATGCGTAGGAATGAATTTGTGAGCGATAAGTCAACAAAGTACTATGTGAGGACCATTTTAATATAAGTATTTTTATAACTAAGTGAATTGTATTATTATCAAGAATCCGCATTTGTGAATGCCATTCTAAAGGTATATGTATTGACGTCAGTTGTTAGCGGATTTTGCTGGTACTGGTACACTAAAACGTAAGAGATACAAGTAGATTTTTTTTTAATCCAAATACTGAACTAATTATATACCTAACAATTATAAAAGCATTGGAGAAATCAATTCTTATTGATATGTGGAACATGTTTTCAGTCCTTTGATGTAACCAAAAATTCATATGTATTTTGATTATGTAGAAAAAATTGTTTTGTATTATATTATCTAGTTCTTTGTGTCTCAGATTTCTGTATTTTGGGTAGAAAATCGTGGATACTTAGCCTACAAAATATCCCTACTTCAAATGTGTATCTCAGTCTTGTATATTTTGTTTAAGTTTGAGGAAGATGTTGAAAATTACATGTGTTACAAACTAATGAAAGATGTAAAACTTGAGATGAAACCGGAAGTAGTTTCGCACATTTTTGTTTGTCAAAAAGACCAACAAGCCCTACCGGAATGTTTTCCTTAAGACAACGAAAATGAGATTTACATGAACCTAGTACCAGCACAAAAAAAAACTCGATGTTCGTCACCAAGCAGCGAATCTAGCACCAATGTTTCGCAAGTAGCACTAGAATGTACTGAAGATGACGAGAGAGGGAACGCTGGAAGACAGATAAGTGAGTCCAAGTCAATATAAAGGCCAAAGTTATATCAAAATATGTTGAGTGCAATATACTAAGGCAGCCACTAAGGGAAGGCAGAAACGAATGCCATTGTAGAAAAGCGAAATGCTTTTCTTATAGAAAATAATCCGAAAATTTATATCGGGATACCCAGTCACTCATTATTTATAATTAATATACTTGCTTGCTACAAAGTTGACAAAAATCGAAATATTTGTAACTTTGAAAAAAAAAATGAAACTTAATCTTCCACATAAAATTATAGCAGACGATTTCTGTATATATCAACAGTTTGCTCAATAATTAAAACAAACCGTTCCAAAATTAGTCGAGCATTTAAAATTATTTATTCGAATTTCCATCCAAAAACCAAGAAACCCAATCCTGCAGTCACTCTCCTAGTCAGAATATAAAAAAGCAACACTATCAATTATCTTATAGCTTCTACTCCTGATGAGCTTATTTGCTACATACATATCTAGATGTTTTGAGAACTACCGATAAAATGATTGTAGAAGAATCTGGATTTTTGAATTTGTTAGAAAAAACCACCCGATAAAACAAAAGATAGCGTCAACCAAAGCACTTGAACGTATTACAAACGTATGCTGGGCGCGGTCGCTGTACAGCCGCCAGCCGGTCTGGGCTCGCTGACAGACCCAATGACGTCACAACGATGAATTTTGAGTGCATGAAATATTTTAATCTTTGAAGGCGCGTAACTTTTTCAATTCTCATCCAATTAAGTTGAAATTTTTTTTGTATGTTATATGTAAGTAATACTTCATGAAAATGCGCATAAATGTGGTTATTGGAATTTCACTGAACGACCCTATTTGGATTAAAATTTCAACTCCTACATGAAAAAGTGAATTTGTTAATTACTCCGGCCATGAATGCACCATTCTTCAAAACTGAAGCCGAACCACAGCATATCGAAGTCAAAATGTGTCCAAAAATACATTATCTCTGAATAAAAAAATCTTGGCGATGACTCAGCACTTATTGGTGATAACAAAAAATTTGGAGTTCCTATATCCCTACACTATCCTCATCAAAAAAGGAGACAAGGATCATAGACGTATGAAATATCTAAGCACAAAGTTTGAGCGATTTTGAAATTTTTCGTTTTTTGTTGAGTTCTCCTCTGCCACTGGCAAGAGTTCCAACAACGATACACTGTTACCATTTTCTCCGCGGTAGTAATCCGATGTCACAATTTCATCTCAATCAAATTCGTAGTTTCCAAGTTACATGTTATAGGATTATAATATGTATGTATCAAATTATTCCACAGATATAAAATTTGAAGGCAACATTCGGGTAGGTCTAACAAGCACACGATATTACCAAGGTTTTTTCAACGCAACGTAGAGTATTTTATGGATACAATATATTTTTTAATTTTCAAACTCCCCACCATCCAAATATTTTACCCTCTCCCAAAAAAAAAAAAAATGGAAAATGATCAGGAACTCCTGAAACGCCTAAAAACGAAGTTTAGAGCGATTCTGGTATATTTTTGATAACTTCAAACATAATAATAGCAGCATTACCTACTACGATCCCACAACATATCGCTACCCAAATTTCATCACAATCCAAGCAGCGGTTACTGAGATTACTCGGCTAGAAAAACGCCAGTAGACAGGCAGACGGAAATCAGTGACGTGAATGTAGATTATCACAAGACGCACAACAAGCGTATTATCTCTAAATCGAAAATCTTCGCGATCACAATACTCCCCTATCCCCTATCGTGTGGGAAGTAGAATGAGAAAAACGATCAACGACCTCCAACGAATTCGAGTTCGTTAGGAACCTCGAAATCGCCTAAAAACTAAGTTTACGTTGTTTTTAATTTTTCGTGTTTTGATTATTGCTGCGCCGCTACTGACAGGATTTTTGAAAACCATACGCGTTTTCCATCCTCGCCACGGTAATAATACTGTGTCAAAATATATCATTAAACTCAATTCAATTATTTCAAGGTTACACAATACAGAACGATCTAAAGCAATACTCTTGTATACATCAGAAAATTCTGTCCTTGGTTTCTGTAATTGACAAGGCAATGTTTGGATGGACCTAAAAGTGTATTATGCCGCTAGGTCTTTCTTTCACAGGTTATTGGACAGCCTATTATAAAATATTATGAAATCAACAAATCCTTCAGTTTTACAAGCATCCACTCCCCACCCGCCCCGATTTCATCCCCAAAAAAAAGTAGAAAACCATCAGGAACCTCTAAAACGCCTAAAAACGGAGTTTGGGGAATATTTGATTTTTTTTTTTTTGTTAATAGGGTACTTGCAGAAACAAATATTATGTCGTTTACGCGTTCCTTAGAGCCTAGTTAGTAAACATGACAAAATCACTTGTTTGGTTTTTTGGAATCGGCCGTGAGAGATATTCCAAAAATTATTTCAAATGCCGGAAAATGCCGCGCAAACAACCTCTGACGTCAGTGATATCCTATAGTGATGGGATTTAAAGTATTGATATTCGATATCGATAGTCAGTGCTAACCTATCATTTTGACATTGATCATTATAACCACAAAACACAGTCACACACAAAATTACAAAAGTCAAAAGAATAAAAGTTAGGCTAGATTACTAATTCGCTTTGTAGGGATGGGCTTGAATTAGATTCTATCCTTGGATTCATTCATAATGGGATGCGCCGAAATAAAATGATGGCTTCGATTAGTTTCGAATCTCGGTCACAAACAGGATGAACTGTGATACATATCAGATATAAAAAAATGGAGCCAAGTTGATTGACTCAGTACTCCCACACATTACTGTGATATCAGTTTATTATTTTCCCATAGCATGAAGCTTTAGTCTGAGATCCCCTTGCAACCAAATCATCGGCAGCCTCCCCCCCCCCCCCCAAATTGTCTTATGCCGCTAGGTCTTTCCTTCAGAGATCAATGGACAGCCTAAAACATCTAAAAACCAAGTTTGAGTTGTTTTCATACTTTTAGTTTTTTTATTATTGCTATATACGCTGCCACTGACACGATTTTTAACAAACATACGCGTTTTCCATCCTCACCACGGTAATAATACTATGTCAAAATCTAATTAGAATCAATTTAATAGTGTCCACGTTATAAAATACAAAAAGATCTAAAGCAATAAATACTCGTATGTATACAGAAAATTCTAAGTCCCTTAGTTTCCGTAATAGGCTAGGCAATGTTCGGATGGACCTAAAAAGTTGATTTATGTCGCTAGGTCTTTCTTCACAGGTTAGTGGACAGCCTATTATGAATACAAGAAATTTTTCAGTTTTTCAACCCCCCACCCCCCAACCACCCCAATTTCACCCCCACCCAAAAAAAACGCAGAAAATGATCAGGCACCTCTAAAACGCTTAAAAACGAAGTTTGAGCTGTCTTTATATTTTTAGTTTTTTTATTATTTCTGCGCCGCCACTGGCACGATTTATAAAAACCATAAGCGTTGTCCATCCTCGCCACGGTAGTAATACTGTGTCAAAATTTCATTAACATCAATTCAATAGTTTCCTTGTAACACAATATAGAAGGATCTAAAGCAATACTCCCGTATGTTTACACCAGAAAAAATTCAAAGTCCTTTGGTTTCTGTAATAGGCAAGGCAATGTTCGGATGGACCTAAAAAAGTTATTTATGTTGCTAGGTCTTCCTTCATGGGTCAGTGGACAGTCTATTATGAAAGCAACAAATTTTTCAATTTGCAACCCCCCACCCCCCAACCACCCCAATTTCACCCCCACCCAAAAAAAAGTGAAAAATGATCAGGAACCCCTAAAACGCCTAAAAACGAAGTTAAAGCAATATTTAATTTTTTTTGTTTTTTGCTAATTGCTCCGCCGCCCATGCACCGATTTTCAAAATTATAGGAACATTACCTACTACGACCCCACAGAATATCGCTGCCCAAATTTCATCACAATCCATGCAGCGGTTGCTGAGATTACGAGGCTAGAAAAAAGCGACAGACAGACAGACACAAAGACGACAGACCGACAGACAGACAGACCGACGGAAATGAGTGACGTGGATTTTCGTTATGTAGACATCATAAAACGCCCAAAAAGCCTATTATCTCAAAATCGAAAATTTTCGCGTTCACAATACTTCCCTCACCTATCGGTGTGGGAAGTAAAAGGTATTGCAACGAAAATGCTAGTGGGTTCATTGCCTGTTTCAAATATGTTTAAGTATCAATAAATTGAGTCGCATTGTTAAAGAATTCAGATCATCTCTAGTTTGCAGTTGAGTCTCACTGACCTGCGCTGTAGCAGTATCGATTGTCGATATCGATAAGATACCTGTGACGTCAGCCCTTGTTTTAAGTCACGTGCAAAAATTTGAATATATCCTTATTTTATTTTGCAAATATCTTTTTTTGGCCGTCAGTAAAATCATGTTTTTTGTTTCCTACTGCTTCTTGGTATGGTTTTCTTTACGCTATATATACTCCCGAGACGATTTCACGACCTCTGCAAGTACCCTATTACTCCGCCGTCCATGCACTGATGTCCAAAATTATAGCAGCATTACCTACTACGACCTCACAGGATATCGCTATCCAAATTTGATCACAATCCAAGCAGCGGTAGCGGTTACTGAGATTACTAGGCTAAAAGAACGCCAACAGACAGACCGACGGAAATGAGTGACGTGAATTTTCGTTATGTAGACATCATAAAACGCCAAAAAGCGTATTATTTCAGAATCGAACATTTTTGAGATCACGACACCTTTCTCCTAACGGTAAGGGAAGTAAAACAGTTGTCAAATGTAGTTAATAAACTATTTTATTATTTTTTTCCAATTGATATTCCTATTACCTTTCTGAAAGTTTGCAAATTGAACTATTTTCAATATAGTCGTTTGGTTGTTTCAGCCCCAGACTAAAAAACTGTGTTATATATTGAATATCCGTATATTCAGACAATTAACACATTAATTAATACAGAAAATGCATTTACACGTTCGCATGAATTCCTTCACTGGCATAATAAACATAGCTTCCACTCAGTCAAGAAGAATAACACATAACATAAAAAGTAAAATGGAAAATTTTATGCAGAAAACAATTAGCTGGAATACAATATAAATTGTCAATTCATTATTGTTATAGCCATATGAATTTTACTTGGTAATGAAGCCATCTTTAAATTATGCAAAAGCGATACTGCAAACGGAAACAACTGATAAGTTATCCACAATATATTCAATGAGCATAGCAAAATGCCAATATTCATACATAACGCATAAGATAAATACATACTTATACAACGAACGGGCGGCATAAAAACTTCAAATACATTATGAAATGCATATTATTAACGTCCCTGCAACCTGTTTCTAAGAATTTCTTTACTTTCATTTCCACTTTCCTTTTCACTTATAATACTCACACTCCCATACATCTGCTTGGTTTATTTGGTCTGATCAAAAAATAAATAGGCATAACACTCGAGGCCGTAACCATAGTTGCCATTTGTGTCAGCGTTGCCAACAAACTTTGAGAAAAATTCCTTGAGTGCTCTTTAAAATTTCCCTAGATTAGCATTTTCCCCCTAAATTTAAATTCGCGGGAAACTTAAAATTAGTTGGTAGTTATATTTAATGGAAAAAGTTAGGATAAAAACAAAAATAAACGCGATTATTGGAAAAAGACATTTTATTCTATAAAATAAAAAATACCTAGGTACTTTAACAATCGATATTAAAATAAAAAAATATATAATTGACTGATTCATCATCAGATTCATAACATTTTAGCATTCATTTTACCCAAAAACGAGCTATCAATTTCAACACTGCAAATTAAACATTCTTTTTGTGTGTAATAACCCAACTATTGCATTTGTTTTGAGTTTATTTCGATTCTTAAATTTTTTATATGTTCTATTTCCATAAGTCGGTAGTCTTTTCTGCGGAAATCCAGCTTAGTGAGTTGGAGTACAGATGACGTTGAAATTAAAATTCCGATTCAATCATTTTAAAATAAATTGATTGATTTGAATATTGTGAAATGATTGTTTTATTAAATTGGTAGTTCTACCACTAATTCTAAATTGGGACAAACGCTGCTTTTCAAAATTTTTGTAAATTTCCCTAGAATCCAAGCCAGTTTCCCTATTTCCCTAAGGCTGATCAAATTTCCCCAGAATAGGGAAATTTCCCTAGAGTTGGCAAGGCTGATTTGAGTGTTCCTTAATACTTGAGCGTCCCTCAAGTACTGTTTTGTGTTTCACGGTCGTTCGGTACTAAAGTAACAAAATGTCAACATGACATTTTGTTGCAATCAAGACAACTTTGTAGGTTAATTTTGGAGTAAGGTGTTGTCCGTTTCTGCCACATCCGGAAAGTTGTCGGTCAAAAAATGCGAAAAAACAGCTCAAACCAAAAGCAGATAACCAAAAACATCAAAATGCGTAGGCACAAGCATAAAATATTAGGTTTTCACTGAAACACTGATTTAAGATCAGTTTGATCAGTAGGCCTTTAGGGATCTTGACGTTTGGAAAGAGATCTAGGATCAGTTAAATCTGTACGGAAACTAAATAGTTTACTGATCCTTGAACAACTAATACTGATCGAACTGGATAGAGATCACTGTTTCCGTAAAGGCCTCTAGTCAGCTGTCCAAACATTAGTAAACTATCTAGTTGGATCTTGTTGTGTTTCCGAACAAAATTTAAAACAATTATTTGGTATACCAGTATTTAACACCAACGGAAAATCAGTTCAATCGCATGGATTAAACTAGCTAAACAACTAAAAAGTTGGGTTAAGAATACAAAATCCATATGTTTAAATAAATAAATTAATATAACTCGTACTTGGCGCTGTAATACTTAGAGATGAAATAATAAAGTATCCTTGTTCGATACAGGGTGATTGGCAATTCGATACATTAATTTGAGGAGCTGCTAGCAGTGGTGGTAAGCTTATAAATTGACCATATAATCCCATGTACAATTGAGGTTTTGAATTAAGAAAAAAAGTACTTTTTTGTGATGAATGGAAAGATCATACATACGTTTTATAACAAAAGTGTTTTTGTTTTCTTTTTTTTCGCAATAATTCAAAAGTTATATCAAAATAAAAAAGGGTTTTTGAATCGAGAACCGAAAACACGCCGACGGCTCCCGAACCCGTGTGACGTCACCATGGCGGTAAGGATGCTCCTTTGACCAACCACGTCCTACTCCGATACTAGACTCTAGATTCCCAGCCAATCGCGAAAATACGTACTGCTAAACTGGTAACTAGTGTATATTTGTTGCAACACAATCGATGAATGAAGTTGCAGCTCGAGACGAAATCTACGATCGAAATAAATATGTTTTTGAATATTTGAAGATGAAGTCAGATTACAGATTCCAGTAAGTAAGTACCTAATCAAATATGTTTCGTTAAAAAGATGGTTAGAGAGTCCGCTAGTAGATCTCAGGGTCTTTGGATCGAAACCCAGGCCTTCCAACTTTTTTTTAATTTTTTTTTTATCAAAATTATTGATGTGCTTTTTGCACTTGTTACGCACATTTTTTCTACGATCAACATAATTATGTGTTTGAATCTAATTTTGTTAGACATATTACTGCACTGCACTGTAATGTATCAAACACTTCGTGAGATAGTCTCAACATCAGCATGAGTGTTGAAAAGTGAATTCACGACTTTACAAAAAAATTAATTCATTTTAAAAAGTCATCAAATAATTTACTGTGCACTTCGTAATAAAAAGATGCCCAACTTGCTATTTATTTATTGGTACCATAAACTTGTAAATGAGGTAAATACAGGCAATAAAATTGCATTTGAGCTCTAAAGGCATAATGGATCTCCGAGAGAACAAAGTTTCAACAGAGCGTTTGGCAAAAACTTTTCTTCGGATTTCTAATTTTTGTTATGGATACTTGAATAATGCGCTATTAAATCGTGATTGGTCATAAAAAGTGATCGGTTAACCAAAACTTCGGTATAAGGTTTCAAAACTGTATTATTTTTGAAGAAATCCTCAAGTTGTAATTTAAAATGGATTCGTCTTGAAAATTGGCTAAACAGGCAAGCAGAACATGAAGACCACGTTATAAAGTATCTTGTATCCTTAGATTTTCAGTTATGGATCGACTCATCCGTCCAAAGCATCCTACTTAAAAAAGTTGCATCTTCAGCGTCCACATGAAGCATAAATCGACAAAAATCATTTCTTCTGACAGGGTCGCCTTCTTGCAGAACGTGTACTAGCCTGTAATGGTACGGATACAGATCAGTCACACCTTCCACTGCGAAATACCGTATTGAGGCGATTTGCAACGGTGTAGGTGGATGATGTAGGCTGTTGTTCAAAATTTCGAAGAATTTGGTCCTCATCCTCAGGATTATTCAGACGAGGCCTACCGGCATCGCTGCGGCATCGTTGAAAGGTCCCATAAAAAACCATTCCGTTGGGTCGATTGCGATTAGTGTATCGCCGTCTGAATTCCGCGCCGAACTTCCATTGCATAAACCGTAGATGAAAACAAACAACCATTATTGGTAGATCGATCATCCTGTCACAGCCCACTGGATCTTAACTTGCGCAGGCGTGCGTTCATTATTGTCGATGTACATCACAAAACCTACAGTTTCAGCTTTAGCGTACGTGCGTTCACGCTGTTCATGATCCATAATATGCTCACTAGAGATATCATGCTTAATTTTAGACCTACTTCGTTCTGGATGATTTATCACCTCCCATTTGTACATGTGAAAATCTACGGATACAAGATACTTAAATTTCAGGTTTTGCTTGATTACCTGGCGACTTTTCAAGCCGAATCCATTTTAAATTACAACTTGAATTTTTCTTTTAAAATTATACAATTTTAAGACCCTATACAGAAGTTTTGGTTAGCCGATCACTTTTTACGACTAATCATGTTGTAATGGCATATTATTCAAGTAACAATCCGATGGCAAGTTTATGCCAAACGCTCTATTGAAACATTGTACTCTCGGAGATCCATTATGTTTTTAGAGCTTAAGTGCAATCTTATTTCCTGTGTTTACCACATTTACAACAAGTTGATGGTTCCAATGGATAACTAGAAAAACGGGTATGTTTTTACCGCACAGTGCACGGTTAATTATTTGTCCAAATTTTTAAGATAAACGTCTGTTGAATTGACAGGGTTGACAGCATCACATGCTAATGTTGAGACTATCTGGTGTTTGATACACAAAGTGATCACTTTCTTTTGTCGATAATGACGTAATAGCATATTTTCTAAGGACTAATACCAAAAATTCCAAAATCCGACAATAAAATTTTATTTTACTAGGGTTCTCGCCTGGAGGCCTGCATTCAGTTCACCTCGGTAACTACTATTATATATTATTAGCTTACAGCTTCTACTATCACCTTACGAATTTAATGTATCGAATTATCAATCACCCTGTATATATTAGTCAATGTGCATGATGGTAGCACGTCTACTAATAAGACTAAAATTTCGAAAAATTCTACTCACGTATCATTGTACCGCCTATTCTTGGGGCTGAGGTTGGTATTGAAGTGATCGCTCTTCAGCATGATAGAGTCTCGGCCGGTGTGCGTGGGGGAAATGGTCATTTTGACCCTGTAGGAGACTGAAAGCACCAAGGTGCCGACTGGGGTGCAGATTTGTCCAACGCGGACGTACTTGTATCCCTCGCCGAGACAGTGCAGCTGGGGCTCATCCATGTACACGCGGTAGCAGATTACAAACGTGTCCTCACCCTGAAAAACCCAATAAAATATAATACTCGTGAAATCCGAACACCTAGAAAAGGAATATTTGCATTAAAACTTATGTGCAGAGTTCTCTAGTACACGCCTAACACTAGGAGACGACGGTCCCACGCAGTTAACTCCCTTTGAACGGGGTTGGATTGTAGACCAACGAGAACCTGGTGCTTCTTTCAGAGCAGTTGTCGTAGCCATGGGACGTTGTGTGGCTACAGTTGCAGCAACACGGCGCACATGGATCGAAGAAGGGCGAATGCAGCGACCTAGAGGGTTTGGAGCACGTAGGAGAACTACAGACCAGCAAGATCATCATCTACGACTACTGGCCCTTCGAGACAAAATGCGATCCACTTGAGCTGTTGCTGACATTTCGAATCCAAAGGGTGTATCACAGATGGCGTGATATGGCCTTAAGGTCATATCGTCCGCATCTACGACTTTCTCCATCGCGTGCATGTTTTGTCTGGGGGCACACGAGGAACGGCAATGATACGTTATGCGTCGACGGACGGGGTGAACGACGTGATCTTCTGTTGAGCGCTATATCCTATTGGTTTGATGGTTTGTGGTCGAACGTTATGTGAAAGATGTGCTAAAGCTAGTTGCCATTCCGTATGTCCGAGGCCTCGAAGAGGGGTTCTTCCAGCAATATAATGCGCGTCCTCATATACTGCAAGGGTGTTGATGAGGTTCCTACAGGAAGCTGAAGTCTGGGTGCTCCCCTGCCTCTACGACCAGCCGATTTATTGCCAATTGGAAACGTATGGGATTGGACGAATCGCTACATTCGCATTATTCGGTTCTCCGATCACACTGGACGAATTGGATCAAGCCGTAAGGGCGGCTTGGGAGGCTGTACCTCTAGAGAGACAACCAGATTACGAGCATGCCGCGTAGGCTAGAGGAGTGTTTCCGTCAATATGGAGGGCCCACCCATTACTGACCTGTTTTTTTAATAGGTTCGTTTGTTTATTATTGTCTTAAGTCCTGCCACATTTTATGAATTGCAGAACAGCATGGAGTCTACTAAGAAATCTAGGGGAAGCGTGGCCTACCAACTGTCACACCCAATCTGTGTCACCTGACCAACTGCTGACCAAGTCGCGTCCCACATTGTCAAAACATCAAATTCTCCCTGCGATAAAGAATTCACAAAGGGAATAAAAGAAGAGCTCGACATACCAAGAGAATGAGCACATCGCCGACTGAATACTCCAGACCTTTCTCATCAACTGAAGTAGCCACCGCCATCAAATGCATGAAGGCGGGGAAGCCCCAGGTTTTGATGGAATTTATCTAGAAGTCATAATTCACTGTGGACCACGCACCAGAGAGTGGTTTTGGGCATTCTTTACAGATATTTTAAAGACTGGTAAACTATCTGCAAAATTCAAAAAATCGGAAGACAATTGGCCTGAAACCAGGAAAAAACTGCGAGCTGTGGAGAACTATTTATAGCCCCATCCCGCTACTCAACATCTGTCTCAAACTCCTCTTGCGATTAGCCTTGATGATACTAGGTCCCAGGTTTGATAGAACAACATATACCAGTTGAGCAGGCGGGTTTCAGACTGAATCGTAGTTGCTGTGATGAGGTACTTAGCGTAACATCTTTTATTGAAGGTGGATACCAACGTTGCCTTAAGACCGGCATAGACCTGACCGCAGCCCATGAGAGAGAAGGGCTCTTATTATACAAGCTGTACCGTATCATACCCTGAAAAACAGTAGGCACACTAGTAAACAAAATACTTTCAGCCAGATCATTCCAGACTGTCATGAGCTCCGATACAAGCAAAGTGAGACATTTAAATGGGACTACCCCAAACCTCCGTTCTATCGCCCGTCTCGTTCAAAATGATATACCTCTGACCTTTCTTAGTTATCCTCCCGGAAATTCACATATTTGTGCAGAAGTCCTGGCTCTAGCTTACAGAAATACCAACTTTGACATTCTAGAGTCCATACTAACTGCCGATCTTTCAATCCCGGGATCATACTTCAACAGGTGTAAGCAGAAGCCAAGTATGAGCAAAACAATAACATCGTGTTTTCACCTTAACAATAAAATGGCAAAAAGGGAGCTAAATATTTACCTTATGCTGCCCTATAAACCCACACCCAAATATCTAGGTGTCACACTAAATAGGATACTGTCGTTTAAAAAAATATATTCAGTCCATCGCCGCCAAAGTAAACAGCAGAAATAACATCCTGCGAAAATTATGTGGAACCTCTTGGGGCTCCTCCGCTTCTACGCTCCGAACCTCGGCCCTGAGCCTCCGTTTCTCTGCGGCTTAATTTTGTTACAATTAAACTCTTCTATGAGAACAATTACAGATTTCATCAAATCAACCCAAACTTACTGGCTACCAACACTCAGCCAAATAGCTCCACCACCCATCCGTCGAGAAAATGCTCTTCTGAAAGAATATAACAAAATCAAAACAAATCCCTCACTACCAATCCACGAAGGTATACCTGATATGTCCTTACGCAGATTACGGCCCAGAACACCAATGACAACACATTTTCAACTTGAGTCTGATGGTTTTAACCCTGCAATTAAATGAGCATAAATTTGAGCGACCCATAAACCAGAAGCAGTGAACAGTAATTTAACTGTTGGTCAAGAGCTCCCTGGTTTTGAGCTTCACCGAAAGAAATGGTTGACCCTAAACAGATTTCGCACGTCGCATGGAGTGTGCGCTGATTCATTGTTTAAATGGAACAAGCGCGAGTCTGTCAGACATATAGTGCAAGAATGAGGCCTTAGAGCATATCCAGGCAACAATAAGGACTTCCTCCAAGTCAAGCTATCAGCCGTAGAATGGATTTCCAGGCTCGAAACTAATTTATAGCCTAGTCACTATTTAGATCGCATTTTTTTATTTTGTGTTGTTTGTCTTAACTGTTTAAAACTTTTATGACTTTTTTTCTGTGTACTATACCTATTCGCTAAATAAAAAATAAATCATGAACAGCATCCTTCTTTTTGTTTCGGGTTTCACTTGCGAGTAGTATAATTCAGCTATATTTGCACTTGACTAGTGTTGATATAATTTCAGTAAGTGCATAAAGTATCTTTGGCCACAAAAAAACAAAAGGTCGATACGTCATTTATGACTTAACATGCACCAGGGATCTACAGTAAACAGTTGTATAAGGACTGAAGAAAAATATAGTTAATCAAGAGTTTTAATGGAAATTAGTCGGCATTAATAGAGAACAATTAGTAGGAATTACTAAGGTATTAGAGTAGTAGTAGTGGGAAATTACCTGTTTCCTGGACAATTTGTAGGCGGGCAAGACCCTGGTGACGGATACTAGCGACTTGAGCAGTATACCCATCCGGTTGTAGATGGTGTGTATGATCCTGGGCGTAGAGTCGCACTGCTCAGGCAGCATGCCCAGACACCAGGACTCCAACACCATGTGGTCGCCTTCGGCGGTACGCAGACTGATCTCGACGCAGAGGGGCAGGCATGAGGAGAGCACCTCGCCGTTCAGGACGCGTTTCGCCTCGGCCAGCACGTCTGGCAGATCGCTTATGTTCAAGTTGAACTAGAACAAAAAAGGAAATCAATTAATAAATAATAACGCAAGAGCCTTCACTGTTGGCTTCCAATTAACAGTGTTGTTCCTAGATCGGCGCCGGGAAACGGTAACAAAGCCTACACAGAATACGAGGCTAATGGCCAGAGCAGTCGATGCCGCTGACACAGAAGTAAAAAAAATAACGCAATTTATTCTCATCCAATTCAGAATATGGTTGTTTTTCATGGGTTTCGGTCAATGATTGAAACTATAATTTTTCTTGAAATCAACATACCTGAAGATGGTTTAGATTAAAATAAACCGAAACGTGGTAGTGAAGAAAAATTATAGTTTCAATCATTGACCGAAACCCATGAAAAACAATCATAATCTATAGTCGCGGTCACTAGAAAAATAAGCATCAAATTCAGAATATTATGGTAAGCGAATTATGATTTTTTTTGTGTTATACTTTTTAGACAGCTGATATGACTTGATGCAATTCATAAAGGGCCCCACAGACATCGTTCTTTTTCATCAGGTTTGCACGACGGACGTGCCAACCGATGTCGGTTGAACCGATGGAACGATACCTCCACACACTGTTCGGTTTTCTTTCAGTTTCTCGCAAATTTTTGGTCCGTTAACATGGATAATACTTTAGCATTGGCGGCGGCTTTAATTCAAGTGAAATACAGCAAGAAAAAACATTTCAAATGGGTGAAACAGTGGCTTTTAAAAAGAGGCCAATTCTCCCATATAAATCTATTAGAAGAATTGTGTCTGGAACCAGGGGATTGGTACAATTATTTGAGGATGGATGAAGAAACATACATAGAATTACTTAATTCAGTAGCACCTCTAATAAAAAAACAGGATACTTGGATGAGACAAAGTATTTTCCCTCATGAACGTCTGACAGCACATTTTTGATAGATGTCGCTAACCCTAGATACGCTTACTCGAAGCGAAGGCAACCAGAACGACACTGCAAAATCCTGTCGTGATTGCACGATGAACGGCCACACATGTACCGAGTTGCACGATGGCGTTCGAAACCGACGAGTAAAATCAAGCTCGGACAGATTTTTTGGAACGACGGTCAACACGACGGTTTTTCGGCACACACGGACCGAAATGAGTGTGATCGGTTGGCATGAAAAAGAATGAGATCTATGGGGCTCTTAAAAGGGCTGATACACGTACGAGCAAGTACGCGTACTTATGGCTCGACGACCTTTTTCGCCTGTGTGTCACCGTAAGTACGCGTACTTTAAAACCGTCGCCGTCACTAAACCGCCGGCGAGCCAACTGGTTTGAAATGTTGCTCGTAGCTTGTCTCAGCTCGTACTGCGAGCTGCGAGTCACCACTTTGTTTTGGCAGGCCATCGATGCGCAACGCTTGTTGTGTTTGGCGTTTGTTAAAAGTTTTGTTTATTTGGGAAATTTATCAAAATGAGTGATTTCAGCTTCACGTGTGTCACCGCGTCGAGCCGAGTAAGTTCGCGAACTTAAAAACCGCGTACTTAAAGTTCGTACGTGTATCACCCCTTTAAGATTTCAAAAGTCGTCGAGCTCCAAAATATTTTTTTTACAAAATACTGACAGCACGTCTGGCGGATCGCTTATGTTCAAGTTGAACTAGAATAAAGAAGGAAATAAATTACTAAATAATAACGCGAGAGCCTTCACGGTTGGCTTCTAATTAACAGTGCTGTTCTAAGAGTGGCGCCGGGAAACAGTAACAAAGCCTACACAGAACACAAAGCTAACGACCAGAGCAGTCGATGCCGATGACACAGAAGTAAAAAAAATAACGCAATTCGAAAAACTTTTTTTTCTAACGTTAATTTATTCGGGTCATTCTCACCAAATTCAGGATATTATGGTAATGGCATTATATTTTTTTGTGTTATACTTTTTAGACAGCTGATTTGAATTGATGCAATTCATAAGATTTCAAAAGTCGTCAGCTCCAAAATAATGTTTTTACAAAATACTGACATTTTTAGAAAAACTTTGTCCATATTTGACCATTTTTTTGTTTTGTTTATAATTTTCTGTCTGATTTAATCTGTGATTTGCCCATCGTATCTGCGGGAAATAGTTTTTTATAATAGCATCATTAAAAAATGTTGTACTATAAAAAGTATCCACTCCCTTAAGTAGTCTCCCCTCTGCTACCTTGAAAGTTACTGGAGGATAGGCTATAACGGAGAGGATAATGTTTTCCTTCGAGGACAATTTATTTTAACTGAACCAAAACATTTCACCTACTAACTTCAAATACGTTGTCAGACTGTCTCGATTATCCTTTATAAATCACAAATTGTTCGTGATTATTTTGATTGGACCAATTACACAAATTAACGGAAGAGAGTAGTATGCTTTACAGATAAAGTATTGCTTACATTTTCTAGGTGAATTTGCAATAATTGTCGTCCAAACACACGAAAGTCGCAAGAAATTATCCACATGGACGGCGTCTTAACTTTATTATTGCTCCGCCAGTTGGCGCTGCGGTTATAAGCGAATTTTGTGAATTTATTGATGCGTTAGCGGAAGGGATATTGGAACGAAAGACAATTGACATTGAGAAAACCTAATGTTATCAATAATATAGCCAACCTTAAGCGACACACAGACGCTCCGGAAATCCTTAGAGGAAAAACTGCACAGTCCTGGCCTGAAGGCCCTTGCACTTTGGCCTGAATACACCCTCCGTCACAGACGCTCAGGAAACCTTTCAGTTCAGTTCTAGCAAGCATGGCAGCAAAAGACGGCCTGCGCAGGCGATGAATGGTTTTTTTCACTCAGAGTTTTTCAATTCCACATCTGGCAGCCTGTACAGTCCAACGAACCTCCACATACGCTCTGATAATCCTTGAGGCCAGGACTATGCAGTTATTCCTCTGAGGATTTCCGGAGCATCTGTGAGCCGCTTTAGACAATAACAACTGGAAAATTTGTACTCTCGGAGATCCATTATGCTTTTAGAGCTTATTTAGAGCTTAAATGCCATCTTATTTCCTGTGTTTACCACATATTAACAACAAGTGCACGGTTAATTATTGGGAAACATTTTAAGATAAGTTCATTTTTCTTTTCGTTTCGTGAATTCACTTTTCAACACATTCTGATGTTGAGACTATCTCGCGAGTGTTTGATACATGATCATTTTCTTTTAGTCCTTAGTCCAAAATCCGACAATAAAATTTTGTTTTATCATGGTTTTCGTTTGGAGGTTTGCCTCTAAAATTGAATTTATCTCGAAAATTATTAGAAATTGGACATGGTCAATTTATTAGTTCACCACATCTACTATCGCCCCTCCCCCTTCAAATAATGTATCGATTTACCAATCACTACTCTGTATAATGTCTAAAAAACAACTACTTAAAATGAGAAGTGGTGTGTCACAACGTAATAAAAGTTTGCTTCAGCTTTTCTTTGATAAATTTAACATTATTCGTGTTTGCAACATCTAGCAAATTATTAAAAACTTATAGTATTAAATTTTCTAGTTTCTACAAACATCGTATTTCATGAAAGGAAAATGTGATTGATTACGTGAAAGGTTGAGGTTTTGGTTTCGGTTGAAACTGTGACAGTCAAAGTCAAAATTCGGTTGCGGTCTCTGACGGACACTCTAGTTTTTTGATGTTCAATGATATCTACTTAATTAAATCTATATAACCATATACATCCTCGACATGTTTGAAGAAACAAACTAATATAACTATTACTTGGTGCTGTCCTACTCAGAAATGTAAATGTTCCATTCTATATACTAATTCAACTATTGTGACGTTGCTATTGTATCTTATCTATTAACCGCCCACTTTAGGGTGCTTAACATTATAAGAAACCCTGCCTCTAATCTGATTTATTTATGAACCACCAACGTCTATCCAGATGGATGAATGAATGGGTTTCGTCGCTGTAATTTTATGTAAACTCGCCCACATCCTGTACGCTGGATACCATACGGGGTGACAACAAAGAATTCGAAGTTGAACAACAAAGTAAATTCATATCGATTATTATTATGAAAATTATAATCAGAGTTGAGCCAACAATGGCTATAAACTCAGAACTAAAGAACAAAAAGTAAGAGTACGGTGTACAGCAATGGAAAATAAAAAAACTTAGGAGGAAATTATAATCAGAGTTGAGCCAACTATGGCTATAAACTCAGAACCAAAGAAAAAAAGTAAGAGTACGGTGTACAGCAATGGAAAATAAAAAAAATTTAGGAGGTAAGGGTCTTATCTAAACAGTTCACACTCGCTGAGTCACTACAAAGTCCGGCAAACTGTTCCAGATGTCGAAGATTCTGTTCGTCAGAAAATGCTGTCGCATTTGTGGTTGTGGTTGTCCTGAGGCTTCTTTTTGTAGTTCAAACTGCCAGTTATAAATTACACCTGACAGTTTGAAACTACGTGATGAGTTGGAAAATTAACTTGACCTTTTTGAATTATCACTTGAACCTTTAGAAACTACAGCTGGAGTATGTGTAGATGCTTGTGAAATGGATAATTTGATATAAAGTGGAAATACAGGATGAAGACCGTCAGTACCTTTACATTCTGTGTGAATATTTGTATATAAACGTCCATAGCAAATATGTATGTATTTTTTTATTATGTTATTGGCTCTGATCTGAGATCAACTTGTGGATGAGACATCTATTTTTTAATGACTATGAAGAAAATCATATTGTTCTACTTTACTTATAGTTGAAAATGTATGTATTTATAATCAATTTCTGACCGATTGAGATGGGATACTGGGGTTCTATTTTTATGACTATTACAAACTATCGCAATTGATATTTATAATTATACATTTATTTACACCTTAAGTTTGTTAAATAATTAAGTTGGTTTTCTGCTATGATTTTGGTACATAAATTCAGAAATCGTTTTGACAAATGCATCAACCAGTGTCGACGTGTTGTTATCAAGAATGATAAAATACAACTGGATAATAGTTACCTATATCCCTCAATATCCAATAGAATCCTTTCGTCAGATAACATCCAATAGAAAGTGTTTATTGTATTATAATTTATTTGTACTATACAAGACAAATACTGCCACCTCGAAGTCTACGTCTTGCATCAGGTGTTGGCATTGACATGTTGAAAATATACATTGAAATTTAGCTAACCTTACTTCACTGCTGCTTCTCTTTGGACTGCTATCTTTGTCCTAGAATTCGTATCAGTTTCAATAATAATTAATAACTATGGGTGGTCATGTTTTGAGATGCACGGTATGCATTTTTTTGTATAATAACTGGGATCACAAGCCTCATAAATGCCTGTAACCAACAATGCTTAAGTGTTTGTCGACTTGTGTTATAGTCAACAGCAGTTATCTCACGAGAAAAATTATATAACATCCAAATGAAAAGTGTGACTCAAGTACATTTTTTTCATAAGAGCGCCACTGGAAGAAATTGAAGGAAATGTAAACGAAAAAATATCTTAGATGCATCGGAGTTCCACAAAGATATGAATGGTATAATAGTAGTAAAAAATGGATCTTTCCGAAAACTTCACCAACCTCATCTTAAAAGTTAAAAGGTTAAGAGGTCGAGAACATACCTTCATACAGGGTGGCCAATCGGGTGACGTTATTTTTTTTAGATAGGCCGTACACCCCCATGTATGTGTAGCGATTATTGATAGTTTTATAGTTACGATCTTTTTTTTTTGAAAACTTAGAGATGCCCCCATAAGTGCTATTTTTTCTTTATTATTTAGAAAGTCTAATGTCTTGCAAACTTTTTAAGATTAATTTGGAGCTGCAAAACCAATTTTATTTTGAAAGTTTTGGTCTCCTGGCTAAAAATAGTGATTTCAAACTTTGGGCCCAAATGTACTCAATTATTGTTCGGATGCACAGGTTGTCTTTATTGGATATTAAAATAGGCTTAATAGTAAGTCTAATTACAGAAAAAATAAAAGCCAAAAAGCATTTTTGTTTTTTTTAGCGACTTCTATCCAAAAAAAATCATATCTCGAAAACTATCAATAATCGCTACACTTACACGGGTTGTTTTGGATAGATCTCGGTACAGACTATTTAAAAAAAATAAATAAATTCACCCGATTGGCCACCCTCTATACGTATGACATTTTTTTATTAAAATGAGCCAAATATTAGCATGGCATTCAGGACCTTGAGCTTAAGCACAGAATTTGTATTTCTACCCTGGTACATAGCAATTAATGAATAAACAGATCACACATCACAGTCCGCCCATACAAGCGGAAATGTGGGACACACTGCGGGGAGATTGAAACATATTGAGCAACACAAAGTAATATCTCATTCTTTGAACTGTTAATGAATTGTTGAAAAAAGTTGATAACCATGTGTGTTTGCGATACAGATAAAATTCTCGAAAAACGAGATCGATGTTGGTGCCAGTAAGTTTTTTTTTACTTCACAGGTTATCACTACAGAGGGGATTGCCCTCTGAAGAATTTCGGATTGTATTAGTCACGGTTGACACACATGTATTTCAAATGGTAGACATATGATATCTCAAGAATGCCGCCGTGAACGGATAGTGAGTAAAGAAATGACGCCAAGTGGCTTAACTCAGTATTCCCACACGTTCTCGGTAATAATAAATATTTTTTAGTTAACAAATAAATTCCCCACGCTCTCCACCATTCCAATTTCCCTACCATCCTTGAAGACACTATGGCCCGATTTTATCAACACGCGCATTTTAGCAAAGGCTGTGACCAATCAGAGCAGCCCATTCAAGAACATGCATCTGTCAAAGTTCTCTCAAAATTGTTGATTTCTGTTGGAATTTACTTCAAAAAGGTAAAAAAATGTGGCTGTGATTGATACGACCTTTATGATTGTGCCACCAACCTATCGCAGTTCGCAATTAGTAATTATGCAATGATTATAAGGTAAGAATGGAAAATCTGGCATTAATTTGCAAACCAATCGCTTTGTTCTGATTTTCTGCTATGACTTTGATACATTAATTTTAAAATATTTTTGACAAAAGTGTCATCCAGCTTTACCTTTTGTTTCCAATATTGATAAAATACTATTGGATAATACTTATTAACTATAGACTTCAATGCCCAATAGAGAGTAATTGTTAAACAACAACCAATAGAATCTGTTCGTTGGACTGTTCGTCTGAATATGCATATTGATAAAGTCGGCCCTAATAAATGTAATAAATAATTGAGTGTCATACGATGCCTTGATGTACGATAAGACCTCTTAATTCGAGGAGCATCACAGAAATTATAAACGCGTAAGTACAGGTATTTACGCAGCACTGATTTCATAAATTTGTATAGGGCAGCATTATTTTCAAAGATATATGTATGGAAAGGATGACCAGATACCAGTAAAACAAGCTAATAGTTTCCAAGGTACAGGTGCTATTAAAAAAGACACATATAATATGTGCATCTTCAATGGGAATATTGGGATATTTGTGTAAAGGGTAGATTTCCAGCAAATGTCCTTATGGATGCAAAAATCGCCCACCTCTTTCCAGAAAAAAAAAATTAAAATAATCAGGAACAGGAAGTTTGTGCGATTTCGAGGATTTGCTTTTTTCTAATAACGCCACCACCAATTCAAATACTTTTAAGAACGCAGCTTAAACTCTACAATCCCAAATTATATGACCACAAATTTCATCAAAATCGGCGTAGCGATTACTGAGATTACGCTGTTAAAAGTACAGACATACTATATATACTGAAATAAAGTCAGACAGAAAGATAGAGACTGAAAGCCAGATAAAGAAACACTGACAGACATCATCATCATAGTCACAATGTCTTAACAGATATGTTGTGAACTTGCAAAATGCATTTACTCATTTTACGAGTTTCTCTTGGGATATCTTTAAGATCTTTAATGCAGTAGTTTCCCATTTGCTTTCTGCATCCTCATGCCGTTGACCAGATGGTATCTACTGGTTCATCCGCCTTTAGGGGCAATTTCTCACCCCAAGGACAAGAAGGTGTCCTGACTCTTCTCAACTCGTCCACCCAAAGCTGTTGGTTGAGAAGAGGTTATTGTTTATACCGACAGTAGTTCGGTTCCTTTTAGTCGCCCTTTACGACACGCAGACATACCGACTGGCAAAAATGAATGACATTAGTGTCCGACCGAACATTCGGTATCCGTTTCGGCCTAATTTCGACAAAAAAACAAGTTTCGGTTTAGTTTCGGCAAAGATTACAGGTTTCGGTTTCGCCTGCCATCCAGCCGAAACTACGGCCGAAACCGAAACTAAATTCGATTGATTGACGAAATGTCATTTTGCTATGTACATGATGGTGATATCTTCCAACAATTAAGAAGCCTACTTATCGGAGCCAAGATTGCAAAGAAACGCAGATATTTATTCTTACTGGAATTCGAGTCCATTTATGTTTTTGAGAAAGGTTCACCTAAAATTCATGTGCTGCTAGTCAAATTTATTCAGACAAAAGAAGCAATTTGTTGAGCAAAAAGGTTGATAAATTCATGTTTCTCGCTTACAATATTAGATTGTTCAATTGTGAATACTGATAATCAACAGTTCATTAAAATTTTATTAATAATTGTAGCTCAATGAGGCTGGTAACAGTTTCTTAAATTCAAAAATATTTAGTTGTACTTCTGAAATTTAATTTCAAGGCAGCTAATTGATAAGAGTGATATAGAATGACCAAAGTTTAGAAAGTCATTTTGCACCCCCCAATTGTACCTTTTATTTATGTTGTTATTCCTAAATAATATTAAAAAGAAATACTAGATACTTGGTTCAGATTCAGAATAACTTTATTTCAAAAAGTACAAATAATTTATTTGGAAAAAGGTGTCATAATACTGATGATACGTTATTCATTTTTCCCACGAAAAAAATTATGATATTGATGTTTCGGTTTCGGCCGAAGCTGAGACGGGGGCTGAAATTCGGTGACATACATTTTCGTGATGTATATAGGCATCTATCTACGTTCAAAAAACATATTTCAAAGTAGATCATTTTCGCGATTACAAACTTTCACCTACAGAGTGGTAAGTAAAATGGTAAGGAATAGAATATATCGTGATAATACATAAACATGTATGCCATTACAGCCACAAAAACACATAGTTATTTATGTATTAAGGGCGTAAGTAGGCTTTTATGGTCCGAAGCTTTGTTTCAAGCCTAAGGCGTTAGCCGAAGCCTTATTTCATGGCTGTAGGGTCATAAAAGCAAATTACGCCAGCCGCACATACATTATGCACGGATGACATTTTTTCATTTTTTATAAGTAAATACATTACTTAGTATCGACTTCCCGCCAGCACAGTGTAAAATAAAAGGTGCAATCGAATGAAGATTTGTGGATACCCCTAATTTTGGGAATTTTTTCAATAAAAGCAGTAACGAGAGAGCGGATAGCTAGCTAGGATAGGGGCTGGCAGCCCCTGCATCGGCACAGGAGCGAGGCTTGGCAGGTGCCAGGTAAATATTGCCCTGGACGACTGGGCCAACAAGGAACTGGCGAAAGCTGATTAGAGAGAGACCCCTTTAGGCAAGCTAAAAAATTCATGGCAGGCCCTGATAACAGCCGAAAGCTATGGCTTAACCTTCTGGTGGGGGTTCTCACTGGCCATTGCCGGCTGAATAGACATTTGTCACTCATGAGAGTGGCAGGGGTCCCCATCTTCAGATAGTGGGACGAGGACGAGACAGCGTTCCACTTCCTGAACATTTGTGCTGTGTATCTCAACCTCAGGGTGCATATATTCAGCAAGAAGGAGTTCGGGGAATAGTCACTATATTCAGCGCGACATACGGACGTTCGTCAAGAGGTCTGGCAGGTTTGACAAAGAGCTTTTTGGGACGTAGGATTTTTGTATTTCCAGTGTTAGTTCAGCGAGATTGGCAAAAAGAGCCAAAGGTAGCCTACTTGCCTGCATTGACTCCCCATCACTACTACTAGTAGTCACATAAAAATAGCGAACAATTTTCGTCCAAGAAGACATTTCATGTAACGAACACATAAATACCTACAGACTTCGTTGTCGAGGACGGGGAGGGGCAATTGCCCCAGCGCTTCCTTCCTGAATCGGCGCTGATATCGAGATAAAAAGGGTAGGACGTTTTGAAGTGAGAAACTATTACTTCCTGTACAATCGACATTGAGAACATTCGCATAATGTAGAATGCAAAAGAGTTCCTTAGAAATGACCCTGAGGATAAAAATAATATTCCACAGGTCAAGATTTCAAGATCGTGTGACGTACACGCTGCGCTGGTGGAATATTTTC
The DNA here is from genome assembly GCA_951848785.1 of Callosobruchus maculatus. Classification (NCBI taxonomy): domain Eukaryota; kingdom Metazoa; phylum Arthropoda; class Insecta; order Coleoptera; family Chrysomelidae; genus Callosobruchus; species Callosobruchus maculatus. The sequence continues at coordinate 4,677,347 of CATOUR010000026.1, read as the reverse complement.
GTGCATAATATAGTGATGTGTTGTCGAGTTCAGACTCTATTTCTGCTTTCGACCCGCCTGCTCGAATATTAAGTTATTTTCATCAGAGTAAGCTGGATTCAACGAATTCGGACGGGTTAGAGGAAGTAAATAAAGATTTTGTTAGTTTGAACCATCCTGCTTGACGGTAGTGGATGGTGGCATAGGATGCTGCCAGATCTGCTCTGGGTAAAGCGTCGATGACACGGGGCTAGTTTACGAGCTGCTAGTTGGCGAGTTTAAAAGCTAGCGAGGAGCGAGTGTCGATGACACAAAGAACTTTCCACTAGCTCAGCCGATGACACGAAGGCTAGTTTACAAGCTGCTAGCAAACTCGCTGGCTTGCAGCTCGTAAACTAGCCCCGTGTCATCGACGCTTAAGGTCGTTGTATTTTCCTTATGCAGGATGTTCATCTGAAAACCACGGATTTATCGAAAACCGCTTACTAGAAAAAAACCCGAGACACGTCAAAAGATTTGTCAAGGGGGAAAACTTTTCAACCAAAAACTACTTCCCTCCTACCCTCCGCCCCCAGTGTCATCCCTAAAAACTTTAAATCGACTAATAGCTTATTTCAAAGGCATGTCGATGTCCTTTATTTTGACGTTCGATTTTTATTAGAATTAGAAAAATCTTTATGTACCTCAATTTGTTGAGATAAAAAACAAAAACACGTAGAAATTAGATAATTTTTGTTTTCAATTAAAAAAAAAAACATTGTCAGCTGGGAACTGTTTTGTCACGATTTTTGACAAATAGCGTCGTTGTGGTAACTGCTAGCGAAAAAAAATTGCAATGAGATGTAGAGACAACAAAATTCTTAACGATTTTTGCCTTTACTTTTTTCGTGTGCGGCCAACAGTTTCCATTCTACAGTGGCCCAAAGGTATGAGGTGGTTTGTGATTTTTGCTAAAACCAGAATTTTATCCCGTATTAAGGGTCTAGGGTATAGCGCGCGAGTCTGAGAATCCAAACGAAAACACGTGTTAGCGGGGAGGCGTGGCCGCCTGTTCCCTTTCTCCAGTGTGTCTGTGTCTAAGATGGGGATGATTCAAAAAGCAAATTGAAGAAGAAAGCTTGCGCTTTGCGCTTTGTCACTGTGGTGACCTTTTTTTTGATATCGTGTTTGGTTGTTAAATTACAGACATTTGAAGAATGTATGATTTTGCATTGCATTTTTTGTACACTAAAAAACAATTTTGAAAAAATTGCTCTTAGACGTCACTGATTAAGGTCTTAACTATCACCTTCTGAAATACTGTGTATGTAGTTTGAAAAACAAGTGAGTTCTGTTCGAAATGGGAATCCGTGTTTTACATGGCAAATACATATGTATGTACCCAGGCCCTTTAAATCGAAGAACGCTATCAAACAGTTCTGTAACGCTTTTTCTCCTAAGATAATAACCTTTCTCATATCTCTATTGTCTGCAGCTGCCTAAATAACACATTTTGGGCTTAAAAAAGTACGACATTTAGGAAAACATCGCTACCTACTACCGATATTAGCCCACTAAAGTCTTTTGGGTGCAAAAGGTAGGGAAAAAATGAAATTTAGTGGGATGATACACATTGGTCCCCTGAACGTACGCCTAAGTTTAGGCAGCTGCAGAAAATAAATAAATAAATGAGAAGATATCATTCTTTTAGGGAAACAAAAATGTTGCGCGACTTTTTGATAAAGTTCCGCGATGAAATTTTTATCTTACTGAAAATCACAAACCAACCCCTAACTTTGGCGAACTGTAGGACGGAAATTATTGGTCGCACACAAAAAATTACCAAAATTATGCAGGCTTTTGTTCTCTTTATTAATCATTTGAAGCTTTTTTCGAGGTGACTTACCAAAACGACGCTATTTTTCGAAAATCGTCTCGAAGCAGTTTTCAGTCCTCGAGCGGACACCCCCCGTGGTCGCAAATATAGGTGTAGGCTCAGGGGACCAATGTCTACCATCACACCAAATTCCATTTCTTTCCAACCTTTTGCTACCAAAAAAACCCCTACCGCCTGTACTAAATACCCAATTATTTACAGACGAATTATGTCGCGTCTATGTCAAAAGCAAATGTCATTGTATGCACATACTCGTAAAGCTGCATTCAACGTTTGTTTACCTGATAGGAGATAATTATAAGCTATTGCGACAATATTTGCCCAAAGACGCGACCGTATACACACATATCAAACACCCACAGTACATCGAACAAGCTGATTTATTAGCTTGCTACATTTTCTGGTAAACATGGACATAAAATTGATTATTCTTAGTGAATAATATGTCGTAAAGTAACTATTTTTATTCGGAGAGTGAAAGCATTGTTAGCTGAATGTTCTGCTGCAAACCTAGCTGAATATGATTTAATTTTTAACCACCCAGTTCTTTCAAAAATCAACCTCAATCCCCCTTTAAATCTACTCCCGAATAAAATAAATAATGACAATATAGTTAAAAGAAAAACTAAAAAACAGGCTTTTAGAGACCATGGAACTAAAAAGTTGAAAATAATTTTTAAAATATGCTTAAAAAGGGCGCCTTGTGCCATATTACTCATAAATCCAGCACCCGACGCTTTTTTCACAATCATACTAGTATTTTTCGTTCATTTTGGTTTAAGCTTATATTATAAATTATTTTTAACTTTTTAGTTCCATGTTCTCTAAAAGCGTTTTTTAATAATCTGGCATTGACAGTGTTGTTGGTAAACAGAAAAAGTAGTAAGCCAAAGAAGTGTTACAAGCTCACAAATCCCACATACAAGTGAAACTTATAAAAGCAAGTAAAAAACAGGAATAAATAACTACGAGTATTGTTTACAGTTAGTGACTCGTTTTACTTTTTATCAGTCCCTTACTCCCTCAGGATTGAAACTATATGTGTGCACTTCTCTGTGATACAGCGATAATTAAACCGAGAATTAAACTTCAAAACTACATAATAATATTCATAACCCTTTTCAATACCAGTATACATTTTAGTTACTGAAAACACTAACGCTTCTTGCTTCTCCTAAAGTACCAAGCGGTTGTAAATAGCATAAAACGCACTCAGTTCTAAATTAAATGAAATAAAATAATGAGTGGATATAAATAGAAACACTACAGCTTCTTTGCATTTCTTGAAAAAGCAGTAAAAGTTTATGAGTTTGCCTTTATGATGAAATGAAATAATAATGTACCAGTTGTTCAAAGATAGCTCAGAACATGGCGTTAAGCCATATACGTTGTTAAATATACAATTATATTTTTATAAGTATATTTTTACAATTTGATTACGTATTTGTCGTCATACATCCTGAAACAACAAAATGGGTTATTTTCCGACTTGCTGGTATTATCTCTTTAATCGTTGAAATTGATTGTTTTTACTTATGTAGTTTCTAATGATCCTACTGTTTGTTCAACCTTTTTTCTGCCCATAATAATATGGAGTAAAAATAAAGTTTAAAAATTATCCCTTTCAAGAAAACTAATTTAAATCTCTTGAATCCTAAGCTAGACTAAAAATATTTTATGCACTCCCATTAAGTTAAACAGCTATTACCAAACTACTCCTGGACAGGTTATGCTACCTATAAACAAACAGCGTAAATTATTTTTTATAACTCACGGTCCTCTGACAAATTGTACTACAATTGTCAGCAGTATAATAATATGCTGTTTCAACATCAAACGAGAGCATCCAAGGTAAACGAAAATGGCCCCTACGACATCAAAGGAAGATCAAATACGCCGCCACTGGTTGTCGCTTCTCTTTAGTTTTGCTATTCTCGGTACTGCTCAACACGGATAACCGGAAAATAGAGAGTCTACTGTACCCTGTACCAGAGTTAGGATAGAGAGTTTGAGAATAATACGCAGACCGCAACTGAGGAGAGCTTGGACGAAAGGGGGTGTGAAAGCCTGGAATGAGTGGGGAAGACTGGCAGTTTAGGATGTGTGAATGAGGGTCTTGTTTTTAGGTTGTAGCTATGTTTGAAAGCTGTAGCTATGTAGTTTTAAGGTCAAAAAATTGAGGCATTATAGCCGGCTGAAAAGCCAGGTTAGGATGTGAAATGATGGTGTGATAAATAGAAAAAGGCAAAAAATAATAACAAATAAGAAAAAGAGAAAAAAGAATAAAAATAAAATAAAAAATGAATAAAGAAGAAAAGATTGAAAGGATCAAAAAAAGAGTAACATAATCGCAGGCCAATAAAAATAAAAAGATGAGAAATTAGAAAAAGGCAGTGGATCAGGTCCCGGCAGCCGGGACCTGAAAATTACAATCTAAATCCCGGCAACCGGGATTTTTTACATTTTAATTTGAAATCCCGGTATCCGGGATTTTTATTGTAATTTTCAGGTCCCGGCTGCCGAGATTTTTTACATCAGAAAATAAATCCCGGGAGCGCGATTATTTCATCAAAAAATTTGCAATTCTTAATATTATTGTAAGTTGTACTTAAATGAAAAAAAAACAACCAATCATTGTTGGTTTTATAGTGAAACTATGCATTACCTTTGGAGAATGAACAAATGAAAATCTACGTTAGATAGACAAAGAAAACACGAGTTACACAAATGACTATATTTAACACGTTTGTACAAAATAGTACGTTTTTATTTTATTTACAGGCTTCAAGCTTTCAGTTATTATTATTGAACATATGAATACAGTTTTATAACATTTATTCTTTGTTTATTAAAGTAACACATCCGACAAAACCAATACTTCTGTTTAGCTCTTCTTGCCAGAGAAACACATATCAAATGGTGCCGATTTAAGCAGCTACTACATCTGATGAAACTTTCATTGAGATCATGGTTACAAACAGCACATATCCACTGGTTCAATTCTTCTTTCTTTTTAATGATGGATTCTAGAGTATTCCATGCTTCATTAGTGAAATATCTTCGAATATAAAAAACGTTCACACTTCAATAATCTTGTTGTTGATAAGATCTGGTTCTTTTATATCGTAGTCCTATATAAGGATACTAGGTGAGGATATGTTGTCAACTTTATTTGTGTCTTTGATAATCGAGGACAATAATAGTTTTTATTTTTTATTGTAATTAAATTTGATGAAAGGCATTTTTTAATAGCTTTTCTTTTCTTGGGTATATGTTTATAGAATTATTACCTTGTCTGTCTGTAACTTTTTTTTTTCCTTAATCTTTAGCTTTTGACCCCCAGGGATACAGCAGTATTTGATGTAGTAATACTTTAAATTCACATTAGCTTTCTCTATAATATGTGGTACACGTTTTCGGGCAGAAGTACCTAAAAGTTCTATTATCTCTCATCCAGTATTCGGTTAATGTTTGCTTTTTATGCACTTTATGAAATCTTCAAATGGATTAAACTTATCTCCAAGCTTCATTTTCACAAATAATAATAGTAAAAACCGAGGTTTAAACTAAAAACACCATTCACCAAAGACTGAAGGTAAACAGAGCATGAAGATAACCTGAAACTTCTTATGTGGAAATGCTGGGTGCCGGGATTACATTTCTAATGTAAAAACTGCCGGTTGCCGGGACCTGAAAATTACAATCAGAATCCCAGATGCCAGGATTTCAAATTAAAATGTAAAAAATCCTGGTTGCCGGGATTTTGATTGTAATTTTCAGGTCCCGGCTGCCGGGACCTGATCCACTGCCTTAGAAGAAAGAGAGATTAGAAAAAAAGAACGGAGGAGGGAGGGGCCTTCCCTTCCCCCCTAATTTTTGGACGGCGGAGGCGGTAGGGTAAGGGTTTCTTTGACGGTGGTTTCGATAGAAGCAGTGGGGAGGTCCCACCGCGCCGCGAGCCAAAACCGTAAGGTGGGCGGATTTTCGGTTTATCCGAACATTTGACCTGTACCTAACAGGATTCCTTCCTTGAAAGCATCTATCATCTGACAGGGATCACGTTCGGCGACTCGGCGCCAGTTTATTTATGTATCCGAATCCGGATTTAGCGTGTAGCGTCAGCTCCTTACCAACGCAGATAAAAATCGCGACAGTGGAAATATCCGCTAGCACGCTAGTAGCGCTCACATGTTTTGATCCGTTTTGGCGCCAATCGAGATTATTATTTTAGCGCGCCAACATATATACAATCATCATCATGATAACGATACGCTTATCTCCTGTTTGTATTGTAGATAGCGTACGAGATTAACACCTTGTTTGTATACCGTATTTGCTAAGAGGTTACACATTATCGGAAAATCGTAAACCGCATATAAATAAACAGAATTATTATTGCCAGTTATGAAACTTTATGCCTCTAAAGCTTTGTAGTGGTTGGTTAGTCCCCGTTGTCTTACTGCTTTCCTGGCTGTCTTAACAATACTCGATTCCATGATTATTATCATATGTAGTGGGTGCCACATCGTAACTTTGCTGTTATGACTGATCTAAGGGCTGGATCGTTCCCCACGTTGGGCGCCAAATGAAGTGGTTCGACAAAAAATGTTAATGCCTAATACACCCCTATGGGTTCCTCTAAAGCTTTGTAGTGGTTGGTTAGTCCCTGTTGTCTTACTGCTTTCCTGGCTGTCTTAACAATACTCGATTCCATGATTATTATCGTATGTAGTGGGTGCCACATCGTAACTTTGCTGTTTTGACTGATCTAAGGGCTGGATCGTTCCCCACGTTGGGCGCCAAATGAAGTGGTTCGACAAAAAATGTTAATGCCTAATACACCTCTATGGGTTCCTCTATAGCTTTGTAGTGGTTGGTTAGTCCATGTTGTCTTACTGCTTTCCTGGCTGTCTTAACAATACTCGGTTCCATAATTACTCGTTTGTAGTGGATGCCACATTGTAACTTGGCTGTTTTGAATGATCTAAGGGCTGGATCGTTCCCCACGTTGGGCGCCAAATGAAGTGGTTCGACAAAAAATGTTAATGCCTAATACACCTCTATGGGTTCTTCTACAGCTTTGTAGTGGTTGGTTAGTCCCCGTTGTCTTACTGCTTTCCTGGCTGTCTTAACAATACTCGATTCCATGATTATTATCATATGTAGTGGGTGCCACATCGTAACTTTGCTGTTATGACTGATCTAAGGGCTGGATCGTTCCCCACGTTGGGCGCCAAATGAAGTGGTTCGACAAAAAATGTTAATGCCTAATACACCCCTATGGGTTCCTCTAAAGCTTTGTAGTGGTTGGTTAGTCCCTGTTGTCTTACTGCTTTCCTGGCTGTCTTAACAATACTCGATTCCATGATTATTATCGTATGTAGTGGGTGCCACATCGTAACTTTGCTGTTTTGACTGATCTAAGGGCTGGATCGTTCCCCACGTTGGGCGCCAAATGAAGTGGTTCGACAAAAAATGTTAATGCCTAATACACCTCTATGGGTTCCTCTATAGCTTTGTAGTGGTTGGTTAGTCCATGTTGTCTTACTGCTTTCCTGGCTGTCTTAACAATACTCGGTTCCATAATTACTCGTTTGTAGTGGATGCCACATTGTAACTTGGCTGTTTTGAATGATCTAAGGGCTGGATCGTTCCCCACGTTGGGCGCCAAATGAAGTGGTTCGACAAAAAATGTTAATGCCTAATACACCTCTATGGGTTCTTCTACAGCTTTGTAGTGGTTGGTTAGTCCCTGTTGTCTTACTGCTTTCCTGGCTGTCTTAGCAATACTCGGTTCCATAATTACTCGTTTGTAGTGGATGCCACATTGTAACTTGGCTGTTTTGAATGATCTAAGGGCTGGATCGTTCCCCACGTTGGGCGCCAAATGAAGTGGTTCGACAAAAAATGTGAATGCTTAACACACCTCTATGGGTTCTTCTACAGCTTTGTAGTGGTTGGTTAGTCCATGTTGTCTTACTGCTTTCCTGGCTGTCTTAACAATACTCGGTTCCATAATTACTCGTTTGTAGTGGATGCCACATTGTAACTTGCCTGTTTTGAATGATCTAAGGGCTGGATCGTTCCCCACGTTGGGCGCCAAATGAAGTGGTTCGACAAAAAATGTTAATGCCTAATACACCTCTATGGGTTCCTCTAAAGCTTTGTAGTGGTTGGTTAGTCCATGTTGTCTTACTGCTTTCCTGGCTGTCTTAACAATACTCGGTTCCATAATTACTCGTTTGTAGTGGATGCCACATTGTAACTTGGCTGTTTTGAATGATCTAAGGGCTGGATCGTTCCCCACGTTGGGCGCCAAATGAAGTGGTTCGACAAAAAATATGAATGCTTAACACACCTCTATGGGTTCTTCTACAGCTTTGTAGTGGTTGGTTAGTCCCTGTTGTCTTACTGCTGGCTGTCTTAACAATACTCGATTCCATGATCACTCGTATGTAGTGGATGCCACATCGTAACTTCGCTGTTTTGACTGATCTAAGGACTGGATCGTTCCCCACGTTGGGCGCCAAATGAAGTGGTTCGACAAAAAATTTTAATGCCTAACACACCTCTATGGGTTCCTCAAAAGCTTTGTAGTGGTTGGTTAGTCCCTGTTGTCATACTGCTTTCTTGACTGTCTTAACAATACTCGATTCCATTATTACTCGAATGTTGTGGATGCCACACCGTAACTTGGCAGTTTTGACTGATCTAAGGGCTGGATCGTTCCCCACGTTGGGCGCCAAATGAAGTGGTTCGACAAAAAATGTGAATGCTTAACACACCTCTATGGGTTCTTCTACAGCTTTGTAGTGGTTGGTTAGTCCATGTTGTCTTACTGCTTTCCTGGCTGTCTTAACAATACTCGATTCCATTATTACTCGAATGTTGTGGATGCCACACCGTAACTTGGCAGTTTTGACTGATTTAAGGGCTGGATCGTTCCCCACGTTGGGCGCCAAATGAAGTGGTTCGACAAAAAATGTTAATGCCTAATACACCTCTATGGGTTCCTCTAAAGCTTTGTAGTGGTTGGTTAGTCCATGTTGTCGTACTGCTTTCCTGGCTGCCTTAACAATACTCGGTTCCATAATTACTCGTTTGTAGTGGATGCCACATTGTAACTTGGCTGTTTTGACTGATCTAAGGGCTGGATCGTTCCCCACGTTGGGCGCCAAATGAAGTGGTTCGACAAAAAATGTGAATGCTTAACACACCTCTATGGGTTCTTCTACAGCTTTGTAGTGGTTGGTTAGTCCCTGTTGTCTTACTGCTTTCCTGGCTGCCTTAACAATACTCGGTTCCATAATTACTCGTTTGTAGTGGATGCCACATTGTAACTTGGCTGTTTTGACTGATCTAAGGGCTGGATCGTTCCCCACGTTGGGCGCCAAATGAAGTGGTTCGACAAAAAATGTGAATGCTTAACACACCTCTATGGGTTCTTCTACAGCTTTGTAGTGGTTGGTTAGTCCCTGTTGTCTTACTGCTTTCCTGGCTGTCTTAACAATACTCGGTTCCATAATTACTCGTTTGTAGTGGATGCCACATTGTAACTTGGCTGTTTTGAATGATCTAAGGGCTGGATCGTTCCCCACGTCGGGCGCCAAATGAAGTGGTTCGACAAAAAATGTTAATGCCTAATACACCTCTATGGGTTCCTCTAAAGCTTTGTAGTGGTTGGTTAGTCCATGTTGTCTTACTGCTTTCCTGGCTGTCTTAACAATACTCGATTCCATGATTATTATCGTATGTAGTGGGTGCCACATCGTAACTTTGCTGTTTTGACTGATCTAAGGGCTGGATCGTTCCCCACGTTGGGCGCCAAATGAAGTGGTTCGACAAAAAATGTGAATGCTTAACACACCTCTATGGGTTCTTCTACAGCTTTGTAGTGGTTGGTTAGTCCATGTTGTCTTACTGCTTTCCTGGCTGTCTTAACAATACTCGGTTCCATAATTACTCGTTTGTAGTGGATGCCACATTGTAACTTGGCTGTTTTGAATGATCTAAGGGCTGGATCGTTCCCCACGTTGGGCGCCAAATGAAGTGGTTCGACAAAAAATGTTAATGCCTAATACACCTCTATGGGTTCCTCTAAAGCTTTGTAGTGGTTGGTTAGTCCATGTTGTCGTACTGCTTTCCTGGCTGCCTTAACAATACTCGGTTCCATAATTACTCGTTTGTAGTGGATGCCACATTGTAACTTTGCTGTTTTGACTGATCTAAAGGCTGGATCGTTCCCCACGTTGGGCGCCAAATGAAGTGGTTCGACAAAAAATGTTAATGCCTAATACACCTCTATGGGTTCCTCTAAAGCTTTGTAGTGGTTGGTTAGTCCATGTTGTCTTACTGCTTTCCTGGCTGTCTTAACAATACTCGGTTCCATAATTACTCGTTTGTAGTGGATGCCACATTGTAACTTTACTGTTTTGACTGATCTAAGGGCTGGATCTTTCCCCACGTTGGGCGCCAAATGAAGTGGTTCGACAAAAAATGTGAATGCTTAACACACCTCTATGGGTTCTTCTACAGCTTTGTAGTGGTTGGTTAGTCCCTGTTGTCTTACTGCTTTCCTGGCTGTCTTAACAATACTCGGTTCCATAATTACTCGTTTGTAGTGGATGCCACATTGTAACTTAGCTGTTTTGAATGATCTAAGGGCTGGATCGTTCCCCACGTTGGGCGCCAAATGAAGTGGTTCGACAAAAAATGTTAATGCCTAATACACCTCTATGGGTTCCTCTAAAGCTTTGTAGTGGTTGGTTAGTCCATGTTGTCTTACTGCTTTCCTGGCTGTCTTAACAATACTCGGTTCCATAATTACTCGTTTGTAGTGGATGCCACATTGTAACTTGGCTGTTTTGACTGATCTAAGGGCTGGATCGTTCCCCACGTTGGGCGCCAAATGAAGTGGTTCGACAAAAAATGTGAATGCTTAACACACCTCTATGGGTTCTTCTACAGCTTTGTAGTGGTTGGTTAGTCCCTGTTGTCTTACTGCTTTCCTGGCTGTCTTAACAATACTCGGTTCCATAATTACTCGTTTGTAGTGGATGCCACATTGTAACTTGGCTGTTTTGAATGATCTAAGGGCTGGATCGTTCCCCACGTCGGGCGCCAAATGAAGTGGTTCGACAAAAAATGTTAATGCCTAATACACCTCTATGGGTTCCTCTAAAGCTTTGTAGTGGTTGGTTAGTCCATGTTGTCTTACTGCTTTCCTGGCTGTCTTAACAATACTCGATTCCATGATTATTATCGTATGTAGTGGGTGCCACATCGTAACTTTGCTGTTTTGACTGATCTAAGGGCTGGATCGTTCCCCACGTTGGGCGCCAAATGAAGTGGTTCGACAAAAAATGTGAATGCTTAACACACCTCTATGGGTTCTTCTACAGCTTTGTAGTGGTTGGTTAGTCCATGTTGTCTTACTGCTTTCCTGGCTGTCTTAACAATACTCGGTTCCATAATTACTCGTTTGTAGTGGATGCCACATTGTAACTTTGCTGTTTTGACTGATCTAAGGGCTGGATCGTTCCCCACGTTGGGCGCCAAATGAAGTGGTTCGACAAAAAATGTTAATGCCTAATACACCTCTATGGGTTCCTCTAAAGCCTTGTAGTGGTTGGTTAGTCCATGTTGTCGTACTGCTTTCCTGGCTGCCTTAACAATACTCGGTTCCATAATTACTCGTTTGTAGTGGATGCCACATTGTAACTTTGCTGTTTTGACTGATCTAAGGGCTGGATCGTTCCCCACGTTGGGCGCCAAATGAAGTGGTTCGACAAAAAATGTTAATGCCTAATACACCTCTATGGGTTCCTCTAAAGCTTTGTAGTGGTTGGTTAGTCCATGTTGTCTTACTGCTTTCCTGGCTGTCTTAACAATACTCGGTTCCATAATTACTCGTTTGTAGTGGATGCCACATTGTAACTTTGCTGTTTTGACTGATCTAAGGGCTGGATCGTTCCCCACGTTGGGCGCCAAATGAAGTGGTTCGACAAAAAATGTGAATGCTTAACACACCTCTATGGGTTCTTCTACAGCTTTGTAGTGGTTGGTTAGTCCCTGTTGTCTTACTGCTTTCCTGGCTGTCTTAACAATACTCGGTTCCATAATTACTCGTTTGTAGTGGATGCCACATTGTAACTTGGCTGTTTTGAATGATCTAAGGGCTGGATCGTTCCCCACGTTGGGCGCCAAATGAAGTGGTTCGACAAAAAATGTTAATGCCTAATACACCTCTATGGGTTCCTCTAAAGCTTTGTAGTGGTTGGTTAGTCCCTGTTGTCTTACTGCTTTCCTGGCTGCCTTAACAATACTCGGTTCCATAATTACTCGTTTGTAGTGGATGCCACATTGTAACTTGGCTGTTTTGACTGATCTAAGGGCTGGATCGTTCCCCACGTTGGGCGCCAAATGAAGTGGTTCGACAAAAAATGTGAATGCTTAACACACCTCTATGGGTTCTTCTACAGCTTTGTAGTGGTTGGTTAGTCCCTGTTGTCTTACTGCTTTCCTGGCTGTCTTAACAATACTCGGTTCCATAATTACTCGTTTGTAGTGGATGCCACATTGTAACTTGGCTGTTTTGAATGATCTAAGGGCTGGATCGTTCCCCACGTCGGGCGCCAAATGAAGTGGTTCGACAAAAAATGTTAATGCCTAATACACCTCTATGGGTTCCTCTAAAGCTTTGTAGTGGTTGGTTAGTCCATGTTGTCTTACTGCTTTCCTGGCTGTCTTAACAATACTCGATTCCATGATTATTATCGTATGTAGTGGGTGCCACATCGTAACTTTGCTGTTTTGACTGATCTAAGGGCTGGATCGTTCCCCACGTTGGGCGCCAAATGAAGTGGTTCGACAAAAAATGTGAATGCTTAACACACCTCTATGGGTTCTTCTACAGCTTTGTAGTGGTTGGTTAGTCCATGTTGTCTTACTGCTTTCCTGGCTGTCTTAACAATACTCGGTTCCATAATTACTCGTTTGTAGTGGATGCCACATTGTAACTTGGCTGTTTTGAATGATCTAAGGGCTGGATCGTTCCCCACGTTGGGCGCCAAATGAAGTGGTTCGACAAAAAATGTTAATGCCTAATACACCTCTATGGGTTCCTCTAAAGCTTTGTAGTGGTTGGTTAGTCCATGTTGTCGTACTGCTTTCCTGGCTGCCTTAACAATACTCGGTTCCATAATTACTCGTTTGTAGTGGATGCCACATTGTAACTTTGCTGTTTTGACTGATCTAAGGGCTGGATCGTTCCCCACGTTGGGCGCCAAATGAAGTGGTTCGACAAAAAATGTTAATGCCTAATACACCTCTATGGGTTCCTCTAAAGCTTTGTAGTGGTTGGTTAGTCCATGTTGTCTTACTGCTTTCCTGGCTGTCTTAACAATACTCGGTTCCATAATTACTCGTTTGTAGTGGATGCCACATTGTAACTTTGCTGTTTTGACTGATCTAAGGGCTGGATCGTTCCCCACGTTGGGCGCCAAATGAAGTGGTTCGACAAAAAATGTGAATGCTTAACACACCTCTATGGGTTCTTCTACAGCTTTGTAGTGGTTGGTTAGTCCCTGTTGTCTTACTGCTTTCCTGGCTGTCTTAACAATACTCGGTTCCATAATTACTCGTTTGTAGTGGATGCCACATTGTAACTTGGCTGTTTTGAATGATCTAAGGGCTGGATCGTTCCCCACGTTGGGCGCCAAATGAAGTGGTTCGACAAAAAATGTTAATGCCTAATACACCTCTATGGGTTCCTCTAAAGCTTTGTAGTGGTTGGTTAGTCCATGTTGTCTTACTGCTTTCCTGGCTGTCTTAACAATACTCGGTTCCATAATTACTCGTTTGTAGTGGATGCCACATTGTAACTTGGCTGTTTTGACTGATCTAAGGGCTGGATCGTTCCCCACGTTGGGCGCCAAATGAAGTGGTTCGACAAAAAATGTGAATGCTTAACACACCTCTATGGGTTCTTCTACAGCTTTGTAGTGGTTGGTTAGTCCCTGTTGTCTTACTGCTTTCCTGGCTGTCTTAACAATACTCGGTTCCATAATTACTCGTTTGTAGTGGATGCCACATTGTAACTTTGCTGTTTTGACTGATCTAAGGGCTGGATCGTTCCCCACGTTGGGCGCCAAATGAAGTGGTTCGACAAAAAATGTTAATGCCTAATACACCTCTATGGGTTCTTCTACAGCTTTGTAGTGGTTGGTTAGTCCATGTTGTCTTACTGCTTTCCTGGCTGTCTTAACAATACTCGGTTCCATAATTACTCGTTTGTAGTGGATGCCACATTGTAACTTGGCTGTTTTGAATGATCTAAGGGCTGGATCGTTCCCCACGTTGGGCGCCAAATGAAGTGGTTCGACAAAAAATGTTAATGCCTAATACACCTCTATGGGTTCCTCTAAAGCTTTGTAGTGGTTGGTTAGTCCATGTTGTCGTACTGCTTTCCTGGCTGCCTTAACAATACTCGGTTCCATAATTACTCGTTTGTAGTGGATGCCACATTGTAACTTGGCTGTTTTGAATGATCTAAGGGCTGGATCGTTCCCCACGTTGGGCGCCAAATGAAGTGGTTCGACAAAAAATGTTAATGCCTAATACACCTCTATGGGTTCCTCTAAAGCTTTGTAGTGGTTGGTTAGTCCCTGTTGTCTTACTGCTTTCCTGGCTGTCTTAACAATACTCGGTTCCATAATTACTCGTTTGTAGTGGATGCCACATTGTAACTTGGCTGTTTTGAATGATCTAAGGGCTGGATCGTTCCCCACGTTGGGCGCCAAATGAAGTGGTTCGACAAAAAATGTTAATGCCTAATACACCTCTATGGGTTCCTCTAAAGCTTTGTAGTGGTTGGTTAGTCCCTGTTGTCTTACTGCTTTCCTGGCTGTCTTAACAATACTCGGTTCCATAATTACTCGTTTGTAGTGGATGCCACATTGTAACTTGGCTGTTTTGACTGATCTAAGGGTGTGTAGTGAATGCTTAACACACCTCTATGGGTTCTTCTACAGCTTTGTAGTGGTTGGTTAGTCCCTGTTGTCTTACTGCTTTCCTGGCTGTCTTAACAATACTCGGTTCCATAATTACTCGTTTGTAGTGGATGCCACATTGTAACTTTGCTGTTTTGACTGATCTAAGGGCTGGATCGTTCCCCACGTTGGGCGCCAAATGAAGTGGTTCGACAAAAAATGTTAATGCCTAATACACCTCTATGGGTTCCTCTATAGCTTTGTAGTGGTTGGTTAGTCCATGTTGTCTTACTGCTTTCCTGGCTGTCTTAACAATACTCGGTTCCATAATTACTCGTTTGTAGTGGATGCCACATTGTAAGTTGGCTGTTTTGAATGATCTAAGGGCTGGATCGTTCCCCACGTTGGGCGCCAAATGAAGTGGTTCGACAAAAAATGTTAATGCCTAATACACCTCTATGGGTTCCTCTAAAGCTTTGTAGTGGTTGGTTAGTCCATGTTGTCTTACTGCTTTCCTGGCTGTCTTAACAATACTCGGTTCCATAATTACTCGTTTGTAGTGGATGCCACATTGTAACTTGGCTGTTTTGACTGATCTAAGGGCTGGATCGTTCCCCACGTTGGGCGCCAAATGAAGTGGTTCGACAAAAAATGTGAATGCTTAACACACCTCTATGGGTTCTTCTACAGCTTTGTAGTGGTTGGTTAGTCCCTGTTGTCTTACTGCTTTCCTGGCTGTCTTAACAATACTCGGTTCCATAATTACTCGTTTGTAGTGGATGCCACATTGTAACTTGGCTGTTTTGAATGATCTAAGGGCTGGATCGTTCCCCACGTTGGGCGCCAAATGAAGTGGTTCGACAAAAAATGTGAATGCTTAACACACCTCTATGGGTTCTTCTACAGCTTTGTAGTGGTTGGTTAGTCCCTGTTGTCTTACTGCTTTCCTGGCTGTCTTAACAATACTCGGTTCCATAATTACTCGTTTGTAGTGGATGCCACATTGTAACTTGGCTGTTTTGAATGATCTAAGGGCTGGATCGTTCCCCACGTCGGGCGCCAAATGAAGTGGTTCGACAAAAAATGTTAATGCCTAATACACCTCTATGGGTTCCTCTAAAGCTTTGTAGTGGTTGGTTAGTCCATGTTGTCTTACTGCTTTCCTGGCTGTCTTAACAATACTCGGTTCCATAATTACTCGTTTGTAGTGGATGCCACATTGTAACTTGGCTGTTTTGAATGATCTAAGGGCTGGATCGTTCCCCACGTTGGGCGCCAAATGAAGTGGTTCGACAAAAAATGTGAATGCTTAACACACCTCTATGGGTTCTTCTACAGCTTTGTAGTGGTTGGTTAGTCCATGTTGTCTTACTGCTTTCCTGGCTGTCTTAACAATACTCGGTTCCATAATTACTCGTTTGTAGTGGATGCCACATTGTAACTTGGCTGTTTTGAATGATCTAAGGGCTGGATCGTTCCCCACGTTGGGCGCCAAATGAAGTGGTTCGACAAAAAAATGCCTAATACACCTCTATGGGTTCCTCTAAAGCTTTGTAGTGGTTGGTTAGTCCATGTTGTCTTACTGCTTTCCTGGCTGTCTTAACAATACTCGGTTCCATAATTACTCGTTTGTAGTGGATGCCACATTGTAACTTGGCTGTTTTGAATGATCTAAGGGCTGGATCGTTCCCCACGTTGGGCGCCAAATGAAGTGGTTCGACAAAAAATGTGAATGCTTAACACACCTCTATGGGTTCTTCTACAGCTTTGTAGTGGTTGGTTAGTCCCTGTTGTCTTACTGCTTTCCTGGCTGTCTTAACAATACTCGGTTCCATAATTACTCGTTTGTAGTGGATGCCACATTGTAACTTGGCTGTTTTGAATGATCTAAGGGCTGGATCGTTCCCCACGTTGGGCGCCAAATGAAGTGGTTCGACAAAAAATGTTAATGCCTAATACACCTCTATGGGTTCCTCTAAAGCTTTGTAGTGGTTGGTTAGTCCATGTTGTCTTACTGCTTTCCTGGCTGTCTTAACAATACTCGATTCCATGATCACTCGTATGTAGTGGATGCCACATTGTAACTTGGCTGTTTTGACTGATCTAAGGGCTGGATCGTTCCCCACGTTGGGCGCCAAATGAAGTGGTTCGACAAAAAATATGAATGCTTAACACACCTCTATGGGTTCTTCTACAGCTTTGTAGTGGTTGGTTAGTCCCTGTTGTCTTACTGCTGGCTGTCTTAACAATACTCGATTCCATGATCACTCGTATGTAGTGGATGCCACATCGTAACTTCGCTGTTTTGACTGATCTAAGGACTGGATCGTTCCCCACGTTGGGCGCCAAATGAAGTGGTTCGACAAAAAATTTTAATGCCTAACACACCTCTATGGGTTCCTCAAAAGCTTTGTAGTGGTTGGTTAGTCCCTGTTGTCATACTGCTTTCTTGACTGTCTTAACAATACTCGATTCCATTATTACTCGAATGTTGTGGATGCCACACCGTAACTTGGCAGTTTTGACTGATCTAAGGGCTGGATCGTTCCCCACGTTGGGCGCCAAATGAAGTGGTTCGACAAAAAATGTGAATGCTTAACACACCTCTATGGGTTCTTCTACAGCTTTGTAGTGGTTGGTTAGTCCCTGTTGTCTTACTGCTTTCCTGGCTGTCTTAACAATACTCGGTTCCATAATTACTCGTTTGTAGTGGATGCCACATTGTAACTTGGCTGTTTTGAATGATCTAAGGGCTGGATCGTTCCCCACGTTGGGCGCCAAATGAAGTGGTTCGACAAAAAATGTTAATGCCTAATACACCTCTATGGGTTCCTCTAAAGCTTTGTAGTGGTTGGTTAGTCCATGTTGTCGTACTGCTTTCCTGGCTGCCTTAACAATACTCGGTTCCATAATTACTCGTTTGTAGTGGATGCCACATTGTAACTTGGCTGTTTTGACTGATCTAAGGGCTGGATCGTTCCCCACGTTGGGCGCCAAATGAAGTGGTTCGACAAAAAATGTGAATGCTTAACACACCTCTATGGATTCTTCTACAGCTTTGTAGTGGTTGGTTAGTCCCTGTTGTCTTACTGCTTTCCTGGCTGTCTTAACAATACTCGATTCCATGATCACTCGTGTGTAGTGGATGCCACATTGTAACTTGGCTGTTTTGACTGATCTAAGGGCTGGATCGTTCCCCACGTTGGGCGCCAAATGAAGTGGTTCGACAAAAAATATGAATGCTTAACACACCTCTATGGGTTCTTCTACAGCTTTGTAGTGGTTGGTTAGTCCCTGTTGTCTTACTGCTTTCCTGGCTGTCTTAACAATACTCGGTTCCATAATTACTCGTTTGTAGTGGATGCCACATTGTAACTTGGCTGTTTTGAATGATCTAAGGGCTGGATCGTTCCCCACGTTGGGCGCCAAATGAAGTGGTTCGACAAAAAATATGAATGCTTAACACACCTCTATGGGTTCTTCTACAGCTTTGTAGTGGTTGGTTAGTCCCTGTTGTCTTACTGCTTTCCTGGCTGTCTTAACAATACTCGGTTCCATAATTACTCGTTTGTAGTGGATGCCACATTGTAACTTGGCTGTTTTGACTGATCTAAGGACTGGATCGTTCCCCACGTTGGGCGCCAAATGAAGTGGTTCGACAAAAAATTTTAATGCCTAACACACCTCTATGGGTTCCTCAAAAGCTTTGTAGTGGTTGGTTAGTCCCTGTTGTCATACTGCTTTCTTGACTGTCTTAACAATACTCGATTCCATTATTACTCGAATGTTGTGGATGCCACACCGTAACTTGGCAGTTTTGACTGATCTAAGGGCTGGATCGTTCCCCACGTTTGGCGCCAAATGAGGTGGTTCGACACAAAATGCTAATGTTTAACACACCGATATTTCTCTTCAAACAAATAAATGCAATCGCATGTTTCAATACAAAACCATCTCAGCTTGGGTGTATTTAACCTCCCATGCAAAGCCAAAGAGATGTGGGTATGTAAAAATCAACAGAATTGGGAATTGATTATAATCTTACAATATTTTGCCCTTATTTCATGACTGAGCAGACCGCGATGATTTGTTTATCTTAAACAAACACTGTTGGATTTCCGGTCTCCTTCATCTATTCGCTATTATGGTATCGCTTTTATGTGGCATGTATAAGGATAATATTCTAAAAAAATATAAAATTTTCTCACCCTGACATAAGATTAAACATCACCTACCAGGGGCGGCTCCCCTTTAAGGCGCAATGCTACGCTCCTCCCCCTCAGCAAAAGAGAAAGAAGAATTTTTAGTAGGTCTGTATGTACAATCAGTTTCCCGATCTGTAGTTAGCACACAATGCTCAGACTATAAAAATGGGTACTCGCAGCACACTAAGCTCGGACTATAACCAGTATCACGTCACGTGATTGAATGAAGGTCAAGGAACGAGTAGCGGACCGAGAGTGCACCTATTGGTCAATCGCACGTCATTGAGCGCTCCTATTGGTCAATCACACATCAAACAATTTTGACAATGGCCAATGAAAACCAAAGGGCTGCAGGCTACAGGTGATATATGAGCAGAAGCCGCTTCTGCTGACGCGTCTCAGTCATCTTCTGTTGTTCGAGTCGCTACTCGATGTTCTAACCTAACAAACCCAATATATTTTATAATGGATAAAGGGTAAACGCCTCGGTAAACGCGTTGCTTAAGAGTCTAGGGTATAGCGCGCGAAATTGAGAATCCAAGAGAGGACGTATTCCCGTGTTAGCGAGGAGACGCGGCCGCCTGTTCCCCTTCTCCAGTATGTGTGTCTAAGATGAGGGGAGATAAGTCCAAAAATTCTATGTTAAGGTCAAAAGGTCCAAAGGTCACTATAAAAATGAATTTTGCATTTCCAAGGTCCTGACGTTACCTTTAAACTTACAGTAATGATTCAAAAAGCAAATTGAAGAAGAAAGCTTGTGCTTTGTCACCTATTTTGCCTTTCTTTGATATCGTGTTGTTTGTAAGTACAGACATTTGAAGAATGTATGATTTTGCATTGCGAGTTTTTTTGCTCACTAAAAAACTTTTTTGAGAAAATCGCAAATAGTTGTCATTCACTAAGGCCTTAACTCTCACCTTCTGAATTACTGTGTATGTAGTTTGAAAAGCAAGTGAGTTCTGTTCGAAATGGGAATCCGTGTTTTAACATAGCAAATACATAAATATGTATAACTGTGTATACCCAGGCACCTTAAGATGAACTTTGAACAACTTTCCTTAGAAGACAGAATAAAAACTAAGGAAATTATAAATAACATTACAAAGATGAACATAAGTAGATACTAATAATGCAAAATGTTTTGACAAAAGAAGTAGAGAGCTGCTTGGTTCAATCAGGTTGCTGTAAGGCGTTTCAATACAGTTCGATTCCCAAGCTGGACAATCGTTTTTTTTTTATTAGACGGGGACGTAAAAATAACATTTTGGGATGAGCGATAAGTAAAATACTCTTAAGAACTGACTTTTTGTGATACTAGCTATAAAACTTTTTAAGACATAACTGTTTGTGGAAACTGAAAACTCTTATTATGTGCAGGGTGCAGCTACAGCCTCAACAATGTAGTAGGATGTTCGTGTAGTTTTTTATTTTAAATTTTGTGCGCCTCCCTTTCAAAAATTTAAGAATCACCACTGTAACCTACTGTATGTCACATTATTCATTCATATCGTATTGGCCTCTGTATTTTTCTATTTTCGTTTTGTTTAAATATTGCACACATAAAATATTTTCATAAGCAATTGGTTAGATAAACAAGATGTTGCGTCAATCTTTAGTGGAAATATTTCAATAATTAGATATCATAGAAAATATGTTTAGTCAATCATAATACCTAATGCATTTATCATCCAATATTTTTCTTTTTTCCTATCAGACCTGTTATTAAATAACAAGTATAGATAGCAAACAGTTAAAATTCGTAAACAAGTTGTTTTGCAAGCGGTTTTCGCTGATTATGTCTATCAGAACAATTAAATAATTATCGCATGGTATCGCTGACGCCAGTGTCAGGGTCAGCAATTTTGAACGAAAATAGAAGGTGTCAGAATGATAACGAGTGGTATCATGTTTATCACATGAGAATCTTTCGACGGTATAAATAAACAACATGAAAGTTAAATTATCATTATATATAGCATGTTGATAATACTATACTCAGTAGCATTCTATTGACGGATTCATTTGTTTCAAATGTAGCTGATTTGAACTACAGGGTGTTTCAAAGATACAAGAGGGCGATGAAATTGAAAGATAATTTGCTGTTTGTTGTTATAATATGGATATACAGGGTTCGGATAAAGTATGGAACCAAGCAAATATCTTTGAAACGGTGATATTGCTGAACATTTGCAGGTAAATGTAGTGACGCATAATGCATCTGAACACATTATGTTAGCTATTAATGTACTTCCGGTCTAACCGGAAGTACCGTCAACTTTTTTAATTTAAATGGTACACCCTGTATATTTTTGTAGATTTCAATACATCTTTTTTTTCCGAATACGTCCATAGTAGGTTTAGTATTTGTATCTGTAAAAATGTGAAAGATAAAGCTTTTTTATTCACTGAAACGTTCATTTTATTTGATGTGTTACAATAAGAAAATTTAAAATGAATTATCAAGGAATTATCTCAGACGTTCAGAATGCCCGCCGTTTACTTCCTAACAATATGCAAGTCTGTTGACAAATTGCTGAGTTACCTTGTCGAATCAATTCACGTCAGGATCAGGACGTCCGGAGGTAAATGGCCGGCATTTAAAACATATGAAGAAGCTTTATCTTTCCCGTTTTTACAGAAACTAATACCCATACCACTATGGACGTATTCGGAAAAAAAGATATATTAAAATCTGCAAAAATATACAGGGTGTCCCATTTAAATTAAAAAGGTTGACGGAACTACCGGTTAAACCGGAAGTACATTAATAGCTAACATAATGTCTTCGGATGCACTATACGTCGCTACACTTGCGTGCAAATTTTCAGCAATATCATTCTTTCAGTTCCAAAGTTATTTGCTTGGTTCCATACTTTATCCCAACCCTGTATAAGTGTTTTGGGCACTAGATAGAGGATTAGAGAAACTCATTGCATATGCATACATTGACAGCGTGGTAACATTGCTTTTGCTCAGGTTGCATTCCTGTGATGCCATCAATTGTGATAACATTGTATAATTTAATGGCCGTTCCTGAATTTTTGGAAAGGGGGGCGCACAACATTTAAAATAAAAAAAAAATAGGTACACAGAAACCCTGCCACAAATTGTCGAGACTGCAGCTGCACCCTACACATAAAAAGAGTTATCAGTTTCCAGTTTCCACAAACAGTTATGTCTTAAAATTTTTTTCTAGCTAGTTTTATACAACATAACGAAAATCCATGTCACTCATTTCCGTCGGTCTGTCTGTGCGCGTTTTACTAGCCTCGTAATCTCAGTAACCGCTGCATGAATTGTGATGAAATTTGGGCAGCGTTATGCTGGGGGGTCGTAGTAGATAATGTTCTTATAATTTTGAAAATCGGTACATAGGCGGCGGAGTAATTATCAAAAAAACAAAAAAAAAATATTCCTGAAACTTTGTTTTTTAGGCGTTTCAGGCGTTCCTGATCATTTTCTACATTTTTTTGGGTAGGGGTGAATTTGGGGTGGATGGGGGTGGGGGGTTGTAAAATTGAAAAATCTGTTGTATTCGTAATGGGCTGTCCATTGACCTGTGAATGAAAAACCTAACAACATTGCCTTGCTCATTATAGAAACCAAGAGACTTAAAATGTGTGATACGAGTATTGTTTTAGATCGTTCTATATTGCGTAACGCGAAAATTATTCAATTGATTTTAACGAAATTTTGACATAGTATTACTACCGCGGCGAGGATGGAAAACGTGTATGTTTTGGAAAAATCGCGTCAGTGGCAGCGCAACAATAATTAAAAAACTAAAAATATAAAAACAGCTCATACTTCGCTTTTAGACGGTTTAGAGGCTCCTGATCGTTTTGCATCGTTCAGTTGAAGCATGCAGTTTTTGTGTTTTTTTGCGGGAGGGTGTGGGCGATGATTTGGTTGCAAGTGGATTTCAGACTATAGCTTCATGCAATGGGAAAACAATAAAATGAAATTATTATTATTTGTGGGAAGTACTGAGTCAATCAACTTGACTCCATTTTTTCTGATATAACTTTAGACGCGTGTGTATACACACCATATTGACTGAATGCAACATGCAACAACAACTTGAATGGTTATCTTAGTATGAGCCGGTTATTCATAAGAACAGGATGGCGGCCGAGTAGAGTATTTACACGATTAATAATACGTAACAAATTGAATTGTTACTTGTCCAAAGTTAACCAGATTTACTCATGCATGAACAACAGTCGTCCGCCGCGCCGCGGCGATGCCGTCGAAGTGATTATTGCATTAAATGGACTTTGACCGCGCGACTGGCTGGCGTCGAAGCCAACATTCATTTATGATGTAAACGATTTTCATGTTTGTGTTTGTACGAAAAGCATTTTACAATCATTAATAAGGTACTCTTGCATAACGTGTCACCTGTACTTGTACTCTATACCGGGTTAGTAAAAAGTACCGGAACGCTTAAATGAAATGTCTCCAAAACTGCCACAGATGGAACGATAAAATTTCGATACCTGCTGGGAGCCAAAAAATTTTTTTTCCAAACTTTGGCACCCTGAATCTTGAAAACCAGACTCATTAGGCGACATGTTTATACGAATTTTTCTACTTGCATTTGGGTCAGCAATAGTTAAATTGTTTTGTTTTAAATTTGTTTTCGATAGGCTATGAAGTGGTTTTTATTTTTTCCTCGAAATCAAAGTGTGGTAAGAAGAGACATCAGAAGACAAAAAAATTGTGTTTTTATCTGTTGAATCTAAAAAAGAATATTCAATTTCTTTTAGGACTAGGGCGTTAAAGAAAAAAAATTATACACATTTTTTACGATTTTGCTGAAAGTACTGGCAACATTGTATTGAAATTCCACACGAATATGTTTTGAAAGCTAGTAGATCCTATGAATTTGTTTTTATAACTGACTCTCATAGAGGGCGCTAGTTACACGGTTCATACCAGGTAATATTGAACATAATTTTTTTGAGGTTAGATTTATAAATTAAAATTTTTGGTGAACTTAAACATCACCAAAAAGGTACTGTTGGTAAAACTCGATACTCTGTACAGTTTTCTTTGTTTTGAAAATTATGGAGTAATAACCGAAGCTGGAAGTAATGTGAAAGTTATTATTATTATTATTAATTAGTATGCATTATGAGAATAAAAAACATTTTTGCGGGTAAATGAGACATCATCGATCAAACGGATGCATTTCAAAAAAATGGATTGAGGGCTTTTCTTTCTTATAAGGTTTCGCAAGAATCCATTCTAATCGGTATACCTTGGACATTTATTGATAGTTATGGCAATAAGACAAAAATAATTATAACTAGACTTTTGAAACCGTTATTTGTAAAATTAGATATTGTAAATCAAAATGTACAGCCTGACAAGTGTGGCAAGAGACTTGGGAATTTCGCCGCTGTCTCACACGCACACGTTATTTCGTATCCCCTCGTCTCTTGTTATCCTTGTCTATTTCATATTTCTCATGGCTCTTGTTACACTTATCAGCTTGTACGCAAATGTTGAATACACCGACATGTTATTAACCTTAAGCGAGTGCTTAGGAAACTCTAGCGCAGCTGTTACGCGTTAAACATAAAAGTTTACTAGACGAAACTTACCAAGTAAAAATACATTTAGAGCTGTTGAATGACGTTGTCGAGAAACTGGAAATGTGAGACAAGAAAAAAATGGACTCTAGTAGGCCAACAACAATAACCACCAATAAAGAAAATATTATTTTACATTTAGTCCGCCCGACGCAAAATTTTCAAGCTACAACAAAAAAACTGGGGGCAAAAATTTGACGTTTTTGGTCTGTCAAAAGTTAAGCTCACAACCTCCGATGGTGCAAACTCAGATTACACGCATTTAGTACCAAACAGAGGTATTAAAATGATTTCCATCTTGCTGGGAATTAATTCCAGAAAAAATCCTAATTTGATCGGCGCGGCATATCATCTCCCACCAAATGTCATTTTTTTCCGACCTTTTTCTGTCAAAAAAACTCCTATCGCCTGCTTAAAAATCATAATTATTATCATCAAAAGAATGCGGAAGCAATAACGCACGACGGGCATCGAGTAAAAATTAGAATACGTTCTAAAATAGAACAATTTGCTCTACACGACCGCTCTTCACACGAGTAATGTGACCAGCCTCGTATTTAATTGATCAGTGAGACTGCGGCCTACGCAACACCCTGTATATGCATTCAACAAACTGCGTATGTTTGATCAAAAGCAGTAATGACCCAGTTCCAAGGTCAGAAATGAACGGGGCTTGCATAGCATCGAAGGACGTTCTCGCGGGTATACGTTTGCTTTTCCTGTACGGTTTTAGCAGATTGCTTACGACATACAAAAAAAGAAAGGTGAATACCACACTCGTATGAGATAATTAAAGTTGAAAGTTCCCGGATATGGCTGCCGCGCCGGCGGTGTACACGTAGGTATAGCATCTTACGTAAAGAGATATAACAATTTCGTTAACACAACATGCAAGTAGGGATATACGATAATGAACACAGCAAACAAATTTCTCCTCGAGATGGCACTATCAACCATCTTGCGTAGCAATACGAAATTCTTAAATATGGTCAAGTGGGTGGCGTGGCGATTCCCATCAAAGACGTACCCAGAGGGATCGAGGACTCCCGACATTCGAAACCCACACCTCCCAGAGAAAATGGCAAAAGATTAGGAACCCCTAAAACATTCAAAAAATAAGTTTGGAGCAGTTTGCTTATTCACCAATCTATTTACTCGAATGCCGCTGCCGATTTTCGAAAATATTAGCACTACCTACTATGACCTCACGGTATATCAAACTCCAAATTTTATCAAAATCGGTGAGCGGTTACTAAGATTACGTTACTGCATATATAGACATCATAAAACGTATAACAAACACACAGCCACAGCTGGAACGATAAAATTCAATACCTGCGGATTTGAACATGCAGAATTCAAAAATGCAAATAAATAGGGCATTCCATTTAAAATAACAAAACTATGACGTGTAACGTGAAAGTAAATCTGACAACATTGCTGTTAGAATTTTTGAATTCTACATGTTCAAAAAATTGGACTTTTTACTGGAAACGCGGTGTTGCCATATCTAGGTAATTAATAATAATAATAATAAACACATTTATTGAGATCAATCTCAAAAGGATAGGATAGGGCTCGGGATAAGATTAGATATTATACAAACAGCCCCATCTTCTCAACAATATACAGGGTGTTTCAATTTCCAACAAAAAAAATTATATAAAGTGGGGTCCTATTTTCAACTGTTTCAGAGATAAATTGATTTTTACACATTTTCATTAAAATGCTGACCGCAAAAACCAAAACCCTAATAAATCAAAATTTTATTGTCGGATTTTAGAATTTTTGGTTCTAGTCCTTGGAAAATATGCTATCACGTCATTATCGACTAAAATAAAGTGATCATCTCGGTGATCATGTATAAAACACTTCGTGGTAGTGTCAAAATTAGCATGTATTGAAAGGTGACTTCAAAAACGTTACAAAAAAGGAATTGGCCTTGAAATATCACCAAATAATTAACCGTGCACTTTACATACCTATGTTTCTAGTTATTCATTGGTACCACAAACTTGTTATGAATTTGATAAACATAGGCAATATGATAAGATTGCAGTTAAGCTCTAAAGACATAATGGATATCCGAGAGCGCAAAATTTCAACAGACCGTTTGGCAAAAACTTGTCACCGGATTTTTAATTTTTGTTATACGTACTTGAGTCATGTTCTATTACATCATCATTAGTCACAAAAAGTGATCGGTTAACCAAAATTTCGGTATAGGGTCTCAAAATTGTATAATTTTAGGAGAAAGCTTCAAGTTGTAATTTAAAATCGATTCGTCTTAAAAAGTCGCAAGGTATACTCTTAAAAGTTGCTAGGTAATCAAGTAGGACAAGCAAGCTGCGTTATAAAGTATCGTGTATCGGTAGATTTTCACTCGTGTAAAGAATAGAGATCGAAGTAGGTCTAAAATTAAGCATGATATCTTCAATGAACACACTATGGATCAATCTTGAACGTACGTACGCTAAAGCCGAGACTGTAGATTTTGTGCTGTAGATCGACAATAATGAACGCACGCCTGCGCAACTTAAGATCCAGTGGGTTGTGACAGCTGCGTCTCTACTTTTAGAACGGGCAACGGCGTCGGTGTTCACGCGTACAGCATCTACCCACGCTGTTGCAAATCGCCTCAATACGGTAGTTCGAAGTGGAAGGTGTGGTCCACTGCACAAACAACTGGTCTGCATCCGTACCATTACATGCCAGTACACATTTTGAAGGAAGGCGATCCTGTCAGAAGAATGAATTTTTGTCGATTTATTCTTTACGTGGACGCCGAAGATGCAACTTCTCTAAGTAGGATTCTTTAGAAGGATGAGTCTGTACATAACTGGAAATCTACGGATATAAGATACTTGATAATGTGCCTGCATGTTCTGCTTGCTTGCCTACCGACTTTTTAAGACGAATCCATTTTAAATTATAACTTGAAGCTATCTTCTGAAATTATACAATCTTGGGACCCTATACCAAAGTTTTGGTTAACCGATCACTTTTTGTTACTAACCATGATGTAATAGCACCTTATAACAAAAATTAAATATCCGATGACAAGTTTGTGCTAAACGGAGATCCAATATTGCCTTTAGAACTTAAATGCAATCTTAATGCCTATGTTTAGTTTACCACATTTACAACAAGTGTACGGTTAATTATTTGGTGATTTTTTAAGATAAATTCCCCTTTTTGTTACGTTTTTGAAGCCTCTTTTCTTTCTTTGTTATTTTGACACTCCCGAAGTGTTTGATACATGATCACTTTCTTTTAGTCGATAGTGACGTGCTAGCATATTTTCTAAGGACTAATACCAAAAATTCCAAAATCCGATAATGAAATTTTGTTTTATTAGGGTTTTCGTTTGGAGGTCTGCATTTTAATGAAAATCTGTAAAACCAATTTATCTCTGAAACACTTGAAAATCGGACCCTACTTTATACATTTTTGTTGGAATGAGCTGTACAGTCTTCTACTAAAGTATTTTCCATTCGTCATAGAACACCCTGTATAATAAGTTTTAATAGAGGTAAAATTTGAAATTGAAGCAGAATTTAGCAATTATGAGATCTTACTCAATTCGACATTCGCAATGGACTAGTATCATGAATTTTATTTCTGGTTGCATATGATAGAGTACGTCATAAAAAGCATCTCATTTTTCCTCCGATTTTTTTGGGGACAGGAAAGCCGTGAAAATGAGGAAAATATTTGAATTCTCCTAGGGCAGTGACGTCACTGCCCTATAGGCGAACAGCCAATCAAAAGACAGATATGTGTGCTGTGTTGCCGCATTCTGATGGCGCGCGGAGCTGTACGCGGGCTGGCTCATCTATCTTGTCTTCTGTTCCCGTCTGATATGTTTTGTGGTTTTAATGTCGAGTGATCCTAAATTCCAGGGCTGTTCCAAATTACGGTTCTATCATCGTCCTAGAACTGTTTTCATCATGCCCCACCCATTTTGTGATTCTAGAATCGATGATTGGTTGGTACGCTGGTGGACCAACCAATCATTGTTTTGAGAACTGTAAAATGGGCGGGGCATGATGAAAGCAGTTCTAGGACGGTGATAGAACCATAATTTGGAACAGCCCTTCCGAAAGCCAAGTTAAGGTTCCTGATCCGTCAATCCTGTCAATCAATCGTCATTCGGTCATTTTCATTTTCAACAATCTTAAAGTTATTATTATTTGTTTGCGTTTATTTGTACAGGATATCCTTTTATTCCATTTTACTAGGTTTCAAGTTATTTTATCATAACATAACCAACAAGTATGGGTAAAATCGATAGTGGATTCACAAAAGCCGATTCAGATAACCTGCCTAAAGTTGATATGGCTATGGTGAACGACTTTTATGTGGATAATATGCAGTTCTTCAATACGGAGATGAGAAATGTGAAAGCTAAGAAGTGAGTTTCAAAATATTTATAACACTTTGGATAGCAAATAACATGTTTATGTGAAATGTAAATGTTTTGCGAGTCGGAGCTGTTCTTGGCAACAATGCACTGTTGATAATTCGCGCGGTCGGCACTGATTGGCTGAATTTGAATTCCTTTCTTTAAACTTTAGAATGGAATTACTAAAAAACAAAATGATGTAGAAAGTAACGAAATGCAGCAGAACGTTTATTTGTGTATGCACTAAGCGGCCATAATAATTAAATCATTGTTCTTAACCTCGTGATACTAGTCCATTCATTGCAACAAAAAGAAATAGGACATTCCATTTAAAATAACAAAATTATAACGTGTAACGTGAAAGAGGTACATCTGACAACATTGTTGTTAGTTAGCATTTTTGAATTCTGCATATTCAAAAACCCCCAGGTACAGAATTTTATCGTTCCGGCTCTGGCAGCTTTGGAGATACTTAAGTGTTCCCATACTTTTTACTATCCAGGTATTTAGATTTAGTTTGAAAAAAAATATGACTTCTGCGCCATTTCAGAGACGATGGTATGTTAAAAAAGAAGAATGACCTCTGAAATAGAAGACAGCCTGCGACCCTAGAATATACATTTTATAATTACTAGAAATATATCTTTTTAAATAATGTCATTGAATTTAATCAGGCTTTTTTCTCAACAAGCATCTGTATAAGTTAAATAACATGTGTACATTGTTTACTATGCATTCTTGAAATTCAATGACAGTAGGGTAATATAAAATTGCATACCTTGCTTTCTTCCTTAATGTGTCTTCACGTGAATAGCAGAACAGGATAAATCTAATGGGCAAGGATAACTAGTTAAAGCAATAAGGAAGTAGAGGCAAACACTAATTTGCAAACATTCTTTTCCTGTAGAGGAAATCGCAACACACATCATGTAATCAATGTTCATAATGATACTTTGTAACACAAGATCTGATGTAACTACACACGATTAAATAACCAAAAATCGTCAATAACAAGACAGCCTGTAGCACATTCAAAACATAACCAGGATAATTGCCTTCCGCAAGTTTTTCTACAGTACTACTTGGGCTGGCTTTTAATAAAATTGAAATAGCGCGTTAAAAACGATTTCTCTGAGGATTTCTTTCAAAGAAGCTTGGTCGCTACTGGCGATTGAAAATTTCCCAGGAAAATTGGGAAAAATTGGAAAAACGACACCTTTCTGAAAATGCGTTAATTTTTTTTTAATTATCAAATGAAAAAATATTTCTTAATAGCATAGTTTGCTATAATGGCAACAATCAGTGTTGCAAATATAAATCGCTAAATAGTTTCCTTAATAAGTGCATCTCGAAGTGCATGTTATGAAAATAACGAACTGACACAGAAAGCAAATTCAGCAGGGAATTCCTTTAGCATTTGTTAAATCCTATTTTTTTATGGTCAACCTCGGGTAAAGGCTAAAAGCTTATAGCGCTGTAGGGGCACAGCGAGAGGATATGTGGCGGTCCCCGTTAGATTGGAAACGCTGCAGGTTGTAGCCATCTGGAAACAAATTCCCCTGCAGCTCATTCCACAGTGTCAAAGTTCTCCAAAAGAAGGAATGCTGGAGGAGATTGGTTCGGGGAACAGGGACGTCGACCGGGTGAGGATGAGTTCGCAGAGCCTCTCTAGTGTTCCTCTTTCGAACTGCATTAGGTTTATTATCTGGGAGAGCTCAGTCGAATATTTTCTGTGATAAAATCTGTAAAACAGGGACAGGTCAACCAACCTTCTTGGATGTTCCAGGCTGTAGAGGTCCTTTGTAAGGTTAGGGGTAATGATTAGTCTAATTGCTCTCTTTTGGATAGTGTCCACCGAGGTGTCCACAAGCTTTAAAGGGTGCTTCAGAGCGCATTGTTACACATGGGAGCAATACTCCAGTGATAGTCAGATTTGTGCGCCTTGTAGAGCAGCAGTAGTTGCTCTGGTGTATACAGCTTCCTATAGAGGAACAAAACTCCAAGCTTCTGGTATGCCGTTTTAGTAATTCTAACGATGTGGTCATGCCAGGACATGTTATTGTTGATCCCCAAAAGCTTGACAGAAGATGACTTCACATACACCGCAAGCAGTATATCTACTCCAAAGACTTAGGCCCGGTTTCACCAGTCCCTGATAAGTGACAGATAGCCTATCCATCAGATAGGCATATGTTATTTATATGGGGTTATCTGGCAGATAGGCTATCTGACACTTATCAGAGACCAGTGAAGCCGGCCCTTAGCCTTGGAGTTTGCAGATGAAATGTCCTTAAAGTATTTTGGTAAATTCATTTTTTTACTTGTCTTTCAGTTCTTTTTTATTCTAAAAATGTGTTTATTTTTTTGCTACTTTGTAAAATAATTAGGATTGGGTTCTTCAATATTCTAAATAAAGTGTAATAAAATAGTATATAAAAACTGCTCAACCAAAATATTTGGTGCATGTTTTTTATTTTTGATTGAAAGAGTATGCAACAATATGACCACATAATTTTTATGATAATAATAATAATATGATTTGAAAATAATTTTTCACTTTATTTGTAGATGACACATTAATTGCATGCACTGTAAGTTACACTGTAAAATGACATCCATTGTGCTCACCTATTGACCAAGAAGGTGCTTTTTATAAAATTTTAAATCGAAAAATGTGTTTCCAAACCACAAATTGTGTAATTTTCGGGCTAAGAAAAATCTAATTAATTAATATAATATAATATAAATAATTTTATTTTGACGATTTCGATTATTAAATATATATATATATATATATATATATTTTTGGCCCGTGGTACAAGTGAGGCTAGCCCGTGCAAAATCTGCATAACAAGTGAGGACCGCGACCAAGTGAGGACCAATATACGGACCTCACAAGGACTTCGCTTGAAATTTTTGTGGTGAGTTGCGAATATGGTCTCGAGTCAAATTTGAAAATTTCAGCTGGTCCTCATTTTTTTCGTTTTATGGTAAATGTATACATTTTAGTTCACCGCTTTGGCACCAGATGGTTTCTCGAGTTTGTATACCGCCACCCCATATACGTTACATACCAGTGCATGCAACAAGTGAGGTCCTGAAATTCGGCAACGATGAAATACCGGTAGACTAATGCCTCTCATGATATTTCGCCTTCTCTTTGTGTACTTGATTGTTTAGCTTCCCATATTACACGTTGCTGTCTTTGAGAAGAAAATTAGGTGTTGCGAATCATAATTTGGTCACAAGTGCCCCATCATGAGGAACTTTTGGAATGAGATCTAAGCGGCTTTTATGGCAGAAAAGTTTTAGATTGCAGGTCATCGCTCTATGCATGAAGGATTTAATTCTTGAAAGGAGTAGGATCTTCGGTATAGCGATTACTAGACAGTTCTGAAATCATGAACCATGCCCTTATGCGTGAGAACTAGCAGGTGTTTCAATTAGTTTAATATCGAGTGATACACTTTTCGCTTGGAATCTAAGATGGTCAATTCAACTGACGTTTTAGATACCGTGTGATATGCCTTTTGAAATTGTTAAAGCTCATTTTTGTACAACTGAGAAGCATATTTTAGACTTAGGTGAAAAATGGGAGAGAGTGTCTGAGAGAGTAGAGTGCTATCCGAGTCAAATCGTTCCAAGTTCGTCAGATTTTAGCTGCTCCGATAAGCATCCTAAGAGTTTTTGGTCTGGCTTGACCCGATTTCACTCGTTTCATGTCAATCCAGCTTCAGCGTTAAAAATTCGATAAGTTATAAAATACTTTTCTTTTCAAACATTCCAACAAAATATGTGAACTCCTCTCAGAGTACATATTATTATGTGATAGATGCAATACAGGGTGGGCCAATAGTGAGTAGACGGAGGATTGTTGACTTAGAAGGATATTTCAAAAATCTGTTACTTGATCATGGTAGGGCCCCTGAAGGTTATAACGTTAAAATACTTTCACTCAAACTTTAACGTTTATATAGGCTGATTATCAAACTAACATTTTTTTAATAGAACCGCCTATATATTATTGCATATTTGAATTGCTTAGTGAATTCTAGTGTAACTTCATGTATCTTATATGGAAATTTAAACGGACCGTTTAGGCGCAAATCACTTTTTTTGGTATAAGTGGGTATAAGAGAAAACTTGAATATCGCAGCGATCATAAAACTTAGAAGGCCGTGACTTTACGGTGTGACTAAGCATAAAACGTGTCATCTTAGATCATACGATCAAATTTGAATTCTTTTTGTACTTGGAGAAATCAGTAGAATAAGGAAATTTCAATCACATGTACCTTGATTATTTCAAATGGGAATGCCTAATTTTTCTTATATCATCGAATCTAAAACCTAATAACCTTTCCAACAAAGTAGGATTGTTGGAATCGATCTTTTTTAATTTTCATTTTATTTCAAATTTTAAGTCAAATCGGTCTTTTACACTTTCCCAGCTTATAAGCAATCTAGCAGTCCATGAAAAATAATCAAAAACCTGTTCAGATGGAAGAAACCAATTAACTTGGCATAAAAACGCAAACAAACTAGATTAGTGAGGTAAGATTATAAAAATGTCTTACAAGATATCAGCTCTCACCAGAAACGACAGCGGCAACAAGAAGGCTTACTTTTCACAACCTATTAGCTATACGCAAATATCCAAAATCAGTACAAAAAAATTAAATAAAAGACAAAATACCAGCGATCGTTACTGGCAGGAGAGTAACTATATTTTCAGAATAAATTTTCACATTTAGTTCCATAAAATAGCCGTAAGTCAAAAGTGATGATGCCTCTGACTGGAGCTCTCCAAATTCTTCACTGGTACTTCTACTTATTAGCAAAATCGCAAAAAATGAAAACTGAATTGCAGTATGTTATATGATAAAACATTATTTACTTGGTAGGAACATACATGAAATAAACACAGTTACAACATGGAGTAATAAAAAAATCTAACAATCACATCAATAGATGCTCAGAGTACTCCAGTTAGAGATATCTTTACTTTTGAATTAACAAAAATGACTACTTTTCTATCCCATTAAATGTGAAATTTCATTCTGACGATGCTAAACTGCCAGCAGCAATCATTGGTAGTTTTTTTTGTTTCAATATTTTTAATCGTTTTTTGTTATCAAGCTCTAGTAGATCTCAATAGCTGGTAGGCTGTGGAAAAATAACACTTCTGTCATACGCCAGCTGGTCATTGTCATTAGATTTCTTACCGCTGTTGTTAGAGATTATGTGTTGTAAGGAATTTCCGTTTGTTGTGTTGTTTAGTTTGTTTGTGTCTTTCTACTAAGTTAGTTGGTTTCTTCCATCTTAACGGGCTTTTGTTTGTTTTTCATGACTTGCTAGATTTCTTATAAGTAGGAAAACTGAAAAACACTGCTTTGACTGAAAATTTTAAATAAAATAGAAACTAAAAAGATTGAGATCGAGGTAATCAAATTCTGCATTTGATTCTGTAAACAAAAATGGGTATTCTTATTTGAACAAATCAAGTTCTCTGTGACTGAAGTTTCCTTAATTAATCTACTGATTTCAAGTACAAAAAAAATTAAATTTAACCGTCTGACCTAAGGTGACGCATCTCATGCTTAGTCGTACCGCAATGTCACGGCCTTCTAAGATCTATAATCACTGCGATATTTAAATTTTTTCTGATACCTACTTATATCAAGAATGCTGATTTGTGCCTAAACGGTTCGTTAAAGTTCAATATAAGATACATTGAGTCACACTAGAATTCACCAAGGAATTCAAATATGCAATAATGTATAGGGAGTCACCTTCAAAAAAATGTAAGTTTGATATGAACCACCCTATATAGACATCAAAATTTAAGTGAAAATATTCAGCGTTATATCACTCAAAGGTCCCTACCATGACCAGGTGACAAATTTCTGAAATATGTTTTAGTAAGTCAACAATGCTCCATCATCTGCTCACTATTGGTCCACCCTGTATATGTGAATGAACGTATCAAATGTCTCCTGGGTCAGTAACCGAATAAGTTGAAAAAGTATATAATTTCATATTTTTAGGCCAATGGAGGGTATTTTATGTTTACAACAAATTTTCAAGGTTTCCCCCCTCCCCACCTTAACAATTTCAGCCCCTCCCAGAAATGGTAGATGATTAACTCATAAAACGCTCAAACAGAAGTCTGAGGGGTTTTGCCTTTTACTACGCCAACGCACAGCTTTCATGAAATGAAGCTTTACCTATTACCACCCAGCAGCATGCCGCTTTTCAAATTTCATCCACTTAAAAAACGCAACTTAGGTACACCTGAACCATATGACCAACTCTGTTTAATTAAAATGAACTATTCTTTTAGATCGATAAAAAAATACTCGGGTGGTCCTCACTTTGCCGCGTATATCTCCCGGTTTTCGTTTATCAGTTCTAATAGTATGAACAGGTATACACTGCACACATGACGTGAAAAAGTCGAAATTACCATAACAATACTGATGTTTGAGTCCTTTACGGCCGCCACTTGCCCTCGCTTATTCCTCCTACTCGTATAAAGATACTTATGTATACTTATGTGCAGAGTGCAGCTGCGGCCTAAATAATCTCTGGTAGGATTTTTGTGTATTTTTTTATTTAAACTTTTGTGCACCCCATTTCAAGAATTCAGGAACCGCTGCTGTTCCACAGTTTAAAAAACATTCTCTGTCCACCTTTAAAGCTGAACTCCAGTAGTATTTAGTTGTTACATCATTTTGCTAGTAGAAACGGCAGTTCTACGTGAACAGCAGATGTGTGGTCACCGAGGTATCAAGCCTCCAGATTACGTTACTGAGGACAAATTTTCATTTGATTTTATTTGTCAAGGAATAGGTAGGCACAGAAGAGGTCTCAATGTAACAGATTTATTTGGAACGTGTCGGCAGATGTTTCGTAATATCTGTTTCAGATGTCATTGCCTATACATTTCAAGAAGATAATTGAAGACAGCGAATCAATCGACACATCATGATACTTGAAAATCTTATAGTAAATAGAAGTATATAATCGACCTTATG
The DNA here is from genome assembly GCA_951848785.1 of Callosobruchus maculatus. Classification (NCBI taxonomy): domain Eukaryota; kingdom Metazoa; phylum Arthropoda; class Insecta; order Coleoptera; family Chrysomelidae; genus Callosobruchus; species Callosobruchus maculatus. The sequence goes on along the minus strand of CATOUR010000026.1, from coordinate 4,641,260 downwards.
GATCGATTTACGTGGAGACACGTTTTAGGACGCTGTGCAGATAAATAACAAAGTTCATTGACCGCAGCGGTAGTATTTCATCTAAACTAATCGAACAGGAGGACCAATGAATGGTAGCTTAGACGGAATAAGCAATCAGCAAGCATATCCAGGGCCGGTTCAAACCCCCCCATGAGTATTCCCATGAATGAAATAACTACTAAAATAATACAAAATAAAGATAGTCAAGGATGCTTTCTCCAAGCTTAGTGATTTATTCTACTACTAACCAATCCCTCGGTGCTCATGACACATAAGCAGCGATACAATCTATACAGATGTTTAACAAATTAAGACATTACATATTCTTTTATACATGAACCCCTCCTAAGGTCACCATGAACCCCCTCCATGGTCAACGCCTAGCTACGGCCCTGAGTATATCTCTATACTAATAGGAGAGAACAAGTGATCACCGGTACAAAACAATCTGACCATCGTAGTATTTAGAAAATAGTTGCACTTTTTCCGCATTCTCTGTATATCTCTACGATTAGAACAAATATGCGTGGACCGGTAATGTATAAGGCAATAACCGAGGTCCACATGCATATTAATTAATCGATACTACCCGACCATCTGAAATGCCTTTCGCGCCTTTTTATGACCTCTGCTTCTTTTTAGTTAATTTTATTTCCCACACCGATAGGAAATTGTGATAGGTATTGTGATCGCGAAAATTTTTGATTTTGAGATAATATGCTTTTTTGGGCGTTTTATGATGTCTATATAACGTCGGTCTGTCTGTCTTTGCGTGTTTTCTAGGCTAGTCACATCAGTAACCGTGGATTGTGATAAAATTTGGGTACCGGTATCCTATGGGGTCCTAGTAGGTATTGCTCCTATAATTTTAAAAATCGGTGCATTGGCAGCGGAGTAATTTGCAAAAAACAAAAACCTCGTTTTTGGGTGGGCGTTTTAGGATTTGATGATAATTTTCTACTTTTTTGGGTGAGAGTGTGATTGGGGTCGTTGGGGGGGGGGGGAGGCGGAGGGTTGTAAAACTCAAAAATTTGTTGTATTCATTATAGAGATTTTCATTAAGATGCAGGCCTCCAAACTAAAACCCTAATAAAACAAAATTGTATTGTCGGATTTCGAAATTTTTGGTATTAGTCCTTAGAAAATATGCTATCACGTCATTACCAACTAAAAAAAGGGATCAGGTATAACACTCTTGATAGTGTCAAGATTAGCATGCTTTGAAAAGTGACTTCAAAAACGTTACAAAAAGAGGAATCTTTAAAATATCACCAAATAATTAACCATGCCTTTCTAGTTGTTCATTGGTACCATAAGCTTGTTGTAAATGTGGTAAAACATATGCAGTAAGAGATTTAAACTCTAAAGGCATATTGGATCGCTAAGAGTGCAAAATTTCAACAGACGGTTTGGCAAAAGCTTGTCATCAGATTTTTAATTTTTGTTATGGTTACTTGAATAATGTGCTATCACATCACGATTAGTCATAAAAAGTGATCAGTTGACCAAAACTTCGGTATATGGTCTCAAAACTATAATTTTAGATAACTTCAAGTTGCGATTTAAAATAGATTCGTCTTAAGAAGTTAGGCAAGCAAACAGAACATGCAGACCACGTTATAAAGTGTCTTGTAACCGTAGATTTTCAGTTATGTATGAATTCATCCGTCCAAAGAATCCTACTTAAAAAAGTTGCATCTCCGGCATCCACATGAAGCATAAGTAGACAAAAATCCATTCCTCTGACAGGATCGCCTTCCTCCAAAATGTGTACTGGCATGTAATGGTACGGATGTACGGATACATACCAGTTGTTTGCGCAGTGAACCACATCTTCCGCTAAGAAATACCAGCAACAGCGTAGGTGGAGCTGTAGGATGATTTCCGTGTATGCGTGAACACCAACGCCGTTGCCCGTTCTAAAAGTAGAGACGCAGCTGTCACAACCCACTGTATCTTAATTTGCGCAGGCGTGCGTTCATTACTGTTGATCCACAGCACAAAATCTACAGTTTCAGCTTTAGCGTATGTATGTTCATGACTGATCCATAATACGAGGTTGTTCCCTAAAGATATCATGTTTAATTTTAGCCCTACTTCGTTCTGGATTATTTACAACCTCTCATTTATACACCAGTAAAAATCTATGGATACACGATACTTTATAAAGTGGCTTGCATGTTCTGCTTGATTATCTACCATCTTTTATGAAATTACCTAGCGACTTTTTAAGACGATTCGATTTTAAGTTAAAACTTGAAGTTTTCTTATAATATTATACAATTTGGAGTCCCTATACTGAAGTTTTAGTTGATAGATCTCTTTTTTATGATGTTATTATTAAAGTACATAAAAACTAAAAATCCGATGACACGTTTTTGCATACGGTTGTTGAAATTTTGCGGTCCCCGAGATCCAATACACCTCTAGAGCTTAAATGCAATTTTGTTGCCTATGTTTACCACATTTATAAGAAGTTTGTGGTACCAATGGATAACTAGAAAGATGGGCATGTATTTACCGTAAAGTACGTGGTTAACTATTTGGCGATCTTTTAAGATAAATTCCTTTTTTGTAATGTTTCTTGTCGTCACTTTTCAAAACATGCTGATTTTGATACTATCTCGAGTTTGAGTGTTTGATACATGATCACTTTCTTTTAGTAAATAATGACGTGACATCGTCTTTTCTAATCACTAATACTAAAAATTCCAAAATCCGACGATAAAATTTTGTTTTATTATGGTTTTCGTTTGGAGGTCTGCATTTCAATGAAAATCAAATTTAGGTATCTCTGAAACAGTTGAAAATCGGACTCTACTTTATATGACTTTTTTGTTGGAAATAAGCTAAACGCCTTCTCCTAAAGTATTTTCCATTCGTCCATTGACCTGTGAAAGAGTGCTAGCGGCGCGGCGGCCCTTTAGGTCCATCCGATCATTACCTTGCCTACTACAGAAACCAATGGACTTGGAATTTTCGGATATATGCATACATACGAAAATTGTTTTAGATCGTTAATGAAACTTTGCCAGAGTATTATTACTGTACCAAGCATGGAAAATGGGTATGCTTTTTAGAAATCGTGCCGTCACTACGGCGCAGCGACAATAAAAAAGCTAAAAATATAAAAACAACTCAAACCAGTTTTTAGGCCTTTTGGGGGTTCCTGATCATTTTCTGTTTTTTGAGTGGGGGTGAAATTGAGGTGGTTGGGTTGGGAGGTGGAGGGTTGTAAAACTAATAAAGTTTTTGTATGCATAATACGCTCTCCATTGACCTACAAAAAAAGGACCTAGCGACAGAATACACTTTTTAGGTTTATCAGAACGTTGCCTTGATTGTTACAGAAACTGAGGGATTTTTTCTGACGTGTGTTGTATACGAGTATTGCTTTACATAGTTCTGTATTATGTAACCTGAAATTGATTTTAATTACATTTCGACACAGTAGTATTACCGTGACGAGTATAGAAAATGCGTATGGTCTTTAAAAATCGTGTCAGAACTAAAAATATAAAAATAACCCAAACTTCGTTTTTAGGCGATTTGGGTGTTCCTGGTCGTTTCGTTTCATGCAATTAAAGCTCGCAGAATAAAACCAGTGCCGATCTAGTTCCTACGGAGAGGAGTATCAAGAAACTGTTTACTAGAGTTTTTCTGTTGGATGTTCTTTGAGAGCAGGAGGGTGATGATTTGGTTGCAAGGGGATCTCAGACTATAGCTTAATGCAAAGGGAAAATAATAAACTGATATCACTTTAATGTGTGGGAAGTACTAAGTTAGTCAATTATCGTTCATATTGATTGAAGCTCATTTATAACTGTACAGTACAAATTCCTGAACTCATAAATGTTGTACCCCTGTCAAGCTCATCTGCCCTTATCTAACAGTATATTCTCGTTACAGATTTGTTGCCTTTCTAGCTAACTTTATTGTATCACAGGCATAGACATGTTTTATGACGCCAAATGCCAACCGAAAGTGCAGTCAACTGATTCACGCGTTAAATTAAATCAATTTTCGAATTACGCGTCTACAAATATTGAATAGTTCCCAAAACATGGTCAGATATTAAAAAAATAGAAGTCAAGTTTATTGATTCAGTTCTTCTTAGGAATACTTGTTTTTCATAACGAAGGGCGATACCATTTTCAACATCAGCGATTTAGCAATTACGACTGTGAAGCAAAGCGAGTCATGTCCTATTTCAGTTGGTCTGATTGAAAAAGTCTTGCTCCTGCAGTTGCAGTGCCTAGACTAGTCAATAGACGTTCAAAATAGATCCGTTGAACTAAGTTACCTGAATTCGCCGTTATTGACGTGTTCAGATTATTAGCAAAATTTTGGTAATTAGAGGGGTCGAATTTGTCGCTATATGTGCCACGCGGTATCTACATCCCTATAGTCGAATTTTAACAAAAGGAAAAGGTTAATTTTACATTTAGTTGCATTTATTTTCACTTAGTTGAAATCCGTAGTAGCACATGTTAATGAATGTTATTTTACTCCATGAAAGCTGAATTAGTATATCTCTTTACGAATAGGAGGAATAAGTGAGGACCGCTGGCGGTGGTGACTCACTCATAGATATTAGTATTGTTAAGCTAATTTCGACTTTTCTGCATGTCATGTTTACAGTGTTTACGTGTTTATGCTATTAGAACTGATAAACGAGGACCGGCTGACATGCACGACAAACTGAGAACCGTCTGAGTATTTTTGTAAACGTCTTTCCTGCTCTTCTCATGTAAACGACAACTGCATTAAAACCAAATCAGCCGCACAACGAATACATCACATGAAAGTCTCCTGTGTGCATGCCGAATGTTGCGTTTTTAAGAGGACGATATTTTTATACATAGCAGCATAGTGCTGGGTAGTAATAGGTAAAAATGGAGTCAAGTTGATTGACTCAGTACTTCCCACACATAATGATGATACCATTTTATTATTTCCCATTGCATGAAGCTATAGCCTAAAATCCCCTTGCAACTGAATTATCGCCCATCCGCCTCCAAAAACAACATCCAACACAAAAACCCTCGTAAATAGTTTCTTGCGTCTCCCTTCTTAGGAACTAGGGCGTCACAGTTTTTTTCTACATGCTTGAACTGGACAATGCGAAACGATCAAGAGCCTCCAACCCGTCTAAAAACGAAGTTTGAGCTGATTTTATGTTTTTGGTTTTTTGATTATTGCTGCGCCGCCTCTGACATGGTTTTTCAAAAACAGAGTCGTTTTCCATTATCGCAGCGGTAATTCTGTGTCAAAATTTTATTAAAATCAATTCAATAATTTTCGCTTTACGCAATATACATAGAACGAAATAAAGCAAATTTCGTATGTGCAGATCACAAAATTGGTTTCTGTAATAGGCAAGCCAATGTTCGGATGGACCTAAAAAAGTGCAATATGCCGCTAGGTATTTCTTCTTCAGGTCAATAGACGGACTATTATGCATACAACAAATTTTTCAGTTTTACTACCACCCACCCCCCAACCGCCCCGATTTCACCCCACCCAAAAAAGTTTGAAAATGATCAGGAACCCGTAAAACGCCTAAAAACAATGTTTGAGCTGTTTTTATATTTTTAGTTTTTCATCCTCGGCTTGGGAATAATACTATGTCAAAATTTCATTAAAATCAATTGAACAATTTTCGCGTTACGCGATATCGAACGATCTAAGACAATACTCGTATGTGTACATCATAAATTCTGATGAACATCAATTCAGTAATTTCAACATTATAAAACACAGAACGATCTAATATGTATACATCGGAAAATTCTCAAAGTCCCGTGGTTTCTATAAGCACGGATGGACCTAAAAAAGTGTATCATGCCGCTAGGCTTTTCATTCACATATTAATGGGCAGCCCATTGCGAATAAAACAAATTTTTCAGTATTACAACCCCCCACCCACCAACCACCCCAAATTCACCCCCACCCAAGAAAAAGTGGAAAATGATCAGGAACCCCTAAAACGCTTAAAAACGAAGTTTGAGGCATATTTGACATTTTTCGTTTTTTGCTAATTACTCCGCCCCCCGTATAACGATTTTCAAAATTATAGGAACATTACCTACTACGACCCCACAGCATAACGCTGCCCAAATTTCATCACAATCCATGCAGCGGTTATTGAGATTACGATGGTAGAAAAACGCGACAGACAGACAGACAGACCGACAGACCGACAGACCGACAGACAGACCGACAGACAGACCGACAGACAGACCGACAGACAGACCGACAGACAGACCGACAGACAGACCGACAGACAGACCGACAGACAGACCGACAGACAGACCGACAGACAGACCGACAGACAGATCGACAGACAGACAGACCGACGGAAATGAGTGACGTGGATTTTCGTTATGTAAACATCATAAAACGCCCAAGAAGCGTATTATCTCAAAATCGAAAATTTTCGCGATCGCAATACTCCCCTCACCTATCGTGTGGGAAGTAAAAATTCATTTTATAAATAGCTTCGCGTTGGTGTAGTGAGAGACAAAACCCCTCAGAATTATTTTTATAAGTTACCAATCATCTACCTTTTTTGGGAGGGGATGAAATTGGGAAGGTGGGGATGGGGGAGTCGAAATCCCGAAAATTTCTTGTAAACATAAAATACCCTCGATTGCCCTAAAAAATATGAAATTCTAGACTTTTCAGACTTATCCGAATACTGACCTAGGAGACATTTGATACGTTTATTTACCTATACAGGGTGGGCCAACACTGGGCGGACGGAGGATTGTTGACTTACTAACACATATTTAAAAGGTCTGTCACTTGGTGTGGGGTGGGAACCCTTGACTGCTATAACGTTAAAATATTTTCACTTAAATTTTTAAGTTTATACAGGGTGATTCATAATAAAATTACATTTTTTAAATGAATGGAGTGGAATATATTATTGCGTATTTAGATTGCTTGGTAAATTCTAGTTTGACCCCATGTATTTTATATGGAACTTTAAACGAACTGTTTAGGTGCAAATCACCATTCTTGATATAAGTAGGTATCAGAAAAAAATTGAGTATCACAGTGATTACTAATCTTAGAAGGCCACAACTTTTCGGTACGGCTGAGCATAAGGTGCGTCAGACGGTTAAATTAGAAATCTTTTTGAACTTGGAAAAATCAGTGGATTAATTAAAGAAACTTCAGTCACAGATAATTTGATTTTTTTCCCTATAATGGTCAAATTTTAACAGAGTTCTTATCTAAGATACCAAATTACCTACGTCCCTGCAAAAGTTAATTTTACATTCAGTTGTATTTATTTTCACTCAACTGAAATCCGTACTAGCACATATTAATGAATGTTATTTTACTGCATGAACGTTGAATTAGTATACCTCTATACGAATAGGTGGAACAAGTGAGGACCGGTAGGCGGTGGTGAATCACTCGAAGGTATTAGGATTGTTAAGCAAAATTCGCATTTTCTACCTGTTATGTATAATATACAGTGTTTACGTGTTTATACTATTAGAAGTGATAAACGAGGACCGGGTGATATAGACGACAGAGGACCACCTGAGTATTTTTTGTAAGCGTCTTTCTTGCCCTTTTACTATTATTGTTCTTCAAGTAGGTATATTTTCGGATCGATCTGAAATTCATGTAACCGTCAACCGTACTGAACCCGAATCGGCCGCACAACGCATATACAGGGTGAGTCAAGCTCAACGCCTCGGACTCTTGTGACCAAACGATCCCACTTTTCGAAAAATCGACTTTGCGAGTGTATGTAGGTCGAGTTGGACTACATTTACAAAATAATGACCTTTATACAGGGTGTCTAATAAAAGCGTGACATATCAAAGCTGTTTTTTTAAATGGAATACCCTGTACATTATTGCATATTTAGACTCCAGTACATTTTAGTGTGACTTTATGTATCACACATGGGACTTTAAGCGAACCGTTTAGGTACAAATCACAATTTTGGGTATAGGTAGATGTCAGAAAAAATTGAATATCGCAGCTATTATAAATCTTAGAGGGCTGTGACTTTGCCGTGTTACTAAGCATGAAATGTGTCAGCTTACGTTAGACGGTCGAGTTCGAATTACATTTGTACTTGAAGAAATCGGTAGATCAATTAAGTAAACTCCAATCAAAGGTAACTTAATTTTTTCAAATGGGAATGCATAATTTTTTTTATACCATCGAATGTGCAATTTGATAAGTTTTCTAATGATATGCGGTTGTAAATATAAATCCCTGGTAGTTTTGATTTAATTTCAGACTTTCAGTAAAACCGGTGTTTTTCAATTCTCCTACCTATAAGCAACTTAGCAGGCCATGAAATATGAGCAAAAAACTGTTCAGATGGAACAAAACAACTAACTTAGCAGATAGTTATGGACGAACTAAAGTAAAAGGACAAAATTATAAAAATGACTTTCAACAAATCAATTCTAACGAGAAATAGCAGACATAACACATCTAAGGTCAAAAAGCAGCTGGAGTATGACAGAAATAGGTATTTTTTACAGCATACCGGCTACTACAATATTCTAAATATTGAAGATTCACAAAACCATTGTGAATTTTGAAATGAAAGGAAATCTACCACGTAATGTTGCTGGCAGCTTAATAGCTTCAGAATAAAATCTCACATTTCATGATTTAAAAAAATAGTAACCGATACCTCTGACTGGAGTTCTGCAAATTTTTCAATACTCATAAGCAAGATCGCCGAAAATGAAGAATAAATTGAAAAGCTGCTCTAATCATTAAACATAATTTACCTGGCAGAAAATTAAAATATGATTTGTCAGTATTCCTTTTTTGTGATCTTGCTAATAGATACTGAAGAGTTCAAAGGACGACAGTGAGAGGTATCATTACTTTTGCCTTTGACGGAAATGACTATTGTTTTATGCCATTAAATGTGAAATTGCGCTCTGAAGATATTAGACTGACGGCAACGATCGCAACGTCGCATTTTGCATGGATGAAATTTGGATAGCAGTATGTTGCTGGGTAGTAGTAGGTAATGCTGCACTTTATGAAAAGCTGGGCGTAGGCGTAGTGAAAGATAAAACCCCTCGGCCTTTGTTTCAAGCTTTTTATGAGTTTTCAATTATCTGTTATTTTTTAGGAGGAGATGAAATAGGGAAGGTAGGGAGAGAGGGAGATGAAATCTCGAAAAATTGTTGTTAACATAAAGTACCCTCCATTGCCCTAAAAAATATTAAATTCTATGCTTTTCAGACCTACACGAAAACTGTCCTTGAAGACTTACCTACATTCTTTTTTGATACCCATTCATTACACTTAGGGCCAGTTTCACTCGTCTCTGATAAGTTTCGGATAGCGTATCTGTCACATAGGCCCATATCATTTATATGACAGATAGGCTTTCGGTCTGTCGGTTTGTCTGTCTGTTACACTTAGAACCGGTTTCACCGGTCTCTGATAAGTTTCAGATAGCGTATCTGTCAGATAGGCCCGTAACATTTATATGGCATTATCGGACATATAGGCTATCGGTCTGTCGGTTTATCTGCCTGTTGGCGTTTTTCTATCCTCATAATCTCAGTAACCTTTGCACGGAGCGATATACTGTGGGGTCGTAATAGGTAGTATACTGCTATAATTTTGAAAATCCGTGCATGGGCGGTGAAGGAATTAGCAAAAACAAAAAAAGTCAAATATTCCTCAAACTTCGTTTTTAGGATTTTTGGGGGTTCCTAATCATTTTGTACTACAGGATGGATGGTGGAGGGCTATGAATAGAGATGGGCGTATCGGGTCATTTTTAAGATGCGGATCACCGGATCTAGAACACCTCAAAGACCCGGAACAGTGATCCGGTTCACGGGTCAGTCGGATCCCGACTAGCGAATGCAATCGTTCACCTTCGATCTCAAGATCTCAAGATCGAAGGTGAACGATTGGTCAACCGAAGCACGAGGGAACCGCCCAATCTGGGTACTCGGTGCAGACAGAAATGAGCCAGTACAGTACAGTACACTTCATGTATAATTTATTAATTTGTTTTATCTTTATATCAGATGATATTTATTTTTTTATAAATATGTACCTAGAAGATGTATATGTATTAATACTATTCTTTATAAATTTCGATTTGAGTAAATAATTATTCAGTTTTGAGTTTCTCGTATTTGTTAAAATACACTCCTAGTACGTAAAAGGAATTTTTTGTCTCTACTATAAACAGCCACAACTCATCATACAAGAAAAATATTCATTTATTATTCGCCCTAAAATATCTATCTAAATATTCTTTTAAATTCAGATCCCAGAACATTGAGCATTATGGCTATCCTGTAGCTTAAGCAGAACACTGAACCGAAAACTGAACATCGCCAATCATCAGATCGACTGACCGACATATATCGCCGTGGCGCGCACCATCCTGCTTTGTGATTCTGATGAACAAGCCGCCGAATTTGTGACCCGACTGATCCGTTGACCCGTTGAGATTAAATTTAGGATTCGGTTCAGTTAGGTCACCTTAAAGATCCGGATCAATGAACCGGATCAGAACCGTTCTACACATCTCTATCTATGAAAATGAAAAAATTGTTGTATTCATAATAGGCTGTCTAAAGCTTATCAAAAAATGGCCAAATATATGAAACTTGTCAATCTTGGGTTAATTCCGCATAATGATGTAACATTTAATAATTTAATGTAAAATCTAAATGCTAAAAGTAAAGTCATTACACACACACATACAGACTACACGCAAACACACTGACCTGTGAGAGAAAGATCCAGCGGCATAATACAGTTTTTTAGGTCCATCCTAACAGTGCCTTGCGTATTGCAGAAAACAAGGGACTTCGAATACGAGTTTTGCTTTAGGTCGTTCTGTATTTGGTGGAAACTTTTGTTTGATTTTAATGAAATTTTCACATAGTATTATTACTGTGTCGAGAATGGAAATGCGTATGGTTTTTAGAAATCGTATCAGTGGCGGCGCAGCAATAATGAAAAAAACTAAAAATATAAAAACATCTCAAACATCGTTTTTAGGCGTTTGAGACGTGACTGATCATTTTCTACTTTTTTGGTAAGGGAGAAATTGGGATCGTTGGGGGGTGAGGGGTTGTAAAACTGAAAAGCTTATTGTATTCACAATAGGCTGTCCATTGACCTGTGACACTTTTTTAGATCCATCCGAACATTGTCTAGCCTATTGCAGAAACCAAGAATTTCCTGATGTATACGTAATAATGGCATTGCTCTAGATCGTTCTGTAGCGTGGAAAATGTTGAACTGATTTTGATGAAATCTCGACACATTACTAGCAAATACTATTAGCTTAGCGAGGAGGGTAAACGCGTTTGGCTTTTACTTGAAAACCCCAATTTTCTGTTGTATACATAAGGGTATTGCTTTAGACCGTTCTGTACTATATAACAAAGTGTTATTTCCGTTGCAAGGTTGGAAAGCGCGTAAGGTTTTTAGAAATCGTGTCAGTAGCGGTGCAGCGTGTATTTGGTTGCAAAAGGATCTCAGATTATAGCTTCGCGGTATGGGTAAACAATAAACTGGTATCACCGCAATGTGTGCGAAGTACTAACTCACTCAACTTGACTTAATTTTTTGTTCATAAATCCGCCATCACAAAGATGATATTTCAAAAGCATGCACCTTTTTCGACCCCGCCGTGGTAATAATAATCTATCAAAGTTTTATTGCTAATGTTAGATACACACTTTAAATAAAAACCTTGAGTCCTCAAACTATGTAAAGGCAAGCCAAGTACAGAACATTACAACGACCAACTTTATTCAGTATCACGGAAAGTCCATCACCCAAATTTTAGCACCTTACTAAAAGGAAAAATATTAATCAGATATTCTTAAAATTCACACAAAAATAACAAAAGCAAAGTCTATTTGCCTATAAATGGAAAAACAATGTGGTTACAAAGATCTATATAACACTGATTCTAAATCAATTATTTGGAGGATTCATGACCATATGTCTATGGGAGCAGAACATGATGTCAAAGCATTTGTGAATTCACACATCATTCCATTCCATCAGGTTACACGTTACAACAACAGGGTAGTTGTTGTAAAGTGTAATTTAAAAAACACCTATTCAGTAAACGTCGTAGAACGGCTTATATTGTGGTGTCATTTTGGCAACACAGCTATGACCTCGCTTGGTGCGTTGTATACCGATTTCGGACCTCCGTTGTTCTCTGGGATAAAAAGCGGGTATATCGTGGCTCACTTAATTCTTTCATTGAAAGGTCCTCACTTGTCTCGATATACACGTATCAATTTTCTCATCGGTAAAATAGCTTTCATGTGTATATTTGAATGTTTCTTATCAAATGGCACATCTTCGTAATATCTATCATAAAATGATGCCATTATCTCGTTGTCCTCACTTGGTCACTAATATGTACTGTCCTCACTTGGTGCGCCAGCCAAGTATATATATATATATATATATATATATATATATATATATTATGAAATGTATATATCTACTGCTATCTACTATATAGTATATTGTACATGTTATAAAACATATTGTATTTTTTTGATGTGTGTAAACAGGTGTTTCCTGTAGAAACATGAATAAATTACTGCTACTACTAAAGGTTGTTCGAGAGGTTGTTGTAAGTTTGTATTTTACACCAATGTGTGTTGTTTTGTGCTAATCTGTTGTTATGGAAGACCGAGGGGTGAACCGGTCACGGAAATTTTGTACACCACAATTCAAACAATTCACACAATTCATATGCTTTCCATGTAAAACAATTCAAAAAATTCAAACAATTCACACAATTCAAGGAATTGCATGACAATTCATAAAAAATCAAGACAATTCATGGAAATTCAATACAATTCATGACAGTTCAAACAATTCATGGGACTTCCTGACAATTCATACCAATTCAGTAGTGATGTTTTTGCACACCACACTACACTTATTATTTGAGATATCTAGACTGTACTCATATCCTTACATCTACAATAATGCGATTTTTTGTAATAAATTTTTACCCATTTATGCCTCGATTTCAAATATTTCCTCTTCTGGTTAATTATGTATTTATGCATTTTGAAACACAATCAGTTTACCAACACAACCCACATATTTTGCGGACCCCAGAGTTGGTAAATTAGGCCTATGCATCTCGTTTTGCAAGGCTAAATGTGGCTAAATATCATTTGGGTTATTCTTCATGCAATGGGAAAACAAGAAAATGGTATCATTATTATTATGTGTGACTGTTGATTCGAGTAAAAGAACTATTAAATTCTCTCTTTTGGATGTTACTAACTATGCGCATCTACAGGGTGTTTTTGGCAGAATTTTAAATTACGGCAATTTGAAAGTCATTTAGCTTTGTTTTTTTAAATGTAACACCCTGTATGTTTTATTTTAAATCAAAGTACCTACTAATACCGTATCTCGCCTTGTAATATTTTTTTTAGGGTTTGCGACTTTGCCAAGTTATAAATTATTTTCCAAAATTTCAAACAAACATATTCCCGATTTTTATTAATAGAACGCACTGTATATTTTATTTAACATAGAAGTACTCCCTAGTAATGGTTTACGGCGTGACCAAGTTTTAAGTGGTGTCCCTAAAAAAATAAAACCGTTTTCCTTGCTCATACTATCTATTTCGAATACCAGGTCAGTCAAGGGTACAGGAACGCTTAAATATTTCCAAAACTAGCACAGCTGGATCGATAAAATCAATACCTGCAGGTTTTCGAACATGCAGAATTCACAAATTCTAACAGCAGTGTTGCCAGATTTACCACTTTTACGTTACAAGTCATAATTTTGTTATTGTAAATAGAATCCTCTTAATTATTTTTATTGCAATGAATTGCGCATGTAGAATTTAGCAAGATCTCACAATTTCAAAATTTTGTTTCTATTAATTACTGAGATACGGCAACACTGCTTTTTCAGTAAACAGTACCGGCACGCTTAAATATTTCCAAAACTGTCACAGCTGGAGCGGTGAAATTCAATACTTGGGGGCTTCTGAACATACAGTACTTGAAAATGCTAACATGGGTGTTGTCAGATTTACCAATTTTACCTGTCACGTCATAATTTTGAGTGGAATACCCTATTTATGAAGTCCAACGTAAAAGTGGTAAATCTGGCAACACTGGTATTAGCATTTTTTATTTTGCATGTTGTAAAACTCTCCGGTATTGATGTTTTTCGTTTCAGCTGTGGCAGTGTGGAGATATTAAAGCGTTCCCGTACTGTTTACTGAAACAGCAGTGATGCCGTATCTCAGTAATTAATAGAAAAAAAAATTGAGATTGTGAGGCCTTACTAAATCCAACATGCACTATTCATTGAAATAAAAATAAGTAGAGCATTCTGTTTAAAATAACAAAATTATGACGTGTAACGTAAAAGTAGTAAGTGTGGCAACATTGCTGTTAGAGTTTTGGAATTCTGCATATCCGAAAACCTGTAGGTATTGAATTTTAACCTTCCACCTGTGCAAGTTGTGGAGATATTTAAGCGTTCTTGTACCTTTTACTAACCTTGTATTCGAAATAGATAGTATGACCACTTAAAACTTGCTCACGCCGTAAACCATTACTAGGGAGTACTTATATGTTAAATAAAATATACAGTGTGTTCCATTCATAAAAATCGGGAATATGTTTTTTTAAAATTTTGGAAAAATAATTTATAACTTGGCAACGTCGCAAACGCGAAAAAAAATTACAAGGCGGGATAGGGTATTAGTAGAGATTTCGATTCAAAATAAAACATACGGTGTTACATTCAAAAAACACTACCAAAATAATAACTATAGGGGTACATGTCATAATCAATGTAGTGGTACCATCTTGTAAGTACCTGTAGCTCTTGAATTAATCACTTTAGACCCCAAGTGTGTTAGCTTGTTGGAATTGCTTTATCGGGAGGAACACAAAAAGTCGCAAATATACAGGGTGTCCCATTAAAAATTTTGAATCTGATGTCACGTGATCAAAAACAAATACCTCATTGGGTGACACAATAATAGAAACAGATACTACATTTGCTCTTATTTACACCCCCAAAATTATAATTTGCTACTACTGCCCAGTTCCGATATATTGCTTGTCTTAATCGTGGCGGGACACCCTGTATATGAGCTGTTTACATTTCTTTCAGGTCTCAAGCAGTGTCGACACTTCTATAGTGCAGTTACGGTATTATGTAGACTTGAGCAATGATAAAACCGTAATTATATATACAAAATATAGAGGGTGTTTCAGAACCATGGGATCAAACTTCTAGGGGTTATTCAGTGCAACAGTAGAAAACTTTTGAGTATAGGGACCCATGTCCGGAAAAGTGTCGGTACGGTACTACGGCCCTAAGAAGTGTTAAAATGTAGAAAGACGATGAATTGCCTAAATAGCCTTTAATGCATTCACTTTTTGCCTTTTGTACATATCATCGGACGAATTACAGCAGCATTTGAAATCATTCAAAACGAGTATCAAATTTTTAGTAAAGTCCGCAGATATCATGTGCGACATTTAAATCGGTGTATTCAGGTTGGATGAAGACATTTTAAACAATTGTTGTGATGATATCATGTACAAAAGGCAAAAAGTGAATGCATTAAAGGCTATTTAGGCAATTCATCGTCTTTCTACATTTTAACACTTCTTAGGGCCGTAGTACCGTACCGACACTTTTCCGGACATGGGTCCCTATACTCAAAAGTTTTCTACTGTGGCACTGAATAACCCATAGAAGTTTGATCCCATAGGTCTTAAACACCCATATTATAACAATTCAGACAGTGATAGGGGATCAAAATAATCGAAAATACCAATTTGCAATAAATAAAAGCAAAATAAATTGATCTACATCTGATTATACACAGACATATACAATTTGACTACACTAACGAACGTGTCAGTTTTATTGCCAGGGTAATAAAACATGCCATAGGCAAACAGTCTCCCCACTCGTCGGGCTTCTTTCATCCTTTGTAGTGTCGGCACTCGGTAGCAAGACAAAAAATGTAAACTGCTCTTATATTTTTGACGCGTACAATACTACAAATCCTCGCACGCGACGCCATCGGAATAACACGTGTTGACGATTCGGGATATACTGATCATGCGCAGTGGATGGTAAAATTTGAGAAATTCATCGCAATTCATGACAATTCTAGACAATTCCTATTGAATTCGACACAATTCATGGTAATTCTGGCAATTAATGGCAATTCATGACAATTCACAACAATTCTTGGCAAATTCATGACAATTCATGCCAATTCCTGTAACTTGTACACCACAATTCATGACCGGTTCACCCCTCGTGGAAGACATTGTAGACGAACCAAATATTTTTTGAAGTTTTTGTTTAAGAACTTGCATCTTAAGTCTGTAACTCATGCAAAGTGCTGTTTTTTACTAGCAAACCTCAATGTTATATGTATATATCTATGATAACATTTTAAAGCTGTGTGCTAATGTTTCAACTTATTTCCATTTTCAAAATATCCAATTTATCAGTTTTTCCAATTCTTAGGAAAAACATTGTTTTTTCCAAAGCCCTAAAATATATCTCCCTCCTCACAATTCACTATACATTTAAAAACAAGTGTATAATTTCATCCCCCATTCCAAGGGATAATAAATACACATGTCAAAATTGTTTTCACTGATACAAATTTTAATAGGCTGACAAAAAGCAAGAGTTGCTAGGAAGATAAATGAACTTGAAAATATAAGGTAGTTTTAAGCAGTAGTAATTTTATAAATTGTAAGATTCTAAAGAGCCACTTTTAGGCAGGATAAATCTTCAAATTAGTATTTTATTTGTGGAAATAACAAATTTACAAAAAAGATATCTTATAGATTATATTTACTAAGAATGGATGAAGCATTTAGCCATTATGAAAACACCTAATTTAAGAACATATTTTTCCAGGTATTTTTCCTCCTCACTAAAAATGCACATAAATGTCTTTAAAGGCAGTGCTGTAAAGAATAGTATATTACCAAAGTCTATTTCAGGAATTCTATGAGTAAAAAAGTCACCCTACTTTTTTTGTTTTTTGCTAATTAAACTGAATCCAATTCACCTCTTTCAATGACATTTATACTCTGTGACTTAAAACTCTCTTAGCTCATCATTTATTCTCCTTTATCAACCAAATAATTAAAACAAATGCCACATATACATTATCAGTCAGTAGTCGGTAAACTACTTCTAATTGTTGTCAAAAAAGTTGGTTCAAGAATAAAAAGCAGATGGTTAAGGAAAACAGCTACTAATCTGTTTCATCAGATCACTATTATTTACTGTACAAGAGTGCACTGACCCCACTTCTGACTGATCCTGGATCACTTTCCGAACATCAGGATCAGTGATCCTTGTGATCGGATTAACCTGATAATAGTTTCCATAAAGGCCTAATATGTATTACAATTTTTGACAGATGTTTGATTTACTTAAATTAGTTCATATTTAAATGTAAATGTTTTTCTAAATGTAACATTACTTATTATTTGGTATGAGGGTAATTACACCCTCAAGAATAATAAATAGTAATATACAATTTTAGAATAATATATAATGCTTTAAGACCCAGTTCAACTTCTTTTATATTGTGAGTTTTTGAAATTTTTACAACTTTTACTCCATTGTATTAGACAAGTGGGCTTGACCAGTTAATAAATAAATAATTTGTTCTCCTAGAAATATCAGTATCACTAAATTAAGGTAGAATTTCCAATTTATTAGTCATATTATTATTCAGTTTTTATATTTGGTTTGTTTTAACTGCATACCTACTGCCTTTTATTCCCACAAAAGGTAGTTTTTACTAATAACTGTGTAATTCATAATACATATTTCATGCATCTGTAATATCTATTTCACAATTTTAACATGTGTGTTTTGAGAGTTTTACATGACATTAGGGAAGGATTGATTTATTTCTACAAACAATGGACTCAGATTTTTATTTCACAACCGATTACTAAAGAAATAGTGAAAAAATCTCCATATATATGTCAATTGTGACGATTTCAAAAAGTATTTCCTCAGCTTTATGCACACGACTGATGTCTGGTTTCACAATTTATCTATATGTCTACATGTGTTGAATGGTAAATCTCCTACAAATTGTTATAAGTAATATAAGTCATACTGAAAATGACAAAGTACAGTCCTACAACCTAAATTAAGTAAGACCTTCCTCTCAGATAATTTCAAACAAAATGAATCTCACTGCAATATGTTTTTAAATGGTACATAACCTGTTGTTTCAGACAATGGAAGTAGAATAGACAGACCCAGTTTAATTATGTCCATGAAACAAATTCTCCACATTCCAATGTACATTCCTAGACTGTGATTTAAGTGCAAACCAAAGTTCACATAAATATATGATTTTCATTCAATTTATTGGTAATATAGTGTGTCTATTTATTTATTGTGGACATTTGTTGTGATTTAAGAAATATATACTTTGATTATTGCTAAATATAGAAATAGCTGCTTTGATATGGCTTAGTTTCAAAACAGAAGTTAATTATACACAGATGATAACAGTGATGCACGTTTATATAATACATCTTATAATAAATTATCAGAGAATCAACTGAAAAGTGTGTGTAACTCACCCAATCAGTCCCCGTAGTATGCGGCTTACATGCTGTTGACACCTTCTCTCCAAGCCTGGATTGAACTATCACCTGAATTGACTTCAGTGCCAGAAATTTAATAAATTTGTCCAGTTCTTTCTTTTCTTGATTACTGAGCTTCATTGCCATATCACTATTTGTACATTTTAAAAAAGACGAATGGAATGAGAAATTTTGATTAGTATACAGAGAAGTGTCAAAAGAGTGCACAACTATTTGCAGTCAATGACGCGGCAGTCCGTTAACACTCACATAGAAAATACACACACTCAGATTATACACAAAGGTAAGCACTTTCTTCCTTCCTTATTTCCAAAAATGCAATTTTTCAAACAAGTAATGCTACTAACTGTAAGAAATTGCCAGACGTCCATTTTAACCATGAAGAACTCACGTATTCGCGTTCACGTTCACGCACTTTTGACGTCTGACGCTTATCTGACAAGTAACGCTGACCTCACAACAAACCGCCATTTGCTGCCATCACCATCCCTCTTCTTCTTTGTACCGCGTTGTGGCGTAAGAGGGAGAAGGATAGAAAAAATAAACCGTTTGTGTAGTTTCGGTGTCAGTTGTCAACTGTCATTCCATGTGAAACAGAAATAAATAGGGATGTACTGTGAACTATTCGAATTATTCAGATTCGTATAGATATACCATTAGGCACCGAACATAGAAATAGTTCAATTACCTATTCTTTATGATTCTTCTGTATTTCATTTTCAGCTTTCAGCTAAACTTCGGCTGCTACTGTTAATTTGTTAATTTTTTAAATAAAGACGTTTTTTATTTTGCTCCTGACTCGTGAGTTCGCGATGAAATTAAGATTTGAACACAGAACTTATTTCATTTGTTATGGTCATTTCTTTTTCATTTGATAGGATAATAATATTGTATACATCTTCTAAAAACCGTTATCTTCGTGTTGTTGAGATTTTTTTGTGCTTGTCGGTTTATATAGATTATACCTATTTAATTGTTTCATTGGTTCCTAACTTAACAACTTTGCATTTTAAATGTTATCACTCAACTCATGGCCGACGCTACTCACTAGGCCGGAGCATTGAAATATGGCAACACTGAATAGCGGGCCGAGCTGGACCGAGCCTTTATTTGTTTTTAAGTCATTAGTGTAATCTTCCAGGGTAAAAAAGAAGATTGGAAGGTGATTTTTAATGTGTTTCTAATTATTTACCTGCACAAACGAAACTATAAAGATAAAAAGATGCCTGCAAAGTGTGTAGTACCAGGTTGCACTAGCAATTGTGCTTCCAATGACATATAGGGTGTTCAATTTTCCTCAAGACGAGCATTTCAAACAGAAGTGGGTGAAAGGTATCCCTCGTAAGGGCTGGTTATATTTATAAGAATAAAGACAATAATTTACAAACATTTCCAAGGATAAGACCTATTTTAAAGCACAATGTGGTACCTGCTACAATGTTTTCTGGACCTCCCAAATATCACAGAAAAATACAGTTCTAATAGAACACATCTGGGCACACCTACGAAAAGATGTGATAGTGAAGGGGAATCAAGACCAGCAAGAATGGCTTCAAAGTGACCTAATATGAATTTTTCTAGCTTAAGTGAAAATTTACAAGGTAAATTGAGTGTTCATTTAAGTGGAAGTGGAAGTGGCAGCAGGAAACAGGTTGCATTTATTTTTATTTTGTAGTGTTTGACTACGATGAACCAGACATCAGATGTCGGTGGTATTAGTATCAATGAATATAGACATTCCTTAAATCAACAAATCATAATTTGTTGGTGATTTGAGTTAGATTTTACCACTGTCATTAAGAATATCCTGTTGGTCTCAAATAGAAAATATTTTGGCACACTATTTTCAAATAGGTTTTCTGTTGATTTAATGTTAAAACCTTTTCTATGTCCAGCCAAAGAAAGTGTACAATTTTGTGAGAGAGAATACGTAACCAATTTTGCAAAAGAATACATCAATATACATATATAGACGAGTTTGTTTTAAACACATTTGTTCATGTAATCAACCCCAAACTGATGAAATTCTGCTTGAATTAATGTTGTTAATGTAGCAAATATTTTAATTAATAATTACACTGAAACAGTTCAAGACAAAATACAAACTAAAAAGAGGAAATCTAATGGAAATAAGAAATGTCTAACAGAAGGGAAAATCTCTAAATCTACATGTACATTTTTGTACTGTTACTACTGGCATTTTTCACTATTCTTATTTTTTCAAAAAGTATTTTTCTTAATTTATCAACCGAGATGAACTCTAATACATATAAAATGTAATAATAATTCTGAAACTATAAAACAATTTAAATTTTCCGTGGAATGCCCGCCGTTCGGCCTACGGTAACCGACCCACTCTTTGATAGCCTAGCGACGTTGCCACATCTAAGGCTCCGGCCTAGTGTAGAGTCGGCCATGCTCAACACAATTTTTGCCCCGTTATTACACACGGCACACGGCGTCGCCACCAATTATCAGTGTAAATCTTTGACCTTTCCTCGTCAAAAGGGCTGTTCCAAATTACGGTTCTATCACTGTCCTAGAACTGTTTTTATGATGCCCCGCCCATTTCACAGTTCTGAAAACGGTAATTGGTGATCCGCCAGCGTGCCAACCAATCATCGATTCTAGATCACAAAATCGGCGGGGCATGACGAAAACAGTTCTAGGACGGTGATAGAACCGTAATCTGGAACAGCCCTAAAGTCACAGATCATAAATTACTTCTTTTTCTTCTTTTATCCTATCATGGCCGACTCTACACTAGGCCGGAGCTTTAGATGTGGCAACGTGGCTTACCTGTCAAATAGTGGGCCTATAGTTTCAGAATAATTATTACATTTTATAGGTATTAGAGTTCATCTCGGTTAATAAATTAAGAAAAATACTTTTTAGAACTACTACTATTAATACCACTTACATCTGATGTCTGGTTCATCGAAGTCAAACACTACAAAATAAAAATAAACGCAACCTGTTTCCTGCTGCCACTTCCACTTAAATGAACACTCAATTTACTTTGTAAATTGTCATTTGAGCTAGAAAAATTCACTATTAGGTCACTGTGAAGCCATTCCTGCTGGTCTTGATTCCCTTTCACTAGCAAATCTTTTCGTAGGTATGTCCAGATGCATGCCCAGATGAGTTCTATTAACTGTATTTTTCTGTGATATTTGGGAGGTCCAGAAAACATTGTAGGCTGTACCACATTGTGCTTTGAAATAGGTCTTATCCTTTGAAATGTGTATTGTCTTTATTCTTATAAATATAACCAGCCCATACGAGGAATACGGTTCACCCACTTCTGTTTAAGTCCTTTATTGGAAGTACAATGGCTAGTGCAACCTGGTACTACACACTTTGCAGGCATCTGTTTATCTTTGTAGTTTCGCTTGTGCAGATAAATAATTAGAAACACATAAAAAATCACCTTCCACTCTTCTTATTTACTCTGGAATGTTATGGTTGGTATGTCCTTTATTGGAAGCACAATTGCTAGTGCAACCTGGTACTACACACTTTGCAGGCATCTTTTTATCTTTACAGTTTCGTTTGTGCAGGTAAATAATAAGAAACACATTAAAAATCATCTTCCAATCTCCTTTTTTGCTCTGGAAGATTACACTAATGACTTAACAACAAATAAAAGCTCGGTCCCCGATTCAGTGTTGCCATATTTCAATGCTCCGGCCTAGTGAGTAGAGTCGGCCAGGCTATACCGCATCTTGAATCTGTCTGTTTTGTGCTTAACTTTATTTTTGTTTTGCGGTTGTTGGTTGTTTGTGGTCAGTGTATATGTTTTGTGGTAAGCGTTTGTAAAATTGTAAAGTGGAAAGTGGTATTTTGTGGTGGTATTTCTAATAAAAAACATTGGATTTCAAAGTTTGACGGATAATTTTTGATAAATTATTCAAGAAGTTCTAGAATTATTACAATGATCAGAGCACTACTATTTTAATTAAATTTGTATATTCAAAGTCACCATGTATTGTACGGTTCTGTTGTGAATCCAGTTTCAAGTATTCAAGTACATAAAAAATGGCCGGTTCAGCGTTGAGGCGCCTCATGGCTGAATACAGACGTAAGCTCAGAGTTTTGAATACATAACGTAATTCTAATTAAGTTGTATGTTTTTAGAGTTGACATTGAATCCCCCCGACGGTATAATTGCTGGACCTATCAATGAGGAGAATTTCTTCGAATGGGAAGCATTGATAACGTGAGTATAAAAATGAACACTACATTTCTTTGTACCAAAATATTTGTTGATAAATGGTAGAGGTAAACCGTCAAGGTACAATTAAAATACACCCTTTATCTCTTTTAGAAACTGTTCAAAGTAATGTGTTTAGTTATCTTCAGGCATGCTGTATTTGGAACCTGAGTAGGCTTTATCCAAAGTCCAAAGCTTTATCCCATAGTTATGCTAAATGATGTGGTTTGATATAGGGAGACCATTTGTCTGGAAAACTACAGACATATCCGGAAATTTAGGGCTCAATTTCGTGTCCGGGCAGAATCACAATAATTGCTAAAAGGTCCGGAATTTGAGCCTTAATCAAAAATAGTTGGCACAATATACTTATACATATAGCAATTAATGGAACGGGCAAAAAAATACACACTACTAGCATCTCGTGGCATCTTCCCTCTCTCATTATGGTGAGGTTATTAATTTTTTTTAATTTGTTATATGCTTCTTGTTTGTTATTGAAGTTATTCTTATGTTTATAAATCTCCATGGAATTCTTGTACAATCTGGCGTAATAATGGGAGGTGTAGCCAGAACCTGTGTCTCGTCAAACTTTATCTTGTGGTTACCGCTTTCTTGGAGTCCATGCTTACCCACTGCAGAATTTTCTGTCTGACCTAATTGGCGATTTGATTTGTGTTCCGAAATTTTAGTTTGTACTGATCTCTTTGTTATTCCGATGTATACACTTTCAAAAGTGCATGATATCCAATAATTCCCTGATGCTGTTCATGGATGCCTCTTGTCCTTTGCCGATCTTAAATGCTGTTGTATTTTCTCAGCTGGTTTGTATATCGTCCTCCTTCTACAGAAATCTCCCAATTCTGTCTGTAACTCAGGGCCGTAAGGTCATAAGGCTTTGGCTACTGGTTTATTTACATTTATTAAGAAAAAGTTAACAAAACAATACTTGCTATGTTATTTGTACAAATACAAACCGCTCTTCTAGGACTCGATCATTTTAATGTGAAGGTTGCAGTTGAGTCTGTTCGATCAATTTCTCCCATCACGAATCTGTTTTTGCAACATTGCAACACAAGGTAGATAATGGAAAGTGTTTCTCTTTTAAACCAAAAAGTATTCATTTTTTCAGACTTGATCTCCAAGTGTAACATCCCAGCGGCAGATAATTCCAGTAGATTCTAATAACGCCAATCCTAAAAGTTTTGTGTGCATTAAATATTTTTAACATTCATGAAAAAAAAATGTCTGAGGTCATGAAATATTTTTTGATACTAAGGGAGTTGTGTCATGGAAAGTGTTGAAGAACACTGTGTTAGAAGGTGTCTAAAAACAACTTGATGGGGCTCTGGAACAGTATTCTTATGCTTCTTCTAGGTCTAACAGTGCAATATACACAAGATTGTCCACCATAAAGCACAATAATTATAAATTAGATAACAAAAATCTTAGGGCACCCTAATCGTCAGGGATAACCTAACTATATTGATATACCAGTGACACGAGATACAAAAAGCACTTCCCTTTGACACGAGCATTTCAGTTGTGAGGAGAGGATGTGAGAAACGCTCCCCTCATATTTAAAGGCAGTGTTATCGCTCCACACCACTGATGCCACTCAGCATTTCATTATCTGTGTTCTTGGCACTATTCTATAAGGTTGTGTGGAAGACAAGTAAGCTAAATTCTTGAAATTTGGTGATGCTGAACTCCGCCTTTTGGAATATATATTTTGTATATTTCAATAAAGGTTACTACTGCTACTACTACTATCCGCTGACGACGATGACTTGAATTACTGGAAAGACTACATGCGGACGAGATCTTAAGCCTATTTCACACCATGCGGATTCGAAGGGCCTCCCTACAGCTACATACCAAGCGACAGCAACAGCTCGAGTGGACCGCATTCTGTCTCGAAAGGTCGGCAGTCCTATATGACCATCTTGTCAAGCAGGGTTTTCCTAGTCGCGCAAAAACGTCGTACGCCAGCGTAATACGCTCGACGCATTGGGACGACTGCTCGGAGAGCAGTCTATTCAGTTGTACGCGACGTGTTACAAAGGGTGCTATTTGGAAATGAGTTCACCAATACGTTTTAGTGCTGCTGAGGATGAACAATTAATAGAAATAGTTAGTGGTTGCCCCATTCTTTGGGATATGAAACTGAAGGAGTTTAAAAATGTAGCGAAAAAGGACAGAATCACAAATGAAATGGACAGAGTGTTGTAATTTTTGTTGTATTTACAAGACTTGTTTGTACAGGGTGACCGACGGGAACCGGACGTTTTTCAAATGGTTAATATAACGCCGCTAGCGGTGGTAGGGAGGGGATTCAGGTATCAGTCGCCTTGCTGTATAATGCCATTTTATTAGCTATGGAGCAGTGGACCGTAGAGCACCGTATGTTCGCTTATGACGCGTATGTTAAAAATGCTGAGTCAGTCACGACCGCGCAGCGACTGTTCCGCGTTCATTTTAATCTTGGACGCCACGATATTATTCTAAGCCGCAAGACCATTCTCAGATGGCTTAACAGTCTGGGAACAACAGGAATGATTGTGAAGAAAAAGGCACTTGGTCCCACGAAGACTGCGAGGACGACAGAAAACGTCGAGCGGGTGGGACAAGCGCTTACTCGGAGTCCTCAACGGTCTGCACATAATATTGAAAAAAGATTTAGCGTCTCATCCTTACAAGATGTGTATTGTTCAGCAGCTTAAGCCAACAGATTATGAGCAACGAGAAGACTTCGCCATTCGAATTCAAATGCTGCTTGGAGACCATGAAAGTGCAGTGATCGTCATGAGTGATGAAGGGCATTTTCATTTAAGTGCAAAGGTAAACAAACAAAATTTCCGATACTGGTCTCCAGGTGGCTTTTTCTTCACAACCATTCCTGTTGTTCCTAGACTGTTAACCTATCTGAGAATGGTATTGCGGCTTGGAATAGTATCTGGCGCCAAGATTAAAATGAACGCGGAACAGTCGCTGCGCAGCCGTGACCAACTCAGCATTTTTAACATACGCGTCATAAGCGAACATACGGTGCTCTACGGTCCACTGCTCCATAGCTACTAAAATGGCATTATACAGCAAGGCGACTGATATCTGAATCCCCTCCTTACCACCGCTAGCGGCGTTATACTAATCATTTGAAAAACGTCCGGTTCCAGTCGGTCACCCTGTATGTATGTATGTGATGGAAAGTATGTGAGGCATCGTTTGTAAATCCAGCTCTCCAAGTCAAAAATACGTCTAATCCTAACATTCCTGAGACAAGTGGCAAGACATATACAGATTTAAGTAATAAGCAGAATAATTATTAACAAGTTTTGTGTAAAATGGGTTTGAAAAATATAGGTTTGATTATTAGGAAAAAATGTATAGTTATTTACTTCAATGTTCCGCCAACATTTTCAGGAGGCGAAATAGGATGTCGCACACGATTTCATGGTTCCACGTTTAAATCTTCTTTCACAAGATCGAGGACAAACGACAATTGCTGCCTTGTAACTCTAAAATATGCTTTAAATTTTACCTCGTCGTCAAGCAGATGCCTATGCACAAGTAATTTAAATGCTCCTTCGCTTTTTTGAAACAATTGTCTAGCAGAATTCCTAGTGCTATTATGAATCGTGGTTATTATGTCAATTTCTTCATGCAAAATTTCATCTTGCAATATTAATTTCTTTCTTTACTGGTCGCGATGGTCATGACGCAACTGACTATCCTAGGAAAACACTTTACGCAGCGCATTGGACGTTACGTTGCGTCGGACGTATTACGTTCTACGCCGCGTAAAATGTGGGTTGCTAGGAAAACCCTGCTTCAGTGTGTGGTTTGCCTCCATGCTCCACAGCTCTTGCTCGCTGCATTCGCCCTTCGACTCATCTGCGCCAAGGTGCTAGAACTGTAGCCACGCTACGCCCCAGCAGTTGCTCTAAAAGAAGCACCATGTTGTCGTTGGCCTACAAATCCAACCCCTTTCTAAGAGGGTTAACTGCGTAAACTGGGGCAGTTGTCTTCTAGGAGGCAATTTTACACAATTAACTAGTCTCTCGCCACATTTGCAGAGATATTATAGTTTTTGTATTGGCAAAAAGCCATGCTTTGTTTTTATATGTGTACAGTTTTTAGGCCTTGTAGGCAAGTAGTGTCTGATTGAACAGCAAGTGTCAGATATGTACTAGAGAGGGTACTGCCCAGCATTGCATTTTTAATCTGAATACCCATTTTTTCTATGTACTCGGATTTCACTTGTCTGACAAAAATGTATAGCATTATTTTATATGATCTCTACTTCATGAACACTAACTTGTTTTCATGAACAATAACTTGTTTTCCTCTTGACACTGGAAGTAAACATGCTGAAAAATAGTGGAGTATCATAATGAATATTTGTTTTAGCGGTCCAGAGGGCACATGCTTTGAGGGAGGAGTGTTTCCAGCAAAACTAATTTTTCCACCAGACTATCCTTTGAGTCCACCAAAAATGCAGTTTACATGTGAGATGTTCCATCCTAACAGTAGGTACCTTTTATCGGAACATTTCATGGATTATTTTATAAATCAGCCAGAATGGGCCGTCTTTTGTCACGATCCTAATTTCCATCATAAATATTGGACAAAAAATTAGCGAAAATGGGAATGATAAATAATTCTCTTTGTGTGCAACTCTCAAATATTTTGTAACAAATATAGGACCAGGGCATGCGCATGTCATTTGTCTGTTGACAGTTATCGTTTCTGCCAAAGTAATCATGCTGTCAATAAACCACTCCAGCGCATACTTCTCATTTTTTCATTCTGTACATAATCTCTTAAACTGTCAAGTTTGTGATCTTATTCTAACCTGATATTTTGGTTTTTGTTTCGAGGATTTGTGCTTCTTATGGTTAATTTTTGGGGTGAGAAGGTTGGTATTCGACAAAATGCTGCAACCCGTATGCAAGTTAAATATCCACTTTGCCCAAATACGTCCTGAATGCTAGAACAAATTGGATGTAAAATTACGCAGTAGCAAATGCGCAGCCGTCCTATTTCTTGGCCAAATTTTTGTCAAAATATTTAGGATAGAAAATAGGACCGTGACATACAGCCTTATGAATTATCTGCAAAAAATACTTATCCAATACATGCAATAGGTTCCCAACCTGTAATTTGTAAATCTCTAAATAGCAATTGAAAATGAATGAGTATAACATATTTTTTTAGATGGCAGAAAAGACGCAAATTGAAACTTTGGCACCAGCTTACTTTTTATATTAACACAGTTTTCCTTTGCACCATAAGAATCATTTGCTCAACTGTCGAGATTAAATGTAATGTCTGATACTCACCAAATCAACAACACAATTGCCAACATTTTTGAAGCTGCTATTTTGGTTTGGTGGTGTGTCCTCAGCGAGCTTTACTTTCCACAGCGATAGGTGAGGGAAGTATTGTGATCGCGAAAATTTTTGATTTTGAGATAATACGCTTTTAGGCGTTTTGTGATATCTACATAACGCCTACGCCTGTGGCCGTCGAAAGGTGTAAACTCACGTGAATCTGCTCCGATATTAAACTCGAAATAAACGGGAAATATCGAGCAAAAATTTTCACATTGTGGTGTAAGCGTGAGTTTAGTAGCCGTAGTGGTATGTACATGATAAAAAACACGTTTTGGAAAGGGACAGATTTAGAAATATTATAATAATAATATCGTGCCGTAACCTCCGAGCCGTTGAGGCGGGGAGCGGTGCCGAGCGGGGAACAGGTGATAAGAAAGAATATTTGTTGTTTTGGTGAAATAGTGCTAAGAGACAGAGGCGCCACGCAGTTGCGGTTGAAGGGTTCAAGAGGGCATACAGAGGGTGAGTCTTTAGAGTGTAGTAGTAGCTTAGAAATATGGATTCGGACGACTATTCCACTGATGATAGCAGGAAGAGGAAAGTCCAAAGAGAAAATGAGGATGATCCTTTTGGAAGGAGTTCCAAAATCATCAGAACACCTTCAAAGACAAAATCAAGAACAGACGACAAACTGGATGCACTTTTAGATTTGGTTAAAGAAATGAAATCTGAAATGCATGAAATGAGATTAGACCAGAAAAGAGTTAAAGAAGACATAAGTAAAATAATGCAAGAAAACACTGTACTTAGGCAGGAGAATCAAGAACTCAAAAAAGAAAACAAAGAAATCAAAGATAGATTGGAAGAAGTGAGTGATAGGGTGGAGTGGTTAGAAAAGGAGAAAAGGAAGAAAAACGCTGTAGTAACAGGGGTCAACACGGATACAATTCAGGCAGCTGTTCTAAAAGATTATATGCAGGATATGTTTAAAAATCTGTTGGAAGTGGAAGTACAGGTGAAATCGTCACAAAAATTGGGAGCCAGAGTTTGCTTAGTTGAATTTGAGAAGGAAGAAGATAAGGAAAAATTGATGAAAAACAAGTACAAACTCAAAAATTTTAAAGACGGAAAAATTTTCATAAACGGGGATTCCACTAAGAAGGAAAGGGAAAAGGCAAAACAGATAAGGATGATAGCAAAGGAGGAAAGGAGTAAAGGAAAACAGGTAAAAATAGGGTATAGCAAATTGGTAGTGAACGGACAGGTATGGAAATGGAATAATGCAACTAAAGGGTTAGAAATCTCAAAAAACTGACGGTAAATAATGTTGATCAGGAGCACGGCATGAATAGGAATACTGCTATGAACATGGATATGAGAGGAAAAAAGGGATTTAATTGTAGTAAGAAATTTATAACAACTCCGTACAAAGTTAATCATATCAGATTAGGTACTTGGAATGTACGAAGTATTTATGAGGAAGGAGCAGGAAAGCAGCTGACTAGAATCATGGCACAATACAAAATGGATATTCTTGCACTCCAGGAGACAAAGCTTAAAGGGAAGTCGATTTCAAAAATGGATAACTATACTTTTCTAAGTAGTGGGGGGGAAGACAGAATGCTAGGAACAGGGTTTTTAGTAAATAAAGAGATAGAGAAGGCTCTAATAGGATTTGAGCCTATCTCAGAAAGAATGTGCTGGATTAGAGTAAGAGGCAAGTACCGGAAATTGAGTATTTTGAACATCCATGCACCATCTGAACAGAAAGATATTGATGAAAAAGTTAAGTTCTATGAGCAAGTACAAAATATAATAGAAAAGTTCCCAAGATACGATGTCAAAATGTTAATAGGGGATCTGAATGCCAAGGTAGGAACAGAAGAAATGTACTCAAGGGTAACAGCTGGAAAAGGCAAACATGACTGTAGTAACCAAAACGGAAAATTGATAATCGAATTTGCTATGCAGTATAATATGAAAATAATGAGCACACATTTGATCACAAAAATATCCACAAATCAACATGGATCTCTCCTGACGGACAAACAGAAAATCAAATAGATCATGTTCTGATTGATGAAAGGCATGCAAACCGCATCAAAGCAAACACCAAGGCGAGCAAAATGAAGAAATATAACTGCAAACTCCTGGAAAATAATGAAAGAAAAGACAAGGTGCAGGAACAGATAAAGATGAAATTGGAAAAAATCGAAGCAGTGGATATTGAAGGCAAGTGGCAGCAGATTCAAACGGCAGTTACAGAAGTGGCGGATGAATGGCTCAAGGAAGGTGCAAAAAATAAATGCAAAGAATGGTTTGACTCCGATTGTGAAAAAGCATTAGAAGAAAGAAATCAAGCGAGACTGGAGATGCTAAATAAGCGCAGTATAGAAAGTAAAACTAAATATGAGCAACTGAGAAAGAAGGTGAAACAACTCTGCAGAAATAAAAAGAGAGAATGTTGGGAAGCAAAATTACAAAATGTAGAAAACCAAATGATAACAAATAATATCAGGAATTTTTACCAAGAAGTGAAAAAGAGTAAAGTAGATGGAAACAAGAAAACAACATTTTTCAGATCCAAAGACGGTGAACTAATTGGGGACATAGATGGGAAGATAAGCAGGTGGGCAGAATATTTTACAGATTTACTGAATGAGGTGGAGGATGAAGCAATGGAGGAAGATGCGGAGGCAATCACAGAAGACAATGAGGAGTTCATTGAAAAACCAACAGAAGCAGAGATTGAGGAAGTTATAATCAAATTGAAAAACAACAAAAGTGGTGGAGAAAATGGAATTCAAGCGGAAATTTGGAAAAATGGTGGAATAAATCTGGTAAACAGATTGATGAATCTAATTTGGCAAATATGGGAAGAAGAGAAAATACCCGATGACTGGAAAACTGCTATTATCTGCCCAATACATAAGAAAGGTGATTTAACACACTGCTCCAATTACAGAGGTATCGCACTTTTAGATGTTGCTTATAAAATTTTAGCGTTGATTATAAGAGGAAAACTGAATAGGTACAGTGATAACCGAATTGGTGAATACCAAGGAGGTTTCAGGAAAGGCAGGTCAACCATCGATCAAATAGCCACTATCAAGCACATACAAAGTAGCAGCTATGAACAAAATTTGGCACTGCATATGCTCTTTATTGATTATAAGCAGGCTTACGATTCAATTGACAGGAATAAATTGTATAATGCTTTAGTAAAAATGGATGTCCCACAGAAAATAATAAACCTGATCAAAATGACACTAAGCTATACATCTAATAAAGTAACACTACAGGGGAGGGTATCAGACCGTTTTGAAGTCAACAGGGGCTTAAGACAAGGAGATCCATTATCTACCGTATTATTCAATTTGGTTCTAGAAAACATTTTGAGAGAAGCTAAATTACATACAAAAGGGCTGGTATATCATAATAGGCATCAGATAATCGCTTATGCTGACGATATCGTATTACTTACTAGGACAAAGGACGAATTAGGAAAAATAGTTAAGGAAATTGAGCGATTTTCAAAAAAGTACGGGCTTGCTATAAACGAGGATAAGACCAAATACATGGCAATGAGGACAAGTGACGAGGGGAAAGAAAAATATCTAATATTAAAAGGGGACAATGCAAAAGTATACAAATTTGAAAAGGTAGAGCAGTTTATCTATTTAGGAGTTGTAATAACTAGTAACAGTGATGAGGATAGTGAAATCGAACAAAGAATAATGAAAGGAAACAAAGCGATGGGGTGCCTTATGAAAATGCTGACATCAAAGTTTATTTCTAGAAAAACTAAACTAAAAGTATACAATACGATAATCAGGGCCTCAGTTTTGTATGGAAGTGAGCTATGGATTCTAAACAAAAATAATGCTGCTAAATTGGAGATATGGGAAAGAAAAATATTAAGGAGAATTTTAGGCGGTGTTAGACAGGAAGATGGACAATGGCGAAGAAGAACGAATAAAGAGCTTATAGACATCTACCAACGTCCTAGCATTGCACAAGTCGCTAGAGCTCAGAGAGTAAGATGGCTGGGACACGTTTTTCGAATGGCACCTGAAAGAATTACCAGAAGAGCACTGTTGGAAGGATACGGAGGAAGGAGGAATAGGGGTAGACCTAGAAAAAAATGGCTACAGGCAGTGAAAGAAGATTTGAAAAAACTGGGTGTGCAAAACTGGGAAGTCCAAACAAGGGATAGGAAGAAATGGCAAACTATAGTGAAGAAAATTGAAGCCATGAGCCTTTAAGGCTTGTAGTGCTGTTTTATATATACATAACGAAGAAAATCCACGTCACTCATTTTCGTCGGACTGTCTGTTAGCCTGTCTGTCTCTCTGTTGGCGTTTTTCTAGCCTCATCTCAGTAACCGCTAACTTAAATTTCAATAACTTATTCTGTATAGATAGAAAGAAGCTCTGAGTAGCTTCGTCATGTCAAAGTTTCACACTGATTATTTTAAAGTGTTATGATTCAATCTATCTGTCTAATATGGTTTATCTTCTCATTTCAGTTTATGCAGATGGTAGGGTGTGCATTTCTATTTTGCATGCTCCGGGAGACGATCCTATGGGATATGAATCGAGTGCTGAACGATGGTCCCCTGTACAAAGTGTAGAGAAAATATTACTGTCGGTTATCAGTATGCTTGCAGGTAAATCATTGACAGGCATTAAGAAAAGTTAAGATATTTTCAATTATGATCTAATGATCCACCCAAAAAGGCAACTTATCATTTTTGAATCAAATATTATTAGAGGCAAATAAGAAAAGGGTTATAATTATAACAGAGAATGAAGTCAAATACCTGTGCTCTAAATATCCCTGATATATCCCTGCTTACTTCGTGTACCCGGAGCAGAAATTGCAAATATTAGAGGGATTCAGGGATATAAAAAGATTCTGAGCGAAACCAAATAATGGGCTCTGATTGTTGAACAGAAACTTGCGATTAGTAGCATTTATCTGCGGCACAAAAACGTAAATCAAACGGCATCGAGGGAACCGCTATTATACCTTGTTACCACAATTATTGATGGCACCAACGCGTGCGTATATCTAAAGGTGCGTTTAGATTTGAGCACGCACGCACTGAGCGACCGCGAATGCTCTAGTGTAAACAGCTGTGCACCGAGCACGCACGCTCGTTCTAAATCTTTCTGTGCGCGAACAGGCGCGAACGCGAGCCGGTTAGTGCCGGTCTCTGATCCATGCTCAAAGGGATTCACCTGTTCGATTTAAATGGGACTTCGGTTTGTGCGCTCATACGTTGAAATATTTTTATTCATTATTTTGTTGTGATAGTGCATGGGGTTATTTTCTTTGCTATATCATGGAATGGTTCAACGATTTATCATTATTCCAAAACAAAAAAAATAACATGGCAAGAACTGGTGAATTTAATGAATGTTGAACATCTAGACATTAATGAAGCGCAGAACAAGATGAAGACCCTAAAGGGTCATTTAGGCGAGAAAAATCCTGATGTATCCTTTTTTATAATTTTTGGCGTTATTAAATTTAATAAAAAATCGAAATCGGTTTTGTTCATCCTTGTAAAAGTTTTGCACTGATCATAGCCACTCTGCGACAATAGAATGTTTAGTAAATTATGTCGTTTGCTAAAAATTGCGTTTGCCACCAAGGACGACGTTTTCGACAATTTTTCTTCTTGATTAAACTAAATCACAATAAATGGAGCTGCGGTTATTTTTTGGCCGTTCACTGTTTTCTTGATGCGAA
The DNA here is from genome assembly GCA_951848785.1 of Callosobruchus maculatus. Taxonomy (NCBI): domain Eukaryota; kingdom Metazoa; phylum Arthropoda; class Insecta; order Coleoptera; family Chrysomelidae; genus Callosobruchus; species Callosobruchus maculatus. Next base: position 4,607,256 of record CATOUR010000026.1, on the reverse strand, counting down.
CTACACCGTTCGCGAACAAATGGATCAACCCATTTGCCAGAAAAGGAATTTCAGTTTAAACAGTACTGGCGAGCATGAACGAATGCCGTGCGCGTATGCTCAATGCGTCCGTGCTCAAATCCACGCCTGGATTAACCATGGGGCTAAAGGGGCTGAAGCCCCGGGCCCCCTGGTTCAGAGGGGCACCGCAGGGAGGAGAGAGGAAATATTAGGTCAATAGATGAACAATAAAATCAGTGGATCTACTGAAAATTTAATTTTGAGATTTCAATCAAAACGGTGTTTTTCAATTTCCAACAACCAGCACAATATCTCTGAGGATTTCCTATATAAAAATGGTTCCTACAAAATTTGACCTTGGGATGATTTTACGGCTGTGAAGTTTGGGTAGAGATGCGAAAATGAAAATATCGATACAGGTACCAACTCGATATTTTTAGCCAAATAGGCGCGTTTGGTTCGTACAGAGAATTTTCTGCAATTGATTGCACCCTTCAATAATTATATAATTATTTTCGATACCGATACCCCTACAAAAGTATCGATACCAGCTTGGAATCGCCCAAAAAGTATCTAAGATAAAAATACTCGATATTAGTGCAGAAGTACAAGTATCGAAGTATCGTTAACATCCCTATAAAAAAATCATCTAAAAGTGGGGATGCGCGTGAAATTGCCGCCAACCTGAGATATTGTGCTGGTTGTTTACTATGCGGTGATTTCCATGCCGATAAGCAAACTAGTAGGCCATGAAATACAAACAAAAACGTGTTCAGATAGAAGAAAACAGCGAACTTAGCAGAAAGATACAGACAAACTAAAGTGACAAAATTATAAAAATTCCCTACAACCAATCAACTATAACTAGAAACAACGCCGGTAACATGTCTAAGGTCAAAGAGAAGCTGGAATACGACAGAAATTGATAATTTTTCAGCTTACTAGCTACTGCAATGTATTAGAGATTAAAAATTTCCAATACCACTAAAACCTTTGAAATGAAAGGAAAACTTTCAGCAATAGTTACTAGCAGTCTAATATCTTCAGCACGAAATTTTACAATTAATGGTATAAAACAATAGTCTTTCGGTCAAAGTCAAAAGTAACGATACCTCTGACTGTCCCACTGTTGCCCTTCAAATTTTCCAGTATCTATTAGCAAGATCGCGAAAAAAGGAATACTGACAAATCAGATTCTTATATTTTGCCAGATAAATTATGTTTTATAATTTGACAGATTTTTAATTCATTCTTCATTTTCGGCGATGTGGCTGATGGAGGTATCGTTACTTTGACTTGGCGGAAATTGCCACATTTTTAAATCATTAAATTGGAAATTTTATTCTGAAACTGTTAAACAACATTCGGTGGTAGATTTCCTTTAATTTCGAAATATCTAATGGTTATGTGAATTGTCAATCTTGAGCATGGAGTATGCTATGAAGTGAAAAATATCCATTTCGTACTCCAGCTGCTTTTTCACCTTAGGTGTGTTACCTCTGTTATTTCTGATTAGACTTGATTTATTGTACTAAGTTAGTTGCTTTATTCCATCTGAATAGTTTTTTGTTTGTATTTCATGGCCTGCTAAGTGGCTTATAGGTAGGAAAATTGAAACTAACGCTCCGCTTGAAAAGGTTTGCACTGAAAATAGTTCTGATCATGACGTACTTATAAAAAAGTGTATAGTAGTTTATTTTGTTATATCGGGGATATAGTTTCATAAATAATAGTATTTGTATTTTATTTATAAAGGGCCTCTTAAAATTATAATAGCCTCGGGCCCCATAAAAGCTTAATCTGGCTTTGCTCAAAACTAAACGCACCTTAAGGAATCTAAGCGGTTTGGGCACTAGATGGAGGATTAGAGACTCTCATTCACAGCTTGTGCAAACACTGATCTTGATACAATTTGTGAAGCTGTAATAGATTTGTTAGAAGGGCGTGTGAATTCATTGCTTTTGCTCATCTTGTATTCCTTTAGAGCCATCAATTATGATGACAACGTATATTCAAAATACGAATAGTATTAAGACTCGTTTACGCCAGAACAACATTTTGCGACATTGTGGAATGCTACAAATTGAGGCATGCGTCTCCTTGTTGCATGCTGCATCATGCGTCTGACGTAGCATGCGGCAGTCCGTTTTACGCCAAGGCAACAGTGAGAGCCGGCGACAGAAAAAATCTGCCTTGTGCGCCATCTGGTACCCGAAGGTATCGGCAAACCAAAGAAAATCGCTGCTAAACAGCAGCAGACTTTTTGGTAGAATGCAACGGTGCGTCCGCTTGGCCGACCAGAAGAGCGCGGTTCTATATGCTGCTGCATATGAGAGCCGATATACGAGGATTGCTCTACATCTCCGTCAATCCACCAGTACGCAGACAGCTGTTTCACGCTCATTAGCGATCATCAGTGCGCCATAGGTCGGTTGACGGAGACAGAGAGCATCAGAATGTTCATGTCTACCAGACAAGTGAAGCATGTGAGAGCAAGCGACAGAAAATATCTGCTTTGTGCGCCATCTGGCACCCGAAGGTAACGGCAAACCAAAGAAAATCGCTGCTAAGCAGCAGCAGACTTCTTGGTGGAATGCCACGGCGCGTCCGCTTGGCCGACCAGAAGAGCGCGGTTCTATATGCTGCTGCATATGAGAGCCGATATACGATGGTTGCTGTACAGTGTTTGAAGATGATTATGATCAAGCAATTGCCGCAGCATCTCATCTGATAATGAATACAACTAAAAAACAGCGAAAAAAGAAATCTTGGTGGAAAAGAACATGACCAAGAAACGCCCCATGACTGAGCTTACTAACAAAAATAGAAGCAGATGATTGTACTTTATTTCAAAACATCACAAAAATATCTCGTACAATTCGTCATTGTCTGTCAGAGCGGTCCGGTGGACCTTTGCTCTTAGTTGCGGTCGTGTCGATCGATCGGTCTGTCAGGTCTGGTACGGACTGTGAATATTTATTGCAGTTGGTTACACCATATATTCTACGACAGGACCCGAACGTTCACGGTGGTATTTCACCAAGAATGCAACTGGCATTTTCATTATCTGGCTCGTAAATCTCTAATGTACCTGTTCCAAGTATCATATTCGACTATTTTCCTCTTAGTACCAGAAGTATGCAAGGCTTATATCCTCGGAATTAAAAGATTATATAAATGTATAAGAGATAAAATACACTTCAAAGGTTGTTTTTTTTTTCTTGTTGTGGCCAGTGGTCTTTCGTACAACACCAAGTGGAAGCCGTCAGGTTTTATTTTATTATTTTTATTATTTGAGCTTAGAACATCCCAAAATACTTCACACTTTTTGTAGTCTTCAATAGTCTCGAGATATCTTTCATTCGACCACTCCATGACTAAAATCTTCAGTTCGGACAAACAAAACCTTACCTAAAAACTGTCTGGACGCATGAAAATGTCGCACGGTATCCATCGGGTTTGGATACAAGGGTGACAGTGTGCCACATGGCGCACGTTTCTTGCTACAACGTGCCACGCTTCTAACGATTGAGGCATGCGGCCCTGAAGCATGCTACAATGTCGCAAGATGTCGCTTTGGCGTAAATTAGGCCTATCTAGATATTTACAGTGTCCGGATTCCTTTTATAGCTCTATCAAATGCCATTTAGCGTTCGCAGGCGTCCAATGCGACGAGTATTCAACACTGTTTCATATGTTTTGACTTATGAAGGCCATAAATGTGCATACAGGGTTGGGATAAAGTATGGAACCAAGCAAATAACTTTGGAACGGAAAGAGTGATATTGCTGAAAATTTGCAGGCAAGTGTAGTGACGTCTAGTGCATCCGAAGACATTATGTTAGCTATTAACGTACTTCCGGTTTAACCGGAAGTACCGTCAACTTTTTTAATTTAAATTAGACAACCTGTATATTTTTGCAGATTTTAATTCATCTTTTTTTTCCGAATACGTTCATAGTGGGTTTAGCATTAGTTTCTGCAAAAACGGGAAAGATAAAGCCTCTTTATCATTTCAGGTGTTTAAAATGCCGGTCACTCAAAGTCTGTATTGGCGATCGCGTGAGAACTCAGAAAGAAGTGTGTCAACTTTTAATGATTTACGTCCGACAGGGGTCCTATAACATGTTTGACGGTGACTAAAAAAAAAAAAATACAAAAAAATTACCTCAAACGGGAAGACCGCAGACCACCACGGACGAATTTGTGAGACAAATTTTTTAAGAAACAAATACTAAACCCATCATGGACGTATTCGGAAAAAAAAGATGAATTAAAATCTGCAAAAATATACACGGTGTCCCATTTAAATTAAAAAAGTTGACGGTACTTCCGGTTAAACCGGAAGTACATTAATAGCTAACATAATGTCTTCGGATGCATTAGACGTCACTACACTTGCCTGCAAAATTTCAGCAATATCACTCTTTCCGTTCCAAAGTTATTTGCTTGGTTCCATACTTTATCCCAACCCTGTATATCAGCACTATAATAATATAAAACAAAACCTTGTACAAGAATTACATTAGCTAGTGCTAGACTGTTGCATTAGTCAGTACTATAATTACGAACGTATTAATAATTAGACTGATGCCGTTTTCTAAATAGCATTTGTGACTCAAATATAATCATATCTTTCGGATTATGTAGTGATCATTAGTTATTTGTTTGGAATCATTTTTTCCATACTGCCCACCATGGACTAGTATCACCTATCTTTGTTTAAAAGTTTGTAATATCTAAAATACACCCTATTAGATTTCTAATAAAACCAACGGTAACCTGCAGCATTCACAAAAATTCATTTTTTATGAAAGAAAATTTGGCACTTGGAAAATTATGCATTTAAGAGTTTTTAGAACTTGCATATTTCTTTAGGAATGTGACATTTTTGCAGTTCCAATGGTGCTGCGTACGGCATTAGAATACACAAGTTTAGTTTTACGTAACTTTTAAATTGCTGAGACGTTAAATTTTCAGAAATAGTAGCACATATTTGTAAACAACAAGCCTGCATAAATTATTTATCATAAACTAAAAGACATAATAATATGTTGGTTTGATTGATTGCTGTTCCGGGAGTTATTCTTTGCTGATAGTTACCATCCATAACCATACTTTTTTTTTTGTCTCGTCCCCTTGACCACATCCATTGTCCTGCCCAATAAAGAACTACAAAGTTCTATCTTTAGCACAAGCTTTTACTTCCCACACCGATAAGTGAGGGGAGTATTGTGATCGCGAAAATTTTCGATTTTGAGATAATACGCTTTTTGGGCGTGTTATGATGTCTACATAACGAAAATCCACGTCACTCATTTCCGTCGGTCTGTCTGTCTGCCTGTTGACGTTTTTATAACGTCGTAATATCAGTAACCGCTGCATGGATTGTGATGAAATTTGGGTGGCCATATGTTGTGGTGTCGTAGTAGGTAATGTTCCGATAATTTCGGAAATCGTTGTACGGGGGGTGGAGTAGTTATCAAAAAACGAAAAATTTTAAATATTCCTCAAACTTCGTTTTTAGGCGTTTTAGGGGTTCCTCATTATTTTCTATTTTTTTGGGGGGGGGTGAAATGGGAGTGGTTAGGGGGTGGGGGGTTGTAAAATTCAAAAATTTGTTCTATTCATAATAGGCTGTCCATTGACCTGTGAAAGAAAGACCTAGCGGCATAATACCCTTTTTTAGGTCCATCCGAACCTTGTCTTTGCTATTATAGAAATCGAGGTGCTTAGAATTGTCTGATGTATACGAGTATTGCTTTAGATCGTTGTGAATTTAGTAACATGGAAATTATGGAATCGATTTTCATGAAATTTAGACGCAGTATTATTACCGTGGCGAGGATGAAAAATGCATATGGTTTTCAAAAATCGTGTCAGTGGCGGCGCAGCAATAATAAAAAAAACTAAAAATATAAAAATAGCTCAAACTTCGTTTTTAAGCAATTTGGGGGTTCCTGATTGTTTCGTTTCGTCCAGTTGAAGGTGGCAGAATACAAATTGTGCCGTTTTAATTCCTACGGAGAGACTTGGGAAACTATTTACTAGTTTTTGAGTTTGATGTTTTTTGAGGACATGCGAACGATTACTTGGTGGCAAGAGAGCTCAAACTATAGCTTCATGCAAAAGGAATATAATAAAATATCACTGTTATGTGCGGGAAGTACTGAGTCAATCAACTTGACTCCATTTTTTACATGGCGTTAAGTCACCTAACCTGCGTGAACGTAGCATCGCGCATTGATCATCGTTCAACTCTTCGAATATTAAAGGTGGATAGAATTAGCATTACGCCGAAGTATAAGGGCAATGGGGGTATTATTATTCCGTAGCAATAACAAAGTTCTTGTATTCAGATTATGTGGATGTTGTCAGGTTTTCCCGTTAAATTTAGTTCAACAAAATGCCAACATTTATAAATTTTTTTTGAGGTTTACTTACTTTTTTGGCTATCTTTATCCGCTAAGCAGCATCTATTATTAGGCATTATTTTTTATTTTACTGAAATGCGCTTAATGCTTCAAAATTTAGGATCATTTCAAAAAAAAAAGGAAAAAATTAAATAGTCAATATAAATCAAACTAATTTTTTGAGTTTTTATTTTAAATATTTCTTTGTCGATAAATTGTGGTCTAGTTTCACCCAAATTGGTTTGAGCACTTTATGCTGGGACAACCTGTATAATTATTGCCTTATTCATCGGATGAAATACGACGCATTTCTAATTCCGTATGGTCCGAAAATAGTCAAAAACATCCAGTTCTAGCCAAATATTATTCACTGTATATGTAATAACTTTTCGTTTCAGAACCAAATGACGAGAGTGGTGCCAACGTAGATGCTGCTAAAATGTGGAGAGAAAATAGGGATGAATTTAATAAAATAGCTGAGAAAATTGTACGACGAACTCTAGGCATTCCGACGTAGTTATTGTTTGACTAATTGATATAGTTTGAAGGTAAATATTAATATATTCACTATATTTGTTATTGATGGGAAATTCATTGTTGGTTTTCTATTTTTTATTATTTTATCATCATATGTATGTTATACAAATTAAACTTTGGGCTTAGGTTGTCAACCACCATGTAATGTAGATATGAAAACTATCCTATCATTTGGTTTGAGTTCATAGTTGACAGTGTCCTGAAAAAAAATGTTGGATCAGTTTTATATATTATGTTAGAATAAAAATCTGTAATGCTTGTCATTTGTGTGTTTGTACTCGCTACTCACCATTAACTCCCAATCAGCATCATTCACTAAAACGAGTATTCCAGGTCTCCTGAAAGGAGTTCAGTTGAAATATTATTTAATAACTTACATTCAATTAACGACAAAATGGTTAACAGTATTCAGTGATCATGTAACTTGATACATAATAACTAGAAAATGAAATTGATTAAATAAACACGGACTTTCGCTGGTTTTTTAAATTGCAAGTCACAACTTATGCGAATGACCAATGACCATTAAGGGCCCGTTTCTTTACCTTTTGATAAGAGTCATATAGCCTATCCGTAAGTTTTGGTCGCTTGCTTACTCATGTCAAGTGACAAATACAAAATATCTAGACAACTGACACTGACACTTATCAGGAGGTGGTGACACTGGCCCTAAGAGTTAAGAACAGCTGCCATTATTACGAGTTGTAGTGAAAAACTGATTCAATAGTGAGTAAGTTTAAGTACCATAAAAATGAATAAGCTAGCGAATCATGAACTCCACATAAGGTAAACCCAAGGCTTTGAGTACTTAATAAACGGGAAAGAAAAGTCAAGATACTTTTTTCTAAATAAAATTAGCTGTATCGTCAGAAAAATGTTCAATATGAAATTGTGTAGTGTTACTTTAAGGAATACATTCTTCCATACAATTATTGTGGATAATTAGATCTGCATCGTTGCTGAGGGTAAAAGTACCATTTTGGAGATCCGTCTATTTTTGGATAGTTGGCTATATCTAGAAAATAAGTAGGAAGAGTTTTAGAAGCCAAAGGAGGCCTTAAGAGAGGCAATGTGTACCACACCTTGTCAAATACCCAGAATTTCAGTAATTTTTCTGAGGTTGAACCTTCCGAGTATGTGCTCTACCACCCAGATTATCGTAATTGCACTTTGAGAATCACATGGTGGACTCTGACAAAAAATTCTCAAAGATAAGGAAGGTGAATTAGTTTTCAGCCTAGCTAGGAGATGATATCAGGCTGAAGGGACGACGAGTTTGAGGAAATATCAGATTCTGCTTCTTTAGAAGAATTGAAACCTAACACAGAGAATAACTGAATATTGCACTAGTTATTACATGAAGATTGAATCCTCCCCAGGTGTTTTACACACCTTGAGCTCAATAATATACCTATAAAACTCTAGTGGTGTGCAATCTGTACTGTAAAGGTTCCACACGGTATGTGGCATTGCTTTACAAGTATAATGCATAGATATTAGTTATTCTAATATCTAATGGCGGAACGATTATTAGTCTGCTTCTGCAACAAATAAATACTAGAGGGAGGCTATTATGTCCCACAAAGTCCAACCTCTACGTCCACGTCGTGTGGGATGGTAACAGACTGGACTTCTCTAGCAGTTCCAGTGCTGGCGAATGAGGCTCTGGCATTTTCCCCCTGAATCCAAGGTGTGAGGCTCCGTGCTGAGGGATGAATGGTGTCTAGGTTAAACGACATCGCGAACGGACCCTTCGGGACACCAGGCCGCATCCCGGAGTAAGTTGTGCCTTCCGTGCGTACGGGGCTCTGCGTACGGTGACCGTTTATTTCCCCATTACTCGTGGGAACAAATATGAAGAAACTTACACAAACACAAAACAAAAAACGCTCTGACGTAAAAGACGTCGAACAAGGACCTGCCGATGTCGTATCTACATCTTTCGACGAGGCAGCTATATTCGGGGACTTCATGGTTGAAGAACCCTCTACCACCACTAATGGTAAACAAAAGAATAAAGGTCGCAGCCCTGCAAAGAGAAAAAGACGCAATACCAAATTAACTGCAGTAGGCAAGGCTGTGACATCTAACCAAAGAGGCATTAGAACAAAGCCTACCCAAGCTAAACCAATTCTTACCCCTTCTGCGATGAAGGCTTTGGGCACATCTGTCGCTACAGTTAAACCTCGCAAAGCAAAAAAACGTGCTGCAACCACCGGACCTGCTCCAATGAGACAAGCAGTTCCTAACCCATCTATAGTAGAAAAAGAACCAACCAAACATAGCGAGTTTCAGCTTGTGCTCGGGCAAAAAGGTGGAAAACAACTCAACGAGGAACACGTTCAACTCTTTTTTGAAACCGTAGGCGATGCTGTGCTGGATTTGACATCATGTAGTACTTTCATACCAACGTTTGAGAGCTGCAAAATTCGAAATGGAAAGATCATGGTCACAGCTAAAAATAGAGCATCTAGAGATTGGTTATTGAGACATCTCGGAAAAATACGGCCGAATGGGGCAGAGCTCGTGGTTGCAGGTCCAGCTGAAATCCCATCCTCTATTACCTATAAAACAGGTTTTATCTGGGTACCGACTGCGCGGTATGTAGACGCGGAAATCATGCAAATACTTGAAAGCCAGAACCCAGAACTAATGGTGTCCTCATGGAAAGTTTTGGGAAGACAGCCTGAATCATGGGGATTAACATTGAAGGTGAACATAGATAGCAGATGCATATCGGCTTTGGAAGATATCGATTTTAAGCCATATTTTGTTTTACGGCGGGTTGACGTGAAACTATTACAAGATCTGAAAAGGAAAATCACTTCTGATTCCAATACCGGTACTGACATTATTGGTCCTCCACCGAACAAAAGACAGAAGAAACAAAGCCCGGCTGCTAGTGTTGGTGAAAACGCAAATAAAGTGGCTTCCACCTCTACAGCTCCTGTAACGAAATCTTTGCCTCGTAGATCTCGAAAGCCTGTAAGGCGTAAAGTAGAGGCTCCCAAATCCAACTCGGCGAAAGGGATTTCACAACGCAAAATGCAGCCTCCCCCTAGAAGTGGAAGACAGATTCCTCTTAAACGTAAGCCAGGATCTCCTAGACGCAGAGAAATGTTGTCTCGCAACCGTAACCAAAAGGCCAGCAGAATTCCATCGTTACTGGACATGAATACTACAATACCAAACGTCTCCCAGATGCGTGCTCCTTCGTTTCACAATTCGACTATGGACAACGAGTTAACTTTTGATGATGGAGGTAATGCAGTATGGAATAACAGTATCATCACCTCTAGGGAGTTGGATGCTTCGCTTAATAGGTCTCTTTATGCCGCTGAACGAGATAACCTAGCCTACGACCGAAATGAATCATTTTCTTCTCGAGCGACAGACTCTGCTAGAAACAGTGCATTTTCTGACCGCGTACGAGATTCTTTGATGTTTCAAGAAAGCCGAGAAAGGGATTTGATACCGGTCGACTCGTTATTTTCGAGGAGAGCAGAATCTTACATAGGCAGAAAATTCTTGATTGAAAATAGCCCTATCACGCAAAGGTCTACATTCTCACCTCCTAAGGATTCGTATGAGGAAAGAGATTCATTCACATCTCATCCAGGCTCAAGATTAGAACCTTCCTCGCTGATAAGCTACCCCAACCCAACAAATTATTCCAGATCAGGGTTATCTTTTATGTCGTCAGTTACAAGATTTCCACCAAGAATTGAAAGTCGAGTGGGTTCTGGTTCCCAGCAGCAATTCACCTCTATGCGATCACGAGAGGAGCCTAATTCCTCAAGGAATATATCTGGATTTTCTCGCAGCCTGAACGAGTTTTATGCCCCGCAAACTTCATTGTCAGCAGCGATGAGACAGCTAAACCAAAGATCGAAAAAATTCAAGTAGGTGAAGCTTGTTTATTCAGCGTTGGTATCAACAAGCTCTCAGTATTGCCGCAAATATTTAGAGGTATGACAAGACCGATTGTAACGAGAAGCGTGGAGCACAAATTGTAGCACCTTCTTGGTTGTAGTTGATTTGTTATCTACTCGTCGCCTACTGAGATGTTCTCCATGCAGAACTGTTCACCATATTTCAGGACTTTTTTTAAATCCTGTGATTTAAGAAAAATACTTAATACCATATTTATGATTTTGAGTATTGATGTTGATACTACACGGATAATTAAAGTTTTGGAAAATATTCTGACTTGAATTGAGTATATGGCTTTTCTGAATATTTTATATTCGAATCTAATCTTTCAAAGATTATTAGCCAATTGGTTTACTATATGTGGAGCTGTATATTGTTGTTATTTATCATAACGCAGTATTTTAAGGCATAATGATATGAACACCTAATCTAAACATAGTTCGGTATGGAATGATGAAAATGAAATGTCTTTAGTATTTAAAATGACCTATTTGATGTTTAATGTCCATTTTGTGAGAAATATAGCAGTTTAATATTAGTTGGCGTTTTCTAAAGTGGATATGTGACTTATGTACGGGACAGAAACACAGCCACTTGTCTTTTTTAGATGCTTGCCTGAAAAAAACAAGTTTTGAAAATTGCTCTACAAAATGAATAAAATCGCATGACTATGCGAATAGCCAATTAAAGACCTGATTGTCTATTTCTAATAGTTTAAAATAACAACCAGCAACATGTTCGAATTACTGCCTCAAATTCCATTAGCTTGAATTTTTTGCAATTATTTATTCCCTTAAAACTAAATGTATATATTTGGGGGACATAACACAACCATTCAGAGAGTTCTGATTTAAATCGCTAGTTTATAGTTCTTTTGGTTTTGTTCCTAAGTTAAGATCAATCATTTTTAGTCAGTTGAGACAAATTCATTTGGTGTAGTTGGTTTTAACCTATTAGATTATGGTTGTTTTGATATTGTTTACTCTTGTCAAAAGAGAAGTGTCACGGAAATGATCACTGAATATCCCAAGAGATAAATCAATCATTTTTCTTCAGTTGGGACAGATTCATTTGGTGTAGATGGTTTTAACTTATTATGGTTTAGTATGTTTTTTATGTTATCAGTTACGGCAATTGTATATTGTATATCTGTACAAATCTGCGGTGCAATTTCTCCAACGTTTTAAAGGTACATCATATGTCATAGACATGGTGATAATTTATTTCCATCAAATGGTAGTTTTTGTGCTTAATCAAAGCAGAAAAAATAACCCTGATTTCTTAAAATTTGAATGCATGGTATCATAAGTTGTCAATCATGAGAAACCCAACATTTCCACATTAAAAAAATGCCACAATTGACTCGTAAATTTATTGTATAATAACGACCATTAAGAGCTCAATATAATAAACATTAGCATGATGGTGAATGATATAAATATCATCTGCTGTGTCACAAAAGAAGGTAGCTCTTATGGAAATGATCTATGCTACAAAAAGAGCGGAAAATGGCAATTTGACTTGACCCTAAAGTAGGTTAAGTTCGTGATACTATTTTGGTTGATTGAAGTCTGTTTTTCGACAAAACTGTCATTTTCATATTTTAAGTGATGAGGTCACCTGGCTGACTTAAGAGTTTTGCATCCCAAATCGACAGGTTTGTAAATTTCATAAAATTAAAACTTGAAATTGCACTGTGGATAAAACTGCATTATTTTGTATAGATGCAGAAGTAGTAAATATAAGGGAGTTTTTCACGGATACTACAAAATCAATACTAGAATGTTTATTGTCTACCCACTTTCAAAGATTTATGCTGTCAAAGAAATTAGTTTTAAGTTTTTCATTAAAAAATTTACATCTATTTATCACAGCGATAGACATATATCGAGTACTGTTTCAGACAGACCAAATCCTGTCCACTTTAGTAATAATAACTATTATTTGATCTAGCATCCTTCCTATAACAATAAGTTGCAATAGTAAAATTTAATATCTACTTGAACCTTCAACATAAAGGATTTGAAAATGTAATTAGTTTTTGTTAATCAGCATTTTACTGTATTGAAACTATGTAACTGCAGTTATTTTAATACAACAGTGTTTAACTTTAATGTGCTTTTTGTTGTGTACCTACTTCACCACTGTGCAGGAGAAAATCATTTTTAGTTGAAGAATTTGACCTGTGGGATTTACTGCATTAATTTATTTAAGGCTTGCTTATTACAAATTTTCTATTGCATTTCGTGGGTGACTTAAATTTCGCACCCAATTTATATCATATTCATTAAAGTGTGGCTATTTTGTATTTGAAAATCGGTGCATTTTTTTCACCAAAAAAATACCGGTTTTTGTGTTAGTTAGCATGTTTTTCACCCTGATGAGTATTACTTCATATCCTACTATAAAGTCTTGTTTAAAAAAATATTTGGTAAGCTTACACAGATCCGTTTTGTAGAAACAATTCAGGTCTCTCTTTAAGTATGTTATCCTTGATCCAATGTAGAAGTCCACCAATTGTCCCTACAAATAAATATTCTGTGTCAAATACATCTATGAGAAAACATTGAGATGATATTTTTGCTCAACCGCACATTACTCTAAAATTTGCACATAATGCACCTCAAAAAAGTAGGACTAGATCTGGTCAGGTCTCACATTGAGTAAAAAAGTGAAGTTCTACTCTTTCCAAAAATTGAATAAAGCAGTAGAAACACATACATAATACCTGACAAACAAAAATTATCAAGGCTGAGCCACATCAGCATAGTGAAACAGAATTTCTTCAGGTTGCATACAAAACATATTAAATTGTTTTGAATAATTGGGATTCCATTTTCTGGTTGAGTTGAACATCATCTACAGTTGGTAATCTAAGGTAGGTTTGCTTTGAGATGATATTGTTTTTGTGACTACTAAAATTTATGCTCACATCGAAACTTGAGATCTTGATTGTGTGTAAGCTGAAATGTTGTAGCTATATAATATATACAGGAGTGCAAGCAGGGCCATATATAACAGGGGGTTCAACCGCCCCCCCCCCTTGAGTATTCCCATGAATGAAATAACTACTAAAATAATACAAAATAAAAATAACCAAGTTGCTTTCTCCAAGCTTAGTGATTGATTCTACTACTAACCAATCCCTCAGCGATCATGACACATTAGAAGCGATACAATCTGTACAGTTTTTAAGCAAATTAAGATATTACAAAGTCAAGTCTTTTCTTTTATACATGAACCCCCCCCAAGGTCAACATGAAACCCCTCCATGGTCAACGAGTAGCTACAGCCCTGAGTGCAAATGAAGTAGGCAAATGTGAATCAAAGGTAAAATAATTCCCAGAATAGGCCCTAGTATCAGTTTTGTGGTAGGACCGGATAGAATAATGGTTGCAACATTCTAGTTTTGACAAATTTAAGTTTTCATTGGATCTTAGCCCCTGCATTTAAATGTAGCCTACATAAATAAATTCTGTATTATTCTAGTGGTATTGCAACACTTTCTATTTGGCAAATAGATTATTTTGCTGTCTTCAATATGCCACTCTAAAAATTACCTTATAAGCTCATTTCCTTGAGACATTAGAAAAATTATTTTTTTAGAGTGTGTAGAAGTAAAAAAAATCATAGTCACATCTGCAATTTTTATTTTACCCTTCAATTAAATTTTTGTTTAGCGCTGGTAGGTATCTCAATCTTTATATGCTTAATCTTGCCTGAAGTTGTCTCACTCCCAAATAAAGTAAACACATTGAGTGTTGTCTCATAATTATTTTCATAATATTTTTTCTATAATAATGGCAGAAAGGCCATGAATGGATAATGAAAGAACAAAGTACTTGGAGCAACACATTCAGTGAACACTTTCTTAATAGCCATACAGTAATGCCTAGCACAATATGCAAAGAGTATAATACATTCTGCATAAGTCAATATCTTTGAAATTAGGTGATGTTATGGTAAATGTTTTGTACTTACATACTTTATCTGTAATAGGAAGTGATATCTCATGAACTTTTTGGTTCCCAACAAGAATTTCTGCCCCTCCTCTGTAAAGTAATTAGATGAATAAAAATGTAAGCTAGCTTGGATGTTGCAGAAGAAAACAATACCCAGAGTGGCATGTCGAAAGCTTTTAAAGATTATTAGAATACATCCGAATATTATTTGCTTCTGTCTGTAATAAGTATAAATCGCTACCCAAATTCAAGTCCAATTTGTAAAACAGCCATAAAAAATAATTATTTGCAACAACACAATAAAATATAATGTTTACAACAGTTGAGGACATTGAGGTTATCTTTTATCATAACATAACCTAAGAATCACAATTCACAAACCACAGACCGATTTCGCACACAAAACACACGGGAACTTGGATCTATCGTCTGTGAGAACGAGAACTGCATCACACTACTGCGGTGGTGCGACATGATAATAGTCTATTGTCCAACGAGCGGTAATGACGGTAATAACCACCGACTATTAATAGTCGGTGGTAATAACTCACGCAGTTGAAGTTCGCGTACATCAACAGCTAAGTTAACCATTACTGCAAGTTAGCAATATAAATAGTACGATGAAATACGTATAATAATTACAAACTATTGACATTAATTACACTATAATTCTGTCGCTAAAAATAAATTCTAATTAGCATTTGTCGTTTCACAGCCACCTTTGCATTATTGCAGTTATTGTCATTATATTCCCGGATCCACATACTAAAATTCTTGACATGCCCACAAAATTTGCTCTCTAAAATTATGTATCTGCAATCATCAATTTCTAATACCTAACGTCATAGAGAGAGAAGCTATTTGTCGCGCCTCGCAGTGCCGTAGGTAAATGGTTACCACATCTTGGCGAAGAGCAGCTGTATAAAGAAAATTATGCACTCAGGACGTATCAAATATAGTGTTTTGCATGCTCTTTAAAGATGTGTCCAAGCTTAATGTTATAGTAACTTATTTGAAAAAATATTGCAAATCATAGGTACTTACGCCTTATTTGAGTCGCAACTCGCAACCGCAGAGAGAAGCTTTCCAACCTTTAGGATGTTGAAAATTAAGATCCACAGTAGGTATGCTTGAGGACTGCCTCAATGGATTAGCAATACTGATGTATACCAGTATATCTATAGAAATATTTTAATATCAACATGGACATAAACCTACCTAAATGGATTTTTAGTTAAAAAAAGGAAACAATTTCCTTCATCTTTTCAAACCTAAAATTGAATTAAGCCAAAAATTGCTTTTTTGTTTCTTGAAACATAGGTAGTTGTTCTGTTATAGTTTTTTCTATAATTAATTACAATATAGGTATTTTTTATTTTTTTGTGATTTAGAAACGTTACTAAAATTGTTCCTGGCAATGTACACGTAAACAGCTCAAATAATGATTTCTTTTAATTTTAGCTTCAATCCTTAAAATCTGTGCTGATGGTGTGTAACTATAGGAGAGTTATAGTGAAATCTATCTGTAGTTTTTACTATGATGTTGTGGTGAATCTTGTTCACACTAAAATTTCCTCGAAAATTTCCTTCACATATGCAACGGCTTTTTGTATCTGATAGTGTTCCTTTCCACATATTATACTCACAATGTCACAGTGTGATAATTATCAGTGAAAATTTGAAAATGTGAAGCGCGAGAAAAAAAAGGTAAATTGTGAAATCATATACAGCACTGTAATGTTACTAAGGAAACGTCATAACATCTGAGCAATGTAAAAGAATGATGCAACTGGCTCATAATGCAAATTTTATTTTGGGCAGCACATTTTAACCATGTCATGATGCACTTAATACTTACAGGAAGCTTGGGGCTATATTGTTGCCTAATCCATAATTTGATTTGAGTATCCAAAATAATTTTATTCATATACAGTATACAGGGTTATTCACGTTATTCGACACAGCATTATGGCTAAAGTATTTGATAAAAAAGAAAATAATAACTTCGGATGGATAGAGACCCATAAAAGCTACATTTTAAAAATATTTTCATGTTATACAGGGTGTCCCAAAAACACGAAATGTATCGAAAGTTATGTTTTTTTAAATGGAACACCCTGTATATTATTTCATATTCGGATTCCTTGGTGAATTTTAGTGTGACTTTATGTATCATACATGGAACTTAAAGCGAACCGTTTAGGTTCACTATTTTCGGTATAAGTAGATATCAGGAAAAAATTGAATATCGCAGAGATTATAAAATTTGGAAGGATGTAACTCTGTACTAAGCATAAAATCCGTCAGCTTTGACGAGACTGTCAAAATTAAATTACGTGTATGCTTGGAGAAATCGGTCGATTAATTAAGGAAACTTCGATCAGCGATAACTTGACTTTTTTCAAATGGGAATGTATAATTTTTTTTATACGGTTAAACGTAGGTAGAATTTGATAACCTTTCTAATGATATAAGGTTGTGAATATCAATCTCTGGTAGTTTTCGTTTAATTTTAAATTTACAAACAAATCTGCGTTTTTCAATTGTCCTACCTAAAAGCAACGTAGCAGGCCATGAAATATAAACAAAAACCTGTTCAGGTAGAAGAAAACAACTAACTTAGCAGAAAAATACACACAAACTACACTAAAGGGGCGAGATTATAAAAATTACTCACAACAAACAAAGTCTAACCAGAAACAACAACGGTAACATATCTTTGGTCAAAGAGAAGCTGGAGTATGGCAGAAATGGATTTTTTCACGGCATACTAGCTACTGCAATGTACTAGAGATTGGCAATTTCCAAAACCATTAAAAATTTTGAAATTAAACGAAAACTACTAGACAATGTTGTAGGCAGTTTATTATTTTCATAATAAAATGACACATTTAATGATATAGAAAAGTATGCAATTCTGTCAAAACTCACGTCAAAAGTACCTCTGACTGAAGTTCTGAAAAATCTTCAGTACCTATTAGCAAGATCGCAAATGAAGAATGAAGTAAAATTTGTTCAAATTATAAAACATAAATGGCAGAAAATTTAAATCTGATTTGTCAGTGTTCCTTTTTTGCAATATTGCTAATAGATATTGAAAAATAGAAGGGCTCCATTCAGAGGTATCGACTTCGACGCAAATTACTACTTTTTTACACCATTACATATGATTGATAATTGCGTGCTGGAGCAACAGTCGCTGGTTATTTTTATTTCATATCAGCGTTTTTAATTGGAAATTTTTAACTTCTAGTAAATTGCGGTAGCCAGTAGACTGTAAAAATATCTATTACTGCTGTACTCCAGCTTCTGATGTGGGTACCTGGGCATGCTGGGGTAAAGGGTAACGACATGGCGGATCATCTGGCTGGGATGGGATCCGGCAACAGTTTTGTGGGCCCAGAACCAGCCTTAGGACAATCTGCAAACTTTATTAGGAAAACAACTGGAGAGTGGATCCAGAATCAACACTCTCTGAGATGGAACAACATCTCTGGTCATCTCCGTCAAGCTCGGGAACTATTAGCAGGGCCTGCAGAGAGAATAGGATGATATTGTCTCTCTCTAGATAGGAGTAACTTGAGATTGCTAGTAGGCCTGTTAACGGGTCACAACACCTTCAGGCATCACCTGTTCGTGATGAGTGTGGTCAACAACCCAATGTGCACATGGTGTGGTGAAGAGGAAGAATCCTCGGCACACATCTTGTGTCGCTGTGAAACCCTGGGTTATCACAGGCAGACTATGCTGGGCTCAAGAACCTTGGAACCAATAGAGATAAAATGGATAGGACCGAAGAATGTATTTGCCTTTGCTAAAAGGGCAGGTCTCCATCCGAAATTATTATTTTCTTTTTTATCAAATACTTTATCCATAATGCTCCGTGTCAAATAACGTGAATAACCCTGTATAAATACATGTACTTATAAAAAAGTAAAAATGCTGCTATTTCTGTTCAAAAAACTGAACTATATGCAAAAATGTTTCTTCATATTCATAGGTTTTTAAAGATCTCTTGATCCAATTTGGCAAAGCATTTTTCACAGATGTTCTATTATATCGTTCATCTAATAGCAGAACTGTTGCATAATCATTTTTATGTCTGACAGCTCTGCCTATACACTGGTTCACAGCTTTCATACACTGGTTTTCATAAAACTTCTGCCCTGCTCCCAAACCTTCAGTTCTGTCTAAGTATGCCATCTTTTCTTTTAAGTCTACAGCTTTGACGTTTGGATAAGGCAGTCCAACAACAATAACACATCTACCTAAATCATCACTGAAATTCAATCCTTCACTTAATTTCCCACCCACAACACTGAACAATAGTGCTCCTTTGCTGTGTGGCTTCTTAATAGCATCTTCATATTTTCTTAAGACAGAATCCACCATTGATGCACTTTGTGGCTCTCTAAAGACAGCCCTTCCAAACTGCATATCTTTCATCTGCTGCCAAACCCAGTTTTCATACTTGTATGATGGAAAAAATACCACTACTCCACCTTTAACAACTTTACAGGCTTCTAGAATAATTTTTTTCAAACTACTACCCATAGTCATCCTTTTCTCAAAATTAAACAGCAAAATTTCCTTATCAGCACCTTTAGTCATTACAATAGGTAGAATATTTTCTGCAGGAACAATATGATCACATGAAAATTCAACAATTCTATCAGGAACAGCACCAGCATTTATAAATAATCGATCTCTGAATTCTGCCATTGGCCTCATGGTACCTCCTGCCACAACCACAGATCGTGCATTCTTAACAATATCCTCAAATCTAGAAGATGGATTCAAAAGCAAGAATTGAAATTGGTGTTGTGATTTGTAAGTCCCTCTTTTCACTAGTATTCTGCCATCTTCACATGTTTGAGTCAAAGTTTCCAAAAATGAAATCACAGCAAGCAAGGGATTACCAACTACAGGTATTTTATGATCCTCTTCTTTAGGTTCCGGAGCTTGAGGAATGCTTTTTTTATTTTCTATGCTTGCTAAAAATGTCTTCAGCCCAGATACCTTAGGTTTATTGATAGTAGTTTCCTGGATAGGGAATTTTATAGCATAACTTCTTATCTTTTGTGCCATTCTAGCATCCTTACAGAATGATACTAATTTGAATATATTATAGTTGTCAATTTTTGCAGTTGATATGAAATTGCTTATAGTGAATATTTCTGTAAGGTCAACGGATCCACTATCCATCATAGACAAGAGCTGGTTTATTACAAATGTAACCTGATTTATCATCAGCAAGTTTTTGGCTGAAAATCTGTTACTAAACTTTTCTTTATAAGACTTGATTTGGTGGAAAGCATGATACAAATGACCATATGACACTACTACAGAATGCATCTGTTCTAAGGCATCTAAGAGATTGTGGGCTTCATCTATTATGACAATGTTATTTTCCAAGCTGATACCATTTGCCTCTCTTGTGGCTTTATGCAGTAAAGTGTTGTAAGGAATCAAAATTACTTCTGCATCTTCAGCTGCTTTTCTGCTACTATAGTATGGACATGCCTGCAAATCTTTCCCACAGCTAATCAAATCTTCTACATCCAAAACGTTGCTGAGTGCTACATTTCTCAAGTTTTCTATACCTGCTTGTCTAAAATATGGACATGAATTATTACACCCTTTTGATTTCTTTACTACTCTCTTATCATCATCTGTTTTTGTCCTTTGCTTTTCTTTCTTTTGCATATCCAAGCACCTTTCATTCATTAAGGACACATTTTTTAAAGTCTGTACTGCTGGATTGATACAATAACTCTGACGAGAAGCAAGTGAAGTCACTCTAATATTTCCACCATAAGGTGACTTTATAATTTCACCAACAAATTGAGCTAGCTGGGAATGTGTTCTACTACAGATGTATATTTTGACAGGTTTATATTGATCCTCAATCTCCTCACTATTTGAATCAACCATCTTATCATTCAGAGTATCATTCTCTGGCAATAAATCATCCTCATCATCTAAATTTTCATCATGTGCCTTTTCAGTCACAAGCTCATTCACAGACTTATCTTTTAAAGTACCTGGCTTTGCCCAGTTCTTCTGCAAGTCGCTTTGCTTAAATTTTCTAATATCGTCTATTTTTTTATTGTATTCCTCAATTTTTGTTGCTTGCAGTTTCAATTGATACATCTGTTGAGTGAGTTCTATCTCTTTACTTTGAGATATTAACCAGTCTGCTGTGCTCATGGCAAGCTCTTGTTTTTGAGATTGTAGTTGTGAAACTGCTTTCTCCAGTTGTTCAACTTCAAACTTTTGGTGATCTTTCAACCACTTTATTGCTCCACAGATAATACTTAGCGATTTACCTGTCCCTGTGGGACTTTCAAATATGCCCAGCTTTTTGTTTTCCAGAACATAATATAGCTGTTCCATAAATTCCTTTTGAATGTGATATGGAGGAAACGGAAATTCGAAATTTGCTGGTATCTGCATGCGAGTCTCGTCGGCCATTATAAGTTATAATTTATAGTTTTGTTGATATGGTATTAAATAAACTATCCTTATAAATTATAATTATAATAGTTTATTTTTTCATTTTAACTTTGACTGCAAAAGTAGGGTTATATTTATATTTGCATCTCCTTGTATAAATCGTATTAAAATTCTTCTTGAATCCGAGTATTGAGATTAGTGCTGGGCGATCACAACACGGACTATAAAATAAGTTTATTGTCGATAGATCACAGTATCGTCACTATCGTCACAAAATTTCAACACGTTGAATTCTGTGGTATCGTTTGTCGGTGTCGATCAAAGACCACAAAATTTGTGTGGATGAGTACAGTCGGCCATGAATCCATGAACATCCGTAGGCCTTTGCGGAAACTTGATCGAGTTCAGTGGCGTAACTTCAAATTTGGGGCCCCACCGCAAGAGCCTTGTTTGTCTATATACGTTTATGTGTTTGTTATAAATCTTTTGACTTACGTTACTGTTCCTGTTTTTAGTCTTGTCAGATATTTATATATACATACTTTTTGTTTTGACTTGCTACATTGTCTGAAGACATTTTAGTAGCCAATAAATGTCTATTCTATTCTATATTTCGCAAGAAATGTTCCGTGGCTTGTCTTTGCATAATATACTATGCATATATATATACAGAGGGTGTTCTAAGTTGATTCCTTTTTATTTAAACTGTGTATGGAAGTCGTGAAATAATCAACTTTCTCAAATAAGCTTTTTCTGAAAACTGAAGATAAGCGACATACAGAATCAAAAAAATCTGGACTCTTGTATCAAGACGTACCTACCTAGTCTGTTTATGTTTAGTTTTTTGCTCGAATATTTTTGTCTTATCATCAGGCATTGTACCTGTCAATGCACTAGTCTGTTTCAGCTTATCGTAGTTCATTCTAAATTGGTAAATCCTAAAATTTGCGTTATAATAATGTGCCGCGGGCTTTTAGAATTTACCAATTTAAAATCAGCAAAGATAAACAGAAAGTGACTACTGCACTATCTGACAGGTCCAATTCCTAATCAATAAGACAAAAATCTGAGCAAAAAACTAAACATACACAGACAGGTACTTTTTGATACGCAAGCCCAGATTTATATTTTTTATTTTGTATCTCGCTTAACGTTCAGTTTTCTGAAAAAGGATATTTGAAAAAGTAGTTTATTGCAACGACTTCTATACACAGTTAAAAAAGTATCAACTCAGGACTCACTCTGTATATATATATATTACAGAGAAAATCTTGGAATGTGGCCAATATTTTAAAAAGAAACACGGGTCACTGCATAAAGGAGAGTACTGCCAAGCTTTCGGCAATGTTCATTGCCATCTTCAGGGCTTTAACGTTTAACGACTTTAAATGCAATTCTCAAAGAATAAACGTTAAAAAACTGTTAGCATACGCCCCCCCCCCCCCCCCCAGAGCTCTACGGAAACATATATTATATTATTTATATAAATATCAAAAGTTAAGCTTTTTTGTGCTCTTCAGACCGCGGCAGCACTGGTTTGCCCCCCTAAAGGTGTAGCGGAAAGTGTAATGGGAATCACGGGATATTTATATAAAATAGCAAAAGCTGCTTGCTTTGAGAGCTTTTTTTTGCTCTTCAAAAAATTATGCGCGTCCGCCCCCCTAGAAGGAATCCTAAATCCGACCCTGGAAAATACAAACTAAACAACAACGTCTACATGTTTAAATCACTCAAAAAATAACAACGTTTGTGGAGGTTGTTTGTGTGACCTGTGTTCTGGAAGACACTTATGCCATCTTGCCGTATTTGTCCATTTACTGCGGAATACTGCGCCGATTTTTAGAGTTCAGTTTAAAATGCAAAACAGTTCACTGTTGTACGGAAAGTGATTGCGATCGGGTTATTCGCAGTTTTTGTTCGATGTTAGTTTAATCCAGAGGGTCATAAATCCCACTATTTGAAGCTGATTTTCCATTAGTGTTAACTGAGGGTTAATTATGAACTAAATTTTGTGAGAGAGTCATATATATTCATGGCCGACTCTACTCACTAGGCCGGAGCATTGAAATATGGCAACACTGAATAGTGGGCCGAGCTGGGCCGAGCTTTTATTTGTTTTTAAGTCATTAGTGTAATCTTCCAGAGTAAAAAAGAATATTGGAAGGTGATTTTTAATGTGTTTCTAATTATTTACCTGCACAAACGAAACTATAAAGATAAAAAGATGCCTGCAAAGTGTGTAGTACCAGGTTGCACTAGGAATTGTGCTTCCAATAAAGGACATATTAGGGTGTTCAATTTTCCTCAGACGAGCATTTCAAACAGAAGTGGGTGAAAGGTATTTCTCGTAAGGGCTGGTTATATTTATAAGAATAAAGACAATAATTTACAAACATTTCCAAGGATAAGACCCATTTTAAAGCACAATGTGGTACCTACAATGTTTTCTTGACCTCCGAAATATCACAGAAAAATACAGTTCTAATAGAACACATCTTGGCACACCCTACGAAAAGATTTGATAGTGAAGGGGAATCAAGACCAGCAAGAACGGCTTCAAAGTGACCTAATAGAGAATTTTTCTAGCTCAAGTGACAATTTACAAAGTAAATTGAGTGTTCATTAGCAATTGTGCTTCCAATAAAGGACATAAACAGAAGTGGGTGAACGGCATTCCTCGTATGGGCTGGTTATATTATCCGAATAAAGACAATACAAACATTTCAAAGGATAAGACCTATTTTAAAGCACAATGTGGTACCTACAATGTTTTCGCTGGACCTCCCAAATATCACAGAAAAATACAGTTAATAGAACTCATCTGGGCATGCATCTGGGCATACCTACGAAAAGATTTGATAGTGAAAGGGAATCAAGACCAGCAAGAATGGCTTCACAGTGACCTAATAGTGAATTTTTCTAGCTCAAGTGACAATTTACGAAGTAAATTGAGTGTTCATTCAAGTGGAAGTGGAAGTGGCAGCAGGAAACAGGTACCGGTTATTTTTATTTTGTAGTGTTTGACTACGATGAACCAGACATCAGATGTAAGTGGTATTAGTAGTAGTAGTTCTAAAAAGTATTTTGCACAATGTGGTACCTACAATGTTTTCTGGACCTCCCAAACATCACAGAAAAATACAGTTAATAGAACTCATCTGGGCATGCATCTGGGCATACCTACGAAAAGATTTGATAGTGAAAGGGAATCAAGACCAGCAAGAATGGCTTCACAGTGACCTAATAGTGAATTTTTTTAGCTCAAGTGACAATTTACAAAGTAAATTGAGTGTTCATTCAAGTGGCAGTGGAAGTGGCAGCAGGAAACAGGTTGCGTTTATTTTTATTTTGTAGTGTTTGACTACGATGAACCAGACATCAGATGTAAGTGGTATTAGTAGTAGTAGTTCTAAAAAGTATTTCTCTTAATTTATTAACCAAGATGAACTCTAATACATATAAAATGTAATAATTATTCTGAAACTATAGGCCCACTATTTGACAGCTAAGCCACGTTGCCACATCTAAGGCTCCGGCCTAGTGTAGAGTCGGCCATATGTAGAACATGAACAAAAAAACAAAATGATTAACAGAAATCAATTATCTAAGGTTTTATTACCTCAATCATAATTTTGCGGAAAAATCAATATAATATAATGTACTATGAACTTGTATAATATCCATAATCTGTGATCCAATGTGATATCCCACGAGTCCCACGACGTTCTATCGATTCACTAACGTTTTGGCTGTCTCTGTAGCTTATATAAAGAACGGAATAATCTAAGGACTCGAATACTCGGATTCAATGCGTATTCGCTTGGACTGTCAAAATTCATAACAAAAACCTAACCTTACAATACAAACATTGATTTTCAAATATGGATTAGTTGAATCTTGAATCTAATATTTATCTGAATTATTTCTATTTGACTAGATCTACAAACACAGAATGGCACATGTTTTACAAGGTGTTTATGCACCTTTACCACAATCACTCAGCGATTCAGATTCAGATAAAGAAATAAGTATGGAGCCAGTATGTGGGAACTACAATGGTAAGCACTCAGATTCAAGGAAAAATAATAGCTTTTCGTATCTACAAAACGGACATCAAATGGTATTCAATGAGATTGTAGAAGACATGCATCAAGCAAAATTAGTAAACCCAAAAATGTCTACAGGCTGCAAGTTTGCTTTTGCCTTTTCTATTGTACTGTGTTTCCTTCCAGTTGCTATATTTCTGTGGGTGTTACCATGTTCAGAATCTAATACTTGTCCAATAAAAATTTCAAACTGGGAAATTCAGCTGGAAGGTATTGAATTCCAAGGCAAGTGTAATTTGGTTAAAGGTCCATACAAAGGATCAATTTTAAATATAGCATTGATGTACAAGGGAAGCTTTAATAATCACATGGACCAAAAGAATGGAATTGCACTATTGAAAGGTAGAGATGGAAGTACAGTGTGGAACTACCGCCAAAAAATAAATCCAAGTGGATTAAATTGCAGCACTATAGATGTGAGTGGGAATGGTATTGAGGATTGTCTAATTATAGACAATGATGCATTGAAAGCAGTAGAGAGCTTGACTGGTGAAACACTTTGGTATGCTCACAGTGCCCAAGGAAAATCTATACCAAATCTAGATATGCCAATTAAATTGAAAGACATGAATAATGATGAGGTGGAAGAATTATTGGCTGTTTATGAGAAACACTCACTACTTCTGATATCTGGAAAAGATGGCAAAGCTTTGCAAAATATCAAACTATCAATGCCATGTGCTTGGGTACAAAAGTTGGATAGGGTTGGGAGTTTTATCAGATATTTATGTAGCGCTGAAAAGCTGGTGTATGAAATTTCACTAGATAACCTGGAAGCAGTGTACAAAAGTAACAAAGAAATTATCACTAAATCATTTCCATTGAAAGATGAGTTTGGAGTATTTCAGACAGGTAAGAAACTATAAATTATATTTGAATCACATTTGTGAATTTTAGATTTAAAGGATTCAATTTAACAGCTGGTTTTAATTATATGTTTGGTTAGTACTATAAAAAGTATTAGAATTTGGTTTAGGCTTATTTATACCATACTATTGATTCTGCAAAATCAGCCAGTTATTGATAAGAAAAAGAAAAATGTATTTTGAAGGAGTGACTATCCTCAAACATTTAATAAATCCCAAATTCACCAACTGTAGCTCAGAGTCTGCCACTAGTGTTGCTATCCCTCTTGGTTTCACTGGGAGTGTCCTGGTTTCAACCCCCAAACTCCAGGCTCCTGGTTAAATGCTAATATATCTTAGTGAAATAGTTATTTACAAAAGAAGGCTGAAATACCAAAATACTGACTATTTACCGCCAACATATTATCATCATCAGTGGTGTATATAGAAACCAATTTAGGGGGCATATTATAATCCTAACCTAAATATAAAATCAGAATGTACTAATATTAATGAAAATAATTATATATAACACATAAACGTATGTATATTAGAAATATAAATTTCTATTCTTCAGCCTCTTCCCAGACTTCAAAACTGAATGCAGGGCTGGTTTCGGAGGGGGGGGGGGTCACCCCTTATATACACCACTGATCTTCATTGACAAAGAACTGACTAAAGAGAGTAATAATCTGCATGAAATCTAAATACTTGTCCTTAGAGAAAATAATGATTATGTCGCAAGATTGCAGGGCAGTAAGCCTCACAATAGTCATACAGCTATAGTATTGATTTATTTGTTTGAAATAGGAAACTTACCCAATAATATGACTCAGCTATATACCTTAAATCATTACACAATTATTATTCCTTAAAAGTTAAATGTTCCTGCCAAACAGTCTCAATATATCAGAAAAAAGTAATTAAGAAACAAGACCAATTATTATTTGCCATTGAAAATGCCAAGCTGGTTATAAATATATAAAATAATACAATAACATATATGTAATAAAAATATCAATTTACATATATGCCAAGTGTCATACATTTTTATCCCATGAAGTATGTTGATTTTCCGAAAAAATACCAAGTGATAATCGGTCTTGTCCTTTAATTACTTTTTTTTTGAGATATTGAGAATATTTGATAGGAATTATCAACTACCACAGTTACTAGCTTGTCTGCTATCCAAAAAATATCAGTTACAAAAAAGGCATGTTTTATTTTTAAGAATTTTATTTCGATGACAAGTCAGAAAATTTCAAAAAACCTTAAATCGCCAATATCTCGGAAATCGCTCATTTCCGACCTCCAACTGATTGAAGTCAATCAGTAGTAAATTATTGTTAGAATAACTCTCGGAATACCAGAAAACCATGCTATAGCAGTATAAATTAAAAAATAAATTAATGTTTAACAGTTTTTGTACGTACTTGCTTGCCTTCTCGCCCTTAACTTCTCCGAGAGATTATTTATCATTATTTATGTAATGTAACGGTAAGTTATTGGACTGGCCTTTAACATATCCTTCATCGGTCTTCATCAACAGCACTATGGTATAACACAGTTTTATACAATCAATCATATTACACAGAAAATAAACAGGAACGAACAAAAAAACTGCTACCGCAACGATAATTCGGGAACAGAGGGTAAACGTTATTCATCTCGCTTGGCGCCTGAACACCGGTGGCGTATCGTACTACATGACGTCATAACCAATCATGACGCGTTTTCGGCCACTTGGGATAATTTGAATTTCGCCTCATATTCCGGGTTATTCACGTTATTCGACACGGAACATTGTGACTAAAGTATTAAGGCTACATTTTAAAAACATTTTCATGTTATACCCCCAAACCCCCAAAACACGAAATCTATCAAAGTTATGTTTTTTTTAAATAGATCATCCTGTATATTATTGCATATTCAGTTTCCTTGGTAGATTCTGTGACTTTATGCATCACACATGGGACTTACAGCGAACCGTTTAGGTGTAAATCTCCATTTTCGCTATAAGTAGATGTCAGAAAAAAATGCGCATATCTCAGAAGGCTGTGATTTTGGCATATTACTGAGCATGAAGTGCCTCAGCTTAGGTTAGACGGTCAAATTTGCATTACATTTGTGCTTGGAGAGATCGTTCGATAATTTAATGAAATTTTATTCTGAAGATAAGTAGTTTTCTTTTCATTTCAAACTTTGGTTTTTGGTGCACGCGAGAACACCGGCGGCGTTGCCTGTTCTAAAAGTACAGACGCAGCTGTTACAGCCCACTAGATCTTAGCTTGCGCAGATGCATGTTCTTCATTGTTGATCTGTAGCACAAAATCTACAGTTTCAGCTTTAGCGTACGTACATTCATGATCGATCCATAGTGTGTTCACAAGAGATATCATACTTAATTTTAGACCAACTTCGGTCTGGATGATTCACGACCTCTCATTTCTACATAAGTGAAAGTCTCGGATACACGATACTTTATAACGTGGCTTTCATGTTCTGCTTGATTACCTAGCAAGTTTTAAGAGATTACTTAGCGACTTTTTAAGACAAATCCATTTTGAATTACAATCTGAATATTTCTTTTAAAATTACACAAATTTGAGACCCTATTCCAAAGTTTTGGTTAATCGATCACCTTTTATGAGTAATCATGATGTAATAGCACATTATTCAAGGTCCCATAAGAAATATTAGAAATCCAAGTTTTCGCCAAATAATGAGTTGAAGCTTTGTACTCTTGGAGATCCATTATGCTTTTAGAGCTTAAATGCAAACTTATGGCCCATGTTTACCATATTTGCTACAAGTTTATGGTACCAATAAATAACTAGAAAGATGTGCATGTGTTTACCGTAAAGTGCACGGTTAGTTATTTGGTGACGTTTTAAGATAAATTAATTTTTTTGTAACGCTTCTTCAAGTTGATAATGACGTAATAGCATATTTTCTAAGGACTAATACCATAAATAACAAAATATAACAATAACATTTTGTTTTATTAGGATTTCCGCTAGGAGGTCTGTATTTTAATCACCACCCCAAATATCTGTATCGAATTATCAATAACCCTGTATAAATAAATGATATTAGGTACATTTTGCCGAATCTAAATTTTTGGCAAGTTTCCTATTGTGCAGCGGTGTATGTACTAAATTTAGGCTTTGATGCGTCCAGGTTTGAAAAAAAATGAACTCAACGGTAATTTCTCGTTTCAGGTAATCGCAAACTGATTGTGAAAAACGAAAATAACTGTCCGCATTGCCACTCCACGATTACTCTGTACGGTAACACCTCAAAAGACCAATGGTCATACGCCAACGCTTTCACAATGAAACCTGTACCATATTCTCTCAAGCCCTCTGAGACCAACATGCTGACCCTGAAAGGATACATTTATGGGTTCATTTTAAAAATATGGGAATGGAAACAGCACTCAACAAAACTTGCACCTAGCACCAGGGTGTACAAAAGGAGTGTCGCTGTTCACAATGAAACTTTTCATTTGAATAGCGTCTCAGAGCGATTTATTCTCATAATATTCAACGAGAACGATACACGGATAATCAACGTTAGCATGACTGACATTTATATAATCTGCAATGGCCCCGATAGAAATAACTGTCAGCCGAATTACGAGGATCAACAAGATTCGTTGTCAGTTGTGGATTTGGACGGCGACGGAGCATTGGAGTTGATAAGTTTCTTCAGCACATATGAGAAAAGGGACGAAGAGGGATACGAAGCGTGGTATTTGGTTTCCAAGCTGAATGTTTTCAGACTTGAAAGTGAGCTACCGAAGTTATATGGAAATAAGTAGAGTCCTTAGTTTAATGATGAAATAATAAGTCTAACGTGTAACGACATCCTCTTTAACCATATTGAGTTGATAGTAACCAGTTGTCTGGTTTTTACCTTTTCACGCTAGTCATTGCACTTTTCAGTGCTTTATGCCTTGCTAGTCATCATTGTTCCTTGTTTATTTGAATATACAGGGAGTGTCTCAGTAGTCATGAAATATAATTTTTCCTCAAACATTTATTTATTTGTTTATTTAGCATCTACGGATTGTTTACACAGGCTTTGCCATGCCTAGTAAGCCCCCTGGATGGAAACCTTGTTTAAAGTCATTGCCACAGCTTTTGGGACATCCTCAAAACAGTTTCCTTTGAGTTCATTCTGGAATATCAGAAAAAGAAAGAAGTCAGGCGGAGCAAGATCAGGATTATAGGGGAGTTGCTGCAGCGCTGCCACGTGTTTCGACAGGAACTCACGGACGCGCAGAGAAGTCAGTGTGGCTTGACGCCTCAGAGTAAGAACTGAACATAGAGGTAGTAAACAACTAATTCTAATAGGCCGACATCTTTTCTTACGTTGTTATATTGACCACCAGATATGGCAATCATAATTATTTACTATCGTCTTAATTGTATAGTATCCAGAAATAGTCCATTCTACGTTAAAAAAGACGATATTTTGATGGTTCAGGAATGATTACAGCAAAATCAATAGTTATGTTGACCTCCACTGCGTTACTGCATATTTTTTCATCATAAACGCAAATTCTGAAGTGTTACATAAATTTTGAGGAGCTGACAACGCCTATATAATTTTCCTGTGATTTGTTTACGGTAAAACCCGACTGTCAAACGTTTGTTGTGTTTGTGCGTCTCTTATGACTGATCAGTAAAATCGAATTCGCTATTTGTTGGCAACTGTAGTGAAGCTTGACGGACTTGCTGTGTTATATTCGAGTGTAGTTTAACAGTTTCACCAAGGTTAAGTTGAAAAACAGCTGGTAGCTGATACTTCGCCTATTTACTTTTGTGAATAAAGTCCAGTTATTATTATTATCCTGATCTTTCAAGTTTCTCTCGCATGACTGCGGTAGCAACACGTGTTGACGGGCTATGCCAAGTCAACACCTGAACTATTACCGATCGGAATTCAGGAAGGACCGTACAATATTGCAGGTCTTCAGGATTACAGACTTTTGAAATATTTTGTGCCTTTCGTCCAGGCCTAACTGTTGTAGGTGTGGTGTAAAAGTGTTTGGTGTAAGGCCTGAGACAGACATAATTAGGGGGACAATAGTAACTTTGTTTTGCATCCAGAGTCGTTTTATCTCTATCGCAAGATCAGTGTATTTAGATATCTTCCCAGCGTAGGCATTTTGGATATTCGTATCGTTGGTAATAGCAATACCTATCAAATAGATAACTTTGTCTGCTTTCGACTGGAAAACTATATCTGGTCGATTTGTCGGGATAGTCTTATCTCTATGTATTTCAACGTCCCAGTACAGTTTGTATTCATTGTTTTCGAGTACTGATGTCGGTGTGTAATTGTAATATGGATCTGTGTTTTCTATTAGCTTGTTTGTTGTCGCTAGTGCTTGGTGAATGACCTTGGCTGCAGAGTTATGTCTAGCTGTGTACTCGGTTCCAGCGAGAGTTTTGCATGCGCTTGTTATGTGGTCTATTGTTTCCTTTTGTTGGTGGCACTTTCTGCAATTGTCGTCGGTTATGGATGTATCTTTAATTATGTCTTTCATGTAGTTCCTTGTCGCAATCACTTGGTCCTGCATAGCAAGCATAAAACCCTCAGTTTCTAGAAATTATTATTATTATTATTTTTCGAGATGGGACAGTGCAGTGCAGTGTTTGTAACCTGGACTGCATTGGAAGCATTTTTAGGTTAGATGGCAATGTTTGGAGGCTGAAGTATCAAAAGATGATGGCTTTGAGCACGCCATGCTGAAGTGGTTTGTTTACTACCTCTATGTTCAGTTGTTACTCTGAGCTTGGCGCATTGTCGTGATGCAGTAACCAGGTAGCAGCGATGCCATGTTGCGGAGGAACCTCTTCCTTAATTTTTCCAGAACGGTCAGAATTTGGTAAGTCACGAACACGATTGGTTTATCTATCCCTTCCTGGCTCTCCTCCTTCTTCTTCTTCACTCACCTCGTAACTTGCCCTTTGCTCAAAGCTGTACTTCCGAGAGATTCCTTAAACAGTGAGTGCGTTTCGGTAGCAGTTTTGTCGAGCTTTGGACCAAACGTTGTTCATTTGAATCACCCACTCGTGACGAGGAGGTTTCAAAACAGAGGTGCACTAATTCAACAATGGTGGCGCTCCGTATGTTAAGAGCATACCGAACTTGGGTGTACTGCGAAGCTTAAGCCTGGTCCAGATACTACGTTTTCCACAATGTTTAGTTTGTGCAGTTCAAAACGTTGCGAACAACACGTTGCTTGTGGATAGCAAAACGGTGCATTTTTGAGAACTGCACGGAGACGGTACAGTTGCAGCGATAACTAAGTTGGTGAGCATAGTTATCCATGAACCGCGCAGACAAGTCGGTGCATTGTAGATATTGGCTCTCTTTCGATACATTTTGTTCGCTAACTTAACGAAAATGGCAACGTTGACTATTTCATGGGAGCTTTTGACTGAATTTTTGATGTTATATGGGATCTAACAAATATAGTGATACAGACAAAAAGAAGCAGGCACATTAGATCTTTTTAGAAAAAAAAATCCCGTCGATTCGAGACTTGGCACTACAATATCTAGAAGCCATATTTGTGCTATTAGGTTTTGTTGTACTTCTTAACGATTAAATTGTTTTGCCAATCACTAGATTCATCACGTAATTCACGCAGTAGTCTGAAGTGGGTAAAGTGTTGTATTCTTAAGGAGCCATTTCCTCGACCACCTTGAATGCCGGATACTTTTTTAAGATTCCATTTGATTCCTTTTCTTCACAAGACAACATGCAAACATTGACCATAGAAATACTTCCTCCATGATCGATGCCAATAAGACTGAGTAAAAATGAATATAAAACGGCACCATGTGGACGCTCTATTTTTGCAACGTTTTCATTCTGTTCTAAAACTGCACAGTCAAAACGTGGTGAAAAACGTAGCTTTTGGACCAGCCTTACCCTCACTATTAATGGTCCAACAAAAA
The DNA here is from genome assembly GCA_951848785.1 of Callosobruchus maculatus. Taxonomy (NCBI): domain Eukaryota; kingdom Metazoa; phylum Arthropoda; class Insecta; order Coleoptera; family Chrysomelidae; genus Callosobruchus; species Callosobruchus maculatus. The sequence goes on along the minus strand of CATOUR010000026.1, from coordinate 4,574,027 downwards.
ATATATTTCATGACTTTTGGGACACTCCCTGTATAGGTTTGTGTAAAATACGTTTTAAATTACTATTACACATGTTTCTGTTTTCTTATCTGTTAATTGTGACTGTTTAATCAAATATACTATATTTATCATGTATTGAAGCATTTATTACACATTAACCTTAATTGCCTTGAATTTGAAAATCTTTCAAGAGATAAATTTTTCACTGGACATAGTTTATGTAGGTGTGTGTAGCGAAATGCTATGTGGAGTTACCTCTCCTGAAACGTGGAAGGGATCCAAAAATGAGGTGAATTGCCTTCCTCAACTTAATCTCCATAAGGTTCTGTGAATTATTTTCATTGTACTTCCCACAGCGATGGGAGTTTTATGATATTTACATAACGAAAATCCAAAATCAATCATTTCCGTCGTTCTGTCTGTCTGTTGGCCTTTTTCTAGCCTCGTAATCTCAGTAACCGCTGCATTGATTGTGATGAAATTTGGGTAGCGATATGCTGCGGGGTCATAGTAGGTATATAGGTAAAATGATGCTATAATTTTTAAAATAGGTGCATGGGCGGCGAAGTAATTAGTAAAAAACAAACAAATTCAAATATTCCTCAAATTTCGCCGTTTTAAGGTGGTTTTGGGGGTAGCTGATCAATTTCTACTTTTTTTGGGTGGGTGTAAAATTGGGGTGGAACTCCTTACTAAACTTATGACAGCAATGAAATTCTAAGCCTTATTGTGGGTTGTGGTAGAGATCGATAGTCTATGGTTTTTTGAAAATTGTGTTAATAGCGGAGAAACTAAATTAAAAAAAGAAACTGATGTACAATATAGGAGTCGCTCAAATTCTGATCATTACCTATTTTTTTTTGAATGGTTAAAGTGAGCCGTGGTAGGATGGTGTCTCAGATAGGATGGCTGGGAAATTCCGGAACACTTTCCATTGCCCTTTAACGACTGATACTCATAATCTGTTTTTAAATATCGGCAAATCACTATGCCATGTGATTAGGATTTCAGTTGAAGATTGCACATATAAACTATGTCGTTCAGGTTTCTATATACGGGAAAAGATGCAAGAAACTATTTACGAGACGTTTTGTCTTGGATGTCTGTTTGCGGGCGAGCGGGTGATGATTTGGTTGCAAGTTGATCTCATACATTAGCTTTATGCAATGAGAAACTTATAAAATGATATCACTAAAATGTGTGGGAAGTATTGAGTCAATCATTTTGACTCCATTTTACTTCCCACACCGATAGGTGAGGGGAGTATTGTGATCGCGAAAAATTTCGATTGTAAGATAATTTTTGGGCATTTTATGCCTACATAATGGAAATCCACGTCACTCATTTCCATCGGTCTGTCTAGATCGTCTGTCGGTCTCACTAACCGCTGCATGGATTGTGATGAAATTTGAGTGACGGTATGCTGTGGGGTCGTAGGTAATGCTGCTATAATTTTGAAAATCGGTGCATGGGCGGCGGCATAATTAGCAAAAAACAAAAAATCAAATATACACCTTTTTAGGTCCATCGGAACATTGCCTTGCATATTACAGAAACCTAGGGACTTACAATTTTCTGATGTACACTCATACCTACATACGATTATTGCTTTAGATCGTTCTGTATTGTGTAACCTGGAATTGAGTTTAATGAAATTTGGACACAGTATTGTTACCGTGGCTAGAATGAAAATGCGTATGGTTTTTAGAAATCGTGTCGGCGCAGCAATAATAAAAAGCTGAAAATACAAAAATAACTCAAACTTAGTTGTACCAAGCGATTTGGGGGTTCATGATCGTTACGGTTCATCCATTTGAAGCTTGCAGAATAAAAACTGTGTCGTCCTAGTTCCTACAAACATGCAAGAAACTATGTACGAGAGTTTCTGTGTTGGATGTTTTTTCTTTGAGAACGTGCGAGTAATGATTTGGTTGCAAGGAGATTTCAGACTCTTATGCAATGGGAAAATAATAAAATGAGATCACCGTTATGTGTGGGAAGTACTGAGTCAATCAACTTGACTCCATTTTTTTAATTAAAGTTCCGGTGTAACATGGCGGAACCACACCCTTAATTGGAATAGAGTAACTCCCGTAATGAACACATAAGCGGATACCTTCGTGAAGATATAATATATCGTCGAAGTTGAGCGTCGTGTCATCAGCGGAGGGACGTCGCTGGCGATTCTGCGGGTAGTCGTGTCAGTTTAGCGTCGCGGCGCTTTCTAACGGACGTTACACAGACGGAATAACCACAGTAGATCCCTTCGCTGAGGTAATTACCTTTCAAAAATTTTAGTAGATATATTTTGGTATGTTTTTATGGGAAATTTTTATAGGATCGATATTCTTATTCAGATGCATGATAAGAAGCTAAATATTCTATAAGGATAATAAATAGTGCCATCATTCCATTACGGAACATAGGGCTTCTAGAAACTGAGGCCAGTCTGATCAATTCTGTGCAAGCGCTTTTATCTCTCTTCATGTCTTGCCCATTCTTGTTGCGTCATCTGTAGCCGTTCTTCTCCAGGTCACCCTTGGTCTTCCTAAATTTCAGATATCTCTGGCGGGCGGGTGTACCTAAAAAATCAAAGTTCCTCATTTGGCCTTCTATCAAGATAAACCTCGTATTTCGGATAATTTGAAGGTGATGATTATAAATCCAGTTGCAATCTTGACTCTGAGTCTCGTTTGACGAAAATAAAAAATTTCAGATATCTCGAACTTCCTTATGTGGCCTTCTATCAAGATGAAACCTCGTATTTCGGATAATTTGAAGGTGCTGATTATAAATCCAGTTGCAGTCTTGAGTCTGAGTCTCGTTTGACGAAAATAAAAAATTTCAGATGTCTGGGACGAGAGGGTGTAGGTTCCTAAAAAGTCGAAGATCTTTAGTTGGCCTTCTATCAAGACGAAACCCCGTATTTCGGATAATTTCAACGTGCCGATTATAAATCCAGTTGCATTCTTGAGTCTGAGTCTCGTTTGACGAAAATAAAAAATTTCAGATCTCTCGGGCGGGCGGTTGTACCTAAAAAAATCGAACTTCCTTATTTGGCCTTCTATCAAGATGAAACCTCGTATTTAGGATAATTTGAAGGTGCTGATTATAAATGCATTTGCAGTCTTGAGTCTGAGTCTCGTTTGAAGAAAATAAAAAATTACAGATCTCTCGAGCGAGCGGGTGTACCTAAAAATATCGAAGTTAATTATTTGGCCTTCTATCAAGATGAAACCTCGTATTTCGGATAATTTCAAGGTGCCGATTATAAATCCAGTTGCATTCTTGAGTCTGAGTCTCGTTTGACGAAAATAAAAAATTTCAGATCTCTCGGGCGGGCGGTTGTACCTAAAAAAATCGAACTTCCTTATTTGGCCTTCTATCAAGATGAAACCTCGTATTTAGGATAATTTGAAGGTGCTGATTATAAATGCATTTGCAGTCTAGAGTCCGAGTCTCGTTTGATGAAAATAAATAATTTCAGATCTCTCGGGCGGGCGGGTGCACCTAAAAAAATCGAAGTTCATTATTTGGCCTTCTATCAAGATGCAACCTCGTATTTCGGATAATTTGAAGGTGCTGATTATAAACGCAGTTACAGTCTTAAGTCTGAGTCTCGTTTGAAGAAAATACCTGCTACCCTGGGGGGTTCCAATCTAACGCCGTTTTAGTTACCGATTCTTCTGTTCCTCTGCGCAGAATGTGACCTATCCAATTCCACTTTCTCTGTCTGATCTCCGTCCTTACTTTCTTCAACCCTGATATTTTCCACAAATCTTCATTCGATATTGTCCTTGGCCAAAAAATCCGTAAGACATCTACAATACAATAACACTGATTCCAGTTACTATTGCAAATGCGCAATTTGGTTCTGATTGAGTACGTGGTAGATTTCCAAACTTTGTTAAAGGAGCCCAATGCTCTTCTTGCTTTTAGTAGACGCTGCTGAATATTTTGATCTGTCCTTCCTGTGCTATTACTATACTGCCCAGATATTCAAAGTAGTAAACTCTTCCTATCACTTCGTCGTAGAGCAGAAGAGGTTCTTGGTTGACTATATTAATGCGCATTTCTTTTGTCTTCTTCACGTTTACTCTTAGTCCCATATTTGCTGCCTCCATTTTAAGGACTTCAATCTTTCTTTTTGTTTCTTGGATATTGTGCGATAGTAAGCAGATGTCATCTGCGTATTCCAGATCTTGAAGGCTACCCATCAGTCCCCATCTAATGCCTCCTTGGCCATCACATACCTTTTTCATTAAGCAGTCTAGCACTATGTTAAATAGCAAAGGCGAAAGTACACATTCCTGCTTCACACCACGCTTGATAATTGAATTCTTTCACCGTTATGTCCCATGTGAAGAACCTGACTTGTGGCATCCTATAGCTCTTTCGCTACAGTAGATCCCTTCGCTGAGGTAATTACCTTTCAAAAACTTTAGTAGGTATATTTCAGATTTTTTTTATGGGAAAATTTTATTCGATCGATATTTTTATTCATATACATGATAAAAAGCTAGATATTCTATAAGAATAATAAATGCGCGATATAGTGAGGGTCCGATATAAAACTTATCCGCTTGTTAAAATAATAAATATTCTATAAAAATAATAAACACTCGAATATAATGAGTGGCCGATATTAAATTCATTAGTTTGTTAAAATAATAAGTATTCGTTAAAGATAACAAACGCTTAATAAATATAGTAGGTGCCCGATATAAAATTTATCCGCTTGTCAAAAAATAATTAATATTCTCTAAAAATAATATGAATTCTTGACAAATAAAACAATTTCTACATGTCACATTTATATGCGTCTCAAATTATTTAATATTCGATTATAATACCGACTCAATAAATGTAACGAATGCTCGGTATCAAATTCAAGTGTTTCCTAAATTTCAAAATATTTGTCAAAAAATAATATAGGCTTGAATAATTTAGGGATCACTCAGTATCAAACTCAAATGCTTATTGAATTTATCAATATTCGTTCCAAGATAATGATGAACCCTAGATAAATGTAGATTCAAAATTTAATGGAAAAATGATGTTACCTACTCTTCAACAAGTTCAAAGCTTATAAACAGCAGGTACGTTCATTTTCATCGAAAATAACAAAAACGATGACAAAATAAACATTTATTCAGTATAATGTGTAAAATAACCTCCTGTAGCTCAAAAATAATAGCATGTTTTCTGGATTTCTGGTAGCAACCTATTTCAAGTACCGAACAATAATTTAGCGTATTTTTTGATATTTGGCGGGGCTAATTTCATTCTTGGGGGGCCAAGACCTCCCAGCCCCCACCTAACTACGCCTATGCTTTTTAACCAAAAAACTACTTCGCCCCCTTGTACCCTCCGCCCCCCACGATGATCCCCTCAAAAATCTTAAATGATAAATGACAAGGGGTATCGAGTAATATCTCATTTTAAAAGTATGCCGAAGTCCTTTATTTTGACGTTTGATTTTTTTAAATCGATCGATTCATTTTCAAGAAAATTAAAAAAAATCTTTGTATAAATTTGTTCAAATAGAACAAAAGACACGAAAATATCACTTTTTATCGCAATAAGTATTCAAAATATTGCCCGTAATTGGCACAACAATGATATAATATATTCAAATTTCTGCAGTTGCAAAAACAGTCGAGATGTTTGCAATTTATGGTGGCCAAATTGATGTGCTCGGCATGCTGGAAAGATCACGCATAGCTATGTTTTGGACTTTGTTATGAAATTCCTCCAAACTAGATCTATTACAAATAAAAATAAAAAATGGAGTCAAGTTGATTGACTCAGTACTTCCCACACATAATAATGATACCATCTTATTGTTTTCTCATTGCATGAAGCTATAGTCTGAAATCCCCTTGCAAACAAATCATCGCCCACCCGCCCGCAAAAGAATATCCAACACAAAAACTCTCGTAAATAGTTTCTTGCGTCTCCCTCCTTGGAAACTAGGACGCCACAGTATTCATTCCGTATGCTTCAACTGCAAAACGATCAGGAGCCTCTAAACCGTCTAAAAGCGAAGTATGAGCTGTTTTTATATTTTTAGTTTTTTAATTATTGTTACGCCGCCACTAACACGATTTTTCAGACACTGGCGCGTTTTCCACTGCCGCCGCGATAGTCTATTCTGTGTCGAAATTTCATTAAAATCAATTTAATAATTTAAAATAGAACGAAATTAAGCAATATATTTGTTCCATAGGTCCATGGACAAACTATTATGAATACAACAAATCTTTCAATTTTACAGCCCCCCATCTCTCCAACCACCCCGATTTCAGCCCCACCAAAAAAAAAAAAAAATCGTAGAAAATGATCAGGTACCCCTAAAACGCCTAAAAACAAGGTTTGAGCTCTTTTTATATATTTAGTTTTTTTGATTCCTGCTGCGCCGCAACTGACACGATTTTTCCAAAACATACCCGTTTTCCATCCTCGCCACTTAACGTAGGCTGTGGTAATACTGTGTCAAAGTTTCGTTAAAATCAATACAGGCCAATGGCTTATGAATACAACACATTTCTGAGATTTACAACAACCCCCCACTCCCCAACCACCCCAATTTCACCCCCACCCAAAAAAAGTAGAAAATGATCAGGAACCCCTAATACACCTAAAAACGAAGCTTGAGGAATACTTAATTTTTTTTGTTTTTTGCTAATTAGTCCGCCGGCCATGCACCGATTTTCAAAATGATAAGAACATTACCTACAACGACCCCCCAGCATATCACTGCCCAAATTTCATCACAATCCATGCAGCGGTTACTGAGATTACGAGGGTAGAAAAACGCGCACCAACAGACCGACAGACAGTCAGACAGACAGACCGACGGAAATGAGTGACGTGGATTTTCGTTATGTAGACATCATAAAACGCCCAAAAAGCGTGTTATCTCAAAATCGAAAATTTTAGCGATGTATTCTCCCCTCACCTATCGGTGGGAAAGTAAAACTGACAGTTTTGGATAAAGCCGCTCAAGTTGGAGTCTTTGGTCATTTTGGCATAAATCCTAATACTTGATTATATAAAATTGTGGATGCGACTGATAGATTCGGTTCTATACACACAGTTATTAAACTCCATTTTATCCATGCAAAATGAAAATAGTGCAAGAGTTAACCGAAGATGATTTCGATCGGCTAGTTCAGTTTTGTCAACGAATGGCTACAGCGATTAATGATAATGCAATTCACGTAAAGAATATTATGTGCCTCAATGATGGTTACACTTAGACAACTGGATTGGTTAATGAGCATAACTGCAATTATTGGTACAATGAAAATCTACAAGCTTCTGCACAAGGGCTTACCCAGTACCCCCAAAAAATTAACGTATGGGCAGGCATTTTAGAAAACTACAGCAGCAAACCCTTAAAGTGCGGTACTCCAGAAGAAGTTGGTTAAGTCAACGCTTTGTAAGACACCAATGTGCCTTAGCCATGCATGTTTCTGCCAAAAGAGGTGTCATGTAGGGCACCACATACCAATGTACACACTGTGATGTATACGTACACAATGTACACATCACGAACCACAGAAATCTGAAGCTTTCGTTCTTTTATACGTCGCGCCTCAACACATTTTTACGGTGATCATGGGCCTAAAAAAATATTACCTACATAGAGTCGAATCAAGTCGCTATAGATGATATGAAGAACGAAGACGACGAACGACGGCGATACCCTAATCGCAGTCAACTCAACGAAATAATTTTTTCTGGGACTTTTCTCGACGTCTTCGCGAGACAGGAACCTTTCCACGACGCCCCAGTGATGCCAGTAGGCCTCGTCTGTATGATCCCGAAAATAAGGAAAATCTTAAATTCCGTACACATTTTAAAATTATTGTCCAAAGATCATTTGTTAGACTAAAGCTGCTGTATGCACACAAATACATATTAAGCCCGTCAATTAAGAAGACACCTGTGAAACGTTAGTTATGTCTATCGTTCAGTACTGCGATATTGTTTATCATTACTTTTTCGATTATATAACAAGGCAAAGAATCCAAAATATGTGTTGTAGGTTTGTTCTCAGGCTGAGAAAGTATGATCATATCTCCAAAAGTATTAGAAACTTGGAGTGGCTAAATACAAATAAACTGGTTAAGTTACATTGTCATACATTCCCTGTTAGCTTAGGTTTAGGTGTTAGTTTAGAATATAGTTTTATATATGGGTTGAATGTAAGAATAGCCTTAGGCTAAATTTCGCCCAAATAAAGTCAAGTTGATTGACTCAGTACTTCCCACACATTACGCTGATACCAGTTTATTATTTTCCCATATATAGTATGAAGCTTTAGTCTAAGATCCCTTGCAACCAAATAATCGCCAGCCCCCCCCTAAAATTGCCTTATGCCGCTAGGTCTTTCTTTCACAGGTCAATGGACAGCCCATTATTGATACTACAAACTTCTCAGTTTTACAACCCCCCACCCCACCCAACCACCTCACTTTCACACCCACCCAAAAAACTGGTAGGAAATGATCAGGAACCCCTAACATCTAAAAACCACGGTAACAATATACTGTGTCAAAATTTCATTAGAATCAATTTAATAGTGTCCACGTTACAAAATACAAAACGATTTAAACCAATAAATTCTTGTATGTATACAGAAAATTCTAAGTCCCTTAGTTTCCGTAATAGGCTAGGCAATGTTCGGATGGACCTAAAAAGGTGACTTGTGTCACTAGATCTTCCTTCACAGGTTAGTGGACAGCCTATTATGAGTGCAAGACATTTTTTAATTTTTCAACTCCCAACCCCCCAACCACCCCAATTTCACCCCCGTCCAAAAAACCGCAGAAAATGATCAGGAACCTCTAAAACGCTTAAAAACGAAGTTTGAGCTGTTTTTATATTTTTAGTTTTTTTATCATTTCTGCGCCGCCACTGGCAGGATTTATCAAACCCATACGCGTTTCCCATCTTCGCCATGGTAGTTAAAATCAATTTAACAGTTTCCTCGTTACAACGATCTAAAGCAATACTCTCGTATGCTTACATCAGAAAAAATTCTAAGTCCTTTGCTTTCTGTAATAGGCAAGGCAATGTTCGGATGGACCTAAAAAAATTATTTATGTCGCCAGGTCTTCCTTCACAGGTCAGTGGATAGTCTATTATGAAAGCAACACATTTTTCAATTTTACAACCCTCACCTATCGGTGTGGGAAGTAAAATCAAGTTATCTGTGATTGAAGTTTCCTTAATTAATCTACTGATTTCTCCAAGTATAAAAAGAATTCAAATTTAGCCGTCTCACCTAAGGTGACGCATTTCATGCTTAGTCGTACCGCAAAGTGAAGGCCTTCTAAGTTTTATAGTCGCTGCGATATTCAATTTTTTTGTGATACCTACTTATATCAAACATGGTGATTTGCGCCTAAACGGTTCGTTTAAAGTTCCATGTGTGATACATAAAGTCACACTAGAATTGACCAAGGAATCCAAATATGCAATAATATATAGGGGGTTCCATTCAAAAAAATATAAGTTTTATATGAATCACCCTGGATAAACGTCAAAATTTAAGTGAAAATATTTTTACGTTATAGCGCTCAAGAGTCCCTACCATGATCAAGTGACAGATTTTTGAAATATTTTTTAGTAAGCCCACAATCTTCCGTCCACGTACTATTGGCCCATCCTGTATGTTGAACAGCATCGAGACAGGACACTTGGGCAGGCCGTTTTTTTGGATTCTCCATCTGCTCTTCTTGCCATTTACACCGACGTAGTATCACAGCCTACGTATATGTTTATGTAGGCTGTGGTAGTATCTTCTATCTTGTAGTATATTGTAGAAGACAGAGATTTATTGTGTTCAGACGTTTTTGGAAATTCATATCACGGGCATTTTCTATGCTTTCATTGGGTCAAAAACACATACCTATGCCTATAATATTGATTCAATAGTGGTGCAAAATAGTCCTTTTTTGCAACAATAACTATAGGTTCTATTTTAACATATTTAAGGGCTACAAAATATTTCTACTTAAAAATGATTAAAATGACTTTTTGCTTGAAAGTGTCTGAATCAGACAAGCCAATTCGCTATCCTAAATGCAAACATCGATACGCATTTTACATAAAACAGGTGAGGACTACTTGTTTCTAAACGCTATAAGTAATTAGTTTTATTTTATTATACTTATAGGTTTTTGAACAAAATTGACAAATGAATAGCATAGAAACCTAGAATATCTAATTACCATATCCCACTTCGCTTATTGAAGATGTGACGTATACATACAAACATTAATCGATTACATCTCCGGTATAATTGATTGCATGTGACTCTCCCTTTTGGTTATTCACGACATCTTAGCACGAATTCAATTAAGCAGTTACAATTCATAAATGTGTATTGACTGTATGTGTGACCAAATTAATTAAGGAACTTACCATTTGGACTAATTGAACAGCAAACCCACATTAAATTTAAATAATGATAGTTCGTAGCATCCAAAAAATTAAGATTGGGATTAGTTTTACTGTTTCTTGTGTTGTGTTCCTGCTGCAGTTTCAATTAAAGGGTTAGTTTTTGCTACGTTAGATTGTATACTTTTCTAGTATATTGTTCAAACTACACCTTTTCGCGAAAAGTAGTTAAGCGTTTTTCTTACCGAGCCTTTGTATATGGTAACTTTCATCCACTCTTAGGCTGCCATCTTCTATAACGTTAATCGTTGAGTTAATTTTTTTTAAGATGGTGATAGGAAATTTGGTGCAATGAAAATAATACAAGGTAGGCATTTCCCAAAGTGTTCCAAACTTCTTTGTTATGTTTGTTGAGTTAAATCTGTTAGTACGTATTTAACTCATCCATTCATTTAGCGAGGCCCAGGCCATTGATCTCGATATTTCAAATATAATATATATAATAATCAACTGTGGCATGCAGCTCTCCTAAACAAGCTCGCGTCTTACTGGCTCCCTGTTAAGCTTTGCGTGGTTGGCTCGCAGAACTCCTCTAAGGTCGGAAAATCTCTGTCGTGGTAGACGGCTTTTCCTCTTCTATCCATAGCTTCAATGCTGGGGTTCCGCAGGGATCGGCATTGGCTCCGACATTGTTTCTGCTTCACATCGAGGATCTACTCTCTAGCACTACAAACCCAATCCACAGTTTTGCGGATGATAGTACGCTGCATGCAGGCATCATGAGCAATAGACCGATTTCTGTGGTCGAGCCTGAACGCAGGAGACAGCATCACTTTCAAAGGATCTCGATACCATTACCGCTTGGGGCTCAAGGATATGGTAAAATTTAATGCTTCTAGGACCCAGTATTGTATGCTATCAAACAAGAAGTGTCCAAGCCAACACCAGGTTCTAATGCCAAGGAGTCACTCATTCAAGCTATTAGGAGTCAACATTACAGAAAATCTAATCTGGCACGAACACGTTGCGTCAATTGCAACAGCTGCTGGTAAAAAGCTTGGTTACCTATTTAGAGCCAGAAAGTATTTCTCACCATGTAACCTCCTCATGCTATATAAAGCCCAGATAAGACCTGCCCTGGAGTATTGCTCTTATGTCTGGGGAGCTGCTGCCCCTACTACCCTGTCTATACTAGATGCCGTCCAGAGAAGGGCAATTCGACTAATTGGCGACTCGGCCTTAACGCGCCACCTCCAGCCACTTTCTCACCGGCGTGTTGTTGGTGACTTCTCACTCTTCTACCGATATTCAAGCGGAGTCTGCTCTTCTGAGCTGTCCTCTATCGTTCCGCCGCTCCCCGCCCCCCTGTGCCATCCACTCGCAAGACCGCTGCATCGCATTCTAAGACGGTCGTTCTACATACATCAAGAACCGAGCGGCATAACAGCACATTTATTCCCAGGGTATCCAAGGCTTGGAATGGACTGCCAGGAGATGTATTTATTGGGCCTGCGGGTACTGGTCCATTCAAATCCCGCATTGACACTGCCAGGAGATGTATGTATTGGGCCTGCGGGTACTGGTCCATTCAAATCCCGCATCAACAATCTTCCGCTAACATAACCCTTTTACAGCAGCCGCGGTACTCTGGTATTTGGGCTCTGCCTGCGCGGTCTGCTACAAAAAAAAATTTAGAGCTCAAAAAGATGAAAGTGGTTGCTATACTTTTCAGTTTTTGCTAAACTGCAGCTATACTAGATCAAGCCTGCTCTTTTATGCTCATATTTATTCTAACAACCATTATGGTAATTCCCCCTTGATCAGGTGTATAAATGCTTATAGTATCATCTGTCACTCTGATATTGAACTCTTTTCTCCAATTTAACAGTCTTGTTAAGATATGTACTTAAAATGCTAACAAGATCTTATGAATAAGGGTAATATACGATTATCGTATAGATAATGTCAGAAATATGAGAAATATATGAGTTGGTTATACAGTAGAACCCCTCTAATCCGCCCTTCGCTGGTCCGACGCTCCGGTTAGTCCGACCTTGCTTCAGCGACATTTTGTGGATCTAGGAATGGAGAGACACTGCAGCCATCTCTAGAATTTCGTGTTTTAAACAAAAATCTATGACTGGTTTTCTTATTTTTTTACTAAACTACTAAACTAAATTTATTTATTGCTTTTAAACAATGCTTACAAACTTCGTACATCACTTATTGCAATGCAAAACATGTTCATACAATAAATAAAGGCTATTTGGATAATCCGACCTTTTTTGCGTTCCGACCATACCCCTAGTCCCGAAGGCGACGGATTAGAGGGGTTCTACTGTATGTCTTTCAGATCTCAATCAGTGCCGACACTTCTATGTAGACGTAAGGAATGATAAAAACGTAACTACCTATACAAAATATTTATATTCACTCTGTTTGGCAAAATATTCATTTCAGTATTTTCAGTGTTATCCTATTTAACACTATACGAAATATAGGTATATTATAATAATTCAGAAAGTGGTAGGAAATCAAAATAATCGCAAATACCAATTTGCAATAGAAAAAAACAAAATAAATGGATCTATTTATTGTAATATTGATATCTGATTATACACAGACAATATACGATTTTGACTAGAGTAATGATCGCGTCAGCCTCCTGGCAGCCCAGCAAAAAATGCCGAAAGGGATTACGGTCATCGGACACGTCGGGCGTCTTGTGGAGGCATAAGGCATACTTTGTAGAGTGTCAGCACTCGGTGGGAGCACAAAAAATGTAAACAACTCATGTATTTCTGACTTCATTTATACCAGAATATCTAGTAAGTCTTTTGTTGCTTATTACTTCAGTATAGCTGTTAACATATTTGTAGATTAATTTTTACTTGTTCATGTTCTTTCTATTAGCTTTTAAGACTTAGCTTGTAGCTTATTGATTAAATTCTTTAAATCTTTTGTTATTTGCCATTGGATCTGCAATCTATGTAGGTCTATTTGGTGACCATGTTTACAAATAATAAATAACAAGAATACTAATACCAGACACGCTAAATGACAACCCTAAGAGCTATCGCTCCATAGTCTTGCTCAGCATGGTTTAAATTGCTGGAAAGAATTATCTCAACCGAATAATCTCGAGAATAGTAGCAAACATACCTGCTGGACAAGCTGAGTTCCGACCAGAAAGAAACTCTACCAAACAAGTAATTGCCTTGACGACTCTCTGCAGCTATTAGTAGTAGTAGTAGTAGTAGCTATGGCGCGGCCGCACTTAACTTGTAGGCCCCAGTAGGCCCTTTTTGCCATCCCCGAATATCACTTAGGGGGGGTTCCATGTATAAAATAATATGTAATGTCTCAATTTGCTTAAAATCTGTATAGATTGTATCGCTGCTAATGTGTCATGAGCTCCGAGGGATTGGTTAGTAGTAGAATAAATCACTAAGCTTGATGGAGAAAGCATCCTTGTTTATTATTTTTTTGTATTATTTTAGTAGTGATTTCAGTCATGGGAATACTCATGGGGGGGTTTGAACCCCCCACCCCCCCTTATATACGGCCCTACCCCTCAGCCACCATTGCCTGCCTCTTCCTCTCAGTGTATGTATCTTTTTTATTTAATTTCTTCATCAGGGATGTTGAGTTCCGATGAAATTTCTGACTGTCGTATAATTGTTAAAATAATTCCGACTTTTCACAGGCATTCTTTTAATTTGACAGCTTCAATTAGCTTTTTATTTTCTCCCTGTTCCATAGTAACCTGGATGACATGACATCTGTAGAAAAATCAATTTTTGTGTACATTATCACTGATCAATAAGGCAATAAAATGGTGAAGCTCCACTCACCTTGCTGTTCATTGCGAAGCCAAAACAATACTGCATTTAGGAAATTTGGTGGATTTTCATTTTCATTATATGACTGTTATCTGCTTGTGTTCTGTATATACATATACACACATCAAGTTAATCATAGATTGATTGATTTATAGATAGGCTTTCTCCATTTTGACTTGTCATAAATCATTTTATTGTATAAAATGGTCAAATAAAATCTACTACTACTACTGTTACTACTACTATTATGTATCTTCTCGACGACCACATTTACATGTGTGCTCCGATTACTATGATGTGTATTAATTTAATATTCCTTGTTTCAGGGGTCGTGGCGAGCTCGTGCAATGTTGATGCTCTGCACCACAGCGTGTGTCCACTTGGTAGATATGACGGTGGCGATGACAACACACCCTGGCAACTCAGTCACCGCTCCACTAACCAGAGAAGCACGGAACGGCCAATCACAGATAGCTAGGTCCATACCACAAACCATTGCACAAGGATGTCAGAATATCTTTCTCGAAGATGTTCAAGAAAAAATACAGGTATATTAGGTACAACCCATTACCGACTTACTCCCATAGACCTGGCAAACCATTCTAGACCACTGATTTGTTGTTTTGTCTGTCGCCCGAAACAGGAACGTTCATTCATAAATTAGCAAATATGGTCGACCCGAGCTCCCGATTCCTCTGACGTGTGTTAACGGTCAACAAATAGATTTTTAATAACAAAGGCGTATCATAGAGCACGCCAATTAGGGTTACAATAGAAAATACACCGATCATAGAATTTTTAAGCGAAATATAGAAAGTCATGTCTTTAAAGTAACAAATACAAATAAATAGTAAATCGATTCTAGGCTCTTTGGCGTAGCACTAACAAATACTGAAGATTTAGCTAAAATATTCCTTAAAGATGCTAACATATTTAACGAAATACGTGTCAAGTTTCATAAATCGGTTTGGTGAATGGTCGGACTGTACAGTGTTGAATATACAGAAAAAAATTATAGAGGGAATATAAGACACTCAGAACCTCCAATTAAAGCACTTTTTTGGTCTATAAAAAAATAAATTAAAATGTTGCTCATTCAGCTAGTTACCGAGTTTTGTTATTTGTTTATTGAAAAAAGATAAACTTCTGTAAAATTTGACTCAAAGTTGTCATCTATTGACGCTGCCGTCTCTAAAATCGTGTTTGGGTATAGGTGAAAATAGTGTGAGGATATATTTTACATTATAATAATAATAAAAAACCTTTAGTTAACCTGGCAGGAAATCAGCTCAGATGCTGCTTTACATTCCAACTAGGGCAACAATAAAATTACATATACATATTCAGTAAAATTGAGCATCAATATAATGTGTCCTGTTATTAGTAAAGTAGCTATAATAGCATGATAATAACATTAGGGTAAAAATTATAAAGTTTATGTAGCTATATCACAAACAGTAATGTGCTATAACAAAAATAAAAAAGGAAACTATGCAGTTTTACTATTTTAAGAGAGTTGACAACAGGCAACACTGTGTCAAAGTTGTTTTCAGACATTATTGACGATCTACAATTGGCACAGTTTGAGGGTAAAAATTATAAATTCACAATAACATAGTTTCCAATATTTCAATATGTCAAAGAAAAAAATGAAGTCAAGTTGATTGACTCAGCACTTCCCACACATTACGGTGATACCAGTTTATTATTTTCCCATAGGATAGATTTTCAAAATTATAGGAACATTACCTACTACGACCCCACAGCATATCGCTGCCCAAATTTCATCACAATCCATGCAGCGGTTGCTGATATTACGAGGCTAGACAGACAGACAGACAGGCCGACGGAAACGAGTGACGTGGATTTTCGTTATGTAGACATCATAAAAGGCCCAAAAAGCGTATTATCTCAAAATCGAAAATTTTCGCGATCAAATCCTCCCCTCACCTATCGGTGTGGGAAGTAAAACACTGGCGTGATTTGTGAATACGTTTTAATAATTTAATAGAAGCTTAACGTTAAATCTTTTAAATAGAAAAATGCTAACGCTACGCCAATGACTAACAAACAACATAACCTGCCTACCTATGAAAGCATAGTTTTCCACTTCCAACTTTTCCTGCTTCCATTTTACACACGTATTACCTTTCTCTCACCATAGTTTATACAATAATCGTCCCGAGAATACAGTCAAAATGCACAACGCACAAGAAAATGCCGCCACTAAACAGCCTATCACATTGCAATCCCGTGTTGCAAAAAACTACGGAATACATTTCAAACATCATCGCTCCCAGTGAGATAAGATAAAAAAAATTCAAAAAATCATAAATTACGCACTTTAATAAAACCGAAAAATTATTTTTGAACCTCAGAATTATTTGCGTCACAAGACGTCTCTTAGCCTAATAGTTTCGATTTTCCTCTTCCTTCATTTGCTCTCATTTTTTTGCCGAGTTAGTCCCGTTTCTGGATTTTTAATACCCATACAGCCTCGTAGTCATTAGTAATGATAAAAATTAAGTCATGTTGATCGACTCAGTACTACCCTCACATTACGGTGATACCAGTTTATTATTTTCCTATAGCATGAAGCTATATTATGGGACACCCTAGTAACTAAATCATCTCCCGCCCGCAAAGAAAAAGTGTGTTATGCCGCTAGATCTTTCTCTCACAGGTCAATGGATAGCCTATTATTAATACAACAATGTTTTCAGTTTTACAACCCCCCAGCCCCCAGTCACCCCAATTTCACCCGCACTCAAAAAGCAGTAGAAAATGATCAAGTAATAAATACTGTATCAAAATTTCCTTAAAATCTATTCACGTATTCACGTACGTCACACAATACAGGACGATCTGAGGTAATACATGTATACATCAAAAAATGTTCTGTAATACACAAGGAAATGTTCAGATGAACTTAAAAATGTGTATTCTGCCGCCAAGTCGCTCTTTCACAGGTCAATGGACAGCCTATTATGAATACAGTAAACGTTTCAGTTTTATAACCCTCCACCGCCCCAACCACCCCCATTTTCACCTCCACCAAAACAGAAGTAGAAAATGACCAGGAACCAATAAAACACCTAAATACAAAGTTTGAGGAATATTTTAATTTTTTTGTTTTTTGCTGCTCCGCCACCTATGAACCGATTTTCAACATTATAGCAACATTATTTACCATGACCTCACAGCATATCGCTACTCAAATTTCATCACAATCTATGCAGCACTGAGATTACGAGGGTAGAAAGACGCCAACAGACCGACAGACAGACAAACAGACAGACCAATGGAAATAAGTGACGTGGATTTTCGTTATGCAGATATCATAAAACGCCCAAAACGTGTGTTATCTCAAAATCGAAAATTTTCTCGATCGCAATACCCCCTCATCTATCGGTGTGAAAAGTAGTTACGTATGTCCAGTATTGTATACTTTATACAGATTGTATAGCATTTGCTGAAATGCACTGATTGAGAACCGATAGTTTTTTGCTCCCGTAGAGCCTAGCGAACAACCCTTTTCTGAAAGCAAACCCGATCCCATATATGGGAAAAACAATAGAGTGTGATTAATAATCGCTAATTAATTATTCTATACATCAAGGTCTATGCCCACAGTATTGATGAACTTACAAGACTGGAAGTTAAAGATGATCGAATCACTATGATAGCTGCTTTTATCCCACCATGATTCTAACATTAACATAATGTAATGCTAATAAATAATGAGTCTTCTCGACAAACTATGAGACATAAAGATGAGTTACCTACAAGGAATACTGAAAATGGCGTCAAATGTGTCTTGACTTGACTTAGTACTTTCCACGCATTATCGGTGCTACAGGAAATTTCGAGTTCCTCTATCCCAACACCATCCTCATTGACAGTGATCAGGGACCCTTGAAACATCTAAAAACGAAGTTTGAACGATTTTGAAATTCTTTGGTTTAGGCAACAGGCAATCACTAGACGACTAATCAAGATATAGTGTCTTTCTTGTAGATATCACAAAAAATACTGTCATGTGTTTCTGCTGGGCAGTTTATTAGAAATTTGAGCTTAGATTTCGATTTTCGTTAGAAATCGTTAAAAAATTACTTATATTGTTTAAAAAGGATGACTTTTCTTATACATGTTCTTGGGAGGTCCAATATTGACATGTATCAATTTCATCCGTTTCTATTATGTTTAATCCCATTTTCCAACCGCTATAGGGGGTGACATTATTGAACGCCTTCGGAAGGACGGCGCCGGCGCTTAATAATTTTACCCCCTCTAAGGGTTGAAAATTGCGGTTAAAGGTAATGAAAACGGATAAAATTGATACACGTTATGGTTGGACCTCCCAAAAATATGTATAAAAAACGTTATTCGTTTTAAACAATTTTAACAATTTTCTAACGATTTTTAACGAAAATGACGTGAAAAACCGAACATTAAGCTCAAATTTATAACCTTGTTCTAAATAATGGGCAATTGAAGCGGTTGGAAATAGTTTGCACATATTTATTTTCAAAAAAAAGTATCTGCTGATGATATAAACTAATAAGGTATCTCAAAATATAGGTTTTGATTTCAGTTTGATGAAAGTGATATGCACATCAGATGCTTTGCATTTGCATTTATAAAGGGCCACAGTACAAACATTTATATGGAAAAATTCTCACCAAACACAATTACCACCTATCAATTATTGTTTATTTGGGTATGAAAAGATGGTTGGTGACTTACGTCCACGACAAACGACGAAGCCGGCTTTACCAGAGTCATTAATTATACGCTGTAAATGTATTGCAAATTGTCGCACAATGTCTTGTAGTTTAAAAAAAAACAGAAGATTTATATTGTATTTCATTATGTAAATATATCAATAACGAATGTCAAAATAAAAATGAGTAATTGTTTGAATTCGCTGGATTTTCACCTATAACTGATATATCTTTATTAATTAAAAGAATTGTTACTTTCATTTTCATTTTTTTAACTAAACTGAATATTGCGATAATATTCATAAAAAATATTTTCTCTTATGTACCTACTTAATACATTACCCTTACGAAAATTAACCGAACTGGGACTCTATATACCAAGGGGCACCAATGTCTGGCCTATGCAGACGATATAGTCATCCTGGCCCAAAGCAAGAAAAAACTACAGGCTACAACCCGGCACCTGATAAAAGCAGCCAGATATATGGGACTGTCCGTCAACGAATCTAAGTCCAAATATATGAACCTCCAGAAAACGTTTAATCCAAATGACACCTTAAAAATTCAAATTGAAGGGAGGGAGGTACTGGAATTTGAAGCAACTGAGAACTATATGTATTTGGGCTGTTTAATAGATCATAACTGTAATGAGCTTTCGGAGGTGAGTCACAGAATAGCAAAGAGTAACAGAAGGGCAGGGTCAATGAACAAGATGTTAAGATCTAAGAATATATCAAGAAAGGCGAAAATAAGGCTATATAAGACAGTGTTGAGAAGCACTCTGATTTATGGGTGTGAAACTTGGGTGATGACAAGAACTGTTCAAGATAAATTGGAAGTATGGGAACGAAAAATACTAAGAAGAATTTTTGGAGGCAGAAACGTAGATGATATTTGGGTCCGTCGGACAAATGAAGATATTTACAAACTGTTTGATGAGGCACCGGTAGGTCAGGTGGTTAAAGCACGCCGCCTTCAATGGTTAGGACACTTACAGCGTATGGAAGATGAGAGATTAATCAAGAATATCGGTAGGAAAGCACCTGATGGAAAAAGAAAACGGGGTAGACCCAGGAAGAAATGGATGGATGCTGTTTTAGAAGATTTGAAAGAAAAGAGGATTGAAAACTGGGAGCTTATAGCAAGAGACAGAAAACAATGGAAATTTGTCACAAAGCTATGGGCCTAAACGGCCTGTGAATGCTTATATATATATATATATATATAATCTTAATGAAACTATAAGTGTTCTATGTATCATATTGATGTACCAATATCTAACGCTTTAGTTTTCTTTATGCAACTTGGTATATTGTGTCCATGTACCAAAAGGTACTTCTTGATGAAGAACCTTTTTTTTATTTCTACCAGTGGCGTTCGCGCGGCACATTATTTCAAAATTTTTAGCAAAAAAGGTGGTACCTACGCCATTGTTTGATTTTGAATTAAAAGCTTATTTTGAATTCGCCTTCCATTTTTCAACAATTTCGGTTCTCTGATTTTTTTGGTCCGAGGCTCGGTTTTGTTAAAAAGATACGTCGTTTTCGAAATTACTATAGAACACAAAATATTCATCTTCAGAATAGCATAATGTGTAATTAAGTTTTTTAATTTTACCGGGTTATTTTCCTCCAGAGAAGGCAAAAATTAAAACAAAACTCAAATGATACCTGCTCTTGACTTCTCTTGCATCGCGTGGCGTAGTTTGAAGCCGATAATTTAACTAATGTAGAAGGACGAATGTAGAGTAACTTTTTAAATTAATTCAATTACGTAATGCACTACATACATTATACATGGGATGAGTACAAATCGCAATGCTCAAGTGAAGTACCTAAATATTATTAGTTTGTATAGTCGATGGAGTTGGCCGTTACTTGATGGAGATCCATTGATACACAAAGTATTCCAGATGAATAATCGTCGCAAGTTTAAATAAAAGTGGTGATTATTCATCTGGAATACTTTGTGTATTAGTTTGTATATTGCTGTGAGGGTGAAACTAGATCTATCTCTTCTTACCGAAACTACGAATGACAGTTGAGGACGTACACGTAATCACGGATCTACTCGGATCGCATTCGGCGGCGTTCGAGATGTGATCAGGACAGTCGCATCACTCGCATCATCGCGCTGTCGAGATATTTTTATTCTTAGCGCTTAGCAGAGCCCTTAGCGTTATCAATGAAGCTCGACCAATACATACATTTAATAATTGAAATTGAATTTAATTATTTGACTAAATTTTCTGAGAATTTTAGTTTATTGTAGATCATAGTGACTTCTTCAAATAAATACGTATTGGGTACCTTGTTTATTGGGTGATTTTCGAGTGAGTTTTGGATTTCATCAGTCCATAAGTGAAAAATAGACTACTTTAGACAATTTCACAAAATGGTGAAATGCTGTATGATTTACATGAGCGTGATGAGTGCTGATGTTATCATCTGTAAGAATGTATCATCATCATAGTCACAATGTCTTAACAGACATATTGTGAACTCGTAAAATGCATTAAGTCGGAGCTAGAGTATTGCCGACACGAATATTATCAATAGTTTTGAGAACAGTAGCTCGCCATCGTTTGCGATTTACTGTCAGTTTAGTGGCGCTCTTGATACTCATATCCAGCAACTGTTTCGTCATATCCACCCAGCGTGTAGGGGAACGTCACGGCGCCGCCCACACAGAGCATGACCCTGAACTACAAGTTTCTCCATATTATCGCTTCTGTGTGTATGTCCGAGGAAGGTAAGCATTTTCGTCGACACAATGGAGGATAGTCCTTTGGATTACCGAGCTGATCCAGTATGGAAACGTTAGTTCGATGGGCGGTATAAGGAACTCTCAGCATTCTCCACCACGTCCAAGTTTCCGAGGCATACAAAAATATGGAGAACACAAGAGACTGAACCAGCGACATTTTGGTAGCTTTAGTGATGTTATGGTCACGCCATATTATTGTAATCTTTGTCATGGCCACACGTACCTGTTGGATGTGCCGTCGAATCTCATTTTCACAGCTACCCGAATTGTCGATCAAAGAAACGAGGTACACAAAACTTTGAACTACTTCACAACGACCTACTGACTTTATTGCTCGATGATTATAGTGCTCTCTATCTACGATCGTAACCTTGGTCTTGTTCTAGTTAATACCAAGACCATACGCTGGACTGTGTTGTTCTAAGATGTTTAATACAGCTACTAGTTCTCCCTGAGAAGCAGCAATAGACACGATCCGGCAGGCCTGTCAGTTCGAACTGAACAGTCCGCCTGACGTCCGGTTGCCTGAGCGTGTGTATGTTTCGGTCAACCTGTCAGTTAAGACTGTTCAGGCGGCCGGAGAAGAATCACAAATATGTTCGTCCAACCGTCCGGCCTGACGCACTACGATTGGTTCACTGCAAAACGAAAGTGACAGCTGGTGTTTCCATGACATTTGGATCTCGATACGATCCCAAAAAATAGCGTATCGACCTTGAACAGGAAACGTTTTGAAAACGTATCCAATTGATGTTTCCACTATATAGTGAGTAATTCTTCGATATCTCGCAAGATATACCTAATAGAAGAAAATATCAAATACAAAAGTTATTTGGTTAAGACGCACATCCCAAAAATATTTTGAAATATACAGGGTGTTGCAGAAAAGTAGGGTAGTGATCAAATTGATTTTTTTATATGGAACCATAACTTTTTTTTAAATTTTTTTAGTTTCCATCATCGATATCTATTTAACCCTAAAATATTTTTGATCTATTGATTACTGAGATACGGCAACACCGCGTATTCAGTAAAAAGTACCGGAACGCTTGAATATTTCCAAAACTGCCACCGCTGAAGCGAAAAACATCAATATCAGAGAGTTTTTTTACAGCAAAATTAAAAAATGCTAACATCAGCGTTGTCAGATTTACCACTTTTACGTTAGACTTCATAAATAGGGCATTTCATTCAAAGTAATCACGTGAAAGGTAAAATTGGAAAATGTTACAACGTCGATGTTAGCATTTTTGAATTCTGTATGTTCAAAATCCCCTAAGTATTGAATTTCACCGCTCCAGTTGTGGCAGTTTTGGAAATATTGAGGCTTTCCGGTACTGTTTACTGAAAAAGCGGTGTTGCCGTATCTCAGTAATTAACAGAAACAAAATTTTGAAATTGTGAGACTTTAGTAAATTCGATATGCGCAATTCATTGCAATAAAGATAAGTAGAGGGTTCTATTGGAAGTAACAAAATTATGACGTGTAACGTAAAAGTGGTAAATCTGGCAACGCTGCTGTTAGAATTTTGCATGTTCAGAAACCTGCAGGTATTGATTTTCTCGTTCCAGCTGTGCTAGTTTTGAAGATATTTAAGCGTTCCTGTACCTTTTATTCACCTGGTATTCGAAATAGATAGTATGTGCAAGAGAAACGGTTTTATTTTTTTTATTTAGGAACTTGTTCACGCTATGGACCATTACTAGGGAGGACTTCTATGTTAAATAAAATATACAGTATTAATAAAAATCGCAGATATTTTTTTGAAAATTTGGAAAATTTGGAAAATTTGGAAAAATAATTTATAACTTGGCAACGTCGCAAACACGAAAAAAATATTACAAGGCAAGATAGGGTATTAGTAGATATTTTGATTTAAAATAAAACATACATTGTGCTACATTTAAAAAAACAAAGCAAAATTACCATCAAGTTACCGTAATTTAAAATTCTGCCAAAAACACCCTGTAGATGCACATTGCTGGCAACATCCAAAATAATATTTATTTAATATTCAAGTAACTTGCTGTATAATATTATTCAGAAAAGCTGAAGGAATATATCAATTTGGACGTATTACTTGCGACCTTGCAAATCCGGAAATTATTAGAAAATAAATTATAACTTGGCAACGTGGCAACCGATCCCAAAAATATCTTAGGGTTAAATAGAGATCGATGATAGAAACTATAAAAATTTTAACAAAAGTTATAGTTCCATATGAAAAAACCAAGTTGGTCACTATCCTACTTTCCCGCAACACCCTGTATATTTCAAAATATTTTTAGATGCGTCTTAAGTAACCAAATAACTTTTGTATTTGACATTTTCTTCTATCAGGTACACCTTGCGAGATATCGAAGAATTACACACTAAATGGACACCCTGTATTTCAAAACTCAAAACGTTTTAAAAGCCCGTGGAAACGTAGTAACTGATATATTTTAGATTCGCCTGAACGTGTGGAGGGTCGTCAGCCAATCAGAGGCGACCGGTCTTTAGGCGGACTGTTCAGTTCGAACTGACAGGCCTGCCTGAACGTGTGGAGGGTCGTCAGTCCATCAGGCAACCGGTCTTCAGGTGGACTGTTCAGTTTGACTGACTGAACTGACAGGCCTGCCGGAACGTGTGTAGCCGACATAAGTTAGATATTTTGCTTCCACCAATAGTTATACCGGCATTCCAGTTGTCCAATCAATACCTGTCTCATCACAAATTCAGAGTAAATGTTAAATAACATCGGAGATTAATACACATCCCTGACGTACTCCTTTTCTGGTTACAGTTTGACCAGACAGGTTACCATCAATTCTTATACGAGCCGAATTAGACTCGTAGAGTTGCTGCATGAGAAACACTAGGTGATAAGGAACTCCCATAGAGATAAGGATTTCCCACCGTTTAGGCCAATTTACATTACCAACCGCCTTAGACTAGTCCACAAAGCAGATAAAAACTGGAAAACAATGCTCTCTGGCTTTTTCAATAATTTTTCTTAAGATCTGTTTACCTTTCACGAAACCTGCCTGCGCCTGAGAAATTTTCCAGCCGATAAAACCCTCCAAACGAGATTGTAAAATATATAGTAGAACCTTACTTGCATGAGAGATTAACGAAAGTAGGCGATATATGTCTGAATTTGTTGGAGATCACTTTTTATATCACATAAAAAAGTAAGAATGTAAACACTTGGTAAATGATAACAACATCATCTTGCAATTGCAAACAATCACATTCCTGTTAGAGCATATGCTTTGCTTCTTCTAACCTATTCTAATTCGTTGGAGAGAACAAATACGGAGAGCCACCAGCTCTTGGGCTATTCCTTCATGCCGAACCAACGCATTGCATTCACCATCAGTGTCAACCGAATCTAAAATATGTCCGACCCGAAGATCGCCTCGGTTAAAGTTTGTTTACCGCCCTGATGTTAATTCGCGAACCAACATCCGCGCCTATGTTTTTTTATAGCCCGCATTCGCACGATGGCATACAGCTGAGGAGCCTAGCCTTAGTCTCATTAGTAACATTCATATGGAAACGTAATCGGTCTCGCTCCATACTAATCGTAGGCTGTCATACCATGGTGACTGTGAAGCTGAACATTACTGGGGTACGTATCGACTTGAACCAAGTAAACAAGTTACGTTGATTTCAAATTATTTATTATACCTATTATGCAGTGTTCTATGACGAGTGGAAGATACTTTAGGAAAAGGGTGTACAGCAGTACAACAAAAGTTATAAGTTCGATTTTCAGCTGTTTTCAGAGACATTTAATTTTCATTTATTTTTTGATTTTCAACACCTCGGCACATGCTTGCTAAATTCACGGCCCCCAGATTTTATGCAGAAGACTACCAAATACATATTGTGGAAGAGCATGGATTTTCCTGTCAGAAGGTTGTTTTATAGTACTCTAATATCGGCTGATAATAGGATTACAAGAATTTAAAGTGGCGAATAAGTTTTTGAATGGTTTTTTGCTGATGCTTGCCGTGAATATAAGTCCGTAAGCTTAAATCCAAATAACAGACAAAATATCTGCGAACAAAATTTTACAGTGCCGTTTTTACGACTGAATATGCTTTACTTGGATATACTTTTTCTGAATTTTGCTGAAATTTTGTCTTTAAACTTTCGGGCATGCGTTCGCAAGGATTATCAAGCACAAACTACCAGAGACAGTTTTCGTCGATTCGTCACTTCAAACTCTTGTAATACGATTCTCAGACGACGCTGCAGTGCTGCGAAAGTACCGTTTGATGAAAAATTTTATCTTTTTACACAACGTTTATTTAGTAGTTTGCTACATAACATCGGGCGGTTGTAAATTTACCAACCATGCGCCGAAATCGCTGGAAATCAGATAATGAAAGAAAATTAAATATCCCTGATTCAGTTGAAAATCAGACCGTACTTTATATGACTTTTTTTGTTGGACGTGAGGTATACAGTTTTCCACTAAAATATCTTTCACTCGTCATAGAACTAGAATAAAAACACATGATTTAATTTCTAAAGTTCTCTTGTGGGCGTCTTCGTACTACAGTGACCCATCAATAAAAACTACTTATAATTGAAATAATTCAGGCCCATTAGGCAACTTTTTCAAGGCTTTCGATCATGTAAATATAGACCTTTTAGTTGCCAACCTCAAATCCATAGGCATTAACAACCTAATATTCAGGTGGCTGCAGAGCTCCATACATTTTGTTAAAGCAATTTTCGATATCATGCGCCGTAGAGTGGGGAGTGCTCCTCCTATATATGTGATATTTCAGCCTGGGTATTAGAAAACATATAATAATAACGGTTATTACGTTAATTCATCATTATTAAAAAAATATTATTAATAAAAATATTAAATTATTCAGCAAATAATTGACTATATCTATAAAAAACGAAAATCAGCAATTAGTGCAGCTATCATTCCTTCTACTAACAATCTACTACCAACAAAAACCTCCCTCTCTCTTGCAGGATACACCACAATATTCCAAGTAAACGTAATATGCGATTTTAGCTTGTGCCTCTCATATTCACGAAATTCAGGGGCCTAGGATCTGGTCTGACAGACGGGCAGCATTGAAAGCGTTGAGTACTTGTAGGCTTACATCAAGACTCGTTCTGCAACCTAAAAATGCATTTTGTCTTGGTTGACATTTCGGCAGAACATTAGGCGTCATTTATGGAAGTGCAGAGTCATTCTGCAGTTTGAAGTAATAAAATGGCGGACGGGCTCACAAGGCGACCCACACAGCATTTGATATCCACTGTATAATCCCAGGCCATCCTTAAAAAGATAATTATGCAAAATGTCCCAGGGAAAGCCATATCCTGGACGACCTGGCATGGGACAGCCTATAAATATCCCGATGGGAATTTATTAGACGACCATGGGTAAGCTTATAGGGAAATCCTCAGCTTGGCCCAAAATATCATCATCCGTAGGTTAGCCCATAGGTAATTTCTTAGGTTGTCCTGAAAAATAGCAGGATAGCCGCTATGGGTTAGCTTACAGCGAAACACCTAGGTTACTCGAAAACGGCAGGATTATTTTTCTAGAACTGTTTTCCTATACTCCTCTTATACCCCTCTGGTTTACATACAGGATTTTTCATCTGGGGGGTTGTCTGGGCACCGATTAGCTAATGTGGCGCACTTTTCAGTAGCACCATCACCATCTAAAGACCTAATAGAGCTACCACCCGAGTATTTAACACAATCCAATCTTACCCCATTCTGTTCCATTCCTTCAGAAAGCGCTTCACAATAGTTCGTGGTATAAAGTTTGGCCATTAAACTTTCTCTTCCCTCTTTAATGTTCATATAGGATATTGACTTGGAGTGCAAGGAGATTTTTCTATAAGCTTTAGGCATCATAATGACTTGGACAATTTTACTCCCACCTCGCAAAAACAAACAGGTTGCCGAATGATTATTTGACTTGCAATCATTTGTACTTGGGGGGCCCTTGGCATGTCGGATGGTACAGATCACAGGTACAGATGGTAGAGATATTGAAAGACATGATAAACGGCGAAAAACGATCCAGGAACCAGGAACCACTGCAAGCTGCTAGCTTCCTACAAGTCACCTTCACCCTTCACTTCTTTCTAACGTCAACACTGTCAATTGGCAGATTTTGTATACAGAAGGGTATGGTCTTGTGGGGATGTTCCTTGAACGGCCTCATAGTGTACAAGCTGAGTATTTCCAAAACCATCATCCTCAGGATCTTCCACTGATAAACGGCCCAGCGGGATGTCCAAACGATACCCAATGTCCATGCCTGCCTGCCACAGAATATTCCAAACAGGTTGTCCTAAGGCTAACGTAGGATAACCTAGGATAGCCTACAGATAATCTGGTGATATTGGGTGCTGTGTGGGGAGGGTCGAGAAATAATTTCCTGGGTCCTGAGCCGGCTGTGGGGTTGGCAGCAGGTACTATTATAATAAAAATAGAGGTGTGGTTGCAAAATCTATATTTTATGAGATGTAGAGGAATCTCTGGACATCTTCGTCAACTTAGAGAACTTATTTTAGAACGCAAAGGTTGGGGCGAAACTGTGTCTCACTGGACAGAAACTGGCTAAGGTTACTTGTGGGGCTGCTATTTGGCCATAACACCTTCACTTGTATGTGATGGAGGTGGCAAGCGACCTGACGTGTACACACTGTGGCGAGGAGGAGGAGTCCTGGGTACACATTCTATGTCGTTGTGACGCCCTTGGCTAACTATACTATCTTAGGAGTCCTTGATAGTATATGGAATCGAAGATTTGTGTTTGCAGTGTGTTTGCAGTGTGTTTGCTTCTAATCAATTCTAATCAATATTCCAATAGTCTGTTGTTGTAAAGTAATAAAATTTACGAGTATATTTGTTTAAATCATCGATTAGGATTTTAATACTTTATAATTAAATGAATATTTATTTATAATACTTTGGTACGTATACGTCCGGTATACCGATATATTTACGTACCTATTTGAACATTTTCGAAATTTCATTAGGTGACGGTAAGGATGATTGCCATTGGTTCAAGGTACCTTTTGTTGGAATTGCTCTGTAAACATTTAACCCCTTTTTTATAAAAATCAAGCTGTTTGCGATTTTTATAGCGCTTCTCAATTATACGACTAGCAAAATTATTTCTTATAAAAACTTGGCCTTATAAAAATATATTTAGTAAATGGTTTCAGCCTCTGTCAGACCATTGGGAACTTCCAAGGTTGGCGAGAACCCTCCTTCCTTGCGTTTTTTAGACGCTTTTTATTAGCTCAGTGGCGAATTTAGATGGGCCGATGGGGGCGTGCATCCCCCCCCTACAGCTGTAAGTTTTTTGCTCTTCGCGCCCATTCGAGCGCGGCAGCACTGGTCTGCGGCTCCCTAGAAAAAATCGTAAATCCGCCCTTGCCTCAGCTGTATATTTGTATGTATGTATGTATGTAACCGTTTCCTTTGGACTCGATTTTGACCCGCTTTAACGGACATATTTAATTTAAAATTTGTACACTTATCAAGAACTTGTGATAATATAATACAATAATTTAACAAGTTTGTCTCATTATCCTGATCAGCATCGTAGAATCGAATATTTCGGGCTTGGACTTTATTTGAAGATGCGATATAATGGTGAAGGTGTCAGTTATTAAACATCCTACGACGTACACTTGTTTTAGAAATAGTGAATGAGATACATCAATTTATCATTATCGATGATCCTTGTCAGGGTAGGGTAAGGATGTAAACGAACAGACTTAATTTAAACTTTCTACACTCATCAAGAACTGGTGACAATACAGTGATTATTTAAATGAGTTTGAACCATTATCCGGAACTAAAAAATTATTAGTACTTTAATCTCTTTAATCATATTAAAGGAAAATAATAGTCAGTGTACACATATAAATAAGGGTACGTTCAGGTAGAGTATATATACATTTACTATATACTTTCATACATAACCTCAAAATGTCAGTTTAAAACTGTTATTTGTGAATAAACCATTGGAATAAATCCTGTAAAAAATGTACCAAAGCGCTATTAAATTTACCTGTGATACGTGATTCCTGGCTCCTTCCTGATGCTGTGGCTTTTACAACCGTAAGCTACACACCCTACCATTATGCGCACCACAATATTTTACAATGATTGGTCTTAAAAACTCTGAGGCCCGGTTGTACAATGCGAGCTTAAGCTTCGGTTTAAGGTAAGCCGACGTTAAACCACGTCAGTTGCAAAATGTCCGTTGTACAATGCTGGCTTAACCCCCCACTCCACGCTTAACACGAGCTTACGTAAGCCGAAGCTCAACGCGAGCTTAGCTGAGGTTTAAAACTAACCTGATACAAGTGACATGATATGTCAAGGAGGAACCTTCAAATTGGTTGTCACTTTATTAGGTCATATTTTTTGAAAGATTTGTGTCTGATTTAATGAAGAAAGTAAATGAAAGAACAGAGACAGAAACGGTCGTTGCCGAAATTTGACACAAACTGTCGTAAGTGCCTAACCAAATATTTATTTACAAAATATTTTGACAGCTGTCAAATAGCTATTCATTTTCGGTCACAGCTAATTCATATAGCATCAAACGAGCGTGCGGTATCCCCTCTCTTTCCTTATCTAAGCGTAAAACTCATCAAAATAATAAAATCTCAGTAATGGGTTATGGAACACAAATGACTTAAATAGTCGCATGTTTGACTGATTTAGCTATAATTAAAATGAAAATATAGTAAATGTGCTTCTGCTTCTGAAAGCATCTTAAAATAAAAAGCAATCCAAAATCATTCAGGAGGAGCTTTATAAAATTAAATTGCGATTAATCTCATACTTTTTTGTCTTTTAAACAATTCACTATCCAATTTGAAATCGTAACAGTTTCCTTATCTACTGTTTTGTACCTATTAGCCCAACAATAATTGTGTCAGTAGACAGTCGATTACGCTGCTCTGTTTTTATTAAGTTTACTTGTGAAAAAATACGTTCACAAGTTCACATGCAGCACTTGAATGGGATACAGAAATCAACGTCAACATAAAATTAGATAATGTAAACGTAATATAGTTAACTGTTTAATAGTGACCGAAAATCCGTATTATTGGAAAAAAATCCGCACGTCCGTAGAATATATCCGAAATCCGTAAATCTACGAATGAATCCGTAGTTCCGGCATCACTGATAATAGTAGCTTCTCAAATAAATATTTCTATTTTTACTATAAGACAAAATTAGTAAGTGAGGGTAAGAATTGCCATACAGGGGCGTCGTATTTTTTAAGCCTCTTGCCTCAATCCGCCGTTGGTCACTTATATGTATGTGCAACTCTGCCCCTTTTCAAGCGAGTACAATGCTTTTCGATTTCCAATGGTTGTGTCGAATTTCAGTCACTCAATGTACTGACGCGATCGGTAAATGGCAAGATTATGCCAAAGCTAAACTATTTCGCGTCCGGATAACTATACCGGACATCGTTCCTAAGCTTGGAGCAATTATACCAGATTACAATCCATTCGATCGATGCATTTTATTGTCACTGACCTTTTTGAGGTAGCAATTTAAATAGCTTCCTACTGTTAAAGTCATATATTTCACACACGTCAGCAACATTATACATAAAATGCGTAAGTGTACGTGACAAGATTTCAAAATGATATCAGTTGAAGTTCAGATGTTCCATTGCTTCGTCACAAAACGAAGAACATCTGTAAGTTGAGTAACTAGCAACTTCCCATGCCTTTAATTTCCACACCGATGGGTGAGGGGAGTATTGTGATCGGGAAAATTTCAGATTTTGCGATAATACTTTAGGGATCCCTGAGCCTTTTCCACTTTTTTTGGGTGGAGGTGAAATTGAAGTAGTTGAGGGGGTGGGGGGGTGGTGTGTAAAACTGAAATATTTGTTGTACTTATAATGTCGGCTACACACGTTCCGGCAGGCCTGTCAGTTCAAACTGAACGGTCTGCCTGAAGACCGGTCGCCTCGCCCCCACACGTTCAGGCAGGCCTGTCAGTTCGAACTGAACAAGGCCGCCTAAAGACCGGTCGCCTCTGATTGGCTGACGCCCTTCCACACGTTCAGGCGAATGTGAAATATCAGTTATTACGTTTCCACGGGCTTTTAAAACATTTTGTGTGTAATTTCTCGATATCTGGCAAGGTATACCTGATAGAAGAAAATGTCAACTACAAATGTTATTTGGTTACTTAAGACGCATATCCTAAAAATATTTTGAAATATATAGGGTGTTGCGGAAAAGTATTGGATAGTGATCAACTTGTTTTTTATATATAGAACTGTAACTTTTTTTAAATCCTTCTAGTTTCTATCATTGATTTCTATTTAACCCTAAGATATTTTTGGGATCGGTTGCGACGTTGCCAAGTTATTATTTATTTTCTATTGATTTCCAGATTTGCAAGGTCGCAAGTAATACATCCAAATTGATATATCCATTCACCTTTTCTCAATATTATTATACAGCGAGTTACTTGAATATTATTTTGGATGTTATCAGCAATGTGCATCTACAGGGTGGTTTTGGCAGAATTTTAAATTACGGCAATTTGATGGTGATTTTACTTTGTTTGTTTAAATGCAACAATGTATATTTTATTTTAAATCAAAATATCCTAATAATAACCTATCTCGCCTTGCAATATTTTTTTCGTATTTGCGACGTTGCCAAGTTATACATTATTTTTCCAAATTTTCAAACAAATATCTCCGATTTTCATTAATAGAACACACTGTATATTTTATTTAACATAGAAGTACTCCCTAGTAATGGTCTATAGCGTGAACAAGCTTTGACTGGTGTTCCTAAAATAATAAAACCGTTTTCCTTGCACACATATTACTATTTCGAATACCAGGTCAGTAAAAGGTACAGGAACGCTTAAATATCTTCAAAACTGGCCCAGCCGGAACGAGAAAATCCATAACTGCAGGTTTTTGAACATACAGAATTCAAAAATTCTAACAGCAGCGCTGCCAGATTTTACCACTTTTACGTTACTCGTCATAATTTTGTTATTTTCAGTAGAATCCTCTACTTATCTTTATTGCAATTAATTGCGTATGTCGAATTTAGTAAAGTCTCACAATTTCAAAATTTTGTTTCTATTAATTACTGAGATACGGCGACACCGCTTTTTCAGTAAACAGTACCGGAACGCTTGAATATTTTCAAAACTGCCACAGCTGGAGCGGCGAAATTCAATACTTAGGGGTTTTTGAACATACAGAATTTAAAAATGCTAACATCGGCGTTGTCAGATTTTCCAATTTTACCTCATTACTTTGAATGAAATGCCCTATTTATGAAGTTTAACGTAAAAGTGGTAAATCTGACAACACTGATGTTAGCATTTTTGAATTTTGCTGTGAAAAAACTCTCCGATATTGATAATTTTCGCTTCAGCGGTGGCAGTTCTGGATATTCAAGCGTTCCGGTACTTTTTACTGAAAAAGCAGTGTTGCCGTATCTCAGTAATGAATAGAAACAAAATTTTGAAATTATTAAATCCTACTAAATTCGACATGCGCAATTCATTGCAATAAAGGTAAGTAGAGGATTTTATTGAAAATAACAAAATTATGACGTGTAACGTAAAAGTGGTAAGCCTGGCAACGCTGCTGTTAGAATTTTTGAATTCTGCATGTTCGAAAACCTGCAGATATAGATTTTCTCGTTCCAGCTGAGCAAGTTTTGGAGATATTTAAGCGTTCGTGTACCTTTTACTGACCTGGTATTCGAAATAGGTAGTATGTGAAAGGAAAACGGTTTTATTACTTTAGGAACACCAGTTAGAACTTGTTCACGCCGTAACCATTACTAGAGAGTACTTCTATGTGAAATAAAATATACTATTAATAAAAATCATACTATATTTGTTTGAAAATTTGGTAAAATAATGTATAACTTGGCAACGTCGCAAAAGCGAAAAAAAATATCACAAAGCGAGATAGGGTGTCAGTAGATATTTCGATTTAGAATAAAACATACATTTAAAAAAACAGAGTAAAATGACCTTCAAATTGCCGTATTTTAAAATTCTGCCCAAAACACCCTGTAGATGCGCATTGCTGATAACATCCAAAATAATATACACTTAATATTCAAGTACCACGCTGTATAATATTATTGAGTAAAGTTAAACGAATATATCAATTTGGACGTATTGCGACCTTGCAAATCCGGAAATTAATAGAAAATAAATTATAACTTGGCAACGTAGCAATCGATCCCAAAAATTTTTTTTAGGGTTGAATAGAGATCAATGATGGACACTAGAAGAATTTAAGATATAAAAAAATTAAGTTGATCACTATCCTACTTTCCCGCAACACCCTGTATATTTCAAAATATTTTTAAAATATCCGTCTTAAGTAACCAAATAACTTTTGTATTTGACATTTTCTTCTATCAGGTACACCTTGCGAGATATCGAAGAATTACACACTAACTAGACACCCTGTATAGTGGAAACATCAATTGGATACGTTTTCAAAACGTTTCCTGTTCAAGGTCGATTCGCTATTTTTTGGGATAGTATCGAGATCCAAATATCGTGGAAACACCAGCTGCCACTTTCTTTTTTGAATGGACCAATCGTAGTGCGTCAGGTAGGCCGGATGGACGAACATATATGTGATTCTTCTCCGGTCGCCTGATCAGTCGTAACTGACAGGTAGACCGGACCATACACACGCTCAGGCGACCGGACGTCAGGCTGGACGGAGGGACGAACATATATGTGATTCTTCTCCGGTCGCCTGAACAGTCTTAACTGACAGGTAGACCGGACCATACACACGCTCAGGCGACCGGACGTCGGCGGACCATTCAGTTCGAACTGACAGGCCTGCCGGAACGTGTGTAGCCGACATAATAGGCTTTCCATTAACCTATTGAAAAAAGACCTAGCTGCATAATACACTTTTTTAAGTTCAATCGAACATTGTCTTATCTGTTACAGAAACCAAGAGACAGAATTTTCTAATGTATAGGTACATACGAGTATTGCTTTAGATCATTCTGTATTGTGTAACCTGCTGATTATTGAATTGATTTTACTAAAATTTTGACACAGTATTATTACTATGACGGTATGGTTTTCAGAAATCTTAACCTTTTATCTCTCTAATCTCAGAAATTTTACAGTCAGTGGCGGCGCAGCTCTAAATTCGTTTTCCACATTTTTTTGAAGGCGTAATTTGGGGGTGGGGGGTTGTGAAAGTGAAAAATTTGTTGGATCTTCCTTGTCCTGTAAAGGAGCGGCATAATATACCTTTCAGTTTTATCCGAATGCTGCCCTAACTTAGACAAAAGGTAATTTTTGAAATTATATTGTTGTAGATAATTCTGTACTGTATGCAGTTCATCACTAAACTATGCAATTTCTAAACCATACCGTGGTCAGTGGCGCATATAGAAATTGATTTCGGGGGGGGGGGGGGGCCCAATTGGAAAAATTTTCATACGTTATAATATTGGCGTATTATAATCCTAACTTCAGCCTCTTCCAGACGTCAAAACTGAATGCGTGGCTGATTTCGGGGGGACCCGCCCCCCCCTTATATACGCCACTGACCGTGGTAGAGATGGATAAAGGCTATGGTTGTTGAAAACTGTGTTAGTGGCGGTGAAACTAAATTAGAAAGGAAACAGTATAATATAAAAGCCGTTCAAATTCTGTCTTTGGGTAATCTAGGGATCTCTGATCATTTTCTACTTTTTTTCGGAAAGGTTAAAATAAGCCGAGGTAGGATAGGGTCTCGGATAGTGTGGTTGTGAAACCCCGGAATGTAACATTGCCCTTTAAAAATTGATACTGATAATATAGCTTATTTTTAACTTCCTCGACAAAGGAGGGGTAAGTTATTGAAATAGGCCCGTTTTCGCAAATTTTACCGAAATCAACGTGCGAGGTGTTATTTCTAAGGTAAAATCACCTCCTGACACATTTTCTGAAAAGAAAATGCTATGTTGTATTATTATCTTTCCGAGTAACCCCACCACTCCATAGATTTGTACCGAAAGTGGACCAAAGGATAGAGAACAAAAACCTCTTTATGACAGTAAAGTTTGAGATCACTTGGATTATGTTTGCTACAGTTACTGCCATTTTAAGGCTTGAAAACTTCCTACCCTTTATGAATTTTTAGTCCGCCAGTTTGAACATTTTGCGACATGTGCGGTAGCGTTTTCGACATAAGAAAATATGCTTTTTATTACGGTAGCATTAGAATTTTACGTTATGACATTACTTTTTGAGTTACCCCCACCCCCACCCCTTTTATCAGCGGGACCAAAAACTAAATTTTTGTTTCTAACGATAACCTTTTTCGTTTTTATAGTGAACGGGTTTGAAGAAAATCGGAAAACTGGTTTTTTGATGCCCGTCTGTGTACGTCCGCGATTTTGTTCTTTAACGATTACTTAAAAACGCCTCAACCGATTGCTCCAAAATTTGGCCAACTTGAATTAACCAATGTCCTTCGAGTTGGAAAGGTTTTGGTGCCGATCGAACAATGGCGGGGAGGGAGGGGTGGAAAAGAGTGGGGGTGCACAGAACAATGTAATACAACCAACAACATATAAATTTGACAGTACCAGTTGAAAGAGAATGTGTCATATATCATATTTTAATTTACT
The DNA here is from genome assembly GCA_951848785.1 of Callosobruchus maculatus. Lineage (NCBI taxonomy): Eukaryota > Metazoa > Arthropoda > Insecta > Coleoptera > Chrysomelidae > Callosobruchus > Callosobruchus maculatus. The sequence goes on along the minus strand of CATOUR010000026.1, from coordinate 4,537,609 downwards.
CTGAAATGGAGGCTAAAAAAATTAAATAAATTGGAATAATACTCAAATGTCATTAAATGTTGTAATTGTGCTCCGAATTGTTTGATATTAGGCAGTCATAAATAACTTAAAGATGTCTACCCCAAAATAATATTAGAGGAGAAGGTCCTAATATGGGCTCTGCTGTTAATATGGGACACCTAGATATTTTACAATTCGAGTGGCGTCATTCTCTGACTCAATCTTAAATTTCTCTTACCGACTTACAGTGTAACTTCCTACATGCGCTATCACCAAAATCTCGGTTGACGTTTGACTTGCCGTTGGAATTAAATTTCTGTGATAGTAGAAATGTTTTACATAGTTATTGAAAATTGTCTGATTTGATGGAAATTTTTCTTTTTTGTATTTCAATTTATACTCTTTGTGTAGTACGGATATCATTAATAAAGGTAAGCATTGTGAAATTTTGTTGTTGACCGTTTGAATTATGGGACACTTCTGGGTCTGAATATGAGCCATGGCCCATATTAACTACAATTTTTCCTTTCACAATTGCAATGCTTAGAACAAAAACCAAAATATACTTCAAAAAATGTGGGGAAGGCTTGAGGTCGGGATAGAATGATAAGTGTGCCTCTTCAAGGATGATACAAAGGGAGAATTATGGGTTCAATGTCTGATGTGCAGCATGTGGGCAATGAGCAATGTTCTTACGCAGAGTAAGTATACATATTTTTGAAATTCTTGTCGCTAATATTTTTTGATTCTGGTTTTTTTATTTTGATTTTGCATTTCATGAATGATATTAGGTACCTCCATTAATGGCCCATATTCCATGCAGCCTGCCCTAGATTGAAACATTCACAATTCTACAGGATGGCCAATCGGGTGACGATAATAATTTTTTTCTTAGATAGCCCGTACCGAGACCTATCCAAAACATCCCCATGTATGTGTACCGATTATTGATAGTTTTCGAGTTATGATTTTTTTTTGAAAACTTAGATATTTTCCAGTTTTCCCAAGAAATCGTCAAAAACAAAAACAAGAATGCTTTTTGGCTTTTATTTTTTTCTGCAATTATACTCAGTATTAAGCCTATTTTAATATCCAATGAAGAGAACCTGTACATCCGAACAATAATTAAGTACATTTTGGGCCCAAAGTTTGAAATCTCTGTTTTTAGTCAGGAGACCAAAACCTCCAAAATAAAATGAAAAATACTTATGCCTGGTTCTGGAGCTTAAAACTATTCTTAAAAACTTTGCAAGACGCTGCACTTTCGAAATAATAATGAAAAAGTAGCACTTATGGGGACATTTTGCGCCGCACGTGAGTGTTAAAGGTAAAAAGGTGATAATTCACGAATTTCCAAAATAATTTAAAAAACTATTATTTTGCTTTATTATGACAAATTAAAGAAAAAAAACTCGAAACAACTAACAAACCCGATAATCATTGATGTTTTGATGACTTTTAAAAAAACCTAATACCCAAATTGTGATTTTTGAAGTGTTTTTGCTTTGTACTATTGAACCTATGCTAAATTAAGTACTATGGAAAGTTAACAAAGGTAAGGAATAATAAAATAATAATCTGACTTCCAATTTCATGGCAGAATTACCTGGGAAGCGATGTCGTAGCATACGTCATCCCTTTCTTTCAGAGTAGCTTTTTGCGAGCTCATGTCGGCGAAGCGCAGTTGTGTTAATTAATTTTCGGTAATAGGCAAGGCAGTGTTCGGATGGACCTAAAAAGGTGATTTATATCGCTAGGTCTTCCTTGACAGGTCAGTAGGCAGCTTATCATGAATAAAACAAGTTTTTCAGTTTTTCAACCCCCCACCCCCCAAACACCCAAATTCCACCCCCACCCAAAAAAAACTGAGAAAATGATCAAGAACCTCTAAAACGCCTAAAAACGAAGTTTGAGGAATGTTTGAAATTTTTGTTTTAATTACTCCGCCGCCCATGTACCGATTTCCAAATTTCCAAAATTATAGCAGCATTACCTACTAAGACCCCACAACATATTGCTGCCCAAATATCATCACAGTCCATGCAGCGGTTACTGAGATTAGGAGGCTAGAAAAACGCGTACAGACAGACAAACCGACAAGCAGACCGACAGACAGACCGACATCAGGCAGACCGACAGGCAGACCGACATCAGGCAGACCGACATCAGGCAGACCGACATCAGGCAGACCGACATCAGGCAGACCGACATCAGGCAGACCGACAGGCAGACCGACAGGCAGACCGACGGACAGAACGACGGAAATGAGTGACGCGAATTTTCGTTATGTAGACATTATAAAACGCCCAAAAAACCTGTTTCAAAATAGAAAATTTTCACGATCACAATCCTCCCCTCACCTATCGGTGTGGGAAGTAAGAGGGAGGGCGTATGCTACGATAACGCTTCCCAGGTAATTCCGCCATGGAATTAAGTCAGATTATTGTTTTATTATTCCTTACCTTTGTTAACTTTCCATACTACTTAATTTAGCATAGGTTCAATAGTACAAAGCAAAAACACTTCAAAAATCACAATTTGGGTATTAGGTTTTTTATTAAAAGTCATCAAAACATCAATGATTATCGGGTTTGTTAGTTGTTTCGAGTTTTTTTTCTTTAATTTGTCATAATAAAGCAAAATAATAGTTTTTTAAATTATTTTGGAAATTCGTGAATTATCACCTTTTTACCTTTAACACTCACGTGCGGCGCAAAATGTCCCCATAAGTGCTACTTTTTCATTATTATTTCGAAAGTGCAGCGTCTTGCAAAGTTTTTAAGAATAGTTTTAAGCTCCAGAACCAGGCATAAGTATTTTTCATTTTATTTTGAAGGTTTTGGTCTCCTGACTAAAAACAGAGATTTCAAACTTTGGGCCCAAAATGTACTTAATTATTGTTCGGATGTACAGGTTCTCTTCATTGGATATTAAAATAGGCTTAATACTGAGTATAATTGCAGAAAAAAATAAAAGCCAAAAAGCATTCTTGTTTTTGCTTTTGACGATTTCTTGGGAAAACTGGAAAATATCTAAGTTTTCAAAAAAAAATCATAACTCGAAAACTATCAATAATCGGTACACATACATGGGGATGTTTTGGATAGGTGTCGGTACGGGCTATCTAAAAAAAAATTATTATCGTCACCCGATTGGCCACCCTGACAGTTATTTTCTTCAAGACCAGGCTTTTTATTACTTCAAACACAAAATGCCCTATCAGGCATAGACAGTGAACCTTTGAGGTACATGCCTGCCAATTTTGCCATTAATACAGATATATTTTTCCAACTTATTAAAAAAAATATAAAACGGGACCCATATTAGGAGCTTCTCCTCTACCATTCGATTGGACTCTTAGGGTTAAAAGGAGTAGGGGTTGCACAAACAAAATTGTCCAAATAGGGGATGAACAACAACCACTTGAGCCGGGAAGGTTCCTAGAACGAGGTCTACCTCGTTCAACGTCTACATTTTTTAATATCGGAAAATCGGCATGCCGTGTGATTCGGAGATCAGTTCGGAAATGACCGGCGCTTATGAATCTAAAATGAATGCTTTTTTATGCAGGAGCGTCCGCCCGGGGCTTCCCGCGCCATGATGACGTCAGTGCGTGGGCAGCTGCGGCAGGCAGTGACGTCACTGAGGGCGGCCGTCCGGTTCCGGCGCTGCTCGAAGGGCGGAGGTCGGGCGCTGCCTGCTGATTGGTTCGTCGACCACAGTCATCAGGAGGACGCAGAGGTCAAGCAACGTCCGCCCGTCACGTGCTGGGGGAGGGCGGTCGTCGTGGACCCGGCGCAACCCGGTTATTATGCGGTAAGCAAAGTTTTTGTAAATTGTAAATATAAATGAGATAATAATGGAGAAGACATTTTTAATCCTACCCAAAGTGAGGTCAAGGATATCACGATCTTTATTTGGAACATGTCCTGAATCGCATTAGGCGCGATGTCTCTAGTCCACGACAGCGCTGTGTCGATCTCTCGGATCTCATCAGGTGGACGTAGGTAAAGTGTAAAGTCTGGTAGTAGGCTGATAATATAAAAGCAGTGAACCAACAGAAACAACTACTCTAAGGAAGCCAAGTAGCTTGAGTTTTTTCTTAAATACTTGTCTTGACTTGAAAGCTCAAGCTTTTGAAAATTTTATATTAGACTTGATTTTCGATCTGAACTACTTGACTCGATATCAAGTAAAATCAAACTACTTGATATTACTTGTAATTACAAGTAAAATCAAACTACTTGATATTACTTGATATCGATCTGTAAAATGCGAATCGAAGCGTTAAAATATGGAAATCACCGACGTTACGACAGCAAGCAGGCACCCGATGACTTTAAAACTTTAAAGCCAACCGACACAGAATGGTCGTTAATTGAACGAATTTGCCCGTATCTTAGTGTTTTTAAGACTATTTTTTTGCATTAATATGCTGCTCGATAGACTAGATTCGTGGGCTATGAAGCTTGACAATACGCCTGATCGAGTAGAAACCGATGAACAGATTATAAATAGTATTCAAGCGGCAAGGGACAGTACTGAAGATATTTCAGAATGGTGGAAGAGACACGAATGCATTTTTCCAAACCTTGCCGCAATGGCCAAAGACTTTTTGGCAACGTGTTCCTCAGGGATCTATCCATCGCGTACACGGTTTCTGCTGTACATCAATGAGCTGCTGAAATCAACATCTAATCCAATATACAGCTTCGCAGTACATTAAAATCGTGCATGGAACCAGGCAAGCTGCTCTCATCCCAGGAGACGGTACGTTGGCGACGGGAACATGCCTCACAGATCAATGTAGATATCAAAACAATTGTCGAGGAGAATTCGCAAATAAAGTACAGTTTAATTTACAGAAACCTAAAACAACAAAACTGACAAAAAAGTCTCATGTTAGCTTACCAACTTACCAACTGTGGAAATAGTCGAGTCATCTTCCGTCAAGCTTTTGGGGATCAATATGAAGAATAACATGTCATAGCATGACCACGTCATCAGTATTGCTAAAACGGCATCCAAGAATCTTGGAGTTTTGTTTCGCTGTAGGAAACTGTATACACCAGAGCAACTACTACTTGCTCTACAAGGCACAGATTCGACCATCGTTGGAGTACTGCTCCCATGTGTGGGGATGCGCTCAGAAGCACTCTGTGAAGCTTCTGGAACCCTACTTAGAAGAGAGCAATTAGAGTAATCGATACACCTAACCTCTCAAAGGACCTCCACAGCTCCCCCAGATAATAACACCAAAGGCCGTCTGAACGAGAAACACTATAGAGGCTTTGCGAACTCATCCTTATCAGGTCGAGGTCCCTATTCCGTGAACTAGTCTCCTCCAGCATTCCTTCTTTTGTAGAACTTTGACGCTGTGGAATAAGTTGCCAGGGAACTATATGCAGCGTTTCAAATCTAACGTACAACGATACGTAACACTATTAGTCTAGATAGATTGTGACGTTTGTCTGTCCCACTTAATCCATTCTACTCAAGAAATTGCAAACACATATATTGAGAAGCATATACCAAACAGTCAAGAAGAGCATCCTCCATCTGCACAGCTGCTAGAAACCCCACAGATCACGGCATACACAATTTTTTGACGATATTCATTAACCTACATTTGAAGGGTGTCACGAGTCAACAAAAATTGTCAATAATTCTGAGGTAACATACTACTTAACTAGGTGTAAATACGTAATACTGAATGTTCACTCAGTATGAGTCGTAAAAAGAAACATAAAGATGATGAACTTAGTGCAGTGAACACAGATAACATTGAAAATGATATATCGAAGATGGAACAAGAGATATATTTTCTTAAAGAAATACTAGAAACAGAAAATAACTTAATATCTGAAAAAGACAAGTACATCAGTCAACTGCTACATGAAAATAAACGTTTACAAGAGCACTACGAACTCTTGATCAACAACATCGTCGAAAAAGATTCTATAATAACGTCTCTAGAGAAAATTAATAACAGGATTGAAAAAATAGAAGAATCATCTAATAAAAAACTGTCATATGCAGAAGCAACTTTAATGAATAAAGCAGTGCCTACAAAAAAACCTATGAAAACTTTGGTAATTAAACCTCATGAAACTCAGTTAATACAAGACACCCAAAAGGACCTGAAAAACAACATTAACTTATCTAATATAAATGTTAGAATAGATGAAGTCAAAACCAGTCGAAATGGAAGCGTTGAGATAATATTACAGGAAAACGATTTTGAGAAATTACAAAACGAAGTACAAGAAAAGCTGCAGACGAAATACAGAATATTTGAAAAAAGACCACTCTACCCAAAAATTAAAATTATTGGCTATACGTCAAGTGATCAACCTAACGAGAGTCTGTTAGAAGAAGATATCATAAATCAAAATAAATTTATTAACCCTGGTGACATAAAAATTACGTTCATTCAATGGAACCAGATAAAGAAAAATTACAACATCTTTGCAGAAATTAAAGGAAACGTTTATAAAATAATTAAAGAAGAGCGCAGAGGCAAAATTCTTGTGGGATTTCAGAATTTATTAGTTTTTGACAACAACCAAATTACTCAGTGTAGAAAATGTAAACGCTTCAATCATCAAGCAAAAAGTTGCAGAAATCAAACAAGCTGCTCCAAGTGTGGAAAGGAACATGAAGAAAGTAAATGCACAGAAGATAGGCTATGCTGTTCGAACTGCAAATATGCAAACGAGAAATATAGAAAAAATTATGACACGAAACACTCATCAACGGACCGAGAATGCCCTACCTTCAAGTACATGGAAGAGCAACACCTTTCAAACATAGAATTTTGAAGAGCTTTTATGAATCAATCAAAGGGTCTATGTAGCACTGTAACATTTATATGTAGAATATCTTCCCTTAAATGTAAATATAATGACACCAAGATAAGTCACTACGTTGGTCGACACAGGTAACCACATTTTCATTTTTACAAAAATTGAGCACTACTGATTTCTTACTTATCTAACCCTTTTTCTATACTGTTACAGATATATCTATTCCTTCTAATTTAATTAATGACTATACAATCTATCAAGGTAGCACATTTGAACATAAGATCATTATTTGCACATCTCGGTGAATTTAGGGATACATTTAATAAGAATGATTTTGACTTTTTAGCATTATCGGAAACTTGGCTAAACGAAGATACTGATAACACTATCGTTGCTTTATCCGGATACAATTTATTCCGATCTGATAGGAATGGTCGCGGAGGAGGAGTTGCTATACACGCAAGGAAAAATACAGTGTGTAGCATTATTTCCGTTGACAAAAAGGGTTTCGATGAACTGTGGTTGTCTGCAAACATATCAGGACAAAAGTATGCGATTGGAGTTGCCTATAAACCCCCAAATTACAATGTCCATCAATTCGCCTTGGAATTAGAAGACTCAATCAACATAATCTGTCAAAATTTTGATAATATCATATTGTCAGGAGATTTTAACATCGACGTCTCCAAAATTAACAAAACCAGCACAATCCTTTTGAATAATCTATTGGAAAGCTATGATTTGATACAATTAATTGATCAACCAACAAGAATCACAGCTACGTCCCAAACCATCATTGATATCATAATATGCAGCAAAAACCTTGTCTTGACTAACCATAGTGTTTCACCCACCCCTGTTCTGGCAGATCATAATTTGATATATTGTGAAGTGAAACTTAGTTCAAAAAAGTTCCTCCCGAAATTTCATACTTTCCGAGACTTTAAAAAAATTGACAAAAACCTATTTGATACGGACTTAAAAAGCATATCTTTTCATGACATATTTAATTCTGTGGAATTAGATCAAAAAGTCGAGATTTTTAACACTCTTATGCTAGAACTTTTTGACAAACATGCTCCTGTTAAAACTGTGAAGATAACCAAGAAAAGGGCTCCCTGGTTAACAGACAATATCAAGTTGCTCATGAAACTTAGAGATAATGCTTTATGTCAATTTAAACGCTCACGAGATCCTTCAAAATGGGATTATTATAAACAACTCAGAAATTTTACCCAAACAGCTTATGAAAATGAAAAACGAGCATATTTACAGTTTCAAATTAACAAGGACCTAAATAAAAGATGGAAGTTGTATAGGAGTTTAAATATTCTTAATACTTCTAAGGACACATCCGTACCAGAAACTCTTGGAAGCCCTAATGATTTAAATATATTTTTCCGTGACACAAACCAACATATAGCTCATCCAGACCGTGACATGCTACTGTTTTATAAAAATAATAAAAAACGTGATATCGAAAATTTTAAATTTCAGCCCACATCGGAATGCATTATTTACAAACTATTGTTAACAATAAAATCCAATGCCACTGGCTGTGATAAAATCTCGTTGAACATGATTCTACTTTGTTGCCCATATATATTACCATTATTATTACATATTATAAATTTCAGTTTAAATAGTGGAAAATTCCCAACAGCCTGGAAGATATCTGAAATAATTCCTATCCCAAAGGTGTCTAATCCTACTGAATTGCGTCACCTCAGACCGATAAGTATTCTACCGGTTTTATCAAAATTATTAGAAAAAGTTATGTACTTGCAAATTAGGGATCATATTATACATCATGATGTTTTACCAAGTACCCAGTCCGGATTTAGGCCTGGACATAGCTGTATTACAACTTTATTAGGAGTAACTGATGATATTTTGTCTTCAACTGATAAAAATCACCTAACAGTACTTGTGTTACTGGATTATTCTAAAGCATTCGACAGAATAAACCACGAATTACTAATTGCACTTTTGCAATACCTAGGATTTGATAAGTCATCTACAAGTCTGATGGAAAGTGTTTTAACAAAACGCCTGCAAACAGTTAGATTGAGGAATAATGTTTCTGATACTTTGCCTGTAATATCTGGGGTTCCGCAGGGATCTATCCTCGGACCTCTACTATTTTCGATATATACAGCGTCCCTCTCTCAGGCTACAAAACACAGCAAGATACATTTTTATGCCGACGATACACAATTGTATTTTTCCTTCCCTCCTAACACCGCAGACATTTCTAGTGCAAATAAAAAGATCAACGAAGATCTTGAGTTACTCACAACTGCTTCGAATAAACTTTGCTTAGCCATAAATCCTTCAAAAACTAAAGTAATAATTTTCGGAAAATCTGCAGCTGTTAAAAATTCTGAAAACATGATTAAACTGACAATTAATAACACTGCACTTATTGTTCAAAATTTTTGCAAAAACCTTGGAGTTCATATAGACAATCAATTAAAATTTTCGGAGCATGTTAACCATATAATTAAAAAATCAATTGCCTCAATTAAATTAATATACAATAGCCGAAAAATTCTCCCAACTACTGAAAGGAAAATTTTGTGTGAACATCTTGTACTCTGTCACGTACATTATGCAGATTTATTTTATGGGCCTTTTTTAACACAATTTGAAGCTAACAGACTTCAAAAAATCCAAAATTCCTGTGTACGTATAATATATGGCCTTCGCAAGTATGATCGACTTTCAGAAAAATTTAAGGAACTTCGTTGGTTGAACATGAAGCAAAGATGGCAACTACACATGTGTTGCCTAATCCATAAAGTATTATCTACCACCCAGCCAAAATATTTGCACGACAAAATTACTCTAAGATCTCGTATCCATAACATAAACACACGGCATAAAAATAATTTATCGATTCCGCAACACAAATCAAATTTATTAAAAAAATCGTTTCTATATATGGCCCCCAAATTCTTTAATCAAATTTCTGATGAATTAAAAATGCTTAGCTGCAATCAGTTCAAAAAAAATCTGAAAGAACTAATTTTTGACAAGGCAATAACATTCGATAGCTGAACTGACTCTAAAAATTTGCTTTCTCTTGAATATATATATATATATATATATATATATATATATATATATATATATATATATATATATATAATACTATAATCAACTATACCTTCATCTATCTATCTATATTCTAAATTTATCATATACACTAATCATCTGATTTAATTTTATTTCTATATATTTTCCTCTTTTCATTTCAGTCTTGTTCATTGGAAAATTTTATGTGTCCGCTGTATAATTTATTCATCTATTTTTGTCATTACAATAAGGTTGAGTGGAAGAACGGGAAGTCCCGAACTCTGCCTTTTGGCAAACTACATATATACTTATTATTTATTGTTTCTTGTTGTCATTATGTTTTTTTTTTGTATAGATTTGCCAATAAAAGCGATTATTATTATTATTATTATTATTATTATTATTATTATTATTATACTTATCCTCTCGCGGCACTTCTACAGCGCCACAGGCTTTCGACCTTTGCGGAAGGTAGAACATAAAAAAACCTAAAGTGGTTTACTGTACACTGCTTTCATATCAGCCTGATACCGAGCTTTAGTCAGATCCACCTGATGGGATCCGAAAGATTAAAACAGCGCTGTCGTGGACTAGGGATATCGTGCGACCAAGGACATGCTCGAAAAGGATTGTGATATTTTTGGGCTCACTTTGGGTAAGGTGGAAATCATTTTCTTCATGTTTCCTCAAAGAAAGCACTCGAGTCAATAGTGTAATTCAATGCCGGTAAGGGTATTTACGCTCAGAGTAGTTCAGAGATGAGTAGTTGTTTCTGTTGGTTCTCTGTTTTGGTGCGTAGCGTGGCTACAGTTATAGAAGCATCGCGTGCATGGATCGAAGAAGGGCGAACGCAGCGAGCTAGAGGTTCTGGACTTCTGAAGCTCGTAGGGGAACTATAGACCGGCAAGATCGTCATCTACGACTACTGACCCTTCGATGAGAATGCGATCCACTTGAGCTGTTGTCGATGCTTGATATGCAGCTGTATGGAGGTCCCCTTGAATTCGTACGGTATATCACAGAATTTTTTATGGTCAGCCTCCCGCAAAGGCTGAAAGCCTATGGCGCTGTAGAAGCGTTGCGAGAGGATAGGTGTCGGTGCACGTTAGATTTGAAATGCTGCAGGTTGTAGCCGTCGGGAAACAAATTCCCCGCTCACAGCGTCGAAGCTCTCCAAAAGAGGGAATGCTGGAGGAGACTGGTTCGGGAAGTAGGGATCTCGACATGGTAAGGATGAGCTCGCAAAGCCTCTCTAGTGTTCCTCATCCGGATAGCGTTTGATGTTATTATCTGGGAGAGCTCACTCGAACATCTTCTGTGATAGAATCTGTAGAACAGGGATAGGTCAGCCACCCTTCTCCAATGTTCCAGGCTGTGGAGGTCTTTTGTGAGATTAGGCGTACCGATTAATCTATAATTGCTCTCTTCTGGATAGTGTCCAGAAGCTTTGGAGTGCATCCGCCACACATGGGAGCAATTCTCCAGCGATGGTCGGATCTGTGCCTTGTAGAGCAGCAGTAGTTGCTCTGGTGTGTATAGTTTCCTACAGCGGAACACAACTAAGCTTCTGGGATGCCGTTTTAGCAATACTGACGACGTGGTCGTACCAGATTTTGTGAAATGGGCTTAAGATCATGTCGTCCGGATCTAGTGCTTCCACTTACTGTAAACAATCACCACCAACGGTTAGATTGGTGCCAAAAACAAAGACAATGGCATGTTAAGTGGCATCAGACGGTCTTGTTCGACCAATTCATGTTTTGCCTGGGGACACACGACGGTCGACACCGCGTTATCGTTAGAACGACGTGATCTCCAGTTTGCTATTGAGGGCCATGTACATCGTACTTTTGGTTTGATGTTTGATGATTTGGGGTTCCATGGCATTCAACAGCAGTCATATTTACTTGCGACTGATGGTACAATGATGGCCCAACGTTATGTGAATGAGACAGTGAGGTGTTAGAACCAGTTGCCGTTCCATATGTCCGAGGCCTCGAAGAGGGTTTCTTCCAGCAAGATAATGCATATTGCAAGGATGTCGATGAGGTTTCTACAGTAAGCTGAGGTCAGAAGGCTCCCCCTGGCCTCCACGATTTATCGCCAGTTGAAACAGTATGGGATTGGATGGATCGATAGGACATTTGCGATTTACCCAATCTTCCTACCGCGCTGGACGAACTGGAACATGCTTTGGGGACAACTTGGGAGGCTGTACCTCTAGAGCTTATTAACAACCAGATTACGAGAATGCCGCGTAGGCTAGAGGAGCGCATTTAGCGACATGAAGGGTCCACCCATTATTGACCTGTTTTATTTTTTTATAAACTTATCATAGCAAATCGATTCATTTGTCTTCAGTCCTGCCGAATTTCAGGAACCGTATCCCTTTTTTATCAGTGTTCAGATTTCACTTGAGAGTAGTAAAATATAGTTATTATTATATAGTTCAAAAAATAGTAGATTTGTATTAACGAATTTAAATAACTTCATTCAACAGTGGTTAATGGTTGTCTCGTTGGCAGTCCTATACAACGTCATCTTCGTAGTTGGCAGGGCTGTATTTTGGGAATTAAACGACTGGACACTCGTAGGACCCATGTGGTGGACGTTGGACTACGTTTGTGATTTTATTTACGTGGCTGATGCATTGATACATGCCCATGAAGGTAACTTAACACAATATTTTAAGTCAAACATGTATTTAACAGTATAATTTATTACTTTAAAAAAAAACTGAAAAAATGCTTTCAAAGAATATCGGACTAAAAAGTTAAAAACCATTTTTAAAATAACTTAAAACAATAATGAACGAAAAATACTAGTTCTATTGTGAAAAAAGCGTCGGGCGCTTGATTTGCGTATAATATGGCATTCTCTTATTTTAAAAACGAGTTTTACCTTTTTAGTCCGATTTTCTTTAAAAGCGGGATTTTTAGTTGTATTAAACTATATTTTTTAAGTTTTCCAGTTATCTTCATCACTAATGCGTGTTTTTTTCCCACACCGGTAGGTGAGGGTAGTATTGTGATCGCAAAAATTTTCGATTTTGAGATAATACGCTTTTTGGGCGTTTTATGATGTGTACATAACGAAAATCCACGTCAGTCATTTCCGTCGGTCTGTCTGTCTGTCTGTCTGTCTGTCGGTCTGTCGGTCTGTCGGTCTGTCGGTCTGTCGGTCTGTCGGTCTGTCGGTCTGTCGGTCTGTCGGTCTGTCGGTCTGTCGGTCTGTCGGTCTGTCGGTCTGTCGGTCTGTCGGTCTGTCGGTCTGTCGGTCTGTCGGTCTGTCGGTCTGTCGGTCTGTCGGTCTGTCGGTCTGTCGGTCTGTCTGTCGCGTTCTTCTACCCTCGTAATCTCATAACCGCTGCATGGATTGTGATGAAATTTGGGCAGCGTTATGCTGTGGGGTCGTAGTAGGTAATGTTCCTATAATTTTGAAAATCGTTATGCGGGGGGGGGGGGGGCGGAGTAATTAGCAAAAAACGAAAAATTTCAAATATGCCTCAAACTTCGTTTTTAGGCGTTTTAGTTAGTTTTCCTGATCATTTTCTACTTTTTCTTGGGTGGGAGTGAATTTGGGGTGGTTGGGGGGTGGGGGGTTGTAATACTAAAAAATTTGTTGTATTCGTAATGGGCTGTCCATTGATATGTGAATGAAAAACCTAGCGGCATGATACGCTTTTTTAGGTCCATCCGAACGTTGCATGCTTATTATAGAAACCACGGGACTTAAATTTGTGATGTATGCTTACGAGTATTGTTTTAGATCGTTCGATATCGCGTAACGCGAAAATTGTTCAATTGATTTTATTTGGAAAAATCGGGTCAGTGGCGGCGCGGCAATGACAAAAAAACTAAAAATATGAAAACAGCTCAAACTTTGTTTTTAGGCGTTTTACGGGTTCCTGATCATTTTCAATTTGTTTTTTGGGTGGGGTGAAATCGGGGCGGTTGAAGGGTCATCATCATAGTCATAATGTCTTAACAGACATGTTGTGAACTCGTAAAATGCGTTTACACATTTTACGAGTTTCTCTTGGGATATCTTTAAGATCTTTAATGCAGTAGTTTCCCATTTGCTTTCTGCATCCTCATGCCGTTGACCAGATGGTATCTACTGATTCATCCGCCTTTAGGGGCAATGTCTCACCCCAAGGACAAGAAGGTGTCCTGACTCTTCTCAACTCGTCCATCCGAAGCTGTTGGTTGAGAAGAGGTTACTGCTTATACCGACAGTAGTTCGGTGTTCCTTTTAGTCACCTTTTACGACACGCAGGATATACGATGGGAGATATTCTAACCCGCCCCCATACGGGCTGGTTGAAGGGTGGGGGGTAGTAAAACGGAAAAATTTGTTGTATTCATAATATAAATTGATCTATAGAAGAAATACCTTGCGGCATATTATACTTTTTTAGGTCCATCCGAACATTGGCTTGCCAATTACAGAAACCAATTTTGTGATCTGTATATACGAGTTTTGCTTTATTTCGTTCTATGTACCTATATTGTAAAAATTATTGAATAAATTTTAATGAAATTTTGACACAGAAAACGACTCTATTTTTGAAAAACCGTGTCAGTGGCGGCGCAGCAATAATCAAAAAACCAAAAACATAAAATCCGCTCAAACTTCGTTTTTAGATGGGTTGGAGGCTCTTGATCGTTTCGAATCGTCCAGTTCAAGCATGCAGAAAAAAACTGTGTCGCCCTAGTTCCTAAGGAGGGAGACACAAGAAACTATTTACGAGGGTTTTTGTGTTGGATGCTGTTTTTGCGGGCGAATGGGCGATAATTTAGTTGCAAGGGGATTTTAGACTATAGCTTCATGCAATGGGAAATAATAAAATGGTATCATCATTATGTGTGGGAAGTACTGAGTCAATCAACTTGACTCCATTTTTTTAAACTATATTTATGAATACTCTGTGTAATGAAGATGAGCGATTGTTTTTGATCCATCATCATCACAGTCACAATGTCTTAACAGACATGTTGTGAACTCGTAAAATGCATTAAGTCGGAGCTAGAGTATTGCCGACACGAATATTATCAATAGTTTTGAGATCTATAGCTCCCATCGTTCGCGATTTACTGTCAGTTCAGTGGCGCTCTTGATACTCATATCTAGCATCTGTTTCGTCGTATCCACCCAGCGTGTAGGGGAACGGCCACGGCGCCGCCCACTCGGGGCATGACCCTGAACTACAGGTTTCTTCATATTATCGCTTCTGTGAATATGTCCGAAGAATGGAAGCATTCTCGTCGACAGTATGGAAACATTAGTTCGATGGGCGATATAAGGAATTCTCAGCATTCTCCTCCACGTCCACATTTCAAAAGCATCTATGCGAGCTCGATCTGCCCTTTTAACAGTCCAAGTTTCCGAGGCATACAAAAATCAATATTCATAGAATAATCGTTACCATTACTGCACCAACAGCTACGCCTCTGTGTAATATTAACAAACTTTAAGTGTCTGCGCCATCTCTTAGTCAGCGGATACGACCGCTGTTCCAACGGATTTGAAGCCGTCAAAATAGTTTTCGTGGTAAAGTTAGAGCGTTCAATGTTCGGACCCATCTCTTAATACAAAGGAGATTTACAAACTCACAAATAAACATATAGGTGAAGCTAATAAAAGGGTGTTAAAAAGAAAGTCAGGGACAAATTTCCTTGAAAAAAGTTCAGTTTGAACAATATTTCCATCTCCTTGTAGTAACAATAACATGACGACCAAGCTATCAGTTTTCAAATTAGAGTTTGAGCGATTATCAAGTAGGAATGTATGAAGGAATTATATGTATATGTCCATAGGTATGTATTTGTTGGAGGCAGATGCCGAATTCGGCCCGAGGCTGAAATAATTAGACATTTCGCGATCTGTCCAAACTAGATTTGCCAGATGCCGAAACAGTGAGCGATTCGGCACCTGACCAACCCAATTTAGCCAAGTCGCGAAATTCGCGTTTGTGCATTACGCCGTTGCCGATCGAAACATAATAAACCTAATTCCTGATGTGGACAGAGGACGCTTAGCTCCTCGTAATATTTTGGCAGTTGTTTTATCAGAAAAAGATGGTTTGTGCCAACTTGGTACATCAACTGGCGTTTTAAAAAAACTATACGCAAGAAATGAATCAATGTCAATAATAAAGTTGAACTTATATTTTTTAAATGTTTTTTTATTGGGGCCTCCTCAGATATACCAGTTAATACAAAATTCAGTTTGGGGAGAATTGCCGCAAAGGAATTTGATTCTTCTCAAGGTTTTGTTCGATGCAACTGTCGTAGTAAACAATGTGTTAACAAAAAATGCAAATGTGTAATGAGTAACATAAAATGTAATAATGTCATTCGAGTACTTCTTGTCGAAACAAATAAAAATAAACTGAGTTTATGTCGTTTAGGTATTTATGACTTGATTGGCAACGGCGTAATGTAGAAATGCGCATTTCGCGACATGGCCAAAATACGTCGGTCATATGCCTATATGTATTATTGTTCCGGCATCTGGCAAATCTAGTTTGGACAGATCGCGAAATTATTATTTTGGTCTCGGGCCAAATTCGGCATCAGTCTACAACATATTCAAGGCTAATGTTTGGATAGCTCTGTAATGCTGAGTTTTCCTTAAAATATAATGCAGCCCTTAATGAATACAAATAATGTGGGAGTTAACCCTTCCACCATCTTTCCAACCAATTTTATATCACCGCCTCCAAAAAAATTGTAAATGACCAGGAACCTCTAAAATGCCCAAAACAGAGTTTTAAGGAGTTTTGATTTTTGTCGAATTCTCTGTCACCAATGCACCAATTTTTGAAAATACGATTTCAAAAAAGCGGACCTCTCCGAGCATATAACAAAAATCCGACTATGTCCTAAGAAATCCAGATGTATGGAAACAGTTTTAGAGTTTTCCTTCCAAACCTTATATTTTTGTTAATATACAGTAATGTGCGGTTATAACGAACTTCATGGGACCGGCGAAAACGGTTCGTTATAAGCGAAGTTCGCTATAAACGATAAATAAAAAAGATGTGCTGTTTTTATTAATACATTTTATTAATACATAGATATGAGGGTACATAAAATATATTTTGTAATATAGTAGATACATTAACAACTGTTCTTAAGAGTTTAATTTAATTCTAATTAAAAATCTTTTATTTTAGTTTGTTTTATTTTTTTGTGAAATGAATATCATTAATAAGTAATTCTACTTGGGCTAATTGATTAAAAACACTGTGCGGAGTATTTCGTGACTGAAGAAAATAACGAACGTCATCAATATGGTCAAGTGCCTCTGATGTGGTTAGAACTGGTCTTAACTCTGTCCTCACAGGTTCTTCATCTTCTGCCTCCTCATCGTTATCAATATAAACTGAAGAAGATACAGAAGCGACAATGGCATCATCATCCAAGTATTCAACACTTACAAGATTATCATCAATACGGACAAATTCATTGAACTCATTTTCAGAACAAGGAAGATTGCCTAGAATATTGTTATCATCTTCCTGGCCAACTTTTTTCAGCCATTCGGCTAATGTCAAGTCATCGTCTGAATCCAAATCATTTTCCACTTTCAGGAAATCACCGTGTTGAAAACAGTTAAAAATTGTTTGTTTTGATACCCTCCGCCATGAAATATGAAGGAAATTTATTCCAACTAAGATGGATTATTTTAGAATTCGGGGAATCACTAGCGGTGAAATATCGTTTCAGGTGCCTCGCGATCGAAATAATTCGGTAAATTCCCAGCGATAAATCCCGTTTTAGGATCGGTATAAAAGACAGATCTTACGACAATATCAAAGTTTAAGGTTTGTTTTATCCGAAAGTTCGTTATAAAAGGGTTCGCTATTTACGAAAAAATTAACACACGTTTAGTAATACCGAAGTTTCGTACCTCAAGATTTGGTTCGTTATAAACGAAAGTTCGCAAAAAGCGGGGTCGTTATAGGCGGACATCACTGTATGTATTTTTCTGATCCCCAGGATATCTGGAACAAGGCCTTCTGGTGACCGATCCAAGTAAACTGCGCAAGCACTACTACGAGTCAAAATCCTGGAAGTCTGATGTAATGTCTGTACTGCCAACAGACTTGGCATATTTCTGGTGGTCACCGCTAGAATGCGACGAGAAAGTACCGTGTCCAGTGATAGTCCGGCTGAATAGACTTTTCAAGTTGCCGAGGCTCTGGTTGTGGTTTGAGAGGACGGAGACTGATACCAGCTATCCGAATGTCTTCAGGTTTGTGTTACAAAAGTAAATCTTTGTTACAAAGAGGAGTCTGCAAGGGTATTGAAAAAATCATTGGAAATACGGAGGTAGCTAATCACATAAATTATGAAATACGTAGTGTACAGTTAACTCACTCCCAGTGACGTCATAGTTATAGAGGTTGTCCCAGCATAAAGTGCACACAGGAAACTGGATGAAACTAGACCACAGTTTATCGATAAAAAATATTTAAAAAAATCCCAAAAAAATTGTTTGCCTTACTTTGAAAGTTTATTTTTTGTCATTTTTATTTGAAACGATCAACGTTTGAACCATTGCGTGCATTTGAAATAAATATAGTAATAATGCCGCATAATAGATACTGCTTTGCTTCGCAAAAGAAGCAGGTGGGCTTCAATAACATTGTCTTTAGAAATGTTGGATTTTAATTTGGATTTTCAAGAAAATACCCCCATAACTATTTTTTGGCTTTTTTTTGACTCGTTTTCTTGATTTCCTTCCAATATCCTGTCTAATAAAAGAAACAAAAGCGTTATATCTTTAACACGACAACACTTTAGCTTCTTTTTTACATGATGTTAAGTCGAAGCATCTGCATGAGCGTAGTGTCGCTCATTGATCATTGATCGTCATTCAAGTACAGACCCTTCTTTGCATTGTCACTGTTTGCTCAGACAATTCAATATCGAAAGCCTTTGACAGAGTGTGGCATGAGGGACTTCTGGTCAAAACTTGCTGCTTATGGACTACCATCTGACCTGCTCCAGTGGCTGAATAGCATTTTAAACGTCTCATCTCTGTCTGTTATAGTCGATGTATTTTTAATAAACGCCGGTGTTCCTCAGTGATCTGTACTATCCCCTACACCAACGAGCTGTTATAAATAACATCCAATCCAATCTACAGCTTCACAGATGACAGTACATTGATATCGTGCATGGAACCAGGCAAGCCACTATCACATACTTCACAGATCAAGGTAGATATCAAAATAATTGTCGAGTGCAAAATAGTAAATAAAGTAAAATTTAACGTACAGAAAACTCAGGCAACAACACTGATAATGAAGTCTCACAATACCATGTATTGGCACGACCACGTCGTCGGTCTTGCCAGAATGGCATCCCAGAAGCTTAGAGTTTTGTTTCGCTTTAGGAAACTGTATATACCAGAGCAGCTACTACTGCTCTACATCCTTGGAGTATTGCTCCCACGTGGTGGGATACGCTCCGAAGCACTCACTAAAGCGTCTGGACACTATCCAGAAGAGCGCAATTAGGCTAATCGATACGCTTAACCTCACAAAAGACCATCACAGCCTGGAACATCGAAGAAGTTTGGCTGACCTGTCCCTGTTTTACAGATTCTATCACAGAAGACTCTAGAGTGAGCCCTCCCAGATAATAACATCGAAGGCCGTCCGAACGAGGAGGTCGAGGTTCCTACTTCCCGAACCAGTCTCCTCCAGCATTCCGTCTTTTCGGAAACTTTGACGCTGTTCGTTACCCGACGGGTACAATGTGCAGCGTTTCAAATCTAACGTGCACAGACAATTATCTTCTTGCAGCGCTTCTACAGCGCCATAGGCTTTCAGCCTTTGCGGGAGGCTGACCATAAAAAAAATACTTAACGTCTTGTAGAATAGCCTCCCTCGTCACTTACACCGACATTTTAATTTATGGTCTTGTAAGAAAATATATTTTTTTTAAATTGAATTTAGATTTCCAAGGGAATATAATAATAATAAATATAACCACACTTTGTTCTCGACCCTTTGGTCCATCCAATATCCTTTCAACAAAAGCTACAACGTTCTATTCTTGCGCAAGATTTTCTATACAATGTTACAATATGCACGTAAGAAAGTGTCACTTGAAACCAGAAAATCTCATAACTTTAAAAAAGAGTATATATGAGTGATAAACTGTGTGAGAGACATGGACAAATTGCTTTTCTGTATAAAAATAATTTCAACATTCAACCTTTATTATGTGTATAAGGTATGACGCCCGGAATTTAATAGTCAGGAAGGAAGTCAGAACCACTAAGATCTGAGATTATAACCAATACTTTTTCAAAGTACTGCTTCCCAATATCTATATGTTGCTATTACTAGTACGAGTTTTGCCATCTAGGCACTAACAGGCAATTTCATTTATTCGTCTGAGACCTAAATCACACTGGCGAGCTTCAATAAAAGCGAAATGACGTCGCTTCTGATTGGTTTCGGATGAATGAATGAAATTGCTACTTTTTAACTATGTATATGCTATAATAAAACGCTTAAATAAATTTAGTGAACAAATTGTGTGAAAAGTACCCAGAATTATACCGATTCTTTAGTTAATATGTGTAAAGACATAAAAAATTGTTAAGCGTGAAACACCTTCCCCACTTGATAACAGACAAAGACTACTTTGAAGGTGGCCAATCTCTCACTTATTTTCAGAATTTGTAAAGTACTACTGGTTATTCTGGTACTAATCCACTGGAATGCCTGTCTGTATTTTGCTATAAGCTACGCAATTGGATTTGGTTCCGACGACTGGGTGTACAACTTTGAGAACTCAACACTGGCCAGGCAGTATATCTACAGCTTTTATTGGTCTACTCTGACATTGACCACTATTGGTGAAACGCCTGTTCCAGAAAACAACATCGAATACCTTTTCGTGGTTGCCGATTTTTTAGCAGGAGTTTTGATCTTTGCTACTATAGTAGGTAAGACACATTTATTATTATTTAGGATAGCATTATTTGTTGTTGATTATGTAGTCAAGTACTGTAATATTCCAGACTTGCAAGACAATTCAAAACGCGTAGGGCAAACTACCTCTTTCTGATATAACAGTTGCGCTCAGTCTCCATAGGTTTGCTTACCCTTACCGTAAGCGAGACCTGGGGCAAACCACGGTCACCGAAGTGTTCGTGTTTTGAAAACCTCACCTAATTAACCACAACCCTTACTAAAATTGTTATTATTATTAGGATATGTTAAGGGCCTAGGATATAGAGCGCGAAATTGAGAATTCAGGAAAATACGTGTTCCCGTGTTAGCGAGGAGACGTGGCCGCCTGTTGCCTTTCTCTAGTGTGTGTGTCTAAGATGAGGGGAGATAAGTCCAAGAGTCCAAAGGTAAGGTCAAAAGGTCCAAAGGTAATGTCCAAAGTTCATCATAAGAATGAATTTCGCATGTCCAAGCTCCTGACATTACCTCTAAACTTACAGTAATGATTCAAAAAGCAAATTGAAGAAAAAAGCTTGCGCTTTGTCACTGTGGTGGCCTTTTTTGATATCGTGTTTGGTTGTTAAATTACAGATATTTGAAGAATATATGGTTTTTCATTGCGTGTTTTTTGCATACTAAAAACCTTTTTTGAAAAAATTGCTCTTAGATGTCATTCACTAAGGTCTTAACTATCACCTTCTGAAATACTGTGTATGTAGTTTGAAAAACAAGTGAGTTCTGTTCGAAATGGGAATCCCGAGTTTTACATGCCAAGTACATATGAATAACAGTGTGTACCTAGGACCCTTAACTACAGGGAAATATATTCTAAACCACGGAACGCCTTCTGCTACATTAATTTAAAAAAAAGTGACGCAGTTTGGATATACCTAACTTTGATTTGACGTTGGGACTAAAAAATAAGTACAAGTATCGAAGTACCGTTACCATCCCTACAAAAAATCATCCCAAAGTGGGGATGCGCATGTAATTTCCGCCAACTTGAGTTATTGTGCTGGTTGCTAACTATGTTACTAAGCTACTTTTTCTAGCATAGCTTTTTGTCGATGCAAGAAGTATGATATCTGTTACAAATTAATGTGGCGAGAGGCTATAGATTGATCAGTAGTTTGTGAAAGATGCCCCTTAGGAGACGACAGCCCTAGCTTACACAGTTAATCCCCTTTGAATGGGGTCGGATTGTAGGCCAATGAGAACGTGGTGCTTTTTTCAAAGCGCTACAGTTGTAGCAGCATAGCACGGATGGATCAAAGAATGGCGAATGCACACATACAGGTTCTGGAGCACGTGGTAGAACTACAGACCGACAAGACCGTCATCTAAGACTACTGTCCCTTCGAGACAGAAGGCGATCCACTCGAGCTGCTGCTGACGTTTGGTTTGCAGCTACAGGGAGGCTCATTCGAATCCGCACGGTGTACCACAGATTGAGTGAAGTGGGCTTACGAAGAAGAATACCGACAATCGCACGCTAATAGCCTTCTCCGGGAAATCCAAGATTTGTCTGGAAACACACGATGGACGCCAATACGTTAGATGACGACGGGGTGAATGACATGATCTCCAGTTTGCTGTTGTGCTCCGTGTACACCGTATTATTGGTTTGAGGGTTTCGTTTGACATTGCATTTAACAGTAAGTTACATCTACTTCTAATTCGTTCACAATGATGGCGCAACGTTATGTAAATGAGGTGTTAGAACCAGTTTCCGTTCCACATGTCCAAGGCATCGATGAGGGTTTCTTCCAGCAGCAAGATAATGCGCGCCATCATATTGCAAGGGTGTCGATGAGGTTCCTACAGGAAGCTGAGGTCAAGGTGCTCCCCTGCCGGTGTTCCAGTTCCTGCTGGTGGTCGTATCGAAATTTCTGATTTTCTTTCTCATGAGGGGGTACCAAATCGGCTTGTCCTCCATCGCTATACTAGTGCGGTACTTTGTCAATGACCGAATGATCTTAACTTTTTCCCAAACAATTTTGTGTTGCCGAAATATATAGAACAAATCCCACAGGTCCCTCACTCCGATATTACTGGCATCCAGCTGTTCTGCTTGCCGCACCGGGGGGTTCCGTGAGCGGAGTGTATTTCGTCGTAGGCTTGGTATGCCTTCCTGTATGGGTAGGTCCAGGTTCTCTTGTAGCTTGTGGTATTCCCTAAGCAGGGCCTCGCTCCTACGAATTGCGGGTGGGTATATGTTACTCAACAAAGGAAGCCAGTAGGTGGGTGTCGGTCGGATTGCTCCAGTTACCAGGCGCATAGTGTGGTTCAGCTGGACGTCGACCAGATTGGTGTGGCAGCTGTTTAGCCACACCGGGGCACAATATTCGGCTGTAGAGAAGACCAGTGCAATGGCTGATGTGCGCAGTGTATCTGCTGAAGCTCCCCATGTCGTTCCACATAATTTTTGAACAATATTGTTACGCGTCTTTATCTTGGCAGCAGTATTTTCAAGGTGTTTTTTGTATGAAAGGGTGCGTCGAGGGTGACACCAAGGTACTTCGGATACTTGTTATGTCGAAGAGTGTTTCCATTAAGCTGCACTCTCAGCTCTGTACTGGCTTGTTTGTTGTTCAGGTGGAATGCGCATACTTCAGTTTTACTTGCACTGGGTTTAAGTCGCCACTTTCCAAAGTAAGAGCCTACAACGGCCAGATCCTCCGTGAGAATTGTCTCCGCTCGTCCGAGATCTTTGGTTCTACAGGCAAGAGCGATGTCGCCCGCGTAGCAGAATTTCTTAGACCTGGTGTTGGGGAGATCGGAGATGTACAGGTTAAAAATTAGGGGAGCTAGTACGGAACCCTGTGGTAGGCCATTACTTAATTTCCTCTCCCTGCTTACGTTCTGTCCCATGTAAACGCGGAAGTACCTATTGCTCATCATGGTGCTAAGGAGAGTTTTTCGACATCGGGTTGTTTTTAATAATTTATATATCATCCCCTCTCTCCAGACTGTGTCATATGCCGCGGTTAAATCTACGAATGCGATAGATGTCTTCTCGTTTTCCTGGAAACCAGCCTCTATGAAGGTTGTTAAGGCCAGTACCTGGTCGCAGCAGCTTCTCTGTGGTCTAAAACCTGCTTGCTCAACTGGGATATGTTCCATGACGAGGCCGCTAATTCTGTTATAGGATGAGCCTCTCCAGAAGTTTATAGGTACAGCTCAGCAGGGAGATAGGTCTGAAGCTTTGAGGCTGGTTTGCCTGGTTTCAAGATTGCCACTATTTTTGTTCTCTTTAGCTCTTTGGGCAGTAATCCGTTATCTAGGATGTTAGAGAAGAAACGGACCAGCCATTTTTTCCACCGTTGCCCATGTTTATTAGAAATTCTGGATGTATGTTATCCAGGCCAGGTGCCTTGCCATGTTTGGTGTGCTTCAGAGCAGCATCCAGTTCATCCAGCGTAAAAGGCGAAGAGAAATTGGATTCATCTGGGCACTGGCCTTTTAGAGAGGTGAGCTCTCGTTTTATTCTAGAAGTATGTTGTCTGTCGCGGGGGGCTCTGGAATTCTCTACTATATGATTGGCAATTAGGTTATCCGAGATATCAGGATTTTGGCGAGGTTTGTCGGCGGCTCCGCCAACTTTACGCAGGAGACTCCATGCCTTTCTGCTCGAGTGTTTGAAGTCAGCACTCTCCTCCGTCTCGCACCAGCGCACCTTTCTAGCAGCGTCAAGGCTCAAGAGGAGGTCGTCCGCAATGTCGCTGTCGCCAGATTTGCTATACTCTTCATAAAGTTGTTCGCAATGTTCATTGCATCCCGATATATATTCTCTTCTGTATCCACGGGGGATAAACTTCTTAGCAGCAGCTAGAACAGCCCCCACAAATCGAGAATAGTTCCCTATTTCTGGCCGAATAAAACAGATGTATTTATCTAGGTGGTCAGCAAAACTCCGCCAGTCAGCTTTGCGGAAGTTCCTTCTGGGTCGCGGGACAGATCTTGCTATTGGGACAGAGAGTCCCACATCAAGGATCACAGGCCTGTGCTGGCTGTGTGGGAAATTTGGTATGACTTCCCTGGATGCAGGCATTGGCTGACCCCTACTGTCTCTAGACACAAGGCAGAGGCCCGGGTTGTAGTCTCTCCGCCAAGCGGCCGATCTGAAGGTTCCCAGATACTTGGCATCGTGAACCAGGTACAGGTTTGTGTTTTCAGCCCAATCATTGAGCGCAATACCACATTCGTTGTCACGTGCATAGTTTCAGTGCCCATGATGACTATTGAAATCTCCAGCATATATCGATGGGTGGGCAGTAATCGGCAGGACATTCGGTGGCCATGGCACATTTGGTGGTTTGTAAATATTGTTTATAATGGTTTCCTCCAATTGTGTCGAGACATAATGGGTCTCATTTTCTGTATTGGCTGAAATAAGGCTGGCATGCTCGATATTACTCCTCACGTAGGTGGCAACACCGTACACACCGTGGCATGTGGCTCCCAGAAGATCGTAGCCATGGATTCTGCCTCTCCTGCGCAGGTCTTCCAGAGTCGGAGCGTGTGTTTCCTGGATTAGGACTACGTCAATGTCATAATCTAAAAGGAGCTTGGATAGATATTCACTTTTAGCTCGACTAATGCCTTCTATATTTAAATGGCATACTCGAACTGAAGTGCCAAGTTTTTTAGTTAGTTGGGCCTGAGAAGGTCCATTTTTTGAGGCTTCTTGATCTAGGTCTGTCTGCATGTTTGTAGCCAGGAAATCCAATAATTGGTCTGGCTGCCGAGTCGCTCTAGCTCATTTAGCATTACCCAGGGTGCACGTGTAGTATTCTACTACGGACGCGAGCTAGTTTTGCACCCCGACGTATTGAAAATTTTGAGGAGCGCGAGTGGTTCCGAGGGTATAACCATGACACTGCTGGCACTGAACTCGACAGAAAGATGTGGGTCAAATTGAACAGGTTCCGCACTGGACATGGCCGGTGCGCGGACACACTTCACAAGTGGGGTGCCACGGAGTCTCCGGCCTGTGACTGCGGGGCTCCGAACCAGACAATCAGGCACTTTAGGGACGAATGCCCCCTGCGTTCCTATCGGGGAAGTTGGAGCGACCTTATGAAAGCTGACGATGCAGCTCTTGACTGGATTAGGAACTTAGATATTGATATTTAGTTAGGTTCATGTGTAATTTTTTTTTCTGTGATTTGCTGCATGTAAGCCATACGAAAATAAATAAATAAATAGAACAAATTCATAATTTTGTAGCATGAACCATCACATAGATAAACGTGTATCCTCACTGATCCTTGTAAATGTATTGGGAAATAAATTGTATGCAGTTTGTAAGTAATTGCGGTCGAACAAGCTTCCATACTACTTTGCAAATACGAAGTTGTTTGCTCCGTTTGTTGCCTTCCTTACGCAAACATATAATCCTTAATTGGCTTAGGAACTTGGGTAAATTATGACGCCCTTCTAAACGCCAGGTCAACATAACGTCTGCGTTCTGTTTGATGTGGTGATTCACATTGCTTACTCAGACTTGATCCGCTGAACTAAAAAAGTAAAAATGAAATTAGTGTAGTCACATTAATTTTAAAAACAATTTATTTCTATCGTGTATTTAGTCAGGTAAGATCGTTTAGATAGTTTATTATGAAAACTTAGTTGCGCCCTGATCAAAACTCAAGTCAGCTATATATACCTACAACAATGCTACGTTTATACGTTGATTGTCTTGAAAGCTTTAAAGTTCTAGAAAGGGCGGTACCTTCAGCATCGTTTTCATATTGGTTACTTCGTCCGAGTCTAATAGCTGTACCAACGTCTTCAGATCTGGACCTTTTTTAATTACGCGACTAAGGTCGCGAAATTACCACGTGAGGGGCAACATGATAGATAGACAGATAGATAGATTTTATTCATCCTCAATGACCACAGAGTGATATAGGATATATCAATATTCTTATACTAAAATAAATGAAGGAGCAACCAACAGTTACATGTAACAGTGACCACAAACGCTTATAATTGAAGATATACAAATTCATGTTCTCAAGTACCTACCTGTAGTGTTAGAGTTCTATAAAAAAAATACACAAAGCCCAAAAGAAAAAAGTGAAAAGCAGGTACTTCGATAACATGATCAATATGAAAACATATAGGTACACAAAGCTATGTAGGTATGGAGATAAACATATAAATAACACAGCTAAAAACATTATTCGACCGTATCAGTTTGGACATCAGGAAGATATTTATCTAGAGAATAATAAACCTTCTGTCTTAATAGTAATTTTGACCTATTTTTAAAACGCTTCGATGAAAAAGCCTTGAACATGCCTGGTAATTTATTGAATAGTTTTATAGCCATCAATTTAGGGCTGTTTTCTGTTTCAGACAATCTGTGCTTAGGAATCTGGATAATGAGTGAATTTCTAGTTGCATATGTTTGGTGATCATTTAGTTTTCGGAATTCCTGCAGATTTTCCTTCACATAAACTAGTAAATCAAGTATATAAATACAAGGCAAGGTAATATACCCAATTCCCTAAACGAATCTCGGCAGCTGGTCCTTCTGCTAATGCCTGCTATCAAACGTACCACCCGTTATGCAGAATGAAAACCCTATGAACTTCTGTGGATCCATCCCAAGTGATGATTCCATTAATGACTGTATATACGCAAAGTAGTAGACAACAATAAATTCTATCAACCACAAACCGCAGTTGATTAATGCAGTGGATCTGTGAGGCAACCCTTTTGCAGATCTTGTCAGTCTGAAGGTGCCACCTAAGAGAGTTTTTCAAACCGATGCCTAGGAATTTCGCAACACTGCCTTGTTCAACTGAGCTGTCAAGTGATTTTACAAATAAACTATGGTCAAGATCGCGATTTGCATGACAGGAACTTATGCATTTGTTTTTGTTAGTATATAATTCAGCGGGAGCACATATTATCCTCAAACCATTGCTGCACTCTTCTTAGTTCCTGCGTAGCTTTCATTGTTAGTGGTGCAATATTACTAATCAACAGAGAAGTGTCATCTGCATACGTAACGTAATTTGCGCTCTTAATATCATTGACAAAAATAATATAGAACAATGGACTCAAGACAGAAACCCTGTGGTACTCCTGCCTCATTTTCTCGAACATCTGATTTGTGGTTGTTAATTCCAGCATAATGTTTTCAACCACTTAGGTAATTTCGAAACCAAGCCCTCTCACCCCATAGCGTCTGTCCAGGGGCGGGCGCTAGTCTGAGAAGGTAGCCGGTCTAGGGATGCGGACGCGAAGAAGGAAGCAAGGGGCGGATTGAGCTCTGGATCTGTAGTGGAATAAACCAGTCTACCTCACCTTGATTGTGTGTCAGATGCCCCCTATATCCTTCCCTCACCCTTTTTTTCAGATTTAGTAGCAACAATAATGATGAACCCTTCGAGTGCAAAGATTTTGTCCGAACGTAAAGCCCCTTCTCATAAAGAATATTCGGGAGGAGGGTGTCTTGGGAGAATATTTTCAATATCAAGCTACCTTTTACGAACATCGAGATCAACAGCAATATCAATGTTGTTCAAAAAAGGGATCCAAAACTGATCCGACCAACTACAAACCTATAGCTCTGCTTTCTGTAATCAGTAAAGTGATGGAGAGATGCGTCAACCAAGAGCTCATTAAATACCTAGAGCTCCATCACTTAATCAACGATAGACAATATGGATTCCGACACCAAAGATCAACTGGAGATCTCCTGGCTTACATCACACATGTGTGGAGCAAACTCGTCCAGTCATTTGGCGAAGCTCACGTCGTTGTTCTCGATATTTCAAAGGCATTCGATCAACTGTGGCATGCAGCTCTCCTAAACAAGCTCCCGTCTTATGGGCTCCCTGTTAAGCTCTGCGGTTGGCTCGCAGACTTCCTCTCAGGTCGGAAAATCCCTGTCGTGGTAGACGGCTTTTCCTCTTCTTTCCATAGCATCAATGCAGGGGTTCCGCAGGGATCGGTATTGGCTCCGACATTGTTTCTGTTTCGTATTAATGATCTACTCTCTAGCACTACAAACCCAATCCACAGTTTTGCGGATGACAGTACGCTGCATGCAGGCATCATGAGCAATAGACCGATCTCTGTGGTCGAACTGGAACGCAGAAGACTGGCAGCTTCACTTTCAAAGGATCTCGATACCATTACCGCTTGGGGGCTTAAGAATATGGTTACATTTAATGCCTCCAAGACCCAGTATTGTATGCTATCAAACAAGAAGTGCCCAAGCCAACCCCAGGTTCTAATGAACAACCAGGCTCTGCCAAGGAGTCACTCATTCAAGCTGTTAGGAGTCAACATTACAGAAAATCTGATCTGGCACGAACACGTCGCGTCAATTGCAACAGCTGCTGGTAAAAAGCTTGGGTACCTATTTAGAGCCAGAAAGTATTTCTCATCATGTAACCTCCTCACGCTATATAAAGCCCAGATAAGACCTTGCCTGGAGTATTGCTCTCATGTCTGGGGAGCTGCTGCCCCTACTATACCCTGTCTATACTAGATGCCGTCCAGAGAAGGGCAATTCGACTAATTGGCGATCCGGCCTTAACGCGCCTCCTTCAGTCACTTTCTCACCGGCGCGTTGTTGGTGACCTCTCACTCTTCTACCGATATTCCAACGGAATCTGCTCCTCTGAGCTATCCTCGATCGTTCCGCCGCTCACTGCTTCTATCAGATGTACCCGTGCGACCGCTGCATCTCATCCTAAGACGGTCGTTCTTCATAGATTAAGAATTGAGCGGTACAACCGCACATTTATTCCCAGGGTGTCCAAGGCTTGGAATGGAGAAGATGTATTTATTGGGCCTGCGGGTATTGGCCCATTCAAATCTCGCGTTAACAAACTTCCCCTAACATAACCCTTTCACAGCAGCCGCGGTACTCTGGTATTTAGGCTCTGCCTGCGCAGTCTGCTCAGTTATAAGAAAAAAATCATTATTTGCAGTCTAATAGACCGTTATGCTATTTCTAATGGATATAAACATATCGGAATCGACGTCAATAAATCATTTGCAATTTTCAAGCTACAAGCGCCACTCCAGCCTAAGAAAAAATGAAGTGGAACGGAATTTGTACGTAGCAACCTATCCTGCTCAAGAGTTCCCGCTCTTGAGGAATTTTATTTATGGCTTAAGCTGAACCATTTCCCATGTTCGTCCTCTGCCTCTACCGCTCACCTTCGAACAACAACTGGATTGATCTGCCAGATTACCTCTGTGACAATGACATCTTTCTATACATTAACTATCCGTCTTCGGAGGTAGTTTTGTTGGGTGACTGCAACGTTCACAACGAAGTTGGGTTGGGCTCCATTAAAACTGATGCAGTAAGTCGAACCGTCGAAACATTCGCCATAAGCCATGAACTGCACAGCAAGTGAGAGGCCTCACTTTTTTCCTCGTTTCCTCGGGTCTCATTACACTCCACTAGCCTGCTAGATCTTTTTCTGACCACACATCCTGTACCTTATAAAATCGACATACAGTCTCCTTTAGGCAACTCAGATCATGATGGCTCAGTCGAAGTTAAGCTCCCTTTCGTGATAGATGTGTCAGCGGAAGCTCACCCAAACCGCAATCTTTGGCTGATCCGACTTGTGTCTAGCCGGTGCAAAAAAACAGATCCAAAGCTGATACAACTGGTCACAGTCCTATAGCTCTACTGTCTGTGATTAGCAAAATGATGCAGAAATGCGTCAAATAAGAGCTCATGAAATACCTGGAGCTCAATCACTTAATCAACGACAGACAACATGGTTCCGGCATTAAGGGTCAACTGAAAACCTCCTGGCTTGCGTCACAAATGTATGGGGCAAACTCATCCTAGGCCTGGCTAGGCTCACGTCATTTAAAAGCTCAGCTTCGCGACAACTTTTCGTCTAATATCTGGGGGACCTTCCCCATCCCAGCCAAACTGTACAGAGTTTGTACATATGCGTTGCCCTCAATGATGCTGTTGTGTCGGCCAAATCAACATCCACATGCTTGGCATGAGAAGATCTCTACCAAACAGTTCTAAAGTACTACAACATACCAATTCGGGCGGTTACGTTTTGTTTTGTTATATGTCAGTGTTCCATCCAGTGTTACCCTCAAATATTTTGGATTGTGGCAATGTTCCAGCTCTATACCATCCTATACAATTTTACAACGCTATTAGTGTCCTTGTTACGTAGATGAAAAGCGCTTACTTGCGTATTGTATCATATCTTGATAACGTTCATGGAGGTGACTGCAACGACTCTATGTTCAAGTATATGTATGTTGTTTGCCAGAGTCGCAAGACAGAACCAATATTTTGATTTATAATTTATGCTTTTTGCTGACATAGTGAATATATTCTTGAAAAATACTTATATCGTACCAGCGAGGCGTGTTTCCCGCTGCATGCAAGATTAGCTGCGTACGAGTACAACCCATCCAAAAAACCGATCCCATCAACTATAGACTTGTGGCTCTTCTCAGCATCATGCCTAAGGTTATGTAGACTGCCATTAACACACAGCTCCTGAAATACCTGGCAACAATGACATTAAAGGGGTGATACACGTACGAGCAAGTACGAGTACTTATAGCTCGATGACCTTTTTCGCCTGTGTGTCACCGCAAGTACGCGTACTTTAAAACCGTCGCGCAAACCGCCGGCGATCTAATTGGTTTGAAATCTTGCTCGTAGCTTGCCTCGGCTCGTACTGAGAGCCGCGAGCCACCACTTGGTTTTGGCAGGCCATCGATGCGCAACGCTTGTTGTGTTTGGCGTTTGTTAAAAGCTTTGTTTATTTAGGAAAATTATCAAAATGAGTGATTTCAGCTTCACGTGTGTCACCGCCGTCGAGCCGAGTAAGTTCACGAACTTAAAAACGGCGTACGTGTGTCACCCACTTTATAAATAATCATCAGTATGGCTTCCGTAAGCATAGGTCAAAGGGTGACCTCTTGGCCTACGTCACGCACTTGTGGAACCTTCGATCATATATATATGATCGAAGTGTGGAACAGAGCATTTGAAAAACATGGTGAATCTCGTGTTGTTATACTTGATATATCGAAAATCTTCGACAGAGTGTGGGATAAAGGACTTATGGTCAAGCTTGCTGCTTATATGTAGACTACTACCTGGCCTGTGCCAGTGGCTGAATAGCTTTTTGAACGACCGAATTCTGTTTGTTGTAGTCGAAGGCTGTTCATCAGACGTATTTTCAATAAACGCCGGTGTACCTCAGGGATCAGAGTGTGGGATAAAGGACTTATGGTCAAGCTTGCTGCTTATATGTAGACTACTACCTGGCCTGTGCCAGTGGCTGAATAGCTTTTTGAACGACCGAATTCTGTTTGTTGTAGTCGAAGGCTGTTCATCAGACGTATTTTCAATAAACGCCGGTGTTCCTCAGGGATCAGAGTGTGGGATAAAGGACTTATGGTCAAGCTTGCTGCTTATATGTAGACTACTACCTGGCCTGTGCCAGTGGCTGAATAGCTTTTTGAACGACCGAATTCTGTTTGTTGTAGTCGAAGGCTGTTCATCAGACGTATTTTCAATAAACGCCGGTGTTCCTCAGGGATCAGAGTGTGGGATAAAGGACTTATGGTCAAGCTTGCTGCTTATATGTAGACTACTACCTGGCCTGTGCCAGTGGCTGAATAGCTTTTTGAACGACCGAATTCTGTTTGTTGTAGTCGAAGGCTGTTCATCAGACGTATTTTCAATAAACGCCGGTGTACCTCAGGGATCAGAGTGTGGGATAAAGGACTTATGGTCAAGCTTGCTGCTTATATGTAGACTACTACCTGGCCTGTGCCAGTGGCTGAATAGCTTTTTGAACGACCGAATTCTGTTTGTTGTAGTCGAAGGCTGTTCATCAGACGTATTTTCAATAAACGCCGGTGTACCTCAGGGATCTGTCCTATTTCCTACACTGTTTCTGCCGTACATCAACGAGCTGCTGGAAATAACATCCAATCCAATCTACAGCTTGGCAGGCGACAGTACATTAATATCGTGCATGCAACCAGGCAAGCCACTATCATACCAGGAGGCGGTACGTCGGCTAGAGCAACATGCCTCACAGATCAACGTTGATATCAAAACAATTATTATCGAGTGGGGACTAGTAAATAAAATACAGTTTAACGTACAACAACACTGACAAAGAAGTATCTCGTTGAGTTACCAACTGTGGAAATGGGGTGTCACATAAGTTACCTTGCGTCAAGCTTTTGGGGATCGACATTAACAATAACATGTCCTGGCACGACCATGTCGTCTGTATTGCTAAAACAGCATCCCAGAAGCTTTGAGTTTTGTTCCGCTGTAAGAAGCTGTATACACCAGAGCACCTACTGCTGCTTTACAAGGCACAGATCCGACCATCGTTGGAGTATTGCTTCCATGTGCCATGTGCGTGGATGCGCTCCGAAGCACTCTCTAAAGCTTTTGGACACTATCCAGATGAGAGCAATTAGACTAATCGATACGCTTAACCTCACACAGGACCTCTACGGCCTGGAACATCGAAGAAGGGTTGTTGGCCTGCCCTTTTTTACAAATTATATCACGGAAGATGTTCGAGTGAGCTCTCCCAGAAAATAACACCAAAGGCCGTCCGAATGAGGAAGACTAGAGAGACTCTACGAGCTCACACTTACCAGGTCTAGGTCCCTACTCCCCGAACTAGTCTCCTCCAGCATTCTTTCTTTTGGAGAACTTCGACGCTGTGGAATGAGCTGCCGGGAAATTTGTTTCCCGACGGCGCCGGCTACAACTAGCATCGTTTCAAATCTAACGTGCACCGACGCTTAATTTCTCACAACGCTTCTACAGTGCCATAGGTTTTCTTGCGGGAGGCTGACCATAAAAAACAGTTTATTTCAATTGGTGGAAAGCATCAAACGTTGGCAACCCTAATGGGTTAATGTCTCTTCTTAATTTTGTATATTGAAAAAATTTCCCCCGCCCTATTGTGTAGGGAACAATGAACTGAAAAATTTTACTTCATATTTTCAGGCAATATTGGATCAATGATATCCAACATGAACTTGGCCAGAGTGGACTTCCAGAACCGCATGGATGGCGTAAAACAATACATGGCCTTTCGGAAAGTAGGCAGGGAACTAGAAGGAAGAGTTATTCGGTGGTTTGCATACACTTGGGCTGAAAGTGGTGCTTTAGACGAAGAAAGGGTTAGTATATTATATACTTGTATGTTTATAGAGACATACGAGATAATGTTATTTTCTTTGAAATAAATAAATTAGGGAACAAATATTTATTATAGGCAATCCCACCAAACTTATAACTTATAGTTTGGTAGCCAGCGTAGTCTCCGACTTTGGGTAATCCCAGAGGAGGCAAACGGTGAATCAAACATACATAAGTCAGGGGCGTATTTATGGGGGTGGTAGAGGTGGTAGGTAGTAATTATCCCCTTCCCCCAGAAGGCGTAATCCCTCTTTCTTAATTTTCAGACAGCATATTTTGTTTCAAAAGGTCAAAAGGACGAGTTTTATATGCAAGAAGATGGATTACCCATGAGATCACCGCTATCTCCAATCGTGGCCAACCTTTACATGAAATGGTTCGAATCAACTGCCATTGAAACCTCTGATGTTAAACCTAAGTTATGCCTTCGCTATGTTGATGACACGTTCATAATCTGGAACCGTGGC
This sequence comes from Callosobruchus maculatus, assembly GCA_951848785.1. NCBI lineage: Eukaryota > Metazoa > Arthropoda > Insecta > Coleoptera > Chrysomelidae > Callosobruchus > Callosobruchus maculatus. Next base: position 4,503,067 of record CATOUR010000026.1, on the reverse strand, counting down.
GACGAACAACTGGAAACGGTCTTTGCACATCTGAACAAAATGAGACTATGGATAAAGTTCACGAAGAGAACAATAACAGCCTTCCTTTTCTGGATGTCTTGGTAATGAGAAGAAACACCGAAATAGAAACCAAAGTGTACAGAAAACCAACACACACAGGACAATACCTGCATTACACTTTAAACCATCCAACATCAACAAAGAAAGGAGTCATTCGAACCTTGGTCGATCGAGCCAAGAATATTTGTAACACACAACAAGGACTAGAAGAAGAGCTACGTCAAATTAAAGGAGATTTGTCAAAGAACGCATATCCCAAGAGGCTAGTGGAAGCAGCAATGCAAGAGAATCATACTAGCAGAAATAAAGGTCCTGAAGAACACAGGCATTTACTAAGTATACCATACGTGGAAGGACTATCAGATACAGTCAGAAGAATAGGACAACACTATAAAATTCAAACACGATTCTCAAGAAGCACCACTCTTCGAAGTCTACTAACGAAAACAAAACCCAGGAATGAACATCAAGAAACAAAAAACTGCATCTACGAAGTACCATGTGAATGTGGCAAAGTATACATTGGTAAAACGAAAAGACCCCTGGAAGCGAGAATTAAGGAGCACAGACTCAACACCCAGAGTGCAGAGACAGAAAAGTCCGGAATAGCAGATCACGCTTGGACCGAGCATCATAAAATTATTTGGGAAGATGCAAAGGTTATTGACAAAGAACCTCAATGGTATCGCCGGAAATTAAAGGAAGCAGCTTATATCGCCAGCAACAAAAACGTGTACAGCAAGCCTAGTGTGGAAATTAGACCAATATGGCAGCCCCCCATAAGAAATATAAAAAAGCTAAAATTGGGCAGAACAAACTTGGACACAAACGTGGGACTCAGTGACTATCAACGGCCACGTCCTCATCAGCAAGAAGCGACGTCACTGACGCACCCAACAGAACGCGCAGCAACCAATCAGGACAAGCCACGAAAAACGACACGTCAGCTAGACGAGAATAAATAGCAATGGAAGGAACTTGTTCGACGGTTTACCTGAAGACGATTGAAGATACCTCATCAATCGAAACGTTGTATTCCAAAATTATATAGACAATGGAAGTCCGAAGCAGACCTTTTGAAACATCTACCTTGTCTACAAATTTTAAACAACGGCATATTTTGTGCTCTATACCAACTTTGTGAGAAGAAATCATTTGTTCTCTTCAGAATCCGCGTTATGCCTTATTAAATTTTATTTCCGTCTCCGCGAGCAACTTTTTGGATGTGCCGCTCATATAAATGAAGCAGCTAGAAATAGGGCATTCTAACTCAAAACTTGAGATTAATGTCACCAAGTTACATTTAAAATGTGACAAAACAACACTCTTACTTAAACAGCAATGTTTAATGCTTCATTATTAAAAGCTGAAAAACATAGTTAAAAAATACAGTCTTCGCATTGTCTGAATAAAAAAAAAACAATCGTAAATTGACTAACACGGCATGGGGTAAGGGGAGCGGGAGGATCTCTCAGGTAGTGATCGTCATTACCATGGCGAGTCTAAAATGGGATAGAGAAAATAAATTATTAAATTAAATATTGTCTGTAGCGATTATCCAATCACTATGCTGCACCGTCTTTAAGGTGGAGGAGAAAATATGCTGTTGCCAGTTGTAAAGGGTGTTTTTTTAGAGGTTTGTTTTTCGACTTGGCAACACCACTTCCAGCGAAACTAATATGAGGCGACGACAAGTGATATGTGTTCGGTATCGTCTGCCATTTAATCATGAATAGGCTTACGCCGGAACAACGCTTACAAATTGTGCAAATTCAAGGGCGTACCCAGGTAGGGGCAGGGGGGGGCAGCTGCCCCCCCTAGAAGATTAAATAAATGTAATTTTTTTTGGCAAATAAAAATTAAAAACGTGTTACCTACTCTGCGCAAAATGAAGTGTTGGAAACAAAATATCTTTTCAGCCAGATTTGTTCTTTATTTTCTATAGTTAAATATTCTACAACATTCGATATAGAGTCTGTATAGTGAGTCGTGTCGGTCGTGTCACAACGTATTTATTAGAATATTTTATATGGCGACCTTCAGCCGCCGTCAAACGAAACGCAAAATGTTTTGATCAAGTTTTGATACACTTTATTTATTTCTTTATTTCGTTTTTATTATTTGTTAGTTATCACTAACAAATGAAAGTGTCAGTAATGATTTATAGTCGATAATTTAATTTCTAGAATCTGATTTTGATTACGAGACAGAATAAATAAAAATTAATTACGGTTTTGATGCAAGTTTGGTTTTATTATATAATTTTTGTTTTCAATGCTATGCTAAAATAAAATAATATTCAATATGTTGCATATTATTTTAAGTAGTATATATCTGTACAGATTTAGTTTAAGATTCTTAGTGTTCATAAAATAAAATAGTGAAAGTATCAAACTCAAATTTCATAGCATATTCTATTCAGTGCTTACAACTAAATTATTTTTAAATTTGCCGCGGTTATTTCTGTGCCGCGACTCACTAGACAGACTCTAGTATACTGTTAGCGATGCAATATAATTTAAATCTCCCACAAAACCGTGGTATCTCGTAGTTTCCGCTTCCGACGAGACAATCAGAGCCATATAGGATTAAAGCTGAATATAATTGGAAGAAAATAACATCTAACGCCATCTAGTTTCGGACGGCAGTACTTTTTCCAGTAAAAAGAAATAGGCTCAATGTATACTGTATACGGTCAATAGAGACATCTAGTATTGAATAGCAATACCACGAAGAATATTCTAGCATGGACTATTCCGGAAAGAAAAGACAGTGATAGCATGTATTATAAGACAAGGATGGAAATAGAGTCGAGCTCGAGTATTTTCTACATATTTCGGGAGCGAGAATATTTTCAATATATAAGCGGAACGTAAGGCAGAGCACGTGAATTTAGTTCGAATACAATTCAGTTCGGAGTGGAATACGAGCGAATATTTCATACGCCATAGATAGTGTCTTATAGTTTCGTTGCGGAGACACGAGATTTACGTTTACTGCGCAACAACTGGAAATATTACTCCGTCAAATGGATATCAGGAAATTCTTTGAAAGAGGTGAGTCAAAACAAAACACTTAAGTACATACTTAATATGATTATTTGATTTGTTTAAGGGGGGCTATGACTCTCTTGTAAGTGTATATCTTAGGCATTACTTACAATATTTAAATTTATTAATTACAACACGTGGTTTTGTTATAATAGCTAAAATAACATTTGTGAATATTTTGTGATAAAAAAGTTAAAAAAAAAACATAAAAGAAAGATCCTTGCAATATTTTGGATTTATTAATAAGATCATACCGACAACAAAATCCCTTTTCTCTAACGTCACAACAAGTGTATTATTTCAAATTACTTACCTAGTTTTGATTATTTGGCGTTCAAACCATATGCAAGAGAATGTGAAACTTGATCTTTGATTTTCGTCCTATGCAACCCGCCTAAACACTGTAAGGGTAATTCTGTGTATCCATTTTTTAGGGAGGCCACGCGAAAAAAGAAAAAAAGGTCGGGAAAGTAGCAGTGGAAGCGATGAAAATGACAACCATGATAAAACCACTCATGTAATGCCAATATCATTGCATGCTAACATTGGACAAGCGTCAAATTCTTCAGTAGAACCTCTTAATATATCTGTTGCCGACTATTCTTCTCCATCGACATCCCAACAAACTTATGACGTCAACGTCGATCCTGAAATTATAGTGGACGATGGCTGTCATGAAAATGATCTGGGTCGTTATGTTGGATTGGCTACCCAGCTATCGACGGAAAAGAAGAGGGAGTTGTTACAAAATCCTTGGATCCCGCCCAGAAATTACGATTTTGAAAGTGATGCAAGCCATTTAAAAAGAAAATTTAATCTTGCTTGGTTGGATCAATATTCACCATGGCTAGTATATTCCAAGCGACTAAAAGGTGCTCTGTGTAAGTATTGTGTTTTGTTTCCTCCGCCCATTAGCACTGTGAGAGGAATTTTGGGATCGTTTATGGTCAGGCCATATTTAAAGTTCAAAAATATGCATGAAGACTGCCGAAAGCATGCAACGACCAACCTTCACCAAACGGCGACAAATGCTGCAAAAAATTTTCTTGAAAATGTTCCTGTAGACATCCAACTGCAAAGTGGACACCAAAAAGCAATCGATGAAAACAGACAAATATTGTCATCAATTATTTCTTGTATAGTATTTTGCGGTACACATGATATGCCTCTTAGGGGCAAACAAGCAGATGAGGGTGTTTTATTAGATTTATTGAAGTTGAGAATCGATTCAGGGGACAACAAATTAAAGAGTCACTTTGAAAAGTGCCGTCGAAATGCAATTTATACTTCGCCAAGAATACAAAACGAACTAATAAATTTATGTGGCGAAGTTATTCAGGAGAATGTAATTAGTGAGGTTCGGAAGACCATGGCTTACTCAATCTTAGCTGATGAAACAGCAGACGTATCTGGGAAAGAACAGCTGTCAATAGGCGTGCGGTTCTACGACGAAAGCAAAAGTAAAATCAGAGAAGAATTTGTAGGGTTCGTTGAACTAAAAGCACAAAATGCTTCCGCAATCGCCGAAGCAATTGACAATTTCTTAATTAGTTCTAACCTCTCCAAAGAAGATTGCGTAGGGTTTGGATTCGATGGCTGTTCTACAATGGCAGGAAAAGAGGGTGGCGTACAAGCCATTTTGAGAAAAAAATATCCTCGTGCTTTATATTTTCATTGCTCAAGTCACAAACTCAACCTTGTTGTGAATGATGCGAACGCAGTGCCAGAAATTAGAAATACTGTCGCCACTGTAAAGGATGTTATAACGTTTTTCAGAGAATCGACTACACGTCGAAACTACGCTCCAAACCTATCACGATTATGTGAGACGAGATGGTCCGAAAAATATAAATCAATCAGAAAGTTTTCTCAACATTTTTCAGAGCTCGTGAAATCTCTAGAAACGTTATCTGTAGAGGGAAATTATGCCACCAGAAAATCTGCATATCAGTTGCATTCAGCCGTTACAAAACCAGTGTTTATTGTTTCTCTACAAACAATAGCCAAATATTCAGCAGTTATAGAACCAGTAGTTAACGCACTGCAAGCTAAATCGATCGACATGATCTCGGTAGGAAAACACATTAAAAATATCAAGGACATTCTCAGAAATGACCGCGAGTTTCCTGATAGAATAAGTAATGAAATACTTCAAAAAGCACGAGCTGTTGCAATGGATTTGAACATAGAAATTTCGGTTCCACGTCTTGCTCATAAGCAAACACATAGAAGTAATCCGCCATCAGACAATGATAACGAATATTGGCGGCGTTCCCTGATAATACCATACATTGATTCACTCATTTCATCATTGAATATTCGATTCTCCCAAGAAAATACTCCGGCGTTTGCTTTAAGCAGGCTACATCCCTTGTATATGACAAAAACCAGCATTGCAGACCTACACAAAAACGCAGAATCATTCCAAGAATTTTATAACCTGGATATCACCGGGGAACTGAACCTTTGGCATAATTTATGGGTGACGAAGGCTTTATCAGATGATCAATTAAAGGACATAGAAGTAGTTGATCTGTTCAAAGAAGCGAACATTTTTTACCCTGCTGTCAGAAAGGCATTAATTATTTTAAGCACTATCCCATGCACCACGGCGACCGTAGAACGGTCCTTCAGTACGCTGCGAAGAGTTAAAACGTGGCTAAGAAGCACCATGGGTGAAGAAAGGCTTACGGGTTTATGTCTGATGAGCGTACATCGCAATTATTTAAAAGACAACAGTGAGTTTATTGAAAAGATTGTCATAGACAAATTTTCGGCAAATCCGAGAAGATTACTGTTAAATTAAAATAAACATATATAATATTATATATTATACATAATGTATAGTATAATTATTATGTACTTATAATATTTGTTTTGTGTCATCATAAAAGTTAATGAATAAAAGTCAATTTTCGAAACAGGTATAAGCACTAAGCAGCCCCCTGCCCCCCCCTAACTGAAATCCTGGGTACGCCCTTGTGCAAATTTATTATGAAAATCGTGATTCAGTTCGTGAAACTTATCGTGCGCTACGACCGTTTTATGGTCGACATAATCGTCCATCTGAACAAGTCATCCGAATATCCATGAATCGTTTTCGCTCCACACATACTCTACTTGATAATGTGCATCCGCAGAGACGTCGTACAGTTCGCACCGAAGAAGTTGTCGCTGCTGTCGATCGTAGTGTTCAAGATGATCCGAGTGAGTCCATTCGCCATCGTGCGCAGCAACTGGAGCTGTTCCCATCCATCGTATGGAAGATTTTGAGGAAGGATCTTGGTTTACGAGCTTACAAGATCCAGCTCGTGCAAGAATTGTAGCCACGTGACCATCATGTTCGTCGTACGTTCGGTGAATGGGCCGAAAATCAGATAGCTCTTGAACCTGATTTCCATAAAAAAAAAATTGTTTAGCGATGAGGCACATTTTTGGCTAAACGGATATGTAAATGAGCAAAACTGCTGGATTTGGAATTCAGAAAACCCAGAAGTAATTATTGAGAATCCGTTACATTCTCAGAAGCTTACTGTTTGGTGTGCTTTATGGGCTGGTGGAATCATTGGCCCATACTTTTTCAAAGATGAGAACGGTCATAATGTTACTGTGAATGGAGAGCGCTATAAGAGCAATGATTGGTGACTTTTTTATTCCCCAGTTAAATGAGATTAATACTGAGACGTTTTGGTTCCAACAACATGGCGCAACCTGCCATACAGCGCGCGAGACTATATATTTATTGCGAGAAACGTCTGACTACCGCTTAATTTCACGTAACGGACCCGTCAATTGGCCACCACGGTTATGTGATCTTACCTCTATGGATTATTTTCTATGGGGATATGTCAAATCACAAGTCTATTCTGATAAGCCAGCTACGTTGGACCATCTTGAAGATAATATACGGCGAGTTATTGGAAATATAAGGTCTCTGCTGCTTGCAAAAGTGATCGATAACTGGACTTCCAGATTAAGTTTTGTAGAGCCAGCCGTGGCGGCCACATGCTTGAGGTCTTATTCAAACAGTAATGGCATACAATAAACTCTCCAATAAAATTAATGTTAAAAGTTTTATGAAATAGATAAATAGGATATTAGGTGATACAAATTATTTGCCGTTTGCTATATAAATAAAATAAAACAAGATATAAAAAAAAGGAAATATGATTAATTAGTAGTAAAATTGAGTAGGTACCTATATCATTGGAACATTTCAATTCGAGACAGCATATAATTAATAATTTAGATGATCCTGACCTGTTAGTGGAAGACGCCATATTAGTCTAGTTCTTTAAAATTTTATGAAAAATTGTGACGATTATTAGCTGCATTAAGAAGTCGTTTGCACTCAATGCAATTGCTGTTTTAAATTGGCAAACCTCAACGTTGTGAGTATATCTTTTTAAAAATTTATTATATATTTTGAAACTAAATTCTGCTTTTTCTTCTCTGTAGAAAGCCCTGAAGGGGCCCTGAAGGGGCAGGAAGATGGCAATAAGCGTTGCCGAAAGCTTGGCTGTTAGCACCAGAGTCTCCTCTATGATGTGACCCAGTCTCTTTTTTCAAAATTTTGGCCACAACCCCAAGATTTGCTCATCTAAATTAAGTTTTTTGGCCATAAGCTTCCTTCGTATTATAATTTTTAATGTATGATGTCTCAAATAAACTTAGAGTTATGGCAACCTCATTACTTCTTTCACCGAATTTTTTTCGCTGGTCAACACACTTAAAATCATCAACCTAAGGTTGTATATGTTTGGTGTCTCTATGTAAATATCTTACTTAATTTTAGGTACTCTCTGCGTTACCGGACAAGCTGAAGGCTGAAATAGCCATTCGAGTTCATTTAGACACACTGAAAAGGGTACGCATATTCCAAGATTGTGAGCCAGGACTTCTAGAAGCCTTAGTTTTAAAGTTACGTCTTCAGGTAAATTAACACATTAGATAATTAATTACATAATATAGGGTGATGTATGGAACATAGTATATATCTCAGTAATTAACGATTGTATAAAATAAAAAAGTAGGAAAGAATTTACTTGAGTAAATTGGAACGGGACTATCACTATGAACCGGAAGCGACATTGACAAAACCGGATTTTTCCCGGAGTAGTTTTTTCATCCTGATTCCAAATCTGTTTTTAGTTTTTCTCTAGCACCTGTAGTTTTGGTTATCTTTTGTATACGGACGGACGGACAGACAGAGGCTCTGCATAAGCTCTTTTACAGTGAGAGCTAAAATCTTTCTTTATAAAAGTTGTTTACTATTGAGTTTTCTCAAATACGGCAGTATTCGGTTCTTTATATTTTCGAAAACAAATGGGTAACGAAAAACATTTTTTTAATAGCAATATACCCTTCCATTTCCTTCATTAAGGTTTTCTGCCGATCCGATCAATAAAAGTTTTATTATTTTTCAAAAAGCTCATTTGTTGTATTATATGCTAGTTTCATATTGCAGGTGTTTTCACCAGGAGACTACATTTGCAGAAAAGGAGATGTTGGAAAGGAAATGTACATAGTCAAGCGAGGGAAATTGCAAGTAAGTTTATCGTCAATTCGACAAGCATCTGTTTTTTTGTAACTAAGCGGACCCCAGGTACGTATTTAGTTTGGGAGGGGGGGCTCTAAATTAGGGTCACCATCTTGTAATTTTGCTTGACCGGGACAAAATATTCGTTACGGGGGGGGGGTATTTTTTGGGTTAGATTTTTTGCGGTATAACATTATACAGGGTGGTCCAATAAGCCGCGGTGCTGTCTAGCGGTCTTACCGTTTACATTAGAAGAAAACGGCTTGGATAAAAAACGTTTCTTTTCAAATGGTCTACTTGTAGAAAATAATTTCAAAGAGGCCGGACATCCGGATATACCGGAAGTAGGTCTCAACTTCCTTATTTTAAATGATACATCGTGTATATTATTACGCTTTTCAATTCAGCATCGATTTTTAGGTCCAATTTGTTAACCATAGTTTATATCTACGAAGTCTATTTTCGACATTAATCAGCAATCTTTAGAAAATTTGACCTTTGTAGTACTTTACAAAAAATGACAATATCTCGGAAATTAAGCATGACAGAAAGATGCGGTTTTCGGTTTTAAAACGAGCAAGAAACATACTTGTGTTTTGGTAAGATCACTATTTCAAAAGCACATTTAATACTAGACTAGCCTTTTTCAAACTTGAGGGGTCAAGTGGTAGAACAGAAGTGCATCACCTATGGTGTACGGCTGAACTTCGCCCATTCGTCATCTACATTTCTTTTTGTTTAAATTTACTGCTATTGTATGTAATTGATATGGATGACGAATAAAGACGTTTATTATTATTATTATTATTAAAAGTTTGAAACGTTAAAAACTTTTTTTTCAATTGGGATGGTATGATAAGTTTCACATCAGTTCTATCTTTAATGGTTTTTAAGATATTTACGATTTTGTAATTATTCCGTAAAGGCGCATAGGAACTGGAAAAATCGTAGGTGTAGGTGGCGTGGCTCGCAGACGAAACAATTGGCAGAGGGAGGGACGGCCTCCTGGATCCTCCTAATTACGCGCCTGGAGGACCGCGTAAGCAGAGCCTAAATACCAGAGTACCGCGGTTGCTGTGAAAAGGTTACCTTAGGGGAAGTTAGCACGGTACTTGAGCAGACCAACACCTACAGACTCAATAAATACATTTATTGGCAGTCCATTCTAAGTCCTTGGACACCCTGTGAGTAAATGTGTGGTCGTACCCGCTCGGTTCTTGATGTATGAAGAACGACCAGAGGACCAAACTCGGTTTGAATATCGGTAGAAGAGTGAGAGGTCACCAACCACACTTCGGTGAGAAAGCGACTGTAGGTGGCCCGTTAAGGCCTGCTCACAAATTAGTCGAATTGCCTTTCTCTGGACGGCATCAAGTACAGACAGGTTGTACGGGCAGCAGCTCCCCAGATATGAGAGAAATGCTCTAGGCCAGGCCTTATCTGAACTTTATATAGCGTGAGGTGGTTAGAGGTGAAAAGTACTTCCTTGCTCTGAATAGGTACTCAAGCTTTTTCCCAAGCAGCTGATGCATTTGACGCAACATGTTTGTACCAGATTAGATTTTCTGTAATGTTGACTCCTAAGAGTTTGAATGGCTTTTGCTGAATGCTCGCCAGGTAAAATAAAAGCATATTATTATTATGAATGGCTCCTTGGTAGAGCCGATTGTTTATATTAGAACCATGTGCTGGCTTGGCCACATCTTAGCAGCCGCTGCCAGCCAGATGGACCATAGAGATCGGTCTAGTGCTCATGATGCCTCCATGCAGAGTACTATTATCCGCAAAACTGTAGATCGGGTTTGTAGTGCTAGAGACTAGATCATTGATGTGAAGCAGAAATAATGTCGGAGCCAATACCGATCCCTGCGGAACCCCACCGTTGATGTTACGGAAGAAAGAGGAGAAGCCGTCTACCACAGCAGAGATTTTTCGACCAGAGGATAAGTCAGCGAGCCAACCGCAAAGCTTAATAGGGAGGACGTGGGACGGAAGCTCGTTTAGGAGAGCTGCATGCCACAGTTGATCGCAAGCCTTTGTAATATCGACGGACAAGGCGTGAGCTTCGCCAAACAGATGGATGAGTTTGCTCCACACATAACCCATGTGTGACGTAAGCAGGATGTCGAATGAAGAGGTTATCTTTGAAACAAATATTCATTTTGAGGGGCTAGAAAAATCTTTCTATTCAGATGGAAAAAAATAGATCGAACAGGTTGCAATAAATATTCCGAGCGCCCGAGCGATAATGTACAAAAATAAAATGTACTGTCGAAAAAAATGTTTTTTGAAGTTACGGACTTCATAAAGACACCCTCATATTCACGCTAAGATTTAATGTAGGTGTCGTAATGTTTTCAGGTAGTTTCAGATGACGGCTACACAATTCTAGCAACGCTAGGTGCGGGGTCTGTGTTTGGAGAAGTGAGTGTCCTAGACATAGCAGGTAACCGTACAGGAAATAGAAGAACAGCAAATGTCAGATCCCTTGGATATTCGGATCTCTTCTGTTTGGCAAAGGATGACCTCTTGATCGCTTTAGCAGACTATCCGGAGGTAAGCCTAGAGTACTGAAAAATCGTTATATTACTAACACAGCACAGATATAACCAGCAGAGCAACTAGTCAAATTTATCCAATAAAACTTTCAGCTGTACCTCTGCTTACTCTGTGACGTCCTAACATTTGGGGGGGGGGGTCAGGCAGGGGTATTAATAACATCAAAAGCGTAGTGAGGGGATTCGGAGGGTAAGAACCCCCCTGATATTTTTTTGACACTTATTTAAATAAGTGCACAGCATAGCAAACAATCAGCACAATATCTCAGGTTGGCGGCAATTACACGCGCATCCCCCCTTTTGGATGATTATTTGTAGGGATGCTAACGATACTTCGATACTTGAAATGTATCGATACTTCTGCACTAATATCGAGTATTTTTATCTTAGATACTTTTTGAGCGATTCCAAGCTGGTATCGCTACTTTTGTAGCGGTATCGGCATCGAAAATAATTACAAACCAAACGTGCCTTCACTGGCGTGTACAGCTCTATACTTGGCTAAAAAATATCGACTTGGTGCCGGTATCGATATTTTTATTTTCGCATCTCTACCCAGACTTCACATACGTAAAAATAACCCCAAGGTCAAACTCTGTGGGAACCATTTTTATATAGGAAATCCTCAGAGATATTCTGCTGGTTGTTTACTATGCTGTGATAAGCGTTTAAGAAGTTAATGTCAGTAATGTTTGATATTGACAGGGACCCCAAAGGAGACGTTGTTTTATTTTTATTTGGAAGACCTTTCTTTATTTGTTCTTCGAATCCATCGACAGTTCAGTCCAAAGGTTGCACGGTACAAAAAAGTTTATTATGGAAAAACAGTATTTTTTACATTAGCAGACATTTTTGAGGTTCTTTGCAAAACCGTTCCATTAGTTCACTTATCACAGCCAATAAGAACAACAGGAGCAAGTCTCGTGTCGCTCACAGGAGGTTATTCTGACCGTTACATGTTTTATCCTTTTGTTGAGAATACCAAGGCTGTGAATTTACTGTTTTTCAGTTATGATTGATTTATGATGTTTTGGTAAATTATTTATCAATTTGAGAACCATGGGCGACCAAAATACTGTTCTATCACAAGGTAATACTTTAGAGGTCATGAATAGTCGGGCAAAAATTTCTGATCAAGTCCCAAGCATTAATCCTTCTGGGACGATTTACAGAAACTACAACATTTCCATCTCTTCCAACTTCACTATTCTCCCGAATCCCAATTTGACATGAAAAACAATAAAAAGAGTCAAGAACATCTAAGGTACCTATTTTGTCAAATACTTTTTACTTGGTCCCAGAGCTGGCGCTTAGACGTCTGTAAAAATTTGTCTTCCAGGATGTGGTTTGTTTGGATGCTTTACTCGGTAATGTCTACAGACAGGTTTATAGGGAGGCTTGAAATTTCAACAGTGCTGGCCCACTATATTTTTCAAAATTTACTTAAATAAAATCAGTCACATATTGCCGTGCACAATTATAATACCTACACGTAACAGAACTAATTTAGTTTATTTATATTGTCGTCTAAGAAAATTCTTATATTCGAAGTCTAAGGTGTCAGGATGGGCAATCCACTTTTTTAATACTCTACTAAACAACATTAGGAACTTGCCCTACAACCAAGACTTTGACTAAAAATTTTTTTGTACTTACAGAGTTGTTATCTTTTAAATTTTAATGTATATTTTTAGTGTCTTCTAATTACTTATTTTAAACGTTGTTTGAATTCACTGCTATTCTGTTTGACAAACACTGTACTATTAAACTAGGTTCATTTGTAACTATTTTATTTATTGTGTTTAAAATATATCTTTTATCAACGTTCTAACGTGTGTAAAATGGATATAATGTATGAATTAATTGGATTGCATTATTTGGAATCTACATAAAATATAATACTGACATATTTTCTAAAGCAGCATTGCTACTTTTATGCCAATCTTTTTAGGCAAGAGCAACATTAATAGAGCGAGGTTGCCAACTTCTCCGCAAAGATGGCCTTTTAGATGAAGAGCAATTTCAGAAAGCTCGCGAGTCTCAGGATTCAATGTTTGACAGCTTGCAGAGGTTGGAAGACTCAGTGGAAGCTCTTCAAACCAGACTAGCCAGATTGGTGGCAGAATTCGCTGCAAGTCACGCCAAGCTGAAGCAACGACTGACTAGAATGGAGATCAGGTTAGTCGAATAACTGTATCTTCACCATCATAGTCACAATGTACAGTCCCCCAGTACAGTCTGGCTTTCGTTCAGGGTTTAGTACAACTACTGCGTTAGCACACGTTACTGATGGTATTTTTAAAGCATGTGAGAGAAAACTCGGCACTTGCCTTGTATTATTAGATTTCAGCAAAGCGTTTGATACTGTTTGTCACTCTCTACTGCTTAAAAAGTTAACATTTTTTTTGGTTAAGTGATTCGTCAGTAACTTTTTTTAAGAATTACCTGCCCAACAGATATCAAAGAACTGTTGTAGGTAATGATATTTCAAATCAAAGAGCAGTGTCAAGGCAGTGTATTAGGCCCGCTTCTTTTTTCAATTTACACAGCAGATATTGGCCACCAACTCGAGTTCTGTACGATGCACCAGTATGCTGATGATACTCAAATTTATTATTCGTTTAACAAGGATGATGTACTCATTGCCTCCATGAGAATTAATTCTGACTTAAAGTATATCACTAAATTTGCAAAATCTCATAACTTGGCCATAAACGAGTCTAAAACCGAGTTAGTTATATTTGGCACTGCTTTAAATCCTGATTCCTTCAAAATTGTCTTAAACAATTATATGCTTAGTTCATCAGAAACTGTTAAGAATTTAGGTCTCCATATGGATAATGAACTCAAGTATACTTCCCATGTGAATAGATTATTACAAAAAAGCTATTTAATATTAAGAACTTTGTACAGGCATAAAAATGCATTTATCACAAAACTTAGATTACATCTTTGTGACTCTCTTATTTTGTCAACAGTATCTTATATGGATATAGTTTACTGGCCCGCTCTCACGCAAAAAGACAAATGCAGTCTACAAAAGCTTCAAAATTCATGTATCAAATTCTCTTATTACGATTTAAGAAAGTATGATCACTTTAGCGAATTTTTTAAACAATCTAACTGGCTAAGTCTTGACGAGCGCTTCAAACTACATTTGCTTACTTTAGTGTATAAAGTAAATAAAAATAGAATACCTAGGTACCTCTATTTTAAAATAATCAAAGGTTCTGATACTCATAGTCTCAACACTAGGTACCGTGAGTTTTATACGGTTCCCTCGCACTCTTCAGCTCTATTTAAGAAATCGTTCACCTATAACTCTGCCTTGTTATATAATGAATTGCCTCCACATATAAAGTGTTCAGAGTCTATTTCTGCATTCCGACAAAAGGTCAAAACCCATATCGTGTCTCTAAGCAGCTCTTAGTCGTACATATGTAATTTTTATTACTACTATTATTTTTTTCTATTGTTAACACACTATTTACAATCTCGGTTCTTTTTCCTCTCTCCGTTTCGCTGTTGGGGGTTGCATGGAAGAGCAACATAGTTGAATGCCGCCTCTGTAATATTTTACTATGTATTGTAACATTCATAAAAATAAAGACACATTATTATTATTATTATTAATGTCTTAACAGACATGTTGTGAACTCGTAAAATGCATTAAGTCGGAGCTAGAGTATTGCCGACACGAGTATTATCAATAGTTTTGAGAACTGCAGCTCGCCATCGTTCGCGATTTACTGTCAGTTCAGTGACGCTCTTAATACTCATATCCAGCGTATCGTCGTATCCACACAGCTTCTGTGTATATGTCCGAAGAATGTAAGCATTCTCGTCGACACAATGGAGGATAGTCTCTTTGGATTACCGAGCTCATCCAGTATGGAAACGTTAGTTCGATGGGTGGTATAAGGAACTCTCAGCATTCTCCTCCACGTCCACATTTCAAAAGGATCTATGCGAGCTCGATGTGCCTTTTCACCAGTCCAAGTTTCCGAGGCATACAAAAATATGGAGAACACAAGAGACTGAACCAGCGACATTTTGGTAGCTTTAGTGATGTTATGGTCACGCCATATTTTAGTAAGGCCACATGTGCCTGTTGAATCCGCCGTCGAATCTCCGTTTCACAGCTACCCGAATTGTCGATTAAAGAACACGGTACCTCGTCTCATTCGGGATCCAACAAGAAACTATAACGAAATCTGGAAAAACCTACGTCCCACTTTTTGGTTTGGAAAACGTGGTTTCTATTTTTCCGTGAAACATATCCAACCATACTGAGTCACAGTCAATTGATGAATTATAAATGCAGTCACAGCCAACTGATTATAAATAAGTGCAATCATGAGTCTAGATTTTCTTTTTTTACAGCCTGTCCTGTTACCCAAACATGTTCGCTTATGGCTGATTTCGATGTTTCTATTTTTGGTTATACAACTTTTATGTTAGGTATTTTATTTACACATAGGTAGTAATTCATTACCCATACTATAGTGTAACTTAATTACAATTATTACTTTTCAAACCGCTGTACCTAAAAACAAAGCCGTCCCTCCCTGTTGGAAGATACACCACGGTATTTCAAGCAAAAATATACACACGATTTTAGCTTGTGCCTCTCGTGTTGACAGAATTCAGGGGAGTAGGGAGTGGATTACTATCTGTTCTGATAGCCAGGCAGGATTAAAAGCATTGAGTGCTTGTATGTCTACATCAAGGGTCGTTCTGAAATGTGCAGATGACATTTTCGCAAAGCATGAAGTGTCACCCATGCCGAGACATGCTGGAGTTTGCGGTAATGAAACGGCAGACGCGCTCGCAAGGCGAGTTTCGAGGAATATTTTCCTAGGTGCTGAGCCGACTGGGAAGCTGGCAGCAGGTACCGTTGGTACCATCTTGCAAAGTCAACATCTTATGAGATAGAGAGGGATCTATGAACATCTCCGTCAAGCTTGAGAACTTATTTCAGGAACACTAGCCAGGGTGGGCTGTTTTGCCCCTCACTGGACAAAAGCCAGCTAAGGTTCACCTTCACACGTCACTTGTATGTGGCAGGAGGAAGAATCCTCGGCACACATTTTATTTCGCTGTTCGTTCTTTGATCGACAATTCGGGTGGCTGTGAAATTGAGATTCGACGGCGCATTCAAAAGGCATGTGTGGCCATGACAAACCGTACTAAAATATGGCGTGACCATAACGTATCACTAAAGCTACCAAAATGTCGCTGGTTCAGTCTCTTGTGTTCTCCATATTTTTGTATCCCTCGGAAACTGGGACGGTTGAAAAGGCAGATCGAGCTCGCATAGATGCCTTTGAAATGTGGACGTGGAGGAGACTTCTGAGAGTTCCTTATACCGCACATCGAACTAACGTTTCCATACTGGATGGGCTCGGTAATACAAAGAGATTATCCTCCATTGTGTCGACGAGAATGCTTACATTCTTCGGACATATACACAGAAGCGATAATATGGAGAAACTTGTAGTTCAGGGTCATGCCCCAAGTAGGCGGAGCCGTGGCCGTTCCCCTACACGCTGGGTGGATATGACGAATCAGTTGCTGGATATGAGTATCAAGAGCGCCACTGAACTGATAGTAAATCGCGAACGACGGCGAGCTACAGTTCTCAAAACTATTGATAAAATTCGTAATACTCTAGCTCCGACTTAATGCATTTCACGAGTTCACAACATGTCTGTTAAGACATTGTGACTATGATGATGTAACAAAAGCAGATTATACTGGATTCAATGATCCTTGAACCGGAAGATATAAGAGGGCAAGGACTCATGACCATCCTCAACTTTACGATGAGGGCTGGATTTGGGAACTACAGTAAAGAGTTGTGCAGAAGGGCCCGTTTATTGTAGGCCTATGCACTTGTGGTTCTTGTCTCCAGAAAGCCTCTCTCCTTTCATTCAGTCATTGTATTGGTAATCAATTAGGCTTACAACTAAGTTATATTTATTGCTAAAATATATATTTTCTACAGAGAAAAGGAAACCAAGTCCAACGACCAAAAAAGCTCGCCACTGAGAAGACCAAGGTCTCTGGAATCTAGAATAAAGGCAGTCAACGATGAAACTAGACATAAGACTATGTAAATGGCGCATTAGAATCTTTGAGTGTTATACATGACATTGATTTTATACTTACCTGTTACATTTATTTATTATGTTATGATGATAATGTGTGTTTACATAAAATAATGCACAATAAATGATACTTTTGTATAATCATTCATTATTTTACTTACTACTTTATTTGAGTTCAGATGTAAAAAAGATGAAAGGATATATTTTGGGATGAGAATCAGAACAAATTTCTGCTGTAAACTGGTATTTTTATAGGAGTTTGTTCTTCGATTTCGTAGCATCATTTACTTGTGATTAGTGAGACTCTGTTTTTCAGTCACTCAAGTGGAACTTCTTTCTAAGTTAGCAAGCAAACACGAACAATTTTTGTGTTTATTTAATCTCATTTTTTTTATCATACTTGACTGCCGAGGAATAATCTCATTCGATGTAAATGAGTGCAATAATGCAATAATAAAATGATCATTCTCTATAATCAACTAGAACCCTAAGGGCCAGTCTCACCGGTCCCTGATAAGTGTCAGATAGCCTATCTGCCCCCCACCCGAAAGTTACTAAATACCTGAGTGATTTTTATATTTCTAAACTGTTGAAACTTCAACGTTACAATTACTAGGCTACAAGCCTAGAAGAAACCATGTCAATAAAGTTTGGAGAGGTCGGTCAATTATTGGGTAAAATATTCAAGGGATCGAGACAAATTTAAATAAAAGTTTTAGGGATTCTAGGTATCTACCATCTAAGTTCTAAGTGTTGCTCATAAGATAGTTGCAAAACAAACAATATTAACAATTATTTCTAATAGTACTCTACTAACTAGTGATACATCGTTGAAAAGCTAGATACCAATTTGCAGTTTATGCCAAATTTCCTTGTTTTGATGAATTTAAGGAAAGTCTGAAACAGTTGAATTTATGTGCACATACGAGTATTATATTGCATACAGTTTTTGTTCAGAATTCAGAGAACAAATCATTTTTATGTTTCACTGTTATACCCAAGTAGGGTATAATGAATATTTTTTGAGTTTAGTTCCTTGATAATATAAAATATAGGCGTCATTATATTAATATTGTTTGGTTATTCTATAATTATATTTGATATAGTTTAGTTTTTGATATGAAAGAATGGATAATAGCCAGCAAAAAAATATATCGAGCTCAAGCCCCCTCAATCTGGGGGGTATGTAGATGTGGAATATTTCGAACACTCAACAGTCTCCCCTAGGTGGGGCTGTCACCTGTTCGGTTCTTTCATAGTGAGTAGGAGCAACAAAACCTTTGTTTGCTCTAATGGTGACGCTTCTTTACTGCTCCAGAATGCCTGAGAAACAGAACTCTAACCCCCTTTTTGCTCTCCAAGAACGGTGATACCCATCAAAGTCTTACTCATGATACCCAAGACATCCTTCAGTAGGACGTTGTTGGTGATATCTGACTGCTCCTGCCGAACATACTGTAAGAATGTATAGAGCACACACTTTTCAGCATGAATTTTATTCAGCTAGAAAGAAACTATCAATCACTTACCTAATCATATCACAGTTGCTTTTTTAAAAAATCACAAACAATTAGTACTTATTTCTAACATTAGACAGCCACAATTGAGGCAATAATTTCCATGATCTGTGCTTTAGACTAGGATGAAAAATATCGTAATTAACTTTTTGCAGCCTGTCCAAATATATTCTCACAGGTATTGCTGGTAACAAGATCTTCCTTGCCTCCTTAGGAACACTTTCAATAAGACTTCGAGCTTTCTCTAGATGTTGATGTGACGTACTTGCAACTTCAAACACTGTTTCTCTAAGTGACTCACTACTTTTGGCTCGTAATAAGTCTTCTTGGCTGACTTTGTTCTTTACAAGGATTTCTAAAGGTATTGGAATAAAATTCAGTCTTCCTGCATGTGCTGCACTCCTAAAAGTATTTTTCCATTAGATTCATGTCATGTAACAAGTAGAATGTGTTATACTATTATTACCAAACAAATTACATATGGGACTAGAATGAAAGTGTTGCTGTGACCATAGTTATGAGCCAGTAGATTTATAGTGTACCATACTCAATCTCATTACAGTTATGGTATGATACTGATCACATACTGATTGACAGCAAAATACCTTTATCCCTTCAAATTTTTTGATAAATTGTTAGTATTTATTGATTCTTGAAAAACAACCTATCACAGTTTAGCTCGAGGGCCCCAGAATGTCATTCTAGCTCTGTTTTAGCAAGTTGTATTGTCACTTCTTATTTATTGTTGGTATGAGTGCATTATTAAAGGATATAATATTGTTGTAGAATAACCTTTATAGTGAATAAAAAAATATATTTTTTACCTTATTTGTTGCGCTATGCCTTGTGCCTTTCCCAAATGAGAGGCAGCATGATCTGCATTAACATTCTTTATACTTGATCCCTCCAAAATCAGATAATATATACTGGAAACAGTACCTTCAGCATACTTCTCTAACTCTTCCAAATTATTAAATGTATTCCTTTTAAAGTATTCATGCCTTGATGTTATAAGTTTGCGAAAATACCTCTTGGATAATTTATGTGTAGAGTTGGCCTATAAAATAAAACAACAATTTTTTTGTAACAGTGATATTAGCGAGGAAAAAAACTATTAGGTAGTTTTCCTACAGAGCCCCATATTTTTGATACATTTATTGAACTAATTGCTGGCCAATATTCAAGAGATAGAATCTCAGATATTGTTTTATTGTCAGCTTTAAAACCGTGTTAATAATATTTTGGTACAACATATTTGTGTAAAACGCAAGCCATTATAGTTTTTTATGACAATATGAATAATTACCTTGAATATTTCTATAGCTACAGGATGTTTAGGGACAATTTTTGCATTGTTATCTAGACATTTTTCTATTGCTTCTTCCCAAAACTTTAATCTCATCAGTGCAATACTTTCTTGAGATACCTGTTCTGCAATCCGTGCAATTTCAACATTGAAACTGCGAACTGCAAAACCACAAGCTCTACAGCTATTTGGTAGTAATATTGTGCAAGCAAAGTTCTCATAATCATGTTGTCTGGAAACGAATTAATGAAAATTACTTTATAATCAGTATTTCTAGTCAAGAGTCAAAAGCTCACCTAACAGATTCCATACAGTATTCTGCTGTCGACTGGCTTTTATTTCTAACAAACTTTCTCACAACTGGTCTATACGTTTGATTATACAAGGTCCTTAGAAACATCATGATACTTTTCACTACGATATAAGAAAATTAAATCACAAAATAGGTACGGTTATATTAAATTCAAACGATTTGTTTTTATTTATCTGTCATTTCAACTAACCTAAAAAACTCTGGGCCCGCAAGATTGTCAATAATGTCACTTGTCAGACACAGAAAGGAAGGAGCAAATTAATATACATCTAGTCATGGCCGACTCTACACTAGGCCAGAGCCTTAGATGTGGCAACGTGGCTTAGCTGTCAAATAGCGGGCCTATAGTTTCAGAATAATTATTACATTTTATATGTATTAGAGTTCATCTCGGTTAATAAATTAAGAAAAATACTTTTTAGAACTACTACTAATAATACCGCTTACATCTGATGTCTGGTTCATCGTAGTCAGACACTACAAAATAAAAATAAACTCAACCTGTTTCCTGCTGCCACTTCCACTTCCACTTAAATGAACACTCAATTTAATCTGTAAATTGTCACTTGAGCTAGAAAAATTCACTATTAGGTCAATGTGAAGCCATTCTTGCTGGTCTTGATTCCCTTTCACTATCAAATCTTTTCGTAGGTATGCCCAGATGCATGCCCAGATGAGTTCTGTTAACTGTATTTTTCTGTGATATTTGGAAGGTCCAGAAAACATTGTAGGTACCACATTGTGCTCTAAAATAGGTCTTATCCTTTGAAATGTTTGTAAAGTATTGTCTTTATTCTTATGAATATAACCAGCCCATACGAGGAATACCGTTCACCCACTTCTGTTTATGTCCTTTAGTGGAAGCACAAATTGCTAGTGCAACCTGGTACTACACACTTTGCAGGCATGTTTTATCTTTATAGTTTCGTTTATGCAGGTAAATAATTAGAAACAGATTAAAAATCACCTTGCAATGTTCTTTTTACTCTGGAATAAGGTTATGTTGGGCCATGGTTTGATATGTCATCTATTGGGCTGCAACCCGGTACTACACACTTTGCAGGCTACTTTTTATCTTTATAGTTTCGTTTGTGCAGGTAAATAATTAGAAACACATTAACAATCTCCTTCCAATCTTATTTTTTGCTCTGGAAGATTACACTAATGACTTAACAACAAACAAAAGCTCGGCCCGATCTCCAGTGTTGCCGTATTTCAATGCTCCGGCCTAGTGAGTAAAGTCGGCCATGATCTAGTTGGAAGCATATTCGAAGGTACCACAAAATTCGAGACTGGCACTGCTGAATAGCAGTTGGCGAACACACATCCTCATACATGGCCGACTCTACTCACTAGGCCGTAGCATTGAAATATGGCAACACTGAATCGGGGGCCGAGCTTTTATTTGTTGTTAAGTCATTAGTGTAATCTTCCAGAGCAAAAAAGGAGATTGGAAGATGATTTTTAATGTGTTTCTAATTATTTACCTGCACAAACGAAACTATAAAGATAAAAAGATGCCTGCAAAGTGTGTAGTACCAGGTTGCACTAGCA
This sequence comes from Callosobruchus maculatus, assembly GCA_951848785.1. NCBI lineage: Eukaryota > Metazoa > Arthropoda > Insecta > Coleoptera > Chrysomelidae > Callosobruchus > Callosobruchus maculatus. The sequence goes on along the minus strand of CATOUR010000026.1, from coordinate 4,481,060 downwards.
ATTGTGCTTCCAATAAAGGACATACCAACCATAACCTTCCAGAGTAAACAAGAAGAGTGGAAGGTGATTTTTAATGTGTTTCTAATTATTTACCTGCACAAACGAAACTATAAAGATAAAAAGATGCCTGCAAAGTGTGTAGTACCAGGTTGCACTAGCAATTGTGCTTCCAATAAAGGACATACCAACTATAACCTTCCAGAGTAAACAAGAAGAGTGGAAGGTGATTTTTAATGTGTTTCTAGTTATTTATCTGCACAAACGAAACTATAAAGATAAACAGATGCCTGCAAAGTGTGTAGTACCAGGTTGCACTAGCAATTGTGCTTCCAATAAAGGACATACCAACCATAACCTTCCAGAGTAAACAAGAAGAGTGGAAGGTGATTTTTAATGTGTTTCTAATTATTTACCTGCACAAACGAAACTATAAAGATAAAAAGATGCCTGCAAAGTGTGTAGTACCAGGTTGCACTAGCAATTGTGCTTCCAATAAAGGACATACCAACTATAACCTTCCAGAGTAAACAAGAAGAGTGGAAGGTGATTTTTAATGTGTTTCTAGTTATTTATCTGCACAAACGAAACTATAAAGATAAACAGATGCCTGCAAAGTGTGTAGTACCAGGTTGCACTAGCAATTGTGCTTCCAATAAAGGACATACCAACCATAACCTTCCAAAGTAAACAAGAAGAGTGAAAGGTGATTTTTAATGTGTTTCTACTTATTTACCTGCACAAACCAAACTATAAAGGTAAAAGATGCCTGCAAAGTGTGTAGTACCAGGTTGCACTAGCAATTGTGCTTCCAATAAAGGACATAAACAGAAGTGGGTGAACGGTATTCCTCGTAAGGGCCGGTTATGTTTATAAGAATAAAGACAATACTTTACAAACATTTTAAAGGATAAGACCTATTTTAAAGCACAATGTGGTACCTACAATGTTTTCTGGACCTTCCAAATATCACAGAAAAATACAGTTAATAGAACTCATCTGGGCATGCATCTGGGCATACCTACGAAAAGATTTGATAGTGAAAGGGAATCAAGACCAGCAAGAATGGCTTCAAAGTGACCTAATAGTGAACTTTTCTAGCTCAAGTGAAAATTTGCAAAGTAAATTGAGTGTTCATTTAAGTGGAAGTGGAAGTGGCAGGTTGCGTTTATTTTATTTTGTAGTGTTTGACTACGATGAACCAGACATCAGATGTAAGTGGTATTAGTAGTAGTAGTTCTAAAAAGTATTTTTACACATTACATCACATTATTTAGTATACATTTGTTCATGTAATCAACCCCCAACTGAAATGCTGCTTGAATTAATGTTGCCTGTTTTAGCAAATATTTTTATTAATAATTACACAAAAACAGTTCAAGATAAAATACAGACTGACAAAAATAAAAAGAGCAAGTCTAAGGGAAATGAGAAATGTCCAACAGAAAGGAAAATCTCTAAACTAAGCTCCTAGTCTCAATATATGTTACATTGTTGTACTGATACCACTGGCCTTTTTCACCATTCTTATTTTTTCAAAAAGTATTTTTCTTAATTGATCAACCGAAACCAACCATAATACATAGATAAAATGTAATAATTATTGTGAAACTGTGAAACAATTTAAATTTTCCGCGGAGTGCCCGCCGTTCGGCCCACGGTAACCGGCCTCCTATTTGACAGCTAAGCGACGTTGCCACATCAAAGGCTCCAGCCTAGTGAGTAGAGTCGGCATGCCTCATACTAAAATTACAATAACTTCCATTATACATTCATCTGTAGAGACTACCTATACCACATAAGACTGCATCAAACCATGCTTTTATAGAATATTTTGTTCCTCTTAACACCTATTATCCATTTATTAGTAATGTCAGCACTATTAGTATGATCTTCTGCAACGAACTTTTAAAGGTATACGTATATCCACCGAATTTCGCGAACATTGTATATCGTGTTCGCGAATAGTTTACGAGCTGCTCGAATTTCCTTGATACGTGATATTCTCGTACCAAAAATGGTTCAAACGAAAACTGAGTGGAACTTTTGAAAGTACTTTAGGGTCTATCATACCATGCTTTAAAAAATTTTTTTGTGGACTTCAACCCTCAAAACTCACAATCAAATTTTGTTTTTCAAATAGCACCTAATAGTTTTTCCACACAAATTAAGTCATTATATTATTTAAAATCTTGCAGAACCCTTGCTTTTACACGCAAACTTATTTTTTTTTTCGTAAAACCATAAGCATAACATAAATAAAATAAGAATTTGCTTGAAGCAAAAACGCATAAAAATAAAACTAGTTGGGATTTTAAGGGTACTAAATGACCTATAATACATGCTTTCGAAAACAAATGTATTTTTTATGCTTTTTTGTTACGAAAATGTTATACATCTCACACAAATGCTCATTTTATTTATCTTAAGTTAATGACTTAACGAAAAAAAAAAAAATGGTTTGTGTATGAAGTCAAAAGCACTACAAGATATTAAATAAAATAAGTACCTAATCAATGTAGGAAACGCTGAGGGTTCTATTTGACAAAAAAGTAGGGTACAAGTTTTAGGAGTTGAAGTAAAAAAATGTTTGGAAAGCATGGTATGATAGGCCATTCGGTACCCTTGGAAGGCCCACTTACTTTTCTTTTTTATCTGTTTTCCTTACGAAAATATTACGTCTCAAACCAATCCTTACTTTATTTATTTCATTTTATTTATGCTTATCACTTTACGAAAAAAAAAACCTATATGGCAACTAAAGTTCCAGGTAATCAACGAATTCGAATAGGTTCGAATTCTTTGCACATAATATGCATCTAAAGCAAACTTAGGCGAAGTTTGTAAGGTAATGAATATTATAATAGCAGCTAATCTCTTCGTTTTTTGCGAATCCAAAAAATGTTGGGATATATTTTCAAGAACATAACCAACATTATGGCTAGGTACCTACTTACTAAGTATTGTTGCAAGTCTTTAGTCCGATTGGGCACGAAAACACTTGGTACGGATTTCACTATTTATTTGCACTAACTATATGTACACTACGCCTAGCCTAATACTTAACAGTCTAATTTATCTGCAGGCACTACACTAATTTATATTGGTCCCTCAGAGTAACAACTGAACATAGAGGTAGTAAACAACTAATTCTAATAGGCCAACATTTTTTCTTACGTTGTCATATTGACCACGAGATACGGCAATCATAATTCTTTACTATCGTCTTAATTGTATAGTATCCAGAAATATTCCATTCTACGTAAAAAAAGACGGTATTTTGAGGGCTCAGGAATGATTACAGCAAATTCGATAGATATGTTGACCTCTACTGCGTTGCTGCATGTTTTTTCATCATAAACGTAAATTCTGTCTTACATAAATTTTGAGGAGCTGGCAACGCCTATATACGGTAACCTCCGACTGTCAAACGTTTGTTTTGGTTTGCGTCTTTTATGCTTGGTACCTGTAATGAGCAAGGCAATGTGCGCATGGACCTAAAAAAGTGTTTTATGCCGCTAGGTGTTAATACCACAGGTTAATGCACAGCCTATTCCTGTTATGAATACAACAAATTTTTAAGTTTTGAAACCATTCACCTCCCAAACACCCCAATTTCACTCCCACCCAAAAAAAAAAGATAATGATCAGGAACCTCTAAAACGCCCAAAATCGATGTTTGAAGAATATTTGAATTTTTTTGTTATTTGCTAACTACTTTGCCGCTAATCCACCGATTTTCAAAATTGTCGCATCATTACCGCCATTATCGCTACCCAAATTTGGTACGAGGCTAGGAAACACCGACCGACAAACAGACAGACAGACCGACGGAAATCAGTGCTCTCAAAATCGAAATTTTTGTCGATCACAAAATTCATCTCACCTATTGGTGTGGGAAGAAGAAAGGGAGAACCACAGGACCGTATTAAGGCTCCTGGTCAATTGTCTCTCGTATACTAATATACAGAGTATCCCTGAATTTCCATGACACGTGATATTCTCGTAACGAAAAAAGTTTAAACGAAAACTGAGTGGAATTTTTTAAAGTATTATTTAGGGTGTATCATACCATGCCTTCAATACATTTTTTTTGTACTTCAACCCTTAAAACTCACCCTCAACTTTTGTTTTTCAAATAGCACCAAATAGTGTTTTTCTCCACAAACTAGGTCCTTATATTATTTTAAATATTACAGTACCTTTGATTTTATACACAAACTTATTTTTTGCATAAAATCATGAGCATAACATAAATAAAATAAGAATTTGGTTGACGCAAAAAACGCTTAAAAATAAGACTAATAGGGTTTTTAAGGGTTCTGAATGACCCACAATACATGCTATCGAAAACAAAATGCCTTTTTTATGCTTTTTTATTACGAAAATATTACGCCCTAAACAAATGCTTATTTTATTTATCTTATGTTAATGACTTTACGAAAAAAATTGGTTTGTGTATGAAGTCAAAGGCACTACAAGATACTAAGGGTGATATTTGGAAAAAAGTAGGGATAAGCTTTAGGGATTGAAGTAAAAAGATACTTCGAAAGCATGATATGATAGGTATTTTGTACCCTTGGAAGACCCACTTATTTTTTTTTAACTGTTTCTCTTACGAAAATATTATGCTTCAAACAAAACCTTCATTAGGTCTATTCTGGATTATGGTAGTATTTTCTATGGGTCAGCTAGCAGGACACTACTACACAAGCTAGAAGTTGTACAGAACAAATTTCTACGAAAATGCTTGGGCGCAATGAAATCTTCTCCAGTAGATGCCTTGAGGGCTGAGGCAATTGAACCGCCTCTCCACTTGCCTAGAGAAATGTTGGCCTTTTGCTTTCTCATGAAAATCCATTATACCGATCCACGCATCACTAATAGGATATACGAACTAAACGAATATGACCTTACCAACAAATATGGGATTAAAAAGAATTCTCCTCCTATATGTACTGCTATACAGAATATGGCTAGCATCAGTTACACTACAATTGATCATCATCAAGATTACAATTATTTCACCTTTCTGTCAGAACTGAAGATTATAATCCCATCCTACAGTAAATTACAACATCTTAGATAGAGTCATTTACAATCAAATCAGTGCTGAGTTGGCAAGTGATTTGTTCATCTTCACCGACGGATCTAAAACTGGGAGAGGCACAGGATGTGTATTTTACATCCCTTCTAAACATGTATCAGCCATGTTCAAGCTCCCAGAACAGATGTCAATTTTTTCTGCTGAAGCCATTGCCATTCTGACTAGTCTTAAAGAGTATAACTACTCCAAATCCCACAGTGAACATATCTTCAAAATAAAATATAATATCCACAGATTGGAACAAAAAGGCTATAACATCAAATTAGTATGGATAAAAGCACACTCCGCAATACATGATAACGATCGAGTAGATGCACTTGCGAAAAATGCTATCATTTCTGGTGATGAAATACATAGTTCACTCAGCTTACATGACAGTTATATTGTATTAAAGGAAAAATTATACGATAGATGGTCTAGCGAATGGAAAGAATATGCTATTACAAACTCAACAAGATATACCCGTATCCATCCAGAATTACCACGCACGTACTGGCACAATAACTTCAAGATATCCAGGAAGTACATTTCTTCAATAATCCGGGCAAAAATAGGACATGGCGCCTTCCCAGCACATTTAGCAAGGCTGGGTGTGATTCCATCATCGCTGTGTGAACACTGTGGTGTTGAAGGAGACATTGATCATGTATTTTTTGGCTGTTCTAAGACCATTGTTCACTGCAATCAACTTTACTACAGTTTAGTTAATTGCGGCTTATCTGCTCCTCTGAATACAGCACACATTTTCTCTGTAGACAAACCAGCTGTAATTTCGTGCGTGATGATTTTTTTGAAAAATACAGGTTTGAAGATATAGTTGTCGTTTTTAGCTCTCCTCTGTATCTATCCCATGTACATAATAAAACCTATCCTAACCGTGGCCTAATTGTTGCTTGTGTCAAGTGTGAATGCCTTAAGGGGCCCTTAGGCGAGAAGAATTTGTGACCCTGTCCAACACGATCCCATATCCTACCTATTTTAGGTTTGTTCATTGATTAACACATTTCCTAAGTACTTTAATCAATGGTTTGTTCTAATGGTTGTCTTCTGTAGGTTTCTCAGCTTTGTACAGATTAGTTGGGTTTACGCTGGAAAATTAAAATCATTTACACATTACATTAGATTTATATTTTGTTTCTGGCTAATGGGATAAACTCCTAGTACCAATTAAAAAAAAAACCTTATTTTATTCATTTTGTTTATTTGATGCTTATTATTCTACGACAAAAAAATAGGGTTTTGTATAAAATCGAAGGTACTACAAGATTTTAAATGAAATAAAGGCTTTTAGGTGCTATTGGAAAAACAATGTTGGGGGTGAATTTTAAGTGTTGAAGTACAAAAAAGCATGATATGATAGACCCAGTAGTACTTTCAAACATTCCACTCAGTTTTCGTTTCAACTTTTTTTTTGTTACGAGAATATCACGTGTCAAGGAATTTCAGGGACACTCTTTGTATACATATCAATGTGCATCTTTAAAAGGTTCTGTTTAAAAATGCAGCGGCACTATTGACTTCTATTAATCTCTTATTCATCAAATATCAAAACCTCCGTTTATCGGCCTGTGGAAATGCATCTAAAGTGCATCGGGCTTCGTGGAAATGAACCATTACGCCAAGGTACCGTTTTGTGGCGGATTTAGTAATACAGAAGTTCTACCCGTTTCTCGATCATTACCATTAGATATTAATGAGGTAAAAGCAAAATAATGAGAAGGAAGGCAGCCACAAGCGGCGAGTGGGGGATAACGTCGATGGATTTTGCCAAGCTACTTCTTGTTCTTAGTAATTGTTTCCAGGTCAGACATTCGAGAGCTCGTGCCGTGAAAGTTAATCAAGCGTCGCGGACTGTGACACACGCCTTCTTCGAGTGAACAGCGCGAAGAATCATCGTAAATTTGTTTGTTTTATTGGACGGTTTGAACGGAAAACACCCGCCTTTTGACTCTCGAGCATGGTGAGTATGGATGTTTCATGGTTCAAGCATCAATAACATAAAAAGTAAAAGTAACATAGACTGAGAGCTTATTACATAGTAAAACATTCAAGGGTAAAATTCCAGTACCAAACGTTTTTTTTGCCATCATACATAATGTAGTTTTATTACATGAAAAATAATGTATAACGTTTCCAGTTTCAGACATGGTACTTATACGTTCAAAATTAATTCTGTAGAAATACGTTGTTACATTGACGGAGTACCACTAAAAATTGCGAAGAATTGCATTAAACATATTGAAGAATCACATATAAATACTAAATTGTGATCATATGTTATGTAAAATTACATAATCAAAAAAATAAAAAATAAAAATTAAATAAGCAATATTTATGTGCTTTGTAATATTGAGTTGAAACACGTTATTTTAGGACGTAAAGTTTCATGAAATATATCGTTTATATGTAAAAATATACATTCCTTTGAAAATGACAAACAATTAAAAAAAGCGTTTTATGCGAAAAAATAAATAGTAAGATATAATGAACCTAGCACATTTATCTCAGAACAGTCGAAGAGCAACTAATCATATTTTTTACATATTTTAACTGAACGATGTAAAGTTCCTGATTTGACACAATTTGCAATATGAACTATACAATTCGGGCCTAGTGTTCCAACAAACCAATAGCTCAATGATTGGTAACTTCGAAATGAAACAAAAAATACGAATTTCGAACAAAAATAACACTATTCATGTGAATATGTGTATGATATTCCCGGCAAATTGTGGTGATACTGACGAAGCGCATATTTCCGAATTGTCAGGCATTTTAAAGAACATATCGTATAGTAACACATCCTGAATGATATATGATTAAGTACTTATATGTAAAAAAATACATAAAGCTGCCAACACTGGTCGAAGCTTTCACAAAAAAATACTCTTGGAGCCCACCAACAAGCAAACAAATAAAAAAATGGCGTAACAAGGCCCCCACAATGCTATTGGATTATTGTTGGTATGAGAACATTATTTTTTGATGTTACAATATTGTTCCGGAATATAGCTAGTATAGGTAATGATGCCATAATTTTGAAAATTGGTGGATGGGCGGCGAACTAATTAGCAAACAACCAAAAAATTCAAATATTCCTCAAGCTTCGTTTTTTGAGTTTTTAGGGGTTGCTGATCATTTCTACTGTTTGTTGGTGGGGCTGAAATTGGGGTTGGGGGGGGGGGGGGGGTTGAAAAACTGAAAAATTAACACATTTCATTCATTCATAATAGGCTCTCCAATTGACCTGCGAAGGAAGAACCCAGGGCCATAATACACTTTTTAGGTCCATCGGAACTTTGCCTTGCCTATTACAGAAACCAAGGAACTTGGAGTTCTCTGATGTATATTTATTATACATACGAGTATTGCTTTAGATTATTCTGTAGTGTGTAACCTGGAATTGATTTTGATGACATTTCGAGAGAGTATTATTACCGCGGTGAGAATGGAAAATCTGCGTGATTTTCAGAAATCGTGTCAGTGACGGTGCAGCAATAATAAAAAACCAAAAATATAAACTTCGTTTTGAAGCGATTTGGGGGTTCATGATCCAGTTGAGGCTTGCAGAATAAAAACTGTGTCGGCCTACAGAGATGCAAGAAATGATGTCTGTGTTGGATGTTTTTGTTGAGGACAAGCGGGTAATGATTTGGTTGCATGAGGATCTCAGACTCTCATTCAGTGGGAAAATAATAAAATCACATCACCGTTATGTGTGCGATCCACTGAGTCAATCAACTTGACTCCATTTTTTTACTTTATTTGTTGGGCTATGCCTTGCGCTTTTCCCAAATGAGAGGCAGTATGATCTGCATTAACATTCTTAAGACTTGATCCCTCCAAAATCAGATAATATATAGGTACTGAAAACAGTTCTCTTTCGAATTATTAGATGTACGTCTTTTGAATAGTCATGCCTTTGAGTGAACGATGAATGTTTAATTTGTTTGCTTTATTGAACGGTTTGAACGGAAAACACCCGCCTTTTGACTCGAGCATGGCAATAACTTAAAAAGTAAAAGTGATATAGACTAAGAGCATATTCGTAAGGCTGCTGTAAGAGATTTAACATCTATGGACACTTAAAATTAAATAAAAAATTCAAGAATTTTGATAATCATGTAAAGATAGTTGCCGTTCTCGCTCTAGGAAAATTTACTTGATCAGGAATTTATGGTGAATTTGAACCAAGAAGAATATATTATTGATTTTAATACTGATTCTAAAGAAATGTTATGCTCTGACCAAGAATGAAATTTTCTTCACAACTAAAATTTCAGTACTATTTCATAAGGTTTTAATAACGATATCATATTTTCCAACCGAGCTCCTAAAACTTCGATCAATGATAAAAATAGCTTGAGAATCGTGGAGTACCTACTATTGAGAATACGATAATTTTGGTTCATGCACATCGACAAAACGCCACAGGCTTTATAGCCATTTGGAAATAATTCATAATTTTATCCGTGTCTGATGTGTGTTATATTCTTGTTATACTCTAATGTTCTCCTAGTCCAAAAGTACAAGTACATGTTCTTTATATTCTATTGTAACCAGCACTTTCCAACATGCATTGGGATTGGGATTGTTACAAGAAGACCAAAATCTTGAGCTGTTAACTCGAAGATTATGAACTGCTGCAGTTAATAAGTATTCTTATATATTTGCGATCTACAATAAAAAAAGATACACTATTTTATTTCCAAGATTATGATATGGTTGATTTAAGATTTCGGAATTGTTACTTTCAAGACTTTCCCAGTTTTGATACAAAATATCATAAAAATACTTACTTAATATCCTATGATAAGAAATATATTACATTCTTGGTTTAAGATTATTAGAGCTTCACGCATATAAAAAAATATCCGAGAATTTATTCTTATGTAAGATAACAGTTCAACGCTGCGAAATACTGATTTTATGATTATTGAAGTTTATTCTGCATGCCGGATGATATACTTTTACTGATATTTTCCTCACCTCAGTGCCGCTTCTCAAAATTCGGCACGATTCATGGTTGCACAGCACATCCTCAGAGAACTATGATGACTGAGGCTGACAGTTTCTGTTTGTTAGCGAACTACCTAAGTAAGTCAGTGAAGTCTTTAAGAGAACAGAGAAATCAGCATTTTGATAAATCCAAAACGAGAACCAGTAATACATCCCTATATGCTATCTGCCTTATTGTAAATAACGTAACCACTGCAACCCCAAGACTACCGCATCTCACTCGGATCCAGTAACCAATCATATGGAATATGGTTTGCTTTCCTTGAAACGTATCCCGCATCCCACTATACAGAGACACTTTCAGCTGATGAATACGTTGTCTCTCAAGTGGCCACTTGAGAGTACCTTACGCAAGTAATACTCAAGTGTGTCGTTGTGTATCTGTTTCCTAGATAACACCCGAGAATAGCCATCACAGAGAAGCGACAAAACCTGTCGGCACATTTGATGTTCGGTGGGTCATTATTTAGTAACCTTGAATCGGCTTGAACTGACTCGCATCCACAATATTACACTGAGAAAATTATCTTCTTCAATTTAATAATTTGTTACACGGAAAAAAAGAATAAATTTTATAAGAATTTATTATGAAATTGTGAGGTGTATTTATTGCATATATCCACAATATTAAACTGAAAAAAAATAACACATACTTCATAACACGTACTTTCAGGAAACGTAACTTTTTCTTCCAGCAGTGTATCCTGGAGTTTGACATTTGCCCACAATAACCCCGCGCATGCGTTATGAAAATCGGTCCTTGCTGTGTCGCTTCTCTGTGGTGGCTATTCTCGGATAGCACTTACCTGAGGAAGAAAAAACATTTGACGACGTTGTCCTATGTCAAATATAAGTCAATTTGTTATGCCCATGGCTACGTATTTTGATGTTTTCTCTTGTCTATTTTGTTTTGTGCCAGTTTTTCGTGTTTCTTCTTCTTCTTCTATCCTCACGGTTTCTGTACTATTGCTTTCGTATTTTTTGCCGGACATCTTTCTGGATGTCAGAAACTGACAACACCTCATTCCAAAACTAAACTACAAAATCGCCTTGACTGCAAGCACACATTATGTGGACATTTTTTTACTTGAGTATGATTGCTGATTGATTGCGCAAACGCGCCGAAACGATAAGGATAGGAGAAGAAGGAGACTACTGCTAAACAGTAGACAGTACTTGAGGGATACTCAAGTCTTGAGAAACATTCAAGTGACAACTATGAAAGGGGTCCTTAGACATGCAACTATGATTTAACTTTATATAGGCTCATTCCTCAACCTTCGTTTTATATTCTATATTTTGTTGAACGTGGAATATTGTAGGCTTTTTATTCGAGACGAACACATATGAAGACAATAAAGAGAGATAAAGGAAGGAATTTTTCATGAATAATCGAAACCAAAAAAAAAAAACCTTTCTCTAATCAAAATATTTATTGCTGTTCATTTCTTTGACGGACTTTCCGCTTTATAAGCATTATCTATCATTTGAAAATAAGTATAATTATTTTATCTTAACGAAATTCGCCCGATGGTTCAAAAGCTGTATGATAATTTCAAATAAAAGGGACAAAAAAACTGTCAATCTAAAGCAAACATATTAGTTTAGTATTTTTTGTCTAGGTTCATCCAGTTTAGTTTGTGGAGGTTATCCAGTGACAACTCATATATATGACTGTGTATCTCTTCTCTGGCCGAAAATGTCAGATTTATAGCGCCGATATAAAGCAAATTGCAATTCTGTCGCACCGTGGTGGCTGAAGATCTTTATAACAAATATTGCAGTAATACCAGATAATGCGATAAAACTAAACCATGCACCAAAAACAATTTCAATTTAATAAGAAATATAAAATTTGGGGACCAAAGATACAGTGCGTCATATTCCAGCGAAAACTCACTAACAAACATTTATTGACTTTCGAGATATTTCAGCTTGAAGTTTATTTTCTGTTTATTAAATCAGTTTTTTTCCACGCAAGCTATGTTTCTGCGTTCTGCTCATAAAATGCCTAATCAATTTTAATAGCAACAATTCAGTTTTATTCCTTCTAAAGTATAATAAAAAATAAACAAACTGAATTAGTGACTTTTGGTAGTAAAAAAATAAGCTTTGTAGAACTAGTTATTTATTCGTCCACTTGTACAGGCAATATTATAATTTAAATAAGAAATAATGTCAGTAGAAAGGGAAACGGCTTATCCCTCTTGTTCGTCGTCCTCTTGGGCTGGTTCCGTATTGTGATCTGACACGTTATTGGAGGTTGTGAGTGACTGATACCAGCTCTTCTGGTATAATATTATTGCGACATAGTTTTAATAGATCTTCCTTTTTAGCAATACTAATCGGTAGGTACGTATCCAGGATTTAGTTTTTTTGGTGTGGGGGGACAAATTACGAAATCGTCGCGGGAGGGGACGACATTACATAATGTAGTTTTGGGGGTGGTCCAGATTAGTGTGCCGCCTTTTAAATTGTTCTCGTCGGAGGCGGCGGAATGCATATTTTGTGGATTAGATTTTTTAGGCGGCCTTATATCTGGCGTTACCAGTGACGTTCTTTGTCAATAAACTTAGCGTCTTTCCAAATAATTTTAAGACGCTCGGCCCATGGGTGATTTTGTGGCCGAGCAGCACAAAATTATTTGGGCGGACATTAAGCAAAGAACCTCAATGGTATCGCCGGAAATTCAAAGAAGCAGCTCACATCGCCTGCAACAAGAACGTGTACAGCAAGCCTACTGTGGAAATTAGATCAAAATAGTAGCCTCTCATAAGAAACATAGGAAAACTTAAATTGGACAAAACAAACTTGAACACAAACATGTAACGGAGTGGCCATCGAACAGCCACGTCATCATCAGTAAGGACCGACGCGCGACTCCACTGAACTAAAACACAACAGCGACCGGTCAGAACAAGCCGCGAAGAGCGGCACGTCATCAAGAACTGACACACTCAGCAGAACGCGGCACCGACCAATCAGAACAAACTACGAAAAATGGCGCGTCAGCTAGACGAGAATAAATAAATAGCATCTAAATGGTAATGGCAGTCCGAAACTGGCCGTTGAAACATCTACTTTGTTTACAAACTTGAAACAACAGTTGCTGTTAGTGAGATTTTGCATTCGCGCGCCCCGTTCAAGCATGTATGAAGCGTTTATGCGAGAAGTCATTAAGATACTTGGACCTTACGTATTTCAATTTTTAGTTTCTATTTTGTTGATGAGTTTTAATATATAGATATAATCTGATCTGATACATATAGACAGTTAGTGGCCTCTAAAACTGAAAGATACAATAAAACTAAAGTGTAAAAGGGGTGATACACGTACGAGCAAGTACGCGTACTTATGGCTCGACGACCTTTTTCGCCTGTGTGTCACCGTAAGTACGCGTACTTTAAAACCGTCGCGCAAACCGTCGGCGATCCAACTGGTTTGTAGCTTGTCTTGGCTCGTACTGCGAGCCGCGAGCCACCACTTTGTTTCAGCAGGCCATCGATGCGCAACGCTTGTTGTGTTTGGCGTTTGTTAAAAGTTTTGTTTATTTAGGAAAATTATCAAAATGAGTGATTTCAGCTTCACGTGTGTCACCGCGTCGAGCCGAGTAAGTTGGCGAACTCACAAACCGCGTACTTAAAGTTCGTACGTGTATCACCCCTTTAAGATGCAGTTAGTTAATTTTTCCACAAAAAGTCAGTGACTTTTTGCAGTAATGTGACGAGTGATACTTTCAGTCAGAGACTTCAATGATTAGTCAGAAACCAAACCCTTGGAATCACTATACTAGGAGAAGCGTGAATTTTTCAATTTTTTCTCATTATACCTGGTTCCGTTCTGCCGCGATACCAAAAGCAATCCTTGGAATCTGCCTATGAACTTTGACCTTCCAAATCCCAGCAGTAGTATAGTAAGTAGTATCTAGTGATGATGAGGAGACGAAGCCAGACTAGTAAAGTTTTGTCTCCTCTCTTGGTATCTAGATAATGTGCCACCAGCGCCTAGGCTAACATAAGGCTATTATCATAAACAATGGCTAATAGGTGTGCAAATCACGCGAAACCGTAACAATACAGTGTAGAAAAAAGTCTGAAGGGAGGTACTGAAAGGTGCAGCAATGACTGGCTGGATTGTTTGTGGTCTGCAGAAGGCAGTTTAATTGGACATTTGATATTAGTTTTAGTCCCGAAAGCTTAAATAAACGGTAAATTTTAATAGATGTATTGCGATTTTCGTTATTACTCATTTTTACTCCCAACATCGATAGGTGAGGGAAGTATTATTGTGATCGCCAACATTTTCGATTTAAGGACAATACAATTTCTGGGCGTTTTATCATATCTATTTACATGACGAAAATCCATGTCACTCATTTCTGTCGGTCTGTCTGTCTATTGCTGTTTTTCTAGCCGCGTAATCTCAGCAATCGCTGCATCGATTGTGATGAAATTTAGGTAGCGATATGCTATGGGGCTGTAGTAGGTATGGTGCTATAATGTTTTAAAGATCGGTGCATTGGCGGTGGAGAAATTGGTAAAAAACAAAAAATTACCAAAACCTGTCTAAACTTCATTTTTATAGGTTTCAGGGGTTCGTGATCCTTTTCAATTTTTGTTCTTTGAATTTTATATACAGGGTGGTGCTCTCTAGCGGCCATACCGTTTAAATTAGATGAAAACGTTTTAAATAAAAGACGTTTCCTTTTAAAAGCTCTGCATTAGGAAAATAATTTCAAATACGGCGGACTTCCGGATATACCGGAAGTATGCACCAACTTCCTTATTTTAAATAGAACACCCTATATACTATTACGTTTTTTGAATTTGATATCGATTTTTAGGTCCAGTTTGTTGACCATAGTTTATATCTACGGAGCCTATTTTCGGACTTATTCATCAATGTTTACAAAATTTGACGTTTGTAGTACTTTACAAAACATGTATTGTTGATATTTCGGAAACTAAGTACGGCAGAATGATGCGTTTTTGGGTTTTGAAACAAGCAAGAAACATGCTTGTGTTTCAGTAAGATCCTTGTTTCAAAAGCATATTAAATCAATAGACCAGCAATTTTCAAGTTTGAAAAGTTTAAAACGTTAAAAACTTTTTTTAAATAATAATAATAATGATAATAACGGGCTTTATTCGATTCTGGCCATAAACAAAACATAAGTAAATAAGTAACAAATGTCGTAAAATCAATATTGAATATTACAATACGCATTTAAATAAATAGGCAAAATCGAAAAGGTGGAGTGTTACCCTTAGGGTATTTTTCAACTCAACCCAAATGGGATGGAATGATAAGTTTTACATCAGTGGAGGTGAAATTAAATTCTCTTTTACTTTTATCTAGGCATATGTGGTTCTATCTTTGATGGTTTTCAAGATATTTACGGTTTTGTAATTATTCCGTAGGAATTGGAAAAATCGTAGGTGGCGTGGCTCGCAGACGAAACAACTGGCAGGAAACCTTTCATCCAAATGGCTTTGGCCTCTAATACTAAAATGTGTATTGGCTCCATCTAACTGTAACCACATTGCACTTAAAAGCTCCCTTGGAAAATTTTCCAACAGGTTTTCCAATTTGCGTTTAGAAAATTTTGGAAACACTTAGTTTATTATGCGGTTTCTAATGTTATCGCCCCAAATGTTTAGAGTCCATGCTGGTTGCCAACAAGCCTCTCAAAATTTGGATTTACGTCGTTACAAAAGTGTAAATTATGCCAGTTAACATGGCCGTTAATCATAACGCTGAAGCTACATTTCATAAGAAAGAAATGAAAGAATTTCATAAGAAATGTTGCTTCATTCGTAAACAACACACTGTTAAAAAGGAGTGCGTCTTCTTGGACTCGACCCCGGTTACAGAAATTCATTCAGTTTTCAGTCTTGTCTTCCAACTGCTTGGTTTAGCTGCACGTGATAAGGATGCTATATGTTCTCCGTTAAGATCATGTTTACAGATGTTTGGCCAATGCCCAAATAGCAACTAATCTCTGCTGTAGTCCTGGCTATGCGGATCTTCAACTATAACTGCGAGAACGTTAAACCCACTATCTTCATTACCTACGTTTCATTCTCTCATAGTTTACGCTGGCGTAAATACATAAATCTAAATTTTGAGAGGTTTGTTGACAACCATTTAAAACATTTTTGTCTACTTTAAACGGTATGGCCGCTAGAGAGCACCGCGCGCTTATTGGACCACCCTGTATAACTGTGAAATAATTTGATATATACATATTACAATCCTATAACGTGCAACTTGGAAACTACGAATTTGATTGTGATGAAATTGTGACACCGTATCACTACCAAAGTTTACGGAATACATATAAGTTGGATCACTCCGCAAAAATATCAAAACAGCCTGCCCCTTGCTCCGTCTCCCCGGTACGCCGGTAGCAGTGTACCGTCGTCAGCCGGGAGATACGGGGCGGCGCAAAGTAGTGGTTGAACATGTTTAACGCGAAGTGTATACAGTGTCTCAAAAATATCGGATTTTGTTATCTCGGATTTGTTTGCAGGAAATGGATAATATTTTCAGAAGTTTGATTTTATCAATAAAATTTATTAACGGATGGAAAATGACAATCAGATCCATCCTTATTTTGTGGTAAACCTTGGAATATAAATGATATAAATACATGTTTCACGACGATTAAGACAAACAATATGTCGGAACTGGGCAATAGTAGAGAATTATATACCCAATAAGGTATTTGTTTTTGGTAACGTGACGTCCGATTCAAAATTATTAATGGGGCACCCTGTACATTTGTGCCTTTCTGTGTTCCTCCCGATAAAACAATTCCAACAAACTAGCACACGTCTAAAGTGATCAATTCGAGGCCTACAGGCCTACAGGTACTTAAAGGATTGTATCATGCTAAAAGCATATAGTGAGACAAAATATTCATTCGGTGGTCTTACCATACCACCCAGAGACATTCTGAATTATATTTTAGAGCTCGGAAATATTTTTATTGGTAACTTTAACAATTTAGTTTCTACAGTAGCAATTGGAATGACACTGAAAAGCAAAATGTCAATAATATTTATTCACATCCATGTAAAGCATTTCCACATGATTATCTTTTAAAATTGTACATACGAGTTCGTACATACTATACCATAAATTTTAAAAGCTGTGGTCTCAAAAATAAGCCAAATAAACAAAACATTAAGGTAAAAATACTACAGCACCTTTGAACCAATTTTTACTTATCTACGAAACAGCTACAATATGTGAAATCATTTGAGATTCATTAGTAATAGTTTTACTAGGTTTTATTTTTGATATCCATTTATGTAACCTAGTGTATTAGCAAGATAAACGTTATATTTGTATTTGTATGTCTAAATCGGCTGTCAATACATAGTCTTTCAATGACCCTCGTATATACGTAAAACCCTGGCGTTAGCAAGTCTCCGCTGAAAGACCCTCGTACTTGGGCAAAAACCAACGCAAAAACTAACTGGCGCGTGCGGCCGCGGCATCGCTTTGATGTGAGATCTTCAAAGTGCCGACGGAGAGTGATCCAACTTATATTTATTCCGTAAACTTTGTTACTACCGTGGAGGAAATGGTAACATTATTGGAACTCTTGCCAGTGGCGGAGGAGAAATCAACAAAAAAAGAAAAATCTGAAAATTATTCAAACTTCATTTTTAGATGTTTCAAAGGTCCCTGATCATTGTCTACGTTTTTAATGAAGATGGCTTAGAGATAGAGGAACTCCAAGTCTTTGTAGCGTAGAAAGCATTGAGTCAAGTCAAAAGACATTTGACACCATTTTTTATATGCAATAGTCTACGGTGACCTATGTTTCTATAGCATTCTAAGTTAAATCAATTTTATCTTACAAAGAAGAATCGAGAATGAATGCGGTGCTCAGAACCTACGAGATAGAATACTTAATAGAATACGAGATGGGCTCGGTATTTTCCACGAGACTATCGTCCCATCAGTCTGCTCTCTCGCCAAAAAAGTGATTCATCGTCACTTTTTTGATTTTTCTCAAGATCCCTGTCGTGCAATTCAGCTTTCGCACAGTTTGGAGTTGAAGGCATTTTCTATCGTAGAGCATGTAACCAGAGGTTTCACCGTTGTCAAGGTTGTTACCTTTGGATATCTGAAAGGCATTTGACAAGGTATGGCATGCGAGTCTTCTCTATAAACTAGTTCTAAATCGCTTCCTATTTTGACTGCTAAAGGTTTTAGGAGCTTTCCTCAAGAAAAACTGACAGTGGTGTATCTACCATATGGTTGATCGAGACCAGTATCCCTCAAGGTATGGTCGTTGGGCTAATGCTTTATTCAACCTTTATAAATGATGTCGCTTGCTCCTGCAACTTGGAAGTTGTTGATGACACTGCTCACAGAGGAGCCAGATTTAACATTCAACGTTACACGTCATATAATTTCGTTATTAAATGGAATACTTCGTTTATCTTCATTTATATATTTATGACATAGGTATAATGTGAAGGTGGTCAATCTGGCAAGCATTCTATCATTATAACTTTGGCAATTTTGGAGATTTTTGAGCGTTTCCGTACTTTTTACTAAGTCGGTATATACACACCATCCATCCTCTACAGTTTCTTGCAACCTTCAGACTGAGCTATCGATTATAACGGCGGTTACAACATAATGCTGACCACTGATTGCTAGAAGATAGTCAAATAAAGTTCATAATTGTGGCTGAAGAATTTTTCATCAAAAATGGTTTTTCAAACCGTGGTGTAGTATAATAGTCATATTACTAAGTAATTCTAATTAAGTTATGCAGGTTAATCGTTATAAATGCAGGTCCTTGGCCATAAACATATAAAGAGAAAGTTTTAATGACAACTACTAGTGAACCTCTGTGGGACATTTTAGCACCTATTCACACAGTGTGTACATATATATTATGTTAATGAAATAGGAAGCTACCATGATGTATAAATAACTGTCTTTCATTCATTTCTAGTTGAACAATACATACCAGTAAACTGTGGATTGGCGAGTACAATGTAAATATAGAGCTGAAATATGCAATTCACATCAATAACATTTATTATACAAATGTAATTCGTTACGGTGTTTTAATTATAAATACAGTTTGCAGATTAATCGTAATAATACTGAACTAGTGTTAGTTCAGAAACGGTAGAAGACAATTGAGCCCATTTAATACAAATACTGCCCTCCCTCTCTCTTGGTAGATACACCATGGTATTCCAAGCAGAAATATACGTGATTTTAGCTTGTGCTTGTGAGAATGCTGAGAGTTCCTTATACCGCCCCTCGAAGTAACGTTTCCATACTGGATGAGCTCGGTAATCCAAAGAGACTATCCTCCATTGTGTCGACGAGAATACTTACATTCTTCGGATATATACACAGAAGCGATAATATGGAGAAACTTGTAGTTCAGGGTCATGCCCCGAGTGGGCGGCGCCGTGGCCGTTCCCCTACACGCTGGGTGGATACGACGAAACTGTTGCTGGATATGAGTATCAAGAGCGTCACTGAACTGATCGCGCAGGATGGCGAACTACGGGTCTCCCCTCCCTTTTTCTCCTAAGTGAGTAACATTTCTCATATATATATATTGTCGGTTGCTGTCTAAATAACACACTTGGGCCTAAAAAAAAAGAACGACATTTAGGAACGCATCGTTACCTATTACCGATACTAGTCAATCTTTAAGTCTTACAAAAGTCTTTTGAGCACAAAAGGTCGGAAAGAAATGAAATTTGGTGGGATGGTAGACATTGGTCTCCTGAATGTACACTTGAGCTTGCGACCTCGGGGAGGGGGGAGGGTTGCCGCTCGAGAGGTGGGAGGATGAAAACTCTGCTTCGCGATGATTTTCGTAAAAAAAAGTTTCTAATGATTTATGAATAGAACCAAACTCCCCCCCCCCTTCACCCTCTAACGCCCACCCCCAGGGGTTGCAAATTGAATCCTCTCGTTTGAGAAAATGACACTATTTTTCGAAAAACCTCGCGAAGCAGAGTTGTCACCCCCCCCCCCCAACCCTCGTGCGGCAACCCTCCGAGGTCGCAAACTTAGGTGTACATTCAGGGGACCAATGTCTACCAACCCACCAAATTTCATTTCTTTCCGAGCTTTTGCTGTCAAAAATCCCCTACCACCTGGACTAGTACCATTAGAAGGAAAACATCGGTGTGGCTGCAAAATCATCTTATGAGAAAGAGAGAATTCATTTTAGGACCTCTGACCATGGGCGATTCTGCCCCTGCATCTCACTGAACAGAAGCTGGCTAAAGTTACTTGTGGGCCTGTTATCTGGCCATAACACCTTCAGGTGTCACTTGTATGTGGTCGCTAGTGTCTCGACGTCTGCACGCTGTGGCGAAGAAAGAAAAGTCATCGGCACACAGTCGCTGTGATGCCTTTGTGTATCACAGGCAGACTATACCAGGTTCAAGGGTCCATGACCATGAAGATGTAAGATGGGCAGGACGCAAGGACATCCTCACCTTTGTGAGGAGGGCCGAACTAAGTTAAGGAGATGTGCAGAAGAGCCCGATTGTAGGCCTATGCAGTGGTGGTTCTCGTCAATTGATAGCCTCTCTTCTTCTTTAATTAATTAATTCATACATTCAATCCAGCTATCAAAGATAATGATTAAGTGTAGCAGCTGATAATATTATTTCAATCAAAATTCTATTGTGACATAACAGGTTGCATTCTAAGTGTGAGATTAAAATATGCTTATATTCAGCAGCTAAGGCGTATACATACACATAATAAAGAAATGCAGTCGTGCAGAAACATGTGTGGTTCGTATAGTAGTAAAAAATGGTAGGTAATACAACACAATACAAAAGTGTAGTTATTCAATATATATTCAAATAACGAATAAGTAATGTACTGTGTTAACGATTTTTTTGAAATTCTCACTACGCAAGTCATTTCTAGAGGTGGATCTGGTTATTGTCTCTGAATTAAATTATTTGGGTTCATATAAATTCTTATTATGGCTACATGTAAGTATAAGTCTTATAAATACGTTCATTTCACGATATAAATTGGGTGATTTGGAAACATGGAACTATGATATTCCTTAAGAAACTGAGGCCATTATTCCAATTTATAATATTCGTGACGTATGTTGGTTTGTCAGACACCCCTCAGCAGTTTGACTCATAATAACCTGGAAATTAATAACATCAATACATATTTATAACATCAGCACAACATAGAAATCTATACCTGAACCCTTATTTCTCTCTCAGCGGCAACGCCTCATTTGTTTGCTGTCTGATGGCAGCCGTCAAATGTACTTAAAATTTCGAAAAACAATTGTAGTGGGAGGCTGTTCATCAGACGTATTTCCAATAAACGCCGGTGTTTCTCAGGGATCTGTCTTATCCCCTACACAGTTTCTACTGTACATTAACGAGATGCTGGAAATAACATCCAATCCAATCTACAGCTTCGCAGACGACATTAAAGGTCTAGGGTATAGCGCGCGAAATTGAGAATCAAAGAAATTACGTATTCCCGTGTTAGCGAGGAGGAGTGGCCGCCTGTTCTCTTTCTTCAGTATGTATGTCTAAAATGAGGAGAGGTAATCCCAAAAGTCGAAAAATAAGGTCAAAAGGTCGAAAGGTAAGGTCCAAAGGTCGCCATAAATATGAATTTCTCATTTCGAAGCTGCTGACGTTACCTTTAAACCTACAGTAACGTTTCACAAAGCAGATTGAAGAAGAAAGTTTGCGCTATGTCATTTCGGTAGCCTAGTTTTGATATCGTGTTTGGTTGTTAAATTACAGACATTTGTAGAATGTATGATTTTGCATTGCGAGTTTTTTTGCACAATAAAAAACTTTTTTGAAAAGGAATAGCTGAGATGTCATTGACTAAGGTCTTAACTATCACCTTTCTGAAATTCTGTGTATGAGTTCAGTTCGAAATGGGAATCCGTGATTTACATGGAAAATACATAATTATGTAAAAATGTGTGTACCCAGGCCCCTTAATATCGTCGATGGAACCAGGCAAGCCACTATCATCCCAGGAGACGGTGCGTCGGCAACAGTAACATGCCGCACAGATCAAAGTAGATATCAAAACAATTGTCGAGTGGGGATTAGTAAATAAAGTACCGTTTAACGTACAGAGAACTCGGGCGACAACACTGATTAAGAAGTCTAACGTTGACTTACCAACTGTGGAAATGGAGGGTCACCCAACAGTCAAGTCACCTTCCGTCAAGCTTTTGGGGATCAACATCAACAATAACATGTCCCGGCATGACCTCGTCGTCAGTATTGCTAAAACGGCATCCCAGAAGCTTGGAGTTTTGTTTCGCTGTAGGCAGCTGTATACACCACAGCAACTACTGCTGCTCTACAAGTCAGATCCAACCATAGTTGGAGTATTGCCCCCATATGTGGGGAAGCGCTCCAAAGCACTCTCTAAAGCTTCTGGACACTATCCAGCAGAGAGTAATTAGAGTAATCGATACGCCTAACCTCATAAAGGACCTGCACAGCCTGGAACATCGAAGAAAGGTCAAGGTGGCTGACCTGTGCCTTTTTTACAGATTCTATCACATAAGATGTTCGAGTGAGCTCTCCCAAATAATAATACCGAAGGCCGTCCGAATGAGGAAAACTAGAGATGCTCTGCGAGCTCATCCTTATCAGGTCGAGGTGCCTACTCCTCGAACTAGTCTCCCCCAGAATTCCTTCTTTTGGAAAGACTCAACGCTGTAGAATGAGGTTCCGCGGAATTTGTTTCCCGACAGCTATAACCTGCAGCGGTTCAAATCTAACGTGGACAGACGCGTATCCTCTCACAGCGCAGCGCTTCTATATAGCGCCATAGGCTTTGAACCTTTGTGTCAGGCTGACCATAAAAAAAACAAAAGAGTACAATTTTCGCTCATCATACATTAAGGCAACGTATACAGACTTGTCCAATAACAGTTTATTATTTGTTACTGATAGTGTCTGCAGGTATGGGGATATACCGGGTGTCCATTTAGTGCATAATTCTTTGATATCTCAAAAATGGTAACATCAGTGTTGTCAGATTTACCACTTTTACGTTGGACTTCATAAATAGGGCATTCCATTCAAAATTATGACGTAAAATTGGTAAATCTGACAAACACTGTTATTACCATTTTTGAATTCTGTATGTTCAAAAACCCCCAAGTATTGAATTTCATCGCTCCAGCTGTGGCAGTTTTGGAAATATTTAAGCGTTCCGGTATTGTTTACTGAAAAAAGCGGTGTTGCCGTATCTCAGTAATTAATAGAAACAAAATTTTGAAATTGTGAGATCCTACTAAATTCGACATGCGCAATTCATTGCAATAAAAATAAGTAGAGGATTCTATTTAAAACAAATTAAAAACGGGGATATTTGTTTAAAAATTTGGAAAAATAATTTATAATTTGGCAACTTCGCAAACGCGAAAAAAAAAAGATTACAAGACAAGATAGGGTATTAGTAGATATTTCGATTTAAAATAAAGAATATAGGGTGTTACATTTAAAAAAACAAGGTTGCCGTAATTTAAAATTCTGCCAAAAACATCTTGTAGATACACATTGCTAGTAACATCAAAGATAATATTCATTTAATATTCAAGTAACTCGCTGTATAATATCATTGAGAAAAGTTAAAGGAATATATCAATTTGGACGTATTATTTGCGACCTTGCAAATCCGGAAATTAATAGAAAATTAATTATAACTTGCCAACGTCGCAACCGATCCCAAAAAGATTTTGGGGTTAAATGAGATCAATGATGGAAACTAGAAGAATTTAAAAAAAAGTTCCATATAAAAAAATCAAGTTGATTACTATCCTACTTTCCCGCAAAACCCTGTATATTTCAAAATACTTTTAGAATATGCGTCTTAAGTAACCAAATAACTTTTGTATCTGACATTTTCTTCTATCAGGTATAACTTGCGAGATATCGAAGAATTAAACACTAAATGGACACCCTGTATAGTGATATGATATTGGGAGTGTAGGGACGTTGGACGTTTTGTAACAAATCTTTTGTTGTTACTGGAAATGTCTGGGAGGTATTGGGTTGAGGCACTTGACGCCATTTTTGTAGTTTTTTAGTTATGAGTCATTTTCGTATTGTGTTTATTTATAAGGTGATGTTTGGAGACACTCGTCATCAGATAATATTACTACAAACTATAATTGCTTAAAATTCTATTTTTTTAATATTTAGGGCGTTTTAAAACGTAAAAAATGTCGCTCTCCTTTTCTAAAAGACAACAATTTTATAATGAGTGTTAATCAGGATTTGAGATTTCTAGAAAACACATTTTTATTTCCCACTCCGACAGGGGAGTATTGTGATTGCGAAAATTTTCGATTTTGAAATAATACGCATTTTGAGCGATTTATGATATCTACATAACGAAAATCTCACGGCACTCATTTGTCGGTTTGTCAGTCTGTCTGTTGGCGTTCTTCTAGTCTCGTAATCTCAGTAACCGCTGCGTGGATTGCTACGAAACTTGGGTAGCGATATGCTGTGAGGTCGTAGCAGGTAATGCTGCTATAATTTCGAAAATGGGTGCATGGTCGGCAAGGTAATTAAAAAAACAAAAATTTTTAATTATTCCTACGTCCATCAGTTTCCGAGATATTTCGATCTTTCGGTAAATTTAAAATATAGCTACTATTTGTGTACTGAAATTTATTTATTTTGAGAACACCTAAATTATAAGGTCATGCTAGTATTTGGTGAAGTCAAAACCCTGAATCATCGAGATAATAAAAATCAAGTATGCTGAGGAAACAATTTTGTAGGCGTGATGCATAATTATCAAGCGGATTTATCAGGTAGGCTTTAAAAAATTAACAGTTTTCATAACCTGCTCAATAATTCCGTACTGTATGAAAAACTAGCTTTAAAAATTAATTTTTCCATTGAGGGTATTTAGGAGGATCTTTGAGAAATTGCCTACTTGCCTCTAGAATGTATCAACTATGAACAGCAATATCCAGAACGGAGGCACCCTAAAACTAGTGCGTTTGAAAGATTGAAGAATCGTTCTATTTGGACGGTGTCGTTTAATATTTCATGGCCTGTCGGTTTGTCAGTCTGCCTGTTGGCGTTCTTCTAGTCTCGTAATCTCAGTAACTGCTGCGAAACGAAATTTGGGTAGCGATATGCTGTGAGGCCGTAGCAGGTAATGCTGCTATAATTTCGAAAATGGGTGCATGGGCGGCAAGGTAATTAAGAAAAAAACAAAATTATTTAATTATTCCTCAAACTTAGTTTTAAGCATTTTAGGGGTTCCTGATCATTTTCTCCTTTTTTGGGTGGGGGTGAAGTTGGTGTGGTTGGGGAGCGTGGGGCTGTCAAACTGAAAACTTTGTTCATTCATAATAGGCTATCCATTGACCTATGAAAGAAAGACCTAGCGGAATAACACACGTTTTATTACGGGTGGGCAGGCGACGATTTGGTTGTAAGGTGATCTCAGACCACGACGTCTCAGACATACCTTCCTGCTATGGAAAGATAATAAACGGGTATCTCTGTAATATGTCTATCAACTTCACTTCATTTTTTTGAGTAAGGCAAAAACATTATCAGAAATGCGAAAAATATGAGTAAAGTAGTATAAGTGAAAGCATAAGTCTGCAAATCGAATGTTAAAGAAATGAAAAGTCACCAAGGCACATCTCGCCAGGCAGCTGTTGTATAAGTGTTAGATCGGAATTTGCGAACAAAATTTCTTTGGAGAAAATTAGTTAGGTTAGGTAAGCTAGCAGTTCATTCCTACGTCTTTGATTTCATCAGATGGATCCTCCAGAAACACTGCAGGTACATTTAACTCTACTTCTGAAAAATAAGCACGCTCACATCCACATTTAGGATAGTTCACCGACGGCGACGCCGAAAAATGGATGGTGTTCGACTAACAGATAATAAAATAATTTTTGGCAAATTTTGGGTTGAAAATATTTTTCCAGTATAGGTGGTTATTACCACACAGCCCTTGAACGCTACATTTTTTAGTTTGATTTTGTTTAGTCTTTAATTTTATTTTTTTAAATTTACCATATTTACAAACCTCCTACTGCAACCAAAAAAATATATCCAATGGCGTTGCTTGAATTAAGACGCTTGGTATCCAGATTCTCCCAATCTTTTTTCCTCAGCGGAGGTTCGGGATAATCATTTGGAGTTCTTCTGCGTTTTATGCAGGTCTCTCTTTTATTAAACCACTGACATAAGTTCCGAAGCCAGGAGAACAACGCCCGATCCCTCATCGTGCTCCGATCTTTCCCTCAATATGATCAGTTGTAAGAAATTTTATTTGCTGTTTCTGAAAATATGGCCAAAATAATCCTGATAATCCTGAAGATGGCCTAACAATGATCGAAATGTTGGCGAAGCAAATAAAAGAGACTCCTACCTCCTTTTTTGACCTAACGCTATACCCATCGGTTTCCTGGAGTAACATTTTATTATCTACTACAGAATGTTTGTACCGAGAATGTGGGAGGTACTAAGTTAAGTTATTTCAAGCCATTTGTTATAATTTTGTATTTTCTAGTTGACGAGTTCGTACATATATTTCATTTGAAAACTTCCCACCACGGAACACGAAACAGGTCAAAAGACTTGTCAAGGGGAACAAAATTTTAACCAAAACTACTTCACACAAACATTTTAAATGACAAGGGGTATCGAGTAATATCCTGTTTCAAGGTATGTCGAAGTCCTTTATTTTGACGTTTGATTTTCTTGAATCGATCGATTCGGTTTCGAGAAAATTATTAACTTTTTCAAATGGAATACAAAAACACAGGAACACAACATTTTTTTTGCAATAAGTGTTCAAATTCCTGACGGGCAGTTTGAATGACCTTCGTCAACGCATTATTGAAAGCTGCCATGTATCCCAAAACATGTTTTTGCAACTGCCCGTCAGGAATTTGAAAAGCGCCTATATTATTGTTTGTCCAATAACAAGCAACATTTGCACACTTATTGCAATAAAAAGTCATATTTTCGTATTCCAATCATTTGGTTCACAGAGAAAGTAGGAAAATGAAGGGTGCCTGCTGGATTCAAACCAGCGTATCCGGCATTCTAGGCCAGCGCGTTACCAGCTATGCTACGGAACCCCGTACCATAGCCGATATACAGCACCGACGACATGGTAACGCGCTGGCCTAGAATGCCGGAGACGCTGGTTCGAATCCAGCCGGTACCCTTCATTTTTCCGATTTTTCTGTGAACCAAATGATTGGAATCATCTCCCTCTTCTGGAGTAAGCAAGCACCTTGGCCAACTGAGGAGTCGTACTTCAGTAAGAAAAAGAGCTGTCGTGCAAATAGCGGTGGGAGATTCACACTCACCCAACTGCCGACTAGATGTCTCTGGATGACTGAAATACATGGTTCGTAGGGAGATGCGGGGGAGTGGTGGGTGCCGATTGAGTCGACACTATGTCGTCGGCGGTGTATATCGGCTATGGTACGGGGAACCGTAGCACAGTTGGTAACGCGCTGGCCTAGAATGCCGGAGGCGCTGGTTCGAATCCAGCCGGTACTCTTCATTTTTCCTATTTTCTCTATGAACCAACAAATGATTAGAATCATCTCCCTCTTGCGGAGTAAGCAAGCACCTTTCATTCCATATTTTCGTATGTTTTGGTTGCGTGATCGCAAGTCACGAACAATTTAAGGTACGTAAAGATTCTTTTCTCGAAAACGAATCGACCAATTTTAAAAAATCGTACCTCAAAATAAAGGACTTCGATATACCTTTGAAACAAGATACTACTCGATCCCCCTTGTCATTTAAAAGGGGATGATCCTAGGGGGCAAAGGATACAAGGACTGTGGCTTAGATAAGGAAAGAGAGGAGATACTGCACGCCCGTTTGATGCTATATAATTATAAATTAGCTGTCATTAGCTGTTACTGGAAATAAATAGCCACCAACATATTTTTTAATGATATTTAGCAGATATTGTGATGTTCATAATGGTAGAGTGTGCAGCTTACGGTTGTAAAACTCACAGCAGCAGGAAGGAGCCAGGAATCACTTACCACAGGTAAATTTTGGTACTTTTTGGTAACAGAGATGTCAGTCGCGCGTTCCGTCCTCTCTCTTTGCTTGTCTAAGGAGTGAAGTAGTTTTCGGTTAAAATGCTGTGTTCTCTTTCAACCAGCGGTTTTCGAGAAATACGGGGTGGGAAGTTTTCAGATGAACGCCCTGTACATCAGCATCATGCTCATCAGTATTTCTATGCAAATGGAAAATATTCAGTTGCTAAACACAACTATGTCACAACGTTCCAATGACCTTTCTTTTATCTGTTGAAAAATGAGCATTGGTCAACGGGTAAAATGTACTGTAAAATTGAATTAAAAGTTTCATAATATTGCAAATTACGATTACGAGTTTTAGAATACTTAACCAGAGAAATGGAAAATTAAAGCGTGTATGAATTGCGCTAAAAATTTTCTCGATCTTTCGGTACCTAGTTTATCTGGGTTTGGAAGTTAAGAAACTGAGTTTTCCAATAATTTGCTATTGATGTTGTATTTTTAACTGTGCCTTTCCCTATATGCTATTATTTGATGTACCATAGCTCATTATGTTCTTATACGATTATCATTTGTTTTCAAGTTATAGCTAATAACAGATAAACAAATTTCACACATTGACATTTTCTTAATCACAGCGTTCTTTTGAATGTTAAAAAAATACCGCCAATGACCTCTAAACATTTTCTGCTTCATCTGCGAATATCGCTTGTTGCTATCCCAATAATTGATTCATTTCTTTCTTCTTTATATCGGCTGCAGTATTCTTAATTCGTCGAATTGGTGCATTCCGTGTATTTGGCTTTTTGCAACTCATAAATCACATAAATGTTCAATTATTACTGTCACAGTACACCGACACTTCATTAGAATATTAGAGTTATGCTTAGTTTAAGCCTCGAACTTGGCTATACTTTGATTATGACAAAATTCAGATACGAGTGGAAAGATAGACAAACAGTTTTATTCACGCTATTACTTGAAAACAAATGAGAATATGTACATTAGAAGCCAAAGTTTATATAACATTTTGGTTACTAGAAGTTTAGATTCAGTTGAACTGCTTTTCTGTTTCTTTTTGTAAAACGATATTTATTTATTTATTTATTTATTTATTTATTGCTATTGCTAACTTTGTTCAAAAATAGCGGTAGCAGTCTGCCGAATAAGTATAATAAATTATAACAAGGCCTATTAGGTTAAAATAAATTAGGTACCTGCTGACTTCTTTTTTCTCAAAATATCTAATAATTTGGACTTTTTTTAAGTAATGAATGAGTTTACTTGTATTTTTTGTTGAGTTGTGCTTTTGTTCAAATTTTAAATACAGTGACAAGTACAAAAGCGACAGACATCGATCATTTTTTATGTAAGTGTAATAAAACAAAAATACCAATATACAATACAACTCCACTTCTATCCAATCCATGTATAATTTCCAGCTTGTTTGTAGATGCGAACATTCGATACAGCACTAATTCATATACAGGGTGTCCCTGAATTTCCTTGAGACGTGATATTCTCGTAACAAAAATAGTTTCAAACAATTGGATGGAATATTTGAAAGTGCTTTAGGGTCTGTCATACCATGCTTACAAAAAATTTTTTGTAGGTACTTTAACCTTTATAACCAACCCCAACTTTTTTTTCAAATAGCACCCTATAGTTTTTCCTACACAGGGGATAAGAAAAACAGTTAAAAGACTAAGTGAGTTTTTCAAGGTATGGTCTATCATATTATGCTTTCGAAATATTTTTTTGTACTTTATCCCCTAAAACTCACCCCCAACATTTTCAAGCACCTCACTGCTTTTCCTACATAAATGAGGTCATTATTTTATTTAAAATGTAGTAGCGCCTTTATTTTAAATACAAACCATTTTTTTTCCAATTCATAAGCATAAGATAAATAAAATAAGGATTTCTTTGAGGCGTAATATTTTCGTAGTCAGAAATGTACAAAAACAGTACAAAACAACAATTTGTTTCCGAAAGTATGTATCAAGTTCCCTTTAAAATCCACTTAGTTTTCTGTTTTATCCATTTTTTGCGTCAAACAAATTATTTTATGCTAATGATTTCACGAAAAAAATTAGTTTGAGTATAAAATCAAAGGTACCACGATATTTTAAATACAATAGGGATATCATTTATTTAGGAAAACCTATGGGGTGCTATTTGAAAAATAAAAGTTGGGGTGAGTTTTAGGGGATGAAGTACAAATACAATGTATAAATAACTTAATAACTATATAACTAGTGATAATGCTGAACAGTATCAATTTTTTTGCAGGATCACAGCATCTTTCTGTTGCTGATGTTAATACAGTCATCAGTTGGTTATCCCAAGACAAGTCAGGTCTTTGATCTTCAGAACATATCCCCTCCAGAAGAAATCAATCAGCTTTCCTATTCTGGATTGCATAACCCCACTCATACCTTAGGCTACAACGATATTGATGAAGTTGTTTTGCAGGTGAGTATATCGCGAACGACGGCGAGCTTCAGTTTTCAAAACTATTGATAATATTCGTGTCGGTAATACTCTAGTTCCGACTTCATGCATTTTACGAGTTCACAACATGTCTGTCAAGACGTTGTGACTATGATGATGATATCTCTTTTGGTTCAGACTTTGTATGAAACAATGGATGCGGTTCCAAATTAGTTGCACTCGAAATAATATTTTGTTATCAAGGTATGATAACTTGTGACTGTTAAATATACTATTTGCAAGAAAACAAGGGAATCAATTTGACTGAATCAGTACTTTCCTGACATAATGATGATACCATTATTATAATGATAGACAGACAGACTGACGTAAATGAGTGACGTGGATTTTCGTAATGTAGACATCATGAAATGCCCAAAAAGCGTATTATCTCAAAATCGAAAATTTTCGCGATCACAATACTATCTCACCTATCGATGTCGGAAGTAAAAATGAATGCAGTTCATGAAATACGGCAGGACTAAAGTCGAACCCATTTGCAATAATTAGTTTGTAAAAAATACAACAGGTCAATAATAGGTGGGCCCTCCATGTTGAGGAATGCACTCCTCTAGGCTACGCGGCATGCTCGTAATCTGGTTGCTGATAAACTTGTGGGTTACAGGCTGTCGAGCTGCCCTCACAGAGTATTCCACTTCGTTCAGCGCGGTCGGAGGATTCAGTAAATCGCCAACATAGCGATCCATCTAATCTCATACTTTTCCAATTGGCGATAAATTGGATGATCATGGATGCCAGAGGAGCACTCTGACCTCATCTTTATGTAGGGACTTAATTGATACTCCTCCATTCACTAACAAAGGTGACTTGCCGTTAAATCCAATGTCACTTCAAATCAATAGGAGGATGTACAGGGTGTCCCATTTTGGGCACTTTTACGGGGTATCTCGGTTATTTTTGAAGATAGAGAGTTGCGGTTTTCACGACAGTGAGCTACTTTTTCGTGAAACTAAAGATGGCGTCAACAAAATTATCATGGCCCTCTTGGTTTTTGAGATACAGGGTGAAATCGAAAACTATCGATTTTGGGACCACCCTCGTATCTCTGTTGTCTTTCATCTTATTGAAAAGTTTAAAAAATGATTTTTTAGACTTTTTTTTGTAGAATTCAGTGGTGTAGTTTGATTTTTTCTTACTTTAACCATTTTTCAGTTATGAAGCAAACATATATTTTTCTAAATGGAACACCTTGTATATATTGTTTTTGACTTCAATAAGATAAAAGACAACCGAGATACGAGGGTGGTCCTAAAATCGATAGTTTCGGATTTCACCCTGTATCTCAAAAAACAAGTGGGCCATGATAATTGTGTTGATGGCATCTTAGTTTCACAAAAAAGTAGCACACTGTCGCGAAAACCGCAACGCTCTATCTTCAAAAATAACCGAGATACCCCGTAAAAGTGCCCAAAATGGGACACCCTGTACATGGTGCTCAACATCAAACTGGAGATCCGTCGTTCACCCCGACGCCGACGTCGTCTAACGCGTTGGCGGTTGTCGTTTGGTCCCATACAAAACCTGGACTCCTTGGAGAAGGCCACTCGGCATGTCATCGTTGGTATTCTTGGCACCAATCTTACCGTTGGCGACAAAGATTTGCAGTGACTGGTAGCACTAGATGTGAATGACCTGACCTGAAGCCTGTCTCACGCAATCTGTGGTACACAGTTCGGATTCAAAGGGGCCTCCCAATAACTGCATACTAAACGTCAGCATCACCTCGAGTGGATTGCATTGTGTCTCGAAGGTGTCTCACCTGAACTGAGATGATTGAAGGCAGTAGATCAATATAAAAGCTGTCCTCAACAATTGTATAGACAATGGAAGTTAGAAAAAGATATTTTGAAATATCAACCTTGTCTACAAATTTTAAACAATTGTTAAATCTGTTATTTGAAAAAATCAGCTTGATAAGTGGTTAACCTGTCCTGTTGGTCACCACTTTCAATTTTTAATTGGCTTAAGGGTTTCTCAGTGTCCAGTTAAATATTTATCTGGAAGTTAACGGTTATCTGTCAGATAAATTGTTTAAATAATTGAAGGTTAAACTTACGAATTCACGTAAATCTTATCTGACAGTTGTATCCCTAGAAACGATATCTGGCAGCTACCTATCTGACACTTTTAACTGGACATTGAAAAACCGGCCCTCAGAATACAGGCCATTATTTTTTATTGATGTAATTACCTAATTACTCTCTTATTGTCACTGTGGTGTTATGTGAATACAGTAGAAGTTTAATGTCGAAAAAATATTCATACCGATTGGCGAGGGCCTCATTTCCGTCGGGCTGTCTGTCTGTTGGCGTCCTTGTAGCCTCGTGATCTCAGTAACCGCTGCCGATTGTGATGAAATTTAAGCAGTGATATGGTGTGGGATCGCAGTGGGTAATGCTGCTATAATTTTGAAAAGCGGTACAAGGGCGGCAGAGTACGAACCAAAAAATAAAAACTATCAAATATTTCACAAAGCTCGGTTTCAGGCGTTTTAGGGGTTGCTGATATTTTTCTACTTTTCTATGTGTTTTACATAACATAGTTTAGATATTGGAAAGTAGTACTTTAAAAAAGTATTGGTTCGCCATATATCTACCAAAGCCGGTACCTGAGCGTTTAATCTGAGTTTATGTGACCCGTTTAAAAACATCAGGTATAGGAACCTGCGGATACGACAACAAACAGACTCTTTTTTGTGGAACACTCATTTAACACTCCCGACAATCGGTTTATGCTAAAAGCAACTTAACTCAATTAAAGAGTAGCAATTTCACTCATTCATCCGAAACCAATCACGCAGGTTCCTATACCTGATGCTTTTAAACGGGTCACATAAACAGTGCTCGGTTCCTCAGATTAAACGCTCAGGTACCGGCTTTGGTAGATAGATGGCGAACCAATAGTTTTTTAAAGTACTGCTTCCCAATATCTATATGTTGCTACTACTAGTACGAGTTTTGCCAGCTAGGCACTAACAGGCAATTTCATTTATTCGTCTGAGACCTAAATCACAATGACAAGCTTTAATAGAAGCGAAACGACGTCGTCTGTCATTGGTTTCGGATGAATGAAATTGTTACTCTTTAATAATACAGTTTTTTAGATCCATCCATTACAAAACAAGGGACTTAGATCGTTCTGTATTGTGTTAGCTTTATTACCGTTTATCCAGGTTTTCGGTCGTTCAGTCGCCTTTTCCTGTTGTCTAACGTCTTTGAGCGGGCTATTCTTTTGTGTACTGCCTTTCGCGCGCCAAGTGCGTTCGTTAGACCCCCACTGTTGGGTGATAGTGGCGCCGGCCGCCAAACTGCATGGAGACGTCGGTGAGGACGGACAGTTGATAGAACTCGTCAGTTTTACGGAGCGGAATATTTGCGTGTTCAATTGTATTACTTTGGCTGTAATCTGGGATAGAATGTAGTGAGTACAAACTGATTTATTGACTCGAAACCGTGAATGTTGAAATGTAGTGTGTAAAAGTAGAGCTGGAGTAAAGATGTGGTCATTCATTTAATTCGCTTTTTTAAAACTCAATTATTCTGAGCTGCCACCTAAAATTGTGGAACCCGGAAATTATTTATTTTAATGAAATTTTGACACAGTATGATTACCGTGGCGAGGACGTCTTTTTGAGGGGTGGGAGGAGGAGGGCGATGATTTGCTTGCAAAGGGAAGACTATAGCTTCGTGCTATGGGAAACTAATAAAATGGTATCATCGTAATGTGTGGGAAGTACTGAGTCAATCAACTTGACTTCATTTTTGATTTGCAGACTAGATATTTGATATGAACTCTTGATCTTACAGGTGGAGCGTCTGATCAGCTCGCATCCAAATTTGCCTCGCCTGACAAGAGGTGAAATCCTGGACCTGCTGGAGAACATCACAACTAGCGATCTGGAACAGTATCAACGAGAGCATATGGACAGCATCCCCCGAGGAAGGAACCCGAAGGCATACATGGTGGTGAAAGCTTATGGCCCTGAAGGAGACGAAGCCAGCAAGATGGAAGAACTATTTACTAAAACACCTGTCACACAAATTGTGGCCACTAAGGAGCAGCATGGTAAAGATGTTGGTCCAGCTGAAGAAAAAGGTAGGCATCAAAGTTTATTAGATTGATTTTAGCGTCATTGTTTTTAAGCTTTGATACAGGGTCTCCTAGCATAAAGTAGACAAACGAAACTGGGTGAAGACTTTATCACAATTTATTGACAAGAAAAAACATTAAAAATATCTCAAAAAAAGTGTTTTCCTCATATTGACAGTTGAACTTTATTGTTCTCTTTATTTTAAATGATCACAACTTTTGAAGCATGACGTGCATTTCGGTAAAATAAAAACATTAATAATGCTTATAATAGAATAGAAAAAATTATTATTTACTACATTTGAACTACATTTTGTCACTAACCGTCCTTTTTTTCTCGTCCCTTTGATCTCCATACAATATCATGTCTAATAAAAAAATACAATGCTCTATATTTAGCGCAAACTTTTTTATATGAATTGTGTGAGACTTTCGCGGCCATTATCCGATGAACTGTTGGTTCTTGGGCTGTTCGGCCGGTGTCGACACGCTCCGTCGCCTTGACGTCGGCGCGCCTCGCTCATAGGCGTAATTAAGTTTTTGAATCTGGGGGGGCTTAAGTCCCCACCCTAGATACAATAAACTTAACAGAACGAATTATTTTTGAATTTTTGCGGGGGCTAATTTCATTCTTGGGAGGGGCTAAGCCCCCCCGAGGCCCCACCTAACTACGCCTATGGCCTCGCTGATTGATGTTTCGCCAATGCGAGTGGTCGGCATCCTCAGAAGCTGATGTTACTCAACCACCCCATTTTCACCCCCCACCCAACAAAAAAGAGTATAAAATGATCAGGAACCCCTAAAACACCTAAAAACGAAGTTTGAGGAATATTTAAATTTTTTTGTTTTACGCTAATTACCCCGCCGTCCATGCACCGATTTTCAAAATTATAGGAGCATTCCTACTACGACCTCACAGCATATCGCTGCCCAAATTTCATCACAATCCATTACTGAGATTACGCGCTACAAAAACGCGAACAGACGAACAGACCGACAGACCGACAGGCCGACGGAAATGAGTGACGTGGATTTTCGTTCTTTAAACATCATAAGACGCCCAAAAAGCATATTATCTCAAAATCGACAATGTTCGCAATCACAATACTCCCCCCCTATCGGCGTGGGAAGTAAAAGGAGAAAAAATACATTTGTTTTCGAAAGTATGCATGGTAGATCATTCAGTAGCCTCAAAAACCCACCTAGTGTTCTTTTTTATCCGTTCATTCGTCAAATAAATTGTTATTTTATTTATATTATGTTTATGATTTTATGAAAAAATAGGTTTGCGTATAACATCAAAGGCACCACGACATTTTAAATGCAATAGGAACATCATTTATGTAGGAGAACCTAAACAAGAAATTGTGGGTGAGTTGTAAGGGATGACGTACAACAAGTAATTATGTTTTGATACATAGTATGGTAGACTCTGTAGTACCTTCAGAATTACAACGCATTTTTCGTTACCAATATATTACAGATTACAATATTATTAAGCGGTAAATAATTTTAAACTAATCCAAATTACCTTTACTATCTTTTTGTACCTCATTGTCTTAGATAGCATAAATGGGTTAAACAAGAAGATACATAGAGGTAGGAAGAGGACAACAACAACAACAACGCCAAGTGTTCCAATCATCGAGACTTCAACGAATGGCATAGTAACGACACCATTTCCCGAAGTAACTCAAAGACTGCAGCAAAGCACATACTCGGAGAAACCTTCAACGGTTACCCATCATCGTAGGAGGAGGCCTACTCCAGCTAATGATTTGGAAAGGACGAGGAAAGTATCTACAACAGACACCCCAATAACAACTTACTCATCTAGAAGGAGGAGACCAATTATGAGGAATCCTATTTCTTCGACTACAGAGAAGTACCAAAATCACAGGTATGTGGGCAATGAAAACATATTCTATATAGAGTATCAAAATAAAATTATTGAACACATTATTAAACACTACATACCTATACAGGGTGGGCAATTATTGCTTGAGCAGAAGATAGTGGGCTTAATCAAACATATTTCATATAATTTAGAAGGCTTACGTTAAACGGATAAATTTGAATTCTTTTTGTACTTGGAGAAATCCGTAGAATAATTAAGATAACTTCAGTCAAATATAACTTTATATGTCCAATGAGAATGTCTAATATTTTACAATCAAATACAAAATTTGATAGCCTTTTCTTTGCCTCAAAATTTTGGAAATGGTAGTCGTTCTCCACCTAGTAAAAAAGCACTATAAGCCGCACCTAAAAGAGCCATTTAGTTGTACTACTATTTCGTGAACACTAATTTGCTGGCTAGGCACTGTCCCAAATGCCATTTTGCTTCCTGGAGCGTATTAATTCATTCTGTGGAACTCTTGTATAAACACTTATTAAACTGTTTCCATGCAATAGATCGGCTGCCTAGAAATAGCTATGCAAAAGCTCTGTGAGAATGAAGTTTGAAGCTATTTAGTTCTTTTTCTGATACTTATACAATAAAGCATAATCTTATCGCTTTAGTATGCGGAATGTGTATCTTAATTAACATGTAACTCAGTAATAGCTTATACAACTGTCGTTTAACAG
This sequence comes from Callosobruchus maculatus, assembly GCA_951848785.1. NCBI lineage: Eukaryota > Metazoa > Arthropoda > Insecta > Coleoptera > Chrysomelidae > Callosobruchus > Callosobruchus maculatus. Next base: position 4,443,660 of record CATOUR010000026.1, on the reverse strand, counting down.
CTATTAAAAGCTATGGATTACAACTAAATTAGAACGGTTAGGATTCTTTGACAGTTGAAAAAACGTTTATACATATATTTATAGAACTTCTTAGATAATTGAACTGTTCTATAAGGTTCTGCCTATTTTACTTGTATAACTGATATGAGAACGTTTTGCAAACGTTCTTTCAGAAAATAGTTCTGTAAGCGGAATGCTGCAACTCTAAAAGAACTGAGTGTTGTGAGTTGGGTCATACCGTTTGGGGGACTATTGATAGGGATGTAGTACAGTTACTGTAAGTAGGCATCATGGGCATGCAGGCATCATGAGCAATAGACCGATCTCTGTGGTCGAGCTGGAACGCAGAAGACTGGCAGTGGCAGCTTCACTTTCAAAGGATCTCGATACCAGAACCGCTTGGGGGCTTAAGAATATGGTTAAATTTAATGCCTCAAAGACCCAGTATTGTACGCTATCAGACAAGAAGTGCCCAAGCCAACACCAGGTTCTAATGAACAACCGGGCTCTGCCAAGGAGTCACTCATTCAAGCTGTTAGGAGTCAACATTACAGAAAATCTGATCTGGCCCGAACACGTCGCGTCCATTGCAACAGCTGCTGGTAAAAAGCTTGGGTACCTATTCAGAGCCAGAAAGTATTTCTCACCATGTAACCTCCTCACGCTATATAAAGCCCAGATAAGACCTTGCCTGAGGTATTGCTCTCATGTCTGGGGAGTTGCTGCCCCTACTACCCTGTCTATACTAAATGCCGTCCAGAGAAGGGCAATTCGACTAATTGGCGACCCAGCCTTAGCGCGCCACCTCCAGCCACTTTCTCACCAGCGTGCTGTTGGTGACCTCTCACTCTTTTACCGATATTCCAACGGAATCTGCACCTCTGAGCTATCCTCTATCATTCCGCCGCTCACAGCTTCTATCAGATGTACCCGTGCGACCGCTGCGCTGGCTGCATCTCATCCTAAGACGGTAGTTCTTCATACATCAAGAACTGAGCGGTACAACCGCACATTTATGCCCAGGGTGTCCTTCCCTAACATAACCTTTTCACAGCAGCCGCGGTACTCTGGTATTTAGGCTCTGCCTGCGCGGTCTGCTCAGTTATAAAAAAAACTTCAGTATACCTAGGAAAGTCGCTCAAATGTCTGCTGTTCTGGATTCTGCTTTTCAAGAGGTTTTATATTAGATACCTATAGTATAAGTAGGGAGTATGATACCTGAATTCTTTTTTATATTCGCTCTGGTTTGTTGTAGCCTTGAACTGTAAAAACAACTACGAAGGAAACTAAGCAAAAGGAAATTAACATGCACTATCATTTCTGATTATCAAATTACAGGTATCCTGCCCAAGAAGAGAGGAATAGAATACCTCCTTCAGTGCTTCCATTTGGTGAAAAAATAGCAGAACCTTCCCAACAGTACGATCCGTACAATTCAAACGATGATCTGATAATGATGGAGAACTCTAGAAAAGAAGTACCGCTTGCTCTATCGAGGCAGACGGAACCACCATATTACCAGCGATCTAGCACCAGCGCCCCTGATTTCCAACCATTTGTTCCACAGGGTACGGTATACATATTAGTGCTAGAATCATTCTGAGAGTTACAGGGAAACATAGAGGGAGAAAAAAGAAAACTTACTTATAAAAATTGTTAGTATACACAGTATGTGGAATATACCAGGATCTACTTTCTAGAAAGTCATCACACTCTTCGCCTCCTGGCATCAGTCTGCCTCTTCTGTCTCGAATACTTGGGAAGCTGAAGAATTTTTTCCACACCTATAATGACAAAAAGGAAGCATTTTGAAATAGTGCACAAATTATTTGAATAGAGAAGTGAATAGTCATAATATAATGTACCTATTTTTTTGGTGCATATTTACATAATTTAATTAATCTCTTGTTCCAGAAACTCAACTTTTAGGTTTTGTCAAAAGATTAATGTTTTAATTGATCCATTCATTGAACTTGCCTTTGCCTATATGTACGTATATAAAACTAGCAATTGTTAGCTACGAATGGACGTTTTTGCTACTTTAACATAATCCACCAAAGATTGGCCACTACAACTTCACTACTTCTACTTCACAAACAAAAATTTCAAGTAAAGAAATGCATTACTTTCGAGTATCAAGTGACAAAGATGCAGTATGACTGTCGCCCTAGTGAATGTGATAACTGTAATTTGCGAATAAACGTATTTTTTTCTTTGCTGTTTTCAATATGAATTCAAGTTTTCATCATGCATTATCTCATGAATTACATCATCTTAATTGACAGATTTGCTTACCTGACAAAAAGGTTCCTTAAAAAACGCAACGCAACAAGGTGAAAATGTCCAAGAAATTGTAAAAAAAACACAAATAAAGGTCCTCAATTTTACAGGGCCTCTGAAATTTTATCGTGCAGTGGGAAACATTTAATAAGAATTAAAGATTGGATCGCGCTGTGCAGCGAATGATGATAGATGACATATTATACTAAAAGAATTTAGAGTATGTATATTTCAATATACTTTAAAGTGACGTAATTGTCTGTCACCGAGCAATTTGTATTGATGGTGAAATGTAGTATATAGATCAACAAGCGGTAATGATGGTAATAACTCACGCAGCTGAAGCTTGCAATTGTATTTAATATTATTCATTTAAATTAACAGGTGAGTTATTACCATTACCAAGTGTTGAATACTATACTTTATCTACGACCGAAGCAATTAATAGTACGATTTGAATACATAATAATTATGAATTATTGACAACTCAACCTCACTTATGTCCCTGAAATAAATACTGTACATCGTCCGAATTAGCATTTGACGTCTTATAGTCACCATAGTATTATAGTCTATAGCATTTGATCACATGCATTTCCAGGAGGTCAGTACTGGTATCTAGTAGGCGTTGTTGATAACTCATGGATATGAATGAAAGAGAGAGAGAGAGATGGTATCTGGTGGCTGGAACCACCAGTGCATAGGCCTGCCAACGGGCCCTTTTGCACCTCTTTTTACCCTAGTTCCCAAGTCCAGCCCTCATCGCGAAGGTGAGGATGGCTTTGGGTCCTGCCCATCTTATATCCTCAGGTTCAAGAACCGAGTATAGCCTGCCTGTGATACCCAAGGGCTTTACAACGACACAGAATATGTGCCGAGGGTTCTTCCTCCTCGCCACAGCGTGTACACGTCGGATCACTTGCCACTCCTATCACATGCAAATGACGTATGAAGGTGTTATGGCCGGATAGCAGGCCGACAAGTAACCTTAGTCGGCTTCTGTCCAGTGAGGGATAGAACCGCCCTACCTTATCCAGAGGTCCTGAAATAAGTTTTCTAGCTTGATGGAGGTGTCCGGAGATTCCTCTCCATCTGATAAGATACTGATTTTGCAACCACACCTCTATTTTCCTTCTAATGGTTCCTGCTGCCAGCCCCAAAGCCAGCTCAGGACCCAGGAAGTTATCCCTCAACCCTCGCCTTGCGAGGGCGTTCGCCATTTCATTACCACTAACTCCAGCATGACTCGGCACCCACGTAAGTGACACTTGATGTCTTGCCGAAATGTCGTCCAAGACCATCCAAGCACTTAATGCTTTTAATGCTGCCTGGCTGTCAGAGCAGATGGTGATCCGCCTGCTTGGCCCCTGAATTTCGTAAATACGAAAGGCACAAGCTAAAATCACATATATCTCTGCTTGGAATACCGTGGTGTATCCCCCAAGAGAGAGGGAGAGCTTTGTTTTTGGCCCATAGACCCCAGTGCCGGAGCCTTCGTCGGTAAGGGAGCCATCGGTGTACCAGACTGGCCTACTCCCCTCAAAAGACCGCCTGCCGCTTGGCCCCCACTCTTCCCTTGTAGGATATCTCACCGTAAATTTGCAGTCGAAGCGATATGTAGGAGAAATTATATCACTCCTTATATGTAGGATAGGGTCTCATCGGTCTCATCCCTTTGCAGTTCCGAGAGGATGGCAGAGTGTCCCCTGCCAGGATCCACAAAGGACCAACCGCTTTGACTCCACAATCGGAACGCAGACACCCTTGCCTCCCCTTGAACTACCAAGTCGAGTGGAGGAAGATTCAGCAGTGCTTCTAGCGCGCTCAACCAAGTCGTGCGTACTGCACTTGTTGTACTAACACAAGCCAATTGTTGAATTTCATTTAGCTTTGCTTTGACTGTTTCTATCCTCACACAGGGCCACCACACTAGTGATCCATACAATAAGGACGGCCTAACGATTGTAATATAGAGCCAGAACATCACCTTAGGCGTCAAGCCTCAATTCACTCCTACAACTCTTCTGCACGCCCATAACGAATTACGTGCCTCACTGACTTTATGTTCCACATGTTGTCTCCAATTCAGTTTCGAGTCTAGAATTACGCCTAGATATTTTACTGATTGGGAAGTTCAAGAGATGTTCCAAAGAAGGTTGGTCGGATATATCCATCCAGTTTCCTTCTTCTAGTGAACATAACTAGCTCGGTCTTCTCGGCATTGATCGATAGATCTACCTCGTTGCACCACGATTCCACAATGCGCAGAGCGCTTTGCATTATCTCTGAAACAGTAGCCATGAATCGACCTCTGACTACTATACTAAGATCATCGGCATAGGCCTGCATGTAAACATCTATATTGCTCAGCCTGACCAGAAGTTCATTCACCACCAGACACCACAATAAGGGCGAGATAAGACTCCGCCTTGCGGGCAGCCCCGCGCTACTTCAACGCTATGTGAAATGCCATTCAGCATGGCAGTAGACACTCGACCGTCTAAGGTGGACAGGATCCATTCCACGAGGAAGGATCTCACCACATGCCTCTCCAAGGCAAACCTTATTGAATCGGAGACGGTGCAATTAAACGCACCCTCAATATCTAGAAAAGCTACCAATGCCACTTCCTTTTGTTCCAACGTCTTCTCAAGTCTACAAACTAGCTGGTGAAGGGCAAGTTCAGCTGGCTTACCAACCTGATAAGCAAACTGACAAGCATGAATGGCACACCCTTCTAGAGGTCCATCTCTTAGGTATCTATCAATTAGCCTTTCCAAAGGCAACTCATGGATAACTCACAGCAGGAGTTATGAGAAATATTCACGCTGTTTGTTTATTGGTTATATCACCCGTTCAAATGTAATTTGGCAACAGCTGTATAACTTATTGGAGAAGACAAACATTATTATAACTTTATTTAAGTTCAGTGCTATAGCTCTTTAGCGTAGTCCTCGCATCGTTGTACCGCAAAAAGTTATTTTTTCACATTTTATATACGCTTTCCCACAACATAAAAAAAACTGAATATGGATTAGATATAGAAATGTTAAATCGCAGAAGTACCTTGGCCTATACTCAATGTTTTCCTTAACCTCACTTTAATTCTAAGATTTTCGCCTTTTCAGACGCTTTGGTTGATCAACCATCCAGTTCTACCAACGTTCATTCATCGAGACTGCCCTACCAACAACCAAGTAGTTACATCGCTGACTTGGACGCATCTCCAGCAGAAAACATTGCTGTTTTCAGCTCCACATCAACCGCTCCTCCATCAACAACAGTTCCCGATATAAGTCCCGTAGCTGATAATCTGTCATCTGAAATGAGGGATCTTCTTGTGAGTTTTGGACTCATACAGGGTCCTCAACCTATCGAAGATGTACAAAAGGATGAAACGTACAACCCGGAAAAGGTAAGTACTAAGAATTCTATTTTTATTTAAGTCCCACAAAGCATGTTGATTACATATCAAGTTTCAATTTGCTGATCCGATACCACAGTTCCAAAGAGTTGATAACCGATACTCCAGGTGACTTCCGATTTTGAGATTATATCATGAAATACTAGTACAACACTTAAAACACTTAAGCTTACGTTCTTGAAAGCTCCTTGTTGAACCTACCAGAACTCTTGACGAGAGTCCGGATGTCCGACCATCTCACTGAATATAGTGACACCTCCCCGAACTCCGTCGTGCTGAATATCTGAACTCTGAGTTTGCGATACACAACATATTTGCCCAGGAAGTGGAACGCTGTCTCGTACTCTTTCCAGCATCTGGGGAAGATGGGGTCCCCTACCACTCTCATGAGTGACAAATGTCTAGTCAACCGGCAATGGCCAGTGAGAGCCCTCACCAAAAGGTAAAACATCTCTCTGCCTTTATTCAAAAGTCGTAACGTTCGGTCCTTATCAGGATCCGCTATGAGCTTTTAGCTTACCTGAAGTTATTTTCTCTCTAACCAGGCTTTCGCCAGTTCCTTGTAGGCCATTGGAGCAGAACCCGCCTTGGGGGTGCCTAAAAGCACAGTCTGAGAGAATGCATGAGACATCAGCACAAGGAGCAGTGGAACTTGTTGCCGGGATGCGTTCATGGTAAAACATTCATTAAAGCTCCATGCAAGAAAACAACTGAATATCTGCTCTCTTTGAGTAGGAGTCAGCTTCGATTAACTACCTGTCTCCTCACGGGACATTGTGGCCTGAAGGAACACCTGAATAGAATGGGACTCTACAATGGAGACCTCAACTGCAGACTATGTGGTACTGAGGTACTGGGTCAGCCCTACATGTACTCTGTGAGTGCAAAGCGCTAGATCACAAGAGACAACAGCTCTTTGGGAATCCCAAGCTAGAATCAATGGAGTACAATAGGAGTTATAATACATAGGCCTTAAGGCTTCAGCATTGACGGGGACAACATGGTCGGACCGCTCTTGGAAAAAACCGGCAATGGCCAGTGAGAACCCTCACCAAAAGGTAGAACATCTCTCTGCCTTTATTCAGAAGCCGTAACGTTCAGTCCTTATTAGGATCCGCTATGAGCTTTTAGCTTGCCTTTAGTTATTTCTCTCTAACCAGGCGTTCGCCAGTTCCTTGAAAGCTATTGGAACAGAACCCGCCCTGGGGGTGCCTAAAAGCACAATCTGACACCATGTTATAGAATGGATGGTACATCAGCACAAGGAGCAGTGGAACTTGTTGCCGGGATGCGTTCATGGTAAAACATTCATTAAAGCTCCATGCAAGAAAACAGCTGAATAACTGCTCTCCTTGAGTAGGAGTCAGCTCCGATTAACTACGGGTCTTCTCACGGGACATTGTGGCCTGAAGGAACACCTGGATAAAATGGGACTCTACAATGGAGACCTCAACTGCAGACTATGTGGTAGAGGTACTGAGTCTGCCCTACATATGCTCTGTGAGTGCGAAGCGCTAGGTCACAAGAGACAAGAGCTCTTTGGAAAGCCCAAGCTAGAACCAAAGGAGTACAATAGGAGTTATAATACATAGGCCTTAAGGCTTCAGTGTTGACGGGGACAACATGGTCGGACGGCTCCTGGAAAAAAACCGGCAATGGCCAGTGAGAACCCTCACCAAAAGGTAGCACATCTGTCTGCTTTTAGTCAGAATCCGTAACGTTCGGTCCTTATCACTTCCTTTTGGGCCAGTCGTCCAGGGCAACATTGACCTGGCGTCTGCTAATTCCAAGCATCAGTTCTGGACCAATGCACGAGCAGCCGGCTCCTCGTAGCTAGATGGTCCGTTATCTCGTTACCAGGTACACCAATGCGTCCACCAGAGATCCGCAACAGAGTCACCTTCTTCTCCAAGCAGACGCTGGCTCCCACGATTTCCGACTTCTTTGGGCGAGATCCGTCAGCGAAGCAGCTATGGAGCGAAAACTCAACTTTTCCACTCATCCAATTGTCGCTTTGCGAGATGATTAGTGAGGATGCATTATCCAGACCTAAGGTATCTTTGCCTCCGCCCTCAATGACGATATCGGGATACTGTTCTCTATGAATCGCTCCCTTCTGGTGTGGCCAATTAGTCGTTCTCGAGGCACCCACGTTCCCCCGTCAAAGATTCTCAGGCTGGCCGACATCGCCTCTCTTTTTATCCAGAGGTGCAGATGCAGCAGCCCAAGCGTACATTCAGGACAGCAGTGGGTGTTGTCCTCAAGTCATTCATTGTCGTTCTCGAGGCACCCACGTTCCCCCGTCAAAGATTCTCAGGCTGGCCGACATCGCCTCTCTTTTTATCCAGAAGTGCAGAGGCAGCAGCCCAAGAGTACATCCAGGACAGCAATGGCTGTTGTCCTCAAGTCATTCATTGTCGTTCTCGAGGCACCCACGTTTATCCGTCAAAGATTCTCAGGCTGGCCGACATCGCCTCTCTTTTTATCCAGAGGTGCAGAGGCGGCAAGCCCAAGAGTACAACCAGGACAGCAGTGGGTGTTGTCCTCAAGTCATTCATTATGCTTAGTGCTGCAAGCCTCGGAACCTTAGCAAGCTTGAGCATAACAGAGACTTTCTCTACGCTCGGCCCCTAGACCGAGCAGCCATACTGGATTCTGTTTCTGATTACTGCCGCATGAGCCAGTTTGGGACCTTGGGCTTCAGTCTCCAGGTCCTATTGGTTACCCAACGTAGCTGCTACATGGTAGCGGTAGTTATAGACTTTTTATACACATAGTCGATATGCTGAGCCCATGTGAGTCTAGTGTCGATTACTTCTCCGAGGTATTTGACCTCCCGTGTCAGGGCCAGTGATACAGCGCCAGCGTGGAGAGTAGTGGCTATGGTATGAAATATATAAATCACTCATTTCCATTGCTCTGTTTCTCTGTCTATTTTTTGCCAATTTTATAATAATTTGGTAAGCGCTCCACCAATTTTCATGAAATTTGGTGTGAGATATGTTGTCGGCTCATAGTACGTAATGCAGTGAAGGTAATGAATTCAATTTTATATAAAAAATACATTTCAGGCTGAAGTGAACCCAGAATCGTACGTCGGCTTCAAACCATTGCCTGTAAATGACGATGAGGGCAGAAGTGACATGGATCTACTTTTAGCTAGATTTGGACTAGGAAGAAATTCAAAAAGTCAACAACCGGAAAGAAGGTCTGATGAAAGCACTGACGATGGTATGACATTTGATGTGGTGCCGCAACAGTACCAAGGAGTTTTGGAAGATATTGGACTGTCCACACGTCAGGGTATGTAGCTGAAAGCTGGATGAATTATTAGGGATTGTTTAATATATAATTTCTACTTGTAAGGTAGCCTTGGTGATTGTTGGTATCAAGATTTCAATACTGGGTTTTATTCAATTTATGCCTGCTGGGCTGCTGTAAAAATTAAACTACTGTATACCGGGTTATTCACGTTTAGAATGATGTGACTTTTCGTTGTTACTAGGCATGAAGTGCGTCAGCTTAGGTTAGATCGTCAAATTTGAATTACGTTTATGCTTGGAGAAATCGGTCGATGAATTGAGCAAACTTCAATCAGAGATAACTTAATTTCTTAAATGGGAACGCCTATTTTTTTATACGATTAAATGTAAAATTTGACAGCCTTCCTAATGACATAAGGTTGAGATTAAGAATATCAGCCTTTATAGTTTCCGTTTCAAATTTTCAATCAAATTGGTGTTTTTTTAATTTCCGTCCCCATAAGCAACTTAGCAGACCGTGAAATCAAAAAAACCTGTTCAGATAGAAGAAATCAACTAACATAGCAGAAAAATCAAACGAACTGGAGTAAAGAGAACATATTATAAAAATTACTTAAAACAAATGAACACTAACCAGAAACAACGGCGGTAACATATTTGAGTCGGCAAAGAGAAGCTAGAGCACGACAGAAATGGATATTTTTCATGGCCCACTAGCTACTGTAATGTACTAGAGATTTCCAATTTAAAACTATTAAAAATTTTGAAATGAAAATGATGATGATGTAAAATTTCGCATTTAATGATATAAATAAAAAAAACAATAAGGTGCTCTACCTGTTAGACACCTCAGTCAGATAACTATGCAATCTTAAGGAATGCTTAGTCACACCGCAAAGTCATAGCCTTCCAACTTTTATAGTTGCTGCTATATTTAATTTTTTTCTGATAACATCTACTTATACCAAAAGTGGTGATTTCCGCCTAAATGGTTCGTTTAAAGTCCCATATATGATACATAAGGTCAAACTATATTATAATTAAAAAGATGCAGGTTTGATATGAATCACCCTGTATAAACGTCAAAATTTAGATGAAAATATTTTAACGTTGTAGCGCTCAAAGCTCTCTACCATGGCCAAATGACAGATATTTGAAATGTGTTTTACTAAGCACACAATCTTCCGTCCACTCACTATAGTGAGTGAATAGTGAATGAAAAATATATTTTTCTAGGTAAAAAAATAAGAACAGAAGCATTGACGAAGACGTTGGAGAAAATTAATGAATATACCCCTCCGAAAGCAAACAGCAACCAACAAGAAGTCGAAAAGTTGAATAAGCTACTAAATATAATCCAGCAGATTGAAAAACTCAACAAGACACTAACAAATGACGATGTCGACAATAAACAGTTGAAAGAAGTGGTGGAAAGCTTCAACGTGGATAGGATGACGCCTCTTGATCAACAGAATGCACCGAATCCACTGAACTATGATAATGGGTTGAGTAGGAATGAAATTAAACGAGAACAAAACAAAAGAGATGCTGCGAAAGTTAAAGCTGACCAGGAACAGGTGCAAGTTGTTACACCAAGCACAAAGTTGAACACTGATGAAACCGTCTCAGGTAATAGCAAAATTTATTCTGTTAGCACTATATTGTACAGAGTGTTTGGTAAACTGCGGCAAAAACTTAAAGGGTGATTCTTTGAACCCTTTTTAAATATTTTGTTTTCTGATGATTTTTTTAAAAACGCTTCATTTCAAAGGTATAGGGTGAAAAAATTGCGAATAATATTTGCGACATTTCTTAAAATTATTAATGTAAATAAAAGATGGCTTTTTAGAAGATTTCTGAATCTAATCAAATTCGGACGAAATGCTGGATGTAACTCAAATCAAAATGAACCTGGTATGTTTGAAACGGTGTTGGTTCTGGCCATTGAATCCCTAGATAGAATGAGGAATACGCTGCGCTCTACACTGCACTGCATACTATGCCAGTTTGTCGTGTAGTGGTGCACATCCTAACCGCCATAATGCAAGAAGCGATCATCCTTGGGCCCCTTCGTCTACTTAGGGCGCACGATTCGCGGACCCAGTGATAGCTCACCTCACGGTCGGTGAGAGCAGTCACTGGTTAATATGGAACGGCAGCACTGTGTGTTGGACCCCGAGCTACACACCTTTTGTTTGTTAAATAATAATAAGTGTCTAAATGAAGATCGAATAAGCAAAATATGGGCAAAGTTCAGGTTGAAAGCTGCTCTTTCAGATATCCTCCAGATGTTTCCTGGTAATACACTACTTCCAGAATGAGAGTGAATATTCTGAAAAGCCCATTTATTTGTTATTTGTCTATGTTAAAAATATCGGCGCAGAGTAGGGAGTAGAGTAGAGTAATTTATTATACTATAAATATAAGAAAATAAAATATGCACGTAACAATGCGTGCATCTTCTCTCTTGCGCTTCCGTTTACTTGGAGTGAGATTCACCCATAAAAATGGCAACCTCTGTTTACGGCCATTTTCCAACGGGCAACCATGGACTTTTGTAATTAATATGGATGAGACTTTAATTTTGTATTACATTTAAAAAAAAAGCTAAGTGCAGATAATTGATAGTAATATATCTTTTACACCTGGCGACCCTAACGCTGTGACTGACTAAGAGCTGGCAAACATTTTTTCAATTATTTGAATCTTTTTCTTTCAAATGACGTAAAATTGGCTAAGAAAACATATAGTTGCATATATATTAACGAATTATTTACTCTAAAATTAATTAGAGGTCATTGCGGCTAATTTTTAAAAGGCAACCTGTAGTTAATCCATTCTATACTTTCTCAAAGTTCATTCAAAATTAACATTAACAACAAAATAACTTTATGACACTAATATCTATTAAAGAAAATACAAAAATTGAAATGACCTGTAAACTGTAAGCCATCAAAAATCTTCCATACCCTCGTTTAGACGCGAGGTTTGAAACACGCTATACAGCGTGTATTGTAGTGATGAAACGAACGTCACATTTTAGACATTGGCGGATACGAATGAGAATATCTGCTGACAACATTCGCACTTAAATCACAAAATAATACCAAATGATAAAGGGAAGACTGATAACGTGATTACGAGTTTAAGTTACTTTTATTACATTAAAAGATATGAATGGATTTTGTTTTATTAAACAACTATTACATTACTAAGAACATGTTTCATTCGCGAAACATTCACAATAATTTCGCGAATGCGAATATGCAAAAATATGTGAATATCCGCCAATGTGAATATTCGTTACATCACTAGTGTGGTCCTTAAATGACGCTAATATTTAAGGGGTGATTCCTTGGTCTACTTTGGGAAAAAGGTTATGAATTTTGGGATACGGCGTATTCGTACCGTGTCACACGACAAAACCATTCGGTTTCTATATTCTTCTAATGTATTTTGTACAGACAGCTATGAGGCAAATTTGTAATTTTGTTATCGGGGTAGTTGTCTGGGTAAATGTAAAGAACGATGATGTATAAAAAAGCTGTCAGTCAAATTTTCCGATAATTCTCTACTTCATTTGAAACTTTCAAGACAAATTAGATCGTTGAAATGACTGCGGTATCTTCGAATTCTGTATTGAATTTCTAATACCTCTAATGGCATTTGTGATCTGCTGTGACACTCAACTGAAATTTAATAACGGTCTTTTGTGTTTCATCATTCTAGCTACAGCTTCAGATCCTAAAAAAGAAGAAACCGCAACGCCCAACATAAAAGATTTGGAAGACTCTTTCGGAGGCAAGACTGATCCTCCAACAGAACCTCCAGCGACGGAGGCTGCCACGAAAAGATCAGGATTCTACTACCTGGTCGATTGGAACACCTTTTTGGAGGTGGACGATCAAAAAGGAAAGAGGGTCAACTTGAGGTTCCAACCCACCATTGGCGATCCCAAGAGGTTCTATTCTGTCTCCGTGCCTTAAACAGAAATAGTTAATGGTGATATTGATGACTATGTTAATTGGTTTGAAGCTTCATTAAGGAAAGCAACGTGCTCCAGTTAATTTGTTGTTTCGTGTATCAAGCGCACTACATTCGTCCTTTGGTAGTTAAAGGCCTGTAATAAAACATTTGGATTATGAACTTTTTTAACTGAATAATAGTAACCTATTTGTAGTATGTTACGTTATGAATTAACTGCACTACATTGCTTCTATATTTTTTAATTGTAATTTCTTTTAAAGTTGTTTTAAAATGTGTAAAATACGGTTAGGTTTATGTTTAGTAATAGGAAACCTTCTGTCTGAATTGAATTTTTTTGTTTCTGAAAAATACTCGATACTGAGCGGATGATTAATCACCATCTTATACTGAAAAAAATGAATCTACATTCATAAGATGTTAGTGCTTTCCCCTTGCTTCAGTGAAATTAATATTTGAACCAAGACAATAGTGTACGGACTCCACAGAAATTTGAAGAGGTGTAAGTAACAGAAATTTCTTGAGTCTCCAGTGGTGAAAGTCAGTAAAACGCTGTATGATAATAATTTGCTCAATAGGACTTAAGTAATTTATAGAAATAATATACTTGTGTTTTCCATTGGAATTTGTGAAATATATTTATAGATTAAGTAAACTGTAGCCATATTAAAATGTAAAATAAACATAATAGCTTTAGCTATTTTATTAACAGAAAACCTTATTAATGTCCCAGAATACTATAAAGTAGCTGCCTATATCTTATGAATATACAAACTTCAGTTAATTATAAGAGTGAATAAATGACTTGTTACTCTTATTAGTAACCACAGTCAGAATACTCTGCTGACCTATGGTGGAGGTGTGCCCAAAGTGTCCCCTCCCCCAAAAAAGCCAAGTGTCCAGAACCCACCGAAATACCTGAAAATGGAGATTGAAGCAATTTACGGAATTTTTGTTTTTTGATCATTACTCCATCGCTAATTCAACGGATTTTCTAAAATATAGCATCACCTACCATGGCCCCGTAGCATATCGTACTCCATCCATCAGGACAAGATACAAACGTATGTTTGCTTAATAAGTCATGCAAGTTAATTTTAATTCATAAGTTAGCACAAAAAGCTGCATTTGCGAACACCGCTAGAGAAAATAGAAACAAATACTAAAAACAAAACATAACAATTATTTTCCACTTTATTGGAATCAAAACTCACATGCATTTTTTCTGCGCAATTTCCATAAATGTTTTTGATGCATTCGAAACCCACAGAATTTAGGCACATAGAACAAAAACATTCAGTTAATTGAGGGGAATATGCAGCAGTTCTTGCATATTTTCTAAGAATTTTGAGATTATTTCAGCAATATCTTCTATACACTCTTTTTTTACAGGGTGGCCAATTATTATTAATTAATTTTTTTTAGATAGCCCGTACCTATCCAACTCACCCCCATGTATGTGTAGCGATTATTGATGGTTTTCGAATTATGATTTATTATTGGAAAATTTAGAGATTTTCAAGTTTTTTCAAGAAATCGTCAAAAACAAAAATGCTTTTTGGTTTTTATTTTTTTGTAATTATACTCAGTATTAAGCCTATTTTAATATCCAATAAAGAAAACCTGTACATCCAACCACTAATTAAGTACATTTTGGGCCCAAAGCTTGAAATCACTGTTTTTAGTCATCAGGAGACCAAAAATTTCAAATAAAATTAAAAATACGTAAGCCTATTAAAGAAAAAAAACCCGTAACATCTAACAAACCCGATAATCGTTGATGTTTTAGTGACTTTTAATAAAAAAAATTAATACCCAAATTGTGATTTTTGACGTGTTTTTGCTATGCACTATTGAACTACTGCTAAATTAAGTTGTATAGAAAGTTAACAAAGGAAACTGTTACCTTTATTACCGTTTATCCAGGTGTTCGGTCATTTAGTCGTCTATTCCTGACGTCTAACGTCTTTGGGCGAGCTATTCTTTTGTGTACTGCCCGCTATCGGGTGACAGTTGCGCGTTGCGCCGGCAGGGAGATTGTTTGGATCCGTCGTACAGGACGTACCGTTTGAGGAGTTGTTGGCTGTTTTATGTTTACGCGTGGAGGGTGAAGGTATTATTGCGTGTGCAATTATTGTATACTGTTGGCTGTAATTCAGAATAGCAGCAAGTACACACTGATTTATTGATTAGTACCGTATACCGTTGAAATATACACTGTAAAAGTAATGTTGAAGTAAAGGTGTGGTCATTCATTCAGCTTTCTTTTATTTAAAACTCTCTTAACCTGAACTGGTGCTTACAGTTCAGAAGTGGGATACAAGAGAATTCTTGTAATTTTCTTTTCACGTCCACAAACTTATCGGTAATGTATGTTGATAATTATTTGAAGTAATTAACAAATGACCACAATTTGTTCTTACGAATGGTATCCATAATTATGCATCATATACGATTATATTAAAAGATAGGCGAGTACAGCCTGGCTTTAAGAATATTGTTTTTTTAAAATTTGGTTGCTGTACCACCCCATGACTCACTTCACTTTTTTTTGAACTACTCTAGTTTTTTTCTCGCTCCTTTCTTTGATCATTGCGGAGGGGAGTTGAAAGTTGGAGTTTTTTTTCTTTTAGAATCTGTAATTGACGGAGACGGACACAGTCGAGGGGAAGGACTGTTGTCTGTCGAACGGCCCAGGTTAGAGGGCTAGGATATGCTCAGGTTAGAGAGCAAAGGAATGCCCAGGTTAGAGGACCAGGATAAGCTCAGGTTAGAGAGCAAAGGACTGCCCAGGTTAGAGGGCTAGGATATGCTCAGGTTAGAGAGCAAAGGAGTGCCCAGGTTAGAAGGCAAAGGACTGGAATCAAAGGACAGACGGGCACGGTCGAGGGGAAGGACTGTTGTCTGTCGAACGGCCTAGGTTGGAGGGCAGAGGACGGGACTCTGAGATGATGGATAGGAACACTAGTGCAACTGTAACGATAAGAGATGATGTATGTGTACGAGAGAGAGGAGATTTCATAAACATTTTTTGTTATTTAAGGAAATTAGGTGAGCAATGTGAACGGGTAATTTCATATTTGTTTCCGATTGTTTCTCAGACAAGATTTTAATTTCTGCTGGGTGCTTTTTACAGTAAAAAAAGGAGAGACATGTGATTTTTGTCACATAGCTATCACAAGTACACATTCCAGACAGGTAGTTTGTATCTTGGCCAAATGTGCCGGGAACTTCCCATGATTGTATATGATGATAAGACGATATGTTGATATGATGATATGTTTGGTGATGGTAGCGGATGATTGTAGATATCGTGTAATGTAAGGAATTTCTTTCTGGAAAACAGGGAGGAGGCGGGAGTCTGACAGGAGGAGGTACTGGAGTTATAGTTCGAGTGATGGTGAGTGAGTAGTGGAAGAACAGATGGTTCTGAAACAAATGCTATGTTAGATAAATTCTAGTCAGTTTTATAGAGTGTTGAGAATCCAAATTTCTGGCTGCTGTAAGACGAGGACAGGTACTGATCCACATGGGAGTGGGACATCAATGAGGGACAGCATCGGAATGGAGGTGTCTGGATTGAGTTTACGAGACGGTTTCAATGACAAATACGTTTTGTACTTTGGAGTTGGTAATCACACATCGCCGTGTCATATCGGCTTGGTAGATCAACACTCGTTGGGTGGGCCAGCGAGGTCGATAAGTTTGGCTTAGACGTTGGGCATCTTCCTGGCCTTCCGGTATTGATAGATTTGTGGTGAAAGGTTCCATTTTGAGCCATGGGGCTTTGCTTGATCGTCCCTTCAAGGAAAGGCCTGATCTTGCAAAAACTGAGACCCTGTCAAAGGTAATACTAAAAGGATCGATAGTGCTCTTACTATCTGGCGACGATGATATGATTCCCAAAGGGTACGTTGTACCAGGTTAGTCTGATCCAGGATTTGACGGCAGCGACTGTAATATTCAGGATAGTCACGGTTCGTTGGTTGCGTTGAATGCACCCTGGTTTGATATAGCCGTTGCCAAGGACTCTTTAATGTGTCGTACGGTTGATACTGGAAATCTGGCTCCATCAAGTGTTTTGCAGGCTCTCTGTGGATGATTCCGAAGACATTGTAAACTGCGGTATAAAGGAGCTGGGTGATGGCAAACATTTACACCTGCAAGGCTTATTGAGGTACATGACGACTGCTTTTCGAGGTCTTTGAAATACCTAGGTTTTGCTAACGAGACCGGGATGGTGGTGGAACTTGGGGACGCTCAGCCTATGGTATATGGACCCTGCCGTTTGTGTCTCGCTAGGGATTCTTGTTGATGAGATGATTTGAGAGATGATACACAGTTGGATGTTGGGAGAGTCATCTTCATCTTATAGAAGTCCGATAGTTTTGGCCCAGAAGGGGACGAGAGGAGGTGTTCTTTCGTCGATCATCAAGTCCCTATCGCTAAGGAGTCGCAACACGAGAGTGCTTCTGTTGCTTCGAACGGTTGGTTTGAGTACAATGACATGCCTTTTGATCTAGTCAACGCGCATCCAAGTGAATTGTTCACGGTGCTGAAGTCAGGTACGCAGTTGCATGCACAGACAACATTTTGATCGCTAATAGCGATGCGGACGCTATTAGACCGGGCATCGAATTTTTCGATCCCTAGGAATCAGCATGTACATGTACAGTTTTTGTGCTTATCTGGAGAGTTGCGCTATAGCGCCTTCTCCATAAAGCGTTTTATTAAGGAAAGATGCTTCTTGGGCGTGGGGTGCTGCCAGATGGGAGCAAGCGTTGTTAGGACTATGATAATGGAACGGCCGTTGTTGGTCTTGTATGGCCCTCATACCTCGACTCAGTTGCATGCCGATACTTGCGGGAAGTTGGCTGAAGACAGGATCTAGACCTGCGGGTGGCACGCTGGTGGGTCCATTTGCAAGAGTTCTGTTCTGCAGAGTTTAGACAGTTGGTTCCTAAAGGGGTACCATGGTAGATACTGAAGGACAACCATGGCTATGTTGAGCATTGCGGGTTTGAGACGTTACAGCAGATCAAACATCGCTATTGGTTCCCTAAAATGCCGTGGTATGTTAAGAAATACGTACGGTCTTGTTTGGAGCGTGCGTATCATAGGGTCCCTGGTGACAAGCGAGAGGGTGAGTTACGCCCGATGGAAGAGAAGAGCGTGCCTCTTTATGCAATTCACGCGGACCATTTTGGAGCATTTGTTGAACGTAAAACAGGAGATCAATATCTTGTGGTCCCGATTTGTGGGTTTTTTTTCAGGTACATCAATGTAAGGGTTGTTAAATAGGCGAGGTCGACTACTGCTGTAGGGGTCATCGGGGTTCATCTCAGATGTATTGTAACCGATATAGGAACCAGCTTTGTGAGTGGGAGTTTTGAGGAACTGATCTCCCTATTCGGTATACGAAGTATTATCAGCGCCCTCGTTGTGAGCGAGCGAGTTAGTGGGAAGGTCGAGCAGTTTAGTGGGATCATTTTGGATGCTCTTTCTACATCCACCCGCTATACAGGCGTTAAGGCGTGGGATGGCTACATTTATGCTATTCAGATGGGACTTGGTACCACTGTTCATGGAGCCAATGGAATTTTTATTTAGTTTTGATGTCACGAGCAGGTCTGAAGGTATTTTGATCCCAATTATTTCTGACACTGTTGAAGTTGCTAATCCTGAGAATTGGACGCTGCGAGAGGTGAAGCCTGCGAACATGTAAAGGAGCAGCAGTTAAGGGATATGGCTAGATTTAGTAAGCAGAGTGGATCGGCAGCCAAGCGTGGAGTAGATGATCTTGTCATCTTGTTCGCTGTGAGGCGGTCGTGGCAATGGACAAAATACAACCATGGGCGTCGTTTGATGGAGGTTTGGATTTTTCAGAGGAAGGTAGTTCTGAGAGTGGCAATGAAGGTTGATAATTTGGTATGTTAGAACATGGTCTTGGTATGGCGCTGATGTGACGCTTGGAGGTAAAAGATGTCGTCCTGATTGTTATTAGGTTTTGGTTCCACATAGTTGGTTGGAAGATCGTTGGGTGCAGGATACTTTTATATGCGGTTAATCAGTAGATAATTTTGGATGTGGAGCTGCTTTGTAGTTATGTGGCCAAAATATACCATTGTTCTTTTTGTTGGAGAATGTTGTGGGTTTGTTACATATAGGAATAATAGGTGGCTATACCTTGTAAGACAGTATTATCAGCTATAATTGGTGTAGTCGTAGAGCGTGGGGACACGCTATAAGCAGGACGGCCGAGCTATTAGCTTTATTACCGTTTATCCAGGCTTTTGGTCATTTAGTCGTCTATTTCTGACGTCTAATGTCTTTGGGCGAGCTATTCTTTTGTGTACTGCCCGCTATCGGGTGACAGTTGCGCGCTGCGCCGGCAGGGAGATTGTTTGGATCCGTCGTATAGGACGTACCGTTTGAGGAGTTGTTGGCTGTGTTGTTGATTATGTTTACGCGTGGAGGGTGAAGGTATTCTTGCGTGTGCAATTATTGCATACTGTTGGCTGTAACTCGGAATGATTTATTGGTTAGAACCGTATACTGTTGAAATATACACTGTAAGGGTAATGTTGAAGTAAAGGTGTAGTCATTCATTCAGCTTTCTTTTATTTAAAACTCCCTTAACCTGAACTGGTGCTTACAAAATGATGAATAATACAATAAATCTGACTTTCAATTCCATGGCAAAATTACCTGGGAAGCGGTATCGTGGCAAATGCCATCCGTTTCTTTCAGAGTAGCTTTTTGCGAGCTCATGTCGGCGAAACGCAGTTGTGTTTTCATTAATTTTCCTTTTACATTCTTCTAATTTTCACCTGAGCTCTTCCACAAATCTGGACTACGAGGGGGGCCAAATGATCGGCCCAGCACAATCAATCCACCGGTTTGGGAAGGTTGTGTCCAAGTAGTTGCGTACTTCCCTAGCGTAGTGGCATGGAGCGCCATCTTGTTGCAATATTAGATTCCTTCGTATCTCAAGGTTTACGTCTTCTAATGAGTCGGGCAAGTTATTTTGCAGGAAATCTAAATAGGTCGCTCCATCCAGCCTATCTAGCAGTTCGACGGGGCCCATTAGTTATCCATTCACTACTTCCGTCCTCAAGTTGACACTAAATCTGTTCTGAAAGTTCGATTGTCGTGCAAGGTGAGAATTTTCCGTAGCCCAATAATGCTAATTGTGATTATTGTGTTGAAGAAATCGGGATCCTCTCGAACCCTTGGTAACATGAGCTCGCAAAAAGCAATTCTGAAAGAAAAGGACGGCGCGGCGTATGCTACGACACCGCTTCGCAGGTAATTCTACCATGGCCATGGAACTGAAAGCCAGATTATTGTTTTATTATTCCTTTTCTTTGTTAACATTCCATACAACTTAATTTAGCAGAAGTTCAATAGTACATAGCAAAAACACGTCAAAAATCACAATTTAGGTATTCGTTTTTTTATTATAGTCATTAAAACATCAATGATTATCGGGTTTATTAGTTGATATGAGTTTTTTTTACTTTATATGTCATAATAAAGTAAAATAATAGTTTTAAACTCTTTTTGGAAATTCCTGAATTATTACCTTTTTACCTTTAACAGTCTCGTACGGCGCAAAATGCCCCCATAAGTGCTATTTTTTCATTATTTCGAAAGTGTAATATCTTGCAAAGTTTTTAAGATTAGTTTGGATCTCCAGAACCAGGCATACGCTTTTTTTTTAATTTTATTTTGAAGTTTTGCTCTCCAGACTAAAAACAGTGATTTCAAATTTTGGGCCCAAAATGTACTTAATTATTGGTTGAACGTACGAGTACAGGTTTTATTTATTGGATATTGAAATAGGCTTAATACTGAGTATAATTACAGAAAAAATAAAAGCCAAAAAGCATTGTTGTTTTTGTTTTTGACGATTTCTTGAAAAAACTGGAAAATCTCTAAATTTTCCAAAAATAAATCATAACTCGAAAACTATAAATAACCGCTACCCATACATGGGGGTGTTTTGGATATGTCTTGGTACGGGCTATCTAAAAAAAAATTAATAACGCCGTATGGCGTCCCTGTATGCTTATATTTAGCCACCGGATAAAGTAATTGGCAGATCTTTTGCGTTCTCCCTTTTTCATGTTACTAATTAGTACGTTTCTTCTGCGAAGAGAATGGCCAACGATGGTGGAAATTTTCATGAGTAATATGTAATATGATTATAAAATAAAACATAAAAACAAACAAAAGTGATTAGGTCATGTAGAGTCAAGTGGTCGCGGCACAAAACGCTTTATGTAGCACAAAACAGAAAACTACTCAGTGTTTACAATATCATAAAACTAAAAAAACGTTATCTCTTTGTTAAGTAACTGGGAGCTGAAATTTCATGGAGAGTACGATACTTAAGTATTTCAACTGACTGACTATAGATAGTTATTAAAAAAATGGTGAATACGGGCCTAAGGGGTCAATTCTGTAAATTTTTGGTTATTTTAAAAAGGGTCGTTAAAAAGTTAATTATAACAGCTAGGTTAAAAATTCAACCACCATTGGTATTCGGTAAACATAAAATTTAACCAGTTGGTTATGCGGAATGTTTTAACTAGTACCGTTAAAAAATAATATGAAGGCAACCACCTATGCATGCGATGTTGTCATGTGTCATGTTCACACTGTTCACAGACAGTGTGAAATCTAATAAAACAGGGTTATTTTCCTAAACCTCACATGGTAACTATACATGTGGGAAAAATGAAGCTGGTGTACTCACTATTGTATATGAAATATTTTATATATAGTAGAAATCATATTTCGCAGTGATGTTTTCTAAATATCTGGCAACATTGGAAGCTTTGGCGAGGCATCCCAGTTGACTGTTGACATTTGATTGAAGACAAATGGGTGTTAGGTTGTGTTTTTGTTTTTTGCTGAAATTTTGAAAAACGGACCGCTCAAAAAAAAACAAGTAGCAGCATTGATTTCATTTATTTGTGCCCACCCGCAAAGTGAGATGTTCCAGTGTCTAGTCGGTAGCAACCATGCCCCAAAACATTAAGCGCGCCGAGTACTTGTGAATACTTGGGCATTGCAGTTACCCCTCACACCTTCATATGCGGAAGTGAAGTTTGAATACTGTGCAGCGTCTTTTCAAAAATGGGGAGCTGGAAGACGTCACTGGTATCTCTCAAGTTGCGGTTCGCCAGCATCCTATCAACAAACAATTTACAATTTACCTTTGCCTTTGTTGAATAACCGCTTTTTGATTTGCAATCATGAAATGAATTGTTACATTAGCCATTCCGATCAATTTTACTTCTAGGTTAGAATTTAACGCTACCCAAAAACCCTACCGTTATAAATACAACTTTAACTGCCGATTGTAACCACTGGCGGTCATGATTTTAACCAGCTCTCTGCTTACAGAATGACTATGATGGTTATAATGGGCGTTAGTTATTTTAACCATACGTTATGTTTAACCAAGCTGTTACAGAATAGACCCCTCAGGGCCGATTTTATCAACAGGCGCCTTTTAACAAAGACTTTGACCAATCAGAGCAGCTCATTCAAGAACACGCATCTGTCAAAGTACTCTGTAAATTATTGATTTCTCTTGAAGTTTACCTGAAAAATCACATGCTTTATATACAATCGACCATTATGAACCATCTAGTATCTTTTCCAGTCTGATTTTTCGTCCTAAATGGGTGAAAACTTGCATTTTCTCGTTTAACAAAGAATTTGGCAATTGCTAATTTCAACCAATCAGATTCCGCAAAAACTGTACATTTGATCGCTAGTTTTTTCTTCTACCAGAGGATAATAATCACAAAAAATAAGGGTTTTGAATAATTTTTTTGTGACAAATGGAGAGATCAAATATAAGTTTTACAACAAAACTGTTTTTGTTTTCTTTTTTTTCGCAATAATTCAAAAGTTATATCAAAACAAAAACGGATTTTTGATTCCAGTACCGAAAACACGCCGACGGCTTCCCAACCCGTGTGACGTACTTCGTGAAAATACTTGTAACAGTTGTAACTAAAACGAATATTCGCTGCAACATAGGCGAAGAATGAAGTTTGCAGCTCGAGACGAAGTCAACGATCGAAATAAATATCTTTTTGAATGTTTGAAGTTAGATCCCAGTATCCCAGTAATAAAGTACCTAATCAAATATGTACCGTTGAGGCGACCCTTTGTACAAGATGGTGGGTGGCCGAGTGGCATAGTGGTCGACACCGTATCGCTAGGGTATCGCTGTATTCGTGGGTGGTGTTGGTTCGAGACCCAGCACGTGCAACTCTTTTTTTTATTTTTTTTGATCCAAATATTAATTGATATGCTTTTTACTCATGTTCTATCATTTTTATGTACCATCGACATAAATGTGTTTTTGAATCAAATGTTATTAGATGTTTTACTAGTACAACAAAAATTACGAACAATTTTACTTTTTTGGAATAATTTCATTTTGATACCGCTATCAGAGCAATAAATTGGCGATTGATATTGACGGATAAACTTCACTTCCACTGACAGAATTCTCCACCGCCTCCGGTACTTAGCTTTTGCAATATGTCAAGTAAAATGGGATTTGTGATCTAATTTCAAACAATTTATTTTGATCGTAGACTTTGTCTCGAACTGCAAACCTCATTCATCGCCTATGTTGCAACAAATATACACTTGTTACAACAATAGTTTTGTTATAAAACTTATATAGGATATGATGAAAAATGTCATCCAGCTTTGACGTTTTGTTTTCAAAATTGATAAAATACTATTGGATGATATTTATTAACCTAGCCCGCAATACCCAATAGAAAGCTTTTGCTAAATAACATCCAATAGAAAAGCTTTGTTAAATTCTTTGTTAAATATGCATGTTGATAAAATCGGCCCTAAGTATCCCATTCATTCTTGCTCGGAACAATGTCAACAAAGTCAGTGAAAATGTTCAAGACGTGGCAACGTCAGATCGTGTCGGAATGGATCCTTTCCGTCTGTGAAAGGTGTCCGCCGCGCTTTTCGGCATTCATTCGTCCGCCATCGGCGAGGAATCGATTCCGGTGGATGCGCGGGTGCCGCGGAAATTCACGACAGCGACGCGGGCCAAGCGTCGCGATGCCTTGCGCCGTGGCGCCCGTCGGCCGGCGACCCTTTCCACCAGCGGTCGTCGAATACCACGCTTGTTGCTCACTCGCCGATTAAGACGCATTGGCCGGCAAACAAAGTGCGGGAAACGCTAGAAATACTATAGTGTTGGAAAATATAGTGATTTGATTTTCGAAACGGTGATTGGATCACAGTTACTTGAAAATCAGCAGGTTTTTAACACTAACTGCCACCCCAATGGGCCTATACCGTGATCTCAAATTGATCAATTTATTTACTGCGGTATTATTTTTGATGATACATAGGACCGTTTACTGTAAAAAGTCAGCAGAAAACTTGATCCAAATGAGAATAACACTAAAAAGAAAATTGTACTGTAATTTGAAATAGCCGATGATGACGTCACCTGCAGGGAGCCAATGAGAAGCGTCCTTTCTGTAGGGAACAAATAAGAAGCGTCCTTTCGTGGTCCGATGACTACGAGCGGATGCTATTGTTTTGTACCAGTGAGCTCTTATTGGTTCCCTACAGGTGACGTCACGACCTGGGCGGGAAGTGTATGGATTCAAAAAATTCAATATTTAGAGCCATTTTTTTCGGTTATAAATGCGATAGAAAAATTTTGTAAAATTATTTATGGCACCTACGTGGTGTCAGGGTTCGTTTAAGCCAATAAACCAAAAATGTGGTATAGGCCCATTGGAAGAATTTACTGGGTCACGTGGGCAAAATATTTTTTTAGCCTTAATCACTTTATTTGTATCTCTTTTACACGAAACTCATTAAACAAATTATATTTTTGGGTTTTTCTTGTAAAAAATGAAGTGTCCACATATGGTACACAAGGCTTAGAATTACGATATTCTTGGTAAATTCTTATCACTGGCCATGTGCACAATATATGGACACATGCAAGGACAAAGGATATCGCTTACATTTCTAGCAAAATACAAGGGGGGGGGGAGGGGGTGTAACGATGTAGCAGTAAAGGTTTTAGTCAATTGTTTTAGTTTGTTGTGGACTGTCGAAACGAAGGAACTGTTTTCCATACAAAACCGTTATTATGGTGCACGATAGTAGACCTCTGAGTTGGACTGAGCTGGAAGTGAGTTGAGTTGCATGACTATAGACAAAGATTAGAGGTCAAATATGCAACCGAAAGCGATCAATTACAAGGCAATAGAAACATGAGTGAGGATTTTTAGGATTACTCAGACCTGGACCCTACATATGAAAGGCCAGACACAACGTGTATGAGCGATACTGACAACGAACCTTTACCGAAAAAAAAGGAAAATTTTCCTGAAAGGTTTGTTGACCAACAGTCAAATAAATATTAGTTTGAGTGTGTATGTATGAAAAAGAAAGCCACCAACAGATTTGTCCAGAGGTAATACATCTGCTGGTCCGTCTCGTCCGTCTCTCAAGATTATCAACATTCTCATGACACTCAAGGTTTTCTATATATTCTCAAATTCTGAAGAGTCTTAAGATTCTCGAAATTCTCAAGAACCTCAAGATTATAGAGGTTCTCAAGATTCTCAAGGTTTTCAAGGTAATATTCTCTAATTCTCTAGAGTCTCAAAATTCTATAAATTCTCACCTACTGCAGTGGAAGATAAATCAGATAGTCCTTAAACTCAGAATAGTGAAAAAAAAATAAAATAACAAACAGACCCTGTTAGTTACTTTTCATTCCAAAGAATGACTTTATTTTTATTTATGTATTTCGTATTTTCAAAAAAAAAAAGAATTGAAATAACAAATTTTCATTTTAAGTTTGTTGTATAATTCGTCATTCCTCTAGAAATCAAAATAAATCCAGGACAATTTATTATAGTATGGTGCTCGGCCAGACCTATCATTATTCCTATTTAAATACACAATAGATATGTACCAGCTACAGACACATGGCCTAGAAGCTTTTAATGCATGTGTCCAATCTGTGTACGCATGGCAGAGAACTAAAACTGTCCATATATGGTACACACGGCAGTTAAAGTGTTAAATAGCCAATCAATTCACCAATGTTTGTCAAAGCGAATTGAATTGAATGTTATGTTTTGGGCGTTTTATGACACCCACATGAAGAAAATTCACGTCACTCATTTACGTAGTTCTATCTGTTTGACAGTCTATCTGTCTGAAGGTCTGTCTGTCCGACGGTTTGTCGGTCTGTCTGTCTGGCGATCTGTCTGTCTGACGGTCTGTCTATCTGTCTGATGGCGTTTTTCTAGCCTCCTAGTCTCAGTAATCACAGCATGGATTGTGATCTCATGTAGCAGATGTACGTCAAATTTTCGTCATTATCTAGTGTCTCAAAAGACGTCAGCAGACCAAAAACTGACGGAAAAATGACGTCTACTAAATAGTGTTCAACTAGCATATCAAATATATAGTGATATTGACGTTTTTTTTCAAGTTATTTTATCATTCTACATATTTTATATACGCATTTAAAATATTGATACATCCCATGGCTTTAGACTCATATATTTTCCAAAGTCTGTTTTTTAATGTATATACATATCTATATTCTGCTCAGCATTAAATGAATCATTTCCTCTATCTTTTTTCCGTCACGCCAAAAGTACGTTCTAACATAGATTTAAACTTGTTATACATTTTACGTTTTTGTAAATACTGCGAGATATTCTTGCAAAACCTAAAACACTCTTGTCGTGACTTCAAATTTCTTCCTCCACAGTCATGTCAGATCAAAAGCTGCTAGCTGTTGACTGTCTTGCCACCATGCTGCCGCTATCCTGTTTTGTGGTCACTACTTTCCCGTGTCGTTGGATGGTGTCTGCCGCCTGACTGCCAAATACTTTGTTTTTTACCATAACGCAGCAATAAAAACCTACTTCATTAACCCGACTCTCTGCTTAGGCTTGTGGACGGTGGTGGTTATCTGGTGATTATCTTGACAATTCGTCTTTTTCTGCTTGAGGTTCTGCTAGTTCAGTGTAAGTGAATCAAGTAGTTTTATTCTTTATACAGGGTTATGGCTAAAGTATTTGATAAAGAAGAAAACAATAATTTCCAATGGATAGAGACCCATAAAGACTACATTTTAAAAATATTTTCATGTTATACAGGGTGTCCCAAAAACACGAAATGTATCAAAGCTATGTTTTTTTAAATGGAACAGCCCGAATATTACTGCATATTCAGATTCCTTGATGAATTCTAGTTTGACTTTATGTATCATATATGGGACTTAAAGCGAACCGTTTAGGTGTAAATCACCATTTTCGGTATAAGTAGATATCAGGAAAAAATTGAATATCGCAGAGATTATAAAATTTGGGAGGCTGTGACTTTGCCATGCTACTAAGCATAAAATGCGTCAGCTTTGATGAGACTGTCAAATTTAAATTACGTTTATGCGTGGAGAAATCGGTCGATTAATTAAGAAAACTTCGATCAGCGATAACTTGATTTTTTCAAATGGGAATGCCTAATTTTTTTTATACGGTTAAACGTAGAATTTGATAACCTTTCAAATGATATAAGGTTAGGGATATCAATCTCTGGTAGTTTTCATTTATTTTTAAATTTTTAAACAAATCGGTGTTTTCAATTTTCCTACCTATAAGCAACGTAGCAGGCCAAGAAATATAAACAAAAATCTGTTCAGGTAGAAGAAAACAACTAACTTAGCTGAAAAATACACACGAACTAGACTAAAGGGACTATATTATAAAAATGACTCACAACAAACAAAGTCTAACCAGAAACAACGGCGGTAACACATCTTTGGTCAAAGAGAAGCTGGAGTATGGCAGAAACGGATTTTTTCACGGCCTATTACCTACTGCAATGTACTAGAGATTGGCAATTTCCAAAACCATTAAACATTTTGAACTGAAGCGAAAACTACTAGACAATGTTGTAGGCAGTTTATTAGTTTCACAATAAAATTTCACATTTAATGATATAAAAAAGTATGCAATTCTGTCAAAACTGAAGTCAAAAGTACCTCTGATTGGAGTTCTAAATATTCTTCAGTACCTATTAACAAGATCGCAGAAAATGGAGAATGAATTAAAATTTGTTCAAATTATAAAATATAACTTAAATGGCAGAAAATTTAAATCTGATTTGTCAGTATTCCTTTTTTGCAATATTGCTAATAGATATTGAAAAATAGAAGGGCTCCAGTCAGAGGTATCGACTTCGACGCAAATTACTACTTTTTTACACCATTACACAAGATTGATAATTGCGTGCTGGGGCAACAGTCGCTGGTTGTTTTTGTTTCATATCAGGGTTTTCAATTGTCTTGGAAATTTTTAAGCTCTAGTAAATTGCGGTAGCCAGTAGACTGTAAAAAATATCTATTAGTAACATACTCCAGCTTCTCTTTGACCTTAGAGATGTTAACGCAGTTGTTTCTGTTGTAAGGAATTTTTATAATTTTGTTCCTTTAGTATAGTTCGTGTGTATTTTTCAGCTAAGTTAGTTGTTTTCTTCTACCTGAATGGGTTTTTGTTTATATTTCATGGCCTGCTATGTTGCTTATAGGTAGAAAAATTGAAAAACGCCGATTTGTTTGATAATTTAAAATTAAATGGAAACTACCAAAGATTGATATTCACAACCTTATACCATTAGAAAGGTTATCAAATTCTACGTTTACAAGTATAAAAAAAATTAGGCATTCCCATTTGAAAAAATCAAGTTATCGCTGATCGAAGTTTCCTTAATTAATCGACCGATTACTCCAAGCATAAACGTAATTTAAATTTGACAGTCTCATCAAAGCTGACGCATTTTGTGCTTAGTAATATGGCAAAGTCACAGCCTTCCAAATTATATAATCTCTGCGATATTCAATTTGTTCCTGATATCTACTTATACCAAAAATGGTGATTTACACCTAAACGGTTTGCTTTAAGTCCCATGTATGATACATAAAGTCACACTAGAATTTATCAAGGAATTTGAATATGCAATAATATACGGGGTGTTCCATTTAAAAAAAACATAACTTTGATACATTTCGTGTTTTTGGGACACCCTGTATAACATGAAAATATTTTTAAAATGTAGTCTTTATGAGTCTCTATCCATCCGAAATTATTATTTTCTTTTTTATCGAATACTTTAGTCACAATGCTCCGTGTCGAATAACGTGAATAACCCTGTATACATATAGTTCCAGCAATATTTTTAAATATCAGTCTTCATGTGCAACTATTGTATGGAATTTAATGAGAAATGTTTTTTGTTTAGTAGAATAAACTGACTGCTGCATATAAAATGGCTTATGTTGGAGCGGACATTTCAGGAAGTGGTGGATTACGAGATACAGAAGTCATGTATTAGGTATATACCAATTTTTTATTATATGTAAGTTTGTGGTTTGTGTAATAATATTGAACAGAATTAAAGCTGTTACTGATGAAACCAATATTTTATTTGTAGAAGAGGTAGCAAAATTATTTATTAATGATCTTGTGATAATGACGTTTGTTAGGACGTGAATTTTACGTTACCAGAGACGTGAAATTAACGTACGAGGGGTGACGTCATTTGTACGAGACATTAGGAGACTCATAGTAGGCTGTCCACTGACCTGTCAAAGAAAGGCCTGGCGGCATAGTACACTTTTTTAGGTCCATCCTAATATTGCTTTGCCTACTACAGAATTTTCTGACATGCGAGTATTGCATTAGATCGTTCTGTATTGTCTAACATGAAAATCATTAAATTGATTTTAATGAAATTTCGACACAGTATTACTATCGTGCGGAGAATGGAAAACCAGTATTGTTTTTAGAAATGGTGCCAGTGGCGGCAGGGCAGTTAAAAGAAACTACAATCAAAAAAACAGCTCAAACAGCTTGCAAGTTCATGATCGTTTTCCACATTTTTTATAAGCGGCAAAACTAGAACAGTTTGGGGGTAGGGGGTTCCGAAACTAAAAAATTTGTAGTATTCGTAGTTGGGCTCTTCATTGTCTTGTAAAGGATCTACGTAATATAATAGGAGACCATGGATTGAATCCATGGTTGAAGTCGTGAAGAAATGGTCGATGCAAAACGAATTAATTTAGATTTTTCACATGGATGCTGTCCGACTAAGATGAGAATTTTTACATTTTGAACAGTCCAGGGACTGGTTTTTTGAAATTTTAAAAATTAATGGAATACTTCCTACTTACCAAATCACTACACAAGCTGCACTAGTAGCTCGAAAAAAGCTATTCAAATTTCACTGACATGTTTATGGTGAATCATTTCTGTGGCGTTTTTAAATATTTTTCAAAAACCTTAGGTGACGATGAGATCCGTGTCAAAAAGCGGAAAAGGCCGATGAATTAAAGAAATTTTCTTCTTTTTCCTTCAAACGTAAATAGGCATATTTAGCTAGGCAACCATATCAAATATACTAACCGGCACAAAGAACGGAGTACTTGATATTTTATATATAATTCCTTTTTTTTATTATTTGGTGATGTTTTACTGTTTCAATGACATACAAAAATAAAGCAAGACGTTTTAAGTAGTGTCTAATATTAATCAAATTTATTTGAAAAAAACTGTTTTGTTAAAATACTACAAAAAACAGAATTTGGTAGTTTGCTAAAATTAATGAAAAATACAACGCATTGCTAGCGAAACCCGAGTAGGCCATTTTTAATAACGACTGTTACCTCCGCGTACCCGAATCATTACTTGCATTCCTCTTGGCATACCTAAAATCAAATGACGAATGTCTTCTTGAGGAATAAGGTCCCATTCCTCTAAAACAGCGTGCTGCAGTTAATTTAACGTTAAAGGAATAGGAACACAACTTCGTATTCTCAACTCAAGCATGTCGCACACATGTTTAATTGGATTTGTATCTGGACTTAACGCTGGCCACTCCAAGACATCAATGTCTACATCGTTTAAGTATTGCTGAGTAATTTTCGCAGTGTGGGATCAGGCATTATCGTGCACTAGAATAAAATTATTTCCAATAAAAACAACATAAGGAACAACAAAATCTTGCAGAAGTGCATCAATCTTCCTGACAGCAGTTAAATGCCCTATAGTGATGGACAACTCTGTGCGTGCCGCCAGAGAAATTCTCATCATAGTCACAATGTCTTAACAGACATGTTGTGAACTCGTAAAATGCATTTACTCATTTTAGGAGTTTCTCTTGGGACATCTTTAAGATCTTTAATGCAGTAGTTTCCCATTTGCTTTCTGTATAGAGAAATTCTAGCCCATATTATAAGTGAACCCCCTTTGTATCCAACCCTAGGACTAAAGGTACATTCCTCAAAACGTTCTTGTGGTCCTCGCTATACCCTTTCACGACCATCTGGAGACTGTAGGCTAAATTTTGACTCATCAGTAAACAAAATACGCCCCATTCATTTCCACCCCAGTGTTCATGCTTTCTCGCAAATTTAAGCCACACTACATGATGACGGCTTAGAAGCTTTGGACCTGTAGCGGGTGTACGACTACCAAGATTGGCTTCAACAAGTCTTCGTTCGCTTGCATTGGTATTTCGGACGTGATGAAGTCGATTTCTGTTTTCTATAGTAAGATGATAAAGCGATCATCATGAGCGTTAGTCCTTCATTGGGGATCAGTGCCAAGTCGTCTAGTGTAACATCCTGTTTCCAAAAAACGTGTATAAATACGGTGCATAGTGCTATTTGATACGGGATGATAACGTTGGGCAACATATCGATATCGCTCTTCTTCCGTCTTGAATCAACGCAACCACAGCAACTGCGGTTTGGGGACAACAGCAGGCATTTTTAGCTCAAATAAACGCAACAAAACTTGTAAACGACTTGTATTTTACAAAACTTTGACAAACGTCTGTCAAATTTATTAAAAACGATAAAAGACCCATGGCCAACTATGCAGTTTTGAGTGATACAATTATACAGATTGATTTTAGTACATTTTCTATTATAAACCAGTTTTTTTTAAATAATTGGTTGATTGTTATTAGAAATTAATTAAAACTTGGTGTTTTGCATGTGGGTAAGTATTTAGGATAATGAAACATTACAAAAATTAAATTTTAGAAAACTAATCAAAAAACCTCAAGTGCTCCGTTTTTCGTGCCAGCGAGTATATAAAGTATAGGACACCTTACCGTCGATGGTATAGGATATAAGTCAGTTTTTCATAGAGCAATGAAAGTTATAAAGGGTTCTGCAGCTACTCCCACCTGTCATCTCAATTTTGCGCTCTTCCCAAGAGAATCAATGAAAAGGTGTCTGAGTACGTATATGTCAAAAAGAATAAGTTCCAGCATTTTTAAATCCTTGTATTTTGAATCTTTACGCTGTCTCAACACTAATAAGGAATCAAAATTTAATTATAAGTTGGTGGCTCATAGGTGGAGGTGTAATAGAAGATAATATGTTCACAGCTATAAAAATGATTCTATTAGCGTTTTCTTTTCAAGGCGGACCATTACATGTTTGTAATTACTATCCTACTTATCGTATGGATGTCTCTCTGTTCTATTGGATTTTAATGCCTCATCAATGAAAACTACATATACTGCAAGATAAAATTGACTAACCTTTTGGATACCTCTGTGGTTCTTACCAACGAACAAAATTTGACAAAAAATAATTTGTCATGGTAGATATTGGTGCTCCAAAACTGTGTAACTGTGCCAGCACTCGTTGCGATAGGTGCGATAAGTGCTATCGAAAAAAAAATTGAAATAATATATGGAGACAATAAAATTCTTTACAATTTTGCTCTTTAAATTTTGTGTGTGCGACCTATAGCTTCCGTTCTACAATCCCTGAAAGTTAGGGGATTGATTTGGGATTTTCACTAACATCAGAACTTTGTCGCGGATTAAGACGAAGGACTGTATCAAAAAGTTCTGTAACATTCTTTCCCGAAAACATCACATTTTCTCATTTCTTTTGTTATCTGCAGCTGCCTAAACTCAACGAATTTGGTCTTATACATACAGGGTGTCCCAAAAAATGGTGTCAAGCCGAAGCCCATGGACAGAGCACCCTTTGGGTCACCCGAAACACCCTCATATATGTTATATGATTTTTTGTAGTTTTCGAGTTATACATTTTTTTCTGAATTTTGGAGAATTCTATACCTCGACAACTTAAACCTTTTCCAAAAGAAAAATTAAAAGACTTTTCCAAATTCCCTCTTTTGCTGATTAATCTGTAAGAATTTTCTTTTTATTCATAACATTATCGGCTTCGTAGCTTTGATGAAAGTAATGAAAATTTTAGTGTAAAGTGAAAAATTTGCGATCTGTTAATTATGACTTAAATGTTCAACTCGCAATTAAGAATCTAAAGAGGTGATTTCATTATTTCTAAGTAGGTTTAGAAACTTCTTCAGACTACCAGCTATCATAGTCATTAAAAAAAGTAGTACTTAATGGGGCTACTTTGGCTCCAATCGACCTTCAAAGACAAGAGGCGGAGGCTTCTTGAAATTAGTGATGAGATTTTCAATTCGTTAATAACTAATTTTAACGCGCTAATAGCAGAATGGTTGTTAGTACCGCAATAATAAACGTTAAAAACGTTCCATAAATTAAACACGTGTTAAAAAAGATCCTATTTCTTGCTAAAAAACCACAAGGGCAAGGCCCGCATCCTTCAAAACCCTTTTCTACCTAAGCGACAACAAAAATAGCTAACGCTAACGCAGCAAAAGATGTTAGAAAAAGATAGCTATGATATTGTTCTGATGTCTTTTAAAAATGTGTCATTGCATAGGTTGCTTTCGTTGTCTTTATTCAGTCGTCTGTCTGTCTTTGCGGCTTCAGTACGATACGCTCTTGTTTGGTGAATTATTTTGACAATTTGACCTTCTTTATGGACTATTGAGTGCACGCAGATTCGAAATGCGTCTTTCCCTATGGACTCTGAGTGCTATCGGTTTGGACTGGTCTTGTTTCTGTTATCTGACTACTTGGCTATTCCTACGAACCTTGAGTGCACGACAACTGGATTTGACGATGCCGTTTTCTGCAAGACTATGCAATCATGTTTTATTGTTATTGATGTGCGCAAGGGAATGCTTCCCAAGCAGCTCGGTTGCACAAAGAAAATTTAGATAAAAGCGGCGAGTCTCAACCAGACAGGTTTCCGGGCCACCGTACGATTCTGAGAGTTTATAACTGGTCGTATACCTGGAACTAGACCTGGACTTCCATCTCAAATGCATGACCCAGATCAAGTGGAATCTGTACTTGAAAAAGATTTGAAAGAGACTCCTCAACTAGTGTCAAGAGTCGTTGAGCGCCGAACTGGGGTACCAAATTCCAGGTACATCGCATACTACGAGCAGATCAGTATCATCCTTACCACATACAAAAAGTGCAGTAGCTCAAACCAGAGGACTACCCGAGACGAGTGCAATTTTGTCGATAAATGTTACGGCGTCAAGCAGAGGATGTAATTTTTTTAATACCCTTTTATGGACGGATGAGTCTCATTTTAGACAGACCGGAATTTTCATCATACACAATTACCACTCCTAGAGTACTCAAAATCCACACTTAGCAAGGACTTCAAATTTTCAAGAACAATTTAGCATCAATCTTTGGTCTGGGATTGTTGAAGGTCAACCTTTTAAACCTGATTAAATTCTGATTATATAGTACCCCTTAAGGCAGGTAACCGAATCTTGGCTTGATTGTACAATGTCGACTCCACTGAAGGCATGAACTTTTCTACTTAGTTTAGAAATACGCATATGGGAGTATGTAGCTGCGCACTC
Organism: Callosobruchus maculatus; assembly: GCA_951848785.1. NCBI lineage: Eukaryota > Metazoa > Arthropoda > Insecta > Coleoptera > Chrysomelidae > Callosobruchus > Callosobruchus maculatus. The sequence goes on along the minus strand of CATOUR010000026.1, from coordinate 4,408,858 downwards.
CTACAAGTCGTATTTTTTTATAAGATATGTGTTGAATTTAGGCAGCTGCAGATAATAAAGAAATAACAAAAACTATTATTCTTGTAGACTAGAAGATAATTATCATTTCAAGTGGTATCTTGGGGGCAATATTATAAAAAAATGTGCGCGCATCTCCTGATATCTCTTTGTATCTCACTTTGTCTTTGAAAATAAAAACCGATCCCACCAGCTGTAGAACTGTAGCTCTTCTCAGCATCGTGTCTAAGGTTATGCAGACTTTCATTAACACAGAGCTCCTGAAATACCTGGACAACAATAACGTCATAAATGATCGCCAGTATGGCTTCCGTAAGCAAAGGTCTACGGGTGACATCATGGTCTAAGTCTCTGCCCTGTGGAACCTCATGGCCAATCCCGTGTTGTTGCATACTTGACAGATCGAAAGCTTTCGATAAAGTGTAACATGTGGGATTTCTGGTTAAGCTTGCTGCTTATGGACTACCACTTGGCTTGCCCCAGTGGCTGAATAGCTTATTAAACGCCGGTGTTCCTCAGGGATCTGTCCTATCCCCTACACTGTTTCTGCTGTACATCAACGAGCTGCTGGAAATAGCATTCAATCCAATCTACAGCTTTGCAGACGACAGTACATTGATATCGTGCATGGAGCCAGGCAAGCCAGTATCTCGCCTGGCCTCGCAGATCAACGTAGATATCAAAACAATTGCCGAGTGAAGATTAGTAAATAAAGTACAGTTTAACGTAGAGAAAACTTAGGCAACAGCACTCACAAAGAAGTCTCACGTTAGCTTACCAACTGTGGAAATTGAGGGTCACCCAATAGTCGAGTCACCTTCCGTCAAGCTTTTGGGGGTCAACATCAACAATAACATGTCCTGGCACGACCTCGTCGTCAGTATTGCTAAAACAGCATCCCAGAAGCTTGGAGTTTTGTTGCGCTGTACGAAGCTGTATACACCAGAGCAACTACTGCTGCTCTACAAGGCACAGATCCGAACATCGTTGGAGTACTGCTCCCAAAGTTTCTGGACACTACCCAGAAGAGAGCAATTAGACTAGTAGGTACGCCTAATTTCACAAAGGACCTCGCAGGCTGGAACATCGAGGAAGGGTGGCTGACGTGTCCCTGTTTTACAGATTTTATCACGGAAGATGTTCGAGTGAGCTCTCCCAGATAAAAACACCAAAGGCCGTCGGAGCGGCTCTGCGAGCTCATCCTTACCAGGTCGAGGTCCGTACTTTTGGAAAACTTCGAGCAGCCGGGCAATTTGTTTCCTAACGGCTACAACCTGCAGCGTTCCTCATCACTTATCACTTATCCTCGCAGCGCTTCTACAGCGCCCTAGGCTGTCAGCCTTTGCGGGAGGCTGACCATAAAAAAATAAAAATAAAAACCACTTCATGTCGGAAAAAATGTTAAAACAAGACAAGTTAACAGTGGTCTTCTTATCGATAGGCCGTAATCCCAGGTCATATTTCTGAACCTAAACATGTGACCTAAGGAATCTGGTTTTCAAGATACAGAGTCTCAAAGTTTCGAAAACATTATTTTTTTGTTGTTCTGGGTTTCAAGATAAAGGGTGCCAACGTTTGATTTTTTGACGCACTGTATCGCATTTTAGCACGAGCCAGTGACTCTGCATAGATCAGGAACCGAGTCCTACGACCACGCCCCTCTCAGGAGATGTCATTATTGTACCAGCTATTGTCAACAACAACAACGTCAACAAACTTCCCCTAGCCAAACCACTACATAGCAGCTGCGGAACTCTGGTAATTAGGCTTTGCCTTCGTGGTCTGTTCAGCTATAAAAGAGGTCTATATCATTTATTAATGATTGTACCTTTGGTTAATTATAATATGTTTATTGAAGCCACAGAGACATACTCTTTTATGAATATGACAAACAGAACACAGCCACTTTCTACAATGATTTAAGTGACATCTCCGATTGCATCTCAGGCATCTCAGGTTAACGATGGAAAGTTTCAAGCATGATACCGAAATAGTTCTCTTTTGTTTCAATCACCTTTGACCACAGGCTGCTGTAATTCGAAGCGAAACTTGATCTTAAATAGCAAATGCAAATAAGCGCCTGCACGTGACTTTTACTTGACCTACCTTATTAAAAAAAATATATACCATAAAAGCAATCAAGTCGCTATCAAGAGGACACTATTGTGGGTGCTCTTACTGAGTGGCAGTGTCCAATCTGGTAATTGAAAGGCTTATCAAATTGATCTTTAATTCGAAATAGAAAGTGGTACATGTCTGCTGCCATCGACTTTTTATAAACAGAAATTAATCTACAATCAGTTAGAAAATTAATTTAATCTGTTAGTTATAATTAAATGGGTAGATCTACAAATGAAATCAGTATTATCGTCCAGATTCTGACCGTTAATGAACCGCTGGTGCAATGTTAATTTCTCCAGGTACCCAAATGGGTTTTGCTTGTCGGAAGTTATTTATACATAATATAATAGTTCAACACAAGGTATGCGCTATTTTATTTTTGCAGAATGCGGGAAAATCTATTAAAATAACTTATAATTGTAGGCAACGTTTAACATGTAACTTGATTTACCGGGATAAAAAGAATGGATAAATAATAATTAACAATTGAGGTTACCTTCATACCATTGTCGAGGTATCTTTCAGGGAGGCTTTATGAAGCCAACGTAGCAATATACTGTAGGCAAGTGAAATCCGAATACAGAAAAAAGGGATGCGGTTGGTGAAATACGACAGGACTAAAGCCTATAATAAATGAACCCATTTGCAGTATTTAGTTTGTAAAAAAATACATCCGGTCATCTTCGACTTAAGGTGAGGCTCAGGGAGAACCCAACCCCAGAATCTCAGGGTTCACAACGTTTATATATAGGTAACCGTACCCTACCGATCTTGTGGTTTATTTTATGGCTGGTTTGTGTTCATGTGGGAAGAGGATGATAGACTTGTTCAGATTTTCCTTAAATTTTGTGAAAATTGATTTAATACATGATTATGACGAGACGACAAATTTCGTGGTTTTCGGGGTACCTAGAAAAATGAATGACAGACCAGAATATTTCAATAAATTCAATAATTTAATTTTTTTAGAAGGTTTTGAGGTCAAATGATGCTGCCCTGCAGCTTTTAGAACTATAATTGAAGATGAAATCAAACATAAGTATGATTTGTAAGTGCAAATACGACGCACAAAAACCCGGAGGTTTAAGATTTTGGTATTCCACATGACCGGTACGGTCAAAAATTCCTATAATACCGGTGATGCCATATTATAAGCTCGCTGAGCTAGGATGGCGTTAAGTGAAATTACAGCAAACCACTTTAATCTCAGGCTCAGATTAGCACTAAGGTACAACTCGGCTAAGTCTTAGATTTAAGTGTAAGCGTTGCAAACAGCCTTTAGTCGTTAAAGCGGAGTGAAAGAATTTTCTAAGTTATAGACTTACATTGGTCTTTTAAGAAATCTCCAGATGTTTTAAGCATCAAAAATTTAACCAATGATTTGGCATGAAAGTGAAAAAGTTAACAAGTCACAGGCCGGTTTGACCGACCCTCGATAAGTTTCGGATCTATAGACTATCTGCCAGATAACCTATATTTATTATACGGCATTATCTGACAGACAGACCACAGCAGATAGACTATCTGAAATTTATCAGAAAGAAGGTGTGAGTTTAACAATCTAACAAAATAATGCTACTAATGCACTGGAAGAAATGTACAAATACCCATACTGTGTGCACAGTTGACAAACAGCTAATAATGAAAACACCTTCAACCTTGCTTTATCAGAAAGGCGAAAAGTATAGACTATCCGTCCAAATAACGATTACTTTACCTACCGCTGATTACCAAAAATACTGCATGTTATTATAATACACCATGAAACGGGTCTTATCAGTAAACGTATTTAACTTGACAAAGCACCTTGTTGGAACAATTCAATGTGACATTATATTTGTGCGTTTCACTGGTTTCGGGTGACTGTGTTTCATGTGATGGTTGTGAGAGTGCAGAAATTGTGAGATGTCATTCAATTGGCGGTTCTAAGCGAATATCATCTTATTTGTTAGTTAAACAGATCAGTTTACTTTTGTTATCTGTCATTCTATCTTCCAAGTCCCACACGTAGGCAACAAGGGTATTGTGATGTCGAACATAGTTATTCAAGCTTTCTGGGCATTTGATGGCGAGCATGAAATCTATATCGTCCATTTCCATCGGTCTATCTTTGTCGGTCTTATAATCGCTTTACACGTTCAAGAAATCGATCAAATTTGCCCTAGTTTATTGAAATTTTTAGGGGAATTCTAGGGATATTTGGGTCTACCCAACCGTCAGCGGTGTTACTCACCAGTGAATCACCTACATTACTGTTGATATTGCTGTGGTTAGATAGCGGAAGGTTGGGCAGAAATTAAAAAAGCTATAGAGGATGATTTTTAAGATGATACTTTTACTTCCCAGCTTCCCACACCGACAGGTGAAGGAAGTGATCGCGAAAATTTTCGATTTCGAGGTGACACGCTTTTTGGGCGGTTTATCATGTGTACATAACGAAAATCCACGTCACTCATTTCCGTCGGTGTGCCTGTCTGTCGGTCTGCCTGTCTGTCGCTTTCTTCTAGCCTCATAATCTCAGTAACCGCTGCATGGATTGTGATGAAATTTGGGCAGCGATATCCTGTGGGGTATTAGTAGGTAATGCTTCTATAATTTTGGAAATCGGTGCATAGGCGGCGAAGTAATTAAAGGGTAAAGAACTGAAAATTTTGTTGTATTCACAATGGGCTATTCATTGACCTGTGGAAAAAAGACCTAACGGCATAATAATTATCCTTTTTTAGGTACATCCGAACATTGCCTTGCCTATTCCAGAAATCAAGGGAATTTTTTGATGTGCACCATACAAATATTGCTTTAGGTAGTTCTTTATTGAGTAACGTGGACATTTTGGAATTGATTTTAATGAAACTTTGCTACAGTATTACTACCGTGGCGAGGATGGATAACGCATGAGGTTTTTAGAAATCGTGTCAGTCACGGGGCAGCAACAATAAAAAAACTAAAAATATAAAAACCGCTCAAGCTCCGTTTTTAATCCTTTTAACTAGTCCGAATCATTTTCTGCTTTTTTTGAGTGGGGGTCAAATTGGGGTGGTTGGGGGTGGAGGGTTGTAAGACTGAAAAATTTGTTGTATTCACCATGGGTTGTCTAGTGTCCTGTGGATGAAAGACCTAGCGGCATAATGTGCTTTTTTAGATCCATCGGAACATTACCTAGCTATTACAGAAATCAAGGGAGTTAGAATAATTTTCTGATGTACATAATATACATACATACGAGTATTGCTTTCAAACGTTCTGTATTGTGTAACATGGAATTGATTTTAATTAATGGATGGATGGAAAATGCGTGTGGTTTTTCGAAATCGTGTCAGTGGCGGCGCAGGAATAATAAAAAAACTAAAAATATAGAAAAAGCTCAAACTTCGTTTTTAGGCGATTTGGGGGTTCCTGATCGATACGTTCCATCCAGTTGAAGCTTGCAGAATAAAAACTGTGTTGTCTTAGATCGAAATACTAGAAAAATGTAAGAAAATATTCATGAGAAATTTTGTGTTGTATGTTTGGTTTGAGGGCGGGCGGACGATGATTTGGTTGCAGGGGAATCTCAGACTATAGCTTCATGCAACTTGGTTCAATTTTTTTCAACTGTGTCTAGAACTCGTTCAAATAAACAACTTAAAAAAATACAGAAAACTGAAAAATGAGCCTGATAAAGCATAAAAAAGGCGAATCTGGGCTTGTGCATCAAGACGTACAGGCCGTTTCACGTAAGATGATAACAGTGATGTCACAGTTACATACATGCGCTGTGTATCCATAATCAGCTGGTCGGCTGCCATGCAGCAGCGTAGGTCTGATTAATTTGCGGAACATCGATTGGTAATCGTTTGCGTGCAAGTTATCTTGTGCGGTTTTTATTATTTTGTGTCGTTTTACGATTTACTTAAGTCCAATGTCTTCGAAGACATATGATGTTGTGAAGTAACGCACCTATTTTTTGCATTATACTATCAATAAGATTCGAAACGAGAAAAGAATTGTTACGCCACTGACTATAAACTGTCATCCGCCATAATGTTCGCGCCGGTCTTCATTAATTGTGTGACGCCACTGTTGTCTTCTTACGTGAAATGGACTTTACCTAGTCCGTTTCTGTTTAGTTTTCTTCTCGAATTTTTTTTAGTTAGTGCAGTAGTCACCTTCTGTTTATTGTCGTGAATTTTAAAATAGTATATCCTAAAAATGTTATGTTACTATGAACACAATGGATTTGTGGATATGTCGCTTAATTATCATCAGGCACGTATCCAGGTTTGGTTTTGGGAGGGTCCAGATTATAGATGTCACTGCTTGACCTTTCGGGGAGGGGGGGGCGCTCCAGATAGATTAGAGTTGCCACCTTAAATTTGCTCTCGTCCGGGGGGAAGGAGGGGTGCAAAAATTTGTGGATTCCATTTTTTATACGGCATTACATTACGTTTCGGGGGGGTGGTCCGGACCCCCTGGACCCCCCTCTAAATACGTGCCTGATTATCATAGTGTATCATAGTACGGCTGCTGTTTCGAAATTACTTGTGTTGAAGTTAATAGTAACATCTTTGAATACCTTATTTAGTTAGTCAGGACCGCATTGTACACGTTTTGTAATAATCCAACTTTTTTTATTTTTCAATTTTTAAAAAAAAGTTATATGAAGTAGTTGTTCATTTTAACTACTTTTATACACAGTTAAAAATAAATATATGAACTTACGAATAACCCTGTATACCCATGAAAAAGTTTCGTCTGTTTGACTGCTTTGAACAATGCTAGAACCAGTGCTTTTCAGGCTTACTGGAATATACGCTTACTGATTTTAAAGACCGTGAAATATTTTGACACATGTTATTACACTTCTATTACTTGTAAATTTTAAACTACTTCACTAATTTTTTGAGATATATCAGCGACGGCTGTGTATCAGCCTTAGAATGCTATAGCTTGTAACCTGAAGACTGTCCCAGTAGATAGTAATTTTCATCCCAGTTTATTCTTGTAGAAGAGGTTCTTCGGATTTTGGGATAAAGTATTGCAAGAGGTTTTTTCTCAAGGAGCCGACGTTTCGGCGTTTATTTTACGCCTTCTTGAGGCCTAAAATTCATATGAAAACGAAACAATATTAGTCCAGGAGATAGGGTTTTTTGACAGCAAAAGGTCGGAAAGAAATGAAATTTGGTGGGATGGTAGACATTGATCCCCTGTATCTATGCCTTAATTTGCGACCTCGAGGGTTGCTGCTCGAGGGGTGGGGGGATGAAAACTCTGCTTCGCGAGGATTTTTGAAAAATGAAAAATAACGCCGTTTTGGTAAGTGATATCTATTTTCTCATTTTTTATTATCTGCATATTTGGTCTAAAAAATAACGGAATTTAGAAACGCACTCCCTACCTACCACCGATATGCGCTGTTGCGAAAAATAACGTGTTAGTGCATACTTTTAGTAGAAATGATGCTACCCCGGCATTGTTTAATTAAGATAAGATTCAATTTGCGATATTTGTAGGTTGGCGCTCGAGGGTGGGGGAGGGGGGTGAAAAGTGTTTTGCGACGCTTTTTGACACATAGCGCCGTTGTGGTAAGTGCTATCGAAAACAAGTTCAAATGATATATGGAGACAATAAAATTCTTTTGGTTTGGTCTTTACATTTTTCATGTGTGACCAATAGTTTCCATTCTACAGCGCCCCGAAATTAGGGGTGGTTTGTGATTGTTACTAAAATCAGAATTTTATCGCGCATTAAGTTGAAGAATGCTATCAAAACCTTCTGTAACACCTTTTATCTTAAGAGAATAGCATTTGTCACATCACTGTCATCTTCAATTTTTTAAATAACACATATAGGCTTAACAAAACTACGATATTTGGAACTACATCGGTACCTCCCCATAAATCATCTGATTCGATATCACTTACCAAAACGGCGTTATTTTTCGAAAATCGTCGCGAAGCAGAGTTTTTATCCCCTCATCCCTCGAGTGGCAACCCCCCGAGGTCGCAAACTTAGGTGTAGGTTAAGCGACAAATGTCTACCATCCCACCAAATTTCAGTTCTTTTAGACCTTTTGCTGTCAAATGCCTCTTTTTACGACGCAACAATTGGACTATATATAAAACATAAATTGAACATTGAACAATTCAGTCTTACACATAATTTAAGAAAAATTGTACACTGAAAATTCTAAATTAATAATTTCAAAGTTAGAAAAAATTAGAAAAGACCGGTACATTTATTTATTGACAAGTTGCATAACAGAATTAAAAATATTAAAAAATACAATACAATTTACCATTCTCTGTCCCTAAAATGTTAAAATAACAATACATCCTTACATCCTTACCTATCGAGCACACCCAACTTATTCAAATTCGTTGAGTACACCCCTATAGCGACAAGGAATAACATATCCCTTTGGGTCAAACAAAAAAATGTCAAGTTGCCTGACTCAGTACTTCCCACACATTACGGTGATATACCAGTTTATTATTTTTACATGGCATGAAGCTATAGTCTGAGATCCCTTTGCAACCTAATCATTGCCAGCCCTTGACCAATACCCCCCTTTTCAATACAACATTTTTTCAGTTTAAAAACTCCTCAACTTCCAATTCCACCCCCACCCAACAAAGGTAGAAAATGATCAGGAACCCCTAAAACATCCAAAAACGAAGTTTGAGCTGTTTTTATATTTTTTGTTTTTTTGATTACCTATTGCTACGCTGCGACTGACACTATTTCTAACAACCATATGCATTTTCCATCCTCACCACGGTAATAATACTGTGTCAAACATTCATTAGAATCATTTTAATAGTTTCTACGTCACAGAAAATTTTAAGTCCCTTAGTTTCGGTAAGGCACTGTCCGGATAGACCTCAAAAGGTGATTCATGTCGCTAGTTTTTCCGTCACATGCCTGTGGACAGCCTATTATGAATACAACAAATTCAATTTATCAGTTGTTCAACCTCCCACCCCCAAACCACCCCAATTTCACCCAACCCCAAAAAACGTAGAAAATAATCAAGACCCTCTAAAACGCTTAAAAACGAAGTATAAGCTGTTTTTATTTTTTTAGTTTTCTTATTATTTCTGCGCCGCCGCTGGCACGATTCATAAAACCCAGACGCATTTTCTATCCTCGCCACGGTAGTAATACTGTATCAAAATTTCATTAAAATTAGACCGACAGACCGACAGACCGACAGACCGACAGACCGACAGACCGACAGACCGACAGACCGACAGACCGACAGACCGACAGACCGACAGACCGACAGACCGACAGACCGACAGACCGACAGACCGACAGACCGACAGACCGACAGACCGACAGACCGACAGACCGACAGACCGACAGACCGACAGACCGACAGACCGACAGACCGACAGACCGACAGACCGACAGACCGACAGACCGACCGACCGACAGACCGACAGACCGACAGACCGACAGACCGACAGACCGACAGACCGACAGACCGACAGACCGACAGACCGACAGACCGACCGACCGACCGACCGACAGCCCGACAGACCGACAGACCGACAGACCGACAGACCGACAGACCGACAGACCGACAGACCGACAGACCGACAGACCGACAGACCGACAGACCGACAGACCGACAGACCGACAGACCGACAGTCCGACAGACCGACAGACCGACAGACCGACAGACCGACAGACCGACAGACCGACAGACCGACAGACCGACAGACCGACAGACCGACAGACCGACAGACCGACAGACCGACAGACCGACAGACCGACAGACCGACAGACCGACAGACCGACAGACCGACAGACCGACAGACCGACAGACCGACAGACCGACAGACCGACAGACCGACAGACCGACAGACCGACAGACCGACAGACCGACAGACCGACAGACCGACAGACCGACAGACCGACAGACCGACAGACCGACAGACCGACAGACCGACAGACCGACAGACCGACAGACCGACAGACCGACAGACCGACAGACCGACAGACCGACAGACCGACAGACCGACAGACCGACAGACCGACAGACCGACAGACCGACAGACCGACAGACCGACAGACCGACAGACCGACAGACCGACAGACCGACAGACCGACAGACCGACAGACCGACAGACCGACAGACCGACAGACCGACAGATCGACAGACCGACAGACCGACAGACCGACAGACCGACAGACCGACAGACCGACCGACCGACAGACCGACAGACCGACAGACCGACAGACCGACAGACCGACAGACCGACAGACCGACAGACCGACAGACCGACCGACCGACCGACCGACGGACCGACGGACCGACGGACCGACAGACCGACAGACCGACAGACCGACCGACCGACAGACCGACAGACCGACAGATCGACAGACCGACCGACCGACGGACCGACGGACCGACAGACCGACAGACCGACAGACATACAGACAGACCGACGGAAATGAATGACGTGGATTTTCGTTATGTAGACATAAAACGCCCAAAAAAACGTCTAATCTCAAAATCGAAAATTTTCGCGATCACAATACTCCCCCAAAACACATTCCATAAGATGCTTAAAAATTACAAATATACCTTGGTATCTGCTACTGAACAGTGTACACTGAAGCCAGTGTGAGAAAAATATGTAATTTGTTACACATTTTTAGTAGATATATCAGGTTCAGTCATGAAGGCAGAAAAATATTTGATTATGTTGCTTTGAGTTTAATGTAATTGGTAATCAATAAATTATAAATCTCACTCAGATCGAGAGTGTCATTATTGACAGTCTTGTCATGCTTGGAGATGTAAATCACTTCGCGGATCAGTCGTTCCTTGTAATTGATGTCGTTATCCAGTATAGGATATAGGATCTGATCTTATTGTTTATTCTATTTTTTATAGTTTTGAAATCTAAGTCTAATTGAATCAGAATCCTAAACGAAACAAAGTACCCACTTATTTGAATCAGAATCATAAACGAAACAAAAGTACCCACTTATTTCGGCAATTTTATTGAGCTTTGTCCGACTACACTATATCGGTATTCCTTCACACCGAACGATCGATGGTGGAACAGGCTCGTAGCCCTCCAGATTTCGCCCGACTGCACCAACCAAAATGCAGTATCGGGAGTGACTGAACTGTCTAGACCGGGTTGTGGAGTTATCTCGGATTTGATGTGAAACAATATGATGTGTTTGTGTAACGTTCCGTTGGTTTAACCTAGCTTCACACTGGAATCCTCAACATTGGAGTTAAACGTAAGTATATCTCTCAGTTTATTTTCGTATGGGTGTATAACCAAGAAATTCCTGTGTTTGCACAGATATATCTATTTATGTTAACATGTTTTCATCGCAATTCTGTATTAGGACGACGGTATATCCTATCTATCTTTACATATCCTTTATCTATGACTAACAAGGTGGGTGTTGGTCAAATTAATGATTGGTAGAAGATATGAGTCAGAAACCGTTTCACTACCATAGCTTTCAATACCAGTATCATGCGATGAAACTTTATTTTGATTTGAGGTGGTTTATCATGGACTGATAACTAACTGCCAAAAATTTGGTCCAACTTTGGATAAAGGGTCTAAAATCAACAAAATTGTTACAGATCGTGTACATCACAGTATAATTTCGTGTTAAATTCTGTGATATAAGTAGCCTAATATGTTTTTACGTTTTGAGGCCCATTTCTGGTATGGTAAAGAATTTGCTCCAGGATTCTACCTATAAATTAACTTTCAGGGGTGAGATCGAAAAATTAGTGAACTGGTTAATTTTCATAGGCAACAGATATTGGTGCAAAAAGGCTATACAAAGGTCATAAAACATCTCCTTTTTTATCCATTGTAAGATTCATTTACATATGTTACTGGATATTTGATTTATTACAGAAACATGCTGACCTCATGTTTTATAATAGTACCATAACGGAGTATATTACGTGTCACTTATCCTATTCTTGCACAAAAAATGTATCATTTTTTATATTGTTCAGGCAATACCTACTATACCTCCCCTATGAAACATGATGTGACATGTTATACAAGTCAGTAGACCAGTGTTCCTATAATATTATGTTCCATACTTTCGTAGATTTTTCTAAATCGGTTGATACTTTAACTTGATTTGAGTGTTCTAAAATTATCGAATTATCAGCTTGGATATCCTAGTTAGGCTAAAGTATTACATTCTCCCACCAGTAAGCTAATCTACCGTTAAATCAAAACAAAACAATACAAATCTTGTTTCGCTCTCCTGTAAAATTTACAATATGTTACTTAATCCCTTCTCACATCAGGGTCTTCAAATAGCACAATTTGCGCTAACAACAAACAAGTAGTTGTAACAAAATGACATGATATGACAAGTATAATTGGACAATAAAATAAAAGAATTGTCTTTTGTTCTGTTGCACATATCTCCAGATTAGCTAGCAGTTCGACCCCGAATGAAATTAGTTACTACTGTATTGTTCGTTAAGACATGAAAACAGTGATTTTGAGATGCAAGGCTCACCGCTGACTCATAGGATAAATATCAAAGTCCTACTAAATTTACAGAAATTGGCATGGCACTTATAACAAAAAAGTTTGATATACATCTCAACGTAAAATGACACCTTCTTAGATCAATTCCACAGAACTTGAAGCTTTGACCTTGACATTAGTGGTAATTGTAAAGTAGGAAAATGTAGATTCATGTTCCTATCATGTCTGAAGTTCGAATAGTGAGAGTAATCACATTTGGATCATCACGTACCTTTTTAGATTGAAATATTATACTATGAATGTCATGATGAAATAGTACTTATTTTGTCGCCAGTGACACGACATAGGATTCTAGAGAAAAACAGGCGTCAAGAGACTTGACTCTGTACTTCCCACATATTCTCAATATGGGTGGACATTTTTTGTAATGAATAATCAAATTTGCGGCTAATAACCGTAGTAGGTGTGAGTTAACGTCGCTATACCTAAAAAAAATAATAAATTTTATGTTAGAAGAAGCTTCTTAGTATAGGTACACTACTGAAATTTGTCTTTATAGTTGTTTTAAATATATTTGGGAATGCATAAACAAAAAAAAAATGTCAGACATGTAACTACTTTTACGGCTTTTATGCCGTATCTATTGATTTTACAAATTAGCACCATTATCTATAATAATACATATGAAGGGTATACAAGGTTAATTCCTGATTGAGCATTACCAATTAGCACAATGTCGGCAGAAAATTTCGAAGGAAATTGATTTTCCAGGTCAGTTATATACACTACTGGCAAGCAGGCATGTAGAATGCCAATTTTTTCTCCAATTTCCCACAACCATTCTTTAGACCCCACACTCGGCAAAGTTACCGAGTATGGCGATTTCAAAACCGAGTTAGCGACCAAAAATTGTAGCTGGACGATTGCCAACTTTTGGTCGCGTAAAAAACACAGAGTTGGCAACTTTTGGCTTGTTCTAACAACCATTTCATTGGTTTTCCTCTAAGAAATAAGGACTAGCCATATAAAGTGGCAATGCCAGTTGTTTTACAATTGACACTTTGACCATTCAGTTCTTCAAGAAGAGAAAGCAGGCAAGTAAAATTGGATGAACTTTGTTATCGTTATTGAGCATCATTTACCTATTATTTGTTATTACTACGACGCTCAAAATAATGATAGCCACGAAATCTGTTATTTTTGGTGGTCCAAAAACGCCCCAGTCTTGAAATAAACATTGCATGAAAAGCTGGAGTTGATTCGCAACTGGCATCGCCATAGTCACAATGTCTTAACAGACATGTTGTGAACTCGTAAAATGTACTCATTTTACGAGCTTCTCTTGGGATATCTTTAAGATCTTTGATGCATTAGTTTTCCATTTGCTTTCTGCATCCTCATGCCGTTGGCGTTGAGCAGATGTATCTACTGGTTCATCCGCCTTTAGGGACAATTTCTCACCCCAAGAACAAGAAGGTGTCCTGACTCTTCTCAACTCGTCCACCCAAAGCTGTTGGTTGAAAAGAGGTTACTGCTTATACCGACAGTAGTTGAGTTCCTTTTAGTCGCCTTTTGCGACACGCAGGATATACGACGGGAGATATTCTAACCTGCCCCGACACGAACGCAACTGGCAAATGACCCTCGAAAGTTTTAAAACAAATTCATCTCATTGGGAAGTTTCAACCAGGTTAATTTTGAAATATTTTTTATTGAAGTAAAAAAAACAAATACGTAGTAATTTTTATGTATTTTTAACACTCATAACCACCAAAACCTTCGTGGTCTGGTGTCTAACTGTACAATGTACAACGTTTCGTGAAGCTAGTAAGCTGAGAGTGCTGAAACAGTCCCATACCAGTTTTGATGCAATCTCCTCCAGGAGTCCAAGGCCCTTTAAGCGGCCTGGGAGTTCGAGAGGAGTTTGACACATATTTTTGCGCGTAGATCAGAGTTCACCTTCACCCAGAGAATATGTTATACTGGGCGTTTCGGTTTTGGCAATTTGCACATTCACAACTGTGAAGTCGCCATTTTTGACGATTTTCAATCAGGAATGCCAAAGATTGGTGATTTCTGGCCTTTTTTACGCCAAAATCTGGCTACTGATAATCTGCCAACATGCGATACTCGCTTTGAGTGAGACATCAGCGTGCCCACCGAAACTGCTTTCTTACTGTACCTGGACCTGGCTGCTCTTATTAAATGATGAAGTATGTATCTTCTCTGCTTCTCTTTTAGTTAGCTTGGAGATTTCGCACTCCAGATCCATCATTGCCAATCTTGTAAAAGATTATATTTTGGCCTTCAACGATAATATTCGGATAGATTTTTCTTCCAGAAAAAAAGTGAAGACGTTCAGGAACGCCTAAAGCACCCAGAAGATACATTTAGAGCGATTTTGATTTAATTTCAATTCAATTCAATTTCTTTGTATCAATGAGCTACAATGAAATACAGATACATATTTCCACCTCGAAGGTAATGCCTTGCATGAGGTATAGGAAGATAGGGACACTACGATTTATCTAACCTATTGCTTGCATCCCATCGAGCGAATTATCATGGATCAGTTTCGTAAATGATTTCGCAGTTATTTCTTCTGGCGTCCTGGACTAAAAATGATTCTTCTACAGCTTTTCATAAGTCTTATTTCCATATACAGGGTTGGGATAAAGTATGGAACCAAGCAAATATCTTTGAAATGGAAAGGGTGATATTGCTGAAAATTTGCAGGTAAATTTAGTGACGCATAATGCATCCGAAGACATTATGTTAGCTATTAATGTACTTCCGGTCTAACCGGAAGTACCGTCAACTTTTTTAATTTAAATGGGACACCCTGTATATTTTTGTAGATTTTATTACATCTTTTTTCCGAATATGTTCATAGTAGGTTTAGTATCTGTTTCTGTAAAAATGGGAAAGATAAGGCTTTTTTATTTACTGAAACGTTAATTTTATTTGATGTGTTAGAATAAGAAAATAAGAAAATTTAAAATGAATTATCTCAGATGTTCAAAATGCCCGCCATTTACTTCCTGACAATATACAAGTCTGTTAACAAATTGCTGAGCTACCTTTTAAAAGATGTCTCTACGAATCAATTCACGTCAGGAGGTAAATGGCCAGAATTTTAAACATCTGAAGAAGCTTTATCTTTCCCGTTTTTACAGAAACTAATACTAAATCCACTATGGACGTGTTCGGAACAAAAAGATGTATTAAAATCTGCAAAAATATACAGGGTGTCCCATTTATTTGAAAAAAGTTGACGGTACTTCTGGTTAAACCGGAAGTACAATAACAGCTAACATAATGTCTTCGGATGCATTATACGTCACTACACTTGCCTGCAAATTTTCAGCAATATCATTTTTTCCGTTCCCAAGCTATTTGCTTGGTTCGATACTTTATCCCAACCCTGTATATAAATGCATTGCAATGCGACGTTTTATACAACAGATTTTGACGTTATATAGCAAATTTTGACGTGACGTCTCGACAGTTTTTGGCTGTTAATCCGCTTTTCAAAAATGTGGTAGGATTGCCTGTACACCAGAGTCCATCGAAATCGGTGAAGCAGCTACTGTGATTATGCTCTCAAAAGAATGGCAACAATGACAGAAATAGTTTTCATGATGTAGACACCAGAATGTTCAGAAGTAATAAATACATAATATTGTATGATAACTCAGAATCGAAAAAATTGTCTTCAAATAGTTGATTAACAAGAAACGTGCGGGCTCGAATCACACCGTGAAGCCACTATATTTTTATTGGACGATGAAACATCGCATAAATGTACAAATTAGAGCTGAATTTTACCCGACTCAACAAACGTGACTTCGTGCCTTGAGCGAGCTAACACAGCGAAATCCTAAAATGTTGAGGAAACAATACAAAATAAAGTCATTACATTATGTTCCGCATTTGTTCCAACATTTTAAAGCTGCACTTCCACATTTTTGTGTGTCAGGAACACATACCTACATATGCTTCGTCTATTTCGAGCTCGTTAAACGGCCATATGAGTAAGCCTGTGGAATTACAGATTTATACCTATTTCTGAAATAGAAATAAACAAGCTATAATGAAAGAAACGCCGTTGCTGCCTAGCAGATGCGGAAGATTTAGGAATGTCTATTTTAGTTCGGAAATAGGTGAGATAAATAAACTTTCCCCTTATGTTTTATTTTTATTAGTAATTTAGCTGTTTGCCACTGATTGTGACACATTTATTAATTAATCATTACTTCGTTATACAGTGTAGAAAAGCCAAGTGAAATAAACTTATTATTTAGGTTAGTATACATTTTCATTAAAATTTCCGAAATATACCTAATTTAAATGATAACTTGATATCTTTCAACCTAAAGATGATAGCTACAATTTTTTGAACTGGCTCGTGATAACTGGTTTCAAAGGTTTGTTAAACTGAAAAAATTTGCTGCCTATTACAGAATGTTCTGATGTATACACAGGGTGTCCCACGACGATTAAGACAAGCAATATACCGGAACTGGACAGTAGTAGCGAATTACAATTTTGGGGGTATAAATTAGAGCAAATATAGTATCTTTTCTTATTATTGTGTCACCCAATGAGGTATTTGTTTTTGGCCACGTGACGTCCAGTTCAAAAATTTTAATGGGATACCCTGTATATTTATGACTTTTTGTGGTCCTCCCGATAAAACAATTCCGACAAACTAGCACACTTGGGGTCTAAAGTAATTAATTCAAGAGCTACATGTACATAAATGACTGCACCACTACCATTATGAAACTACCAAAATAATTTAACTGTAGGGGTACATGTTATAATCAATGGTAGTGGTGCCATCCTGTAAGTACCTGTAGCTCTTGAATTAGTCACTTTAGACTCCAAGTGTGCTAGTTTGTTGGAATTGTTTTATCGGGAAGAACACAAAAAGTTACAAATATACAAGGTGTCCCATTAAAATTTTTGAATTGGACGTCACATGATCGAAAACAAATACCTCATTGGGTGACACAATAATAGGAACAGATACTACATTTGCTCTAATTTACACCCCCAAAATTATAATTCGCTACTACTGCCCAGTTCCGATATATTACTTGTCTTAATCGTCGTGGGACCCCTGTATTACGGTTAAAGTGCTTACATGGCTACTTTATAAGCTAGCTGGATAGTATACAAACCATTTAAACACCTGGTTATTTCAGTGGAAAGTTATCTTTCAAATGAAATATCAATGAATGATGGTTAATTTTTGTTATATCCAGATAGTTTGTAAACTAGCCACGAATTGTAGCTAAAGTACAAACCGCAAAAGAACTTCACAAATTAACCGGGGGTTATGGCTAGTTTAAAGACTAACCACTTTAATGGTAATTTTTGGCTAGTTTACAAACTTGCTGGATATTATACAAAACTAACCAACATTTCTTGCTATTTTAATTGAAAGGTACCTTTCCACTAAATTAACCAGGTATTTGGATAGTTTACATACTATCCAGCTAGTTTACAAACTATCCAAGTTGACACTTTAACCGCAACGTATACATACAACTATTGCCTTAGACCTTTCTGTATTGTGTAACCTGGAAATTATTTGATTGATTTTAATGGAATTATGACACACAGTATTATTATTACCCTGGCAAGGATGGAAAACGCCTGTCGTTTTTGAAATCGTCTCAGTGGCGGCCCAGCAATAATAAAAGAACTAGAAATATAAAACAAGCTTAAATTTCGTTTTAGGCGATTTGGAGGCTCCTGATCGTTTTCTATATTTTACTTCCTACACCGATAGGGATGGCGGTCTGTCTGTCCGTTTGTCTCTTGGCATTTCCGTAGCCTCATAATCTCAGTCACCGCTGCATGATTTGTGAGGAAATTTGGTATCTACCGATAAGCTGTGGGGTCGCAGTAGATAATGCTGATAGATAATTTTGAAAATAGTTGCATTGGCGGCACAAAAATCGTTAAAAAAACCTTATCAGCACACCGTCAAACTCCTTTTTAAGGCTTGGGGTTCCTCATCCTTTTCCATTTTCTTTGAGGGGGTGAAATCCGGGTAATGGGGTGCGTGGGAGTTTAAAAACTCAAATATTCGTTGTAATCATAAAATGCACTACGCTGCACCGAAAAAATTGACTTTGGTGATATTTTGTGCTTTTTAAACCTATCCGATTCTTGCCTTTGAAATTTATACATATCTGTGGAATAATTAAGGTGTAACTTAGAAACCACTAATTGAATTGTGATGAAATGGTGACAACGAATTACTACTGTGTAGGGAATGGTAATAGTGTATCGTTGTTGAAACTTTTGCCAGTGGTGGAGGAGAAATCAACAAAAAACGAAAATCTTCAAAATCGCTCAAACTTCGTTTTGAGATGTTTCAAAGATCTCTTATCATTAGCTACTCCAATTTTTTTGCTAGTACTGATTATGTGTGGGAAGTACTGAGTCAATATAATTGACTGCAATTTTTTTACATTTCGAACGAAAAACCAAAAATTAATTGACTGCATATATGATAGTGAAAGCTACAAGTCGACAGTTCATGGCTAATTTGGCGAGAGATGTCCGCTGCATTTCCGTATCTATAATGCATCAGACATCTGCCTCTTCTTTGAATATTACAGTTTCCATTATGCTCTAACAATGCGAGCACGTTCATTGACCGGCAACAAAAAACAGGCTTACCAGTAATTTACCAGCACGCTTTGCATATCCTTACTGTGGTCTGTGGTTTATTTCTGCTAACGAGAATGTTTAAAATTCCAATCATCTCATCACAGTCGAATGCAATTTAAGGTATACAATTTTCTTGTAGAAGATTTGGTTCAATTGCTCGAATAATGTAAGTATGCTTGTACCGAGATAGCACAATAGCATCTTTGAGACGTCTAATAGATGTCTGATCCAGTTACCCAGGATGTCTCAAAGTTATCCACTTATGTTTGATTCACGTCTATTAAGCATCTTCGTTTATGTAAAAAAGACATCTTTAAGACATCTTTAAAATGTCGTCGAGATATCTTTGAGACATCTTAAAGATATTTTTTTAGACGTTCCAGAACATCTTTGGGACGCCTTACAGGTATTCAGTGACGTCCAAAAGATGTCTTAAAGATATCCATTCACGTCTGCTAGACATCTAAGAGCCTATAGAAATACAGACGTTTTCAATACCTTCTCAAGGTATTTCTTAGATGTACATTCAAAATATGGACTACATCTTAACCTTGACGCTACAAAATTATTAGCTCTTAATAAGTCATACAAAATAAGATGCAAACCTTTTGCCTTTCCTGTTTCGAATTCATGATTTCAGTTTGAATAAATATTTTGTGCATTATTGAATTTAGAATATACAGGCTGATTTCTAGCAGATGTAAAGACAAATTTTATGCGCTCTGACAAGTCCTGCTTACATCACTAGGTTTGAAAGACAACAGTTATAAGTAATTTTTTTAAAAGAATAGTGTGTAATTTGGGAACAGATGATTGTAAAACTGAGCAAAGTTAAGATCTCAAGTGTTGTGAACGGTTTAGAAAAAAAAGATCATTGCAGTTTAATCATTCATTTTATTTAATTTATTAATTTTACTATTCTTCTTATCACTTGCCCTTCTCAACCAGAGTTGCACAGAAGTCTCCCACACATCCTATGCATATTCTGCTGCATCTTGGACAACAGAATTGAATCGAAATATAACAAGCTTGACTGAATATTACTGAATGTGTCTTACTCTTTTACTCTTACTCTTACTCTTTGTGTCACTTTTCAATGTTTTTTACTTAAATCTTTTTTTTATATTGTATATATGAATAGTAATTGCAAAATTGAATATGTAACTAATCACATATTTGTACAAATAAATGAAAATACTTCATAAGTTTTCGTGTTTACAATGTACGTGGTTGAAAAGTTTTTTCCTTTCTTCCCCAGCCAACTACACAGTAATGCAAAATCGTTGGTTATTAGAGTTTGCACCTATCCAATGCTCTATCCATAACTGAAATGGTAACTTACATGTAGCCAGCTAAAAAACTTACACAACTCACACTAACTTCTACATTCTCCAGAAAAGCAGACACCAGAAAAACCACAAAGAAAAACCGTGAACGGGAAAGTGAGGTTAGCGTGGTTACAGAGACCTAGCGAAACACATACCGCCATTCCGTGTACGTGGTGAGGGTATAGTCTGTGGCGTACATATATGAGACATCTTTGAGATATCATCGTCAATACGACTTCAAGATTCCCATTTCGAACAGAACTCACTTGTTTTTCAAACTACATACACAGTATTTCAGAAGGCTATAGTTAAGTCCTTAATGAATGAAAACTATTTGCGATTTTCTCAAAAAAGTTTTTTAGTGTGCAAAAAGGTTCGCAATGAAAAATCATACATTCTTCAAATGTATGTAATTTAACAACCAAACACGATATCAAAAAAAGGCCCCTTTGGTGACAAAGCGCAAGCTTTCTCCTTCAATTTGTTTTTTGAATCAAGTTTAAGGAGCTTGGAAATGCAAAATTCATTTTTATGGTGACCTTTGGACCTTATCTTTGGGCGTTTTGACCTTACCTTTGGATTTTTGGACTTATCTCCCCTCATCTTAGACACACACACTGGAGAAAGGGAACCGGCGGTCACGCCTCCTCTGTAACACGGGAATACGCCTTTTATTGGATTCTCAATTTCGCGCGCCATACCCTAGACCTTTAAAGATGATTGTCTTCTTTATACCGCAAGACGTTCAGACGCAAGTGCGACATATAGTGGACGTCTTATAAATCTCTTATGCTAGCTGGGTATCATATAGCAAATCACTTGTATTGTGGAATTGTAGATTGAACCAAAAATTGTTCTACAACATGAACTATTTCTGGGTCCGGTGCACGCGTATTGGAGATAAAATCATTATAACGTCCCGCCTCGCTTTGTAACCGAATCACCCCACTTTAAAAGTCTCCGTTTCGACGCTGAGTGGATTGCTTTGTTGCTTTCCAGTTTAGTTAGTTTTAATCTGGCGATTCTATTGTTTCGTTTAGTCGTTAGTCTCTTAATTCTCCACGATTTCTTTTACAATGCACGTTCTGGCAATATCTTCCTCCCTTGTCGAAAAAACAGGGGTGGTTTTTCCTTAAGACGCAATGCCGCGCATCTCTTCTCAGCAAAAGTAAAAATAAATGGGTATAGCTTGAAAAAACTAATAAAACACTCTTTTAAAGAACATCGGAATGAAAAGTTAAAAATCATTTATAAAATAAGCTTAAAACAGTAATGAAGAAAAAATTCTAGTATTGTGAGAAAAGCGTCTGGTGCTCGATTTACGAACAATATGGCCCAAAGTACCCACACCTTTTCACAATAATAGGTACTAGTATTTTCGATCATTATTGTTTTAGGCTTATTTTGAAAAGTATTTTTAACTTTCTAGTTAATTTTATCCCTAAAGCGTGTTTTTTTTTAGTAATACTCCATTCCAAGCCTTGAACACACTAAGAATAAATGTACGATCGTACCGCTCGGTTCTTTAGGTATAAAGAACGACCGTCTTAGGATGGAGCGGTAGAACTATAGATAGAGGTGCAAACTTCATTTGATTATCGGTATAAGAGTGAAGGGTTACAAACTACACGCCGGTGAGAACGTAGCTGGAGGTAGCGCTTTAAGGTAAGGTCACCAGACATGATAGCATTACTCCAGGCCAGGTCTCGTCTGGACTTTATGTGGTGTGCGTAGATTAGATGGTGAGAAGTACTTTCTGGCTTTGATTAGGTATCCAAGCTTTTTACCAGCAGCTGTTGTAATTGTTCGAACCAAATCAGATTTTCTGTAATGTTGACTCCTAACAGCTTGAATGAGTGACTCCGTGGCAGAGCCTCATTGTTCATAAGAACCGGGTTGGCTTGGGCAGTCCTTATTTGATAGCGTGCAGTACTGGATCTTGGAAGCATTCAATTGTACCATATTCCTGAGGCCCCAAGCGGAAATGGTCTCCAGATCCTTTGAAAGCGAAGCAGCCGATGTCAGTTTTTTACGTTCCAGCTGGACCACAGAGATCGGTCTTGCTCATGATGCCTGCATGCTAACATCTGCAAAACTGTGAATTGGTTTTGTGGTGCTAGAAAGTCGAGCATTGATCTGGAGCAGCAACAATGTCGGACCTATTACCGATCCCTGCGGAACCCTAGCATTTATGTTATGGAAAGAATGGGAAAAGCCGACTGCCACGACAGAGAATCTCCGACCTGAGAGGAAGTGTGTGAGCCGCTTAGCACGGAGGCCGTAGGCCGGAAGCTTGTTTAGGAGAGCTGCATGTCACAGTTGATCGAATGACTTTGAAATATCAAGTGCAATGACGTGGGCCTCGTCAAACAAATGGATGAGTTTGCTCCACACATGTGTGTGATTTAAGCCAGGAGATCTCCAGTTGATCTTTCATGCCTCAAAGCGATATGCTTTTGGGTACAAGGACCTATTCTAATTTCTGCATATTACTATGAAACAGAAACCACAAACGATGTCCTTAGCCGTCATTATACCTTTTTACTTCCCACACCGATAGGTGTAAAACCGAAAAATGTGTTGTATTCATAATAGGTTGTCCACCAACCTGTGAAAGAAAGACCTAGCGTCATAATCCACTTTTTTAGGTACATCCGAACATTTTCTTGACTATTAAAGAAACCAAGGGACTTTATGATACATACCTTCGTGTATTGCTTCTGATCGTTCTGTATCATGTAACATGGAAACTATTAGATTGATTTTAATGAAATTTTTACACAATATTACTACCATGCCGATTATGGAAAACGAAAAACTAAAAATATAAATAGCTCAAACTTCGTTTTTAGGCGTTTTAGGGGTCCTGATCCCTTTCTACTTTTTTTTTGGGTGGGGGTGAAATTAGGGTGGTTGGGGGGGGGGGGGTGGGGAGTTGTAAGACTCAAAAATTTGTTGTATTCATAATAGGCTGTCCATTGGCTTGTGAAAGAGAGTCCTGGTGGTGGCATAATACCCTCTTTTAGGTCCATTGATCCTTTTGAACACCGCCTTACAATTTTCTGATAAAGGGTGTACATACGAATATTGTTTTAGATCCTTCTGTAATGGGTAACGTGGAAATTATGCCATTGATTTTAATGTAACTTTGTCAGAGTATTATTACTGTGCCAAGGATTGAAAACGCGTATGGTTTTTAAAAATTGTGTCAGTGGCGGCACATCAACAATAAAAAATAAAAAACAGCTCAAACTTCTTTTTTTAGACATTTTAGGGGTTCCTGATAATTTTCTGTTTTTTTGGTGGGGGTGAAATCGGGGTGATTGGTTGGTGGGGCTTGCAAAACTGAAAAGGTTTTTGTATGCATAATAGAGCTGTGAAAGAAGGACCTAGTGACATATAATACACTTTTTTAGGTCCATCGGAACATTGCCTTGCTTATTACAGGAATCAAGGGACTTCAATTTTTTTCTAATGTATGTTACTTACGAGTATTGCTTTACATCTTACTTATTGTGAAACCTGAAATTGATTTGAATGAAATGCACAATATCATTCCCGTGGCGCAGCAATAATAAAAAAAACTAAAAATATAAAAATAGCCCAGACTTCGTTTTTAGGCAATTTGAGGGTTCCTGATCATTTCGTTTCATCCAGTTGTCGTTCTAGTTCCTACGTAGAGAGATGCAAAAAACTATTTACTAGAGTTTTTGTGGCGGATGTTTTTTGAGGGCAGGTGGGCGATGAATTGGTTGCAAGGGAATCTCAGACTATAGCTTCGTGCAATGGGAAATATTGAAATAATATCACCGTTATGTGTGGGAAGTACTGAGTCAATCAAGTTGACTCCATTTTTTATGTATACAATCGATAGGAGGCGAGTCCTCGAGTTGAAAATACAACCCCACGCCTCTGCATTCTCTGCAACCCCCTTTTCTACTAGCACTATTTACGGAAGGCGGATTCGTATTGCTGATTATTTCAGCGGTTCATTCTTGCTGTCGTCTGCAACAGCGCCACTGGCATTCATCTGTGAAGGGGCCATTAAAATCCACCCTTCTCAAGGGCACATATTCCAAATATGAATATAAAACAAGACTTCCTGTGTGAGCGGCGAGACAAAGGGATTATATTAGTTATTAAAAAATGGTGATGAATGGATGTGATTCGTTTGCTCCACAGGGTGGCACTCCTTCGCCTATTGTCATATGCCGGACATATTTAAATCAGTTTTTCAAAATGATGTGAATTGATTTTTAATGGTAGTGCTTCTACTTCAAGATGTTATTAAAACACAAACAAGACAAACTTATAAGATCACTTCAAAGCATTGATTAAAGAAGTTCTTTATACTAAGTGGACCGTACGTGTGGCAAATGCAATTATGGTCGATCTTCAAGGCCCCTTGAACCTTGAATGTATATTCAAAGAAGCTCTTTACTGTGGAAGTTTGGCTGGTCGCTCGATTGATCAAGCGTCGTTCTACTGGTTCTATTGACAATGTAAAGTCCTTTTGACAAAACCACAGATCACAGAAACACTTATCAGTGTTGACAAAACTGTGTCGCCCCAATGACACTATGATAAGATAGAAGGATCTATTATATAATTAGAAGCTTGTAATAGCTGCATATATTTTTATTAAAAAAATAAAATGAACAGACAGGAACAAAACAAATTAAAATAGCGACGTCGCCCGATTGACAAAATAAGTTAAATTTTATAATATTCGACATTCGCGCCTAAAAGTGGTGGCAGTTTTAAGGTTAGAAAAAACATGTTGCATATGCCTGATAAATAATGCATAGAAAATGATCTAACATAAAGCAAAATATATCTGGAACACATCGCTCCGTTGCAAAGTTGGATCGAACTCTATCAAAATTCAAAACAATCATCATCATCAATCTTCATTTTGGAGTAATTGATAAAATTAAAACCACTGATCGCTGATCTTCAGTGAGAAAATACACAGCCCTGGCTCTGACACACCGAGCTGCTGTTCCATTACCCATCAGTGACTACTCCTCACACCGTGAGGTGAGTAATCACTGGGTCCGCGAATCGTGCGCCCTAAAAAGACGAAGTAACCCAAGGATGACTGCTTTCTGCATTCTGGCGGCTAAGATATGCACCGCCGCACGGCACACCGGTATTTTGCGCAGTGCAGAGAGCAGCGTATTCCTTATTCCGCCTAGGGGTCCAATGACCTCAACCAGCAGACTTACAGTGTAGTTTGGCCAGAGCCTGCGAAGTTGTCCAAGCAACTCCTAATATTTAGTCCATTTTTCCTCCTCCGAGACCATGTTCACCTCGGCAGGTGCCGATAACTCTATAACGAACATCGTCTTCTGCTGGTGGTCGAGAAGGACTATGCCGCGCCGGGGTTGTTTGCCTGTACAAGCTCGAGCGTGATGAACGAGTACTTCCAGTAAATTCGGCATCTCTCGTTCTCCGGACTCTTATCTTCTAGAGTGCGTGGTAGTACCGTATGAGTGTCTTAAATGATAGTAGAGCACTTGTAGAGCCGTGTTGTGCCGATGGGATGGACGTAAGCCGTCCCAGCGTATGTCTTACAGGCCGACAAGAGATGCATAAGCGTTTCTGGCGCCTGTCGGCAAGCTTTACAACTGGTGTCGGGTACATCTGCACCCATAACCCTTTTACGGTATATCAAGGTGTTGAAGACACCGTCCTGGCAAGCATTGTAAAGCCGTCACCGACTTCAACCCACTAGACCTTAGGAAAGAGAACGTAAACTGGTTCCATGCATTGGTTTATCTTTATGAAGTCTTAAAAGAAAGTCGATTTCGGCAGCTTTAATGTGGGATTGTAATTGTGCGGGAGCAAGTTCTGTGCATTTTTTGCAGATTAAATTTTTTGGACGGCAGTATATAAGGTTTCGGAGGGGGGGATCCGGACCCCTGGACCCCTTCCCTAAATACGTGCCTGCAGTGGTTTGGATGCAGCGCCAATCAATTTGTTGTTTTGGTGCTGCGGTGTCAAAGGTCCAAATTGTGATGATGATTTCCAGTTTCCGAAAGCGGAGATGGCACGCAAAGCAGAAGAAGAAGAGGAAGACACGATTAAATAAATAAATAAACTACTGTCAAGTTCTCAAAACGCTACATGCAAAAAGCAGCCAGGTCGTGTCGATCTCGATCTCGGAAAGAGCGATACTGTAGCGAACCACCCCCAACAGATTTCTCTTGAGCACGCCCTTGCCCTCGAAGGGTGATACATTGACGGTCGGCCAATACCCATTACGCGGCAGTAACGACCCCATTCGGCACACGCCAGATGCCAGATGCCCGTCTGCGTTCGACGGGATACCGTTCGTCTAGTCACCGTCTGGCGCAGGGCGCAGCATCCGTACACCGCAACATCGCGGTTGCCTTGGAAACGCGCGGGACATGTGACACTTTGGTTGCCTTATTCGTGTCGTCTCCTCGCTAAACGTCATCTTCTCCGAGATAGTAAACAGTGCCGTTTTTGGTGGTTGTGCCCGGTATCTTTGTGAGTGTACTGATTACTGGATTGTTTGGCAAGGATATAGACATATCGTTTAGACACCATCCGTTTAAGGTAAATAATACTTTTGATAAACTGCCCATGTTATAAGTGTTATGTTCTGATATCGCAGCCTATCGGGACATCAATTTATTTGGAGTCAACCAAAATAATTGCTTTACAAGAGATTATAGTACAAACACAGAAGAACGTGGTTTTCATGCCTTGATTTACAGGTTATTCTTAATTTAAGTATATATTTATATTTTGTCTTATATATGTACATTTGACGTTTTTTAAATTTCTCATACCAAAAATTCATATACCTACATAAATAAAAAAATATAAGTTGGCCAGACGGTGAGACTCGTTCGAGGACTCGTTTTATCTGTATATTTTTCTGTAAAACTATAAAAATTGGTACAAATAAATTAATTTTTATTTTTCCGCCCACGAAATACATAGATCGTGCATATGATCTTTATACACGTATTTCCCATCAGGCACGTATTTACAAGGGGGTTCAGGGGGTCCGGAACGTTATATAATGCCATCTAAAAAATGCTATCCACAAGTTTTTGCACCCCCCCCCTGTCTTTTGCACAAGGACCACATGAAGAAAATCCAGCAAGACTAAGGCCGGTTCTCACCACAGTAGCGCGACCAGCAGGCTGTTCCCATGGAATTCAATTCATTCACATGGTGTGCCGCCGCTACTGTTGGAGGTGCAACCAGAAGAGCAGTGGCCGTAAAAAGCTCCTTTTGACGACGGATCCTTCAGTAGGGGATGAATTCAAAATTTCCTTTGAAGGCTTTTTCAACAACACCGCAACAGCACTTGCTTCTTCAATATCCATTCTGAGATTGGAATTGGAATTTCATAATATTTTGTGGTGGCGCCTCTGTTAATGGCCGCGTTCAGAGATCTAGGCCACCAAGAATCGTGGTCGCACGACCATGGTGATAAGGGGGCCTATAACTCTTTGGTCGATTTTGAGGAGGGATGAAATAGCTTTCTACGAAATTGAAACAACAGATTATTATTTGTGATTTCTAGGGGAAGGGCTCACTTTCATAAGCAATCCGGTAATTACGCGACTTCTTACCTTAACTAAAACATGTCTAAGGGTCGTATTCATAGTCGATACCTAGGGGTCCCTTAATACTTGAAGGTCCCTTAAGTAAGGTTTTGTGTTTCGATAGTTAATTGAGGGTCCCTTACGTAAGGCTCCCTTGAATAATAGTAACAAAATGTCAACATGACATTTCGTTGCAGTCAAGGCAATTTTGTAGATTAATTTTGGAGTGCGGTGTTGTCAGTTTCTGTCACATCCGGAAAAATGTCCGGCACAAAACACGAAATACTGGCACAAAATAAAAAGAGATAACAGAAAACATCAAAATGCGTAGGCATAGGCATAACAAATTGACTTATACCCCTGCCTATATCTGAAATATGACAACGTCGCCAAATGAATCTCGTCGTATCGTAGATGTTGTCAGGAAACAGGTACACAAGGAAAGCCACACTTTGGGGTCCTCTTGTTACTTAACGTGGTTCATCACGTTGTCTAGTAAGCTAAATCCGCGAGAGGGCAGCATCTGTACAGAACCCAGAAATATTTAGAAGCTCCTCCTCGTTGCTGCCAGAAATATAGAAAAGAGCGATGGCCGCGACAGCAATGTTGCCAACGATGCTCAAAGAACCACCCGACGGGATCCCCTTGTCCGATCACCTTTGTGGCCACCGATCCCACACCCGGCACGGGTGCCCGGCACGACCACAAAAAATCGGTCGGCTTGTCCCTCAAAGGCCAAGCAACAGCACAGGTGGCCCTCCGCATTCCATCATTTGGGATATGACGATACGAGTAGTCTGTAAACTTTGAATTGGGGAATGGCTAGGCTTAGGAACTATTGTATTATTTCGCAAGTGGGCATTATACAGGAGGGTTTATGTATCTTATTTTCGGATAATTGGTATTTCGTTACTATTGATACATTTTTTCAATGTATTTATTTGCTGGAAGTTTGGAAATTTGATCAGATATAAGGTTGACGGTTATTTTGGTTATGTACGGTAGCGATTTGAAAACATTTTACAGGGTGTGACATGTGGTTAAAAATGAAATTGAATATTAGTACCTGGTATTTTTATGAATTTATAAAATGCAAATTCTGGCTGTTTGGCTGATGGGTCAAAGAAGATGATGAATACCTAATTTGAAAATATGTACCTATGTAGCCAGGTAAAAAAGAGCTAAAATGAATTGAGATGCCGTAGGAGCAAAATACATTTGCGATATTAGCATAACATATTGTATACCTACCTATTAGTTATTACTTCCACACAATCATACAGGTGAGATGAGTAAGTATTGTAATTGCGAACATTTTTTCGTATCGAGATAATTATGTTTTTTGATGTTTTGTGGAGTCTACACGGCATAATGAAAATTTAGTAATGTCACTGATTTCAGTCGGTCTGCCCCTCTATCTATCTGTCGTCATTTTTCTACTCGCATCATCTCAGTAACCGCTGCTACAATTTTCTGTGGGATGCAAAAAATGAAAATTACCAAAACAGCTCCTAATTTCTTTTTTTTTAGCGTTTTAGGGGTTTCTAATAATATTTAGGTTTTTTTTTCGGTAAGGAGCATATTAATAATTAGGATCGCTCGGAGAGTTGCTTGAGGGGCGAGCTGCAACCATTTTTTGTATTCACATAGAACTTATGATAAAAAAACAGGCCCTCTCGACCATTGTCTTTGAAGATATACCTGTGGACGTGGATGTGGACAAACATCAGCGGACTATTATAATACAATGTATTATGATTATCGTAATTTCAGTACCTAGCTACTGGACCGATTTTGATAGCGTTTAGTACCCTCACCCTTACCGGCGTGTATACTTGCATATAATGCGGGTCTATAGAAATTTACATTATTTGAAAAAAAAGATGGAATACTCTACATACAATCTGGAAATTGAATGATAATATAAATATATATTGGTAAAGCGAATCAGTCATTTTACTTTAGGTATATAGAAAACTTATGCTTCTTCTGAAGAAAACTACAAAAAAAATAAAAGAATCAGATTTATTAATTTCAGCAGTACATTTTATGTCCCTGAAAAAAAAGTAAAACCTGAAATAGTTAAAGAATTAAAGATTACAACCCTTCAATTCATGATGATATATCAAAATGTAACAAAAGTTAAAACAACATTTCGTAAAGTAGGGACACAAAAAGATTATCAACAACTGAGGTGCCAATATGAACAAATAGAAAAACAAATGAAAAATGTGAACAGTGATCTGAGAATATTTCAGGAAAAGATCTAAACGTTTTGAAAGCTGAAATCGCATTTTAGAAATTTATTCAATACTCCCAACGATATATGTTATATAACATTTATAGTGATAGTTCATATACTATATGAAATTTTGAGACTTCTAGATGATGAGGAATATGCTGTAACCTCATTATTATGTCATTATTACGGTATAATGTGTACTTAGTTATATAGCATATGCCGTAAAATTGTAATCTGTGGAGATAGAAATCATTCACAGAAGAAATATTCATACCGAGTGCACCTACAAAATGATGCATAGCAGGTCAAATTGAATCAACTCAAAAATTATTGAAAAAACTAGAGAAATCAGTGTCTCCAATAATTTATATTTCATTTTGAAATAATGATAAATTATAAGATTTGTTGATTTATTTACTAGTGTGCAAATTAATATGCACACTGTAGATGGAATAATTATCGCAAAATATTGATTATTTCTCTGCAATATATAATAAATACATTTCTGGTAAAATTATTGTGCTCTTCCGTGAAACGAGAATCTGATAGTTGAATTCAATATTTGTCGTCACTGATTCAATGATTTGGCACGTGATATACATATATAATATAGATCATAATACCACCGCAGTTTAGATGCCATGAAAGGATTGATACTTTTTCAGAATCCAGACAAAAGTTTGGGTCTATGTAGAATCCGGTTACTTAAAATTTCTTCATAATGATTCTACTTACTACACTGACATCAGATGAGGGTACCAATTGTGTATGTGCTCGCTATAATTTTGAGATTTAGAGTTTCTGAACGTGTAGTGACTAATGTCTAGGTATATCACGAAAAACTGTGCCAGTCAGTGCCATCGGTCTCTCATTGGTGATTTGTCAGCGAAGTCTCAGTAACCACTGCACCAATTTTTATGGAATTTGGATTGCAATATGAGTTCGAAGTAAGTAGTGCTGCTTTGAAAATCAATGTAACTAGAGAGGAGCATGACCCAAAAAATTTAAAACTGAAACTTTTCCAATCCTTGAAAATGGGGTCAAGAGATTAAGTTTTTTTAATTCATGACTTTATGAACATTCAATCCTGGTTTATATATTGTACGCACATTTGCCTGTAGTGAACATTAAACCATATAATATTTCTGGACCCGTTCTTGGTAATACATATCACTAAGCTTCGGAAATTGCATTAAATGTAACTTGGAGATAAAATGTTTGTAATATGAAAATATGAATATTAATATTATTATATTACTATGAATGCAGCACTTTAGAAATTTTTAGATTTTTCAGAATTTGCAAAATTTTCAAAAATGTTTGAAGTCAATCTAACTACTGATCTCTAGCACGCAGCCCTCTAGGTATCCGCCCATCTATCAGCTCAGGCAGAATACATGTTTTATAAAATGATGCGAGCTTTGGAAGCATCTCGTCATTCCACAACATTTCATCCTTTTGGATTCTTTCCACGGAAAAGTCATGGTCACTAAAAATTACAAAGTCGCAGTAAGACCGATTAGTAATATTTAGTTGTCCTTGTATTTGGTAATAATAATCGTGTCTTTTTTTCAGTGTCACTTGGCCATTTTGTACACTGAAACAGACATTTTTTTTCTGGCAATCTACAAACTTGCCCGATATTGATGGCAGACATTTTATTTCCAACAGCCCTTCATTTCCAATTAAACCATCGGGTGACGCAGCGAGAAATGGGTGTTCTGTGGATACGAATAATCCGCACTCCTGCACAGTAATGCCCATTCGCCTCTCGTACATCTCCCTGGCTGTTTTTTCATGCACCCTCCCATAGGTTACTGAGGGAGTCTGTAAGTCACCCGTTCTGTACAGTAACTGTTTGATCAAATTATGGGAAGGCGTACCTCTCCTTCTTTTAACCACCTTGCCAAAATTGGAGGCGGTCAGGTAGTCACGCCTTAACTCCCTCCATTTTTCATTAGCGTGCTGCCCTCTTGTTGAGCTTTCGATTGCTTCAACCTTTTCCCTTGAGGAAACCCGACTAGCCAATTTGTCCAAAAAATCTAAGCTTTTGGATGCCAGCTCTTCACTACTAATGTCCTCCCTAGCAGCGTTAGGCCCATAATGCTGATCAGGACCGCCAGTATTACAGGGTTTCCGGGTTTTCTTTGCAAGAGGTTTGCTTCTCCTACCCTGTAAGATCTTCTCACGTCTGCAAAGTACCTTGTTGGTAAATACTCCTACATGGCCAGTGCGCTTTTTTAATACATTTATATGCCAGCTGGGGCCCCTACAATGCGATATCGCCGCAGCATGAGCCCTACCAGCATAGGAACATCGTTTTGTGAAGTTCACCCTCTTACCACCAGTCAGCTTGGCCACTAAGGACATGTATCTGAAAAGTCGGAAAGGCGACAGATTAGTTTTTGTAAGAATCTATTCTGCATGTTATTAAATTCAAAATGGCTACTACCTCGAATACTTCGGAAAAACCACTACAGGAAAATATAAGCAAAATATTTCCTAGAAGGCTCATTTAACAATCAAATTCGTATTTTCTTATAATCATTATATGATTATATTCTGTAACATAATAACTACCTACTCATCTTTTTATGAAAGGCTCAGAAGATATTCAAGGTGACGATTTTGAATAACTGATATATTTTTTATCAGAGAATTTATTACCGTATTTCAATCAAAATTTCATAATCAGTAACAAAAGGCCCGTCTGGGGGGTTTGTGGATTACATTATATACAACATTACGTATACGTGTGTTTGACTTAAACATAAATAGTGTATTAGGTAGGTACTATTTATTAAAAAACTCTCAGTCCAACTTTCTGTATCTGTTTATAGGTATATAAATATTCCGCATTTCCATTACACGTTCCATTTTCCGTTCGAGGTCTAGGGGGACGTACGTCCTCCTCGTCCCCCCCCTCTAAATCCGCCACTGGGCTAAATACCCCTATCACCCCCCATATTGAAGCCCTTGAAAACCTATATGTATAATTATTACCTCTCGGCTTGGTTTGTTGTTTGATTGTAGGTGAGCCGATCTGCTTTAGCGATGATAGGATCCAAAATTTTCTTTATTTCATAATAAATTGTATCTTGAATCGCAGGTATCAAGTCAGATTCATCTTTTTTATTACAGAAGGTGCCACTGAAATGATACAATTATGAATTTCAAAGAAGCAATATTCATGATATATTAAATTACCATTTAGCATGACGCCCAAAAACATGATCAGGAATGTTAGACACCTCATCGCGCAAAGTGTTGGGATTCCCAACATTCCTTTTTATAGCGGTCCTGACACCTTTGACAAGCCTCTCAATACGGGATACTCCATTGGTTTTGTCAGTTAGGAGTTACCGCTTTTCTAAGGGTATGGTGGTGTTTGATCCTAGTTTGTGCAATTTATCACTAACACATCTTGTCATGTGATTTGCACACTCTATTTTTTCCACTATTCTTCCATAGGAGACCTTTTCGACAATTTTGGCGTAAACGCTGGAATCGCCATCGCCTAAAAAATTCCAAATAAAATCCCGTATATACGACCGTAAATGTACGATTACCAATTAGCTGTTTATAGATCAAGCCATGCTGCTCAATGCTATGACAAAAACCTTCAACAATTATGTCTTGTTCCATGGCAGTAGATGGACCACTGAAGTTCTTAAAACAAACGTGGTTTTTTGGTGTAAGACCTTTCTTCTGATAGAATAGGCAGAACGAACAAACCTTATTCCTTACACCAAGAAACAAAGGTTTCTTAGTCTCTGCGCCTATAATGATTCCCTGTGAATAGATACAGAATATATTTTTTTATCGGCTATTACTTTACATATATAGGTGTGATGACCTTGTTTTGTGGCATAGAAAACTCGAAAAGTCTGCAAATAAGGCGTAGCCTTCGCGGTGGCAGTATTTGTAATGTCCTATAATAGTAGGTACAAATAAATGATAAAATGATAAATGATGCATTTCCCAGATTCTCATTTCCATGATAAATAGCACGACAGTAGGTATCTTCCGCGGTTTTCTTGCCTGTTGCTAAACTTACCACTCCAGATGCCGCATTATAGCCATGACCATAAGTTCTCTTGCTCCAGCCTCCATCAACAATTACGGTTATGTACGGCGTACCGTCAGGCATGATATGGCCTTTTTCAATAGCAATCTGCTTTTCTTGTTTGCCATTCTCCTCCATATCCTCTTCCAAGTACTCCTTCCATATCTGTTGTAATAATTTTACAATATTCGTTAATGACATCAAGTACATGCACTACGACAATCGCAGGTCCACAGAGACGTCCTGCAGCACGCACTTTGCTAAATGCTCGCTCTATAGTACATATCTCTAATGAGTTTCCAAATCTAGGAAACATTTATTCAACTTTTTGACAGTTACTGACAACTGTGAATGATAATTTGCAATGTGCTCGAATTACCTAAATGGTATTCCGTGCAATACATTGGAGAAAAATTAAAAAAAAACCTGGGGTATTGAAAAAGTGCAGACACTCACCTTGTTTAGCTTATAAGTCTCCTTTTGGAATGTACGTGAGGCCATAGGGGGAATATCCAAGATGCCCATGAATTCCTCGTATTGGCTATGACCAACACCCGTAGTCACTGCTCCCCATACAACAGAGTTGTTCACATTTTTACATTGGACAGAATCAGGCTCAGATTGTATTATTGCATTTCTGTCGCAATTGTCGCAATGAAAATGCAATTTGGTCAGATGTCCCAATCTGGTCTCCTTAATCAGATCCATCCTGCCCATTGTACATTTTTTAGAATGATCTAAAAGTGACTTGTATTCCGTCAGTACATGGCCAAGATTCACAATTCTGCGACCATGCAACAAGTCCGATGGTCGTTTAAAACTCTTATCAACTTCCATTTCCATTATTTGCTCAAAATGGTCTTGTGGTAAGTTGGTCTCGCTGGTTTCCATATCGACACATGTGGAACCCATACTGTCGGGGACGTCAGTAGTTGTTGGCGCATTGGGACTATCATTGCTTTGGTAGATACCGTCACCAAAACTGCTGGTAGCTCCCGAATCCATACTAACCATAACAGAAATAAAACGTAATTTATCAAGAGTTGCTTTCCCAGATTGTTTAAAATTATATCACGTTATAATATTGACTTTATACCATCTATTATCAGCGCTCTATACTTCTAGACGCATATTCTTTTTTTTAAATTATGTTATAGGCTCTGATCTGAGATCACTTGGCCAGTTGTAACGCATATTTTCAATTTTTGATAATTTGTATAACTGATAAATTTGAAAATTTAAAGGTTAACAATAAACTGTCATAATTTTGATATTCTCGTAAATTATAAACCCTCTCAAATATTCAAAACATATGAAACTTTAGCAATTTTCAGATTTAAAAAAATGTCCTGGTCAAGGTGCAATGTCCAAATCCCAGCACAATCATTACAGCTTTATACCTATTACATTTAATAAATGTTCATACCATATCGTTTCCCAACTTTCATAAAAATAGTTATAGCGGTTACTGAGATCACCCAGCTAGAAGATGCCAACAGGTAGACAGACCAACAAAAATGAGTGACATAATTTTCCGCGATTTTTAAACAGTATGAGTCGTCCAAGAAATATATTATCACAAAATCGAAAACGTTCAGGATTGCAACAGTCACCTATCGGTAAATCGGTAGGAAATCCTTACGTACTTTGATATTTGATAGAACTATAATACACACAAGTAAGCTGACATCAAAAATGAAGAGCGGTCAGTAAGATGTTGCAGCAGTATTTTATCCGCGCTTTCACTTTACCATAGAGTGTGGCAATCCTAGCAATATACCTTTTGAATACATTCTCAGTGGAAAAACAAAAAAAAGCTACGAATTAATTTTTGCGTTTTTGTTTTCTGAAAACCAAAAGCAGGTACCTAGAAGTAGTATCTATATAATTGTTGGTAATCCGTATGATGGTATCCTTTCATTCCTAGCATGGTCGCTTGTGATCAAAGATAAGAAATGGGAAAAATATGTACTTACCTCATCAGACGATTTCCAATTGCTTGATGGAATTTGCACCTTTTGTGAGAAGTGCGTTTATGCACCCTTGAGGGGCAAGTGCGCTTCCTTGGCATTGCGATGATAACAACAGACAACAGCAATAACAAAAATAAAAACAATAACAGCAACAACAACACAACAAATAAAACAAGTGATCAACAAATGAAGCAACAATGAAACAATGAAGGCGAACTACGGGTAAATGCAGACAAACCACTAATAACAACCACTCTGAAGAACAGTCTCCAGAAAACTAAATAAATATTCTGGAGAAGAATAGAAGACAATGTATATATGTCTCAGCATTCACAAATTGCAAGCAAAAAATCGAATTATCTCTGTGGTATACAGCATTTTACCTCTACATATAAAAAAGGGGTCCACGGCGGCAGCTTTGTAACCACCACGGTTACATACGGGCGGGCCGCTCTTAGCGGCTTCACCTCAAACGCTGTGCGAAAGCCGCCGCGCCGGCCGCTAGGCGCTATCGCTGCTCGTGCCGCACCACGCCATACGTGTGCCGACGCCGCGTTCCAGTAACTATTTCGTGGAATATCCTTCTCTTTGACGGTTTGGCAACAAGGCCGGTTATTTCTTGTTATCGGCCAGCCTAAAGTTCTCTGTCTCACTCTAAGGAGGACGGATCAGTGGGAGGCGTGTCGGAACCGATTTTTTGATAGTTTTTCATCAATCTTTCCGTTATTAGTAGAGATATCGAAAAAAAGTTTTTTTTATTCGATTGAATATCTACGATTACGTTGTGCTACGCTCAGGAATGGCGTAAAAAGGAAGAAATTAAAAAACTAAGCAAAGTATCTTTTTGAAAAATCAAGTTTTTCAAAAAAATTTAGCGTCGGTCGAGACAGATTGTGTCACTAATTATAAGGACAAAATTAGAAAGTTCTAGTATCGTTATGTTTTGAAATATTATTGAAATAAAATTCAAGAAATCTAGTACAAAAAATACCCACAATCCTCGAAAAAACCATATTATTCAACGAAATACACCCTCTTAGAAGGCATGACAATATAACATCAATAAAAAATAGCTGTTACTGGAAATATAAACCGTTTATAGAACGTGACGAAAACGTGACGAACCACCTTAAGGGAACCTTCGGTATTACTCAAGGGATGACTATGAAATAAACACGACCCTAAGATATTTAGAAAAGTACCCTTACCAGAAACAGAAAAAACTGCATCCACGCTAAACTGTAACATTATCAATAGATACTCAAACGGATACACCGACCATAAAGTAGGTTCGAGGGTTGGCGCATATCTACATAAATAAGCATGGTCTCGATTGTAGCCCTCGCGACTAACGAAGGGTTAAAAAATATAATAATGCAATTTTTAGAAATAAAAAGGACCTATCACTTTTACACCTAATAGCAGTATTTTCAAATCAAATTAAACTTTCTCCTTTTATTTAAGTGTTTGCATGTGTGCTTATTAGTTCCCACATGGGAGGTAAGGGAAGAGCGGAAGGGCTTATTATCACAAACATTTAAATGTCCCTCGGTTCCGACGCCGTCGATTTATCTGCCTTTCTGTTGCCATTCTGCTACCGACGTAATCTCATTAACCGCTGAACCCATTTCGATAAATATTGAGGTGTGACATGTTATGGGAACGTAGCGGGCAAAAAATGGATTATTTTAGAAATGTAGCAAAGTTTGTTTTGGGACGTTTTATCTGTTCCTCATTATTTTTTGCTTTTTCCTGGAGAGGATAAACGTGAAGTGGAGGGGGAGGGGTTGAGGACCAGTTTCTTCTAAACACAGTCGTCCAGGGCAACATTGACCTGGCGCCTACTAATTCCAAGCATAGGTTTGGGCCTTTGCAAGTGCTATCAGCCCCTAGCTCGTTGCCCGATACACCAATGTGTTCGAGAAACCCATAACAGGGCCACCTTTTGTGGCTTGCCAGTCTCTGAAGGACAGCAGAGCATTCCTGGGCTAGACCTGATCTAGCCCACCACTTTAAGCGCTGCCTAGTTGTTAGAGCTTATAGATATGCTTTGTTCTACACACCTTTCGACTTAAAGTGGGGGTGCCATTATCATATCAGTATGTCATATACTTCCGCCTGGAAGACAGTCGTTCAGATCCTTAGCGCAAAGCTGTGCTGAACTCCCTTACCTTCCAAGCAAGAGTCCGCTCCTCCGACTCTTTCATGCACGATCGGTCAGTGCAGCACAACAGACTCTAGTCACAGAGGTACTCGCTGATCAGTGCTGCCGCTGTGCGTTTCTGAAATGTACTGAGTGAAAGTAACAAAATGTACTAGATTATACTAAATTGTACTGAAACCAGTAAATTTCATTATGAGCTAGCAATTCCCACCACATGGACGCTCCATAATTTTGTTAGGATAAAAAACAAAAAAAGAACTCAAAATTCTGCATTCTTGCATTATACATTCATTTGAGAAGCTACAACGTATGATATGAAGGCTATTATTGATTTTTTTAAAACTGAAAATGTACTTGAAGGCTGACCTTCATGTACTTTTGTATTTTGACGTCGAAAATGTACTAGAAATAGTAAAAATGTACTAAAACGGCAGCACTGCCGCTGACTGTCAGTGTCAATACTCACTAATGCAATGTTGCCGTATAGCGCTCTATCATTTTCTTAAAAATGACAGACTTTGATTTGAAGGAGCACCCATAATATTTAAATCTATTAATAAGTGAGGTGTACTTACTAGAAAGATACCAAAATCTCTCGCAAAATCTTGTTTAATTTTCTCTTAGCATCATTATTATCTTAAAATGTACGTCATTTCCGTAACCACAGCAATATGTGGCAATACCGAATCTGGTTCTTTGAATTGAATATTATCTCTATATTTCTCTAATTTTCGTTTCTTTGTCTGAGTGTCCGCTATGTATTTTCCTTCTCGGTGCTATGGGGCTGAAATTTCACTTCTCTAATCTAGGCTTAAGATATCCTTGGCTCTTTCCCTCTAAATTATGGTACCGGGATATTACGCTTCGCGAATCTAGGGCTTCTCGTGTTACCCACTTTCGCCCGTCTCGCATTCTCAGGTAAGCCAACATCGCCACTGTTTTTATCCAGGTGCGGGTTTTTTCCAGGAGCCGTCCGACCATGCTATCCCCGTCAATACTGAAACCTTAAGACCTATTGTATTATAACTCCTCTCATTTACAGTATTCACTCCAGCAGTCTGGATCCCTGCATAAGTTTATGCAGTTTTCCTGCTGGTCCTGGTGCTGAGCTGTACTCCATTGGTTCTAGCTTGGGCTTCCCATCTAGCGCTTTGTATTCACAGAGCACATGTAGGGCTGACTGAGTCCCTCTACCACACAGTCTGCAGTTGAAGTCTCCATTGTAGAGTCCCATTTTATTGAGGTGTTCCTTCAGGCCACAGTGTCCCGTGAGGAGACCCGTAGTTATTCGAAGCTGACTCCTACTCAAACAGAGCAGTGTTTCAGCTGTTTTCTTGCATGGAGCTTCAATGAATGTTTTACCATGAACACATCCCGGCAACAAGTTCCACTGCTCCTTATGCTGATGTTTCACCCATTCTATGACTTGGTGTCTGATTGTGCTTTTAGGCACCCCCCAGGACGGGTTCTGCTCCAATGTATAGAGCAGACGAGCCTAGTCTCGCTAACTCATCCGCCTTTTTATTGCCACTTATGCCTGAGTGTCCTGGTGCTCACTCCAAAGCTACTTTGCTGTGTTCTGCTAGCCTTCCCAGTTCTTGTAGGCATTCCCAGACTAGCGCAGACGTAACTTTGGGACCTTCTGATGCTCTAAGTGTGGCCTGTCTGTCTGTAAGTATCGCGATACTCTTGCTTCTGTAGGATCGCTCATTGTTTATCCTTGCACAATGCAGGATGGCGTACACCTCTAACTGAAATACCGAAGCGTATTTACCAAGCGGAATGCTCTGCCTAGTTCCTCTTTCAAAGATTCCCGCTCCTGTGCTCTGCTCGGTCTTTGATCCATCATTATACCAGACTATTTCCTGCTGCAGGTTGTTTACTTGACAGAGTTCTCGATCCCAAAATATTGTCTCGAATTTCTTGTTCAAGATATATTTCGGAGTTACATATGTGGTCCTTTCTAGCATCCATTATGGTATGCCCCACATAGTCTGCGATGTGGTAAATTCCTCTTGGTGGAGTTTGTAGTCTAGAGTAGCCCATTCTCGCTTCGCCTATTATTACAATTTGCAATAGAGGAAGGTCCAGAATGGTTTCTAAGACTGCAGTAGGTGCGCTTTTCATTGCACCTGTTATGGACAGTGCAGGTGCAGGGGTGGCAAACTCTAAGAGTATCTCCAGGGCAGCATGGCACATGTTATGCACGGATCAAGCTTGTGCCTGATCGCCTTACGGACTGTACCAAATATTCCAGGAATATTGCGAATGACGTCATTCTGTTTCTTAAACCCTCTTCTCTTTGGACTGGGATTTGATACACTAATGTTTTCAGAGGTGTCCTCAGAAAAAGAAATGCAGGCTATTCAGGACTCTGTGGACCTACTCAACCATGTGTTCAACGCTTGTTAAAATTTTGAATGGCAAATTTTCTCACCTGTATGCTGAAGTGCAGTAGTGCACCATATGTACCACATTTGGTTTCTGATAAGCATGATAACTCCGCTAGCACCGCTGGTAATTTCTCTTCAAGAAATTGACGATAATGTTGTCCGTTTAGCCTTGCTGGTAGGAAAAATGGCACTAATAATCTCCAATAACACCAGCCCACAAATTTGCTGAAAGCTGCTTCAGGAAGTTATTTTCACTTATAGCGCATGCGGCTTTTCTTATGTACGACGGAAATTACTAAATTATTATTAGAACATGCACATATTTACATTTCTTTCTTATTTTGGCCAGTACTATCACCCCATGAAATACTTGCATGACATTAGTTATCATCATCATAGTCACAATGTTGTGAACTCGTAAAATGCATTGAGTCGGAGCTAGAGTGTTGCCGACACGAATATTATCAATAGTCTTGAAAACTGTAGCTCGCCATCGTTTGCGATTTACTGTCAGTTCAGTGGTGCTCTTGATATTAATATTCAGCAACTTTTTCGTCGTATCCACCCAGCGTGTAAGGGAATGGCCACGGCGCTGGTACCGCCCACTCGAGGCGTGACCCTGAACTACAAGTTTCTCCATACTATCGCTTCTGTGAATATGACCGAGGAATGTAAGCATTCTCAGTATGGAAACATTAGTTCGATGGGCGGTATATAGACCAGTGCCGAAGCCTTCAAAAATAATAAGAAGTGAAAAAAAATTACAGTAGGATGAAACTCATTAGAAAAGGAGGGGAATATGATGAGAATAAAAGGAAAAATAAATTACGGTCGATTCGAGATCGGGAAGTGGGAGGGGGTGAGTTTTTAAGGGTAGAAAATTGTTTATCTTGATTTTTCTGGCAAAACTATAAGTTCTGTGGAGAAAAGTTGAATGGAAAAGTTGTAGGTAATAAACAACTACAACTTTTGTATTTTCAATTTTTTCACGTAACGTCAAAAGTTTGGTGAAAAATTCAAAAAACCAAGTTTTTGGTCTTTTATTTTTATCTTTTTCAAAAAAAATAATTTTTTTACGAAATTTGATGAAAACTTACCTTATTATGTCCCAAATACATTGTAATTTATTTGATTTAAAATATTTATTTTTTCGCCTTATTTGACCTTAAGATCAAAAATGCACCCCAATTTTCAATCGAAAATTCTCGCGTCAAAATGTCAGCTTTTTTCAAAAAGTTTGGGAGCCTTTCGTTCGTTGAAATCTCTATTTTCTGATGGTGTAAAAAAAATATACATTACTATAGAAAGTCTTCTCAGAAAATGCAAAAAACTGAAAAAAAACA
This sequence comes from Callosobruchus maculatus, assembly GCA_951848785.1. NCBI lineage: Eukaryota > Metazoa > Arthropoda > Insecta > Coleoptera > Chrysomelidae > Callosobruchus > Callosobruchus maculatus. The sequence continues at coordinate 4,366,447 of CATOUR010000026.1, read as the reverse complement.
AATTCGAAAATTTTTTTTACTCACTATGTGCAATTTTGAGCTATTTATTAAAATTTACACTTATTTACTTAAAAAACGAGATTCCATGTTACATTGATAAACGAAAAAATTACAAATTGGAATATCCTACTATAAATAGCAAACAAATAAGTTAATATTTAATAAGACATCTACAATATTTTGAAAAAGTTGTAGAATCTACTTTAAATAATATTTGTAGATGCCTATTTATTGCTGTTGTAAGATAATTTATATACCTGAGTGACATACGGTAAATGTTAGCCCATTGTAAGGTATTTCATGGAGAAGTGGGGACGGGCTTACTACATACCTGCTATTTCGTAGCAGCTGTAAAACCGTTAGTCAGTGGTCATGGGTAACGCAGACAAATTAAATAAACTGATACTATAACGCTGGCGCACCTCCTTGTATCAACGCAATGCGTTAACTCAAATGCGCTATGATACACGATGCAGTTGACAGCCAGAAGTAGATCCCTTACAAATATTCACTTACTCCGCACAGCCGACGCGGCGCAACGCGCAACTAATGCGTCATGTAGCACGTATTGTGCGGTTTGAGATAATTAATTAATTCATTATTAGACGAGAAAAATTTGTCAAATTTGGCCGATGTTTTTTACAAGAAAGATGCAAGTAAAGAAAATATAAAAAAAATGTATTACAATTAATCAAGTCTATTTATAAATATAAAAAAGAAAAAATAACACTGAATCAACTAATGTTTCAAAAATATCAATTGGCAAAAATTAAATCATCCTTCATTTTTGCAAACCACCCACCGACAGAAGGAGCAGCAGAACAACATTGTTACAGAGCATATTATCAGCTTCAAACTTGGTTGGGTAACGAATTGACAGCAACAGATTGGGGTTGGAAGCAACATCAACGTGGCATTATGCCCAAATTTATAGAAAAAGATTTAATTCCGGAAGTATTGCTCAAAACTATCTGCTGCAGCTGTGAAACTGGATGTAACAGTTTAAAATGTGGCTGCCGAAAACATGGTTTAAAATGCACAAACTTTGGCACTAATTGCCATGGTTCTGAAAATTACTCCAATATGGAAGAAGAAATCTACGAGAGAATAAATGATTCAGATGAAATTGTGGATGAAGAACCAATGCAGACTGGAAATAATATTGGAGACGAAGATGATTGTCTTGAAGATTTCGACGATCAACTAGAGATAGAAAGGTTTATCGAATCTAACGATGAAGAAATGCCTTCAAAGAGACAAAAACTAATGAATAACTAATGGGAATTTCAGATAAGATATTTATAAATGACAAGATTAGCGTTTTCGAAAAAAAAAATATAATGAATAACGTAATCAGAATTAAGTATCTAAATTCAACAGTACGATTTACATGTATATAAATTTATATTTTTTGAAATTTTCTATGACATGAATGCAATTCGAATTTAATTAATAAACCTTTCAACTAAAAAAAAATTGCAGCAATCACATTTTTTTAATGAAATTGTACATAGTGAGTAAAAAAAATTACGAATTTGAGTTTTTTTCAGAGCTGATGTTTTGACGCGAGAATTTTCGATTGAAAATTGGGGTGCATTTTTGATATTAAGTTAAAATAAGGCGAAAAAACTAATATTTTAAAACAAATAAATTACAGTGTATCTGGGACATAATAAGGTAAGTTTTTACCAAATTTCGTAGAAAATTCTTTTTGTTGGAAAAACTTAAAAATAAAAAACCAAAAACTTGGTTTTTTGAATTTTTCACCAAACTTTTGAGGTTATGTGAAAAAATTGAAAATAAAAAGTTGTAGACCTTTTTATTACCTACAACTTTTCCTTTTAACTTTTTTCCACAGAACTTGTAGTTTTACCAGAAATCAAGATAAACAATTTTCTACCCTTAAAAACTCACCTCCTCCCCCTTCCCGATCTCGAATCGACCGTAATTTATTTTTCCTTTCATTCTTATCATATTCCCCTCTTTTTCTAGTGGGTTTCATCCTAATGTAATTTTTTTTGGTTTCAAAAATTATCGACCCTGGTCTAATAAGGAACTCTCAGGATTCTCCTCCACGTCCACATTTCAAAAGCATCTATGCGAGATCGATCCGCCTTTTTAACAGTCCAAGTGTCTGAGGCATACAAAAATATGGAGAACACAAGAGACTGATTCAGCGACGCTTTGGTAGCTTTAAAGACGTTATGGTCACGCCATATTTTCACAGCTACCCGAATTGTCGATCAAAGAACCGACGTACACAAAACTTTAAACTACGTCACAACGGCCTATTGACTTTATTTCTCGATGATTATCATACTCTCTATCTACGATAATAACCTTGGTCTTGTTGTAGTTAATACCAAGACCATATTGTGCACTGTGTTGTTCTAAAATGTTTAATAGAGCTACTAGTTAGTTAATACCCTTATTAATCTTATTATCTCAAATCAAAATCTAAAATTTTCTCTCTTCAACTAGTGTGGGATAGTAGAAAATGATTTTGGTCTTTCTATATGTACACTTACAAACGGATTTGCGGTCAAATATGAAAACAAATAGAGGTCATTCAAGACGAGCAAATCACGGCACTGGGTGTGTTTTAAAGGTCGTCTGCAAAGACAAGTCCGTTGCGCATACTGAAGTAGCATTTTCAGTATTCAGACAGCACATTCGAAGAAAACAAATGTACCGCCTACGCCACATGCATCTTGATTACTCGGTAGTAAAATCACTGCCTTAACCTAGATCGATCGCAATGATGTCTGTTGTGGTGCACATCGCTCTGATAGCATCCGGAAGCATAATAGAAATTGTGCGTAAAAATAATTTGAGGTTTATAAGGTAGATTTTATGACCATTTCGCTAATAAAGGCCGCTCAGCTTTAAGGCTTATTGTGCACCCCTGTTCAAAGGAATCAGGCAGTCAAATCCTAAATTCCTGACGAACTTGTCTTCCTTCCTAGCCCACGTACAAATCAATCAAGGCAATCAAGTCAATCCAGTCTAAGATAACGTACTTAGCTTTTACTCAGGTTATTAAAGCCCAATTTTTCACCCAACTCTTTGGTTAATAGTTAAAACACAGAGAAGGAGATTTGTGGGTTTGAAATAGCAAATTTATTACTAACATTTGACTTACTGCGTCCCTTATAGTCAATGTTCAAAATTTGGTATTTTATTTAATATGAAGAAAATAATAGGTTAATTTTAACTATACATTGGTTTGCGTGCAGTCAAAACGTAGCTATATGACACTGACAACGATGCCCCTCTATCTTTCATAACAGCGACTTCTCTAAACGTATCCACTTTTTTAAGTAAAAAAGAGGTAAATTTAACTTTAAGTGTTTGATGGGAAGCATCCTTTTAGACTGAACATTTAGGGCGAGCGTCCAGGGGGTCCGGACATTTCCATCCCGAAACATTATACATATAACACAAATCTGCACCCCCCCCCCCCCCCGTCAAATTAAATGGTGGTAACCCTAATCTGTACCTTCCAAAAACTCAAAAACTATAAATAATTTGTATATTATATAATGCCAGTCCAAAATCTAATTCACAAATCCACAAAAATATTTTTTTTACTGATCAAGTCTCCGGGTCAAGTAAAATTAAAAGTTGGCAACCTTATTTCATAGGTTTTTCCTTTGTAGCATATTTTTTCTAGGTTAGAAAAGTACAAAGTGATACAAGGGTCATTTACGTAACATATATTTGTTCTCTTCAAACTGTCAAATTTTCAACGACAGCCATCAGACTGTATTGCTGGCTTTGAGGTTCAATATTGATATCCATGAAATATTTTTTGCACATTTGTGGCACACGAAAACAGCAAGACAAATTTGAAATTGTGTCAAATACGAATTTATGGAAAACCTATAGGACATTTCGGTATGCAGCTACAGATCCACTCCAGAGGCAGAGGTGAAACAAGAAAAATACCCTTTGGTATTCCTAGAATATGCAACCACATTTCGGATTGCTACTTCTGTATTATCAACCTAAAAACTTATAAAAATAATTCTAATTCTTATAATATTGCTTATACTAATTTACCATCCACCTGTGCACTATGTGGTTCTACATAGTAAGCTGCCTCCTTTTTCCTCCCACTTCCACCAGGTGTTTCCAAAAGTTCTATGGATTCACAACAACAATGATAGGTGACTATGCTTTGAATCTACGTCGGGAAGATAATTCACCATATAAAAGAAAGGGTCATTTTAGTATTTATTTTTGAGCTAGGGTTTAATATACAGGGTTATTCACGTTATTCGACACGGAGCATTATGGCTAAAGTGTTTCATAAAAAAGAAAATAATTATTTCGGATGGATAGAGACCCATAAAGGCTACATTTTAAAAATATTTTCATGTTATACAGGGTGTCCCAAAAACGCGAAACGTATCAAAGTTATGTTTTTTAAAATGGAACACCCTATATATTATTGCATATTCAGATTCCTTGATGAATTCTAGTGACTTTATGTATCATACATGGGATTTAAAGCGAACCGTTTAGGTGTAAATCACCATTTTCGGTATAAGTAGATATCAGGAAAAAATGAATATCGCAGAGATTATAAAATCTGGAAGGCTGTGACTTTGCCGTATTACTAAGCATAAAATGCGTCAGCTTTGGTGAGACTGTCAAATCTAAATTACGTTTATGCTTGGAGAAATCGGTCGATTAATTAAGCAAACTTGGATCAGCGATAACTTGATTCTTTTAAATGGGAATGCCTTATTTTTTTATACGGTTACACGTGGAATTTGATAACCTTTCTAATGATATAAGGTTGTGAATATCAATCTCTGGTAGTTTTCATTTAATTTTAAATTTTCAAACAAATCGGCTTTTTTCAATTATCCTACCTATAAGCAACGTAGCAGGCCATGAAGTATAAACAAAAACCTGTTCAAGTAGAAGAAAACAACTAACTTAGCTGAAAAATACACACGAACTAGAGTAAAGGGACAAGATTATGAAAATTCCTTACAACAAATCAACTCTCCCAGAAACAACTGCGATAACATCTCTTAGGTCAAAGAGAAGCTGGAGTATGTCAATAATAGATATTTTTTACAGTCTACTGGCTACCGCAATTTACTAGAGGTTAAAAATTTCCAAGACAATTAAAACCCTGATATGAAACAAAAACAATCAGCGACTGTTGCTCCAGCAAGCAATTATCAATCATATGTATAATGGTGTAAAAAGTAGTAATTTGCGGCGAAGTCAATACCTCTGACTGGAGCCCTTCTAATTTTTCAATATCTATTAGCAATATTGCAATAAAGGAATACTGACAAATCAGATTTAAATTTTCTGCCATTTATGTTTTATAATTTGAACAAATTTTAATTCTTTCTTCATTTTCTGCGATCTTGCTAATAGGTCCTGAAGAATTTTCAGAACTCAGTCAGAGGTACTTTTGACTTGAGTTTTGACAGAATTGCATACTTTTTTATGTCATTAAATGTGAAATTTTATTATGAAACTAATAAAGTCGTACAGCATTGTCTAGTAGTTTTCGTTTCATTTCAAAATGTTTAATGGTTTTGGAAATTGCCAATCTCTAGTACATTGCAGCAGGTAATGGGCTGTGAAAAAATCCATTTCTGCCATACTCCAGCTTCTCTTTGACCAAAGATATGTTACCGCCGTTGTTTCTGGTTGGACTTTGTTTGTTGTGAGTAATTTTTATAATCTTGTCCCTTTAGTCTAGTTCGTGTGTATTTTTCAGCTGAGTTAGATGCTTCTTCTACCTGAATAGGCTTTTGTTTATATTTCATGGCCTGCTACGTTGCTTATAGGTAGGAAAATTGAAAAACGCCGATTTGTTTGAAAATTTTAAATTAAACAAAAACTACCAGAGATTGATATTCACAACCTTATATCATTAGAAAGGCTATCAAATTCTACGTGTAACCGTATAAAAAATATTAGGTATTCCCATTTGAAAAAATCAGGTTATCGCTGATCGAAGTTTCCTTAATTCATCGACCGATTTCTCCAAGCATAAACGTAATTTAAATTTGACAATCTCATCAAAGCTGACGCATTTTATGCTTAGTAATACGGCAAAGTCACAGCCTTCCAAATTTTATAATCTCTGCGATATTCAATTTTTTCCTGATATCTACTTATACCGAAAATGGTGATTTACACCTATACGGTTCGTTTTAAGTCCCATATATGATACATAAAGTCACACTAGAATTCATCAAGGAATCTGAATATGCAATAATATACAGGGTGTTCCATTTAAAAAAACATAACTTTGATACATTTCGTGTTTTTGGCACACCCTGTATAACATGAAAATATTTTTAAAATGTAGCCTTTATGGGTCTCTATCCATCCGAAATAATTAGTTTCTTTTTTATCAAATACTTAAGCCGTAATGCTCCGTGCCGAATAACGTGAATAACCCTGTATATATATATATATATATATCTTAGAAAAATGTTTAACAAAATAACTATTCTGAATTGATTTCTTATCTTAAATAGCCCTTAATAGATAAAAAAATTAAAATTTATCACATTGTTTAAATTAGGTTTGAATAGTTCTACGATAGACAAATAACGAACAATGAAAGGAATCTAATAAACAAAGTAGAAATAAAATTTTGTTATATAGTGTGGGAAGGCACGCCATTTTTTTAAAAATTTGGTAAAATGATAAAGGCTACATGATATGCTTCAAAAATTACGTTATTTATAGTATCTTCCCCGTGAACTGAATAGGAGTTCGATCTACATGCACGATAAGTAGTCACCAACAATAACTACGTGTTACAGAGACAAATCTAAATAGCTTCAGATCATCGCACTATATTTAATTCGCAAGTGATGGCAGCATTGATAGCTCTCTACCGCAGGCACCCACATGTTTCACATGCGCGAGATTCCGAAATGATATGCAAACCGCCAGATGTGTGTGGGTTTCAGGGTTTCTTTTAATCTGATTAATTGCAGCGTGATGCGATAATTAGAGTATTAATCATGTTATCATGATCGTTTTTTGCACAAACTCATTTTAGTCCACGCAGTTCAAGAAATTGCGGCGGTCAATTTACTTACAGTGATGATGCGCTCTACTTCAATAAGCGTTGTCAGATGATATTATAAGACTGGTTTCAAGGGTATGTATAGTTTTTATCTCTAGAATTTTTAACAACACTCCCCTTTCAATAAACGCCGGTATTCCTCAGGGATCTGTCCTATCCCCTACACTGTTTCTGCTGTACATCAACGAGCTGCTGGAAATAACATCCAATCTAATCTACAGCTTCGCAGATGACAGTACATTAGTGTCGTGCATGGAACCAGGCAAGCCACTATCATCGCAGGAGATGGTACGTCGGCGACAGCAGCATGCCTCACAGATCAACGCAGATATCAAAACAATTGCCGAGTGGGGATTAGCAAATAAAGTACAGTTCAACGTACAAAAAACTCAGGCAACAACACTTTCAAAGAAGTCTCACGATGGGCTTACTAACCGTGGAAATGGAGGATCACCCCATAGTTGAATCACCTTCCGTCAAGCTTTTGGGGATCAACATCAACAATAACATGTCCTGGCACGACCACGTTCCCAGTATTGCTAAAACGGCATCCCAGAGGCTTTAAGTTTTGTTCCGCTGTAGGAAGTTGTATACACCAGAGCAACTGCTGCTGCTCTACAAGGCACAGATCCGACCATCGCTAGAGTATTGCACTCATGTGTGGGGATGCGCTCCGAAGCACCCTCTAACGCTTCTGGACACTATCCAGAAAAGAACAATTAGATTAATCGATACGCCTAACCTCACAAAGGACCTCCACAGCCTGGAACATCGAACGAGGGTGGCTGACCTATCCCTGTTTTACAGATTCTATCACGGAAGGTGTTCGAGTGAGCTCTTCCAGGTAATAACACCAAAGGCCGTCCGAACCAGGAACACTAGAGAAGCTCTGCGAGCTCATCCTTACCAGGTCGAGGTCCTTATTCCCCGAACCAGTCTCCTCCAACATTCCTTCTTCTGGAGAACTTCGACGCTGTGGAATCAGCTGCCGAGGAATTTATTTCTCGACGGCTACAACCTGCAGCGCTTTAAGTCTAACGTGTACCGACACTTATCCTCTCGCAGCGCTTCTACAGCGCCATAGGCTTTCAGCCTTTGCGGGAGGCTGACCATAAAAAAAGATTCGAAAATAGAAACAAAAATTTACTACAAGCAAGTTTAAAATTCAGCACTAGTTACAGCAGTACTAGTGCGCATGCAGCGAATGAAACCAAAGCCAGAGCAAATCATAGCGGAGCTTCACGATACCTATGAAGCGACAAAGAAAAAACTAGCTAAACTGATTTATTTCGCACAGAAGGATCACTGGAGGAATATATACCACAGCAGCAGCACAGAAGTTGCTGGAGACTACACCGGCATATGCATTGGGCGATGACAGGAAAGTGGAGACCGTAACTAGTCGAGACAGGTGGGAGAAAGAAAGCCCAGACGAGATCGTCAACCTGTTCAACTTGGAGGAACTGAAAGATGCAGCGAGCAGATTGAAAGCATAAAAGGCACTTGGTCTGTAGGTCATAAACGAACGACTGCCTCCTCCCCCGTTTACCTTCTAAATATGTTGAATGACCCCTCAAGACGTAAACGTTCACAGAGGTCTGAGAGAGAGCCAAGGTGATATTGTTCAATAAACGCGGTATACTTCCTGGGCGCACATCATCTCAAAGACCCACATGTCTCCTGGATACTATAGGGAAGCTATTGGAGATACTCATCCTTAAAAGGCTTCAGAAAGAAATAGACGAAGGAGATGGTCTGTCGAAGTATCAGCTCGTCGTACTGGTAGGTCTACCTTCAACGAGACAGTGTTGGGAACAGTGGAAAATTCCAAGGGTAAATAGTTCACACCAGTTACTTTTGATCTCAGGAATGCTTTCAATACTGCCTCCTGGGATATCTTGATGAGTCAACTGCGAAGACGCGCCATATCGAAATATCTTCGTAACATATAAGCAGTTATTTCGAGGACAGGGTACTTGTTTTTCATTTCTAGACAGCTAATGGACACACGCATCCAATATGCCCTGGTCTCATACAACCTCTTTGAGCTGTTGGTAGCTATGGACAATATATTGATTGGTGGCTCAGTGACCTAATCCTTAGTCACCTAGAGATTAGCGATCTGAGTTGTCAATCAATTATATTTGTTATAAACCTCGTCATTGGCTGACGCGACTATGGCTATAAATCATCTGTAAAGTGTATCGTTCTAATGCTTTCGGGTAATGGAAGCTTCAATATTCTATCTTATAGGATGTTTCAGAGGGTGGGAACTAGTGCCGATCCTTGTACCCCGGCAGACATTGGATCCAAATATTTACTTCTGATATATGATTTGCAGTACAGTTTGATAACTAATAACAAAACTTATCGTCGGGAAGTCATCGTTAGAAGTTTGGCCCCGAAGGAGCGTCCATGTCAAACATCCCTCTGATACAAAATAAACTGGGCCTCACAGAAGATTGACGACTGGATCAGAGATCATCATATAGACGTATCTCCTAAAAACATTGAGGCAGTGGTACTAACGAGGATATAGGATGAAGAGGAAGGCCGTGATCTTCCAGCTTAGAGGCAGGAGGATCATCATCATCGTCATAGTCACAATGTCTTAACAGAAATGTTGTGAACCCGTAAAATGCATTAAGTCTGAGCTAGAGTATTGCCGACACGAATATTATTAATAGTTTTGAGAACTGTAGCTCGCCATCGTTCGTGATTTACTGTCAGTTCAGTGGCGCTCTTGATACTCATATCCAGCAACTGTTTCGTCGTATCCACCCGGCGTGTAGGGGAACGGCCACGGCACCGCCCACTCGGGGCATGACCCTGAACTACAAGTTTCTCCACATTATCGCTTCTGTGTATATGTCCGAAGAAAGTAAGCATTCTCGTCGACACAATGGAGGATAGTTTCTTTGGATTACCGAGCTTATCCAGTATGGAGACGTTAGTTCGAAGGGCGGTATAAGGAGCTCTCAGCATTCTCCTCCACGTCTACATTTCAAAAGCACCTATGCGAGCTCGATCTGCTTTTGTAACAGTCCAAGTTTCCGAGGCATACAAAAATATGTAGAACACAAGAGACTGAACCAGCGACATTTTGGTAGCTTTGGTGATATTATGGTCAAGCCAGACTTTAGTAAGCTTTGTCATGGCCACACATGCCTGTTGAATGCGCCGTCGAATCTCATTTCCACAGCTACCCAAATTGTCGATCAAAGAACCGAGGTACACAAAAGTTTGAACTACAACGGCCTACTGACATTATTGCTGGATGATTTTCGTGCTCTCTATCTACGATCATAACCTTGGTTTTGTTGTAATTATTAATACCAAGACCATAAGCTGCACTGTGTTGTTCTAAGATGTTTAATAGAGCTACTAGTTCTTCAGGAGGATAGTCCCCAGTAAAGCCGTGAAGTACTTGAGAGTCTATATATATAGGCAACAAAAAGTGCTTTTGAGACCACATTAATAAGGTAACCCAAAAGACAGAAGCTATAATAGCAATGTTCTCTAGACTGATGCCGAATATTGGGGACCAGCGGTAGAAAAAGGGCGTTCCTGATGAATGGAATCATCTCCTCCTTACAGAGCGACTGTATGGCACAGAGCACTAACAAAAAAAAAACATCAGCAGGAGCTGGACAGGCTGCAAAGAAATCACTGCTGAGGGTAACTAGTACCTATCGCACAGTATCCAGTAAAGCCTTGCAAGTGGTGACAGGAACATCACTCTTGCGTCTGCTGGCTGAAGAGAGAAGAGACATCTAGGTTTTACAAGGAGATACAGAGACGAGCCGGAAAGACTGCAGACAGCGGACCATAGAGAAGTGGCACTAGATACGGTCGTCCCAAATGACGGAGGTTGTGCAGCGGAGGAAAAGACTGATGCCATCAATAGGAGAGCGAGTGAATTGCGAGCACACAACTACCTGCTATTTCCTGACGCAGGCTCTACCGAAACATCTGAATGCAGATAACATGGTGAGGCTGATGATCTCCCATAAAATTGATGAAGTGAGTGCGAACGGGTCTTAGTTGGTCGGGCCGTGGTGGCATGTCGGATGGACGCGTTTGCGTCCATTGGACATGACATCAGAGGACTCGACGTCGGGCGGACAGACTCCCTCTCACACTTCCGGCTGTTCAAGTGCATCTGTCTTTGCGACTTTCCAGAGCTACCTGGCCTGATGGTGTATCCCCACCACAGCGTCTACGTCACGCGAGGCGCCGAGCGACCGTCCGGTTGCGTTTGTAATCGTCAAATACCCGCAGGGATTTTTCATTAAATGTTTGGGTTCTACGTGTATCTAGCCAAGAATACCGCCTATAGTTGCTGTGCACCCTTCTGCAATAGTAATTATATAGACATAGAGCGCATGCCTGTGTTGTAATTTCCAAAAGATGTAATGAAACGGAATCAGTGGTTACGCGCTATACATCGAGATATCTTCACGACAAAGGATTCTTCTGTAATATGCATCAAACACTTCGAAACGAGATTTGTAATTAGTACTGATACTGCTATAAGTTTAATGGTTCATCGAGCTAAGATTAAATTGTCTTCACAGATTTTGTAAAATACTGCTTAACAATTACTGTAAAGTGCATGCATTCAAAACATTTTTTTGCACGCCAACCTCGAAAACTCACATAAGTTTTCCTACATAAATGATATTCCTATTTTATTTAAAATCTTGTGGTACTTTGGTTTTATACGCAAACCTATTTTTTTCCTAAAATTATAAGCACAATCTAAATAAAATAAGAATTTGTTTTACACGAAAAACTCATGAAAAGGAAGACTAAGGGGTTTTTGAGGGTACTGAATGACCTATCATACATGCTTTCGAAAACAAATGTCTTTTTATCATTTTTTATTACGAAAATATATTATGCCTGAAAAAAACCCTTATTTTATTTATGTTATACGAAAAAAACTGTTTTGTGTATTAAATCAAAGGCACTACAAACAATGACCTCATTTATGTAGGAAAAGCTGTGGACAGCTGTTTGAACAAAATGTTGGGGGTGAGTTTTAGGGGTTCAAGTACAAAAATTTGTTTTCAAAGTATGATATATCCTATACGTCCTTCAGTACCCTTAAAACGCCCACTTAGTTTTCATGTTTATCTGTTTTATTATAAAAAAATGTTCAGCGTCAAACAAATCCGTATTTTATTTACATTTATAATGACTACGCAGAAAATAGGTTTGTGTATAAAATCAAAGGTACTATAAGATTTTAAATAAAATAAAATACTTTTTTTGTGTAACACTAATGATTGATACATGAACAAAACGTTGGGGGGAGTTTTAATGGTTGAAGTACAAAGAAAATGTTTTGAAAGCATAGTATGATTGACCCTATAGTACTTCCAAAAATTCCACTCAGTTTTCGTTTGAACTTTTTCTGTTATGAGAATGATATCACGTGTCAAGGAATAGTCGTGCACACCCTGTATACTGCAACTCTTATATCATCTTTTGCTACTACTGCTACTGCAATCATGACAGCTATAATATGACTATGTACATCATTTTGCGAATAACAGATAATTTTATATCATTTGGGTGCGTAACTTTTAACCTTCTCACGTCCAAACGATTCTAGCTAAATAGATATCAACTAGCTCCATTCATCACAAACTCAATTTCCTATAAATTCATTCCTATACATTATTTTTGTATATTTGACCCTTTTCTCAGTATTTCAAGAAAATGCTCGTAGCGCCGGAATTTCTCTATTAATCCCCGCAGATACATGCGGCGTCTGGTGTGACGTCACACGCAGCACCATCAGGCCCAGTAGCTCTCGACGGTCCGGGATTTTCCTAAGTCCTCTATAATAAAACTCTACTACCCTGACTACTACTTGCAGCATTTTAGTCTTCAAAAAATTCTGAATGAGATTCGTTAGAAACTTGCAAGCGGACTAGAAACCTCCGTTCTGTCATACGATACTTACTACTACTATATACCACTATTAATGCAGTATGTAACCCAGATCATGCTCTTCAGTGGCATGTCTTATTCTATTATGAACAAATATATTATTATCAGGACGCACGTTCTTCTGCAAGCAGAATGTGCTGCACATGCAAATGAAGGGACATTCATTGTAAGTTGTATGTGTCATGTAGCGGTGACTTTAAACAGTGCAGCCCATTTCATTGTAAAACTATCACGTTGCATGGCTGTGATCAAATTTTTATCAGGATTGTGGTAGATGTATGATAAAGTTTTTGCTTATTGTCTTTTGCGTAGCAATAGGTGTCAACGTCTCATGAAAGATGTTTGTGTCGCTTCAGACTTGCTGTGTGTTTATTTGCAGAATAAAAGCTGTTAAGTGATACAAAAATATCATAATAATTAAACTCTATACGTAGGAAAGTTATTGAGTAATTTTATTTAGATGGAGATACCAAAAACACATTTCAGAATAAGTAATAGAGACTACTATAAACATACCTATGTTTTAATAGTATGTAGTATGTGGGCTAAGTAGTTGTATTAGCAATAATAGGGTGGTGAGGTCAAGTAAGCACCCTCAAACTTTTACTTCCCACACCGACAGGTAAGGGGAGTATTGTGATCGCGAACATTTTCAATTTTGAGATAATACGCTTTCGGGCGTTTTATTACATCTATATATCTATGAAAATCTTCGTCACTCATTTCCACCAGCCTGACTGTCGGTCTGTCTGTCTGTTTTTTTAGCCTCGTAATCTCATTAGCGACTGCATGGCTTGTGATGAAATTTAGGTAGCAATAAGCTGTGTGCTTGTAGTAGGTAATGCTGCTACCTGTATAATATTTGAAATCCGTGCATAGGCGGCGGAGTTATTGGCAAGTAACAAAAAATTTTAAATATTCCTCAAACTTCGTTTTTAGGCATTTTAGGTGTTCCTGGTCATTTTCTACTTTTTTGTGTGGGAGTGATATTGGGGTGGTTGGGGGATTCTAAAACTGAAAAATTTGTTGTATTCATAATATACTGACCACTGGCCTTTTAAAGGAAGACCTAGCGGCACAATAGATTTCATTCCACATTGCCTTGCCTATTACAGAAACCTGAGGTATTGATAGGAGTTCTGTATTGTGTAACTTGGTAATTATTGAATTAATTTTAATGAAAATTTGACATAGTATTACTATCATGGCGGGATTGGAAAACGCGTATGTTTTTTAGAAATCGTGTCATTGGCGGCGCAGCAATAATAAAAAAGCTAAAAATATACAACAGCTTAAACTTAGTTTTTATGCGACTTGGGAGTTGCTGACCGTTTCCACATTTTTTTGGAAGGGTGAAATTGGGTTAATTTGGGGGTAGGGGGTTGTAAAAGTGAAAAATTTGTTCTATTCGTAGTGGCCTCTTCCTTGCTTTGTAAAGGAACGACATAATATACTTTTCAGATTTATCCGAATGCTGCTCGCCCTTAGACAGAAAATAATTTTTGGAGTTATATTGTTGTAAATAATTCTGTAATGTGTGTAGCTCATGACTAAACTGATAGCAATAAAATTTTTAAACCGTACCGGGGGCCGTGGTAGAGGTCGGTAAAGTTTATGGTTTTTAAAAACAGTGTTAGTGGCGGTTAAACTCAATTAAAAAAATGTAGTCAAGTTGATTGACTCAGTACTTCCCACACATTCCAATGATACCAGTTTTATTATTTTCCCGAACTATTATGAATACAAAAAAATTTCAAATTTACCTCCCACCCTCAACCATCCAAATATCACCCCCACCCCAAAAAAGTAGAAAATGATCGGGAACCCCTAAAACGCCTAAAAGTTTGAGCTGTTTTCATATTTTTTCTTTTTTTAATATTGCTGCGCCGCCACTGAGACGATTTCTAAAAATCAGACACGTTTTCCATCCTCGCGAGAGTAGCAATACTATGCCAAGTCCCTTTGTTCCTGTAACAGACAAGGCAATGTTTGGATGGACCTAAAAAGGTGTATTATGTCGCTAGGTCTTTCTCTCTCAGGTCATTATGAGTAAAACAAATTTTTCAGCTTTACAGCCCCCCACCCCCCAACCACCCCAAATTCACCCCCACCCAAAAAAAAGTAGAAAATGATCAGGAGCCCCTAAAACGCCTAAAAACGAAGTTTGAGGAATTTTTGAAATTTTTCGTTTTTGCTAAGTACTCCGCCACCCATGCACCGATTTTCAAAATTGTAGCAACATTAGTTACTACGACTCCACACCATATGGCTACCCAAATTTTGACAAAATCTATGCAGCGGTTACTGAGATTAGGAGACTAGAAAAACGCCAACAGACAGACAGACCGGCAGACAGACAGACAGACCGACGGAAATGAGAGACGTGGATCTATGTTATGTAGGCATCATCAAACGCCCAAAAAGTATATTATCTCAAAATGGACAATTTTCGCGATCACAATACTCCCCTCACTTATCGGTGTGGGAAGTAAAAACGCGGATATACGTCGAGGGGAACGACTTTTCAATCAAAAAATGAAGTCAAGTTGATTGACTCAGTACTTCCCATACATTACTGTGATTTCATAATAGACTGTCCACTGACCTGTGAAGGAAGACCTAGCAACATAACTTTTTTAGGTCCAGCCGAACATTGCCTTGCGTATTACAGAAACCAAAGGACTTAGAATTTTTTCTGGTGTAAACATACGGGTATTGCTTTAGATCGTTCGATATTATGTAACGAAGAAACTGTGGACTTGATTTTGATGAAATTTTGACACAGTATTACTACCGTGTCGAGGATGTCAAATGCGTATGGTTTTTATAAATCCTGCCAGTGGCGGTGCAGAAATAATAAAAAAAACAAAAAATATAAAAACAGCTCAAACTTCGTTTTTAAGTGTTTTAGAGGTTCCTGATCATTTTCTGAGTTTTTTTGGGTGGGGGTGACATTGGGGTGGTTGGGGGGTGGGGGTTGAAAATTGAAAAGTTTGCTGTATTAATAATAGCCTGTCCACTGGCCTGTGAAGGAAGACCTAGGTCCATCTGAACATTGCCTTGCCTATTACAGAAACTAAGGGACTTCGAATTTTCTGTTACATACGAGTATTTATTGCTTTAGATCGTTCTGTATTTCGTAACGCGGAAACTATTAAATTGATTCTAATGAAATTTTGACACATTATTATTACTGTGGTGAGGATGGAAAACGCGTATGCTTGTCAGAAATCGTGTCAGTGGCAGCGTAGCAATAATCAAAAAACTAAAAATATGAAAAACAGCTCAAACTTCGTTTTTAGATGTTTTAGGGGTTCCTGACCGTTTTCTACCTTTTTATAAAACTGAAAAGTTTGTATTATTGATAATAGGCTGTTCATTGACCTGTGAAGGAAAAACCTAACGGCATAAGATAATTTGGGGGGGGGGGGGTATGATGGCGATGATTCATGCTATGGGAAAATAATAAACTGGTATCACTGTAATGTGTGGGAAGTACTGAGTCAATCAACTTGACTTCATTTTTCTTATTATTTCTGCGCCGCCACTGGTGAGATTTATAAAAACCATACGCATTTGCCATCCTCGACAAGGTAGTAATATTGTGCCAAAATTTCATTAAAATCAATTCAACAGTCTCTTCGTTACATATATAGAACGATCTAAAGCAATACCCGTCCTTTGGTTTCTGTAATAGGCAAGGCAATGTTCGGCTGGACCTAAAAAAGTTGCTAGGTCTTCCTTCACAGGTCAATGGACAGTCTATTATGAAAGCAACAAATTTTTCAATTTCACAACCCCTCCACCCCCCCACCACCCCAATTTCACCCCTACCAAAAAAGTAGAAAATGATCAGGAACCCCTAAAACGCCTAAAAACGAAGTTTGAGGCATATTTAAAATTTTTCGTTTTTTGCTAATTACTCCGCCGCCCATATACCGTATTTCAAAATTATAGGAACATTACCTACTACGATACCACAGCATATCGCTGCCCAAATTTCATAACAATCCATCCAGCCGTTACTGAGATTACGAGGCTAGAAAAACGCGTACAGACAGACCGACAGACCGACAGACCGACAGACCGACAGACCGACAGACCGACAGACCGACAGACCGACAGACCGACAGACCGACAGACCGACAGACCGACAGACCGACAGACCGACAGACCGACAGACCGACAGACCGACAGACCGACAGACCGACAGACCGACAGACCGACAGACCGACAGACCGACAGACCGACAGACCGACAGACCGACAGACCGACAGACCGACAGACCGACAGACCGACAGACCGACAGACCGACAGACCGACAGACAGACAGACAGACCGACAGACAGACAGACAGACCGACAGACAGACCGACAGACAGACCGACAGACAGACCGACAGACAGACCGACAGACAGACCGACAGACAGACCGACAGACAGACCGACAGACAGACCGACAGACAGACAGACCGACAGACCGACAGACAGACCGACAGACAGACCGACAGACAGTCCGACAGACAGACCGACAGACAGACCGACGGAAATGAGTGACGTGGATTTTCATTATGTAGACATCATAAAACGCCCAAAAAGTGTATTATCTCAAAATCGAAAATTTTCGCGATCACAATACTCCCCTCACCTATCGGTGTGGGAAGTAAAAATAAAAAGATATGTTGGTGGATGTGAGTTATAACCGACAAGCTTTTACTGAGTATAATTGTTATTCCTTTACCACTTTCACTAAATGCTCAGCCGGTAATGGCTACGAGAACGCTTACCAAAAGTTTAGCGATTCTGTGCCTTTATTCAAAGGCCGTAGACTATGGCCGTTGTACGGACCTAAACCTTGCATGCCTGCAGACATCTGTCTCTGAGCAAGCTTAAACCTGTTCGTTGTTAGCCAAAAGTTGAACCGCCAACCTGAATTATATAGACCAATGCCAAAAATGGGCAGTAGGTACTCTCACTTGATCCCTACTAATGCCTCAGTAATTTCTGCTAATTCTTCTGTAATTTCCAATAAAACCCTGATTAACACTATGCTTTCATTCCATCCTTTTACAAGCGTACATCCCTGGTACATGATGTTAAGACACTTCCATCATCACCCTCCTACCAGATTTAGTTACAGCTTCGCATTAACAAATTTTAAATAGTTTGAGGATATTTCGGGAGCCACCTATCTCCCAATATCCCCATTGCCTCGGAATTTTCCCACTGTAACCTTGAGAAGCTATCAATGGCTTTTAATACGACTGAAACGAATTTTGAGCAAATTTAAAATTTTCTTTGTCGCCGTCACAGGAGCGCTACTCTCATTCTTTGAGCGTAGATGTTCGGCTAGGTTTGAAAAGTACAGGAAATTACCTTGGTCCAGCATTCGTAGAGCAGAAACTACTTTAAAAATAGTTTTAGGAGTTACCAACTTCTCACCTCTTTCCTACACTAACTTTAAATCCTCAGAAATTGATAGAAAAGTGATCAGGATTCTTTAAAAGCTCTAAAAACGAAGATTGAGAATTTGATATATATTTTTTCTCTGCCACTACTCGATTAATTTAAAAAAAAGCTTTGAAGTCCTTTGCATAGTGGTAATCTCACCTATAAAATTCACTGACATCAGCTTAGCGCTTTCGCAGTTATGGAGGGAATATGGAATCCTCATTTTTTATTATTACTCCGCCGCCACTGGATCGATTTTCAGAATCTAAAACGCTTTTTTTGTTTGTTTTTGTTTTCCTACTAATGTCCCTTAATTCCTCTCATCTTGTAAAGCATTACCAATTCCTGATAAACTACTTCCTGTATACAGTCATTCCCACGATTTGTATACTACAATGCCCCAGTAGCGGTTCACACGTTGTTGTAAGCCCACTGATCCAGGACAATATTTACGTTGCACCTACTTTTGCCTGGCTTGAGTTCTGGGCCTTTTCTGGAGATTTTACCTCTGTCCTAGCCAGGTGATCTGCTATCTCGTTGCCCGGTACATTAATGGACTAATGTATCCAGGGGGGCGGATGCAAATTGCAGCCGCGTTTAGGATATAATCTTATAAATCTGGGTGGATTAGGGTTAGTCTACCTGTTTGGAGGTATTCTAAAAATTAATTTGGATTTGTATAGGAAAATATTATATAAAAATAATATTATGTGATAGGTCAAATTTTTATCTGAAGCAACAATTTGGTGGCATTTACTTACCTACTTCTGTTAGTGATTCAAAAAATCTTGCTTCTTTTTAGTTGTTGCATTTGGAGCGTGCTTTATTCTGACACTATTCATTTTAATGTATGTGTCTGTTTGAGTATTTATCTCTCTTATCTATTTATCACTTTAACTCTAGTTAAAGTGTGCATGAAATGATTCACAGGCTTTGGTAGTGCGAGATGTGTTGGCAGAGTGTTCTGCCCAAATTTCTGGAAGAAACTCAGAATCTCCCGATATATAATCTTCGACTAAATAGTCTGCATATAAAAACACCTTTGCATCAGCAGGCTAAATTCCTGCAAAGCCGAAAGCATAAGCATCACCTACTTCGTTAGGATTCAGAAATTGTAAGCCAAATGTATATTTTAACCATTTACCAATATCGGTCAAATTTTTGTATTCACTCGCTAAACCTAGACTTTGAATTTTACGCCACCACGCTTGACCTAAGTGAAATCAACACACAACAATCTGAACTTCAGGCCAAATATTTTTCACTGCAGTATGTATTGCTTTTTCAAAATCTATGACCACAGTTGTTGGTTCTAAATTTAAACTGTTTTTACAACAAATATTTTTGAGAATAGCAAAACATTTTTCATAAGATATTAATAACTTATCTTTTAACAATATGAAAACCGATAAAATGTAATGTCCATTCTTTAGTCCATGGATTGTAAACAGCTGTGAACAGATGCTTGAAGAATTTTGTACAGTACTGAAAAGTACCGTCAGCAAATATGCATTCAACACTGCATAAAAATGTCAAATTAGTAATAAGTAATTACTATCTCTTCTATCCCTAACAGAGGGTCGTCCGCTGCAATTTACATGTTTACCTCAAATGGAAAAATAACCAGCCGCTGCAATTTTCATATCCCGGATTAAGAATACTTGACCATCGCTGCAATTTGCAATCGCCGATCCAGGGATACCTAACAGGTTCATATTATTGTGGGGCGCTAATTTCTGAAAAGCAGCTCCGACCAGAGTTCATAATGGTCCTTGGAGATGACATTAGGATTAGGTACAGTCAAATGAGTATTTGGGCAGCTGATTTAAAACCTGAAAATTGCGAAATGCAGTGAGTCATCCTCCGCATTTATATTGTATATGACTTGAATGAATTTATACAGGTCATGTCGGATAATTGACCTCAAGATTAGTTTTCGTGTAATGCATTAATGTTTGTTTTCTTTAGCTGATGTGGTGAAAGTATCTTGGGCAAAATTATAGATGTTCCGCAGCTGAAGCAAATAATAGCTGTTAACATATCTAGGCAGCTGTGAATAAAAATGTGTGTACGTTGTTTGTGCACAAGGGGCTATTATTAAGAAAATTTCCGGAGTGTTGCTAAAACTAAGATAGGTTCTTTAGATGTATCGCCTTGGTTCCATTCAATGAATTATTTTCTCTTAGCTTCCATATCTATTTTATTGACAGCATCCGAGCTTATCGACTTAACACCATCCTATAAAATATCTATATAGGTATCATTTCTTAGAAATGTTGTGACTGACGGAACGCGTATGAATATGTATTCTTAAAAGATTATTCTTTAAAATCCTCTTACTTCCGTCATCTTAAATATTTCTTAAAGCGAAAAACATTCGATTGTTGTCACTCTGCCTACCGGTTGGCGTTCTTATAACCTTATCACCGTATATTCTCAGCAATCGCTACATTGATTTTTATGAAATTTGAATGACACTTGAGTAATTAGCAAAAACATAAAAAATCATCAGATTCTCCAAGCTTAGCTTTTAAGTATTTTAAAGAACGCGAATCATTTCTTATATTTACTTCCTACATCGTAGGTGAGAAGTATTGTAGTCGTGAAAATTTTTGACCATTGCCGTCCTTCGATCAGTTTGTCTGCTGCTATGTGTCTGACACTGTAATGTCAATAATCGCTTCACCGATTCTGATAAAATTTCGGGTGTGCTATGCTGTGGCGTTGTAATCAATTACTAGGGTGTTATATTGTTCATAATCGGTGCAGTAGTGTCGGAATCAATAGCCAAAAATAAAAAATTTCAAAACTTCAGAGCTGCCACTAATTCCATTTTAAGGTTTTTGAGGAGTACCTGATCCTGATATTCCATTTTGTACAGGGAGGAAGGTATAAAATTGGGGTGGTACGGTTAGTGGGTTGAGGGGTAACACATTTATTTTATTTATAAAAAACTGTGTTGATCATCAATTATTAGGCTACGAACTTCTACCTCATCATCAAATTTTACAGATTTAAGGTTCCTGGGTATATATAGACAATTATACATATGTATTTGCCATGTTAAAACACGGATTCCCATTTCGAACAGTTTTTCAAACTACATACACAGTATTTCAGAAGGTGATATTTAAGACCTTAATGAATGACAACTATTTGCGATGTTCTCAAAAAAGTTTTTTAGTGTGCAAAAAAACTCGCAATGCAAAATCGTACATTTTTCAAATGTCTGTAATTTAACAACCAAACACGATATCAGAAAAGGCCAAATAGACGACAAAGCACAAGCTTTTTCCTTCAATTTGCTTTTTGAACCATTACTGTAGGTTTAATCGTAACGTCAGGAGCTTGGAAATGCGAAACTCGTTATTATGGGACCTTTGGACCTTACCTTCGGATATGTCCGAAAATCAAAAATGTCAGTTTTTATGTATAAAATGAATTTTCGAGTCTTCAAACCCCTCCCTTCAAAAACAGAGCTCTCCCTGTGTCTTGGGGGATACGCCACGGTATTCCAAGCAGTGAGTCGCGATTTTAGCTTGTGTATTCATGAAATTCAGAGGCCTAGAAGGCAGATATCATTAGCTCTAACAACCAGGCAGCACGAATAGGATCACGTGATTGTATGTTTATATCAAGGCTCGTTTTGCAATGTAGAAAGGTCTTGGATGACATTCCGGCAAGACATCAGGTGTCACTTATATGGGTACAGAGTCATGCTGGAGTCTGGCGCACGGGCTCGCAAGGCGAGGGTCGAAGAATAATTTCCTGGGTCCTGAGCAGGCTGATAAGCTCGCAGCAGGTACCATTAGAAGGAAAACAGACGTGTGGCTGCAAAATAATCTTCTTATGAGATGGAGAGAAATGTCTGGACATCTCCGTCAAGCTAGGGAACTTATTTTAGGACCTCTGGCAAAGGTGGGGCGGTTCTGTCTCTTACTGGACAGAAGCTGGCTAAGGTTACTTGTTGGCCTACTATCCGGCCATAACGCATTCAAACGTCACTTACACGTGATGGGGGTGGCAAGTGACGTATACACTCTGTGGCGAGGAGGAAGAGTCCTCGGCACACATTTTATGTCGCTGTGAAGCCCTTGGGTATCATAGGCGGACGATACTAGGTTCAAGGGTTTTTGAACCTGAGGATATAAGATGGACAGGACCCAAGGCTATCCTCGACTTTGCGATGAGGGCTGCACTTTGAAACTAGAGTAAGGAGAGGTGCATAAAGGCCTGCTTGTAGTCCTAAGCACTGGTAGTTCTGGTCACCAGAAAGTCTCATTCCTTCTTTCATTCATTCATTCATTCAACCCTCCACCATATGCACTATCCCAATTTCATCCCAAAAACAAATGAAAAATGATCAGGAAATCCTGAAATGCCTAATAACGAAGTTTGTAGGAGATCCGATAATTTTTTGTTTTTTATCAATTTCTCCGACGCCATTACACCGATTTTCAAAATTTTAGCAGCGTTACCTCAGTGTTGTCAGATTTACCAATCTTACGTCATAATTTTAAATGGCATGCCCTATTTATGAAGTCTAACGTAAAAGTGGTAAATCTGACAACACTGATGTTAGCGTTTTTGAATTCTGTATGTTCAAAAACCCCCAAGTATTGAATTTCACCTCTCCAGCTGTGGTAGTTTTGGAAATATTTAAGCGTTCCGGTACCGTTTACTGAAAAAGCGGTGGTGACGTATCTCAGTAATTAATAGAAACAACATTTTAAAATTGTGAGATCTTACTAAATTAAGTAATAAGTAGAGGATTCTATTTAAAATAAATTAAAATCGGGGATATTTGTTTGAAAATTTGGAAAAATAGTTTATAACTTGGCAACGTCGCAAACGCGAAAAAATATTACAAGGCGAAATAGGGTATTAGTAGATATTTCGATTTAAAATAAAACATACAGGGCGTTACACTTAAAGTAAAATGACCTTCAAGTTGCCGTAATTTAAAATTCTGCCAAAAGCACCCTGTAGATACAAATTGCTGGTAACATCCAAAATAATATCCACCTAGTATCCATATAACTCGCTGTATAATACTATTGAGAAAAGTTGAAGGAATATATCAATTTGGACGTATAACTTGCGACCTTGCAAATCCGGAAATTAATAGAAAATAAATTATAACTTGGCAACGTCGCAATCGATCCCAAAAATCTTATAGGGTTGAATAGAGATCAATGATGGACACTAGAAGAATTTAAGAAAAAGTTATAGTTCCATATAAAAAAATCATGTTGATCACTATCCTACTTTCCCGCAACACCCTGTATATTTCAAAATATTTTTAGAATAAGCGTCTAAGTAACTAAATAACTTTTGTATTTGACATTTTCTTCTATCAGGTATACCTTGCGAGATATCGAAGAATTAGACACTAACTGGACACCCTGTATAGAGCCAGAAGAAAATTATGTAAAAAATTAAATGATGTATCGTTGAAGGCTTTCGCGGCCATACTCCGATGAGCGGTTTTTTCTTGGGTTGAACTGCTCAGACCCTGTAGCCTGAGCAGATCAGTTTCTCGAAACACGCTTCTGAGGATGCCGACCCCTCGTGTTGGATGAACGTCAAGCAGCGAAGCGCGCCGACGTCAAGGCGGCGGAGCGTGGCGACGCCGATCGAACACCCCAAAAACCAGCCGTGCAATGGATCATGGCCGCGAAAGTCTTACACAATACATGATAATTTTTTTCCGAAAGCAAGACGACGACATAGTTTTATCATTGGACCTAAGAGGCCAAGGCGACAGATCGGGTCGACGCCGACCGAACAGCCCAAGAAGCAACAGTTCATTAAAGTAAATGATTTTTTGACAAAAAACAGTCACTGATTTATCAAAACAACCTCGTACTGGCCACATTATAGCTGCGTATAGATTTGATGAATCTCGCTTGTCTTTTACTAAAAAAATTGCTACGCAGGTTTTATGAATCAATGAGAGAATCAGTTTCTGTTTACCGTAGTAATCGAGTTGAGAAATTAACTTGAGAGTATAATGTTGTCACGAGAGCTTCTGTTTTAGCGTTTTGATAAAGCCACTTGCATGGAATGCTTTTCTTGAGAGCAATCGTTGCAACAGACCTTCACGAATACCGTGGTAGAAGTTTCGGTATTACTCCACTAAATGAATTCATTGTAACTTCGTCGTAATCGACACTTATCCTTGTGTATTGCTTTCAATTTGTACCTCACACCGCACCATATTTCAGCATAGGCGTAGACGAGAACAGCTTGATACTACTTTGAATATTTAATAACAAGAACGATAACATTCGCGTATCTTTTCACGAAGTTTGTGATTGCAACCCTCAACCCAAGCTCTATGGCTTGCCGAAAATACACAAGTCCAATACTCCACTACGTCCAATTGTTAATGCAATAGGAGCACCCACCTACGAGCTAGCGACCTTACCACACTACCGAACCTGTATGTTGGGAAAACTGATGCGTTTATCAAAGACTCGGCGCACTTTATATCTTTTTTTTATGGTCAGCCTCTCGCAAAGCTTGAAAGCCTATGGCGCTGTAGAAGCGCCGCGAGACGATAAGTGTCGGTTCACGTTAGATTTGAAACGCTGCAGGTTGTAGCCGTCGGAATAAAATTCCCCGGCAGCTGATTCCACAGCGTCGAAATTCTCCAAAAGAAGGAATTCTGGAGGAGACTGGTTCGGGGAATAAGGACTTCGACCTGGTAAGGATGAGCTCGCAGAGCTTCTCTAGTGTTCCTGGTTCGGACGGCCTTTGGTGTTATTATCTAGGAGAGCTCACTCGAACATCACACACAACAATCTGTGAAAAAGGGATAGGTCAGCCACCCTCCTTCGATGTTCCAGGCTGTGGAGGTCCTTTGTGAGGTTAGGCGTATCGATTAATCTAATTGCTCTTTTCTGGATAGTGTCCAGAAGCTTTAAAGAGTGCTTCGGAGCGCATCCCCACACATGGGAGCAATACTCCAGCGATGGTTGGATCTGTGCCTTGTAGAGCAGCATAAGTTCCTCTGGTGTATACAACTTCCTACAGCGGAACAAAACCTGTAATCTTTGACAAAACTCCAAGCTTCTGGGATGCCGTTTTAGCAATATTGACGACGTGGTCGTGCCAGGACATGTTATTGTTGATGTTGATCCCCAAACGCTTGACGGAAGGAGATTCGACTATGGGGTGACCCTCCATTTCCAACGGTTGGTAAGCCAACGTGAGACTTCTTAGTAAGTGTTGTTGCCTGAGTTTTTCTGTATGTTCACTGCACTTTATTTGAAGCTGTAGATTGGATTGGACGTTATTTCCAGCAGCTTGTTGATGTACAGCAGAAACAGTGTAGGCGATAGGACAGATCCCTGAGGAACACTGGCGTTTATTGAAAAGACGTCTGATGTACAGCCCTCGACTACAACAAACAGAGATCGGCCGTTCAAAAAGCTATTCATAAGCAGCAACAGTTCTGGTCTAGCTGTTGCCCGCATCGGACGTGTCGTACAGCAGAGTTTTACCGAGGACGTGTTTTTTTTTCGCGACAAAGTGACAAAAAGTGAAAAGGTGATTGTGTACCTGAGAAAGAATTCATCAGGCCAACAACGGATGGTTTCAAAATAACAGGCAATTATGTTGCCTGCTAGCAATACAACAAAAAACAATAACAATGAATCATCAAATGATATACAGAGGGAGACAAATGTAACAGCATCAGAACATAGCACAGACCAATATTTGTACAGGATGTCGTCAACTAGTGAAGAAGATGATCAAAACGAAAATGCATGGCAGAATGTCAGGAGTACTAAACGAAGAAAAATAAATAACCAAAACATTGAAAATCAAAATCTAGAAGTGCCAATAAACAACAGATTTAGCCCACTAACTACCGAAGATGATCACAGCCAAAACAATACAGCGAAAAAGATACCCAGGCCTCCACCTATATTCGTGTATGGAGTAATTAACTTTCCTGAGATGATCAAAAAACTATCAGAAATAGTCGCAGAAGAGCAGTACATTACCAAAAGCATGCCAGATAATACAATAAAGATCAACTGCAATACTCCAGATACTTACAGAATACTGGTCAGATTCATGAGAGAAAATAATATAGTACACCATACCTACCAACTCAAAGAAGAACGAGCATTCAGGGTTGTCATCAAACACTTGCATCATACAATCGATCCTGAGGACATCAAAGAAGAACTAACGAAAGAAGGCCATCAAGTTAGGAATGTAATGAATGGCAGACATAGGATCACCAAAGAGCCTCTAAATATGTTCTTTGTTGATTTGGAACCTGCAAGCAACAACAAAGACATTTATGACCTCGTTGCTCTGCAGAATAAAGTAGTCCATGTAGAACCACCAAGGACACAGAGAGGACTGATCCAATGTACAAAATGTCAGCAGTATGGCCATACCAAAACATACTGTAACAGGCCATTTGTTTGCGTGAAGTGTGGAGGTCCACACAACACTTCCACGTGCAAAAAAATGAGAGATACTCCTGCAAAATGTGCACTATGTGATGGTCCACACCCAGCCAATTACAAAGGTTGTGAATTTTACCAAAGTCTAGTCAAATCCAACAATGCCAACAACAGGCTAAATATTCAAAAGACCGGAGTATCATCGCTACGTATGCCTACTCAGACTCCAGCAACGGTCCAGTCAACGAGAAGGTCTTCAGACGTTCGACAGAACGCCAGTTATGCAACAGCTACGTCAGGTCACCAAAACAACAATCAACAGCAAGAAAACTCCGAATCTATGAACTTAAACAGGTTTTTGGAAGAATTCAAGACAATGTTCAACCAACTCATACAGCAAAATACTATGGTCCTAAACATGCTGTCTACACTGCTTAATAAATTAACTTAATGTATAAATCCCTGAGAATAGCATTATGGAATGCCAACGGCCTTTTGCAGCATAAACAAGAGGTCAAATTGTTTCTCGAACAAAATGGAGTTGACATACTGTTGGTAAGTGAAACACGCTTTACTGATAAATCTTTTTTCAATATTCCTCATTACAAAACTTACTGTACCAATCACCCCGATAATACTGCACATGCTGGAACAGGAGTTATCATAAGAGCAAATATTAGTCACTACGAAATGCCAAAGTTTGAGCAAGATTTCTTACAAGGCACAGTTATCAAAGTTGAAATGGGATCATATGAGTTATCTGTAGCCGCAGTATACTGTCCACCCCGACATAACAATAAAGAAGAAAACTTTACCGGATTCTTTAAAACTCTGGGCAAAAAATTTATTGCCGGTGGCGATTACAATAGTAAGCATACGCTCTGGGGATCCCGATTGACCACACCTAAAGGTAGGGAGCTTGCTAAAGTTATACAAAAGGGAAACTATCATCATTTGTCCACAGGTTCACCGACATATTGGCCAACAGATCCTAATAAAATACCAGACTTGCTTGATTTTTTCATTACCAATGGAGTATCTCCATCATACATGGATGTTTCACCTAGTTACGACCTCTCATCGGACCACTCTCCAGTTATAGCAACTATAAGTTCCACAGTTATATACCGATCGCCACCTCTAAGACTGCATAACAAATACACCAATTGGGATGACTACAGAGACCAGATAAGCAATGAAACTGCTCTGAATGTACCACTTAAAACTCCAGAGGACATTGATACAGCACTATCGAAATTTATTAAAACACTAACAGACGCAGCCCTACAATCAACACGGATCCAAGGTACTCAACCACAAAAAATCAATATTCCTGCAGAGATAAAAAGACTGATAGCTGTCAAAAGAAGAGCTAGAGCAAAATGGCAACGAACTCATGCGCCAGTGCATAAAAGAGCATACAATCTAGCAGCTCAGAAACTGAAGGATGAAATTAAAAAATCCAGCGACATTTCAATCCAAAATTATCTAAGCAATCTTAACAGATTTGATAACTCCATCTGGAAACCAATTAAATCTTTAAAAAAGCCTAAAACACCAGTGCCTCCCGTACGAAGACAAACAAATGATCATACTCAAAACTGGGCACGTAGTGACAAAGAGAAAGCGGATTTATTTGCACAATACCTGGCTGATGTGTTTACTCCTAATAACAATGAACCCGATCAAGAGATAACAGAACAGATCAACAGGTTACCACTCCGCATACCATTAATAAAACTGATAACTCCAAAAGAAATAAAAAGCGAAATAAGCAAACTGTGTATTAAGAAAGCACCAGGTATAGACAAAATTACCCCGAAAATGATGAAAGAACTTCCTGATAAAGCGATAGTGATGTTGACTTACATATATAATGCAATCCTTAGACTCAAAATCTGGCCCAAACAGTTGAAGACAGCAGATATTATTCTAATACCAAAACAAGGTAAAGATCCGAAAGTAATTTCGTCCTACCGGCCAATAAGTCTATTGTCGATTGTTTCAAAAATTTTGGAAAGACTTCTACTAACCCGAATATACCATGATTTTAAACCAGAAAACTGGATCCCCGCCCACCAGTTTGGATTCCGAAGTGAACATTCCACCATACAACAAGTCCACAGAATCGTTCATACAATAAACTCTGCGCTAGAAAACAAGCAATACTGCACATCAATATTTATAGACGTAAGCCAGGCGTTTGATAAAGTGTGGCACGAAGGCCTTCTGTTCAAAATAAAAAACGTGTTGCCCATAAAATATTTCAAGATCCTAAGGTCATTTCTGAGTGAACGTCAGTTTCGAGCAAGGGTAAATGAAGATACGTCAGATTATTACGCTATCAAATCTGGAGTTCCTCAAGGTAGCGTTATAGGTCCAATGTTGTACACCTTGTATACGTTGGATCTTCCTACCACCACCAATACCATCACAGGAACATTTGCTGATGACACAGTTATTCTTGCTAGTGACGAAGATCCAGTAACAGCCTCAAACATTCTACAAAATCATCTAGAACTCATGGAAACCTGGTTGAAGAAGTGGAAAATAAAAATTAACGAAACCAAATCGCTTCAAGTAACATTCACACTCAGAAAACAGAATTGTCCAGCAGTGAGTATCAATAATACCGAAGTTCCACAAGCTGCCTCGGTAAAATACCTCGGAGTCCATTTGGATAGCAAGCTTACATGGAAACAACACATTGTAAAAAAAAGGAAACAAATAGACCTATGCATGAAAGAAATGTACTGGCTAATAGGGAGAAAGTCCAACTTATCACTGTCAAACAAACTCCTACTTTATAATACCATAATAAAACCAAAATGGACATATGGCTCAGAACTCTGGGGATGCGCAAGCAAGTCAAACATCCAAATAATCCAAAGAAGCCAATCAAAAATTCTCCGCATGATTATTGATGCTCCTTGGTACGTGTCAAACCAGACCATACATGAAGATCTCAACATACCCTTCGTCAAAGATGTGATCAGAGAGAGAAGCACAAAACATCACAAGAGATTGGAGAGACATAGTAACGCATTGCTACAACCCCTGATGGTTACCTGTAACTCAAGACGACTGAAGAGATACTGGCCAGCAGACCTTCTGGATGTTTGAAGAGGACTCGTCGGTGGATGGTGCCTCATCACGTGCTTAATAGTGCTGTGAACAGTGCTAAAGACATCAAATTAGCTTATAGAATATGTAAATTCTGATTGCTAATAAATTGTGAATATAAAAAAAAAAAAAAAAAATAAGCAGCAAGCTTGACCAGAAGTCCTCCATGCCACACTCTGTCGAAGGCTTTCGATATGTCAAGTGCAACAACACGGGATTCGCCATGATTGTCTATTGCTCTGTTCCACAAGTGAATAACGTAGGCAAGGAGGTCACCTGTAGACCTGTGCTTACGGAAGCCATACCGGCGGTCATTTATGATGTTATTGTTGTCCAGGTATTTCATGAGTTGTATATCCAAAATATACAACTCAAGGAGTCGGATGTTCTGGTTAGTTTTGACGTCGTATCATTCTTCACAAAAGTACCATTGAACGATGCTATACGATACATCAAACAGATATTCCCAGAAGATATAACCAACTTATTCAAGCATGTACAACATGCTTTGCATGAGACAACATAATATATGAACAGATGGAAGGCGTGGCGATGGGAAGCCCTTTGTGTCCAGTGGTGGCTAAAGTTAGTGATGGAGAAGATAGAGCAGACGGCCTTGAACAGCGCTCAGTATAAGCCCAAGATATGATGGTTCGGATACGTGGACGACACACTTGTTGTGTGGAGCCACGGACAAGAAAGGTTAATGAAAGTCCTCTACAACACCTAAATAGTGTACATCCGAACATCCAGTTTACGAAGGAAGTGGAGGACAACAAAAAACTGGTTTTCGAACGAATCACTTTATACCCCAAGTGTGCTAGTTTGTTGGAAATGCGTTATCGGGAGGAACACATAAAAGCACTAATATACAGGGTGTCCCATTAATAACTTTGAATCGGACGTCACGTGACCAGAAACAAATACCTCATTAGGTAACACATTGACAAGCAAAGACACCCCCCAAAATCCCCAAAATTATAATTCTCTACTACCGCCCAGTTCCAATATATTGTTTTTCTTCAGGTATTGGATAACTGGAATGGCGGTATAACTATTGGCGGAAGCAAAATATCCCTTAACCCTTATTGCTGCTTCTCAGTAAGAACTAGTAGCTCTATTAATCATTTTAGAACAACACAGTGCAGCATATGGCCTTGGCATTAAGTACAAGACTAAGGTTATGAGCGTAGGTAGAGAGCACGACAATCATCGAGAAATAAAGTCAATAGGCCATTATGAGGTAATTCAAAGTTTTGTGTACCTCGGTTCATTGATCGACAATTCGGGTAGCTCTGAGAATGAGATTCGACGGCGCGGCGCATTCACCAGGCACGACTTACTAAAATATGGCGTGACCATAACATCACTAAAGCTACCAAAATGTCGCTGATTCAGTTCCTTGTGTTCTCCATATTTTTGTATGTCTCGGACACTTGGACTATTAAAACGGCAGATCGAGCTCGCATAGATGCTTTTGAAATGCGGACGTGAAGGAGAATGCTGAGAATTCCTTATACCGCTCATCGAACTAATGTTTCCATACTGGATAAGCTCCGTAATCCAAAGAGACTATCCTCCATTGTTTCGCCGAGAATGCTTAATTTCTTCGGACATATACACAGAAGCGATAATATAGAGAAACTTGTAGTTCAGGGTCATGCCCCGAGTGGGCGTCGCCGTGGCCGTTCCCCTACACGTCGGGTGGATACGACGAAACAGTTGCTGGATATGAGTATCAAGAGCGCCACTGAACTGACAGTAAATCATAGATGCGTTTGAAATGTGGACGTGGAGGAGAACGCTGAGAGTTCCTTATACTACCCATCGAACTAACGTTTCCATACTGGATGAGCTCCGTAATCCAAAGAGACTATCCTCCATTGTGTCGACGAGAATGCTTACATTCTTCGGACATATTCACAGAAGCGATAATATGAAGAAACTTGTAGTTCAGGGTCACGCCTTGAGTGGTCGGCGCCGTGGCCGTTCCCCTACACGCTGGGTGGATACGACGAAACGGTTGCTAGATATGAGTATCAAGGGTGCCTCTGAACTGACAGTAAATCGCGAACGATGGCGAGCTACAGTTCTCAAAACTACTGATAATATCGTGTTGGCAATACTCTAGCTCCGACTTAATGCATTAACATGTCTGTTAAGACATTGTGACTATGATGGCTACTGCCCAGTTCCAATATATTGTTTGTCTTAATCGTCGTGGACACCCTGTATGTTGGACCAAGAGAGACCCGTACTTTTTTGAGTTTATACTCCCTCTAAGTATAGCTTTTTTTCTCTAAAGCGATACCCATATCAGCTTGAATAAGGTATATAAACTACGTCTATGATAGTGATGCTGTTTCGATTGCCATTTAGTTCATTGCTTAACTGGAGAAACGCCGTTAGTTAAGATTCATCTAACATTTATCCCACGAGACATTTGAATAGAGAAAATGCAATAATAGTGTTGGCGATCAAGGTGAAGACCAATAAACTTTACATTTTTTGAGATTGGCGAAAATGCGAGAAATTATACACATTATCTGCTCGCGTGCAATAAACTTTGGAGAAACAGTCAAACGGCTTCAATTACGCGCTGCGCTGTATCAATTTGCCGCCAGAGAGGTTTATTTTGCAAATTTATATATTCTTGTACACACGACCACGTATTGGTTTTTGTTTTAGTTTCGACAAAAACAAAAAACTTGTTTTTGTTTCTTTTTTCAACACGCTTTTATCAACTTCATTTCTATGTTTGCATGTTGTTTGCATGTTTGTCAACTCCTTTGACCGATTTCAAAGTAACAGATTTAACTTAAACTCTGTACATTTATCAAGAACCGGTGACAATACAACAATTTAATAAGGTTGGCTGATTATCCGGATCAGGATTGTCAAAATTGAAGTTTTGACTCTTTTCGATGTTCAAAAAATGGTGAATGTGATATATGTCTTTTCCTTTTTAGAAATGGTGAAAGAACTTAACACGTTAAACCTTATTAACCATGACATTTTGGCCTAGATACTGAAACATATATATTGAGTTATAATAGTGCCTCCTCTAACGTCTTAGCATACATAGAAGATTTTTGCCACTATTTGTAACACGCTTTTATATTGACCTCACCTGTATGTTAACTTGTATGAGTCTAACCGATTCTTTTGAACTCGATTTTGATCTACTTGATCTAAAAATTGAATTTGAATGATTTTCATTAAAATGCAGACCTCTACACATAAACCCTGATAAAACAAAATTTTGTTGTCGGATTTTTGAATTTTTAGTATTAGTCCTTAGAAAATATGCTGTTACAGCATTATCGGCTAAAAGAAAGTGATCATGCATCAAACACTTTGCGAGATCAAGACTTTCAAAATCAGCATGTGTTGAAAGGTGACTTCAAGAAACGTTACAAAAAAAATGAATTTATCTTAAATCCATTGGTATTATAGACTTGTTGCAAATGTGATAAAAACAGGCAATAAGATAGCATTAAATCTCTGAAAGCTTAATGGATCTCCAAGGGTACAAAGTTTCAACAGACCATTTTGCGAAAACGTGTCAACTGATTTCTAATTTTTTGGGTACTTGAATAATGTGCCATTAGATCATCATTACCCTTAAAAAGTCATCGGTTAACCAAAACTTTGGTATAGGGCCTTAAAATTGTATAGTTTTAAAAGAAATATTTAAGTTTTAATTTAAAACGGATTCAACTTAAAAATTTGCTAGGTAATCTCTTGAAAGTTTGGTAGATAATCACGCAAAACATGCAAGCCACGTTATAAAGTATCGATTATCCGTAGATTACAAATAAGACGTCGTAAATCATCCAGAATGAAGTAGGTCTAAAATTGAGCATGATATCTCTTGTGAACACACTATGCATCGATCATGAACATGCGAACGCTGAAGCTGAAACTGTAGATTATGTGCTGTAGATCGACCATAATGAACGTACGCCTGCGCAAGTTAAGATCCAGTGGTCTGTGACCAACGCGTCTCTACTTTTAGAATTGAAAACGCCGCCAGTGTTCACATGTGCACGAAAATAATCTACAGTTTCAGCTTTTGCGCACGTAAGTTCATGATTCATCTACAGTGTGTTCACTAATGGTCATTATGATTACAAATGAAGGATATGCGACATTGTGTCCATATACGATTTGTTCAGTGAAAGTGCGGCGTCTGCTCACGCTGAATACAGACGGCGATACCCTAATCGCAGTCAGCCCAACCAAAGAGTTTTTTCTGGGACCTTTCACGATACAGGAGCCTTTTGATAACGCCCCAGTGGTGCCGTAGGCCTCGTCTGTATGATCTCGAAGATGAGGACCAAATTCTTTGAAATGGTGAAATCCTTGCATCCATCTACACTGTTGCAAATCACCTCAATACGATAATTCGCAGTGAAAGGTGTGTTAGTGGTTTACTGCGCACAGGACTGGTCCGTATCCCTACCATTATATGCCAGTGCATATTTTGAAGAAAAGCGATACTGTCAGAATGGATTTTTGTTGATTTATGTTTCATGTTATGTTTATGCTTGTTTTGCTTGTTTGCCTAGCGACTTTTTGAGACAAATCATGGCCGACTCTACACTAGGCCGGAGCCTTAGATGTGGCAACGTGGCTTAGCTGTCAAATAGTGGTCCGGTTACCGTAAACTGTTTTATAGTTTCAGAACAATAATTATTACATTTCATATGTATTAAGAGTTCATCTCGGTTGATAAATTAAGAAAAATACTTTTTAGAACTACTACTACTAATACCAGTTACATCTGATGTCTGGTTCATCGTAGCCAAACACTACAAAATAAACATAAACGCAACCTGTTTCCTGCTGCCACTTCCACTTCCACTTAAATGAACACTCAATTTACTTTGTAAATTTTCACTTGAGCTAAAAAAATTCACTACTAGGTCACTTGGAAGCCATTCTTGCTGGTCTTGATTCCCTTTCACTACCAGATCTTTTCGTAGGTATGCCCAGATGCATGCCCAGATGAGTTCAATTAACTGTATTTTTCTGTGATATTTGGGAGGTCCAGAAAACATTGTAGGTACCACATTGTGCTTTAAAATAGGTCTTATCCTTTGAAATGTCTGTAAATTATTGTCTTTATTCTTATAAGTATAACAACCAGCCCTTATGAGGAATACCTTTCACCCACTTCTGTTTATGTCCTTTATTGGAAGCACAATTACTAGTGCAACCTGGTACTACACACTTTGCAGGCATCCTTTTATCTTTATAGTTTCGTTTGTGCAGGTAAATAATTAAAAACACATTAAAAATCACCTTCCACTCTTCTTGTTTACTCTGGAAGGTTATGTTTGGTACGTCCTTTATTGGAAGCACAATTGCTAGTGCAACCTGGTACTACACACTTTGCAGGCATCTTGTTATCTTTATAGTTTCTTTTGTGCAGGTAAATAATTAGAACCACATTAAAAATCACCTTCCAATCTTATTTTTTACTCTGGAAGAATTACACTAATGGCAAAAGCTCGGCCGACTATTCAGTGTTGCCATATTTCAATGCTCCGGCATAGTGAGTAGGGTCGGCCATGGACAAATCCATTTTAAATTATGACCTGAAGTTTTCTTCTAAAATTATACAATTTTGAGATCATATATCAAAGTTTTGGTTAACCGATCACTTTCTATGACTAATCATGATTCAAAAGCACATTATCCACGTAACCATAACAGAAATTAGAAATCCGATGACAAGTTTTCGCAAAACGGTCTGTTGAAACCTTGTACTCTCAGAGATCCATTATGCTCTAAGAGCAATCTTATTGCCTGTGATTTACCACATTTACAACCAGCTTATGGTACCAGTGGACATACCGTAAAGTGCACGGTTAACTATTTGGTGACTTTTTAAGATAAATTAATTTATTTGCAACGCTTCTTCAAGTCATTTTTCAACACATGCTTATTTTGAAGTGTTTTATACATGATAACTTTCTTTTAGTCGTTAATAACGTAATAGCATATTTTCTAAGGACCAATATCAAAATTACAAAATATGACAATAACATTTTATTTTATTAGGGTTTTCGTTTGGATCTCCGAATTTTAATGAAAATCTCGAAAATTCAATTAATCCATGGTACATACACACATATTCTCAATTTTATAGCTTACTACCTCTGCTGTCACCACCCGAATATCTGCATCGAATTACCAATCACCTTTTATTTTTCACTTCCACTTCCTACGACGACAGGTGAGTGGAGTAGTGTGATCGTCAAAATTTGCGATTTTGAGATAATACGCTTTTTGGACGTTTTATGATATCTACATAACGAAAATACACGTCACTCATTTCCGTCGATCTGTCTGTGTACTGGCGTGTTTTCTAGCCGCGTAGTCTCAGTAACCGCTGATTGGATTGTGATTAAATTCGGGTAACGATACGCTGTGTGGACGTAGTAGGTAATGCTGCTATAGTTTTGAAAATCAGTGCATTTGCGACAAAGAAATTGGTAAAAAACAAACAACAACAATTATCAGGAAGTTCGTCTTTCGGCATTTTAGGGGTTCCTGGTCCTTTTAAATTTTTTTGGAGGGTGTACATTGCACATTGCGCTGAAAAAATAGACTTTGAGGATATCTTGTATATTTTAAATTAATCCGATAAATATAATTTATAATAAGTCGTCAAATGTTATTGATCAAGTCTGCGTACGACGCATTTTAAAGTACGTCGAGAACTCTTAATTCAATAAACACTGCTGAAAATTGTTTGCTGTTATTGTAAATACGTTCAGAAGCTTCTGAAGCGGCATCAGTCAATAAAATCCCAGAGAATAAGCATCAAAATATAGGCACTTTGCAGCTCGATTAGGTCTGTAATATACAGGGTGTGCCTGAGTTTCCTTGACACGTGATATTCTCATAACCAAAAATAAATCAAACGAAAACTGAGTGGAATTTTTGTAAGTACTATAGGGTCTATTACACAATGCTTTTAAAACTATTTTTGTACTTCAACCCTTAAAACTCACCCTCAACTTTTGTTTTTCAAATAGCACCAAATAGTTTTTCCTGCAAAAATTAAGTTATTATTTTGTTTAAAATGTTGTAGTACCTTTGACTTTACACGCAAACTTATTTTTCTCGTAAAACCATAAGCGTAACATAAATAAAATAAGAATTTGCTTGACGCAAAAATCAGATAAAAATAAAACTACGTGGGTTTTCAAGGGTACTGAACTACTGAATGACATATAATAGATGCTTCAAACGCTAATGTCTTTGTTATCATTTTTAATTACGAAAATATTACGTCTCAAACAAATCCTCATTTTATTTATCTTACGTTAACGACTTCACGAAAAAAATTAGTTTGTGTATGAATGACCTCATTAATGTAGAAAAAGCTGTGAGGTGCTATTTGGAAAAAAAGTTCAGGGGTTGAAGTTAAAGAAATGTTTCGAAAGCATGGAATGACATGTCATTCAGTACCCCTGAAAGGCCCACTTACTTTTCTCTTTTATCTGTTTTTCTCACAAAAATATTACGCCTCAAACAAATCCTTATTTTAATCATTTTATGTCTATGAATTTACGAAGAATATAGGTTTTTGTATGAAATCAAACGTAATACAACATTTTAAATAAAATTAGAACTTAACCTGTGACGGTAAAGCTATTGGGTGCTATTTGAAAAAAGAAAGTTGGAGATGAATTTTAAGGGTTTAAGTACAAAAAAATGTTTCGAAAGCATGGTATGATAGACACTTAGTACCTTCAAAAATTCCACCCAGTTTTCGTTTGAACTTTTTTTTGTTACGAGAATACTTCGTGTCACGAAAATTGAGGGACACCCTGTATGGAACATTGTCAATGCCGTATTTTTATGACAATAGAATACCTATTTCCCCATACCTCACATTCCCCTCCATTGTACCCCATCACCCCTTCTGGAAACATGAAAATTGATCAGAACCCCTATAACGTCTAAAAACGAGATGTTTGAGCAGCTTCGAAATTTTTTTTTTGCCAATTACTCCGCCACCAGTGCAATGATGTTAAAAATGTAGCAGTATTACATACTAGATCACGTCCTATCATTCCCTAAATGACGTCAAAATCGGTGCAGTAGTTACTAAGATTATTAGATTACAAGGATACACCATACTCCGAAAATCATCACCTCTAAAGTGCATCGCAAAACATATTCCGAATCTAATTGAAATCGGTCCAGCGATTGCTGAGATTACGCACGAAGAGAAGAATAGTGACAGAGAGACAGGCTGACAGACAGACAGATACTGCGAAACAGTAACAAAGCCTATATATACATAACCCAAAACTGATCCATCTGTTGGTTATATTATCGCATAAAAACCTATACTTGAACACAAATTTACCTCCCTGGAGCTGTAATTCGTATTTTGCTGGCTGATGCCCCTCTCAAACATATTTTCAGTGGTGTTCCTTGAACTATCGTTATACTAGGACATCATATTTTTCCAATATTTCATTATTGACTAAAATGGATTTTTGGGAAGTACTTGGACAATCCACTTAACGCCATTTGGTATATTGGTATACAAATCACTCGAGTACAGGAGTTTATTTGTTGTCATTATTTATCTGGAGCACTAGTTTTGGAATTCAATCCCTTATCTATTGATAATGATCATTCTCCACTATTCTGCCGGTATGCAAAGTATATGTACATATTGTGATCTACTTATATGTTTTGTTTGTGTCACTGACACAAATCTATATAATCTATCAAAGAACTGCTGATTTTTAATTAGATTTCTATTTGAATCCATTAATATTCATCGTGCTTCCTCGGCCATTATCCAAACTTTTACCTTGACTTAATCGGAAGAATATGGAGAATATTTACGGAAAAGACTCGAAGCAACTATGTTTGTAACCCGCAACCTATTTACATAATATGCTTATGTGTGTATGGGTGCGATGTGCGATCTTCTGAAAATTGACGTGTAGTAAAAACTTTATGACCAGAGGAAGATTAGAAATCTCTTGATGTTGGTAGGTATTGCGAAATGCGAGATTTCTTGCTGCAGAAATCACAAGTTATGTATTCTGGTATGCAGAATAGTACCATCTTCAAGCAGAACTGTGTTTGTTGTGTTTTCAGTACAAGCTTTCTCATAGCAAGCTCCGTCGCTAATTACTTCAGTGCGTTTCTCAACCTTTTCATAATCGCGACTACTTTCAATTGTTCAAAAATATCCGCGAATTGCCAACAACAAAGTGATACATACACATTTGATAACTTCTTACCGCTGGTTTATCGAAAACCACTGATTAAAAGAAAAAACGCCCACCTCTTTGTACCCTCTGTCCCTCCCCTTAATAGTTAAAAAAACATGGAGTATCGAGTAGTATCTTGCTTCAAAAATAAGTCGAAGTCCTTTATTTTGACATCTGATTTTTTAGGTTGAAAACAAACAACAAAAAAAATATATGAAAATATCACTTTTTATTACAATAAGTATTCAAAATTTTGCCCGTTATAGGCCAAATAATGATATAGGCGATGTTCAAATTCCTAAACGGCAGTTGCTGAAATAGTGGAAATGATTCCAACTTAGGCTACGCGCACATAAATCGGCATCGGACGGACGGTGCGCATGGAACCTATATAAAAATGGTTCCCACAGAATTTGACCTTCGGATGATTTTACGGATGTGAAATTTGGGTAGAGATGCGAAAATAAAAATATCGATACCGGCACCAATTCGATATTTTTTAGCCAAGTATATAGAGCTACACGCCAATGGAAGTGCGTTTGGTTCGTAATTATTTTCGATACCGATACCGCTACAAAAGTAGCGATACCAGCTTGGAATCGCTCAAAAAGTATCTAATATAAAAATACTCTATGTTAGTGCAGAAGTATTGATACATTTCAGGTATTGAAGTATCGTTAGCATCCCTACAAATAATCATCCAAAAGGGCGCGTGTAATTGCCGCCAACCTGAGATATTAGGTTGATTGTTTACTATGCTGTGGTCTCGACACCACTACAAGACAGTCTGGGCAAAACCGAAAAGGAGAATAGGCAAGCCGTAATCAGTGGCGAAAAAAAGATAGTAACAGAATTTTTCAAAAAGTGGCTAAAAATCGGTTTATTTTCTTAAATCGCCGCTACGTCTCAACGTAATCAAAATGTAGCTATTTTCGCGACAAGTTGCTATGAATGGCAACACTATCTACAGGCAGTACGGGTAGAAACTTGGAAAATGCCGACGGTGCCTCGGCAATCGCCGATCAGCATCGCACATACGTCGGTATCGGCACGCACGGCACGCATCGGCCGGCTTTATTTCTAGTTGCTATATTTTCACCGGATTTTGAAAATCCGATGCCTACCATCCCGACGTATATGCGATGGTCCATTTAGTTTAATAGAAAGTAACTTTTTCCGATCCGTACCGTCCGTCCGATGCCGATTTATGTGCGCGTACCCTTATGGTGCACAAAATCAATGTGCTCGGCTATCTGCCACGCCTCACTATCTTCTTCCGCTTCGGCAACAGCGTTTCCAGATCCAGATAAATGGATAGGGCGAAGAGGGCCTAGAGAATGGTCTGTTAGA
Source organism: Callosobruchus maculatus (assembly GCA_951848785.1). NCBI lineage: Eukaryota > Metazoa > Arthropoda > Insecta > Coleoptera > Chrysomelidae > Callosobruchus > Callosobruchus maculatus. The sequence continues at coordinate 4,325,797 of CATOUR010000026.1, read as the reverse complement.
TCTCCTGATGTGACGCCATTAGGCTTTTTTCTATTGGGCCATTTAAAATCTGTTGTGTTTACTACCCAACCCAGAAGTTTGGGGATTATCGAAAACTAACATGATATCCCACAAAATATTTTTGCAACTGTCCGGTAGGAACATCGCCTATATCATTGTAAGGCCAATTGCGGGCAATATTTTGAACCCCTCATGCAATAAAAAGTGATATTTTCTTGTTGTTTTGTTTCCTATTTGAACAAGTTAAGATACATAAAGATTCTAATTTTCTCAAACATCAAAATAAAGTGCTTCAACATACCTTTAACATAAGGTACTACTCGACATCCTTTGTCATTTAAAATTTTTAAGGAGATGATCCTGAGGGAGAGTGGTACAAGGGGATGAAGTAGTTTTTGGTTAAAATGTTGTCCCCCGTAACAGATCTTTTGATGTGTCTTGCCGTTTTTTCTTTTAGTCGGCGGTTTTCGAGAAATCCGGGGTGGGGAGTTTTCAAATGAACACTCTGTATAATTTAAACACATTATAGCATAACTCGGTTTTCGTGTAGAGAGCAAAAAAGTATAACAACCATGATCGGACAAAGAGGGATCCTGCGTATGCCAAACAATCTAAGAAGTTAGACGAAATTAATCCTGGTGCTGATAAGTAGTGTGGTATAAGTAAAAATCGTAGTCCGGCTTTCTTGAATCCAATGTAAAAACTAAAAGACCGAACTGTACGTGTGCGTACCTCTCAGTGTACACTATATAGTTTAAACTACCAGTTAAAACTGAGCATCTGATGCTGGCCTTAGGTTAGGTTAGGTTGAAAGTGAGTGGGGCAGAGCTGCTTCCTTCCACTGCGACTCAATTGTATCTATTGTGGCTTACACCTTTTTAGAGTTCACCGTACAGTCCGCACCTCTTTACGAAGGCGATCAACGTGAAGGGTGAAACTTCCTTGAAGTCATGAGGTCCCAGTTGAGCAAATCCGAATGTCTGGAACCTAGCATTATCCAGTACTGGACAGGAGCAAAGAATATGCTCCGCTGTTTCGTCCTCCACGTAGCAGAAGCGACGGTCTGAAGTTTGTTCAAGATCCAACTTCCGCATATGGTTCCTTAGACGACCATGTCCCGTCAGCAGACCGACCAGAATGCGGAGGTCGTACCTATTACATTCCATGATCTTCGGGGGGGCCTGCCTCGAGGGGTATCTTATAAACGCCTTCGAGTGCAGTAGCCCTGGTGTATCTCGCCAGTTCAGGAGTGCTTTTCTCACTGCGCAGTCCGAGATGGTCTTTTTAGCGGTGCTTTTTGCAATGCCCGCGAATGGTTCTGGTCCTATGAACACAGATTCTGTTCCTCCTTTTGCTAGTGCGTCGGCCAATACATTGCCTTCCACTCCGCTGTGACCCGGAACCCAAATCAGGGTTACCCTGTCTCCCGTTCCCATTTTGTTGAGGAGGTGCATGCAGTTCCATACCAGTCAACCCGACTGGAGCACAATGCTTTCAAAGCAGCCTGCCTGTCTGAAAAGATTTTTATAGATCTGCTTGTCAGGGGCCTTTTGATTAGTTCCCTGACTCCCAGCTCTATGGCAATCATTTCTGCTTGGAAGACTGTGGTATACCTCCCAAGGTTGACTGAAATTTCAACTCTTGGATTGGTACCCAGTGCTCCCGCTCCTGCCCCCAGTTCAGACTTGGAGCCATCAGTAAATAGCGCAAGATCAGAGGGGGAGAGGAAAAGGACGTTATAGGATCGCTCTATATGCGCTTGGGGAACCATATAGTCCGAGACCATTCCGAGTACATGATGATGGGTAATTTTACCCATTATATCCGTTGTGTCTGGTCCGGTTTGTCAGGTCTGCCGGTTGATAGCAGTCCCTAGGCGACCACTTTTGCAACTCTTTCCACCTCAATGTGCAGGGTTTTAAGTTTAGAAGGGTCTCCATGGCTAATGTTGGTGTGGTAGACATGGCTCCAGTGGTGGCCAAACAGGCGGTGCATTGCACCGCCGCCAGCCTGACTCTGGCTGTCCGTTGTAGGCATTTCGGCCACCAGACAACAGCGCCATATACTACCATGGGTTTGACCACCGTCTGATATATCCAGTAGATCAGCTTAGGACTAACGCCCCAAGATTTGCCGCAAATCCTTCTGAGTGTCCAGAGGGCGAGTCGGGCCTTTTCGATTCTGTTATCCAGGTGAGAGTTAAAGGTGAGTCTTTTGTCCAATATAAGACCAAGATATTTCACCTCCTCTGCAAACTGGATTGACTTTCCCGCTATTCTAGGCAAGCAGAGCTTGTCTAGTTTCCGTCTTTTGGTGAACGGAACGACAACTGTTTTATGGGGGTTTATCGACATTTGTTCCCTCCTGCACAAGCTGTCGATTGTATTCAACGCTTGTTGAAGAAGTTGAGAGATGGTCCTTTCATACTTCCCTCTGACTACAATAACGAGATCGTCCGCATAGCACTGCACGTACACACCACTGATGGAGAGCTCGTTCAGCAGGTCATCCACCAGAATGGTCCACAGAAGGGGTGAGAGCACTCCCCCCTGGGGACATCCCCTGGCAGGCCTAAACGTAATCGCTCACCATGCAATGATGTCACAACATTCCTATTTGCCAACATACAGCTGATCCAGTCGCAAGTGATCTTCTCCGCGCCTCTTTTTGCAAGGGCTACCTGGAGCGATTGAGGGAGTGCGTTGTTGAACGCTCCTTCAATGTCTAGGAAGGCACCCAACGCAATTTCTTTGTTTCCCAAGGACTGGTCGATTTTGCCCACTAGGTTGGATAAGGCAAGGTCAATTGACTTGCCTGCCGTGTATGCGTATTGGTGGGGACACAGCGGTGTTAACCGTAAAGGTCCCTCCCTAATGTGGTTCTCCACGATTCTCTCCAAGGTTTTCAAGAGGAAGGATGTTAGGCAGATAGGACGAAAGGAACTGGGCAGAGACGTATCCACTCTACCCGCCTTCTGAATGAAGACAGTTCTTCCCAACGTCCACTCTAGCAGAATATAGCTCCAAGCCAGGCTTGCTCTAAAGATCTTCACCAGGACCGGCCTTTGCAGAAGAGCAGGGAAAATGCCGTCCTCTCCGGGTGATTTGTATGGTGAGAAGGACTGTGTCGCCTAGTCCACTGCATTTGGAGAGACAATTTTGGCTGGCCTTAGAAGTATAGAATCAAGTCCTTTAACGTAGCCTTTAATCATGTGATGATTGAATCCATTGTAAAAACTGAAATACTGAACTGTACGTGTGTGTACTTCTCAGTGTACACTGTACAGTTCAAACAACTGAGCACCTGTGGCTAGCCTCAGTAGTACTAAGTCGAGTCACTTAACGTAAATTATGTAATGATTGAGCTTACACCTGCTCCACATACCTAATATAGTATAATTTTTGATGCAGTGCTTGTAATATAAATGAATTACTGGGCAAAATACTTGGGTTGACGTCATTCTTCCATATCATTTAAAAGAAATGGACAGCATTGATTATAAACGATCACGTAAAATATACACACCTCTTTCATATCTTTATAATTCGAGATGTTTCACTAATTGATGTATTAAAATATGCACATTTAAAATATTACACCTTCTTAATTCCCACCAGCTAAAATATCCGGAAACATGAATTTTGATGTGATCAACTTAATAAAGTTGTGCATTAATTTGATCTAGGAAGCATCTCTAGTGAAGGTTAAAACTGTTAAAACTGAGATAATTTCTTAATCTTATGAAGAATGTGGGTTTCTCCAAAAAACATTAAGATAGCATTGATACGAATAAATATTGACCAGTTGTCAAAGCTAAAGTTTTCTCTCTCCAAACTAGCGAACATTGAAATGTCAAGGAAGCACGATTGCTCATCTTTCAAAAATTGGCTTTAGTGTAGAGGTCGATATGTTGCAAGTCTTAATACTTCGGCTCATAGATATTTGGTACTGGAAATGTTAATACACATTTATTAGAGTAGAGATTAATCTTCTCTTCTGCTCTGAATAAATGTATTGTCGTCATTCCCGTCCACTGTCTAATATTCCCCAGCCATGATGTTCGTTGGAGCCACTGACATCTTCTACCTTCTACTTTGCCATGTAGGATCAATTGGATAAGTTGCCAAGTTGGTATTTATCGTTATGCATACGCCATCTTCGCCACTTTCAGACTATGTATAATTTGTAATTACTTTTGCATCTGTAATTAGCAGTTGTCTCGAGGACAGGACTATATCTATACCCAAACTAGATCTGCCAATGTCTAGCGATGTTCCACAATGGTCGGCAGAAGGACCACGCCTTTGGAGCATGCTGTACGATGGGATATTGAAAGCTATCGCTACCCGGTAACATTGGTATGATAGGCTTCGCAAGTGCCTTAGCCTTAGTCGCGTCTCGCGTCAGCCAAGAATGAGGTATCTCTCTCAAATAACAAGGTAAACCGGACCTTGCAGAAAATTGACGACGGGATCAAGGATCAATACCTAGATTTAGCTACAGAAAAGACTGTCACTTAGACATCACATCCAAATTTTTAGTATGATTAGATCAGATTAGATTAGAAATTGAAGAAGAATGAATGCTGCTGCTTAGGGTAGATCCACTGAAGGTGAACTCATTGAAAGGCATACGAACAGCAGTACAAAGAGAGGCAGCAGCATAGTTATAGGTTAGCAAAATTTCATATGTACATTTTCAAGTTTCCAAAGCCGATACCTCACACAAGGCGTAGCCTTCGAGGTGGTAGTTATTTGTAATGAATAGTACAAATAAATAATAATAATAATAATACTACGAGGATATATGATAAAGAGGAAGGAGGTGAACTTCCAGCCTAGAGGCAGTAAGTAGAGACATCAACAAGTCAACTCAGAAGGCAGAAGCTAGAATAGCATTGCTTTCTAGACCGATGCCGAATTTCGGGCGACCCAACAGTAGAAAACGAGCACTTCTGAATGGTATTGTACCGTCGATTGTCCTTTACGCCGGTATGGCATAGGGCACTCAAAAGGAAAAACTATCAGCAGAAGCTGGACTGGACAGGTTGCAAATGAAGTTACTGCTGAGGGTGGCCAGGGCCTAGCGCACAGTATCTAGTAAAGCTTTGCAAGTAATGAAAGGGACATCATCTTTGCATCTGCTGGCTGAAGAGAGAAAGGACATCTACCTCTCACGAGAGAACACAGAGACAAGGCAGAAAGACTGCAGACAACGAACCTTAAGCAACCTACAGACGTTGCATGCTACGTGTCCCGAATCAACTCAAGGGGCCATGAAGCTTGCATCAGTTGCATAAGTTCATATTTAGATCGAAACCTGTTGCGATACCTGAATTAACTTTATCTTTTATGCATGTTTCATGCAATACAATAATAGTAGGGTGGAGTTATTTCTTTGCATCGACGCAATACAATACACATTGAAATCTACATCAGCGTCACCGAATCGGCGTCATGGCTCACCGACGAAAATGGGATTCCAGACTCTGCATCGCTGCAAGCCACAACTGATGCCAAATACGTGATTCAGTACTACACACGCTGCTACTTGTATCATGAAACGTAGAAGTCGATGCCTGCATCGCAGCATGCATCAACGTCTGCAGGCCGCTTTAGAGAAGTGGCAGCGAAAAGACTGATATCATCAATAAGAGAGTGGGTGGATTGCAAGCACAGAACTAACTACCTGCTATTTCCTGACACAGGCTCTAACGGCACAATACATGTCCCATTTCGCCTCTATCAGAAAAGTGTAGGAAGAGCTACCCATGCCATTGCAGACAGCCAGACACGGCAGTAATCCAAAGAGACTATCCTCCATTGTGTCGACGAGAATGCTTACATTCTTCGGACATATTCTCAGAAGCGATAATATGGAGAAACTTGTAGTTCAGGGTCATGCTCCGAGTGGGCGGCGCCATGGCCGTTCCCCTACACGTTAGGTGGATACGACTAAACAGTTGCTGGATATGAGTATCACGAGGGCCACTGAACTGACAGTAAGCCGCAAACGATGGCAAGCTACAGTTTTCAAAACTATTGATAATATTCGTGTCGGCAATACTCTAGCTCCGACTTAATATGTATATTTCACGAGTTCACATATCTGTTAAAACATTGTGACTATGATGAGACACAGCGGAGCATACGCTCTTCGAGAGTGACAGTTGGTTCACATACAGACAGGAAGGTTGTGCAAACCTACCGGAATATCTGAATGCAGATAACATGGTAAGACTGATAATCTCGCATAAAATTCATTGGAAGACCATCCACTGCATGGCGAGGAAAATCCTGTCATAGAAAGGGAAGAACGCAGAAGCGGTAATTAAAACCACAAGTACAACAAGCTCGGACCAGCACTACACTCATTTTGTTATGTCGTTCGACGAAGGTTCCATGAGTGATAGAAGGGCATGGAGGTAAGAAAAGAGGGAACGGGTTTCAGCCGGTCGGGCCATGGTGACATGTCGGATGGACGCGTTTGTGTTCGTTGGACATAACATCAGAGGAGGGCTCAAGTTGGTTCAACGTTGGACAGGTAGACTCTCTCTCACACTTCCGGATGAGCGAGTGCTGATGTCCTTGCGATCAAGGTGATTTTACTGAATCCTCAATAATAAAACAGCTACTGTCTTTATAGTTTTCCCCCTGATACACGTAAAACCTTTATGAGCATATAGTAGAGCTATAGTAGCAACATACCTGCAGATATTGGGAAGCAGTACTTTAAGAAAGTATTGGATCGCCTTCTATCTACCAAAGCTGGTACCTGAGCGTTTAATCTGAGGAACCCAGCACTGTTTATGTCTGAGACCTAAAGCACACTGACGAGCTTTAATAAAAGCGAAATGACGTCGTCTGTGATTGGTTTCGGATGAATGAATCAAATTGCTACTCTTTAATGTAAGTGGAGCTATGGATATTTACATTGTTCTAAGTGGTTGATCCAGTTGGTGAAGAACGAAGAATGCAAGAAGCTTCGATCGATCGAAAGAGAAATTGATTGCGGCAACGCTGCATTTGCACCTGCTGTCAGCAGCAACGAGCAAAGGGAGGAAAGGAAGTACATATAGTAATCTGGAGTGCCGTGACGTGGAGCAACGCGCGCCGCGACCGGCACCTTGCAAAGCGGCATTCACCTGTTTCAGAACCGTACGATACGTCGCGAAGTCAAGACGGCCGTGATAACGTGCGCGACGACGGCCCACACGAATCTAGTTGGCCGGTGATCGGATGGTGGACGCGCGACTCGGATTTTTTATGTGTTGTGGTTGATTTTTTGTATTTGGTACAAGATGTGCAGCAGAGAACAGATCGCCGAACTAGTGGATAAAATCCATTCGGTATGTACACATAGAAATATTCAGTTAAAAAAATAGCAACAAAACATTCTAAAAAGAAAGATTTTTAGTTCACGACGACGAATGTTTTTGATATTAATAATAGTCGTCTTCATTTTGCTATAATTACATAACAAGAACCTCATTGGCGAAGTTTTAAAAATTACAGATAATTTTGAATTGAACAGTTATTATGTTACAAAAAGCAAGAATCAAATACAAATCTTACAGTGTATCAAAAGGGATAAAATTATTAAAACAAATAATATAGTATCTATAGTTTTTATATGTCATGAAGCAGCTGTTACATAAATGATGAGTTAAATATTATAAAACATTGATTTTTTTAGAAATACTGATACCTAATGGATATTGTTTATATATTTGGATAAGATCCATTCGGTATGTACATCTAGAAATATTCAGGTAGAAAAAATTGCAACAAAACATTAAAAAAAAGTAATGTTGGTTCACGACGACGAATGTTTTCAATAATTATATGGTAACAAAAACCTCGTTGGGAAGTTTAGCTAGCGCTACTCTTAGCACGTTAACAACAAGTTTTAAAAATTATGGATAATTTTGAGTTGAACAGTTCAGATACAAAAAACAGGAATCAAAGACAAATCTTACAGTGTATCAAAAGGGATAAAATGATCAAAACAAATATTGCATAGTTTGTATAATATGAATATGGTACAGCTGTTACATAAAATGATGAATTAAATATTAAAAAAAAATTGATTTTTTTGAAATACTGATAATGAATACTTTGTTTATATTTTTTAGTATAGAATTATAAATAATATCAACTTTATATGGAGAACGTTTAAATAATGTCCTACTACCACAATAATGTGAAAGGAAAAAAGGAGAATAATAATAATCATCATCGATTTTATTCAGCCTCTGTAGGAGAGGTTTAGAATAGTGTTCACTAAACATCGACTATCGGTTATCGATAGTCTATCGATAGTACCCGAAAATATCGGCTGGACCGATGTGCAAACATCGATGTTTTCGGATAGGTTATAGTTGCACAGATTGAGTTTGTTTTGGTCGGTTATAAATTCATTTCGTTTGTTTAGCAATTGCTTCGGCAAGTTATATTTATATATCTTTATAATGAATGCATTTTGGGGTAAAGTTTGAGAAAAAAACTCCTTTATAGTAACACACAAAACATATACATTTATTGAAATAATTGTTTTTATACAGAAGTTGTACATAATACTTATAAAAAATTATAGAGACATTATTTTAACGCACTTTTGAACTGGAATGTGAAAGAAATCTTGTACGCAAATTTTCATTGAATTTACATATTTTTATGAAGGAAATGTTGCATTGCCAAAATATGTCCACACGCTTTCTGTTTCCTTTTCCGCAGTGTCACATGAGTTCAATGAAATTAGCTTTTAGTTGTTTTCGTGTACTTGTTCTCGATCAAAAGTACATAGTTTGATTGAGAGAAAAAACGTAAACAAATAACGCTACCGGCTGGACTGATTCATGAATCCGGGGGAATTCTGTGCAATCTTAACGCCGCAGAAAACATCGATAGGCCTATGGGCCTATCGATAGTCCGATAGCCTATCGGCCTATCGATTACACATCGATGTTTAGTGAACACTAGTTTAGAACACGTCTACTGTTCCACTCAACCTTGTACCTAGAAATATTCGGTTATAAAAAAATTAACAACAAAACATTAAAAAAAGGATGAACGGGCGCTGGACGCGCAAGCAGTATTTTTGCATTCGGATTTTTTCTTTTATGTGTTGTGATTGATTTGTATTTGGTCCAAAATGTGCAGTAGAGAACAGATTGTCAAACTAGTGGATAAAATCTATTCGGTATGTACATACACCTAGAAATATTCAGTTATAAAAAAATTAGCAACATAACATTCTAAAAAAAAAAGAATGTTCACGACGACGAATTACATGATAACAAAAATCTCATTGACGAAGTTTAGCTACCGCTACTCTTAGCAGGTTAGCAACCAGTTTTAAAAATTACAGATAATTTTGAGTTGAACAGTTATGCATGGAAGATTAGCTCTTTAGCTAAATCTCGCCGTTCTGTAAACCTTATGTATGTACACCTTATACACAAACAAAGACGATTATTATTATTATGTTACAAAAAACAAGAATCAAATACAAATCTTACAGTGTATCAAAACGGATAAAATGATTAAAACAAATATAGTACCTATGTCATTGTACACGATCAATGATATATTTATTCTTATGGAGAGAATCAAGTTGCCAACACCATCCGGTAAAAATATTTGAGACCGTTGTGGTATAATCTATCTACCATTCGCGCCCTGAAGGTGACGCACTTTAAGCGTTGAAACGTCGAAAATTATATATATATTTTAAATATATCTTTGACCGTATCCCAGGATTTTATTATAAAATATTGAAAACTCCAAATAATGCTATTTGCCTTAAGAAGAACAACAAATTTAAAAAAATATAAACTTTGCAACCCAGCAACAATAGTGCGTTACTAATTCGTTGGTTACTACTGACGAAGGCTCTGAGACCGCGACTGCCGTGGACATCGTTGACAAACGCACTTACTGAGATCTTGTCACATACTATTTTTTTGGTAGCTTCGGTGGAAGCATACACGTACTACGTTTCCACGGGCTTTCAAAACTGTTTTCAAAACGTTTTGTGATTTTGGATTGGCGGTGTTTCCACGATAGGTTTCAAAACGATTTTCGGAACGCTTTCAAAACTGACACTCTTCACTAACGTCATTTCACTCATTTCCTAGTTTTTTAACCTCTATTTTGTTGTTTATTATAAATCTTCAGTTTCGAATTTGAATAAAATTCAATAATCTAATGACAGTGACATTAACCCGCAACGCATAGTGCATAGTTCATTTAAAAACATTTTGAAAGTGACAGCTGGTGTTTCCACGACATTTGGATCTCGATACGATCCCAAAAATTCGCGAGTCGACCTTGAACAGAAAACGTTTTGAAAACGCATCCAATTGACGTTTCCACGATATATTTGAAAACTCAAAACATTTTGAAAACGTTTCGAAAGCCCGTGCAAACGTAATAACGGCTGTATCGACTCTTATTGTGGGAAAATCAGTAATAATTTGAAATTTCAATCTGGTATCTGATGCGGGCTCAGAGTTCGCGCGCCATTCCCAGAAGATTAATATCCTATGTTTGACGAAAATGAATATAAACTAACCTGTAAAAAGCAAGTACACCAGATATTCATTCTTAAGTTAATGTGAGAATGTCTACTTTCTATGAATAAACATATATAAACGTGGTTCATTTACAAAATGGAAAATATGTCTATTCAACGTTTTACGCGAGTGACAGGTGAGTCGGCAAAACAATTTTGTGTGAACCTCAATCTTAGGCTTGTCAGAAAAGAGATCAACTTTACGGCCTTGGCACAAACAAGTGCAGTTTTGATAGAGTAGATATGTCATTGGGTGATAAAACATGCCCAGCAAACAGAAAAAGGTAAAGGCGAAAAACCAGCGGTAGATAAAGCGAGACGGTTAAGGTTATTTTTCCCTTTATTTTTCAGTCCATCGCCCACCTGCCTTTTTTTTACTGACTATGCACAAGACGTTCCTTGTATAATCTATTAACGTTCCCTTATTTCCTTTTATACCGGTTATCTTATAACAGGGCGTAAACGCCCAGGTATATGAAGTAGTTAATATTTTAGAGCTTTGTACATTTATAAAATTATCTAACATGTTTAGCTTACGCTAACGTTGGAGCAGTTATTATTATATTTTCTTTGAACACGCATCGAATGAATTCAAGAAACTATATTTAGTATTTGAGCAGCTTTTAGGACCGAAAGTATTGAAGATATTATAAATATATTTAACAATTTCATTTGTTCGAACTCCTTAAAGATGCTACATTAAATTAAATAATACATTACATTAAATGTTGAACATTATTCATTATTTTGGTAGGTATATCATTGAGGATTGCTCTTGTTTGTCATTGAACCAAACTATTAAGACTCAGCGAAAGAGCTCTGCTCGCTACTGGATAACGTCTACTATATCTCAGCGGATAAGTATTGGAAAGACTGAAAAATTTGATTTTAAAGTCGTTAGATTTTTAGATTTTCTGAATTGGCTCCTATTCAAACCACTTTCGATGTCACCAGTCCTTTTTTAATCTTTCTATGTTAGGCAGAAATCAATCTTCGCACCACTATTAATTTTACCTTCATATCAAATTAATTATGCTTTAGAGTGTAAGCTTTTTTATAATAATTTCAACTGTGAGCGCAAAGTGTATCTTCAAAAATTGTTTGGATGCGCGAGTCATGGTACGCTTTTTGTTGTTATTGCAAAATGTACAGGAGTATCGCTGCTAAGAATTAAACACAAACCAGCATTTGCTAACCTATGCAATATATTTTAGTTTGAATTTAATTATAAAAACAATTACAACATTGGAAAGCGCCTCATTTTGCTGATGTGAACTTATTTGCAGGATCTAAACCACAAATTGTTTGCGACATTGAGAGGTTTTACTTTGACATCACTGGCAAATATTTAGAATCTGGAAATTCTCAAACCAGCAGCTGTCATTGCCGATAAAGAGGCCTACAGACGTTGATGCATGCTGCGATGCAGCCTACGTTTCATGATGCAAATAGCAGCGAGTGTAGTACTGAATCACGTATTTGGCATCAGTTGCGGCTTGCAGCGATGCAGCTGCAATCCCATTTTGGGCGGTGTGCCATGACGCTGAGTTGGTGACGCTGATGCAGGTTTCAACGTGTATAGTATTGTGTCGATGCAAAGATCATATCTATACTTAACTCCATCCTACTATTCATGTGTTGCACGAAATGTGCATAAAATATCAAGTCGATTCAGGCATCGCAACAGGTTTCGATTTGAATAGGAACTTATTGAACTGATGCAAGTTTCATGAAACCTTGAGTCGATTCAGGAATCGCAGCATGCATCAACGTCTGTAGCAACCAATTCTGAAAAACAAACAAAAAATACGCCTCAAAGACGTGAAAGTAGTTAAGCTGGTATCATTATCATTACTCAGGGTGGTCCAATAAGGGCGCAATGCTCTCTAGCGCCCTTACCGTTTAAATTAAAAGAAAATGGCTTGAGTAAAAAAAAGTAGAAAAGAATTTACTTGAGGAAATTCAAACGGCGCTCTCGCTGTGGAACCGGAAGCGGTATCGACAAAACCGGATATTTCCCGGACCAGTTTTTTCATGCTGATTCCGATATATTAATATAATAACATTTTTTGTAAAGTACTACAAACGTCAATTTTTTTTTAAAACTGATTAACTTCGAAAATAGGCTTCATAGATATAAACTATGGTTAACAAACTGGACCTAAAAATCGATGCTGTATTCAAAAACTTAATAGTATACAGGAATACAGAGTGTTCTATTTAACTTGAGGACGTCTTGGAGGAAGTTGATACCTATTTCCGGTGTATCCGGCCATCTTTGAGATTATTTTCTGCCACCAAGCCACTTTCTTTTAATTTCAAGGCCGCTAGAGAGCACCGCGCGCTTATTGGACCACTCTGTATATATCTATAATAAGGAAGGGAATGATATGAACTTTAATGAAAATCATACTATGATCAAAGACAATATCAATTACTTCAACATACTTGATGAATTTTCTATGGCTGTCATCTGTCAAGTAATTCTCATTGTTGGTAGCACATACTAACTTCATAAAGCTTAAATGTATTGAGGAGAACTATATATTCCAGGCTGTTGCGTATTCTTTATTATTGAAGCACCATACCTTTTGAAATTGATAAGTTATACAGATGATTACCAATTTTCCTGCAACTTATAAATATTGCCATCTTTAATTTTTAAAAAACCTATCGAAAGGCCTTTTAGGTCTACGAGACTCCACTGCGCATTATAGTGTGGCTGTTTGACAAAAACTGGTTTTAGACCTATTTTGATGGTCGTCATTTCCTGATTTGAAATGTCTTGTGTCACATAAGGCGGGTTCACATGGCTCATAAGGTTCATTTAACCAAATACCGTTAAACATTTCTGGAATCTGTATTTTTTAAACTTAATCTTCCTGTAGTAAATTATTTATTATGTTAGTAAACGTTAGTCGACATTCAATGTCAAACGGAACACAGCAAAGTGCAGGCTGCACCGCCGCGTGATAAAGTCCATCCGGTATGCGAACGATATATTTATTTTAGAAATGCAAACGCAGTTATTGATATTTCATCTTGGATCGCTTTCACATTTCGCAGCCATTTGACTTGCCAGGTCCGCGGAAAGCATCGCCGATATCCGTTTCGCTTTCGGTATTAAGATAAATGTTGGAATATAAAATAATTCAGTTGTAATTATGCAATCAACATTAATAAGCGCGATGAAAAAAATGCCTGGAGTGGTTTGACACCTATTAACTTCCCATGCATTAACAACATTTGATATAGTAAAAATGTTCGAGACATACCCGGTAGAAATTTAATGGCCCTAATTTCTCAAAGAGTTAATCTCATAATGACCAGAGACATGTAGTATACAACGCACAGAGTCGCGTGCCGGATGTCGAGGAAAGAACTATCCAGGGCCACAGCAACATTAAAGAAGAAAACCAAATGTGGTGGCCTATTAGGTTTTTAATGTATACTTACATATTAATTAACATTAGAAAATGAAGAATACAAATGAAAAATGAGAAAATGAAAAGAATTTAACGCAAGTCGAAATCAGATTCAGATGAGCCACTATCCTTCAGATTGATATAGTTTCATTATACTTAATATACTTCTACAATAAATAAACTATGAATGAGTTAACATTTTGAGCACACAAAAACAAAACTAGTCTTTTTATTTATAAAACTGAATATTCGTATTCGTAAATGTTTGCAGCAGATATTCGCATTCGCATACATTCGTTACATCATTAGAGCAGAGTTGATCAGGTTATAACCTAAAACTAACAGTTTTCGACGTTTTCGTAAAGGTCATTTGAATTGAGTGGATAAAAAGGACACGTATTGAACTGAGTAAAGTTAGGTGAGCTGAGATTATCTGAGATTTTGTGTAAAACGAATGCGCCTTATGACTAATTGAAAACAAAAAATTTTATTTTTTCGGATTAAATATCAATACTAATAATAACAAATTTTTGAATTACGCAAAAAAATTGTTTAAATCAAAATCTCACTTTAGTACTTGAAAAATGCCTAATAAAATTTTATTCAAAAATATATTTACGTCGATTGTAGAAAAAAATCTGCGAAACAAGTGCAAAAAGAACATCAATAAATTTATTGAATAAAAAAAGATGGAAGCCCTGGGTTTCGAACCAACAGCCCACTCGAACACATATTTATTCACTATCTGACACTCTAAACAACTGCTTCATCCACCGTTGCAGGAAATCGCTTCAAAGAAACATATTTGATTAGTTAATTTATTACTGGAATCTGGAATCTGATATTAAAAATTCAAAAAGATATTTATTCCAATCGTAGACTTCGTCTCGAGCGAAAAAAATAAAACAGAAACCGTTTGTTATAGAACTTTTATAATATTTCCATTTATCACAAAAAAAAATTCAAACCCCAATTGTTCTCAAACGAAAAAATTCTCCCCTCGGTTAACCCATCAGCCACTAACTTCTAAGGTAAGGAAGGCGAGGCTGCTTAACGGAGTGGATACTTTGTATAACAGTTTTTAATAATGCGTTTATAAAAAATATTTCCTGCAGATACAATGGGCAAGTGATTTTTTTTTCTAAAACAAATATTTTGGAGATCGATGACTTTTGAAAGCCTATGAATCCTTTGATCAAGCCAAATCCAATTACCGATGACAGAGATTAAGAACTGGCGATCATTTGTTTAGATATTCGTAAAGACCAGCTCCTATGCGAGAAGCTAAGTTATCACATTTACCTTTTTCTTAGATACATACCTCATTTTGGTGGCTCTTAAGAGCGTGAAAGCGAATCGATAAGCAATATTTAATAACTGCATTTCTAAAATAAGTATTACAAACCGAATGGATCTTTTGACGTTTCGACTGAAGATTTATTATCCGTTCCCAATTCTTCATTTATTATACTCCGAAGAAAGTATGAATGTATGCAGTACACATACATAGATTCCTTCTACATGTGTATCTAAAAACTAACAAGCCGATGGATTCCATGGTATTGATTAGGGATAGTTGGATGATGTATTGCTTAGTCAGATATTTATAAACGAATATATATTATACAAAACCAAAGCCGTTAGTACTTAGTAGTCATGCATTTGAAATATTGCTGTCTGAAATGTCGGTTACACAAAGTAGGAGATGAATTTATAACACAAGTGTTACGCCCACTTGATGTCCCTATTTAAAGTCTGTTTAGGTATACATGGACCAGGGTAAATAATTTTTGAAACGGAAAAAATGATAATAGGATGAAACCCTATACAAAAGGAGGAGAACACAATCAAAATGAAAAGAAAAATAATTTACGGCCGATCTGAGGTCGGGAAAGGTAAGGGGATCACTTTTTAATGGGAAAAACTATATATCTCGATTTCCGGCAAAACTACATGCCCTATGGGAAAAAGATCTGCAACTTTTGTATTTACACTTTTTTCACATAACCTCAAAATGTATGTGAAACATTTAAAAAACCAAATTTTTGGTTTTTTATTTTCTTAAACAAAATTTTATTCTATTCACGAAATTTGGTAAAAACGTACTTGACCTGAAGTTTCTATTTGTTGACCTTATTTTAACTTCAATATCGAACAAACACCCTGATTTTCAATCGAAACTTCGACCGTCAAAACATTAGCTTTTTTCAAAAAGTTGGTATGATTTGTGCATTCAGGCATCGTACTTGCCAGATAGTGCAGTAGTCTCTTTCTGTTTATCGTTGTTAATTTTAAAATTATAAATCTTAAAAGTGGTACCTTATTATGAAAACAATTTAAAATTAATTACCTGAAACTGGAAGTGACTAATGCACGAATTGACAGGTACATTGTCTGATCGATAAGACAAAAGTCTGAGTAATATACCAAACATAAATAGATACTATTTTTTAGGTATATGTACGTCCTTATCATAAGCCTAGATTTACTTTTTTTATATCTGTATCTCGCTTATTTTTCAGCTTTTGGAAAAATGTTAGAGGAGTGTTGGCTAATACGGGATAGCTAACGTTATTTGACTCGAAACTTTCTAGCCATGCTACTGACACCGACTCTTTCTTTAACTGGTACTTCGTCGTTTATTTCTTTCAAAATTCAAACGTAGTTATTTCTAAATAGTTCCAGGATAGCATAGAAAAAAGCATATTTGTAAGCAAAGCTAAAGTATTTTGTTTTGCCTACTGGTGTTTGCATATCAATAAAAAAACACCAAATTAAAATATATTTATCCGACTTGAAAACAGAAAACATTACGCGACTCATATTTATAATAAAAACATTTTAATCTAGCCAGAAATCGCACGAGCACTGCTCACCTCGTCAACCTCGTTTCAACCTCGACGCATGCTTCGTGAGCTTAAGGAGCCTGGATACACACATTTATACATACGTATTTGCCATGTAAAACTACATTCAAACTACATATATAATATTTCAGAAGGAGATATTTAAGACCTTAATGAATGACAACTATTTTCGATTTTCTCAAAAAAGTTTTTTGATGTGCAAAAAAAATCGCAATGCAAAATCATACATTCTATAAATGCCTGTAATTTAACAACCAAACACGATATCAAAAAAGGCTAAATAGTTACACAAGCGCAAGCTTTCTTCTTCAATTTGCTCCTTGAGTCATTACTGTAGGTTTAAAGGTAACTTCAGGAGCTTGGAAATGCGAAATTCATTTTTATAGTGACCTTTGGACCTTACCTTTGGACCTTTTGACCTTACCTTTGGACCTTTTGACCTTACCTTTGGATTTTTGGACTTATCTGTCCCCATCTTAGACACACTTACTGGAAAAAGGGAACAGGTGGCCACGTCTCCTCGCTAACTCGGGAATACGTCATTTCTTGGATGCTCAATTTCGCGCGCTATACCCTAGACCCTTAAGATTAACACTGTTGACAGTCCTGGCACATCACCCAACCGTCGCTGTCGTACGTCTTATATGCAGTTCATTATTGTTTCGAAGCCTGAGGACCTCTTCGGCGGCCTGTCGCCTACTTTGTTCATTCTATTTTCGACAGGATAGTATCCGGCTTTATCCGACCGCTTAGTGTCCCATTTTACCCAACTGCACATCCTCAACTTGCCGTATCAACAGGTATCGCAAAATATAGTCAATTACTTACAAAAGCGTAAAAAATTCTTAGCTTTATTTAACTTGCTCGTTTAAATAAAAATTGCGTGACTAACTATCCAAAAAACTAAATAACATAACCTTCCTTTTTGAATTTACACTTGTAACTCACCATTGATTTACAATTAATTAGAACAATCACCTGCTACATCTGAACATTTTTTATTTACATCGATTATAATCAGCAGTTCTCAGATTGGGCTCCTTATTAGAAATAATTGCCGGTATCCCGTTTTACCAGACTATCCTGTTTTGGCTAACCTTCCTCTATTTGTATTTAAGTTGTTTTATTTTACCGACTTCTAAAAACAGTAATTGTTAAAAAAGTATATTGAAAATTAAACCACCCTCGCTTCTCAACTATGTATTAACAACTGATTGTGTATCATATCCTGGTCTAGACATGTCATATTAGTTGTTATATTGACAGTTCTAGAACCGGAAATTAAACAAACAAATAAATAAACAGTCTTCATCAATCCTTTGACGCATATACGTGTTTCATTTTCTCCAAGTTCTTTTACAAGGTTTACAATTTTTAGCATCAACAATATTGAGGTATAAACCTAAATCCTATTTTTTTTCAGTTGGCTCCTTTCTACAAAAAGTTATCTAATTATAGAACAATATGTATGTGCATGTATAATCAATACATGTTGTTAAAAATCTTCTCGTCCTTTTTCAATCTAAAACAAAGTCGAATACATAAGTTGGCCTGATTTCCTTTTCCGTTTCAACAAAATATACATTTATATTCAGGTTTCGTAACCAGTGAAACTGCCTATACATAAATGTAGTGACATTTAAAATTACTATCTTGTGTCCGACAAGTAAGGTATCCAAAATTATAAGGAAAATTGATTACTGCACAAACACGAAATGTCAGAAATCTTGAAGCATCTATGTAATTACAGATTCTATGCTCCATTTCTTGTTATTTTGACGTTCTACATGCAGGGTTACTGGTAACTCGACCACTTTCCTGCAGGAAGTGATAGAGGGACTCAAATGCAATAGATTTAACCCCCCATATGTAATTCCGAAAACCGATAGTTTTCGAGATAATTAACATGTAATGTTTTTCAACGATATGTCCAAATTTCCACACTACATCCCAAATTTAGAAAAAACCCTGCTGTCGATTTTAGTAATTTCCAATTTAGTTTTTTACTGACACATACAGAAATCTAATTTAGTATTCAAATGTGTAAAAATACTAAACAGCTTCAAACTACATACAATTATTTAAAAAATAAAGAACAAAATTTTTACATTCACCGCGAAAGAAAATTGTCCAGCTCAAAAAAAGATACACAACCAGTCAAACAAATTATTTTAAAAACTTCCTTATCTGATGGCCTATTCCAAGGACAAGAATGACAGCACAACCACAAGTAACTATTTAACAAAATTTATCAACATAATACAGAATCATGAACAACATGATATTCCAGCATGATGGTTGTCCAGCACATTACCGTATCACAATTCGACAGTTGTTGGACAACACATACCCGAACAAATGGATAGGGAGGGGTGAACCCATACCATGGCCGGCGCGGAGCCCAGATCTGACACCTCTTGATTTTTACGTCTGGGGTCACATGAAGGCATTGGTTTAAGAGACTCCAGTTAATACTGCTGACGAACTAAGGCAAAAAATTATCAATGCGGCGGAGGAGATGAAACGAACTTTTTCAACAAGAGTTACAAAAACCGAAGTGAGGAAGCGGATTCGTACTTGTATCCGAAATCAAGGGCAACACATTGAGCAAGATCTCTAGAAATTTTGAGTGGATTTAATTAAAAGGTTATTAGGTAGGAAAGATTTTTTAGCGATTTTTTTTTATTTAAACCAGAAACCGCATCAACCACGCAGGGTTATTAGCGGTGAAGACGGTACAATTCATACATAGGTATTTATACTGATTAAATTTTAAAAAATAAATTACTGTCCTTGATAAATTTCACCACATTTTTGGGTTGTAGCAGAAGTACTTCTTTGATGTCGCTGGACAGGTGGTTGGATATTCTCTCGTTCAAATAAAACGTGCAGTCCATAAGGATGTGGGTCACTGTTACCCTTTCGTTACATGCTGGACAGACTGGAGCTTCAGTTTGTTGGAATATATGCTTATGTGTAGCTAGAGTGTGTTCAACCGTTTGTATAATTTTTTTGAGCTAGATAATTTTCTTTCGCGGTGAATGTAAAAATTTTGTTGATTATTTTTTTAACATTTGTATTTAGTTTGGAACTGTTTAGTATTTTGAAACATTTTAATACTAAGTTAGCTTTGTGTATGTGTTAGGTAAATACTAAAATAAAAATTATCAGAATCAACAACAGGATTTTTTCACAGTTTAGGATCTAGTGTGGAAATTTGGACATTTGGTTGAAAAACACTAAATGTTAATTATCTCGAAAAGTATCGGTTTTCGGAATTACATACGGGGGGTTAAATCTATTACATTTGAGTCCCTCTATCACCTCTTGCAGGAAAGTGGTCGAGTTACCAGTAACCCTGTATATGTTTACATTATTTATACGTGCAGATGCTGATTTATAAGAATTATTATTATACGGAGTTAATTATGGTGTTACAGTTGTCATAAGAGAATAAGATAATATGTAATTTAATTCAGCGACAACGTTTAGTCGCTGGTCTGCTGTGCTGCAATACTTATTGTTATCATTATAAATTCCAATTTCAACATCAAACATCCAAAACCTATCAGGTTATCGACCCTCAAAAAACTGTTGACCGTCTTTAGGAAGGCACAGTAACAATTGTATAACGACAAATGCTTTGATTGCTGCAATAGAATATTGTAATGACGGTAATAATTCACGGAAATAAAGTTTGCAGCACGAGCGGTAGGCGAGTGCTGTAAAATATCCAGTGAGATTATAGTATTCGTGATCCTAAGGTTGAAGATTAAACTTATATTTCTAACGGATATAATTAAGCATTTTCGATGAAACTTTAAGAGAATGGCGGTTCCTAATTTTCTGTATGTGGTTCTATAGCAAATCGTCTCCAAAACGCCATGTTTCGTGCAC
Organism: Callosobruchus maculatus; assembly: GCA_951848785.1. NCBI lineage: Eukaryota > Metazoa > Arthropoda > Insecta > Coleoptera > Chrysomelidae > Callosobruchus > Callosobruchus maculatus. The sequence continues at coordinate 4,305,033 of CATOUR010000026.1, read as the reverse complement.
TTTTCTAAGCAGTAACGATGACAAAAGTGAGGTTAAGTTAATCATATAGAATAATGTATGTCCTCCCATTCAGTGATACAGCGATTACCAGACTAGTTTTGAACATGTTATACTACCTACAAACAGCGTGAATTATTTTTCATAACTCATGCTCCAACCGTGGGTTGTAAACAACGCCTACTAGATACCAGTACACATCTCTTGGAAATGCATACGATTAAATACACGTTATAATATCTGCAAAAATCGTATAAAATAAATTTATCTACTCATATTCGGTGATACAGCGATTACTAAACTACTTTTGAATAGGTTATACTACCTATATAAACAAATAACGGGAATTATTTTTCATAACTCACACTCCAACGGTGGGTCATGAATAACGCCTACAAGATACCAGTACCGATCTCTCGAAACTCATAATATGATTAAATACATGCTCGAAGATTGTCATCAATATTTTTAATCAAGAACTTAAAAAGAACTGTTGATAACAAATTACTTTTAATGACGTTTCATGCACTATTTAAAAGTTACTGTAACTATGGTTTTGTTGCTTGGGGGCATGCACCTCAGGCAAGTAGAATATTTAAGCTCCAGAGAAGGGCTGATCTGGGTTATACAGGGTGGGCCAATAGTGCGTGGGCGGAGGACTGTGAACTTACTAAAAAAGATTTCAAAAATCTGTCACTTGATCATGGTAGAGACCCTTAAGGGCTATAACATAAAAATATTTTCACTTAAATTTTGACGTTTATACAGGGTGATTCATATCAAACTTACATTTTTTTGAATGGAACCCCCTATATATTATTGCATATTTGGTTTCCTTGGTCAATTCTAGTGTGACTTTATGTATCACACATGGAACTTTAAATGAACCGTTTAGGCGCAAATCATCTTTTTTGGTATAAGTAGGTATCAGAAAAAAATTGAATATCGCAGCGATTATAAAACTTAGAAGGCCGTGACTTTGCGGTACGATTAAGCATGAAATGGGTCACCACAGGTCAGACGGCCAAATTTGAATTCTTTTTGTACTTGGAGAAACCGGAGGATAAATTAAGGAAACTTCAATCGCAGTTAACTTAATTTTTTTAAATGGGAATGCCAATGTTGGTTTAAAGAATCAAATGTAAAATTTGATTACCTTTCTAACGATGTAGCATTCTCGATATTAATCTTTTTTTGTTTTCATTTTATTTCAAATTTTCAGCCAAATGGGTGTTTTTCAATTTTCCTGCATGCAAGCAACCTAGCAGGCCATGAAAAATAAACAAAAGCTCGTTAATATGGAAGAAACCAACTAACTTAGTAGAAAGATGCAAACTAACTAGAACAGCGAGGCAAGATTATGAAAATTCCTTACAACATATTAGCTCTAACCAGAAACAATAGCGGTAACAAAAACGCTCATTTTTCACAGCCTACTAGCTTTTAGCCAATCCCCAAAGTCAGTAAAAAAATATTTAATCAAAGGAAAGCTACTAGTGATTGTTGCTGGCAGTAGAATATCTATGTCTTCTGAATAAATTTTCACATTTAATGCTATAAAAAAGTACCCATTTCCGTAAGTCAAAAGTAATTATACCTCTGACTGGAACCCTTCAAATTCTTTAGTAGGTACTTCTACTTATTAGCAAAATCGCAGAAAATGAAATTGCAGTTTGTAAAACATAATTCAGTTGGCAGAAAACTACATAAAATAAACACAATTACGACCTAGCGTAACTAAAAAATTCTAGCAATTATTTCAATAGATGTTCAGAATGCTCCAGTTGGAGATATCTTCATTTTTGACTTAACTAAACGGAAATGACTAATTTTTTTATCCCATTAAATGTGAAATTTCATTCTAAACATGTTAGACTGTAAGCAAAAATCGCTGGTAGTTTTTCTTTTGTTTCAAAATTTTTAATCGTTTTGGAAAGTTGTCAAGCTCTAGTAGACCTCAGTAGCTAGTAGGCTGTGAAAAATGAACACTTCTGTCATACCCCAGCTACTCATTGACATTAGATATCTTGCCGCTGTTGTATCCGATTAGAGCTAATATGTTGTAAGGAATTTTCATAATCTTACCTCGTTGCTCTAGTTAGTTTGCATCTTTCTACTAAGTTAGTTGGTTTCTTCAATATTAACAAGCTTTTGTTTATTTTTCATGGCCTGCTAGGTTGCTTGCACGCGGGAAAATTGAAAAACACCGATTTGACTGAAAATTTGAAACAAAATGAAAACAAAAAAAGATTGATATCGAGAATGCTATATCGTTAGAAAGGTAATAAAATTTTACATTTGATTCTTTAAACCAAAATAGGCATTCCCATTTGAAAAAATCACGTTATCCGAGATTGAAGTTTCCTTAATTAATCTACTGATTTCTCCTAGTACAAAAAGAACTCAAATTTAGCCGTCTGACATAAGGTGACGCATGTCATGCTTAGTCATACTGCAAAGTCACGGCCTTCTAAGTATTATAATCGCTGCGATATTCAATTTTTTTCTGATACCTACTTATACCAAAAAAGGTGATTTGCGCCTAAACGGTTCGTTTAAAGTTCCATATGTGATACATAAAGTCACACTAGAATTGACCAAGGAATCCAAATGTGCAATAATATATAGGGGATTCCATTCAAAAAAATGTAAGTTTGATATGAATCACCCTGTATAAACGTCAAAATTTAAGTAAAAATATTTTTGCGTTATAGTCCTCAAGGGTCCCTACCATGATCGAGTGACAGATTTTCAAAATATTTTTTAGTAAGCCCACAATCCTCCGTCCACGCACTATTGGCCCACCCTGTACAGCTGATGTAAGGCAAACTTTCATCGATTTAAACATCTTGATTCTACCATCCATGTACATTTTGAGTTGTCTTGCTTACGTTAAAAATAACTTAGATGCATATAGATATCATAGCAAATTGCATGACCACAATACTAGATGCAGAGGCAACAGAAATGTGGAGTATTTAAGATTAAACTTGTATAAGTGTAAATCACTTTGGGCCAATGTTCTATAATAAACTGTCCGAGCATATTAGGAATTGAGAAATGAAACCGCACCATGAAGAAATTTGAGAATTTTTTTAATCCAAATAACGAGTAGTGTTAGGGCCCTTTTTGCCTTAAAAAATGAGGCAAATACGCATGGGTTTGATATTTCAACCCATTTTGCATCAGGTGTCAGGTTTTCACATTACAGCAGCCCTGACATTCCAGTGGACGAGGTTACGTACGTGCTACTTGTTAATTATATTACTGCTCTGAAATGCAGGGTAATTATTTTTTGTGGTTTTACGCTGCTTAATCATCATATACATGTTACAGGAATTGCTTTTTGTTTACTCATACATCAAAGTACCTATATGAATACTCTGAAAGATCTGACGAATCTTAATACCAGAAAATGAGAAACTAGCCGAGATTCCGTTCCGCTTAGTTGCTTCATAACCGCTTCATAGAAAAAAAAACATCTACTGGAAATGAAAATTTCAGCAGTAGACTACCAAAAAAACGACAAATATGTACTAAAATTCGTCAAATTTAGTTTTCGGCGCTTTAGGTGTTCTTGATCATTTTTTACTTTGAGAATATGGAAATTTGGGGGAGGGGTATGATAGTTGGTTGAAAGAACGCCAATGTTTTTTTTTAGTTAATATTCTTGATTATCGTATAAAGTGTAATTTGGAAATAACTATCGTGATTGTATGCTGAGACAATTCTTTAGTTCCATCGGTCTGTCTGTCCGTTAACATGTTGGTCATAACTTAGGTATTTTTGAAAATCGGAGCAATGGAAGTGAAAAATTGGCAAACAGTGGGGAAGTACCTATTTAGGTTTTGAGGCTTTCAGAGGTTTCTAATTATTATTTCTTTGTGGTTCCAAATGACTATAATTTACCCTGCACCCTGATGAAATCCTCAACTATTCAGACCTAGCCAAAATGCGCTAAATTGCCTTCAAGGGCAAATAATTATTGTGCATAGATGATTACTACTTATTACCTGTTTTCGACAATTCTCTACATGTTGAACTACTGATTTGCTAAATATTAATACTGTCATGCCGCTCATACACGCTACGGTCTAACGGACAGTTCTGCCTGTGCAGGAATACCTGCGCAGGTCAGCTACGCATGTGGCACGATCCGGTTCACCGGAGTGCCCAAGTTCACTGTAAAGTGAAAATCCTTACTACAGAGATAACTATTATTAGAAAAATTCTTGAAATGCGATTTTTGTGACCGCATACTTTTCACTAGGTTCCAGACCCTTGGTTCAGTGATATTCAAAGCGAAATCAAACTGATTTCGGTGCTTATTTTTCATTATTAGTTGCGCCGAGATCGCTGTTCGCATAAATATGTCGAGGAGAACAAAGTTAGGCAACGTCTAGCAATATCTCCAAACTGGGAAATAAGAAGCATTTTGGCTCCAGAAATGTTCCACTTTAATTCCTGTCTCGAATACATCTTTCAAGTTACTATCGTGTTGCATTTCAATCAGTTCTTCTTTTCTCTCTTCTTTTTCTTGTTTTTTGCTCCTTTTCACCATGAGGCTACGTTTAAGTAGTGCATTCACGCCGTTTTTGTTGTACAATCTTTTTATCGGAAAATTGACTGACATACAATTTGCAATTATTTATAAATCCCTTTTATATTAAACTAGACATTTATAAGGTATCTATTTTAAAATATCAGTCAATCTAAATCAGTTATTAGTTTGATTGCATTGTAATTACTTAATCAATTTGACAACAGCGCGTTTTTCAGCACTGACATCTTAGACTTCAATGGTTCTTAGATAAATCAAAAGATAAAACAAACGACAATCAACAAAGCCACCTAACCTAACCTAACCGATGAACACCGCGCACTTACGTCAATGTCACTATGGCCTTTTGTGAAGAGAGACAAGGTTGTGGGTTTGTAAAACAGCGCGTTGTTGCCAGCTTTCAATATGGTCTCTTAACATCCGAAACAGTTTTAACTACCATGACTAAATTAACTGATAGCTAATACAAACGGTCATCAATCTTTTTTTTGAATGCAATGATATAAACTACATTTTTCGAAGAATACTTTTAAAAATTATCAAGCTAGTTTTGTATCTGCTCTTAAAATATGTTTATTCTACTTTTAAATATAAAAAACGCAAATCTGCCATAAGAGACCATCCTGAAGTTCTGATTTAATCATTCATAACTTCCTGAAATGATCGATACAAGGGTTTGGATTTTTGTGAGGAAGCTTATCAAAACTGAAAAAAAATTCATGTAACAACAGTTCTTGTGAACGAATGTCCTTAAAAAAGCTATTTATACCATTAGTAAATGTTTTAAGATTTCAAAAGAGTCAAAAATGGGAATAGGTCCATTAGTACTGTGCACTTACGTCACTGCCTCTGTGGCTTTTTGTGAAGAGAGAAAGGCTGTGGGTTTGTAAACCACACGCTGTTGCCAGATTTCAATGTGGTCCCTCAATTTCCAAAATCGTTTTAGCGACCATGACTAGATTAATTAATAACTAATTCAAAGGGTCGTCAACCCTATTTTCTTAGTGCAATGTATTTGCTCTTAAAATATGTTTATTCTACCTTTAAATATAAAAAAACGCAAATCTGCCATGAGAGGCCGTCTTAAAATTTCGATCTTTAATCGATAATAACTTTCTGGAATGATCGATAAAATGTAATGATAATAATGGTAATAAAGTAATTAACAACAGTGCAATAAAAGAAAAGTATTAATCGACTACTACAGAGCATTAGTAAAGAACGTAATCACATCCAACGTAATTATGCAGATATTTAATAAGCGATCGAAAGTAAATTGATTATTCCACGCTCAAACAAGGAGCCGCCGGGTGAATAATAAAAGTTTCAAGTTTTTTTTGATTCAATTGAGTGAAATTAGGTTGGTTATAGAACAATTGGTTTCCTCGGACATATCTGCATTTTCACATGGATTTCTTCCAAATCAATTGTACAGAATTTAAATATTTTCTCTCATTCCGCGCACAGCATCTATTGCTCGTGCACACGGATTAAATATAAGCAGTCATTGTTTACCGTCGACAATTCTGACATAAATATTATCTTTTATAAATGCACTGTATGCCTATGAGAACTTTCACTGATTTTTTGATATCACATATTATTCGCTAATGAGTTGTTGAATGCAGGTACAGTATACAATTATACGGCGTGTAGACTACAAAACGAAATATTATTTGGCTATACATATTGAGATTTAAATTACTTAGTTAAGTGCAAAGTTGATAGTAGCCGAAATACAGTGTGTTAAAATTAAAACGATAATTGCAAATTTGACACCCGACAATTGGTTCCCATCATATTTTGGTTAAATCTCAATATCTTTACCCAAGGTATCATATTCCATATCGAGGATGCCTCCTTCGATGGTAACACCTTGTATGAGGGTATTGACATAATTGTTACGAAAATCCACGTCACTCATTTCCGTCGGGTGATCTATCTGTCGGTCTGTGTATCTATTGGCGTTTTTTAGCCACGTAAGTAGGTACTGCTATAATTTTGACAATCGGTGCATTGGCGGCGTAGAAATTGGTAAGAACAAAAACATTCTCAGAATCCCTCCAAACATCGTTTTAAGGTGTTTCAAAGGTTCGTAATCCTTTTAATGTGTTCCTGATCATTTTTTACTTTTTTTGGGGTAGGGGTGAAATTAGGGTGGTTGGGGGGTCGGAGGTTGTAAAACTCAAAATTTGTTGTACCTATTCATAATAGGCTGTCCATTTTTTTATGGTCAGCCTCCCTAAAAGGCTGAAAGCCTATAGCGCTGTAGAAGCGCTGCGAGAGGATAAGTGTCGGTTCACGTTAGATTTGATACGCTGCAGGTTGTAGGCGTCGGGAAACAAATTCCCCGGCAGCTGATTCAACAGCGTCGAAGTTCTCCAAAAGAAGGAATGCTGGAGGAGACTGGTTCGGGGAGTAAGGACCTTGACCTGGTAAGGATGTGCTCGCAGGGCTTCTCTAGTGTTTCTGGTTCGAACGGCCTTTGGCGTTATTATCTAGGAGAGCTCGCTCGAACATCTTCCGTGATAGAATCTGTAAAACAGGGATAGGTCAGCCACCCTCCTTCGATGCTCCAGGCTGTGGAGGTCTTTTGTGAGGTTAGGCGTATCGATTAATCTAATTGCTCTTTTCTGGATAGTGTCCAGAAGCTTTAGAGAGTGCTTCGGAGCGCATCCCCACACATTGGCCTTTCAAAGAGAGTCCTAGCGACATAATATTCATTTTAGGTCTATCCGAACATTGCCTTGCCTAGTACAGAAACTTTCTGATGTACACGTATACATAAGAATATTGCTTTAGATCGTTCTGTATTGAGAAACGTGGAAATTATGGAATCGATTTTGATGAAACTTTGCCATAGTATTACTACCGTGCCAAGGATGTAAAACGCGTGTCGTTTTTAGAAATCGTGTCAGTGGCGGCGCAGCAACAATAAAAAACTAAAACTATTAAAATAGCTCAAACTTCGTTTTCAGGCGTTTTAGGGGTTCCTGATCATTTTTTTCCTTGGGTGGGGGTGAAATTGGGGTGGTTGAGGGGTGGAGGGTTGCCAAACTAAAAAAGTGTTTGTATGCATAGTAGGCTCTCTATTGACCTCCAAAGAAAGAATCTAGCGACATAATAGGTTCATCGGAACATTGCCTTCCCTATTACAGAAACCAAGGGACATCGATTTTTTTCTGATGTATGTTACATACGAGTATTGCTTCACATAGTTCTGTATTGTGTAACCTGAAAGTGATTTTAATGAAATTTCGACACAGTATTATTACTGTGGCGAGGATGGAAAAAACGTATGGTTTTTAGAAATCAGTAGCGATGCAGCAATAATAAAAAAAAACTAAAAATATAAAAATAGATCACACTTCGTTTTCAGGCAACTTGGGGGTTCGTGATTGTTTCGTTTCATCCAGTTGAAGCTCGCAGAATAAAAACAGTGTCGGCCTAGTTCCTACGGGGAGAGATACAAGAAACTACTAGAGCTTTTGTGTTGGATGTTTTTTGCGGGCAGGCAGGCCTGATTAGGTTGCAAGGGGGTCTCAGACTAATAGCTTCATGCAAAGGAAAAAAGTAAAATGATATCACCGTAATGTGTGGGAAGTACTGAGTCAATCAACTTTACTCCACTTTTTTAGATGTTCTAAAGGCCCTGATCATTGCCTACTTTTTTATGTGGATGGAGTAGCGACTATAATGTGTGGAAAATACTGAGTTAAGGCACTCGACGCGATTTCTTACTGATATTGTTCAATCCTCCAAACAGTCCTTTTACCCGTAATCACAAAACGCCATCCAATCAGCCGTAGACATAGAATTAACCATTATTACCTTACCTTTCATTCGACTGTTTGGCTGCAGTCAGCATTCTATGCCAGATTTACTTTATATTGAGTGCGAGGCAGTCATTATACAATTTCTATAATGTAAGATGAAGCAGTTCTTTCAAACAGTATAAGCATACAGATATATGTGTGGGTGTGTACACTTTCTCCGATTTTTTTTTCAAATGTACTACATTAATTAATAGAGATCTGAGTATGGAGCCTGAGGTTAAACATTAATATTTTTCATATCTTTAAAAGGTGTTAATAAGATATCAGTCCAGCTAAATAGTAGGAAACGTCATAGTTATACCAATGAAAGTACGATTGGAATTCTAATTTTATATGATAACTTATACATTTAGTGATATTATAGATTGGACTGGATGTTATTTCCAACTAATTGGAAGTAGTTCCGATTTTATAATTATATCGTTTATACTGTGCCTGAAGCGGTTCTTGATCCTAAACCAATAATATCTATAGGTGCTAGGTTTGTTATCTTACAGAAGTCGCCTATATTTATCATCCTAGTGATGTAGTAGTTGTAGTGATAGAGCGGCGTACTCCTGGGGGAGACTTTTGACCCTTCTTGCCGACACTATAGAACCAGCTTGCAAAAGTTTTGAGAAGTTATTCAAAAAATTATATCTTTATTAAATATCTCACAATAATATGTTTGAAGTGCAACAAGAACTGCAAAAATAACAATATTTCTTAATATAAAAATCATATTAAAGTACTGCTAATGGGTCGTGATCTTCCACGACTCGCCATTTCCTCTTTAACCCTAGAAAGCTAACCTTGTTTCAAGACACATGAAGGCTAACCTTTCGTAAATTTTACGATTCAAAATTCAAAGTATCTCTATGAGCTTAATACTTCGAATTCATCCAAGAAAAACTACAGTATGAGCAAAGCAAACTTTATTTAGAGGCTACTGTAACAAAAATAAAGAAAAAAATATTTCAAACACATTTAGAACATATAGATGCGCGATGTTCCGCACACATTGGGTGCCTGCATACTTCACAATAATTTGTCGTCATGCGTCTTTTTTTCGATGGGCAGATCTGACAGGTGGTTCGTTTTGGAGGCTCTTGAATAGGCTTTTCATCTACAGGTTGCTCTGGGATTATGTTATTAATCAGGGATCGGAGAGAACGTTGCAAGGTGGGCATATCCAGACGAGATTTTAACCAAGGAGATATTAGTTGCCGGCTTAGTTCAATCATGAAGAGTTTTCTATTCACGGGTTTCTGTTTCAATTTATGCGTATTGCTTGTATAAATCACATATGCATTTATGGACGCAATGTTGAGCATTCCATAAAACATGCACAATGGCCACCTTTTTGTTTTTCGTGATGTGCTCATGTTCCCACACATCTGGTCAAACGTATCGACTCCACCTTTTGTGCTATTGTAAAAGTCGATCATATCTGGTTTTCCAGTAGTTTCAGACGTGAGAGTACTTCCTGAATGCATTGTACTTAAAAGTATGACATTTTTATTCTTCCTTGGCACATACGATAATAGAGTCTTTTCTTTATCAAAGCAGTATCTAGCATCGCCAGGTTGTCGATTCTGCGTTGAAAGCATTTGTGAAGGAATTTCACGTTTATTCTTTCTAAGAGTCCCTACCATAGTGAATTTATAGGGATCTTGTAAGAGATCATCAGCGAGCTTGACAGATGAAAACCAGTTATCCATTGTGATATTTCTATTTGCGCCTCTCAGTGTAGTTGTGAGAGTTTTAACATAGTACTCTGCTAGTGGCATGCTATCTGTTCTGGTTTTCTTACCGAGATAAGGAGATGCATCGATCATATATTTTGTCCCAGAATCACACACCATAACAATCTTCAACCCATATTTAGCAGGCTTGTTTGGTATGTACATCCGGAATGGACAGCGCCCACGAAAAGCCAACAACTGCTCATCAATTGTGATGTACGAACCTGCTTTGTAATAGTTCCGGCAATTGTCAATCAGTTGGTCCCATATGACTCTCACTGCAGCTAAGGGATCTGTTTCTTTTCTAGTACCCCGAGTAGTTTTGTCATCAAAACGCAGACAGTTTATAAGAAATTTGAATCTTTCTCGGCTCATTGTAGCCTTGTATGTACTTCCACATAGATTAACATCAAACAGCTCTTGTGTGCTCAAGTGATTATTTTTCAATGCAGCTGAAAAAATTAATAAGCCAATCAGCGCCTTGATTTCTATGGAAGTGGTCAAAGAAGTTGTTGATTTTTCCTGAGTATAATTCTGTGATTTAACTTGTATTTCATTATTAGTATGAATAACAATTTCATCAATCATTGTATCAGATATAAACAATGAAAAACCAGCAAGTGGATTTGAGGCCTCTTGAGCGATATCTTTAGGACCTTGAATGATATGTGTCTTGTTCTTCATTGGTATTCTTGATGTTTTTCCGGCTACTGCTGACCAGCGGTGTCCATTTTTTCCTCTGAGGGACACTTGGGAAGTTGGTGGTTGTTGTGTTTGTGAAGAACCTACATTGTCGTCTATTTGCTGTGAATTTCTGGCTTCTTTCTGCATTCCCGTCTTGCTTATCTTCCTTGCCTTCTTACTGGGGCCAGGTTGGGGGTCATCTACATCACTATCATCAGTAGAATACGTACCGTATTCGCAATCAGAATCGTCTGCCGATTCATATTCTTCATGATCATCGACTTCAGATCCGCTGCAATCACTTGGTTTATCATAAAAATCAGGAGCATTTATTATCTCCTCGAGCTCATGATCGGTCAGGGGTCTATTCCAGTCAGTTCTATCCCGTGGATAAACAGGAATAATATAACCTACAAAAGCAAATAATTTCTTAATATTTCCTATAACATAAATGTTACGTTAAGACTAACCTTTCGTAAAAATCACGATAGGGTCGCGAGTACTGCCGAAACCAGACCTCCGTAATACCAGGCAACACTACTTGTCGAATACTAACATCAAATAAGGAAACTACTGCGAGACCCAGCCCTGTGACGCGTGCGCGCTACGGATACGCCGATGATTCATAATATGCCTCGTCATATTTACGAATGGTTATCTTTCTAGGGTTAATGTTGGCCATTAGGTTTTGGACAGATTCTAAATCAATTTCTCTGATCTTTTTAGCATTATTCTTCTTCTTAAGTGCCGTTCGTTTTGAGCTTCCCAGCCATTGTTATAAACTTTGGCACTCAGTTGAGGCCAAAGAGTTCCGATAGGTCTTGCTTGAGGAAGATAGGGAGGGTTGTCGTTTCATGGTACAAAAGGTATTCCGTATTGTTCTAGCCAGTTTCTCGTACGCAAAGCATAATGACTTGAAGCCAGATCTGGCCAAAACATTATATTGGCATTAGCATGGTGGGTATCAATAAAATTTAGTAGTTTAGGCAAACATCTTTGAGTATAGTCTTCTGCGGTAACAGCGCCGGCCCTAACTCGTCCAACGTACGGCTGTGAAATACCGTTGTCTGATATAGCGCACGACACTAACACTTTGTTTTCAAACTTTTCGTTTAAATTTCTCATTACCTGGACAGGCTTCAAAGTTTCCTGTATAAAAACCATCATTACTTTTGATTTCTGAGTTCGAAAATGTGAAATACTTTCCATCGTCAAGAATAATTTTTATGTTGCCAGCAAAATGAGTACGACGTGAATTGCGACAGCATTGAGGATTTCTTTCTAACTGATTTGGGAAATACTTTGGACATTTTCTTCTATTTCGGAATTTTAAGTTATTTCTCTTCATTTCTCTACAGATTGTGCTAGCATTGACGTGTTTTCGTGTTGAAGTTCCAACTCGATGTTCTTTTCTGTTGACCATTCTTTAAACTGTAGGAGCATTCAACGCTCTTGGACGTCCACCTTTTGGTAAATTTATACAAGGAATACCTTCTTCGCATTCACAGATCGCTTGATAAATTGTGGCAACAGAAATATTTTGATCTTGATATAGGCGAACTATTTCTTTTTTTTTCAAGTCATCCAACTAGACCGTAAATGTAATACTCTTCCGAATATATAATTTGTACGACATTTTAACAACTTATATCATAACCAAAATGGTTTTATTGTTATGTTTAGATGTTGACTGGTTACCATGGTGACGATTTCTGAATTGTTTCCAACGGTGAAACTACCTCCCGAGTTTAGAAAAAAATTCTCGGAAATTTTGCGACATACGTTAGTTCTTAGTCAACATGTTACAACAAACTGAGAAGACAAAGTATGGATTCAGCGTACTGTAGGCATAAATAATTATTGTAACTTTTAAGAAGGGCGATAATAATGAAGGTGTCTCACTCCTAAAAATAAAAAGTTTGTTAAAATGTGTTTGACTATGTTATACAATAAGTGATTGCAGTGTATGGATTTTATAAAAACAGAACTAGTCACATTCTTTAAATATCGCCAACATCTGCTAGCATTTAGTTGTACCTACATATATTAGTGCTATATACAACCTACCGAATCACAATATGTAATATTTACTTGCCACTGTTTGTCACCAGCTATACAGGGTATCCCTGTCCCACTTGTGGTACCTCTGCTTTTATACGCAGTCTCATTTTTTGCGTGAAATCATAAGCATAATATAAATAAAATAAGATTTTTTTGACGCAAAAAACAAACAAAAAAGAAAACTAAATGTGTTTTGAAAGATACTCGATACATACTTTCGAAAATAAATGTCTTTTTTGTCCTTTTTATTACGAAAATGTTACGTTTCAAAAAAAACCCTTATTTTATTTACCTTATGCTTATAAAATTTGGAGAAAAATTGGTTTGTGTATGAAATAAAGGCACTACAAGATCTCAAATAAAATAGTGACCTTATTTATGTAGGAAAAGCTGTGAGGTGCTATTTGAAAAAAAAGTTATGGGTGACATTTAGGGGTTGAAGTGCCACAAAAATATTGCATGGTATGATAGGCCATTCAGTAGTTTTGAAAAACCCACTTAGTTTTCTTTTTAACTGATCATCTTACGAAAATATTATGCCTCAAATAAATCCTTATATTATTTACCTCGCATGCTTATGACCTTACGAAAAACAGGTGTGTATACTACAAGATTTTAAATAAAATAAGAACTTAATTTGTGTAGGAAAAACATAGGGTGGTATTTGAAAAAAAAGTTGGGGGTGAGTTATAAGGGTTGAAGTGCAAGAAAAATGATTTTTAGGCATGGTATTATAGACCCGATAGGACCTTCAAGAATTCAACTCAGTTTTCCTTTAAAGTTTTTTTGTTACGAGAATATCACGTTTCAAGGAAATTCAGGGACACTCTGTATACGTCTATTGTTGCAGAACTATGTGTTTTCCAAAATGAAGTCCTCTTCTTCAACACATGGCATCAAGAAAATAATAAGCCTGAGAAAATGTCTGCTATATTTGTAGCATATTTGACAATGATGACCTTCCTGAAAGTTTTATGCGACGACCATAGGCAAAGGAATTTTATTATAATCTCTTAGAAGACAATTTTGAAGCGCCTCCTCTTTTCGAACGCAACGATATATCTATCTCAATATGCTAAGCTCGGTCGGCTCACCAGCATTGTAGAGTATATGTCTAGAATACTTGTAAAGTATGTAATATCACTAAGGTAACTTTTTCAAGGTAATGGTCTCTATGAATAGAAAAGGCATTGAGGTTCCTCTATCCACGACCCTTCTTCCCACCCGAGTTTCACCCTTTCTCGTGAAAAACTGAAAATGATCAGCTCCTAAACGTTTAAAAAAGAGATTTGGAGCAGGTCTGAGAAATTTGGTTTTTTGCTTATTACTCCGCAGCCAGTGAACTGATTTTCAATATAGCAGAGTTGCTTACTACGCCTTATATAACTACTACTCTGCAATTTTCATCAAAATAGGTGTAGCTGTTACTGAGATTACGCGAGTAGGATAATGGATGTATGTACCAATTTGTTCGACCAACGATCTTTTTAATGTCTTGATTGAAGTGTGAAAAAATAGAATGTGAAACAGAAAACCAGTGTAATTTTTGTCTGAATACCCAAAACCGGAAAACTAATTCGACGTAACCGGCATTACAAAACAAGTGGAACGAAATTATTATGCTGAATTGTCGCAAACAAATCACTGATTGCATTTTATGGTACTGATATTAGCAAATTAGCAGCTTAAAATGTTTGAATTATTTTATTTTAAATAAACGTTTAGCGAGGAATCCGGAACTAAATAGAATTATATTCACTATTACAGCCGTCTTATTTTGAATTAGAAGCTATTTTCTGACAATAATTAAAATACATTTATATGGATTATACATTTAACATTATCATTAACAGATCATTCAGCTCCAGTATTTTCCATAGTTTAATACCTTATGGTCATTGTTCATTACTTAGGGAACCATACCGGGTTATAGTAAAAAGTACCGGAACGCTTAAATATTTCCAAAAGTGTCAAAGCTGGAATAATGAAATTCAATACCTTAGGCTTTTTGAACATGTAGCTAAAAATGCTAACACCAATGTTGCCAAACTTAACACTTTTACTTTACACGTCATAATTCTATTTTTTGCGCATTTCGAATTCAGTAAGCTGTCATAATTTCAAAGTTTTGTTTCTATCAATTACTCAGATACAGCAACATCACTTTTTCAGTCAAATCTACCGGAACGATTAAATATCTCCAAAACTGCCCCATCTTGAACGAGAAAATTCAATACCTAGGGGTTTCCAAAATGCTAGCTGCAGTATTGTCAAATTTACTACTTTTACGTTACAGGTAATAAATATTGCATTCCATTTAAAATAACAAAATTATGACGTGAAGTGGTAAATCTGATAACATAGTGCATATTAGGCATTCGGTCAACTTTTTTTTTGGAAAAAAGGTGTTCTACATAAATACTCATATGATGAAATAAACATTATGCATTACTTTTCTAAGAATGAGCATACATTATTATCTAGTCAATACTTGTAAGTATCCTGTACCCTAAATTTTGCTGATATTATATCGTTAGGTTCATTTTTATTTCGTTTATACGTTTTCTAAGACTTCTCTATGTGGTTAAAGTAAATCGGACATACTCATTTACGGTCTCATTTAATGTAGAATGTATTGTGCAAGGAAGTAATGAATAAGCTGTCGTGTTACTAAGGTACCATACGTTCAACAGTACAAAGTACAAACATTGTAATCTAATTGAATTTATTAATTTTAAATATACTAGGATTAGTTTAAGGATCGTTGCTATAGTTATTTTCAAAAAAAGACTGTATAATATTGAATAGGAGAGATGACGAAGCAGTATAATATCTCCAATAGACAAAAACCATTTGATATATTTAATGTTAGCCTCTCGCATTTGGTGGATCAACTGCTTTAACATGCGCGCTTTGTTTTTTCAATCGTTTTTTTTTTTTAGTTTTGCATGAGTCTCAATAGTGTTACGGTCTATAACTATAACTAGCCCGCGACGTCATAGTTAAGTAGCTGCGCAGTGTACACATAATCAGCTAGTCAGGTGCCATGCAGTAGCGTGATTTGCGGAACATCGTTTGACAATCGTTTGTGAGCAAGTTATCTTGTGCGGTTTGGTTTTGATTTCGTATGGTCTTACAATTTACCTAAGTATAACGTCTCCGAAAACATATGTTGTGAAGTAACGCAGTGTGGATGTCACTGTTATGTTATTACACGGATTGGAGCGTAAGAAAACGTCCAAATATAGTACAACAGAAAAGAACAGAAACCAGCATGAAACAACAGAAGACAAGCAGATAACAGCTGAAAACAACAGAAAACGCCCAAATACAACCGAGTACAACAGAAGAGAACAGAAAACTGCAGAAAACAACAAAAGACAAACAGAAAACAGCTGGAATCAACAGAAAATGACTAAATATAACAAAAAAACATCCAAACACGACCGAATACAACAAAAAAACAGCACAAACAACAGAAGACAAGCAGATAACGGCTGGCAAACGCAACAGGAAACAACCAAATATTCCGAATACAACAAAAAAGAGAAGAAAACGCTCAAAACGACAGAAAACAACAGAAAACAGCTCAAAACAACATAAATACCGTACTTTTACTTGTAATTACCTGTAAGGTCTTTGTAAATAATGTAAATATGTAGCATTGAATAAATAAATAATGTTAACTCCTATTTTGTACCAGTGGCGTATACCGTCGGAGAATAATGTTGCTTTCGTAGCTTACGCCGTGAAAATGTATTTCCGAACCTGTGCCTTCGTTAATTTGCCTTATGGTCGAACAGAAACAATACTAACAATATCGCAACGCCTATTCCATGTCTCAATTAAGTGCATCCTTTTCCACGTACAAGAAAAGGCACTCAAGTTCAACCGGGGCAGCCAAGGGAAAGTTGGACGGATCGTCAGACGCGAGTATTTTTCTTTTTCTTGAGTGGGACTCTACACACTGTTACTTATATCGATGTTGTACTAACGAGGAAGAAGGTTAACAATTTAATAGCTAATCAAGCCAACGCAGTGTCAGTCGGAGGAGTAGGTTCGCACGTCACGATTTCTGGACTTTCATTATGGTTTGATGCATGGGGGTTTTCCAAAACAGGTCTACTAAAGGGTTTTTTCATTAAGGTCGGGTCGATGTTGAAATGAAACAAGGTGTGTGTGAGATATCAAAGAATTTTTGTTTTTATTTGAAAAGTCTATCTATGCCATTACGTGTGGAATATTACACCGTTTATATGTCCGCAGCAGCTTCTCACGGGGGTACGCATCATAGTGGTTCAATTTTTAATGACTCTGCCGCATAAATATGGCTGAATTTGAGCCACTATTGACTTTAGGGTCATCGTTAGTTTCCACCTTATTGACATAGACTTGTGACTTCACAAAACCCCAGAAGAAAAAGTAAGCGGGGTCAAATCGCATGGTCTTGGTGGCCAGTTCACATCATATTTTTTGTGTGAGATAACCTGTAGTGAGCAACAGGTCACTGTCAAAACCGATAGGTACCAAATTTTTAAATAGCCAAAGTGATCAAGACGTCTAGTGGTGGAATTTAGAACCCAATGTTGTATGTGTGACCGTGGTGACCAGATTCTTTTAGCATGCTTGTGTACCAACTCAGAGAGAATGAAATCAAAACACAGAAATGTTATGATATGGTTTTATTATTATTTGTTTCTTAACATTTGTTTTGTATTAATTTTGTATCATTAATCATGAGTGCTGAGTGTTTATGGTATGATTTTATGACTTGATTCTTGTATTTATTAAATCATGAGTGCTTTGGATTTCATATATTTTACTGGTGAAATATTATATATTGATACGTTGAAATATACGATTTAAAAATGTCTTAATAATAGTGGTAAACTGGCTCTTGTTATTGATATTTGTATAATTAAGTAATGGTTATAAACATTCACAGTCTAAATGATAAATAATAATAATAATAGTACATGATGGGCTAGATCTCTGTTCAACGTCAGCGAGAGAAATATGGATAGGATGTGGAAAAATATAAAATATCAGCATATATAAATAAATAAACAATTTAAATGTTTTTAAAAATGTAACTGTCTCCTTTTTATGTACATGACTTTAAGTACGTTGTGATGTGTTACCTTGATGGAATTCCTATTGTAACATCGTTCAGCACCATTCTCGTCTAACTTGTTCCCTGAAGAAGGAGTCAAAGAACTCCGAAAGCTAGGAAATATAAAGTTTAAAGAGTACACCTCGCTGTTTATTTGCCGCTACCCAGCTATTAGCTTTAGTTTTGTTTCTTAACTAATCGGCAACGATTACCCGGTTTTTTTTTTACTTCTGTGTCATCGGCATCAACTACTTTGGTCATTAGCCTCGTGTTCTGTGTAGGCTTTGTTACTGTTTCCCGGCGCCACCTAGGAACAGCACTGTTAATTAGAAGCCAACAGTGAATGCTCAGGTGGGGATTCTCGCTGAGCTTTTTTTTTATGGATATTTATTTTTGGTTGAAAAAACCAGAAATAAATTTCCGCCTCTAACGAGAATCGAACCCGGGACCTTCCGGTCACGAGCCCTCGACCCTAACCACTGGGCCAACCCACCCCCCGATTACCCGGTTTTAAATAAATAAATATAACCAACACATAAAGGAGTAAATAAAGGATCTAAATGGGATAGGGTATATGAAATATAAGCATATCATCGCAAACATAGCAGCATAACAGCATAGCAAGCATGGTATCTAAGCACATAAATAGATCAATAAATAAATATAAACAATAAACAACATATAAAAGGGCTGGTTAGAGGAAAAGTATAGTCCGTGAATGCGTGATCATAAACCACTTCCACCTACGGTAAGTGATAGACCGCCCCGGGGACAGTCACCTTGGTGTCCACAACCATAAAACAAATATCGTATATACATAAAGAGGACCAGTAAAGGTTGAAATAGATACACCTAAATGAGACAGTGTTGTCTCTGCTCACCATCAGCCTGCAATCCCTCAGTACCTAATACCTAGAGTAGACGTAAATCGGAGACCCAACACCATATAAAGTCGTCTTAAAAACCCGGATGTATAGTATACGTTGTCAAACACTTTAAATATCGTAGCCAGTCCACTTTAGTTAACAATACAAACTCAAAAGACAACATACCTGCAAATATTCGTGAAAAAGACTCCAAAATGCATTGTGTAAAATTTGGTGACTGAACTCTTCCTGTTTTCAAAAACAATCCTCTCTCGTAACAATTAAACAAACTATGGCAACCAGTCTCCAAGGACTCACTACTTTATTCAAGTGACAAAATACAAAAGCATTACAGAACAGTAGCTTTGAGTCACTGAATGAAAATGAACATGGAACTATTTACTCTATGAAAAGTCACTCATGATCCGACAAATATCAAAATATCTGATCCGTAGGAACTAGGAACTTCTAACATATTTTTATAGTTGGATACATATTGGAGTAAACCACATATTCTTGTTCACCCTCCCACCCCACTTCGATTTCCGCCCCCTAAAACTTCACTCTGGATGCGCCTCTGACTAGTGGTCGGATTTGTAGCACCCTGTGTGGTGGATATTGAATTGTATTTACAACAAGGCACCGGTAATGAATACTTAGCTTAAATTATGCCTGCAATAACGACAAAGATGGCCCATAAATATATTCTTAATTATGCACTCCGAAGCGCATAACTTTTTATCAGCGACCACCAATGTAATGCAATAATAATGTGGTAATTGATAGTGCATGCCATGTAATCTTTTGTTTCTTGAACGTTTATGAATAGTACCGCATTTTATGTAAGTCCGCTAAGCACATCAGCCTATGGAACGATTATTCTAAATAATGATATACTTATCAATCAAAAGACTTATAATGGTGATTATGATAGCTAGGAAGCAGTTTACGAGATGATGCCCGGAAGAATATTATATTCCAAGGAATATCCATGAGTACCAGGGGGCACAAGCATTACTTATTGCTGGTTGAATAATGTTGCAATTTATACAGTACAGTGCTTTCGAATAGTTATTACTGCTTGCATTAAAACCCGTGTTAGACGTTTTATAATGTGTCATGGCCTATCCGAAGGTCTAAGAAACAGTTTGGCTTGTCTTGACTCCGACGCACAAAAATAATCGATTTAAAAAGTAACAACGCTTAAACGACTGATATAAGTTTAGTTGATGCTAATTGTGTTTTGTGTAAAAGACTTGGGTGTCCTTCTTGATTCAAAACTTTGTCTTACAGAACACAATAGCAAAATTATTAATAATGATGATGATAGGGGGCCTTGAGTGCTATCACGCTAAAATATTTTCATTTAAATTTTGACGTCTGTACAGGGTGATTCATATCAAACAAAACATTTTTTTGAATATATATATGGAATTTCTGGTTCTCTGGTTTTTAAGCCGGCGTCGTTTAGCGTTAAGGCTTGACGTTTCGCCACCACGAGTAGATGGCATCTTCAGAAGCTATTTCACTTCGACGCCTTCCAAAACAAAACTGACCAATTAAAAATAAGATGCATTGAAATTTAACTGTTTATGTTTATTGCTTTAAATATATTTTTCTGTTTAAATTATTTATAATAAGTCTGGTTTTATTATATGTGTTTTGTTTTGTTAATTTTCCTTATAATAACAAAATGGAAAATACCTGTGTAATGTTTAATTTGATTTTTGCGGCTGAAAAATTTTAATTTCATAAATATTCATCTCTTACCGTATTATATCTTCATTTGACAAGATGTTTATTGTACCAACCCCCCCCCCCCCCCCGTCTCCTTGGCGCTCACTACATTATCCATAGAGTAACTACCCCCTCCCCAGACAAACTTCCTAGAAGCGCCACTGGATGGACTCAAATTTTACATTCGATCATATAGAAAAAATTGGGCATTACAATTTGAAAAACTCAACTTATCTGTGATTGAACTTTTAATTAATCAACCAATTTCTGCAAGTACAAAAATTATACAAATATTATCGTCCAACCTAGTAATATGCCGCGTTTTATGCTTACTCAATCACAGCATAGTAAACAATCAGCACAATATCTTAGGACACGCGCATCCCCCCTTTTGGATGATTATTTGTACGGATGCTAACGATACTTCGATACTTGAAATCTATGGCTAGGTGCTTCTGCACTAATATCGAGTATTTTTATCTTAGATACTTTTTGAGCGATCTAAGCTGGTATCGCTACTTTTGTAGCGGTATCGGTATCGAAAATAATTATATAATTATATTGAGGGGTGTAATCAATTGCACAAAATTCTCTGTACGAACGAAACGCGCCTTCATTGGCGTGTACAGCTTTGCTCTTGGCCAAAAAATGTCGAATTTGTACCGGTATCGACATTTTTATTTTCGGATCTCTACCCAGGCTCACACCCGTAATCATCCAAAATGGCACCGTCAAGGTCAAATTCTGTGGAAACCATTTTTATATAGGAAATCCTGAGATATTGTGCTGGTTGTTTAGTATGCTGTGGTTATATTATGGTAAAGTCACAGCCTTCTGAGTTTTATAATCGCTACGATATTCATTTTTTCTGATATCTACGAATACCAAAAATGGTGATTTTCACCTAAACGGTTCGTTTTAAGTCCCATGTGTGATACAAAAAGTCACACTAGGATTTATCAATGAATCTAAATTAAAAATATTATTATATTTATTAAAATATTAAATTTAATATAAAATAGCATACAGGATGTTTCAATTAAGAAAACATAACTTTGATATGTCACGCTTTTAATACCCTGTATAAAAGTAATTACGTTTAGAATGTAGTCCAACTCGACATACATACATACATACTCTTACAATACATAGTCATTTTTTTGAAGAAAGATACCGTTTGGTCACAATAGTTCAAGGCGTTGTGCTTGACTCATCCTGTATATAGTTCCCTTTCAGGGCAACCTTGCTGCCCAAAAAGATTTGTTGTCAGGGGATGTTTGTTCAGTTCCCTTGACTCTTTAATCTATGGGTATCATTTTTGCTTAGAATGTTGTGGAATATTAGGACAAGATATTTCACCTCCTCTGCAAATTGGATTGACTGACCCGCTATTCTAGGTAGGCAGAGCTTGTCTAGTTTCCATCTTCTGGTAAACGGAACAGCAACAGTGGTTTACATATATATCTTCTTCCCTCGTGCAAAACCATCGACTGTGTTCAGAGCTCGTTGAAGTATGTCAGAGATAGTATCTTCATAGCTTCTCCTGACTAGAATAACTAAATCATCCGCGTAGTGCTGAACATACACTTCCTACACCATAGAGAAGCTGGTAGATATTTTCCTCTTGAACACACGCATGCCTCAGATCAGTCTGTAAATGATATTTTACTTCTAAATCGTGGTACATCTAATATTTTCTTTCGGATTTTATAAGT
Source organism: Callosobruchus maculatus (assembly GCA_951848785.1). Taxonomy (NCBI): domain Eukaryota; kingdom Metazoa; phylum Arthropoda; class Insecta; order Coleoptera; family Chrysomelidae; genus Callosobruchus; species Callosobruchus maculatus. The sequence continues at coordinate 4,282,739 of CATOUR010000026.1, read as the reverse complement.
CTATTTGTACTGGTTTTCGTATTAAACACTTTTTGTATGTATTAAATATACGAAGACCCATAATCACTGCGCATTTTGAGTATAATATATATACCTTTTTGTATGCATCAGTGCAACCACAAAAGCCGCATATATGTTGGTTTTGTTATCGTACGTATACTTCCGTGTAACTGCACATGCAAGCGAATACTATAGTTATATACTTGAGAAATGTAATAGCGCGTGAACTTGTGTATTTAAGAAAGAAATTAGTTAAAAATTAATTTCCAATTTTTTTATTCGTTATCAATGACGAATTACTTATGTATAGCTATTGAAATGTAGTTAACTGTATAACCGTGTTATTATCGCAGCATCCAATTTGTATACAGTTAAGCTCGGGAGCCGATAGGCACACCACTCATGGCAAAAGCAGTATGAACTGGGCGTGCAATGAATGAATGAAAGAGGGAGAGAGGCTATCTGGTGGCTGGAACCACAAGCGCATAGGCCTACCAACGGGCCCTTTTGCACCTCTCCTTACCCTAGTTCCCAAGTGCAACCCTCATGGCAAAGGTGACGATGGCCTTGGTTGCTGCGCATCTTATATCCTCAGGTTCAACAACCGAACCGAGTAGTCTGCCTGTGTGCCGAGGATTCTTCCTCCTCGCCACAGCGTGTACGGGTCGGATCATTTACCACCCCCATCACATACAAATTGCGTTTGAAGGTGTTATGGCCGGATAGCAGGCCGACAAGTAACCTTAGTCGGCTTCTGTTCAGCGAGAGACAGAACCGTCCCACCTTATCCAGAGGTCCTGAAATAAGTTCTCTGGCTTGACGGAGATGTCCGGAGATTCCTCTTCATCTGATGAGATGCTGATTTTGCAACCATACCTCTATTTTACTTCTGATGGTACCTGCTACCAAGTGGGCGTGGAAGTCATACTTATGTAGACTCATCCTACAATTCGTCTGCGTTTCAACTAGTTCTTCAGGAGACAAGCAGACATTTTTCTAAAGAGCGTAGATAGCTGTTAAATAGATTAGATGACGGAAATTCACTCAAACTGCAAATCATGCGATTTTGCTCAATAAAGCAGCGTTCCCACGAGCAATGATAATAATAGCATTAGCATTACCATCCGCATCCTGCCAATACAATGTTGCTGGACGGCAACCAGTACCGTTTGACTGAGTGTATGATGGTCGCGCCTCAGCCCGTAGGCTATCTGGCAGACTCAGCACACAAAAGGCTTCCCAACCGCTCTATATTCGATCATATACCTGATACGGGATGCTTCCTGGCGAGCCAACTGGATTTTCGCTGCCATTTGGCGCACCCGTCTCTGTGCTCTCTCAACAGGAGAGTCTCTCACTCTATCCTGTCTAGCTAGCCCCAGAGCCGCAGCGTAAATTTTACAAATGATGCTCCAAATGTCAGAGGCCAGCGATAGACGTTCACCCACAGCCTCATTCTCTGTCTTCAAATCTGCCAGCTTGAAGGACCTTTCGTTGTTATTTAAGGCCCTTCGGTCACTGAAATCCCCAGGTGAGACGACTTCGTCGATTACCCTCTCAGCGGGCCTTATCGGCGACCTCTCAGCCTGGTTAACAGGCTTTTCGTCCGCCGAAGGGGCAGGCTGAGCTAGAACATGAACATATCTCTGCCTACAACAGTATACCTAGAAGAGCATGGCTTGTCTGAGCAGTTGACCTTTTCTATCGCAAGGTCTAGTGGGTTGAAGTCGGAGACTGACGGTGTATTCAACACCTTGGTATACAGTGATAGGGTTATGGGTGTAGATGTACCCGACACCCGTTGCAGAGCCTGCCGACAGACGCCATCAGAGACGCTTATATACATCTCTTGTCGGCTGGGACGGCTTACGTCCATCGGCACACCGCGGCTTTACGCCACGAGTGTTCTACTATCATTTAAGGGGCTCATATGGTATGGATGAAACAGCGGTGCTGCCATACGCTTCAGGGGAAAGTCCATTGTGCAGAACGAGAGATCTCGGATTTACTGGAACTACTCGTTTCCACGCTCGAGCTTGTACAGGCAAACAAGCTTGACATATTCCTTCTTGACCACCAACAGAAGACGATGTTCGTTATAGAGTTTTCGGCACTTGCCGAGGTGAATATCGTTTCAAAGGAGGAAGAAAAGCAGACCGAATATCAGGAGTTGCTCGGCTCTGGCCAGACTATATTGTAGGTCTGCTGGTTATGGTCATTGGATCCGTGGGTGGAATGAAGAATACGCTGCTCTCTGCACTGCACAAAATGCCGGTGTGCCGTGCGGCGGCGCACAGAATGCAGAAGGCAGTCATCCTTGGGTCCCTTCGTGTACTTAGAGCGCACGATTCGCGGATCCAGTGATTGCTCACCTCACTGGCTAATGGAGCAGCAGCTGGGTGTGTCGGAGCCCGAACTGCACCTTTTTTGGTTTGTAAATAATAATTATAATATCTACAATTTATTTCCATTCAACCCATACAAGCAAGCATAGGAAAAAGTCAGATACATCACAGTAAACGAAAAAAAAATGCACAATGGTTTCATTAGGTACTCATCTATGGAGTAAAATGTGTAAGCTATAATTAACTCGCGAACCTTATCAATGTTTAATTCACATACAAAACTATAACGTTAAACTGCCCTTGTCATTTTGTGATCAACATGCCATCGCAAGTACTCACTCACATAATCTCACTGTTAACGAATAACAGTTATTAATAGTTAGTAAACTCATCCACATGTTCAACATGCAGCAGCTCAATAGCTAATACGATTTTACACAAACTTCGTAAATACAAATTCCTTAGTACTACGTTTGACAGTATGCTCAATTTTAACTCCAAGAATTTTGACAACATCCTCAGTATAAGGCCACTTTATAATGCATTTGTGCTTTCGAAACTGGAGTATGCCAGGTTTATTTGGAATCCATGCTATGCAACTACTTGTCACCCTCTAAAAACAAAATTAATTTAAATGCAACCAAAGTCACCATACGCAACGTCCTTTACTTTTTATCTTCCTACCTAAGAACAAACGTAATATTGTACTCTCCTATGCATATATCCTATGTGTAGTTGTTATATCAACTATGTCAATTATTTTATTTTTTACATCTCCATAGCTAAAATTAAACAAATTTGTAAAACTATATAGGACTTAGATGTTAATGATTCTGAGTTGGACCTGTAATTGGAGTTGCCTGTTTGGTGTTGTAGGTTAAATATATAAATAAATAATCAGTAATTCGGTCGATAACAGGCAAAATTACAACAACCGTACTGTTACTTGTCCTCTGAATGGTGCGCCGTTAATTCGTTTTTGTAAACAAATGACAATCTATTTGGCATGAAATTAACGTAACGGTTCTTCGTGTAAGTACTCCTAGTTTCTTCGCCAGTCTTGTACTATGGAATCCAGACAAGCACTTTTACTGAAACGTGACTAGTATCGAAGGTCATATGCAGAATAACGTGGAAGGTGATAAATTTTTGTGTAATTGATTGTTAATGTGGTATTAGTCTTTCGAGAATACGGCCGTACCTTCGCCAATCACGTGTTGGAGCAGATGATTTGAATAAACGTCTCATTCGCGGTAAACAAATGACCGTTAGAGTTAATCGGATGCAGAATAAATGATAACAGGCACATGTTATATTCAATTAAGCAGCATTCGATAAGAGTTATTGTTATTACTTGGAAACTACAAGCTAGCTTGGTTGTAATGAAACAGAGGACAGAGTATTACTATTATGACCAAGATGAAAAAGCTGTACAGACAACCGTAGCAGTTGTGGCAGACTAATCATTAAAAAATGTGGACGTTGAACGGGGTAGACCTCGTTCTAGGAACTTTCCCGACTCAAATGGTTGTTGTTCATACATTTGAGTATTTCAATTTATTTTTTTTTTAGCCTCAGAAAAAATTAACATGCGATGTATCGTTTTAGACAAAAATACATATTCTCTTTCAACTGGTGCTATTAAATTATCCGATCGGTACCAAAACCTTTTCAACTCGAAAGGACTTTTACTACTTTACTACAAGTTTGTTAAATTTGGGAGCAATCGCTTGAGGCGTTTTTGAGTACCAACATCGTGGACGTACAGACAGACACACAGAAGGACATCAAACAACCAAAGTTTTCCGATTTTTCCGAAAGGTTATCATTAGAAACAAAAATCTAGTTTTTGGTCCCGCTGCGATAATAGAGGGAGGGGGGTGGGGGTGAAAATAATGTCACCTCTAAAATCAAACAAATGCTTGTAACTTATATAGGACAAAGCATAGCTGGACAGAAGCACAAAACACTTTTTGAGCTTCTACCTTATTACACCGCACATCGCAGACTCATTTCATAAAGCTTTGTAACATTCGAACAGAATGGGTTTCTCCAAGACCCTGGACTATAACATTTTTTGAAATCTAATTCCATAATGAGCGGATAACCCACCCATTCAGGAAATTCTCAAAATTTAAAAAATCTAATTCGGGGCTCAGTGTTTATGTGTATATCCTTGTTCGTCATTAATAATCCACGTCATCCTCATCCATACCCAACTATTTTGTAGTACAAAAGCAGAATTTACCCGAATAAATTCAAACGGCGCTGTCACATGGAATTTGTTGGTGTAAAAATTTAATTTTTGTATTATATTGACAAAACCAGATTTTTCCCGGACTAGTAATCAACAAATTTAACATTTAATCTTAAAAAAAAAATGTTGTTGGCCGCGGTGAGATTCGAACCCACGCTCTTTCGGACTTGTGGCAAGCGTCTTAACCGCTCGGCCACGCTGCCTGTGCCTCAGGAATATTAATACACCGTACATAATACGTCGTCAGTTACCTGTCGTAATTTAATTCATTTCTTTTAAATCGGAACCTATATTGCCAAAACCGGATTTTTCCCGGTCTAGTTTTTTCGTGCTGATTCCGAATCTGTATTTGGTTTTTCTCTAGCATCTGTAGTTTTGGCTATCTTTTGTATACGGACAGACGGACGGACGGACAGAGGCTCTGCATAAGCTCTCTTCAGTGACTTTAGTGAGTCAGTGAGATCTAAAAAAGAGCTTTCATTTGAATTTGTCAACTTAAAAGTAATGAATAAAGTAAAGGTCAGATTTAAGGTCAATTTCAGCTTCCATTTAGGTTCTTACGAAACCTCTGTCACATTTTTACTTCCCACACCGATAGCTTTGCTTTCGATCGTTCTATATTGTGTAACGAGGAAACTGTTGAATTTATTTTAATGAAATGTTGACAGACTATTAAAACCGTGGCGATGATGGAAAACGCGTATGGTTTTTATAAATCGTGCCAGTAGCGGCGCAGAAATAATAAAAAAACTAGAAATATAAAAACAGCTCAAACTTCTTTTTTAAGCGTTTTAGAGGTTCCTGATCATTTTCTGCGTTTTTTTGGGGTGAGGGTGAAATTGGGGTGGTTGGAGGTGGGGGGTTGAAACACTGAAAAATTCCTTGTATTCATAATAGGCTGTCCACTAACCTGTGAAGGAAGACCTAGCGATATAAATCACCTTTTTAGGTCCCTCCGAACATTGCCTAGCCTATTACGGAAACTAAGGGACTTAGAATTTTTTGTGTACATACGAGTATCTATTGCTTTAAATCGTTTTGTATTTTGTAACGTGGACACTATTATATTGATTCAAATGAAATTTTGACACAGTATTATTACCGTGGTGAGGATGGAATACGCGTATGTTTGTTAAAAATAGTGGCAGTGGCAGCGTAGCAATAGCAAATAAATGAAAGTATGAAAACAACTCAATCTCGGTTTTTGGATGTTTTAGGGGTTTCTGATCATTTCGTACCTTTTTTTGGGTGGGGGTTGAATTGGGGTGGTGGAGGGGGGGTTGTAAAACTGAAAAGTTTGTAGTATCGATAATAGGCTGTCCATTGACCTGTGAAGGAAAGATCTAGCGGCATAAGACAATTTTAGGGGGGGGGGGAAGGCAAGGGATCTCAGGCTAAAGCTTCATGCTTGGGAACATAATAAACTGGTATCACCGTAATGTGTGGGAAGTACTGAGTCAGTTAGCTTGACTTCATTTTTTTCTCGAGGAATATTGACAATTTCAATAAATCTTACCGCCCAGTAATGACCAATCGCGATTTATTTGTTCTTGAAGTTACCCTTTACATCTCAACCTACAACATACGATAATGGTATGCAATTTGCATGACCGGATGATTCAATTGAAAGGTATAAGAACCTTGTGACAAATTTATGTGTACTGTATCTCAAGGAGATTGCAATTTCTGTTTTCATAATTGCTGGAATGAATAGGTGTAATATAATATATGTATTTAGCCATAAAATAAATATTTTTGAAAATACGAGTAACCTTATCATGCAGATTTCTGATGCGTTTAATTATTATTAAGCTTCCTTTGCAGATATCATGGAATCGATAGCGCATTATTTACTTCACCGACTTGCGATTTTGACGGGTTTTAGTGAAATTGGGAGGTTACTGACTATTTTAACACGTGTTTTTTTCAGGAGCCGTCCGACCTTACTGTCCCCGTCAATACTTAAGCCTTGAGGCCTATTGTATTATTACTCCTCTCATTTACAGTATTCACTCCAGCAATCTGGATCTCTGCATAAGTTTATGCAGTTTTCCTACTGGTCCTGCTGCTGAGCTGTACTCCATTGGTTCTAGCTTGGTCTTCCCAAAGAGCTGTTGTCTCTTGTGATCTAGCGCTTCGAACTCACAGAGCACATGTCGGGCTGACTCAGTTCCTCTTCCGCACAGTCTGTAGTTGAGGTCTCCATTGTAGAGTCCCATTTTATTCAGGTGTTCCTTCGGGCCACAACGTCCTGTGAGGAGACCCGTCGTTATTCGGAGCTGATTCCTACTCAAGGAGAGCAGTGTTTCAGCTGTTTTCTCGCATGAAGCTTTAATTAATGTTTTTCCATGAACACATCCTGGCCACAAGTTCCACTGCTCCTTGTGCTGATGCTTCATCCATTCTCCGACCTGGTGTCTGATTGTGCTTTTAGGCACCCCCATGGCGGGTTCTGCTCCAATGTATAGAGCAGACGAGCCTAGACTTGCTAGCTCGTCCGCCCTTTCATCGCCTGTTATACCTGAGTGTCCTGGCACCCACTCCAAAGTTACTTTGTTGTGTTCTGCTAGCCATCCCAGTTCTTATAGACATTCCCAGACTGGAGCAGACAAAACTTTGGGCCCTTCTAGTGCCCTAAGTGTAGCCTAACTGTTTGTAAGTGTTGCGATTCTCTTGTTTCTGTAGATCGCTCACTATTTATCCTTGCACAGTGCAGGATGGCGTACACCTCTGACTGAAATACCGAAGTGTATTTTCCTAGCGGAATGCTCTGTCTAGTTCCTCTTCCAAAGATTCCTGCTCCTGTGCCTTGCTTGGTGTTTGATCCATCTGTGTATATACCAGACTATTTCCCGATGCAGGTTGTTTACTTCACAGAGCTCTCTATTTCTAATTATAGTCTCGAATTTCTTGTTGAAGATGTATTTCGGAGTTATGTGGTCCTTTCTAGCATCCACTATGGTATGCCCCACATACTCTACGATTTGGTTGTGTCCAATATCCTTGTAAATTCCTCTTGGTGGAGTTTGTAGTCTAGAGTAGCCCATCTCACCTATTCTAACACGTTAAGCAACAGGCTAATAAATGATGACTTCACCTCAGACCAGACAACTTTTTTGATAATTTTATATTAAGTATCTGTAGTATGTCTGTATGTTTGTAACCGACTTCTTTGGACTTGATTTTTACCTTCTTTAAACGAACAGATTTAATTTAAACATTGTATACTTATCAAGAACTGATGACAGTCTCATAATTACATAAATTTGTTTCATTATCCTGATCAGGATTGCCACAATTGTATAATTCAAGGGTGAACATTATTTGAAGATCCGATATAATGGTGAATATATATATATATATACAGGCTGTCTGGATATTCGACCGACAACGCTTGACAGGTGATAGACCTTACATTTTCATGAACATTGAGATAGGAACACGAAGTCTTATGCCGGCTTTCCACTAAACAGACAGTTGAGTTTGTGTTTTGTTTGTGTTCTCTGGAACCTAAAAAAAACCTAAAATAAACTTAAAACTTTTATCTCCATTAAGCGGACTACATTATGGTCGAGCTTCTGTTTTGTTTTCCGTCCATTTCAATTGGTCAGGAACACACATACTTTTCATTAATAATCAAGCAATGCTTCGAGGAGATGAAGGCTGTAATCTATAAACTTTGAGGAAGCCAAAATATCAAATCAAATCAAATGAATCAAATGCTAAGCTTATGCAGAAAATCGCGTATGTGACGGATTTATCTTTAATGAAAATGTGCTCTGTCTGAATAAACGGCACCTTAATTCGTTACTAATATTAAACTATACTTACGTAAACTATTTGGTACAAATCTGGGCAGCAAGACGAAATATAGTCGAACACTCTCAAGAAACACAACACAACCGTTTCCATCAGACAGACTCGAGTTTCAAAACATGTCGAAACATTTTGATGTTACCGCTTCCAAGCGGGACTCGAGAAACAAAACACGAACTGTCGCAAAACACGCCAGTCCTCAAAAAGTTTGCGAACTGTCGCAGTTTTGTTTTCCTCCACAGCAGTTTGTGTTTTGTTTTTGTTTTGTCCGTTTGATGGGAAACCGGCATTAAAATGCTTAATTTTCGAGATACAGGGTGTCAAAGATTTACTTTTATTTTCGTTTTTTTTCACAATTGTTCCGCAACAGAACAACACAACAATCTAAAATTACGTTTCGGGGGGCTTTTCAAAGCGAGAAATCGCCACCTACGGCACACTGAACGTATCTAAATTATCAAAATTTTTTTCCGGTTTGGTGCATGAATGTGAGTATCAAAAAAAAATCGTTTCCTCAATATCTTTTATATAAAAAGGTATACTTTGTTTAAGTCTATAGAGGTAACCGTTTTCAGTGCAATTTTAAATGCGACTGAATTATCGGTATTTCCGCATTAATGAATATTATAACTATTACTATTTATTCACACAAGTTAGTACAAATAAACGCCATACTTTTACATACCATTTTTACGAAGTAATTTTGAACTTCAACACCACCTATCTCAAAAATTAGATATGATAGAAATGTGTTTTTTTTATCTAATATTAATTCGTGCGAGAATACCTATAATTCTTTCAATCACATTTTACAACAAAATTGAGGTGCCTTGAAAATTTCAATAAAGGTTATCTGGAAAACGTTTGTCTCTAGGGGCTTAAACGAAGTATAACTTTTACTTCTCACACCGATAGGTGAGGAGAGTATAGTGATCGCGAAAATTTTCGATTTTGAGATAATACGCTTTTTGGGCATTTTATGATGTTTACAGAACGAAAATCCACGTCACTCATTTCCATCGGTCTGCCTGTCGATCTGTCTGTCTGTCGCGTTTTTTCTATTCTCGTAATCTCAGTAACCGCTGCATGTATTGTGATGAAATTTGTGGGGTGGGGTCCTAGTAGGAGCAAAAAACAAATTATTTTAAAAATAATTAAATAATCCTGAAACCTTGTTTTTAGGCGTTTTAGTAGTTCCTGATCATTTTTTACTTTTTTTGGTGGCGGTGAAATTGGGGTGGTTGAGGGCTGGTAGCTGTAAAACTCAAACTATTGTTGAATTGAGTAATATTTAATACGTATACCTCCCTGAATATTAAAGCATTTTTTTTTATTTCTAAGGAAAATGCATTTTGCCCGAAATTTACCGTGTTTTCATCTCAAACCCGGTTTTTTGCCGCCACCCAATTTTTCCGGAAATTTTGAAAAACTAGATCTTTCTTCACAGACAGATTTTATGTGCTTGATGTTTGCGGATGACCTTGAACTTTTTAACAAAATTGAACTAGAGGACGGTTGTGTAATGCTTCAAAATTATTTAAATAAAGTACATAAATGATATATAATTTAGACATAGATAGTAATGATGTCGATTATCATTTGTTCATCCTTAGAGAAGGTCAGTGACGTCACAAAATTTATGACGTACCGCCGGTGTAGAAAACATGGTGGATGACATTGATTATAGTCAGTGGTATGACACAAAATTCTATGATCCGAAGTTTTAGTAAGCCTAACGGCTTTTGCCAAATTTTTATATTGCTGTAGTTGATTTATCCACTCCAGACAAGCTTGTCTGTCCCTGGATTCAAACCCCTGAATTGATCCAGATATAGAATACGAATGCGCATCTTAAATCACGCTGTATATGAATGTATACAGACAAGTTTCTCTATCACATGCAATCATAAATGCGTATATGTTATATATTATACAAAAAGTTTCTGTATCACATGCACTCATAAATATATATTATATATTACACATAAAAAAACAACGTAAGGTGTGTGCAAGGTAGCTGCCGTTGAAACATCAATAAATGATAAACATCGAATGACATCGGTTTTTTCTAATTAAAGCTTCTAGAGTCGGTATGTCGAGAATGCACAGCACAACCTCCAAAATATAATTTTTTTACTGCTAACAAGAAGGCATCTATTAACGGCACGCAATGGGTCGCCCATTTATATTTCTTATGTAATGCATTTTTCATTACTGCTGGGTCTCACAATTTGGTTATTTGAATGCCGTGTATACACATACACAAGGCTATTCATTTTTACAGTTCATTTGCGCCATAAAGTTTAATACCTGCTATTCTTTAGGTGAGGTCAGTAACGGAGTGTTATCCAATTCAGACGATGAAGGTTGTGGACTTTTTAACAATTGTTACTATGCTAGGCTGCTCTTTGTTCATATGTATATATACATATTGGGTGGTGTTTTTTTAGTAAGAGAATGTATTATAAACAGAGTTAAGTGATTCTATTCAAATAGCTGTTCAAGCCATTTAAGGATAAAGTACTAGCGATGCTTTTACTTCCTACTCCAATCTTGGAAGTATATTCATCAGGAATCGTATGGCCAGTGTCTTTTTTTCTGGAGGACTGTACTACGATTAAACGTGACAGATTCATATCCACCTTGTTCTCCAAAGTATGAGTATGAAGTATGATCATCATCATAGTCACAATGTTTTAACAGACATGTTGTGAACTCGTAAAATGCGGAGCTAGAGTATTGCCGACACGAATATTATCAATAGTTTTGAGAACTGTAGCTCGCCATCGTTCGCGATTTACTGTCAGTTCAGTGGCGCTCTTGATACTCATATCTAGCAACTGTTTCGTCGTATCCACCCAGCGTGTAGGGGAACGGCCACGGCGCCGCCCACTCGGGGCGTGACCCTGAACTACAAGTTTCTCCATATTATCGCTTCTGTACCTTTAAAAAACTGCTAAAATGGCCTCGAAGGGAGGAGAGGAATTGTAAAGGTCGTTGTGTTTTTTAGAGGAGTAGGTACGAAACATCCATGGACTTGTACCAACCTCTTCATAAAAATGACTATAGCTATACTCTAAAAAACTTTAGACCCTAGTAGTAGGAAGCCTGGGGTTTGCCATTTTATTTTTGAAAATCGCAGAGTAATAGAATAGAGAGTAGGTATTTATTTATTTCCCGAAATGTATTACTTTTGGGCGGAATAGAAAAACAAATACGTTAACCAACATATACTCTAGTATATTCTGTCAAATTGAGGGTATTTAGAAATTTTTGGTCGTCTAAGGTAGAAACACATTTATTCTTAGGGTACAAACATAGTAAAGCTGCAAAGCAAGATGCTAAGTACCGTATTAATAGTCGTCCCAAGGTTCCCTTGGGCAATACTTACGTTTGTCCTTCCTTTCCTAGACCATATCTACGAGAGGCGGGAAAACATTTGACGACGTTGTCATATTTCAAATATAAGTCAATTTGTTATGACTATGCTTACGCATTTTGACGTTTACTGTTATCTCTTTCTGTATTGTGCCGGTATTTCGTGTTTTTGCCGGATGTGATATAGAAACTGACAACACCTCCCAGTAAACACATATACGTTACTTAAACGCAATTTAAACGTGTGAACGGTTGATAAAACGTTTACGTTAGAATGCTAACGGTTTGATTTTAGTGTAAAATTATACCGTTTGATTAAAGCGTCATAATGACGTTTAATTAAATACATAATTCTACGGTGGCTCACTTTCACGTTAGAGTAACGTTGTGTACTCCACAAATAAAGTGTGACAAAAATAATGTATTCAGACGTTAATATAACGTTCTGATTCATAATCATTCTGCAATCCATAGAGTTTCAATGTTGAAGTAACGTTTGGCTAAACCATTTTATTAACCATATGAGCAACTGGTTTTTCAAAAGTTTTTCATTTTTAAATTAGGAGCAAAATCTGGTCAAGCGTCTAACAACAAACAAAATACATAATTTTGCTAATCCTCTATAAGCTATACAAACCGTTATGATAGCAGATGAAAATAACGTGCATTGCTCGTTCAGGTACAACGTTATAATAACGTAGTTTATAAACGGAGCAATTTGATTGGTCCGAAAGAGCCAGGCTGTGCGTGTATGTCGTGACATCAGTACTGGCGGCGGCCATTTACACCCGTGTTGCTGTAGAGTCAACAAGTGTTCTCCGCTTCCTGAGTTTTCAGCTGTTTAGTACAGGTCTTGCGTTTGGTAAGTAGATCTACACGACTAACTAATTTGCTGAGATGGGAATGCGAATGTCCCTAATGCTAAAATTTTGATGTGGATCTCAGAGATGCTAATGATGCTATTACAACTCGTCGCTTGGTGGCGTGCGTTTGTTCTGGTTTTTCCTCTCAACTCATATGGAGTACCTATAACCGTTTCTTAGTAGTAGCATTGTAATTATCATGCTTCCTAATTATTATTTGGCTTTTTTACATTTTGTTTCATACTGTTGAAGGAATAAATCTGTATTGGTTTATTTTCATGTATTTATAATGATTTGGATTAACGCAAAATTGAAACTGTGATTTCCTAATTTTTATTAACGCCGAAAATATTGTGGTCGCGGTTAAGAAAAATAAATAGTTAGGGTTGTTCTAGATTTAATGAAAATGCTCTACTTTTGGGTAATTGTCAATTATGCCACATTTTAAGATTATCGCGAAACTTCAAGTACAAAGAAAAGTAACAAAACGAGCAACTTTAACGAAAAAAAAAATTTTACATTGCGTTTTTTATAAGCGCCCTTAAAGTTGTGTATATACTTTATTTTAAGTTATATATTATATGTATATTCCTTTATAAGCAGTCTTCTAATTTGATGTATCCACTTATTAATGAGAGTTCAATAAATACGTTAAAAAAACAACCGTTGCGTTTTATTTATGATACCCTTTAAAATTATAAGCACTAGGTATATTAATAGCAATTCAAATACTACCGCAGAATAATGTTTTAATTGGGGCAAAAATAATATCTTATTAACGCTGCAAATACACAATTTTTAAACGTTTTCGAAAACGTTTACAAATTGAACTTTTTAAACGTATAATGATCGCTTTTTTAAAACCGGGATAAAACGTATATTTATACGTTACTTGTAACGTCAGAAACCGCGACATTTTTAAGTTGATTGTACGTAAAAAGGTAACGTAAAAATGAAAAGGTGTCAGGGATTAAATAACGTTTAACTAACGTATGAGTGTTTACTAGGCTCATTCCAAAATTAACCTACAACATCAATTGACTGTAACGAAATGTCATGTTGAGGTGCCGTGTGACATTTCGTTACTTGAGCATTACTCAAGGGAGCCTTACGTGAGGGACGCTCAAGCAGCTGTCGAAACACAAAACTATACTAAAGGGACTCTTAAGTATCAACTATAAAGGGCCGTATTCATAGTCGGCTCTTGAGTAATACTTAAGGTCGCCTTGAGTAATATTCAAGTGTCTCCTTCCTTGTGCATCTGTTTCCTAGACAACATCTAGGAGACGGCGGGAAACATTTGGCGACGTTGTCACATTTCAAATATAAATCAATTTGTTATACCTATCCCTACACATTTTGATGTTTTCTGTTATCTCTTTTTGTTTTGTGCTAGTATTTTGTGTTTTTTGCTAGCAATTTGTATTTTGTGCTGGAAATTTTTCCGGATATGACAGAAACTGACGAGTCTTATGGCGGTCCTAAGAGGCAAGCAGGTACCTACATAGTAGAGAGTGAAGGAGGCATTTGACGTTTTAAGACGTCAATGTATGTTATTTATTATTAGTCATTTTCTGTTGCAAAATTGTTCTCAGATAGTAAAGATGCATTTCGGGTTTTAGTTGTTAGATAATGCAACACTGCGCTTTGTACTGGCAACAAGTAGGGAATAATTTTAAATAATTTTCAGAAGAGGAGCGGTCAACCTCAATCCTCATTCGTTCGCTGCATAGTGTATCGAGGTGTGCAGTTCCCGTCTGCCCTAGGATCTCGAATCATATGCGGCTTTATGTCACATTATACTCTTATTAGGCCTAGTTTCGCAACCATTGGTAGCTTCTGGAGGCGCTTATTTGACAGATGGAAGTAAACCAGTAGTTATCGCGGGGCCTGTTTTACAAAGGAAACCAATGGTTAAGCTCGTCTTTGAGTTGGTACCCTTGACATCAAATTTTTGATGGATTTGTCTCGGATATCTGCCGTAATTTGTTTTCCGTGAACTCAACTCACAACCTAAACTTTGTTTTAGTATCATTGATTCATGTCAAACTTTTCAATCAAAAGTTCAAGATAATCCATACTCTATCCTTGGGATATCTTTAACCACAGCTCTTGATGTAAACCGCACGATTATGATTTTCATTAGCTATTAGTTTTCTCTTAATTACTGGTTAACAAACGATTGTGGAAGTCGGGCTTAGATAAACAACATCATGATTCTTGATGCTGATGCACTTGTCATTATTTTAGATTTATCAGCAATTCGGGTGTGTTCCTCTGTGTTCTTCAACATGTCATGGGATGTTAATTTTCAGAAACACAAAAGCTATTTTTTGTAAAATATTTTCTAAACCTAAACCTCATACTTTTGAAGATACAACTAAATTTACGCTGCATCTGCCCAAGTTGAAATAACTAAATACTCGTAAGATGGCTATGATTACTGTTGAGTAGTGAAGCTTGTGTTATTGAAATGAACGGGCAACATTTTGAGCATGTGCTGTAAGCGCCTTCATGTTCTTTGAAGTTAATGTCTTATCTAAATTTGAGCGGATTCAATGTAAATTTAGTTGTATCTCTAAAATTATGAGTTTAGGTATAGGAAATATGTAAATTTAGTTGTATCTCTAAAATTATGAGTTTAGGTATAGGAAATATTATAAAAAAATAATCAGTATTTTTGAAGGATTTCAAAAAGGAAAAATATGTGATCTATTTGAAATAACAAAGTTTATTATATTATCGAAAAAACCGTAGATCTGACAACATTGTAAATATCATCGCAAGATTGGCCGTATTGCAAAACTCCTTATCCCAAAGACTCATGAAAATCGTGCAAACCATTTATGAGATAATTGAGGCGTTCCATACTTTAGACTCACTCTGTATGTACTTATCCATTTTTGTTGCAGTTAATAAATTCTCCCAGTTTCTTCACGAATGTCTATCGTACTTATTCTGCTCATTGCATGTAGATATCATAATATGAGCATACATTATACCCACATTAAGATTTTTATGAAAACATGAGTTTGGTATTTGTGTTAACAACTTGCCTAATGGCACTGGAATCATTTGAAATTTAGATGAGATGCATTTAAAATTTACCTCCCGAACACTTGGAAGAAACAATCGGCATTACTTTCGATTTTGCAACTTCATCGGTCTATCAATCATAAGCCACCTGTTATGAATAGGGTTATTGCAGCCTTCGTTATATACATTTGAATACATGATTATTTTATGAGCATTTCCAAACACGAAACCAGGATGATTTAGACCCCTTTCATCGCAA
Source organism: Callosobruchus maculatus (assembly GCA_951848785.1). NCBI lineage: Eukaryota > Metazoa > Arthropoda > Insecta > Coleoptera > Chrysomelidae > Callosobruchus > Callosobruchus maculatus. Next base: position 4,266,785 of record CATOUR010000026.1, on the reverse strand, counting down.
TACACTAGTATCATGGGTTTGAAAGCAATGATTAAATCACTATAACCTCTTATAGAGTATACAACAATAGCGGCTGTCTCAAGGAAAAACACAGCATATGCATTTTTTCATATATTGAGTTTTTGATGAATCTGTACATACTGGGCCATGATCATTTATTTAAATAGTCAAAACTTCAATATATACCGAAATAGCGGAGATTTTGACTGACAAAACCCAGTATCCACAGAACAACAATAATTATCAAAATTCCAAAACACAGTATCTGCGTGCCAGCTAGATGTTAAAACACAGTAGATGCACCAACCAATCAGGTATCATCATTCTGTAATGGCCATTGTAGGTGCTGTGCTTTGACATTCGTTTTAGCAGGGTTTTAGTTTGTTTTGGCGGCTTAAAAATCTACTATAGTCAGGGATCTAGTACCTAAAATGAAAATCATTAATCATCGTGCGTTTTGGCTAAATCTTTCTGAAAGTGAGCTCAATCGCGTAATCTGAATAGTCAGGTAGAATAGAAATCAGGCTAGCCAGCGTTAGAATTTAATTTTTAGTTTAGACCGTATTGCTTCATAATTATGTTTTTTATCAGAAACTGTTTTTTAACACATTGTTACCCTCGTCGCCAGTTTTTTTTCTGCACCATTTCTAAAATTATTATGAAGATAATTATATGTTTTGCAACTGCTTGTGACAATACCTGTGCAATAAATGTTCACTTAGGATAAACATTTTGGTATTTTACTGTGTTAATGCTGTTAGTAACTTTCCATGAATGCGTACCTGTGATATAGTAAAAACACAGTATGTACTTGCTGTCTTCGTTGATTAAATTATCTAAAACATTATTAAGATCAAAAAACAGTATATGCATTTCTTCCTAAAAAGCTGTTTATTTCTTAGCACTCTTTGAAGCCCATTCATGTAAGTGCTCTAATATAACTAAATCAAGGCATTACTCTCTTACTTCACTTAAATTAATATAAGTAGAAACTTAATTGTGATCGTTATAAGGAAGGAACTGTCACACCCAATTTCTCAGAATATATTTTTTTCACATAATGTGTTTTTCCTTGAACAGCCGAATGCATTTCTTTACTTGCTGCATCATTTTACTTCCCACACCGATAGGTGAGGGGAGTATTGTGATCACGAAAATTTTCGATTTTGAGATAACACGCTTTTTGGGCGTTTTATGATGTCTACATAACGAAAATCCACGTCACTCATTTCCGTCGGTCTTTCTGTCGGTCTGTGCGCCTGTCTGTCTGTTGGCGTTTTTCTAACGTTGTAATCTCAGTAACCGCTGCATGGATTGTGATGAAATGTGGGCAGCGATATGCTTTGTGGTCATAGTAGGTAATGTTCTTATAATTTTTAAAATCGGTGCAGGGACGGCGGAGTAATTAGCAAAAAACAAAAAAATTAAATATTGCTCAAACTTCGTTTTTAGGTGTTTTAAGGGTACCTACCTGATGATTTTCTACTTTTTTTTGGGTGGGGGTGAAATTGGGGTGGTTGGGGGGTGGGGGGTTGTAAATCTCAAAAATGTGTTGTACTCATAATAGGCTATCCATTGACCTGTAAAAGAAAGACCTAGCGGCATAATACCCTTTTTTAGGCTCATCCGAACATTGCCTTGCCTATTCCAGAAACCAAGGGACTTAGAATTTTCTGATAAATACATAGGAATATTGCTTTAGATCGTTCTGTATTGAGTAACGTAAAAGTTATGGAATGGATTTTTATGAAACTTTTTCACAGCATTACTACCGCGGCGAGGATGGAAAACGCGTATGTATTGGAAAAATCGTGTCAGTGGCGGCGCAGCAATAATAAAAAAAATAAAAAAATAAAAAAGCCTCAAACTTTTTTTTAGGCGTTTTAGGGGTTCCTGATTATTTTTTACTTTTTTTTTGGTAGGGGTGAATTTGGGGTGGTTAGGGGGTAGGGGGTTGGAAAACTGCAAAATTTGTTGTATTCATAATGGGCTGTCCATTGACCTATGAATGAAAAACCTAGCGGCATAATACACTTTTTTAGGTCCATTTGAACATTGCCTTGCTCATTATAGAAATCGAGGGACTTACAGTTTTGTGATGTATACAAATACGAGTATTGCTTAATTTCGTTCTATGTATATTGCGTAAAGCAACAATTATTAAATTGATGTTAATGAAATTTCGACAATCGCGGTGAGGGTGGAAAACGCGCCAGTGTCTGAAAAACCGGGTCAGTGGCGGCACAACAATAATAAAAAAACTAAAAATATGAAAACAGCTCATACTTCGCTTTTAGATGATTTAGAGGCTCCTTATCGTTCTGCATCGTTCAGTTGAGTCATGGAGAATGAAAACTGTGGCGTCCCAGTTTCTAAGGAGGGAGACGCAAGAAACTATTTACGAAAGCTTTGTGTTGTACAATACGTTTTTTTGAAGGAGGGTGGGCGATAATTTGGTTGTAAGGGGATTTCAGACTATAGCTTTATGTAATGCGAAAACAATAAAATAAAAACATTATGTGTTGGAAGTACTGAGTCAATCAACTTGACTCCATTTTTTGTTGACTAGTAATACCATTTCAACGTTTAAAATAAAGAAATTCAAATTTATCCAATCAGGGCGAAGCGCGCCATACATCAGCAATGTACTGTTGCCCTGTCAGCTTTCAAATCGCGGTATTGCTGCAATTGTTTCATGAAACAAATCACTGTTTTGTGATTTGTCTTCCATCAAAGGAATGCCTTGTGAGTTTCACATCTTAGTTGTGTCACATGACGGAAGGTTCTGTGTGTCCGCCATCTCATTACCGTAAACTCATGACTCGACACCTACATAAGAGTCGAAATGTTAAAGACCTTTCTACATTGCAGAACAAGCCTTGGTGTAAGCCTACAAGCGCTCAATTCTTTTAATGTTGCCTGGATGTCAGAGGAGTCCTCCTAGGCCCTTGAATTTCGTGAATACATGAAGCACAAGATAGAATCGCGTATTTTTCTGCTTGGAATATTGTGGTCTATTCACCAAGAGAGAGAGAGAGAGAGGATTCAGACTTAAATTTTTAGCCTAGTAAGACAACATATTTGATTTAACAAACATTGTACAAAGGATGGAAATTTAGATTTGATTAACCAAAAGGATCTGGCGTTTCTTTTGAAGATATCAGATGCATTCGAAGTGAATAGTAGTACATACAATAGAGAATAGAATAGAATTTATTGTCTTGTGATCATTATACAATGATATAAGACCAGTTATATAAACAAAAATAAAAAAGTGTATAGAAATAATATAGAAAAAATAGACGGAAAATAAATATAAACAAAACAATACTCAAAAACTGGTACAAGTCACAACAAACTAACAAAAACAAAAATACAAAACAAGTCATTACAGTCATTTAAAAGGTCAGAGAGAATGTGCATAAATGCAAGACATGTAAATAGTACTTTAAAAATATTAGTTGTTCCTAAAATTTATTATTTTGTATAAACTATGTGAGATTTAAAAAACTGAAAAGCACTCTAGCAATTTAAATAGTGCAGAGTCTAGTTCTGTAGGATGATACCACGCGCTTAATAATGGGTATTCTATTCTCTTGCTGCGTAATGGAACAATGTACGTAATCAGAAGCTAATCTCTATCCGATGACTGCAGAGATTTACCATTGTTTCCCAGATATACGCTTCAAAATGCGATGTATAGACTGTCGAAGCATCAGTGGCGTATGAAGATACCATTTTAATTTGTGTACCGTAGCCATTGTACTCTGTGAAATGATTACATTTGAAGAATATAATTCATATGTCGCAGACTGTACTATAGTTTCTACTGTTTAGAAATGTTTTTATTTTAAGTTTAGTAACAGCAATAGGTCAGCGATGTAAGTTGGCTACCTTTTGACCCTTTTTGATAGCTCCACGGAACTAATACTAAAAACCTGTATGGCCTTCTTCAGAACTCCTTTCTATCTAGGATTTCTGGTCATCTGGCAATGTCTATGAGAACCCCCACCCAAAGGTTGAGCTATTTTCTATCAACAGCCATATAGCATACGACCCTTGCCTGGACCCGCTATCAAATCTGCTCTTTTGGTTGCTCGATACACCAATACGTCTAAAGATAGCTCTATAACCTATAACGTAGACATATTCTTGTGATGCGCTAATATCTGAAGAACAGCGAAGTATTCCTGGGCGACTGTTTTTCTAGCCTTAGGAGATGTTACCGCTTTCAGACCTCTTATAAGATTCCTACATAGTATGTTGGTGGAAATAGTAGGATTTTTTCTGTCATTTTCTTCACGAATTTCTTCGAGGTGTAAAGTAGTTTTACTAAAAATCTCAGACGGCTAAAAAATTGATGATTGTTCGTAACAGCGGATAAGATCAAATAAGGTATAATTTTCGGTAACTGACTCTTAAAGACTCTAATAACTAGAACAATTTTGAAATCTTTCAATAGCTTCATGTTAAATTTTTCGTACTAAATAACTCAACCAAGGTAATTGATAGGAGCATCATCAGTTAACCATAAATCAAGAGCAATTGCTTAAATTTATTGCATTTGTTAATTTCTTTTTTAGTCTTTGATGCAAACGTTTGAATTTTGCAGTATATTGTTCAACGAGCGGTAGTGATGGTTATTACCATTACCGTGAGTTAAATACTATACTTCATCTAAGACCGAATATATCAATAGTACGATTTAAATAAATAATAATTCTTAGATAAAGAAAGAGAGGGGATACCGCCGCTTTGATGATATATGAATTAGCTGTGACCGAAAATGAATAGCTATTTGACAGCAGTCAAAACATTTTTTTATGATATTTAGCGTTTTTAAGACCAATCATTGTAAAATATTGTGGTGTGCATAACGGTAGGGTGTGCAGCTTACGGTTTTAAAAGCCACAGCAGCAGGAGGGAGCCAGGAATCATGTATCACAGGTAAATTTAATAGCGCTTTTGGTGCCATTTGGCAGCAGAAATGTCAGTCGCGCGTTCCGTCCTCTCTCTTTCCTTGTCTAAGGGCCGGTTTCTCAAAGTCCACTTAATTATTTATCTGGACGTTAACGGGCAACTGTCAAATAAATTGTTTAAACAATTGAAGGTTAATCTTACGACACTACGTTCCAAAATCCCATCTATCGATTGAACAGATGAATTTTCGTGGATAGTCATGTGATTCCAGATGTTAGGGAGGTTGGAATATTTACGAAACAGCAAAGATCTTTTTTTGACAATTTTGACATAACACATAACCTGTGCTGTTTTCTCAGAGTCAGAGTGAGTGAGTAGTTTCAGTCACGGTTGTTACCATCTGAGCCCTGGGGCTGTTTTGCTTTTGTGAAAATATTTTGTGGTGAAACTGGAAGGACATTCAAATGGATTCAAATATTGAAAATATAAGAATGGATGAGCACTGCATCATTATCAGTACATCATGAAAACTGCATAGAGCTGCTAGCAGTTCTTTATAACAATAAAATTCCTTTCTCGTGAAGTACCCACCTTCATTTACAACTAAAATTTGTCAGTTTTGGTAATAATTTGATTATTTTCATCCAAAACATATTGAACTCCGTTTTCCATTGTATTTACTTCTAGACCATAGATTAAAATAAAGGGACAGCATACAAATAAGGCAGAAGAGGCTATGTTAAGTTATTAGCTGTCAAGTGAAAAATATCTTGACAGTCTTGACACAAAGGTCGCTAAAATCTCAATTTGATTTCCGAGCAAAACGATGACATCCATGGCCTCAGGAATGCAATAATGGAACACAGATTTTTGTTGACAGTTTGATGTTGAGTGAATACTGAAACGCTACAGAGCAAATCGAGGTCTTTGATGGGATTTTGAAACGTAGTACGAATTCACGTAAATCTTATTTGATAGTTGTATCAATAGAAACGCTAACTAGCAGCTATCTATCTGACACTTTTAACTGGACATTGAGAAACCGGCCCTAAGTAATAATTACACAATATTGACAACTTGACCTCACTTCTCTAAAATAAATACTGCACAGCATCGAATTAGCGTTTGACGTCTCGTGGCATGACCACCTTTGTAGTTATTATAGCGTGTATTTAATCATATGCGTTTCCAGGATATCGCTACTGGTATCTAGTAAGCGTTGCTCATAACCCACAATTCACGCTGTTTGTTTATAGGTCGTATTGCCTGATCAAAAGTAGTTTGGTAATCGCTGTATAACCTAATGGGAGTATATAAAATATGTATTCCATAATAATTAAACAAGATATTTTGATAAGTAAAACAGTTATAATCGTGAATAACCAATAAGAGCCTTTCTACGTCATCTGTTATATGGTATTTCCTTCCTGCTGTAACGCCTCTGCAATGATGATATTCGTATAACAAGCAACGTAGAAAGCTTAAAATGCCGCTGTGTACTGAGAAATGTCGGATCATCAAATGCAAAATGGCATTACAGTAATTTCAAAGCCAACTCCGGCCGCTGCTTAGTTTTTATTATCTGTATCATTTTAGATCTCATCCAGATATAGCATAGGCTCACGTTAAGGTACACGTGGGCACATGCAAAATACCTTTTTCTTGTACAAAGCGCTGATTTTATGGTTTCAATCATAGCATGCTTCAACCGCAAGTTATTCTTGTAAGTGGATAACTTGTTCTGACGATCATAGCGAGCTTAAAATTATCTTGTCTACCGAATAGTACTGCTACAGTTGTGTAAATGCTCCAGCCTGGTTGAACAAATACCAGCAAACATTCAGAATACAAATAATAAAGATCTTGCTGACTTTTACTCGCTATCTAAATCTGGAAGGGTAATACACCTTTTATGTTTAGAGCAATGACGCGTAAAATTTTAGTGTCCAGAAAGAAACCGGATAATGCTTCGCATTTGAGTTCTAGAGGCAGTTTGGAAACTTTTTTGTCATTGCATCATAACTCCAAAATGGATGAGATCGGAGATGAAGGGGAGGGTGGGATGTTAAAATGTAAAAAAATTGTTAAGTAATCGAATGAAGAATTTTAGTACACCTACCAACTAATGTTCCCAAACATCGTTATCCGAAATCTACTGGCGGTTTGCGCGTACCTATTTTTTTAAAATAAAAAAAAAGAATCGCCCTGAAACCGGTTGGGACTTGATGGATAATTGTTTTTTTTTTGCAGATAACACAAAAAATACTCTCATCCATTTCTGCTGGGTATTTTATGAGAAATTTGAGTTTAAAGTTCGATTTCTCATGTCATTCGGTACGTGCAAACCGCCCGTAGATTTCGGATGACGAGTTTTTGGAACATTAGTTGGTAGGCGTACTAAAATGCTACCGCATTTTAAATTGGTTGCCTAACGATTTTTTTTCACGTGTTAACACCCCCGATATCCGATCCTTGCCATTTTGGAGTTACGGTGCAGTGACAAAAAAGTTTCCAAACTGCATCTAGGACTCAAATACCATGCGTCATCCGGTTTATTTCAGGACACTAAAATCATCCGTCATTGCCTTAACTATTATGGTTAGCGGCGTTGCGGTAATTCCTCCAAGGAAATGGGGTTTTTCTGGTGACACTCATTCATCTAGTAATCAGACAAGCTTTTTGGGTCATACTTACCTACAGGAACAAAGCCTAACTGTTTGCTGCATGAGATTTTAGGGCAAATAAAAGTTATAAGGGAACTGAAAGTGAAAGTTACAAATTTTACCTTAAACTGGTTACAAGTATACAAGAATTGTAATATTGGGTTAGTTGGATCTTTTAGTACAGAATGCGATTTTAAATTTTCAATACCTACTCTAGAAACGAAAGAATTGCTCGGGAATAGGTACCAAAAAGGCCTAGAAACGAAGTTTGGAGCAGATCTAAAAGGGCTGATACACGTACGAGTAAGTACGCGTACTTATGGCTCGACGACCTTTTTCGCCCGTGTGTCACCGTAAGTACGCGTACTTTAAAACCGTCGCGCAAACCGCCGGCGAGCCAACTGGTTTGAAATGTTGCTCGTAGCTGGTCTCAGCTCGTACTGCGAGCCGCGAGCCACCACTTTGTTTTGGCAGCCATCGATGCGCAACGCTTGTTGAGTTTGGCGTTTGTTAAAAGTTTTGTTTATTCAGCAAAATTATCAAAATGAGTGATTTCAGCTTCACGTGTGTCACCGCGTCGAGCCGAGTAAGTTCGCGAACTTAAAAACCGCGTACTTAAAGTTCGTACGTGTATCACCCCTTTAAGAATTCACACTTTTGCCGCCGCGAATGCGTTAATGTTCAAAAATATAGCAGCAGTATTACTTACCTCAATGGCAATAGGTAGATAATAAATTAATGAACAGGCATGTATGGCCATCACAAAGCTTACTAAAGTATGGCGTGACCATAACATCACTAAAGCTTCCAAAATGTCGCTGGTTTAGTCTCTTGTGTTCTCCATATTTTTGTATGCCTCGGAAACTTTGACTGTTAAAAAGGCAGGTCGAGCTCGCATAGATGCTTTTGAAATGTAGACGTGGAGGAGAATGCTGAGAGTTCCTTATACCGCCCATTGAACTAACGTTTCCATACTGGATAAGCTCGGTAATTCAAAGATACTATCCTCCATTGTGGCGACGAGAATGCTTACATTCTTCGGACATATTCACAGAAGCGATAATGAGAAACTTGTAGTTCAGGGTCATGTGGTGGATACGACGAAACAGTTGGATATCAGTACCAAGAGCGCCACTGAACAGATAGTAAATCGCGAACGCTGGCGAGCTACAGTTCTCAAAACTATTGAAAAAATTTGTCTCGGCAATATTCTAGCTCACGAGTTCACAACATGTCTGTTGTGACTATGATGATAAAAACAATTACTACGTTTCCACGGGCTTTCAAAACGATTTTGAAAACGTTTTGTGATTTTTAGTTGTCGGTGTTTGCACGATAGGTTTCGAAACGATTTTCGAAACGCATTCAAAACATTTTCAACTGACACTCTTGAAAAAAATGTTATTTCCTACTTTTTGTGACCAATTTTGTTGTTATGTTGTTTATCATGAATCTTCAGTATCAAATTTCGAATAAACGTAATAAACTAACCATAGTGATATTAGACATTAACACAAAATGTTCAAACGTGACAGATGGTGTTTCCACATTTGGATTTCGATACGATCCCAAAAATTAGCGAAAATTAGCGACCTTGAACAGGAAACGTTTCGAAAACGCATGCAATTGTAGTTTCCAAGATATACAGGGTTGGGATAAAGTATGGAACCATGCAAATAACTTTGGAACGGAAAGGGTGATATTGCTGAAAATTTGCAGGCAAGTGTAGTGACGTCTAATGCATCTGAAGACATTATGTTAGCTATTAATGTACTTCCCGTTTAACCGGAAGTACCGTCAACTTTTTTAATTTAAATGGGACACCCTGTATATTTTTGCAGATTTTAATTCATCTTGTTTTCCCGAATACGTCCATAGTGGGTTTAGCATTAGTTTCTGTAAAAATGGGAAAGATAAAGGTTCTTTATCATTTCAGGTGTTTAAAAGCCGGTCATTCAAAGTCGGTTTTGGCGATCGCGTGAGAACTCACAAAGAAGTGTGTCAACTTTTAATGATTTACGTCCCGACGGGGGTCCTATAACACGTTTGACGGTGACAAAAAAAAATTACCTCAAACGGGAAGACCGCAGACCGCCACGGACGAATTTGTGAAACAAATTTTTTAAGAAACAAATACTAAACCCACTATGGACGTATTCGGAAAAAAAAGATGAATTAAAATCTTGCAAAAATATACAGGGTGTCCCATATAAATTAAAGAAGTTGACGGTACTTCCGGTTAAACCGGAAGTACATTAATAGCTAACATACTGTCTTCGGATGCATTAGACGTCACTACACTTGCCTGCAAACTTTCAGCAATATCACTCTTTCCGTTCCAAAGTTATTTGCTTGGTTCCATATTTTATCCCAACCCTGTATTTCAAAACTCGAAACGTTTTGAAAACGTTTAGAAAGCCCGTGCAGACGTGGTAAATCAAATAGGTGACATAAATTTTCGTGATCATCATCCTTCTCACCTATGATGTGAGAAGTAAAAGCAAATTATGCACGACTATGCTTTGATATTCACAATATCATTTCAGCTCTGTACTTAAGAGATCTGTGCAGTCCATTTGTTTCTTTTATGAATGTACTAAATACGCATTAGGAATGGGAATGGATACAGACACTCCAATATATTGAACGTCTACCCAACTGTAAAATCTTATGAGAACCATAATAATTATATAGTTGTGTAAAATTAGTGCGATGTCCGATTTTGACGATATAGCGACTCCTCCATGTATCGTCTCGAAATAAAAATATTGTGATAATACTTTTGTTGCAGGGCCTTCCGAAATGTTCGTTGAAGTTGCCTAGGTGGGAAGAAGTGACCAGCGCCCTGCCGCGTTTCAGGCTGCCGCAGGCCATGCCGGCCGCGCGCTCCAAGCGCGGCTGGTGCGGCTGCCTACAGGTAACGTAACATTAGATTTACTAGCAAGTAGTAGCTTTTTTATTATAAGTAGGGATGCGCAGTTATCAAAAAATAACCGGTTATCGGTTAACCGGCTCATATTTTTTTTATGGTCAACCTCCCGCAAAGGCTAAAAGCGTATGGCGCTGTAGGAGCGCTGCGAGAGTATAAGTGTCGGTGCACATTAGATTTGAAACACTGCAGGTTGTAGCCGGCGGGAAACAAATTCCCGGGCAGCTGATTCCACAGCGTCGAAGTTCTCCAAAAGAAGGAATGCTGGAGGAGACTGGTTCGTGGTGTAGGGACCTCGACCTGGTAAGGATGAACTCGCAGAGCCTCTCTAGTGTTCCTCGTTCAGACGGCCTTTGCTGTTATTACCTGGGAGAGCTCACTCGAACATCTTCCGTGATATAATCTGTAGAACAGGGACAGGTCAGCCACTCGATGCTCCAGGCTGTGGAAGTCCTTTGTGAGGCTAGGCATATCAATTAGTCTAATTAATCTCTTCTGGATAGTGTCTAGAAGCTTTAGAGAGTGCTTCGGAGCGCATCCCCACACATCGGAGCAATACTCCAGCGTTGGTCGAATCTGTGCCTTGTAGAGCAGCAGTAGTTGCTCTGGTGTGTACAGCTTCCTACAGCGGAACAAAACTCCAAGCTTCTGGGATGCCATTTTAGCAATACTGATGACGTGGTCGTGCCAGGACATATTGTTGTTGACGCTGATTCCCAAAAGCTTGACGGAAGGTGACTCGTCTATGGGGTGACCCTCCATTTCCAGTGTTGGTAAGCCAACGTGAGACTTGTTTGTAAGTGTTGTTTCTGTTTTCTGTACGTTGAACTGTACTTTATTTACTAATCTCCACTCGACAATTGTTTTGATATCTGTATTGATCTGTGAGGCATGCTGCTGTCGCCGACGTACCGTCTCCTGGGACGATAGTGGCTTGCCTGGTTCCGTGCACGATATTAATGTACTGTCGTCTGCAAAGCTCTAGATTGGATTGGATGTTATTTCCAGCCGCTCGTTGATGTACAGCAGGAACAGTGTAGGGGATAGGACAGATCCTTGAGGAACACCGGCGTTTATTCAAAATACGTCTGATGAACAGCCTTCGACTAAAACAAACAGAAATCGGTCGTTCAAAAAGCTATTCAGCCATTGGGGCAGGCCAGGTGGCAGTCCATAAGCAGCAAGCTTGACTAGAAGTCCCTCATGCCACACTCTGTCGAAGGCTTTCAATATGTCAAGTGCAACAACACGGGATTCGCCATGGTTTTCAATTGCTCTGTTCCACAAGTGAGTGACGTAGGCCAGGAGGTCACCCGTAGACCTATGCTTACGGAAGCCACACTGGCGATCATTTGTGATGTTATTGTTGTCCAGGTATTCCAGGATCTGTGTGTTAATGTGCAATAAAAAATAAAAATAACCTTCTATCTGCCTCCAAATAACGGGTTATTCAGTTAACCGGTTATTTTTTGAAACTCTTGTGTCATTCGATATTAAGTTATTACACAATTTAACTGATGTTTTATTTTTCGATCACAATCAGTAATATGGGTTCTCTAATTCTTCTCTAATTACTGTGCGTCTATTTTTCAGTTAAAATCACGTTTGAATTTCCATTTTTTTTTATTGAAAAACGGTGCCAATACCAACAATCTCAGCGTCCCGTCAACGTCAAACTGTTAAACGTCATCACTGTTGACGGCACAAGAGAGAATAATTGTTCAGTAATTCACGATATGGTGCGTTCGGCTTGACCTTTCTCGGACCCTCGGACCACGCATAAGTTTAATCATTCTGTATTAGAAAATAACCTTTTGCGCCGGTTATTGCATAGTCTAAACGGGTAACGGGTAGTTTGAAAATAACCTGAAATAACGGGTTAACTGTGAGAAGAATAACCAGTTACAGAGATAACGGGTTAGTTTTTGGGCATCCCCAATTAGTTTTATTTAATCGACAGAAATTGAGACGATAATCAATAAATTTTGTTTTATTGAAGAGTGGGACTATAAGCATTGTGTTAATCAATGCTATAAGTCTTTAAAAGACAAAAGTCTTTTAAAGTACATTTTTTTGAAGCTCAATTACTTTCACAGACAGACTTATTTTGTTTGTTTAGAATAATCTATTACTAAGCTGTTTTTTGTCGATAAATTGTGGTTAAGCTTCGCCCAGTATGCAGGTTATTCAGGGACATATAATATGACAGCTAAAACCTAGCTGTTTGAGAAACCAATATAAATAAATAAGCGGCGAGCGAAACGAATTCAAGGAAGAAATGTAAACTGAATCATTTCCAATGCTGAAGAACACAATGGAATATGAATATCGAAAAAAACGACAAATGTGAGGCTCGCAGCGCATGAAGGCCGATGTAGAAAGACTAAGGATTGGCATTTGAGTGTCACACCCGAATAATTATTTCGAATTGCAAAAGGCATGCTTCGTAGGATGCGAGACGAGCAGTTTTAAACAAAAACGGCAGCTATATCTACCGTGAGGAAATGCCACATTTTTCATAATTAATTATCTGTATGTTAAGTGTGCGTAGGTACACTGCATCATATAGCCACACAGGAAATCGGAGGTCGTGGTAGTAATCGTTTTTACATTCCGAACAAAGAATAATTATGGTAATATTACCTTTAAGTACAGTCTTGCCGTGTCCAAACAACGGGATTCTAATTTTTACGTGTTTATTCTAGGCTCTAAAACTAGCCTAAGACGAAAAATGAGACCCAAATCTATACCAGTTATCTATTCAACTTGTATTTCCGCCATTGCTATTACCTACAATAACACAAAATTATATTCTGTTTTAATTTTACCATACACACAGTTATTTAGGCATACGATTCATGAATCTGGATGAAGTTAGAAACCTTTTTAGCGTGGTGAATAGCAGAGACCTAGGTTTGTAATATAAGACCAGCATGAAACCCAGAACTCATCCAGAAGAGTAGTAGCAAAATAATTTAAGTTTCACTAAAAGGACAATGGCAGTATAAAAACCATTATTAACTCACCACCTCTACTACCACCTCCTTAAATATCTGTATCGAATTACCAATCACCCTGCATAATATTGGATTATAAGGTTTTACGTCTCCCGATTCCTAACCTCCACTCCTCTATATTTCTTCTTTATCGATCCCCGCTCTCCAGCTTTTGCGTGGCATACGTCATCGTTTTCCTCTTGCTTGTGGGTTCCAATTTAAGATATTTTGTGATATTCCTTGTTATGGCATTCTCTGGACATGTTCATACCAGACTAATTGTTGAGTTCTAATGTCATCGATAATATCTTGTTTTATTTCCAAGCTCTGCCTTATCGTATTGTTCGGGATCCTATCTCGTCTGGATTTTCCGCTCTTCTCCAGAAGTCCACCTCCGTGACTTTTAGCGTTCTTTGTGTACTTTCTTTTAGAAGCCATACTTCAGCATTGTAGGTTAGGTTAGGTTAGGGGGGTCAAACGTACAGGCCGGGTTAGGTAGCCCCAACACTGCAGCCATTGGCTTATTGTATTGTCCTGTGCGTTTGTTAATCCGTGAAGAGTTTTGTGACCTTGATAAGATCCAAGAGTCTCTTCACGATATCTCGATTGGGGAGTGATTTGGGGTTGTTAGGCCCTATCAGTCTGAATCTCCACCAGCGTAGAGCCTCACATTCAAAGATTATGTGAGAGGCTGTTTCGTCGTCCTCGTCACATAGTGTGCATATTGGGTTTTCTTTGAAGATCCCTAATGTGTGTAGATGTTTTCTTAGGCCGCAGTGTCCGGTTAGGAGGCCGGTTATTAGCCTAGTTTCTTTCCTATTTAGTTTTAGGATCTCTTCAGCTAGTTTTGGTGTGGGTTGTTTCACCATCAGCTTGCTGTGTCTGAGCTTTGGATGTGACTGCCAGTATTTTAGGTGCTGTGAATGCACCCACTGGTTTATCGTAGTTTTTACCAAAGACCTTGAAATGCCTATCGCCGGTTCGGGGCCGGTAAAGCTGGATGCCGATCCGTTTCGTGCTAAGGTGTCTGCTTTTTCGTTCCCTTCAATTCCCTTGTGACCTGGCACCCATTTCAGGGTTACCTTGTTCATGGCACTAAGTTGTTTGAGGTTTTCTAAGCATTCCCAGACGAGTTTGGATTTGATTTGGCAGCCGTTAAGAGCTTTAATCGACGCTTGGCTATCCGAGCAGATAAGAATGTTTTTACTTTTGTATCCCCTTCTTATGTTTTCTCTCAGACAAGAGTCGATTGCATATATTTCTGCTTGGGATACAGTGGCGTAAACTCCCAGAGGTTGACTGATGTCACATCTGGAAGATTGACCGCGAATTCCTGCTCCTGTTCCATTGTCTGTTTTAGACCGTCAGTAAACCAAACTATGTCTTGTTTGGGTGTTTCCTCGAGTTCTCCTTTCCATTCGATTTCGACGCTAAAGGGTTTCTCAAGTGATGTTGTTGGCATCCAGTGATCACTTCCCATGGGTGTGTAATTAAATCAGTGATTGCCACGTGTCCCTTTCGGTACGGGTACCAGTAATTGTTTAACTGGAGGCGGTATGCCCCAATCCTAGCCTCTGCTTTGACAATTAAGTCAATTGGTGGGAGGTTCAGAATTGTTTCCATTGCTGCCGTCGGTGTGCTTTTTAGTGCTCCGGTCACACATATGCATGCTAATCTCTGGATTTTGGTTAGCTCCAGGGTTGCTTGCTTCTGGTTCACCTTCGGCCACCAGACAAGTGCGCCATATGTTATCATGGGTATTACAACGGTAGTGTACAGCCAGTGTACAACTGTCGGTTTTAGTCCCCATGAGTTTCCAATAGCTCTTTTTAGTGACATTAGTGTCATTTTGCTCTTGGTGATTACCTTTTGAATGTGTTGGTTCCAGGTTAGCTTCGTATCGAGGATGATTCTTAGGTACCTACTTAGCTTCCTTACCAAAACTCAAGGTTTGTTGGAAAAGTCTGGGGGGTATGAGTTCCTCCAGTTTTCTTTTCTTTGTGAAGGGGACGAGTGTTGTTTTGGAGGGGTTTACGCGTAGTTGCTCCTCCTTGCACCAGTCCTCAACAACTTTCAATGCATCCTGCATTAGAATGGATGTTGTTCTGGGAAACCTTCCCCTGACCACACGTCTGCGTAGCCCTGGGCGAAGTATCCCAGTTCGTTTAACTTCTTTAAGAGTTCGTCAACGACAAGATTCCACAGGAGAGGTGAAAGAACGCCTCCCTGCGGGCAACCCCTGGCCGCTACCACCCTCAAGGAAGTTTCTGCCATAGTCGAGTTTGTGTTCCTAAGGTTTAACATGGATTTGATCCATCTGCAGATGGTATCATTTATCGCATGTTGCCTTGCTGCTCTTAATATGGAGTTGAAGGAGGTATGGTCAAAAGCTCCTTCTATGTCAAGGAATGCTGCTAGTGCAATTTCCTTGTTATCAAGTGAGTGCTCTACTCTTGTAACCAGCTGGTGTAGAGCAGATTCACATGATTTTCCTGGTTGAAAGGCGTGCTGGTTTTGGTGAATTGGCCTCTCTTTGAGAGAGGTTTCCCTGATGTGCATCTCAACCAGCTTTTCTATCACCTTTAGCATAAAGGATGAAAGGCTAATCGGTCTGTAGGACCTGGCTTGAGATAGGTCTCTGGCAGGTTTAGGGATAAAGACCGCTTTCACTTCCCTCCAAGACTCTGGAATATAGCCTGTTGCTAGGCTGGCCCTGCACAGTCTACAGAGGAGCGGAGTTATGAGCTCCACACCCTCTTGTAGGAGTGCTGGTATTATTCCATCTGGTCCTGGTGATTTAAAACTGTCAAATGAGCTGATGGCCCATTTTATGCCGTTGTAGGTAACCACTTTCTTGGCTAGCTCCCAGTCTTCCTTACTCGCTCTATAGCAGAGCGTGTTAAGGTTTGATGGGTTACTGCTGTTTGGGGTAACTACAGTGGAATCTGGAAAGTGGGTTTGAAGAAGTAAACTTAGTGTTTCTTCCCCATTTTCCGTAAATTCGCCGTCTGGTTTTTCAATTGTTCCAATCGGTTGAACCGGATTCTTAGCCAGAATTTTGTGGATTCGGGTTCCCTCCGAAGCGTTTTCAACTTCGCTGCAGAACCTTCTCCACGATTCCTGTTTTGCTTTCCGGATTTCTTTGTTGTATTCGGTTAGGGTTTGCAGATATGTTTCCCAGTTACCGGTTTTCTTCGCTTTATTGAAGAGTTTGCGAATATTTCTTCTGAGCACTTCAAGGTTCGCGTTCCACCACTTGTTGTGATTGTTGGTGGTTTGCCTCCTCTCTACGCAATTTGAATGGTATGAGGTTTGAATGGCTTCTTGCAGTTGCAAGTTTACCTACTCTATATCAGATGTTGTTTTTATTACTGTTTTGATGTTTCTAAGGTTAAGCTGGAGGTCTACTCGGTATTTCTCCCAGTCAGTATTCCGTGGGTTTCTGAATATTCGCTCTGGTTTGTCGATATGTTTGACTTCCATTTGAATATATCTATGATCCGAGAGGCTCGGCTCATCAGAAACCCTCCAACTGCATATTTGGGAGCTTATTTCGAGTGACGCCAAAGTTACATCGATACGCTCTTGCCTATTTTTAATTATAAAAGTAGGTTTAGTTCCCCGATTTAAAATTTCCAAGTTGTTAGAAATAATAAAGTCAAGTAAGTTCTCACCACGTTGGTTTATGTTGCTGCTATTCCACGCGGTGTGATGAGCGTTGGCATCTGCACCAATGATGATCTGTAGGTTGTTTTGCCCACAGTACGTCACTAGCCTCTCCAGTTCTTCGGATGGAGGTGGGTTAGGGGAATCATAGGGCATGTACACAGAAGTTATGATCAGCTCCTTTGTGTTACCCGCCTCTAGATATTCCAGCTTTACAGCTGTTTGGTCCCTGAAACAGAAGTGTGTCAGTTTTATTGCATCAATATTATTTCTAATAAGAATGCAACTTCTAACGTTCTCTGAGTTTGAGTTATATATTAAGTTAGCTCGGATGTTGCCCAGTCCCATGACTCTTTTCCCGGATATCCAAGGTTCCTGTATTAGAGCCACGTCTATTGCCTCTGCTTCAAAGATTTTGCAGAGGGCAGCTGTTGCAGCCTTCTTATGCTGAAGGTTTATTTGCATTACCCTCAGCATTTTTGGGTTTTGGCTCGAGGACCCTGAAGGTTACTATAGTAAAGCCAAGATGGAGTTTATACTCCTTCCTGGCCAGCTCCCTCAGAGATGACTCGTCCATTCCCACAATCAGAATGGCGCCTTTTGGTTCTTTCTTAATGTTGAAGACCTTCCAGTTATCGGCGTCGATGCCCTCATTTTGGGTTTTTAGCCGCCGGAGGGTTTGTGTCGGGTCATCAACATTGAGATGTTCCTCGGGGATCCACACAGACACCCTTACCCTTGGAGCAATTTCTTTGGACGGGAGTGTCCTCAGAACTGCACCTTCCCAGGGTTTAAGTTGCGGTATGATCGTTTTCAACCACTGCACTGCATGGTTATCAGTGCAGCGTAAGTGGACCATGCCATGTTCCACTTGGCAGTGGTCGAATTTGGGTCCTTTTCCAGGTTGGCATTTCCAGATCTCCTGGAGGATAGCTTCCTGTACCAAGGCACCCTGTTCTGGGGTCATCTTCGTTTCGGGTCGGGCCCTACGAAGACGGACATTTTGATTCCTGACGTGACCCCGCAATAGCTGGCCCCAGACGTTTTGCTGGGTTGTGCTGCAGCTGGGTCACGCTTTGCAATCTTTTTGGGGTTCTGGGAAGGGGATGGTGTTGATCCAGAAGAGAGCACTCTCTTCTTTCCCTTGTCCCGCTGGTCTGAAGGGGGCGGAGTTGCGGTTGGTGGCCCCATAGCTCCGCCCACTCCAGACTTATCAGGCTTGGGATCTTTAGCTGCCCGGGGTTTCCTATTTGTTCGCTGTTTGCGAGGTAAAATAGGTTCCCCTTTAGCTATGGCCCGCTCTCTTGCTCTCTTGCGCTTCTGAGCACCAGAGAGTTTTTCCTTGTTCAGGTGCAGCCTGTTAAGGTTAGACCCAAGGTTCCTTGTATCTTCATCCTGGGTCGAGTTATTCCCCATTGATGAATTACCTGGTTCCATGAGGTTGTTGGTGGCCTGTGGTTCCTTTCGGACCGCAGAGATGGGGTTATTCGAGGTTAAGTCATCTGGACTGACCTCTACAACCGTCTATGGGTTATTTGACTTGATGGTTTCTTTTACGTTTTCCATATTTGTCCCACGAGTATGGGGGAAAGGGTGGTCCGGCTCTGCGGTGCCCCCTGCACAGAGCTAAGGCTTCTTACTTTGGGATGACGCCTGGTTTCCCAAAGGCCCCGTTTGTGACGGTATCCCCTACCGCCATGCATCCTTCGACACGGGTCGCGCGACATCTTGGATTGGGTTTGAGATGTTTCTTAGATCCATCTGAGGTGACTTCGGGGCTTTGCAATGGCTTTCCCCGAAGTCACCTCATCCGGAAGCCCCCCGACCAACGACAAGGTCTTACATCTCCTACGGAGGGTCAGCACTGTAAGTGATTATGCTTTTTATGATTGAGTTACAGGTTCTTTTATTGTTATTTATATGTATGTATGTTTTGGTCCCATAATATACTGAAATGGCTCTTCTTGCTTGAACGTTCCTCTCAGACATCGCTTCGTCTACACCTTTTCCAGCTGTTGATCGGAAAGCGTCAGTTGTAATTCAGAAAGCCTCACATGTAAACCAGAATAGTCAAATGAAAATCAGACAAACTGTTCTGGTTTACATTTGATACGTTCTGATTTTCATTTGACTATTCTGATTTACATATGATGCTTTCTGATTTAGAGCGGAAAAGGTGTAGTGTTCCGTCTTGGGAGATTTTCATTCCAAGGTATTTGTATCCCCTTAAGTGCTTAGTGGTTTCTCCCGTTTGCTAGTTGTAGGTCCTGTTGTTGCTCTCTAATGCGCATACAGGGTTCATTCGATAACTTTGAGAATTGATGAAATAATTGTACATACCTGTTCCATATCTTGTCCGAGTATGGTTTAGAAATTTCATTGCTAAATAGTAAATAAATAAATTTCATTGCTATCAGCCTAGTGATAAGCTACACACATTACAGAATTATCTACAACAATACAACTTCAAATGTTGTCTAAGATAGGGCTGCATTCGGCTAAAGGTGAAAAGAATATTATGCCAGTCCTTTACAGGGCAATGAACAGCCCTCTACGTGTACGACAAATTTTTTGGTTTCGCAATCCCCCAATCCGCAAACCATCCCAATTTTGCGCACCCAAAAAAATATGGAAAACTATTAGGAACCCTTGAAAAACCTAAAAACGAATTTTGTTCACTATATTTTTATATTTTTAGTGTTTTTGGTTATTGCTGCACTGCCACTAAAACGATTTCTAAAAACCATACGCGTTTCATATCCTCGCCACCGTAATAATATGTCTAAATTCTATTGCAATTCCATAATTTTTCCATTACACAATACAAAAGGATCTAAAGCAGTATTCGCATGGAACACATTATAAGATTCTGTGCAGTGATCTGTGCAATAGACAAGTCATTGTTCGTGTCTAAAGAAGTGTATTATGCCACTAGCTTTTTTTAAAGTCAATGGACAGCCTATTGCAAATACAACAAACCCCCCAACCAAATCACTTTCACCCAAAAAAAAATTATGAAATCAAATGGGCAGACACCCCTAAAAAGCCTAAACACGAAGTTTTTTGATTATTGGTGCACCGCCACTGACATGATTTCTAAAAACCATACCCATTTTCCATCCTCGCCACGGTGGTAATGCTATATCAAAATTTTATTGAAATCAATTCGATCATTTCCACGCTGCACAATACAGAACGATCTATAAGCAATACTTTTATGTATACTATATCAAAGACCTTTGGTTTCTGTAATAGGCAGGACAATATTCGGATGGATCTAAAAAAGTGTATTATGCCGCCAGTTATTTCTTTCACAGGTTAGTGGACAGCCTATTATAATTACAACACATTTTTCTGTTTTACCACCCATTACACCCCAACCACCCCCACCAAAAAAAAAAAAATCGAAAATGATCAGGAACCCCTACAATTTTGAGGAATACTTGGAATGTTTTATTTTTTGATAATTACTCCCCCGCCCCTGCACCAATTTTCGAAATTCAGGAACATCATCTACTACGACCCCACAGCATATCGCTACCCAAATTTCGTTACAATCCATGCAGCGATTACTGAGATTACAAAGCTAGAAGAACGCCAACAGACAGACCGACGGAAATTGGTGACGTGAATTTTCGTTATGTAGATATTATAAAACGCCCAAAAAGCGTATTATCTCAAAATCTTAAATTTTCATGATCACAGTTCTCGCTTCATTTATCGGTGTGCGAAGTAAAATGAAAGTATATTCGCTGAAATTTGTTAGCAGATTTTGTTAGTCTTTTCCATATCTCAGCTGCTTTAGATTTATTATAGTTTATAAGAAGCTATCGTTTCGAAATTCTTCTATACCTGGTAAAGTTTTTACTAATAAATATGATTCGTAGGATCGTAGCCATAGTTTAATGTTGTTTTTTTTACAATTTTAATTTTTTTTCACCGATTCGTAAAACTAATGTTTAAATAATAATTTACGACAACAGCAAAATATATTATAATATATAATAATATTAATGCAGCTAGAAATATAAACGATCTGTAATAACGCAAGCACGGATAACATAGACGGGTTAGTTGAGACTAGTGTTCAACACCGAAAAAATTCCATGACATGACTACAAATCTTTTCTATGATGCTTGTTTATCTTTAGTACCGATGTATAACTGTTTAGATGAAAGCTATCCCATTCCTGTGATAACGTTTCTTTTCAAATGTTAACTTTCAGCATGTCAAACTGTACATGACGTGGCTTGAGAAACGTTCCTCAAATTATATCAAAGAAAAATCTGACGTTTGTGTTTACCATTTCGTTATTCATAACGGTTAAAGATGGCTTTCATGTACTGCTGCTGTAACCTGCATTATATATTAATGAACCTTCGGAAAGACCATCAATCAACAGCGAGGTTCCGTTTCCTACGGTCACATTAGAAGTAGCTATTTCTTGGTCAGAGCAATGGCGCAAGTTAGGTTTTTTTTATACAACCTGCATACCTTTAGTTTTCCTAGGCACAGTTTGTACAGAAGCACTTAATTTGTTTGTTTACTCCCAATGTTCATGATTTTTCCCGTTTATCTTTTTCTTTTCACGCTATTATGGGCGAGGGAAGTTTGCGATCACTAAAAGGGCCATATTCATAGCCGTCCCTCAAGAGTGCAATTGAGGGTATCTTAGTAACACTCAAGTGTGTCCCTGGGCATCTGTTTCATAGTCAACACTTACGGGAGGGAGGGAAACATTTGGCAACATAGGTGAGGGGAGTATTGTGATCGCGAAAATTTTCGATTTTGGGATAATATACTTTTTGGGCGTTTTATGATGCATATATAATGAAAATCCATGTCACTCATTTCCGTCGGTCTGTCTGTCGATCTGTCTGTCGGTCTGTATGTCTGTTGGCGTCTTTCTAGCCTCCTAATCTCAGTAACCGCTGCATGGATTTTAATGAAATTTGGGTAGCGATATGGTGTGGGGTCATAGTAGGTAATGTTGCTACAACTTTGAAAATCGGTACATAGGTGGCGAAATAATTAGCAAGAAACGAAAAACCTCAAATATTCCTCAAACTTCGTTTTTAGACGCTTTAGAGGTTCCTGATCATTTACAACCTGACAAGTGTAACAAGAGCCGTGACAAATATGAAATAGACAAGGATAGCAAGAGACGAGAGGATATGAAATAAGGTGTGCGTGTGAGACAGCGGCGAAATTCCCAAGTCTCTTGCTACACTTGTCAGGCTGTACTACCTTTTTTTTGGGTGAGGGTGAAATTGGGGTGGTTGAGGGGGTGGCGGGTTGTAAAGCTGAAAAATCTATTGTAATCATAATAGCGGTATAATACACCTTTTTAGGTACATCCGAACATTGCCTTGTCTATTACAGGAACCAAGGGACTTCGAGAATTTTCCGATGTATACATACGAGTATTGCTTTAGATCGTTCTGTATTTTATAATGCGGAAACTACTGAATTGATGTTTATGAAATTTCGGCACAGTATTACTACTTTCACGAGGATGGAAAATGCGTCTGATTTTTAGAAATCAGCAACATTAAAAAAACCAAAAATATGAAAACAGCTCAAACTTCGTTTTTAGGCGTTTTAGGGGTTCCTGATCATTTTCTACTTTTTTTTTAGGTGGGGGTGAAGTTGGAGTGGTTCGGAGGTGGGGGGTTATAAGACTCAAAAATTTGTTGTATTCATGATAGATTGTCCATTGACCTGTGAAAGAAGTACCTAGTAGAATAAAACACTTTGCGATCGGGCGAGCGATGACTTGGTTGCAAGGGCGTCTAGACTATAGCTCCATGCTATGGGAAAATAATAAAACTGGTATAATCGGAATATGTGGGAACTACTGAGTCAATCAACTTGACTACATTTTTTACTTCGTGCCAGTGTCTTGTGGTTTTTGACGGACACTTTTATTGATGAGTCAGAGGTAGTCAGAACTTACAGTACCTTACTCCAATACTAACTTATACTATCTCCTTCACTGACAATAGATCCACTGAATCGCACTGAATCTCACTGCTTGCAATGAAATGTCATGTTTGCATTTCGTTACTTGATGAGTATCCCTCAAGTGAGTAGTCACACTTGAGGGACCCTCAAGTGGCTGTGGAACGACTATGCAACACAAAACAGTACCTCAAAGACCCTCAAGTATTAAAAACGCTCAAGTGGCAACTATGAGTACGGCCCTAATACTTCTATTTTGAGACAAGTTTTTTTGGGCACTTTTTGATATCTAGATCAGGAAAATTTACATCGCCTAATTCTTCGGTCTGTCTCTAGGTCTGACTGTCTGCCCGTCGGTCGGTCTGTTGTCATAGTTTTACTGTGATGTTTGAACAAATGACTCTGCTACATTCTTTAACATCGGTGGAACGGCGTGAAGTAGCTAGCAAAAAAAGCTTGTAACCCTAAAGAGCGTTCACCTGTAATTCGAAAACTATTAACTTGTTTTTAATATATTTTTGGCACTGTCTTGCTACCGTGGCACAAAGGGTGCAGTTTTTGGAAATCGGTCCATTGCCGGCGAAGTATGTTTGTATCTTCATTTGTAACGAACAGATTTAATTTAAGCTTTTTATACTTATCGAAAACCGCTGACAATACAATAATTTAATAAGTTTGTCTCATTATCCTGATCAGTAGGTACCACAAAAATTGAATAAGGGTGCCAGTTAAAAAATAACCTACATCACTTTTTTTAGTAATCAATTTGTTACCAATATTGATGATCCTCGTCGGGGCTGACTAACCATGTAGATGAACAGATTTCATTTAAAATTTGTGCACTTATCAAGAACCGGTGATAATACGATAATTTCATAAGTTGGGCTCATTGTCCTGAACTGAAAGTGATTTTTTTTATGGTCAGCCTCCCGCAAAGGCTGAAAGCCTACGGCACTGTAGAAGCGCTGCGAGAGGATAAGTGTCGGTTCACGTTAGACTTGAAACGCTGCAGGTTGTAACCGTTGGGAAACAAATTCCCCAGCAGATGATTCCATAGCGTCGAGGTTCTCCAAAAGAAGGAAGTAAGGATGAGCTCGCCGAGCTTCTCTAGTGTTCCTGGTTCGGACGGCCTTTGGTGTTATTATCTGGGAGAGCTCTCTAGAACATATTCCGTGATAGAATCTGTAAAACAGGGATAGGTCAGCCACCCTCCTTCGATGTTCCAGCCCGCGAAGGTCCTTTGTGAGATTAGGCGTATCGATTAATCTAATTGCTCTTTTCTGGATAGTGTCAAGAAGCTTTAGAGAGTGCTTCGGAGCGCATCCCCACACATCTTGAGAGCAATACTCCAGCGATGGTCGGATCTGTGCCGTATAGAGTAGCAGCTGTTGCTCTGGAGCGTATACGACTTCCTACAGCGGAATAAAACTCCAAGCTTCTAGGATGCCGTTTTAGCAATACTGACGACGTGATCGTGCCAGGACATGTTATTGTTGATCTTGATCCCCAAAAGCTTGACGGAAGGTGATTCGACTATGGGGTGACCCTCCATTTCCACGGTTGGTAAGCCAACGTGAGACTTCTTTGTAAGTGTTATTGCCTGAGGTTTCGGCATGTTGAACTGTACTTTATTTACTAATTCCCACTCGACAACCGCCTTGATATCTACGTTGATCTGAGAGGCAGCATGCTGCTGTCGCCGACGTACTGTCATTTAGGATGGTAGTGCCTTGCATGGTTCCATGGACACTGCTGTACTGTCATCTGCGAAGCTGTAGGTTTGATTGGATGTTATTTCCAGCAGCTCGTTGATATACAGCAGAAACAGTGTAGGGGATAGGACAGATCACTGAGGATCACTAGCGTTTATTGAAAATACGTCTGGTGAACAGCCCTCAACTACAACAAACAGAGATCGGTCGTTCAAAAAGCTATTCAGCCACTGGCGCAGGCCAGGTAGTCCATAAAAATATAAATAAATATACTTAAAAAAATTAAAGCACTAAAATAACATTGAACGAAAAGTATTAGTATTATTATGGAAAAAGCGTGAGTTATTCGATATACGAAAAATGCGGCTCAAAGCGCCCCACGTTTTTTCACAATAACACTAGTATTTTTTGTTCTTTATCATTTTCAGTTTACAATAAGAATTATTTTTTAATTTTAGTATTAGTTCTAGATTTATTGACAGGACACTTTGGGATGGTAAGGCAATAGGGGTTGGTAGAACACAACATCTTCCTGTATCTGTTAATGACTTTTCATTGACCTGGAAATGCTTTTTTCTGCTGATACCCAGAGCAATGCGCATTTTTAGTATTTTTAGTACAAGTAATTTTTGCTAGATTCTGTAATAACTTATTATGTACATAGTCATATAGTCTACAATGTACAGCAAACTAACGCATAAATGTCATTTATACCAATTAATGTGTTGTGTAACATTTAGTACTTTAATAAGGGCTGAAAAAATGACCGGTACGTTAATAAAGAGTTTATGTTTCCAACAGATGTAGTTTTGGTAATTGGAAAGTGAAACGTGGTGAGTTGTCAGTGTATGTTTCGTGCATTAGAAGTAAACCGATTTTTATAAATTATCTTATAATTATATTTGCAATATGTATAAATGTATAAGGTCCGAACAATATTTAAAAAATGTGTATCAACCTGGTATATACAAAAAACGCTAAATTTTTTTTGGTAAACGTTAAAATTATCCGTTTCAATACAAAAAAACGACTGATGAGATCCGCTGAGAATTTGTGGTTACATTCAGAGTGATTTAATAACTTTCACTTGATGTGTAAAAAGCCAGCTGTTGATAAAATTGAGAGATTGTTCACCTCCAAATTTAAAGCCGATACTACATTACTACTTACAGTATCAAATATAACAGTGATCATTTCCAATACATTAACAACAAACTCTGCATGCTTTCCATGTTCATGAAGCTATTAGGTAGTATCCGTATGGCAAGATAAAGTGCCTCCAAGTTATACATAATTTAGAAGTTGTGACTATAATAGTGGTAGTGGAGTGCTTTCCTTGCACTACCCAAACTAAATGTACTAACTCAGCATCAGGTAACACACCACAATTCATTTCGATTATGGGATCCTCTAAACTAAACACTAAATAGAAGGTCTTTATGCTACCGAACTTGACTTTCGAATTGCTATATAAAACTAATATATACCTCTCCTTGCCATTTTAAACGTATGAGAACCAAGTGACGAAAACACTATTTTGGGATTTGTGAAGCTTGATCAACTACTAATTACATTACAATAACATAATGTTGTTAGCACAGTGAGTCAATTTAGATTATCCAAGTCACGGTTCCGAGCGGCATAGCCCTACACGGACAGCCTAGTTAGTCCCCTCATAGTCACCATTTTTATGCTAAATTAGTTTTGTTTTAATCTTACATCGCAATATAGGTACACAAATTGCAATGGTCACTTCCAATGTATCTTTGATAATACAAATAATTTGCAGATACCGCTATTACAAATTTAACCTCCATGGAATTTAATATATATTTGAAAGCTTCCCACCATGGATCTATCGAAAACCGCTGACCAAAAGACAAAAAGCCGAGAGAAGTCAAAAGATTTGTCAAAGGAGACAGCTTGTACCCTCTGTCCGCCAGGGTCATCCCCTTAAAAATTTTAAATGACAAGGGGTATCGAGTAATAGCGTTTTTCAAAGATATGTCGCAGTCCCTTATTTTGACGTTTGATTTTTTATGATCGGTCGATTCATTTTCGAGAAAATTAGAAAATTCTTTATTCATCTTAATTTGTTCAGATAGATAACAAAAAGTAGGAAAGAATTTACTTGAGTAAATCCAAACGGGGCTCTCACTGTGGAACCGGAAGCGATATTTACAAAAATTATTGGATTTTTCCCGGACTAATTTTTGCATGCTGATTCCAAATCTGCATTTAGTTTTTCTCAAGTACCTGTAGTTTTGGCTATCTTTCGTATACGGACAGATGGACCGACGGACGGACAGACAGAGGCTTTGCATAAGCTCTCTTCAGTGAGAGCTATAACACGAAAATATCACTTTTTAGTGTAATAAGTTTTTAAAATGTTGTGCGTTATCTCCCAAACAATGATATTGGTAATGTTTAAATTCCTGACAGACAGTTGCAAAAACATGTTGTGGGATATCACGGTTGCTTCCGAGGTCACCCAAACTTCCAGGTTTGGGGACTAAACACAATAGATTTCAAATGGCCCCACAGAAAAAAATTTAATGGCGTCAAATTAGGAGATCTAGCAGGCCATCCTATACGCCCTCTCCGCCCTATCCATGTATCTGGAAACGCGTCCTACAGCTACTGCCGAACCGGAAGAACATCATAGTGAGAAGGAGCGCCGTTTTGCTGGAAATAGATTTCAACCTCATCAAGTATAGGGTTTCCATCCTATTTGAACTGGTTTCCAATGATTTTAGTGACCAGCGGATTCGTGGCATAATATTTCTCAACACACCCAAATAAAAGTCTCAATTTAAATTTCCATTAATACGAGCATTAATAATATATGACCCAATCATCTTGTTGCTTGAAGCACCTGCCCATACATACAAAAGCATGAGGATATTCGTTGCTCCAATACCTGCAGTTATGCTTATCAACAAATCCAGTCAGATGAAATGTACATTCATCAGTGAGGCAGATATTCTTTACCCGAATGGGATTACCACTAATCGCTGTAGTCATTTCTTCACAAAACTCATCTCACCGATCTAAATCGTCTTCTGGTAACTCTTTTCACTGTTTCCATTTTGAATGGGTAAAATTTATGGAGTTTAGTAATTGTGTATATAGAGCCAAATTAAATTTCAGTAGGATCAACAATTTTGCATAATGAAACATTAGGATTTGTGCCAAAATGACCCAAAACTTTAACTTGAGCGGCCTCATCCAGAGCTTTCCGTTTTTTATTTGCAACAGGTCCAGTTTGAGCGAATTTCATAATAAAGTCCAAAACATACCTATGCAAAGTTATCTTCCTTGGATATATGGCATTAAACGGAATGGCAGTTTGCTTAGCACATTGATTTTAGGCACAAAAATTGAAATAATTTCCCCTGTTTCGGCAACTGTCCGTCAGTAATGTAAACATCGCCTATGCCATTGTTTCGCCAATAATAGGCACCATTTTGAAAACTTATTACAATAAAAAATGATATTTTCGTGTATCTTTGTTTTATATTTGAACAAATTAAGATACATAAAAATTTTTAAAATGTCCTCGAAAACTAATCGACCGATTTTGAAAAGTTAACGTCAAAATAGAACTTCAACATTCCTTTGATATTATTCGATACCTCTTGTCATTTCAAAATTTTTAAGGGGATCCCCCGGGGCAGAGGGTACAAGGGGAGAAACTAGATTTTGGTTAAAAAGTTGCCCATTTTAACAAATCTTTTGACGTGTCTCGGCGTGTTTTCTTTTAATCAGTGGTTTTTCGATAAATCCGTGATGGGAAGCTTTCAAATGAGCACCCTGTATAGGTTCTGTCTAAACAATATACCCGAGTGAGCAAGCTCTTCTGTGCAGCTTATTTTTCAGCGAGGAAAACACCACAAACTACGTTTACAGCGTTTACATCTATGGATTCTATACCGATGTCAACTAATTGAATTATAAGGAATTAAACTGTGAAAACCTTGAAGGTCTGATCAGCCCGCATTCCATGCTGTTCACTTTCTCTTATTTTCATGTCAGGCATTATTACTTTTACCTGTTATGTATACATATCTTCGGTGTATATGGCTGATGCTGATAGCTGTACAAATAAATTAATATTTGAATGTGGGTACTATCTTCTGAGAACAGATGTTTTTGTAATACACGTTGTAGCTGTAGATTGTAGATGCATTTGAATAAATTGTGTCATATCTTAGAAGCAACATGGTTTCTAGATCTCCGTGCGAAGTCTCATGAATGAAAGTTGACACAATACAGGATGATCTCTCATGTTATATGATATCTTTTTATTAATTACCTGACTTGGTTGTTGGAATATTTACATCTACCTTATTTTCTCAAAATTTCCACTGATGTAAGGTAAAGCTGTTCTTAGCTATTAAATTTTATTCTTGTTATTTTTCTATGTTTCCAATTTCTCGATATCAACAGTAGTTTGTAGTTATCTGTTGTGTTTTTGGTAAATCCCAATTATCACTTACAGATTAGATGTTGATGCTACTGTTATTAAAATCGTGTAAAAATGATAATGGTGTAATTTATGGCTAGAAGAAAGCCTCTTTTGGTAACGTGAGTCAAATGGAGATATTTTTCTTAGCTGGCGAATGAATGAATGTGATGACAATGTGAATCGCAATGAAGAATAAAATCGGGATCATATTACAAAAATAATCATCATCAGAGTGCAATTGGTACCGCTCAAGCTGAGTTCATCCAGATCGAAATTTCCCAACCAGTTTAGGCTAGGAATGGGTTTATTTTAGCAAATTCGAAATGGGCTCGAAAGTGGTGTCAATCGACGCGGATCGACCTTCCGAGACGATCTACACCAGTCCCAGACTGAGAAACCGCTCTGGTAAAAACTACGGTATTTTGAAATCTCATTACCTGGCCTAGCTTAACCAAACCGGGTGAGTGGTTGAGGTCAAAATGGGTGTTAATCCACTCGGCTTGACGTCGTGAGTCGAACTAGACTAAAGAAAGATTCTTGCGTATATCCACCCTATACTTTGAAATAAGGAAACTGTCAGAATCCACGTCGATTGACACCTGCTTCGACCCTCATTTCGAGTTCCGCTAAAACGAACTCGAGCAAA
This sequence comes from Callosobruchus maculatus, assembly GCA_951848785.1. NCBI lineage: Eukaryota > Metazoa > Arthropoda > Insecta > Coleoptera > Chrysomelidae > Callosobruchus > Callosobruchus maculatus. Next base: position 4,236,823 of record CATOUR010000026.1, on the reverse strand, counting down.
GTTTCTTGATACAAACAAATAATCAAAACCCCAACTACGTAATAAGATCTAACCTCAGACGTCTGTAGTCCATCTAATGATCTGGCTAAACTAAAAATGATTGAAAAAAATGAAGTTTTCCCATCGAAATTTTATTTATTTTGTTATAATTTATTGTTATTTGTTTGCCGCCACTGGGTCGATTTTTGAAAACAGTAAAAGTTTTTCGTTTTGCTGTATTAGTAGCTTGTCATAAAAGTGATTATGCAGAAATCAATACTATCAAATTAATATGTTCGTTATAGAGGGGCCAAATTTTTTCATTCTGAATGAATGTTATAAAACTATAAAGATTTCCCTTTCTTGCCACAGTAGTAACGCAATCTTACAATTTCATAAATATTGATGCACAAATGTCCGAGTCAGATAGACAGAAGGACCAACAAAAATGAAAGACATAGTTTTTCATGGTGTAGATGTTATGAAACATGCAAAAATATACTATCTCAAAGTAAAAAAAGCTTACTTGAAATGGTGAACACTAAGAAGTTATTAAATCGCAATAACCACCCCCAGGATTTGACTGTTTTTCCCTCGGGTCTTATACCGGGTTGGTAAAAAGTACCGAAACTCTTAAATGTCTCCTAAACTGCCAAAACTGGAAAGGTGCAATTCAATATATATGCAGAATTCAAAAATACCAACCAGATTTACCACTTTTAGTTTTGTTATTTTAAATGGAACTTCCTATTTATTTTGTTGCAATAAATTTTGCATGTCGAAAATAAAAGTCATGGTTACCTGTTTCCCATTCCACCCAATAACTTTTATTTGAACTTTTTAATTCAAAAACTCACTGTTCTCGCGATATTCGACGGACTCAATTAAATGGACCACCCGGTAGTATGAATGAAAGTGATATAGCTATCCGGCTATTAGTTCTTTTGTAATTATCAGATTATGCTGAAGATATTTAAAAATTTTGTCCTAATCGTCTCCTTCAAATCCACATTAAAATTCATGTCATGCTAACCATGAATAGATGATGTACGAGGTCCTGTTAATTAAGTCTTGCAGGTGATAAACACGACTCATTTATTAAATTAGCCGACTTTGTAATCGTCGTGAAAAATTATAGTAAGCAATCGTCATTATTTAGGTATGCGTGTTCCAACCTAGGAAATTTTTAAAAGAATTGGATGACATTTCGAATTTGGCATTGAGATCGCACGAACCTGATAATCTCTTAAATTATTGAACAATATGGGTATACAGCAGATATACATTTCCTCTATCAGTTTTTACATAAAACCTTGAGACCTAATGGAACTATCATCAGTTCGCCAAAAAATGTTTGGAATTTGCTGTTCAGGCTGTGACGGCTAGTTTTTTTTGCTAGAGGGCGTATCTGACTCATCTATTTATTTATTTATTTATTCACGAGTCAAGCCCACTTGTCTAATACAATAGAGTAAAAATTTTAAAAATTCTCAATATGACAAAAATATTAAAATTAAATAGAAAAAACTACTAAAAGAAATGAATAAAAATCAGGAACAACAATACTTTTTGGCTTTTTATAAAGTTAGGCCTTTAACGGTTCGCACAAATGGTTCGCAAGGACCAAAGAATCATTGCACAGACGAAGGGTACGAGAAATGAAAGAGTGATAAGCATAGTTAGTTCTATGAAATTCTTGATGAAAAGTTTGTCTAGTACGAGACTACGAGTGTTTCGGTATGGAACGTGTAATCCAATTCTGGAAGTTAAATAGGGACAATCAATGATAGAGTTTATGAGTTTTTAAATAAGTACTCGGTCTCTCTGTTTTCTTCTGTACAAGAGAGAGTTGCTAAGTGTACTGATGTGCATAAGTCAGAATAATGAAATCCATCGTTATTGTAAAATTTGAAGTTAATGTATCTGCAGAATCTTCTGTGAACTAATTCGATCCGATGGATATGACATGCATAATTAGGACACCATACAGAAGTAGCATACTTAAGGTGTGATCTGACACAGGAATAATACAAAGTTCTAATGGCATTGATGGTTGAGAAGCCCCCCGTGTTACGTTTCACAAAGCCAAGCACGCGTAATGCCATATTGATTATGTTGTTAATATGAGGCGAAAAATCAAGATTATAGGTTATTAGCACACCAAAGTCTTTGATTTGATCCATGCAGCTCAATGGAGTGCCATTAATGTGATAGACAAAATTGTGGTGGTTTTTTCTAGAAGCAGCTTCAAATCGTCGGCAAGCAAAATAAAAAGACTATGCTTAAAACAAGATGAAATGTCATTGATATAAATCTTTAATAGTAGGGGGCCCTTGTGAGAACCCTGGGGGACGCCTGATCATACTGAGATAGGAGAGGATGTAAAGTTGTTAAGGTGTACCATTTGAGACTTACCTGTGATATAGCTCTGTAACCATGGTAGGAGAGAACCAGAGACACCCAAGTTATCTAATTTTTCTATTAAAGCTTTGTGGCACACTGTCAAACGCCTTGGAGAAGTCAGTATAAATAGAGTGTACCTCTTTATCCCTCTCCAAGGTGCCCGTCAGGATGTCCATATGAAATAAATTAAAATAAATTTCAAGGAATAAATTAGGAAATACGGTATTTGCACTCAAATAGTCTGAAAACGTCTGGTATAGATCTTTTGATTCATTGTGATTACAACATGAATGCGGTGGTGTGTACTGGGAGGGTTGCTTGAACATAGAAAGGTTAGAACTTCAATCAATGAATTGAACCTACTATTGCACCAAATAATTACGAATAATGTGATCTCAATGTACACCATGTTCAAAAAGCACCGGGCAAAATTGAATAGCTAGGGAAGTAGAGGTCGTACAAAAAAATAGTTAAGACAAAAGTCGTAGCTATCTGGCTCTCCAATGGTGACCTTTATTGTGACATTGTTGACCTTTGCATTCAGGATAAAATCAAGGTCAAATCGATTTTCTTAAATGGAAACCCCTACTTTTGACTTTGAAAATTAAATGCTGGGAAAATTCTACGTCCAGATATGTGCTTGAGCTTTTGAAAAATTTGACCTTAAATAGTTAAGTCAAGATCAAAATATGACCAGCAGGATATCTTGGGAAGTAGAGGTGCACAAAAAAACAGATCGAGACAAAAATCATAAGCACTTTTGACCTTAACCATCCAAGGTCAATTTTTTCAAATGGCCAAGCTCACATCTGGACGTAAAGTATTCCGAGCTTTTCATTTCTGGCGTCAGAAGTAGGGGTTTCCATTTAAGAAAATCGATTTGACCTTGCTTTGATCTTGAATGTCAAGATCAAGGGCATCACAGATGTCACCATCGGCAAGTCGGGAAATTTTTCTGGGAGTTTTGTCTTTTTGAAAATTGAATACTCTACGATATTAACTACATAGAATAGTTTTATCCTATCGGTCTGTCTACTGCCATTTTCCTAATAACGTAATTTCAGTAACCGCCTCACTCATTTTGATACAATTTGGAGTGTGATATGCTATGGAAACATAGTAGTAGGTGTTGCTTCTATAAGTCTGTGTAGTGGCGTTGGAATAATTGGCAAAAATCAAAAGTGCTCAAAATTGCTCCAATCTTCATTTGTAGGCGTTTTAGGGGTTCATGACCACTTTCTGTATTTTATAAATTCCACAGATTTGGCATACATATTGTAACATCCTGTATATAGCATTGCTTATTTGTATTGTTGTTGATGTTTCTTTGAAAATGTTAGGTTACATTTTTGATGTGTAAACGTCATCGAATCATCTGGAATTTTCGGGACTGATGGATGGGCGTTCTGGAATGTCATCTGAATGTCTCGAGTTTTCTAGATGGTTCGATGAAGTATATGAGGCACCACGAGTATCAGTTGAGTTGAGTTGTAGCTGAGATAAGGTTGAGAGATATTGTATTGAGTTGTAAAGTAAAACGGTAAAAGTTACGTTCTGTTTGATTCCCTGGGTGAAGAAAAAGAGGCCGTCGTGACAATGTGTTTCCATAGTTTTCGACAATACGTTTAGAAATGCATGGTTTTATGTAATCACGGAATGTCTGTCGTAGCATTGATGACTTTTATTTCTTTTTCAAGTGCGGGCAATGTGCACGACTAAACAGAAAAAGAATGCTCGTCATACTTCATCAACTTATTTTAACATCCACATTCATTCTTGATGGCGAAACACATATGGGCATAGGCTCATTGTACTGAATATTTTGGAACATTTTATGTGTTACAGATCGGTGGATCGGTGACTAGTCTGTTTACTTTGAGTTGAAGTTATTTGATCATATATTACCTAAGCAAATTATTAAGCATTGTTTTAGTTCAGCAGCACAGAGGGATAATACACTTTTTGGGCAGTTTTATGATGTCTACATAACGAAAATCCCTGTCACTCATTTCCGTCGATCTGTCTGTCTGTCTGTCTGTCGGTCTGTTTGTCGATCTGTCTGTCTGTCGGTCTGTCTGTACGCGTTTTTTAGTCACGTAATCTCAGTGACCGCTGCATGGATTGTGATAATTGTGATGTAGTTAGCGAAAAATCAAAATTTTAAATATTCCCCAAACTTTGTTTTTAGGCGTTTTAGAGGTTCCTGGTCATATTCTACTTTTTTTGAAATTAGAGTGATTGAGGAGTGGAGGTTTGTAAAACAAAAAAAAATGTTATATTCATAATAGACTGTCCATTTTCTAGTAAAAGATGAAAGACCTAGTTGCATAATATACTTGTCTAGAGCCAGCCGAACATTACCTTCCCGATTGCAGAAATCAAGGGACTTAGAATTTTCTGATGTATACAAACATACAATACGAGTATTACTTTAGATCGTTCTATATCGTGTAAGGTGGGAATTTTTTTCCTCGTACCTGTAAGGTGGGAATCGTTGAAATGATTTTATTTAAATTGTGACGCAGTATTATTACCGTGGCGAGGAGGGAAAACGCGTATGGCTTTTAGAAATCGTGTCAGTGGCGGCGCGGCAATGATAAAAAACCAAAAATACAAAAAAAGCCCGAACTTCGTTTAGGCATTTTAGGGGTCTGTCATCGTTTTCTATTTTTTTTTTTGGTGGTGGTGAATTTGGGGTGGTTGGAGGGTGGGGAGTTGTAAAACTGAAAAATTTGTTGTATTCATAATATGTTTTCCATTGACCTGTGGAAGAAAAGCCTAGAGACATAATACACTTTTTAGGTCCATCTTAACATTGCCTGGCCTGTTACAGAAACCAAGGGATTTAGAATTTTCTGATGTACCTATACATACGAGTATTTTGTGCAACCTGAAAATATAAAAACAGCTCAAACTTCGCTTTTAGGCAGTTTGGGGGTTCCTGATCGTTTCGTTTCGTCCAGTTGAAGCTTGTAGCATAAAAACTGTGTCGTTCTAGTTCCTACGTAAAGAGATCCAAGAAACTGTTTGCGGGAGTTTTTGTGTTGGATGTTTTTTGCGGAGTATAGAACGACTGTGAAACACAAAGCAATACTTAAACGACTCCCAAGTATTAAGGAAAACAGAAATGGCAACAATGAATACGACCGGCCTCTAAGTTAATAATAAATTATACTTTTCTAGCATTACACACTTACACGGTCAATGTCACGTTTAATCTAATAAGTAGTCGCGAATACTTAGAAAAACGAGCAATAAAAATGGAAATAGCGATAGAAACCGCAACGATAAACGAAAGTGTATATTTTTGCCGGCAACGATATTCAAAATAAGAAACCCAGCCGCCGACTCGGGAGAAAACAATCAATCAGTGAATTTCTTCGGGTGCTGCAGGTCCGAAAGATTCCGTGCCGTGAGTCACCAGTGAAAATCGAAAAGCGGCTCTGACGGGTTTTAACTGTTATTTTGCGTATGCCCTGCGGGTGACAGCCCGACCAAAACAATCGAGAATCGAGGATACTTTTGCTTTTATTGGAGCCGAACTGGAACGACCGGTGTCGTCGCACTAGGTTGAAAAATACGGTGAAAATAATGGGCTATTTCAACATTTAGCAATTCAGTTATAGTTATTTCTGTAGGGGATTTAAAAAAATGGAGTCAAGTTGATTGACAGTACTTCCCACACATTACGGTGATACCAGTTTATTATTTTCTCATAGGATGAAGCTATAGTCTGAGATCCATTTGCAACCAAATTTCATTAAAATCAATTCCGTCATATCCAGGTTACACAATATAGAACGATCTAAGGCAATACTCCTATGTACGTACATCAGAAGATTCTTAGTCGCTGGGTTTCTGCAATAGGCGAGGAAACGTTAGGAAGGACCTGAAAAAGTGTATTATGCCGCTAGGTCTTTCTTTCACAGGAAATGGATGATCTCTTATGCATACAACAAATTTTTCACTTTTACAACCCTCCACCCCCAACTATCCCAGTTTCACTCTTGCCCAAAGAAAAGGTAGAAATTGATCAGGAACGCCTAAAACATCTAAAAACGAAGTTTGAGCTATTTTCATATTTTTAGTTTTTTTATTATTTCTGCGCTGCCACTGGCACAATTTATAAAAACTATACGCATTTCCCATCCTCGCCACGGTGGTAATACTGTGTCAAAATTCCATTAAAGCCAATTCAACCGTTTCCTCATTACGCAATAAAGCAATAATCGTATGTTTACACCAGAAACATTCTAAGTTCTTTGGTTTCTGTAAGGCAATGTTCGGATGGACCTACAAACTTTGTTTATGCCACTAGGTCTTCGTTCACAGGTCAGTGGACGGTCTATTATGAAAGCAACAAATTTTTGAGTTTTACAACCCCCCACCCCCTAACCACCCCAATTTCACCCCCACCCAAAAAAGTAAAAAATGATCAGAAACCCATAAAAGGCCTAAAAACAAAGTTTGAGCTATTTTTATATTTTTAGTTTTTTTATTACTGTTGCGCAGCCACTGACACGATTTTTCCAAAGCATACGCGTTTTCTATCTTCGCCGCGGCAGTAATACTATGTCAAAATTTCATTAAAATCCATTCGATAATTTTCGCGTTACGCAATATAGAACGATCTAAAACAACACTTGGATGTTTACATCACACATTCTAAGACCCTTGGTATCTATTATAAACAAGGCAATGTTCGGATGGATCTAAAAAAGTGTATTATTCCGCTAGGTCTTTCATTCAAACGTCATTGGACAGCCCATTATGAATACAACAAATTTTTCAGTTTTACAACCCCTCACCCTCCAACCACCCCAAATTCACCCCACCCAAAAAAAGTAGAAATTGATCAGGAATCCCGAAAATGCCTAAAAACGAAGTTTGAGGAAGATTTGACATTTTTCGGTTTCTGCTAATTACTCCACCCCCCGTACAACGATTTCCAAAATTATCGGAACATTACCTACGACGACACCACAACATATCGCTGCCCAAATTTCATCACAATCCATGCAGCGGTTACTGATATTACGACGTTAGAAAAACGCCAACAGACAGACAGACAGACCGACAGACACAAACAGACAGACAGACCGACGGAAATGAGTGACGTGGATTTTCGTTATCTAGACATCATAACACGCCCAAAAAGCGTATTATCTCAAAATCTAAAATTTTCGCGATCACAATACTCCACTCACTATCGGTGTGGGAAGTAAAACATATAAGAAAACCTGTAAAAACTTTGATTCAGAGAACATTCCGCGCTCCGTGAAATTGTTCGTGTTTATTTTTTAAAACCTTCTTTGTGTTTGCTCATTCACGCTCCATCTGATATAAATCCTTGTCACACAACATTGTCTGCATATTAGGAAAAACTAAAATCGTGCCAAACGGCACTGAAGGATGTTGTTTATGAATACACTGATCAAAAACAACTTAATTGAACAGGAAACAAGTAATGATCGGCAAGTTGACCAGGGACTTCCTGGGTTAGTTCGTTCGAGGATACAGTGGCGTTACAATTCTTTTTTCCTCGCAGCAATACGAGAATGGAAACCTTAATCACGAACGCAGCTAAATCCATACTTCTTTTCTAACAATTTAGTCAAGTTGATTGGCTCAGTACTTTCCACATATTTTGTGATACCAGTTTTATTATTTTCCCGTAGCATAAAGCTATATAGTCTGAGATCCCCTTGCAACTACTTCTAAACAAAACTCTTTAGACGTAAGGTTTTATAACAAACTGCCTCGTGACTACCGTCAAAGCAATGTACATACGTTTAAGAAAAAAGTCAAGGAGATGTTACTGGACCACTGTTTCTATTCCACACAGGAATATCTGAGCACTAATATTAACAGTTCTCACTCACACTTTCTTTTTCCTGTTTAAACTGCTATCTACTTGTGCTCTGTACATACATACATATTAAGTTAATCATACTTAGATATGAATTTGTTTTTTGTATTCTTTCTAGGCTTTCTCCATTTTGACATGCCTTAAATGCATTTGTATAAAATGGTCAAATAAAAACTACTAAACCAAATTATCGCTCGCTCGACCGCAAAAAAGTGTGTTATTCTACTGGGTACTTCTTTCACAGGTCAATGGACAATCTATCATGAATACAACAAATTTTTTAGTTTTAGAACCCTCCACCCCCGAACCAACCCAATTTCCCCCCATCCAAAAATTGAAAATGATCAGGAACCCCTTAAACGTCTAAAAACGAAGTTTGAGCTGTTTTTATATTTTTGCCACGCCGCCACTGAAGCGATTTCTAAAAACCATACGCGTTCTCCATCCTCGTCACGGTAATAAATTGTGTCAAAATGACATTAAAGCCAATTCAAAGGTTTCCACGTTACACAATACAGAACCATCTAAAGTAATCCTATAATCCTAATGTATTTTGTATATATCAGAAAATTCTCCAAGTCCCTTGGTTTCTCTAATGGGCAAGGCAATGTTCGGATAGACCTAAAAAAGTAAATTATGCCGCTTGGTCTTTCTTTCACAGGTCAATGGGCAGCCTATCATGAATACAAAAAAAATCAGTTTTACAACCCCCCACCCCTCAACCACCCCAATTTCACCCCCACACAAAAAAGTAGAAATGATCAGGAACCCTAAAATGCCTAAAAACGAATTTTGAGCTGTTTTCATATTTTTAGTTTTCTTAATATGGCTGCGCCGCCACTGAGACGATTTCTGAAACTCATACGCATTTTCCATCCTCGCCAAAGTAGTGATAGACCGACAGACAGACCCACGGAAATGAGTGACGCGGATTTTCTTTATGTATGCATCATAGAACGCCCAAAAAGTATATTATCTCAAAATCGAAAATTTTCGCGATCACAATACTCCCCTCACCTGTCGGTGTGGGAGTAAAAATGGCCAGTTCTTGCATGTTTTACGTAGTACCTAACACTAAAGTATTAAACTTGTGACCCTAAAAATGATCAATCACTTAGAAAAGATATGTAGTCAATAATTATGATTTTTTTAACATTCTAACACGCCCAAAGTGTTAAATGGGTGGTGGAATCTCCTTCATAAATAAAACGCCCTTTAGGGTTCCCAATCCTGAATCCTCCTCCCACCTCATTTTATCCCTTCTATAAGATTAATTGATTATTGGACGCCAGTAGAACGCCCAAAGATCAAATTTAAGTGTTTTAGGCTCTCCGTAGTAACAATTCCATTGTTTTCAATCTGTCAGACTCTCAGGTAGAGTAGATTCAAAAATCGTTGTCAGAGCATAACAAACTAAAATTACCAGAACTGTTGCAAACCTCATTTATAGGCATGTCAGCTGTTCACATTTATTTTTTATTTTTTAAAATAATCAGAAACTAAAAGAATCAAGAGAAACGAAAATTGGAATGAGTTAAAATCCCCTAAAAATTTTGTCAATAGCGAAATTCGGAAGTGGTCAAACATATTGATGATGAAGCGTCCAAAGAACTCGTCACAGTTCGAATCGCAATTTTTGTTGTTGCATTGCAAATATGAGTAAAACTCTGTCATATTTTCTCAAGCAGAAAAATCTTTTCATAGGTATTAATGCAATAAAACTTACGCGTTAGAAAAAAAATGGAGTCAAGTTCATTGACTCAGTACTTCCCACACACAACGGTGATACCATTTTATTATTTCCCATGGCATGAAGCTATAGTCTGAAATCCCCTTGCAACTAAATCATCGCCCACCCGCCCGCAAAAAAAACATCCAACACAACAACCCTCGTAAATAGTTTCTTCTGCCTCCCTCTTCAGGAAATATGCATTAAAAATCAATTGAACAATTTTCGCGTTACGCAATCTAGAACGATCTAAAACAATACTCGTATGTATACATCACAAATTCTAAGCCCCGTGGATTCAATAATAAGCATGCAACGTTCGGATGGACCTAAAAAGTGTATCATGCCGCTAGGTTTTTCAATCGCATATCAATGGACAGCCCATTACGAATACAACAAATTTTCCAGTTTTACAACACCCCACCCCCCAACCACCCTAAATTCACCCCACCCAAAAAAAAGTATAAAATGATCAGGAACCCCGAAAACGTCTAAAAACGAAGTTTGAGCTGTTTTCATATTTTTAGTTTTTTTAATATTGCTGCGCCGCCACTGAGACGATTTCTAAAAATCATACGCGTTTTCCATCCTTGCCAAAGTAGTAATACTGTGCCGAAATTTCATTAACATCAATTCAGTATTTCCACATTATAAAGTACAGAACGATCTAAAGCAATACTCGTATGTATATTGTATACATCGGAAAAGTCCTTTGTTTTCTATAATAGGCATAAGGCATCAGGTAGACCTAAAAAAGTTATTTATGTCGCTAGGTCTTCCTTCACAGGTCAGTGGGCAGTATATTATGAATACAACAAATTTTTCAATTTTACAACCCCCCAACCCCCAACCACCCCAATTTTCACCCCCACACAAAAAAAGTAGAAAATGATCAGGAACACCTAAAACGCCTAAAAACGAAGTTTGGGGAATATTTGAAATTTTTCGTTTTTTGCTAATTGCTCCGCCGCCAATGCACCGATTTTCAAAATTGTAGCAGCATTACCTACTACGAACTCACAGCATATTGCTGCCCAAATTTCATCAAAATCCATGCAGCGATTACGGAGATTACGAGGCTAGAAAAACGCGCACAGACAGACAGACCGACAGACCGACAGACCGACAGACCGACAGACCGACAGACCGACAGACCGACAGACCGACAGACCGACAGACCGACAGACCGACAGACCGACAGACCGACAGACCGACAGACCGACAGACCGACAGACCGACAGACCGACAGACCGACAGACCGACAGACCGACAGACCGACAGACCGACAGACCGACAGACCGACAGACCGACAGACCGACAGACCGACAGACCGACAGACCGACAGACCGACAGACCGACAGACCGACAGACCGACAGACCGACAGACCGACAGACCGACAGACCGACAGACCGACAGACCGACAGACCGACAGACCGACAGACCGACAGACCGACAGACCGACAGACCGACAGACCGACAGACCGACAGACCGACAGACCGACAGACCGACAGACCGACAGACCGACAGACCGACAGACCGACAGACCGACAGACCGACAGACCGACAGACCGACAGACCGACAAACCGACAAACCGACAGACCGACAGACAGACCGACGGAAATGAGTGACGTGGATTTTCGTTATGTAGACATCACAAAACGCCCAAAAAGCATGTTATCTCAAAATCGAAAATTTTCGCGATTACAATACTCCCCTCACCTATCGGTGTGGGAAGTAAAAAATGCACGGTGATATTTCACAGTGTGCGCTTTAACCTAATATATTATTTCCTTAGATAATTTGTGGCATTTTTTTTCTGTTCTAGGATGACGAACCGCCCGAGATAACGTATTGCGTAGTGGACACAACAGGAACCCTGACACTTCAAGCCATAACACCAACGCAACCAATGCCTTCACAAGAAGAACTAGATATCAAATTTGCAGAACTTGTGGTAAGTAGTCCATTTCAGTTGTAGTTTGTAATTATTTATATCATATAACAAAAAAGCGATCATTGTTGAAACAAGAATAGGTAAACTTACTTTGATATTTGCAAGATCTCACATATACCCTGTTACCCGATACTTTAAACTGTCAGCCGTGTCAACAGCGAACAGCTATTCGGCTAGTGATAACTAAAAATACCCCAGATTGAGTCATGACGTATCAATCTTAAGCTTTGAAGGAATGCAGGGCTGTATTTAGTGGAAGCATTACTAATGACAAGTAATTGACACTTTGTGACGTTTTCATCTATGCTCTGAGGTCTATGCTTATTTTACATTTTCTCGGGAATACCGGCGTTTCCTCCAGTATATCAGTATGACTGGTCTGAATGATGATGATTAGGTACACTTTAAATGAGGTAAGAATGAAGATAAAAGCATTTTTAGCTTAAGCTTCAGTTAAACTACCTTACTATATTAATCTTACTATATGTACTTACTTTATACTTTTCTCCAATTGTACCTTGTACGTTTCAACCAATAAATATCCCCCTTGAGTATTGTGATAGTCTCTAACCATATACGGCGCTCCCAGTGGGAAGGTTTTGCGGAACATCACTCGCGATGCGCATTTATGGGGGCAGCCTTACTTCCGGGACCGGATCTGGCCCGGAAAGAGTGGGTGAAACTTAATAGAGTCCGAACAGGCCACGGCAGATGTGCCGACTCCCTTTACAAGTGGGGCTATGTGCAATCTCCCTTATGTGACTGTGGCGCGCCCCGCCAAACTATAAACCATATTACGAGCGAATGTGAACTGCGTGCGTTTCCAGCCACACCGTTGGCGCTGAAGTGGTTGAAAGAACTTGACATCAACCTGTAAATACCAAAGACTATGTATCTTAGTTTGTAGCTGTATATATTTTATTTTAGTATAGGTTATAATAGTTTTTCTTTTAATCTATATTTACTGTTGTCATGTTTTTGAGCCATACGATAAATAAAAAAACCATATACAAATCAATAAAATAATCTATTTCTTTTAACTCACCATTTTTGCTGCGAATTTCTGGATATTGAAGCAATTTCTTGTTTGCAACAATAGTCATTACTTTTTCGCAAATATTAAATAAAAAATTACTAATATGGTCCTGATCGCAGAATTGCCAATCAACACCACTAGTAAAAAATTAAATTTGAGATACACTTCTTCGTCAGCTGATACCTATCAAATAGACGTCAAGCCAGTTTAAAGTATCAGGTAACACAGTATACTCTATGTGTCAAAAGAAAGACGTCCCGTCGTTGGCATTTGATAGTACATGTTTGGACTGTCATTTCTCCTCTTCCGCAACTAATCTTTTGTACAGGGTGACCTAATGAGAACGGACGCCGGCAGTATCTTGGTAACCGCTAAATCGGCTAAGAGAAATCGCTGGAAATTATTTTCAAATTCCGCAAGTGGCCGCTAGGGGGCGCAACTGTTACGATCAATCAGAAAAACGGCTTTTTCTCAAAAAATATGCAAATAAAAGTATATTATAAATTCTACCGTCATGTAGACTGAACAATTCTCAATTTTTTTTTGTTAATCGTTTTTTGCTCTATCTTGTAAGATGTAGTGGTGGGGGAACGTCATAAAGCTTTTTATTTAAATGGCCACAACTTTGGTATAAGTTAACGGAATTAAACAAGCTATGTCTCGTTTGAAAGAGCTTTTCTTGTCTAATAATCTGTTACATAAAAATTGTCCAAGCCTATCTTGACTCAGTAGCTACAGGGCGGTATTTGACATCATAACAATTATCACGCGTTATTACGAAAATTTTAAATGGAATGCTATATCTTTTTTAACATAAATATATAGAGGATAAAATTTTTAAAAAGTCAGCGAAAGATTTAACTTCCTAGCAATTTTCAAACCGGAGATATCAGTAAAACAAGTATTCTGACAAGTGTGCTGTGAGTTTCAGAAACAATTGCCGCCCGATAGGGATATAGTCTCCGTCTAATCGTTTTAGTAATCATTTTATAGATAGTACTCAAGTAAAAATACTACAAATCGTATTTTGACTTTCTGAAACAACCACCAGGTGGCGTAGTAGGCGCCAATAGCTGCTGTATTCAATTTGGTGCTGTTCAGATGAAGAAATTTGTAATTAAAATTTACGTCTTTTTCACGTGACTGAAAGCGGGTGCTGACATCACAAGATAGTACAATAATCGACATTATTAAACCCATCTCTAACTATAAAATGACAACCCCAAAAAACACAAAAGAACATGTTGTTCTATATCACACAGAAACACAAGGTAGGTTTTGTTTACGTCAATCTTGTGCCAATCTTCCATTTTGATTTGTGATGTGACAAGTCGTCAAGTGTCGTAACCAAAATTATCGACCAAAAAGTGTTTATGATACCTCAAATCCCATCACTATAATGTCTTGTGACGTCAGAGGTTGTTTTCTCGCCGTTTTCACTAGTTCAAATTTATAGTTGGAATGTCCCACAAGCAGCCTAAAAAATCAAAAACTTCTATTTTATGATGTTCAGTAGGTTATAATGAATGCTTTAAAGTAATATTTTGTTCTGGGTGCAAGGACGCTATTGATAAAAGGAAAAATTTTGCAATCAAATCAATGGCGAATAATGAAAAATGGCTCAAGTAGACGCTGGGTCACTCTGTAGTCGATTTGCATAGGTAATGAGCTTTTATTGCTCTATACATTTCTGAAATACACTATACATACTTAGATAATGAACTTCATTCTGTCGTTGAGACACCCTGTAGGTACTTCGGATTCGCATTAATTTAAGACAAAATGCTTAAAAGTGGCATCGTGGTTCGACTGACTGAAAGGACTGGGGAAGTGGTGGGTTCTTTAACTGAGCAAACTCAAAGGTTTAAATACTACTTCTTTTCCAGCTGTAGTTTCTAAAACGTCAACTGATAATTCAAAATGGTCAAGTTAATTTTCCAACCCGTCAATTGGAATTTCAAACTGACAGGCATAGAAACTGACAGGCATAGATTTATTTGAATTACAAGTGACGAGTTGGAAAATTGACTTGACCATTTTGAATTATCACTTGACGCTTTAGAAACTACAGCTGAAAAAGGTGTAGAGTACCAGGACTGTTATGTAGAGGTTAGGTTAGGGGTAGTTTGTTGACGTGGACTTTGAATAGGCCCATTTTTAGGCGCAATAATTACAGATTTGACATTTCGTTCCAAGGCCTTGAGATCCTGGAAGCAATGATGTGGATGTACTACTCAGCTTTTGGTGTATGGAGAAGCGCGATCGGAAACAGCGGCGAAGTTATAGAAAATACAAAAGGTTAACAACCACCCGCTAGTGGGAAAGCGGCTGGATGCGGCACGTTGAGGTCGGGTCAAATTGGTATTTCATTGACTGATGAACTTTGTCAGTTATGGACAATACTGCAGGCCAGTTCTTATCTGGGCTTTATACAGCTTAAGAGAATGAAGAAGAGGAGTCTGGCTGTGAATAAGTGTTCGAGCTTGGATGACCTTTATAATATGGACCTCGCTCATTACGAAACTAATTCAAGAAAACCCAAATATTTCTCGTCTGAGAGTTTTATTATCTTTTTTCACTTTCAAGCTGGAAACGTACAAAGTAATTCCGGTTTGAGTTATTGCAGAACGAACGGATTATCTTGTCTGAATAATGAGAGCTTTTAATATCTAGAGAATGGAATACATTAATAATATATATATATGTATATTACCTCCGTCCAACGTCGAGGAAACGCACGTGAGGCCAATCACATTTTCAACTGTGATGTCTAAATATTATGTTAATTGAAATACTGCGGAAAGTGCTCATAGTAAACATAAATACTGTTATTCACTTGACATTTTGTTATGCGTTGTTTTTACCTCTCATATCATAGGCGCGGAAAGTATCGAAGTCACGAATATCTTCCATTTCGAGGTAATACATTTTATTTTAGACAATATGTCTTTTCACAAAAATTACTGCACGACTGTATGTAGGTCGAGTTTGACTACGTTTTAAAAATAATGACTCTTATACAGGATGTCTAATAAATAGAAGTGCGACTTATCAAGGTTATGATTTTTTAAAACGAATACCCTGTATATTATTGCATATTCCTTGGTCAATTCTAGTGGGACCTCATATACATATCACTTAAGTGCGAAACCCCATTTTTGGGTAAAGTAGATATAAAAAAATTGACTATCGCAGTGACTATAAAACTTAGAAGGTTGTGACTTTGCCATATGACTAAGCATGAAATGCTTCAGCTTGGCTTAGACGATCAAATTTGGATTGCTTTTGTACTCTGAGAAATCAGTAGATTAACAAACTAAGTAAATTTCAATCAGAAATAATTTGATTTTTTCCAATGGGAATGCCTATTTATTTTTATACAATCAAATGTAACATTTTATAGCCTTTGATTGTCAATCTCAGCAAGTTTTCATAACTTTCAATCAAATCGGTGTTTTTTTAATTTTATTACCTATGAGCAATCAAGCAGGCCATGAAATATAAACAAAAACGTGTTCAGATCGTATAATACAACTAACTTAGCAGAAAGATACAGCCAAACTATAGTAAAAAGACAAAATTATGAAAATCCCTTACGACAAATCTCCAAAACCAGAAACAATGGCGGTAACATAGCTATGGTCAAAGAGAAACTGAAGGATGACGGACGTGGATACTTTTCAACTTTTTACATCCTACTAACCTTATCCACCGAACAAACGGAGTAACCATGCACAACATATGTAAATTTTTACTGTATGGTCAAGGGTTTTATGCACACCATCTACAAAACTGCATACTGAGAGCAGTGATGTTATTATAAACAGAAAAATTAAGTTCGATTTATCCGAGTAAAGCCCCAAAATATGGGTTTGAAATAATTTTTTACTCCTTTTCTTCAGTGGACAGACTATAGCTACTGTAATGTACTAGAGATTCAAAGTTTCCAAAAACCATTAAAAACTTGTAAATGAAAGGAAAACTATCAGGGGTTATTGCCGGTAGTCTAATATCTTCAGCACGTAATTTCATATATTTAGTGGTATAAAAAAATAGTAGTTTCCGTCAAGTCAAAGGTAACGATACCTCCGACTGGAACCCTTAAAATTGTCCAGTATGTGTTAAATAAATTGCAAAAAAGGAATATTAATATCAGATTTGAATTTTCACCCAGGTGGATAATGTTTTATAATTTGAACAGATTCTATTCCATTCTATTTTCTGCGATACTGCTGATAGGTACTGAAGGATGCATCCTTCCATCCAGTACGGATTGATTTTGGAAATTACCAATTTTTGGTACCTTGCAGTAGCTAGTAGGCTATGAGAAATATCCACTGCTGCCGTATTCCAGCTTCTCTTCGATCTTAATTGTGTTACCACCGTTGTTTCTGGTTTGAGTTGATTTGTTGCAAAGAATTTTCATAATCTTGCATTTCTTCTCCATTTCGTATGTATCTTTCTGTTTAAGGGCCGGTTTATCAATGTCCAGTTAAAGTGTCAGATAGGTATCTGCCAGATAGCGTTGCTATGGATACAACTGTCAGATAAGATTTACGTGACTTCATAAGTTTAGCCTTCAATTGTTTAAACAATTTATCTAACAGTTGCTGTTATCTTGCAGATAAATATTTAACTGGACATTGAGAAACTGGTTCTTAGTTAGTCATTTTCTGCTTATAGGCAGGAAAATTAAAAGACACCGATTTCGTTTATAATTTGAAATGAAATCAAACATCATAGCTAAGATTGATATTCACATCCTTATATCATTACAGAGTCTATCAAATTATGCATTTGATGGTATCGTAAATATAGCTTAAATAAATAAAAAAACACGGTCTTAAAGAACATCTGACAAAAAATAATCTTTAAAATAAACTTAAAACTACAATGAGGGCGACACACACAATTGACGCTTTAGAAATGTAATTTGATACTTTTGAAACCACTGCTAGAAATGGTACAGATCGATCAAGAACATGCGTTTTCTCGCGAAGTGACGAACGACCGTATTTTCACACATGAATCAAGCTACTTGCAACACGTACACTTTTTTTACAACGCATCTAAAACATAACATTTACCACACAGTTCCAAATTTTATATCGAAAATGAATCCTTTTCTATCCAATTCAGTATCCCTGGATCCCGAAATTCCCGAGATTTTTTGGTCACTTTTTGGTAATAAGATAATCCCTTTTTTTAATTGATGAATTTTCAGTCTAGTTTATTTTTTTATACGCGTATTGTTTTAGCGTTAATCCAAAAGTGGCTTAACTTTAAATTCGGGCCTCCCCCCTCTCAAGAAACTTCCCGAGGCCGCCTATAATGGTGTAGAATTTTGCGAGCAAAAAAAGCTCCTACACATCTACGTGCGAGTAGCTCAAAGAGACTACAACAATTTCATTTGCGAACAAACGTGGATCGCGCTTAAGAGATACTCTAGACTCTTTAGTTTTTCTATATTTTATTATTACTAAGCAAACTATAGATATCTAACAATCATTTTGATTGCACATTTAAATAAACCTTTTCATTTTTTCTTCGTTTTTAATTTCCTGTTCCTAACGTCATATAACCAAAGTTTATTTGGTTTGATACTTACTTTTCAGAAGTACAAATGTTTGTTCTTTTGGTGTTTTTTTAATAAAAACATATTTTTGTTTACTATACTTTTTAATTTTTATCATTGCTGTTACTATTGTTCGAGTTTAAAACAGTTATGGGGTTAATCCCGAAATCCCGGGATCTAGATTTTTATCCCGGGATCTCGAAACAGGATCTCGATCCGGAAAATTGGATTTTACAATATTGTCAGATCTACCGTTTTGCCGGAAATATAATAAACTCTTTTGTTTCCCTGTATATTTCTACATTTATTAAATCCCTGAAAAATAATAATTATTTTCTGTATAATATTGCCTATACCTAAACGTAGTTACGTAATTACGGAGTTACAATTAAATTTACATTGCATCCGCCCAAGTTAAAATAAGACATTAACTTCAAATAACATGAAGGCGGTTATAGCAGATGCTCAAAGTGTTGTCCGTTTACTTCAATACAACAAGCCATATGATTAATGAAACTTCGCAGTACATTTTGCAACATATCGGAATTTTCAACAGCAAACATAGTCATCTCATTCAGTTATTTTAACTAAAAATTATGGGGTTTAAGTATAGGAAATGTTATATAAAAAATAGTCAGTATGTTTCAACTATTTCAAAAATGTAGAAATATACAGGGTGATCCATTTGAAATAACAAAATTCATTATATTTCCGGAAAAATGGTAGATACGACAACACTGTAAATACCATCGTAAGATCGGTCTATTGCAAAACCTCCTCCCCAAAATTAATAAAGGTCGTACAAACCGTTTCCGAAATAACTGAGGCGTTCCATACTTACGACTCACTGCATAGCGCAAATTCTATCATTACTACCATTCTCATTTATTTGCTTTATCTACATCTAGACAGCCATGTTTCACATCGATATCGTCAATATACAGTCTATGACTTCTAGATGATGCGATAATGTAAACCTCCGGAAGCATAACAAAATGAAGCAGTTGAAAATCGATAATGGCATTAGAAGTCAATGAACGGTAATAGAAATTCTTCAGTCATCAAACGATTGTTGTTATACAATTAAGTAATCTACCTGACTGTGTAATGTATATATAATTAGGCGGCGGCGGCGGCGGCGTGTTTCCTTATTTCATAAAGTTCGCAGTTTCACGGTTCTTTAGCAATTAGTATCATATTTGTAAATATTAACGCAACCGTGACGTCAGGAAAGAGATCGAATGCACGCTTTTTATGTACGAGTATACATATCATCATACATATACAGGGTGTTAATTAAGTATGTTTCGTGCAAATAAATGAAAATGAAAAAAAAAAAATGAAAAAATGTTAACAAACTTTAACCAAGAATAGTACTCCGAAAAACAGAAAGAAAATGTCATATGAACATGGGTCCGGAAATGCTTCCTAGGGGAGCTACGCCCCTTTGCATGGGGCACCCTGAAGACGGTTTTCCCTTGATATTCTCGAAACCATTCATAACAGAATTACGAAATTTGGTACGATGGGTAAACTTTTGACGCTGAATCTGATTCTGAATTCAGAATTTCATAATTTTAACCAGAGGCGTATCATACGGGAGGAGTTAAAGGGTAAAAATGACCCCATTTTCTAAATGGTAATTTTCTTTGACATTTTGATTTTAGAATATGATATTTCAGAGATTTCTACGTAAAAATGTTCTCCTGCTACATCTCGATAGGGCTAACCGTTTTGGAGAAAAATGCAAATTATTGAATCGATGCAGGCTATTGTAAATAAATAAATGCTTTTTTCTCGAAAACGGTTAGCCCTATCGAGATGTACCAGGAGAACATTTTTACGTAGAAATCTCTGAAATACCATATTCTAAAATCAAAATGTCAAAAAACTTACCATTTAGAAAATGGGGTTATTTTTACCCCTAACTCCTCCCGTATGATAATCCTCTGATTAAAATTATGAAATTCTGAATTCAGAATCAGATTCAGCGTCAAAAGTTTACCCATCGTACCTAATTTCGTAATTTTGTTATGAATGGTTTCGAGAATATCGAGGGAAAATCGTCTTCAGGGTACCCCATGCAAAGGAGCGTAGCTCCCTTAAGAAGCATTTCCGGACCCATGTTCATATGACATTTTCTTTCTATTTTTCGGAGTACTATTCGTGGTGGTTAAAGTTTGTTAACGTACTTAATTAACAGCCTGTATAACAACACCGGTGCTATAACTCCTTCCACAGGTAGAAGTTTATAACGCACAAAATTATATTCAAAAAACTTTAATGTTCACTAGGCCAAAGGTTAAGTGGAAGATCAGCTTGTAGCTGAACTGCGCCTTTTGAATGCCACAAAAATAAATCCACCTAACTAGTAAAGTCCATTACTATATTAAAGTACATTATTATTATTTAGCGTTTGAAGTTCATTACTGAAATATACAGGGTGTCCCAAAAGTCAACGTCAAGCCGCAACGGGGTAACAGGATTGGTTGTAACTATCGTGAGAAAAATCAGGAAAAAAAACTATCCCATGCAGTTTGAAAATTATGGGCATTTAAAAAACCTAGAAATTTGGTCAAATTATAACAATTATTCGGTTATTACTACTACAGGTACTAGAGAAAAACTAAATACAGATTCGGAATCAGCATGAAAAACCTAGTCCGGGAAAAGTCTGGTTTTGTCAATATCGCTTCCGGTTCCACAGTGAGAGAGCCATTTGAATTTACTTAAGTAAATTCTTTCCTACTGTTTTATCATTCCAGAGGCATTGAATTACACTATTGGCTCGAGCATATTTTGTTCTATTATTAGAAATCGGGGATATTTTTTGAAAATTTGGAAAAATACTTTATAAATTAGCAACGTCGCAAACGCGAAAAAAAAATTACAAGGCGAGATAGGGTATACGTAGATATTTCGATTTGAAATCAAATATACAGGGTGTTACATTTAAAAAAAAACAAAGCAAAATGACCTTCAAATTGCCGTAATTTAAAATTCTGCCAAAAACACCTTGTAGATGCACATTGCTGGTAACACCCAAAATAATATTCATTTAATATTCAAGTAACTGACTGTATAATATTATTGAGGAAAGTTAAAGGAATATATCAATTTGGACGTAGTACTTGCGACCCTGCAAATCCGGAAAATAATAGAAAATAAATTATAACTTGGCAACGTCGCAACCGATCCCAAACTTGTCTTAGGGTTAAATAGAGATCAATGCTGGAAACTGGAAGAATTTAAAAAACTTATGGTTCCATATAAAAAAGATCAAGTTGATCATTATCCTATTTTCCCGTAATAACCTGTATATTTCAAAATATATTTAGGATATGCGCCTTAAGTAACCAAATAACTTCTGTATACCTTGTGAGATATCGAAGATTCACACACTAAATGGACACCCTGTATGTGTTGTTTGATTATCTGTCAGCATGTCTGTCTGTCTGTCTGCTGTTCTATCTGCCGGCCTGGAGTCGGTGTAACCTCAGTAACTACTACACTGATTTTAAAGAAATTTGAGTTATGACTGTGGGATCGTAGTAGGTAATGACGCTCTATATTTGCAAATCGCTGCATTGGCAGTAAAGTAATTAATTTTAGTAATTCCTCGAAAGAGGGAAAGGAACTCTAAAATATTTTGTATTCTATACCTATCCGCACGTTGCCTACAAATACCTAAGGAAATTGCGAGTGGCTGGAGTAGTTTTGTGATCCATTCTACAAATTACAACAACTATATTTTTCTCAGACACAGTTCTCCATTCCATCTGTGTGAACTGTTTAATGATACCTAATTATTATTGGCATTTCTTTGTATATCTAAAATGACTGATCTAATGCTATTCAATACTCACTTAATTTGTATTCTCAGCAACGTTAAATAACACTGACATACACTACTTGCAGCCTTCATACTGCTGTTGGTCTAGTTATTGCATTTTTCGTGCTATTGTATAATGAAAAAACTTTCACGAACCATATAGAACTCCATTCGATTTGTTGTTGCCCATATAAGGGTGAGTGGAACGTGTATCGTCAGTCGCTTCACTAATTAACTGGATTCAAAGGTATTGCATTACAGAAGGCCGACATTAAGCTATAGTAGTAGTTTACTTCGTTAAATACAAGACCATTTCATTGAATTTTGATATAATCGGATTATTGCAAAATAAAATGTCTCTAGTAAAACGATTAATTAAATTTTGAAAAACCAAAATGACATGCGGTACGTGAATCCTGATATATAGCCTAGCATTCACTCCGAATACGGTGAGCATAATGTCTGTGAGGTTAAAAAGAAAATATAATATTGTGCCTGTTTTCAGTGTGTCGCCGTCTATTATCCGCGTAATTTTGGTAACCGCTAGACCGATTCTTATGAAACTAAGGACGTGGTATGGTATAGGGCAGTACTAGGTACCGCTGTTATATTTTTAGAAATCGGTTAATGGCGTTTCAATGTGCAAATCTAGTTTTTTTTATTTATAACAGACTCTTCTCTTACAGTAAGAAAAATGACGTTAGTGATATTCAGTTTACAAGTGCAAGTCAATGTAATTGTTTCTTTTTAGTTACGTTCCCTTCAATAAATTTTATGGCAATGCCTCAAAGTTAATCTACCAAAACCACAGCTATACGTAGATATACATTAAACAACCCTTATTGCATACCGTTCTCTGTCCAGGGTAGTACTCAAATAAATTTACTTCCCACACCAGTATAGGTGAGAGGAGTATTGAAATATAAATACGTGAATAAACTTTTAATTAGCACTCGGTTAGTTACACAAGAAAAAACACACACTTAATCAAAAAATATACATAAGTTAGTCTCGTAGGTACAAATTGGCTTTTTGTTTAAAGTTCATTAAAGTACGTGCCTCTTTAATACTATTAGGCAATTCATTGAAGTAGCGGATCGCATCAATTTCTGGAGGGCTGTAGCTTTTACACCTGAAATATTAAAACTTGTATTTCACCTAATGTAATATCTGTGAAGATTCTTCCGTTTCTCCAAGAAAATGTTCAAGTATTCAGGGTGAAGGTTATTTTCTATCCTGCATATTAGGATGAGACGCGCTGCTTTAATGAACTGCCATACATTAAACTAACCCAAAGTTTGTATTTGGATTTGGAAATAATAACGCTTTTTGGCCGTTTTACGACACCTACATAACGAAAATCCTCGTCACTCATTTTCGTCGGCCTGGCGGTCTGCCGGTCTATCTGTACGCGTTTTTCTAGCCTCGCATTCCCCGTAACCGCTACACGGATGTGAACATACGAGTATAGATTTAAATCGTTTTACATTGTGTAACGAGCAGAATTGATTTCAACGAAATTTTGACACAGGATTGCTACTACGGCGAGGATGGAAAATGCATATGGTTTTTATAAATCGTGCCAGTGGCAGCGTAGCAATAATCAAAAAACTAAAAATATGAAAACAGCTCAAACTTCGTTTTTAAGCGTTTTAGAGGTTCCTGATCATTTTCTGCGTTTTTTTGGGTGGGGGTTAAATTTGGGTGATTGGGGGGGGGGGGTGGGGGGTTGAAAAACTAAAAAAATTATTGTATTCATAATAGGCTGTCACTGACTTGTGAAGAAAGACCTAGCGACATAAATCACTTTTTTAGGTCCATACGAACATTGCCTTCCCTATTACTGAAACTGAGGGACTTCTGTACATACATACGAGTATTTATTGCTTTAGATCGTTTTGTATTTCGTAACGTGGAAACTATTAAATTGATCCTAATTACATGTTGACACAGTAATATTACCTTGGTGAGGATGGAAAACGCGTATGGCTGTTAGAAATCGTGTCAGTGCCAGCGTAGCAATAATCAAAAAACTTAAAATATGAAAACAGCTCAAACTTCGTTTTTAGATGTTTTAGGGGTTCCAGATCATTTTCTACCTTTTTTGGGTGGGGGTGAAATTGGGGTGGTTGGGGGGTGGAGGGTTGTAAAACTGAAAAGATTGTATTATTGATAATAAGCTGTCCATTGACCTGTGAAGGAAAGACCTAGCGGCATAAGACAGTATGGGGGGGGGGGGGGACTGGCGATGATTTGGTGGAAAGAGGATCTCAGACTCAAGCTTCATGCTATGGAAAAATAATAAACTGGTATCACCGTAATGTGTGGGAAGTACTGAGTCAATCAACTTGACTTCATTTTTTATATAAGGCAATAGAAATTCCCTAGTAATTGAATGATTTTGGATTTCTCTCTAACAGTGTGGGTAGTAAAATCATATTTAGTGCAAACTTAATGAGAGAGCATAATTTTATTCAAATTCATAATATTTCAGCTGTTTCATTTTCCTGCTTAGACTTGATAGACTTTCTTTCCTAACAATGTCTTCCTAGAGGTGCCAGTGAAATTCGCAGGTGTAGGAAGTAAATACCTTTTACGCGACATTAATTTTTACGATATGGTGCATCTATAAATGACTCTTAATGACCTGATCACGTTGATTTATACTGGCATTCCTGGGAGTCCATAAAATTTCTGAATTCAGCCATTTGAATGCAATACAATTATTATGATTTCTCCACACAGTTCTGCACTGAGCTTATTATTAAGATATATAAAAGACGGATGTTGGATACTTTTGAGCTAGATTTGCAATATTACACATATTTTTCATACTACGTCAAATAGTAGTAACGATTCAGGAAGGAAATGATGAGTTATGGCTGCTGTAGACGGGACAATATAGTAGCGTAGAGAAATGACGGTCATAAATGGACGCCACTGGTTCTGCCTGCCAGTAGGACTATACACAGTGCCAATAGTGGCTTCCACTAACCCCTTTTCAGTGGCTGTCAGTAGGGTTGTACCGGGACCATCGATAGCTACCGGGCCTGCTGGTGTATCCCCACCACGGCGTCTACGTCACACGAGGCGCCGCGCCGGGCGGCCGGCCGATCATCCAGTCGCGTTTGTAATCGTCGCAGACGCGCATGGATTTTCTATTTCTCTAGTAAAAAATGCTGTATAGTTGCTGTGTGCCATTCTGCAGTAGTAATTATAAAGATACAGAGCGCATATCTGTGTTCAAATTTCCAAAAGATGTAATGAAACGTAATCAGTGGTTCAGCGCTATACATCGAGATAACTTCACGATAAAGGATTCGTCTGTAATATGCATCAAACACTTCGAAGATAGATTTATAATTCGTATTGATGCTGCTAGGCCCGATGGTACGACTTTAACAATTCCTCGATCAAAGATCAAATTGTCGGACGAAGCTATTCCGACAAAATTTCAAAATCAGCCGCAATATTTTAACGTACGTCTGCCTCCGAAAAGAAAAGATCCCGCAGAACGAACACAAAAAATTGATCAACGAAAAGATGCCAAGATCCAGAAACGAAGCGAAGAAGATGTCATAACGGATTTCGAATATTTAAAATGCAATTTTAAACAGAACATAAATGGAATAGAACATTTTTCAATAGTAGAAGGTAAAAATAAGATTGTTATTTATAAGATAGATATTACTGAAATGCCAAAAGTTATCTCATCTGTGACAACTGAAAAAGATCTGTCTGCGATAGTATATAGTAAGATTTCGTGATAAATAATCTTCTAAAAATTAAAGAAATATTAGGTAAAGGTAAGTTGTGTAATAGCTGGGTAAAATCCAATTCTTTAGTAAGTAATATGTCTACAACTGTTTGTGAAATCGGTGCTATTGATAAAGCTAAAGCACTTGTTAACCAGGCATGTACGCAAATAGAAAAGGCGCATTTAATTGTCTCTGATATTGACGAAAATTTGGATACCATATTGAACAAATTATCTTTTCTCAAAGATCAGCTAAATTTAATAAATTTAAATAAACAACGAAGGTATAATACTGACACATTAATATGGTCTTGTTCGATTTACTTTTGGTTTCTAGGAGCTTATAGAAAAATACATGACGGCGAGTCATACATAATATGTACTGTGTACATAATTTTCTGGATAATAGATAATTTCATATAATTTGTGTGCAAATAGGGCCAACTTTTGACCTTCTCAAGTCTGAACGACTCTAGTTAAATAAATATCAACTAGCACCTCTTATCACAAATTCAATTTCCTGTAAATTCATTCCTATACATTACTCTTGTATTTTTTACCGTTTTCTCAGTATATCAAGAAAATGCTCGTAGCGCTGGAGTTTCTCTATTAATCCCTGTAGATACGTGCGGCCCGGTGCGGCGCTACGTGTGACGTCACACGCAGCACCATAAGGCCCGGTAGCTATCGATGGTCCCGGTTGTACTTGATTAATTGGACTGTTAACGTATTGGGTACTTGCAGAGGTCATGAAATCGCCTCGGGAGTATACATAGCGTAAAGAAAACCATATCAAGAAGCAGTAGGAAACAAAAAACATGATTTTACTGACGGCCAAAAAAGATATTTGCGAGGATATTTGCAAAATAAAATAAGGATATATTCAAATTTTTCCACGTGACTTAAAACAAGGGCTGACGATATCGACAATCGATACTGTTACAGGTTTGCCAACTGCGCATTCGACTAGAGATGATCTGAATTCTTTAACAAAATGCGACTCAATTTATTGATACTTACATATTATTATTACATATTTGAAACAGGCAATTAACCCACTAGCATTTTCGTTGCAATACATTTTTATAACTGATAGGTATCACAGATCATGCTGTTTGTGACCGAGATTCGCAACTAATCGAAGCCATTATTTTATTTCGGCGCATCCCATTATGAATGAATCCAAAGATAGAATCTAATTCAAGCCCATCCTTACAAAGTGAATTAGTAATCTAGCCTAACTTTTATTCTTTTGACTTTTGTACTTTTGTGTGTGACTGCGTTTTGTGTCTATAATGAACAATGTCAAAATGTTAGGTTAGCACTGGCTATCGATATCGAATATCAATACTTTACATCCCATCACTATAGGATATCACTGACGTCAGAAGTTGTTTGCGCGGCACTTTCCGGCATTTGAAATAATTTTTGGAATATCTCTCACAGCCGATTCCAAAAAAACCAAACAAGAAGTGATTTTGTCATGTTTACTAGGCTCTAAGGAACGCGTAAACGACATAATATTTTTTTTTGCAAGTACCCTGTTGTTATAGGTATAATTTTGTTGTTAACGGCCCTAAAGCAGGTCCTAGAGCCATTATTCTGGAACACCCTGTGCATACGCCGACGATCTGGCACTAGTTATCGTGGCAAATGAAGACGCAGAGTTTGTTCATAAAGCCAACGCATCGCTGTGCCGGATTGACAGGTGCATATGTGGTCATAAGCTCGAGTTGGCTCCTGAGATGACGGCGGTAGTTATAATGCGCGACCCAAGGAACAAGAGAGCTAACGTGGTCTTCCAACTAAAGGGTGTGCAAGTCCATAGTGTACCTCGGAGTCACATTGGATAACGATAGGTGGTACGGATAACACCTTAAAAGAGTAGTGGCATAGGCTGAGAGGAAGGCGGCAACACTGTCACGACTGATGCCAAATGTAGGAGGGCTCGGTACCAACAAAAGGGCTATACTGTGATAGATTGTACAGTCGGTCGTCCTGTATGGAGCTCCTGTGTGGTTTAAAGTCACGAAAAGGAACAGCGTCGGTACTCTCTAACTTAAGAGATAGAAACATGTTTCTATCACCATGACGACCATGACGATCGGGCAGTTTCGGGTGCCTATCACGTGTCTACTATGCTGTCACGGCACGCTGTCATATTTACGAGGCCACCCGATCCCATAGTACATAGTGCACGTTTCTAAGTTACAGAGTACCGGCGCTGGTATCAGAAGTCTTAGACAGGTTAGTTATAACGGCGATACCACCATTATACTTGCTGGCCGAAGAGAGGAGACTCATTCGCCATGGTCAAGCAGGCAATGCGGTATGCCGCCCTGTAGCTAAAGGACAGTCAGAAATAAGTGGCAAAGTCTATGGAACGAGACCACTGATGTTGCACAGTGGACGAAATTACTATTACCGGCGATAAAATAATGGGCGGAATGCAATCACCGACAGACGTCCTATTGCCTAACGCAGGCACTGTCTGAGCAGGGACCTTTCCGAGTATATAGGAAAAGGATAGGACGGGTGATGGATGAGAGATGCCTGCACTGAGAGGCGGAAGACAGACACGGTCGAGCATGCTCTGTTTCTGTGCAACAGATGAGGGCCATACAGACCGGAGGTAAGTCAAAAACTGGATGAAAGAGCGAACGGGTTTTAGCCAGTTGGGCCGTGGTAGCATGTCAGATGGACGCGGTTGCATCCGTGGGACATGTGATTAGAGTACTCAGGCTGGTTCAATGTCGGGCGGGCAGACTCTTTCTCTCACACCTCCAGGTATGCAGGTGCTTCTGTCCTTGCGATCAAGCCGATAATTCTGTTGTTAACAATACTTTAACAAAACTACTACCATCACTATGGATGACGAAGGACTGGGTAGGTCCGAAAGAATCTCCTTTAAGCAATATGCCAATACACATATTTCCTATATTTCAAATTGCGCATAGCACTGCTGGTTAATAGGTAGTTTTCGTTATTCTTAATTAATCTTACCGTTTCGGTTAGCAAATACGTTGGCAGAACCGCTATTTGACAGATAAATAAATAGTTTTGGAGCAATACATCACTATAAGATGCCCCTAACCTTATTTTGAGCTACAACTTTGACACCATAACGTCAAAATAGATGAGTATTGTAAAGGTTGTTGTTTGGAAGAAAATCATAATTCAATAGTACTCGAAAGTCAAAACCAGTGTCACTGTCAAAACCAAAACAGGTTATGATCTAATTTTTATTCGTGCTGCGCATGCGTGTCGCTTCGTTAATCGCTATGGCTATCGTCCGTACAATACCGGTTACGATATACGTAAAACGAAATGCAAATGTCAAAGTTGTCAAATAGCGTTAAACGGAACATCACTTTGTAAGTAACGAAAACAGCCTAATATCGGAATTTCAAACCAAATCATTAGTAGCAGCAGTATCTTGCGCTATCGTTTCACATATTGGATTCATAATTTTGTTAAGCATCTATTGTTCGAAGCTAAATCTAAAAATGTAATTCTAGTATGATTAAACGAAATTACTATGGTGCCTATATGAAGTAACTCGAGATTTATCCCTTTACGTTTCAGTGACAGAAGGGTGCGATGTGACATGCCAAGTAATTACTGTTCGGTAATACTGTCAATGTGAGAATTTTTAAGACTTCAAAGATTATTCTTGTATTACGTCACGCTTCCTAGACAGTGTAGATGCCTTACAATTTATTTCTAAGATAAATTTACGGGATTATCTACTACGGTAACAGGTCTTCGTTTTACTACTCAGAAAGCTATGATTTCTTTATTTGTTTTAAATGCAAGAGTGAGTCGAGGGACACATGTATTTGTATACTACTCGCAAGTGAAATACGGATACCTAAAAAAAGGGATATTTGCATAAAAAATATGTGCACAGCTCGGATACACTCTCTAGTTGTAGACATTCAACATTTGTTGTTCATTCAGACGCTATTTACCTACATGGCACCTTCAAAAACCTCTATTCATGTAAAAATAAGGTATGTTTTTTTGTCATTCCAAAAGCTGACATCTTTTATAAATATAGCAGAAGACTAGTTGTCTGTGTAAAGATGCCCACTAGAACATGATAACCCCAGTTTACGCAGTTAACCCCCTTTGAACGGGGTCGCATTGTAGGCAAACGAGAATGTGGCGGTTCTTTCAGAGCAATTGCTGTAACCCTGGGGCATAGTGTCGCTACAGTTGTACGTTGCAGTAGCATGGCGCACATGCATCGAAGAAGTGCGAATGTAGCAAGCTAGATGTTCTGGAGCACGCAGGAGAACTACATACCTGCACTGACATTTGGTATGCAGCTATAGGGAGGTCCCATTGAATCCGCAGGGTGTACCGCAGATTGCGTGATATGGGCTCAAAATAATATCTAGTGCTTCCACCTTCTGCAAATCATCATCGCCAACGGTTAGAATGGTTAATATGGTGCCAATAACACCCACAATGGCATGCTGAGTGGCATCAGATGACCTTCTCTGACCAGTCTAGGTTTTGTCTGGGAGCACACGTCGGACACCAATACGTTACCCGTTCACACGACACCGATTCAGCTATTTTACCGAGTCGTCTTTTTTACTATGTAGTACTGGAGTGGCACGTACATTTGAATGAACGTGTTCATACGGTGAGCCTACGGCAAGGAACATACTGTGAGGGCAGCTTGGCAGGCTGTATCTATACACTGTCATTTACTAACACCTATGGCGCACTGATGATCGCAAATAAGCGTGAAAAAGCTGTCTGCGTATTGGTGGATTGGCGTACAGAGCAACCCTCGTGTATCTATACAGTTTATTAACAACTAGATTACGAGCATGCTGCGTTGGCTAGAGAAGTTCATTCGTCAATATGGAGGGCCCATCCATTGTTGACCTGTTGTATTTTATTATGGACTAATTATGGCACATGGGTTCTTCTATTATTGTGTTTAGTCCTGCCGTATTTCATGGACCTCATTCCTTTTACTTCCCACACCGATTTTGAGATAAATAATAAAAATCCACGTCACTCATTTGCGGCGGTCTGTCTGTCGATCTGTCCTGTCTGTCTGACTGACTGACTGACTGACTGACTGACTGACTGACTGACTATGATTGTCGGTTCTGTCCCTTGTGAAGAACCTGACTTGGGGTATCCTTGTATAGCTCTTTCACGATGTTTAAAAGACGCATGTGGTTGTTAGAAATCGTGTCAGTGGCGTCTCAACTATTTTTTGTGGGACCCGTACTTCCCTAGTTTTCATTTGGTCCGGTACTTTTTGAACACTGTGTATATTTCGGAATTCGGTTGGGTTCGGTTCGCTGTAAGCGATTGTATTGTCAGCGTGTCTCCAACAATGAATCGAGCGCAACGTATTGTTATTTTTATGTGATAATCGGGGTTCATTTGCATGTCCGTATTCTCAATGATGGAGCCCGTGATAGCGGAAGCTTATTCTGTGCAAAACATTTTGAAAAATCCTCCAACTTTTGAAGAAAAACTTTTAATTAAGAAAAAACGAAGGCCTATTACTGATCTTTGAATTAATTATAGTTTCACAAGTAAAAGTCGGATTTATAATAAAGTATTCGACCGGAATATTCATGAAAAATACAAGAGGATGTGCGGATGTTCACAAACAAATAAACTATTTTGTTTTCGGTGCCTAATTTCCAAGAAATAAATCAGTGCGTGGAATAAATGAGGATTGATTACGGAGAGGGCAAAAAAACACGAAAATTCTGGTTCCCACATGAATACATGCATGGATTTTAGTGCTTTGGGAAAAATAAAAATAAGGGAACAGGCGTTTCAGGGGCTCCTGGTCATTTTCTACTGCCTTTTGGGTGGGGGGGAAATTAGGGTGCTTGGGCGGTGGGGGGGGGGTTGTAAAACCGAAAAATTTGTTGTATTCAATTATTCATAATAGGCTACCCACTGACCTGCGAAAGAAAAACCTAACGGCATAACACACTTTTTTTGATCCATCCGAACATTGCCTTGCCTATTACAGAAACCAAGGTAGATACTTAGTATTTTCTGATGTATACATACGAGATTCCTTTAGATTGTTCTGTAATCTGTAACGTGAAAACTTTTGAATTGACTTTAATAAAATTGTGATACACTATTATTACCGTGACGAGTATGGAAAACGTGTAAGGTTTTTAGAAATCGTTTCAGTGTGGCGCATCAATAATCAAAAAACTAAAAATATAAAACAACTCAAACTTCGTCTTTAGATGTCTGAGGTGTTTCTGATAATTTTCTAAGTTATTTTTTTAGGTAGGAATGAAACTGGGGTGATACTGGGATGGGGGATTGTAAAAAAAATGTGTTGTATTCACAATAGATTGTCCATTGACCGGTGAATGAAGGACCTAGCGGCATAATACCCTTTTTGAGTTCGGGCGGGGATAATTTGGTTGCAATGAGATCTCGTACTATAGCTTCATGCTATGTGAAAGCATTAAACTGGTAACATCGTAATGTGTTCATATACATATATTTCACTTGCGAGTAGTGTATTTGGATATTCTGTTCAATTAGTCATTTTAATATTCCATATAATGTGATGTGACATTGAATCCTTTGACCAGATATTTAGAAGAAAAATGGAGTCAAGTTGATTGACTCAGTACTTCCCACACATTACGGTGATACTAGTTTATTATTTTTCCATAGCATGAAGATTTAGTCTGAGATCCCCTTGCAACAAAATCATCGCCAGTACCCCCCCCCCCCAAATTGTCATATGCCGGTAGGTCTTTCCTGCACAGGTCAATGAACAGCCTATTATCAATAATACAAACTTTTCAGTTTTACACATTTCACCCCCACCCAAAAAAGGTACAAAACGGTCAGGAACCCCTAACACATCTAAAAACGGAGTTTGAGCTGTTTTCATATTTTTAGTTTTTTGATTATTGCTACGCTGCCACTGACACGATTTTCCATCCTCAACACAGTAATAATAATGCGTCAAAATTTCATTAGAATCAATTTAATACTTTCCACGTTACAAAATACAAAACGGTCTAAAGCAATAAATACTCGTATGTATACAGAAAATTCTAAGTCCCTTAGTTTCTGTAATAGGCAAGGCAATGTTCAGATGGATCTAAAAAGGTGATTTATGTCGCTAGATCTTCCTTCACAGGTCAGTGGACAGCCTATTATGAATACAGCAAATTTTTCAGTTCTTCAACTCCCCACCCCCCAACCACCCCAATTTCACCCCCACCCAAAAAAACTCAGAAAATGATCAGGAACTTCTAAAACACTTAAAAACGAAGTTTGAGCTGTTTTTATATTTTTAGTTTTTTTATTATTTCTGCGCCACCACTGGCACGATTTATAAAATCCATACGCATTTTCCATCCTCGCCACGGTAGTAATACTGTGTCAAAATTTCATTAAAATCAATCGAACAGTTTCTTCGTTACATAATATAGAACGATCTAAGGCAATACTCACATGTATACGTCGGAAAAAATTCCAAGTCCTTTAGTTTCTGTGATAGGCATAAGGCAATGTTCGGATAGACCTAAAAAACTTATTTATGTCGCTAGGTCTTCCTTCACAGGTCAGTTGGTAGTCTATTATGAATACAACAAATTTTTCAATTTTACAACCCCCCAACCCCCAACCAGCCCAATTTCCACCCCCACCCAAAAAAAGTAGAAAATGATCAGGAACACCTAAAACGCCTAAAAACGAAGTACAGACAGACAGACCGACAGACACAGACAGACAGACAGACCGACAGACACAGACAGACAGACACAGACAGACAGACAGACCGACAGACAGACGGACCGACAGACAGACGGACCGACGGAAATGAGTGACGTGGGTTTTCGTTATGTAGACATCATGAAACGCCCAAAAAGTGTATTATCTCAAAATCGAAAATTTTCGCGATTACGATACTCCCCTTACCTATCGGTGTGGGAAGTAAAAATAGTTGTTTAAAAAATTGTACATTTAAATTTACAGTTATTTTTCTTGACAAATATTCTGCACGAAGCAAACATGCTATCATTAATTTTCGCATCTGTATTCCGATCCCCTATATCAACATTACGTATACGGTGTTCGACGTATAGCGGCTCCAATATTTCAATAAGGAAGTGCAATTAAACTGATCGTAAAAGTTTGACCCAACTTTGTAACAATTTCAAATATGCTTGAACTGAAAAGGGAATACAAAAAATATTCGCAATAGTAATGCAATACTGTTTTGCATAAACGTATTCAAATTTCATTCTTGCCTTCTAATCATTGCAGGCGTGCTTGCACGTGACACAATGTGATGTATTTTTATTTTATATGCCATATATGTATAAAAAGCATATGGTGAAACGATGTTTTGCATTCTAACGGTTTCCGATTTTTTCAGTCGTAACACTGCAACTGTATTTTAATAACCATAACTGCATCATAATAAGTAGAGCATTTTTAGGCAGAACACTGCACGCGATTAAACTTAATGTATATATTATTTACAGTAGCAAATAGAACTAATATAGATATCACAAGACAGTAATCTGAAGATTCGACCTATAAAAACTACATATCGTATATACAGGGTGAGTTCTTAGTACCGGCTAGGTCGACAAGTCCACTACTGTAGAAGACAGCGAAAAAGTTGTAGCCACTGATATGGTCCTTGCTCAGAAAATATTTAGATTTATACAGGGTGATCAATAACTACGTGGTGATGCAAACATGCATTTTTTTAAATGAGACATCCTATATATTGTTCCTTATTCAAATTCTACTGATGATTTCCGTTCTTCCTATATAGGGTGTTGTTACATTATACAGGGTATTTCAAAAGTTATGACCATTTTTATATCCAAATCTCTGTAAAAAGAAAGTACCGTATATCAAGAAGTAATGAATCAAAAATCATTTTTTTAACACAGATGGATAAAAATATCCTCTAGTTTTAAAATGGGCTATAAAAGAAGCCCGCGACGCATATTCCTATACAGGGTGATGTAGAATGCAAAATCTAGATTTTCTCTCTTTTTTTAAATGGAACCCCCAATATTTTATTATACCAACGAATTGCTTTTAATATGCTCTTTCATCTTTGTATAGCACTTATTATGGCTGAATTCATTAGTTTCTGAAATATTTAGATTTTTCTACAAATTTTTAATATACCTTCAATTTGTTTACTAAAATTTATTTCTTTGAGAAAATACTATCAAATTTAATTTTTGCTTGATCAAGTCAAAATACTGAATTAACGAGATAATATGGGTCAAGTTTGCTGAGGAAACAATTTTATAGACGTCATGCATAATTATCAAGCAGATCTATGAGGTATGTTATGAAATAATATTAAACGACACAGTCCAAAATAAAACGATTCTTCAGTCTTTCAAACGCATTAGTTTTAGAGTGCCTCCGTTCTGGATGTTGCTGTTTATAGTTGATATATTCTAGAGGCAAGTAGGCAATTTCTCAAAGATTCTCCTATAAATACCCTCAATGGAAAAATTAATTTTTTAAGCTGGTTTTTCACACAGTACGGAATTATTGAGCAGGTTATGAAAACTGTCAATTTTTCAAAGCCTACCTGATAAATCTGCTTGATAATTATGGATCACGCCTACAGAATTGTTTCCTCAGCATACTTGACTTTATTATCTCGATGATTTAGGGTTTTGACTTCATCAAATACTAGCATGACCTTATAATTTAGTTGTTCGTTAAATAAAAAACAAATTCGATAGTACTTCCTCAAAATAAATTAATTTCGGTACACAAATAGAAGCTATATTTTAAATTTACGGAAAAATCGAGATATCTCGGAAACTGATGGACGTAAGTACAACAAGTGCTATACAAAAATAAAAGAGCATATTAAAAGCAACTCTTTGGTATAATAAAATATTGGGGGTTACATTTAAAAAAAAGAGAAAGTCTGGGTTTTGCATTCTACATCACCCTATATACGAATATGCGTCGCGGGTTTTTTTGATAGCCGATTTTAAAACTGGAGGATATTTTTAATCTTTCCGTTTAAAAAAATAATCTTTGATTCATTACTGTTTGATATACAGTACGTTCGTTTGACAGCGACACGACCATAATTTTCTTTATTTTAAATGGAATACTCTGGATTTTACTGCATCGTCAGAAAGTTCTTACAATATACTTCCACTTTTATAAGCATTCCCTATACGTAAATGTAACAATAATGGAGTTATTTCGATTTGAAGTAGTCTTTCTTTTACAGGTCAATAATGTACATTTATTATGAGTACAACAAATTTGTCTATTTTACAACCCCCTACTCCCCAACCGCTCCAATTTCACCCCGGCCCAAAAAAAAGTAGAAAACGATCAGAAAATCCAAAATTATTATACTATAAAAACCAGTACACTTGTATAACACATTATCATACTTTGATTTATTTCTTAATAACTTCTCATATCTAAGAAGTTTACATAAAAGGAGATATGTATTTGCAAGCCAAAGTGTAATGACTACTATTAAAACTGTATCTGAATAATCGGAATAGCATTACATGGCAACAAACTATTTTCATGTTTGTTGTACGACCAATCACATAAATTAATTGTGATTCCAGAGCCCCTCTAGCGGACTGAATATGAAGGATTATTTACGGCCACAATTATGATCAATTAAGGAAGTAGAAGTAGTGGATTTCTTGGCTGGCCTGCAGCCGTTTTGAATTTTAATTTATGTGCCGCAAAGGGTTCCAGACATACCAACTCCCTTGACAGCCAACAGTAATTCGCTTCTTCTAACTGAAGGCTGGGGCGAAATTGGATAATTCTAAAAGCGAGATTTTCAAATCTATTTTACTTGTGACGCTAAGGTCGGTATTCATAGTCGTTTCTCAAGTATCCCTTAAGTATTACTCAAGGGATACTGGAGGATTACTTGAGGGTTACTCAAGGGACCCTCAAGTATGGCTTTCTTTGTGTATTAGTTTCCTAGAAAACATCTACCAGACGGCAGGGTTCATTCAGCGACGTTGTCATATTTCAAACATAAGTCAATTTGTTATGTCTATGCCTACGCATTTTGATGTTTTCTGCTATCTCTTTTTGTTTTGAGCCAGTATTTCGTATTTTTCGCCGGACATCTTTCCGGATGTGACAGAAAGTGACAACACCATACTCCAAAATTAACTTACAAAATCGCCTTGACTCCAACGAATTGTCATGTTGTCATTTCGTTACTTGAGTATTACTCAAGGAAGCCTTAGGTAAGGGATCCTCAAGTAAGGTTTCGAAATACAAAACCTTACTTAAGGGACCCTCAAGTATTAAGGGACCCTTAAGTGCTGACTATGAATACGACCCTAAGTGATGTGCTGGTGGAGAAGATATTATTATCGAAAAAATTTTAAATGGGATGATGTATGTTTCGGATGTTTTAAGGACTTTCGTTCACGAGAGTTGTTGGTAGATGAAATTAATTTTTTTTAATTTTGAAGCTTAATTACAAAGGTAGGTACCCTCAAAGATTCGAAACTTCTTATCCATCGCTCAAGAAAGTTATTAACGACTAACAGTCATAATTTTAACATGTATTGTATTTAAAGGTAGAACAAACATATTTTTAGAGTAGATACAAAAAACATATGAATTAGGGCTTCGGCATGGTTACTACGAATATTTTGAGCGGACGAGATAAAAAATATAGGTATGGGGGATATTTCGTTAAAAACCAAAATCTAGTAAAAAAGTCTAATGTGTCTCAAAAGCTAAAAAAAGCTCAATTATTTTTTTAACGGGCTTTTCCAGTCGCTAAAGATCTATTACTAGGCATGGCTGAATAGCTTTTTGAACGACCGATCTCTGTTTGTTGTAGTCGAGGGCTGTTCACCAGACGTATTTTCAATAAACACCGGTGTTCCTCAGGGATCTGTCCTATCCCCTACACTGTTTCTGCTGTACATCAACGAGCTGCTGGAAATAACATCCAATCCAATCTACAGCTTCGCAGATGACAGTACATTAGTGTCGAGCATGGAACCAGGCAAGCTACTATCATCCCAGGAGACGGTACGTCAGCGACAGCAGCATGCCTCACAGATCAACGCTGATATCAAAACAATTGTCGAGTGGTGATTAGCAAATAAAGTACAGTTCAACGTACAAAAAACTCAGGCAACAACACTTACAAGGAAGTCTCACGATGGCTTACCAAGCGTGGAAATGGAGGGTCACCCCATAGTCGAATCACCTTCTGTCAAGCTTTTGGGAATCAACATCAGCAATAACATGTCCTGGCACGACCACGTCGTCAGTATTGCTAAAATGGCATCCCAGAAGCTTGGAGTTTTGTTCCGCTGTAGGAAATTGTATACACCAGAGCAACTGCTGCTGCTGTACAAGGCACAGATCCGACCATCGCTGGAGTATTGCTCCCATGTGCGGGGATGCGCTCCGAAGCACTCTCTAAAGCTTCTGGACACTATCCAGAAAAGAGCGATTAAACTAATCGATACAGTTGAAAGTAATTCTTATCCCAGTTTTTTTCAGTAGAAGAGGTTTCTTCGGATTTTGGGATAAATTAATGCAAGAGGTTTTTAACTCAAAGAGCCGACGTTTCGGCGTTTATTTTAGGCCTTCTTCAGGGCTAAAATTCATACGAAGACGAAAAATATATAAGTAAAACATAGAGTGCCAAAACAATGAGTAGAAACGTTGACAATTCAGTCTAACAGACAAATTTAAAATTTTTTAAAATTTTACACAAAGTTACAATTAAAATATAAAAGATTTTAACATTTAAAAAGTTAACTCGGCCAAAACAATCAAAATAAAAAGCCGGTACATTGCCAAAAGATATAAAAGTTAAAAATATAATACAGTTTTCCACTAGAATGTTAAAATACACTAAAATGTAGAGCATACATCCTTACCTATCGAGCACACCCCTAAAGCAACAAGGAATAACATATCCCTTCGTGTCAATAAACAACAAAAAACATTCCAGAAGATTGATAAAAAGAATCGTAGATGCCGTTCGTCAATACACCTTTTATTGATATATGCTGCTGTACACTGAAGACAGTTTGAGAAAATATGAATATTTTATACTTACATGTATACTATTTAATGAATATACCAGGTTCAGTCATAAAGTCAACCAATTCTTTGATTACGTTCTTTTTAATTTAATGTAATTAGTAATCAATAAATTATAAATCTGACTTAGATCAAGAGTGTCAGTTTTCTTATTGACAGCCTTATCATGCTTATAGATATA
Organism: Callosobruchus maculatus; assembly: GCA_951848785.1. Lineage (NCBI taxonomy): Eukaryota > Metazoa > Arthropoda > Insecta > Coleoptera > Chrysomelidae > Callosobruchus > Callosobruchus maculatus. Next base: position 4,197,410 of record CATOUR010000026.1, on the reverse strand, counting down.
AATCATTTCGCTGATCAGTCGTTTTTTATAATTAATCTCGTTGTCAAGTATACTGACAGAATCGAAATTAAAATGGTGATTATACTCGAAATGGTGAGACGCTAAGGCTGTATGATCCCTATCATTTTTATGAGTATCTTTACAAGATGACTTATGGGCGGAAATCCTGTTCTTTAAATTTTGTTTTGTTTGCCCTATATATACAGCATCACATTGCCCGCAAGGTATTTTATAGACCACATTGGATTTGTACTTGGTGTCAAGCTTATCTTTTTGTGAACAAAAAAGTGAAGATACAGTTTTTGTGTGGTAAAAGACTATTTTATGTGTGTCATCAGCAAGATGATGTCGAATTCTCTCTGAAAGTCTTTTGACATAGGGAATTTTTGAATAAGTTACTATGCTGGAACTGTTTTGATTAGTGTGTGGACTAGAAGGAGGAGGAAGAGTATTTGAACTATTGTTAATAACTAAGTTGCAGAAGTATTCAGGATAGTCATTAAGTTTAAGTTTCTCTTTGAATCTAGATATATTCTCTTGAACAAACTGTGGGCTGCTTAACCTGATAATCTTATTCTTCAAGGAACACATAATACTATACTTCTGACTGAATGGATGGTAGGAATAAAAGTTCAAAAGCCTCCCTGAACTGATTGGTTTCTCATACCAGTTGAATAACACTTTACCCTCATTTGTTCTAGTTAAACAGATATCTAAAAATGGAATTGAACTGCTACTGTTTTCATATTCAATGGTGAACTGTATTTTTTGATGATAAGAGTTAAAACGATTTAAAACATGTTCCACCTTATCTGCAGGAATAGCTAATATGGTATCATCGACATAAAGTTTAATTAGTGGAACCTCAAAATCCAGGGATTGAATAATTGTATGAATCAGTTCTTCCATAACTAGGTTAGCCAAGACAGGACTACAAGGATTACCCATTGCTGTACCATCTAACTGTTGATAAAATATTCCATGAAATACGAAGTAGCTTGTGTCAAAGCAAACGTTGATAATTTCTATAAACGTTGTTTGAGGAATATTAGTGAATTCACAGATTTTTTTCCAGTATTTAGTTATTAAGTTGATAATTAGCTGTTTAGGGATATTGGTGAATAGACTGGTGACGTCGAGACTGATTAATATGTAGTTGCTAGGTAAATTTAGCTCCTTAAGTGTATCCACCAGTTCTATAGAACTTTTAATTGAGTAATTATGTAATGGAAAAATGTTTGAAAGGATGTTACTAATAAATTTTGATAGCTGATACGAAGGAGATTGTGTACATGGTACGACAGGTCTTATTTGATTATTTTTATGTACTTTAATGAGTCCATAAATCCTTGGATGATAATGGGAACCTTATTGATCAGTCCACATACAGATCCCTTAAGGTGTATAATGCACAGCCTCCAAGGATTTATGGACTCATTAAAGTACTTAAAAATAATCAAATAAGACCTGTCGTACCATGTACACAATCTCCTTCGTATCAGCTATCAAAATTTATTAGTAACATCCTTTCAAACATTTTTCCATTACATAATTACTCAATTAAAAGTTCTATAGAACTGGTGGATACACTTAAGGAGCTAAATTTACCTAGCAACTACATATTAATCAGTCTCGACGTCACCAGTCTATTCACCAATATCCCTAAACAGCTAATTATCAACTTAATAACTAAATACTGGAAGAAAATCTGTGAATTCACTAATATTCCTCAAACAACGTTTATAGAAATTATCAACGTTTGCTTTGACACAAGCTACTTCGTATTTCATGGAATATTTTATCAACAGTTAGATGGTACAGCAATGGGTAATCCTTGTAGTCCTGTCTTGGCTAACCTAGTTATGGAAGAACTGATTCATACAATTATTCAATCCCTGGATTTTGAGGTTCCACTAATTAAACTTTATGTCGATGATACCATATTAGCTATTCCTGCAGATAAGGTGGAACATGTTTTAAATCGTTTTAACTCTTATCATCAAAAAATACAGTTCACCATTGAATATGAAAACATTAGCAGTTCAATTCCATTTTTAGATATCTGTTTAACTAGAACAAATGAGGGTAAAGTGTTATTCAACTGGTAGGAGAAACCAATCAGTTCAGGGAGGCTTTTGAACTTTTATTCCTACCATCCATTCAGTCAGAAGTATAGTATTATGTGTTCCTTGAAGAATAAGATTATCAGGTTAAGCAGCCCACAGTTTGTTCAAGAGAATATATCTAGATTCAAAGAGAAACTTAAACTTAATGACTATCCTGAATACTTCTGCAACTTAGTTATTAACAATAGTTCAAATACTCTTCCTCCTCCTTCTAGTCCACACACTAATCAAAACAGTTCCAGCATAGTAACTTATTCAAAAATTCCCTATGTCAAAAGACTTTCAGAGAGAATTCGACATCATCTTGCTGATGACACACATAAAATAGTCTTTTACCACACAAAAACTGTATCTTCACTTTTTTGTTCACAAAAAGATAAGCTTGACACCAAGTACAAATCCAATGTGGTCTATAAAATACCTTGCGGGCAATGTGATGCTGTATATATAGGGCAAACAAAACAAAATTTAAAGAACAGGATTTCCGCCCATAAGTCATCTTGTAAAGATACTCATAAAAATGATAGGGATCATACAGCCTTAGCGTCTCACCATTTCGAGTATAATCACCATTTTAATTTCGATTCTGTCAGTATACTTGACAACGAGATTAATTATAAAAAACGACTGATCAGCGAAATGATTTATATCTATAAGCATGATAAGGCTGTCAATAAGAAAACTGACACTCTTGATCTAAGTCAGATTTATAATTTATTGATTACTAATTACATTAAATTAAAAAGAACGTAATCAAAGAATTGGTTGACTTTATGACTGAACCTGGTATATTCATTAAATAGTATACATGTAAGTATAAAATATTCATATTTTCTCAAACTGTCTTCAGTGTACAGCAGCATATATCAATAAAAGGTGTATTGACGAACGGCATCTACGATTCTTTTTATCAATCTTCTGGAATGTTTTTTGTTGTTTATTGACACAAAGGGATATGTTATTCCTTGTTGCTTTAGGGGTGTGCTCGATAGGTAAGGGTGTATGCTCTACATTTTAGTGTATTTTAACATTCTAGTGGAAAACTGTATTATATTTTTAACTTTTATATCTTTTGGCAATGTACCGGCTTTTTATTTTGATTGTTTTGGCCGAGTTAACTTTTTAAATGTTAAAATCTTTTATATTTTAATTGTAACTTTGTGTAAAATTTTAAAAAATTTTAAATTTGTCTGTTAGACTGAATTGTCAACGTTTTTACTCATTGTTTTGGCACTCTATGTTTTACTTATATATTTTTCGTCTTCGTATGAATTTTAGCCCTGAAGAAGGCGTAAAATAAACGCCGAAACGTCGGCTCTTTGAGTTAAAAACCTCTTGCATTAATTTATCCCAAAATCCGAAGAAACCTCTTTTACTAATCGATACGCCAAACCTCACAAAGGACCTCCACAGCCTGGAACATCGAAGGAGGGTGGCTGACCTATCCCTGTTTTACAGATTCTATCACGGAAGATGTTCGATTGAGCTCTCTCAGATAATAACACCACAGGCCGTCCGAACCAGGAAAACTAGAGAAGCTCTGCGAGCGCATCCTTACCAGGTCGAGGTCCTTATTCCCCGAACCAGTCTCCTCCAGCATTCCTTCTTTTGGAGAACTTCGACGCTGTGGAATCAGCTGCCGGAGAATTTGTTTCCCGACGGCTACAACCTGCAGCGTTTCAAATTTAACGTGAACCGATACTTATCCTCTCGCAGCGCTTCTACAGCGCCATAGGCTTTAAGCCTTTGCGGGAGGCCGACCATAGAAAAAAATCATCAATGTTTTTATTTCAACGAAATGCACGCAATGCTTCATAAGTTATAGTGATTTCACTCTGAATATAAGAAAGACAATTTATTCGGGATTTTGTTAAATATTTTTTGTATACAAATTGTGGTCTAGTTTTTCCTAGTTTCGTTTGCGCACTGTATCTAGGGACACCCTGTGTACGTGCGCCTCCATGTGGTTGTACTTTGCAACCGTATATTTCTATCCAGATAGATATAGCATACATCTAAAACCATAAACCATCCGTACGATCTTAGTGCATAAAAAATATAATGAATTGCAGCTATATCGCGCCATAAAGCACTGTAACAGCACGGTAATGTCTGTCTTGTTTTATTATTGTAACACCCATTTGTCGATTTACAATTTAAATTAAACAGGAAGAACAAATTCAGTTATATAATCTATGCAGTTACTCCACTTTGTATCCATTTCAAATCCTCTAAATATGAATATTTTTAAATATACAATAGCAGTTAATTTCTGTTTCGATACCTGTCCACAGGTGTAGGTGTGCCTCCCAGAGGTGTAACGTGGGGTAGGTCAATGGGTCTAGGTGGTATTAAAGTCGAACCATTGAACCGATAGGGTAACGGACAGACTTAAGAGAGAATAAGGGTAGTTAGGGTCCGGTGGATACTGGGTAGGGTGACCATTCGTTCGGAAAATCCCTGATATGCCCCGGAATCATAAACATCGAAAAAGGTCCGGAATTTGAGCGCAAATCGAAAAAGGTTGGCACAATATCAGCAAAATAATCACAAACAATAATTTATGGATAGGCAAAACTAACTTAGGCACTACTGCCTGATACCATCTTTCACTCTCCACTCTGCTACCCCCCCCCCTCCAGCAAGCTCATCGTCCGGAATTGGCCTATCAAATATATGGCCACACCAATCCTGGGTGGGTGGCCGCCCTTGTGCGAGTCCGATTTTGGCCGCCCCAAGTATAAACCGATATTCTATTTTGATGTACGCTCACCTAATTATTATTTTTTACAGGGTTGTATATAAAAGTTATAGCCGCGGATATGCTCCTTGCTCAGAAAATATTTTGATTTATACAGGGTGATCCATAACTACGTGGTGATGCAAACATGCATTTTTTAAATGAGATACCCCATATCTTATTCCCTATTCAAATTCTACTAATGATTTTCGTCCTTCCAATATAGGGTTTTGTTACATTATACAGGATATTTCAAAAGTTATGACCATTTTTATATCCAAATCGCTGTCAAAAAGTGATGAATCAAAAATCATTGTTTTACACAGATAGATAAAAAATATCCTCTAGTTTTAAAATCGGCTATAAAAAAGCCCACGACGCATATTCTTATACAGGGTGACGTAGAATGCAAAATCCAGATTTTTCTCTCTTTTTTTAAATGTAACCCCCAATATTTTTTTTATACCAAAGAATTGCTTTTAATATGCTCTTTCATCTTTGTATAGCACTTGTTATGGCTGCATTAATTAGATTTTGAGATACTTCGACTTTTCTACAAATTTTAAATATACCTTCTATTTATTTGTTTACTAAAATTTATTTATTTCGAGAAAATACCATCCAATTTTATTTTTGCTTAACAAACAACTAAAATACAGGGTGTTAATTAAGTATGTTAACAAACTTTAACCACGAATAGTACTCCGAAAAATAGAAAGAAAATGTCATATGAACATGGGTCCGGAAATGCTTCCAAAGGGAGCTACGCTCCTTTGCATGGGGCACCTTGAAGACGGTTTTCCCTCGATATTCTCGAAACCATTCATAAAACGAAATTACGAAATTAGGTACGATGGGTAAACTTTTGACGCTGAATCTGATTCTGAATTCAGAATTTCATAATTTTAATCAGAGGCGTATCATACGGGAGGAGTTAATAAGGGTAAAAATAACCCCATTTTCTAATTGGTAATTTTTTTGACATTTTGATTTTAGAATATGGTATTTTAGAGAATTCTTCGTAAAAATGGTCTCTTGGTACATCTCGATAGGGCTAACCGTTTTCGAGAAATTGCATTTATTTATTTACAATAGCCTGCTTCGATGGAATAACGGAATGGTGCTAAAATTTTAACTTTTAAATCTACCTTCAAAAAAGTTATGTTCAATACTACCTGTATTTTGAATATGTGTGGCATTACAAAATTTTTTTACTAAGCAAATTCCAATTATTTTTCAGTTGTCTATCTATCCTAGAGACGGGATCACCCTTTTTTGGAGCACCCGTCTCCAGGATTGGCCCTCACGGTAGTGAAAGGAATTAGAGGAGGCCAGAACCTGACTCTCTACTGAGACTCTGCATCAAATCAGGGAGAGGATATTGAACGTAAATACCTAAAGGGCACGTCGAGACCATCATGCTTTGAATATATCAAGAAGCTGCTGGAATTTATCTCATACATACATAAATGGTTCAAAATCGGGAATCGAAATTTTTGTATTTTTTCGCTTTGGATCATTTGATGCATTTTCTTGAACAAAAAGACTCTTGATGTGTCTGAATTTAAGTGCTTGCAAAAATTATCGTAACATCCATTCAAACAAAAACGAATGTGTACCAAAGGGATGCCGGAAAACTAGGAGCAACGCAAAATGTAGAAACACAACTCAAGCTCAAGTAGGTCAAGCCCAATGTAGCGCCATGGACACATCAAATAAATTTAAATCGGAAGCAGAGGATTCATCTACATCGACTCAGAACGTGACATATGTACATAACTCACTCACACTTATTACTTGGTCGTGAACCTCCAGTCAGTAATGTGTGCCACGAATGATTGACGATAACTCACATTTTGCTTTAAACTCACGACCTCCGCCACTCCTTTATCGTTGCATTAAACCTAAAGGATTTTCTATCCAAACCGCAAAATATAAAAATAGAGTCAGGTTGATCGACTCAGTACTTCCCACACATAATGATGATACTATTTCATTATTTTCCTATTGCATGAAACTATAGTTTTGAAATCCACTTGCAACCAAATCATCGCCCACCCGTCCACAAAAAAAAATCCAACACAAAAACTCCCGTAAATAGTTTCTTGCGCCTCCAAACCGTCTAAAAACGAAGTTTGAGCTGTTTTAAGTTTTTAGTTTTTTTTATTGCTGCGCCGCCACGGACACGATTTTTCCAAAACATACGCGTTTTCCGTCCCCGCCGTGGTAGTAATACTGTGTCAAAATTTCATTAAAATCAATTCAATAATTTTCGCGTTACGCAATATAGAGCGATCTAAAGCAATACTCGTATGTATGTACATCACAAATTATATAATAAGCAAGGCAATGTTCGGATGGACCTAAAAAAGTGTATCATGCCGCTAGGTTTTTCATTCAGAGGTCAATGGACAGCCCATTACGAATACAATAAGTTTTTCAGTTCGACAACCCCCTACCCCCAACCACCCCAAATTCACCCCCACCGACGAAAGTAGAAAATGATCAGGAACCCCTAAAACGCCTAAACACGAAGTTTGAGGAATATTTGAAATTTTTTGTTTTTTGCTAATTACTCCGCCCCTCGTACAACGATTTCCAAAATTATAGGAACATTACCTGCTACGACCCCACAACATATCGCTACCCAAATTTCATTATAATTCATGCAGCGGTTACTAAGATTACGACGTTAGAAAAACGCCAACAGACAGACAGACCGACAGACCGACGGAAATGAGTGACGTGGATTTTCGTTATGCAGATATCATAAAGCGCCCAGAAAGCGTATTATCTCGAAATCGAAAATTTTCACAATACTTCCCTCACCTATCGGTGTGGAAAGTAAAAATGATAATTTTATTTTTCAAATCTACAGGCTATTACTGGAAAATTTAGACGGTGTGTTATGCTCTTGTGATTTTAATAAGTTTAGTTGTAATGTTCTTATTAACCAGGATCTACCCTGGTCTACCAGGGGGGGGGGGGTTAGAATATCTCCCATCGTATATCCTGCGCGTTGTAAGCAGGCGATTAAAAGGAACCGAAATACTGTCGGTATAAACAGTAACCTCTTCACAGCTTTGGGTGGACGAGACGAGAAGAGTCAGGACACCCCCTTGTCCTTGGGGTGACAAATTACCCCCAAAGGCGGATGAACTAGTAGATACCATCTGGTCAACGCAATGAGGATGCAGGAAGCAAATGGGAAACTATTGCATTAAAGATCTTAAAGATATCCCAAGAGAAACTCGTAAAATAAGTAAATGCATTTTACGAGTTCACAACATTTCTGTTAAGGCATTGTGACTATGATGGCGACCCTGATAAAGGTAAAAAGGTAAAGATAAAGGTAATTTATTTGACTGTCTTATACACAAAGAGTATTTACAGCAAGTCAAAAGAAATACAACAGAACTAAATATAGATAATATTACAAACTTGTGTAGAAGACTGACACTTAAAATTCACAAACGATAACAAAGAAAGTATACCACATCTTAACCAAAACGGCTGAAGTATTCTTCGCAACTATAGAAGCTGTTTATTAAAAATAACTGTTTCAACGACATTTTAAATGTTGTGGCCTCCATATTCTTGAAACTGTCCGGCAGTACATTGAAGAGCTTTAAGTTAAGGCTATTTTTCTGTGATTTGCTCAAACGATAACGCGGTAATCTCAGGTCATGACAATTTCTGGTACCGAAGGTGTGCAAGTCTGACTATATCGTAAGATCAGCCAAATTGTTACGTATTTCTAAAAGACTCAGATACATGTAAACAGATAGCAGTGGCATAATTTGTAATTCAGAAAATGAAGGCCTACAAGACTCTTTGAAGCCTAAGCCCATTATAATTCTGATGGCTTTTTTCTGCATTTTAAACACCCTTGTAGCTTCACTTGAGGCACCCCAGCTAGTAATGCCATATTGCATTTTAGAGTGGAAAAGAGCATAATAAGCAGTTTTCAAAACATGTACATATATATCAAGATTTTGTTTCAATTTTCTGAGGATGAATAGTACAGATGAGGGTTTATTGCATAAACTGTCAACATGGCTCGACCAATTTAACCTATTATCAATTGTTATACCAAGTAAAGTGACACTTTTCGTTTCAGAAACAGATGGTTTTGATGAGATTACAAGTTTTTGTGTTTTGTCACGATTCAGCGAATCAGTAAAGTAACGTAATCTGAATAAGCGGCCAATAAGCGGCCAATAACCCTTACAGTTGACGTGGCTTTATTAAAAAAAGCAAAATAAATATCCACACAATTCAGGACTGAAATTTTGCAGCTGATTCAATCTGGGTATCTGGAAAACCCTAAGTCACAGTCTTGATAACATTTCTTGTACGTCAATTCAGATAAGAACATTATTTACATTAATTTATATAATTTATCTATTTATCCTAAGAACAAGCGAAGGAAACAGTGAGTCCGGATAAGATCGTTTTGCTTAAGCGAACATGAGCAAGTATGCAACAGAGTAGACGAAGCCGGCACATTTCCTCGACAGCTATGCAGTTTTTATCCTCATTTGCCTCACCCAAACGAGGATTTTACGGATGCCACAGATTACGTAACAGTTGTTAGAGTTCGGACGTCGCTTCCTACAACATTTTACCTCACTTGGCGATTAAAATAGAAAGCAGTTAAGGCAATTACTTAATGCCGCGGTTTTTTAAATAGACTTCGCCGATAAACAGTTATTACAGCACCTTGCGATGCGGCAGTGTCCTTTTTACTTCCCACACCGTACGTAAGAGAAGTACTGAATCGTAAAATCCTTCGCTAGCGGGCTAATCAGTTTTTGGATGTATTACTATCACGAGATGCAGAGGACCAAGTTGTTGTAGCACAATACATGGATGACATTGAATACATGACCCGCAAGCTAATTGAGGAGTACGACAAATGGGGTCTAGAAGTCAATATCGACAAGACTGAGTATATGTGCATTGGAGGGCAATAACAGGACCTACGACTAGCAATGGGGCAGATCATTAAGTATTGCAGGGTATACAAATATCTAGGATTAAAAGTCTCTCAAGACGGAATACTGGACGAAGCGATATCTGAGAGGAACATTCAAGGAATAAGGGCAATGTCCATGCTCAACAATATCTTATGGGATAATAGCATACATATAAACAATAAAAAAAGGATTATAACTCAATCGTAAAAAGTATAATAACTTACAGTGCCGAAGTATGGCCTCTAAAAGAAAGAACGCAAAGAACATTAAGAGCCACGGAGATGGACTTCTAGAGAAGAGCGGCCGGAAAATCCAGACTAGATAGGATAATGAGCGACACTACAAGACAGAGCATGGAAATAAAACACGACATTATCGATGACATTAGAACCCAACAATTGGTCTGGTATGGACATGTCCAGAGAATGCCACAACATCGAATACCAAAGAAAATCTTAAATTGGAACCCACAAGGAAGAAGAAAACGAGGAAGACCACGCAAAAGTTGGAGAGAGGGAATCGATAAAGAAGTGCGGGAAAGAGGCCTGAAGGAAGACTTATGGGGAGATAGGGAGGAGTGGAGATTAGGAATTGGAAGACGTCGATCGTTATAACCCGATGTGTATATACACTTTCACGAAAATGTCACTCTTGGTTTGTCTGACATTTACCTGTTATAAGTTCACTACCCGCGTAATCTCAGTAACCGCTACGAAATGATTTTTATGACATTTGGGGTGCGGTATGCTGTGAAGTCATAGTAGGTTGTGCTTAAAATTGGTGCATTGGCCACAGAGCAGTTACCACGAAACATAAGCCTCAGAACCGCTCCAAATATCGATCGTATGTGTTTTAGGGGTGATCATATTCCAGTTTGTTGAGCAAACTGAAGCATATTAGGCTTTCTGACATTCCGTTAAGATTCTTTTGGAACTACTTAGTAGGCCGCAGACAAAAGGTAAAAGCTATTCAAGGACATCGTCTCTCGGCAAGGTTTCTTCAGGCGTTCCTCAGGGATCTGTCCTAGGATCTTTGCTATGTTTAATATATACTTTTGACTCATTTATAAAACATTGCGAAATACAAATGTACGCAGATGACACTCAACTTACATTTTACTTTAATTTACCCCATCTGGATGAAGTGTCATACATCAATTTGGATCTAGCAAACGTCACGGATTACTGCAGAAGGCTCTCACTAATGATTAATCCTGAAAAGAGCTCAAGTATGTTACTTTGCCCAAAACAACTGTATAAAACCTTAAGAGACACAATTATTCTGGTAATGGACAATGAGCCGATATCTATTGCAGAACATGTGAAAAACCTTGGTGCTATTTTGGACCACAACCTAAAATTCGATGTACATATCGACTACCAATCTACGTCCACTTACATCTAACTGAAGTTACAATATTCTAGCGATTCATATTGAACTTCAAAACCCTCAAAAACTAGTTGAAACCTTTGTGTTGTCCAGCATAAACTACGTTCTCATTCTGTACTACCCTTGCTTCGATTCATATCTCCTCGAAGGTTGAAGAGTTGCTAAAGATTGAATGTCAGTATATGTTTATTTTTAAGGTCTTTGTCCATAAAAGACTATGTGGCAATAAGCCGACCTATCTCGTTAATAGAATGGTAACCAGAGGAACCGTTAATTCAAGGGAGTTAAGACATAACAACTTAACTATGCCAGTACACAATAGCGCGCTCTTCCAAAGAAGTTTTACTTTTAACACAGGGAGGCTATATAACTCGACTGATTCCACCTTGAGAAATAAAAGCCTGAACGCCTTCATAAAGCTGGTTAAAAGTCAGCTACTGGGCAGCTCTAAATAAATTTAGTTTAAGTGGTGAAGTTCATTTCTACTTCTTGTCCCAGGTTTTGTCAATGTTTGTTTATTTTCTCTTACTTAGATTGTTTCCTGTAGCTGTCTAGGAATATGTTTATTGTGTCAGTTATTTTGCACATTGTAAAATTTTTTAATTTTTCTGTCACATAATAAGCTTAAATGTAAGAGTAGCCATTCGCCTTGTTACTGCGGTAGAGTAAATGCATTTATTATTAGTATCTGTCAATAAAAATGGGCATGTAAGCTCTAGCTCTATTGATTATATGACTACCAGCTTACCGGAAAATGCTATTCATTGTGATATAGTCAATCCAGCAAGCGTTGTTTTAGTGATGACAATGTCAAACAATTTAGAGATTTAGTCTACAGTACTGATTGGAGTCACCTGTTTCTTTTGAATGTAGAAGACTCTTTCACTTTTTTTATTGATACTTTAGTGTGGTGCTTAGACGTAAGTTGTCCACTGAGAGTAATTACAAAAAATATGCACTGCCAAAACAACTTGAATAAACAATGGCTGAATCAAGACATTATAAATCAAGGAAACCATCTCAGAGGCTTATTTTGGTTGATGTCAAACTTTCCATCGAAAGATATCAAAAAAATGTATGACGTTGAAAAAAAGAAATATCGATCCAACATAAATGAAACGAAACGTGCTTATTTTTCGAACAAAATATCAAATTCTTCCAATAAAACCAAAGCAACATGGTCTATTGTGAGCATAAAAGTGGGAAGGAACAAAACAAATACGGGCATAACACTGAATAATGGAACCGACATAATCTCTGAAAACAAGGAACTGTCAAACTTGTTTGTTGATAGTTTCTCGTCCAGTGCCCCAAAAGCAGCCAAAGAAAAGTTTGCATACAACTTATCACTTCCTTGTACTAGTTCAAAATACCAAGAGCGTTCGTTGTTCATCACACCTGCAACTCATGATGAACTACTAGAAATTTTTCGTAGCATAAAGAATAAAACATCTGCGGGATTTGATGGTCTTACAATGAATATGCTTGAAGAAGTGAAAGAAGTAATCATACCACTGCTTGTATACTTGGTTAATAAATCAGTGGAAACCTTTACTTTCCCTGCTGCACTAAAACTAGCTATTGTTATTCCAGTACACAAGAAAGGCGATCCTGAAGATATTGATAACTATCGGCAAATCTCTCTCCTAAGCACAGTATCAAAAATATTAGAAAAATTTTTGCATTGTAGAATTAGCGCATTTGCATGTATGTATAGCATATTAACACCAGCACAACATGGCTTCCAACCCAAAAAATCTGTTGAAACAGCATCATGCTCCTACCTCAATTTTATTTATAGAGAGTTAGATCTGGGAAAATATGTCATATCCCTCTTATTTGATTTATCCAAAGCGTTTGACACCGTGGATAAAAATACCTAATGGAAAAATTAGATGCAATTGGAATAAGAGGTGGTGTACTTGCTTTCATCCAGTCCTACATGGAAAATCGTAAAATACCGGTGAAATTGGGTGAATCGATGTCAACTACGCGTAACATAGAAATTGGCGTTCCTCAGGGCTCTGTCCTAGGACCTGTACTATTTTTACTGTACGTTAATGACCTACCGAACTATATTACGGGTGGTCATGTTACTATGTTTGCTGACGACATCACTATAACAGTATCAGGTGAAGACCTTGATGATCTTGAGCTGAAGGTCAACTCTGTGATGGATGAGGTGAGTGCATGGTGCCAACGAAATAAGCTCATTTTGAATGAGAATAAAACAGTTATTGTTGATTATACTGCTCGGAGACAAATTCCCACTAGTTTCGCTAGTAGTTTTGTACTTTCAGATAGTGCAAAATTATTAGGTACCATTTATGACAGCAGGTTAACTTTCACTGATCATATTGACCAAGTATGTAAGAAATTAAACAAGGCATTCTATGCCATACTACAGCTGAAAAACACTCTTAACCAAAAAGGCTTACTTAATGTATATTATGCTTTAGCATACACTCACCTGTCATATAACTTCATGATATGGGGAGCCTCTAATTATAGAGATAGAGCTTTCATTACCCAGAAACGTATACTAAGGCTTATTTTCAATGTTTCAAATCGAGGTACTTGTAGAAATATTTTTAGGGAAAACAATATTCTAACATTATCTTGTATCTATATTTTAAAGTGTGTTTTATTTGTAAAGGTGAATTTTAATATTTTCTCCACCTTAGGGCAATACCGCGATTATAATACAAGAAGTGGAGAATTACTAGTAATCCAAAACCACTCCACTGCTTTATACAAACATAGCCCGTATTATAAGTGTGCAATTTTTTACAATAAGCTGCCGTTGTCATTGAGACAGCAAAATGACTATCATAAATTTAAAAACAGTGTGAAGGACTTTTTGATCAAGAACTGTTTTTACTCAGTTGATGAGTTCCTCTCTTCGTAGCTGACGTAAGCTTTTAATGTAACTTTTAATGTGTGTTCTTTGTAGATTTTGTCACGATTGAGTGCCCACTGGACTAATTTTACGTTTCTGTATCATCTTATTTTTACATCTACTGAGATTAAGTTTTTAGTGTGTATTAACATTAGGATGTCTTTAGTTGTATACTTGCTTATTTGATTCCATTTCATGTATCACAATTTTTACATTGACTTGCCATATGCAACTTTTGGTTGTCTTTCTGGGATAAATGATTGATTGATTGATTGAGTGATTATTATTATTATTATTATGTTTCTAGAAGGGGATGAAACTCTGATTTCAAGCATTAAATTATAAAAGTATTTAGTACTATGTACCTAGGTACCTAGTACGTACCAAAACTGCATAGTCTAACCACTCGCTAGCCCATTTTTTCGAACACGACACGTATTCGGCCACCTTTCCTAGCATCTTCAGAGAAATATTTCGACCGAGCAGGTTCGGACTAAATTCTCGGAAAGAAATTAAATTTGGTGGGATGGTAGACATTGGTCCCCTGAATGTACACCTAAGTTTGCGACCTCGGGGGTTTGCCGCTTGAGGGGTGGAGGGATGAAAACTCTGCTTCGCGACTAATTTCGAAAAACAGCGTTTTGGTGAGTGCTATTCGAAAAAAAAGGTTCTAATGAGAGAATTCAATTTGCGACCTTTGGGCGTTGCCGCTCGAGGTTGAGGGAGAGGGTGAACAAATTCATATAATTCTTTGATACCAAGCTGAACAGGTCTTGTAGTTTCCGTGAGAATGCGAGTTACGTTGATGGGCAGTTTCTTTACCACATTCGATCCAGTATTGGGTGATACTTAAAATATCTTCACCTCGATTAGCTATTTTCCATATTAATGTATCTGTATAGTACTTCAAATCGCAGAAGAGCATAATATATGTTACTTTACTTTTAGTCGGGGGATTTTAATCATTTGTCAACTTTAAAAAAATAATTCGCCCTAGGTTATAAATACGAAAAGAATAGTACCTTACGCGATTTTGTACCCTACATCCTGAGCTATCAACCAGACATAAACTAGATTTTTAGTTCCGTAACTTGTCGCTATTTCATCAATGCGAACGTGAATTTTCGATAGTATTTTTTTATGGTCAGCCTCCCGCAAAGGCTAAAAGCCTATGGCGCTGCAGAAGCGCTGCGAGAGGATAAGTGTCGGTTCAGGTTAGATGTGAAACGCTGCAGGTTGTAGCCATCGGGAAACAAATTCCCGGGCAGCTGATGCCACAGAATCGAAGATCTCCAAAAGAAGGAATGCTGGAGGAGACTGGGGTTCGGGGAGTAAGGACCTCGACCTGGTAAGGATGAGCTCGCAGAGCTTCTCTGGTGTTCCTGGTTCGGACGGCCTTTGGTGTTATCATCTGGGAGGGCTCACTCGAACATCTTCCGTGATAGAATCTGTAAAACAGGGATAGGTCAGCCACCCTCTTTCGATGCTCCAGGCTGTGAAGGTCCTTTGTGAGGTTAGACGTATCGATTAATCTAATTGCTCTTTTCTGGATAGTCTCCAGAAGCTTTAGAGAGTGCTTCGGAGCGCATCCCCACACATGGGAGCAATACTCTAGCGATGGTCGGATCTGTGCCTTAACTAGCAGCAGCAGTTGCTCTGGTGTATACATCTTCCTACAGCGGAACAAAACTCCAAGTTTCTGGGATGCCGTTTTAGCAATACTGACGACGTGGTCCTGTCAAGACATGTTGTTGTTGATGTTGATCCCCAAAAGCATGACGGAAGGTGATTCAACTATGGAGTGACCCTCCATTTCCACGGTTGGTAAACCAACGTGAGACTTCTTTGTAAGTGTTGTTGCCTGAGTTTTCTGCACGTTGAACTGTACATTATTGAATTTACTAATCCCCACTCGACGTCTAAATAATTGATGACTTATTCCTACGAACTGAAAATGTTCAGTCGATTGTATTCCATTGGCTGCGTTACAATTTTATACGAGGTTCTATAGACCATCCAATCTCCAGACATCGCTCAATTAGTGAAATCGTATCAAACGTTTGGAACATAACAACATTTTTCTTTTGCAGGAAGAGCTTGACCTGACAGCCCCCAATAAAGCTGCCATGATGAGCCTACCACCACAGAAAAAATGGCAGATATATTGCTCGAAGAAAGGAGAAGACTCCATGGACCAAACACACGCACCAGAACACTATATCGAAAGACTGCACACTTTAGCCACAGTAAGTATTTTAAGTCTACATCCATCCGGAATACGTAATAGGAAAAAGACTATTCCTGACGGGATGAAAGGTACTTGCTTTACTCCGCAAGATGGAGATGGTTCCAATCATTTGGTTCACACAAAAATCTGAAACCAGCGTCTCCGGCATTCTAGGCCAGCGCGTTAACCAACTGGCCTAGAATGCCGGAGACGCTGGTTCGAATCCAGCCTGTACCCCATTTTTTCGATTTTTCTGTGAACCAAATGATTGGAACTATTCCTGAGGTTGACTTTGGGTTTCGGTCTGAGCATAGCATAAAGTTCCAGGCAGTCATGCTGACGGGGCGGGCGTATAATCAGCGACTTCACCCAAGACAAAGATACTTCGCTTTTGATAAGGTGTGGCAATTCAAAAGGATATTTCCATATTGGCTTCTAAAACTTTTAAAATGATTTTCCGAATGAAGGAAACTCAGAACAAAATTAATAGTACCTCTTCGACATTACGTCCCATAAGGACCGGTGTCTCTCAAAGTTCGGTCCTTGGGTCTATCCTTTATTCACTTTTTATACATGATGACCCTATCCCCGCAACTGTAATGCCTATCTCTACGCTGACGATACTGCGATTGTGACTCAGCAGCTGGTATGGCGGGAAGCGCTAAACGCACTACCCATGCTACGAGCAATCAGTAACTGAATTAAATCTGCATTTGTTTTTAAGAAACCGTACAAAATAGAAATTGAACAGAATGTGACAAATGTAATGTATATCTACACAGATGGCACCAAAATAAGAAAAGGTACCGGATGTGGTGTGTTCTCCAGGACTCTAAACCTAAAAACAAAGTGGGCTATGGGTAAAAATGCCAGTGTCGTTCGAACGGAACTGACCGGCATATAGGTAGTGTTCAACGGGACCTAACAGACGTAAGCGCTTGAGGGCGCTTTTGCGCTAACTAACCGATGAACGACAAGCTATCAAAAAAACGCTAGTTAGCTTGGTTAGCGCTTTTGAAAAGCGCTGTTTGGTTAGCCAAGCGACACAAAACTAGAAAAAAGTTATTTGTAGTTCTGACGGAAGCGGTTACCCTTGTATAGTGCCAATTTAATATCAGGGGTTGTGATTTTATAACCTAGGTTTTTGATAATACGAATAATAAATATTAAAATATGGAGATGGATATGAAAGTCTTATCGCGTCAAAAAGGAAGTCGTTCAACGGTCACACCTATCTCCTGCAGGCGCTTCCACGCTAGCGCTTTTGCGCTAAGTCTCATTGAACACACCCATTGATAGCTACATAAATGAACTAAAAAGGAAAGATGTATCTGGCAAGACTGTAATAAGCTGCACTGACAGCAGATAAGCACTTCTCACCCCGAAAAGACCTCGCATCACATCAGAGTTAGCAATGAAATACCACCAATATTTAGCCCATGCTTCAGACAAAAACAATATTGTCCTGAGGTGGGTTAAAGTTAAACAATAACAACAAAGGCAACCGTATAGCAGACGGTGTAGCCAGGAAGGCTGCTGACCAAAGAATTTTAGGACCATGTCACCATTCTGGAATGTCGACAACTACAATTGCGAAAATAACAAAAAAACACTCCCATACCCAAATGGTATGGGAGGATGCTGATTTACTAAGGAATCCCTTACAGGTTTTGGCATGGCAACATCCAAGAAGTACTTGGCGATGACCAGGTCAAACCTACGTCTCATAGTAGATTATCTGACTGGCCATTGCCTACTTAGGAAACGTCTCCGTATTATAGGGTTACGTGACACACCGATATGTAGGCTGAAAACGAAGACGAAACTGTAAAATACGTCATACGTGAATGCCCAGAGTCATCCTCTCTTAGAGAGTGTGCGTTCGGCGAGTCTTGGCCTACACCTGCCCACATGAGGGAGATGTTCCCTAGTGACTTGTTCACTTTCCTAAAATTGGCAGGATGGACGAGACCTGAGGAAACAACTCTCTGGGGGATCCACAATGGGACAATTGTGGCCTAAGTGCAGTGGGACTGTTCACCCTCCCCACTATACAGGTACAGAGAACCCTGAGAGTAACAACTGAACATAGCGGTAGTAAACAACTGATTGTAATAGGCCGACATCTTTTCTTACGTAGTAATATTGACCACCAGGTACGGCATTCATAATTATGTACTATTGTCTTAATTGTATATATATATATATATATATATATATATATATATATAAGCATTCACAGGCCGTTTAGGCCCATAGCTTTGTGACAAATTTCCATTGTTTTCTGTCTCTTGCCATAAGCTCCCAATTTTCAATCCTCTTTTCTTTCAAATTGTCTTAATTGTATAGTATCCAAAAATATCCCATTCTACGTTAAAAAAAGACGGTATTTTGATGGTTCAGGAACAATTACAGCAAAATCTAGTAGTAATATTAACCACCAGGTACGGCATTCATAATTAATTACTATCGTCTTAATTGTATACAGTATCCAAAAATATTCCATTCTACGTTAAAAAAAGACGGTATTTTGATGGTTCAGGAACGATTACAGAGAAATCAATAGATATGTTGGCCTCTACTGCGTTACTGCATATTTCTTCATCATAAGCGCAAATTCTGAGGACTTACATAAATTTTGAGGAGCTGGCAACGCCGATATAATTTTCATGCGACGATGCGATTTATTTACGGTAGAACCTCGACTGTCAAACGCTTGTGTTGTTTGTGCGTCTTTTATACTTGGTCAGTGAAATCGAATTCGCTATTATTTGTTGGTAACTGTAGTGAAGCTTTACGGACTAGCTGTGCTATATTCGAGTGTAGTTTAACAGTTTTTCGAAATGGGATTCAAAAAGTGCACTATTTGTACCTTGGGTTGCATTGGAAGAATTGTCAGGTTAGTTGGCAATGTTTGGAGGCTGAAGTGTCAAAAGATGATGGTTTTGAGCACGCCATGATGAAGTGGTTTGTTTACTACCTCTATCTTCAGTGGTTACTCTGAGAGAGAACTAAACCTGACAGACCGATCGACCGGCACGACCGTAACTAAGAGCAACAGTCCACTGGACCGCTCGCTGTGACAAGCAATAGCGAATTGATGATGCTTGATAGGATGACTAACCAAGGCCTGAAGTACCAATCTGAACGTAGAGAGTATCTATCACTGCTTTATTAATTGTTCTTTTTTTCTAACAGTTACAGTACCCAGACACAAATATCGAGGAAGAAGTGAGGAGTAGAACGAAAATCGTAGACGGCCTGAAGACAGCCCTGAGGACGTCAGCGCACAGCTTTGTGATAAAATTTATCGAACTGGATGGATTGACTGCCCTATTGGACTGCCTGGAGAAAATGGACTACTTCACTGCTCAAAGTTCCATACATACCAGCATCATAGGCTGTCTCAAGGCCTTGATGAACAATTCGGTAAGTATTTATTATTTTGCTTTTCTGGTATAAACAAGAAGTTTTTAGATATATAGAGTCCTAAACCCAGCAGTTACATATCAATGGCTTGATGATGTTTATGTATAAAATATAAAATGTACAAAATATCTGTAGTGGAAAAAAGCACCATTACATATCTTGGCAGATACCTTCCAAAATTAAACGTTTGTCAGTAAGCACAATAGATATGACACATAATGTTCTAACATCCAAACCGAACAAGGGCAGATAGTAAAACAAGAAAAGTATCGAATCGGTACAAAATATGTTATAATAACTATCAAAAATTACACGTACTAAAAAACGATGTGACAAATTTTTCTGATTACAAACTGTTAATTTTTTTAGGCATTTAAATCATTGATAAGTACAAAAAAATGCTCCCAGTAATCTGTATGAACTGTCATATTCGTTTTTTCAATTAATGTATCTGTTTGAGATAATTTTGAATAGAAATTTCTTGGTAATTGTACATTTATTGAGATTGGGCTTTCAAAAGAAGAAATATATTTTTCTGTGATAAATGAAAACATCCTATAGTATAAGTTTTTATAACAACTATTTTTTTTTCTTTTTTTTTCACGACAATTGAAAAGTACCGAGGACACGCCGAGAATTCCCGAATAAAACCAAGCGCGTGTGATGATTTTAACATATAAAAAAACTTGAAAAGTCAAAAAACATTAGAAAACTGATTCCCAGTTGTGAACCATGAATGCGAGGGGGCATAAAATAATTAAAGATAATAATGATCACAATGTATAAGCGAAACATTTGTCAGCAAGTTCAACGCAACTATCAAGGTCGTGATGAAATCCTGCCAAACCTTTCCCTTTCGATGTTTAAAATGTATGAGTAAATGCAGTTCAAACCATCAGTGTCAGACTCCTTTGTCAAGTTATTGGGGGTGTTCTTGATATGTACCATTTCAAGTAATATATTTTTTTAAATAGTTACTCTTATCATCCATGATCTTAGCATTTCTCCAAGACACTGTGTGATCTGTTTCAATGGTATTGTGTTAAACCACAGCTTGTGTGAGTTTATCCTACCTTGTAAATTTCTTGATGTTTGTCCTATGTATGACTTATTACAACCACCACAAGGGATTTTATAAACAACATTGGATTTCTCTAACATAAAATAGCAGGGGTTTTTAATTTGGAATTTTTTTTCGAAACGGTGATAACATTAGTCAATGTAATTTTAACGTTAAGATCTTTAAAGACATTAATCAATTTAGGTGAAAGATTACCTATGTATGGTAATGTTATATAAACAATTACCACACCATCCTGGTCTACCTAGTCACCTATGTTTTGGGCGTTGTCTGACGGGGTGGTAACAGGTACTACGTTATTGGAAGAAAGGTTGAAATTTATCCCGATGCTATCGTCAATATATTTAATGATCCATGTCAATCATTTTCTGTCGCCGCATTCTCTCTCCACATTTTACAAAGAAACGGCCATTTTGCTCACCCTTACTTATGTGGATTAAGTTTTCACTGATTTTTTTAGATGTTAGTGCTCGCATACTGTACGTCCGGTCCTTACTTTTTGCACTAGTGCAAGTAAAATGTTTAATAAAATTTGACTGAAGAAAATACTTATTTCGGTAGTAGAAAAAAATGTGTCTAACATGTGCAAAAGTATATCAATACATTTTTTGGTAAAAAGAATTTAACAAAAAAAAGGAGTGAAGCCCTGGGATCGAACCCGTACATTGTAGGGTGGACGATTGAGCTACGATGGCGCCGAAAACAATACTGAAATTTGTGATGTAATTTCAAACATCCAAAACGTATTTATTTCGATCGTAGACTTCGTCTCGAGCTGCAAACTTCATACATTGTCTATCGTGTAACAAATATACACTAGTTACACAAGTAATAAAACCGTGAAAACTAACACACGTCACAAGCGCTTGGTTATGTTTAAAGCCGTGTAATCGGTACTGGATTCAAAAACAAAATTATTTTGATATAACTTTAGACAATATGTTCACAAAACACCGTGTTCATTAATTGATATTGCTTTTTAGTGCACTTTAATGATTTATGCACTTTTTACAGACCGGTAGAGCTCACGTCTTAGCACATCCAACTAGCATAAACACAATAGCTCAATCTCTCAGCACTGAAAACATTAAGACCAAAATCGCCGCTTTGGAGATACTCGGTGCCGTATGTCTAGTCTCAGGAGGACATAAGAAGGTCCTCGATGCCATGTTACACTATCAAAAATACGCCTTCGAACGAACCAGGTTTCAAGGTAAGTAACAAAACATAGATATCTGTCAGATAGTGATCAAAAACTGGGAAAAATCATAAAATACATAAATAAATTTTGTGTAAAACAGTATTTTGCACTTTTAAAGTAAAAGTTTGATTTATGCTCAACAATGTGTGAAAAATATCCTCAACAATAAGGAAAATGTAATTTAAATTTAGTAAGATAACATAGAAGGTAAGAGTAATTAGGTATAAAATGAAAACTAGCTAAAAATAAAGATATTTAATACGGTAACCGGTTGGTAAAGAACAAATCTGCAAGTCCTCAAGAACATGTACTTAGATTCAGAATATGTTTCTTTTTATTTCCTAGGTATCATCAGTGATCTAGATCGATCAACGGGAGTCTACAGGGATGAAGTAAACTTAAAAACTGCCATAATGTCCTTCGTGAATGCCGTCTTAAACTACGGTCAAGGCCAGGAGAATCTAGAATTCCGGTTGCACCTCAGATATGAATTCCTAATGCTGGGAATCCAACCGATCATAGATAAACTGAGGCTACACGAGAACGAGACGTTAGACAGGCATTTAGACTTCTTCGAGATGGTAGGTATTCTTAGGAGTGAAACATTCTACCAACAAATGAAAAAACGCAAACACATCCTTTCGCCATGCCATCATGGTCCGATTGGCTAAAACCCGCACCCTCTTGTCGTACCTCCGAGCCTTCCTACCACTCACGTAATCTTTGTCGAACGACATAACATGACTGTAAGACTGGTCCGAGCTCGTTGATTTTGTGGTTTAATTACTGCTTCTACTTTCTGAGATTTCTTTGACGCTCAGGATTTTCCTCACCATGTAGTGGATTGTCCTCCCATAAACTTTATGGGAGATCATGAATCTCACCGTGTTATTTGCCTACAGGTCGTCAAGTAGGTTTGCACAAGCTTCTTGTCTGTATGTGAGCTACCTCTCACACTCAAAGAGCATACGTTCCTCCATGTCCAGCTGTCCGCAATGGCGGCACTGGTGGTCAGTAGCTCTTCCTATCTTTGGAACGGGCCATGTGCCGTTAGGGCCTGCGCCAGGAAATAGCAGGTACTCCTATGCTCGCAGTTTACCCATTTTCCCACTGATGGTATCAAGTGTCTCTGTCCACTGCGCAACCTCCATTGTTGGTGGTATGGTCCTTCATGGGTGAAATATTACTGAGTAAATTGAAATATCATAATACCTAGGATGTACCTGAAGCATTGTTGTTAATAAAATAGAACTAGGCCGGATAGAATGGCTCCGTACATCTTTACGAATGTTTATCAAGCACAATGTGTTTAAAAGATCACTGAGTGCTTCGTTTTATACTAACCTTTTTCTTGTTTCCTGATTTAGAACACTCTTAAATTTTTGAGTTATATATATATTTTTTTATATCTGAGCAGAGCGCGTAGGCAGAGCCTAAATACCACAGTACCGTGGCTGCTGTGAAAGGGTTATGTTAGGGGAAGTTTGTTAACGCGGAATTTGAATGGGCTAATACCTGCAGGCCCAATAAATACATCTCCTGGCAGTCCATTCCAAGCCTTGGACACCCTGGGAATAAATGTGTGGTTGTACCGCTCGGTTCTTGATGAATGAAGAACCACCGCCTTAGGATGAGATGCTGCGGTCGCGCGGTGCATCTTATAGGAGCGGTGAGCGGCGGAACCATGGAGGATAGCTCAGAAGAGCAGATTCCGTTTGAATTTCGGTAGAAGAGTGAGAGGTCACCAACAACACGCTGATGAGAAAGTGGTTGAAGGTGGCGCGTTAAGGCCGGGTCGCCAATTAGTCGAATTGCCCTTCTCTGGACGGCATCTAGTATAGATAGGGTAGTAGGGGCAGCAGCTCCCCAGACATGAAAGCAATACTCCAGGCCAGGTCTTATCTGGGCTTTATATAGCGTGAGGAGGTTACATGGTGAAATGTACCTTCTGGCTCTAAATAGGTACCCAAGCTTTTTACCAGCAGCTGTTGCAATTGACGCAACGTGTTCGTGCCAGATCAGATTTTCTGTAATGCTGACTCCTAACAGCTTAGTCGATGGAGTTGGCCGTTACTTGATGGAGATCCATTGATACACAAAGTATTCCAGATGAATAATCACCACTTTGTGTCGAAACGATCGTCGCAAGTTTAAATAAAAGTGGTGATTATTCATCTGGAATACTTTGTGTCCTAACAGCTTGAATGAGTGACTCCTTGTCAGAGTCCGGTTGTTCCTGGTGTTGGCTTGGGCACTTCTTGTTAGATAGCGTACAATACTGGGTCTTGGAAGCATTAAATTTGACTATATTCTTGAGCCCCCAGGCGGTAATGGTATCGAGATCCTTTGAAAGTGAAGCTGCCACTGCCAGTCTTCCGCGTTCCAGCTCGACCACAGAGATCGGTCTATTGCTCATGATGCCTGCATGCAGCGTACTGTCATCCACAAAACTGTGGATTGGGTTGGTAGTGCTAGAGAGTAGATCATTAAAACCTCTATTATATAGCGTTAACATAATTTCGATCTACTATCACTCTGATCTATGTATGTGATAGCCTAGGCAGTTGTGTTCATTAAATGTTCTATTTCAGGTACGAAATGAAGATGAAAAAGAGTTAGCAAGAAAGTTTGAGCAGGAACACGTAGACACAAAAAGCGCCACAGCTATGTTCGATCTGCTGAGGCGGAAGTTATCCCATTCGGCTGCCTACCCACATCTGCTGTCACTGCTAGAACACTGCCTTCTAATACCGCTAGACTATGGATCACATCCACAACATTGGCTGCTCTTCGATAGGATAGTACAGCAAATCGTTTTACAACAAAATACAACAGGTATTAATGACAGAATAGATATCAACATCGTACAACAGTAATATAAGACATACCTGCTATTGGTAGTTTCACTAGTATTTATTTACTTTGAAGTCTACTTTTATTATCTCTTGTGTTATTTTACTACTAGAAGTAGAACTATTAACATTACTAGCTGTTGCCGTCTGATTTCGGCTCTACACATCTGTCAGATGTGCGAACAGCAACAACTGAGCGCTTTTTGATAAAAATGTTATTTTACGATAAAGTGCTGACGGCGTCTCACTGTCTCAGAGACGGCTCGTTCGTGTTAATGTAATGTTTAAAAAATATAAACATGGATATTCGCCCATTACTCCAAAGGGGGTTCGTTTTGGGGATAGGAAGGACGTTAAAACAATAGGGGGACGCAGCATGTCACAGTCTATCCTGTATTAATGGTGAAGCCAAAATATTTACGTCTGCGCTTTCTTTTGTTTTCTGTGAAATTGTTGAAGTTGTCAAAATGCAGTGAAGTGCATTTTTCTGGGGTATCACAACAAAAAATAATAAATCACCATAAGTGGAATTGTATTTGTATACCGGGTGTCCCAGAATTTCCTTGACGCGTGATATTTTCGCTTCATCCATGAAATCGTAAACATAAATTAATTAAAACACATGTGTGGAAAATATTTTTTTTTTATTTTCATGAATCAACTACTAAAAAAAATGTTACAACAAAACTAAGTGCAAAAACGTGAAAAAGTTTTATGGCTACATCGGGCCGCGCCAACCCCGTGTGCAGGGTGTGCCCCGCACACGGGCGCCAAAATTAACGATAAATTGCAGTAGGGACATAAAAAGTAAGGCACTACGATAATTAAATTCAAGTAAAGAATTTATTTTTCCAGGCAAAATTGTGGATTGAAAAGTGAAAAAACAAGCTAGGGGTGGATTCCAGGGGTTTAAGTAAGAAAAAAAATGGTTCATAAGCAAGGAATGATATATAGGTCATTCACTACCCTTGAAACACCCACTTACTTTTCTTTTTTATCCGTTTTTGTTACAAAAATATCAGGCGTCAAACAAATCATCATTTCGTTTGTCTTATGCTTATGATTTTACGGAAAAAATAAGTTTGCATATAAAATTAGAGGTACCACAAGATTTTAAATAAAATGTGGATATCATTTATGTAGGAAAACCTATGGGGTGCTATTTGAAAAAAATTTGGGAGTGAGTTTTAGGGGTTGATGTACAAAAAAAATGTTTTGAATGCAAGGTATGATAGACCCTATAGTACCTTCAAGAATACCACTCAGTTCTTGCTTGAACCGTTTTTCGTTACGAAAATATCACGTGTCAAGGAAATTCTGGGACACCCGGTATATCATAAGTTTTGTACTTATACCTTCGAATATTTACTTATGACATCAGGAGTATACAGTTTTGGTATTGTTTGAGGTTATAAAGACATCAGAAATCAAATTTATCATTGTAATTCGAAAAAGAATAATTTATAAGTCACACAACGATTAGTAGCATCCGAAATATGTTAGCTAGGTACGCTTGAGTCATACTTCCATTTAAAATAATAAAAAAATATATAGTACTAAATCACGTTTACAGATAAAGGTTTTATAAAGCCATACTCTGTCATGCTCAAAAGTAAAGACTATCATGAAGTAATTTTTATTGTGACAAACTGTATTGATAGAAATACATAAGTACCTATAAGCATTGCATGTGCTCCGTTTGCAGTGGTTTAACCATTATTTTTTGGCAAAGAAAATGATTACAACTTATTTCAAATAAAAATATTAGTGGCTCGAAAATCAGTAGGTAAATTGGAAGTTACTACCTTATTAAATCACGTCAAATTAAGTGTATAAATTTTTAAAGTAGCAGACAGGCAGTAAACAATTATGTGTTTTTCCTATAAACTTTAAAATTTTCATTAAAATCAGACTTCCCAATTATCGAATTTGCAAGTATATCGACAGCCTTCACATAAAAAAATAGTAACTGTGGCAACAATATTTTATTCATATTTGTACACAAATTAATATTCGTTTACACACATGTCATGTAACCAATAGTAATAAAAAATGTTTCTCTTATTTAAAAACAACTATTTAAGTATTTTTAATGTACATGTATATTTTAAATTTCATTTTAATTTTCGCAACATAACGTATGTATATTAATTTAAATTACATAATTAGCTTGTGCCCCATTCTTTGTCATCCTACCATTATTTATTCAACAAAGCATAGGTATATTCTTCAAGTAGTCACAGTCAGAGTTATCACAGTAGGATTTATGTTGGGAAGCGTATAGCTTACGTAGCTCTTACACTCGACTGCTTGGATCACTAAAAACAAAACAAAAAAGAAATATAAAAATTCAACATCAAATACATCATATGTCGATGTACTGCAAAAAGTGACAGGTCAAAAATCGACGATTTGACGTTACTAAGCGACGATAAATGATTTTGTCCAAGTCAATACTCGAATTTTTTGCCAATTTGGTTAACAGCTCGTTTTGACTAAGTCTAATATGTCCAATAAAGTAGCAGGTAAAATGATCAACTTCACTACATTGTGAGACATATCACTTACGTCACTTTTACAAGTGACCATATTGACTATCACAGCTGGAATAAATCCCTCCCTGTAGATAAGAACAAGAAAAGCAATGCCCCGGAACCAAACTAGATCTGATTCAGTATTCTAGATTTAAATGTGATTGATTATGTTTATGTTCCTTATTTCAAGAAAATTAAAGTTTATTTTGACCAAGTATCAGAAATATAGTCTAATTTCTTCAAGCTCTCTTTATAACTCGCAGTGAACATTTTTATGAGTTCTATGTTTTCTAAAAAACCCGTTGAGTGATTTGTTACTTAAATTATGATTACTTTCAACAGCCACCATTTACGAGGAACTAGTTTTCGGACTTGGTCACCTTTTTGCAGTATACCAACATTATCAACGATTATTATAAACAATGGTACAGTATTATGGGAATAATTAGAAATATCAGTATAAATCATCGAATCTATTAAGTGTTGTTGAACGGCGAAAAATTGCAAATGTGCCGGATATGATGATTTACTAAATAAAACTGCTTCTACTGGTAGTACTGGTACTACTTAGTTCACATAGCTTTTACACTCAACCCCTTGAATTCCTAGAAGCACAGCAAAAAATTAAACATCAAATACGGAACATAAATAATGGGACACTATAGTAATAATACAGGTAGGTCATCGGAATTTGAAATAAAATTTTAGATTATTAATATTTTTAAAAAACACGAATTTGATATATTCTGGGATTTATCCCATAATGAATGCACGTATAATTTCATAAACTTTATATTTGTTAAAGAAGTTTTTTGACAGCTGCCACAGCAAGGCATAAAATTGACACAGTGGATGTAGTGGATGTAGAACTTTTATATTTCTTATCTAACTTATCTAACTCAATGTATATGTAGCAAATAAGTTGTTGTAAAGTCAAATTGTATCTGTATATGACTATTATATTCAGCGTCTCTGTAAGGATTTTTGAAAAATTTCAAGTTCAGCATGAATGCCTTCAGTTGTGAAGTCTTTCAACATTAATTTTTTTGTATGATCTTATGTTTTTACAAAAAATACCCCAGCCCAATATTACATGTTCTGAAAGACTCTTTATGCTCAGTAGTATTTATTATCATATAATAATCATGGACTTCAGAGATAATGAACCTCGTTATTTTTTTATCACATTATTAAGCCAAAAATCATAATGAATGAAAGCACACAAAAAGACAAAGTAACGGAAAATGGACGTTCCTGTTGTATACAATGTAACACCAAAAAACCCTCAAAAAGCCATATTGTGCTGACAACTTATATGTTTAATACAACTATAATTAAAAAAAAATACCTCTTAGGAGCTGGTTCACCACAGATCGCTTCTTGAGAAGCACCAATAGCAGATAAGAAAGCTTCCTTCAAGGGGTAGTGGCACCTAAAAATTTAAATCATAATAAAATTATAATATTAACTACATAATTATAACTTGATAAAACAATTATAGATAAAACATTCTATTTGTGATAGTAACCATTTTGACCATGGAGACGAGACAGAAGAATTTAAAAGTAAAAATATTTCCAAAAATAAAGATGCTAGTGGTGAACAACAAAATACTGTTTAGCAATATGTTCAAAAAACAATTTTAGATATAATATTCTATTTGTGACAGCATACATTTGACCATGGAGACAGAAGAATTTGAAAGTAAAAATATTTCCAAAAATAAAGACACCAGTGATGAACAACAAAACAATATGTTCAAAAAATACTACACAGTAAAGTAATTTAGTGATAAAAATTAGAACATTATAATAAATAAACAGTGTAAGGCGCTATTAATTGTATGTAACTGCCTTTGTACATTTTTTCACATTGTTTTCAAAATATAATTGCATACTTTATGCTCACACCAGTATTACATTTGTGTGCTACCTTCAAAGGATGGTCTCTATATAAGAATTGGAATTATGATTATCATTATGACTATATAATTATAACATTATAAAACAATAGATAAAACAGTCTGTTTGTGATATTGCCCATTTAGACAGTGGTCAGAATAATTTACGAGCAACAAAGTTTCAAAAAATTGAGATAGGTACAAGTGATGAAACACAAAATACCTTAGATAAGGAAAGAGAGGGGATACCGCACGCCCATTTGATGCTATATGGATTAGCTGATACCGAAAATGAATAGCTGTCAAAATGCTGGTGGAAAACTGACGGTAGTGTCAAGGTGGTGTTTTTTGCGATATTTAACGTTTTTAAGACCAATAATTGTGAAATATTGTGGTGAGCGTAATGGTGGGGTGTGCAGCTTACCGTTGTAAAAGCCACAGCAGCAGGAAGGAGCCAGGAATCACTTTTCACAGGTAAATTTATGATCTTATTTTTTTGGTGTATCCGAAATTCATGCAAATATCTCGATATCTAGTTCAAAGATATATGTGTATCCGAAATATAATTTGGAATGTACCACTAACATGCGAATCGTAATGTTTTTGAGCACGTAAAGTCTAAAAATTATGTTTTTAAGGGATTTTTTGGTTCAAATACAATCAGTTTTCCAGTGGCGTATCTATTATAGCTTACATTTTGAATAGAAATATTATGACTTTGCATTGTAATATATAATATACCAATACCCTTATACAAGGTGTGCATTTCAAGGGTGGCCTTTATTTGTAGTTGTATGAATAATAAAATTAATTTTCTTTCTTCCTCGACAGGTTTCCTAAAGATCTTCCTGGACATGATTTATGGATCAAAAATATGAGGATCGAAGGTTGAAAGCCTACAAGCAACGATAGGCTTTGTTCTAAGCATTTTGAACAGAATTTCCTTCATCAAACAAATCAAAAAGTATATCTTCTGAAAGGAGCAGTCCCCACCATATTTGACGAGCTTCCGGAATACTTACGTCCAAAAATTGTAAGTTACAATTCCTAGCTTACATTGTCTACGCTTAATCAATATTAAAATAATAAACATTTTATGATAGATGGATAGATGGATAGATGGATAGATGGATAGATGGATAGATGGATAGATGGATAGATGGATAGATGGATAGATGGATAGATGGATAGATGGATAGATGGATAGTTGGATAGATGGATAGATGGATAGATAGATAGATCGATATACTTTATAGTCTAAGAATTTACAAGATTCTTATTGACAAAGCTATATAATAACAAACAAAACTTTTGGGATATTCACTAAAACCTGTGAGGAGGAAGTTTGTTATAAATCTTCACTCCATTGTATATAATTGGATCATTAATGAGTTATGATTTGGGTGTGATATTAATTTAAAATCATTCTTATGCCTTATGCCTATATTCTATATTTATGGTCTCAAATTTGGTTTTATATTTGAGTATTAGTGATGACGTTTCCAAAATAAACAGTGCAATAAAGTAAGGAGAAATACGATTACGAATGGCTGAATAACCATTTAAAAATTGATAGCTATGAAAATCAAAAGGCAGCTAACCTCAAAAATGTAATAATTTCTTGTGTTACAGTTACATTATTAAACAACTATATTTAGGTGTGTTTACTCGATACGAAATCAAAACAAAATGCTACTGTCACTTTTCCTATAAGATTCAGTCACTCATTCACATCTACTTAAATCATAAATTAATTTGTTCTGTCTTTCTTTCGGAAATAATGTTTCAAACATTGTCTAATATACAGCTCTGTTATTTTAGGCAAAAGAAAGAAAAAGACCCCGTGAACGTGATGTTCATCCAGAACCATCGCCATCAACCTCAGCTCTGGCTGCACAGGACGACTCTCCCCGGAAAAAGAAACTTAGAAGAGAACTGCTGCTGCAAAAAGATAAGAATAAGGAAAAAACGAAAAAAATCCGTGCCCTTGGTCAATCACTGAAAAGAGCACACAAAAAAGTAGCCTCTTTAAAAATAATTGCTGAGGAATTAGAGCGACAAAATTTACTATCTCAAGAAAATTTAGTTTTAGTTCAAAATATGAGCAAGGTTAACATAGAAATATTGAACAGAAAAATGGGGAGAAATGTTCAATATTCACCTGAACTTAGGAAATTTGCCCTGACATTAAATTTTTTTTCACCAAAGGCATACAACTATGTGAGAGATGTTTTTGACACTTGTCTCCCGCATAGCAAAACTATTGCTAAATGGTTTCAGAATGTGGATGCTGAGCCTGGTTTTACCAAGGAATCAATAAATACCTTAAGAAATAAGGTTCAATCATCTGACAGACCAATAATTTGTTCATTAATTATCGATGAAATAGCCATACGGAAACATTTAGAATGGGATGGAAAAAAATTCCATGGTTATGTGAACTGTGGTACAAATTTAAACGATGACTCTAATGCTTTAGTCAAAGAAGCTTTTGTTATAATGTTGGTTTGCATCAATGGAACTTAGAAATTACCTGTCGGTTACTTTCTTACAGATTCTTTGAATGGCAGTCAAAAACATTCAATTGTATCTCAATGCATCCATCTGATTGAAGATACGGGAGCCAAAGTTATGTCAATCACATTCGATGGTGCTCCATCTAATACCGCTATGTGTCATAACTTTGGATTCTTATTTAACATTTCAAATATACAGACAAGTTTCAGAGTTACAGATCACAATGTATATATTTTTTATGATCCATGTCATATGATAAAACTTGTTCGCAATGCATTTGGTGAAAAGAAAATCCTAATTGATTGTGATAACAATTTTATTCAATGGAAATACATAGCGCTTCTAGAGAAGCTGCAAACTAGCGAGGGCTTACATTTAGGGAATAAGTTACGTCGCGCTCATATTATTTTTTTCAAACAAAAAATGAAGGTTCGGCTTGCAGTTCAGTTACTTAGTGCATCAGTAGCCGATGCTATTGAGTATTGCGAAAAAAAGCTGAATCTTGAGGATTTTAAAGGTAGTCAGGCAACAGTTAAATTTATTAGAATTGTAAATAGCATTTTCGATATTTTAAACAGCAGAACCCTAGTAGCACCAGGTTATAAAAAAGCATTATGTCAAAAAAATATAGATCGATCTGCGGAATTTATCAATAGTGCAATTTTTTATCTTTCAAAGTTGAAATTATCTAATAATGAGCAAGTAATCATGTCTAACAGAAAAACTGGGTTTATTGGATTAATAATTTCATTATCAAGTTCTTTAGGATTGTACAAAGAACTTGTTTCTGAGAGAAAAACATTACTGTACCTTCCGTTGTATAAGATTAGTCAAGATCATTTATAATTATTCTTTTCGTCAATTAGATCAAGAGGTGGCTGGAATAATAACCCAACCGCTCGACAGTTTCTAGCTGCTTACAAAAGGCTTCTGGTTCGAGCAGAAATTAGAGAGGGCGGTATGGGTAACTGTATTCCATTAGATCAAATCCCTATTCTAAGTAGTTCTACAAAAAATGTAAGGTCTGAAGATGTAATTAATAGTAGTTTATCTAACCATAGTTTAATAGACATAAATGAGCCTTCTGATGATCTAGAAACTATTTGGAAGGATCATGACTACATCATGAATGCACCTGTGATAAGTGAATGTTCATCCCAAATTGTGCAATATATTGCTGGTTATGTTTCGCACCAATTACAAAAAACAATAAAATGTGAAACATGTGTCACAGCATTGATTGGTACTAGAGATCGGTTTCTCAATTCCCTAATTGAATTTAAAAGCCACGGCGGTCTGACTTACCCATCAAATGATGTTATCAAGATATGTTTGAAATCGGAACATTTTCTGAGAGTTAATGAAAATTGTATTCACACCAAACATTTTGTACCTTTGCTGATAAGCAAAATAATATCAAGTTTTCTAGGCACCCCTATTTTCAGCTGCTTAGAACGTCACGTATTAGAAAATGATGTAAATCATATATATTTTTTAATAAAAGCTGTATGCACAAAATACTTAAATATCAGAATCCATTTTATTGTAAAATCTCGATCACAACAGGACAATCCAGTTCGGAGCCAATTAACAAAAATGATTCTGTTTAAAGGGCAGTAAAATATTGGTAGTTTTTGACCTTCGTGACTGTAATATTGACTGCCATCAATTGTAGGAGCAAGCGAAATGCCACGTTCCTACAAAAAAATTATTTTTGTTGAAGCACACAATACTGAGTTTCACCCAAACTTCCCCATAAGTAAATACATAACTGCAATAAATTAGAACTTACTGGAAGCAAGGGGTTAAGTGATAAAATAGAGTTGTAATTTCTATGTAAGTTATAGGACCTCACCTATATTGAATGAATTGTTCGTTTTTATTTACTACTAGCTAATCTAGGAGTCATTTTCTAATTTTGTAAATGTTTTGATTTTGGATAAGATTAAAGGACCTTTGTATTTATAGCCCAAAACTTACTTTATTTCATGTCTGAGATAATTTTTATGTTTAACCCCCCAGCTTTTTCATTAATTATTGCCACCGTCGCAAAAAGAAGTTATGTATAAAAAAGCCTCGTTGGAGTAATTAAAAATACTGCTCTTCATTACACACTACAAACAGCAAGTAACAGCGTAACAGCAAGTAGATTTTTTTACTGCATTATGGGGACTCCGAGATTGAAGGCATCAAATTCCTCAATCTCGTAAGCTAATCTATAATAACAAAAATGTTTTATTGCTGCTTCTGTTTACAGTATGTAATAGACAGTATTTTATATATAAACATAATGTCGATAAATATAAATATACTATAGGTATTATGTGTTCTTTAATAATAAAAAATTGATTTACTACAAACTACAAGCAGTTTTTTTCTTTCTGGGTAGAAGTATAATCGTGTCTTCCATCAGTCATATACTGCAAATGAACATAACATGTTCATGACTGAATAAAATATATACATTATGAATTTTTATATATTATTGGCCACAAAACAGCAGTCGAATGAAAATCACGGTTACGGTAATGTTAGTCACTTAAGTTTTAATTGTGGATGGCGAAATTGGCCATATAGAAACCCTGAATAACAATATTTCATTAAATTTTATTTGAAAAAGATTATTTCTACAAATAGCTCAACCAGAACGTTAATCCCATTAGTTACGCCACTGGGAATAGCGCTTTGGTGCCATTTGGTATCAGAAATGTCAGTCGCGGGTTCCGTCCTCTCTCTTTCCTTGTCTAAGCAAAATACTGTTCTGGCAAATGATTAAAAAACTATACACATTAAAATAACTTTGTGATGATAATTTAGAACAAAATAAATGATATTACTGTTAAACAGTAAAAAATTATTAATTGTATGTAATTATTTTTGTACATTTTTTATTTATTTATTTTATTATATTCAAAAAATAAATTGCTCACTTTATGCTCTGAAAAAAATTATCTGAAAGCTGTTTCCTGAGCAAAAACTGTTGAGGATTCAGAACATTGAAGTATTTATATGTAACACAAAATATATTGCATATATCTATATTTCCCTTGAAAATAAAACAGCCTATAATTTATACTTAGTATATGATGCTAAAAACTAAAGATCACCTTAAAATAACTAGTAAGAGTAACAGTTAAGGTCTTTCAACAGTTTATCAATTTAGGGTTACTATTACTTTTTACTAAACACTTGTACCTATTTTATCTTTTGCTCTAAAATAATTACACCTCATTATTCAATTCACCAACTAGATTTTTTACTCACTATTCCTTCAAACCTCAAAGAAAAATTACATTACAAGTTTTACAACTTGTCTCAGCAAAAGTATACCCTTGACACTAAAAAAAGTTTCACATGCACCTAGATGGCATATCGTAGCATTTCATGACTCGAATTAATTTTCCTGCATTAGAACCATAAAGTCTACAGTTCAGCAGCCTATCCACTTTGACACCATTATTTAGAATAATCAGACTAAAGACTGTGCTCACAGATATAATGGATTTTCTTGGATTATTTCCAACATAACAAAGATGTAAGAAAAACATGCTTCTTAGAATGTAACGTTGATTAAATTAAATTTTTTGTTACTATATCAGATTCTAAATCCTACCTATAATGTTAAAGTCTAATTATTTATATATAGCTACTTACACTTTAAGCTGTTTTCTATCTTCTTCCTTGGTATACAAAGTAGGTACCACATTCTTTTTCAAACGCTTCTTTCCGGATAGTGTGGTTTCAAAGTCATCGTTAGTAAAATGTTCTGAGCAGACTTCTTTTAATTGTGGTAGGTCTGTTTCAGTCACTCCCATTACATCAAACCACTTCCTCTTCAGAACAGTATCTTTGGTAATACTGAAAAATATGATTAATTATAGAAAAGCTCAAAAAAATGATACTTTAATTTATTTTATTTTGTTAAATATGAAAGTAACACTCAAGCTAGGTTTATTTATATGTAAGTATATATACAGATATGTAGGTAAAATAATATGACATAAATATAATTAAAGCAGTACCAGTCCAATAAATTTAAACATGCATAGATTAAAAATATTCTATACCTATGGCAACAGTAGCAAACTGGATGAGGTGTTTAAGAATATGAAAGTAACACTCATCAGGCTAGGTGTGTTTATATGTAGGTACAGTTGTGTATAGTATGTGATATCGATATCACTTTCAAATTATCTAGGTAAAATAATATGACATTATAATTATATAATGCAGTACCAGCCCAATAAATGTAAACATACCAAAGTATTCCTACATGACAATAGGAGCAAACTGGAGGTGTTTAAAATAATTTCTAAAAATATGAAGCCCAACTTTACTGTTTATAGACACCTTATTTGAAAGATCCCATATGTACTGTATACTGTTATTTTCAAATGTACCCCAGCAGGTAGCACATAGGAATGAAATTAGAGGTTTTACAATACCATCAATTTTACTGCAGATGAATGCACGAATACACTTACCTGTAAAAGGTCAAGTTAGGGTGCCGATAATCCCATTTTTTGCATATTATGTAGCAGCGTCTACCCATGACTATTTTCGGATCGTCAGCCTGTTTTTGGGGCCTATCCGGTAATTAAGCACTGGAACACCACATGAAACACACTCAACACTACTCGAACACAAAACAGATACCTACGAATGTACGGTCTGTGTTACGATTATCTAGAATTTGAAATGTTGGAATTCACAACAGAACAATTTATACTCGAACACAAAATAGATTCGAATAAGGTTTAACGGTTCTCAGGAATTTCAAATGTAATTGAAATTCACACCCGTTGACGTTCCCTGGTCCGGCGCTCCGACGGTACAGGGCTGCCGGTGGAATAGCAAGAATTTCTCGCACCTTTGTCGAGTGGGTGGATCAACATAACCTCTTCGTTTAATGACGCGATGTTTGGGGCGAATTTGACCGTAAATCTACTTAGAAATTTGCCCAGTTTGGCAACCGTAGAAATCCCATGGCAACTAGCAATGAGAGCCAAGCGGCGTTGCCGGGTTGACATATGAAAATTTCTTCATACTATCAAATGTTGCAAAAGAGCGAAATTAGACTCTGATCCTAACGTTTTGCATATATAAAAATCATTACATCAATTCACTGTTCATAAATATATTATATTATTATATTAAATATGATATTTTGTGTTCATAAGCTTGCTTGTTTCGCCGATGTGTTGTGTTCATAAGCTTGCTTGTTTTCTTAGTTTTACTTAGAAAAATGCCTAGTTTGGCAACTTTGCAATGCGCTTAGAATGTGACTATGCGGCTTCAACGCGAAAAGTAAATAGCTGCGTCCCCCTATTGTTTTAACGTCCTTGGGGGATAGTAATATTGAAGAGCAGCTTTTAAGATGGTACGAAGAAGTTGGGAGAATGTTGAAAAGGATGATATCTAAATTTTGCGATAGAAAGCTACACGTACAAATAAAAGCGGAAAATACACATCTGCCTCGGGGACTATGAGAAAAAATGCAAGAATTGCTGCATATGCCCCCCAATTAAGAAAAATTTATGAAAATTGTACAAAAGTTGCATTGAATTTGGTGCATGCAAATTTGATTGCATTAAAAGGGAACTTAGCGTTAGGTTTTGTTTTTAGTGTTTATTCCTGTTTCCCTAGAAGTCAAAATACATTTGTACCTTGTCTTAACCTTAAAACTGTTTTTTATATGAACGTATTTTATAAAAACATTTTTAAGATGCAATTTAAAAAAAGTGAAAATATCAATGGCGTCTCTTAGGCGGCACGTTAGTAATAGTATAAAAAATGCGTTAGTAATGGTATAAAGGTAAGGGTTAATGATTCCTATCGTTTTACTACCCCACCAACAAAGCCATATACTGAGTGATTTTACTAACTTGGCTAACTCTGTAGTCTTTATTAAAGTACAAAAAATTAGATTAGATAGTATTTGACATCTGTACCAGGAATAGCCTCTGTGTTTTGCATAATGTGGTTTTATTGTTGGGGCAGGAAGCGTGATGAATTAGATGAGCAAGCATTGGAAAAATAAAAAAAATTACATTAAAGGAATGGTATATTTAACAGGTATCAAAGATCCAGACGTAGCACCTTTGAACATAGATGTGAAAGAGATAGTACACTTACTGGCTAAAGAAGAGGAACTAGTAGCTGCAAGAAAGAAGGCCGAAGAACTGGAGAAGGAAAACGTCGACATGTCCAATAAGTTGGCGAAAAAAGAACAGGAGCTAGACCATCGAACGCAGGAGAAGGAAGATCTAGAAACTAGTTTATCTAGGATAAAGGAGAGGTTAGAGAAGGAAACTAGTTTACATATCGAAACTAAGCAAAGGTATGTAAATCTTAATTTTTACTTTTGTTATAAAGACTTAGAATGGAATTATGATACTGTGTTTGATTGAATTAGAGGAGAATATTGGCAGGCGGGCCCTTCTGTACCTCCCGTAATTTAGTTCCTGGGTACTGCCCATCTTATGTCTTCAGGTTCAAAGACCCTTGAGCCCAGTATAGTCTGCCTGAGATATCCAAGAGCATGACAGGGTCCCCGAATGTGTGCTAAAGATTTCTCCTCCTCAGCACAGTGTGCACACGTCGGGTCGCTTGTCACCCCATCACATACAAGCGATGTGGGAAGGTGTTATGGCCCACAAATGAACAGCTTGGGGCAATAAGGGACATAAGCCACACTGACCAAATTTTAAGAAAACAGGGTTTGAAGGTTTTGACAAAATTTTCAAACTCGCTATCGGAACTGCTATCATCTGGACTGTAGTTTCTGTCTTTTACACTGTCATCTGAACTTAATTCTGATCCATTACCACTCTCAGTGTCACTGAAAATGCCACTTTTCTCATCAGAGTACAGCTTTCGCTTGGTAGCCATTTTGGTATTTAAGTGGCTTATGACCTTTTTAATGTAAAATTGTGAGAAATACTTAGGTCAGTCGGTCAACAAGTCCTTTCAGAGATTGTAGCGACACCTATTCTGAGCATAGATGTTTTCGGTACTTATGTTTCTGCATGATTATCTAGATTTTTATCGAAATGTGGCTTAGGTCCCTTATTGCCCCAAGTTCTTCAAATAACCTTAGGCTGCTTGTGTCCAATGAGAGACAAAACCGCCCCACCTTGGCTCGAGGTTCCCAAAATAAGCTCTCTATAGCTTGACGGATATATCCAAAGATTCGTGTACATCTCAAAAGATGTTGATTTTGCAACCAAACCTCTGTTTTTCTTCCAATTGTGCCCGCACCTGCCACACAGCCAGCGCAGGACCCAGAAAATTATTTCACAACCCTTGGGTTGAGAGCGCGTTCTCCGTGTCATTACCGCATCTCCAGCATAACTCGGCACCTACATAAGTGACACCTGATGATGTCTTGCCGAAACGTCATCCAAGATCTTTCTACATTTACTTTCACTGTGATTCATTACGTGGCAAGGAATATGATGTATATGTATAAATTGAGTCTAAGAATGGTCACCTTACCTGATATATTCTACTATTCCAAACAGCTCAACCGATTTTCCTACAGCAAATATATAGGACGCATTTTAGGTAACAAAACGGTTAATAATTGGGAGTGCGGCAAATAAACGCAAAAGTGGACTCTTTTAACTTTATTCCAAGCTTTCGGAAACTTGATTCCATCATCAGGGCTACAATAGAAATATAGAAAATGAGGAACAATCTGAATAAATTGGTGTTAAGTACTTACAAAAGTTAGCAAGATTGCTGCGTACAGATGATCAAAGGAAGAGTCTTCACAATATAGCACAATTTGTGAGGAAACACAAATTCATTGTCAAAAACATTGGATTTATAATAAAAATTGTTTTTGCAAGACTACGTTGTGATTATTTACCATGTGCTTACATTCCTATCAATGATGAGATGTGCACTCATCATGCTCAAATCGTCCCTTGCAAATCGCACAACACTTCGCCATCTGGTGGAATTGTCTGAGAGTATCTAATAGTTAAGTGTGGTTCTTCCTTGCGCATCTGTTTCCTACATAACATCTACGAGACGGCTGGAAAACGTTGGGCGACGTTGTCATATTTCAACTATAAGTCAATTTGTTATGCCCATACCATGCCTGTTCTCTTTTTGTTTTGGGACAGTATTTCGTGTGCCGGACATTTTTCTGGATAGGACAGAAACTGACAACACCTTACCCTAAAATTAACCTACAAAATCGCCCTGACTGCAATGAAATGTCATGTTGACATTTCGTTTATTGAGTTTTACTCAAGGGAGTCTACGTGAGGGACATTCAAGCATGAAGGGAAACTTAAATATTAACTACGAATATGACCTTAAAATACTCAA
Source organism: Callosobruchus maculatus (assembly GCA_951848785.1). NCBI lineage: Eukaryota > Metazoa > Arthropoda > Insecta > Coleoptera > Chrysomelidae > Callosobruchus > Callosobruchus maculatus. The sequence goes on along the minus strand of CATOUR010000026.1, from coordinate 4,157,196 downwards.
GTCGTCACTTATGCCCGAATAAAAATGCAATCTAAAATTGCCCAATAAACAGGAAACGATCAAACAAAGCGTTACCGCTATCCGTTATTTATACTGGTTTGCTGAAGTTCGCAGGCCAGTCTATACAACGTTGCCACGTTTTGTAAAAGATATTTATTATTTATTTTGGAATATTCCTCAAAAGCTTCTACTATAAGCTGTTTCAGGATAAGATCCGGTAACATAATTAAATAATCCTATGTCACCACCTACCATGACTCAAACGAACAAAATCAAGTTTTATTTCTTCGAACCCATTCCATTTCGTTGGTACGAATGATTTTGAGGTTGAAAAATAAATACTGATAATTTAAACAAGATCTAATTAGTATTTAGTAAGCTTCACTAAGTCTGTCATTGATATTCTAGGTTAAGCGAACTGGAGTACCGAGCAGCAGACCTAGATCGTCAGGTGAATTGCGAGCGTGGCGAAAGGCATCGTTTGGAAAGACTAGTCAGTTCCGGGTCCATTCCTGATGACGCCAAAGCGATCGGTTTGAACAAGTCGTTAGAGATCAACAATAGTTCACCAGTAGAATGCAAGAACGAATTTGTCAGTATGCCCCCGCCTCCTCCACCTTTAGCACCTCCTCCACCTCCAGGTAAGTTAGGTGAAATTAGTTAGAGTTCAGAGAACTTTACAGTTGAAAATGTTTGCTTTGTTAGAAGCTAGTTTATGGCACTTCAATTGGCAGGTATCAATAAACCGATAGCGTGATGTATTGGCGACCGGCACCCAGATATATGTCATTGAGCCTATTTTACATATTCGGGTGTCAGGACATAGTATAACATGACATGAAACATATCATACTCGCACTTTATTTGTCTTATATGCAGGGTCCAGCACAAAGAACGGACGTCTTTGAAATGGCTAGTACTCTTTTTCCATCAGGGGAAGAGAGGTGGGGGGGGGGTACCTTTCGACTCGGAAGTTTCTAGCATTTTATTATCAGTTGACATTATGGGAGTCGTGGGAGATTGAGCAGCACGTTTTCACGTACGAAAGTTTTGTCCGCCACTTCAACATTCAGTTTATCGGAATGAAGCTGTTCCTACTCGAAACACCACCCTTCATTGGGTTGAAGCACTTCGCACACGTGGTATACCGATCAACAAAAGTGTACCAGCGCTGGTACGGGTGGTACGCTGTAATTTAAGAGATAGAAACGTGTTTCTATCACCATGACTATCGGGCTGATTCGTGTGCCTACCACACGGTGCCCTACCACGACTCAACAAACAATCAGCTGTCTTACTCAAGGTCTGGGGATGCTTTGTGCCGATTCCTTTGCGCATCGACATTTTGTTAGGTTACATTGGTTCTGATTTCAACAGCGGTGGCACGGCAGTGTCATGGCTATGTACATGGAATATGAGTGTAGAGATAAATAGGAAAGATCTCAGCGCAAATCTAGTACTTTATGGGAGGTAAACATTAAGGACAACATACACTTTATGTTGCCTTCAATGTTTACCTGCCTTTCACACAGCATGGTTTGAGTATTATTTCTTAATTCTGCCCTGTAATACATTTTTTTCTACTCCGCCCCTATCAGGGCGAATGAAACTATCCCAAAATGGCGTCGCCGACGTCAGATATTTGCAACACGTCATCACAAAGGAACCAACCGTGAGTAAGACAGCTGATTGTTTGTTGCGCCGTGGCCTTACTACGCTGATATATTTACGAAGCCACCCGATCGCATAGTACATGGTGCATAGAAACATGTTTCTAAGTTACAGAGTACCGATGCAGGAGCTCCACGAACGGTTCGAAAACATGAGAATGTGGTGTAAGGCGTACTTTGCATCTGGTATTGCTGCAAGATCGGAAGACCGCCAGAGCTTTCCTCTCCATCACAGCCCGATTTGCCTGTTAGATACTATCGGAAAGCTGTACGAAATCCTGATAAGACAGAGGCTCAAGAAAGAGATCGAAAAGGCAGGAGGGCTCTTGCTATTCTAATTCGGTTTCCGCTCGGGGGGTCCACCATCGGTGATCGGTCACGAGCGCGCGCTGTTTGTATGTTACCTGTTTACAAAAAGGGTGTGCCTTCATCGGCACCGGTCACTTGCGCGCCGAAAAAAATTAAGCTTGGTTATTCCTAATGACCACATCACTTTTATTCTTGCGAACTTTCATCTGTCTTTTTACGACCTGCGGTAGCTTACAGTTACTTATTAGATTATTTAAATGACTGTTCGGCTTCTGTAGGTATATAAAACTACCCTTAATGAAAATATTTCAGTAGTTTGCAATCCTTAGCTGCTGATTGTGAGTATTGTTTGTGTTCTACTTTTTCATCATGGAGACTGTTAAGTGTGAAAGGGAAGAAATTAATAGTCCTTGAGGAGTATACGTTCCGAAGAGATAAAGAAACCACCCGTGGTGTAGCCTACAGATGCTCTAGAAGAGGATGCACAGCATCTTTGCTGATGGATCAATCGGAAGAGATTGTTCTTAAAAGAAATAATGAGCACAACCGTGATGCTCCCGCAAAACAAGCTGTGAAGGTAAATTTCTCGGACTTTTTTAATAATAATTTTTTGGGGTATTATAAAGACATTTTGATCTGCTGACAATACCAACTTCTTCATTTGCATCTATTATAGTGATCAGATTAACTTATTATGTTCGGAAAAAAATTTCGCATTTAATAATATTAAAAAGTAATTCATCTCTGTCGAGTCAAAAGTAACGATAGCTCTGACTGGAGTTCTACAAATTCCAAATTCTTCAATAACTACTAGCAAGATCTCAAAAATGACGAATGAATTAAAGTCGGTTAAAATTATGAAACATAAGTTTATCTCGCTGCCTCGCGCACTGGTGTCCACATATCTGCCTATCTGCCCCAAAATATTTTGGGGGCTTCTGACGGGTGGGATTAGGACAAATCTGACCGCGGCGCGCTAGTCTCCTATGGCCCATCTGGTGATCGAAATATAAATAGTCCGGCAGATCTCCGTCAGAATACGGAGTTCCATGAGGATTCACCCCCACGTTAAAAAAAACTGCATAAACAGCTGACGAGTTGGGCACTGCTGAACGTCGTGCAAACTAAAATGTCGACGGAATCTGCGGCGTGCAATGGTGGTGGAATTGTTGTTGGCGTAATACTTTCTTACACAGAAAGCACGTTCGTCTCCCGTGTAGCGCTTCATGGTAACTATATGTTCTTGAAACAATCTTGCGTTTACCGACCGAGCGTAACTTTTAACACACCCACCAAATGTTCTATAGTCCAGTCAAATAGTAACAAATGTTTGGACGACACTGTATAATGCAAGGCCCAAGAAGCAAGATAGCTAACGTGGTCTTCCAACTAAAAGGGGTGCAGGTCCCAACAAGCAAGTCCATAGTGTAGCTGGGAGTTACACTGTATAACGAGGGATGTTACGGAAAACACCTTAAAACATTGTGGCAAAGATTGAGAACAAGGCGGCAATGGTGTCATGACTGATGCCAAATGTAGGAGGGCTGAGTAGCAACCAAAGGGCACTACTGTTACCGGCTATGGTGGTTATACAGTCGGTCATCCTATACGGAGCTCCTGTGTGATATAAAGCCACGAAGAGGAAAAGAAGTCAGAAGGTCTTAGACAGCCTGCAGAGAAAGTCCCTGCTAAGGGTAGCCAGTGCTTATCGCACGGTATCTACAAGAGCCTTGTAAGTTATAACGGCGATACCACCATTGGCCGAAGAGAGGACACTGATCCGCCATGGTCAAGCAGGCAATGCGATATGTCGCACTTAAGTTGAAAGACTGACAGCAGGTAAGTGGCAAGGTCTATGGAACAAGACCACTGATGTCGCACAGTGGACGAAACGACTAATACCGTCGATAAAAGAATGGGCGGAATGCAGTCATCGACAGTCGTCCCATTTCCTAACTCAGGCACTGTCTCGGCATGGGAGTGGATAGGAAAAGGATAGGACGGGTGATGGACGAGAGATGCCTGCACTGCAGGATAGAAGACACGGTAAAGCATGCCCTCTTTACATACAGACAGGAGACAAGTCAAAAACTGGAGGGTGAGCCAACCACAGATACTATGGTTCCGTTGATGTTATCCAGCGTAGAGGCATGGAACATTATACATGTGATGGTAAACAAAGTACTGTCTGCAAAGGAGAAGGAGGATCCATCACAAAACTAGATGAAGATAAGAAGATATTCGTGAATGGTATAATCATTACCTCATCTCGCACTGCGAAGAATATCGTTCACGATGATGCCCGGTGCAGATGGAGATAGAGCAGAGGTAAGAACGAGGGAATGGGTTTTAGCCGGTCGGGCCGTGGTGGCATGTCAGATGGGACATCTGATCAGAGGAACCAAGCAGGTTTAATGTCGGGCGGGCGACACTCTCTCACACGTTCGGTGTGGGAGTGCTTCTATCCTAAACCCTCTATAATAAAAAAAAGTCCCCAAAATGCTCTAAATTCATGCGCCGAACGGTACCCACCCTTCCTAACCTCTCTCGCCCTGATAGGGAAAGAGTACTAGTTATTTTTGGAACGTCGGTTCTTTGTGCCGGACCCCGTACAAGTGTACATGTATACAGTGCGACTTGATACGATATTTCACCCTTATTTTTTTATATCAACCAAAACAATTATTTGTATAAATAAATAATCTCTTTCAGGACCACCTGGCCCTCCTCCACCACCATGCGCTCCAATGGCCCCACCATCAGAACCCTTAAAGATCGAGACCGCCAAAAAGAACATACCACAACCGTCTAATCCATTAAAAAGCTTCAACTGGTCGAAAATACCTGACACAAAATTAAATGGCACGATATGGAGTGAATTGGATGACACCAAATTATACAACACCATGGAACTGGACAGTATTGACAAGCTATTCTGCGCCTATCAGAAGAATGGTGTTGGAGTGAGTATCTTGCATCCCTGTTTGAAGGTCATCAGATTTCTTAATTTTTAACAACAAGATAGTATCTATAAGTATTTATAAATGTGTCATAGAGGACTTGGCACAATGACTTTAAAAAGTAATCATTACACTCGTCATTACATTAAAAATTAGTTTTTCAAAAATGTAAATAATTACTTTGTAATTTAATTACACTTAAAGGCATTAAACCTTGTATTCGATTATAAATTACTCGGTATTTCTCTACGTGAAGCTAATAAAAACAAAACGCGATTGATAATTTTTCAAAGGGCCGTAAATATATCAAAACTCTACTTGTATAATGTTATAATGTTCACTCTCTATACTGTAGTAGATACTCTCAAATAAGAAACTGAATGTACAGACCGCGAGAATGCTATTTCTGAGAGGAAATTACTTTACTTGGTTCAACATCCAAGGACGGAATTTAAGCTACCGTGGTATATTTTAGTAATTTTCCAATTAGGTTTCAGAATTTTTCTGTGATAAATATAAGTTTCCCAACGAAACTGTTTTTTTTTCTTCATTTTCGTAATGATAATTTAAATGATATCAAAATAATTTTCTTTAATCTGGTACCAGGCATGCCGACACCTTCCCAAAAAAAATCAAGCGCGTGTGGCGTAAAAACGTTAGTGTTCATCAGCGACGTCCTACTCCGATACCTATTACCATTTTTTTTTGCGTAACTAGTATATCTTTGTTGAATTATAGACGATGAGTCAAGTTTGCAGCTCGAGACGAAGTCTATGATCGAAATAAATGTTTTTTGATGTTTGAAATTAGATCACAAATTTTAGTAATAAAGTACCTAATCAAATATGTTTTATTGAAGCAACTTTTTCGGCGCCATTAAAGTTCAACGGCTAAGTGCCAGCTTCACACCCTAAAATGTCCGGATCCGATCCCAGGGCTTGACAACTTTTTTTAATTTCTTTTGACAAAAACATTTATTGATATGTTTTTAGCACGTTACAAAAATTTTTTCTACGATCGATGTAAATTTTTACAATTAGACATACAAATACGGGTTTAGCACGAGCTTTGTTAAGCCTAAGCTTAGCTAAGCTCAGTGAAATTCACTACAGTTCGCATCAATGAAGCAATACGTACTGACATAAACATCTGAAAAATTACCTTTTTTGGTTAGGCACTTATGACAGTTTCTGTCTCTGTTCTTTCATTTGCTCTCTTTGTTAAATTAGACACAAATCTTTCAAAAAATATGACCCAATAAAGTGACAAGCAATTTGAAGGTTTCGCCTTGACATATCACGTCACTTGTATTAGGTTAGGTTTAAACCTCAGCTAAGCTCGCGTTAAGCTTCGGCTTACGTAAGCTCATGCTAAGCTTGGAGTGGGGGGGGCTAAGTTAGCATTGTACAACGGACGATTTGCAACTGACGTGGTTTAACGTCGGCTTACCTTAAGCCGAAGATTAAGCTTGCATTGTACAACCGGCCCTTAGGCCCGGTTTCACCAAATCCATACTAATCTCGTATTACGTAATCTTGGATAAAATTAATTGAAGTATTTCATCCGCGATTAGATTAATTTCTGTTCCACCTGCGCAAGTATATCTAGGATTAACTAATCTCGGATATATTCAAACTAAGACGTGGCAACAGCGTCACGAGAGCATTTATAACCTCACAATTTTGAGAATTTGCATTAGCAGCATAGGAGAAAAACACAATTTTTAAGTAATACAAGTTGAAACAAAGGAATAATTAGCAAATGATTATCAGTAGGAGTATATGATTATTTTTATTCTATATAAAAACAAAAAAAACGCTACCGGAACCAGTCATTTTCTATTTATGCATCGTTAAAATTCGCCGTCCATGCGCGCGTCCTAATCGGCTTATATGCGAGGTTCGGCAAAAGGTAAATATAGCCAGCGTGGCCTAGAGGTAGTGTATCGGTCGTCCATGCAAGAAGTTGCGAGTTCGAATCGAGTAGATCCCTTCTTTTTCATTTAATTTTTTTTTAGATTTAGCTGATAGCTGATTGTTGATATGTAAAGGGATTTCTGGTGGGTTTTCCCATAGAAATAACCTGACAACAGGATGTCTCATTTTTGATTGGTTCCAAACAAGTGGTTTGTTCGGGAAGATGGATAATAATTAATGAGTTTCGGCCTCAGGTAGAAAGGATAAAATTTTCAGACCCAATTAATTGTCTTTTCATGTGCGAATTTGTGTAGATGGTGGTTTATTGTGCGAGGTTTTGTGACTACTTATTTGTGCTGTAGAGTGATTTTCAAGTGATTTAAGAGTATATTAAAAAGAAATTAAAATATTTGTTTTTATTTAAAAAAACGTTTTAGTTCAACATATGTCTGCTAAAGTTTAAAAACCGGTCTAAATTATCGTTTTGTAAAAAAGAATGAAAGAAGTCCCTATATATACCTACACAGACGCGAATTCAAAACCTTTTGCATGGGAGTCAACGACAAATTTTTAGTTTGTTTGTAAAAAATCATTTCAAATAAACATATATCTGCCAAAATTTGAAACACTGGCCTAAATAATCGGTTTTGTAAAAAAAAGAACAAAGAAAAAAATAGTCCTATCCAGACGCGAACTCACAACCCTTTGCATGGGAGACCGACGTCTTACCACGACGCTAAACAACCGATACCAACTTTGTGTTGAACTTGGGTTATAAACGAATTGGAACGCGAACGTGGAACACAAATTTTAATGAGGCATGAACAGGAAAATTACTGGTTCTGGAGCATTTTTTTTGTTTTTAAATAAAAGATACCTAGCTATATGCTATATGCTTCTTCTCATAATAATTTACCAATTATTTCTTTGTACACCCTTGAAGTTCGCAGACACGTCAGCCACGTCACCTTAACTGTCATCTGCATTCTAAATCTCCGATTAAGCATTTTATTCGCCAAATATGGGAGATTAAATTTTATCTCGGATATACGTGCTTAATCCTGGATAAGAATGTGGTGAAACTCGTCTATAAAATTATCTAGGATTTAATCCTAGATAATGTTTTAATCCTGGATAAAATATTGTGGTGAAACCGGGCCTTAGAAGTACAACAAAAATTACTAATTATTTTACTTTTTTGACACAATTTTGATATCGCAATCAGAACAATTGGCGATTGATATTAACAGACAAACTTCATTTATAATGACTTTTTTTAACTCTTATACCTGTTTACTGTATCTCCAGTAATTACTTTTTGCACTAGTGCAAGTAAAATTTTTAATAAAATTTGATTCAGAGACATATTTTTTTCGATCGTAGAAAAAAATGTGTGCAACAATTTTTTTGGTAAAAAAATATAAAAAATTGGCACGCCCTGGGACATTGTACGGTGGAAGGGTGGCGCTCAGAAGTTGAGCTATCATGGCGCCGAAAAAGTTGTTTCAACAAAATATATTTGATTAGGTACTGGATTACTGGAATTCTGTATATGATTTTAAACATATCCAAAAACATATTTATTTCGATCGTAGACTTCGTCTCGAGCTGCTAATTTCATTTATCATCTATCGTGCAACAAATATACACTAGTTGCACAAGCATCTGTTCACAATTAGCTGGGAATCTATAAAAAAATAATGCTTATAGGTATCGGAGTAGGACATCGTTGGTGAAAATATAACATTTGACGCCACACGCGCTTGGTTTTGTTCGAGAGCTGTCGGCGTGTCATCGTTACTGGATTGAAAAATCGTTAAAGAAAATAAAAAAATAGCTTTCTTATAAAATTTATATATCATGATCTTTCTATTTGCCACGAACATTTTTTTTCAAAAAAGCAATTACCTTTTTATTCAAGATTGGCAGGAGTTAGTAGATCGCTATAAGATTCAAATTTGCGTCAACTTACGAAAACATTATTATGAATACGAACATACGGATTTTCAAACTTTCACAATGTTTCTCATTTACAGAACGAAGGCTCGGTAGAGGACCTAAGGCAACTAGGCAAGAACAGAACCAAGGTGCTATCAGTGATAGACAGTCGACGAGCGCAAAACTGCACTATTCTACTGAGCAAATTGAAAATGTCCGACGAAGACATCACCAAAGCCATTCTAAGCATGGACAGTAAGGAGCAACTACCAATGGACATGGTGGAACAACTTTTGAAGTTCACCCCCAGTTCTGAGGAAGCAGCGTTGCTGGAAGAACACAGCGAGGAGATCGATTCCCTAGCTAGAGCGGATCGATTTTTGTATGAAATTTCAAAGTAAGTTGAATACTGTAGATTAAGCTTCTCTTAGGGCCGGTTGTACAATGCAAGCTTAAGCTTCGGTTTAAGGTAAGCCGACGTTGAACCACGTCAGTTACAAAACGCCCGTTGTCCAATGCTGGCTTAGCCCTTCGCCCCAAGATAAACCGAGCTTACTTAAGCCGAAACTTAATGCGAGCTTAGGTGAGGTTTAAACCTAGCCTAATACAAGTGACATGATATGTCAAGGAGGAATCTTCAAATTACTTGTCACTTTATTAGGTCATATTTTTTGAAAGATTTCTGTCTAATTTAACAAAGAGATCAAATGAAAGAACAGAGACAGAAACGGTCGTTGCCGAAATTTTACACAAACTGTCATAAGTGCCTAACCAAAAAAGGTAATTTTTCAGATGATTATGTCAGTACGTATTGCTTCATTGATGCCAACTGTAGTGAATTTCATTATCAATCAGGTTTACAACGGGTGTCGACTTTAAGCCTGATCTTAGCTAAGCTTAGGTTTAACAAAACTCGTGTTAAACCCGCATTTGTACAACCAGCCCTTAGGAATTAATAAAAGTGGTGCTTATTTGGGCACCAGAAAAATACATACATCTATCCATCACAAATAAAGCCTGGTTTCTCGAAGTACTATCTAACTACTGTATTTTGTAAGGATTTCGTGGCCATAGTCCGAGGAACTATTGGTTCTTAGGCTGTTCGGCCGGCGACTCCTCTTTGTCGTTGAAGTTGTTTTTGTGTTATGAATTTCAATGGCCTCTCTGTACAATTTGGCGTAATGAGAGGAGGTCGTAATAAGGACCTTTGTCTGCTCAAATTTTATCTTGTGTAATGCAGATTTTTCTGCCTGACCTAATAGATAATTTGATTTGCGATCCGAACTTCTAGTTTATACCGATCTCTTCGCTGTTCCGGGGGAAGTACATGGTATCCAATAAGTCCCAGTTGGTTTGTATATCATCTTGATATTTTCCTTCGCAGTTTGCCTTCGAAGAATTTTTCAGATTAACACACGCTTCTTACCCGCTTTCTGTCAGTGTTTTGATGATTCCGAACTTCTGGCATGAACGGTGGTTCGAGTTGTTGTGCAAATAGCGATCGGTGCGTGTTGGCTTCTTATACACTATGTGTCCCAAGGTTGATCCTTTTCTAGTTAATAGCACATCGAAAAATGCCAGTTTTTTTTTTATTTTCTTCTACTTCGATCACGAACTGGGATCTTCGTATGTACACTGTTTAGATGTTCTAGGAATTCTAGCAGCTTGTCTTGTCCGCGGCTCCACACAATAAATGTGTCATCTACGTATCTAAACCATATTGTTAGCTTATACTAGGTGCTGTTTAAGGCCACGCCTTCTAACTTGTTGTCCCATGATTGCATGTTCAATATTCAACTACTGTTGGATACCAAACCATATCGAAAGTTTTCAGCATTGACTGTTCTCCATGGAGACGACTCTTACAAAACTTTCTGTAAGTCTGTGATTATAGAAGCCGCACTGGCGACCTTTGTTATTGTCCATGTTCTTCAGAGACTAAACATTAATGGTATAAGTAGATATACAAAGCGGGTTCTAGACACTTGTCCCATAAGTTCCGAGACTCTCTCATTTGGAGCTTTTGCGGGGGCCTTAGGCGTTGTAGGGGGCTCCACATGTGTCCGTGGCATGTGTATGGGGTCCTGTGTGTACAAACGACGACGTCGTCCGTGGCATGTGTATGGGGCCCTGTGTGTACAAACGATGACGTCGTCATTATGGACATGTGTGACGTTACGTCACAAATTACGATGACGTCGAAGGTATGACGTAAAAATGGAGTCAAGTTGATTGACTCAGTACTTCCCACGCAGAACAGTGATATCATTTTATTGTTTCCCATTGCATGAAGCTATAGTCTAAAATCCCCTTGCAACTAAATTATCGCCCAGCCGCCCGCAAAAACAACATCCAATACAAAAAACCCTCTTAAATAGTTTCTTGCGTCTCCCTCCTTTGGAACTAGGACGCTACAGTTTTTTTTTCTGCATGCGTCAACTGGACGATGCGAAACGATCAAGAGCCTCCAACCCATCTAAAAACGAAGTTTGAGCTGATTTTATATTTTTGGTTTTTTGATTATTGCTGCGCCGCCACTGACACCGTTTTTCAAAAACAGAGTCGTTTTCCATTCTCGCCCCGGTAATAAATTCTATGTCAAAATGTTATCAAAATCAATTCAATAATTTTCACTTTACGCAATATACATAGAACGAAGTAAAGCAAAACTCGTATGTACAGATCACAAAATTGGTTTCTGTAACAGGCAAGCCAATGTTCGGATGGGCCTAAAAAAGTGTAATATGCCGCTAGGTATTTCTTCTACAGGTCAATAGACGGACTATTATGAATACAACAATTTTTTCAGTTTTACAACCCCCCACCCCCCAACTGCCCCGATTTCACGCTACCCAAAAAAAAAAATTGAGAATGATCAAGAACCCATAAAGCGCCTAAAAATAAAGTTCGAGCTGTTTTTATATTTTTAGTTTTTTTATTATTGCTGCGCCGCCACTGGCACTATTTTTCCAAAACATACGCGTTTTCCATCCTCGCTGCGGTAGTAATAATGTGTCAAATTTCCATTAACATCAATTTAATAATTTTCGCGTTACGCAATATAGAACTAATCTAAAACAATACTCGTATGAATACATCACAAATTCTAAGTCCCGTGGTTTCTATAATAAGCATGCAACGTTCGGATAGACCTAAAAAAGTGTATTATGCCGCTAGGTTTTTCATTCACATATCAATGGACAGCCGATTATGAATACAACAAATTTTTTAGTTTTACAACACCCCGCAACTACCCCAAATTCACCCCCACCCAAGAAAAAGAAGAAAATGATCAGGAACTCCTAAAACGCCTAAAAACGAAGTTTGAGCATTGGTTAACTTATTTGTTTGAGGCATATTTAAAATTTTTTGTTTTTTTGCTAATTACTCCGCACCCCGTATAACGATTTTCAAAGTTATAAGAACATTACCTACTACGACCCCACAGCATAACGCTGCCCAAATTTCATCACAATCCATGCAGGGGTTACTGAGATTACGAGGGTAGAAAAACGCCAAAAAAAGTGTATTATCTCAAAATCGAAAATTTTCGCGATCACAATTAATACTCCCCTCACACCTATCGGTGTGGGAAGTAAAAGTATGGAAATCCTCGCTGCAACGCAACCGTATAGTAGGTGCTTTGCTTTTACATCTGCACTTACTCAGATCATTTAAAAATGAGACGGCTCAGCTCAGTTGGAAACCTCATAGCTCAGATGAGTTAAAGGAACGTGTTTGTGCAGTTAAATGTTATTCCTCGAAATTTTGTAATATGCTATGGTTCTATGATCTGTCGATCCTTTCCATAACCTAGTTTTTTACGTTTTTGGAAGAGATCGACGTGTTTGCAATAAAATTATCTTTATTTTGATATAAGTTTCATGCATTAACCACACCGGTGCAAATTGCTATTATTGATGTACCTGTTTATACCTGCCTACCCTATAGTTGAGACGGGAAAAACGTAGCCAACCTAACGTTTGCATATTCTATGGGCTTCATACTTTCGATTGGTGTGTGATTTGTCTATTAACCAAATCAGTGAAATGTTTAAAAAAAATTAATTTTTCAATATTTAATTAATCGTATCCTGGACTGAAATTTTTCAGCCAACCTACTCGCGATACGTTGTTTAACATATTAAATTTAATGAAAAATGGTTTTTCATCCATTAACCAGTTCGGTGAAGGTCGTCTTATATTCGGATCTTAGACTATCTATCTCCTTGAGAAATGAACAGGAACCTCGTATACATATAATGCCTAAATATGAATCGGTGAATCGATGATTTTCGTTATTTGATATTTACTAAGCCGCCACCCGCCAATCCACTAGTTTTCAAAAATTTAACAGGATTACCTACGGTGATCCCACAGAATTTACCCTTTCTTCGTTTTTCTAATTTTGTATCTCAAGAGTAAATAAATTGCTATTACTATTACGAGCCTCATTTTGTGTTGCCCTCCAGAGCTATGACAATATTGTTGATAGAGCTCACCCATAAAGCTTTTAAGGCCGCATATTGGATGAAGCTCTGGCTGCTCAACTGCTAAAGAACTTCTAGTGAGAGGGGAGTTAAGTATTACCCGTCCATGCCTAGATAACATCTCCTAATTGCGATTGGTGCAGTTGCTGGTGCCCCGTAGCATAGTTGGTAGCGCGCATAGCAAATGATTGGAGTCATCTCCCTCTTGGGGAGTAAGCAAGCACCTTTTATTCCATGAAATACTGGCCGACTGAGGAGTCGTACTTCAGTAACATAGAGAGCTGTCGTGCAAATAACGGTGGGAGATTCACACTCACCCAACTGCCGACTGCCCAGACAGCACAATATATTCTAGGGACATTCTAAGAATCACCATTTTGGAACATTGTATCATTCCATGAAAACTCCATGAATATATAGATATTCTGATGAACATTCCAAGAATGTGAAAATGGGAATCCAAAAAATGTGCATAGGTTATTCCTATTCCCTCAGAATATTCTACGATTATTATTAAGATGTATGGAATATTGTAGGAAGATTCCTGGTATATCTTTGAAGAAACATACATAGCTTATTCCTTCAGAATATTCTACAATTCTTATTAAGATGTATCAAATATTGTAGGAAGATTCCTGGTATATCTTTGAAGAATATATGTTGAAATAAACTTATACCTTTTATCACTTCATTTCATTTATTTGTAAGTCTTGTTGTCTGCCTAGGTACTTAACGCAAGTAGTATACATACAGGGTGAGTTTTTAGTACCGGCTCGGTCGATAACTCCACTACTGCAGACGATAGCGAAAAAAGTTGTATATAAAAGTTGTAGCCACGAATATGACCCTTGCTCAGAAAATATTTTGATTATACAGGGTGAGCCATAACTACGTGGTGATGCGAACATGCATTTTTTTAATGAGACACCCTATATATTATTCCGTGCTCAAATTCTACTAATAAATGATTTCCGTTCTTCCAATATAGGATATTGTTACATTATATAGGGTGTTACAAAAGTTATGACCATTTTTATCTCCAAATCGCTGTCAAATGAACATACTGTATATCAAAAAGTGATAAGTCAAAAATCATATTTTTTATACAGATGAATAAAACATATCATCTAGTTTTAAAATCGCTTATAAAGAAAGCCCGCCACGCATATTCGTATACAGGGTGATGTAGAATGCAAAATCCAGATTTTCTCTTTTTTTTCAAATGTAACCCCCAATATTTTATTATACCAAAAAATTGCTTTTGATATGCTCTTTCATCTTTTTATAACACTTGTTGTACATACGTCCATCAGTTTCCGTGATATTTCGATTTTTCGGTAAATTTAAAATATAGCTTCTATTTGTGTAATGAAATTTATTTATTTGGGAAATTACTATCAAATTTGTTTTTTATTTAACGAACAACTAAATTATAAGGTGATGATAGTATTTGATGAAGTCAAAACCCTGAATCATCGAAATAATAAGTTCAAGTACGCTGAGGAAACAATTTTGTAGGCGCGATGCATAATTATCAAGCAGATTTATCAGGTATGCTTTGAAAAATTGACGGTTTTCATAACCTGTTCAATAATTCCGTACTGTGTGAAAAAAGAGCTTTAAAAATTAATTTTTCCGTTGAGGGTATTTAGGAGAATCTTTGAGAAATTGCCTACTTGCCTCTAGAATATATCAACTATGAACAGCAATATCCAGAACGGAGGCACTCTACAACTAATGCGTTTGAAAGAATGAAGAATCGTTTTATTTGGAGCGTGTCGTTTAATATTTCATAGCCTACCTGATAGATCTGTTTGATAATTATGCATTACGTCTATAAAATTGTTTCCTCAGCACACTTGACCTGTATTATCTCGTTAATCCAGTGTTTTGACTTGATCAAGTACTAGTATGGCCTTATATTTTAGTTGTTTGTTAAGCAAAAATAAAATTTGATAGTATTTTCTCAAAATAAATAAATTTTAGTAAACAAATAGAAGGTATATTTAAAATTTGTAGAAAAATCGAAATATCTCAGAATCCAATGAATTTAGCTATAACAAGTGCTATACAAAGAAGAAAGAGCATATTAAAGGCAATTCTTTGGTGTAATAAAATATTGGGGGTTACATTTAAAAAAAGAGAGAAAATCTAGATTTTGCATTGTACATCACCCTGTATACGAATATGCGTCGCGGGCTTTTTTTGTAACCGATTTTAAAACTAGATGATACTTTTTATCCAACCATGTAAAAAAATGATTTTTGACTTATCAGTTTTTGATATACAGTACGTTCATTTGACAGCGATTTGGAGATAAAAATGGTCATAACTGTTGAAATACCCTGTATAATGTAACAATACCCTATATTGGAAGAACGAAAATCACTAGTAGAATTTGAATATAGAATAATATATAGGGTGTCTCATTTAAAAATAATGCATGTTTGCATCACCACCTACTTATGGATCACCCTGTATAAATCAAAATATGTTCTGAGCAAGGAGCTTATCCATGGCTACAACTTTTATGTACAACTTTTTTCGATATCTTCTATAGTAGTGGTGTTATCGACCGAGCCGGTACTAAAAACTCACCCTGTATATAACCTAGTATCCAACTTTCATAGTGTTTTGGGCAGCATTGATTTAGGCACACACTAACTATAACGATTGATGAAAAAAATATATATAAAACGGAACACGGAACCTGTATTTATAATTGCATAAGTTTAATGTACACATTAAAAAAACATTTCATTGCACGGAATCGCCCTCCTGTATTATCCTGCAAAATAAAAAAAACCGTTTTATTTTAAAGCATACGATGTACATTCAAACACAGTTCATTAGCTACAATGCTAGATTTTCACTAAAATGTTGTCGTTGTATTTTAATCAATTTTACAGAAACAAAATACCTAGTTACACTCACCCTAGTGTCGCTCCTTAGATGAAGTTGTAAACTAAATAACAAGTAAAAATCATGTTCCAGAACACAGATAACTATCCAATTATCATATGATAAAAATGCACAAGCACAAGCAGGCACCACCAAGCACCGCCACCGTGACGAATGAAGCAAACCTCAAAGTTCTCAAGCCTAACCTAACCTGTAACGGTGCCACGCGGCGACGCGGCCACCGTTACAGGTTATACCAAAATAACCAAAAGGCATACTCATAGATTATTCTTTAGATAATATTAATTTATGAATATTATCAGAATATTTTGATCGACACGTTCATGGAATAATCATGGCGTAATATTCCTCGTACATCCTCATGGGAATGAAACCAGTAAAAACATCCATAGAACATTCTGTTAATGTTCTGAATGTTCTCAATCTATTTTGGATGAAATACGAATATTCTAGGAATATATTGTGCTGTCTGGGTGGATGACTGAAATACATGGTTCACAGAGAGATGCGTGGGAGTGGTGGGTGTCGATGGGGTTCGACACCATGTCGTCGGCGCTGTATATCGGCTATGGTACGGGGCACCGTAGCATAGTTGGTAACGCGCTGGCCTAGAATGCCGGAGACGCCGTTCGAATCCAGCCAGTACCCTTCATTTTTCCGATTTTTCTGTGAACCAAATGATTGGAATCATCTCCCTCTTGCGGAGTAAGCAAGCACCTTTCATTCCACTGATTTTGTTATTATGTTGGGATGGCTGAACTCTCAATTCTGGGGCATCTTTAGGAAGATGCACAAGCGATCCAGTGGTTCCTAAGTGCGGTGAGTCTGGCCTATCACACTCCTCCAGTTACACAATACATAATCATAAAACGTCGAGAAAGCTCATTGACTCAAAATTGAAAATTCTCGCTATCACAATACTTCCCTGACCTACAGTGTGGGAAGTAAAATTGAGAGAAAAACCTCGACTTATATTATCTTTCTTTCAGAGTACCACATTACGAACAGCGACTGCGCAGCCTTCACTACAAGAAGCGCTTCCAGGTAACGCTGAATGAGCTGCTTCCTCGCATCACCAGCATAATGGAAGCCTCCAGAGAAGTTTCACGATCCAGGAGGTTAAGGAGGCTATTGGAGATCGTGCTGGCGTTGGGCAATTACATGAACCGTGGCGCCAGGGGTAACGCCTCTGGGTTCCGTCTTGCGTCTTTGAACAGATTGGCTGATACCAAGTCCAGCGCTGCTAAAGGCACCACGCTGTTGCATTACCTAGTGCAGATTCTGGAGAGGAAGGTATGATATCTGATGTAGAAATGATAACGAATATATAGATAGATACGATTATAGAATAGAATAAAATAAATAATAACACAATATAAAAATCCAACGTAACACCCCGTATCATAAAATTCGTTTGCGAGGGTAATACGGAAAAAGCTCTGATACTCTCAAATAGGATATTGAAGAAAACACTTGAAAAAGATGACAGATAGGTTCGGCTGGACAAGAGGTGACGAAATCAGTCGTACTCTGGCCTGTATTTTAAAAACGCTTATGAGTACGTCCCATATTCAACCGCTACATTACATGCATTATTCTACTGTTACGTTCTGCCCGTTTGATACGTATCATCATCATCATAGTCATAGTGCCTTGACAGACATGTTGTGAACTCGTAAAATGCATTAAGTCAGAGCTAGAGTATTGCCGACATGAATATTATCAATAGTTTTGAGAACTGTAGCTCGCCATCGTTCGCGATTTACTGTCAGTTCAGTGGCGCTCTTGATAATCATATCCATCAACTGTTTCGTCGTATCCACCCAGCGTGTAAGGGAATGGCAACGGTGCCGCCCACTCGGGACGTGACCCTGAACTACAAGTTTCTCCATATTATCGCTTCTGAAAATATGTCCGAAGAATGTAAGCATTCTCGTCGACACAATGGAGGATAGTCTCTTTGGATTGCCAAGCTCATCCAGTATGGAAACATTAGTTCGATGGGCGGTGTAAGACATTCTCAGCATTCTTCCCCACGTCCACATTTCAAAAGCATCTATGCGAGCTCGATCTGCCTTTTTAACAGTCCAAGTTTCCGAGGCATAAAAAAATATGGAGAACACAAGAGACACCAGCGACATTTTGGTAGGTTTGGTGATGTTATGGTCACGCCATATTTTAGTAAGCTTTACGAGGGTTGCTCTATACCTCCAGAATTCCTTCTGTCTTACTCGTTAGTAAGCTTTGTCATGGCCACCCGTGCCTGTACACAAAACTTTGAACTACCTCACAACGGCCTATTGACTTTATTTCTCGATGATTGTCATGCTCTCTATCTACGATCATAACCTTGGCCTTGTTATAGTTAATACCAAGACCATATGCTGCACTGTGTTGTTCTAAAATGTTTAATCGAGCTACTAGTTCTTCCGGAGAAGCAGCAATAAGGTTTCTATCGTCAGCAAATCTTAAGTTAGATATTTTGCTTCCGCCAATAGTTATACCGTCATTCCATTTGTCCAATACCTGTCTCATCACAAATTTAGAGTAAAATTGATACGTAGGTATATTATCTCCTAATCAATGCTGTCAGGCCCAGGATGCATCCGAACTATATCAACTAGGCTAGGAACATAGCTTGAGGATGATCTCAGTATACTTTGAGAGATGTCAGGCTCAATCCCTTCGTACCTCTCGCGTGGTACTCGTCAGTTATCTGTGCACACCAATGGAAGGCGAAACCCAAGGTGCCACACAAACGACAAAGACGCTGCCATGGCTTCACATATAACTAGCACCTGCCAATATTCTCTTTACGGTAAAACCTACGAATGCAACTCGCAACTGCTGCTATTCGATATATTCATCTAGGTATGTACTCCAACTCCCTGTGAAGACTTAGTTATGGCGGCACGTGCCTTAAACCAAACAGAGGTAGAACGCGTACATTTTACCTTCCATATCGTTGGAAATGGCAGCTTCCTACCGAATGGGAGACAGCCCAAGATATAAATCCAATTGGATGATACAAACTAGTATCTACATACTGTCCGTATGAATGATGCAGATTACTATCTACATTCTGTCCGCTTGGATGGTCTGACAATCAAACTGTGCCCCAGGTCGTGTTTGGACTAGAGGCAATGGTAGTGCAATTACCTCCCCGAGACCCCGCTATCCTCCAACTTTGTCCACCAATACAGAAGGAGGGGAGTTCTCCTACCTCTAAGGTGCAATAGGCTCCCCATTGAACCTCCCAGAGGGGCCTGCATTTCGAATGAAGTGCTATAGTGGGCTGGCGTAAGGATAGGTGCGCTCTATTGTCCAATAAAGTATCCCAGGTCTAGTTAGATGTCTTGGAGTTATGCCTTTATAAAGTGGACCACCCTGTATAACTACTAACCGGACATCGTACTAAGACTTTCGCGGGCATGATCCTATGAACTAATGAATTTGTGGTTCTTGGGTTTTTAGGCCGGCGTCGTTTAGCGTTAAAGCTTGACGTTTCGCCACCACGAGTGGATGGCATCTTCAGAAGCTATTTCACTTCGGCGACTTCCAAAATACTGACGGCTGGTAGATCTGCACCTGTTTTTATACCTGCTAATGGTGACGTGGCCCAACCAGGTAGCGTTGGTAGCCCCGCCCCTTCGCGATATGGTAGTGTCTTCAGGTCCTTTAGGATGGGTATCCATGTCCGGTTGACTTTCTGTGTTTCCTCTTTCCTATTGAAATTATTATGATGTTTTTGTATTTCGATGGCTTCTCTTTGAAGTCTGGCATGGTATGAAGACGTTGCAGCAAGAACCTGAGTTTCTTCAAACTTGATCCTGTGACTTCCCTCCTTAATTGCATGTTCGGCTACCGCTGATTTGTCCGTATGGCCTAGTCGACAGCTAGCCTTATGTTCTGCAATTCTTGTGTTTATAGATCGCTTCGTTGTTCCTATGTATACACTCCCACATGTGCATGGTATACGATATACCCCCGGTGTTGTGGGTGGATCTCTTTTATACTTCACCGTTCTCAAATATTCCTGTATCTTTCTTGTGGGCTTGTAGATGGTCTTCACGTTTTCCTTTCGTAACATTTTTCCTATTCTATCTGTTATTCCACCCATCACAGAAGTACGGAATTATTAGAACTTTGACAGAACGAGCTAGAAAAGTGTGCGAACCAGAAGAACTCGACACCGAACTGGAGCATCTAAAGAATGCTCTTAAAGCAAATGGTTACACAGAAAAGGAAATAACAAGAACAATGAGAAGAAATAGGGCAAAACCAGAACCTAAACCGATAGGAAAAGCTTTTCTACCCTATGTGCCTGGAATAACAGATAGAATAGGAAAAATGTTACGAAAGGACAACGTGAAGACCATCTACAAGCCCACCAGAAAGATACAGGAATATTTGACAACGGTGAAGGATAAAAGAGACCCACTCACAACACCGGGGGTGTATCGTATACCATGCACATGTGGGAGTGTATACATAGGAACAACGAAGCGATCTATAAACAAAGAATTGCAGAACATAAGGCTAGCTGTCGACTAGGCCATACGGACAAATCAGCGGTAGCCGAACATGCGATTAAGGAGGGAAGTCACAGGATCAAGTTTGAAGAAACTCAGGTTCTTGCCGCAACGTCTTCATACCATGCCAGACTTCAAAGAGAAGCCATCGAAATACAAAAACATCATAATAATTTCAATAGGAAAGAGGAAACACAGAAAGTCAACCGGACATGGATACCCATCCTAAAGGACCTGAAGACACTACCATATCGCGAAGGGGCGGGGCTACCAACGCTACCTGGATGGGCCACGTCACCATTAGCAGGTATAAAAACAGGTGCAGATCTACCAGCCGTCAGTATTTTGGAAGTCGCCGAAGTGAAATAGCTTCTGAAGATGCCATCCACTCGTGGTGGCGAAACGTCAAGCTTTAACGCTAAACGACGCCGGCCTAAAAACCCAAGAACCACAAATTCATTGGACGATGGCCGCGAAAGCCTTACACAGTATATCCTATGAACTGTTGGTTCTTGGGCTGTTCGACCGGCGTCGACCCGCTCCGCCGCACTGGCGTCGGCGCGCTTCGCTGCTTGACGTTTCGGCAACAGAGTGGTCAGCATCCTCAGAGGCTGATGTCACCTGAATACGCCGAACAGGTGTTCCGAGAGACTGAACGCGCCGAACAGGTGACATCAGCTTCTGAGGATGCCAACCACTCGTGTTGGCGAAACTTCAAGCAGCGAAGTGCGCCGACGCCAAGGCGGCGGAGCGGGTCGACGCTGGCCGAACAGCCCAAGAACCAACCGCTTTGATATCAATCTTAGATATACGAGTATTTATTGTAACCAAATAGATTGTTGAGTTTCGTTAGTATCCATATTATAGTTGATAAAGGATTGCATAAATCTCATAAAATATGGGCATTTCAGTTCAAGGACATTCTACGGCTGGACGAAGACTTGCCACATGTGCGAGAAGCTGCTAAAGTGTCGCTGGGTGAGCTGAACAAAGACATGGCCCAATTGCGCGCTGGACTGAAGGACGTCGCCAGAGAGATCGAGTTCCACAGGAGTCAGAGCCCTCTGGCAAACGACCAGTTCGTGCCGGTGATGAGGGAGTTCCAGGCCACGGCCACCTGCAGGCTAGCTGAGGTCGAGGACCAATATCAAGATATGAAGGTACGTTCTCCAAGCTAAAGTAGAAACGTCGTGCTATTCGTACAACGATTATAGTGACATTCGATTTATTGACCTAGCATATACATTCTTCACAATGTGAATGAAAAAAGAAAAACAATCAATCGATAAACAGGAGAATTAAACATCAATGTACAAATTGTGTAACCAGTCAGTTGCGCCTCCTGGGGTGTACTTCGCTAAGCCTTGTAAGCTTCTAAAGCTTCCAGGGTATGTGATCGAAGTGGACAGTATATAGTATAGCCCATCTACAATGTGTGTGTGTGTGTACATGTCGACAAACTTTGAGGTATGAAAATACGATTAAAGTTATCGAGAAAAAATGCGAAAAAAAAGGGGTCAACCTTTTGATTAATTTTTTATTTCATTTTCAATTTCTGTATCACTCCATGGGTTCGCGCAGTGGTAGCGCCATAGCTTGATTATTTATCGACCGATTCACGACATTTTAGACTCATTTTATAGGAGAATGACTGGGCATATCAACTGAAGCAAAAAAAGATAATACCTGACAATTTCTAAGGCTAAAAAATTCATTAAACTGAAAAAAAATTTTTTTTGAAATGCACTTATTTGGGTTACTTACAAATAATTTGAAAAAAAGCCGTATTATTGCCTATTTATTAAGACATTTTAATATTTAGCAGGATGTTTCCTGTCTTACGACATGTAATTCGTGTAGGTAGCACCAAAATTTTCGACAGAATAGGCCATTTTGTAATATGACTTCTTTATCACAGCGCCATGTGTTCACGCAGTTATAACGCCATATCTTGATTATCTATCAAGCGATTTACGACTTTTTGGACTCATTTTATAGGAGAATGACTGGGAATATCAACTAAGGCAAAAAAATACAATATCTGATAATTTATAAGGCTTAAAAAATTCACCAAACTGAAAAAATTTTTTTGTAATGCACTTGTTTTGGTTACTTGCAGATAATTTGAAAAAAGCCATATTAGTGCCTATTTATTAAGACAGTTTAATGTTTAGCAGGATGTTTCCTGTCTAACCACATGCAAATCGTGTATGTAGCACGAACATTTTCGACAGAATAGGTCTTTTTGTATTATGACTTCTGTATCACAGCGCGATGTGTTCACGCAGTTGTAACGCCATATCTTGATTATTTATTGAGCGATTCACAAGTTTTTGGTCCCGTTTTATAGGGGAATGACTGGGCATATCAACTAAGGCAAAAAAATAATATCCGACAATTTCTAATTCTAAAAAAATCCACCAAACTTAAAAAAAAATTGTAATGCACTTGTTTCGGTTACTTACAAATAATTTGGAAAAAAAACCATATTAGTGCCTATTTATAAACACAGTTTAATGTTTATCACAATGTTTCCTGCATAACGACACGCAATTTGTTTATGTAGCGCTAAAATCATCGATGAAATAGGCTTTTTTATTACGACTAATTTTGAAATAAACGAGAATTTGGAATGCACATTGTCTTTATTGGACTTCGGTACAGATTATTATTATATACAGGGTGGTCCAATAAGCGCGCGGTGCTCTCTAGCGGCCATACCATTTAAATTAGACGAAAATGTTTCAAATAAAAAACGTTTCTTTTCAAACGTTCTGCATTAAGAAAATAATTTCTAAGATGGCGGACCTCCGGATATACCGGAAGTAGGTATCAAGTTCTTTATTTTAAATGGAACACCCTGTATATTATTACGTTTTTGAATTCAGCATCGATTTTTAGGTCCAGTTTGTTAACTATTATTTATGCCTACGAAGCCTATTTTCGGAGTTATTCAGCAATTTTTACAAAATTTGACGTTTGTAGTACTATACAAGAAACGTTAATATCTCGGAAGCTAAACGTGATAGAAATATGCAGTTTTCGGTTTTGAAACAAGCAATGAACGTGCTTGTGTATCAGTAAGATCGTTGTTTTAAGAGGACATTAAATCAATAGACTGGCAATTTTCGAATTTGAAAAGTTAAAAACGTAAAAAACTTTTTTTTTCAAATGGGATGGTATGATAAGTTTCACATCGGTGAATGCGAAATTAAATTCTCTTTCACTTTTGTCTAGGCACATGTGGTTCTATCTTTGATGGTTTTTAAGATATTTACGGTTTTGTAATTATTGCGTAGGAATTGGAAAAATCGTAGGTGGCGCGGCTCGCAGACGAAACAATTGGCAGGAGACCTTTCATCCGAAGTGTTTCGACCTCTAATACTAAAATATGCTTTTTCTCCATCTAACTGTAACCACATTATTCATAAAAACTCCAGTGGTGAATTTTTCAACAGGTTTTCCAAAATTTCATTTAAAAAGCGTTGGAAAACATTAGTTTATTATGCGGTTTCTGATAATACCACCCCAAATGCTTATACTCTATGCTGGTTGTCAATAAACTTCTCAAAATTTGGATTATCGTCGGTATAAAAATGTAAATTATGCCAGTTACATGGCCGTTAATGATAACGCTGTAGCAACATTTCATAGAAAAGAAAATGAAAGATTATTTTCATAAGAAATGTAGCTTCATTCGTAAACAACACACTGTTGAAAAGGAGTGCATCTTCTTGGACTTGAGCACGATTCCATTTACAGAAATTCACTCAGTTTTCAAAGTCTTTCAATTGCTTGATTTAGCTGCATGTTAGGGATGCTATATGTACTCCGTTAGGGTCATGTTCACAGATGTTTGACCAATGCCCAAATAGCGACTAATTTCTGCTGTAGCACTGCTATGCGGAAACTACAATTGCGAGAATGTCAAACGCACTATCTTCATGTATTACCACTACATGCTTCCTTCTCTCATATTTCACGCCCACGTAAATCCAAATTTTGAGAAGTTTGTTGACAACCAGCATAGAGTCTAAGCACTTGGGGTAATATTATTGGAAACCGCATAATAAACTAATGTTTTCCAACGCTTTTTAAATGAAAATTTGGAAAACCTGTTAAAAAATTCACCACTGGAGTTTTTGAGAACAATGTGGTTACAGTTAGATGGAGCAAAAGCATATTTTAGTACTAGAGGTCGAAACACTTCGGATGAAAGGTCTCCTGCCAATTGTTTCGTCTGCGAGCCGCGCCACTTACGATTTTTCCAATTCCTACGCAATAATTACAAAACCGTAAATATCTTAAAAACCATCAAAGATAGAACCACATGTGCCTAGACAAAAGTGAAAGAGAATTTAATTTCGCATCCACCGATGAGAAACTTATCATACCATCCCATTTGAAAAAAAAAAGTTTTTTACGTTTTTAACTTTTCAAATTCGAAAATTGCTAGTCTATTGATTTAATGTTCTTTTGAAACAACGATCTTACTAACACATAAGTACGTTCCTTGCTTGTTTCAAAACCGAAAACCGCAACTTTCTGTCACGTTTAGTTTCCGAGATATTAACGTTTCTTGTAAGGTACTACAAACGTCAAATATTGTAAAAATTGCTGAATAACTCCGAAAATAGACTTCGTAGACATAAATAATGGTTAACAAACTGGACCTAAAAATCGATGCTGAATTCAAAAACGTAATAATATACAGGGTGTTCCGTTTAAAATAAGGAAGTTGATACCTACTTCCGGTATATCCGGAAGTCCGCCATCTTTGAAATTATTTTCTTAATGTAGAACATTTGAAAATAAACGTTTTTTATTTGAAACATTTTCGTCTAATTTAAACGGTATGACCGCTAGAGAGCACCGCGCGCTTATTGGACCACCCTGTATATTATATTATATCTTAAGGCTCTACTAAGTGCAAAATCACCTTCAGTGAGTGCTGTTATATTTATTTGTTCGTTGGATGTTTTAGATATCCTATTTTTGACTTTTATACAAGATGTGTGTGTCTGGCAAATCAATATTGTTGTTTGTATTGTTCTATTGTTTTTTTCTAAATCTCTCTCGCATGGTTGTGGTAGCAACAAGTATCGGCGGGATGTGCCAAGTCTACCTGAGTCGCTCAATACCTGAATGGCTCTCAAGTATGGTTTTGTGTTTCACAATCATTCGACAAAAGTAACAAAATGTCAACATAACATGAGATCATCATCATAGTCACAATGTCTTAATAGACATTTTGTGAACTCGGAGCTAGAGTATTGCCGACACGAATATTGTCAATAGTTTTGAGAACTGTTACTGATTTTACGAGTTTCTCTTGAGATATCTTAAAAAACTTCAACACAGTAGTTTCCTATTTGCTTTCTGCATCATAACATGAGATATTGTAGGTTAATTTTGAAGTAAGGCATTACTCTCCCTTCCGATCGTAAGTGTTGTCTAGGAAACAGCTAGTGCACAAGAATACACTTGAGTACTACTCAAATGGACACTTGAAAAATGGCTGTGAATAGGGCCCTTAGGAAGTTAGCTCTTAAAAAACCAAAAACTGTTTCCAAGTTTCAAATGACGTCATTGATTCCAAGTGAAAATGAAATTCCAAATATGTTGTACTTGATTGAGAAACAAAACGAAGTAGTGTATCTTTCAAACGTTCACACAGAAAAATCTGACGTTTTGTCAAAGACTTACGCTTGGATTCAATGGGACGTTACACTCAGCATTCCTCAAATACAGCAATGTTTTATCCAATGGGAAGTGTATAGTTGGTAACGAATTATATCGTATTGTCGATTCAACTACAAGACGTCATTGGATCCCAATGAATAATTCAATCGCAGCTTGTCGTTGAATCGAATCTGTGTTTGGTAATACATTCTAAACTACTTTCTTTTCCTTGGACCAACAGATTTTATTGCGAGGACAGCTGACCGATTCGTTTGAATGTTTAATGGTGTGATTTTGTATGAAGTTATAAGGAGCATGATATATGAATTAAACATAAGCCTGCACCAGTTGTTGCCTTTTTACCTGAAATATAACTATCTGACTAATCTAAATACCTACATTGAAATGTGGGTGTTAGCTCTCTAAGCCCCAATTTCTCAGTAGGTCCTCCATTTAATATATAACTGGACACATCTAAATCACACAATTGCTGATGCTAAAAGCAAAAACACGAGGTGACACAACACGGCTAACACCGAAACAACACAACGAAACAAGCTCGTCCGTGTTCGCAGGTTGGCACCGATAATAACACTAAGATGAGCACCCTGTTCTTTCTTTGTACGTTCTTTGAATCGGAACATCAGTCCCGCCGAATACTGATTATAGTTCAGCGAACAACAAGTGCCATTGAATTCGATATATGATGTTGTTGTTACGAATACTACTTACCAATTTCTTTAACCGCATAGACAAATTTTTGAAAGCATGGGTTATTGTTCGCGTAATAGTTACCTTTTGAAACAAAGTTAATTTTTATCAGATGAATTATCATGAACTGCTGTTGCAGTAATAATTTTTGTACATCGAATAGATTGTATGCTTTGCTTAAATGAAACATAGGGTAAATTTCGAAAACAAAAGGATGTTTTGATTGCATTATATGTCAATACTGGTATTAGAAGGATTATACATATCGTTAGAACGAGTATAAAATTATTTTGAATTTATTGGCATACCTGTGATTACTTCGAATATATGATTAAATTCTTTCAATGACATGGATTTGAAACAACTGTAAATATATTGAAAGTGACGGGAAAGCATCCAAATATTAACAGTTAATTGGAAACGCAACAGTATTTTTTTCTGTGTATATGTTGTTTTACAGATGTGGCAGTATAGTATGAAAGAAACGAATAATAAAGAATAATTTTCAGAAATAACAATACCACTCACTTTGTATGATGTTTCCAGAACCGATTCGAGCGTGCCGTCCGTCTGTTTGGCGAGGATGCGACCACCGCCCAACCGGACGAGTTCTTCGGCGTGTTCGACGCCTTCCTGAATCAGCTGACGGAAGCTCGCCAGGACAACGAGAACCAGCGGCGCCGGCAGGAAGAGGAGGAGAAGCGCGCCAAGCAGGAGGCAGAACTGAAAAAGCTCACGCTGGAACGGAAACACAGTCGCGAGGGCATACTTACCTCCATCAACAAAAGCCTCAGTTTGAAAAGGGGCGAGAAGAACACCGACGATAAGGTTTGTGGGTCATATTTATGTACGAGTACTGTCATCAGGCTATTGTCAAGATTCCATATTGTAAGACGTCAACGCCAGTGAAAACAACGCTGTCATGTGCGTATTAAATGTACTAAACTTCTTAGGCCCAGTTTCACAAACCTCAGTCACAATTATTTCATAATCGGCGATTTACGTCAAATCCCAAGGATAAAACATGTTGTGGTCAACCGACGACAACGGATAAGCTTGCTTTGGATGGATGGATTTTGATTATAGTCTGTGGTGACATAAACCAGAAATATGAATACGTGGTTTCGTTTCCTTGTCAAAGGGTTAGGTTGTATTCACGAAATAGAGGACGATCGACAGGAATCTGACGTTTTTCGAATGGTTAGTACGAAGCCGCTAGCGGTGGTAGTGAGTGGATCCAGGCATAGTGTAAATAAACATGGTGTGCTCACGCGTATGCAGCCGTCCGAGCGCCGGCACGCTGTGACGTCAGCAACGAGATTTCTGTCGGCGAACTAGCGGGAATACCACATGATGGATTATATTTTAATTTCAAAGTGATAGATTAAAGGAGTTCAATAGCCAATTATTTGACAATTATGTTATAGAGAAGTGTAAGATAGGTAATTTAAGGACTTTTTCTACAAAACTGTATTATTTATTGCTAAATTTGGTCATTTTTTCGCTAAGTTTACGCCTACAATTTTCGAAACTAATCCTTTTGTTTAAATGTCTGAGCCTGACGTATATTCTCGTTCGTATTAGATATAATATTATTTTGTCAGGAAATTGTTTGATGGTTTCCACTGTGGTTTATCTCTAATAATTTTTTAAATATGTTTGATTGTTTAGAACACGTCTGTCCATGGAATTTATCGAACTCTATCTCAACCAAAACGGGCTACTTTAATCATCTCCTCACTTGGATATACAAGACTGACTCTAGATAGAAACTCAATTCAGTCTGGGGCCCGATTAGAAGAATGAAATTTGGTTTGCGCCCCCAAAGCTAGATT
The DNA here is from genome assembly GCA_951848785.1 of Callosobruchus maculatus. Lineage (NCBI taxonomy): Eukaryota > Metazoa > Arthropoda > Insecta > Coleoptera > Chrysomelidae > Callosobruchus > Callosobruchus maculatus. The sequence goes on along the minus strand of CATOUR010000026.1, from coordinate 4,128,232 downwards.
AGGATATTCGTTTTTGAATATGTAGGCCACATATCCGTCAATAAATTTCAGTCCCTCGTTGGAAATCGTGTCTGGCATTTTATTTTTTTCCAATTGACACAAAAGGTCATGTTCTTCAGAAATAAAGTTATCTAGGTCATAATCTGGACTCTGAAAGGTAAAGTTGGAAAAGTGAATATCATTTGAATCATTCTCTGTCCCAACAATATCGCTGTCAAGCAAAACGTTCTTGAAAAACTCCTGAGTAAAGCATACGTCATCAGCTTCGATGTTAGAATTACTCGAAACTAAGTTTTTCACTTGTAATGGTTCAAGTAGGCACGATTCATTGCTTTCTTCTGCATATTTATTCATTGAAAATACGGCAGGTGAATATTTTCCGAGGATGTACCATAAAAATTTCAGTTTTAATAAATGTTTAATGCTAATTTGTGAAATGATTACCATTTTTTATATTGATTTTGTCCTTTCGGCGGCAAGCATTACTCCATTGCATTGCGAGATTTTAATTTTTCGGGAATTTATAGAATTTAACATTTGGCTCTTTCATCTTACTATGGTTTTTACAACCGACAACTGCACAATTTGGCATTATGTATACAAATTTCAGTCTTCTATAACTCAAAATAAGGATACAAAGTAAATTAAACAAAAAGCGTTAGCGATTCTATTTAAAGCGCGATTAAACGGGCCGTGGTATCACGACGTCTAATAATTGCCCGCGCGAAAATTCTCGTTGCTGACGCAATGCGCAGAGCGATCGCAATTTCGTATGGCTGGCGAGCACACCATGTATACTCGCACCACGGATCCAGGTACTGTGTGGCCAACGTAAATTAAAAAGTCAAAAGAACGCAAAGAGTGCGGTGAGAGAAGTAAGGACATTGCCATAGCACGGCACACACCGCGCGCGAAACAATGACTTTATTAAGAAATCATTTTGATGAGCAGATAGTTTCGCGTTTTGGACCTGTCAACTGGCCGCCTAGGTCATGTGATATCACACCTTTGGACCTTTTCCTGTGGGGATACGTTAAAGTCAAAGGATTAGGTTGTATTCACGAAATAGAGGGCGACCGACAGGAACCTGACGTTTTTCGAATGGTTAGTATGAAGCCGCTAGCGGTGGTAATGGATCCAGGTACTGTGTGGCCAACGTAAATTGAACAGTCAAAAGAATGCAAAGAATGCAGTGAGAGAAATAAGGACGTTGCCACAGCTCTTATTAATTTCAGCTATTTCCTTCTTTTACGACTTATTTTATATATAAAGGAAACGGCAAGTAATTTATATTCACTTAATACCCCTTAATTACAATCGGCAACAGCGGATTTTATTCCCCACCTTAAAGATGGTCCAGCATCGGGATTGTATAACCGCAGCAGATGATATTTAATGTCTAGTACGGTTATTCAATCCAATGTCATACTTTTGTGTTTTCTGTCCCTTTTTAAACTCGATATGATAATGACGCTCGCTACCTGAGGGAGCCTCCCGGTCCCCTTCCGGCCCTCCCTCATTCCACAATGTTCAATTTACGATGGCCACACAGTATCATTCCCTTTGCTATATAATGCCATTTCAGTAGCTATGGAGCAGTGAACTGTAAAGCTGAGTCGGACGGCTGCGCAGCGGCTGACGTGTTCATTTCAACCTTGGACTAGGCATGAGACTTTGGAACAGGATCTGTTCTGTTTGGAACAGGCTGGACCAGGTGTTGCTCGATGCGTTCTCCTGATTCGTCGGAACAGCTTAGTATCACGGAACAGAGCATGAGCGCCATGACGAACTGATCCGCAACCTTATTATGTAAAAATTCGCTGAGCAGATGCCGAGCAATGACATGACAGCAACAGTACCGTCAAAATTGTACGTTATATGTTGTTGCCGTCACAATGACGTCGTTGCATAATACGAAATTTACGTTTGGCAGTGGATATCACGCGATTTTCGCGCGCCGCTTGTCGTCTGCAAGATACGTGATAAGGGTGCCATGCCAGTCGTCATCTGTTCCTCTTTATGTTGCTGTTGCAGCTACACGTTGTTCCACGCTGCTTGCCGTTGGCTTGCCCGAGATTGCCGATACGAAATAATTCGGGATTTTTCAGGCTGATGAGGCTCGGTCTTGTCTGCAGAAATACTTCACTGTTGCGAGCTAGTAGTATTGCTAACAGTGGTGTCGCCGCTATTGTCTCCCGTATTTTCAATTCCACGCATTGAACCATCGGATGTTTGGGAAATCTTCACCCTGGTTGCTTTCGCTCATTTTTTTGAAGTTTGTTATCGAGTATTTGTATGACATTTGTAATCCAGACATATTACACTTTCCGGTTGTCTGATCAATCACTGGGCTGCTTTTGGTTCTAATCGAAAAACTCTTAAAAAAGGAGCTCATGCGGTCATTAACTATCGTCTGATCACAAACAAACTACTTGCACTACGTTTCGTAAACGCACTGACTTTTAGCAACCTAACAACCAGCAACCACCAATAAATAAAATATAAAAATAATTGGGAACAGTTTTCTGAAGCACGCAGACAACAAGTAAACGATTGATACCTAGATCCCTTCCCTACCACTGCTAGCGACTTTACACTAACCATTTGAGAAACGTCAGGACCCCCTGTACAATTATGGCGGTGCTCTGAGACACACACATGCATGCGCGTATGCACCGTTGTTGAGATTGAGCATTATAAAGAGTGGGGAGTTTTGCGCCCTCTACTTGATAACTATAGATTGATGATAGTGAGTAATGGTCATTTCGTTAACCAACTATTGAAAATATCATTATTCCTCAGGGGTCTGTCCTCTCCCGTACACTGTTTCTGCCGTACATCAACGAGCTGCTGGAAATAACATACAAGCATCAAAACAATTGTCGAGTGGGGATTAGTAAATAAAGTACAGTTCAACACTGGCAAAAAAGTCTCACGTTGGCTTATCAACTGTGGAAATGGAGGATCAACCAATAGTCGAGTCACATTCCGTCAAGCTTTTGGGGATCAACGTCAACAGTAACATGTCCTGGTACGACCACGTCGTTAGTATTGTTAAAACGGCATCCCAGAAGCTTGGAGTGTTGTTCCGCTGTAGGAAGCTCTATACACCAGAGCAACTACTTCTGCTCTACAAGGCATAGATCCGACCATCGTTGGAGTATTGCTTTCATGTATGGGGGTGCGCTCCGACGCACTATCCAGAAGAGAGCAATTAGACTAATCAATGTGCTTAACCTCACAAAGGTTTCACAGCCTGGAACATCGAAAAAGGGTAGCCACCCCTTTGAGTGAGCTCTCCCTGATAATAACACCGAAGGCCGTCCGAACAAGGAACACTAGAGAAGCTCTGTGAGCTCATCCTTACCAGGTGGAGGTCCGTACTCCCTGAACCAGTCTCCTCCAGCAATGCGCTTTTTTGGAGAACGTCGACGCTGTGAAATGAGCTACCGTGGATTGTTTCCCGACGGCTAGATCTTACAGCGTTTCATATCTAACGTGTACAGACACTTATCCTCTAGCAGCGTGTCTACAGCGCCATAGGCTTCCAACCTTTGCGGGAGACTGACCATAAAAAAAGTCAAATTCATCTTTCTCTTATTATTCATCATTTTCTTCTCCTGATAGTTCACATCCAATTTCTGCTTAGTTTTCATTACCATCTTGCTCATCAGAATCATTTAGCGATATGTCCACTCTCTGCGTCATTGCTGTCTGGACATGAAGCATTGAGGCGACCTTATCTACTGCATTGTCCACAAACTGAAGAGCATTTCGAGTCTACTTTCCTGCATCCACAACCAGCAACTGTGTTGTTTTCAGTTGCATAATGTGACGTTGAGCAGGTCGTCTGGGGCTGGTGGTAACAAGGGCTTCTATTGGTACCAGTTATACTTTTTTAAGCATGTATCCCCATCCCTGAGGCTCTAAAATCTTCCCTAACCATGTTTGCAGTTGGTTGTAGACGCGATTGATTTATTGTCCAGCTAGTACACTTGTTTGTGGGAGGGACGATAGCTGCACTGGTTTGTTGAGTCTTGTTGATTTGGTGAATTGTTCAGTTGTCTGTATCGGAAGTTGTTAAAGTTGAAATGACTGGGGAGCATTGTACATGGGTAAAAAGACACGTACCCCATTTTCGAATAAAATTGGAGAAAAATGTTCTTGCTGGAAAACTTCAACCAACTCGGCCAAATTGATAAATTTCTCTGATATTTTGATGACTGACAATTTTCCTTTTTCTATTCAATTCGTATTTTTTTGTCTTTACAGTAAAACTCTTAATTTGATTACGAATATTTATTTAGAAAATGTTTATCAAATATACAGATATGGGTATGCAACATGCATGTCATGCATCATATGATTAATTTTATGGTTGACACTGCCGAATTTCACCTCAATCTTGACCAAAAATTAGAGCAGTTTTCAAATGCGAACTGACGAATAAATCCATACACAACGTCAAATTTATGTTTTACACTTATCAAATCTGACCAACTGACGAACTGATTCTATCATTAAACCCATGGATTTGTTGTGTGATATGTGCGGAACGCGTCAAGTCACTTGATGCAATTTTTTAGTGACTGAAGTTTCGATTTTTGCAGGGAGAATTTGACGACCTGATATCGGCACTACGCACAGGCGATGTTTTCGGTGAAGACGTGGCCAAATTCAAGCGGTCCAGGAAAAGCAGAGTGGGAACTGGCAATTCCCCACCCAGAAGGAATTCCAGCACTAGGGAAGACAGTAGGGAACGCGTAGTGAGTAGCGGTAGGAAACAGTGATTTTGTAGAATTTTATATATTTATAGATTTTATTACCCGTTTTGTACAAATAGCTCATTTACGACTATAACTACTTATGTGTATGTATATGTATAAAGTAAGCGAATCAAAGTTTTGTATGTTTTGACTAACGCGTTTATACACGAGTTTGTATACTTAGCTGTAGATGGTAGAACAACGAAATTGAAATAGGATATCATTGTGCTCAAATAGAGGAGATAGATGTCCATTTATACAGTCATATATATTAAAACAATATATCAATGATGAGTTTTATTTTTATTTTAAACTACCTATTACTATTTAAAACAAAAAAGTGTAGCCCGGGCACCGAGCTGCCGTTCCGTCACCCAGCGACTATATTCCTCACACCGTGAGCAATCACTGGGTCAGCGAATCGTGCGCCCTAAGTAGACGAATGGACTCAAGAATGATGCCTTCTGCATTCTGGCGGCTAAGATATGCGTCGACGCACGCCATACCGGTATTGGACGCGGGGCCGTAGCTAGGCGTTGACCATGGGGGGGTTCATATTGACCTTGGCGGGGATTCATGTATAGAAGAAAAGACTTGACTTTGTATAATGTCTTAGTTTGCTTGAAAACTGTATAGCTTGTATCGCTGCTAATGTGTCATGAGCGCTGAGGCATTGGTTAGTAGTAGAATAAATCACTAAGCTTGGAGAAAGCATCTCGATTATTTTTATTCTGTATTATTTTAGTAGTTATTTCATTCATGGGAATACTCATGGGGGGTTTGAACCCCCTACACCCCCTCTTTATATACGACCCTGACTGGACGCAATGCAGATAGCAGCGTATTCCTCATTCCACCTAGGGGTCCAATGACCATTACTAGCTGACTAACAGTGTAGTCTCGCGAGAACCTGCGGAGCTGTCCGAGGAGCTCCTGATATTTGGTCCGCTCTTCCTCCTCAGAGACGATGTTCACATCGGCAGGTACCGAAAGCTCAATAACGAACATCGTCTTCTGATTTATTATATCATTAGTAACATAAAATCAAGATAGAGATGCAGCAACTTCTGAAACTCGTCCTAGAGTTGCCTCTCTGATCCATTTATGTTAGGTTAGGTTGAAGGTGAGTGGTGCGATTATGCCTTCCTTCCACTGTGACTCTATTGTGGCTCGCAGTACTCACACCTGTTTATAGTTCATCATACAGTCCACACCTCTTGACCAAGGCGGTGGTCGTCATGGGTTAAACTTCCTTGAAGTCAGAAAGTTCCAGTTGGGCGAGTCCAAATGTCTGAAATCTAGCTCTTTCCAGTACTGGGCAGGAGCCCATAGCAGAAGCGACAGTCTGTTGTTTGTTCCAAACCTAACTTCTGCAAGTGGTTCCTCAGACGACAATGTCCCGTCAACAGACCTACCAGAATGCAGAGATCACTCCTACCCCATTCCGTGATTTCTGACTAGAGGGGTATCATATGAATGAGGGTGAAATGAAACCGTCACTCCTCTTCCATTCGTTCCTTTCTGGGAAACGGACGTTGGAGAATCTCTCCGTGTGCGGTTGGGGAACCATAGGGTCCGAGACCTTACCTTTGGACCTTTTGCCCTTTCCTTCGGATTTTTGGACTTATCTCCACTCATCAGACACACACACACACACACCATTACAGGTGCTCGTATTTGCTGTGACATCCATGAATTATCCTCAATTGTGGCCTCATCCAAAACATACCGACTGTTAGAGAGAGAAAAATTTCATCATCACGTGACTCTTTCCCGTTTCTTTTTACACTCCGTGGTTAGGTAGCTGTGTTCGCATGCAAGAACCTGACTTGTGACATCGATGTCACAGCAACTATAAAATTCACGTGTGTAACTTTCTGCTTCTGTATTTGTTGTGACATCTTTAAAGGGATGCCACAGCAAATACGGAATTGAAGTGTGTATAACGAGCTGCATAAAAGCTGTGTTAATAATATGACTTCAGACAATAACCACTTGTTTATTTTTATATCATTAGAGATGGAGCAATGAAATTCGGATTCTAGCAAATATCAAAATAGACTGTTGGAACCAGAAATAATGTAAAGCTTTATTTAAAAACCGTACAACATACAACACAAAACAAACAGTCAAATCTGTTTTCTAAGCAATCATTAGATCTAGTCTAACTCTTTTTTCCTCTGCGACCTTTTTTTCGGGTCTCGGAGGGCTTTGTTTGGAGACACTTTATTGACTAGGGTATCGAACAACTAGGACAACTCGGCTATTAACATCTTTATCTCTTTATCCTGAAAATCTTATGTCTTAATAAAGTTGTTACCTAGCAAAGTTGTAATGACATGACCTGCACAACTAATTGCTGCAGAGTAAATAAAGATATTGTGCCAGTTCGGCCCTGTCCGCCATCTCGCGTTAGTCGCTCGAGCGATTGAATTCGCAAAAACGGGCCGACTTCCAGAAACCTGCTTGCTGTGGCCGCCAGCATCGAGAACGCGGAGAGAACGTTCGAGAGCGGGCGACAGGCATTATATAAGAAGGAGCAGCGCAACCGTACAGCAGAGCGTAAAATAAATGGTCAGTGAAATAAAAAAGTAGAGTGAGGGACAAGCATAAATTAGTATAGTGACTGTAAATAAATTAGACTGACAGGTGACAGGTTAAGCGTAGGCATACCAGTGTATAAAGTTAGTGTAAATAAATAGTTTAATCCGTACCAAGTGTCTTCCTGCCCATTCAAATCAAAGACTTGTAACAGTGGTGTCAGGTGTGGGGTAGACTGATTGACTGGGCAACATGGTACGGACAACTAAGTGAATAAACTGTCAAAATGGCAAAATTCGAGAGCTCGACGAACGTGGTGCTGATAGCAGTAGGTTGCAGGCCGTTCTCCAGGATCGACTTCGGCATATAATGTTGGAAGGGGGCGAGGATCCAGATACCTTCATATTCGAATCACCTGAATTCGAGTGCGCCAAACAGCTCCAATCAAAAAACGAAGCAAGCTCTAAACAGATTACTGCTGTAGCAAAGAGTATCGAAGAAAGGATTGGAGCCAGAATCGACATCTTAGAATCGATAATGGAGAAACAAAAGGAAGATCTGCGAGACAACATCCTGCGAATGCAGCTTCAGGCTGTAAGCGTAATCACACTAAGTGATCTGAAGGCAGGAGATTCGAGCAAGCTGAGATTAGAACTTCCTCAGTATGATGGCAACACGTCCTGGCAGAATTACCTCCACTAATTCGAAGCGGCCGCACACGCTAATGGTTGGTGATCTGGTGAAAAGGCGACAGCACTGAGAGGCGAAGCTACAGATGTGCTTCAGACGCTATCACTGACAGGACGAGGGGACTACGTACAGCTAGTCAGACATCTGGACATGAGATTTGGTCAAGTCAGATTCCGTCACGTCTTCCACGCTCAGCTGAAGAATCGCTCACAACGATTAAACGAGACGTTGCAAGAATTTGAAGCAGATGTAGCCTGCTTTGTTCAACTGATATATCCGACGCGACGGCTCCAGGATCTAATGGACCGACTAGCTGCGTAGGGCATTAGTGGGCGGCCTGCGTGATGGCGAAATGCGTCAAGCTGTAGCTCTGGCACATTCGGAACGTATGGTGGTCGCACTAGACAGAGATCTAGAATATGAGGCTGTAGGTTGTGAAAAAGACCTACCACTGCCAGGCTCGAGTTCCGGAATGTGAAGTTGAGACAGAAGTACTGACCCTAGTTGAGGAACTGCGGCGGGTAATTATCGAGACCCGTCCCAAGAAGGAAAGAGAGATCCGATTCTGGGATTGCGGCGAGCTGGGTTATGTTAGAAGCCGCTGCAAGTTATAGAAGAAGCCACTGTCGAAACCGAAAAAACTATGTCGGGTCGAAGACAAGAGGCAATCCTCAACCCGCGTCCAGATGGCCGGAGGAAGAACTGCTCGTATGGGCTACGTTGGGCAGCAGATGAAAGACGCCATGACAAGAAAAACCACCGTGGTGGATGATTTCTGGCAGCCTATCGAACTCCAGAAAGACCAAGAGGAGGATTCTAGCCTGAAAATGATCAATCATCGAGTGGAAGAGGGAGGACCAACGACCAAGTTCTTCACCTAAAGTTTCACTTTACTCGCCCACCGTCAAGTCCTACTGGGCTCAGTGGGACACTCTGGTGATGGAGGATGGAATCCTGAAACCAATGGAGGACAAAGGAGGGACCAGAGAAAGAAGACAGACCGTGATGGTACTAAGGGAGATTCGCAGCGGAACCAGTGGAGCTCATCTGGGCGTGGCCAAGATCCTGGAGAAGTTTCGGAAACGGTTCTACTGGTTTAGGTGCAAGGAAGACGTTAAGAAATGGTACAGGAATTGTACAGTTTGTGCCACCAGCAATGGTCCAATACAATGTTGGAAGTCCCTTCGAGAGGATCGCTATCGACCATTAGCAAATGGGTCGAAGCTTATGCTCTGCCAAACCAGGAGGCCGCAACCCTTGCCGAGGCCCTGGTTTAGGACTGGATTTGTCATTTTGGAGTCCCGCTCGAGCTGCATTCGGACCAGGGAAGGAACTTCCGGTCTGCGCCCTTCCGGAACCTGTGCAAAGCTTTGGGGATTAGGAAAACTCGGCCCACGGCATTACATCCTCAGTCGGACGTCATGGTGGAGAGGATGAACAGAACGGTGAATCGCTATTTGGCCGAGGTTGTCTCGGACCGCCAACGAGACTGGGACAGCTGGCTTCATCTGTTCCTATTGGCGTACCGCTTGGCAGTTCATGATACCACGGGAGAGACACCAGCCAGTATTGTGTTTGGGCGAGAACTCCGGCTAGGATATCATGTATGACCTCATGTTTGGCCGCAAATCAGGGGACGATGTGGCAGGCGAAGGCTACGTTGCCAACATTCACAGAAGAATGGCCGAGGTCCATGAGTAAGTTCGGCACAATACTCGCACCGCAAGCGATGGGATGAAGGTGATGTACGACGTAGGGTCCAGCGAAACAGCATACCAATCCGGAGTCCTGGTCTGGCTGTACAACCCTCAAAAAGACCGAAGCCTGTCACCGAAACTCCAGAGCTCCTGGGAGGGCCCGTATGAAGTCGTCAAAAAAAATCAACGACGTAATCCAACTAATCCAGAATGCCAACGGTGGAAAACCCAATGTCGTGCACTTCAACAGATTGGCTCCATTTGCTGGAGATAATGCGGGCAAGCAAGTTAGAGAATTTGAGCAACTCAACCCGGAGATGAGCTTCGAAGATTTCATTTCATAGTCACTCACACTCTAGATTTGACCCAAAACCAACAACATCAATAACAATCAGCGCCCATGTGAAACAAAATAAAAACGCTAAAATAAGGGATTATCGTTACTATTATTACTATCGCTGCTAAAAGTAGGACCGTTTACCTATATCTGGCTGAAATACGCGCTCTTCTCCAATGCTTCTCCCTTGGGTACCAAAGTGATGCTGATAGCAAAAGATACGTTTACACACTTTTACGCTCATAGTGAAATGTGTATTCTGTAGAGGGCGCTTCAGAACAGACTTTATAAATGATGTTACAATTCAGGATGAAACCTGTGTGCTACAAACCGAATTGTGACATCACATACACAATCGAGGAAAATATTAAGCACTGAGCGTAGACCAACATCGATGAACTCATCGGCGGCGTTGCCAAATGGTCGTCCCGAAACAGTAGAAAGGATGGATTTAAATGATAAATTAAGAGAGTTATCGCATGTATTGCTGTGACATCGGGGTGTAAGATGCCACAGCTAAGGCAGAGGTCACAGTACACGATTATTCACGCACACGATGTCACAGCAAATGCAGTAAATAAACACACACACACACATACATACCGGTTTGACAATATTTGTGACACCGCCAACTATTTCATGAATTATGGCACTTTCGTTCTCGTGACGTATGCAGCTGCCGCCATCTCTACTGCGCATGCCGCTATACTTGACTTTTCGATACACTCCGTCTGACGGAACCTGTAACTGAAACCCAATTATGGCATCGTTGCCACATTTATGTATTCTCCGACCTGTGTATTTGGAGGTTTCACAATTATGCATTATCGGGGATTTTTACACTGCTGGTGCCACAATTCACATTGCGCTGTTGCCGATGCTGATACACTCTGTTCGAGCCTATCGTCACGAATTATGACGGAAAGTGATAATTTGAAAAACCTAGTGCTTGTTTTAATATTTGCAAAATCATAAGACACTATCTTGTTTTTGGTTTTTTAATTTGCACGCTTTATGTTTCGATAACCCATAGATATCAACCTTATGATCAACGAGTGGAGGTGGTGTAAGAAGGAGTGCAAAAAGATAAAAAAATCAAGGGTTTCAGATATACAGGGGAAATGCTAAGTGAACTGAAAAAGAGTGTCCTATTCAAATGACTAACGATTTTGACGTGACCAAAAGTCATGAACAATTTTTTTATATGTAAATACGGTTAAACTTGATGTATCAGTCGACCTAAATGATAATCTCACAATTATATGGGATATTATTAATCTGACAGTTTTAGAAAATGTATTTTCGTTTTATGTTCCTTTTTTGGTACTGGGTGTACTGTGGAAAAAGGCTTTGTATTTCTGGTAACCGAGAGATACTAATCTGACGATTAACTAATGGGAGTAGCCGTAAAAAAGACTGGACAAGAACAAAACAAAAATCGAGCCTATCAGTGTACACAGGGGAAATGCGAAGTGAACTCAAAAAGTGACCTATTCAAACGATTAACGATTTCTACGTGACCAAAAGTCATGAGATCAGCTTTTTTTGAAAACCGTTCAACTTGATCTTCTAGGCGTCCTAAAAGGACAATCTCACAATTATAGCGAGAAATGATGCTAATCTGACAATGTGAAGAAAACATTTATTTCGTTTTTTGGTCCTTTTTTAGTACCGCATGTACTGTGGATATATGCTTTGTATTTCTGATAACCGAGAGACATTAATCTGACGATTATCCAGTGGGAGGTGGCCGTAAAAGGGAGTAAACGAAAAAATTGAGTGTATCACATATACAGGGGGCATGTAAAAACGTGTCCTATTCCAAGATTATTTACCTGACAGAAAAATGTATGAAATAATTATTAATAATGATACATTTCTGTCAGACTCCAGCTTGTCGTTGACCCTAGATAGTCACCGCAGTTGTTTCTAGTTAAAACAGACATTGTGAATGACAAGGAATTTTTATAATCGTACCAATCGTGATTGCATTTTCCTGTCGGTTAGTTGTTTTCTTCCACCTGGATAGGTTTTTGCTTATTTTTCGTGGCCTACTAGGTCGATTATAGGTAGGAAAAGTGAACAACGCCGATTTGACCAAAAATTAAAAATAAAATGAAAACTACAAGAGAATGATATTGACAATGTTAATTGTTTGAATGGCCATCAAATTTTGCATTGATTTCTATAAAAAGATAAGATGCTTCCATTTAAAAAAACTGAAGTTACCTGTAATTGAAGTTTCGTTAATTAATCTACCAAATACAGGAAATAACGACAGTTATAATATGAGGTATTAACAAATTATAACACTTAATTCCAAAGATGTTCAAAATGCTCCAGTAACATGTATCGTTACTTTGACACAACGCAATAACCTTTTTATACCATCAAATGTGAACTTTCGTTCGAAAGATATCAGACTTCCAGCAACAACCACTGGTAGTTTTCCTATCGTTTCAAAATTTTCAATAATTTTGGAAGTTTGCGTTAATCTCTAGTACATTTCTGTCATATTCCAGCTTCTCAATGACACTAGATACGTCGCCGCAATTGTTTCTAGTTAGAACAGATATTCGAACATTTGGTTCACAGAAAAAATCCAGCCGGTACCCTTCATTTTTCAGATTTTTCTGTGAACCAAATGTTTGATATTATCGCCCTCTTGCGGAGTAAGCAAGCACCTTCATTAGAACAGACATGTTGTAAGGAATTTTTATAATCATGCCATTCATGTCCTGTCAGTCTTGATTGCATTTTTCAGCCCGGTTAGTCGTTTTCTTCAACCTGGATAGTTTTTTGCTTATTTTTCATGGCCTACTAGGTTGCTTATAGGTAGGAAAAATGAAAAACGCCGATTTGACGCGAGAATAAAAAATAAAATGAAAACTACAGGAGACTGATGTTGACAATGTTATATTGTTAGAATGGCCATCAAATTTTGAATTTAATCGTATAAAAAATTAGGCGTTACATGTAATCCTTAATTAACCTACCTATTTCTTCAATGACAAAGACTAATCAAATGTGTCCGTCTCATCTAAGCCGTCGTGTTTCGTGCTTAGTCACACCAGAGTCAAGCCTACTAAGTTTTGTAATCGCTGCGATATTAGATTTTTTTTATATCTACTTATACCAAAAATTATGATTTGCACATAAATGGTACCGTTCGATTTAAATGCCATATCTGATACATAAAGTCACACTAAAATTGACCAAGGAACAGAAAGATGCAATAATATATAGGGGTTCTATTTAAAAAAATATTTCATTTATATGAATCACCCAGTATGACGGTAAAAATCAAGTGAACATACTTTAAGGTTGTAGCTCCCAAGGCGCCCTATCGTGGTCAAGTGACAGACTCCTCAAATATGTTTTAATACGCGCTCGAGTTATTCTAAGGATCTATTTTTGACGGGTAGGGGTACGAAGTGCAAAGTTTGTCCCCATATCGTTTTTTTGGCGCGCTAGAGTAACACGGAAATTTCCACTTGGCCCCCCCTACTATAGTAGGGGGGGCCAGTAATAACTGGGTGGCAACGAATTTATCCCGTGTAAAATTAGGAAAAAATAGTCGTTACGCTTAGAAATTGAACCCTGGATCTCTGGATTGGAAAGCCGTGGCGTGACCTTTTGGACCACAGAGGTTTTCGGTTGCTTTTTGTCAAAACTGTGTCAGTTTTCTACGTGAAATTGCTAACTGAACCAGTGACTTTTGATGAGATAAGTAAAAGTGTATTTCGAGATATGAAACTATGGGTCTCAGCCTTCTCCTAACGGCTATACAAATGATCATCGGTGACGTCATCCTGTTATACTTGAGTGTTTCCGATTTTTTTTTTAAATGTTTTCGAGGTGTAGGAGATACCTAGGTACATTAGTAATAATTTATTTTAGATAGAGAACTTGAGGTCGCTAATAATTATGCTTGACTTTACGGTGACACGGTAATTATTTAATTGCTTTTTAGAAGAAACAATTGATGCCATATAATTTTGATATGACCTATTTTAATTGATATGATTCTTTTGAATCTTCAATTGATTATTTGAAACTACAATTGATGCATTAGAATTTAAAATTGACTGAAGCTACATTTGATCCTTTAGAAAATTCACCTGACTATTTGAAACTATACGTATGATGCTTTGGAAATTACAACTGACATTTGAAGTTACAATTGACGCTTTAGAATTGCAATCTATTGTTTGGAAACTATTGCTGAAAAAGGTGTAGTTTGATTATGAAATATCATGACGATCCAATAAGTGAATGAAACTGTGGTCAAAACATTGAAACGCTGAGTATGAGTTTATTGCTAAAGAAAAAGAACGCTGAAAAATTGATAGTGATAGCTCAGCTAAAGAATTTCAGTTAAAACAGGGAGAACTAGTAATCCTAAATAATTAAGTATAGGAACAAATTCGATCCTTGCTCACCTGGCAGGGTGGCAGGTTGACTTCGCGGCATTACACACCGACAAGTGTCATTGAATATATGGTTTCGGTTGAAAGTCTGCATTTTCAATGGTCCAGACATTCCCCATATATTGAAGCTTCACACGTTTCCAGTTTTTCGTTTCTCATTTTCCGTCTTCAGTTTTCCATTTTTCCCTTTCTGCTCCCTTTTGTCCATTTTCCGATTTCAATGACTGTTTCCCATTCTCCAGTTTTTCTTCCGTTTTCTGTTTTTTCGTTTTACAGTTCCCGTCTTTAGTTCTCCATGTTTCCTTTTCTGCTTTCCGTTCTTTATCTTCCATTCTCAATTTCTGTTCGCATTTTCCGGTTTTACTTTTCTCCATTTTCCGTTTCCCGTTTTCCGGTTCTTTCTTTACTATTTTCCATTCTCCGTTTATCCGCTTTCTGTTCTCCGTTCGCCATTTTCCGTCTTGCATTTTCCGTTTTCGATTTTCGACTTTTCATGGTGTTAAAGTTTTTTTGCGTAACTTGAAACTACGTCTGAAGACGAGTCAATCTACTTGACGCAATTTTTTCTATAATATACTTGCACTTGTTCTCGTGCATTGGCATCAACTCTTCATGGTGCTAAGATTCTTATACCTAAATTGAACATACGTCTGATATTGCGAGTCACTCTACTCGACGCGATTTTGTCTGTTATTTATTTACGATTGTTCTCGGGCACTGGCAAAAACTTTTCACTGGGCTAAGACTTTTATGCCTAACTTGAAAATACGTATGAAGTTCCGAGTCAATCTACTCGACGCGATTCTTCTTCAATCTATTTACGATTATTATCGGGCACTGGCAAAGACTTTTCTTCGGGATGCTAAGTTTTTTTACCTAACTTGAAAATACCTATGAAGTACCGAGTCAATCTACTTAACGCGATTTTTTACAACATAAGTTGCATTGTCATCTGATTTAAGGTTTACATTCTGTATCCGTATAATAAAAAAATATTGCTGTCAGTTGCAACACACTAATTCTGAATTATGGCACCCTCGGTGGCTCTCAGGCTCGAAACTGTAACGATTCAATGTAATACTAGATGAAAGGCAACAGCGCGCAAGACGACCTTGAAATTGTAGGGGGCGCTTCGTGAAAGGCTGCTTCTAGGATGCCAAAAATATGGGAGTGTATACGCAAACAAGACACTAAAGTGCGGCATCTTACACATCTTGTGTCATATCTCTTTGTACGACAGAGATTCGGATTCAGTAATAGTACAGGCCAAAGAAGACTGCAGATCGTTGAAGGAAATAGTCCGGGAAACAATTTTTTACGTTTAGTTCCTATAAAACTATGTTTCTAAATTGTGGCACCGCGTGTAAGGTGCCACAAGTTTGTTCAGATGCCAGAGTTCAGGCTAGAGACACACACAAGGTGCCACAATTATAGTACAACAAGAACACACCCACACACACACACACTGGAGAAAGGGAACAGGCGGCCACGCCTCCTCGCTAACACGGGAATAGGTACGTATTTTCTTAGATTCTCAATTTCGCGTGCTATACCCTAGACCCTGAAATCTGAAATTTTATTCTGAAGCTACTAAACTGCCAGCAACAATCGGTGGTAGATTTCTTTTCATTTCAAAATTCATAATGGTCTTATAAATTGTCAATCTTTAGTATATTGGAGTAGCTAGTATAAACGGTTCACTTGAAGTCCCATGTGTACACAAAAAGTCACCTAATAATTAACCCGGGAATCTAAATATATAATAATATACAGGGTGTTTCATTAAAAAAAACAACGTCTGTGCGTGTGTGTCTATCTGGACGTCCGCGATTCCGTTCCCAACGATTACTCAAAAACGCCTCAAGTCATTCCTCCCAAATTTGGCCAACTTAAATTAATAAGGGTCCTTTCGAGTTGAAGAGGTTTTGGTGCCGATCGGACAATTGAGGAGGGGGGGGAAGGGTGGAGCACAAAAAATTTAATACAAACATATAAATTTGTTAGCAACAGTTGAAAGAGAATGTGTCTCTATGTCTAAAACGTGTTATTTTTTTCTGAAATGGAGGCTAGAAAAATTAAACAAATTGAAATATTCAACCACTTGAGTCTGGGAAATTCCTAAAACGAGGTCTACCTCGTTCAACGTCCAAATTTTTAGTACTAGGAAATAATGGACTACATATGGAATAATAAAGTTGGACGTCCACTGGACTATCTGGGTAAGAACTCTATTACTGTAATTTCATTATCTCGTTAGACCATGAATTAAATTATTACAGATTTTTTTGTGGTCAGCCTCCCGCAAAGGCAGAAATTCTATGGCACCGTAGAAGCGCTGCGAGAGAATAAACGCTGCATGGTATAGCCGTCGGGAAACAAATTCCCGGCAGCTCATTGCACAGCGTCGAAGTTCTCCAAAAGAAGGAATGTTGGAGAAGACTGGTTCGGGAAGTAGGGAGCTCCACCTGGTAAGGATGGGCCCTCAGAGCCTCTCTATAGTGTGCCTCGTTCGGACGGGCTTTGGTGTTATTATCTGGGAGAGCTCACTCCAAAATCTTCAGTGATAGTATCTGTAGAACAGGGACAGGTCAGTCACCCTTCTTCGATGTTCCAGGCTGTGTGTGTGAGGTTAGGCGAATCGATCAGTCTAGTTGCTCCTCTTCTGTATAGTACCTAGAAGCTTTACAGAGTGCTTTGGAGCGCATCCACATACATGGGAGCAATACTTCAGCGATGGTCGGATCAGTGCCTTGTAGAGCAGCAGTAGTTGCTCTGGTGTATACAGCTCCCTATACAGCAGAACAAAACTCCAAGCTTTTGGAATGCCGTTTTAGCAATACTGACGACGTGGTCATGCTAGGACATGTTATTGTTGTTGATCCCCAGAAGCTTGACGGAAGATGACTCGACTATGGGGTGACGCTCTATTTCCACAGTTGGTAAGTCAACGTAAGACTTCTTTGTAAATGCTGTTGCCTGAGTTTTTTGTACGTTGAACTGTACTGTATCTACTAATCCCCACTCGACAATTGTTTTGACATCTACGTTGATCTGTGAGGCATGCTGCTGTGGCTGACGTAGCATCTCCTGGGATGATAGTGGCTTGTCTGGTTGCAAGCACGATATTAATGTACTGTCTAAGAAGCTGTAGATTGGATTGGAGGTTATTTCCAGCAGCTCGCAGAACAGTGTAAGGGATAGGACAGAGGCCTGAGGAACACTGGCGTTTATTAAGAATACGTCTGATGAACAGCCTTCGACTACAACAGAGATAGGTCGTTCAGAAAGCTATTCAGCCACTGGCGCAGGCCAGGTGATAGTCCATAAGCAGCAAGCTTGACCAGAAGTCCCTAATACCACACTCTGTCGAAGGCTTTCGATATCGACATAATGTCAAGTGCATCAACAACACGGGATTCACCATGATTTTCAATTACTCTGTTCCTTGTGGAGGCTACTTGTGTGAGTGACGTATGCCATGAGATCACCCGTAGACCTGTGCTCACTGTAGCCGTACTGCCGATCATTTATGATGTTATTGTTGTTCAGGTATTTCAGGAACTCACAACATGTCTGTCAAGACATTGTGACTATGATGATGATGTTAATAACAGTCCATAACCTTACACACGCCTCGCTGATATGATAGTTTGAAGAGATTGCAAAGAATAGGTACAAGCCCAGTGGCTCAGCGTTTAAGGACAATGGCTGGAATTTGGTCAAGACCAGTAGCTTTCTTTGTGTTTAGTTTTTAGGAGGTGGTTTTGACAACTCGATGTTGAAATTTGACTTCTACCATTCTCGAGTTCACGTTTATGGTGGTGATCGGAGTACTTTTTGGAAGTCTACAGTAGAATTAGCTGCGAAAAGCCTCCCTAAGATGTCTGCCTTTTCTTCAGGAGTAGAGGCG
The DNA here is from genome assembly GCA_951848785.1 of Callosobruchus maculatus. NCBI lineage: Eukaryota > Metazoa > Arthropoda > Insecta > Coleoptera > Chrysomelidae > Callosobruchus > Callosobruchus maculatus. Next base: position 4,109,861 of record CATOUR010000026.1, on the reverse strand, counting down.
GTGACTTGTACTCTCTGGTCAAAGGTGGTGAATAGGAAAAGTTCTGACTAACAGCCTTAGCTATAGACCAGAATGTTGTGGACGAACTAGGACCTGAGAGGAGCTGTTCTTAATTTTTTGGTTGTATCCCTCGTTGCTGCTGTTGTTGCATTTACAGTGATTTTTGGCGTCGATAAAACTACGGTGATTCTCGGCATTTGAATTCTTCGTCCAGTCTTATAGCGTTGGTTTTTAAGAGTTAACTGCATCTCTACAACTCTGATTAAACCATGCCTTGTTTTTGGAGGGACGCTTGACGACATGTGGAATATAGGCTTCCATGCCGGATAATAATACCTCTGTTATTTCTTGGAAGCAAGCTGATAGGTCTCGTGACTTTAAGCTGATGTTGTTCCAGGGAAAGGACTGGTAGTATTCCCTTAGGTCATGCCACTTTGCTCGTCCGTAATGCCAGACTCGGCAAGGAATTGTGTGGTGGAGATCTGGAGAATGCATACTGCATAGCGTTGAGACGGTGTTATGGTCAGACGATCCTAGTGGAGCGGTTACTTTCACTGTGTAAATTGTTGGAGTAGTTGTGAGATATAGGTCCTACGAAAGCCTTGAGGGGCCACGTAGATTAAAAAATTAAGTGACAATTTCTAGATAACTAAGAAGAAATTTCTAGATACTATGTGGACATTTCTACTTAGTAAGTAGAAATTTCTAGATACTAAGTAGAAATTTCTAGATACTAAGTGGAAATTTCTACTTAGTAAGTGGAAATTTCTAGATACTAAGTAGAAATTTCTAGATACTAAGTGGAAATTTCTACTTAGTAAGTGGAAATTTCTATTTAGTAAGTGGAAATTTCTAGATACCAAGTGGAAATTTCTACTTACTAACTAGAAATTTTAGATGTTCTATGCTATGAAATTCTGTGTTCTGTTCTGTGATCCCCTGAGCTGACAGCGTGGCCCGTGGCGGTACCGTTTGATACACTTGCCGGTTTGCTGGTGCTGCTATTTTGTGTCTTTTTAGTATATTTTCTATACGTGTTCGTGTAGTTTGCAGTTTATAACTACAAAGGTAAGTGTTAAGTCCCGTAAACTGAGACTGAACGGTGGGTTAACGATCAGAATCACCATGGTAGAGTCGGCCATGGAAATCATGGAATCACTGATCCTGACGTTCGGAAAGTGATCTAGGATCAGCCAGAAATAGGGTCACTTCTCTCTTGTACGTTGTACGCTAAATGATCACGATCGGATTATTCAAAATAAGTTGTTTTTTTATTTCGAAACTAACTTTTTCGTTGTTCGATGTCCGTTAAATCCATGGAATCATAAATCCCACTTGACAGCTGTTTGACCCACAAAATAGGTACGGTTAAGAAGGCACAATTCCGTGCTATTTGACTGGAAACACGAATGACTTATGTCAATGTTAGCGGCCACTATTTTGGGTTGCAACATGGCCGCCGCAGGGTTGCCAGATGTATGAAGAATTCGACGCGATGTTGCCACATCGTTGCGCAAATCTGTAGTTGTTCTACTTTTCTTGTCATTATTACAATTTAATTGTTTTTGATGATAGCCAATCATTGATTGATTGATTGAAGTTCGAGTTCATAAATTGGTAAATGTATTAAAATTATGTTCCTAGAAATGAGAAGCATTTCTCTAAAAGTGCATGGTAAATGCCACATGGTGAGAGCCGTTATTTCTCTTGATGGATTATTGTATTCGACGAATTAACTACTACTAACTAATTTTCATTTCATTTTTCAGGAAAAAATTTAAACACTTATAGTGTGACAAAGTATAATGGAACCTGAAGTAAGGGAATTCCTAAAAAAGAGGAATATACCGGAAACAACAATTGCACAACTAGAAAACGAAAAAGTAAGTTTCAACTTTTGCTTTGGTGAGAAAAGTTCTTCGCTAGTCGTTATCCGAGTTCCAACAGGTAGCTTAAAATGAGTTAAAGGATTGGCTAGAGTGACACCGATAGCGCTTCACGAAATAAACGAGCTCAGTCAGTTTGAACTACAGAACAGTGATGAAAGAGGTTATCATTGGTTCATCGTCTGGTTATTCATGCGCTGAATTTGACATTTGTCTCTTTAATAATGCGATCAGGATTAAACTGTTAGAATAAACGCAGTTCTTTAATAGCTTCATATGTTAACTTTCTAGAACGGTATTACCTGCAACTATAAACAACTTCTTTTTTTTTGATCATGTGGTTTGTCGTTTCTTCCTAGATTGCTAGATCGTTATTCATTACGTACTTCTGAATTTCAGCAACACATAAAATAAATACAGTTTTTTGGAAATACTACTCCGATCTAGTAAAAGCCCTACTTATAAATATTACAAAAGTTAAAGGGATTTGAAATGCGCTGCTTTAAATTGAAAGTATTATAACGCCTCTTCATCTCTATTTTTTTTTTATTTCAGATTGATGGTACCCTGCTTTTATGCATCAGTTCAGAAGAGTTATCCCAGTTTATTCCAAAATTGGGAGACCGTATCGCAATCAAAAACTTTTGCAAAGAGATACGAGATGAAAATAAAAGTAAAAAAGGATTGATAGACAGATTACGAAGCAGAATGATTAATACAAAAAAGAGGAGGCAGACGAGTGATTCCAGTGATGAAGAAAATAAAACAAAGAATCAAATGTTTGAAAAAAATACTAAAAAAACTAGACAAATAGAAATTGGGTGGATACACCAGGGTAAACAAGTTAGGACGAAATTGGGAGGAGGCACGAGAAAAACGGATGTACCAAAAACGGCTCGGAAGAACGACATACTAAAAATTGGGAAAGATTTATTCTTTCCCAATAACCAGTCAACTAAAGGCCCACTCGATAATTTTTTAGTTGACTTAAAAGACTTCAAAATGAACACAGTTGACAGCGATTGTGATGTGGAGGAAATATATCGAGTGACAAAATTATCCCGTCTGAGGTTCTATTTCACCACAGAGTTTATTTCAAAGAATTCTCCACAAAAAGCATGTCGGAAGAAGTGTTTACCAATAGTATCAGATAGTAGCGATGATGGTATGCCAACCATTCGAAAGTCACAACCTGAAGCAACCTTGACTAGTGGTGCATACGAAAGACTTTTGAATGAAGAAACTAAACAAAATTCAGGATTGCTATCCCCGACAGAAGTCGGCGTACCACATGTAACAGACGATTTCTATGACCTTGTACCACAATACGAGGATATTCAAGCCACCCTAAATAATGAGCTCCAATATAACGATTCATATACCACTGAGGGCACCGAGGACGATCAAACGAAATCATTAACAGTCCTGAATATTACTCTACACCGCGGGCAAGTACTTAAGGAGTTAACTTCATCATTTATAGATATGCAGACCCCAATAAATGATTTGGCGATAGTTATTGAAATGATAATGCCTAACGGAAAAAAAGAAGCTGGACTGGACGTGGGAGGAGTGTTTAGAGACGCTCTTTCAGAATATTGGAGCAGCTTTTATGATACGTGTACAAATGGAACATACTACAAGATACCGACCATACGCGATGACTATAACCAGTACAAATGGGAAGCCATCGCGAAAATTATACAGGTAGGATGGACACACGTACAGTATTTTCCAATAAAACTGGCTCCAGTATTTATGAAGTACTGTATTTTTGGATATGAGGAGAAATCCGAGTTGATTAATAATTTTTTTTATATTCTGAGCGAATCAGAGAAGGATGTGTTGCAACGCGCCCTTGATGATTTTAAAACCACAGACTATGATGAACTCCTAGAAATTTGTTCTACCCTAGACTGCAAGCGCCTGCCAAATGAGTCAAATATGAAAGAAATTGTCTTTGACCTTGCGCATAAGGAACTTTTCCAAAAACCTAAATACATCGTAGATTGCTGGCAGACTGTAATGAAGAACTGTTTAACCCAAGAAACGTTAAAAAACATTTATATCAAAAGCGAACCTACCACAAAAAATATTTTGAATATATTGAAAACTCCAGCTGACTTGAACGAAACTCAGAGTAAAGTGCTTTCGTACTTTAAGAAATTTATAAGAGAGGCAAATAAAGATATTTTAGAAAGACTATTAAGATTTTCTACTGGGGCAGATATCATAACGGATAATTTGTTCACAGTTGAATTCAGCAGCAGTGAAGGATTCCAAAGAGCACCTACTGCACATACGTGTAGCTGTACCTTAGTTCTTCCTCTTGCGTATGACACGTACACAGACTACAGATGTGACATGAACAACGTCCTCTCGTCTAATATATGGATTATGGACATTGTATAAAATATTGCATGGTAAGTAGAATATGTATTAAATAAAAAATAAAAAAGTTGGAAATTCGAGTTTGAAGTGTATCCTATATAATGTTAGTTAAATTTAATAATCTAATCATACCTACCTGAAAATATTGAAGCAGTAATGTCGCCGTGAAACTTAACCTTAAAACCTTAAGGTCATTATCAGTTTTTGCGCAGTGATCTGCCTAAGGTAAAGGGAGCAGAATTTGTTTTCTTCCTGTTACCTTTTTGAAGTTATAACCTCAGTGCTTTTAGATATCGTTTCCATGAACCATTGTATTTTTTTTGTTAAAAATGTGTTTCATCTAAAAACTATAAAATCAACTGTTTCCTATTAGAATCAATTATATAATACTTTTTCGTGCTCCATTTTTATAATAATGGCCTATTATTAATCATTTCGAATTTGAAGGCCCAAGACTCTTCTATTTATGCGTTATCAACGGTAGAATGAACCTTTGGTATGACGCTATGAAAGATAATACTGCATAAAATCGTGCCCTGAAATATAATAATTTGTCAGATTTACTAATGTGCATTTTCTTTCTATAGGAACTCAATGAGACTGATGCCGCCAAGGATCGTAACAATGTTTTATTTGCCACTAAAGACTATACTTTTAGAATTTAGAATTGTACAAAAATAGTTGTTACACTATACGCTTTATGGCTATCTAATAGTCTAAGAATAACATATATTATGTTTTTTTGTATTTTCTAGAAAATATATATTATTTTGTATTAATACGTAAGAGTATCTGATTTTCTAAATCTCCAACACCGAACGTCAACCCAGACAACAAGGAAGTTTAAAAAGCTTTTAATCATTTTTTGGTACATTGTTTTCAATTTATTATAGTGGGTGTAAGTGGGAATGTCCTGAAACGGAGATTCCAAAGACAATTATTAGATTCTTATAATTCAAAGGCAGGTATTTTTCTTCTAAGCAGGTAGTTACGAACGAACACATCTTACAAATAAGCAATTTATTTAAAAAGAAATTTTAAGCTTGTAACATCTTAATAGATTATACTAATTTTACTGGATTTATTAGAATCGCTGTTATTACCTTCACCTAATTAAATGTGGCGAAGTTTCAACTAAGAAGTATTTTCAATTCGTTTCTAAGAGTTACATATATCTGTACATTTTCTAATGGATTATCAGAAAGAGTTAAATGTTTTTCTCTCAAAATTATTATACATAACTCGTACACGTCTTTGTCGCATGGTAAACTAAGAAATGTGCACTCATTTCTACAAGCGTTCAAACTCTGACTATTGCGAATAACATTTTTGTAATCTCTTGTAAAATATAATTCGGGCAATTGATATAAGCACACAGGTTTTCCAACAGGGGCAACTCCATTTCGTGTAGAAGAAATCCGATGACAATTCCACTCTAGAACCACTTCATTAAGTTCTTCCTGAAACAATAGTTGTTAATAAAATGTATTAATTGTACAAAGTGTTGATTAATTAAAGCCAAAAAGCATTTTTGTTCTTGACAATTTCCTGAAAACACTGGAAAATCTCTAAATTTTCCAAAAATAAATCATAACGCGAAAACTATCAATAATATCGCTACACATACATGGGAGTGTTTTGAATAGGTCTCGGTACGGGCTATCTAAAAAAAAAAAAATAACGTCACCCGATTGGCCACCCTGTATACGTTAAAATTGAGCAAAATATGCTTTTTTGCAAATGAGTGAAGTTGTGAGAGAGTCAAACTCACCTGTATAATCTTCATAAAACAAAACTGAATTAAAGACTGATCTAGGAAACTCCCATCAAAAATAGCTTCATCTTTCATTAGTTGGAAAAAATTCATCCAGTATTGTGAATTGTGCTTTCTCAAAATTGACCACCATGATTCAATCCTTTGATTTCCAGTACTTCTTCCATACAAAAAGGGAGGAAACGAAATTTCTTCAACGTTTTCTTCATTTAAAAATTGCTGCATTTTTTCAATATGTCCATTTTCGGTTCCATTATCAGCTCGAATGCTTCGTGGAAAAGCTTGGAATGATTCGATTGTGTCATAGTAATACGACGCGATAACTTTAGGATCACTATTTGTTCTTGCCGCTCTTAGCCAAAGCACATACCTGGAGAATCCATCTACACATCCATTGATGCATATACCATAAGGTTTTAATTTGTCGTATGAATCAAGATGCCATAAGAAGTTCGGACCTCTGTTGAAGTATTGGCGCCTTCGTAATCTTTTCCTCGTTCTAATTTCGACACCAGAAGGATCAATTAATTTTAAAGCAATACGTACTTGTTCCCTTGTAACAGTAAAGCCTGCCTGGAGACATCTTAGGTGCATCCACTTATATCCATGAAGTTGGCTAGACATTTGAACTTGTTCTTGAATAAACGTAAATATAGATTGTACACTTGTAAAGTTTTTCCTTCTGTACAAGCCATAACTTCTTAAACGTCGTTTCAAAGTTCTGCGGCTTATTGCAATATTATCCCATTTCCAAAGGAATGCTCTAATCTCCTTTTGATTTAAGCCGAGGCGAAAATAGAGCTCAATAGCTGTTCTTAATGACATAGAGAAGAACTTATTGTTCCAAAATATCTGTTAAGGGGGTATATATAGTCACTGTACTGATGTAATAAACAAATGTAATCAGATATACCAGACAAATATGGTATCTTTAGAATTATGGATATTATATACGTGTTCATAAACATAACCTCGAATACATGTCTTTCATGTGCAAACTTTTATCCATTAAGTAGAAATTTCTACTTAAAGTAACTAGAAATTTCTACTTACTAATTAGAAATGTCCACTTAGTAAGTAGAAATTTCTACTTAGTAAGTAGAAATTTCCACTTGATAACTAGAAATTTCTACTTACTAAGTAGAAAATTCTACTTGTTAACTAGAAATTTCTAGTTACTAAGTAGAAATTTCTAGTTACTAAGTAGAAATTTCTACTTACTAAGTAGAAATTTCCACATAGTATCTAGAAATTTCTTCTTAGTTATCTAGAAATTGTCACTTAATTTTTAATATACATGGCCCCTCAGAGCTTTCGTAAGGTCCAGCAGACTAGGAAAATCTCCGTGGCGGCTGGGGATCCTTGTTGGTTCTTTAACTATCCGCTCCAAGCCGCAGCTTATTAGATGCTATTGCGAAGACTTCAGCTTCGCTTCTCTCATCGTCCGTTTTATTTGAATGTTTGAATTGTGAACGTTGAAGTCACCCGGAAAGACGAACGACGACGAAAGACGAACGACCAGAATCTCTGAATAAGGGTGACATGGTTGCAGCGCATTCACAGTGGCTGTAAGCTTCTCGAAGAGCTCTTTGCAGTTGTTACTACTTGGTGACCTATAGATGCAGCATGTGAATTTGAAATGATTTTGGAAGGATGTTTTAGGCTATATGGTGTCAAATCCTTCCAGTTCGATGACAAGAAAGACCACATTTAACGTACATTCATATGCCAAACCTTCTGCCAAATCGGGTGTATAATCTAATGAATACTTGTTTCTTTTACAGCTAAAAGTACCAAGGTTCTCAGCAACTTCATTATTCAGTTCAATTTTTTGTCGGGCAGTGTATTCAGAACTGTAAACAGAGGTTTCATAAAAACATTACTTTTTTTACCTCTATCTGTATGCTGAAATGTATCACTCATCACTGGTTCGGTAATGGCGATAGCTGAGAATCGGTAATAATTTATTGTTATGTGTTTTTAATATAATAGTGCAAAATGTATGGTATTCGCGTTTGGTTTTTTGTTTTGCTGAGTTTTCATGTTTCGTACTGTTCGGATCAAATTTGGCCGTCGTTCCAGCAGAATATTCAGAAAACTAATAGGGAAGGTAAGTACACATCTACATTTGTAAAAACAAACCACGACTACTGTTGCCGTGTTAATACATCTGTACCTCGGAGGTTAAAGGACACTATGTCGCATTTCCCTAAACGCTTTTTTCATCTTTAACTAGGTAGTAACTACTTAACTGTTATTAAAAATTGGAACATCATTGTTGAACCAAATGCCACTTACGCTTTTGTTTTGCATTGCATCAAAAGTTATTTATCCATGGTAAGTTACTTTCATATTACATCAATTTTTTATGTCATTGAAGAATTGGACATAGTGTCCTTTACCTCCGAGGTATAGATATATGCATCAAAGTTATACTAATGGCGACAATTATTTTTCTGCAAAAATATTCTTATAGAATGAGCTCTTGAGCTCAATAATTATTATTCTCCACTTTCATCGTAACAGCAAAATAACGTTGCGAAAAAATGCTTCAGACCTTGGTCGAGCGTGCAGGTAGTGTATTTCCCTGCCACGAATTCAAATCTTAAATTTGAATGAGCATATCAAAAATAGTTTCATAGTTCTGTCACTACCACCGTTTTAAATCATCACATTGGAATATAGAACATTAACACAACATGAAGGTCACAAATTTTCACAAAAGGTTTGGAGTAGTTGAGTTGAAAACTCGACCCAGCACGTCAATATTCATCCATAGGTGGTTTAAAAATACTGATCACCACTTTACCTTTGAATCTGGGGGTTATATAGCGAAGAAATGACATAGTACAGTGTATACGGTGGTATTTCAGATTTTGGATATGTTCAATTATTTTGGAGCACTGTTTCCATCTTGCATTTAAACACTCTTCTTGTAATATATATACTTTCTGGTACTCCTGAGGGTATATCTGCCAGATAAATTATGCGTTTCTCTTTTAAATCAACGTTTTCAAAGTTCCGCTCGTCATTTAAAATTATCCATGTATAGCAAAAGAATCTATTAAGGTATGAAAAGTGAAGAAAAATGGAGGACGTATTCTAGGACTATGAATCAGTAATTAAATATTTAATAGAGATAAATAAAAAAATGGGAACGCAGTTAACAAATTTTCATTTCAAAGCATGGCCTTCTTGATAAATGAGCATCCGATTTTATGAATTCTTCACTCTAGTTTTCCATTTTTTGTTATAAGTTGTTTTTGTCATACGGGCGGATTATCTTAAAATTTGCGGATAATATTACGAATGAGATACCTTATTTCATAAGAAACAAAAAAAAAACAGGAAAATTGATCCAGACTGCATCTTTAAAATTGATAACAATCACCATTATATCAAAAAAATCTCATTTTTTCCTATGACTGTCAAATTTCAGAAAACAATCATTTATTGATTAAAAAGAGTGAAGTTGATGCCCTCATTGTAAATTTAGTATATTCTGTCACGCAACTACACACAAATAAATTCTTGGACGCCGAATGTATACTTTCATCCAAGTATATGCGCAAAGCTATAATAATCTTGAACCAAAAATGTGATTTTTTTGATAATACAGGGTGTCCCACGAAAATTAAGATAAGCAATATATCGGAACTGGGCAGTAGTAGCGAATTATGATTTTGGAGGGGTAAATTAGAGCAAACATAGTGGACACCCTGTATATTTGTAACTTTCTGTGTTCCTCTCGATAAGACAATTCCAACAAACTAGCACACTTGGGGTCTAAAGAGATTAATTCAAGAGCTACAGGTACTTAAAGGACTGTATCACTACCATTATGAAACACTACCAAACTAATTTTAACTGTAGGGGTATATGTTATAATCATTGGTAGTGGTACCATCCTTTAAGTACCTGTAGCTCTTGAATTAATCACTTTAGATCCCAAGTGTGCTAGTTTGTTGGAATTGTTTTATCGGGAGGAATTCAAAAAGTCACAAATATACAGGGTGTCCCATTAATAATTTTGAATCCGACGTCACGTTATCAAAAACAAATACCCCATTGGGTGACACAGTAATAAGAAAATATACTATATTTGCTCTAATTTAAACCCCCAAAATTGTAAGTTCGTTACTACTATCCAGCTCCGATATATTTCTTGCCTTAATCGTCGTGGGACGCCCTGTATATGCCGTTATATTAAGTAAATATTTTCAATTCAAAACTGCGAAAGTCTTGAAAGTAAGAACACCAAAACCTTAAATCAGGCATTTGATTATCTTCAAAACAAAATGATGAATAAATTACCTAAGAACAGAAGAAGTATTTTTCAAAATTAATGTTGAAAAGTAACTACCGATTACTACAAAGTATTAAAAATATATACTTGCGCCTTTGTAATATGTTACGCCGGTTATTTATATTCCATTCACAACTACATATATAATAGTTATTTACGTAACAAGTCCCAAAAGTGATATTTTAAGGGACGACTAGGCAGTTTGGAAAGCGTGCGACTTCCGTAAAATCACCTTCGTATTGTCTTACGTACGATATTTTTTTTCTGTAGCCGTTTATTATTAGATGAAATGTTAAAATGTAGTAGGGATAGATACTATAAATATTACTTATTAACATTACAGCCGTCCCGAAAATAGAACTTTCGGTAAAAAAAAGCTTTTATGCGATTCTCTCGTACTTTCTAATTTCAATCACTGTGACGTGCTATATAATTCATGTATTACCAAGAGAGATGCTGGCAGAATTCAAAGAATTCAGAATTCTTGTCTTAGACTGATCTGTGGTATTAAGAGAAGGCAACAAATCTCAAGCAAATATAAAGAAATAAATTGGTTGACTATGTCCGAACGTAGAACATTGCACTCTTCAGTTTTATTTCATAAAATTGTAAAAAATAAAGTTCCTTGCTACCTACATAATAAAATAAGATATCGCTCTGACATTCACAGTGTAAACGTCCGGTATAGAAATCAGATATCTCTTCCGCAATATAAGACAGCCATTTTTACAAGGTGCTTCATATATGTTATTTGGAAGCTTTATAACACCTTACCTTGCGAAATGAAATATTTGTCTCTGCATACCTTCAAATACAAATGTAGAATATTAATAATGAGTCGCGCAAATTCATAATTCTCTATTGTAGACATTAATTATTTATAGCTCTTTCTGTTCTATTCAGTTGGTTTACTTTGCTTACCTTAGATTAATTTAGTGTAATTAGTTCTAAGAAAGGTTGAGTGGAAGATCAGTTGATCATTGTATGATCTCTACTGAACTCCTCCTTTTGATATGTATTTACATGTCAATAAAGATTATTATTATTATTACTTGTTACTTTCGGTACGATTTGTTTAAAGATTCACTTTCGATTTAATAAATCATACCGAAAGTTCCATTTTCGGGACAGCTGCAGAAAAGTATGTTTATTGCATATCACACATTTGGTACTTACCTACATGTGAACATCTGTGTGAGGTCCCCACAAGCCCAACTCCGCACCAATTCTTTCATGGTATTATAACAATATCACATATACACATGTTATCATGTTCTCAATGGAGGCACTCCACAAGCTCAATAGGAAAATATCTTTACTAAAGCTTTATGAAATACTTGGTCAAAAATAATTGAAATTTTAGTTGTATAGAAAATTATATTCTTGGATAGGTTAAAACATATTTCTTCAGTTTCCTCATCAAGAAAATTTTCTCAGAGCGAGAACAGATGCTCTTGCCGCAAGGCAAGATTGATCAGAATTCTTGAATTGAGAATAATATCTTTGTATGGACGTAACCCTGCAGCTTGATATCTAGATTTGATCAAGAGATTCATATGAATTTAAAGAGAAAAACAGAACATATACATTCTTTGACTAGTAACTTATGACTTAATTGCTTGGGATCTAGTTCATCCTTTCATCTCACGAAATAAATATTAAGATTGATTTTTCGATTTAAATGTGTATGACAAATCACCAAATGTAAGAAATTTACGAGTAGCAAACATAAAATGTAACTATACAACGTCTTAGAAGTACATTTGATGTCACTAGAAACTCTGTTGGGCTTATTATGCATCAAACCAAACCAAACAAAACCAGAACTTTCTTTTTGGCGCTTTTGGACTCCCGCTCACGCCCAAACGAACCGTTGCCAGGGATACTGAATCCCCATTTCGCCTATGGCATTTGTAATAGTATACCTAACATCAATATGAAGTCTGCTAAAATAGCGATCACTTGCTCCCAGTCTATAAAATGTTACCACACCCTGCATCCCAAAGCCTGTCGCGGGCTAGATCTCCAAACCATGATAGTAGAGTTAAAAGATAGTTCTATCGTGTCATCCCGTTTGCACTTTCTTGCAAAAAGCTACGACCTACTGTACATAATTCTACATACTCGTCCAAAAATCGTACTGTGCAGGGGGTAGCAGGGGGTGATTTTCAAAAATGTTCCAAAAAATTGTTTTTGGTATTTCCATATTCAGACAAAAAATACTGCTCCGTACAAATCAAGGTACCAAAAAATAGTTTCCAGTCACTCTCGAGTAAATGCACACGAAAAACTTTTTGCACGATCTCAGTTTGCTGATTTTGTCAAAAACGGTGAAGAGATCAAAAACTATATCAGGTGATGAGCACAAGCATGGAGAGCAAAAGCAAAAGTGTTGCACATAACTATCCAAAATTTTATAATATTTAGATCCTATTTCCTGGTGAACTAACAATCCCAATCCTAGGTGTTTTTGAGTTAGCTTTTGCCTGTTTGATCTCGCAAAAATAATATCTTGACCAATAATAAGTAACTCAGTTTCTTTTGTCGTCTGATTACTTGCTTCGTTGCAAATGAGAAGATTAATAATACTTCATGGTTCATTCTGCCTAGCAGTAGATTTCATTTATTTGAATCATCTTTTAAGTATTCTGTATTTTTTTAATCAATCATTGATCGCCTGACATAATTTTTGATCTCTCAACAGTTTTTGATAAAAACAGCATATTTTGTCATCAAACTGAGCTCGAGCAAAAAGTTTTTATGTGCATCTATTCAAGACAAACTTTTTTGCGTACCTGGATTTGTACGAAGCAATATTTTTTGTCTGGTTTACGTTTTGAGTTTTGTAGCAATTTCAATGGCAACTTAGATATGCTTGCTCCTTCAAACTATTAAAATTGGAGATCAGGTGCGTTAAAAAAACATCGTTTCTCCTGTAGATAATCATACGGACCATGGTGCAGTCGATAAACCTTAGGTTAGGTTAGGTTAGGGGGGTCAAACGTACAGGCCGGGTTAGGTAGCCCCAACACTGCAGCCATTGGCTTATTGTATTGTCCTGTGCGCTTGTTAATCCGTGAAGAGTTTTGTGACCTTGATAAGATCCAAGAGTCTCTTCACGATATCTCGATTGGGGAGTGATTTGGGGTTGTTTGGCCCTATCAGTCTGAATCTCCACCAGCGTAGGGCCTCACATTCAAAGATTATGTGAGAGGCTGTTTCGTCGTCCTCGTCACATAGTCTGCATATTGGGTTTTCTTTGAAGATCCCTAATGTGTGTAGATGTTTTCTTAGGCCGCAGTGTCCGGTTAGGAGGCCGGTTATTAGCCTAGTTTCTTTCCTATTTAGTTTTAGGATCTCTTCAGCTAGTTTTGGTGTGAGTTGTTTCACCATCAGCTTGCTGTGTCTGAGCTTTGGATGTGACTGCCAGTATTTTAGGTGCTGTGAGTGCACCCACTGGTTTATCGTAGTTGTTACCAAAGACCTTGAAATGCCTATCGCCGGTTCGGGGCCGGTAAAGCTGGATGCCGATCCGTTTCGTGCTAAGGTATCTGCTTTTTCGTTCCCTTCAATTCCCTTGTGACCTGGCACCCATTTCAGGGTTACCTTGTTCGTGGCACTAAGTTGTTTGAGGTTTTGTAAGCATTCCCAGACGAGTTTGGATTTGATTTGGCAGCCGTTAAGAACTTTAATCGACGCTTGGCTGTCCGAGCAGATAAGAATGTTTTTACTTTTGTATCCCCTTCTTATGTTTTCTCTCAGACAAGAGTCGATTGCATATATTTCTGCTTGGAATACAGTGGCGTAAACTCCCAGAGGTTGGCTGATGTCACATCTGGGAGATTGACCGTGAATTCCTGCTCCTGTTCCATTATCTGTTTTGGAACCGTCACTAAACCAAACTATTTCTTGTTTGGGTGTTTCCTCGAGTTCTCCTTTCCATTCGATTTCGACGCTAAAGGGTTTCTCAAGTGATGTTGTTGGCATCCTGTGATCACTTCCCATGGTTAATATAGGGTGTGTAATTAGATCAGTGATTGCCGCGTGTCCGTTTCGGTACGGGTACCAGTTATTATTTAACTGGAGGCGGTATGCCCCAATCCTAGCCTCTGCTTTGACAGTTAAGTCAATTGGTGGGAGGTTCAGAATTGTTGCCATTGCTGCCGTCGGTGTGCTTTTTAGTGCTCCGGTCACACATATGCATGCTAATCTCTGGATTTTGGTTAGCTCCAGGGTTGCTTGCTTCTGGTTCACCTTCGGCCACCAGACAAGTGCGCCATATGTTATCATGGGACTTATAACGGTAGTGTACAGCCAGTGTACAACTGTCGGTTTTAGTCCCCATGAGTTTCCAATAGCTCTTTTTAGTGACATTAGTGTCATTTTGCTCTTGGTGATTATCTTTTGAATGTGTTGGTTCCAGGTTAGCTTCGTATCGAGGATGATTCCTAGGTACTTAGCTTCCTTACCAAAACTCAAGGTTTGTTGGAAAAGTCTGGGGGGTATGAGTTCCTCCAGTTTTCTTTTCTTTGTGAAGGGGACGAGTGTTGTTTTGGAGGGGTTTACGCGTAGTTGCTCCTCCTTGCACCAGTCCTCAACAACTTTCAATGCATCCTGCATTAGAATGGATGTTGTTCTGGGAAACTTTCCCCTGACTACAACGACTATGTCGTCTGCGTAGCCCTGGGCGAAGTATCCCAGTTCGTTTAACTTCTTTAAGAGTTCGTCAACGACAAGATTCCACAGGAGAGGTGAAAGAACGCCTCCCTGCGGGCAACCCCTGGCCGCTACCACCCTCAAGGAAGTTTCTGCCATAGTCGAGTTTATGTTCTTAAGGTTTAACATGGATTTGATCCATCTGCAGATGGTATCATTTATCGCATGTTGCCTTGCTGCTCTTAATATGGAGTTGAAGGAGGTATGGTCAAAAGCTCCTTCTATGTCAAGGAATGCTGCTAGTGCAATTTCCTTGTTGTCAACTGAGTGCTCTACTCTTGTAACCAGCTGGTGTAGAGCAGATTCACATGATTTTCCTGGTTGAAAGGCGTGCTGGTTTTGGTGAATTGGCCTCTCTTTGAGAGAGGTTTCCCTGATGTGCATCTCAACCAGCTTTTCTATCACTTTTAGCATAAAGGATGAAAGGCTAATCGGTCTGTAGGACCTGGCTTGAGATAGGTCTCTGGCAGGTTTAGGGATAAAGACCGCTTTCACTTCCCTCCAAGACTCTGGAATATAGCCTGTTGCTAGGCTGGCCCTGCACAGTCTACAGAGGAGCGGAGTTATGAGCTCCACACCCTCTTGTAGGAATGCTGGTATTATTCCATCTGGTCCTGGTGATTTAAAGCTGTCAAATGAGCTGATGGCCCATTTTATGCCGTTGTAGGTAACCACTTTCTTGGCTAGCTCCCAGTCTTCCTTACTCGCTCTATAGCAGAGCGTGTTGAGGTTTGATGGGTTACTGCTGTTTGGGGTAACTACAGTGGAATCTGGAAAGTGGGTTTGAAGAAGTAAACTTAGTGTTTCTTCCCCATTTTCCGTAAATTCGCCGAATGGTTTTTCAATTGTTCCAATCGGTTGAACCGGATTCTTAGCCAGAATTTTGTGGATTCGGGTTCCCTCCGAAGCGTTTTCAACTTCGCTGCAGAACCTTCTCCACCAGATAAACCTTTCTCGGGGTACTATACTAGCTGTCTAGATTCGTGACAAATGATACATAGTTGGTTTGAAGATATCAGCTTGCTTTTTAACAGGCTTTGTGCTATGGCGCCTAAATTTGATTTTTGCATCAAGTCACTGTCGGAACTGGTACTACTATCGGCATCCATTATTTGCCTTAATCTGAAGAAAGTGCATCAAAATTAATTCAGATTTATACAAAATATTAGCAGAAAACGAAGCTACCTTGGGGACAAATTGGTCACATGTCACAATAGCTGCTACTTGGCTTTCCACTACTTATAAGTTAATAATAAATCTGGAACAACTACAGTCACTTCCCGGATTTTCACAACGTTTTATATTTTTTGCACTTTAAAGTTTAAAATAAAACTAATTACTAATTCTGAGCCTCAATTCCATACATAGAACATAAGGTCGTTGATCGTCTGGCAAGCTATAGGGATATAATACATATGACCCTTCGTGGCAGCCCCGCGCAACGGTCGCGTCAAGTCATGTTGATTGACGGTGACATAGTTGTTCATTTTTCTCAGAAACTTTTCATCGGACTGACAATGTAAACCATCGTAATCCTCGATGTTTGCTCTATAACGATTATAGAAACCATTTTTTTTTATTAGTCCAACTGTTGCAGACTTACTACGACTGGAACGATGTCGCATTTTTGCGTCTTCAGGAGAAGCGGTTATTCGTCACGGCGCTCCATATAAAAACATTGTGTAGCGATTATTTAAAATTGAGAAAAAATATTTCCGATCCAATTTTTAAATAATATTTGGCCTAATTAATCTTCAAGTGGTTTTGATATGGAAACAGCAAAAAAAAAATTTTGGAAAATTTTTGAAAACCACCCCCTGCACAGTACGATTTTTGGACGAGAAGTCGAATTTGCTTCTTAGAAGTATGTAGAACTATATGCAATAGGTCTTAGATTTTTGCAAGAAACTGCAAACGGAAACTGTTTCTAGAAGGAATTTTCGGGCGGTTTACTATGGGCGTGATACAAGAATAGTGTCGTCAACAAAGAGTTGTGCGAGCACGCGACCTCATGGATACAAGGTGGATAAAGTATTGGCCCTAAGACCGATTGCTTTCATCCAAGGTGAAACCTTTAATGTTCGAAGCGAGAAACTCCTAAAGAAATCAGTGAACCAATTCAAAGCGATATAAAAAGGCCACATTATAGATTTTGTATTTTATATTTTGTTATCTGTTATAAATAAATATTAATATCCTAGTGTATAAGTAATATTATCAGTATTCACAAGATACGTTAAATTAATATCACAGCGCTTAAGGAATTACAAGCTAGGTACTTGGAATTTTGCTCCATTCAATATATGAATACCATTTTTGTAAAAATAAAATTTCTAGAACCATTATATCAAGTACGAAAACTAAAAGATTTACTTAAGTCCACAGAATAAATTATAAATGGATGGCGCTCCAAAAGTTTTAACCCGAGTTGTTGCCAAGAGCCTGGTATCTGTAGTTTATTAATTTTTAATGTCCTCTAAAATAAACTAATTTCATGTCCATCAATACTTAATCAACGACTCTTTATTTGGATGGTTCTATAATATTTATCGTCATCGAAAAACTTGGTAAATGAAGGGCGAAACGTATTCAATCGTGTCAAAGACAAGTTTTGTTTAACACTAAAATATAGGTACTGAATGGAACAGAATGCCAATTTAATCTTCATACTAATGGCAGAAGAGCATTGACATATATGTTCTGCTGATATGTATAATTATAGTCTATACAGTATGATTAGAAAAATGGTTAACGTTCTAGAATATTAAATAATACACATAAGAAAAAATATTAAAAATAATATAGTATAGGCAAACTTTGCACTCTCCGATAAATAATTGCAAGTAATCCTTACTTATAGATTCGTATTAAAAGAGGTAAGCTATAACAAAAGCGCCTGACCTACTAACAATCAAAATATTTTTTTAAGGTTCTGGAGTAGGACTGATACCACAATTATGAATTCCCTGAGACTATTTGAGTGTTTAATGACCTTATTGGTATTTATTGGTTTTAAAAAACTACATGTCTGATCATTTTATAAATAAAATATGCCGAGTGACTCAAGGTCAACGTCTTGGTCTCCTGTGACAAAAGAATATTTCTTTTCAGGAAAATAACTATGTGGGTGTATGTACGCCGAGTTTGGTTACGTTTTAAAAATAAGGACTTATACCGGGTGTTTAATAAAAGCGTAACATATCAAAGTTGTGTTTTTAAATAGAATACGATATATATTATTGCATATTTAGAAGCGTTGGTGAATTCTAGCGTATCTTTATGTATCACATATTGGACACATAGTGAACCGTTTAGGTTTTTTTGGTATAAGTAGATATTAGATTATAAAACTTAGAAGGCTGCGACATTGCAGTTTCACTAAGCATGGAATACATTAGCGTCATTAGCTTAGGTTAGACGCTCAAATTTGAATTACTTTTGTACTTGAAGAAATCGGTCGATTAATTATGGGACCTTTAATCAAAGATACCTTGATTTTTTCAAATGGGAATAGCTAATTGTTTTTATACGAACAAATGTAAGATTTGGTGATTTTGATAATGATATAAGGTGGTTAATATAAAAGTAATTATTTTTAAAATGTAGTCCAACTCGATCTACATACCCTCGCATAGTTATTTTTCTTAAAAGATATATCTTTTGGTCACAAGAGTCCGAGGCGTTGAGCTCAACTTACATCATATAAATAAAAAAGTGTTGTACAGTCTGTTACTGGATATCATACCATATATTTTTGAGGGTATATTTTAATTTAGTTATTATGTATCCAAATTTCGCTCTTTCTTCAGACTAAATGGTGCCAACTTAAAGAATATTTCGTCAAGCTAATAGTGAGGCCACTTGAAAGAAACATCTGCACCATCAACAATATCGAAACTGAAGCTGTAACTATCCCATACTCGCTCTGACTATGTGTTTTTACGTATGATGATATGATGAATTTGTACTTGCCTTACTCTTCTCATCACTTCTGGATGAGTAAGAGTGTTTCAGTTTGATATGTTTTGAATAGTTTGTTTCCACAACAGTGTAAGGAATTTCTTTCAATTGCAAATCACTCATACCAGAAGTTTCAACCAAATCAAATTCCAAATCTTTCTTTAGTTCATTTGTAAGCCATGGTTTTGCTTCAACTGGTCTAGGTCTGTGTTTTCGGTTTCTCCTTCTAGCTGTATTGTTGTTAGTACCATAATCTCCTCCACCAGTTTTATTCTTGTTGCCACTACATTTGCTTTCTGTGTGCTATTGCTGTTCCCGTCCTTAGAAATACTATTTTTGACTTTCTGCCATTGCTGACCCGAATCATGTAGTTCGTAATATGCTTCCAATTTTCTTCACTTCCTTTCACCAGATTTGAGATCAAAGTCGGATGCCGAATCCTTGCGACTCCTAGACTTTCGACGGCGATGTTTTCTTTTAGACTTTGAAGAACTTTTCGATAGTTCACTTTCATTATCCGATGTTCTACTACGATGTCGTCTTCTTTTGTTTGAACCTTTGGAGTCATTTGAACTTTGACTGGAGGCTTGACCTCACAGATCTTGGACTGGCTGGAGCAGAGCCGTTGTTATATAGCCCTTTTGAATGAGGTTGAGACCAAGGTGCACTT
Organism: Callosobruchus maculatus; assembly: GCA_951848785.1. Classification (NCBI taxonomy): domain Eukaryota; kingdom Metazoa; phylum Arthropoda; class Insecta; order Coleoptera; family Chrysomelidae; genus Callosobruchus; species Callosobruchus maculatus. The sequence goes on along the minus strand of CATOUR010000026.1, from coordinate 4,090,158 downwards.
CTAGTGCTATGAGGCGAATCATATTTTTTGGGTTATTCCATTGTAAGTACTTTCGAAAGAATCTGCTGGTAAAGATACTGTAATATCTTTAGTTTCCTGTTGGTGTTGTATAGGTGCCTATTTTGCTGTCTCCAGGTTCACAGTTACATCAAGAGGGGTGACGGCAGACCGTCTAGAATACCTCCTGGAAGGTTTTAGGGAGAAAGGTGGAGGTTGTCTCAATTTCATCTGAACATCTCTTACTGTCTATTTTTCAGTCCTTCCGCTGTACCTGCATCGAGATGGAATATGTCGGGCTGGGTCAGGTTTTTTGAACAACCTGTCACTGGATACCATGCTATATAATTTCGAGGGCATATTTTGATTTCGGTGTTATCCCAATTTGGCTCTTCAGATTTGGAGGTGCCAGTTTAAAGAACTTTTTTGTCAAGCTAATACTGAAGTCCCTTGAAAGAAAACATCAGTCTTCTAGTATCGAAACTAAAACTGTAACTATGTGAGTGAGATGAAACAAACTCATTCTGACTCTCACTAGTGGTTTTAAGCATGAGGATATGATGAATTTGTACTTGCCTTACTCTTTTCGTCACTTCTCGATGAGTTAGAGTGTTTCAGTTTTATATGTTTTGGATAGTTTATTTCTACAACACTGTAAGGAATTTCATTCAATTGCAAATCACTCATACCAGAAGTTTCAACTAAATCAAATTCCAAGTGTTGTTTTAGTTCATTTGTGAGCCATGGTTTTGCTTCAACAGGTGATCTTGATCTAGATCTGTGTTTTCGATATTTCCTTCTCGCTGTATTGTTGTAAGTACCATAATCTCCTGCACCAGTTTTACTCTTGTTGCTCACCACATTAGCTTTCTGTATGCTATTGCTGTTTCCATCCTTAGAAATACTATTTTGGACTTTCTGCCATTGCTGACCAGAATCGATTAGCTCGTAATTTGCCTCCGATTTCCTTGACTTAATCTCAGCAGATTTGAGATCAAACTCGGATCCCGAGTCCTTGCGACGACGATATTTTCTTTTAGACTTTGAAGAACATCATTCGATGTTCTACTACGATTTCGTCTTTTTTTGTTTGAACCTTTGGAGTCATTTGAGCTTTGACTCTTCACACTGGAGGACCCATAGCGATCTGACCTCAAAGATCTTGGACTGGCTGGAGCAGAGCTGTTGTTATACAAACCTTTAGAATGAGGTTGGGACCAGGGTTCACTCGTAGTGCTATGAGGCGAATCATATTTCTGCTCTCAGCTCAAAAGGGTTAAAAGAAGATCCGAGATGGCATTAGTGCTATCGAGGCGCTCGCATAGTAAGACATGGGGTCTAAGTCCAGCATTGGTACATTGGACATACACAATGGTGGTAAGTCTGATGATTACATATGCGCCTTTGGTCTGGTGGCCAAAGAGGAAACAGCGAGATGCTATAGTAGAACTAAGCAAGGTGCAAATACTTGCTTGCCTGTCTATAACAGGAGCAATGAAAAGCGCACCCCCTGCAGTGTTAGAGACCATCCTGGACCTCCCTCCGTTGCAAATTGTAATAATGGGCGAGGCGAGAATGGGCTACTCTAGACTACAAACTCTACCAAGAGGAATTTACAAGAATCTTGGATACAACCAAATTGCAGAATATGTAGGTCATCCCATAATGGATGCTAGAAAGGACCACATAACTCCAAAATATATCTTTAAGAAGCAATTCGAAACTATAATAAGAGATCGAGAACTCTGTGAAGTAAACAATCTGCATAGGGAAATAGTCTGGTACATAGACGGACCAAAGACCGAGCAAGGCACGGGCGGGAATCTTTGGAAGAGGAACTAGACAGAGCATTTCGCTCGGAAAATACGCCTCGGTATTTCAGTCAGAGGTGTACGCCATCCTGCAATGTGCAAGGATCAATAATGAACGATCCTACAGAAACCAGAGGATCGCAATACTTACAGACAGTCAGGCTACACTTAGGGCACTAGAAGGGCCAAAGTTACGTCTGCTGTAGTCTGGGATTGTCTACAAGAACTGGGAAGGCTGGCAGAACACAACAAAGTAACTGTGGAGTGGGTGCCAGGACACTCAGGTATAACAGGCGATGAAAGGGCGGACGAGCTAGCAAGTCTAGGCTCGTCTGCTCTATACATTGGAGCAGAACCCGCCCTGGGGGAGCCTAAAAGCACAATCAGACACCAGGTCGGAGAATGGATGAAACATCAGCACAAGGAGCAGTGGAACTTGTTGCCATGATGTGTTCATGGTAGAACATTCATTAAAGCTCCATGCAAGAAAACAGCTGAAACATTGCTCTGAGTAGGGGAATCAGCTCCGAATAACGACGGGTCTCCTCACAGGATATTGTGGCCTGAAGGAACATCTGAATAAGATGGGACTCTACAATGGGACCTCAACGGCAGACTGTGTGGAAGAGGGACTGAGGCAGCCCTACATGTGCTCTGTGAGTGGGAAGCGCGCTAGATCACAAGAGACAACAGCTCTTTGGGAAGACCAAGCTAGAACCAGTGGAGTACAGCTCAGCACCAGGACCAGTAGGAAAACTGCATAAACTTATGCAGGGATCTAGACTGCTGGAGTGGATACTGTAAATGAGAGGAGCAATAATACAATGGGCCTTAAGGCTTAAGTATTGACGGGGACAATAAGGTCGGATGGCTCCTGGAAAAAAAAGGTTCGCTCCTAGTGACTACCGTTTTTGAAAGAATCTGCTGGTAAAGGCAACGAAATATGTTCAATTTCTTATTGATGTTGGATTATAGGTGCCTATTTTGCTGTCTTTATGTTCTCAGTTAATAATGAATTTCCTTGAAAGAAAACGTTATCCTTCTAGTATCGAAACTGAAACTGTAACTATCTGAATGAGATAAAACAAATTCATGCTGACTCTCACTAGTGGTCTTAAGTATGAGGATATGATGAGTTTGTACTTGCCTTACTTTTCTCATCACTTCTCGATGAGTTAGAGTGTTTCAGTTTGATATGTTTTGAATAGTTTGTTTCTACAACAGTGTAAGGAATTTCTTTCAATTGTAAATCGCTCATACCAGAAGTTTCAACTAAATCAAATTCCAAATGTTGCTTTAGTTCATTTGTCAGCCATGGTTTTGCTTCAACTGGCGACCTGGATCTAGATCTGTGTTTTCGATTTTTCCTTCTAGCTGTATTGTTGTAAGTACCATAATCTCCTCCACCAGTTTTACTCTTGTTGCTCACCACATTTGCTTTCTGTATGCTATTGCTGTTCCCATCCTTAGAAATACTATTTTGGACTTTCTGCCATTGCTGACCCGAATCAATTAGCTCGTAATATGCCTCCGATTTCCTTGACTTCCTTTCAGCAGATTTGAGATCAAACTCGGATCCCGAGTCCTTGCGACTCCTAGACTTTCGACGGCGATGTTTTCTTTTAGACTTTGAAGAACTTTTCGATAGTTCACTTTCATTATCCGATGTTCTACTACGATGTCGTCTTCTTTTGTTTGAACCTTTGGAGTCATTTGAGCTTTGACTGTCCACACTGGAGGACCTATAGCGACCCGACCTCACAGATCGTGGACTGGCTGGAGCAGAGCTGTTGTTATACAACCCTTTTGAATGAGGTTGAGACCAAGGCGCACTTCTAGTGCTATGAGGCGAATCATATTTCTTTTGGAGGGTTCCATTGTAACTAGTTTCCAAAGAATCTGCTGGTAAAGGCAACGAGATATGTTTAATTTCTTGGTGGTGTTGGATAGGTGCCGATTTTGCTGTCTCTAGATTCTCAGTTAGATCAGGAGGGGTCACGGCAGACCGTCTGGAGTACCTTCTGGAAGGTTTTCGGGAGAAAGACGGAGGTTGTCTCAATTTCATCTGAGCATCTCTCACTGCCTGTTTTTCAGTTCTTCCACTGTACCTAAATCGAGAGCTCAGCGAAAATATGTCAGGGGAGGCGGGTGTCACTTGAACTAATCTGAAAAATGCATGGTGTTCCACGCAACACTTCCAAAGATGCTTGCAAGCAGACTTGGAGGGAGTTTCAAAACCATATGTGCTATCATCGTTGTCCTTGTCTGACACGCGTAACATAAAAAACCTGCCTTTGAAATAAATTTTAGTTATTCTAGGCCAATAGTAATTTCCGACAGTATTTTTGTTCCTTAAAACTATAATTCCGCTGGGCGTGAGGCCCAAGAAGTACTCAACTTGATCTTCGCCCACAACTGGGTGCAAGTCGATACCGTAGTTCTCTAACCACTTCACCTTGTCCAGATAGTTCATCTCTGCTTGTGCTGGTAGTTGTCCCATCAACGTCTGGTGTAGTTCTGCTACCCTCATCTCAAGCTCAACGCTTTGGTTGGGAAACAACCGGAATTCGGAAACATAACCAGGACTGTGCCGCCTAGGGTCATAGTCGCCAAGCTCAGACTGTAGAATGTAAGCTCCTAGCTCAGCTGATAGTTCGAAAGGCACCAAAAGCCTTCCTTGTAGGATATCTTGCTTGATCTGCAGGAAGAACTGATACCTAAATAGAAAAAAGAAAATATTTTTAGATGATTCTCTCTGAGGTTGATCAAGAATTGTACACGGTTGATCAATACTAGATTATAAGTCAATATCTGATTAGTTTGAATAATTACGAAAAAATGTTACGTACAAATACGGTAAGGTACACATCAGTTCAAATAATTTTCTCAAATTTGTCGCTGTACTTAGCGATCCCTCAAAGAACGAATTTATAATAATAATAATAATAATAATAAATGCTTTATTTTCCCACTTGACAATAATTATAACAACAGAAGAGACATAAGAATTATTACAGTAAAAGGAAAACCGCAAGGGCGAGTTCACATTAAGTGCTCTACCACTCAACCCTTGATAATAACAGCATACCTGGTATAGCATCATAAAAACCACTAGTCTAAATTTAACATCTAAGACACACATAAACGAAAACGAGCACATGTATGGGGGGTCACCTAAAACTAAGTTAACATGATAGTTACAAGATCAGACAACTACAGTTTTAAAGAAATGTTCAATAATCAAAACTTTGAATTTCCTAAGACTTTCGTTCTTAAAAGATAATGGTACAGAATTGTATAATTTATAGATTGAAAACCTGAAACTTCTCTGAAATAGGGTAGTTTTATGAGATTCAACAATAATTAAATTTTTATTTCTAGTATTTAGATCGTGAATGTTTGTGTGAAAAGAAATTTTTTGATACAAGTATGAAGGAGTTTTGGTTGTTATTATTTTATGAAAAAGACATATAGCATGAACATTGAATCTATCTTCCATAGGAAGCCACCTCAGATCTTTTAGCCTATGTGATACATGGTCAAATTTTCTTATGCCATAAATGAATCTTATGCATGAATTCTGAACACGCTGTACGCGATTCAAAGTGTCTCGATCTAAGCATGGAGCAAATACTGCTGAACAAAAATTGAACTGTGAGAGCACTAAAGTATCACACAACCTTTTTTTTGTCTCTATTGGCAGATACGTTTTATGGGGATATAGTAGCTTCAAAGATGCATAACTCCTCTGTATGTTCCACGAAATATGATCTCTAAACCGCAGATCTCGATCAATTATCAATCCAAGATTTTTCGCCTTGTCTAGAATATTTATATTGTTATTATTGATACTGATGTTAACTTTAGACTCTAGATAAGTTCGAACCGTTTTCTTTGCAAATACTAACGCTACTGATTTGGAAGGATTTAGAAGAAGAGAATGATCAGCTGCTACGTCTGCCAGACAATTCAGATCAATGTTTAGATTATTGTTCATAGTATCTACATCAGCAATTGGAAAAGATAAATAAATTTGAGTATCATCCGCATATGTATGTATAGAACAGTGTTGAATGCATTTATGAAATTGGCTTGTGTAGAGCGTGAAAAGTAATGGGCCCAGAATAGATCCCTGTGGAACACCCGATTTAACTATTCGGGGTTGTGAAATTTTATCTTCGAATTTTACAGACTGGGTACGATTTTGTAGATATGATTTAAAAAGCAATAATGACTCATCTGTAAGGCCACATGACTTCAAAATAGCTAATAGCGTTGAATGGTTGACAGTATCAAATGCTTTGCTAAAGTCTAACATGACCAATATTGTGCAGTAATCGCTGTCCAAGGCTTGAATAATATCATCAGTTATATGAAGTAAAGCTGTTGTGCAACTATACCCAGAACGGAAACCTGACTGTGTAGACGGCAATATCTTATTTTCATCTAAATGTTTGATAAATTGACGAGCCAGTACTTTTTCAGTAAGTTTTGATAATCCACATAAGATACTTATGGGCCTGAGGTCAGAGAGACTTTTAGGATTGCTGAGCTTAGGTATGGGTATAATCGAAGCATTTTTCCATGAAGTAGGAAATTTTGAAGTGACAATAATACTATTTATTATATTTACAAGAAAGGTGAGTATATATGGGCAGCACATTTTTATGAATGATATATTCATGCCATCAGAGCCTGGGGCCGTATTTTTTATGGAACTTAAGGTATATGCAATTAAAGATTCATTCACCAGGCTGAAGGAAAACTGTTTTTCACAAATAGGATTTTTCTCGTAAAACTCAATTAGATTAGTATTATGAGGGCTATCGGGGATACTATCTACAAAGAAGTCATTGACGACATTTGGGTCATGGATTAAGGTGTCCACATTATTTTTCGTTTTGCTTTTAATGTTTAACGTTCGTAACTCTTTCCATAACTCTTTGCTGCTGCTATTTGATATTTGATCAAAATATTTGCGTTTTTCTAGAGCAATTTTATGATTTACCTGATTTTTGAGATTTTTATATTCATTGAAATTTGACGGTGTATGATTTCTCCTCAGTTTCAGTTTAGCTTTATCTCTGTTTCTCATTATCTGTTTTATCTCCTCGTTTACCCAAGGAACCTTTTTCCTTGTAATCTTTATAGTTTTAAGGGGGACATGCTTATTGTATAGGTAAAGTAAAATTGCGTTGAACCTGTCTACTTTTCCATCAATATCATGTATATGAAATATCTGGTCAAGACCTGCGTTGAAAAGATCATTAAGAAAGCAATCCTCATCAAAACCACTAAAATCCCTATAAGTATACATCTTGGGCTGAGTAACTGGTTTGTTGATTTCAAACAAGCAACTGACACAGTCATGCATAGAAAATTCGGAGCTACAAACAAGAGTTGATTCAATAAGAGATTCGTTATTGCACAGTATCACATCTATTAACGAACTAGAATTTGGTGTTATATGAGTAGCTTCTGAGATTAGTTGTCTCATGTCTATGGAAGCTAGCATGTTATTAAAATATTTGGTTGCTCCAGAATGTTGATCTAAAAAGTTAACATTGACATCGCCAACACAAATGACATTGTCAGAATAAGACATGCCGGTGGTTAGTGATGTCTCTAAGGTATCTATGAAGTGTTTATAATTCACGTTTGGAGGCTTATATACTACACCAATAACAGTGTTAAACTTATTATAAGTTATTCTTACAAATAATTGTTCAATATCGCCAGGAACATCCACAATAACATATTTAAACATATTACGCAAATACAGCAAAACACCACCACCTCTACCAAAGCTACGATCTTTTCTTATTAGATTATATCCTGGTATTTTAAGATTATCACAACTGTATGTATTTGATAACCAGGTCTCAGAAATAGCCAGTATATCAAAGTTCTTATCTTCTAAATAGTATTTCAAGTCGTTAAACTTAGGAACTAAAGACTGTATGTTTAGGTGACCCAACGAAATTTTTTTATTCATAACTAAAAACTAAACTAAAAACACAAAGTAATTAAAGTAGATATGCGAGAAACAAAATGCAAGTACACATCCGACAAAACAGTTAGGCAGAATAGTTCAATGTTATTTTTTTTACACCATCTTCAGTCTTAGCGAAAATGTTACCGTTAAAAGTCCACACATTTTTAAATCCATATTTTTCTGACACTTCTTTCACAGTTTTCAAACGGCCAATGGTTAGGTCCTCCTTCACTATGATACCGGTGCCCTTCAGGGCCCTTTTCTTACCATATACAACATTTTTATAATAAACACTTTTCATCGTTACGATGATGTGCCTCGGTCGATTACCGGAATTTACGCCAACCCTGTATGCAGTCATTATCTGATTTGTATCGTCGACGCCTATTTTCAGTTTATTTGAGAATATTCCTTTTACCAGATCAACAGTATTTTCATTTATCGTTTCTTTAACACCCATAAGACGTATGTTGTTGTTTTTTGCTTGCTGTTGAAGATTATCGACTTGGTATATTAATTTTTGTGGATCTTCGTTAGATTCGCTGTTTTTGTTCTGATTGCTCACCTTCAGCAACTGAATTTCTGCCTCTAGTGAAGCAATTTTGGCATCATAATAATTAAATTTTTCCGCCAGTTTTTTTGTTATGTTACTGATGATTGCTTCACTGATGGCGCTAGCGATATTATTAGAACGGAGTGCCTCTACAAGGGATCTTTCAAACTCCGCCTGATTTCTGGTAGGCATATTTTATGCAAGCGTGTTTATAGAGTAAAAAAATAGTCCTACACGCAGTAGCTGGTATTTTAGTGTCCTAGATCTTTACTATAGAAGACTGATGGTTAACTTACATAAACTTAGCCAACTGTATCGCAGTGACACTCACACACGTGCGCTCTCTACAACGGACATGACTAGACTAAACTTTTTTTGTGACCAAAAATTTGAGTTTGCATTACCGTTTACAAGTATTACTTTAGTCACTACGTTCAAAACCGTGGTTAGATAATATGACACTATATCCAGACCCGCACGACTCCGTTGAGCGCGCTAGAAGCACTGCCAAATCTCCCTCCACTCGACTTGGTAGTTCAAGGGGAGGCAAGGGCATCTGCGGTCCGACTGTGGAGTCAAAGTAGTTGGTCCTTTGTAAATCCTGTCAGGAGATGCTCTGTCGTCCTCTTGGAACTGCAAAGAGATGATCCTATCCTACATATAAGGAGTGGTATAATTTCTCCTACATATTGCTTCGACTGCAAATTTACGGTGAAGTATCCTACAAAGGAATAGTGGAGCCAAAGGCCAGTCTGGTAGATAGACGGCTCACTTACCGACGAAGACTGTAACGCTAGTGTCTAAGGGCCAAAAGCAAAGCTCTCCCTCACTCTTAGAAGATAGATTCGTCACGGTATTTCAAGCAGAAATACTATATATACGACTTTAGCCTGTGCTTCTCATATTCATGAAATTCAGGGCTCTAGGAGGTGGATTTCTATCTGCTCTGACTGTCAGGTAGCATAGAAAGCATTGAGTGCTTGTACGTTTACATCAAGGCTCGTTCTGTAATGTAGAAAGGTCTTGGATGACATTTCGCGGTAATGAAACTGAGGCGACAATGGGGCTGGCAGCAGGTACCATTAGAAGGAAAACAGAGGTGTGGTTGCAAAAATAATATGAGTTGGAGAGGAATCTCTGGACACTTCCGTCAAGCTAGAGAAGTTATTTTAGGATCTCTGCCCAAGGTGGGGCGGTTTGTTTATGGTCAGCCTCCCGTAAAGTGGGTCTGTAGAACCCCTGACAGAAAATAAGTGTCTGCGCACGTTAGATTTGAAACGCTGCAGGTTGTAGCCGTCGGAAAACAAGTTCCCCGGCAGCGCATTCTACAGCGTCAAAGTTCTCCAAAAGAAGAAATGCTAGAGGAGACTGGTTCGAGGCGTATATAGGGACCTCCACCTGGTATGGATGAGCTCGCAGAGCCTCTCTAGCCTTCCTCGTTCGGACGGCCGTCGGTATTATTATCTGAAAGAGCTCACTGGAATATCTACCGTGATAGAATCTTTAAACCAGGGCCAGGTCAGCCACCCTTCTTCAGTGTTCCAGGCTGTGGAAGTTCTTTGTGAGGTTAGGTGTATGGATTCGTCAAACTGTCCTCTTTTGAATAATGCCCAGAAGCTTTAGAGAGTGCTTTGGAGCGCATCCTGAGACATGGGACCAATACTCCAGCGATGGTCGGGTCTGTGCCTTGTAGAGCAGCAGTAGTTGCTCTGGTGTATAAGGCTTCCTACAGCGCAGCAGAAATCCAAGCTTCTGGGATGCCATTTTAGTATTAGTGACCACAGGGTCGTGCCAGAACGTGTTATTGTTGATGTTGAACCCCAAAAGCTTGACGGAAGGTGACTCAACTATTGGGTGACCTTCCATTTCCTCAGTTGTTAAGCCAACGTGAGGAAGAGTCCTCGCACACATTCTGTGTCACTGTGACGTACTTGGGTATCACAGACAGACTATACTAGATTCAGGGGTTCAGGAGAGGTGCAGAAAGTCCCACTTGTAGGCCTACGCACTGGTGGCTCTTGTCACCAAAAAGCCTCTCTCCTTTTTCCATAGATTCAAATCTCCAGATTCCCGTTTAAATTAACAAGAATCATGAAGCAGTAGAAGAGGATAAATTTTGTTGCAAACTTTGGTTTACGTCCCAGAATTTCCTTGGCATGTAATATTATTTTCGTAACGAAAAAAATGGTTGAATCAAGCACTGAGTTGTAATTCTGTAGGATCTATCATATCATGCATTTAAAATATATTTTTTGTACGTCATCCCCGAAAAACTCATCCCCAACATTTTGTTTTCAGATAGCGCCCCATAGGTTTTCCTATATAAATGATATCCCTATTTAATTTAAAAACCTGTGTTACCTTAATGTCATACGCAAACTTATTTTTTCGTAGAATCATGAGCATAATATAAATAAAATAAGAATTTGTAAGACGTAAAAAAACGGATAAAAAAGACAACTGGGTGGGTTTTCTTGGGTACTGAATGACCTATCATACAAACTTTCTAAAACAAATGTCTTTTTTATCTTTTTTTAATTAGGTACGAAAATATTCCGCCTCACATAAATCCTTATTTTATTTATCATATGCTTATGATTTTACGACAAAAATTGGTTGGTGTATGAAATCAAAGGCACTACAATTTTTTTAAATAAAATAATGAAGTCATTTATGTAGGAAGAGCTGTGGGGTGCTATTTGAAAAAAACTGGGGGATGAGCTTTAGGGGTTGAAGTACAAAATTTTTTTCCGAAAGCACGGTATGATAGGCATTCTGTACCCTTGAAACGTCCACTTAGTTTTTTCATCCTTTTCGAAAAAAAAATGTTTTGTGTATAAAATCAAACGCAGTACAAGATTTTAAATAAAGTAGGGACTTAAATTGTGTAGGAAGCCATATGGGTTATTTGAAAAAAAAGTTTTCACTTTTTTTTGTTACGACATTATCACGTGTCAAGGAAATTCTGGGACAGCCTGTATAGTATGTGCTAAAATTTATTTGATTTGACCTGGAAAATAAATATTGTTATATATAAATAACATATTAGTAACTCTTGAAAAGTACCTGGTGATTTCCTCCAGAAGCTTGCAAGGATCAGCAGCGTAAAATTTCACTCCGAAATACACGGTGCAAGGTTCGGCCCCTGTAATTTGTTTGTTGATCTTTTTGGTCGGATCCAACCAATGGGTCTGTCCATTTTCGTCTAGATATCGAAGTCCAAAATAAGCAGTTTCTAGTAAATTCAAATGTCGAAACACAATATCCAGCAATGCTTGTCCCTTGCTGTTGTTTTGAATTTCTTGTATTAGCTCTGTTTCATCCAGAAATACAATTTTGTAACGCACTGGGTAGACTTTTGAACAGAAGCATTGTAACATTTTGTCAGCAACCTGAAACAAATGCAAAATCATTTTTAAACATGAAAAATGCTTTCGAGTTTTACAATTTTACGAAACATGGGCTGATAGAAAACAATGTATTCTTAAGGATCGATTTGGCTGAGTTAAAAGGATACAAAGTTCTAAGGTCGCGAAAAGAATTTATCCTTGTTTGGTCCGCTTCTCTATGTGCTGTATACATCCTGACATACGCACCGTAGACGACACAATAATAAGTACATTCGCAGACGTACTGCAGTATTTGCAACCAATGAAGCTCTAAAAGCTGCTGCAACTTGGTTGACGAAATGGAGAATTAAGGTTAACATGTTTAACAATGTTACTCTCACGAAAGGCAATTGCCCAATCGTCAGCCTTAATCAAACCAATATATCACAAGAAGCACTTAGATATCTAGAGAAAGACACTATATATGAAGAAAAGAAAGCAAATTAAACTAAAAGTCAAAGAAATCAACTGGTTAATAGATCGAAAATCACATCTATCAATCGAAAATAAATTGCTCATCTACAAAACACTTATCAAACCAATACGAACATATGAAATTGAACTTCGTAACTGTGGCAGTAATTCAAACATAGTGGTTATAGAAAGATGTCATTCAAAAATTCTCCGTATCATGTGGATGCATGTATCAAACCATACATGGCAAAATGACCTCAAAATTGTATATTTATTTGACAGTTATCAATGTAAGAGCCAATAAACGTCACTAAAAATTAGAAAGTCATTTGAGGCAATTACTTAGACCCTCGCTTAGATCTCTTTCGCATGGATTAGACAACAAAAGACTAAGAAGTATTGGGCCAATGGATCTTCTATGAGAAATCGAAACGAAGTCACTGGATGATGCACCGCCATTTATTGTACAATTTATACAAAATATACTGTTCAGCAAATTAGCTTATAGAATGTTAAATCCTGTTTATCAGAATCATCATCATCATCATCATCATAGTTACAATGTCTTAACAGACGTGTTGTGAACTCGTAAAATGCATTAAGTCGGTGCTATTGCCGACATGAATATTATCAATAATAATAACAGGACACATTATATTGATGCTCAATTTTATCGAATGTGTATATGTAACCATGTTGTTGCCCTGGTTGGAATGCAGAGCAGCCGTCTGAGCTGATTTACCGCCAGTTTAAATACAGGTTTTTATTATTATTGTTCTTAACTGTAGCTCGCAATCGTTCACGATTTACTGTCAGTTAAGTGGAGCTCTTGATACTCATATCCAGCAACTCTTTCGTCGTATCCACCCAGCGTGTAGGGGAACGGCCACGGCGCGGCGCCGCCCACTCGGGGCCTGACCCTGAACTACAAGTTTCTCCATATTATCGCATCTGTGTATGTAATCATTCTCGTCGACCCAATGGAGGATAGTCTCTTTGGATTACCGAGCTCATCCAGTATGGAAACGTTAGTTCGATGGGGGGTATAAGGAACTCTCAGCATTCTCCTCTACGTCCACATTTCAAAAGCATCTATGCGAGCTCGATCTGCCTTTTTAACAGTCCAGGTTTCCGAGGTATGCAAAATGTGGGGAACACAAGAGACTAAATCAGCGGCAATTTGGTAGCGTTAGTGATGTTATGGTCACGCCATATTTTAGTAATCGTCGCAGAACCGTTTTAGTGGTTTCGGAGGATGGAGAGGTATATTAAATGTAAAGGAAATAAAATAGATAAAGCGATATTGCAAAATTTTTCTACCCCTATGGGTGGGGTGCATATCATTTCTTCTTTATTCGTAATGTAATCTTTGCACAATTCCTGCAATTAATTATTGTGTTCTCCAGTATAGGTATAAAGATAAAAAATCACGTCATGAAAACAAATACCAATGTATGCAAATCAGTGTCTAGACATTGCGCAAATGAATTATTTATTGATGCATTCATAATAGGTATAAATAACTTCGCTTTGGTAGATCTTCCGAAAAATATTTCTCATCGGCGGCAATCTATATAACATTTCCCACATAACAAAAATATATACAATGTACATACAGTGGATATCAAATCAATGGATATGTATATCCACAAATGGAGCAAGAATGTCCAATGGATGTCAAATAGACATCAAAAAAATATACATTGCATGTACGTTTGTCGCGAACTTTCACATCCATGGCATATCCATAGAATGTACATATGGACGTCTAATGTACATGCATATTATATACATGGTACATACAATGGATATATACACATCCATGGTATATCCATTAAATGTACATTCATGAACTTTTGATACACATCCATAGTGTATGAAAGTTCAATGTAGAGGCAGTAAGATAAACAAACTTTATGCTTTCATTATTTATTGTTATTAATTCAATTTCTATTTACAATAATAATACTTGGCAAAATCGATTACTGTGATTGTCATCTCTTTTCTGTTGGATGGCATTTCTAAAATCACAAAGAAATCAAGGTTATAAAATTTTGTAGGTGGTTTGTTCCGCTTATGACTTACCGTCAAACGCTGGATGTGAGTGTTATCAGTAGTAAGAAGATAAGTAATATTGCACAATATTTCACTCGATCAGGTAATCAGGCACAACTAGCACCAGCACACACGCGAAGAACGCGAACGAGCCGTACGACGGAATGACTACGAATCAGCAATGGCGGCACTAGTTGTACTTTACGCAGGCGTAAACTACTAGATGTATATATGATACATAGACCAACACCTTATGTATATTCACATATGGATATACCTACGTGAACATACATAGTATGTTACACTAGTTTATATCATTTTTCATATGTACATTTAACGTCCTATGAATATTCAAAATATACATGTTCAAACTGGAAAATCTAATGTACATGCTATGGATGTACATATTCATATAGTGTTATGTGGGTTATGTACAAAGTGGAAGAAAAAAATGCCTACAAGGGTTCACAATTTGTAGTTACAAATAAACAAATAAATAAAATAAGGACTTATCTTAGGCTTTTCAATTGCGGTATTTTCTCGAAAATCTTAACCATATTCGGAGACACAGTGATAAACTGGTAAAAATTTGAATAAACAAAACTGACATACAACTATGATCGATTAAATATCACAAATTGTAGATCAGAATTGAGACGGCAAATGAACTACTAGCAAATGTGAATGAATAAATTCCCTACATTACATTACAAAACTCCAACTTTAAGGTACATAGGATTCCCCTTTAAAGCTATCGCAACAACATTTAAGTCCACTTTAACTGTACACATTAGCCTCATTAATATTTCTGGCCCGATCCCATGCTGAAACGTGGAGCAGCCTACGAGAGGTCATGAATAGTCTATCACTCAAAATATATTCGTAAAATTTCTATCAACGATACTAATAAGTATAATAAGTTATTATGTGTTTGCTGTAGAGAAGTAGAGGTATGTAGATCAGTCAGATTTTTTTTGTGTTATGTTGTGGTTGCTCGATAAGGTTTTAGTTTTCTAAGGGCCGATTTTATCAACAGGCGCATTTTAACAAAGGCTTTGACCAATCAGAGCAGCCCGTTCAAGAACATGCATCTGTCAAAGTACTCTGAAAACTATTGATTTCTCTTGAAGTTTACCTCAAAAAGGTTAAAAATGACATGCTTTATATACAATCGACCATTATGAACCATCTAGTATCTTTTCCAGTCTGACTTTCCATCCTAAATGGGTGAAAAATTGCATTTTCTTGTTTAACAAGAAGTTTAGTAATTGCTAATTTCAACCAATCAGATTCCGCAAAAACTATACATTTGATCGCTGGTTTTTTCTTTTGCTAAATGATATCTAATGATGAAAAAAAATTAGGGCTTTGAATATTTTTTTTTTGTGATAAATGGAGAGATCAAATATAAGTTTTACAACAAAACTGTTTTTGTCTTCTTTTTTTTTCGCAATAATTCAAAAGTTATATCAAAATAAAAATGAGTTTTTGAATCCAGAACCGACGGCTCCCGAACCCGTGTGACGTACTTCGTGAAAACGCTTGTAACAGTTGTAACTAAAATGTATATTTGTAGCAACATAGGCGATGAGTGAAGTTTGCAGCTCGAGACGAAGTCAACGATCGAAATAAATATCTTTTTGAGTGGTTGAAATCCCAGTAAAAAAGTACCTAATCCCAAATCAAATATGTACCGTTGAGGCGATTCCTTAGCCGAGACGGCGGGTGGCCGAGTGGTATGATGTTCGAGAACGCCTTTTTGCTTTCGTGGGTGGTGTTGGTGGGTGTTGGTTCGAGACCCAGTCCGTGCAACTACTTTTTTTTATTTTCTTTTATCCAAAATATTCATTGATATGTTTTTTACTCATGTTACTCACATTTATTTGTACCATCGACATAAATGTGTTTTTGAATCAAATTTTATTAGATGTTTTACTAGTACAACAAAAATTGCGAATAATTTTACTTTTTTGGAATAACTTCATTTTGATACCGCTATCAGAGCAATTGGCTGTTGATATTGACGGATAAACTTCACTTCGACCGACTGAATTCTCCACCATCTCCGGTAATTAGCTTTTGCAATATGTCAAGTAAAATGTCTAATAAAATTTGATTCAAATCCACCAATATTAACAAGAATTTTGTCTTTTCTATGAACCCTAATAGAATAAATAATGAGTTTTGAGTTATTGATAATTTATGCTGTGTATTATCTGCAAGGAATTGTATGCTAGATGTTTTTATAGTCTTCTCTAGATCTGAAGTATATAATTAAGAAAAGCAAAGGCCCCAAAATTGACCCCTGAGGTACATCTGAATGTATATATTTTTATGTAGGTGACTGTTGATTAACACTCACTTTTTGGTAGCGACCCTTTAATTTTGAAATTAACAGAAGATGGTTTACTTTATCTAAGACTTTCGTAAAATCTAAAAGCAAAAGAGCTGCTGTCCAATGCATACACAATATTATTAACCAGATCACAAATTGATGACGTTGTACTATGTCCTCTCCTGAAATCAGATTGTCTGAGTGGCAGTAAGCTATTAGAATTCTAATAAGCCAGTATTTGGTCATAAACAACTTTTTCTAATATTTTAGATAGTACTGGCAGCAGACTAACTGGCCTGAAGTGATCATAACTAGTAGGATTTGTTGTAACATGTAATTAAGCGATTGGAAGCATAACTTGTTTTAATGCAACTGCGGTGCACTGAGCTATACACGTTTGTTCTGTCAAGCTTGACGAAAGTATAACAAAAAACTGATATTCGGAAACTAGGTATTACTATATGCCGTAACTTGCTGTGACTCTGTTTTATAAATTTGATTAAGATGCTTGCCTAAATTATGAAATCGCTAAAAATTAAGAAATGTAAAAGCAAAAAACTGTAATACATTATTAGTATCTATAAGACTGGCATGTCGTAGGATGATCTTGTAGAACACTGAATGAATATTAATAGTAGGCAAAAAGAACGTCGAGTCAACCATTCACATCAAACATTAAACCCATACCTTTTACTTACATACTACTTCTTGAAATTGGATCGGTGACACCATCTTTGATTTCAACTCTTAGCGGATCTAATTCGAAATAGTAGTCATACGGGTTTATATCTCGTTAAATTTCTTACCGCTGAAATTGCCTCGACCATGTTAGAAAAACATCGATAACTAGTCTTGCAATGGTTACAAAAGAAATGTGTACAGTTGTGCTAATGGGATGTGGATATCTGAATTACTGAATATCAACAACTGTCAACCGGTGGTTAACGGTATCCACGATCCAATACAGTGGATAAAATTGTTATACTGTTCAACTTCGTTTCCGCCATACTGAATATTCATACTTATGGTAAAGATAAATATCTGACTGGGGAAATGTATATTTCCAGTTAGATATTTAGGAAATGCTATAATAGATAATGTGATCTTATAACAAATTTAGGATAAATTGGCTTCCGTTAAAAATAAACTCATGAGCAAAGTGGCATTTTTTCCTTCATTCCTGATTATTTCTGCAATAACTAATAACAACGATAGTGTTTAACAAAAATTTCCTAGTCTCTCTCTCTCTCATAGAAAATTTACCACTGAATCCAATGGTCCACCAGATTAACCCTACGACATCGCATCTGCGCGGAATGCAACATATTTCATTTACCTTAAATATGGCAAAGTTCTGAACAAAGGCCGAAGCAGAAGTAAGTGATACTGTAAAGATAAATGTAAAAGACAACCCTCAGTGGTAGGAGTATTTTGAAAGGCTATATAGAGAAGAGAAAGAACAGAAACCAACTACGATAGAAAAATTGGAAAGCACCAGGATTAGATTAAAATATTAAACGAAGGTAAAATACCGGAAGATTGGAAATGTATTATAACTCTACCTCTATTCAAAAAAGGGGACAGAAACAATTCTGATAATTATCGGGAGGTTACCTTATTAAACCCCCCATGTGGGGGCGGGTTAGAATATCTCCCATCGTATATCCTGTGTGTCGTAAAAGGCAACTAAAAGGAACCGAACTACTGTCGGTATAAGCAGTAACCTCTTCTCAACCAACAGCTTTGGGTGGACGAGTTGACAAGAGTCAGGACACCTTCTTGTCCTTGGGGTGAACCTAAAGGCGGATGAACCAGTAGCAAAGCCAGTAGATACATCTGGTCAACGGCATGAGGATGCAGAAAGCAAATGGGAAACTACTGCATTAAGGATCTTCAAGATATCCCAAGAGAAGCTCGTAAAATGAGTAAATGCATTTTACGAGTTCACAACATGTCTGTTAAGACAATGACTAATGATGATAATACATAATGTGTGTGCGACTATGAATATTTGTGTATATAGGTATGTTTATATATATTACTAATATTTATTATGGTTTTAGCGCCTTTTGTTTTCAAGACACTCAGATCTACCCCTGTGGTGTGAAATTGTATGCCTTAGATGTTGATGCCGCCAAAATTTAAAAAAAAAATACATAATGTGATCTTATAACAAATTAAAGATAAATTGGCTTCCGTCAAAAATAAACCCATGAGCAAAGTGGCATTTCTTCCTTCATTCATGATTATTTCTGCAATGACTAATAACAACGATAGTAATTAACACTCTCCCACTCTCACTATCATGGAACATTTTAATTCAATTAATTTCATTAGAGACTTTGCCCACAAAGTTTAACGCTGATCTCATTGGGTTTTTGGTGAAATTCATACTGCAGGTCATTTCTTGAATTGAGTAATAAGACTTGGGAGTTATATAATTCATAAAACAATGAATCATAAAATTTTAACTCATTCCAATTTTTAAACATGGAGACGTCAATGGTGGACCTAATTACAGAACAATATGCTTGTTCCAATTTTTTCAATATTTTTGAAGTTCTGGTCAAGGACCAAATGATTGAATGATGATTACTTTGATTGCGCTAATTTCAATTTGGTTCCGGGGAAAATATTTATTGGGTCTGCTATATAGCAGCTTTAGAAAAAGCAATTTCTTGGACCTTAAAAAAGGATTCGACCAGCAAACTACCATTTCCACAGGCCAAATTTAAATTCGATAAAATATTATTTCAACAACAAATCAGTACGTGTCATTTAAACATGACTGGCTCTATACAAAAGCTGTAACAAGTAGAAGCGCACAGGGTGCCGTCCTCGGACTATTATATTTAATATGTCCCAAAGACCTACCTAATTATAACCAAACTCTCAATTTGATTTTGTTTGCCGAAGATACGATCATCATCATAATTACAATGTCTTAACAGACATGTTGTGAACTCGTAAAATGCATTAAGTCGGAGCTAGAGTATTGCCGACACGAATATTATCAATAGTTTTTAGCACTGTAGCTCGCCATTGTACGCGATTTACTGTCAGTTCATTGGCGCTCTTGACACTCATATCCAGCAACTGTTTCGTCGTATCCACCCAGCATGTAGGGGAACGGCCACGGCGCCGCCCACTTGGAGCGTGACCCTGAACTAGAAGTTTCTCTATATTATCGCTTCTGTGAACATGTCCGAAGAATGTAAGCATTTTCGTCGACACAATGAAGGATAGTCTCTTTGGATTACCGAGCTCATCCAGTATGGAAACATTAGTTTGATGGGCGGTATAAGGAATTCTCAGCATTCTCCTCCACGTCCACATTTCAAAAGCATCTATTCGAGCTCGATCTGCCTTTTTAACAGCCCACGTTTCCGAGGCATACAAAAATATGGAGAACAGAAGAGACTGAACCAGCGACATTTTGGTAGTTTTAGTGATGTTATGGTCACGCCATATTTTAATAAGCTTTGCCATGGCCACACATGCCTGTTAAATGCGCCGTCGAATCTCATTTTCACAGCTACCCGAATTGTCGATCAAAGAACCGTGGTACACAAAACTTTGAACTATTTCACAATGGTCTATTGACTTTCTCGACGATTATCATGCTCTCTATCTACGATCATAACCTACATCTTGTTGTAGTTAATTCCAAGGCCATATGCTGCACTGTGTTGTTCTAAAATGTTTAATAGAGCTACTAGTACTTCCTGAGAAGCGACAATATGGGTTGTATCATCAGCAAATCTTAAGTTGGATATTTTGATTCCGCCAATAGTAATACCGCCATTCCAGTTGTTCAACGGCATCTATAAAGATAACCAAATAATCTGGAAGACACTTGTAAAACACCTTGTGAAAATCTTTCAACGTGTAGCTATATGAATCAGTGTTTTAAAAATAAAATATCGGGTAGTATTGTTCTCTTAAGCTAGTCTTCTGTGAGCTTATAGTCAATTGAGGCTTTTCTTCTCACATACTTAAAGTCTTTACTGCACTGCACTGAGCCATGCATCGTCAAAGAATGATAATATTACCTACTACGTAGCTGTTACATCCTACTTTGCTTGGATCGTGTAAATAGTTACAGATCAATACAATACTCATGGTAACTTCCACCAATATAACACGCAACTTTCATAGCTAATTTCTGCCTCAAAATGGTCGGCAGACAACAGAATTGCTCCCCAAAAGGTCACTGGCATTCGAACCAAAAATGAAAACTGATTTTTCTGATCTGTCCTTGCACTTTTTATTACATTTTTAACGTGCTTGTTATCTTTAATCATTCGAAAAACTAAGATGTTTGTATACCTCCATATTTTAATTTGTTAATTTTATTTTTTGACGTGTACACTTGTACAAACCAAACAATCTATTGTATCTAGCACCAATTAATAATTAATAGTGACAACCTCTAAGAAGATCTGAGAATACCGGAGAATATTGCCTAGGCTTTCTTTACACACTACTGAAAAATTGGAAGTACAGTCACGACTCCACTTTATGTAAGTAGTTTTCTTTACCGTCCTCTTATATAATTTAATTTGTAGATACAAATATGGATTAATTTTCCATTTCAAGGACATTCCAACAGTTGGTTTTTTCAGAGTGAAGGAAAACGCCTACATGAAAGCAATGAGAAAGCTGAGCAACTGGTGACGTAAGAACATAAGGGCATTTATGATGAAATAAGAATTTACACAATTTATATGTAGTTTTAAAAAACAAAGAGCCTGCAAATTCTAGTGTAAAGCTTTTATCCATCATTAATTTCTTTTAAATTATATAATACTTTATTGGCAAGACTTTTATAGTTTCTATCCTTGAATTTAATGGAGTTTTTTTTAATATCTATTAATTAAAACATATTTAATGTAATTATACACTATGTGCTTACCGCAATATTGAAAACACCCATTAAGCAATTCATCCACATCTAATTGAACGCAAGAGCGAAAGACCAGCAGCGACCAAATCACAGCATCGAACTTCTTGTACTAGTTCATAGATATATTCGCGATCGCTATCTTCGTAGACAGTACCATTGGGGGCAATCACCTCCAGTACCACTACACTTGTTCACTTTACACAGCACACTGAGGCATCTAATCTCATTTCGACCGGGAATGCCTAATGAGAGTCCGCATTGTTTAAGTCGGATCTCCTCGAGTACCTTACATTCGGACAAACAGGCGGTACCCATGTCACAAAGAATGAAAGAATACAAGAAGTGGTCATTATGGTACTGTGTAGCGTAGAAAGCCGAGCTTAGTCGAAGCACTAGTGGTTGACCGCAGTCTCCCATCAGCGTTAGGCGTACGGTGCACTGGCACCGTGGTCGTACCAATTCGTTGGTCGTACCGTGTAGTACGTTCATCGTGGGCAGCAAGAGGCTCTGGCGTACTAATATCAAGCTTGAGGGTACCGAAATTTCTCGAAAATTCGAGAGAAACTGGGTACAAAGGGTTCTATGGTGCATTTCAGACATGTATAGGGCAATTAAGAGGGCAATGCCTATTTGTTTCGTACATTTTCGATGTCGGTCATAGGCGTAGGTAAACTTTACTATCTCACGTGATTGCCCCTCATTACTCATTTATGACGAAATAAAAGAATGAATGACATTTGATGGTGAATTAATTAAAACGTGTTATAAAAAATGGCAACATTTACACCAGTGAAAAGACGTTACAGTAATTCCCCACTATCAGTGAGTGAAAAAGTAATTATTTTGAATGTACATACATGATTGCATAAAATACGATGACCTGAGCTTTAATGTACAAGAAACTGTCGTTTTTTAATTATTATGTCAACCGTTTTGTAATTATTATGGGAGAAAAAGACCTCAGGTGAAGTGAAACCCCTCAAAAAAAAAAACGTTCAGGCAGACTAGAAAAAGTTCTTGATGAAAAAAGCCAACAGTGTTTCGGAAAGCAGTTCATTCATTTTATTTCAAAAAAGAAATACCCACCCTAGATAAAGATTTTAATGAACTTTTATGGACCAGTTTAAAAAATATGGGTTTTGCCTGGGAAAAGCATAACCATAAAGCACTTTTACTGGAAAGCGATGAAACTGTTTGCTTGAGACGAAAATATTTAATGAGACGTGGATTAATGTTAGTTATACAGGGTGATGGGCCAATAGTGCGTGGACGGAAGATTGTGGGCTTACTAAAATAAGTTTTAGAAACGTGTCACTTGATCATGGTAGGGAACCTTGAGGGATATAACATAAAAATAATTCCACTTAAATTATGACGTTTAATCAGGGTGATTCATATCAAACTTACATTTTTTGAATGGAGCCCCCTGTATATTATTGCATATTTGGATTCCTTGGTCAATTCTGGTGTGACTTTATGTATTATACATGCAACATTAAACAAACCGTTTAGGCGTAAACCACCATTTTTGGTATAAGTAGGTATCAGAAAAAAATTGAATCTCGCAGCGATTATAAAACTTAGAAGGCCGTGACTTTGCGGTACGACTGATCATGAAATGCGTCACCTCAGGTCAGACGGCTAAATTTGAATTCTTTTTGTACTTGGAGAAATCAGTAGATTAATTGAAGAAACTTCAATCACAGATAACTTGATTTTTTCAAATGGGAATGCCAATTTTGGTTTAAAGAATAAATTGTAAAATTTAATTACCTTTCTCACGATATAACATTCTCAGTATCAATCTTTTTTGGTTCTCATTTTATTTAAAATTTTCAGTCAAATCGCTGTTTCTCAATTTTCCTGCGTGCAGGCAAAATAGCAGGCCATGAAAAATAAACAAAAGCCCGTTAATATGGAAGAAACCAACTAAGTAGAAAGATGCAAACGAACTAGAGTAATAAGGCAAGATTATGAACATTCCTTACAATTCCTTACAACATATTAGCTGCAACATGATACAACAGCGGCAAGGTATCTAATGTCAATGAGTAGCTGGAGTATGACAGAAGTGTTTGTTTTTCACAGTCTACCAGCTATTGACGTCTACTAGAGCATGACAACTTTCCAAAACGATTAAAAATTTTGAAACAAAAGGAAAACTACCAGCGATTTTTGCTTACAGCCTTAACATGTTTAGAATAAAATTTCACATTTAATGGGATAAAAAAATTAGTCATTTCCGTTTAGTTAAGTCAAATGTGAAAATATCTCCAACTGGAGCATTCTGAACATCTACCGAAATGATTGCTAGAATTTTTTAATTACGCTATGCTGTAATTGTGTTTATTTCGTGTAGTTTTCTACAAAATAAATTATGATGGCTGTCTTTGTATAGCATCATGTGGAAATTTATTCAGAAG
The DNA here is from genome assembly GCA_951848785.1 of Callosobruchus maculatus. Taxonomy (NCBI): domain Eukaryota; kingdom Metazoa; phylum Arthropoda; class Insecta; order Coleoptera; family Chrysomelidae; genus Callosobruchus; species Callosobruchus maculatus. The sequence goes on along the minus strand of CATOUR010000026.1, from coordinate 4,066,280 downwards.
ACACAGATATCCTACTGACAGCAACAATCACTAATAGTTTTCCTTTGATTAAATATTTTTTTAATGACTTTGGAAGTTGGCTAATAGCTAGTAGGCTGTGAAAAGTTAGTGTTCTTGTTACCGCTATTGTTTCTGGTTAGAGCTAATATGTTGTAAGGAATTTTCATAATTTTGCCTCGTTACTTTAGTTAGTTTGCATCTTTCTACTAAGTTAGTTGGTTTCTTCCATATTAACGGGCTTTTGTTTATTTTTCATGCTAGGTTGCTTGCACGCAGGAAAATGGAAAAACAGCGATTTGACTGGAAATTTGAAATAAAATGAAAACCAAAGAAGATTGAAATCGAGAATACTATATCGTTAGAAAGGTAATCAAATTTTACAGTTGATTTTTTAAACCAAAATAGGCAAAAATTATGTTATCTGTGATTGAAGTTTCCTTAATTAATCTACTGATTTCTCCAAGCACAAAAAAGATTCAAATTTAGCCGTCTGACCTTAGGTGACGCATTTCATGCTTAGTCGTACCGCAAAGCCACAGCTTTGTAGGTTTTGTAATCGCTGCGGTATTCAATTTTTTTTCTGATACCTACTTATACCAAAAGTGGTAATTTGTGCCTAAACGGTTCATTAAGGGCCGTCAGTTGCAAAACGTCCGTTGTATAATGCTAGCTTAGCCCCCTACTCCAGGCTTAGCACGAGCTTACGTAAGCCGAAGCTTAACGCGAGCTTAGCTGAGGTTTGAGGGCCAGTTGTACAGTGCAAGCTTAAACTTCGGCTTAAGGTGAGCCGACGTTAAACCACGTCAGTTTAAGCCTGAGCTTAGCTAAGCTTAGGCTTAACAAAGCTCGTGCTAAACCCGCATTTGTACAACCGGCTCCAAACCTAACCTGATACAAGTGACATGATATGTCAAGAAGAAACCTTCAAATTGCTTGTCACTTTATTAGGTTATATTTTTGAAAGATTTGTGTCCAATTCAACAAAGAGAGCAAATGAAAGAACAGAGACAGAAACGGTCGTTGCCGAAATTTGACACAGACTGTCACAATTGCCTAACCAAAAGACGTAATTTTTCGGATGATTATGTCAGTACGTATTGCTTCATTGATGCCAACTATAGTGAATTTCATTATCAACCAGGTTTAACTAAGCCGACCATTGTACAACGGGTATCGACTTTAAGCCTGAGCTTAGCTAAGCTTAGGCTTAACAAAGCTCGTGCTAAACCCGCATTCGTACAACCGGCCCTTAAAGTTCCATATGTGATACATAAAATCACACTAGAATTAACCATGGAATCCAAATATGCAATAACATATAGGGGGTGTCATTAAAAAAAATGTAAGTTTCATATGAATCACCCTGTGTAAACGTCAAAATGCAAGTGAGAATATTTTTATGTTATAGCCCTCAGGGGTCCCTACCATGATCAAGTGACAGATTTTTGAAATATTTTTAGTAAGCCCTCAACCTTCTGTCCACGCACTATTGGCCCACCCTGTATAGTAACAAAAATGTTTCAAGACAAAAATATAAGCAGTGCTCGCTAAGCCTTCATAGAAGGCCTGTTAAAGTATATTAAGGTACCTTCAGGAAAGGGGAAGAGGCTAATAATCCTCCATATTGGAAGCGAAACAACCGAAAGAAACAATAATCATCGATTGGTTAACCTCCAAAAATATTAAATTCGAAGATGATTTGATAAAGAAGGAACTATAGCATACAGCAAATTTGCACAACCGTCGTTTTATGAAATACGCCGTAGCAGAGATAGCAAGAAAACATGGCGTAATGTAGTACGCACACCGCCATATCATTGCGAATTAAATCCTATAGAACTTATATAGGCGCAAGTGAAAGGATTTGTAGCAAGACATAACACGACATTAAAAATCAAAGACCTTAAGCTACTGTTTCTTCTTCTTCTTTGGGTACCATACGTTATCTGCTCTCGTGGCCGACGATATTGTGTAGAGTGACGTATTCTGCTCTTCTCACTATTGTTGAGATGTCGTTGGCGTGACACCAGTTTATGATATCTGGGAGACATGAGTGTTGTTTGCGACCTGGACCTCTCCTTCCTTCATTGTGGCCATAAAATTCTCTTTCAGTAGCCTATATTTGGGGCCTCTAAGCATGTGGCCTGAATGAGGTACTTTGCGTTTTTTCAAGGTTTCCAGTAACTCTCTTTGGGTGGAGGCTCTATTCCATATATCCTGGTTCGTAACATGGTCGGTCCATGAGATACTCAAATGCCGACGTAAGGTCCACATTTTAAAGTCTTCGATTTTATTCATTGACTTGATTTTGAGGGACCAAGTTTTAGCGCCGTATGTATATTAGTATTGGCCATAGATGGCATTTTATCACTGGGAATTTGAGGTTTAGTGTTAGGTTTAGTACCTAGTTGTTGAACCCAGATATTTGAATTTATCTACTCTTTCGATCATTTGGCTGTCTATGCAAAGTTGATGGTTGGCGCGTTGTTTCCTGCTTACAATCATTAATTTAGTTTTATTTTATCCACCATAAAATTCACTTTTCCATGCTGTCTGCTATTATTGCGATATCATAAGCATATCTAAGGTTATTTATAGGGAAGCCATTTATTTTGATGCCTTTCGTTTCGTCTTCAAGTGCTAACTGAAAAACCTTTTCCACGTGTGTACAATGTGCACAAGCTTCTGTTTAATGAAGTCATTGAGGATATAACACTAGAGAACTGGCGAAAAGCAGTCCAGCATATCGTTAAACAAAAAATGGTGAAAATGTGGAATCTTCGAATCTTGACTGCTTGATCGATCAGACTATCGACCTGTTCCCCATGTTATGAAGAATATTATGTTTTGTTATATATTTTTCTGTAGAATATATTTTTGTATGTTTAATAAAAAAAATAAAGGTACCTAATACCTACTAAGTGAAATTCTTTCCTTTTTCCATGTATCGTATTAGTAGCTACACGTCTTTGGTACAACATATTTAGTATTATTAAGTAGATAAAAATAGCTCAAACCCAATAATTGCCTCAAACCCAGGTGGTACTACCTGCAATTGATAAAAGGGAAGAATTTTGCAATGAAATCAATGGCGAACAATGAAAATGGTTCAAGTATTCGCTATAATATTCAATTTTTGTTTCAGAATTGGTAGTAACAAAAGTAAAAGCCGAAGAAAACTTCATCTTTGACTCGAAAGTCAAACAATGGAAGAGCCTCTCAACAGGTCCTGTTTGCTACACAGTTGGTTATTCCGACAGCAATATCACTGTTCTAGTCAGCACTCTCAACGTGACAGCTAACGGCTTCACTATCTCTAATTTCTCAATAGGTAAATCACCACTTGATCTCATAGAGTATGTATAAATGACTGGATATACAAGGTGGTACAAGGTTCTTAAGCCGTTTGCCTCATGTATGCCATTATCTTCTTCGGCTTATTCGTGAGTCTTGCTATTTTCAATAACATATATACAGCCTTATCGAGCATCGGCCTTTTTTCACATGAAGTTTTGTTATATAAGCTGTCATATATGTTTCGTTATATCGTCTATATCCCTTAAGCTACAGAAATTATCAATATAAGAGAGTGCTATTCTGAAATAACCAATAAGAATCAGATAGGCCTCGCCAGTTGGAAAAGCTAATTCCACTTCCACGCCGATATGTGAGTCGATGCCAAATTTCCATGTTTTAGTGTTGACGAAAGTAAGAAAATTCTAAAACATTTGAATTTATGTACACATCCTAGTATTATGTTGCATATAGTTTTTACTTAGAACTTAGAGAAGAAATAACCTTTACACCCAAGTAGGGTAGTAGGGTAGGGTAGTGGTGAATATTTTTTGAATTTATTGCATCAAAACATGCAACATTACGTTCATATCATAACAAAGAATGGATGATAGCCAGCAAAAAATATATCAAGCTCAAGCTCCTCCAAGTGTAGATAGAAACGGGCTTTGAATATTTTGAATACAACAGGTAAACCCTAGGTAGGGCCGTCACCTGTTCGATTATTTGATAGCGGTTAGGAGCCACAAAACCTTTCTTGCTCTAATGGTGACGCTTCTTTACTGCTCCTCCAGGTTGTTGGAGAAACGGAAACCTAACCTCCCCCTTTTTTGCTCGTCAAAGATGGTGATACCCAAGACGTCCTTCAGTAGGACGTTACTTGGCAATACCTGGCAGTTCACGGTTTCTAACCCCTCCCCCCTCCTTCCGCCGCATGTCAGATGATTAGGCTAATGAGCCATCCCCCTCTGCCGAAGTGAAATCCTGGCACGGGCCTGGCCAAAAAGGTCCTCTCCTGTTTTCAAATTAATCGTTTCTCATCTTTACATTTTTTTGCACTACAGTTCACACAAATTGAGTCTTTATGCTAGTCACAAATGGGCTTGGCCGGGACCATCGATAGCTACCGGGCCTGCTGGTGTATCCCCACCACGGTGTCTACGTCACACGAGGCGCCGCGCCGGGCGGCCGGCCGATCATCCAGTCGCGTTTGTAATCGCCGCATACTCGCATGGATTTTCTATTTCTCTAGTCAAAAATGCTGTCTAGTTGCTGTGTGCCATTCTGCAGTAGTAATTATAAAGATACAGAGCGCATATCTGTGTTCAAATTTCCAAAAGATGTAATGAAACGTAATCAGTGGTTACGCGCTATACATCGAGATAACTTCACGATAAAGGATTCGTCTGTAATATGCATCAAACACCTCTAAGATAGATTTATAATTCGTATTGATACTGCTAGGCCCGATGGTACGACTTTAACAATTCCTTGATCAAAGATCAAATTGTCGGACGATGCTATTCCGACAAAATTTCAAAATCAGCCGCAATATTTTAACGTACGTCTGCCTCCGAAAAGAAACGATCCCGCAGAACGAACACAAGAAATTGATCAACGAAAAGATGCCAAGATCCAGAAACGAAGGGAAGAAGATGTCATAACGGATTTCGAATATTTAAAATGCAATTTTAAACAGAACATAAATGGAATAGAAAACTTTTCAATAATAGAAGGTAAAAATAAGATTGTTATTTATAAGATAGATATTACTGAAATGCCAAAAGTTATCTCACCTGTGACAATTGAAAAAGATCTGTCTGCGATAGTATAGTAAGATTTCGTGATAAATAATATTCTAAAAATTAAAGAAATATTAGGTAAAGGTAATTTGTGTAATAGCTGGGTAAAATGCAATTCTTTAGTAAGTAATTGTGTACAAATATTTGTGAAATCGGTGCTATTGATAAAGCTAAAGCACTTGTTAACCAGGCATGTACGCAAATAGAAAAGGCGCATTTAATTGTCTCTGATATTGACGAAAATTTGGATACCATATTGAAAAAATTATCTTTCCTCAAAGATCAGCTAAATTTAACTTTTTCAAAACAACGAAGGTATACTACTGACACATTAATATGGTCCTGTTCGATTTACTTTTCGTTTCTAGGAGCTTATAGAAAAATACGTGACGGCGAGTCATACATAAGTACTGTGTACATAATTTTGTGGATAATAGATAATTTCATATAATTTGTGTGCAAATAGGGCCAACTTTTGACCTTCTAAAGTCTGAACGACTCTAGTTAAATAAATATCAACTAGCACCTCTTATCACAAATTCAATTTCCTGTAAATTCATTTCTATACATTACTCTTGGTATTTTTTACCGTTTTCTCAGTATATCAAGAAAATGCTCGTAGCGCTGGAGTTTCCCTATGAATCCCTGTAGATACGTGCGGCCCGGTGCGGCGCTACGTGTGACGTCACACGCAGCACCATAAGGCCCGGTAGCTATCGATGGTCCCGGCTTGGCATATGGGGTCCTAACAAGGTCCTCCTCTGCATTTTCAACTAAAATATTCTAAATTTCGAGCTCTAGTTCTCTCTAAGTTAGAAGGTGGTAAAAATCGTTATCGGATATTTCTATTTTTGAAACATTCAATGAAACTAAAAAACTGTGCACTTGAAACATCCACCTTTAAATAACAGACTGGAGTTAATTAGACCCAAAGTTAGCTTCACACGCTAACGGTTCCACAGCTCTGAACAAACTAACATATCGGACCGCATGCACAGGTCTATATCAAAGTAAACTGAATTTAGGTGGGTGCGTCAAGATATACCACCGTACATTAACAAAGACAAGTAGGGTCACTCGGCGTGTCGACTTTGATGTGAGTCTCACAAACGCAAGCCGCCTCGATTTCAGAGGGGTTCCGTTCGTGCCGTCTTGTTTACTTACAGGGAATCCGAGGCTGTGCGTTGGGCTGTGCGAACTCTCGACGTTCACTTAACTTCTTATACGGGGGTCAATAGAAACGAATTCTATAGTGTAGATAGAATATAATTTATTATTCAATAAACCATTCAACTGAATTGACAATACATACCATTAGTTCCTTGAAATATAAATCATAAGATAATGAAAGGAAATAGTACTCTAAGAACATATTTTGTCTATATTGAATAAATTATATACAAAACTTAACAACCTCCTTAAAAGACAAAGAAAGCGGCAATAAGGCAAAAAAGAATATGAATACTGGAAGATACATAACAGACACGTTTTTATACATTTTATATTTGGTTTTATTTTCTATCCGGATTATTCTTTAATGTCAACAATAGTAAATTTGGTCGCTAAATATATTCGCACTTTAATATAATATAGGAATACAAAATATTCACAGAGTAACCAAAGCTAAGCTAGGTATGCGCTCTGAATGGAAAATGAAAAGGGTGGGTGTTCTTTAGTGATTTAATCCGTCATTTTCATCCTGGTCATTGAAGAGTACGGAAGATTCCGATACCTTGGGGTTATAAATCCTAAGAATATGTGTGTCTGGTTTCTTTGAATACCGATAAGTTATATCGTGTGATTGCTGTAATTTTGCTATGAACATCTCCTATTTGTACAGCATGCTTCCATATTTTTTATAACGTCTTCAAAACAGAAAAAATGTCTGACCTTATAATATACGTATTTTAAGTAAGGTTGGCATATTATTTATGGGTATCCAAGAACCCTAATGCCCGTTTCCAATTTTCACATTTAGAAACAATCTTGGTTTTCAAATTTTATTGAGACAAATCTGCCAGTATAGCTTAATAAACTATCTTACCCAGTTTCCTCTTTCAGACATCGAAAAAACGATTTTGCCATTCCTTGTTTGCTGTTGCAGCTATATACAGAACATGTCGCCGGAATTTTTTTGTAAAATACGCAGATACGCGCAATACGCTCAATATACACATAAACACTACTTATTTAGACACCCCGGTAGATTCGACCGATTGTGTCGTGTGTTAGGTGAAATGACCCTGTCAGCGTTCGGCTACTGCTCGAGATCACCGTGCGCCAGAATTCGCCAGCTTGCGTAGTATCCGAGAGCAGAGAGGGAAAGACAACATTGGGGGCGGAGCTTAGAGTGTCTTTGTTAATGTACGGTGGATATACTATCCAAAATACAAAAACAGTGCAGATTTATCTGTCTCGATCTCATAGACACCAGTGTGGTAATTAAAGGCTAAGTGATCTGAGGCTGTACAATATCAAAAGCATTTTTGACATTACTTCATAATATTATTATTTTAGAAGGTGGTTGAATGAATTTATAGAGTATAAAGTCATATTTTTTGCGAAAGTACGTACACTATCTCACATCGTTGCTAGATAGTAACGAAATGTCTTTTTCAGATCTACAAAGGACACCAACAGATATTGAACTTCTGAATATTCGAATTCATAGCACTACAGAAACAATTGTGATTGTATCGTTCTCAGAGTCTCCTCAGATAGTCTGGTATTGGATAAAGAAAGATGATCTGGTAAGAACTAATAGTTATAGAGATAACCGTAGGACAAACCTTCCAAGTTACGTTTAACAAGCACACTTTTGTAGTGACTTTTTTTGTTCTTATAGTTGTGGCAGAAACAGTTTGATAAACGGTACAGTGGGATGAAGCAAATATGTTTGCCTTAGGAGTTAAACAATATTATTTCATCTAATTTTTGAAGCTTGTCTTATGGTTGCCACTCTGACTCACCGCGCTCTACAGGTCTATCAATAAACCGACATATGATAACAATAATAATATTTATTTGCATTTTATTTAAATATAAATATAGCCTTAGGAAATTCAAATAATTCGCAAATTCGCTAACTCACAGAAAGCAAAGAGCTTGTGGGTGAGTTAACGTCTGAAATAAGTGTAGAAAACGCGCCCATCAAATTACAAACACACACATATCTGTAATAATTAAAAAAAAGTTTACATTAACGGCTTGCTTGTACACTTACACATACAAATGACCATAATTGTGACGCTGGGTCACTAGCTTACATCAATATATAAAATACCTATATAATGTTGGACATACACGCTCCGGTCTACCGGAGAGGTCTACCTGTGCAGGTATACCAGCTCCGTGTAAAGGGGCGATCCGGTATGCCGGAGAGGTCCTCAGTTCGTTTCGGTATGGCATCCCTTGAAGACGACGATGCGCTGGCACTGGTAGGTCTTGCGTTAATTTTGAAAGATAATTATATAGAAACGGTTAGAAGAAAACGGAAAAGGTGGTATAAAAAGTGGTTATTAAAAAGAAAACCTATAGTCATATCAAGTTAGTGAATAAATTAAAATTAGAACTAGCAGATTTCAAAAACATTTTCGAATGAACAAGACAACATGTACATAAAATTACTAGAAATGGTTACTTCTACAGTAGGAGATGATGCCGTCGGACCTCGATTCGAACAACCACTCTCAACAAACTCTAGAAAACTAGCCAAACCTGCGCAGGCGACCGGAGAGCTGCACACGCAAAGGCTCACCGTACGGTGCGATCTGAAAGAATTGATTTTTGATTTTGCTCCGGAAGCCTGTGCAGGTTCAAAATACTGTACAGGTCTAGCCCCATACACGCTCCGGCCTACATGCGCAGGTACTCCTGTAGAGGTGCATCTCTCTGGTAGACAGGAGCATGTATGGCCGGCATAAGAGCTAAGTAATACTTAGTATTTTCACAAAATAGATGTTACCAATTTATCCAAAATGAATTGTGATGCTGTAATACTTATTTTGGTTTTGGTATTTTCACAAAATAGATGTTTATCAAGTTGAATATTACTAGTAATAAAGGTCCTAGAAGTCTCGAAGGTTACGCAATTTGGTTATCACAATAAATTTTTTTACGCCAATCAGTTTGTAAGGGTTTTTGACCTACTGTGATGAACTTCAGTTATTTTTTGTAGGATAAGGTCATTTAAACAAAAACTCTTTATTTTCCTATCTGCAACGTTTCGACTTATATCAAGTCATCCTCAGGCAGAAAAACGAAGCTTTCCTCGTTTGTATGGTAATAATCATCAGACTTTAACTAGATAAAAATATTGAAAAATCACGACACTACTAACGGTTTTAAAATATAACTTCACACAACACGCACAATAAAAACGAATTAAAATAAACAGGAACAGAATAAAATTAGTAATGTCCCTGCACACCAAAGACGGGTAGGTATGAGTTGAAGAGAGATATCAATACCTTCCTTCAAGATATCAATATCTTATACAGGGTGTCCCAAAAACACGAAATGTATCCAAGTTATGTTTTTTTTTTAATGGAACGCCCCATTGCATATTCAGATTCCTTGGTGAATTCTATTGTGACTCTATGTATCATACATGGGACTTAAAGCGAACTGTTTAGATGTAAATCACCATTTTCGGTATAAGTAGATATCAGGAAAAAATTGAGTATCGCAGAGATTATAAAATTTGGAAGGCTGTGACTTTGCCGTATTAATAAGCATAGAATGCGTCAGCTTTGATTAGACTGTCAAATGTAAATTACGTTTATACTTGGAGAAATCGGTCGATTAATTAAGGAAATTTCGATCAGCGATAACTTGATTTTTTCAAATACTAATGCCTAATTTTTTTATACGGTTAAACGTAGAATTTGATAACCTTTCTAAGGAATTTTTATAATCTTGTCCCTTTAGTCTAGTTAGTGTGTATTTTTCAGCGAAGTTAGTTGTTTTCTTCTACCTGAACAGGTTTTTGTTTATATTTCATGGCCTGCTACGTCGCTTATAGGTAAGAAAATTGAAAATCGCCGATTTGTTTGAAAATTTTAAATTAAATGATAACTATCAGAGATTGATATTCACAACCTTATATCGTTAGAAAGGCTATCAAATTCTATGTTTAGCCGTATAAAAAAATTAGGCATTCCCGTTCGAAAAAATCAAGTTATCGCTGATCGAAGTTTCCTTAATTAATCGACCGATTTCTCCAAGCAGAGACGTAATTCAATTCTGACAGTCTCATCAAACAGCCAAACAGCCTTCCATATTTTATAATCTCTGCGATATTCAATTTTTTCCTGATATCTACTTATACCGAAAATGGTGATCTACACCTAAACGGTTCGCTTTAGGTGCCATGTATGATACATAAGGTCACATTAGAATTCACCAAGGAATCTGAGTATGCAATAATATATGGGGTGTTCCATTCAAAAAAACATAACTTTAATATATTTGGTGTTTTTGGGACACCCTGTATAACATGAACATATTTTTAAAATGTAGCCTTTACGGGTCTCTATCCATCCGAAATTATTATTTCCTTTTTTATCAAATACTTTAGCCCCTATACTTTTTAACCCTGTATAAGTCGAAACGTCTCAGATAGGAAATTAAGGAGTTTTTGTTTAAATGACCTTATCCTACAAAAAATAATTGAAATTTTTTTTATGTCAACATATTGGTGAATTTTCTGCCTTGGTAAGTTGGCCATCCACTTCTTAAGCTTTTTTTTAAATAGAGTTATTGAATGGAGTTTTTTAAGTTCTTCTGGTTTTAAGTTGTAAGATCCAGGGCTAAGGAATACGAATGATCTCTGATATTTTTATTACGTGTGCTGTAATTGTGTTGAACATGTGAGTTTTTCTTGTTTCTATTTTTATATTGAGAAACTATTATCCTATAAAGGTAGCTACTATTGTACTACGATGGAGGCTATTTTTTTACTGAAATTTCGAGGCTTGAATCAAAGCATAAGATATTTGACAAACATTAATTTGGATTATATATGTGATATTGTCTGACAGCTAAATTGAGGATTTTCTTTGACGAGAGTTGTTGGTAGATGAATTTTTTTTCATTTTAATACCTTTCATCACATAGATATCTACCCTCAAAAATTCAAAACCTCTTATCGATCGTTTCAGAACGATCAATAATCAGAACTTTAACATGGGCCCTTACGACAGCTTTTTTTTACTTAAATAAACATATTTTAAGAATATGCGTATAAATAACAATGTTTAAAAGTTTTATTTAGAACATGAAGTTTATGTTATTGCATTAAAAATGGGGCTGACAACGGTTTGAACTATTTATCAATTATATTAGTCTTGGTAGTTCAAACTGTTCCAAAATTAAGGGATTATGTTAAAAACTGGCAACAGTACGCTGTTTTAATAAGCCATAGTAACAGTGATGTAAGTGGGTCGATTAGGTTAGGTTGCTTTGTTGATTATCTTTTGTGTATTACCTTTTAATCTATCTGAGATCAATTGATGTCTGTGACGTCAGCGCTAAAAAAAGCGCATTTGACAAATTGATCAATTAACTACAATGGAGTTAAAATAATAAGTCATTTAAAATAATTGACATCTAAAAATGGGGACCCTATAAATATCTATTTTATATAAAAATAATTTATAGATAATTGCGAGATAATTGCAGTGTCAAGACTAGGTATACTGAATCCCATGTAACAACAGACTATATGAAAATTTGGAAAAATATGGCGTACATTACACAACTATCAAAACATCAAAATCAACCCTTAGTGATATGTATGACTGTTTTCAGATGGCATGTAATGCAATATCCGTTAAACAAATAAATAAATTGAGCTTAATGTTATATTTAACCGATCATTATTGTTTTTTCCTTTCCAACGCTTGTTAAAATTCAAAATTGTTTCAGAAAACATTTTGGTCATGGAGACTTGAAAGTAAAGAAGTTATCTTATTAAAGGTGTTCAAAATTAGAGGACAGCACACCATTTCATTCGTCTCCGAGGATAATAATGAAACTGCACTGAGCCTATATGGATTTGATATAAAAGAAAATGGAAGGAAGCTTGATCGCTGGTATGTATACCTACAAGTATATATTGAAAGCACTAACACCACTCCAACGAAATACATGTGCATAAGCAGTAAATAAGAAACGTAAAACAAAATGTAAATATTTGAAACAAAAGAAACGCAACTCACTTTGGTATATATGAAATCAACACGTCTTTGTTTAACTTTGGAAAACTTCTGAATGCCTTTGTCATTGAAATTGGGTTTTATACTTCACACCCCGATAAGTGAGGGGAGTATTGTAATAGCAAAAATTTCCGATTTTGTGATAATACTCATTTTTGTCCGTCTGTCAGTTTTCTGTTTTTCTATTTGTTGGCGTTCTTCTAGCCTCTCATCTCAGTAACTTCATGGATTATGATTAAATTTGGGTAGCAATATGCTGTACGTAATGTATTTAACTTTCAAACATCACACATACTTCGTTTTTAGGCGTTTTAGGGGTTCTTGATGGTTTTAAACTTTTTTTGGCGAGGGTGAAATTGGGGCCGAAAGTAAAAGTGGTTGGAGTGCTATAAAACTGAAAAATCCGTTGTGTTCATAATCGGATGTCCATTGACCTGTGAAAGAATGACCTAGCGACATAATTCAATGAAATTTCGACACAGTATTACTTCCATTGCGAGCATGGAAAACGCGTATGGTTCTTAAAAATCGTGTCAGTGTCAGCGCAGCAATAATAAAAAAATATAGAAACATAAAAACAGCTCAAACTTCGTTTTTAGGCGATTTGGGGGTTACTGATTGTTTTTAGAGTGGGTAAAATTGGGGGTGGCAGGTTGTGAAAATGAAAAATTTGTTATATTCGTATTGGGCTCTTTGTTGCCCTGTAAGGTAACGCATAATTATACTTTCCAGCTTTATATGAATACTGCCCTACCTTAGACAAAACATTATTTTTGAAATTATATCGATGTAGATACTTCTATATCATGAGCAGCTCATCACTAAACTGATAGCAATGAAATTTCTAAATTTTACCGTGGCCCGTGGTAAAGATCGATAAAGTGTATGGGTTTTTTTTTGAAAATTGTGTTAGTTGACTATATTAGAAAGGAAACAGTACAAAACAAAGCCGTTAAAACTTTGTTTTTGGGTATTCCAGGGATCCCTGCTCAGTTTCTACTTTTTTTTGAGTGGTTAAAATGAGCCGGAAGGAAGGGTTCCGGAATAAGGTGGTTGGAAAACCCCGGAACATTTCGTGGTGCCTAAAGGATTGATCTGGTAGTATAATCTGTTAGTAAATATCAGAAAATTGGCATGCCATGTGATTAGGATATCATCTGAAGATTACATATTAAAACTGTGTCGTCCTAGTTTCTACGAAGAGATGCAAGAAACTATTCACGAAAGTTTTGTGTTGGATGCTTTTTGCGGGCGGTCGGACAACAATTGGGTTGCATGGGGATCTTAGACTATAGCTGCATGGTATGGGAACATAATAAAATGATATCACCGTAATCAACTTGACTTCATTTTGTTTGCTTTCACTGTTGTTATTGGAGTTATTGTAATTCCTTCAACAAAAATTGTGAGTTTGCAAAAACCAGCAGAATTCTCATTTGCTCCTGAATAGTGACAGGGTACGTTACTTAATATAGTGATGCTGTACTTTACCATGGACGCAAATAAATTGAGTTGAAAAAACAAATCGAAAAAACAACTCCAGGTACAAACCAGATCTCAAAGCCAAGGAGTTGTGTGCTATCACATCTGTAGCCACTTATAATTCATATATCGCAGTATGTAGGTCTCGACAAATCAGATGCTTTGTTTTCAAAAATCGTACGCTGTGCATCCGTGTCCCTCGCGTATGTTGGCGACCGGTGGACACTGGAAATTTTCAGGTCATGGAGCTTACGGTATTCATTATCGTTAGAGGAATAAGGAATAAGTTAATGGACATTTCGAGAATTGTTCTTGGATTTATTTGTTATATCAGGTGTCCCAGGATTTCTTTGACACGTGATATTCTCATAACAAAAAGAGTTCAAACGAAAACTGAGTGGTATTTTTGAAAGTACTGTACATATGGTCTATCACACTGTGCTTTCAAGACATTTTGTGTACCTCAACCCTTAAAACTCACCCCCAACGTTGTTTTTAAAATAGCACTCAATAATTTTTCCAACACAAATTAGGTTCTTATTTTATTTAAAATCTTGTAGTAACTTTGATTTTATACACAAACCTTTTATTCGTAAAGTCATATGCATAAAATAAGTAAAATAAGGATTTATTTGAGGCATGATATTTTCGTTACAAAGACAGATGAAAAAGAAAGCTAAGTGCACTTATTGACTTATTGTACCATGGTTTCGAAACATTCTCTTTACTTCAACCACTAAAACTCACCCCAAACATTGTTTTAAAATAGCACCTCACAGCTCTTGATACTTAAATGAAGTCATTATTTTATTTCATGTAGTTTAATTTTATAATCAAACCAATTTTTTTCGTGAAGTCATAAGCATAAAGTAAATAAAGTAAGGATTGACTTGAGGAATATTTTCGTATCAAAAACAGATAAAAATAAAGCTAAGTGGGCCTTTCAAATGTACGGAATGACCTATTATACCATTCTTTCAAAACATTTTATTACTTCAAATTCTAAAACTCACCCCTTATCCTCCCGCAGCGCTTCTACAGCCCCATAGGCTTTCAGCCTTTGCGGGAGGCCGACCATAAAAAAAAACCAACATTCGTTTAAATTACACCCCACAGCTTCACCTACATAAATGAAGTCATTATTTTAGTCATTAATTTATTTAAAATCATGTGGCGCCCTTGATTTCATACACAAAACATTTATTTTTTCGTCAAGTCATAACCACAAGACAAACAAAAAGGATGAAAGACATTTTTTTGCATGGTGTCCTTAAAAATCCACTTCGTTTTCTGTTTTATCAGTTTTTGGAAAAAATATTGGGTGTCAAGAGGATTCTTATTTTATTTAACCTTATATGATTTTACAAAAAATAATGGTTTAGGTTTACCATCAAAGGTATCAAGAAATGTAAATGAAATTAGGGGTATGATACCTTCTATAACAGTAAACTCAATTTATTTCATTGTGGTGCTATTTGAAAATAAAAAGTTGGGAAGCCAGTTTTCGGGGATGACGTACAAAAAAAATTGAATGGATGGTATGATAGGCCCTATAGTACCTCCAGAATTACAACTTAGTTCTCACTTGATATCACGTATAAGAACATGCTGCGATACCTGCCATAAGAGATATTCAAAAAATACAAGTTGCTGAAATTACGTGTATTCTGAAACTGCACAGCTCTTATGCATCAACTGTTACTGATTTTTTTTCCAGGAGCCGTCCGACCTTACTGTCCCCGTCAATAATTAAGCCTTAAGGCTAAGGCTAAGGTATTATTACTCCTCTCATTTACAGTATCCACTCCAGCAATCCAGATCCCTGCATAAGTTTATGCAGTTTTCCTACTGGTCCTGGTGTTGAGCCATTGGTTCTAACTTGGTCTTCCCAAAGAGCTGTTGTCTCTTGTGATCTAGCGCTTCGCACTCACCGAGCACATGTAGAGCTGACTCAGTTCCTCTTCCACACAGTCTGCAGTTGAGGTCTCCATTGTAGAGTCCCATTTTATTCAGGTGTTTCTTCAGGCCACAATGTCCTGTGAGGAGTCCCGTCGTTATTCGGAGCTGATTCCTACTCAAGGAAAGCAGTGTTTCAGCTGTTTTCTTGCATGGAGCTTTAATGAATATTTTTCCATGAACACATCCTAGCAACAAGTTCCACTGCTCCTTGTGCTGATGTTTCATCCATTCTCCGACCTGGTGTCTGATTGTGCTTTTAAGTACCCCCAGGACGGATTCTGCTTCAATGTATGGAGCAGACGAGCCTAGTCTTGCTAGCTCGTTCGCCCTTTCATTGCCCCTTATGCCTGAGTGTCCTGGCACCCACTCCAAAGTTACTTTGTTGTGTTCTGCCAGCCTTCCCAGTTCTTCTAGACATTTCCAGACTAGAGCATACGTAGCCTTGGGCCGTTCTAGTGCCCTAAGTGTAGCTTAACTGTCTGTAAGTATTGCGATCCTCATGTTTCTGTAGGATCGCTCATTATTTATCCTTGCACAGTGCAGGATGGCGTACACCTCTGACTGAAATACCGAAGTGTATTTTCCTAGCGGAATGCTCTGTCTAGTTCCTCTTCCAAAGATTCCCGCTCCTGTGCCTTGCTCGGTCTTTGATCGATCTGTGTACTGTGGACTATTTCCCGATACAGGTTGTTTACTTCACAGAGTTCTCGATCTCTTATTATAGTTTCGAATTTCTTGTTAAAGATATATTTCGGATTGATGTGGTCCTTTCTAGAATCCATTATGGCATGCCCCACATGTTCTGCGATTTCGTTGTGTCAAAGATCCTTGTAAATTCCTCTTGGTGGAGTTTGTAGTCTAGCCCATTCTTGTCTCGCCCATTATTACAATTTACAACGGAGGGAGGTCCAGGATGGTCTCTAAGACTGCAGGGTATGCGCTTTTCATTGCACTTGTTATGGACAGACAAGCAAGTCTTTGCATCTTGCTTAGTTCTGCTATAGCAGCTAGCTGTTTCATCTTTGGCCACCAGACCAAAGACGCATATGTAATCATGGTTCTTACCACCATTGTGTATGTCCAATGCACCATGGCATTTTCCTCTCTTTCTGAAGCCTCCTTCTTTGGGCTCCCGAAAGCTTAGGTCTCCTCTACAGTCCCATTCCTTGGATGCCTGCAGAAATGGATTTAGCGGTTCCCTGCGTCCCGCTTGATTTTACACTGTCGTGGACTGAAGATACCTCCTCCACGACGGTGACTTGTTCCGAAGTCCCTGCCGACGAGTCTGTGTCACTCTTCGGTTCCCTCCCTTCCTCATGTTTTTGTTTAACCTCTGTGTCCATGTTGGTCCCACGAGTCTGGGGGAAAGAAAGGTCCACCTCTGCGGCGCCCCCTGCACAGACCGTTACTGATAGCTCTGGCTTCTGTTTTCCTACAACAAAGAAAAATATACGAAAAACCAGAGACCGCTTACACATTCAGTTTGTTTCAGGTTCGTGCATTCCATTGTCTTGGACGAACCAACAAATTCCATAGCGTTCAATAATCTTGGAAACACCTACTTCATTTCTGTACCACAGACGAGATCAAATTTCGTCCAGGTTTACAAGTTATTGGAAAACGGCCTTCATCCGTACAGACGCATACAAAGCAATAACGTCAAAAGTGTAACATCTTTCGAGATAATCTTCAGGAGCTTCATAGCTGTGGACGGGCAGTCAGCGGGGATCTTCGAGTTCCTGGAAACAGACATCGTTAGAAGGAACGTAACGAACAGCAATCTACACGGCATCCGCTATTGGTTACCTGTTCCGGTTGATACGTTGCGGGATGAAGTTATCCTATTTGCGGAAAGAGAAGTAGACCACGGCACCCATAAAGCGTTTGGAGTTGAGATTATCACCTACAACGGAGGTAGGAGTCCATTCTTTCCAAGCAACGTGTCAAATTGTAACAGGTCATCAGTTTTCAAAATTAATTTTTAGCATCGTCTGTAATGTTCGCAACTATAATCAGTTGATTTTGTCACATCAATACATTAAGGCCCGATTTTACCAACATGCATATTTAACAAAGACTTTGACAAAGGATTGGATGTTATTTAGCAAAAACTTTCTATTGGGTATTGAGGGCTCGGTTAATAAATATCCAATAGTATTTTATCAATACTGAAAACAAAATGTCAAAGCTGGATGTCACTTTTTATCATATCGTATATAAGTTTTATAACAAAAGTATTGTTGTTACAAGCGTATGTTTGTTGCATCATAGGCGATGAATGAAGTTTGCAGCTCGAGACGAAGTCAACGATCGAAATAAATATTTTTTTGAATGGTTGAAATTAGATCACAAATCCCATCAGTAGTTAAGTACCTAACTACCTAACCAAATACGAGTATGCTTCGTTGAGGCGATCCGCTCCGCAAAATGTTAGGTGGCCTAGCGGTATAGCGTTCGTCAGTGAATCGTTGTGTTCGAGGGTGCTGTTTGTTCGAGACCCAGCCCTTACAACTACTTTTTTTTATTTTTTTTTTAACAAAATATGCATTGATATGCTTTTACTTCCCACACCGATAGGTGAGGGGAGTATTGTGATCGCGAAAATTTTCGATTTTGAGATAATACACTTTTTGGGCGTTTCATGATGTCTACATAACGAAAATCCACGTCACTCATTTCCGTCGGTCTGTCTGTCTGTCGGTCTGTATGTCGGTCTGTCTGTCGGTCTATCTGTCGGTCTGTCTGTCGGTCTGTCTGTTGGTCTGTCTGTCGGTCTGTCTGTACGCGTTTTTCTGTCCTCGTGATCTCAGTAACCGCTGCATGGATTTTGATGAAATTTAGGAAGCGATGTGGTGTGGGGTCGTAGTAGGTAATGCTGTTATAATTTTGAAAATCGGTGCATTGGCGGCGGAGTAATTAGCAAAAAACGAAAAATTTCAAATATTCCCCAAACTTCGTTTTTAGGCGTTTTAGGTGTTCCTGATCATTTTCTACTTTTTTTGGGTGGGGGTGGAAATTGGGGTGGTTGGGGGTTGGGGGGTTGTAAAATTGAAAAATTTGTTGTATTCATAATAGACTACCTAATGACCTGTGAAGGAAGACCTAGCGACATAAATAACTTTTTTAGGTCTATCCGAACATTGCCTTATGCCTATTACAGAAACTAAAGGACTTAGAATTTTTCTGGTGTAATCATACGAGTATTGCTTTAGATCGTTCTATATTATGTAACGAAGAAACTGTTGAATTGATTTTAATGAAATTTTGACACAGTATTACTACCGTGGCGAGGATGGAAAATGCGTATGGATTTTATAAATCGTACCAGTGGCGGCGCAGAAACAATAAAAAAACTAAAAATATAAAAACAGCTCAAACTTCGTTTTTAAGTGTTTTAGAAGTTCCTGATCATTTTCTGAGTTTTTTTGGGTGGGGGTGAAATTGGGGTGGTTGGGGGGTGGGGGGTTGAAAAATTGAAAAATTTGCTGTATTAATAATAGGCTGTCCGCTGACCTGTGATGGAAGACCTAGCGACATAAATCAGCTTTTTAGGTCCATCTGAACATTGCCTTGCCTATTACCGAAACTAAGGGACGTGTACAGAAAATACATACGAGTATTTATTGCTTTAGATCGTTTTGTATTTTGTAACGTGGAAACTATTAAATTGATTCTAATGAAATTTTGACACATTATTATTACTGTGGTGAGGATGGAAAACGCGTATGCTTGTTAGAAATCGTGTCAGTGGCAGCGTAGCAATAATCAAAAAACAAAAAATATGAAAAAAGCTCAAACTTCGTTTTTAGATGTTTTAGGGGTTCCTGACCGTTTTGTACCTTTTTTGGGTGGGGGTTGTAAAACTGAAAAGTTTGTATTATTGATAATAGGCTGTTCATTGACCTGTGCAGGACAGACCTAGCGGCATATGACAATTGGGGGGGGGGGGGGGGCGGGGGGGGGGTGGGGTACTGGCGATGATTTTGTTGCAAGGGGATCTCAGACTATATCTTTATGCTATGGAAAATAATAAACTGGTATCACCGTAATGTGTGGGAAGTACTGAGTCAATCAACTTGACTCCATTTTTTACTCGTGTTACACACCTTTTTTTGTACCATCGACATAAATATGTTTTTGAATCTTACTTGACTAGTGCAAAAGCTAAGGACCATAGGCGGTGGGGAATTCAGTCAGTAGAAGTGAAGTTTATCCGTCAATATTCAGTAGATCTATGGGTCAGTGGTCAATATCAATCGCCAGTTGCTCTGATTGCTGTATCAAAATGAAATTATTCCAAAAAAGTAAAATTAATCGTAACTTTTTGTTGTACTTGTGAAACATCTAATAAAATTTTATTCAAAAACACATTTATGTCGATGGTACAAAAAGATGTATGTAACATGAGTAAAAAGCATATCAATGAATATTTTGGTTAAGAAAAATTAAAAAAAGTAGGGCTGAGTCTCGAAACAACACCGCCCCCGAACACAGTGATTCACTGTCGAACACTATAACGCTAGGCCACCCAGCATCTTGCGGAGCGGATCGCCTCAACGAAACATATTTGGTTAGGTACTTTATTACTGGGATTTGTGATCTAATTTCAACCACTCAAAAACAAATTTATTTCTATCGTTGACTTCGGCTCGAGCTGCAAACTTCATTCATCGCCTATGTTGCAACAAATATACATTTTAGTTACAACTGTTACAAGTATTTTCACGAAGTACGTCACACGGGTTCGGGAGCCGTCGGCGTGTTTTCGGTTCTGAATTTAAAAACCCATTTTTATTTTGATATAACTTTTTAATTATTGCGAAAAAAAGAAAACAAAAACAGTTTTGTTGTAAAACTTCTATTTGATTTCTCCATTTACCACAAAAAATTTATTCAAAACCCTACTTTTTTGTCATTATTATCTTTTAGCAGAAGAAAAAACTAGCGATCAAATGTACAGTTTTTCGGAATCTGATTGGTTGACATTAGCAATAACTGCTAAACTCTTTGTTAAACAAGAACACACAAACACCCATTTGGGATGGAAAATCAGACTGGAAAAGATACTAGATGGTTCATAAAGGTCGATTGTATATAAAGCATGTCATTTTTAACCTTTTTGAGGTAAACTTCAAGAGAAATCGATAGTTTTCAGAGAACTTGCAGATGTATGTTCTTGAACGGGCTGCTCTGATTGTTCAAAGTCTTTGTTAAAATGCGCCTGTAAATAAAATCGGCTTGTAAAAGTTTTTGACCTACTGTGATGAACTTCAGTTACTTTTTGTAGGATAAGGTCATTTAAACAAAAACTCCTTATTTTCCTATCTGCGACGTTTCGACTTATTATGAAGTCATCCTCAGGCAACAGGAAAACGAAGTTTTCATCGTTGGTATGATTGATGATGATGATTATTGCCATACCAACGATGAAAACTTCGTTTTCCTGTTGCCTGAGGATGACTTAACATAAGTCGAAACGTCCAACACATTTGCGAGTCGTCCTCCCTCTCGGTTTTGACATAATTATACCTTCCGCACAGGCATCGTTGTATGTTCTTCTACTTTGCTTCAGATTTTGCCTGTAGTGTAGTTTCCTAATTTGGTTCTTATCTCCCACGGTGGTTACAATTCGATCAATAAAATAATTGTAGCCAATATATTAATTGTGAAGGACCAACTAAATTGGCAAATAACCGCAAATGACTCACGAGCATCGAAGTTAATCATAAATCGGTTGACTCACTCTTTGTTGGTTGGCACCGGATGTCTTCCCCAGCTGTGATCAGTGTTGCTAGATGAAGTGAAGGGAAATTCGTGCAACTCTACTTCCAAAAAATCGTATAAAATCGTGTAAAGTCATAAAAAATATTAGATAATTAATTTAAAAGGTACCAAACCAAAATAAGTAAAATAAAAGGCTAACATACCATGGATAATTGCATACACTGATACTTTTTTGCTTGCCTTCCACTTCCATTCTTTTTCCCCACTCTCTTTTACATTTCTGCTTATACTCCACACTTTTGTACTTTTTTGGTAGCGTGCAAAGCAAGGGTATCATGTTTCTGAAGAATCACTATCAGGTATCATTTATCAGCAGACTGAACGAGAAGGAACAGAATGGTGTTGGTAATCGAACTACGCACGATGAAATTGACACTAAGTTCTCTAGTATTGACAATTTATTTGATCGCCTGAAAAATTTTTCATAATCGATATCGATATGAACAGGCACGGGGGCGGACTTGAGTTAGGTTGGGTAATTTGAGTAAAATTAATTGACCCTTTTTCGGAGTCTAGCTTGTTAATTTTAAATTTTTATCAAAAATAGCTATTTTTTAACGAACGCCAGAAATCGTGATAATTTGCCCTCTATTCATGTAATCGTGTAATAGGGACCAACATCGTGTAATTACACGATTAATCGTGGGGGTGCATATTTGTGGATTACGTATACGTGCCTGACTTAAAGCACATAAATAGTAGATTAGGTACTATATATATTTATTATTCGTGGGGGGGACGGGGGAAACTACCCCCCTTATCCACGCCCTTGATAGCATCAAACCCTAATATTTTGTCTATTCACTATACACCGTATCCCAGGACGAATCCCGAAAAAAGAAATCGCGCTTAGGTTGGTGAAATCAACGTTTGAAGTTTTGTTGTAAAGATGTTTGAAACGTGTGTGACCCACTTTATTTTATCACTTTCATTTTCTATAACACTTATCGATTTTACAGCAAAAAAGGGAGAAGATCGTTTAGTAGGGTACGCTAACAGGTCTTTTTTAATGTTTTTGTCGATTGTTTACCTCAGCATGTCGCAGGTGACGTAGTGACGTACGAATATGGTAAGGGCGGCTACACATTAACCATTTCGCGATCTATTTAAGGGCATTTCAACTTTTTAGCTATCAAGAATAAACATATAATTCAAACATATTATAATAAGTCGGTGCCAGAAATCGTCCCTTAAAGTTTTCGGGATTCGTCCTGGGACATGGTGTACAAGTTACTGTAAAATAAACAGTGCGCGAGAACGAGAGATCGGTAATTCCCGTCCTGTGCGCTTCCCGGCTATAGGAGTCGCATAACCCAAGACCATAGCCAGGATCTTGATTTTAATATTTTTGAAATATTTTTTGAAATTTGTGAATTTTTTAAAATGTAATAGATTTTCGGGATTTTCGCTATTGTAGTAACAGTGTAATAGCTATGGGCAAAATGTAATACATCTAGTACAATTGTAATAGCAAGCACAACGCTGCTCTTTTTCTCTTCTTCCGCGTCAACCGTGAGACTTCAAAAACTCGCAAGTCAAAACGCGGGAGATTCGAATATATAAATTTAAATGCTAAATACCAATCGTAATCACACGAACTGTATTCGAAAAAACTGTTCAAGCCTTTGTTTAATTAAATTTGATTAAAAACTATGTATAACTTTTGCAAAAAGCATATCAATAAATTCTTTGATAAAAAATATTAAAAAAAGTTACCGAGCCCTGGGACCAACCCCGAACATTTTGAGTTGGAAGGCTAGTGCTTAATTGTTGAGTTACCATGGCGTTGATAAAGATCTTCCAGTACAATATACAGGGTGAGCCAAGCTCAACGCCGCGGACTCTTCTGACCAAACGATACCACTTTTTGAAAAATCAATCTTGTGAGTGTATATAGGTCGAGTTGGACTACATTTTATAAATAATGACTTTTTTACATGGTGTCTAATAAAAGCACGACATATCAAAGTCGTTTTTTTTTTAAATGGAACACCTTGTATATTATTGGATATTTAGACTCCCAGGTAAATTTTAGTGGTGTGACCTTACATATATCACACATGGGACTTAAGCGAACCGTTTAGGTGCAAATCACAATTTTTGGAAAAAGTTGATATCAGAAGAAATTCGAATTTCCCAGCGATAATAAAACTTAGAGGGCTGTGATTTTGTCTTATCACTGCATGGAATGTGTCAGCTTAGGTTAGACGGTCAAGTTTGAACTACATGTACTTGGAGAAATCGGTAGATTAATTCAGTGTTCAATCAGTGGTAACTTGATTTTTTCAAATGGGAATGCTCACTTTTTTATACGATCAAATGTGCAATTTGATAGCCTTTTTAATGATATCAGATTGTCAATATCAATCTCTGGTAGTTTTCATTTAATTTCGAGATTTCAATCAAATCGATGTTTTTCAATTCCCCTACCTAAATACCTAAAAACTTGTTCAGATGGAAGAAAACAACTAACTTAGCAAAAAGATCCAGAGAAACTAGAGTAAAAGGACAATATTATAAAAATTTCCTACAACAAATCAACTCTAACCAGAAGCAACGGCAGTAGCATGTCTAAGATCAATTAGAGAAACTGGAGTACGACAGAAACGGATAATTTTTACAGCCTACTAGCTACTGCAATATACTAGGATTGAAATTTTCCAAAATCGCTTAAAATAGTTGAATTGAAAGCAAAACTTTCAGCGATTGTTGCCTTCAGTCTAATATCTTTAGAACGCAATTTCACATTTAGTGGCATAAAATGTAGTCCTTTAAATTCTTCAGTATCTCTTAGCAAGGTCGCAAAACAGGGAATATTGGCAAATCGTATTTTAATTTTCTTCCAGGTAAATTATGTTTAATACTTTGAGCAGATTTTTAATTCACTCTTCATTTTCGGCGATCTTGCTTATGGGTACTGAAGAATTTGTAAAACTCTAGTCAGAGGTATCGGTTACTACTTTTTTAAATCACTAAATGTGAAATTTTATTCTGAAGCTATTAATCTGCCAGCAACATTCGGTGGTAGATTTCCTTTCATTTCAAATATTAATAATAATAATAATGGTTTTATGAATTATCAATCTTTAGCATATTGTAGTAGCTGGTCTGCTGTGAAGAATATCCATTTCTGTCGTACTTCAGCTGCTTTTTGATCTTAGATGTGTTGCCTCAGTTATTTTTGTTATATAGGGTGCCCCAATAGAAGTGATAGGTTTTCTAATAGGGATATCTAGACAGCTGTCAAAAGTACAAACGTCATCCAGCTATCAAAATCTTCAGTAAGGTTTGATAATTCATCATGGATCGTTTCACGCTTGCCGATCGTTTGGAAATTATTAAAAAGTACTACGGAAATTCCCGCTCAATTGTAAATACGCAACGCGCATTTCGTCGTGAACTCGGCCCTCATCATGGCTTCAGTGAGGAGGCAATTCGTCGCAACGTGGAAAAGTTTGAGCATGAGTACAATTTATTGGACATAAAGAAACCAACCCGAATGCGAACTTGTCGACGTGAAGTAAATATCGCCGCCGGCGCCGTAGCGGCCAGTGTTCACGTCGACCCAAATTTGTCGTATCGACACCGAGCCGCGGAAATAGGCCTCTCCCAATGGACAACTCGACGAATATTGCATTTGAATTTGGGACTGTATCGATATAAGATCGTGCTGACCCAACAATTGAAGCCGGACGACCATAGGCCGTCGCCGTGAGTTCGCAAATTGAGCGCTACAAACGTTGAACGAAGATCCTTATTTTGGCCAAAAAATCATCTTCTCAGACGAAGCCAATTTTTACCTCAGTGGCTGTGTAAACGAGCAAAATTGTCGTTATTGGGCTGTGAACAATCCACAAATGACCGAAGAAGTGGTCCAGTACCCGAAAATTGAATGTGTGGTGCGGATTTTGGCTTGGCGGCATTATCGGTCCTTATTTCTTTCGAAATGAGGAAGGACACACCGTTACAACCAATGGGCCACGCTACCGAGCGATGTTGGAAGAATATCTGTGGCCAGAGCTCGACAACATAATATTACCGACATGTGGTTCTAACAGGATGGAGCCACGAACCACACAAGCGATGCGACGCTCGAAGTTGTTCGGCAGAAGTTTGGCGACTGGATCATCACCAGACGAGCGTTCATTGATTGGCCACCGTGATCATGTGATTTGACACCTCTCGATTATTTTCTTTGGGGGTATGTCAAATCATTGGTCTACTCCAAGAAACCAGCCACTTTGGATGCCCTCGTAAACAACATTCAAGCAGCTATCAACGCCATAACGCCGCAAATGCTCGAAAATGTCATCCGAAATGAGACTGACAGCTTGAAGCACTGCCAGCGAGCCCGAGGCGGACATTTGAATGACATTCTATTCCATACATAATGTCATGGATATAGCTTCAAAATAAATGCAAAGCCAATTTGATATTTCAAACCGCTGTTGTTTTATTTAATTTTTCTTCTCTATCGTTCTTATTGGGGCACCCTATAGTTGATTCGTTGTAAGTCATTTTTATAATTTTGTCTTTTTACTCTAGTTCGTCCGTATCTATCTGCTATCTGTTTTTTGTTTACATTTAATGGCCTGCTAAGTTGCTTATAGGTAAGAAAATTGAAAAACACCAGTTTGATTGAAAATTTGAAATTAAATCGAAATGACCAGGGATTGATATTTACGACCGCATATCATTAGAAAGGCCGTCAAGTTTTATATTTGATTGTGTAAAAAAAAATAGGCATTCCCATTTGAAAAAATCAAGTGATCTCTGACTAAAGTTTCCTTACTTGAACTACCGATCTCTCCAAATACAAATGTAATTCAAACTTGACCGTCTAACCTAAGCTGACGCATTTCATGCTTAGTGAGACGGCAAACTCACAGCCCTCTAAGTTTCATAATAGCTGTGACATTCAATCTTTCATGACATATACTTATTCCAAAAATTGTCCCACTTATAGTGGACACCCTGTATAAAAGACGGTATTTTGAAAACGTAGTCCAACGCGACCTACATTGCACTCGCAAAGTTATTTTTTTGAATAATGGTATGGTTTAGTCGCAAAAGTTTGAGGCGTTGAGCTTGACTCACCCTGTATTTGATTAGGTACTTTATTACTGGAACTTTTAGTCCAATTTCAAACATTCAAAAACATTTTAATTTCGATCGTAGACTTCTGCCATTGGTTTATCGGAGTAGGGCAATTCTGTGGTAGGACGACGTTGATGAAAACTAACATTCTGACGTCAGACGCGCTTGGTTTTGTCTGGAAGCTGACGGCGTGTTTTCGATACTGATGGATCTAAATATAAAATTTTATTTTGATATAACTTTTGATTACTGCTAAAAAAGAAAAAAAACAGTCTTTTGTAAAACTTATATTGCCATTTGTCACTATGTTTTTTCAAAAACCCAATTGTAGGTACTTCGTTTCGCAGATACCGCCATTTTAGTGCATTATTTTTTTCCCGAGAAACATGAGGTGCATACCTTGAACCATCTTTATTCGGTTTTTTTCTAATATTACAAAAGATTGTACCAATCACCCTATCAGCTTTGTCGATGATTAGAGATCTTTCTAGTGGTTTCTGCTGGTGGGAGTGTGATAAAATACTTGGTTTTCGAGAAGAGTTACGTGATGTTATAGTACGAAATGTTTCTGACCAGCTTTCTTTCTACAAGTACGTTTTATGAATGATATTAAGAGCGCTTTCATTGTGTGTACCATCATTTAGGCAAAATATGTTTCCGAGCCTTCTAATCAATAACTTGAGATATGCCGATGACACCGTTGTGATCGCAGACAGCACTGAGGGCCTGCAGAGACTACTCGATAGACTGTCGTTGGTGGGTGACTCTATGGGTCTCAGGATAAATACAAAGAAAACAAAAGTCATGGTAATAAACCGAAATACAAGACAAACAACGAATGTAGTCGTATATGGGACACCGATAACAAGAGTCTCAAAGTTTAGATATTTGGGCAGTTGGATTAGTGAAGACCTAAACCCAGACTTAGAAATTAGAGCTCGCATCGAAATGGCTAGATCGAACTTCTTAAAAATGCGGAACCTACTCTGCGATAGACGTCTCAACATCCATATAAGAGATAACTTCGTCAAATGCTACGTCCTTTCCACACTACTCTATGGAGTTGAGTCGTGGACACTCAAAGCGAGCGCAATGAATAAGTTAGAAGCATTTGAGATGTGGGTATATCGCAGAATGTTGAGAATACCATGGACTGACCGTGTCTCGAATGAACGAGTTATACATCGAATGAACAAGGAGCGAGAACTCCTCGACATAATAAAAAAGAGGAAAACAGCCTATTTGGGTCATCTTATGAGGAATAGCAAGTATGAATTCCTCCAGCTTATAATCGAGGGCAAGATTGAGGGAAAGCGCGGACCCGGACGTCGCCAATGCTCCTGGCTGAAGAACATCAGAGACTGGACCGGCTTGGACTCAAATACTTTGTTGAGAAGAGCCCAAAATAGAGAGGAATTTGCCATGATTGTTGCCGACCTTCATTGAATGGAGATGGCACTCTAAGAAGAAGAGATGTTTCCGAGAAAGTAAAATAATTTTGTTGTTAAGAAGAGGCATTAAACAGAAGTAGGTAGCTTTCTTAGGTATTGTAGAAATGTAGCCACGTAAAGGGTGGGCGCTGAAAGTAAGCTCTGTATCTGATCACCGTACATTATTGTTAATGTACGGTGATCTGATTCAGTGTGCTTCACTGGTATCTACCGTTATTTTGACGCGACTTACAGTATCGGTTAAAAAAAGAGAGGTATTGTACACGTCAGATATATATGAGCTATTTACCTTTCTTTCAGGTCTCAATCAGTGTTGACACTTGCAGTTGCGATATTATGTAGACCTGAGTAATGATAAAACCGTAATTATCTATACAAAATATAATTATATTGTAACAGTTCAGGAAGTGACAGGATATCAAAATAATCGAAAATACGAATTTGCAATAGACAAAAAAAAATAAATTGATCTATTTATTGTATATTAACATCTGATTGTACACAGACATATACAATTTTGGCTACACTAATGACCGTGCCAGCTTTATCGCCAGGGCAATAAAACATGCCGAAAGGGATAACAGTCACCCCACTTATCCGGATTCTTTTGAAGGATTAAGGGATCCTTTGTAATGTCGGCACTCGGTAGGAGGACAGAAAATGCAAACAGCTTTTATATTTTTGACTCGTACTATACCTAATTGAATTGCACTCAGATGCGCCACTTCCTACAAATAATGGTCGTTATTTGGTCGACTAAACAACTTATTTTTAGTGAGATTCGAAGAGCATGAAGATGTTCCGTGTCATCATTTTGGTGAGAAGACCAATTGGCTGGAATGCCTCTCCGCCACTGAAGGAATGTTGGGATCTGGTTATGTAGCTGTTGGTGATTTGATAGGATTGATTGTACCAAGGATCCAGGAAGAGAAAGCCTTACTGTTTACTGTGAACATTGCCATCAGGGCTATAGATAATCCAAAGAAAAAGGACATGGATTATTATAGGAAACTGCGAGGAGAATTAGAGGTAGGCCACATTCATAAGCTGGTAGAACTAGTTAACAAATGGAATTATAAATACAGTTTTTGTTAAAGGTTAGTGTCTTGAAAGGCGTAGTTAAGTTTCAACCTTCACATTCATTAATCGAAATTAACGTAGTTTCCAAAACTTATTCTGCGGTTGTTTCTCTGATGCTTCGCAATTTACTGACCCAGGAGTAAAACGAGATATACTGGAGAATAAGTTTTTTACTCACTTTCGGCCACCTCGTGGCCTTTATCAAAGTACAAGATACTTATTTTTAGTAGTGAGGGATAAGGGACCAGTCGCACTAATCTTCTTCTTTAAGTGCCGTGATATCATTCTCGCAAGTTTTTCAGTCACGAAGTGCGTCTTCTCCCCGCAATTCTTTTTCCTTGTATTTTCCCTTGTATTATCAGTTGTAAAATATGGTATCTTTCTCCACGCATAACGTGATCCAGGTAAGAATGTTTCCCCATTTTGACAGTTTCTACTATTTCAGTTTCTTCATTCATACGCCTTAAGATTTTAACATTTGTGACCCTTTCCGTCCAAGAAACTCTGAGTATGCGTCTATACACCCACATCTCGAATGTCTCAAGTCTTCTCACATCAACTTTGTTCGTTGTCCACGACTCCATCCCATAGAGGAGGATCGAGAAAACGTACATCTGGCCAATTTGATCTTAAGTTTAATATTCAGATCTGTTGAGCAAAATGCTCTCCACATATTTGTAAATGCAGCCCTAGCTTGACTTATCCTAGATCTTATTTCTCGAGAGTGTCCTCCAGTCTCGGTAAAAATGGTACCCAGGTATTTGTACTCTCTTACTCTCTCCACTGCCTCATTGCGAACGTGCAATCTTCCTTGAACATTTGTTTTGCTGATTATCATGAATTTAGTCTTTTTGATGTTGAGTGAAAGACCTGCTTCTTCACTGTTGTTTACGATCTTGTCCATTATTCTGTGTACATAGGTCTGCACTGCTCTGGGCTATTACCGAGGTACCATCGCCAAAACAGATATTGTTTATTTTTTCACCGTTAACCTTTATTCCTGCAGTTTCTTCAGATTGTTGCACTAATAGTTGCCGCTTATTATTTAGGCTTATTGTCTTCCTCCCTGGCCTACATTCAGATAGGAGTTATAGCTTGCACTAAAGGTAGGACAGTCGAGGATAACATGTTTAGCTGTTTTCCTTGCCTCATCACACTTCCTGTGTTGCATGCGTGCACTGGTCAGTTACAACTCCAACCACCTTTCGTAGTTCCGTCCTGCTCAATCTGAGAGCGTCTGCGGTATTAGAAAACATAGGTCCCTTCAGAGTCCTCTGGGACTGAACGTTCGCCACCACCTTGTCGTAACGCTTCTGTGGTGGTCATTTGATATCCGTCTGGTGATGATGATGATGAGAGGGAGCTCTGTATCCTTCTTGGCATATCTGTCAGCCCTCTCATTTCCACCTTCTCCTATGTGACTGGGAACATAATATAATAGCTTTGTTCTGGTTCTAGGTTGAACCGTCCGCGAACTGTCCTGGGCATGCGCATTGATAATTTGCTGTTCTGGTTCCATAAGAACTATTTACGAACTGTGAGTCCTGTGTTCTGGTTTTTCTCGGTCGGTTCTAGGATAGTCCGAGAATCATCCGAAACCAGTACCTGCTTAAGAGCAAGAATCGGTTTAGGATTGTTTCAGAACTGAAATGCGTGCGCATTTTGCTGTTTGCTTTGCGTTTTATGGTCCGTTCTCCGTTGTGACTTGTGACTTTTGCTTAACTGTGCTAAATTTTAGGTTATGAACTGTTGACTGTTTAATACATACCTGAAATTCTGAAAATTCAATTATATGTCATCATAGTGGAACTTTTATTATCAAATTCATCATCATCATCTAGTGATACGGATAGATAAATCTCCCACTAAAACTAAATTGAGGAATTAAATTTAAGTAATAGATTTATATTGAGATATTAACAGGTATGCTCCATTTTGTATTTTTTGTCTCCAAGAAAACTTGTGAAGAAAACTGGAATCGCTTTTGAGCAATGTTTTTAAAATTAAACCGCCAAGACAGCAAAAATCACAAAATGTCAAAAGTCATCATAGCATGACAGAAGACATAGAGCTAGGAATTATGTGAAAAGCATAAAACAACCAAAGCTAGAGCGATACGCTGTTCTCGTTTATGATACATATACTTAACCGTTCTAGGACGGTTATAGAATCATTCTAAGACTGAGCTGCTGCGCATTTAGTTCTGCGCAATCCGTGAATTGTCCGATAACTGTTTTGATGCTCAAAACCAGAACAAAGCTAATGTTACCTTGTTGATATTCGGCAGTACCCGTATTATGACAGTCCCACACTATTTTTGTATCGTGGTTACTTGCCAAGGCCATCAGAGCCGTCCGGCTATCTGAGTTTACATAGATAGCCTTTTTGCTGTATCCTTTATCTATAGATTCTGCCGCATTTCATAATTGCGGCTACTTCTGCTTGGAAAATGGCCATCAGTTTGCTAGGTGATACCATTCGACATTTATGTCAAAGTTCTCTAGTACTCATTCCAATCTGTCACTCAAGTTGACTTTGTATAGGATCTGAGTGTCATTAGCAATCCGACATGTGGCATCTCAAGTATGTAGCACCGCTGGGTTGTCAAGTATCGTGGTGTGTTTCACGGCGAGCTGATAAAACCCATGGCACTGAATTCTGTATGCACTCATTTTTGCCTCTCCCTCTATGTAAATATCAAGGGCGTGGGATATTGAGCAATACCTCCAACGCTGCAGTTGTTGAACCCTTCATGACGTCCACTACGCTCACACAAGCAGCCCGCTGCACTTTTGCGAATGCTTTAAATGCTGTGCTTTGATGAACCTTTGGCCGTCATACCATAGCACTGTACACCATCGTGGGTCTAATTACCCTGGTGGGCAGAAAGTTCACCATCGAGGGGTTAAACACTAGGTACATTCGATCGCACGTCTCAGCATCGTTAAGGTAGTCTGAGATCCGCTCGTGATGGCTTGATGGCGTGATGGCTATGTAGCTTCTTCAAGCTATGGTCTAACTTTATCTCCAGGTATTTGCTTATCTAATGACTTTTATTTGCTTGCTGGTGACAGATCCTTCGTATTTTAGTGACCCAACAATATAACGAAATTTGAAGAAGAATAAGTTTTTTACTGACTTTCGGTCACCTCGTGATCTTTATCAAAGTACAAGATATTTGACAAACAATTATTTTGAATTATAATCTTGTTGCAGTTAGCTCATCACGTGATAATAATCTTATGATTACTTTTTTTTAAGTATAGCGGCATCAACTGCTACGGTTATGTTCAAAATAAATATATTAAATATGACAATGTTTTATAGTCACTGGTGTCTGTTATATTCTTGAGCATTAAGAAAATAAGGGTTTTCAGCCATTGCTCTTTAAGTAGGGTTTGTATGCTGTCAGACATTTGTAATATAGCGTCGGCAGTATATCAGGAGGTGGCCAATAGTTTGCCTTTCGTTACATTCTGTACATCGAGGTCTTTGTTTTCCAGCTAGAAGGTACGAATATGTCATGTTAGATTGACCAATACGAAGGCGACAAAGAACGGTCTGTTGTCTGCGGCTTTTTTTGGGTAAGTCCATTTATCGGTGCTTACCTGGACAGATCTCAAGTGTCCATCATACTGATGCCAGACATGTTATCACACTCTTTTAATGCTATCTTTTATATAATTAAGGTAGTCAGCTGTTAGTATCGGAATGCCATCATCTGGTGGTGTGTTGGTTGCCCTGCTGGCCGCTGAATCAGCCAATTCATTGCCGGATATATTCATATGGCTGGGTACCCACATCAAGCAGACCACTCTGTGACTAATTTCTAGTGAGGTATCTAAATCTAGAATTTGGCAAGAAGTGCCTGCCAGATGGAAAATGACCGTGCAGTGAATATGCTGGCGATGGTAGCCAGGCTCCACGCGTAGGAGTTACCGTTCACTGTTATTGCTGCGCCCACGCCGGCACTGGTTTTAGAACCGCCCGGCGTCCGTATATATGTTACGGTTAAAGTTTTTACTTTGATAGTTTATATACTATCCAGCTAGTATATAAACCATCCAAATGTCTCGCTATTTTGATGGAAAATCATATTTCTACTAAAATAGCTATGAATATTGGTTGGTTTGTATACTATCCAGCTAGTTTATAAACTATACAAGATATGCCGCTAAAGTATTATACCATAAAGATGTCACACATACTAACCAGTGTTTCTGGTTAGTTTACAAACTATCCACATCATTTGGATAAAGTATGCACCTAATATCTCTAGTATTACATAAAATCCAACTCGTTGGTTAGTATGTAAACTAACCAATCCTCTTTGGTTACTTTAGTTTAGAAAAACAATTTTTAATCAATAGTAAAGTTTATTCATAGATACAACATGCAATTGCTGTAATTACCTAAAAATAAGTAAAACAAACGGAAATACTATTTGTGTAACAAAATATTCATATAAAATAAATCTCTAGACCCTGGGCAGCTTTAATAGCATCATGGGTTTCACTCAAACGTAAAATAATCTTTCCAGATCTTTTATATAAGATTACATAAGATGATTCGATTCTCTGTAAATCATAAGTAGTCATTACATGATAATCAATCTTGTTGTTAGTGTTAGGTCCTTGTTCGCGTATTCTATTTATATGTTGCAGAAGTACATTATCATCATTGTCGTTCATTAATTTTGAATTTTGGAACTTTTTCTCCTAACATTCTAATAGTAACTTTTCAAATTGCTGTTGCTGATCCATTTTTGGTAACTAGATACCTGTTCTTAAACAAATTTTACAAGGCACGACAGTAAACAATACCACACGTCACACCGGCACTTGCCATAAACATAACCTCACTTTTCTGTTAAATTGACCAAAGAAAATTAGTTAGTTTGCATACTAACCAAAGAGGATTGGTTGGTTTACATACTAACCAACGAGTTGGTTATTATGTATTACTAGAGATATTAGGTGCATACCTTATCCAAATGATGTGGATAGTTTGTAAACTGACCAGAAACACTGGCTAACATGTGTGATATCTTTGTGGTATATACTTTAGCGGCATATCTTGTATAGTTTATAAACTAGCTGGCTAGTATACAAACCAACCAATATTCATAGCTATTTTGGTTGAAATATGAGTTTCCATCAAAATAACGAGACATTTGGATAGTTTGTATACTATCCAGCTAGTATATAAAATATCAAAGTAAACTCTTTAACCGTAACATATATAATCAGCTCGCCTTCAAATTGACTTTTGCCTGAAATTGGTTAGATAGATTTCAGAAGAGGTCGAGTCGTTCGGAACCGCCGTGAGGCTAGTATCAATAATTGGTATTCTTGCTCTGGTCCAGGGTGGTATAGGAACAGTTGCTCTTCCTCAAAACTGACTGTATTTGACTTGATATATCGTGAAAGGGACTTTATTTTTGTAGTATAGATGACAGTTTGCATGCCTCCTCTCAAGTGTAAGGGCAATACAGCAGCATCACAGAAAATCGCATTTGCTGGACTTGTTCTGAATGCTCCTTATGATTACTCAAATTTATATTTCAGAAAATCATCAATGAGTCTGAATTCCACTTATCAGAGGTGAGAAAGTATAAGTCAGTACAAGAAAATCGGTCAAAGTTGCGATACAAGAACGTCTTGGGAAGCATTGCACCTAGAAACGTTTCACACTATACCCAGATTCTTAAACAGCTCTCCGATGAAGTCGACGATGTAGTGAGAAAAGTGAAGGATATAGTGGACAAGGAACGTAAAAGTCATTATGAAACTATTACTGTTCTTGGAACAGCAACATTTCAAGGACCAGCTAATTTTAGTGTGGTTGAATTGGAGACCATGAATGAAGAGCCAGCAACAAATTTACTCGAAGATATTGTCAGGTAATGTAAAACATCATCTAAAAAATCATGATGACTATTTATTTTTGTCTCATTCGCATATCGTACGCCGACATAATTTAAAAAATATATTTTTAAGTTTTATTTCTTATTACATTCATTTATTGCCTGTTCTTTGAAGATGTGTGGTAATGATCAAAATAATCATAAGCCAGGCTTTGTAGAATGACCGCAAGGCTTGCCTAAAGGAAGTTCTTCTGGCCCTCATCATAGACCTTCAGCACACATTATCCTTTAGTCTCGTGGATGAATTTGTAGTTTTGGCCCTTCGGTTACACTATTTTGATCCAACGCTATCATATACAGTGTGTCCGGTCATCGGTATCAAAACCTGTAAGGGGATAAAATATGTTAATTTTTATCGACAATCATCATCACAGTCACAATGCCTTAACAGACATGTTGTGAACTCGTAAAATGCATTTACACATTTTACGAGTTTCTCTTGGGATATCTTTAAGATCTTTAATGCAGTAGTTTCCCATTTGCTTTCTGCATCCTCATGCCGTTGACCAGATGGTATCTACTGGTTCATCCGCCTTTGGGGGCAATTTCTCACCCCAAGGACAAGAAGGTGTCCTGACTCTTCTCAACTCGTCCACCCGAAGCTGTTTGTTGAGAAGAGGTTACTGCTTATATCGACAGTAGTTCGGTGTTCCTTTTAGTCGCCTTTTACGACACGCAGGATATACGATGGGAGATATTCTAACCAGCCCCCACACGGGCTTTATCGACAAGGCACCCCTCAAAAGTAGTTTTCCTCCCACCTGAATAAAATGGCAGCCATTTTGTTTTTTGTTTAATAGATATACGAGTGTTTTACTGGTTTAGTCGTAGCTACTTACGGAGATGCCTTACAAACACAAAATAAGTCTCATTCAATAACTAAACATGCAGACCATAAATTAATAGTAAATATTTTACCAATTTCATTTCACATCAGGGCAAAAAAAATGGTAAAAGTAAATAATTATGTAATTATTGCGTTTTTTCAATTTTAGTTTTTTCAAAAATCTAAGCTGTTAACCTACATTTTTTATTTCTGAGCGATAAGTATATGATGTTTCCTAAAAAATAGCTGTACATCTTAGCCTTAAGAAAAGTAAAGTAATTTAGAAGCTATGATGGTTTGAATATGACCCTTTATTATCTATTCCGGCAGTTGAGAAGGAAATAAAACAAAATACTTTGTGGTTATTACATTTATTTTGGGAAAGAAAGAAACAAATCCTACAACCATTGTTCGAAATGGTTGGTATTGCAGAGATGCTGTTGCTCTTACTGACACATATTGCGTATAGCGCTTTGTCATTCCGTAATTCACTTCCCACTTGAATAATTTTGCAGATAAACTCCTCGCGTGTATTTGGCACGCGACATAGACTTTCTGTTTCATTGCACCCCACAAGAAAAAATCAAGTGGGATCAAGTCCGGTGAACGCGGTGGCCAAGCCATTGTTCCACTTCATCCATGTGTCCCCAAACAAAACCTCGACTCGTCAGAGAAGACCTTCTGATGCCACTCAGCACTGCCACTGTCGGTGTTCTAGGTACCAACCTAACGGTTGGCGACGATGATCTGCATTGAGTGGAAGCACCAGATGCGGACAATATGATCCTAAGCCCATGTCACTCAATCTATGGTACATCGGGCGGATTCGAATGGGCTTCCCTGTAGCTGCATACAAAGCGTCAGCAGCAGCTCGAGTGGATCGCATTCTGTATCGAAGGGCTAGTAGTGGTAGATGACGATCTTGCCGGTCTGTAGTTCTACGTGCTCCAGAACTTCTAGCTCGCTGCATTCACCCTTCTGCGATCTATACGCGCCATGCTGCTACAACTGTACCTACGCTACGCCCCAGGGTTATAGGAATTGCTCTGAAAAAAGCATCAAGTTCTCGTAGGTCTACAATCCGACCCCGTTCAAAGGGGCTGAACTGGGGCTGTCGCTTCTGGGGGCATCTTTACACAACCAATTCATCTCTTTTACACAACCAACTGGTCTCTCGCCACATTTGCAACAGATATCATCGTTTTTGAATTGACAAAAAGCCATGCTTTGTTTTTACACGTCTAGAGTTTTTTAGAGGTGTCATGTAGGTAAATAGGGTCTGAATGAACAAAAAGTGTTACATGTGTACTACGATGGTACAAATTTTCAACGCAAATGTCCCTTTTTTTATAGGTGCTAGCAGCAGCGATATTTAGATAGCAAAAAAAAACTAAAAAAGAACAACAAAAAAGGTTTTACTTTTTTATTACTTTTTTTGAGTGTACTATAATTATACCTTGAATAAATACCTCTTTTGAGAAATTTAACATATCAATATCAGTGAGAAGGTTTATTTTAATTAACGTATACTTTAGCATTGCTTCCCAAGGAACTCCTAGAGTGGTGCAATGGTAAATGATCTATCCAATTTGTAAATATACTCATACTATTTTCACAAACTGTACAAAAACGGTACATAACAGAAGAACGTCCGTCCGTAAATAAATTTCAGAATATCGGCGAAATCCCTACAACTAATTGTTCTCTGTTATTGCTCTGAAGTGTTCTTGACGTGGTACATCTAGTGTGAGACGTCAATGGGTAAATCTTTATTATTCAACTTATAATAAACTGTTAATTTTAAATTATCCTGTTTAACTTTTTTGTATCCAGTCAAATCAAAAACTAATCTTATTTTTTTATCAGACATCTTACAATGCTTGCAGAGATCCGAAAAAAACGACAACGGTCAATAAATCTCGTTTATCAAAACTTTTCCAAAAAGATGGTTTGAAAGCAATAATTTGGTAAATGAATAAATTTTTACTTTCTAGGAAAGACAATATCAGTGGGCCTCTATTTAACAAAACTTTCTCAAATCTGGAAACAGACGAGGTGAATTTTGAAAAAGTCAACGGCATTAGAGCAGGCGAAGTTATATACGAAAACGATACTTCTGCATCAATCAATGGAAACATAGTTTTTGAGATGCCCGTAGAAGCAGACAATATTGTCAGTACAGTAAAACAAAGAAGCAGCTTTCTCGCATCATCAGGTAATATAGTAGCACACTGATTAAATTTATGACAACACGTCATTATCTTTATGATAACATTATATCACAGAACTTGTTGTCACTCCAATCCAAGATGGCGGCATTTTATGTGGACAAAGAACCATAGAATTTATTCGTATCTGATATAAGCACCTGAATAAAGTTATTGCATTTAACTATTTTTTAGCACATTCGATAACAACGTATGAACGAATTATTTCGATGAACTGTTAGTTTTTGGACTGTTCGGTCGGCATCGACACGCTCCGCCGCCTTGGCGTCGACGCGCTTCGCTGCTTGACGTTTCGCCAACAGGAGCGGTCGGCATCCTCAGAAGCTGATGTCACCTGTTTGGCGTGTTCCGAAAGACTGAGACCACGTCACAGGGTTGGCACTTATATTCCCCTGTGTAGCCTGACACCGACTGGGGCAAAATAGACTCCATCCATCACATTCAGAGTCATGGGAAATGAGCGAGAAAAACATACAGATACACAGAAGAAGAAGTTTCAAAGGCTTACCAAGAACAGAAGTACAACACGAGGACTAGACACAAACAGGACTGTGGGGAACATCAGTAATCGTCAACTGTCTTCGGATGAAATTAGTGTTTTGCCGAAAGGAGGAAATTTTGATTTAACGCCAAAGGAAATACCCACTGAAGACACAATTGCAAACCTCGAATCGGCCATACGAGTTTTACCGGAACACAGGGCTCAAGAGATACGGCCAGGATCATCAAAAAATCCAAACCACCTAAGTGCAATCTGAAATCAAGGGAACCAAAGGCCTTGAGGGATATCAATAAGGGTAAAAGTATCCTACCCACATGACAAAAGTATATACATTGTATATACAGTGAATGTCCAATGGATGTTAAACAGAGATCAAAAAAATATACATTTCGAGTACGTTTGTCGCGAACCTTCATATTCATTGAATGTACATTATATACATTCAATGGATATGACATGCATAGTATATGTAACATAGACAAGGTATGAACATGTATATTCATAACATATATCATGTATATACTTACATACCAACGTATACACATTGGACATTGTACATACAGTGAATATGTATATCCACAAATGGAGCACGAACGTCTAATGGATGTAAAATAGACATACGAAAATTTACATTTCATGTACGTTTGAGGCGAATTTCCAGGTCCATGGTATATCCATTAAATGTACATTCATGTACTTTTAATGCACATGCGTAGTGCATGAAAGTTCAATGTAGAGGCAGAAAGATAAACAAACTTTATACTTTCATTATGTATTGTTATTAATTCAATTTCTGGTAATACTTGGCAAAATCGATTACTGTGATTGTCATCTCTTTCCTATTTAACGGCATGTATAAAATCACAAAGAAATCAAGATTATAAAATTTTGTAGGTGGTATGTGCCGCTTACGACTTACCGTCAAACGCTGGATGCGAGTGTTAACAGTAGCCAGAAGATAAGTAAGATTGCACAATATTTCACTCGATCAGGTAATCAGTCACAACCAGCACCAGCACACACACGTTAACTGCGACTAAGGACGCGAACGGCAGAATGGCTATAAATCAGCAATGGCGGCACTAGTTGTCCTTCACGCAGGCGTAAACTACTAGATGAATATATGATACTTAGCCCAAAATTACATTTAACGTCCTATGAATACTGAAAATATACATGTTGGGTGATGTACATATCCATAGAGTGTTATGTGGGTAGTTCTGCCTGCGGACATGGGAAATGCCACAGTAGTGATGGATACATTAGGTGACATTAGACTACAGGAGAAAAATACCTACTGGACCCGAGCACCTATCTCACGTTAAAAACGGACCCAATAAAGAGGAAAATGAAAGCATTGATGAAATATTCCAGTCTGATGAGGAAACAAAGAAGAGGGCCTGCAAGCGAGGTGTTGGCACCTAGGCTTTATATGGCTTGCCGAAGATCTACAAGCCCAATACTCCACTACGTCCAATTGTTAGCGCAATAGGCACCCCTACCTATGAGCTAGCGAAACACCTGGCCACACTACTGAACCCGTATGTTGGGAAAACTGATAGTTTATCAAGGACTTTGCGCACTTTACATCCAAAGTCCAAAGTATACAACTCGAGGAGTCGGATGTTCTGGTTAGCTTTAACGTCGTAGTACTTTTCACAAAAAGTAGCAGTGAACGATGCTTTACAATACATCAAACAGATATTCCCAGAAGATATCTCCAACCTACTCAAGCATGTACTAACTACAACTTTGCATGGGACAACAGAATATCTGAACAGATGAAGGGCGTGGTGACGGGAATCCCTCTGAGTCTAGTGGTGGCTAACTTTGGTGATGGAGAAAATAGAGCAGACGGCCTTGAACAGCGCTCAGTACGAGCCCAAGATGTTGTCCAGATACGTGGATGACACATTTGTTGTATGGCGCCACGGACAGGACAGGTTAATGGAATTCCTACAACACCTAAACAGTGTATATCCGAATATCCAGTTCACGATGGATGTGGAGGAAAACAAAAAACTGGCTTTTCTAGATGTGCTAATAACCAGAAAAGGATCAACCTTGAGACACACAGTGTACAGAAAACCAACGCATACTGGTCGCTATTTGCGAAACAACTCGAACCACCATCTATGCCAGAAGTTTGGACTCATCAAAACACAGGCAGAACGGGCAAGAAGAGTGTGTGAACCAACTGAACTAGGCGGTGAACTCGAACATCTGAAGAATGCGTTGAAGGCAAACGGCTACACAGAAAAGCAAATAACAACATCTATGCGAGCTGGTAGAGTAGAAAAGCAACCACAACCACCACCGGTAGCCAAAGCTTTCCTAGCTTATGTTCCTCGAGCCACAGACAGAATTGGGACATAACTGCAGAAGGAGAATATTAGGGCGACATACACACTACCTGGGAAAATACAACAGCATTTGTAATCGGCAAGGGACAAAAGGCATCCGTGGACAGCATCAGGGATATCATGTACTTGTGGCAGTGTATACATCGGAACAACATAGAGATCGGTACAAACTAAAATTTCGGAACGCAAATCAAATTGCCGATTAGGTCAAACAGAAAAAACTGCAGTAGCTAAGCATGCACTCCAAGAAAGCGGTAACAACAGGATAAAGTTTAGCGAGGTACAGGTTCTGGCTACGACCTCTTTTTATTACGCCACATTGTACAGGGAGTCGATTGAGATTTATAAACATAACAACAACTTCAATAACAAAGAAGAAC
The DNA here is from genome assembly GCA_951848785.1 of Callosobruchus maculatus. Classification (NCBI taxonomy): domain Eukaryota; kingdom Metazoa; phylum Arthropoda; class Insecta; order Coleoptera; family Chrysomelidae; genus Callosobruchus; species Callosobruchus maculatus. The sequence continues at coordinate 4,024,889 of CATOUR010000026.1, read as the reverse complement.
CATGTAAGCTCAACAAAATATGGATACCCGCCTTAAGAGACGCAATGATTCTGGGACACGCAGGAGTTCTACACTCCACAGGCGTGTGACGCGGTCTCTGTCTCTCGGAACAGGTGAAATCCGCTTCTGAGGATGCCGATCACTTGTGTTGGTGAAACGTCAAGCAAAGAAGCGTGGAGCGTGTCGACGTCGGCCGATCAGTCCAAGAACCAAAAGTTCATCGAATCATGGCCGCAAAAGTCTTATACAATACATGAATTATTTCGATAGTTATTCATTACTTAATTAGAACAAAGGCACTCTAGAGACCAAAAACACACGAAAAACAATTACAGAAATGAAAATGGGCAGTTCTGTAAAAGTGATTGAAAATATTACAAAAGCAAAGCTATACAGAAATCAGGGACGATCTTCAAAATGGGCTTATCTGCCTACGAAGTTTGGCTAATCCTCCGCGAGACACCCTGTATAAAGGTGTTACGCATCAAAAAAAAAATAATAATAAGGGAAAAAAGAAGCTCAACTAAAGACTCACTTTTTAGCATTATAGAGATCCATAGTGACTAAAAATGCACAAAGTGCGAGCGAGCTTTTCGTTTTAATGACCTTATACCGGGTGCGGTCCAATAAGCGCGCGGTGCTTTCTAGCGGCCATACCGTTCAAATAAGACGAACATGTTTTAAATAAAAACGTTTCGTTTCAAATGCTCTACATTTAGAAAATAATTTCCAAGATGGCGGACATCCGAATATACCGGAAGTAGGTATCAACTTCCGAATTTTAAATGGGATACCCTGTATATTATTACGTTTTTGAATTCAGCATCGATTTTTAGGTCCAGTTTGTTATCCATTGTTTATGCCTACGAAGCCTATTTTAGGAGTTATTCAGCAATTTTTACAAACTTTGACATTTGTAGTACTTTACAAGAAACGCTAATATCTTGGAAGCTAAACGCAATAGAAAGACGCAGTTTTCGGTTTTGAAACAAGCAGGGAATGTACTTGTGTCTCAGTGAGATCGTTGTTTTAAAAGAATATCAAATCAATAGACTAGCAATTTTCAAATATGAGAAGTTAAAAACGTTAAAAACTTTTATTTTTCAAATGGGATGGTATCATAAGTTTTACATCGGTGAAGGCAAATTAAATTCTCTTCCACTTTTATCTACGCATATGTGGTTCTATCTTTGATGGTTTTCAAGATAATTGCGGTTTTGTGATTATGGCGTACGAATTGGAAAAATCGTAGGTGACGTGTCTCGCAGACGACACAATTGGCAGGAAGCCTTTCATCCAAAGTGTTTCGGTCTCTAATACTAAAATGTGCTTTCGCTCCATCTACCTGTAACCACATTGTTCTTAAAAACTCCAGTGGTAAATTTTCCAACAAGCTTTCCAAATTTTCATTTAGGAAATTTTAGAAAACATTAGTTTAATATGCGGTTTCCAATAATACCACTCCAAATGCTTAGACTCCATGCTGGTTGTCAACAAAACTCTCAAAATTTGGATTCACGTCGGTATAAAAATGTAAAATATGCCAGTTAATGGCCGTTAATGATAACTCTTTAGCTACATTTCATAAAAAAGAAAATGAAACAATTTCATAAGAAATGTAGCTTCATTCGTAAACGACACACTGTTGAAAAGGAGTGCATCTTCTTGGACTTGAGCACGACTCCAGTTACAGAAATTCATTCAGTTTTCAAAGTCTTGTTTTTCAATTGCTTGATTTAGCGGCACGTGATAAGGATGCAATATGTGCTCCGTTAAGATCATGTTAAATAGCGACTAATTTCTGCTGTAGCACTGCTATGCGGATCTTCAACTACAATTGCGAGAATGTCAAACTCACTGTCTTCTTGTATTACTATTACATGTTTCCTTCTCTCATATTTTACGCCCACGTAAATCCAAATTTTGCGAAGTTTGTTGACAACCACCATATAGTCTAAGCATTTGGGGTGGTATTATTGGAAACCGCACAATAAACTAATGTTTTCCAACACTTTTTAAATGAAAATCTGGAAAACCTGTTGAAAAATTTACCAATGGAGCTTTTAAGAATAATGTGGTTACATTTAGATGGAGAAAAAGCACATTTTAGTATTAGAGGTCGAAACACTTTGGATGAAAGGTTTCCTGCCAATTGTTTCGTCTGCGAGCCACGCCACCTACGATTTATCCAATTCCTACGCAATAATTACAAAACCATAAATATCTTAAAAAACCATCAAAGATAGAACCACATGTGCCTAGATAAAAGTGAAAGAGAATTTGATTTCGCATCCACCGATGTGAAACTTCATCATACCATCCCATTAAAAAAAAAAGTTTTTAACGTTTTTAACTTTTCAAATTTGAAAATCGCTAGTCTATCGATTTAATGTTCTTTTGAAACAATGATCTTACTGATCTTAGGAAAACCGCATCTTTCTATCGGGTTTAGATTCCGAGATATTACGTTTCTTGTAAAGTACTACAAACGTCAAATTTTGTCAAAATTGCTGAATAACTCCGAAAATAGGCTTAATAGATATAAACAATGGTTAACAAACTCGACCTAAAAATCGATACTGAATTCAAAAACGTAATAATATATAGGGTGTTCCATTTAAAATAAGGAAGTTGATACCTACCTTTGGTATATCCGGAAGTCCGCCATCTTGGAAATGATTTTCCAAATATAGAGCAGTTGAAATGAAACGTTTTTTATTTGAAACATTTTCGTCTAATTTAAACGGTATGGCCGCTAGAGAGCACCGCGCGCTTATTGGACCACCCTGTATAAGAGAAATTATTACAAACCCCTCTTCTCGTTGTAATATAATTTGCTTGCTACTTCAGTATTCTGATCAATAAACGAAATAACAACATTTTTACCATATACAGGTATCAAAAATAAGTTACAAAAATAAATAGTAAATAAATAGTATTGCTCAAGGATATATGTAGGTATATCGTAAAATAAGGTCGGTACCCACCAAAATAGGCTAACAAGCATACACTTAAATTCAGATATTCTACTACACCTTTTTCGGTTGTTAATCGGAAAGCGTCAGTTGTAATTCAGAAAGCATCATATGTAAATCGGAACCTATCAAATGTAAATCAGAATGCGTCATATGTAAATTATAATAATACGTTCTGATATTCATTTGATTATTCTGATTTACATATGACACCTTCTGATTTTCAATTGACTGTTTCCGATTAACAACTGAAAAATGTGTAATGCTAGGTACTTTTTTTTCCTCTCAAAATAATACATCTCAAAGTAGTAAATATACGAATTATTCCATAATCAGGACCAAAATGTCAAAGCTCATTTAATAGTTATCAAACACTCTAGAGAAAAATTTGGAAATTGTTAGCAAAGTTGGTGAAATAGATGTTAACTCATAATCAGTAAAAAAATGTTCTTTATATACAGAAAACGATACACTTTTCCCAAAATAATTGCTGTGGTTCTATGGATGCCGCCAAAAGGATGTCATGAAAATATAATAAGTTAGAGCCTTTAATTAAAGTTCATTCATTTGGAAACCTGACAAGCTGACATATAGACGTTTTAAATATTTTTGAGGGTGTGTATTATTGTTACACCGACGATCAATTGAGTGTTATCTATAGAACGTGCAAATTATGAAATTTCTGTGGTGAAATTCATAATTCGGATAAGCAATAAGCATTCAATAATATGATTTTAGCTATATTATATTTATTCCTGTCTTAGGTGCTCACGCGGAGGATGAAATGATATCAGATGAGGAAATACGTTTTCCTGCAAATGTTACAGTAGATTTTATTAACGGTATAAATTTTACCGAATTCGCCCGAAGCTTGTGTTTGGTGGATGCTATGTGTTACATTCCAGGAAAGGTTGTACTAAACGGGGTAAGAATTCTATAAAAAGAATTGTCTCCTTTTCTTAAATGAAAATTTCACAGATACCTATAACAGTATAGTAATAACAGATTGATTGGCTATTCATCCACTGATTGTCATTCAAATTCATGTTTACTGTACTCACGTATCGTGCGACAAATATACACTTTTTGCACTATTTACACAAACAACTATTTCATGAATAAAGAAAGAAATCTTTATTTTACTCTTCGTCTGTTCTCCTTTTGTATTCACTTTGATGCCAGCCATTGTAAAAAGCGTTGGATTTCTTTCAGAATATTAGTGCCACCACCGTTGAAACATTCAATCTAAATGGATTAAAATTTCCAAATGAGTATTTATTTGATGACAACGACACACATTCGAATATTACAGGTAAGAATTGCAAACTGTTTAGTCAGCAAAAATACAACTTTGCTTACTTTATTATCTCTTGTCCAGACTGCTAAAAAGACCAATTTTTAATCTGAAACAGTTTAGAGGAGACCTACCTGAAACACGTAAACTATAATTTCGGATAGATAGAAATGGAATCTTTTGGCACAAAATATATTTGACTATTCTTGTTAAGCTGCGCTAGATTAGCTTTACATTTCTAAGAGTTAAATATGTAGAAACTTTTCAAATACTTTTTTTACGATAATACTTATTTGTTTTGAAAATGGGGAAAAAGTAGAACTAGCTCTCATTATTTGTTTTTTTCCATATATGAACACCATCTGTATTTAAGGGGTGGATCTGCTTCTACACACTCATACATTGTAATTTTAACTAGTAAATCGGTTGAATTTAGTGGTTCACAAAGTTTTCTGTATCACTTTATACTTCTATTAGGAGTAAGGTATTCTAAGACGTACCCTTGTAAAGGGGACAAGTTCGGAGCTAAAAACTATCTATCTATCAGCCTTACTTTCCTCGGTGATACAGAGTGTTCCATCAAGATCGATGATTCGCTGTCGACTAGAAGAAAAGTAACTAGTTGTGCCCACAGAGATCCATTCTGGGCCCTGTACTATTTTTTATGTACTTGCGACCTGTCTACTAGTACATACTTGCATCGTAGATTAAACTTGCTCATCATATGCTGATGACACCAATTTATACAACATTCCCTTGTCGAAGACAGTAGTAATCTAGGAGTGCTTATTGGAAGAGAGAAACACGGTTATGGTTAGGCCGTATACAGCATACACCGTCGAAAGCACAGAGTTAACATCTATAGAGGGAGTGTAAACAACAAAATGCACAGGTCGCTGACCAGCCAACATTTAACGGAAATTTTGACAGCTTGAGGGCATTACTAGTGGCGTGCGACTTTATATTAAAATTGGATGTTCATTAATAGATTCAATTATTACTCTGATGTTACAAACTGATACCAATAAGTTGTATTAGTATTTAGCTATACTTAGAGAGTCACTCTTATTATAATTTCATTGTAACAGTTGATAATTTATTATTACCATGGAGTGTTTTTCAAAACATATCTAACAGTGTTCTGAAAGGTAGCCTGTTGGAATGGCTGCATCGTGTTTTTAATTCAGCAATAAAATATAATAATTGCATTAGGTAATATCCAGTTCTAGGACATTCTCATAGATAGATTTTCTGTCTGTGGCATATATCTTTGCATTTCACGTCCTCAAATAGTTTAAAAAATGGAATTTGGAAAATTCATGTTGATTGACATGAATGTAATGCGTGCACAAAACATACATTAAACAACCATTATTATTCCTCAAACTGGAGTGAAATTACTTTTGTTCCCAGTTATCCCCATATATTACGCTACTGAAAACTAAAACAAAACCTATACTCACCTATGATAAGAAGTGTTCACCGATTCGTCGCTATTACAGAAAACTATGCACTTTTTCTATTGTCTCATCATGCAATTATGACAATATTGTTAATAAATAATTTAATTCACACCACAAATAGTCACAAAGTCAGTCAAATATACACTAAAATCACAAAATCTCCACACATTCAATAACCACAACTACAATAACAGCCACATTACAGATTAAGGGCACGCCGATTGTAGGTTGCCAGATTTACGACATATTAGAAGTTATTGCGACATTCCGCTATTAAATTTACCGTTTTTGAGATTTCATCAAATCAATACAAATTATCTTCACGTAAATCACTTAAATTGCAAGTATATTGGAATGTTTAGTTAAATACCCAGTTAAATACTTTGTGTTCAAACTGCGGAAACTGCCAGATTTTGAAGAAACTGGAAGCGGACGAAGAAGAGTGGCAATAGCGCTATAGATGTTGGCTGGCCAATATTCAAATTAGGCTCCCTCTAGAGATGTTAACTCTGTGGTCGAAAGCCAAAAGATGCCTTTACCTCATAGAAAGGTCATTGAAAGGCTGTCACACTTCCATCGCTAGTGAGGCCAATCTTGAGTTCGCTGAACCTGTTTGGCATCCAAACCTTCAATATGGTGGATATTTCTACAATACGGCCGGTTAAGGCCGGTGTCCCTCAGGGTTCTGTTCTTAGGCCAATACTTTATTCACTATTTTTCCAAGACGTCCTTTGTGCATGATATTTGTTCTTAAAGCCTTCTCCATATGTTGCTTATGTATGTATTTGAAAAGGCGTACCTACCTATAGATATTAGGCATAATACAATTTGAATTTCCTTGCAGGTCACAAAACGTTCACAAATACCCTTTCCACAAATGATGCAAGCTTACAAGGTGCAATAGACGGCGTAGTTCCACAAAATATAGTAACATTGTCCACGGATCAACATATTCCGGCAAAGCTAACCTTCAATACACTCCAAGTGTTTAAGCTGTTAACTGTAGGGCGAAGTCTTAGTCGTATATTTGACACTTTGGAATAATTGATACTTTTCAATTTTTAGGTTACAGGAAGCATCTTAGATGAGGATGGAAATACGTTTTCGCAACACCCGACATTGGTGCATTCAAATATTTTAAAGGCTAACGTAAATTTCAGGGACATCGAAATCGAAGGAAATGTAGTGGTTGATAGTAACTTTAACGGAGCACCATTCAATGATACACTTGAAGATATAGTTTATCAGGTATGCATTGCTTGGGTTTTCTTCTGTCACCGATGACCATCTATTTTTAACCATTAAGAGAGCAATTCAATAGTCCAATGCAAGAGCCGGAAAAGTCCATTTGTAACGAACTTGCGGTTAACGAGCTACAACATGACAAGTGTAACAAGAGCCGTGATAAATATGAAATAGACAAGGATAGCAAGAGACGAGAGGATATGAAATAACGTGTGCGTGTGAGACAGCGGCGAAATTCCCCAAGTCTCTTGCTACACTTGTCAGGCTATACTCTTGCATAGTTCTAGAATTCTACATCGTTTAGTGTAAAAAAGAGGCTTCTGTCTTATACTATACAGGGTTATTCACGTTATTCGACACGGAGCATTATGGCTAAAGCATTTGATAAAGAAGAAAATAATAATTTCGGATGGATAGACACCCATAAAGGCTACATTTTAAAAATATTTTCATGTTATACAGGGTGTCCCAAAAGCACGAAATGTATCAAAGTTATGTTTTTTTAAATAGAACACCCCGTATATTATTGCATATTCAGATTCCTTGGTGAATTTATTGTGACTTTATGTATCATACATAGGACTTAAAGCGAACCGTTTAGGTGTAAATCACCATTTTCGGTATAAGTAGATATCAGGAAAAACTTGAATATCGCAGAGATTATAAGATCTGGAAGGCTGTGACTTTGCCGTATTACTAAGCATAAAATGCATCAGCTTTGATGAGACTGCCAAATTTATATTACGTTTATGCTTGGAGAAATCGGTCGATTAATTAAGGAAACTTCGATCAGCGATAACTTGATTTTTTCGTAAAAACGTAAAATTTGATAGCCTTTCTAATGATATTAGGCTGTGCGTATCAGTCTCTGGTAGTTTTCATTTAATTTTAAATTTTCAAACAAATCGGCGTTTTTCAATTTTTCTAAGTATAAGCAACGTAGCAGGCCATGAAATATAAACAGAAACCTGTTCACATAGAAGAAAACAACTAACTTAGCTGAAAAAAACACACGAACGAAGGGGACAAGATTATAAAAATTACTCACAACAAACAAAGTCTAACCAGAAACAACGGCGGTAACATATCTTTGGTCAAGGAGAAGCTGGAGTATGGCAGAAATGGATTTTTTCACGGCCTACTAGCTACTGCAATGTGCTAGAGATTGGCAATTTCCAAAACCATTAAAAATTTTTAAATAAAACAAAAACTACTAGAGAATGTTCTAAGCAGTTTATTATTTTCATAATAAAATGTCACATTTAATGATAAAAAAGTATGCAATTCTGTCAAAACTCAAGTCAGAAGTACCTCCGACTGGAGCTCTGAAAATTCTTCAGTACCTATTAGCAAGATCGCAGAAAATGAAGAATTAATTAAAATTTGTTCAAATTACAAAACATAACTTAAATGGCAGAAAATTTAAATCTGATTTGTCAGTATTCCTTTTTTGCAATATTGCTAATGGATATCGAAAAATAGAAGGGCTCCAGTCAGAGGTATCGACTTCAACGCAAGTTAGTACTTTTTTACACCATTACATATTACTGATAGTTGCGTGCTGGAGCAACAGTCGCTGATTGTTTTTGTTTCATATCAGGGTTTTTAATTGTCTTGGAAATTTTTAACCTCTAGTAAATTGCGGTAGCCAGTAGACTGTAAAAAATATCTATTACTGCCATACTCCAGCTTCTCTTTGACCTTAGAGATGTTATCGTAGTTGTTTCTGGGAGAGTTGATTTGTTGTAAGGAATTTTTATAATCTTGTCCCTTTAGTCTAGTTAGTGTGTATTTTTCAGCTAAGTTAGTTGTGTTCTTCTACCTGAACAGGCATTTGTTTATATTTCATGGCCTGCTACGTTGCTTATAGGTACGAAAATTGAAAATCGCCGATTTGTTTGAAAATTTAAAATTAAATGAAAACCACCAGAGACTGATATTCACAATCTTATATCATTAGAAAGGTTATCAAATTCTACGTTTAACTGTATAAAAAAATTGGGCATTCCGATTTGAAAAAATCAAGTTATCGCTGATCGAAGTTTCCTTAATTAATCGACCGATTTATCCAAGCATAAAAATAATTTAAATTTGACAGTCTCATCAAAGCTGACATATTTTATGCTTAGTAATACGGCAAAGTCGCAGCCTTCCATATTTTACAATCTCTGCGATATTCAATTTTTTTCAGATATCTACTTATACCGAAAATGGTGATTTACACCTAAACGGTTTGCTTTAGGTCCCATATATGATACATAAAGTCACACTAGAATTCACCAAGAAATCGGAATATGCAATAATATACCGGGTGCTCCATTTAAAAAAACATAACTTTGATACATTTCGTGTTTTTGGGACACCCTGTATAACATGAAAATATTTTTAGAATGTAGCTTTTATGAGTCTCTAACCATCCGAAATTATAATTTTTTTTTATCTAATACTTTAGCCATAATGCTCCATGTCGAATAACGTGAATAATCCTGTATATGGGATACAAAACTGTTTTATTGGTTGGCTGGTTTTTTACACTGTGCAATAATGGTTCAGTCCTTGACTTCACTTGCTCTTGCACAATATTTACTCTAAAGGACTTAACTGGTTTTTGCATTGGACCGTTCGACTGCTTTAAGCGGCCTACAGACGTTGATGCATGCTGCGATTCCTGAATCGAATCAAGGTTTCATGAAACTTGCATCAGTTGTATAAGTTCTTACCCAAATTGAAACCTGTTGCGATACCTGAATCGACTTGATATTTTATGCACGTTACATGCAACATAACAATAATAAGTTATTTATTTGCAACGACGGAATACTATACACGTTGAACCTGCATCAGCGTCATCGACTGGGCGTCGTGGCTCACCGACCAGAATGGGATTCCAGACTCTGCATCGCTGTAAGCCGCAACTGATGCCAAATACGCGATTCAGTACTACACACGCTGCTACTTGCATCATGAAACCTAAGAGTCGATACCTGCATCGCGGCATGCATCAACGTGTGTAGGCGGCTTTACAGAAAACTATGAATCTTCAACAGTGAAAAATCATAACATTGATTCATGATTGGTTGTCGTCATTTCCACAGGATTTCTTTTTTTACATACTCGGACTGAATCTATAATAATTTTGCACGCTTCCAGAAGTTATCCTCAAAGGAAAGATTGTTTAAACGTCACATAATTATGTATATTTCATTATAAAATTCGTCAACCTTTGTCAGAGAGATCCGGTGGACCTTGGCTCTTAGTTGCATTCTTTTATTGGACGTACGTAGCATTGCAAGTTGTAGTATTTAATACGCCTATAGTGTTTTCCTTTTAGTAGTGAGGGGGTTAAGATTCAATTACTCTAATGGTTGCACCTCAGCCTCAAGGCTTGTTCTATATCCCCGGTCAACAGGATCAGAAGAGTCTCATTCTAAGTTCTTTACGAACTTTGAGATGTATTGAATTGTGCTCTCTTGTCTTCGTTCCTGGCCTACGTTTAAATACGAGCTCCTCCTTTCGCTCATTGCAGTACAGTCGATAATAACGTGCATTTTTTTGTATGGTCGCACAGGCTGAAAGGCTATGGCGCTGTAAAGGCGCTAGGAGAGGATAAGTCTTGGTGCATATCAGATTTGGAACGCTGCAAGTTTTAGCTGTCGGGAAACAAATTCCCCGGCAGCTCATTCCACAGCGTCGAAGTTCTACAGAAAAAAAGGAATGCTGAAGGAGGCTGGTTCAGCGAGTAGGGACCTCCATCTGGTAAGGATGAGCTCGCAGCGCCTCTCTAGTGTTCCTCGTTCATACGGTTCATAGGTGTTATTATCTGGGAGAGCTCACTCGAATATCTGTGATAGAATCTATAAAACAGCGGAACAAAACTCCAAGCTTCTGGGATGTCGTTTTAGCAATACTTACGACGTGGACGTGCCAGGACATGTTATTGTTGATGTTGATCCCCAAAAGCTAGATAGAAGGTGGCTCAATAGCGGAAATGGAGGGTCACCCAATGTGACCCTCCATTTCCACAGCTGGTAAGCCAACGTGAGAGTTCTTTGTCAGTGTTGTTGTCTGAGTTTTCTGTACGTTAAACAAATTTATTTACTCATCCCCTCTCGACAACTGTTTTGATATTCACATTGATCTGTGAGGCATGTTGCTGTCGCCGACGTACCGTCTCCTGGGATGATAGTGGCTTGCCTCGTTCCATGCACGATATTAATGTACTGTCGTCTGCGAAGCTGTAGATTGGATTGGGTGTTATTTCTAGTAGCTCGTTGATGTACAGCAGTAGCAGTGTAGGGAATAGGACAGGTCCCTGAGGAATACCAGCGTTTATTGAAAATACGTCTCATGAACAGCCTTCGACTACAACAGACAGAGATTGGTCGTTCAAAAGGCTATTCAGCCACTGCCACAGGTAGTTCATAAGCAGCGAGCTTGACCAGAAATCCCTCATTTCATACTCTGTCGAAGGCTTTCGATATGTCAAGTGCAACAACATGTGATTCGCCATGATTTTCAATTGCTTTGTTCAAAATTGAGTAGGCCAACAGGTCGTCCGTAGGCCTATGCTTGCGGAAGCCATACTGTCGATCATTGTTATGATGTTATTGTTGCCCAGGTATTTTAGGAGCTGTGCGATAATGGACGGCGTCCATAACCTTAGACACGATGCTGAGAAGAGCCACAGATCTATTGTTGATGGGATCAGTTTTTTTGCCTTTCTTAGAAATGGGTTGTACGCAGCCAATCTTCCATGCGGCATAAAACACGTCTCGCTGATACGATAGTTTGAAGAGCTTGCAAGGAATAGAAACTCAGCGGCACAGCGTTTAAGGTCAATGGCTGGAATTTGGTCAGGACCAATAGCTTTCTTCGTGTTTAGTTTTTGGAGGATGCTTTTCACATCTTGATGATGAAATTTGACCTCTGCCATTCTCGAGTTCACGTTTATGGTGGTGGTCGGAGCTGTATCTTCTGCCTTTCCGCGCTTCATGCATAAAGGATATTGATCATCATCGATCCCCAAATTTTTCAGGTATGCACTGAATGTCCATCCACAATTCGTAGTTCCTTCTTGCTCAATGCGAGAGCGTCTGCGGTATTAGACTACAAGGGTCCCCTCAGCATTCTCCATACTGCACCTTCTTTGGCACATCTGTCTGTCCTCTTATTCCCCCATACTCCTATGTGACTAGTCACCCTAGGTAATGTTACCTCGTAGGTCTTCGCCAGCATCTTTAGGGTATTGTGGCAGCCCACACTATTTTGAAGTACAGTGGTTACTTGTCAAAGGCATTAGAGCCATTCGGTGTTTACATAGATAGTTTTTTCATCTACCACCGTATAAGCCTGCTCTTGTACCTGATGAATTTTTGGAGTCATTAGTGTACCAGGTGCTACCATTTGACCTATGTCGAGATTCTTTTAGAGCTTAAAATATAAAACAATACCTACAGTATGATAAAATAGTTAAAACATCGAAGTAAAGCATTTTGATCAAAAGTCGTTAAAAAAAGTGCTTACCGAACTTTGCGTTTAAAGATACTTTAAAGATGCTTTCATAAATATAGAACTTACTTTGCCTTACCTTTTCTTTGAAATGGTTGCAGATAGTGAGATACGTTTTCACCAGTTTAGCTTTTAGCTTTTACGCTCCATTAAATGGGATATTACTTGTCGCCCATTTTGATCATAGAGGCGACATATACTTAACCTTCAATTTTATCCAACCTGTCTGACTGTGCTATAAGTAAATGGATTTATTATTTTAGGACACGTCTGATGTTGCCATAAGTGCAATGAAAAATTTTCAAAAACCAGTTACCGTCCAGGATCAGCTAATTATAACTACCGATTCCATAAATAGTGTTAATCTCAAATCCCTGGTCACCAAAAACACACGCCAACATTTAAAGCTAAACCGTTTGAATGGCGACGTTACTATTCGTAATCTGCTTGTTCTGGGAAACTACGACGGCAAAGATATAACCACGTTTGAAGATGAGCTGGTTAAATTAACTGGAGACCAATACATAGCATCGACCTTGATATTTATGGATGAGTTAGACGTAAACAACTTGAATGTCAAAAAACTGAATGATATACCACATGAAGAATTCTATTATACAACAGGTGTCAACAATATAAGGACAAACATGGAGTTTGAAGATGTGGAGGTGAGTCGCAGTTGCTAGATTATTTTTCCATTTTTCTTCATTATGGAATTGTTATTTAATCGATGTTAATTTATCGATACCGATTCCAATTCGATATTTTTTGATCAGGTGTAGCCAATGAATCCACGTTTGGTTCGTACAGAGAGTTTTATGCAATTGATTACACTCCTCAATAATTAATTATTTGGAATCGCTCAAAAAGTACCGATGACAAAAATACTCGATACAGTAATGTAAATTTTTGAGTAATGTTTTGATTGTTATTTCTTATGTTGTTCAAATAATATAAAATCTAAATATTAAGAAACTTTATTTATAAAAATGTAGGGAATATATATCACTAGGTAAATTTTTGTACATGCACAGCGCTACCTTGTTTTGAAATGTACTGAAATTGCTAGACGCCTTCTCCTCTTCCTTCGATGACATCACCGTTGGGACCCGTAGGGATCAATATTGGCTCCGGAATTACTATAAACTCAGTCCTCAGTTTTGCGGAAGACACTACTTTGCCCGCAGGCATCATGAGTAATAGACCTATCTCTGTGGTCGAGCTCAACGCAGAATGCTGTACCACAGCATAGTAAACAACCAGCATAATATCTCTGAGGATTTCCTATATAAAAATGGTTCCCACAAAATTTGACCTTGGGAGGGTTTATGGATGATTTGACGGCTGTGAAGTTTGGGTAGAGATGCGAAAATGAAAATATCGATACCGGTACCAACTCGACATTTTTTAGCCTCATAGGCGCGTTTGGTTCGTACAGAGACTTTTGTGCAATTGATTACACCCCTCAATAGTTATATACCGATACACCTACAAAAGTATCGATACCAGCTCAAAAAGTATCTAAGATAAAAATAGTTGATATTAGTGCATAAGTACAAGTATCGAAGGACTGTTACCATCCTACAAAAAATCATCCAAAAGTGGGGATGCGCGTGTAATTTTCGCCAACTTGAGTTATTGTGCTGGTTGTTTGCTATGCTGTGGCTGTACTTTCCAAAGAAAGAGTGCCCAAGCAAGTACCCGGCTGTCATGAGCAATAAGGCGCTGACAAGAAGTCACTCATGCAAGCTGTTATAGGAGTCCACCTTACAGAAAACATGATCTGGCACGAACACGTTTCGTCAATTACAACAGCTGCGGGAAAAAAGCTCAGATATCTATCCAAAGCCATAAAGTACTTCTCACCATGTAACCTTCTCACGCTGCAATTCGTCTACTTGGTGACAGTGCTGCCGCGGTGGGCTTCTGTAATCTACTGAATGAAAGCAATAAAATGTACTAGATTGTACATACTAAATTCCGTGAACTTCATGATGTGCTCGAAATTGACCCACATGGACGCGCTGGAGAGCTAAAAAAGGCTCTCAAACCTCTGCAACCATATAATTTCTTCCATTATACATCCATTTCAGAAGCTCCAACGTATGAAATGAAGTTTTTATGACATTTTTCGAGAACTGAAAATGTACTAGAATTAAGCCTTAGAGTACGTTCGGACTTTGCTGTACAAAATGTACTAGAAATAGTACAAATGTACTAAAATCGCAGCACCGCTAGGTGACTTGACCTTAACGCGCCACCTCCAGGCGTTGTTCTCCGGCGTGCGGTTGGTGACCTATCACCTTTCTATCGGTATTCAAACGGAATCTCCTCTGAACTATCATCTATAATTCGGCCGCTCATCAAGCCTATTAGATGCAGCCACGAGACCACTGAATCTCATCCTAAGACGATCGTTCTTAGTACATCAAGAACCAAGCCGTACGATCGCACCATACAAAGTGTTCAGGGCTTGGAATAGACTGCCAGGAGATGCGTATATTGAGCCTATGAGTCCTGGCCTGTTTCCCCTAACATAACCTCTTCATAGCAGCCGCGATACTCTGGCATTTAGGTCTAGCCGTCACGGTCTGCTCTGTTATAAAAAATTGAGTAAAGTTGATTGACTCAGTACTTCCCACACATAACAGTGGCATCATTTTATTATTTTTCCATTGCATGAAGCTATAGACTGAGATCCCCTGCTGGCAACCAAATCATCGCCCGCCCGCACTCAAAAAAAACTTCCAACACTGAAACTCTCATAAATAGTTTCTTACATCTCTGTAGGAGCTATTACGACACAGTTTTTATTCTGCAAGCTTCAAGTGGATGAAAGGTAACGATCGGGAACCCCCAAATCACCTTAAATCGAAGACTGGGATATTTTTGTATTTATAATTTTTTTTATCATTGTTGCGCCGCCACTGACACGATTCCTAAAATCCATACGCATTTTCCATCCTCGCCACGGTAATAATACTGTGTTGAAATTTTATCAACATCAATTTCAAGTTACACAATGCAGAACGATCTAAAGCATTACCCGTATCTATGTATACCTCAGACAATTCTTTTTTGTTTCTGTAATAGGCAAGGCAATTTACCGATGGACCTAAAAAAGTGTATCATGCCGCTAGGTCTTTCTTTTTCAGGTCAATGGAAAGCCTATAATGCATACAAAAACTTTTTCAGTTTTACAACCAACCACCAAACCCAATTTCACCCTCACCCAAAAGTAGAAAATGATCAGGAACCCTTAAAAGACCTAAAAATGAAGTTTGAGCTGTTTTTATATTTTTAGTTTTGTTATTGTTGCTGCGCCGCCACTGACACGATTCCTAAAAACCATACACCCGTTTTCCATCCTCGCAACGGTGGTAGTGCTGTGGCAAAGTTTCATCAAAAGCAGTTCCACAATTTTCACCTAACTCAATTCATGAACGATCTAAAGCAATGTTCGTATGTATACATCAGAAAATTCTAAGTCACTTGGTTTCTGTAATTATAGACAAGGCAGTGTTGGATTGACCTAAGAAAGGGTACTATGTCACTAGGTCTTTCCTTCACAGGTCCGTGGGCAGCCTATTATGAATACAACAAATTTTTGTGTTTTACAACCTCCCACACACAACTGCTCCAATGTCACCACACTCAAGAAAGAAGTAGAAAATGATCAGGAACCCCTAAAACGCCTAAAAACTAAGTTATAGGAATATTTAATTTTTTTCGCTTTTTGCTAATTACTCCCTGCACTGATTTTCAAAATATAGCAGCATTACCCACTAGGACCCCACAGCATATCGGTAACTAAATTTCGTCACAATATATGCAGGGATTACTGAGATTACGAGGGTATAAAAACGCGAACAGACAGACAGACAGACCGACGGGAATGAATGACGGGGATTTTCCTTATATAGACATACTAAAACGCCCAAAAGGCGTATTATCTCAAAATCGAAAAATGTCACGATCACAATACTCCCCACACCTACCGGTGTGGGAAGTAAAAAGTGGGGCAACCTTGATGGAAGATAAATTAAAGTAAATAAATTTTAGAACCGTAAGGATTAATTCTTAATACATTTTTAAGGTAACAAAGCTAGCAGTAAAGAAGAACGTGATTGGAGTTTCTTCAGACAATGGTGTGTTGGATAGTTTGGATAAGAAGTACCTAAGCATCACCAAGAATCAAAATATAGACGGTGATTACTTCATAAGCCTTTCAAACGTAGGAAATATATCTACTGATACATTGAATGGAAACAGTTCCATTTTCTCATCCCCAGGCAGATTTTCCAGCGTAATTGAGGAATATCTTAACCAAGATACTTTACAAGTAGACGGTATGAAAATCAAGACAACTATATGTTTTTCTAAAATGAACGTTACACGTTTACAGAACCATATTAGCTCTTAATATGTGATTTACGGTATTGTAAAATTTGAGAATTAGATAAAAGGCTCTTTGCGCTCTAGTAGCCCATAATTAGAACTAAATCTATTAAAATACAACTTCTTATGTAATCCTATGTAATCTTAATGAATGTACAAAATATTTGACAAAAAATGTTTCCAAAAAAATCATTTCTGTAACTTTATACTTTGATAAAGGCTTAAGAAGTGACCGTAATGTACGCAGAGTGTCTATATTTCAAGAGATGTTGTTTTAATTATGGACCACAGAGAGGCAATAGATATTTTATATAATTCTAAAATTAGAATTAGGAATCATATTATGGAAAACATAATTAAAACAACTCACCTCTCTGCATAGAAAAAATATTTTATTTGGTTTCTATGTTTCAGATTTATATTTTGAAAAATCGGTGAAGGTTAATATCATAAATAATAAGACTACAAGTAATCTTCTGTACGCCCAATTGCGAAACTCAAAAGGAGCACAATCAAACTTGTCTATTGAGGTAAGTATCCTTTGAGAAACAAACATGATAAAACTGTCTACTGTAAATCCTACGACAGTTATAATTGTACTTTGAGATCTCTTTCAGTGTCTATTTACATCACCAGTAATTCACTTGTTATGATATAAGTATATTCAAATATTAAATACTGATACCATCACGTAGTGCTTGTTTGTAAAGTAACTGTGACAGGTTATTTTGTCTTCTAATTCTGTCAGCTAGGTTTGCTAAATTCTTGGAGAAAAATTTCTTTGTCTATAACCTCCCTTAGTTTTGCTCTACGAATCCTACAGTCAGAACTTATTAGGTTACGCTTTGATTGAGTAACATACCTTCATCAAAACTTAATTTTCCAAAAACACTATGAAATAGCAGAAACTTAAAGAGATTATAATGTCAATGTACGCTAGCGAACACATAACTCTGACCTGTCCAAAATGTGATGCCAGATCACAATGCTCGATAACAAGTAGTCTTTAAGCTTCAAGGGTGTTTCACAAATACGCAAGTCACGAAAAACCTATTATGTTTCGTAAAAATTATAAATATCTAGGCATCTTAAAAATTAAAATAAACCCCCCTTTCATTTATTGATGCTCCTGAATATTCATATTATGTGAACACGAAAATGCACACATACGTAAACTGGGAACCTGCAAACAAAATGATAAACGGGTAATAACCTTGATGTTGATGCCGTGAAGTAAAGGGAAAAAAGAAACGTAGATTATAATATGCATAATGGCAAAAACTTATAGGCGAAAAGCGACTCTTTTTGAATTGGTATTTAAAAAACATATGAGCACCAGTTATATGAATTTAAGAACTTTTTAATAATACCAAAAGTTTGACAATGGTGGAACACGACATCGAAATGTAACCTGAGATATGTCCTGGTGTTACACCAATCCTTTTGTAGTCTAGACTACAAGACTAATGAAGGTTAGAGCTCAATAATAATAAATAATGTAATAATTTCAAAGCTTAAACATTCTAAGAAAACCCAAATTTCAATACAACATAAATATAACTATTTGTACAGTTATAACAGATTTATTATTATCTATACGCTACCCGTTGTTTACATCAATCGCTACTAACCTATATTTTTTTTTTCATTTCATTTATTTGCACTACAATACAAATACTGCCACCTCGAAGGCGCTGGCTTGTGTGAGGTATTGGCATTGATATAATTACTGAAATTGTACACAGTAATTTAGATAACCTAACCTTGCTGCTCCTTCTCTTTGGAGTGCTCTGTTCGTATGCATTTCAATGATTTTCTCTACATAACTTTCAATTTATCCTCTCTCATCAGCAGCATACATCCTTCTTCAATTTTATTGACGATTACATCATTAGAAACTTAAAATTTGGATGTGACGCTACTTGAGATAAACTTCAGCCAATTTTCCTTACAAGGCAAAATAAAAATTGAGGAAATCATAAATAACATTACAAAGATGAAAATGAGTAGGTGCTTGTACAGTGTTTTGACAAAATGAAGTAGACAGCTGCTTGGTTCAATAGGTTGCTGTAAGGCGTTTCAATACAAGAGTTGGGAGCAATAGTACAGTTCTCCCAAATTGAATAGTTTTCTCTTTCTTTATAATAAACAATGAATCAATTTATTATTCACCTTTATTTTTACCTCCTTGCAGGGCAGTGTCTACTTCGATGATTTGGATATTGTGTTGTTCGGCAGTACCAATTGGACTACTGTTGTTGATGACTTCATTTTTCGTAACAACTCCAATTTTAATGTGAAAGGTGTTAAAACTTTCACAGATGAACTTACCATAGAAAAGCTGATTCAAACGGAAAAGCTAAACAGTATTTTCTTAGACAACATATTAACAAAGCAAGGCAATCAAGAATTGAAGGGTGATATTCTTATAAAGGGAAATGTGACGTTCAAAGATTTGACGGTTGAAGACGACCAGAATGTGTTCAGTACGCTGCTACTCAGAAACGGTACATTCTTTGTTGAAGGTACGTTTACTACTTTATTCCATATTTAGAATATAGGTGCTTTCCTTTTGCATGCTTTATCTGATAATTTTCACTTGTGACGTCATGACTCATTTCAATGTAAGTTTCTTTTGTTTTCTGAATCGTCTAAAGTGAGATATTTTACCCCCACTTAAGCCCATCTGCACTAGCTCTAAAGTTGTCTCAGACCACATTCAGATGTCAAATAAATGAGGTTAGGATTTTTTGTAAGTTTGAATTTCAGCGGGTTTTGTGGTGTATGGATAGTCGATAGCGTGAGCGACGATCTCTTCCAAAAACTTCATATCTTCAGTCGTCTGTTTGCGATTTCCGATCTACAATTCGAGTATGCCGTTGCCTTTGCAACTAGGACAACCTCTTTTCATTCAGTAAAGGTAAAGAAATCGAAGTCTGTGGGTCAGAGTGTACGCAAAAGCGTAACAAACTAGGTTATGAAAAGAATCGAAAGATCATAGAACCATAGCATAGTACAAAATTTCGAGGAATGAAATTTAACTGCACAAACACGTTCCTTCAACCCATCCGAGCTATAAGGTTTCCAACTGAGCTGAGCCGTCTCATTTTTAAATGATCTGGGTTAGTGCAGATGTTAAAGGAAAGCACCTTATATCTCAGGGCAACGTGCTCCACTCATTATAAGACCTTTTCCGATAGTAGTTTCGGAAGGATCAAACATATCTAAAGCGTCAAGAGAGCTTGAATTTACAACTGACACTTTAGAAATGTAATTTGGTTCTTTCGAAACTACTGCGACGTGATCATCAAAAGTTGTTACATTGGCCACAGGGCAGTATTCAGATCCTCGCTGCAATCATTCAAACATCTCTTAGTTTGTAGAAGCTTTTATTTCGCGAAACTCTTGTAGTTGCAGTTAAATTCCTATAGTTTGGTAAATATTTCTCAAAGAGCATAAAAACAACCAGAATTACTTTTGGGAACTATGGACCCTAACGAGGAAGTACTATAACTTACATCCTCCCTATCTTTGTAACGTCATCTGTCAGAATCAAATAGTCCTTCCTTTGAACTTATTTGTAAGAATGCAAAAAGTACCTCATAATTTTACATTTCAATTTTAGGCGACATGTTATTTTCGCGACTACCACATATACAGAATTTAACATTTGATGGCCTGATCAACGGCAGAAGTTTGGAAAGCGAAATACGAAGGACAGTTTTTACTGACAAAATAACAGAAGCTGATATGACTGTAGTGTTCGAAGGCCCTGTAAGTAATTTAGAGAAACTGGGATGTGGTCGCTTTACCTATACTAACAGAAAGCATAATTATCCTCATGTATAAATACAATCAATCATATACAGGGTGGGCCAATAGTGCGTGGGCGGAGGATTGTGGGCGTACTAAAAAATATTTCAAAAATCTGTCACTTGATCATGGTAGGGACCCTTGAGGGCTATAACGTAAAAATATTTTCACATGAATTTTGACGTTTATACAGGGTGATTCATATCAAACTTACATTTTTTTAAATGGAACCCCCTATATATTATTGCATATTTGGATTCCTTGGTCAATTTTAGTGTGACTTTATGTATCACATATGGTACTTTAAATGAACCGTTTAGGCGCAAATCACCATTTTTGATATAAGTAGGTATCAGAAAAAAATTGAATATCGCAGCGATTATAAAACTTAGAAGGCCGTGACTTTGCGGTACAACTAAGCATGAAATGCGTCACCCTTGGTCAGACGGCTAAAATTGAATTCTTTTTGTACTTGGAGAAATCAGTAGATTAATTAAGGAAACTTCAATCACAGATAACTTGATTTTTTCAAATGGCAATGCCTATTTTGTTTTAAAAAATCGAATGTAATATTTCATTACCTTTCTAACGATATAGCATACTCGATACCAATCTTTTTTAGTTTTCATTTTATTTCAAATTTTCAGTCAAATCGGTGTTTTTTAATTTTCCTGCATGCAAGCAACCTAGCAGGCCATGAAAAATAAACAAAAGCTCGCTAATATGGAAAAAACCAACTAACTTAGTAGAAAGATGCAAACTAACTAGAGCAACGGGGCAAGATTGTCAAAATTTCTTACAACATATTAGCTCTAACCAGAAACAATAGCGGTAACAAGAACGCACATTTTTCACAGCCTACTAGCTATTAGTCAATTTCCAACGTCAGTAAAAAAATATATAATCAAAGGAAAACTACTAGTGATTGTTGCTGGCAGTATAATATCTATGTCTTCTGAATAAATTTCCACATTTAATGCTATAAAAAGTAGCCATTAACGTAAGTCAAAAGTAATGATACCTCTGACTGGAACCCTTCAAATTCTTCAGTAGGTACTTTTACTTATCAGCAAAATCACGGGAAATGAAACTTGAATTGCAGTCTGTTTGAATTGTAAAACATAATTTAGTTTGCAGAAAACTACATGAAATAAACATACAACATAGTGTAATTAAAAAATTCTAGCAATTATTTCAATAGATGTTCAGAATGCTCCAGTTGGAGATTTCACTTTTGACTTAACTGAACGGAAGTGACTAATCTTTTTATCCCATTAGATATGAAATTCTAAACATGTTAGATTGTAAGCAAAAATCACTGGTAGTTTTCCTTTTGGAAAGTTGTCAAGCTCTAGTAGACCTCGATAGCTAGTAGGCTGTGAAAAACAAATACTCCTGTCATAGCCCAGCTACTCATTTACATTAGATATCTTGGGGCTGTTGTATCCGGTTAGAGCTAATATGTTGCAAGGAATTTTCATAATCTTGCCTCCTTGCTCCAGTTAGTTTGCATCTTTCTACTAAGTTAGTTGGTTTCTTCCATATTAACGAGCTTCTGTTTATTTTTCATGGCCTGCTAGGTTGCTTGCACGCAGGAAAATTGAAAAACACCGATTTGACTGAAAATTTGAAATAAAATGAAAACCAAAAAAGATTGATATCGAGAATGCTATATCGTTTGAAAGGTGATCAAATTTTACATTCGATTTTTTAAACCAAAATAGGCGTTGCCATTTGAAAAAATCAAGTTATCTGTGATTGAAGTTTAGTTAATTAATCTACTGATTTCTCCAAGTACAAAAAGAATTCAATTTTAGTCGTCTGACCTAAGGTGACGCATTTCATGCTTAGTTGTACCGCAAAGTCACGGCCTTCTAAGTTTCATAATCGCTGCGATATTCAATTTTTTTCTGATACCTACTTATACCAAAAATGGTGATTTGCGCCTAAACGGTTCATTTAAAGTTCCATGTGTGATACATAAAGTCACACTAAAATTGACCGAGGAATCCAAATATGCAATAATATATAGGGGGTTCCATTTAAAAAAATGTAAGTTTGATATGAATCACCCTGTATAAACGTCAAAATTTGAGTGAAAATATTTTTACTTCATAGCCCTCAAGAGTCCCTACCATGATCAAGTGACAGATTTTTGAAATATTTTTTATTAAGCCCACAATCCTCCGTCCACGCACTATTGGCCCACCCTGTATACAGGGTAAGTTATGCTCAACGTATCGGACAGTTAAGCCCAAACGATATCCCTTTTCAGAGAAGTTACTAGTGAGTGTATGTAGGTCGAGGTGGACTACATTTTAAAAATAATGACATTTCTACAGGGTATCTAATAAAAGCGTGATATATCAATTTATATTTTTTGGTAATGGAATACGTTGTATAATATTGCTTATTCAGATTCCTTGGTCAATATTAGTGTAACTTTATGTATCACATATGGGACTCAGAACAAACTGTTAAGGTGTAAAACACCATCTTTAGTGTGAGTAGATACCAGAAAAAATTGAATATCGCATCAGCGATTATAAAGCTTAGATTGCCTTAGGTTAGACGGTTAAATTTGACCTGTTTTTGTACTGGGAGAAATCAAATGCAAAATTTGATAGCATTTGTACTGTTTAGGGCTGTGAATGTCAATCTCTGGTAGTTTTCATTTGATTAAAAATTTTTAATAAAATCGGCGCTTTTCAATTTTCTTACCTATAAGCAACATAGCTGGCGATTAATTATAAACGAACACGTGCTCAGACAGAAGAAAACAATTAACTTAGCATGAGAACTCCTTACAACCAATTAACTCGCCAGAAACAGCGGCGATAATGTATCTAAAGTCAAAGAGAAGCTGGAGTACGACAGAAATGGATACTTTTCACAGCCTACTAGTTACTGCAATATGCTAGAAGTTACCTATCCTATCAGCGATTGTTTCTGACAGCACGTAATTTCTCATTCAATGGTATAAAAAAGTCGTAATTTTCGTCAGTCAGCAGTAACGGTACCTCTGACTGGAGCCCTTCAACTTTTTGAATACCTATTAGCAAGATCGCAAATGGAAATTGAAAGAAAAAATTTTATGTTTCGACTGGATAGATTACGTTTCATTAGGTAAACAGATTTGAAATCATTTTTTATTTTCTGTGACCCTGCTAATAGGCACTGAAGAATTGGCGGGACTCCCTTCAGATTAATACTTTATTAAAATAATATGAAATTTTATTCTGGAGCAATATTCGCTTATAGTTTTTGTCTTCCTTTCAAAACTTTAATGATTTTGGAAATTGTAAATATCTACTACATTGCAGGTGCTAGTAGGCTACGAAAAATAACCATTTTTGTGTGGTGGTGTTTTGCACCTAAACGGTTCGTTTTAAGTCCCATATATACAGGGTGCTCCTGAATATCATGTATAAATGAACGAAGAAGATTCTTTGGTATTTTTAAGCACTAAAATTTCAAATAAACATAGGGCCGCAAACGCTTCGTTACCGATCTGCAGTGTTGAAATTTAAATGTTTTTTCAATATTTCCTTTATAATAACTCTCTCAATTTTTCAAGTATTGATTTCAAATTTGGAATATAAAATACTCAGTCGGAGTTACATAATTGCACTTGTCAAACGGTTGCTAAAATCAACAGGGTCTTACTTTTTCTGCAACGTGTAAAAGCAAGAAGTTCAAGGAAAGAAAAGGGGGCACAAGCCCTAAAAAAATACACCCTATTAGTTCTGCCCACCGTTTAACATGCAGTTATGTAACTTGTAATGTGTTTCTTACGTTCCAGATTTGAGCTAAAGAAACTAAAAAATATTAAATTTCAACACCCTGTAGATCAGTAGCGAAGCGTTTGGGAACCTATGTTTATTTGAAATTTGAGTTATAAAAAACCAAAGAATCTCCTTCTTTCGTTTGTACATGATATTTAGCAACACCCTGCACCCTCTGCAAACATGCAATGAGTGCTCGATTTAAAAAAACATCTCTAACTCGCTTCTATTTGACATCCTGTATAAGAGTCATTATTTTTAAAATATAGTCTAATTCGACATACATAGACTCTCATAGTTCTTTTCTGAAAAGAGGTATAGTTTGGTCTCAAGACTCCGAGGCATTGAGCTTGACTTGCCCTGTACTATTAACAAATCAGGCTATAATTTCTAAAACGTATTCTAAGTCTGTACTCTCTCCGATCGTGCTACACTAGTCCATCAATAAAAAATATGTATACTTTACACAAACTTTACTCTCCTTGCGGTCATGTCTGTGGCCATTATCAAAGTACAAAGTTGAACAAAAAATTAATTTTGAACCCAACGGTGATTTTGGAATGTTAAAGAACATCAGCGAAAAGATCACGATATTGTCTCTCTCATATCAGTGAATAATTTGGCACATAGACTGCAACTATAAGATGAGACAATATCGCAACTTATTCATGTAGAATCGAAGAACAGAAACATTACATAACCCAATGTGGATAATAGTAGTAAAAGAAAAATAAACGAGTGTGTTTATATAATGTTAAATCAGGATTGTATTTCTAATTTATCGGTTGATTTGACTCGGTATGGTTTGAAAAAATGTTATCAATGTTCTTCAGACCAAAGAGTAGACCGTAAGTTTTTCCACGTTTCCTTGTTAGATTCGATTGAGATGTTGTCTCATCTTGAGGTTGCAGTCTATGTGTCACTTTATTCACTAATAGTATAGACAGTGTCGCGGCCCTAAGACGCTGGTGTATTACTGGTTCTCATTTTAGACTTGACAACAATGCGACTGCAACACTTTTCTTTCAATATTTCAGAATCATTGTTAGTCATCTGGGAAGCTAACTATCAAACAAACAAACGACTTACGAGGGTTGCTCTATATAACCCTCGTATATAGACTCTCATATGCAGCAGCATATAGAACCGCGCTCTTCTGGTTGGCCAAGCGGACGGGCCGTGGCGTTCCACCAAGAAGAGAAGCTGCTGTTTAGCAGCGATTTTCATTGGTTTGCCGTTACCTTCGGGTACCAGATGGCGCACAGACAGTCTGTCACCTGCTCTCACATGCTTCACATGTCTGGTAGACATGAAAATTCGGATGCTCTCTATCTCCGTCAATCGGAGATATAGAGCAACCCTCGTATATTGACTCTCATATGCAGCAGCATATAGAACCGCACTCTTCTGGTTGGCCAAGCGGACGCGCCGAGGCGTTCCACCAAGAAAAGAAGCTGCTGTTTAGCAGCGATTTTCATTAGTTTGCCGTTACCTTCGGGTACCAGATGGCGCACAGACAGGTCTTTCCTGTCGCTTGCGCAAACAAACGATTTTCTCTAATTTCTCTCTCTCTTTAATTTATTTCTTATTTAACTTTGTACTTTGATAATGGCCGCAGAGATGACTGAAGTATCAGTAAACTTCATCTTTCGGTATATGTGGTCTTTATTGATAGGTCAGTTAGGCTCGATGGAATGTTTGGCATGATTTTTTCGAGTTTCTACACACTGTTACAACACTGTGCTCTTTTTAGGTTAATATATTGGGAAACGTTCATGTGAAGGAATTGGTAAATAACATTTCCCTTTCTGAAGCTCTAGCAAACATTGTCCTAATAGGAGGAGACAGTAGTATCTTAAATACCGCTGTTTTCACTCATCCAGTGCTAATTAATGAAAGCCTTACAATAGAGTACAACTTAATTACACAAAAGCTCTTTGGATTTGTTTTGGATGAATGGATGGATAGAGCAATACTTTTGAGCAGAGGATATCTGTCAGGTATGTATATTACTCTAAATCTAAAGCTCCGTACACATCTGAGCGCACATGGTTTGAGTCAACGAATTCTAATAGGTTAGAAGAAGAAAACAGGGTTTTTGTTTGTGCCCACAATCCTAACGCGGCAGCTGGTACACTGACCGCTGAATCGCTGATAAACCCATATACCGTTTGTAAAGACAGCAGGTAAAGAATCCTAAAGATAATAGCACTCATGTAGAGCCATAATATAAATAGCCACTTTGTTTTGGTTGATCGGCTCAGGTTAATTGTTATAGTTTTGAATGAATTTTGGGTTTTAACAGTGCATAAGTGTAAAAGACTATTTTAAACAATTCTGTGAAAAATAACATCGTGTTTGTGAACACAGTAAATAATAACAACGGGATCTTGAGCACACTCACATGCCTGTTAGAGCAACTCCCATTGCTTTTTCTAACCTATTCGAATTCGTTGGTTTGAGTACACACGAATATGCAAATGCAGACGTCACATTCGTCGTGCTCAGGGCATGCGGACAGACTCGCGCGCGACTTTGAGCGTGAATTCGGAACACACAAGCAAGCGACGTAAAAACTAAAAGGAACATGACTTGTGAACACATACATTGAGCACGTACGGATATGTGTATGTTTTCAAGTCATATGCGCTCATATGTGTATGCGGCTCGTAGCCGAAAACCGACACACACATTGAGCAACAAACGAAATATCTAAATACATTTGTTATTTTGGGGCGTGTCAGAATTGGTAGTTGTTGCAGGCTATCGATTGAATTATTGATCAAGTTTTGATCACGCACCTAGTACCTAGTATCTCAGTTCTAATTAATCTGGATAGAACACCTGGGTCCACCGTACATTTTCATTTTTTTGGAAAATGGTGGTACATGGACTTGTGCGGGTGCAATTATCTTAATTCCAGGTGTTCCAGCTATCTCATTTGTTTGTCCAATCTCTTGGAGCTATTAGTAGAAAATATTATAATTAGCTTCAACTTGGCTAAACGCACCTAACACAAAATCTCTTTCACTCTTTCACGTATATCTGTATATACGATTTAGAGATGCCAGGTGTAGCGATTTTTCGCCAAAGTGGCGATTTCAAAACTGAGTTGGCAATCAAAAATCGTAACTAGGCGATTCGCGACTTTTGGTGGCCCAAAACACACAATGCGAGTTGGCGACTTCTGGCTATATCTAACTTCTATTCATTGGTTTTTCCCTCAAAAAAAAAAAAGGTTATCCACATAAAGCGGCAATATTGCCGGCTCTTTTACAGTTCACACTTTGACAATAATGACTCTTCAAGAAGACAGAGTAGGCAAGCAAAATTGATTTACCTTCGTTTGCGTTATTTGGCAACATTTACCTATTTTTTATTACTGGGCGAGCTCAAAAAAATGACAGCCATGGAATTCGTTATTTCTGGTGGTCCAAAAATGTCCCAATGTCTCGAAATTGTCATTGTTTGACAAGCTGAAGTTGATTCCCAATAACCAAATAATCCTTAGAATTTCTGAGATGAATTGATCTCACTGATGGGAAGTTGTTTCAATTCCAATGAGATAGTTAATTCTGAAATCTTTATTTATTATAGCGAAAAGAAACAAATACATAATAATGTTTATGTATTTTCAACGTACACTCATTGCCATCCATACCTTCGTGGTCTGGCACCCCACTGACATATACAGCGTTGCGTGACATAGTTTTTGCAGTTCTGTAGGTGAGAAGCCATACCCTCACCCACAGAATTTGTCATGCTGGGCGTTTCGGTGTTGACAATTTTGACATTCACAACCATAGAGTCGCCACTACTGGCGATTTTCATTCAAGCATCACAAATATTGACGATTTCTGGCGATTTTCACGCCAAAAGCTGATTACAAGCATCCTCATAAGCTGCCAACATGCAATACTCGCCTTGAGTGAGACATCAATGCGCTCCACTGAAACTGCTTTCTTACTGCGCCTGACTGTGAATGTAGTCGGAATGTAGGATTTATTAGGGGTTAGATGTCGGTTTTTAATTGATGGCTTTGCCCTTTATGTACCATCTCTGTTAGTTGCATTGAAGATTTCAAATCCCAGATCCAATCTTGCCAGTCGTGTTTATACACCGTGTTCCAGGATGAATCCCGAAAACTTTAAGTGATGATTTCTGGCACCGGCTTTTGTTATAATATGTTCAAAATATGTTTATCCTTAATAAGTTCAAGTGCCCTTAATTAAATCGCGAAATGGTTAATGTGTGGCCGTCATATTCGTACGCCTTTTGGCTTAAAATCGAAAGTGTTTTTGCCCGAAAATGAAAGTGCTATAAGGTGGGCCACACACGTTCCAATCATCTTTACACAACAAAACTTCAAACGTTGATTTATCTGTAACAAATGCGAGTTTATGAATAATTCCTTTTGACATCGGCTTTACATTCAGAAAACTAAGTGCGGTTTTTTTTTCGGGATTCGTCCCAGGCAATGATTTGTATATGTATTAATACTGATTAATACCCGTAATATTTCAGGGAATTATAGCTTTGAAGAGATTACTGTGAAGGATGCTCTCGTAACCGAAAGGCTAAATAACATTAGTACGAAAAACATCGTACCTTTGAAGTCCAACCATAGTATTGATGAGTTACATTTTGTAGAAGCCCATATAATAAGAGACATAACAGCCGTGGACACTGTAAATGGCGTTAACCTATCAGAAGAATTTAAAAATACATTCTTGGTAAGAGGGTCTCATAACTTGACAATATTTAATTTTTTATATAGGGTGAGTGTTAAGTTGATACTGTGTATAGAATTCGTTACAATAAACAACTTTTTTAAATAACTTTTTCCAAAAAACTGAAAAATGACGAGACACTGTTTATGTTTAGCTTTTTGCTCAGATTTTAGTCTTATTGATTATGTATTACACCTGTCAGATAGTGCAGTAGTCACTTTCTGTTTGTTGTACTTTTAAATTGGTAGATCCTAAAAGTGGGACATTATTATGAACGCAAATTTTAGGTTTTACCAATTTAGAACTACCTACGATAAGCTGAATGTGACTAGTGCACTAATTGGCAGATACAATGCCTCATCAATAAGACAAACGTCCTAGCCAAAAACTAAGCATAAACAGACTAGGTACGTTTTGACACACAGGTTCAGACTTACTTTCTTTGATTCTGTGACTCGCTTATATTTCAGTTTTCGGAAAAATGTTACTTGAAGAAGTTGTTTATTTTAAGACTTGTATACACAGTTAAAAAAGTATCAACTTAGGACTCACCCTGTATAATAAAGATATCGAGAGCGTCACACCAGAAGGTTGCAAGCGCCATCATAGGCATTTTTGGGTGTTTGAGCATGTGTTTATTTAATCAATTTCCTCATAATAACAGAATACGTCTAAATGCACGAAAGTAAAATTAGGATGATGGGAAGAGTGATTTTTTGAATGTTTAAAAACGTCAAACTAACTCACTTAAAACAACATATTCTAGGTGGACGGAGATCAAGCAATAGAGTCGATGATTTTCGAGAGCAACGTACTGATCCGAAAAAATCTAAATACACCTTTATTGAATAACAAACCAATGGCCAAAATTGTCACGACAGACACCGATCAAGAGCTGACCGCTAACTACGACTTCAAAACCAAAATCACCGCTCAACGTGACCTAAAGGTGCATGGCCTCCTCAACGAGATCAACACCACGAAGTGGAAAGACAACCTGTTGAAAGTTTCCGGAGCAAATCGTCAGCAGATCAACAGAGCGTTTGACGTTGCCAGGAACGTTACCTTTGAGGATGATGTAGACGGTGATGGATTGGTGGCAGGTCTGGACCTAGTGGAGCTGGCGGAAAAAATTGACGAGATTAAAAAGAATAAATTTGAGGTGGACCGTGGTGTGATTGTAAGTTGGATCAAGCTGCATATACATTAATTTACCTTATCTACCCTCATTAAGTTATACAGTGATTATCAAGTTACTTTTCAACAGGTGATACTACCTATAAACAAACAGCCTGAATTATTTTTCACAACTCATGCTTCAGCCGTGGGTTATGAACAACGCTTACTAGGTACCAATACTGATCATAGGTCATAGCCTGTCGAAAAAAAAGAAATGTTAAAACAAAACAGGTTAAGGCCCGATTTTATCAACATGCATATTTAACAAAGACTTTAACAAAGCTTTTCTATTGAATGTTATTTAGCAAAAGCTTTCTATTGGATATTGAGGGCTATGTTAATAAGTATCATCCACTAGTATTTTATCAATATTAAAAACAACACGTCAAAACGGATGACACTTCGGTCAAAGACATTTTAGAAATTCATGGATCAAAATCATAGCAGGATATCAGAACAAAGTGATTGATTTGCAAATTAGTGCTACATTTTCCATGTTTACATTATAATTATTGTATAATTGCTAATTGTAAACTGCGATAATTTGTGATAAAAATAGAAGGTACCTATATCAATCACAGCAACTACCTACCTTATTTAATAATTACAAATCCCACGTCTGTCAGTCAGATGGATTATATGAAAATACATACTTTTATGAAGAACAATCTTTCGTTTACTGAAAGCATGTTTGTTATAGACCTTCTTATAGAAATATTCACAAGTGCAGCGTACACATTGTACATAAAATAGGGTTATACTTAGCTATAAAATAGCAAGCTTTGCCGTTCTGGGGTTCTGGATAGGCAACCAGTAATGCACATGCACGTTTGGGAAATAGCTGTAACTTTTGAAATGTAACAAAATGCTATTTTTAGCTCTTTTTACTATAAAAAAATATATTGCATGTATTCATAATTATTATCGATAGTAAATTATTGTTTTATCCAAATAATGCAGTGAGTGAATTTCTTGTCATCATATCATTTGATACACCAAGAAACTAGTGATCACATGCACGGCGTCTCTGGAATCTGATTGGTTGAGATTAACAATTGTTAAACTTTTTGATAAACAAGCAAATGCAATTTTTCACCCATTTAGAATGGAAAATCTGACTTGAAAAGATACTAGATGGTTCACAATGGTCGATTGTATATAGATTATGTCATTTTGACCTTTTTTGAGGTAAACTTCAAGAGAAATCGACAATTTTCAGATTACTTTGACAGATGCATGTTCTTGAAAGGGCTGCTCTGATTGGTCAAAGTCTAAAATGTGCATGTTGATAAATTCGGGCCTAACTCGGTTCTTCATATTGATAAGCCGTGATTGCAGGGACGTATTTCTGACCCAAATTCAAGAGTCAGGGCCTAAAAAGTCTTGTTTTCCATATGCAGGGTGTCAAAATAACAATCTTTTTCTAAATTTCTGCACCCGCTTTTGTGATTTTGGTATATTCAACTTGCTAAGTTTAATAGAAAAAATCACATTCTAAATACTATCAAAACTCTTCTTTTATTTTGCAGGATGATTACAATAATATCTGCACGGATATCAAATACCTCAGCGGAATGACGGAAAGCCAAATTTACAAATTCAAATACTTCGAAGAGTGGCACGAAATGATTTTCAACCATTCCGTCCGTCATACATTCTATTTTGAGAATAACAACAACCAATACCTGCTAGTAAACGAAGACAATTGTCAGTCACACATATTCGTTTTCAGAAGTTTTGCATTCTTTCCAGTAACAACAGTTACAACTGGCGACATATCGCAAACAATAGCTGTTCGCAATGGTAATAAGGCATTGTACCTTGTCACAAATAATAAAAAGTCTGGAAAATCAGGAAAATGCCCTAATGATGCCACCAGTGCCTGGGAGTTTGAAGAAGGAAAACTCGAGGTGAGATTATTGTTTTGTATTTTACACAACGGGTGTACCCTGAATTTCCTTAACACGTGATATTCTCGTAACAGGTTCAAACGAAAACTGAGTGGAATTTTCATAAGCACTATAGGGGTATATACTCCCATCCTAAAAACTCACCGTCGGCGTCGACTTTTATTTTTCAAATAGCACCAGATAGTTTTTCGCATACAAATTAGGTCCTTATTTTATATAAGATCTTGTAGTACCTTTGATTTTATAGACAAACTTGTTTTTTTCGTAAAATCATAAGCATACCGTAAATAAAAAAGAATTTGCTTGACGCAAAAAACGTACAAAACATAAAACAAGGTGGGTTTTTAAGGGTCCTGAGTAACCTATCACACTTGCTTGCTTTCGAAAATAAATGTCTTCTTTATCCGTTTTTGTTACCAAAAAATATTACGCCTGAAACAAATCCTCATTTTATTTAACTGATGTTAATAACTTCACGAAAAATTGGTTTATATATGAAGTCAAAGGCACTAGAAGATTTTAAATAATATAATGACCTCATGAATATAGGAAGAGCTGTGGGGTGCTATTTGGAAAAATGTTTGGAGGTGAGTTTTAGGAGTTGAAGAAAGAAAATTCGAAAGCATGGTATGATATAGGTCATTCAGTACTCTTGAAAGGCCCACTCAGTTTTGCTTTTTTATCTGTTTCCTTACGAAATTATTACGCCTGAAACAAATCCGTATTTTGTTTATTTTATGCTTAGGTACAACTATACTAAAAAAATAGGTTTTAGTATAAAATTTAAGGTGCTAAAAGATTTTAAATAAAATAAGGACGTGATCAAGTGAAAAAATTAGTTCCTCGCAAATGACTGATGAAAGTAATTATTTTAGTAACAAATCACTCGTTGGGTTTTCTAGAAAACAGAGAAGTCGTAAATTTACATGCTGGTTATAATATTATAGATATAAGGTTCAATAACTTTGAAGAAATTGGATTATATTTCTGACTTGTTCAAGCTTGTTGCCAAAAATATATTAATACTGACTTGGTTAAAATTACTTCTATTTTTTATTGACATAATAAACGATAGTAATTGGGAATTGCTATCGTTGTTTCTATCTACAGAGAGAGTCTTATACCAGCTCTGTTAGTCAAGATGGTCGCTTTTACGTGATATGTCTCACAATGTATATATACAAATGATCATTACAAGTTGATCACTCTAACCTGATAGTGGTTAGTTCTATGGACTCAAAACAAGCTGCTAACTAAACTGGCAAAAATACTTGAGTATTGACTTGGGAATTTTTTTCTGAAAGAAACAAAGTTATTTGTAGTCGCTTGGTATCAAAAACGTCAAATCGCCGATTTTTGACTTGGTCAATTTTTGCAATATACCGACGATACATTGATAGAAGGTTCAATTGCCAATTGTTCTTTGCAACATCTGGCCTATTGAAATAAAATAAAAAATGGTCTAGTCAAAATGAGCGTGAATTACGTAGGGTATTTAAACAAATAACAGCGTAATCGTGATTCTTTTTAAAATAATTAAGGTTAATAATCATGATGACAACAAGAGTAAAGCAAAAATTATCTAATAGTTATAACTAGCTGTACTTCGATCTGTATCAGATAAGTGTTATAAGATTATTATGTTGCAGTTGATGTTCAAAATGGACGAAGGCATAGTCCTCCTGCAGGACTCTTTGATACCTAACACATTTTATGGTTTGGGTCGAGACGGGGTAACAGAGTTCGTGATTCGTCCTTCGTTGAAAAGTTATCGATCAATTCGTAGATGGATTTTCTTCAGCGGTAAGTTGTACCCAGTTGGTCACATATCTAAGGAGCTTCTGTTTTACCATCCTTTCTATAGTTCACCCAGTCCAGGGAAGAGCTATTCGACTAAACCGTGACCCTGCGGTCCTAACCCGCTACCTCCAGCCTCTTTCTCATCGAGGTGCGGTTGGTTACCTTTCGCGCTATTTAAACGGAGGCTGCTCGTTTGCGAGGTGCAGGACCACAATTCCGCCGCTCTTCTTCGACTAATCGTTGACCCAACCTTAACGTCCCACCTCCAGCCTTTTCCTCACGGGCGTGTGGTTGGTGACCTCTTACTTTTCTTCCGGTACTCAAACGGGATCTACTCATCTGATCTATCCTCTATAATTCCGCCACTCATCAAGCCTATTAGATGCACTCGCGGAACTACTGCATTTCATCATAAGGCGCTCATTATTCATACATCAAGAATCTAGCGATATAACCGCACCTTTGTTCCCAGAGTGTCTAGGGTCTGGAACGAGGCAATGGCGCGTAATTTTAGTGTCGAGAAGGAAACCCGATTTCGCTTGGTATTTGAGTTCTAGAGGCAATTCGGAAACTTTTTTGTCACTGCAGTATAACCCCAAAATAGGAAGGATCAGAGATAGAGGGGTGTTAAAACGTGAAAACAAATCGTTAATGAGGGTCTAGGGTATAGCGCGCGAAATTGAGAATCCAAGAAAAGACGTATTCCCGTGTTAGCAAGGAGGCGTGGCCGCCTGTTCACTTTCTCCAGTGTGTGTGTCTAACGGGGAGATAAGACCAAAAATCCAAAGGTAAGGTCAAAAGGTCCAAAGGTAAGGTCCAAAGGTCACCATAAAAATGAATTTCACATTTCCAAGCTCCTGACGTTACCTTTGAACTTACAGTCATGATTCAAGAAGCCAATTGAAGAAGAAATCTTACGCTTTGTCACCTATTTGGCCTTTTTTGATATCGTATTTGGTTGGTAAATTACAGACATTTGAAGAATGTATGATTTTTCATTGCGAGTTTTATTGCACACTAAAAAACTTTTTTGAGAAAATCGCAAATAGTTGTCATTCACTAAGGTCTTAACTCTCACCTTCTGAATTAATTACTGTGTATGTAGTTTGAAAAACAATTGAGTTCTGTTCGAAATGGGAATCCGTGTTTTAACATGGCAAATACATATTTATAGCTGTGTATACCCAGGCCCCTTAAGTAACCGAATGAAAATGCGGTAGCATTTTAGCGCACCTACCAGCTGATGTTCCAAAAATCCCAAATCTGTAGGCGGTTTGCGCGTACCGACTTTTTTAAAATGAAAATAAAAAATCGCGACGTAACCGGTCGGAACTTAGTGGAACATTCTTTGTTTTTTTTGTAGCTAGCACAAAAAATACTGTCATCTGTTTCTGCTGGGCAGTTTATGAGAAATTTGAGCTTAAATTTGGATTTTTGTTAAAAATCGTTAGAAACTGTTGTATTGTTTAAAACGGATGACGTTTTTGATACATCTTCTGGGGAGGTTAAACTATGACATGTGTCAATGTCATCCGTTTTTATTATGTTTCTGAAAGGATACGGAAGGCATTCACTAATGTCACCCCCTGTAGGAGTTGAAAAATTGGATTAAATATAATAAAAACGGTTGATATCTATACATGTCGTAGTTGAACCTCTCAAGGATATGTATAAAAGACGTCATAAGTTTTAAATAATATTAGCAATTTTTTAAATATTTTTAACGAAAATGACGTGAAAAATCGAACTTTAAGCTCAAATTTCTCATAAACTACCCAGCAGAAACAGATGACAATATTTATTGTATTATCTACAAAAAAAACAAAGAATTTTCCATCAAGTTCCGACCGGTTTCGTAGTGATTCTTTCTTTACATCTAAAAAAAATCGGTACGCGCAAACCGCCCGCCCGTAGATTTCTGCTGCCAATTTTTTGGAACATTAGTTGGTAGATGTACTAATGCTACCTACCACATTCTCATTCGGTTAGTTAACGATTTTTTTCCACGTGTTAACCCGCTCCCTCTATCTTCGATCACTCCCATTTTGGGGTTATGGTCCAATGATCAAAAAGTTTCCAAACTGTCCCTAGAACTCATATACCAAGAGTCATCCGGTTTCTTCCTCGACCCTAAAATTACGCGTCATTGCTCTGAATATGAAAGGAGATCCCTTCATTGAGCCTAATTTCCCTTAACCTAACTTCCCCATAGTAGTAGAGGTACACAGGTTTTAGGCTTTCCCTTCTTGACTGCTTAGATATAAAAAAGGTTCTCACTATGGTCAGAGTTGGGCGTCGATGCGTCGACGTTTATTGTCGACCTCGACGTGTCGACCATACGTCGACAATGTCGAAAATGTCAACAATGTCAACAATGGACCCATACCACATTTCTGGTTTATTGGCTTAAACGAACCCTGACACCACGTAGATGCCATAAATAATTTTACAAAATTTTTCTATCGTATTTATAACCGAAAAAAGTTGCTCTAAATATTGAATTTTTTGAATCCATACACTTCCCGCCCAGGTCGTGACGTCACGTGTAGGGAACCAATAAGAACTCACTGGTACAAAACAACAGCATCCGCTCGTAGTCATCGGACCACGAAAGGACGCTTCTCATTGGTTCCCTACAGGTGACGTCTCATCGGCTATTTCAAATTACAGTACATTTTTCTTTTTAGTGTTATTCTCATTTGGATCAAGTTTTCTGCTGACTTTTTACAGTAAACAGTCCTATGTATCATCAAAAATAATACCGTAGTAAATAAATTGATCAATTTGAGATCACGGTATAGGCCCATTGTTGCAGATTTGAGGTCAGGTTTGATATTTATCTGATTTCTACGGTCACTTGTTTTGGTTGTGTTAGATTGTGAATTGTGAACTTTAAAAAATGAGTGTCAGGAAGTGCAACACAAACTTCAATAAACTGAAATTTGATGGCGCTTAACGTGTATGATTTATCTGCATATTTTCTACACCCTACATATGATAATTCGAAGCTAACGTCTGCTCACACCGCCAAAATAAATGCATTCCTCTTTAGACAGCTTGACAGCCAAGGCATAGAGAAATGGGATAAATTCAATACTAGAAAAGGCAACGTATTTGACTTATTATTGAAAATTATCACTGAGTTAACCATTAAAATGCGTCAGTATCTCCACTAAAACTTTGTCATTTTTCTTTCTTGTGAGACTGACAACTAACATTTTTTCAGCAATATTTGCTACCCTTTTTGACAAAAACGTATGCAAACCTTTGATATTTTGGAGGATGGCTCGGACGGAGTGCCCAGTATTAGGAGGGTTACTAAAAATTCCGGCTTCTTCTGCCCAACTTCGGCGATTGTTCTCAAACTGGGGACATATTCACGCCTCTTAAAAACAGACTGTCCTTTGAGCATTTTTTTAACATTTAAAAATGCTCAAAGGACAGTTCTTTCCCTTCACGGTGTGACGTAGAACAAGAAGAGGATGATCGATAGTAGCCATTTCACCATTTAAGAATAAAAAAATAATGACCTTATAGTCTCACTAAACATTTATCTAATTCTTTTTTGTCAAGATATGTTGAAACGAAAGAACTGCAACTATAGTTTTTGTACTGAGTTAACTGTCGACATTGTCGACACTTGTAACGTCATCTATAAAGTCGACGTCGGCACCATAGTCGACGCATAGGCAACTAAATTGTCGACATTACATTGTCGATGTCGCCGTCGCCCAACCCTGAATATGACGAGAAATGATCTGCTAATGTGCCGAGCATCAGTATAGGTTGGACCATTATTGAGGCTTACTAAAACGAATTTCAAAAATCTGTCACCTGATCATGGTAAGGGGCCTCGAGGGCAAAATATTTCACTTAAATTTTGATTCATATCAAACTTACATTTTTTTCAATGGAACCCCCTATGTATTATTGCATATTTGGATTTCTTGGTGAATTCTAGTATGACTTAATGTATCATATATGGAACTTTAAACGAACCGTTCAGGCGCAACTCACTATTTTTGTTATAAGTAGATATCAGAAAAAATTAAATATGGCAGCGATTATAGAACTTAGAAGGCTGTGACTTTGAGGTGCGACTAAGCATGAAATGCATTACCTTAGGTCAGACGGTCAAATTTGATTTCTTTTTGTACTTGCAGAAATCAAAAGATGAATTAAGGAAATCTCAATCACAGGTAACAAAAAGGTAACAAAAGTTTGATATGAATCACCCTGTTTAAACGTAAAAATTTAAGTGAAATTATTTTAATTATATAGCACTCAAGGCCCTCTACCATAATCAGGTAACAGCCAACAGTTGCCAACTTCAAATTCTAATAAATGCTACTAATCTAGTACTTAGTGGAAAAGTTGATGTGATATTACATTTTTTAGAAAATGCCACATTTGTGCCCAGAGGCATGCAAACGGGTTTAAGCCTATATACCGAGAAAACAATTATCCACTTGAACAGAACAAATAACGTGGAAGAAATAAGTGACGATGACGACCTTCAGACAGTATTGCGAGGTAAGTAATTTGGAATACTTTTCAACCAACTTTTCCCCCTCCCCCATTACAATATTATAGCGTCTCACCATATCAAAAATGGTTGTTTACTTCTAATGGATCATAAATCCTTTTGAGGGGAAAAATTGATTTAAATCAAAAACCATAATGTTATTTTGATCACTTTTAACTTAAATTAAATTCTTTTTTTTATTTAAATCGTTTTTTGAGATTGAAATCATTTTTTATCGTTTAAATCGTTTTGGGACTGTAAATCGTTTTGACGATTAAAAATCCTTTCGCAAACACCATTCCCTACTAGTCCTTCTAGACAAGGTTAAGAATTAAAGCTGAAAGCATTTGAATCAAAACATTATTCTATAAACAAGTTTGTCGAAATAAAACTCAGAAAATATAGATGAAAAACAAAAGTAATACCATTTATAAAAAATATAAGTCAGGTAACATTGCCGTAACAGATAGGTAACTAACTTAGTACTAAGTAAGTTGCAACTACCTACCCAGTTAAATGATGATTTCAAATCGTAGAGACTTAAATCAGAAAGTACCTATTTTAAATAATTAGCAAATGATTTTAATAATAATAATAATAAAAAACTCATTATTGTCCCCCTTATTATGTTGGTCTCAGGCCTTAGACCAAATACACCTGCAGCAGTTGGGCCTCGACAAATAGTTACACAAAACCTTCCAAAAGTCTGTAATTCTCAAGGCCTGTAGCATTGTACGGTCCTTCCTGAATTCCGAATAAAAACAGGTCAGGTGCTGACTTGCACAGCCCGTCAATACTTGTTACTACCGCAACTATGCGAGAAAAGATAGGAAAATAGGAAATAATAATAAAAATAATAATCACTTTATTTATCAGGTAAAACATAAACATCTTAGTGCTTACCTGGCATGACTGCCGTACTAATAATAATTTATGGAACCCTCAAGGGCAGAGCTCACACAAAGTGGTCTTCCGCTCAACCCTTGGTGTAAATCAATACAAGTAAACTTATTCTATGTCCAACGCATCTATAACTAAAATTATCTAATACTATAGCTTATTTGAAACTAAAAAGATATTTGAAATAATTTAACAATGTTTTTGAATCAAAAAATGATTTAGAATCATATGCTGACATTTAAATCAAAGAGTAGTTTAAATAATAATTAGCAAACAAATGATTTAAAGTCATTGGAAGTTCTCGTCCGTGCTCTAGTTTCCAAAATTTCGCCAATGAAGTGTTCGGCTAATACTGCACGTTTATATTCTTAAACCAAAAGAGGGTTCGAAAATCGAACTCGCGTGGACTTTGTCTCTCTTTGCACGCTTTTCGTGCCCGTATGTGCACGACATCCGCCACGATGAATTCAAATTAAAAAAAATCACGTAATCGCTCTCCAACTAAAAAAACCTTAACCCTTCAAGTATACAGGGTGGTCCAATAAGCGCGCGGTGCTCCCTAGCGGCCATACCATTTAAACTAGACGAAAATGTTTGGAATAAAAAACGTTTCGTTTCAAGTGGTCTACATTTAGAAAATAATTTCAAAGATGGCGGACTTCCGGATATACCGGAAGTAGGCATCAACTTCCTTATTTTAAGTGGAACACCCTATATATTATTACGTCTTTGAATTCAGCATCGATTTTTAGGTCCAGTTTTTTAACCATTGTTTATGTCTACGAAGCCTATTTTTGGAGTTATTCAGCAATTTTTACAAAATTTGACATTTGTAGTACTTTACAAGAAACGTTAATATCTCGTAAACTAAACGCGATAGAAAGATACGGTTTTCGGTTATGAAACAAGCAAGGAACGTACTTGTGTTTCCGTAAGACCGTTGTTTCAAAAGAGCAATAAATCAATGGACTAGCAATTCTCAAATTTGAAAAGATAAAAACGTTAAAAACTTTCTTTTTTCAAATGGGATGGTATCATAAGTTTCACATCGTTAAATGCGAAATTGAATTTTCTTTCATTTTTATCTAGATACATGTGGTTCTATGTTTGATGGTTTTTAAGATATTTACGGTTTTGTAATTATTGCGTAGGAGTTGGAAAAATCGTAGGTGGCGTGGCTCGCAGACGAAACAATTGGCAGGAAACCTTTCATCCAAAGTGTTTCGACTTCTAATACTAAAATGTGCTTTCGCTCCATCTAACTGTAACCACATTACTCTTAAAGACTCCAGTGGTGAATTTTTCAACAGGTTTTCCAAATTTTCGTTTAGAATATTTTGGAAAACATTAGTTTATTATGCGGTTTGCTTAGACTCCATGCTGGTTGTCAACAAACCTCTCAAAATTTGGATTTAGTACGTCGGTATAAAAATGTAAATTATGCCAGTTTAGATGGCCTAGAATGATAACGCTGTTGCTACATTTCATAAAAAAGAAAAAGAAAGAATTTCATAAGAAATGTAGCTTCATTCGTATACAACACACTGTTGAAAAGGAGTGCATCTTCTTGGACTCGAGCATGACTCCAGTTACAGAAATTCATTCAGTTTTCAAAGTCCTGTCTTTGAATTGCTCGTTTTAGCTGCACGTGATAAGGATGCTATATGTACTCCGTCAATATCATGGTCACAGGTGTTTGACCAATGCCCAAAGAGCAACTAATTTCTGCTGAAGCACTGCTATGCGGATCTTTAACTATAATTGCGAGAATGTCAAACTCACTATTTTCATGTATTAACACTACATGTTTCCTTCTCTTGTATTTTACGCCCACGTAAAACCAAATTTTGAGAAGTTTGTTGACAACCAGCATGGAGTCTAAGCCTTTGGGGTAGTATTATTGGAAACCGCGTAATAAACTAATGTTTTCCAAAATTTTCTAAATGAAAATTTGGAAAACCTCTTGAAAATTCACCACTGGAGTCTTTAAGAATAATGTGGTTACAGTTTGATGGAGCGAAATCACATTTATTAGAGGTCGAAACACTTTGGATGAAATGTTTCCTGCCAATTGTTTCGTCTGCGAGCCACGCAACCTACGATTTTTCCAATTCCTACGCAATAATCGCAAAACCGTAAATATCTTAAAACCATCAAAGATAGAATCACATGTGTCTAGATAAAAATGAAAGACAATTTAATTTCGCATCCAACGATGTGAAACTTATGATACCATCCCAATTGAAAAAAGAAAGTATTTAACGTTTTTACCTTTTCAAATTTGAAAATTGCTAGTTTATTGATTTAATGTTCTTTTGGAACAACGGTCTTACTAAAGCACAAATACGTTCCTTGCTTTTTTCAAAACCGGAAACCGCATCTTTCTAACGCGTCTAGTTTTCGAGATATTAACGTTTCTTGTAAAGTACTACAAACGTCAAATTTTGTAAAAATTGCTGAATAACTCCGAAAATAGGCTTCGTAGACATAAATAATGGTCAATAAACTGCACCTAAAAATCGATGCTGAATTCAAAAACGTAATAGTATACAAGGTGTTCCATTTAAAATAAGGAAGTTGATGCCTACTTCCGGTATATCCGGAAGTCCGCCATCTTTGAAATTACTTTCCAAATGTAGACCATTTGAAAAGAAACGTTTTTTATTTAAAACATTTTCGTCTAGTTTAAACGGTATGGCCGCTAGGGAGCACCGCCCGCTTATTGGACCACCCTGTATACACATCAGTTGAATAAATGTTAGGAACCTGCTCCGAACTATATATTTTCTGAAGCAAATCTTTCAATTTTGAATCAAAGAGCCCTGTTTATAAATTCCAAAATAGTGAAACCTTTTCCTTTACAGCAACACCTCCCAGATAGCACAAGACATCTGTAAGATGTCCATTTTATGTCGCCTTTACGTCTGAATGTCTTGCAGCATAAAGAAGACATCTTTAAGATGTCTTGCTAATTGCACCATAAAGATGTCCACGTTTTCATGTCAATTTAATGACCAGATTTTAACAGAACTTTTATTCAAAATGATAAGACCTCACATAATAAAGACATCTTCAGAGTGTCTTGTCGATGATACCTTTAAGATGTCTTGGTGATCATATCTTCAAGAAGTCTTGGTAATGACATCTTCAAGTTGTCTTGACGATGACATCGCAAAGATGTCTCGTATACGTACACCAAACCACGTACACTGAATGACGGACATTTTGTATGTGATTCGCTAAGTCTCTGTAACCACGCTAACCTCACTTTTCCGTTCGTGGTTTTTCTTTGTGGTTTTTCTGGTTTCTGGTCCCTGGTTTCTGCTTTTCTGGAGAATGTTAGTGTGAACTGTGTAAGTTTTTTAACTGGCTACAGGTAAGTAAGAGTTACCCGTGTGGGGGCGGGTTAGAATATCTCCCATCGTATATCCTGCGTGTCGTAAAAGGCGACTAAAAGGAACCGCCCTACTGTCGGTATAAACAGTAACCTCTGCTCAATAAACAGCTTTGGGTGGACGAATTGAGAAGGGTCTGGATACCTTTTTGTCCTTGGGGTGAGAAATTGCCCCTAAAGGCGGATGAACCAGTAGGTACCATCTGGTCAACGGCATGAGGATGCAGAAAGCAAATGGGAAACTACTGCATCAAAGATCTTAAAGATATCCCAAGAGAAACTCGCAAAATGAGTAAATGCATTTTACGAGTTCACAACATCATGTCCGTTAAGACATTGTGACTGCGATGATGACAAGTAAGTTAACATTTCAGTCATGGATACAGCATGGGTAGGTACAACCTCTACTCCAATAACCAACGATTTAGCATTACGGTGTAGGTGGTTGGGAGCAAAGGAAAAAAGACATTCAACAGCCTGAATTTGGCAAATGCAATTTTAAGTAGATAATTTGGATTCGTTTTCAATAACCTCAACCACGTACATTGTAAACACGAAAACTTATGAACTATTTTAGTTTATTTGTACAAATAAGTATTTGCGTTGTTACATACAATTTTACAACTACTATGCATAAAAAAAGATTTAAACAAAAAACATTTGAAACGTGAGACAAATACAGCTATTCAGTAATATTAACTTATTTAAAATAAGTTAATCAATGGTAATATTCAGCTCAGCAAATCTTTCTCTCTTTCTTTCTTTATATTTCAACTCAATTCTGTTGTTCTGTTGTTCAAGATATGCAGCAGAACATGCAAAGGATGTCTGTTTTGACAGGAAGGAGGTGGAGACTTGTGTGCAACTCTGGTTGAGAAGGGCAAGTGATAAGAAGAATAATAAAATTAATAAATTGAATGAAATAAATAATTAAACTGCAATGACCTTTTTTTCTAAGCCTAGCTCCATTCACATCACTTACGATATTAATTTTGCATGCTTTACAATAATTTATTTCCAAATTACAAACTATCCTGTTCTTACTATCATGCCTAGATCCGCATGTGGATTCCTCAATTTAAATTCGTACCAGAAAATGTCGGAAAAAGTTGGCGGCCGGCGGGACTCGAACCAACGACCTCCAGATTTGTACTCCGGCGCTCTCACCAGTTGAGCTACGGCCGTCCCGTCAGCTCAACTTCGAAAGCGTCGACTGCTATTACGCGAGAACAGCCAGCGCCCGCCGACGACCCTCTCGCGCCATCTTCTGGTACCACCAGCGGCCCGCATCTGTGACATCAAGTGATCTGTCGGACAGGTATTGCATCTCCGGTCGCGTCGATCTAGATGTCACTCGTCCGGGCTGGCACAGATCCTCTGTGTACCGCCTCTGTGTACCGCCGACTTTTTCCGACATTTTCTGGTACAAATTTAAATTAAACGAACTATCCTTTTATAGAAAATTACTTATAACTTTTGTCTTTCAAACCTATTGATGTAAGCAGGAATTGTCAGAGCGCATAAAATTTGACTATACGATATCCAGAATGAGAAATTTGAGTCTTTACATCTATTAAAAATCACCTACATATATATTCTAAATTCTATAGTATACAAACATATTCTAATGCTTTTTCAAACTGAAATCATGAACTTGAAACAGGAAAGGCAAAAAGGCTTGCATCTTATTTTTTATGACTTATTAAGAGCTTAATAATCTTGTGGCGTCAAGGTTAAGATCTAGTGAAAATCTTGAGTGTACATCCAAGAGATATCTTGATGAGGTATTGAAGATGTCTGAATTTCTATAGGTTCTTAGACGACTAATAACCGTGAACGGATATCTCTAAGACATCTTTTAGACGTAACTGAATACCTGTAAGACGTCTGAAAGATGTTCTGGAAAGTATATCCTAAAGATGTCTCAAAGATAACTCGACGACATTTTGAAGATGTCTTAAAGATGTCTTTTTTACAAAAAACACCTTCAGAAGATGTTTCATAGATGTTAATCAGTCTTTGAGA
Organism: Callosobruchus maculatus; assembly: GCA_951848785.1. Classification (NCBI taxonomy): domain Eukaryota; kingdom Metazoa; phylum Arthropoda; class Insecta; order Coleoptera; family Chrysomelidae; genus Callosobruchus; species Callosobruchus maculatus. The sequence continues at coordinate 3,979,945 of CATOUR010000026.1, read as the reverse complement.
CATCCTGAGTAACTGGATCAGACATACAGGGTGGCCAATCGGGTAACGTTATTAATTTCGTACCGAGGCCTATCCAAAACACCCCCATGTATGTGTAGCGATTATTGATACTTTTCGAGTTATGATTTATTTTTGGAAAATTTAGAGATTTTCCAGTATTTTCAAGAAATCGTCAAAAAACAACAACACGAACAACAAAAACAAAAATGCTTTTTGGCTTTTATTTTTTCTGTAGTTATACTCAGTATTAAACCTACTTTGATATCCAATAAAGAGAACATGTATATCCGACCAATAATTGAGTACACTTTGGGCCCAAAATTTTAAATCACTGTTTTCAGTCCGGAGACCAAAACTTTCAAAATAAAGTTAAAAATACGTATGCCTGGTTCTGGAGCTCCAAACTAGTCTAAAAAACTTTGCAAGACTTTTACTACCTATTATCACCTTTTTACCTTTAACAGTCACGTACGGCGCAAAATGCCCTCATAAGTGCTATTTTTTCACTGTTATTTCGAAAGTGTAATGTATTGCACAGTTTTTAAGATTAGTTTGGAGCTCCAGAACCTAGCACACGATTTTTAATTTTATTTTCAAAGTTTTGGTCTCCTGACTAAAAACAATTATTTCAACCTTTCGGCCCAAAATGTACCGGATGTACAGGTTTTCTTTATTGGATGTGAAAATAGGCTTAATACTGAGTATAATTACAGAAAAAATAAAAGCCAAAAAGCATTTCTGTTTTTTTTTTTGACAATTTCCTGAAAACACTGGAAAATCTCTAAATTTTCCAAAAATAAATCATTACTCGAAAACTATCAATAATCGCTACATATACATGCGGATGCTTTGGATAGGTCTCAGTACGGGCTATCTAAAAAAAAATTATAACGTCAGCTGATTGGCCACCCTGTATATTAGACGCCTCAAAGATGTCATTGTGCTATCTGGGCTCTTTGATCCAAGTCCGAATCTTTCTGCTTATGAATAGAAGACTAAAGAGTAGCAATTTCATTCATTCATCCAAAACTAAACACAGACGACGTCGTTTCGCTTTTATTAAAGCTCGTCAGTGTGATTTAGGTCTCAGACGAATAAATGGCGAACCAATACTTTTTCAGAGTACTGCTACCCAATATCTATATGTTGCTACTACTAGTATGAATAGAAGGTGAAGTAAATGCTTAGATTTCTACATGTAACAGCAAATGCAAATTATGGTACTGGTAACAAAGTGCTAGAAACTCACGAGTCGAACGCGAAAAACAACAAACATTCAGAAATCCCTTGCAAAGTTTCATAAGTTGCTGAACACCAAAACTGTACTTACAGGTAGCCTACGCGAAACTCCAAACATGTTCATATCCAAACAAGCTAGTGGTACCATGATAACTACCACTGTAGGCACCAGAGGCTCCAGCGAAACTCTTCTGGTGGTGACAGAAAGGGATGACAGGGGAACAGATTTCATCAATGTAATATAGCTCACCTTACGTAACTCCGGACTATAAATTTATTTTTTTTGTCTTAGGTATTCTCAAATCCTATTGAAGGTAATCTGATTCAAAGAATACCAGCTTATAAGCCTTCATCGATATTGTCGTTAGATTTTGGGCAGCGGCAGACGTTGTTAGTATTTTTGGAAGACGAGACAAAAATGCAGGTGTATGAATACAAAGGTAAGGTACTTCAAGCTCGGGTCCCAAATTCATAAATATTAACAACTCATTGAGTTAACAAAATAGTTAATTATGTATCAAGGGCGTAAAACAGGCGTTTATGGATCGCAACATGTAAATGCATGTCTTTTATTTCTTACCCCTACGTTACGTCTTACGTTGCGTTACTCTAAGGACTGCTATATTTCAAAGGAGAGTCACGTACAAACATTGAGGTGAAGCTAATGAAAAAATAAGAGCGTGTTAAAAGAGGTACCTACTGAAATGGAGGGGCATCGTTAATTTGGTAGTATTGAGTATACACCTGCCATGGATGCTATACTGCTATGCTATATTAATTTTTTACCTAGCTAAACAGAAACTCCAGTAAGAGCCTTATGACACGATACTAAATTTACCATCAAATTTCATAATTTAATTTATTCACAAATTTGTTATGAAATTTCTTGACAAAAATGGTATAAAAAAGTGCAGAGAATTTGAAATGTATGGTACCATCTCAAATTTAATATTGAATTTGAGCCGTGCACAAGCGCAGTTGAAACGAAATATGACCGTTGACAATATTGACAGATATCAGCTGGAATTCGACAACTGCCTTTTATAGCATTGTATATGTGTTCGCATAGCGTCTTTAGGCGCGTTCCTTTCACACATTTTCTCAGATATTCTCACCTCAGATTCGTGCGCGTTCCATTTGTTAAATTAGTAGAGTTTGAACTAAGGATATTTTTTCCCTTTTCAACGCTGCGGAGCTTGGTTTTTGTTTGGTTACTGGCACTAGGAACTAGTCCCATTTGCCAGAAACAATATGTCTATATTTTGTTTTTCCTGTTAATGAAATGCTTCAAGGCGAAAATTCACCTCCCCTACACAGGACTGCTTCATAAACAACAGGCTCTGCGTTTTTTTTAATACTAAATTTATACACATCTACGCACACGCAAAAATATTCCTGCAGCTAATAGAACCGTCCTAATTCATAATACCTATCGAGTAGTGAGTAACCTATAAAGGACAACCACACGGAACCCTAAATAGGAGGGATGTGGGATAGGATTAAACAGGGTCACAAGTTTTTCTCGCCTAAGGACCCTTTAAGGCATTTCGATTCGTACAAACAACATATTGGCCACGGTTAGGATGGGTTATAATAGACAGAGGTTGGTCACAAAGGAAAGCTATAAACATCAGCTAAATTTTTTGTTGCGAATTTTTCAAAAACAGTATTAAACATGAGATGACATCAGTTCTGTCTAGAGATAATTGATGAGCTATGTTAAAAGGAGCAGTTAAATTACAATTTATGATGTTTTGGTACAGTGTGTTGATGTGTTCAATATTCCTAGCGCAATTGAAGTAGATATGGTCCAGGTCCCCTTCAACACCACAGGGCTCACAAATTCCAGAAGGTATTAAGTGTAGTCTTGCTAGATGAGCTGGGAATGATCCATGACCAATTTTTGTTCTGATAATCGACGATATATATTTCCTGGGTATTCTAAGATTATTGTGCCATTGTCTCGTTGGTAAGGTGGAATGGATATGTGTGTATCTCGTCGTATTCGTATGAGCATATTTAAGCCATTCGGCGGACTATTTGTTACGAATCTTTTTTCTCAGGACCAGTTGTTTGTCTTGGATACTGAGGGAGCTGTTTGTTACCCTTCCAGATATTACAGCATTTTTGGCCAGTGTGTCAACTGTTTCATTGGGATCTATTCCGCAGTCTGCCTTTACCCAAACTAGTTTTATGTGGTAACCTCTTTGTTCTAAGTTATGGATGAGTCTTTTAATTTCATATGTGTGTATGCTGTGATTTGTCGTGTAGTTATAATTTTGCAAGCTCCTCAGTACTGACGGTGAGTCCGAGAAGATCGCAGCGTTAAGGATATTCTGTTCTTCGATGTATTTGAGAGCTTCAATAATGGCGACAGCTTCTGCAGAAAAAATAGTTGTGTGTTGTGGCAACTTGAACATGGCTGACATTGAGTTGGATGGAATGAAAAAAGCGCAACCTGTGCCATTTTGCGTTCTAGAGCCATCGGTGTGTATGCTTAAGTATTCAGGCAAGGTTGGGCAAATTTGACTGAAAATTCTTTTATTGATGGATGCGGAGCTTGGTTTCTGTGGTTGTGCTAGGACTGTAACATTGCCAAGAGCCAGACCCCGTTACTGTCTGCCTAATGAGCTGGTTGATCACATTACATGTAAGGTCCATAGACGCTTTCGAGGGTTCTGCAATATATCCAATCTTGTGATCGTATTTACAATGTTGTCAGATCTGCTGTTTTTTCCGGAAATATAGTTAAGTTAAGTTAGTTTCAAATGGATCACACTGTATGTTTCTACATTTTTTAAATCCCTGAAAACTATTGATTATTTTTTGTATAAATTTCCTATACCTAAACCTCATAATTTCGGTGTTACAATTAAATTTACATTCCACCTGCCCAAGTTGAAATAACTGAATAAGATATCTTATGTTTAGTTTTGAAAATTCAGACATGTTGCAAAGTGTACTGCGATGTTTCAAGAATCACATGGCTTGTTGAATTGAAGTAAAAGGACAAAATTTCGAGCATCGGCCTTAACCGCCTTCATGTTTTTTACAGTTAATACCTTATTCTAACTTGGGCGGATGTAATGTAAACCTAGATGTAACTCCAAAATTATGACGTGTAGGTATAGAAAACATTTTACAAAAAATAAGAACTGTCAAGGATTTCAAAAATGTAGAAATATACAGGGTGATCCATTTAAAATGACAAAGTTTATTATATTTTCGGAAAAACAGTAGATCTAAGGACATTGCAAATACCATCGCAAGATTGGCCGTATTACAAAAACCCCACTATCCCAAAATTCATGAAAATCGTGGAAACCGTTTCCAAGATAATTGAGGCGTTCCATACTTTAGATTCACGCTGTACAGGGTGTCCCATTTTGGGCACTTTTACGGGGTATCTCGATTATTTTAGAAGATAGAAAGTTGCGGTTTTCGCGACAGTGTGCTACTTTTTTGTGAAACTAAACATGCCGTTAACAAAATTATCATGACCCTCTTGGTTTTTGAGATACAGGGTGAAATCGAAAATTATCGATTTTGGGAACACCGTCGTATCTCGGTTGTCCTTTATTTTCTTGAAAAGTTTAAAAAGGGTCTTATAGAATTTTTTCTGTAGAATCAAGTGGTGTAGTTTGAATTTTTCTTACTCTAGTCATTTTTTAGTTATGAAACAAACATATTTTTTTTAAATGGAACACCCTGTATATTATTTTTGAAGTCAATCGGAAATAATTAAGCTCTTCAAAAATATATATTAGTATTAGGTTATTTTGAAAATTACCCTCAAAATTTGATTTTTCCAATTTTTACTTTATTGGTAGCAGTAGGACATGGCTAATCAATATACATTTTTACAAAATACATTTTTTTAAATAATAATATCTCATTAAAATGATGAATATTGTGTTATTATAATATTGAGTAAATAGTGGGCTATGACTCATCTATTAAAAACAAAAAAACAAATCTGTAAAAAACTTGCGAGACTGTCAGCTTTTAATTATATTTTAATTAAATATAGCTTTGTTCTTTCTGTGTCTGTCATTTTAATTATTGTCAATTTTCTATAATAATGGCAGCTCAGATACCCAGCGAGACAGTAACCGTTTTCAGATATATTTGCTCTTCTAAAAATAAATATAGTTAGGTACGAATCCTTTATTCAGCCACATCCTAAAACGTATTTCAAGGAGAACAGGGAGCAAAGGAAAACAAACGTATTAGGCTACATAGAAGCAACGCATTCATCATCTTGTAAGCAAAAACAAGAAGCTGTTTGGGTACAAAAATCAACTGCAGAAATAATTCTAAAAAAAATACAATTACCATCCGTACAAGTTTAAGATACTTCAACATTTGCACAGGATCCAAGTTTGGGAATTTTTAATCGCCATAACACGAAGGAAACCAATAATTCTTTTAAATTCCATTAAAAGAAATTGTACCAGATTTTTATTCGAGAGAATATAGTCTCCAACTTGAACCAACATCTCTAAGAGCTCTTCGATGTTTTTAGTTTCTCTTTTGATTCAAATTCAAATTTAATAGTGTGTTGATATTCTTCAGATATCAACACAGATATGTTTGGTTCTAAGTAATGTAATACAATAAGTAATATTTACTGAACATTATCACAAATAGTAGTTAAGAGCGTATAAAATACAATTAGATAGTTGAGTTTAAAGATATTGAGTATCTTATATCTCAATAAGTGTTTACTTGGATATTGTTTTTAATAGATTAGTCATGGCCTACTGCTACAAATAAAGTAAAAAATGAAATTTTGAGCTTGGTTTTCAGAAAAAATGCATACTAATATATATTTTTGAAAAGCTTGAATTATTTCCGATTGACATAAAGAATAATGTACAGGGTGTTCCGTTTAAAAAATATATGTTTGCCTCATGACTGAAAAATGGTTAGAGTAAGAAAAAATCAAACTACACCGCTGGATTCTGCAGAAAAAGTTCTATAAGACTCTTTTTTAACTTTTCAATAAGATAAAAGACAACCGAGATACAAGGGTGGTCTCAAAATCGATAGTTTTAGATTTCACCCTGTATCTCAAAGACCAAGAGGACCATGATAATTTTGTTGACGGCATCTTTAGTCTCACAAAAAAGTAGCACACTGACGCGAGAACTGCAACTCTCTATCTTCTGGGCCACCCTGTACATCCAATCCTTCGCCCAGAGCCACTACCCACGCCGCTTGCCTCTTACCTCGCCGCTCTACGATGTTTGTACCTTAAAAAGGTATAAAGTCTGAAATATTTGAAATTTTCAGGTATCGAAGGCTTCCAGTGGAAAAACTCGGCTGAAGTATCCGGTTCACAGCTATTGTTGATGTCCATACCTATTCATTCGCAAGCAAAAACTACAAAAGTTATTGGTGTAGTTGAGGATAATAAGATAAAGTTAATTCAATCAGTGATGGTCGGAGCTCGGTTCAGTGATGAGGAAAAATGTCACTTAAGCTTGTGATTGTACTTTTGTTCATGTTTGCTTATATATACGTGTTCAGTTATTTATTAAATATTTGTTATAATTATTTATTATACATTGGAAAAATCGTCGAAATACATGAAAAATAATTAATATTTTGTTTTAATTTTGCATAATTCTCAGGAACTGTGTAAGAAATTGTCTGACACTATATCATGATGTGAAATTTTAATAATTAATTTATCCTAATTATACAGGCACGTTCTATAGATCCTACCCATGTAGCAGACGCACGTCAAGTTGTCGTCATCATCTAGTGATAACTGTTCGTGAGACGTCAGCAAAACCAAACCAAAAACTGACGAATAAATGACGTCCACTAAATGACGTTTAACGAATATATCGTGATATTGACGTTTTGTTCAAGTTGTTTTATCATTCCACATATTTTGACAGTTTCATGTACTCATTTAAAATATTGATATATCCAATAGCTTTAGACGCCTATATTTTTTAGAAACAACATTTAAGATCGGCAAAGGACAAAGGGACAGGAAACCGGTGACCACAAGATGAAGTTTGATGAGATGCAGGTTTTGGCTACGTCCTCCTCTTATTTCGCCAGATTCTGCAGGGAGTCCATAAAAAAAACTTCAACAACAAATAAGAGGCACACAAGCTCAACAGAAGATGGCCGCTCATCTTAAGAGACTCAAAGATTCAGCGATGCGCAGGAGCTCCAAAGGGATCGATGGTGCACAGCGCAGCCACGCCCACTCCTAATCCGGGGTATATAAATGCTCAACCTTGGGACGTGGTCTCAGTTTCTCGGAACACGCCGAACAGGTAATATCAGCTTCTGAGGACGCCGACCGCTCGTTTTGGCGAAACGTCAACCAGCAAAGTGCGTCGAACAGTCCAACAACCAACAGTTCATCAAAGTGACTTTTGGCCAAACAAGTTTATCTCCCAGCATCTGTTTTTCTATAAATGGGCTAGTCGTTCGCGATGGAACAGATAGACACTTACAGGATACCCGAATTATTATGTATAGTCTGATATTTATATTTCCTTTACCTTTGTAATAGCGTCGTTGAAGAGAATCATTGATAACATCCCAGAACAACCCGTGAATCCAAATTGTCCCAGAGAAGGAAAGAACGATGATCTATTTCATCATAAACCTCATGAATATGTTACTAATAATATTGTTGATCCTTTAACTATCCACAATCCGAATCATAGTGATAGTGATCGAAATTATCGTTTAAACAAAAAACAAAAAAATCTTAAGGATGTAGATACGAATTTATTCAGACAATTCATATCTTGCCCTGAACAATCGGCAGACATAGATTACTACAAACATGCCTTAGAAAGTAAACTGCAGATAGCAAAAGTCTGTTCAGATGCTATAAACCAATGTCAAAGTAATATTTTGTATATAAGGGCAAAACTGGAGGAATGCTGCAGTAACGAAAAATCGTACTTAATCAAAGAACTAGAAGAGCAGCAGAACATTTACAAAAATATGCTACAAAATTTAAGAGAGATAAAGAATGAAACAAACTATCTCCGAGCTAATTTGGAGAAAACAGAAGCTAAGGTTATACAAAAGTACTGCATGTTTTCGAATCAATTCTCTAGAGAATCTGACTGCCTAAAGAACTCACGTTATGCAGATAGTCTAGAGGTAACTGGAAAATATGATTCGAAACTCCATCTTTGTGATCGAGGCTTTACCTGCCATGAGAATTTGACAAATGCCAATCAAGTCGTTACCTGCCATGAAAATTTGACAAAATCCAATCACGGCTTTAACTTCCAAGGGGATTTCACAAAATCCAATCAAGGCTTTACCTGCCTAGAGAATTTGATGAAATCCAATCATGGCTTTACCTGCAAAGACAATTTGACAAAATCCAAACAAGGCTTTAACTGCTATGGGAATTTGACAAAATCCAATCAAGGCTTCACCTGCCATGAGAATTTGATAAAATCCAATCAAGGCTTGACCTGCCATGATAATGTGACAAAATCCAATCAAAGCTTTACCTGTCATGAGAATTTGATAAAATCTAATCAAAACTTTACCTGGCATGAGAATTTGAAAAAATCCAATCAAAGCGTCACCTGCCATGAGAATCTGACAAAATACTATCTGCAAGCGCCAGAACTGTGTGAATCTACAAAACTAATGCAGATTGAATACACCAGTAGTGCAAACAAATGTGCTTGTCCTGAAAGAAGCTGTTTGATGCCAGATATTGATAACTGTCACCTAGAGGCTAACACTTACTGCAAACCAAATATAGAAAATTATTTTTGTGGTAGAAGTCCCAGCTGCTGTATGCTTGATGTTGAAGAGAATAAATACCCAACTTGTAAAGAGGAGTGTAATTGTTCACACATAAATTATGAACAAAGTCAAATATTAAGCGCAGAAAGTAATATACATGTTCACGGAGAGTCCACTACCTGCGAAGAGAATACATTTAAGTATGATTATGTAGATGCAACAAAAAGCTGTGGAAAGGATTTGATTTGCACTTGTGTTGAAGCAGAAACTAGCCCTCTCGCAGCATCAGAAGAAAACGCACTAACTCCTGAGAAAGGTAACATAATAGTTTTTTGTAGGCAATTTCTGTCAGAAGCCATGTCTGCAAATATCTAAATTTGTCAAACTACAAAAGAACTAAAATTTGACCGTCTAACCTAAGCTAATGCATTACACGCATAGTGACACCGCAAAGTCACAGCCTAAGTTCTATAGTCGCTGCAATATTTTGAGCCTTAGTTGTTGGCACATTGTTTTTCACATACCGAGATTGTTCTTCATCAACTTTATTTAGTATATCCCAGCACAGAACTCACACATTGTGGCATCTGCTCGTCAGTCCGTTAATGAAGCATCCATAGTTTCTTCGCATGTATATAGTCATGCAGAATCGAAAGTATTGCTGGTGAATTTAGGCCTAAAGTACCCTCTATTTATTGTAGGTCACTCACCCATCCTCACCGAGCAATTCCGTAACAGACATTCGTGGAATTCTATAGGCCTCTTAGCATCCTCCAGAGTAAAATCTCTCCTTTGGTATGCTCTATACCACCTGATTATCTTTATACGATATGAACCTGAAATACTTTACCTGTGTATCACAATATAGCATTCGTTTATACTTAATTACTAAGTTTTATGGGCCTCAACTAAAAAACTCGTAGTAAATGCAAGCAAAACAAACTTCATGATGATCTCAAATCACCGAAATTCAGTCATTCAGAATCACCGCAATTCTGTGCAAATAGAAAAGGTAAAGGAAACAAGATTCCTGAGTCTTCTTATAGATGACAAACTGTTGTGGCACAGGCATGTTGATTTTGTAGCAAAAAAATTAAGCTCTGCTTATGATGCAATTAGATAGCTGAAACATGTGGTAGAACGAAGCCATCTACTTCAAGTATATTATGCTCTAGCCTTCCCCCATAAGGTGACCATATGCATTGGGATGGGAGGGGGGCTGGCCTGTTAGAGAATGAAGAGAGATGGGCCATCGAGCGACAGTAGTGCCTTTTTTGCCGGTCCGTTAACCGTTTTTGTTTATTTTGCTGTATGTTGTGCCAACTATTTTTGATTGGGGTTCAAATTCTGTATGTTTTACCGATTTTTGTGATTTCTTGCCTATCCATTAGTTCTATTTGTTCATTTTGCTGTACGTTGTGTCAACTATTTTCGATTGCGGTTCAAATCCCGGATATTTTACCGATTTTTGTAATTCCGCCAGGACACGAAATTTAGCTCCAAATTTCCGGACATTTCCGGGATTTTCCGGACGGATGATCACCCTATTCCCACATCTCAAATACCTAACTCAGTATTGGAGTGTAGCTTCAGACAGGCAGCGTATTTTCATACTTTCAGAAGCGGGTAGGGAGAATAGTTTTCGGACTAGGTTCACTAAAAATATGTCGCAATCATTTCAAAAGAAACAAAGTTTCAACCTTCCCATCTATAATTATATTAGAATCCGTTATGGTCGTTAAGCAGAATATGGATGGTTTTACGTTCAATCCTAATATCCACCAATACCACACCAGGAATTACAGCGCTATTCGCATTCCACAATTTAACCTAACTGCATAGGAGCCCAGTTTACGTATGTAGTACCCTTTACAATAAATTACCTTCATCAATAAAACAGACCCAAGATTTCAAAGTGCAAAAAAAAAGGTGAAAAGATTTATTGATAGAGAAAGGTTTTCATAGCATATCAGAGGTTTTATAAAAAGTCCCACGACTAACTCACAACTTAATTTTAATGTTAATTTTAACTTGAGTTTAATCTGTATATGCATAGTTTCTTGACTTTTCATATCCCTTGTAATGGGTAGCATAAATAAAATGTATTCTACTCTACTCTTTATTATACTGTTGCAGAATCTCAGTCAGCTGCTGTAGTTGAATCTACCGAGCACGACAAATATTTCAAGGAAGACGATTCACAAGCTTTCAGAGAGTTCATGGAAACAGTGGTTTTGACTGGTGAACCTGAAGTAGACCGATGCGTGTTCAGTTTTTATCGTTCTAAGTTTATGTAATACTAATATATGTTAGACAACAGAAATAGATCTTTGAACACCAATGAAGTATTTTACCTTTACCCTTCTTTGATTAGTGTACCAATGTGGCCACAGTAGACGTGACAGTCTCAGGCATACTGCCAGCCTGCTAGCAAAAACCTAAGTCTTTTGATGACTCTTATAGGCACACTATAACATTAGATATAATTCAGGACTACTAAAGATATGCGCACATATGTAAATCGGCATCGGACGGACGAGACGGAGAGAACAACCGGTACTCTACGGATTTTTTATTAGTGTATCGCACATATCTGATCAGAATTGACGGAAGAATTGGAAGTCAGTTGCAAACAGGTACATTCATTTCCGGTCTTAATGAATGACGAAAAAGTTCTTCAATTTCTTCAGAAAGACGCGTTTTAGATTCTACTCTTTACTGGAGGCCATAAGAGAAGCCATTGCTGGAGGCAAATGTCCATCTCGCTCACCTATTAGAGCAAAAGAAAGGTTGATAAGGTAAGTGCATACTTGCAAAATGCCGACGGCACCTCGGCAATGTCCGATCAGCATCGTACATACGTCAGTAGCGGCATGCACGGCACGCGTAGGCAGGCTTTTAACTCTAGTTGCTTTATACTCGCCGGATTTTGGAAATTTGATGCCTACCGTCCGCACATATGTGCGCTGGTCCATTAAATTTTACAGAAACTATTTTTCTCCGATCCGTACCGTTTGTCCTATGCCGATTTGTGTGCGCGTACCTTAAAAATCCGTAGGTTATTAATGCCCTTATGGAAGCAATGGCGGTAACATGTAGATAAGATTAAATCGAAAACACACAAAATGATAATTTATTGATTCACACCCAGGTAGCAAAGACACGTGAAAGTGTCTACTATATACATAAGTCACTGACAGACGAGGATGAGGTGAATATGACTTTAAAATATCCTCCTAACATCTCGTACAAACGACGTCACCCCTCGTATGTTAATTTCACGTCTCTTGTAAGGTAAAATTCACGCCCTAACCAACGCCATTATCACATAATATTCAATAAATAATTTTGCTGCCTTTTCTACAAATAAAATATTTTGTATTACTATACAAATCACAAAGTTAAATGTAATGAAAAATTTGTATGACTTCATCTCGTAATCCAACACTTCCTGAAATGTTTACTCCAACATAAGCCATTTTATATGCAGCAAAGTCAGTTTGTTCTGCAAAAGAAAAAATATTGCTAATTAAAGTCCATCCTATATTATAGTTGCACATGAAATATTTGAATTACGAATTAGTCACTAGAAACAAATTGCCAAAGGACTGAAATTTAAAATTTTCCATGGATCTTTATATGAAGAATGAAACTACTTGATTTACTTACATTGAACTAGCAGGAATTTCAAGCAGAAAAAGACGAGTTCTCAGGATAATCACCAGATAACCACTACCGTCTATAAGCCTAAGCAGAGGGTCGGGTTAATAAAGTAGGTTTTTATTGATGCGTTATGGAGAAAAGAGAAAAGCTTATCAAGCAACAGCTCATATCTGACATATAGGTATGTAGAGAGATTTAAATCTAACTCACGATAAGAGTGTCTTCTGTTTTGCAGGAAACGTTTCAATATTTAGAAAGCGTAAAGTGTATAATAAATTGAAGTCTATGTTAGAGCGTACTTTTGGAGTGATACCTCGGAGAAAGATATAGAGAAAATGATTTTTTAATGTTGAGCTGAATATGTGTATATATAGTATATTATGAAACAAAACTCAAGCTAGATGGCTGGGTAGCGGCAAATAAACAGCGAAGTGTACTCTTAAAACTCTATTTCCAAGCTTTCGGGATCATTTGATCCCTTCTTCAGGGCTACAAAGACAATTTAGCAATCAGCAACATTAGAAAAATTGAGAATGAAAAGTTTTTACTTACAAAAGTTTGTGAGGATGTTGCTGGAAGATGTTATAAAACAAGCCAAAAGAGCAAGTAACAACACATATCTTGCATGAAGCACGTTATACAGACACAGAAATTTACGAAAAACATTACACAATTTACTGTTAAAAGTTAAAATCTTAATAAAATCGTAAAATGGCCGTTCAATGAATATTTTTCGTGCCGGCAATTACGTCTATCGAAACGGTCAAGCACAACGTGTCTGAGCGGAAATAGGTTAGTGGAGGGAAATTCAAATTTTGTTCATTTGTCAATTGTCATTTGCCTAAATTATGGCGCATGCGCGCACAATCTATGTTGAAATTATTTTTGTGGAGGGGATTTATGTATAGGGTGATTCAAATTATCACTATACAGTGTCGAACAGAATGAACTGATGTAATAAAATATTTTAATGTATGTAATATTATGCAATGTGCGTGGATAGCAATGAATACATTAAAAAGTAGAAAAAGAGGAATTTATGTGCGTTTATAGCAAGAATTTTAGTGATAATGTGAAATTGTTAAAAAAGGGGGGAAAGTTATTAATTTTATATGTATTACATTTACATTGATGAATTCTCTACAGAGTTATCAATACGAAATTTTTCACAATTCAAAAGATATGAATAAATTATGCTAAGGCTGTTGATATCAGTTTTTTTATTAATACAGTTGTCACATTGAAAAATATGTGCCATTTCAAGGAAACATCTTTTCTTTAAATTTGACTCACTTGCCAAAACTTTAACAGAATTGTAGTCAATGATATGATTGGGAAGATTAGCATGTGATGCCAAAGTACACCTGTTAGGGTAAAGTCTGGCATCACTTTTATGAGAGGTAAGCCTCCCTTTAAGGGACCTGGAAGTTTGACCAATGTATACTGAGTTACAAGTACTACAAGGGATACTATAAACCACATTGGTTAAGCTAAGCAATGGTACTTTGTCCTTTAATTTGGAAAAAAGATTATTAATTGTTAGAACTGGTTTTGAAGCAATTTTACAGTTTACACTTCTGAAAATCCTGACCAATCCAGGAGTTAATTCTTTGATAAAAGGCAATTTTGCATATATAGTGGTAGGTTGAGTGGTAAGTTGAGAATTTTCACCTTGTAAATTATTCGTATTAGCAATGTTGTGGTTAATATTAGCAATTTGTGGTAAATTATTATTCTCTGAATTGAAAAGGATACTGTTAACCAAGTGTTTAGGGTAACCATTATTAATAAACAATTTTGACAAAGTATGAAGATTTGGATTGTGGAAGGAGTTATCAGCTATTTTTATGACCCTGTTTTTCATCTGTTTTATAAGGTTAATCTTGATTTGCATTCTATGGTAAGACATATAATTAAGGAATCTGCCAGAACTGCTGGGCTTCCTGTACCAGTCAACCAAAAGAATGTTATTTTCAGATCTTATAAACCTTGTGTCAAGGAAAGGGACTGACTGTTTGGAGTCCTCATTCTCAATCGTAAATTGGATGTGAGGGTCATAGCTATTAAAGATATCCACTATTACATCCAAGCCTTCAGACGGCAAGCAGACGATAATGTCGTCTACATATTTTTTTAAGAAAAAAAGATTGAAAGGTAACACTTGGATCACTGAATCCAATAAGTCATCCATTACATATTCTGCTAAGATTGGAGAAATTTTGGCTCCCATAGGAGTGCCAAAAGTTTGTTGAAAAATTTTGTTATTAAAAGAGAAATGGTTATTATTAAAAAGAAATTTAATAATATTAAGGAAAGATTCAAGAGTTAAATTGCAAAATTGACTGATATCTGACCAATGTTTACTTACAGACCTTAAACAGGCATCCAAATAAACATTGCTAAAGAGAGAGACAACATCCAAGCTTGCAATAACATGATTTTCAGGGAGTTGTAACCTATTAAACTGCTCTGAGGCATCAAAAGAGTCTTTAATGTAATAATCATTTTTTTTATGTGCTCGAGTGAGAATATCTGTAACAAAAGATGACAGAGATTGGGTAGCTGAACCAATTGAAGCAACAATAGGTCTCACAGAAAGAGTAGGCTTATGTATTTTAGGAAGTGCATAAAATTTTGGCAATATAGAGTTATAACTCATTAATTTTTTCCGTTGAATATCATCAATTTGATTAGAATTAAATAATTGAGAAACAATTTTATTACTTTGTCTTTCCACAGATGTAGTGGGATCTGAGTGGATCTCAGTATATGAGGAATCATTGCTGATCAGATTAGTTGATAAGTCAATGTAATCTTGTTTAAACATAATGACAGTGACGTTACCTTTGTCTGAGCGTGTTACTACCAACTCAGGGTGATCTTTAAGAAATTTTTTTGTTTTATAGAAAAGTTTTCGATAAAAAGAATTGTTTTTATTTTGTGAAAGATGAAAATAATTGGTAACAGCATTAGTGGAACGGGTGATGTAAATGTTCCTTTCTTTTTCATCAGGAACAAGAGAACAAATGTTATCAACATCAGCCAGCTAATGTTGCTGATTGCTAAATTGTCTTTGTAGCCCTGAAGAAGGGATCAAATGATCCCGAAAGCTTGGAAATAGAGTTTTAAGAGTACACTTCGCTGTTTATTTGCCGCTACCCAGCCATCTAGCTTGAGTTTTGTTTCCTAACAAATCGGCAACGATTACCCGCTTCCTAAAATAATGTCCACAGATCTGGGTTTTTTCAACATCATCCATGACACCTATGGAGCCAATGCAGTTAATTACATGAAATCTTGGATGAAACACAAGAAGAGGTTATCAAGACTCACGAACAGGAGAATTTTCCTGTTGCAATGCAGATCCAAGGGGGTCCTACCTAAGCACATCATGTCGAAAATCACACCTTTAGACCATATGGCGGACAGGCACCGTGTTGAAAGCTGGAAAACTCCACTAGAAAGGTTAGGGGACAAAATATTAGCTTTTGAAATTGGGTCGGTCCATAAACAACTTGCTAAGTTACATTCCACACTTAAAACTTTAAAACAACTTATTATCTCTTCAACTAATGAATATACCTTTTCTTCTTTTGAATCTCGTCAAAGAAGACACTTTAATCGTAATTTTCACAGAACTAAGTTAAGTAACTTACGTAAACTCAACAGGCTTGTTGAATATAATAATCAAATTTATCTTAATACTCAATCAAACTGGTTGAAAAATCTCACTAATGTTTCTATTCCAGATGATATTTCAAAATTTTTTTCCCTAGGACCTAAATTTAGTGTTGAACCATCCCTTAATGATGATTTTTCTATAAAATCATTGCTGGCTGATGTTGATAACATTTGTTCTCTTGTTCCTGATGAAAAAGAAAGGAACATTTACATCACCCGTTCCACTAATGCTGTTACCAATTATTTTCATCTTTCACAAAATAAAAACAATTCTTTTTATCGAAAACTTTTCTATAAAACAAAAAAATTTCTTAAAGATCACCCTGAGTTGGTAGTAACACGCTCAGACAAAGGTAACGTCACTGTCATTATGTTTAAACAAGATTACATTGACTTATCAACTAATCTGATCAGCAATGATTCCTCATATACTGAGATCCACTCAGATCCCACTACATCTGTGGAAAGACAAAGTAATAAAATTGTTTCTCAATTATTTAATTCTAATCAAATTGATGATATTCAACGGAAAAAATTAATGAGTTATAACTCTATATTGCCAAAATTTTATGCACTTCCTAAAATACATAAGCCTACTCTTTCTGTGAGACCTATTGTTGCTTCAATTGGTTCAGCTACCCAATCTCTGTCATCTTTTGTTACAGATATTCTCACTCGAGCACATAAAAAAAGTGATTATTACATTAAAGACTCTTTTGATGCCTCAGAGCAGTTTAATAGGTTACAACTCCCTGAAAATCATGTTATTGCAAGCTTGGATGTTGTCTCTCTCTTTAGCAATGTTTATTTGGATGCCTGTTTAAGGTCTGTAAGTAAACATTGGTCAGATATCAGTCAATTTTGCAATTTAACTCTTGAATCTTTCCTTAATATTATTAAATTTCTTTTTAATAATAACCATTTCTCTTTTAATAACAAAATTTTTCAACAAACTTTTGGCACTCCTATGGGAGCCAAAATTTCTCCAATCTTAGCAGAATATGTAATGGATGACTTATTGGATTCAGTGATCCAAGTGTTACCTTTCAATCTTTTTTTCTTAAAAAAATATGTAGACGACATTATCGTCTGCTTGCCGTCTGAAGGCTTGGATGTAATAGTGGATATCTTTAATAGCTATGACCCTCACATCCAATTTACGATTGAGAATGAGGACTCCAAACAGTCAGTCCCTTTCCTTGACACAAGGTTTATAAGATCTGAAAATAACATTCTTTTGGTTGACTGGTACAGGAAGCCCAGCAGTTCTGGCAGATTCCTTAATTATATGTCTTACCATAGAATGCAAATCAAGATTAACCTTATAAAACAGATGAAAAACAGGGTCATAAAAATAGCTGATAACTCCTTCCACAATCCAAATCTTCATACTTTGTCAAAATTGTTTATTAATAATGGTTACCCTAAACACTTGGTTAACAGTATCCTTTTCAATTCAGAGAATAATAATTTACCACAAATTGCTAATATTAACCACAACATTGCTAATACGAATAATTTACAAGGTGAAAATTCTCAACTTACCACTCAACCTACCACTATATATGCAAAATTGCCTTTTATCAAAGAATTAACTCCTGGATTGGTCAGGATTTTCAGAAGTGTAAACTGTAAAATTGCTTCAAAACCAGTTCTAACAATTAATAATCTTTTTTCCAAATTAAAGGACAAAGTACCATTGCTTAGCTTAACCAATGTGGTTTATAGTATCCCTTGTAGTACTTGTAACTCAGTATACATTGGTCAAACTTCCAGGTCCCTTAAAGGGAGGCTTACCTCTCATAAAAGTGATGCCAGACTTTACCCTAACAGGTGTACTTTGGCATCACATGCTAATCTTCCCAATCATATCATTGACTACAATTCTGTTAAAGTTTTGGCAAGTGAGTCAAATTTAAAGAAAAGATGTTTCCTTGAAATGGCACATATTTTTCAATGTGACAACTGTATTAATAAAAAAACTGATATCAACAGCCTTAGCATAATTTATTCATATCTTTTGAATTGTGAAAAATTTCGTATTGATAACTCTGTAGAGAATTCATCAATGTAAATGTAATACATATAAAATTAATAACTTTCCCCCCTTTTTTAACAATTTCACATTATCACTAAAATTCTTGCTATAAACGCACATAAATTCCTCTTTTTCTACTTTTTAATGTATTCATTGCTATCCACGCACATTGCATAATATTACATACATTAAAATATTTTATTACATCAGTTCATTCTGTTCGACACTGTATAGTGATAATTTGAATCACCCTATACATAAATCCCCTCCACAAAAATAATTTCAACATAGATTGTGCGCGCATGCGCCATAATTTAGGCAAATGACAATTGACAAATGAACAAAATTTGAATTTCCCTCCACTAACCTATTTCCGCTCAGACACGTTGTGCTTGACCGTTTCGATAGACGTAATTGCCGGCACGAAAAATATTCATTGAACGGCCATTTTACGATTTTATTAAGATTTTAACTTTTAACAGTAAATTGTGTAATGTTTTTCGTAAATTTCTGTGTCTGTATAACGTGCTTCATGCAAGATATGTGTTGTTACTTGCTCTTTTGGCTTGTTTTATAACATCTTCCAGCAACATCCTCACAAACTTTTGTAAGTAAAAACTTTTCATTCTCAATTTTTCTAATGTTGCTGATTGCTAAATTGTCTTTGTAGCCCTGAAGAAGGGATCAAATGATCCCGAAAGCTTGGAAATAGAGTTTTAAGAGTACACTTCGCTGTTTATTTGCCGCTACCCAGCCATCTAGCTTGAGTTTTGTTTCATAATATACTATATATACACATATTCAGCTCAACATTAAAAAATCATTTTCTCTATATCTTTCTCCGAGGTATCACTCCAAAAGTACGCTCTAACATAGACTTCAATTTATTATACACTTTACGCTTTCTAAATATTGAAACGTTTCCTGCAAAACAGAAGACACTCTTATCGTGAGTTAGATTTAAATCTCTCTACATACCTATATGTCAGATATGAGCTGTTGCTTGATAAGCTTTTCTCTTTTCTCCATAACGCATCAATAAAAACCTACTTTATTAACCCGACCCTCTGCTTAGGCTTATAGACGGTAGTGGTTATCTGGTGATTATCCTGAGAACTCGTCTTTTTCTGCTTGAAATTCCTGCTAGTTCAATGTAAGTAAATCAAGTAGTTTCATTCTTCATATAAAGATCCATGGAAAATTTTAAATTTCAGTCCTTTGGCAATTTGTTTCTAGTGACTAATTCGTAATTCAAATATTTCATGTGCAACTATAATATAGTATGGACTTTAGTGAGTAATCTTTTTTCTTTTGCAGAACAAACTGACTTTGCTGCATATAAAATATAAGCCGTTTTATATGCATGTGCATGCAGTGAATATTTCAGGAAGTGGTGGATTACGAGATAAAGAAGTCATACAAATTTTTCATTACACTTACAATACAATAATACAGAACAGAAATAAAGCTGTTACTGATGAAACCAATATTTTATTTGTAGAAGAAGCAGCAAAATTATTTATTGAATATTATGTGATAATGACGTTTGTTAGGACGTGAATTTTACCTTACAAGGGACGTGAAATTAACATACGAGGGGTGACGTCGTTTGTACGAGATATTAGGAGGATATTTTAAAGTCATATTCACCTCATCCTCGTCAGTCAGTGATTTATATAATAGACACTTTCACGTGTCTTTGCTACCTGGGTGTGAATCAATAAATTATCATTTTGTGTGTTTTCGATTCAATCTTATCTACATGATTGTTACCGCCATTGCTTCCATAAAGGCATTAATAACCTATGGATTTTTAAGGTACGCGCACATAAATCGGCATAGGACGAACGGTACGGATCGGAGAAAAATAGTTTCTGTAAAATTTAATGGACCCGCGCACAATGTGCGGACGGTAGGCATCAATTTCCAAAATCCGGCGAGTATGAAGCAACTAGAATTAAAAGCCTGCCTACGCGTGTCGTGCATGCCGCTACCGACGTATCTACGATGCTGCTCGGAGATTGCCGAGGTGCCGTCGGTATTTTGCAAGTATGCACTTACCTTATCAACCTTTCTTTTGCTCTAATAGGTGGACGAGATGGACATTTACCTTCAGTAATGGCTTCTCTTATGGCCTCCAGTAAAGAGTGGAATTTAAAAAGCGTCATTCTGAAGTAATTGAAGAACTTTTTTCGTCATTCATTAAGTCCGGAAATGAAGCTACCTGTTTGCAACTGACTTCCAATTCTCCCGTCGATTCTGATCAGATATGTGCGATACACTAATAAAAAATCCGTAGAGTACTGGCCGTTCTCTCCGTCTCGTCCGTCCGATGCCGATTTACATATATGCGCATACCTTTAGTAGTCCTGAATTATATCTTATGTTATATTGTGCCTATAAGAGCCATCAAAAGTCTTAGGTTTTTGCTAGCAGGCTGGCAGTATGCCTGAGACTGTCACGTCTACTGTGGCCACACTGGTACACTAATCAAAGAAGGATACAAAGGTAAAATGCTTCATTGGCGTTCAAAGATCTATTTCTGTTGTCTAACATTGATTAGTATTACATAAACTTAGAACGATAAAAACTGAACACGCATCGATCTACTTCAGGTTCGCCGGTCAAAACAACTGTTTTCATGAACTCTCTGAAAGCCTGTGAATCGTCTTCCTCAAAATATTTGTCGTGTTCTATAGATTCATTTACAGCAGCTGATTGAGATTCTGTAACAGTATATAAGAGTAGAGTACAGTATCTTTTATTCATGCTATCCATCCATCCAAGTTAAAATTAGTTGTGAGGTATGAGTTAGTAGTGGGGCTTTTTATAAAAACTCTGATATGCTATGAAAACTTTTCTCTACCATTAGAACTTTTCATCTTTTTTTTTTGCACTTTGAAATCTTGGCTCTGTTTTATTCACGAAGGTAATTTATTGTAAAGGGTACTACATAAGTAAACTGGGCTCCTATGCATTTAGGTTAAATTGTGGAATGCGAAGAACGCTGCAATTCCTGGTGTGGTATGGGTGGATATTAGGACTGAATGTAAAACCATCCGTATTCTGCTTAACGACCATAACGGATTCTAATATAATAATAGATGGGAAGGTTGAGACTTTGTTTCTTTTGAAATGATTGCGACATGTTTTTAGTGAACCTAGTCCGAAAACTATTCTCACTACCCGCTCTGAAAGTATAAAAATACGCTGCCAGTCTGAAGCTACACTCCAATACTGAGTTAGGTAATTGAGATGTGAGAATAGAGCAATTCCACGACCATAACCTCAAACGCCTTGATCAGCTGATCTTGGGCAAAGAAAGGTTGTTTGCCGTATACCGCCATGTAAAATTGAGGACTTTTATTTGTGTTTTTTACAGTTTTTTGGACAATTTTACCATAATTGTTGTTGTGTTGTGTTTTTCAAGGAACCTTTTTTGGCAGGTAAGCAGCTGTGTCAATTAAAATGATGTAGTTTATGAGATAATGCATGATGAAAACTGGAATGCATATTGAAAACAGCAAAGAAAAAAACGTTTATTCGCAAATTATCTCATTCATTAGGGCGACCGGTGTTATAGTCAATTAGTCATACTGCATCTTTCTCACCCAATCTTTACGAGATCAAGAAAATAAATCGAGCTGTGTCAGTTTTATTTTGTATTTAACAAGGTGCATAATAGGTATATGAATAGCTGTCACAGTAGTAATCATTATTGAAAATATTAGAATGAAAGTTCTTACTTGCACTATGTTTAATGCATTTTCATTACTCATCAGTTAGCTTTCTTCTATTTTTCATTTTTGTTAAAAATATGACTTATTTTAGAATGTCAGATGGAAGTGAATAACTACTTTAATAAACTGGCAAAACCTGAAGCATCTTTATGTTTATAGGCATAAACTCAATAGTATCAATAATATTGGCCCATACTGTGTGACTGAGGACTGCAGCAGCACATCACTGAATGGTGTTTCACTCATCGCCCTTCGATACACTGAATTATATACGGTTTGGAACAAGCCCTAATACATCGAAGGAAAATATATATATATATATATATATATATATATATATATATATATATATATAGACAAAACAAAAACAAAAAAGGTGCAACCCGGGCTCCGACACACCGGGCTGCTGTTCCATTCCCCAGCGACTACTCCTCACACCGTGAGGTGAGCAATCACTGGGTCCGCGTATCGTGCGTCCTAAGCAGACGAAGGGACCCATGGATGACTGCCTTCTGCATTCTGGCGGCTAAGATGTGCGCCGCCGCACGGCACACCGGCATTTTGCGCAGTGCAGAGAGCAGCGTTGTTCCCTCCATTATAAAAGCAAGGCGGACCAACCTCCGGCCTTTTGGCTTAAGTAATACTGGCAGTATATGCATATATAGAAAGAGGGGAAGCTAACGATACCATTTCTCAAGAGAGGGGTAAAGATTTCTCAAAAATAATTTATATATGTATGACAGGGGCAATTGCTTGTTACCTCCAATTTTTTATATTAGAGTATTAGAAAGACACAACTTAGTTACCTCCAATTGAAGGCCATGTGTTACGGTAATCCGTACAATATTAACTCAGGCAGTATATTCGCCAGAACTGAAATGTTGTAGGTGTTTGTCTAATTCAAACAATGTTTTCAGTTTTGGGCTTTTTTGTAACGCTGCAGTTAAACTGCTGTTTAATGGTAGCCTAATGAAATGATGATAGATGATGTGACGTCATTGAGTGGCGCATTTGGCGGCTTTGTGTTCTGTGTACTCAAACTACCGTCGAAAGGCCCATTGGAATGCAGCTAATCTTTCCAACAGCTTAATTAGTATGTTGGCTTTTCCCTTTAAAGATTCTGCTATTGTCATGTCGATTAAATCTAAAATTTGGTGTCTAGTCTGAGACTGTTGAAATCCACCTATACACCGGGAAATAAAATATGCTGTGGAAAGTATTTATTCCCTGGAAAACCACACCTTCGATTTAGGCCACCTGGACAGTCCTGCACAACGAATACATCTCCATAGAAAGCACCCATTGCAACAAAGTGGTATATTATTTTCCCTATCTCTTAAATAATACTTTCAACAGACTCCAATAATATCCAGATTCTCACCTTATTTGATACTGCATTCAGCAAAAACTGACAAAACTATGATGCAAACCCGTGGAAAACAATATAATAATAATAATAAACTATTGCGATTTCAACAAAAATCGAATCTGATAGGTATCAGCAGCACTTTGGTGGGCTACCGTTTTAGGGCAGTTTAAATACAGCGCAACTCAATAATTATTTCATAAATATTCCAGGTAACTTAATAAAAGATTTAGGAAAAACAGGTAATGACCCTTTGCATTATGTTAGGCGCAACACTTCATCAATATTTACTTTGAAGGAAACAACATTCAATGAAGTAAGATCCATCATTGATGGTTTAAAAGATACAACTAGTAAGGATCCATATAACATGAATGTCAAAATCATCAAACATATAAAGAACATAATTATTATACCATTCACAAAATTAATTAACCAATGTTTAAAAGCTAAATTGTTCCCAAAAGTTTTTAAAGTAGCTAAAGGTATTCCACTTCATAAAGATGGGTCACAGAATGATATGTCCAACTATCGGCCAATTGCCTTATTACCTATTTCATCCAAAATTTTTGAAACTATTGTAAAAATAAACAAATTGTTGAATTCCTTCAAGTGAACAATCTTTTCTAATCATGTCAACGTGGACTTCTTGCAAATAAAAGTACATCCTCTGCAATAATGGCTCTAACAGATTATGTTATTGAGGGCTTTGAAGAAGGCAGATTGTCACATGCTGTTTTCTTGATTTAACAAAAGCGTTTGATTGCTTATCACATGATATCCTTTTACAAAAAATGGTTACTTATGGCTTTGATGAACATTTATGCAAACTTATTTGACTGACCGTTGTCAATATGTGTCAGTCAATGGATTCAGTTCCAACAGGGGCTATATAACGTATGAGGTGCCTCAGGGGTCTGTACTCGGCCCAACACTATTTCTGATTTATATCAACGATTTTCAGAACTGTGATACAGATTCCAAGTTTCTACTGTTTGCTGATGACACTACAAAATTAAATCAATTTAAGACTATTGACGAACTAAGCCAGCATACCAACGCGCAACACTCAGAATTAGAAGTTTTGTGCCTGGCGAACTCACTAAAAATAAATTATCTGAAGACGCAACAATTGAATGTCAATATGAAACATCTGAAACAGGACACTACACTTGTCAAATATCTGGGAGTTCACTTAGACTGTACCTTGACTTGGGAGCAGCATATCAAGGAAGTATCAAAAAAACTGTCAAAGAGTGTTCATCTGTTCAGAAATCTTTCTTTCATCACTAGTCAACCAACATTAAAAGCGGCATATTATGGGCATTTCCATTCTCACTTAAAATACTGCATCATAAACTGGGGCCACTCTTGCAATGTCAAAACACTATTTTCGCTGCAAGGACGTTGTATTAGAATTATATCTCATCTCCCTTACGATGCTTGTTGCAGAAATGCATTTATAGATCTCAGTATACTTACACTAACCCTGCATTTATATTTTAGAATGCCTAAGACTCGAAAGATTTAAAAATGGAATTAATTACCATGGTGTCAAGTTCTATAATGTTCTGACAAACAGTGTTAAAGCTCTAAATGGTGCACAATTCAGGTGTAGTATCAAAAATAACCTTCTGTCAAAGGCATTTTAGTCTTTTGACGAATACCTTTCAGATAACTTCAAAGATATCTCTTTTTAAATGTTTTTGTTTCTAGCTGTTGTTTGTGATTACATATTATTGTTCGTTATTTTTATATTTGTATATTAGCTTTTTATGTAAAAACTATTATTTAATTTATTTAGTATGTACCTACCTTTTTGACGTGTGTAAGCATCTTTATGCAAAAACACTAATAAACTACTACTACTACTACTACTACTACTACTACTACTACTACTACTACTACTGCATACGAGGTCAGCGAGATAGTGCCGCCAAGGGAAGGATATATTCGGATAGGACTAAGAGCACTATGTATTTTTGGTTGTTACATATCGCCTAATATCACTACCGAACAGTTTGAAGAATATATCAATACTTTAATGGAGGACGTGCGAACGACCCAGGGCGAAAAAATCGTGCTGGGAGATTTTAATGCGAAAGCGGCTGAATGGGGGTCCCCAGTAACGGACGAAAGAGGACGCATACTCTGCGATTACCTGTCTGCACTAGATATGGTGATTCACAATGACGGGAAGCTTCCGACCTTTAGAAGAGGCACGTGTGAATCCTACATCGACATCACCTGTTCCACCCCAGGGATTGCAACAAAAATAGAGAACTGGCGCGTGTTAGATACGGAGACGTTGAGCGACCACAACCACATATGCTTTGACATACTTGGAAGAGGGAAGCCAAAGGGAAGAACAACAATCTCTATAGATGTACCGAGATTCTGTGAGGACTTTAAGCGCGCAGCCACCAACCTTGAAGGGAAGGATTGTATACCGTTAGGCGTAGGGTTATCGGCAATTCGAAAAGCTTTTTCGGCAAGCGTCAGGAAACAAGGGTCTATAAAAAAGACAGTGCCGTACTGGTGGACCGATGATATCCACAATAAAAGGAGCGACTGTATCAAGGCTCGTAGAAAACTCACAAGGGCTACAAGACGCACAAATACAGACGAACTACAACGCTACAGAGAAGACTATCATAAAAGGAAGAAAGAACTGAGATCAGCTATCTGTGCAGAACAAAGGAGGCACTGGAGAATTTTATGTGATGAGCTCAATCAAAACATATGGGGAAACGGCTACAAGATAGCCGTCAAATACTTAACGAACCTATCACCGCCCTGTTCGTTGACACCAGAGAAAAGGCTAGACATAGCAAACTATCTGTTTCCAGAGTGCGTTGACGAAATAACAGTCCATCCCTCTGTAGAGAATGTAGAGCCTTTTACAAAACAAGAGCTCGATGATGCGTGTGGATTGATTAAATGTGGTAAAGCACCAGGTCCAGACAGAATACCACCGGAAATAGTTAAGAAGGCTATAGAGACTGCACCCCATGTAATTTTGGGTATGCTGAATCAGCAGTTGAAACAGCAGGAATTTCCGACCCCGTGGAAGACATCCCGACTGGTACTGCTGCTTAAACAAGGGAAAGCACTTAGCGATCCATCCTCCTATAGACCAGTTTGTCTTATCGATGGAATAGGTAAACTGTTTGAGTTAATGGTACTAAAGCGACTGGTAACAGAGCTAGAAAATGGCGACAGTCTGTCTAGTCGGCAATTTGGCTTCAGAAAAGGAAGGTCCACCATACAGGCTGTCGAAGCTGTGTCTGAGATTGCCCAGAAAACCCCCCGCAAGCTTTGCGTTATGATAGCACTGGACGTAAAAAATGCATTTAACACCGCCAGGTGGAGCTTAATTCTACAACAGCTTGAAAAAAAGGGAATTTCGCAGTACTTGATAAATATAATAGCCCATTATTTCAAAGGCAGGAAGATCCGTATAGAAGCGAAAGTAACTAAGGACATTTCGATGGGGGTACCACAGGGGTCGGTTCTCGGACCCACGCTGTGGAACATCTTATACGACGGGATCCTGGACGAAGACCTAGGAGAAAATGCTATTGCTATTGCCTATGCTGATGACCTCGCCATACTTGTAACAGCGAACGAGCCGGATATTCTACAGCGGGACACCAACGAGGCACTACGTCGTATCCACGTGTGGATGAGGGGTCATTATCTCAAACTTGCCCCAGAAAAATCTGAGGCAGTGATGCTGAAGGGAGCGAGAATATGCCGATCTCTCAGTTTTACCTTGCAGGAGACGGAGATACCATTGTCAAGATCCGTGAAGTACCTGGGAATTGTACTAGGCGAACACCTGACATACCGAGAACATGTCCAATATGTAGTACAAAAGGCAGATAGCAGAACCGGGGCACTAACCAGACTAATGCCTAATATTGGAGGACCACACAGCATGAAGCGGGAAGTGCTGAACAGTGTTTTTCAGTCCACGGTATTGTACGGTGCGCCAGTCTGGCATAATGTTCTAAAAATCAAGAAATACGCTGCCATGCTGGAAAGGTCCCAGAGAAAGATGCTGCTGCGGGTCGCAAGCGCTTACCGAACGGTTTCGACACCGGCGCTCCAGGTGATAACCGGAATCGCTCCAATACATCTGCTAATACAGGAGCGCAGGCAGGTTCACGAAAGCCCTGAGGGCACCCGAGAAGAAAAATGGGAAGTGGCACGACAGAACACAAGGATAGACTGGCAACAAGCCTGGAACGGAATAGAGGACAAGGCCCAGTGGACTAAGAGACTCATCCCTGATATAACTGTGTGGCTGGATTGCAGACATAGGCGTCTAGACTATCACCTCACCCAGGTACTTACGGGCCATGGCAGGTTCCGTACATATACAAAGCGTATGGGAATTACAGAGGAGGACGACTGCGTATACTGTGGAAGCCGTGACTCGACGGAACATACAATGTTTGACTGTCAAAGATGGGCTGACCCCAGAAACGAAACCTCTGGGGCAGTAGGTGGAACGCTAACCGCTGAAAACATGGTTCCCAAAATGCTGGAGAATCAAGAAAACTGGAGGTGCATTCAGAAACTAGCAAGAACGATTTTGACAATGAAAGAAAGAGAAGAACAAGAAAGAAGAATCCGAACTCCTAATCCCCATGAAGGTGGGGGAGGGGAGACGTAGGACACCTGATACAAGCAACGAAGAAGACAGCCCCTGTCAGCTTGATGTTATGTCATCCATGATGGTTCCGAGCTGATCAAGGGAGGTTCGTAGGAGCCACTTCTCAGGTTGAGGCCTGAGAACGCTCCTAAAAAAAAAAAAAAAAAAACTACTGCATACAAACCGTCAAATACGTCACTTAAATGACGTTATATTTGGTAACGGCGTTCCATTACAGTTGAACGGCAGTTTAAGTACAGCGTTTTTATAACTAAGCAGTGCATGAAGGCAAAGCGTAAATACCAGAGCACGGCGGCTGCTATGCAAAGGTTATGTTAGGGGAAATTTGGACGTGGGAGTTGAATGGGCCAACACTAGTAGGCTCAATAAAAGCTTATCTTGGCAGTCAATTCCAAGCCCTGGACATTCTGGTAACAAAGGTACGATCGTACCGCTCGGCTTTTGATGGACGATGAACGGCTGCCTTGGTGTGAGATACAGAGCGGTCCAGCGGGTGCCTCTAATGGTGTTACTCTAATAGGCTTGATGAACTTATGGATGATAGCTCAGGGGAGCAGATTTTGTTGGAATACCGATAGAAAAGTGGGAAGTCACCAACAGTATGCCTGTGAGAAAGAGACTGGAGGAACGTGTTAATGTTAGGTCACCGATTAATCGAATTGCCCCTCTCTGGACTGCATCAAGTATAACCAAGGTAGTAAGGGCAGCAGTACCCCAGGTATGAGAGTAGTAATACTCCAGGCCAGGTTTTATCTGAGCTTTATACAGCATGAAAAGGTTGGATGGTTAGAAGTACTTTCTAGCTCTGAAGAGTAGGTGTCCGCAGCTGTTGCAGTTGACAAAACATGTTCATGTTTTCTGTAACGCTTGAATGAGTGACCCCTTGGTGTAGCCTGATTATTCTCTACAATAGGGTGTTCGCATGGACACTTTTTGATTGAAAGTGTATAGTACAGGGTCTTGGAAGCATTGAATTCCACCATGTTCTTGAGACCCAAAGCGGCATTGGTCTCCAGGTCCTTTCGCAGCGAAGCAGGCGCTGCCAGCGTTCTGCATTCGAGCTCAACCACGGATATCAGCCTATTGCTTATGATGCTTGCGTGTAAAGTACTGCCATCCACAAAACTGTGGTCTGGGTTTGCAGTGCTAGATATCATTGATATAGAGCAGTAACAATGTCGGAGCCAGTACCCATTCCCGCTTTGATGGAAGGAAAAAAGAAGCCATGTACCACGACAGACATTTTGCGACCAGAGAGGAAGTCTGCTAACCAACCGCACAGTTTAATGGGAAAACCATAGGATGGAACCTTGTTTAGGAGAGCCGCATGTCACAGTTGATCGAATGCCTTTGAAGTATTGGAAGCAGCGACGTGAGATCAGCTTTGGGTCCTTTTCTTGGCACCGGATGGATACAAGCCGACTTCCGTTCTTTTGAGAAAATACCGGAGTTGTAAGACATCCGAAAGAGGTGGGTTAGTATGGGAGCAAGCTCCGCTGCACACTTCTTCAACACAACAGCGGGGATAATGCCGGCACCGTCGCCTTATTAATGTCAACCAACTATAGCACCTTTTGGACTGTTTTGGTTTTGAACGTTATCTCGCTCATAACTTGAGGAACTCTCGGTATCCATGATATCCGAACATTGGTAGAGACATTTATAATAGAACTTGTTGCAAATGCCTTGGTTACTACTTCACCTTTGTCCTTAGAAGCTGTGGCCACTGTTTCATCTGCACATGTGATAGGAAAAAAGTTTGTCTTCCAGAAGTTTTCCTCTATTTGTTTGGCCAGAATCCATCGCCTATCATTGAGATGCGATATATGTAACTTTCTGTTTTATTTTGGCATCATGTTGGCTTTTTAGATGTTAAGGGATTTTGTTTTATCTGTTTCTGGACTAATCATTATCTTGTCTGTTCTCGATGGTGGGGTTCTGTAAGTAGGTTCGATGAGCCAGTACTTTTTGCCGACGAGCTAAATCATTGTATCACAGGACTTTCCAAACCAGCCGTTGGATTCGAGCAGGATAGATTGCTACGTACACAGGCCTGTATTCCTCCATTTTTCCTCATGCAACAGTGACACTATTAGCTTGGAAATTTTAGATGATTTGATGGCACCGACTCGGAGATCTCTGTTTTCACCAGAAATACGGTAGCGGGCCTATTAGACTGCAAATAGCGATGAGCAGCATTGATATTGCTGTTGATTCCGCAGAGGTTCGTGAGAGATAGCTTGACGTTGAAAATGTTCCCCTGAGGACACTCTCCTCTCGGATATTTCGAATGAGAGGGCGCCTTACGTCCGGACAAAAATGTTTGCACTCGAAGGGTTCATCATTATTGTTGCTACTAAATCTGAAGATAAAGAGTGGAGAAATGATAAATGGGGAATCTATCCCACAACCTACGTGAGGAAACATGCGGACATTTCACCTCAATACTGTAGGCGAGGTGATATTACCCGGTGCGACGAGAATCAACGGATGACAGCGTCCAACCGTCTACCACTATCAAAGCTGTAGTCAGAAGAATCATTTATTCACACATAACTGAAATCTATACAAGAAAAACTCAGCCGAGATCGTCACATGAAATGGAGGGAACTATGCGCATTCTATTTATGCAGCTGGAGGTATCTACGTATCTACAATCATTATATATGAAACCGGAGGGAACAATGCGCATTATATATAGCATGGAGGGAACTCTGTATGGGATTTACCGTCTTAACAAAACTACAGCAACGCCTGCGGTAAATCGTTGAACTAAATGAGCAAATCCGAGGTTATATATGGGACGAAGGGGCCTCCTAGCAAATTTTCGTGTATGGGTAGGGATGGCCTTGGACAGGCGGATGGCAATGGATTTTATGGGTGTTCGTAGTTACCTCCGAAATCGGAGGTAAGTAGGTTATATATGAGGGAAGTACGTTCGGTATATATATACTTTGGAGGTAGCACCGTTAAGCGTCTACATATATATATATATATATATATATATATATACAAAAACAAAAAAGGTGCAGCCCGGGCTCCGACACACCGGGCTGCTGTTCCATTCCCCAGCGACTACTCCTCACACCGTGAGGTGAGCAATCACTGGGTCCGCGTATCGTGCGTCCTAAGCAGACGAAGGGGCCCATGGATGACTGCCTTCTGCATTCTGGCGGCTAAGATGTGCGCCGCCGCACGGCACACCGGCATTTTGTGCAGTGCAGAGAGCAGCGTATCCCTCATACCACCTAGGGATCCAATGACCATTACTAGCAGACTCACAGTGTAGTCCGGCCAGAGCCTGCGAAGTTGTCCGAGGAGCTCCTGATACTTGGTCCGCTTTTCCTCCTCCTTAGAGACGATGTTCCCCTCGGCAGGTGCCGAGAACTCGATAACGAACATCGTCTTTTGTTGGTAGTCGAGGAGGACTATGTCGGGCTTATTTGCATGTATAAGCTCGAGCGTGGAGAATGAGTAGTTCCAGTAAATTCGGCACCTCTCGTTCTCCACAACGGACTCAATGTCCCCTGGAGCGTATGGCAGCACCGGTGTCTCATCTATACCGTATGAGTGCCTTAAATGGTAGTATAGCACTCGTAGAGCCGCATTGTGCCGATAGATGTAGGCTGTGCCAGCGTACACCTTACACGCCGACAAGAGGTGCGTAAGGGTCTCTGGCGCCTGCAGGCAGGCTCTACAGCGGATATCGGGCACATCCATACCCATAATCCGGCTACGGTATACTAAGGTGTTGAAGACACCGTCTTGGCAAGCCATTATAGAGCTCTCAGTCTCCGACTTCAACCCATTAGACCTTAGGAAGGAGAAGGTCAACTGCTCAGATAAACCATGCTCTTCTAGATGTTTGTAGAAGATTCCGTGCATTGGTTTATCTTTGTGAAGTCTTAAAAGCAATTGGACTTCAGCAGTTTTAATCCGGGCTTTTAATTGTGCGGGAGCAAGTTCCGTAACGGACTGCTGACACCTCCGCGTGAAGTCGAGCGTGAGACTAAGTTCTTCGGCTGCCCGTGTTGCTGCTCTAAAAAGGAAGGCTCCTTTACCCGCAATCTCGTGCTCTCGCACAAAGCGGATCAGGGGATCGGTGCTCGTCGTAACATAGCAGGCAGTGGCCAGTACTACTCTGTTGTGCAGATGCTCCAAACTCAATAGTCCACGCCCTCCCAGGTGTCGCGGGAGGTATATTCGCGGGACAGAGGATCTAGGATGTAGACTTCCCTCCATATTCATCCTTTTGCGAGTCTTTATGTCGATTTGTCGCAGCTCTTCCACGTTCCAGTGGATAGCACCAAAGCTGTATAGCAACAATGGGACCGCAAGCATGTTTGTGGCAGCGACTTTGTTTTTGCCGGACAGTTCTGACGACCAGATCTGCCGGAGTCGGTGCAAATACTTGCGGCGGAGACACTCTTTGACCAATTCTGCCTCTTGGATGTGACGCTGCGCCACTCCAAGGTAGGTATAATTATCTCCGGCATGCAGTTGTCGCAAGATGCTCCCATCAACGAGCTGCTCCTCATCTTCACTATCTCCGCAACGTCCTCTTTTGAGATGAACCATGGCACATTTGTCTATCCCGAACTCCATACCAATAGCTTGACTGTAATCCTGCACTACCCTCAGCGACTGCTCTAAATCGCGTTGTCCGGAGGCATAGAGTTTCAGGTCATCCATGTAAAATAAGTGGGTGACCTTGTGCCTCCGGTAATTGGGCTTGCCACAGCTGTATCCCTTAGTATTTTTCAGCGCTATGGACAAAGGCAGTAGCGAGATGCAAAAGAGCAAGGGACTCAAGGAGTCTCCTTGGAAGACCCCTCTTTTAAATGATACCAACTCTGTTCGAACCCTGGTTTCACCCGATGTTATGGTGAACCGAGTCTTCCAGAGCGGCATCAGTTGTTTGATGCATCCCACTATTTGATCATCTACCGAAAGACATTCCAACAGCCGCACAATCAGTTCATGAGACGTAGTGTCGAATGCCTTCCGATAGTCGATCCAGGCCATAGAAAGGTTTCGCAGGTAATGCACGGAGTCCTGTGTGACACAGCGGTCAATCAACAGGTTATCCCTGCAGCCAGCTACTCCTTTCTTAGACCCTCTTTGTTCATATACGCTGAGAAATACGGGATTTACAGCTTGAAGGATACGCATGTACAAGATTCTGGTGAAGAGCTTGTAACATGCGTTCAGACATGTTATTGGCCTGTAGTTTTTAGGATCAGACAAATCTCCGGTCTTCGGGAGAAGCACGGTTCGACCCTCGACAAACCAAGCCGGAATTGGCTGCTCCTGATTTAGCCACGAGTTAAAAACTCTAGCTAAATGCCGGTGGCAACTGGGAAACTTTTTCAACCAGTAGGTGTTTATGCCATCCGGGCCAGGAGCTGCGAAATTCTTTGCGCCTCGTAAGGCACCAAGAATTTCTTCCGTGTTTATCGGGTGACGCAGTACATTCAGGTTTGGAGTCCTCCTACAAACGGACTCGAACTGCGCCAAGGCCGGAGTGTCTGCTTGGAGAGGTTTGGGGTGTTCGTAAATGCCCCTCCAGAAAGTCTCCACGCGATCAGCAGTTGGCGGCTGCTCTATGACTGGTGGTCGCTGTTGGAAGAGACGAGCAGGCTTTTCGGAAAACAATCTGTTTTCCTCCAAACCTCTCGCCCGCGTCACCAGTGATCGTTTAGCAGCGATTAGCGTCCGTATCCTGTCAAGACAATGCTGCTTGACAACAACCAGTACCGCTTGACTGAGCGTGTGATGGTCGCGCCTTAGCTCTCGGGCTATCTGGCGCACGCGGCGCGTAAAAGGCCTACCGGCCGCTCTATATTCCATCACACACTGGATACGGGATGCTTCTTGGCGAGCCAACTGGATTTTCGCTTCCATTTGGCGCACCCGCCTCTGTGCTCTCTCGACAGGAGAGTCTCTCACTCTCCCCTGTCCAGCCAGCCTCAGAGCCGCAGCGTAAATTTCGCAATTGATGCTCCAAATGTCAGAGACCTCCGATAGACGTTCACTCAGCGCCTCATCCTCTCTCTTTAAATCTGCCAGCTTGAAGGACCTCCTGTTGTTATGCAAGGCCCTTCGGTCACTGAAATCTCCAGGTGAGACGGCTTCGTCGATTTCCCTCTCAGCGGGCCTCATCGGCGACCTTTCAGCCTGGTTAACAGGCCTTTCAGTCGCCGGAGGGGCAGGCTGAGCTGGAGCACGAACGTATCCCTGCCCCCGAAGGTAAAATACCTGGTTCCGCAAGCTCTGGGAGGTAATTGTGCTATGCTCTGGATGCATTTCACACCACCTCCCATGCATGCGGGCCATGTATCCCCTACGGCGCGGGCTACTGCTCTCGTAGCAGCTCAGCAGGTCATCCTTCAGTTCCGTCGTCCACCTAAAACAGTCCATGTCGTTGCGTGTGTCGTCGTCAGGGCGATCCGAGGCACCGCCACCTTGCCCAGAGCCGGCTTCCGATACCGGCCTGGTGTGGGTGCTCTTCTTCTGGGGCGGTCGAACCAGAAGGTAGGGCCCGTCCGGTGGTTAGCCTTAGGGCCCCCAGCCGACATTTCAGAGGCAGCCGACCACATTGCCTCCTAGGGATGACCTGTACAGGTTGCCGGCCGGCTTTCATCCCTGGCTTGGGTTATCCCCGCAGTGTCGCCACGCACCGAATAGCCGTTTGATGTTGGTCGGCTTCCTGGGGGCGCATTTTATACCTACTGCCAGGTTTGCTATCAGCCGCCCCTAACCTGGGGTCAGACGCTGTCGGGAAGCCGTCCTTAACATAGGTGCAGCCGCTTCCTCACTATGGTGGTTCATACGCCTGCTTTCACAGCCGGTGACCACCATAGGCCCTTTTAAGGCAAGGACTACCAATCTTTTAGTCGCCTCTTACGACAGGCAGATTAAACCCTGGGAACATTCTAAACCCGGACCCAGACGGGTATATATATATATATATATATATATATATATATATATATATATATATATATATATATATATATATATATATATATATATATATATATATATATATATATATATATATATATATATATATATATATATATATATATATATATATATAGATAGATACATAGGAAAATATAACTAATAGTTTTTTATTCAAGTAATAATCCTTTAGCTTCTGGTGTGTGCAACTTTACAATCAGTCAATCACTCAATGAGTATTTTTTAGATAGTCATCCTGTTTGATAAGATACAAATTAATCACACTATGTTAAGCAAAGTGTCGTTTAAAATACATATTTTCACCTCGCTGTAGGAAGACACCATTTCATGATACATATTTGGAAAAAAAGTATGAATGTGGGTATAAGCTAAAGATATGAAATATTTTCATTTTGATTATGTAAGAAGCATACCCAATAATAATAAATAATTCATTTTTATCCACCATTTATTAAAAAATATATAGATAGATAACATGAACATTTATTGGTGCTGTTAGGATACACAGTATGTGGAATATACCAGGATCTACTTTCTAGAAAGTCATCACACTCTTCGCCTCCTGGTATCGGTCTACCTCTTCTGTCTCGAATACTTGGGAAGCTGAGTAATTCTTTCCACACCTATAATGACAAAAAGGAAGCATTTTGAAATAGTGCACAAATTATTTTAATAGAGAAGTGAATAGTTATAATATAATGTACCTACTTTTTTGGTGCATATTTACATATAGGTATCTCTTGTTCCAGAAACTCAACTTTCAGGTTATGTCAAAAGAATGAGAAGAAAGAACGTTTTAATTGATCCACTCCTTGAACTTGCTTATATGTACATATAAAACTAGCAATTATTACCTACGAATGGAGGTTTTTACTACTTTAACATAATCCACCAAAAGTTGGCCACTGCAATGAACTACGTCACTACTTCTACTTCACAAATAAAATTTCAAGTAAGGAAATGCATTACTTTCGAGTATCAAGTGGCAAAGATGCAGTATGACTATAACAGCTGTCGCCCTAGTGAATGTGATAACTGTAATTTGCGAATAAACGTTTTTCTTTCTTTGCTGTTTTCAATATGCATTCAAGTTTTTATCATGCATTATCTCATAAATTACACCATTTTAATTGACAGATGTGCTTACCTGACAAAAAAGGTTCCTTGAAAAACACAACACAACAACAACTGTGATAAAAATGTCAAAAAAATTGTAAAAAAAACACAAATAAAGGTCCTCAATTTTACATGGCGGTATATGGTAAACAAACCATGTTTGTCCAATATCAGCTGATCATGACAGCACGCCGCGTCATCATGGAAGTGCTCTATAGGGTCACCATCCGTCCGGAAAATCCAGGACATGTCCGGAAGTTTGGAGCTAAATTTCGTGTCCTGGCGGAATTACAAAAATCGGTAAAATATCCGGGACTTGAGCCGCAATCGAAAGTAGTTGGCACGACATACAGCAAAATGGACAAATACAACTAATGGGTAGGCAAGAAATCACAAAAATCGGTAAAACATCTAGAATTTGAACGCCAATCAAAAATAGTTGGCACAGCATACAGCAAAATAAACAAAAACGGTTAACGGATCGGCAAAAAAAGGAACTACTGTCGCTTGATGGCCCATCTCTCTTCATTCTTCAACAGGCCAGCCCCCCTCCCACCCCAATGCATATGGTCACCCTATGGGGGATGGCTAGAGCATAATATACTTCAAGTAGATAGCTTCGTTCTACCACATGTTTCAGCTATCTAATTGCATAATAAGCAGAGCTTAATTTTTTTGTTACAAAATCAACATGCCTGTGCCACAACAGTTTGTCATCTATAAGAAGACTCAGGAATCTTGTCTCCTTTACCTTTTCTATTGGCACAGAATTGGGGTGAATTTGAATGACTGGATTTCGGTGATTTGAGATCATCCTGAAGTTTGTTTTGCTTGTTAGTTGAGGGCCATAAAACTTAGTAAATAAGTATAAATGAATGCTATATTGTGATACTCAGGTAAAGTATTTCAGGTTCACATCGTATAAAGATATTCAAGTGGTATAGAGTACACCAAATGAGAGGTTTTACTCTGGAGGATTCTGTTACGAAATTGCTCGATGAGGACAGGTGAGTGACGTACCAATAAATAGAGTTCACGATAGGCCTGAATTCACCAGCAATTCTTTCGATTCTGCTTGATTATTTGCACGTGAAGAAAGAAACTCTCGATATGTGAACAACATCGTGATAGCTGACGGGACTTGGCTGTACTAATACAATGTGCCATCTAAGGCTCAAAATAAAGTTTGATATTGCATTAGCTTAGGACGGTCAAATTTTAATTTTGAGAAATTCAGATTTTTGCAGATTAATTAAGGAAAATTTGATCAGGGATAACCGGATTTTTTCAAATATCAATCTCTAATGTGACGTGACGAAAATATTGTAATTTATAAGAATACAGGGTGATCAATTTATACTCTGAAGTTTGATACCTCCGTTATTATGGTAGATACAAAAAAACTTTCGAAATAATGTACTATGTAAAGCTTTCGCGGCCATCGTCCAATGAAAATGCGAATCTTTGATTTTTAGGTCGACGTCGTTTAGCTTTAAGGCTTGACGTTTCGCCACCACGAGTGGATGGCATCTTCAGAAGCTATTTTGGAAGTGAAGTAGCTTCTGAAGATGCCATCCACTCGTGGTGGCGAAACGTCAAGCCTTAACACTCAACGACGCCGGCCCTAAAACCCAAGAACAACAAATTCATCTTTCGAAAAAAAATTGTAGATGAAGCTAAGGTCTACCCTTTAAAATTATTTTATAAGTTACGGCATGCCAAAGTTGTGTTTTCTTTAAAATGGAATACCCTATATACTATACTAAATTTGTTCATGTTCAACAGGGTAGTTTCAGCGATATGGCCTCTTTTATGTGAAAACCTGAATGTATCCCAGTATCTTAAAAAATCAATAACCGGAAGCCTTACTGTCAATGTTGAAGCAATTTCATGGTTATCTAGTTTTGCCTAAAGTTATCAAGTTTTTGCTATCTTTGATTTTGTGTACAGGGTGAGCCAAAACTCGCGACCATAATTTTCTTTGTTATTTTGTTACATCGTTAGAAAGTTCTTACAAAATACTTCCACTTTTATTAATCATTCCCTATGCCTAAACGTAACAGTTATGGAGCTATTTCGATTTGAAGTAGTAAAACGATTCCTAATGCTACATTTTTGCCAAATATTGAAAGTTTCTCAGAGTTGGCCTCGGCTACCGTGTTTCTTATACTGTTTGACCTTTCTTAGAAAAGAACTGAGTCAAGGATGTGAGGACTCAAAGTATGGGAATAAAAGAACTAAAAGGAAGTCGAATCAGGAAATCAATTAAACATTTGTAACTTCCGCTAGAAAAATCTTTGGTTTATAAGACAAGAGTCAATCACTTTTGCATGCTTAGCCAAAATCTGTTTTCTCGTTTTTGACTCTTTCACACATAAACCTTTTTGTAGTAACTAATATAGTCTTGTTAAAGGTTCTGCAGTTTTATTTTCAGATAGTTTTTGTAGCTGACATGTGCTTTTCAATTTTTTAATTGCTAACTCTAATAGCCAATTGAATCATAACTAAAATATTATTTTCAATTATTTAGAAGCATCCATAGCCAACTCTAACAAAAACCAAAATTTGGCAAAAGTACTATTTTACAATTTCAAATCAATAACTCCATAACTGTTACTTTTAGGTATAGGGAATGTTTATAAGTGTGGAGGTATATTGTAAGAACTTTCTGACGATGCTATAAAATCCGGGGGTTCCATTTAAAATAAAACAAAGAAAATTACGGTCGTGAGTTTTGGTTCACTCTGTACACAAAATCGAAGATAGCAGACATTTGATAATTTTGGACAAAACTAGACAACTAGAAAATTATTCTAGCATTGAGGATCAAGCCTTCAGTTATTGATTTCATAAGATATAGGGTGATGAATTCATTAAGATTTTCACACAAAAGTGGCCATATCTCTGAAAATACGCTGTATAACGCGATAAAACCCTATATTTGCGGAATAGGAAAAATAAACAAAATTAG
Organism: Callosobruchus maculatus; assembly: GCA_951848785.1. NCBI lineage: Eukaryota > Metazoa > Arthropoda > Insecta > Coleoptera > Chrysomelidae > Callosobruchus > Callosobruchus maculatus. Next base: position 3,940,711 of record CATOUR010000026.1, on the reverse strand, counting down.
TATATAGGGTGTTCCATTAAAAAAAAGACAACTTTGATATGCCATGACTTTATCAATAACCGTGTATACTGTAAAACAACATCAAAATGTAGATCTTAGCTTAGATACAACTTTTATTGCAAAATGTTTTGTATCTCTCATAATAACGAAGGTATCAAACATCGAAGTATTAGTTGATCACCCTGTATATTTGTTAGCGGTTTTTCTGGATAACAACTTTATTTGCGATCTCCGCTAATGAGTACCGCTGAAACATTGCTTTTGACAGAAATTGACTATAAAAATTTTTACATTACCTTTCTCAGGAGTTACTAACTCTTTTTCTTCTGATGCTGCGAGAGGGCTAGATTCTGATTCAACACATGCGCAAATCGAATCCTTTCCACAGTTTTTTGTTGCATCTACATAATCATACTTAATGATATTCTCTTCACAGGTAGTGGACTCTCCGTGGACATGTATATTATTTTTTGCGTTTAATATCTCACTTTGTTCATAATTTGTGTGTGGACAATTACACTCTTCTCTGCAAGTTGCATATGTGTTGCCTTCAACATCGAGCATACCGCAGCTGGGATTTCTACCACAAAAATAGTTTTCTATATTTGGTTTGCAGTAAGTGTCAGCCTCTAAGTGACAGTTATCAACATCTGGCATTAAACAGCTTCTTTCAGAGCAAACACACTTCGCTGCACTATTTGTGTGTTCAACCTGTTTTACTTTTGTACATGCACACAGCTCTGACGCTTGCAGATAGTATTTTGTCAAATCGTCATGGCAGGTGAAGCTTTGATTGGATTTTTCCAAATTCTCATGGCAGGTTAAGTCTTGATTGGATTTTGTCAAATTCCCATAGCAGTTAAAGCCTTGATTGGATTTTGTCAAATTCCCATAGCAGTTAAAGCCTTGTTTGGATTTTGTCAAATTGTCATGGCAGGTCAAGCCTTGATTGGATTTTGTCAAATTCTCATGGCAGGTAAAGCCTTGATTGGATTTTGTCAAACTCCCATAGCAGTTAAACCCTTGTTTGGATTTTGTCATATTGTCTTGGCAGGTAAAGCCATGATTGGATTTTATCAAATCCTCTTGGCAGATAAAGCCTTGATTGGATTTTGTAAAATCCCCTTGGAACTTAAAGCCATGATTGGATTTTGTCAAACTCTCATGGCAGGTAAAGCCTTGGTCACAAAGATGGATTTTCGAATCATATTCTCCAGTTACCTCTAAACTGTCTGCATAATGCGAGTTTTTTAGACAGTCAGATTCTCGAGAGAATTGATTCGAAAACATGCAGTACTTTTGCATAACCCTAGCTTCTGTTTTCTCCAAATTAGCTCGGAGATAGTTAGTTTCATTCTTTATCTCTCTTAAATTTTGCAGCATATTTTTGTAAACGTTCTGCTGCTCTTCGAGTTCTTTGATTAAGTATGATTTTTCGTTACTGCAGCATTCCTCCAGTTTTGCTCTTATATATAAAATATTACTTTGACATTGGTTTATCGCATCTGAACATACTTTTGCTATCTGCAGTTTACTTTCTAAGGCTTGTTTGTAGTAATCTATGTCTACCGATTGTTCAGGGCAAGATATGTATTGTCTGAATAAATTCGTATCCACATCCTTAAGACTTTTATGTCCATTGTTTAAATGACAATTTCGATCACTATCACTATGATTCAGGTTGTGGATAGTTAAAGGATCAACAATATTATTAGTAACATATTCATGAGGTTTATGATGAAATTGATCATAGTTCTTTGCTTCTCTGGGACGATTTGGATTCACGGGTTGTTCTGGGATGTTATCAATGATTCTCTTCAACGAAGCTATTAAAAAGGTAAAGGAAATATAGATATCAAACTATGTATAATAATTCGGGTAAAAAGAGCGGTGTTGCATGTGATTTCTGGAAAACTATTCTGTGAGTGCCTATCTGTTCCATCACGATCGACTAGCCCATTGATAAAAAAAAACGAATGCTGGGAGATAAACTTGTTTGGCCAAAAACCAATTTGATAAACTGTTAGTTCTTGGGCTGTCCAGTCGGCGTCGACACGCTCCGTCGCGTTGGCGCAGGTTTACCTGGCTGCTTCACGTCTAGTCAACACCAGTGGTCGGCATCCTCAGAAGCTGATATTACCTGTTCGGCGTGTTCCGAGAAACTGAGACCACGTCCCGAGGTTCAGCATTTATATACCCCGGATTAGGAGTGGCGGGTGGCTGCTCTGTGCACCCTTTAGAGCTCCTGCGCATTTCAGAATCTTTGAGTCTCTTATATTCCATATTATGTTGAGCTTGTGTGCCTCTTATTTGTTGTTGAAGTTGTTTTTATGGACTCCTAGAACCTGCGTCTCATCAAACTTTATCCCGTGGTCACCGCGTTCCTGGAGTGCGTGCTTGGCTACCTCAGATTTTTCTGTCTGACCTAATTGGCAATTTGATTTGTGTTCCGAAATTCTAGTTTGTACCAATCTCTTTGTTGTTCCGACGTATACACTTCCACAAGTATGTGGTATCCGATAAATCCCTGATGCTGTCTACGGATCACTTTTGTCCTTTGCCGATCTTAAATGCTGTTGTATTTTCCCAGTTGGTTTGTATATCATCCTAATATTTGCCTTCTGCAGTAACTGAAGTGGAAGAAAACAAAAAACTGGCTTTCCTCGATGTACAACCGACACACACCGATCGCTATTTGCATAACAACTGAATCACCATCCATGCCAAAAGTTTATAATCATCAAAACACTGACAGAACAGGCAAGAACAGTGTGTGAACCAGATGATCTCAGTGCCGAGCTCGAACATGCGTTGAAGGCAAACGGCTACTCACAACAGCAAAAAATAACAACATCTATGCGAGCTGGTAGAGTAGAAAAGCAACCATAACGACCATCAGTAGAAAATTTTTCCTACCCTTTGTTCCCCGGGTCACAGATAGAATTGGGAAGTTACGACAGAAGGTAGATATTAGGAAGATATACTCGTACAAACTAACTGGGATAATACAACAGCATTTAAGATCGGCAAAGGACAAAAGGGATCCGTGGACAGCATCAGGGATAGGGACCATGTGCCTGTGGAAGTGTATATGTTGGAGGCATATGCCGAATTCGACCTATATCCGAAATAATTAGACACATCGCGATTTGTCAAAACTGAAGCTGCCAGATGCCGAAACAGTCAGCGATTCGGCACCTCACCAACCCAATTTACCTACGTCGCGAAATGCACGTTTGTGCATTACGCCGTTGCTGATCGAAACATAATAAACCTAATTCCTGATGTGGTCAGGGGACACTTAGCTCCTCGTAATATTTTTGGCAGTTGTTTTATCAGAAAGGGATGGTTTATACCAACTTGGTTCATCAACTGGCGTTTTAAAAAACTGTACGCGCGAAATGAATCAATATTACAGTTAGACATATATTTTTTAAATATTTTTTTATTGCGGCCTTCCCAAAGGAATACTTTAACATCTAGTTAATACAAAATTCAGTTTGGGGAGAATTGCCGCAAAGGAACGTGATTCTTCTCAAGTTTTTATTCCCGGTTTTATTTGATCTAACTGTCGTAGTAAACGACGTGGTAACAAAAAATGCAAATGTGTAATGAGTAAGATGAAATGTAATAATTTCATTCGAGTACCTACTTCTTGTCGGAATAAATAAAAATTATAAATTGAGGTTAGTTTATTTATGACTTGATTGGCAACGGCGTAATGTAGAAAGGCGCATTTCGCGGCATGGCCAAAATACATTTGTCTATACAGGGTTGGGATAAAGTATGGAATCAAGAATAACTTTGGAACGGAAAGAGTGATATTGCTGAAAATTTGCAGGCAAGTGTAGTGACATCTAGTGCATCCGAAGACATTATGTTAGCTATTAATGTACTTCCGGTTTAACCGGAAATACCGTCAACTTTTTTAATTTAAATGGGACACCCTGTATATTTTTGCAGATTTCAATTCATCTTTTTTTTCCGAATACGCCCATAGTGGGTTTAGCATTAGTTTCTGTAAAAACGGGAAAGATATAGCTTCTTTATCATTTCAGGTGTTTAAAATGCTGGTCATTCAAAGTCGGTTTTGGCGATCGCGTGAGAACTCACAAAGAAGTGTGTCAACTTTTAATCATTTACGTCCCGACAGGGGTCCTATAACACGTTTGACGGTGACTAAAAACAAAAATACAAAAAAAATTACCTCAAACGGGAAGACCGCAGACCGCCACGGACGAATTTGTGAGACAAATTTTTTAAGAAACAAATACTAAACCCACTATGGACGTATTCGGAAAAAAATGATGAATTAAAATCTGCAAAAATATACAGGGTGTCCCATTTAAATTAAAAAAGTTGACGGTACTTCCGGTTAAACCGGAAGTACATTAATAGATAACATAATGTCTTCGGATGCTTTAGACGTCACTACACTTGCCTTCAAATTTTCAGCAATATCACTCTTTCCGTTCCAAAGTTATTTGCTTGGTTCCATACTGTATCCCAACCCTGTATGTATCATTGTTCCGGCATCTGGTAAATCTAGTTTGCACAGATCGCGAAATGTCTAATTATTTCGGCCTCGGGCCAAATTCGGCATCGGTCTCCAACATATACATTGGAACAACAAAGAGATCGGTACAAACTAGAATTTTGCACACAAAATAAAGTTGTCGATTAGGTCAGACAGAAAAATCTACAGTAGCCAAGCATGCACTCCAAGAAAGCGGCGTCCATAAGATAAAGTTTGATGAGAGACAGGTTCTGGCCTCGACCTCCTCTTATTACGCCAGATTGTACAATGTACAGGGAGTCCATTGAGATTTATAAACACAAAAACAACTTCACCAACAAAGAAGAAGCATACAAGCTCAACAGAATATGGATACCCGCCTTAAGAGACGCAAAGATTCTGGGATGTGCAGGAGCCCCAAAGGGATCAGTGGTGCACAGCGCAGCCGCCCCCATGCGTAATACGGGGTACATAAATGCTCAACCCCTGAACATGGTCTAAGTTTCTCCAAACACGCCGAACAGGTAATATCAGCTTCTGAGGATGCCGACCACTGGTATTGGCGAAACGTCGGCCTAAGAACCAACAGTTCATCGAATCATGACGCGAAGGTCTTACACAATACAGCCAGTTTGACATCAAATTAGTCAATTTTCAATAATAATAATTGTAAAAACAATTTTACAGGCTTCGCTCACCAGCTGCAGTTCCTATACCTAGTAGTACACTACATATGTGGAAGGAGTATCTGTTCAGGTAATTCAGAGTCGAAAATAAAATTGTAAAAGATACCACCACGATTAAGACAAGCAATATATCGGAACTGGACAGTAGTAGAGAATTATAATTTTGGGGATGTAAATTAGAGCAAATTTTGCTTCTTTTCTTGTTATTGTGTTGCCCAATAAGATATTTGCTTTTGGTCACGTGACGTCCGATTCAAAATTATTAATGGGACACCCTGTATATCATTGCCTTTTTATGTTCCTCCCGATGAAGCAATTCCAACAAACTGGCACACTTGGGATCTAAAGTGATTAATTCAAAAGCTACAGGTACCTAAAGGATTGTACCACTACCATTATTTAATTTGTATGTATGCCCCTATTCTAGTGTTTGTTTCATTTTTTGTCTTAATGGTAGTGGTACAGTCCTTTAAGTACCTGTAGCTCCTGAATTAATCACTTTACACCCAAGTGTGCCGTTTGTTGGAATTGTTTCATCGGGAGGAACATAAAAAGGCATTAATATACAGGGTGTCGTATTAAGAATTTTGAATCGGACGTCACGTGGTCAAAAACAAATGCCTCATTGGATAACGCAATAATAAGAAAAGATGCAACATTTGCTATAATTTACATCTCCAAAGTTATATATATACTACTGCCCAGTTCCGATATATTGCTTGTCTTAAACGTCATTGGACACCCTGTACAATGTCAGTACCGTCTTCAGAACACAAACGCTAAGATGCTTTGTCACTCGGAACCAAAACATATCAATTCGAAAATATCGATGTACAAAACACTGCATGTGTGACAAGTGATGAATCATTGAAGCTCATTCATAAACTGCACGTTTTTCCACGTAATAGTGAGTTATGAAGGTCACTGAAAGGATACCAATTTCTTCGTCCTTCCTTGCCAAAGCCTGTTGTAGTTTAGTAACATCTGAGTTAATTTTATCTTTCTCTAGCATTCTATGATCATGGCTTTTGCTTTTAGACATAGCCTTTTCACGGAGTATGTCGAAACAGTATTTTATCTTCAACATATCTTTCTCTAGCTTGATATTTCCGCCTTTTAGAAACTCTTCTACTTGAGAACTACAAATTACTTTATCAATAGGGCTTAAGGAAGCTGTCTCCTAAAAATATAAAATAAGTTGGTAAATACGTCTCTTAAAGGGGTGATACACGTACGAACTTTAAGTACGCGGTTTTTAAGTTCGCGAACTTACTCGGCTCGACGCGGTGACACACGTGAAGCTGAAATCACTCATTTTGATAATTTTCCCAAATAAAAAAAACTTTTAACAAACGCCAAACACAACAAGCGCTGCGCGTCGATGGCCTGCCAACACAAAGTGGTGGCTCGCGGCTCGCAGTACGAGCTGAGACCAGCTACGAGCAACATTTCAAACCAGTTGGCTCGCCGGCGGTTTGCGCGACGGTTTTAAAGTACGCGTACTTACGGTGACACACAGGCGAAAAAGGTCGTCGAGCAAAAAGTACGCGTACTTGCTCGTACGTGTATCAGCCCTTTTAGATTTCTTTTTATGAAGATAACTGACTGTGTATCAAATATTTAATATCACCCAAATTGTTTTGTGTTTGTATAAGTACTCTGAGTGCTGAAAAATTCTAGTTTCTGATCGAGTCCATTAGTTTTTTGACATTTATAACTGAAAGAGTACTAGAAGCTCTTTCAGTGTTTAATTGCACTTAATAAACAGACCATAGTATTAAAATTAAGTACAATACTCTGGACGTATTTTTCACAAATAAGGCTCTAATTTTATCTTTGGTTTAACGAAGTACTTTTAAAGGAAATGGCATCACTGTCTTGACTCAGTACTTTCCGCACATTATCGGTACTAACAAAAAAATTGTGGTTTCTCTATCCTTATACCTCATAAAAAAGTAGACAATGATCAAAGTCATTTTTGAAAGATTTGAAAAAGAAGTTTGAGCGACTTTGCAATTTTTCGTTTTTTGTTGATAATGATAATAAAGTTCGTATTTTCTAAGTTATACGTTACAGGATTATAACATGTATCAAATTATTCCACAGATATAATATTCAAAGTTAACATTCGGCTAGGTCTAAAAAACTCACGATATCACCAAAGCCAATTTTTTCAGTGCAATGAATGTTCTATGACAAAAAATTTTTAGCTATCAACCACCTCCCCTCCACCCACCCAAAAAGAAATAGAAAATAATCAGGAGCTCCTGAAACAGCTAAAAACGAGGTTTTGGGGGGTTCCGATAATTTTTTCCTGTTTCTTGCTGTTTACCAATGCACCGATAGATTTTCAAAATTATAGCAGCAGTGCCTACTACGCCCTCACAGCATATTGCTACCGAAATCATCACATTCACAATTCATTCAGCGGCTACTGACCTTACGCAGTTAGTATAACGTCAATAGACAGAGAGACAGACCGACGAAAATATGTGACATAGATTTTCATTATGTAGATATCATAAAACATCCAAACAGCGTATTATCTCAAAATCGAAAATTTTCGCGGTCACAGTACTCCAGTACTCCCCTATTGGTATGGGAAGTAAAATGTTGAACACGATCAGGAACCCCCAAAACACCTAAAAACGAAGTTTGAGCTGTTTTTATATTTTTAAATTCTTTTATTATTGTTGCGTTGCCATTGACACGACTTCTAAAAGCTATACGAGTTTTCCATTCTCGCCAAGGTATTATTACCGTATAACTGTGTCACAATTTCATTAAAATAAATTCAACAATTTCTAGGTTACGCGATACAGAACGATCTCAATATTCATATGTATGCATAACAAAATTATAGGTTTCTGTAATAGGCAAAAACATGTTTCAGTTTTCCATCCCCATCCCCTAACCACCCCAATTTCACCAAACTCGAAAAATGGAAAATGATCAGGAACCCCTAAAACGTCGAGAAACGAAGTTTGAGGACTATTTGATTTTTTTTGCAAATTACTCCGCTGCCCATGCACCGATTTTCAAGAATATTATTACCTACTACGACCCCACAGCATTTTACTACCTAAATTTCATCACAATCAAGAGTTTATTAACAACCAGATTACGAGCATAACGTGTGTGCCAGAGCATTCGTTAACATGGCGGACCCACCTATTATCAATAATTCACTTCACCCATGTATTTTTGTACAATCTAATTTTGACAAATGGAGTCGTGCCATATTTCATGAATCGCATCCCTCTTTATTTCAGTATATGGATTCCACTTGAGTGTAGTATAGTTTATCTGGTGTTTTTTTGTCATTATGAGCTTGTCTTGGTTTCTCTCTAGGTTATATGGTCCATATTTAATTGAGCATATTATTATAGCTTGAAATCAGGTTACTTTATAAAGTTCAACCTATGACTACTTTTTTTTCACTTCTTTTCGTCCTTTTCAAACACAATTTAAATGACTTTCAGGACTACGCGAATTTAGAAAACACGAAGAACAGAGAATTGCCTATCCCTTCATAATACCAAAATTATAATTACCTGGATCACAGTCGCATGTGATAGTTGTTCCTCTAATTGTGCAATCCTTTTCTTCAAATACATGATCTCTTGTTGAGGATCACTAATTTCATTAATCACCGCTTCAGTCTTCAAAAGAGATACCCTATGTGCATATTCACATGTGCTAAGGGTTTCCTAAAAATCACACTGCTTTTACATGACGCCGAAGCGGTATAGATAAAGTCAGAAATATATGAGATGTTTACATTTTTTGTGCTCCTACCGAGTGCCGATACAAAAGGATGCCTTAATCCTTCACAAGACGCCCGACGAGTCGGATGACCGTTATCCCTTTCGGCATTTTTTGCTGCGCTGGGTTGGGTGCACGCACGGTCATTAGTGTAGTCAAAATAGTATACTTATGTCTGTGTATAATCAGATGTTAATAGACAACAAATAGATCAATTTAGTTTGTTTTTATCTATTGCACATTGGTATTTTCGATTATTTTGACCGCCTACCACTGTGCGAATTATTATAATACCTATATATTTTGTATAGATATAATTACGTTTTTATCATTACCCAGGTCTACATAATAATGTAACTGCACTAAAGAAATGTCGACACTCATTGAGACTTCTGACTTCAACTTTTTTTTATACAGTATGCCAGACGCGGTTTGACGTCATGGTCTCCAATAATAACAAGGGCACTTTTTTTTAAAGGTTTCCAAACAAACTACTTAAAGTTTGAACCAATCTGGGCAAAATAATGCAAGGTCTGGCACTATTCATGAAAGGGAATTTAGACAATACTGGAGATTAGTCTCCCATATCCGTTATCCCACATTTTGGTAAGGTGTTTGAAATTGTTATTAAGGGCAGTTTAAATTCCTATTTTCAGAAATACGAGTACAATATTTCACAGTCGCTACGTTTCCGTGAGGGCCCACTATACAACCCAGTTGGTTGCCAAGCTTGTAGAGTATATAGTCCAGGGCCTTGAAACGGGGATCACTTCAGTCTTACTTTATATAATCGCAGTAAGGCTTTCGACTGTGTTTCCATAAGCTGTTACTTGACAAGCTCTCACGTTATGGAATACGAGGGCTCCCTCTGTTTCTGCTTCGTTCCTACCGAACTTCCAGAACACAAAAGATTGGAGTGGTACTATGTCTGAAATAAGTGCTGTGGACTGTAGACGGTGAAGTGCCTCAAGGATCTGTTTTGGAGCGTTTGCTCTTTAGAGTATATGTTGGTGATTTAGTTGGCTATTTGTTGCCTAGTATGTGTGAGTGTTATGCTGATGACACTACACTGGGCTTTGTGAGTTAAAAACTGACATGAGTTCACCTACCAGTAGGACGGAGATATGATTTAACCGAAAGTGTCAGTATCCTGGGCATATACGTAGATGGTGCTTTGAAATAGAATGCTAATGCCGCCTTTCTGGGAAGCTGACTTTCTTCTGAAGTGTTTGTAATTAGAAAACTGAAAACCTTAGTCAGGCCACCTTCATTTATGATCGTATACTACTCCCTGTTCTACGCTCACTTATCTTATGCAATTATTTTGTGGGGCAACTCCTTCCACATACTGCCTATTTTTGGGCTACAGAAAAATGCTGTAAGGCTACTTACTGGTGTTAGATTTCGTGAGCATTGTAAACAATACTTTATGTTTTTTTAAAATCATGTCGTTGCTATATCGCACATATTTCACCAGTTGTTAGATACTCACAAGCACAAACGGGACTTAAATTTCAATTAAAATTTTTCTTCTTATGAGACTCGCTCAGCTGGTCTGATTAGAAAACCCAGATTTCGACTAGGCAAGTCTAGAAAACACTCGCTTTAAATTGGTCTATAAAACCTCCTTTCAGAAGCTGACAAAGCTCCCTCGCTCAGTCTATTTAAAAACCAACTGAAAGCTTTTCCTCTCAAAAATGCGTTTTATTCAGTTAAAGAATGCTATTTAGCATATCAGAACCCTAAAGCAAATGTACTGTAGCCTTTTAGATAATTTTCTGGATATGCATATTTTTATGTACGTTTTATTGTTTATTTAATTATTCTATGTTTTTATAATATGTTGCTATACTATGAATTGACACAATGGAAATTCTTGTCAAAATATGATGAATTAAACTATCTATCTACCTATGGTACAGATGAGTAGCATGGTACACTATGTGAGGCCTCAGGAATGTTCTAGATTAGAAACAGGAATGATGCGTCTCAAAATGTACTGTTAGCATGAAGCTCTGAGATAGAAAAGCCCTATGGGATTTGCCACATGCATTTCTAGAATTTAACATGTCATCCCTGTCCCTTTGTTATATCGTGCTTTACTGTCCGATGAACAAAAATTACCACTACGCTGGAAGATAAACTTTATCTTTCAGCTGTGCCTAAGACCTTTGTCATAGTACAAAAATTTGAACTATAACTTTGTACAAGTGAAATTTCTTTACATCGCTATCAGGAAATAAATTTTGTTTTTGTGAACTAATTTTCTGTCAATAGACTTTCTGGTAAAGCTTCGACTGAAGTATAATGATTCCCCTTCAAACTTCATCTTGCGAAACATCTAAATCATAAGGTGGCGATACACAGCACATTTAATGCTTCCTAGCTAAATATGTTCTAAACTGTTTCAGACTTGGACGAAATATATATTTACAAATTTTTACATGAAATAGCATACCTCAATGTTATTTTTGGAAACTGCTAGATTTGCAATCATTGTAGATAAGCAATTTCCATTGAGTGAATCTTTAAGCAAATAAGTAATGATACTATTTCTGTATGGGATATGAGATCTTCTGCGTTCAGATAGTGCAACAATAACCTGTTGCAAATAATGCAAGGATAAGTTGATATGCTTAGCCTCAGTCAATGCTGTTCCTGTTGTTAAGGACTTGCTCACACGCTCTGACCTGGAAAAATTTACGATATAAGCTGCCATAGATTAAATTCTTATAACAGGTGGAATATGCAGGGTTTAATGTAATTCGACGTATTCCTGTCAGAGCATGATAGAATAGCTAAAATGCAACAATTTTTGCATAATATTTGTATAGAGAAAAATCAATAGTTTTTGAGATTTTTGGATTTTAACGGAATTTTAATAATTACCCAAAATCTGGTATTTTTGTGTGAACAATGAAAAATATACATTGAGAATCAGTAACATGTTCATGTTCACTTATTTTAGTTCAACACGCTTAAACACTAATTCAATAACATCATAAATAGGTACAAAGATACGATACTTTACAACATAATCATATCTAGCGCAGAATATTGTCAAGATACTGCGCGTACAAACCACTAGAATATAGTCTCAGCTTCTCAAAAACGTATAAATGTCGACTTGAAAACCAGGAGCATAACCAAGATTCAAATTCGGGAGGCTGCGTCTAGTGATTGGGTCATCAACCACCTAATATACTTATGGAGGTATTTTTAAGGATGGGGTGTGATACATCATAAAGATACCGAAAGTAATTAGATGGGCTGAAGCACCTCAAGCCACTCTGGTTATACAGGGTGCAACGGCAGACTTGTCCCCAAGCCTATAATTTGCCTAGCAGCGGCTGGTTTTTCCCAACGCTGAAAGACCACATCGACTGGTCTATAAATCACTCGTTGGCGAGCGTCGATTGGTCGCTTTGAATTCAACGGTTTTCGGTAGGGACACAGAGTCTTCTTTAGTTCACACAACCGGAGCGGGAGTCAGTTTCCGATTGACCAACCGACCATCCACCACCGAGCTGGCTGCCTAGTAGTGACTAGTGACCATCCCTGGGACCTGGCTTAACATATAGCAGTTGCTGAACCTAGGTAACTTTTCCTTTCTTGGGGTAGTCAAACAAAGGGATGGGGGCTTGCTCTGAATCGGGCGATATTAAATGAGCTATAATGCTTGCAGCCTGGTTTCCCGTTTTTGGGGTTTTACTACTCACGACGCCACGCAACAGTCGGCCATCTTGACCGCCGAGGTCCACCTTCCCGTTCCAGAGACTAAATAACAATCCTACGGGGGCAGTAGCAAAAGGGGCTACTGCAATAGCCACAGGGGACAGCTGTCGCTGAGGCGCTGTCCGAAATCCTACGGGGGCAGTAGCAAGGGGCTGCTGTATTAACTCTCTGCAAGGAGGTAGCTGACGCAGAGGCGCTGCTGTGTTCACAATCCCACGGGGGCGGTAGCCACTGTAGCCAGGGAGGCTGCCGTAATCATCTTTTTTTTTCCCAAAAGATAAGTTTATTTTATTATTTAGCTGTTAGTGGTTCTCTAAATAACCTTTATGTTTTGCTACAGATAGTTTGTGAATTCACTTGGTGTATTATTACGGCTTTTATACTCGTATTTCTATTTTAATACATATTTACAATTTACGTAATTTATTAAAAGGTGAAGAAATATTTATATTTTGTTGATTTTTATACTTGATTTATGTATTCATATTTAGAATTTAGAACAATTTATTAAAAGGTGAAACAAATATATGTCACGTTTTATTCCTCATTTTATCCCTTGGATTCACGGACCCGAGGTGCTCTTCTAGCACAACCTTGGCCCGTCACAACTGGCGCCCGAGCAGGGCTACAGATAGTTTGTGAATTCACTTGGTGTATTATTACGGCTTTTATACTCGTATTTCTATTTTAATACATATTTACAATTTACGTAATTTATTAAAAGGTGAAGAAATATATATATTTTGTTGATTTTTATACTTGATTTATGTATTCATATTTAGAATTTAGAACAATTTATTAAAAGGTGAAACAAATATATGTCACGTTTTATTCCTCATTTTATCCCTTGGATTCACGGACCCGAGGTGCTCTTCTAGCACAACCTTGGCCCGTCACAAGGGTGTCAAGCACCTCTGGTTATACACCGTGTTTGATAAACATGCGGCAAAAGTTAAAAGTGTGACCCTTGGAACTATTTTGAAAATCTGTTGTTCTTTGTTAATTTTTGATAAACCGCTCCATTTCAAAGACGCAGGATGGAAAAAATTGTGACAGCTACATTTTATCATCAGATATCATGTGATAAGTTGTTCATTTTACAACAAATGTTCAAACTGACGTCCACCAGCTTGGATACAAGCAGGCAATCTTCTCATTAGTGGTTGCCAAACTCTTTCAAATACACAAGGTCCGTTTTGAATGGAGTTACATCCAGCAATTACACAATTTTTCAAGTCGTCCAAATTTTCTAATGGAGTAGCACAAACTAGTGACTTTAATCTAGGGGTTTTAAGCCGGCGATCGTGCGTGCTCCACCTCTCCATTTCAGTGTTCTTTGTATGTTACTATTAAATATTCGTGAGCAACCAAACTAAAATGTGGTTGTGCACCATAATTCTTGGATGTAATGTCATTCAAAATGGATCTAGTGTATTTGAACGAGTTCGGCAATCACTGATGAGAAGATTACCTGCTTGTATCAAAGCTGGTGGAACTCAGTTTGAACATTTATTGTGGATTGATCAACTTATCATGTGAGTTTTGATACCAAAACGTAGCTGTCGCAATTTTTTTTATCTTGTGGCTTTGAAATGGAGTGGTTCTTCAAAAATCAACAAAGGACAAAATATTCTCAAAATAGTTCAAAGGATCACCATTTAAATTTTTTTCCGCATATTTACCAAACACCCTGTATAACCAGAGGGGCCTGACACCCTGTATATCCGGAGATCTCTCGATCTCTCGGAATCCTGATTATTGTCATTATCTTTATGATGTATTACACCCCCACACTCCTGAAAAATACCATGAGGATAATAGGTGGTCGATGGCCCAACCACTAGTCTCAGCCCTCCGAATTTAAATCCTGGCTCTTTGGAAAGCAGAGATTATGGGGAAGTTTTTCCCGTGGTTTGTGTGCGCAGTGTCTTGGCAATATTGTGAGCTATATACAATTCTGTTGAAACAAAAACGAAAATGAGAATTATTTTATTTTTCTCAATGTCTGTTTTTTCTAAAGCGTCGTTCCGTTTCACTTATTTATGATGGTATTGAATTAGTGTAAGCATATTGCGTCTGTATCTAGAGACGCATAGTTGACAAATTCTATGAGTATGGTTGCTTTGCTACCTTTTAAAGTCAGTATTGCAAGAGCTATATACAATTGGCAAGCTGAGATCTAGAATGCCGCTATAGGTACACGTAAACGCATCGGACGCAGATAGCCGAGGCGATAACTTAGCCTTTAACAGGTTGAACACAATATCTTCTACCTCCCACTTCCATTCGTTAGAACACGCATATAATCAGAGTTGCCAGATTTGGCAATTTTAGCTCTCACTGTAAGAGAGCTTATGCAGAGCCTCTTTCTGTCCATGTACAAAAGCCAAAACTGCAGGTGCTAGAAGAAAACCAAATACAGATTTGGAATCAGCATGAAAAAGCTAGTTCGGGAAAAATCCGGTTTGTCGCGTCCGGTTGACAGTGAGTGTTTGAATTTGCTCAAGTAAATTACCCAAGTAAATTATTTACTGCTTTTTTGAGCGATATCAAAACCGAGTTGGTGACCAAAAATCGTAGCAGGGCGATTGGCGACTTTTGGTGGCGCAAATCACACATTGCGTGGGCAACTTTTGCGTATTTGTAACTACTATTTCCACTTTTTTTGTTTTATCTTAGGCGGCCTCAAAAATTACTAACAGCTAAAAAATACCAAAAAGGTAAAACCTTATTTTCGAATGTTTGCAACATCTTTTAGGGTGCTGGTTTCTTAAATTCTCATGATTTAATAATCCTTCTTCATTACTGCTTGGAAAAAATTAGTTAAACTACTTGACTTGGTTTTTGTATGCCCTGCAGGTTTCAGGGAACACAAAAAAAATACAGAAATAAACTAGCTAGCTAAGAATATGGATTGTACCTTACCCCGCTAAATCAATGATGTGTAGCTTTGAATATCTCAAGCAATCAGTAGCGCCACTTCCTTGAGCAATATGGATAGTGAATATACAGTGAGATCGGGAAGAAAACTCATTCATTGAGGTTTCTGCAATTGTCCTGTAATTCGAGGTAGTAAGTTGCTTTTCATATCTCATGCTGCTTCGAAATTATTCAAAAATGACTGCACCTATTTGTATCTCCTAAGAACAACAACTTCATGGCCTCCTCTTCAGTAACCACTGGCACAACGCTAAGGTTTTGGATGTGTGCTTCTCCTTTCCTGTCCTCCATTATAATAATTCGCCTACAACCATTATTAATGTATCCACAGGGTGTCCCACGACGATTAAGACAAGCAATATGTCGGAACTGGGCAGTAGTAGCGAATTATAATCTTGGGGGTGTAAATTAGAGCGAATATAGTATCTTTTATCTATCTTTTTGTGTCAACCAATGAGGTATTTTTTTTTTTGGTCTCGTGACGTCCGATTCAAAATTTTCAATGGGACACCCTGTATATTTGTTACTTTTTGTGTTCCTCCCGATAAAACATTTCCAACGAACTAGCAAACTTGGGGTCTAAAGTGATTAATTGGAGAGCTACAGGTGCTTAAAAGACTGTACCACTACCATTATGGAACACTACCAAAGTAATTTAACTATAGGGGTACATGTTATAATCAATGGTAGTGGTACCATCCTTTAAGTATCTGTAGCTCTTGAATTAATCACTTTAGACCCCAAGTGTGCTAGTTTGTTGGAAATTTTTTATCGGGAGGAACACAAAAAGTAACAAATATACAGGGTGTCTCATAGAAAATTTTGAATCGGACGTCACGTGACCAAAGAAAATACCTCATTGGGTGACACAATAACAGGAAAAGATACTATATTCTAATTCCGATATATTGCTTGTCTTAATCGTCTTGGGACACCCCGTATATGTCAAGAGGATGAGGGAGAATATAGAAGATATTTATTCTAGGTAATTGAAATTTAAAGAAAAACTGATGCTATTTTCAATATATGCATTTTTAAAACTTTGTCAATACCGCCTGGTTTTTATAAATTTGTTGAACAAAATAAGTCAAAGGTAAATTCGAAATGAGGGCCAGCAATGCGTCAGCGGCTTAGGATAACAATGCTGTCGAGGCTCAGAGTAACAACTGAACATAGAGGTAGTAAACAAACCACTTCAGCATGGCATGCTCAAAGCCATCATCTTTTGACACTTCAGCCTCCAAACATTGCCAACTAACCTGAAATTTCTTCTAATGCAACCCATGTTACAAACACTGCTCTGCACTGTCCCATCTCAAAAAACTATTAAACTACACTCAAATACAGCACAGCAAGTCCGTAAAGCTTCACTACAGTTACCAACAAATAGCGAATTCGATTTTCCTGACCAAGCAAAAGAAGCACAAACAAAACAAACGTTTGACAGTTGGAGGTTTCCGTAAACAAATCGCAGGAAAATTACATAGGCGTTGCCAGCTCCTCAAAATTTATGTAAGACAGAAGTTGCGTTTATGATGAAAAAACATGCAGTAATGCAGTAGAGGTCAACATATCTATTGATTTTGCTGTAATCATTCCTGAAGCATCAAAATACCGTATTTTTTAACGTAGAATGGATTACTTATGGATACTATACAACTAAAACGATAGTAAACAATTATGATTGCCGTATCGGGTGGTCAATATGGCAACGTAAGAAAATATGTTGGCCTATTATAATTAGTTGTTTACTACCTCTATGTTCAGTTGTTACTCTGAGTGTCGATGCTATAAGTGACCTATGTCAATATGACTGTAAGCCCTATTGGGCTTACGCAGGATCCGTAAACATACCATAAGAAAACATGGAAGAACTTATGGTTTGGAGAGTATTTTTCAGATATGTATGTTCATGAAGCATACCAAAGCATGCTGTGTAACATATGCAAGGCAACGTGCTGTAGTCCAAGAGGATTCGATAGGGGATGATCGGGAAATTATCCCTGAAGGAAAGCACTATGGGGGTACAAAGTAATGTAGCATGATTGTGACCCCCGGTATTACAGTACAGTACGGAGTAATACTGCTCATCCACCATAAGTAAAACTAAACGCAAGAAAGTATTGTAGAATGATAGACGAGAGCATTCACCATAATATCGAGTACTGCAAATTTTTATACCTGTTGTGAGTCATGTTGGAAAACGGCTTGGACAGTTGAACACGTTCACACCGCTAGTCTGGAGAGAAGGTCTGGGGAGAAGGTATTATAGATTTTTCCCATATGTTTAACAGAGCAAACAAAATTAAATTTATTATGAAGCAGTAATTTTATAACAGAGAAGAGTAATTTATTCATTGATAAAGAATTCTGATGTGTGTAAGTGAAAATAAAGGTTAAATTGGAAAAATATTGACAGTGGTGATAATTTAAGCAATTGATCTCGAGGATTTTGTAAATTAAATATCCTAGAAACTCATTTTAAATATTTCCGATGGTTTACGTAGAACAAGGGATTAGCATTTACTATAAGTGTTCCCTTAACCCTTTCGTTTTTGTATAAGTACCCAAGGTAGTTTACGTTTTTTATCATTGTTTGATAAAGGCACTGTGTGTCGAAACAATTTTCCATCGATAACTTTGTGTATTGCTATCTTTGCTTATTGCTGCTGCAAGCTTGACGTTTCTGATCGAGTTGTATCACTGCTAGTTTTACTATAGGGAGCTGGCACAAGAGTACGTACTGAAAGGCAGGGAATATGTAGAAAACTTATCAAGGCACAGACATAAGAAGTGAAAGAGGTTTCATTTCATTTAATAAGCTAGTTGGCCAATCCAGTCACGCAGTAATTTTCCCATAGTTTGCGCTGCTCCACAATATGCGGGAAGGGCGAATTTGCAGAGGTTAATGAATGAATAGATATATTTTATTAGTGAAGGTAGCCTATAGCGGAAACTACTTGAAAAATTCACCCAGAGCTCTACCTCAAAGGTGGTATAAAAACAGGCCCAAAGTACAGAATGCAAAAATATGAAAATCCGTCACACGAACATTGATACTTGTTGATTCTATACATATCTTCATATTTTTTCCATAGACTAACACTTTCAGATATCTCGCCGCAAAAGACAGCTCTGGGTTCATTTTTCTCTTCGCGCTGAAGCTGTGCTTATCTTCTAAGGTCATTTACAAGCGTTGAGTGGGACATGCACAAAAAAAATTATAAGAAACTTTTTGATGGACAACTCAATGGATAATATTTCATTCTGCCGCAGAAGTTGATGTTTACGAACTTAACGCCGAAAAAGATCGTGAGGTCACTATTGAGGGTAGTTTTCTGAGAAAGAGGGATGGAGCTCCCACCGAAGATGTGAGAACTCTTCGGATTTGTATTGGGTTCCTATTTAGAACTTATAACCTTAACTTCAAAGCTTTATACATTTTTTCTTCTAAAAAAACTTATTTTCCTACAGTACTGTAGTAAAAGTGTGTTGCGTCAAAGTTTACGGAATACATATAAGTTGGATCACTCCGCAAAAATATCAAAACGGCCTGCCCCTTGCCCCGTCTCCCCGGTACACCGGTAGCAGTGTACCGACGTCAGCCGGGAGATACGGGGCGGCGCAAAGTAGATGTTGAACGTGTTTAACGCGAAGTGTATACAGTGTCTCAAAAATATCGGATTTTGTTATCTCGGTTTTGTTTGCAGGAAATGGATAATCTTTTTAGAAGTTTGATTGTATCAATTAAATTTATTAACGGAATGGAAAATGATAATCAGATCCATCCTTTTTTTGTGGTAAACCTTGAAATGTAAAGGATATAAATACAGGGTGTTTCGCGACGATTAAGACAAGCAATATGTCGGAACTGGGCAGTAGTAGAGAATTATAATTTTAGGGATATAAATTAGAGCACGCTATGTATTTTTCTGTCATTGTACCTCCCAATGAGGTATTTGTTTTTGGTCACGTGACATTCGATTCAAAATTATTGATGGGACATCCTGTATATTTGTGCCTTTCTGTGTTCCTCCCGATAAAACAATTCCAACAAACTAGCACACTTGTGGTCTAAAGTGGTTAATTCAAGACCTAAGATACTTAGAGGATGTATGACGCTAAAAGCGTATAGTGTGAGACAAAATATTCATTCGGCGGTCTTACCATACCACCCAGGCACATTCCAAATTATATTTTAGAGCTCGGAAATATTTTTGTTGATAACTTTAACAATTTAGTTTCTACGGTAGCAATTGGAATGACACTGAAAAAAATGTCAAAAATAATTTACTCACATCCACGTAAAGCATTTCCACATGATTATTTTTTAAAATTGTACATACGAGTTCGTATATACTGTACCATAAAATGTATAAACTGTGATTTCAAAAATAAGCTAAATAAACAAAACATCAAGGTAAAAATGCTGCAGCACCTTTGAACCAATTTTTCCGTATCTATAAAATAGGTACAATATGTGAAGTCATTTGAGATTCATTAGTAATAGGTTTACTAGGTTTTATTTTTCATATCCCTTTATATAACTCAGGGTCGGTTTCTCAATGTCCAGTTGAAAGTGTCAGATAAGTAGCTGCCAGTTGGCGTTTCTACGGATACAACTGTCAGACAAGGTTTAAGTGAATTCGTAAGTTTAACCTTCAATTGTTTAAACAATTTATCTAACAGTTAATCGTTAACTTCCAGATGAAGATTTAACTGGACATTAGAAAACCGGCCTTTAGTGCATTAGCAAAATAAACGTTATATTTTTGTTTGTATGTCTAAATCGGCCGTCATTGTCTAGTTTTTCAATTACCCTCGTATATACGTACAACCCAGGCGTTAGCAAGTCTCCGCTAAAAGACCCTCGCACTTGGGCAAAAAACAGTGCAAAAACTAACTGGCGCGTGCGGCCACGGCATCGCTTTCATGTGAGATCTTCAAAGTGCCGACGGAGAGTGATTCAACTTATATGTATTCCGTAAACTTTGGTTGCGTTGACTACACTACCATTGTGAACTCTATCCCATAAAACTCATCTAGGCTCAAGTAAAGAGTCACATTGCATGCCACAACACAACTTTCAAGTTACCTGACGTGAAAGTATTGCTGGAAAATGTTGTTCAGCATATAACTCCTGAAGCATGGCTAAACGCTATCTGTCACGTCCTGCAGGACCGTAGAACAAATGTGAGAAGGAGGTCTGCAGTTGATCCCTGATGTCGAGATCCGTATTCTGTCGTTGATTAAGTGGTGAAGCGTAAGGCATTTCATAAGCCCCTTAAAGCGCTATTTGAAACTAAAAATTTCCCGAAGCACCAATGTGCTTTAAGTAGGGCTATATGACAGGTGGAGTAGAGGTATGTAAAGTTTAGTAGGTACTATATGTGACTGGATTATGTTTGTTGACTGGGGACTCTCTTTGGTGTGCAAGAATATCGTCTCGAAAATAATCACAATTCTTGGAGTTCACGTTGCTTTGCAAATAAGCAAATAAAATGAATACGTCTTTATGTCTTACGGGAGTTGCTCTAAACTGCTGACTGAGTTAATCTGCCTTGGATGCAAGAGATCGTAGCCAATCTCATTGTAGATTTCCATGTAGCTTATATGAATGACTGCTTTTGGTGATATCTGAAATTTCGTATGGTATCAAATGTAACTGAGGTATTTATTTTCAACTTACCTTTTCATTTCGTTTGAATATATACTGAATACTTCTCGGTATAATACCTCTATCAGCATACCTCTTTGGAGGACCTGTGATCGTATAAGTTTTTCCGCTTCCAGTCTGGAAACAGTATACATGATAAACCATGAATTTGTAACATCTAAAGCAAACAGACCTGGCCGTAAGCGAAGATAGTGCAATTATAACCTTCCAATGCACTGAAAATAACAGGTAATGATTAAGGTTCCAAAAATGTGTGCACATTGACACACCTAATACGAATAATTTAAATGAGTTTCAAAAGGTCTATTTAAGACTTTAGTGGACATCTTCCTTACTTCGCATACTTACTGTTGAAATAGATAGATTGTGACTCAGTATCTACAGATTTGTCAGAACCTCCGTATATGAAAGAATGCATAATAGGTACTGTGCTTTTCCTTAGGACAACCCAGCGGAGCAACGCTTCTGCTGGAACTTGTGCTGTTTAGATTTTTAAACTCAAATATCTCATTACGGAATATACAGGGTGCCCCAATACTCAACGTCAAGCCCCAACGGGGTGACAGGATTGATTGTAACCATCATGACAAAAATCAGAAAAAAAATCTATCCCATTTGGTCAAATTATAATAATTTTTCGGTTCCTGAGGTTGATTTTTATTACTTCTGTTCATTTTAACTTTGGAATCATAACCCTAAATAACATTTCTAGAAGCACAGTCAAAAATAATGACATAATTGCCCTAAGTTTTCTAGAATGGAGACTATTTGTTAAACTGTAAACTTAAAATTTTCAAAGGTTGTCAAATTTGAAAGGTTCTCCTTTAAAAAAGTGTACTAAAGTGCCTTAGCAATTTCTATCAAAAGTTCGCGCATTTTATCAGGATTGTAAAATGGTATAAAATGGATAATAAAAATTAACCATAATAACCGAAAAATTGTTATAACTTGACCAAATTTGTAGGTTTTCCTTAAATGGCCATAATTTTCCGACTGCATGGGATGGATTTTTTTTCTGATTTTTCTCATGATGGTTACAATCAATCCTGTCACCCCGTTTCTGCTTGAAGTTGAGTTTTGAGACACCCTTTATAGAGGTATGAATCATAGCAACCGTAATATCATTTGGAATCATATCAGTTGAAAATTTTAGAATATCGTCAAATAAACATTATTGTTCATTGTTTCGTAAAAGAAAATTGGAATTATTATGATGCTAGGCTTTTAGGTTTCCTTACCTGTTAATTAGAGGCTTAGCCACAATGTCGAATATCTCATCCTGACTGGAATCCTCACCAAACACTTTATGAAACCTATACAGAACGTAATATACTTTAGTCACAGGCCATGTTTTCTACCTGAGAATACCAGGGGGTATGTATTACAATATTTATTATACCTGTATTTGGTTTATTATTGTTACCTGTCTATGCATAACCAAAATGCATATTACTGACAAATTTAAGTGCTACTCTGCCATGATCTCGATCAATCTACCGTAAGTCAGCCTATGGTGAAGACTGAGAAAAAAAGGAATGTGGTGACTGACCGCCTTTTCTTGGTTTTCTGCCAAAATGTCCAATAATTATAAATTTCTAATTGTTATCGTTTTAAAAAAGGGATGAGGTTCATGAAATACGGTAGAAAAATAATAAAGGAATCAGGTAAAGGTGACTTGCTGTTAAATGCAGTTGCACTCAAAACCATCAAACCAAAAGGACGGTATACATGGCTATCATCAGCAAACTGGAGATCACGTCGCGTCGTTTACCTCGTCTTCGCATAACGTGTGCCCCGAGACAAAACTTGGACTCGCCGGAAAAGGCCGTTTGGTGCTACTCAGCATGCCATTGGTGGTGTCCTTGACGCCAATCTAACCATTAGCGACGATGATTTGCAGTGAATAGAAGCTCTAGATGCGGACGATATGATGTGAAGCCCATTTTACGCAATCTTTGGTGGACAATGCGGATTCGAAGGGGTGCCCTATAGCTGCATACCAAGCGACAGCAAAAGCTCGAGTGGATCGCATTATGTCTCGAAGGATCAGTAGCCATAGATGACGATCTTGCCGGTCAGTAGTTCTCCTATGTACTCCAGAATCTCTAGTTCGCTGCATTGTTCTTCTTCGATACATGCGCGTCATGCTGCTAGAACTGTAGCTACGCTACCCGATATATTCTGGGTGATTCAAATTCATCATTGAGATCTCGGAAAACGTAGAATAGTTTTACGAAGCTGGTTGAACTGAGCAAACTTGCGTATGCAGGTGGGTAAAAATACTCGTAATAGAAAAGTTTGGAAATTCTAAATATTTCTGGGGATAGGCGCGAAAAATATAAATTTGATTATGACTATAATTGTGTCAGAAGCATTAATATGGCATTTTGCAAAAAACTTGTACTAATAGTTTTAAATTTTACCTGAATGATTTATAACCACGATTTCTCTGTCTAGCGTTACGGAAGATCAGGTCTTCAAAGCTGCTATTATCGGGGTTCCTATTTATTACATAACTCTGAAAAAAAAGTTTAGGTGATGGCAACAACAACGTGTAGAGGTAGTGATGATACAAAAATATTCTTATTGATCTTTTGAGATTATAACTTACGTCTGCTTTACGACTATCATGTTCTTTCTTGAGTCTCGCAAATACTTTAATAGCGTGGTTTACTGCCATTTCGTGCTGACCAGGGTTTGAATTCTATCCCACTAAATCAAAATAACCAGTTTCAGTTTGACAGTTTACTGCCAAACATGACAGAAACTGGTATAAATGCTGTCATATGTAAGGCTGGATGCAAAAAGATGCGAAAGCGTACGACCCAAACTCTGGACTATAAGGTATTAGGCAGTTTTCGTTACTTACAAAGTGATGTTCCGTTTAACGCTATTTGACCACTTTGACATTTGCATTTCGTTTTACGTATATCGTAACCGCTAAATGCCGGTATTGTACGGACGATAGCCATAGCGATTAACGAAGCGACACGCATGCGCAGCACGAATAAAAATTAGATCATAACCTGTTTTGGTTTTGACAGTGACACTGGTTTTGACTTTTGAGTAGATCTGCAACAATTATTATCAGTCGTTTTACAAAAATGCTTCCAAATTCGTCAAGCTCAAAGAGTGTGTTACAAATGATGAAAAGAGTCAGAGTTCGTTTTACCGAGGAAGACGACCAAATTTTATTAACAGAAATACTGGCAAATAATCCTTATGCGGATCCATGATTGTACCAATCTCGGAATATGCCGTTTTTCGAAGCGGAAATTCACTTTACACTCCTGTTCCGAGAGCATATCTAAGTTGGATCTCCCGTAAGGGTCGGCTCTGTATTCGATGTTGTTGTTGTCAAATACTTCCAACAAGATCGCATCTTCAAAATCTGAGTCATCACTGGAGTCCAATAAAATCAACTCGTCCATCATTTTAGGACAAACTACATAGCGAACACTATTAAATTTTGATTTTCTTTCAAACAACAACCTTTACAATACTCATCTTCTATTTTGACGTTATGGTGTCAAAACTGTCAAAGTTGTAGTTCAAAATAAGGTTAAGGGGCATCTTACAGTGGTGTAAGGGTGTCTTGCTCCGAAAACTATTTATTTATCTGTCAAATAGCGGTTCTGACAACGTATTTGTCAACCGAAGCGGTAAGATTGATTAAGAACAACGAAAACTACCTATTCAATGTCCAGTAAGCAGCGTTTAGTTGACAATAGTGAACCGATCTAGTGCATTATGGATTTTTTCGGATGAAAAACTACAAATCTCTTACCTATCTTCCCGCAAAAAGTAGCTCAAGGAAAAAGACCCTTTTGGGACCAAAGAGAATCAAATTATCACATGCGGAACTTTGAAAAATATTATACATACATATACAGGGTGAGTTTTTAGTACCGGATCGGTAGATAACTCCACTACTACAGATGATAAAGAAAAAAGTTGTATGTGTATAAAAGTTGTAGCCAAGGATATGCTCCTTGCTCGGGAAGTACTTTGATTTATACAGGGTGATCGATAACTACGTGGTGATGCAAACAGAGATTGTTTTTAAATGAGACCCCGTATATATTATTCCATATTTAGATTCTACTTATAATTCCCGTTCTGAAAATATAAGGTATTGCAACATTATACAGAGTACTTTAAAAATTATGACCATTTATATATCCAAATCGCTGCCAAATGAACGTACTGTATATTGAAAATTAATGAATCAAACGTTATTTTTTATACATGAAAACATGACGACGTGTTGCAAGTATCTGACGTCATCGACGTCATTTTGGGATAGTTTCATTCGCCCAGACAAAGACGGAGTAGAAAAACCTATGCGGTTTAAAAGGAAAGTACCTAACCATTAAAGATAACATAAAGATAGCTGATGATTGTTTGTTTAGCCGTGGTATTGAATGGGGTATTTTCCGAACAAAATTTTATGACGGAATATTGATGTTACGTCCCCAAAAACCATGTAACTAACATTTTCTCTTATCCTTAGTATTTCTTTCTTAGTAATTTCTTTTATTAATAAACTGGCACGTCAACTAGCTGTTTGCCTGGCCAACAAGCTGATATAATATGGCTTTTTGTCAGCCGATAAGACTGAAACAGTTGATTTTCTATTTTGTGTTTGTATAGAATTTTAATGTTGTGTTACTTTATTTTCATACATAAAATAAAAATGTGTTTATAATGACAGCCTTTTCTTAAAACCTATTATAATAGGTTTTTTGTAAGACTACAAAGTCATTTTATAAAATGAGGTAAAATTACAAAATAAATCATTAAAAAATTTGTAATAAAACGTATAATGGTCTTACAATATAATCTAGTGATATTACAAGTAAATTATGTGAAATTACATATCTTACAAAATAGCTTTACAAAACATATATGTAAAAAACCAATAATATCCTTAAAATTTTGTAAAATCGCATAATAATTTTACGAATTATCATGTTAAATCACAGACAAATGTTGTCATATTAGGTTTTTTGTAAGACTACAAAGTCATTTTATAAAATGAGGTAAAATTACAAAATAAATCATTAAAAAATTTGTAATAAAACGTATAATGGTCTTACAATATAATCTAGTGATATTACAAGTAAATTATGTGAAATTACATATCTTACAAAATAGTTTTACAAAACATATATGCAAAAAACCAATAATATCCTTAAAATTGTGTAAAATCGCATAATAATTTTACGAATTATCATGTTAAATCACAGACAAATGTTGTCATATTACAAAAATGCGTTTTTGCGAATCTACAATATTACAAAATTGCTGAATGAAATTACAAATTAGATTTGTAATATTACTAACAAAATCGGTGGCACTAAATAACCTACGATTTTGTTAGTAATTTTACAACAATTTTTAGAGTGTAGATTTACATTTTTTATTTTGGATCTCGCTTATTTTCCAGTTGTCTAAAAAAATTATATGAAAAACTAGTTTGTTTCAACGACTTCTATGCACAGTTGAAAAAAGTAGCTTAGGACTCATCCTGTATATATTAAAAAGAAAATCTTGGGGTTGTGGCCAAAATTTGAAAAGAAACACGAGTCATTGCATTAAAGAAACTACCAAGCTTTCGGCGATGTTTATTGCCATCTTCTGGGCGTTAACGTTGAGGTTTGCTCGCAAAATACAGATATTCAAATGTAATTCTCAAATGAAAAAAGTCAAATATTTTTTTAACTCGGGTACTTCCACAACACACGTCACAGAAACAATCAACACATACATAGGTGTAAAATACAAACTAAACAACGACCTTTGCGTATTTAAATTACCGGAAAAATTACAAAATTCGTGGTTTGAAAACACGCATTTTTGGATTAAATTTTTTTTAGAAGGTCGTTGTTTAATTTGTATTTTACACCTATGTGTTGGTTGTTTGTGTGACCTGTGTTGTGAAAGAAATCGCGTTAAATTGGGCAACAAAAATTTGACGTAGGCTGTCTTACCGTATTTTTCTATTTACTGCAGGTACTGCGCCAATTTTTAGAGTTTAGTTTAAAATGCAATACTGTCCCACTTTTTCAATGATAGGTATATATCATGGGGTTCAAAGGTATTTTTTGTGAAATATACTATCAGCAAGGAAAGCGATCTTTCAATCTAGTATCTACTTCTTTGTTGCACAAAGGATGGCGCCTGAGGACCCCGACCCTCCAAGACTACAGGACCCCCAAAGCCACGGGACCATCTCGCAGCTGCTGGCCCTGCGGGCCCTTAGTTGCGACACTGGGTACAATGCAGCTTCATAGAAAATACCGGTTTCTCAGGGGGATTCCTAGAGGAGGAGGATTCTAGGTGGTTAGTGATGGGGTGCCAAGATCGGTTGAGGGCAGACTTTCAAACTGCAGTTCCTTCATTATTACAAATTTTCGAGAGAAGAAAAACCCTCTACAGAGAAACCAAATCGTGGATAAAAGTTATGTGGGGCGTGTGGAACTTAATCGCAAAATTTGTTACAAGAAAGTTGACAAAACAACTTGGGAAAAATAAAAAGAAGACTGTTGGACAGTCAGTTTATCACTACTGGACAAAATGCAATTTGAGTTTCATTGTTAAATAGCAAAAACAGAAGCAACAAAACGTAATTATAGTAAATACAAAGCATGGTATGATAGGTCTCTAGTATCCTTGAGAAACCCACTTAGTTAACTCTTTTAAATGGGTTTCTTGCAAAAATATTACGTCTCAAATAAATCCTTATTTTATTTACCTTATGCTTATGACCTTCGTGTACCAGATGGAGCACAGGCAGATCTTTTCTGTCGTCTACTCTTACATACTTCACATGTCTGGTAGACATGAAAATTCTGATGCTCTCTATCTCCTTCAATCGACCTATGGTGCACTGATGTTCGCTAATAAGCGTGAAACAGCTGTCTACGTACTGGTGGATTGACGGAGATATAGAGCAACCCTCGTATATCGACTCTCATAGAGTTGGCATAGAAACTCGCTCTTCTGGTCAGGCCAAGCGAACGCGTCGTGGCGTTCCACCAAGAAGTCTGCTGCTGTTTAGCAGCGATTTTCTTTGGTTTGCCGTTATACCTTCGGGTACCAGATGGCGCTCAGGCAGATCTTTCCTGTCGCCTTCTCCTACAAAGAAAAAATGTTTTGTATGGATGATAGACTCGATAGTACTTTCAAAAATTCCACTCAGTTTTTGTTTGAACTTTTTTTGTTACGAGAATATAATGTGCCTCGGAAATTCAGGGACACCGTGTATTTGGTTACCCTTTCAAGTTATTATTTGATATTCAAATTGACAATTAGGTGCTGGAAGGTGAAATCTTTCTCGACTATATGATTCCCATCCTTCTCTCTTTCTCTTTCTGGTAGGTGTTCTGGAGAGAGAAAGAGTTACTGTATTTATCTAGTAATGCCAACTCATTATGGGAGCTGCATATCTCATCCGATAAGTAGAATATATTTTATAGAATTAAAGTGCAAATAGGAAACCAAGTGGCCGGACCATTAATTTTAATATATATTCGAAGGCAGGAGATGTTAATATCCTATAAACAACCATAAGGGACACTTTACCTGCATATACTGCTATTAGGTGAAAGTATGCTGTAACATAGTAAAATGCCGTTATTGCTAAGATGTGGTTTTATGAGATTTTGAGATACCAATTGGGGTTTTGAATATTTTTTGTGTTAAATGAAAAGATCATATATAAGTTTTATAGCAAAACTACTGGTTTTCTTTATTCTTTCGTAATAATTTAAAAGTTATGTTAAAATAAAATTGATTTCTGAATCCCATACCGAAGACACGCAGACAGCTCCCGAACAAAACCAAGCGGGTGTGATGTCAAAACTTTATATTTTCACCAACGACGTCCTACTCCGATACCTATTATCATTATTTTTATAGATTCCATGCTTTTTGCAAATGTTACACAGATTTTTCCTCTACGATCAGAATATAGATATGTTTTTGAATCAAATTTTATTAGAAACTTTACAAGCACAACAAAAAATTACCAATAAATAATTTTACTTTTTTTAGGCTAAGTTCAATTTTGATATCGCAATCAGAGCAACTGACGATTGATATTAACGGACAAACTTCATTTCCACTGATTTTTTGGATTCTAGTGCCTGTGTACTGTGCCGCCGGTGCTTACTTTTTGCATTAGTGCAAATAAAATGTCTAATAAAATTTGATTCAAAAACACATTTATTTCGGTCCTATAAAAAAATGTGTAACATGTGCAAAAAGCACATGTTACACAAGCACAGTTCATTTGGAAAAAAATTAAAAAAAAGTTGCCAAGCCCTGGGCTCGAACCTGGGTCAGTCGGGTCGGAAGCCTTTTTTTTAGCTTTAGAACATTTTATTAAGAAATGTTTGTACAATATGTATGCCTTATGTTGAAGTTGCATGATTAGGTACTTTATTACTGTAATTTGTGATCTACTTTCTGGATCGTAAACTTGGTCTCAAACTGCAAACTTCATTCATCGTCTATTGTGCAACTAATATACATTAGTTACACAGAAACTATATAACAGGATTAGCTGGGAATCTAGAAAAAATAATGGTAATAGGTATCGGAGTAAGACGTCGTCGGTGAAAATTTAACAATTTGACGTCACACGTGCTTGGTTTTCTTCGGAAGCTGTCATCATGTATTCGGTACTGCAT
Organism: Callosobruchus maculatus; assembly: GCA_951848785.1. Lineage (NCBI taxonomy): Eukaryota > Metazoa > Arthropoda > Insecta > Coleoptera > Chrysomelidae > Callosobruchus > Callosobruchus maculatus. Next base: position 3,910,696 of record CATOUR010000026.1, on the reverse strand, counting down.
TCAAAAATAATATCGTCTTTATTTCACAAAAAAAACAAGAGTGACACAAGCAGCGAAGTTTAGCCTTGGCTACTCTTACACTTAACAGCTTGTGTCGGTTAGAACAAAGGTGCTCGATGTAAAATATACAAAAGTAAATGTAAAAAAGTTACATAAAACATTAGTAACAATAATGCATTAAAAAAATTGTTAGGATGCTTACCTAATGAAGAAAAAGAAAATGTTTATTAATTTGGTAAAAATATACTGAAAAGAGGTTGTAATAACAGTATATTTAATTAAAATTCCAGCTTCAGCTTCAGCTATCTAGCAAGTAGCGTACTTTTAACTGATATACGAAAACATGATAGCGTTTGAGTTTTGAATAAATTATTTGATTGTAAAAGGAGGCCGCATTGTACGAAAAACTCCTGCGGAATAAACTTGTGGTATGTGGAGCATCATAGGCTTGTACATCAAGACGTACCTATCCTAGTCCGTTTATGTTTAGTTTTTTGTTCGGATTTTTGTCTTATCTATTTGGCATTGCACCTGTCAGATAGTGCAGTAGTCACTTTCTGTTTAAATTTGTTATTTTTAAAATGGTAATTCCTAAAAGCGACAAATTATTATAAACGCAAATTTTAGGATTTACCAATTTAAAACTACGATAAACTTAAAGCGACTAGTGCACTAATTTATAGGTACAATGCCTGATGATAAGACAAAAATTCCAGCAAAAAAATGAACATAATTATAGAGACTAGGTACATCTTAATACAGAAGTCCAGACCAGGTTTTAGACTTACTTTTTTTGTTTCTGTATCTCGCTTATCTTGCAGTTTTCGGATAAAAGTTATTCAAAGAGGTTGTTTATTTTAACGACTTCTATATACAGTTTAAAAAAATGGAGTCAAGTTGATTGACTCAGTACTTCCCACACATAATGATGATACCATTTTATTATTTCCCATTGCATGAAGCTATAGTCTAAAATCCCCTTGCAACAAAATTATCGCCCATCCGCCCGCAAAAACAACATTCAACACAAAAACGCTCGTATATAGTTTCTTGCGTCTCCCTCCTTAGGAACTAGGGCGCCACAGTTTTTGTCTGCATGCTTGAACTGGACGATGCGAAACGATCAAGAGCCTCCAACCCGTCTAAAAACGAAGTTTGAGCTGATTTTATGTTTTTGGTTTTTTGATTATTGCTGCGCCGTCACTGACACGATTTTTTATTAAAATCAATTCAATAATTTTCGCTTTACGCAATATACAAAGAACGAAATAAAGCAAAACTCGCATGTACAGATCACAAAATTGGTTTCTTTAATAGGCAAGCCTATGTTCGGATGGACCTGAAAAAGTGTATTATGCCGCTAGGTATTTCTTCTACAGGTCAATACACGGACTATTATGAATACAACAAATTTTTCAGTTCTACTACCCCCCACCCCCCAACCGCCCCGATTTCACCCCACTCAAAAAAATTAAAAATGATCAGGAACCCGTAAAACGCCTAAAAACGAAGTTTGAGCTGTTTTCATATTTTTAGCTTTTTTATTATTGCTGCGCCGCCACTGACACTATTTTTCCAAATTATACACGTTTTCCATCCTCGCTGCGGTAGTAGTGTCAAAATTGTGTGTCAAAATTTCATTAAAATCAATTCAATAACTTTCGCGTTCGCAATATAGAACGATCTAACTAAAACAATACCTACTCATATGAATACATCACGAATTCTTACTCCCTTGGTTTTTATAATAAGCATGGTAATGTTCGGAGGTACGTAAAAGGTGTATTATGGTGCTAGGTTTTTCATTCAAAGATCAATAGACAACCCATTATAAGTACAACAAATTTTTCAGTTTTACAACCCCCCACCCTCCAACCACCCCAAATTCACCCTCACCCAAAAAAACTTAGAAAATGATCAGAAACTCTTAAAACGCCTAAAAACAAAGTTTGAGCTGTCTTTACATTTTTAGTTTTTTTTTTATTATTGCCGCCACGCCACTGACCCGATTTTTCCAAAACATACGCGTTTTCTATCCTCGCCTTGGGAGTAATACTATGTCAAAATTTCATTAAAACCAATCGAACAATTTTCGCGTTACGCGATGTCGAACGATCTAAAACAATACTCGTATGTATACATCACAAATTCCCGTGGGTTCTATAATAAGCATACAACGTTCGGATGGACCTAAAAAAGTGTATCATGCCGCTAGGTTTTTCATTCACATATCAACGGACAGCCTATTACGAATACAACAAATTTTTCAGTATTACAACCCCCCACCCCCCAACCACCCCAAATTCACCCCCACCCAAGAAAAAGTAGAAAATGATCAGGAACCCGTAAAACGCCATTTTTAGTTTTTTGCTTTACTCCGCCCCCCATATAACGATTTTCAAAATTATAGGAACATTACCTACTACGACCCCACAGCATAACGCTGCCCAAATTTCATTCCAATCTATGCAGCGGTTACTGAGATTACGAGGGTAGAAAAACGCGACAGACAGACCGACAGACAAACCAACAGACCGACAGACCGACAGACCGACAGACCGACAGACCGACAGACCGACAGACCGACAGACCGACAGACCGACAGACCGACAGACCGACAGACCGACAGACCGACAGACCGACAGACCGACAGACCGACAGACCGACAGACCGACAGACCGACAGACCGACAGACCGACAGACCGACAGACCGACAGACCGACAGACCGACAGACCGACAGACCGACAGACCGACAGACCGACAGACCGACAGACCGACAGACCGACAGACCGACAGACCGACAGACCGACAGACCGACAGACCGACAGACCGACAGACCGACAGACCGACAGACCGACAGACCGACAGACCGACAGACCGACAGACCGACAGACCGACAGACCGACAGACCGACAGACCGACAGACCGACAGACCGACAGACCGACAGACCGACAGACCGACAGACCGACAGACCGACAGACCGACAGACCGACAGACCGACAGACCGACAGACCGACAGACCGACAGACCGACAGACCGACAGACCGACAGACCGACAGACCGACAGACCGACAGACCGACAGACCGACAGACCGACAGACCGACAGACCGACAGACCGACAGACCGACAGACCGACAGACCGACAGACCGACAGACCGACAGACCGACAGACCGACAGAGCGACAGACCGACCGACAGACCGACAGACCGACCGACCGACGGACCGACGGACCGACAGACCGACAGACCGACAGACCGACAGACCGACAGACCGACAGACCGAGAGACCGACAGACCGACAGACCGACAGACAGACCGACGGAAATGACTGACGTGGATTTTCGTTATGTACACATCATAAAACGCCCAAAAAGCGTATTATCTCAAAATCGAAAATTTTCGCAATCACAATACTCCCCTCACTTAGCGGTGTGGGAAGTAAAAAGAATCAACTTAGGACTCACCCTGTATACATACAATATTATGAAAAAGGAGGCCACGGAAGATTTCTTGCAGGGGCGGTCCCGGGAAGTATCTTGCAGGGGGGGGGCGAATTTGAAGTTATGCCACTGATTGCACTACCAGCAGCAGTGGCGTATATATAAATCGATTTCGGGGGGGGGGCCGTCGGAAAAACTAAAGTTCATTTCATACGCTATAATATTCGTATTATAATCCTAACCTAAATACAGGGTGTCCTACGACGATTAAGACAGGCAATATATCGGAACTGGACAGTAGTAGCGAATTATAATTTTGGGGGTGTAAATTAGAGCAAATGTTTTTGATCACGTGACGTCCGATTCAAAAATTTTAATGGGACACCCTGTATATTTGTGCCTTTTTGTGTTCCTCCCGATAAAGCAATTGCAACAAATTAGCACACTTGGGGTCTAAAGTTATTTATTCAAGAGCTACAGGTACTTAAAGGATGGTACCAATGTACACCTACAGTTAAATTACTTTGGTAGTGTTTCATAATGGTAGTGGTACAGTCCTTTAAATACCTGTAGCTCTTGAATGAATCACTTTAGACCCCAAGTGTAGTTTGTTGGAATTATTTTATGGGGAGGAACACAAAAAGTCACAGATATACAGGGTGTCCGATTAAAAAATTTGAATCGCACGTCACGTGACCAAATACAAATACCTCACTGGGTGACACAATAATAAGAAAAGATACTATATTTGCTTTACACCCCCAAAATTATAATACGCTAATACTGCCCAGTTTCGATATATTGCTTATCTTAATCGTCGTGGGACACCCTGTATAAAATAACAATGTACCATATTAACGAAAATAATTATATATACCACATATGCATATTAGAAATGTAAATTCCTATGTTTATAGATAATAATTCTAAATGGAAGCAAAGAAACCAAGGTGTACTTCCTAATCAGACATCTATGATCGTTAAAGTTGTCCTATTTGCTTTATAATTAGATTACATTTTGATGTCGCTGCTAATTTTATTCAATACTATATTTGGACAACTACTTCAGCCTCTTACCAGACGTCAAAACTGAAAGCGTGACCAGCAGTGTACAAGGCTATAGTATAAAAGTGGCTAATATCGGGCTGTGTTTGACTGTATAGTTGTTCTAATTCTAATTGAAACCACCCTACAACTGACTAAACTACCAGGTCGGTTCAAGGAATCGCAAAATCACATGTAAACGGATGGTAGGACACATCTTGAATCTGCCAAAAACTCCCCCGTATAATGCAAAAGCACCGAGAACGGGCGTGTCTAGTAGACCAACTGGGCAGCGATCGTCACCGGCAAGTCACGCAAAAGTATTAAAGCCAATATTCCGAAGGGTGACGCGTTGGGTTGGCGAGCATACGCACCTGCGGCGGCAAAAAACTACTTCTCTCACTTGTGCCGCGGCCGGCCTGTGAATCTGTGGTCTATGGCCTATTGCTATGCAGTGCAGTACTGTAAGGACAGCGGTATAGTACGGAACTGCGGAGCGCACTCGTTATAGTATCTGTTTGTTAGAAAAGGGACCGGAAAAATGGCATTTTGGAGACCATTCGCTGTAGACGAGGGTACTGAAAATCTACAATCGACTTCTGTCGAGACCAGTGCGGGGTTTGAAAACAAAGACCTACATGTTCAGTGTCAACAGCTTATTTTGAACATTTATGAATGTCTGAAAAAAGAAAATTTCGCGAATGTGGACAAACTTATTATCAATAGGATACATGAACTTACAAAAGTGTCAGTGTCAACAATTTATCGTGCTATCAAAAGGGGGGATGTTACAGATCACAGCGCGAAACGGAAGCGGAGGAACGAAAAATTTAAGAAGATTGATCATGGCGATAAAGACTTCATACGTCGTATCATTTATGATTTATATAAAGAAAATATGGTACCTACTCTAGAGATGATCCAGAAAAAATTGGCAGATTACCCTGACTACAGTTACAAATCTCTGGAAACTCTATGAGAAATTATTTTAAGCTGTGGGTTCAAATACAAAAAAATTGACAATCGAATGATGATCGAATCAAGACGCATGGTGCAACTCAGACATGACTTTTTGAGTAAAATTAGAGAATATCGTGGCAAAAATAGGCAAATAATTTATTTGGACGAAACGTGGTTCGACACCCATGATGTTGTTAAGTATGGTTGGGTAGACGATTCACATAATTGTAGCTTGAATGCCCCTTGTTCAAGAGGAAAGCGTGTCATAATTCTCCATGCAGGGAGCAAAGGTGGTTTTGTACCTAACGCCTTGCTGTTGTCAGCCAAAAATATAACACAATCTTCTGCAGATTATCATCAAGATATGACCGCTGACTTGTTTGAAAAATGGTTTGTCGAACAATTAATACCTAACATTCCACAAAATTCTGTAGTTGTTATGGATAATGCTTCATACCATTCAAGACAACTTCATAAAATTCCATCCACTGCTACTAAAAAAGAAGACATTATATCGTTCATGAGAAATAAAGCTATCCCCATTCCTGCAAAAATTCCACTCAAGAAAGTACTACTTGAGACCATAAGTTCATATAATTTTGAAAAAGAATATGTTATCGATAAACTTTGTGAGAGGCATGGACATACACTTTTAAGATTACCCCCCTATTATTGTATTTTCAACCCAATTGAAATGATTTGGGGTATCATGAAACGACGAAACGACGACTTAGAAAAATGAATACTGAACCAACGTTAAGTGCTGAGGTCATCAGTAACATTAGGCAAGTTGCAAGCGAAATAAGCAGTGACGAATGGCAAAATTGTATTGCCCATGTTATCAAGAAAGAAGATGAATATCCCACTTCCGTTCCTATAACACCAGTAATTATTCAACCAGGCAATGATTCCAGTTCAGATTCTGAAGATTACGAGTCCACATAACTTTTTTTGAAACAGCCGTTGTTGCATTATCATCCTAAAAGTACATATTGCTATAAATTAGACAATAGTCATGTGGAATAGGCCTACAGGGGATACCACTATAAAAAAAGCGCGCCATGATATATATCTCATTAGATGGTGTGGAAATTATATCAACAGTCTTCGTCAAAAATGATAGAGTAATCTCAGAAATTTGGACCAAACACAAACTATGCTCAAGGCTCTATACTGTGGACCCTGAAACTTATACGTATCAAATGTGACGCCTATGGCGGGATTCCGTTTGATGTGCCGGCGGCCAGAGTTTTTATGCGGTTTCAATTAGGATTAGAAGGACTATACTATCGAACCGTTACCACGTTGGTCATCCCGAGCCTCCCACACCTTCGCCCAATATTACCGTTTTACGATTTTTCGCAGAACGGCACGATCCGGCGCGTTGCGGCGCGTCAGATGCGAGCGACTCCATTGCTCTCGCCAGCTGCGAGTTTTACGCCACCGTAATGGCATATTGAACGTAAACAAACCGATAAATACACATAAAATGAAGGCGAGCAGTGAAGTAGTTGGGCGCGGATCTAAGGAGGAATATTTGCCAAGGTCAGATATCAACGGATGGCTCCCGTCCAGATAGTGGGCAAGCCTAAGGAGCAGCGATGTATGTGGAAAATCGAGGAGTGCGGGAAAGTTATTCTTTAGGCCCGAACACCACGATTTTCGAAGCAGAAGTATATGGAATACTCTCTGTTGTTGCAATGAGGAGTTGATGAAGGGGACGGCGAAATGGTTTACATCTCCTCTAACAATCAGGCGGCACTAAAAGCCATCTGCGAGTCCAGAACCAAGGCACCCCTAGCTTAGGAGTACGCAGAGAGACTGGAAGTGCTGGAGAGGCTGAAGAAAGTTACCTAGATCCCGGATCATACGGGGGTTCCTGGTAATGAGGAAGCCGATATTATTATTCACTCATATAATTATCAGTACAAATAAAGGTCACCCTCCAAGGTCACACATCATATAACAGATCCAGAAGCGCGGCGGTCCCCTCTCCCACTCGCCTCCTGGTTTACATCTCAACGTCGGTGTTACCCTCCTCTACCTGGCGAACATGACACCTAAACATCTGGTTTATGGAGTTTTCCTCGCATTCTGTCACTCGTAACATGATAAATCCTACATTTCCATCTCACTGACAATTTTGGAGCCCGTCATAAGATTAAGTAGGCAGCAGGTAATGTCAGCCCTCAAAAAGTAAGTGAATGATATCATGGATGAACAGTGAGGGCAAAGTGTAGGACGCACACAAGCCAAAGATTTTATAACCAGGCTCAACACAGCTAGATCGGCATGGCTATGGAACCAAGGCGGTTGGGCAACCAGAAACCTCGTGAATGTTCTGACGGGGCACTGCAGGCGCAGGCGGCATTTATCCCTATTAGGAATTGAAGAAGGCTCCCTATCTATGAGTTGTGGAGAGGTCAATGAAACGGCCTACCACTTCATTGCGAGAGTATTGTTGATTGCTAAGGGGGGTAAAGCCCCAGAGCTTGCTTGCCCCAGAGCTTGCTTCGTCATACTGACCCATTTGTCTTCTGAATACAGTGGGAAAGCTGTAACGAAGTACTAATCCGGCAGAGGTTAGAAGTGGCACTCGAAGAAGCGGGAGGCTTGTCGCCAAACCAGTTTGGCTTCCGCAGTGGCAAGTCAACGAACAACGCATTGGAGGCCGTTCTATGATCCGTAGAAGAAACCTCCAATAAATGGGGAGCACTGGTGACACTTGACGTGCAAAATGCTTTTAATACGGCGTCATGGGGCATTATAATGGAGAAGTTGAATAACCGTGGCATACCGAGGTATTTACGAAATCTGATTTTCAGCTATTTTAGTGACAGAGCTATAAAAATAGCAAACGTAGAGCTGGAGATGTCCACAAGGATCAACTTTGGGTCCTCTTCTCTGGAATGTCCTGTATGATGGCGTTTTAAGGATAGTTCTTCCTCGAAACACAAAGACTGTGCGTTCGCGGATGACCTCGCTCTGGTAGCCTCCACCAAAGACGAGATAACTTTGGTGCAAATAATAAACGAGGCGCTGAGAAGGATAGATGGGTGGATGTCCAGACACCACCTTCAGTGGTACCAAGCAAAACTGAGGCGGTCGTTCTCCGGGATTCTAGGATTACTAGGAACCAAGTGAGTTTCCATCTTAGAGGGGTGCAAATAGTACCCAGCAAATCGATAGTGTGGTTGGGGATTACCGAAGACAACGAACGATGTTTCAACGAACACATAAAGAGAACTGCGGTGAAAGCAGAAAGAAAGGTGGCACTACTGTCACGTATAATGCCAAACGTAGGCGGCCCAAGTATGCGAAAAAGACAGATCTTGAACGGAGTTATCCACTCAGTTATGCTATACGGAGCTCCAATATGGTATAAAGCGATGGAGAGGAAAAAACACCAGAAAACCGTAGACAGGGTGCAAAGGAAGTCGCTGCTGAGGGTGGCCAGTGCGTATAGTACTGTATCTACCAAACCGCTGCGGGTTATGACAGCGATGCCGCCACTGCATCTGTTGACCAAGGAGAGGAGATACATGTATATCGCGGAAGGTGCTCTGCCAAAGCGGCGGAGGACCGCCAGACAGAAAACCATGGACGAGTGGCAGGGGATCTGGTCCAGTACAACGAAGATGGCGCAGTGGACTAAGCGTCTGATTCAAAATATACAAGAGTGGGCAGAGTGTAAACACAGAACAACCTGCTATTATCTAACACAGGCGTTATCGGGCCACGGTCCCTTTGGGGTATATAGAAACAAAATAGGACGAGCGACGGACGATCGTTGTCGACATTGTGGCCAAAGCGACACAGTCGAGCACGTCCTATTTGAGTGCGACAGATGGTCCTATTATAAGCAGGAAGCGAGAGCGAACCTGCCTGAGGACTTGACCCCAGAGAACATGGTGCCCATCATGATATCGAGCGAGAAACGCTGGAAGATAGTACACAAGATGGTTCAAGGCATCTCAAAATTGAAAGAGACAGAGGAACGTCAGGATATGAAACAAGAAGAAGCAGAAAGGGAAGAAAAAACATACTTAACTCTTCTTGCACTGTGAAGAATATCATTCACGATGATGCCCGGTGCAGATGGAGATCGAGCAGAGACAAGGAAAGAGGGAATGGGTTTTAGCCGGTCGGGCCGTGGTGACATGTCGGATGGACGCGTTTGCGTCCGTTGGGCATGACATCAGAAAACTCAAGCTGGTTCAACGTCGGGCGGGCAGACCCTCACTCACACCTCCAGGTGTGCCAGTGTTTCTGTCCTTGCGATCAAGCCGATTTCCTAAACCCTCTATAATAAAAAAAACCACTTCGTTGCGGAATGTGAGTGGTTATGCGCGCTAAGATACGAGATCTTTGGATCCGATAGACTTCAGCCAGAGGAATACCCTCCCTAAGCTGGGCTGTCATACTGGCCTTTGCTAAAAGGTCGGGAAGGTTTGGCAGGGAGGGGAGACAGGCAGTGGTGATTGAGGGATGTTATTCAGGGACGGCAGAAAGGGCCTATTGGCGCCTACTTTCCAGGAGCAGCCGCCCCCGAGCCACTACTATTACTATTTTTATTGCTCAGATATCTCTGGAACTCCTATCCCTACTGCCTTGATAACCCAGATACCGTCAAATTATGTTCATTATGGGTCGTATTCAGAGTCGATACTTAAGGGTCCCTTAAGTAAGATTTTGTGTTTCGACAGCTACTTGAGGGTCCCTTATATAAGGCTCCCTTGAGTAATACTCAAGTAACGAAATGTCAACATGACATGTCAACATAATAGGCCTTTACGGAAACTATGGCTGTTTTCTGGCGCCCATGCATTCAAAACGTATTCGTCTGTGTTTCAAATACATTCATTCTGGCGTTGAAACGATGACGACATAGTAACATAATTTCAAAATGTATTCAAAACGATTCAAAACCAACCGAACGTTAGTTTCAAACCAACATAACCTAAAATTATCGCTTGTAATTGTAATGCTGTTATGTCACCGTAATGTCCTGCAATTTCAAAAATTTCGAATGAACCAACACAACAGCGAAATACTATAGAACAAAATATGATGGAAGTGCAGTTGGGGTAGTTCTTAATTACTGTCGATTTGGAAACATACAATTCTTTGCAGGGTAGTTAAATTTCCTACTTCTGTCACAAAAATACATCGAAAATAGATAGGTTACTTGTTTGAAGTTTGGCGCCGTTTATGAGATGTTTTCAAAACTGTTAATTCTAGCGCTTCTTGAAGTCTATGACGTCAGCGATTAATACGTGACAAATATGTATTCAAATACCTAAGGTCGCCAGAAAACGCTTTATGATCGGGTTACCCCGGTCACTTGGATCACTGATCCTGACGTTCGGAAAGTGATCTAGGGTCAGTCAGAAATAGGCTCAGTTCATTCTTGTATGGTGAGTGATCGCGATCGGATGATTCAGATCAGTACCTGGTTTTCTTAACCATCTGTTTTTTATTCTTAAGCCAACTCTTTCGTTGTTGGATATCCGTTAAATCCATGGAATCATAAGTCCCACTTGAAAGCTGTTTGAATAATATAACTGATCGACCCGGATCCAGATCATTGGATCCGGATCCAGATCACTGTTTCCGTAAAGGCCCAATCAACGGCCTAATATTTCGTTGCAGTCAAGGCGATTTTGTAGGTCAATTTTTGGGTACAGTGTTGTCAGTTTCCATCACATCCGGAAAAAGGTCCGGCACAAGACACGAAATGCTGACACAAAACAAAAAGAGATAACAGAAAAAATCAAACTTCGTAGGCATAGGTATAACAAATTGACTTATATTTGAAATATGACAACGTCGCCAACTGGATTCCGCCGTCTCGTAGATGTTGTCTTGGAGTCAGATACACAAGGAAGGTCATATTAGAGGGGCTCTTGAGTCTCCCTTTATTACTTAAGGAACCTTTAAGTAATACTCAGGACTACTATGAATACGGCCCTTACTGGCATTCAGTTGTGCATGTAATTCCAAAAACACTCTAATGATCATACAATATAGTTGCAGTTGCAGCTTTTTTTTATAACTGAGCAGACCGCACAGGCAGAGCCTAAATACCAGAGTACCGCGGCTGCTGTGAAAGGGTTATGTTAGGGGAAGTTTGCTAACGCGGGATTTGAATGGGCCAATACCCGCAGGCCCAATAAATACATCTTCTGGCAGTCTATTCCAAGCCTTGGACACCCTAGGAATAAATGTGCGGTTGTACCGCTCTGTTCTTGATGTATGAAGAACGACCGTTTTAGGATGAGATGCAGCGGTCGCACGGGTACATCTGATAGGAGCAGTGAGCGGCGGAGCGATAGAGGATAGCTCAGAGGAGCAGATTCCGTTGGAATATCGGTAGAAGAGTGAGAGATCACCAACAACACGCCGGTGAGAAAGTGATTGAAGGTGGCGCGTTAAGACCGGATCGCCAATTAGTCGAATTGCCCTTCTCAGGACGGCATCTAGTATAGACAGGGTAGTAGGGGCAGCAGCTCCCAGACATGAGAGCAATACTTCAGGCAAGGTCTTATCTGGGCTTTATATAGCGTGAGGAGGTTACATGGTGAGAAATACTTTCTGGCTCTATATAGGTACCCAAGCTTTTTACCAGCAGCTGTTGCAATTGACGCGAGGTGTTCATGCCAGATCAGATTTTCTGTAATGTTGACTCCTAACAGCTTGAATGAGTGACTCCTTGGCAGAGCCTGGTTGTTCATTAGAACCTGGTGTTGGCTTGGGCACTTCTTGTTTGATAGCGTACAATACCGGGTCCTGGAGGCATTAAATTTAACCATATTCTTAAGCCTCCAAGCGGTAATGGTATCGAGATCCTTTGAAAGTGAAGCTGCCACTGCCAGTCTTCTGCGTTCCAGCTCGACCACAGAGATCGGTCTATTGCTCATGATGTCTGCATGCAGCGTACTGTCATCCGCAAAACTGTGGATTGGGTTTGTAGTGCTAGAGAGTAGGTCATTAATATGAAGTAGAAACAATGTCGGAGCCAATACCTATCCCTGCGGAACCCCGGCATTGATGCTAAGGAAAGAAGAGGAAAAGCCGTCTACCACGCCAGAGATTTTCCGACCTGAGAGGAAGTCTGCGAGCCAACCGCAGAGTTTAACAGGGAGCCCATAAGACGGGAGCTTGTTTAGGAGAGCTGCATGCGACAGTTGATCGTATGCCTTTGAAATATCGAGAGCAACGACGTGAGCCTCGCCAAATGACTGGATGAATCATTATGACATGTGTGATGTAAGCCAGGAGATCTCCAGTTGATCTTTGGTGTCGGAATCCATATTGTCTGTCGTTGATTAAGTGATGGAGCTCTAGGTATTTAATGAGCTCTTGGTTGACGCATCTCTCCATCACTTTACTGATTACAGAAAGCAGAGCTATAGGTCTGTAGTTGGTCGGATCAGTTTTGGATCCCTTTTTTGGCACCAGCTGGATGCAAGCTGTTTTCCAGTCTTTTGGGAAAATGCCGGAATCGTAAGACATCCGAAAGAGGCGGGTAAATATGGGAGCGAGCTCCGGTGCGCACTTCTTGACAACAATGGAGGGGATCATGTCGGGCCCATTCGCCTTATTAGTGTCAAGTGACTGCAGCACCTTCCGAACTATTTTTGTTCTGAACGTTATTTCGCTCATGGCTTGGGGTACTCTTGGTATGGATGGTAACTGGGCACTGGATGGGACTTTTACAGTGGAGTTTGCTGCAAATGTCTTGGCAAATATTTCGGCCTTGTCCTTGGAAGCAGTTGGTACTGTTCCATTCATCCATATGACTGGCATGTAAATCTGTTTATTCATGAAAATGATTGAAACATTATGAAAGTGCATAATGCCAGTATAGCTGCCTTTTGCACATCATCCATTTCGACGTTAACAGCTGACTTAGTTATTAACAAATTTAAGCGAGTAGTGTGGTGACTCTCCTGGTCCTCGACTTACTTATGAAAGAGGAACTTTGCGGGAAGTGTGGCTTAGGCTATATCATTATCATTGCGGGTAGTGCCATCTGCAATGTATTAGAAACTAAATTACACAAATCATTCGGTCGACTGCTCAGTACTTAATTTTCGAATCTGACACAATACTTTTTTTAATTCTGGTCGGGTACCTGGTAATTGGTTATTTTGAAAAGTTAAAGTACATCACAACCAACGTCTATATCACCTAGGAAATACCCGCCACTGGAGCTGTAGCTGGCCGTATTTTTAATATGATGTAATTTATCTGCATGTCGGTTTTCAAGGCGTCAGTAAAAATGGTCCTTATATTTAAAGTTATTTTATACTATATGTGAGGTATTTTAATGATTCCATTTGAAAAACATGCTATGGCTAATGTGGCGAAACTCAGGTAAATGCACGGCAAAAAGCGATCCTAATAACGTTTCGCATAATATTAATATTTATTTTACAAAAGGCGTCCGTTTTTTGTGTACTCCTAGTTACGCATTTGTGTTGGATGGAAAAAGAGAATAGTGTCGTATTTTGCTGTTAAAATGGTCGTATTGCAAAGGCAGTTTATGTGAAAGCTGTATGTTGACCTTTACTTCGCTTGCCGTGGATCAGGGGGAACAGTATTGTAATCCAGAATAGTTTTTATTTTTGACGAAAAAGTAGATACCGAAGATTTCTTGCAATGATCCACGACAGAAAAGTCTATAATATTACATACTTACCTTTTGGTCTCTCAACAGTACTCCGGAATTCGCTCGAATCTCCAATGGACTAGACTAGTATCATGAGCTTGAAAACAATGTTAAAATCATTAAGTTCTAGTGTATACATAAATAGACGTACTGATGCATTTCGTTATTCTCTGCATCATTTTCTTTACTAGTTTTGAAGCAAAAATAAAAGGAATTCAAATTTAGCTAATCAGTGCGAAGCGCGCCATACATCAGTAGTGACCGAATTTTTACGAAACACACTACTGTTTTGTGATTTATCTTCCATCAAAGGGATTCCCTGTGAATTTCATGTCTTGGGTGTGTCACATGAAGAAAGGTTCTGTGAGAGAAAGCTTTTTGCCATTAGTGGATACTCATCATTCGTTGCTCTTTCAACCAAATATCAAACAGGTCATTAAAGTCTGCTTCACTGGCCGCAAGTATGAAACTTTGTATTCCTTCGAATGTGCATAAAGGTATGCACTGAAGATTGGAAACTCAAGTTTGTTTTTATTTTGAGATAACAAAATGGAAAAGGTATGACTTGAAACGTCATATTCTGTGCTATTCCAAGAAATACTTAACAGCACAGCATAATAAACAACCAGCATAATATCTCTGAGGATTTCCTATATAAAAATAGTTCCCAAAAAATTTGACCTTGGGAGCGTTTATGGATGATTTTACGGCTGTGAAGTTTGGGTAGAGATGCGAAAATGAAAATATCGATACCGGTACCAACTCGATATTTTTTAGCCAAATAGGCACGTTTGGTTCGTATTTTCGTATTCGTATTTTGTGCAACTGATTACACCCCTCAAAAATTATATAATTATTTTCGATACCGATACAAATATATCAATACCAGCTTGGAATGCCTCAAAAAGTATCGATGAAAAAAATACTCGAACTATGGTTAATTTTGATGTTTTTATGGGTGATCAAGCTCTTCCGGTAGTGGACAAGGTCAAAAACCTTGGTATAGTGTTTGACAATAAGTTGTCGTTCAAAGATCATGTTACACAGATAATGAAGTCATCCTACTCTAAGCTTAAACATCTCTATAGCTATAAACTACTACTGTCAACTGAAACTAAACTGAAGCTGATTGAATCCTTAGTTATGTCAGCAGTGCAATATGGAGATGTTGTTTTTGGTCCTTGCTTAAATACCATCGAGATGAATAAACTACAAAAACTACATAATTCATGTATAAGATTTGCTACGAACACACCGCGTAGACAGCATATAACCCCGATTTACGATCATCACAAAATTTTGAAGTTTAAATTACTGTGGATATTACACCTTATCTGCTTGGTACATCGTATCATAGTGAAACAATTACCGTCATATCTTAATAGCCGATTAGTTTTGTAGAAACTCCTTGCATCAAGCCTCGTTGCGCTTTGTTCAAAACACCTTGGATATACCACAACACAGAACAGAAATGTATAAAAATTCGTTTACTTGTAATGCTGCTCTTCATTACAATGAAATACCACCTGTCTTAAAAACATACAGTCCAAAAGTCTTCAAAGATAAGGTAAAAAAACTGTTTCTGTCAAACGAAATCAACCTAAGCTAGGTCATATATTATTTGTTTTAATTTACCTTCTTGTTTATGTAATTTGTTTGTTCTTTTCATTTGTATACTTCACTGGTTGGGATTAATACCTGCCTGTCAGACACCCCTCCAGGATAAATAAAGTTATATTATTATTCTGATTTTCCAAGTTTCTCTCGCATGACTGCGGTAGCAACGGGTGTTGACGGGCTGTGCCAAGTCAGCACCTGAACTATTACGGATCGGAATTTAGGAAAGATCGAACTATATTGCAGGTTTTCAGGATTACAGACTTCTGAAATATTTTGTGTAACCTTTCGTCTAGGCCTAACTGTTGTAGGTGTGGTGTAAATGTGTTTGGTGTGAGGCCTGAGACAGACATAATTAGGGGGACAATGGTAACTTTGTTTTGCTTCCAGAGTCGTTTTATTTCTATCGCAAGGTCCGTGTATTTAGATATCTTCCCAGCGTAGGCGTTTTGGATATTCGTATCGTTGGGAATAGCAATATCTATCAAATAGGTAACTTTGTCTGCCTTCGACTGGAAAACTATATCTGGCCGATTTGCCGGGATAGTCTTATCGGTATGTATTTCAACGTCCCAGTATAGTTTATATTCATTGTTTTCGAGTACTGATGTCGGTGTGTAATTGTAATATGGATCTGTGTTTTCTATTAGCTTGTTTGTTGTGGCTAGTGCTTGGTGAATGACTTTGGCTGCAGAGTTATGTCTAGCTGTGTACTCGGTTCCAGCTAGAGTTTTGCATGCGCTTGTTATGTGGTCTATTGTTTCTTTTTGTTGGTGGCACTTTCTGCAATTGTCGTCGGTTATGGATGTATCTTTAATTATGTATTTCATGTAGTTCCTTGTCGCAATCACTTGGTCCTGGATAGCAAGCATAAAACCCTCGGTTTCTGGAAACAGTTGGCCATCCTGCAGCCAGGTGTATGATTGTCTTTCATTAATGTGGTCTTGTGTAACGCGGTATCTGTGCTTGCCATGAAGTGCTTTTTGTGACCAGGTGTTTATTTTTTCTTGTTGTAATTCTATGTGATTGTGTGCGTCCGCTGGGTGATCTGGGCGGGATAGGATGAGTGGAGTATAGTTTTTGTCTGCTTTTACTATTGATCTATGTAAGTTTGTCTCTTTGCTTTGGAAAAAGTCTCTGAGTGTTTTTATTTGTCTTGTGTGAAGTGACTGTATGTCTATAATTCCTCTGCCCCCATGTTTCCTGTCTATCGTAAGCCTTTCCTTGCACGCTTTCGGATGAGACATTCTGTGCTTTGTGAGTTCCGTTCGTATGAGTATGTTGATGTTTTCAATATCAGTGTGCGACCACTTGATGATACCAAAGGAGTATGTGAGAACCGGTATCGCAAATGTGTTAATTGCTTTCGTAAGATTTTTGGAGTTCAATTTTGTTTTCAGAAGTGTAATGAGACGGTCTCTAAACTCTTGTGTTAGTTGAGCCTTAACCTCTGAGTGGTCAATCTTGATGTTCTGATTGAAGCCTAGGTACTTGTACGTTTCGTCCTTCTCCATGTTATCCAGAGTCTCGCCAGTTAATATTTCCTGTTCGGAATGGTTCTTCCATTGGCCCTTATGGATGTGGAGCACCTTGCATTTGCTCATTCCGAATTCCATCCGGACGTCTGACGTACAAACTTCTGTTATTTTGAGTAATTCCTTCAGTTGCACTTCAGTGGCTGCGTACAGTTTTATATCATCCATGTAGAGAAGATGACTGATTCTGTGTTGATTAACTTTCTGGTGTCTGATGTTGAAACCATAATTTGTGTTGTTAAGTGCGTTGGAGAGTGGATTTAAACAAAGGCAGAACCACAGTGAACTGAGTGAATCACCCTGGAAGATACCGCGTCTTATGTATAGCTCCTCCGTTTGGATATGACCGTCCTGAGTTTTAAGATGTATGTTGGTTCTCCATGTCTCCATGATTTTTGTAAGGAACTGACGAAGGGTTGGATTAATTTTATATATTTGAAGAGTTTTCGTTAGCCAGCTATGGGGTACAGAGTCAAAAGCTTTTTTATAATCGATGAAACAGGTATGGAGGTTCCTGTGTTCTTTTCTAGTTTGCTCCATGATCACACTATCAATTATTAGTTGTTCTTTGCAACCTTGGCTTTGTTTTCTACATCCTTTCTGTTCTTCGATCAGGATGTTGTTTTGAGTAAGGTGCTGTTCAATCCTTTTGCCTATTGTTGCGGTGATGATCTTGTACAAGGTGGGGAGACAAGTGATCGGACGGTAATTGGCAGGGTTCTTGGTGTCTGCGTTTTTTGGTTTTATATATGTTACTCCTTGTGTGAGGAATTTGGGTAGCCTGTTGGGTTGGAGTATGGCTTTATTGATTTGGTCTGTGAGCATTTCATATGTTGCACTGAATTGTTTGTACCAGAAATTTTGCACGTTGTCTACGCCCGGGCACTTCCAATTGTGGGTGTGTTTTATTGTTTCGGCTATTTCCTGTGGTGTAAGGATTACGTCTCCCTGTTCCGGTATGTGTTGTTGTTTTTCCTCTTCTTGTCTAATCCATGGAGCGTTTTCATTATGGGTTTTGGGCTCTGACCATAAGCTTCCCCAGAAGTCGGTTAGCTCTTTTCTACTTGGAGGTTCTATTGTTATCTGATTATTTGATGTGATCTTTTGGTAGAACTGCCTCTCACTTTTCTGAAAAAGGTTGTTAGTATCCTTTCTGTCGTTGGACTCATTATATCTGCGGAGTCTAGCTGCGTAGACTGCAAGTTTCTGTTTCAGCGTATCGTATATTTCGGATATTGTTTGTTGTGGTGATCTAGATTTGAGTCTACTTATTGTTGTTTGGATGCGTTTCGAGAGGTTGTTCTTGTGGATATATTGACTGACGTGTGCGAGGTCTTTTCTGATTGTGCTAATTTTATTTTCGATTCTAATTTGCCATTTAGGTTTAGATCTTTTGCTTGTGTGGTCTTTCGATCGTTTTGGAAGTTTTTGGCCGTTAACTATGAGGGTGGTTGCTGCAGCAGCATATATAACAGTATGGATGTCTTCTAGGTTACTGTCCTTTGTTAAGAATTGTGGTATTATGTTGGAATTTACTGTCTGTAATATTTGTCGAGTGTTGTTTTTAAAAATCAGTCTAGGCAAGGGATCTCGTAGTGTAGGATTTGTGCCACACCATTTGTTATATTGTGTGTTCATCACTTGTTCTGTAGATTGTGTGATACAAGGTGGTGGCGTAACGTTTTGGCTTTGTATGGCTGTGGAAGGTAAGTTAATGGATGTTTGGTCTGGCGTATCTGGTATGTGCTCATGTTCTGACTCCACATCTAAGTGTATGCTGGTGTTATTGGTTGTATCTGTGTTTGGAGTCTGGTTACTTCCGGTATGATTATTTTGTCTTTCTGTGATCGATTCATCGGCTAACGAATCATTTGGTGTGACAGTATTTATTTCATTGGATACAAGGCTCTTTATAGCTTCTTCTAGTTCTTGTGGGGTAAGACGGTTGTTTTTTGTTATGACTCGTTTTTGATCAATAAGTCTTTGTTCGGTTACACGTGTTGAGAGGTGTGGGTATTGTGCTGTAAACAGCCTATACAGCTCATGTCTGTAGCCTGTAGAGATGGTTTCAAGTCTTGTGGCGGTATAGTAACAGTGCATTACAGATTTGTTCATCTCAGTAGTCCACTGTAAGCGCTGTCTTGGTTTACCAGCTTTGGTGGTTGCCGGCTGTACCGGCAAAACATCCGCAGTTGGATTGTGTGCTATTGGTTGTTGTGTTTGGCTTTGTGGTTCAGGTGAGTTTAATCGACGTACCCTAGGCCGTCGTTGGTTGTTTGAAAAACTAACTTTATCCATCGCGTTCCCACGAGTAGGGACGATCTAAATATCGCTCTCCCGGGTGACGCCCATTCCAGGAGAGAGGGGACTTATATTTACTCCGAAGTTGGCCCAAGGTGCTCCGGAGGATTTGCGACTTTACTGTCGGGTTTTGTTGAGGCTTTCTCCTCACGGGCCGGCCGGTTAAGGCAAGCCCCCCGGTTGCGTATCCCTCACAACGTTCCCCAGCCACGCCTTGTGGAGGTCGTTGAAGTGTGGGGCGCAATAACGGTGTGTGACAGAAGGACCGGCGCTCAGCCCTCTGTGGCATTTCTCCCCGGATTCGCCACATCCCTATCTGACCGAGGCCAGGATAGCTTGGGGGAAGGAGCTTTGTGCTTGGTGGGGTATGTAAAACTACCAAGCCCACAGCTTGCTGAGTGTGCTAGCCTTGGTTGAAAAGACCTTTTAATCTCGAGCCCTGCCGGCATGACAACTCCGGGTGGTATCAAAGCCTCCGATGAACCATCAACCGACATAGCTTGACCATCAAAAGGTCACTTTCTAAGCCCCCAAACGAGCGTCAACGTTCTAGCACCTGATGGGGGGATTCGTTTTTTAGAAACTCCTTGCATCAAGCCTCGTTGCGCTTTGTTCAAAACACCTTGGATATACCACAACACAGAACAGAAATGTATAAAAATTCGTTTACTTATAATGCTGCTCTTCATTACAATAAAATACCACCTGTCTTAAAAACATACAGTCCAAAAGTCTTCAAAGATAAGGTAAAAAATCTGTTTCTGTCAAACGAAATCAACCTAAGCTAGGTCATATATTATTTGTTTTAATTTACCTTCTTGTTTATGTAATTTGTTTGTTCTTTTCATTTGTATACTTCACTGGTTGGGATTAATACCTGCCTGTCAGACACCCCTCCAGGATAAATAAAGTTATATATGTTCAAAGTTATATTATTATTATTATTATTATTATTATTATTATTATTATTATTAAGTATCGAAGTATCGTTAGCATCCCTATAAAAAACCCTCCAAAAGTGGGGATGCGCGTGTAATTTCCGCCATCTTAAGTTATTGTGCTGGTTGTTTACTATGCTGTGCTTAACAGCGTAAATGGTCACTCTCTGCAATTGGAAATGGAGATAAACCTACGCGCCTCACAACGAATGACGTGCAAACTGTCACTGATGGTTGGCGGGACAGATTGATGGATCACGAACTCTGACCTAGATCACGGTCACCAAATCAGATCAATGAAATGGGAACACAAGACAATACACGCATGTACGATTTTGGATCAGGTAGAATGGCAACACGGCACATTATATATAATAATAATGTATAAACGTTCTGGAATACCAAATTTAGTTACATATGCGTCTTCTAATAGGCTGTTCCCTCTAGGACCTTGACGTCACGCTCCTAAAGACTCTGGCCTGTAACTAAGGCTTCATAACTGTTCCTAATCGTCAATGCCACTTTTGACCAGACAGGACAAGTTCATCGCTTCTACTCCTAAAGAAAAAGCAGACATCTTAGGGAGGCTTTACGCTCAATTCTACTGTAGACTTCCAAGGAAGTACTTTGACCACCACCATAAACGTAAACTCTGGAATGGCAGAGGTCAAATTTCAACATCGAGATGTAAAGAGGATTCTCCAAAAACTAAATACGAAGAAAGCTACTGGTCCTGACCAAATTCCAGCCATTATCCTTAAAAGCTGTGCCGCTGAGCTTGCATCTATAGTTTGCAAGCTCTTCAAACTATCGTATCTCCGGGGCGTGTTTCCAACTTCATATAAGATTGGCTGGGTACAACACATTCCTAAGAAAGGCAAAAAAGTCGATCCCACCAACTATAGACCTGTGGCTCTTCTAAGCAGCATGTCTAAGGTTATGGAGGCTGTCATTAACACACAGCTCCTGAAATACCTGGACAACAATAACATCATAAATGATGGCTTGTACGGCCTCCGTAAGAATAGGTGTGACCTCTTGGCCTACGTCACTCACTTGTGGAACAGAGCAATTGAAAATAGTTTCGAATCCCGTGTTGTTGCACATGACATATCGAAAGCCTTCGATAAAGTGTGGCATGAGGGACTTCTGGTCAAGCTTGCTGCTTATGGACTACCACCAGGCCTGCGTCAGTGGCTGAGTAGCTTCCTGAACGACCGTTCTCTGCTTGTTGTAGTCGAAGGCTGTTCATTAGAGGTATTTACAATAAACGCTGGTGTTCCGCAGGGATCTGTCCTGTCCCTGTTTCTGCTGTACGTCAACAATCTGCTGGAAATAAGATCCAATTCAATCTACAGCTTCGCAGACCACAGTACATCGTGCACGGAACCAGGCAAGTCACTATCTTCCCAGGAGATGAAACGTCGGCAACAGCAACATGCCTCACAGATCAATGTAGATGTCAACACATTTGTCGAGCGGGGATTAGTAAATACACTTTCAGTTCATCAAAGTAAATTATAAATTGGTAAATCATAAAAATTTTTTCATAATAATGTCATCTTTAGGATCTGCCAATTTAAAATTAAGAACGATAAACAGTTACAATGCCATTTCACAAAAATCCTAGCAAAAAATAACATAAAGAAGCTAAGTCTTCATATACAAGCCCAGATATACATTTTTATTCTATATCTGGCTTATTTTTCAGTTTTCTGAAAAAATATATTTATTTTAACGACTTCTACATACAGCTTTAAAAAAGTATCAAGTGAGGACTCACCCTGTATATATAATAATATGAAAACAGCTCTGAGTTTCTACTCTGTATTCGTTAATTTTCTAATATTCTGTGTATGTCTAATATAATTTTATACCTATCTAATATGTATAACTACTAATATGAACATTTTCAATAACAGTTGTCGCATAGACAATACGTCAATAGCCATTAACATCATAATAAGCGATCTAGCCTTTATTTTTTGCAATAAATTATGTCAGTGTCGGAGTTACTGAAAGCAACAGGTGATAAATTATTCATAAAAAAGTTGAGAACCAGCAAATATCACTACAACGAACTAGTTAAGTGGTCATTAATATTTTTTAATATTTCTCGCATATCCATATCCATAGAAACACGTCGCACCTTTAGCAGTAACCACTTAATAATATGTATAAATCATATCAATGGACAATTTTATTGACAACTTTACTCTTGGCATTCCATGTATGTTTTGATTATAGTCCTATCAGAATAGGCAGCCTAATACAGTTGGTCAAAGATCTCATTGGAAGAGATTTACCCACGACCCCGAAAGACTCTAGAAAAGTGATTGGAGTACACCAGTCAGTCCATAAAAGCAAAAAACTAGCAAATGGGCGGCATACAGCAGACAATCCCACAAAATGTGTGTGGAACAATATAAACATACAAAGGGATAAAAATAAAATCGGAAAGAGAAATATAATTGCATAATGCCACCACAAGAATTTATTGATTTCTTTTCAAGTATGGCAATCAACTTAAAGTGTATCCGAAGTCACTTGGAATAGCAAAAAATGCTTGCGCGGCTTCTCCTTTGTGAAACGCCCCAGGGACCCTGTATATCTGCCGCGTTTCACAAAGGAGATGCCGCCCAAGCATTTTTTGCTGTTCCAAGTGACTTCGGATACACTTTACTTAAAGCCTTACCTCTAAAGGTACGTTTCCATGATTGTCAAGCCTCCACGAGCACAAGCGTGTAAGGAGACCGTTTGGCTTGGCTTGCGTGAACTTGCGGACGCTTGTATCCGATCGGGACTGGTGTCGGTTTTTTGACACAGATCAAAGGGTGTTTGCGGCAAGCGCTTGCGACGCATTTACATGTTGATGCGCGTTTAGTAGCCGCTGTGATTGCGTGATGAGCGGACGTATAGTTTTCTATTAAAAATGAGTGGCTGGTTGAACGAAGAGAGTTATAATGTTCTTGGAATATTACCAGAGCAAGACGCGTATCTGAAATCCCAAAGACGTTAAACGTAAACATAAAAAGAAAGTTGCAGATGCTTGGAGTCAGTGTCCGCCAGGCTTGGATGTCCGTAGCACACTGACGCGTTCGCAAGCGTGTAGGAGACTTTCAAATGCCAAGCGACATTTGCGAACGCTTGGGGCTTGTGGATGCTTGTCAAGCATGGAAACGTACCTTAATAGCAACCACTTACAACTGCTGCAAAATGCCATTCATGTAAAGGATTTGCATTCATAGATGTAAGTTTGTGGAAGAAAATACATTATTGATGAATTAAGGAATAAAAAAATCAATAAAATATCTTATTATTGTTCCTCCTTAAATGACACTTATAGATCCAATTTTCAAAAAGGTTGAATATGATAATATTGCCAATTTCAGACCGATATCTCTACTTTCAATAATTTCTGAAATATAAAATGTTTTCAAAAAGGCGGTTTGGTTTTGGGAGAGATAAGAGCACCATCCTAGGACTTCTTTGATTGGGGCCATAATAGATTCGCTTGAATGAATCAAAATACTGTTGTGCGACTTGAGTAGTTCAGTGAGGCGTTTGACTGTGTTAATTTCAACATTATTCTAGAAAAATTGAAATACTATAACTTGGATGAAAATAGTATGAGACTGATACAGTCATACCTCTGTGATCGTATTCAGATAGCAAATAATGTGGAAAGTGTGTTGTCTGAGGAAGCTAGACTGGACATTGGTGTCCCGCAGGGGTCAGTCCTGGGACCAGTCTTTGGCTCGACAGTTTTATTCAAAAGGAATATTAATGAATCGTCTATTGAAGGAGGCTCGTTGAGTTTGATTAAATTTAAAGTATAACATATTATTATAAATATCATACAGTATAGTAGGAAATGAAACTTTCTTGGAAGAATTTGCAGTGTATCTACACATTTTGCTATAATTTCTGAGCTTTCGCGTTAATAAATACTCCTGAACTAGTTCTCCAGGTTCTAAGGAACCTATAAATTTTATAGCCCAATCTATCGTGTTCAATAGTAAGCAAATAACAAGTTCAAAGTCTATTGTACTACACAGTAAGGACCAATCTTTAACACATAGGTCACATATAAATTTGTTTATCAAATTCACCCTGTAAAACATTTTGCGTACTCCGATAGGCCTCATGTTTTCCCTGTAAGAGATTCAAAAAGTATTGTTCTGTGGTCAGATATATTACTTTCCATAACACAACTGAACACCATCATCAAAGTTGATAAATATCTAATCCATAGTTGAAATAGGGTATGGTATGTCTTACCATACTAGACCATAGTGTCATTAGGGTTAAGTTGAATGTAGTGATAACGCACTATTCAGATTTTTAGTCTTAATATTCTGATTGTATAATAGTCAACATTAAAATCGTCACACAGTATTATATGACTGCTCACTTGGTATACAAAATTTATAGCCTGATTCAGTTTACCATAAATCACTTTAATATTCTCTGACGGAGATCTTTCATGCAGCGATAACCGTAGCTACATTATTACTTTTCAATTGTGATGCACAACTGTAGTGAGCAACAGATCACTGTCAAAATCGATACCAAATTTTGAAATAGCCAAAGTGATCAAGACGTCTAGTGGTGAAATTTAGAACCCTGTGTTGTATGTGTGTGCCCGTGATAACCAGATTCTTTTAGCATGCATGTATACCAATTCAGAGAGAATGAAATTAAAACACAGAAATGTTATGATATTGTTTTTTATTACTTGTTTCTTATCATTTGTTTTGTATTTATTGATCATGAGTGCTTTGTATTTCATATATTTTACTGGTGAAGTATTTATATTGATATGTTGAAATGTACGATTCAAAAATGTCTTAATAATAGTGGTTAACTGGGTCTTATTATTGATATTAGTATAATAAAGTAATGGTTACAACCATTCACAGCCTAAATGATAAATAATAATAATACATGGTGGGCTAGGTCTCTGTTCAACGTCAGGGAGAGAAATATGAATATGAAATAGGATATGGATAAATATAACCAACACATAGAGGGGTAAATAGAGGATGTAATTGCAATAGGATATCTAAAATGTAAGCATAGCATAGAAAGCATGGTATATAAGCATATAAATAGATCAATAAATAAATATAAACAATAAACAACATATAAAAGGGCTGGAAACCGTATAGCTCGTGGCACGTGATTCATCCCACTTATATTCTTATAAGATCATTAGGCTGTCCCAGCTAACTCGCCACTGTTTCCACAACCATAAAATAAATATCGTATATAAATGAAGAGGATCAGTAAATGTTGAAATAGATACATCTAAATACCACAAAGGTGTCTCTGCTCATCACCAGCCTGCAATCCCTCAGGACGTAATACCTAGAGTAGACGTAAATCAGAGACCCAACGCCATATAATGTCGTTTTAAAAACCGGATGTATAGTATACGTTGGGAAACACTTTAAATATTGTAGCCAAACTGCATTAGTTAATAATACAAACTCAAAAGACAACATACCTGCAGATATTCGTGAAAAAACCCCTTTGTTGGTTTCCAGCTTGTTACGTTTTTCAAAAACAATCACCTCCCATAATAATGAAACAAACACATGACAACGACTACAACGACTTTATCCCAGTGATAAGACACACAGGCATCACAGAACAGTATATTTTGCTTAGAGTCACGGAACTGTTAAAGAATTGTTTGCTCTATGAAAAGTCACTCATGATCTGACAAATAGCAAAATATCTGAACAATATATGATGTAGCAGATCTTACAATTTTTATAAATCATCCGTCGATGCCGTCAATGTCCATCTTCAGTCACGTGACAGCTAAAGGTACGTTCTAACCTATGGCAGCCAGAAGCGCGTTCCGGATCACCTCACAACATTCTATATGCTTTTCAGCACCGCAGTAAAAGAAATCATTTTGGTGGAGATGCTATTCTTAGGAGATATAGCTGTTCCACCCTCCTTTATACTGAGACAGTCATAACTTGACAACTGAAAATCGCAGATAGCAAGATTCCTTTTCGAATTATCTAAGGATCAAGTCTCAGTTGAATACTGTTGAAATACAAAAAATACCGACAGCTCATCAGATTTAAAGGCATTGACGCACTGAACATTTTATAAGACAAAGGATGGATCAAAACCTAACTTATCGGAGCCACATAATTTTTGGGCGTATGTAAAAAATATTTATGCGTGTATTTTTGGGAAACTTATTCACCTGAAGATAGAGGATGATAACTTTTATATATTTTAAAGTACAGCAAAATTTCTAGAAAAATGTGAGCTTAGCTCCGATAGCATAGCCAGGTACAGGTAGCTGCCCCTCCTCTAGCAGGTTATGAGTAACCACACAGAAAAAAATACTATTGCGTTTTCAATAAATTGTTAGTATTTGGATGTTTTTCCATCGCTGTAAATATATTTACAGTTGTTTCAAATCCATGTCATTGAAAGAATTTAATCCTTATATTCGAAGTAATCACAGGTACGCCAATAAATTCAAAATAGTTCTATATTCGATCTCATATCTGATCCTTCTAATACTAGTATTAATATCTAATGGAGTCAAAGCATCCTCTTTCGAAATTTAACCTATGTTTCATTTAAGCAAAGCATACAATCTATTCGATTCACAAAAATTATTCCTTCTACAGCATTTCGTGATAATTCGTCTGATAGAAATTAATTTTGTTTCAAAAGGTAACTATTACATGAAAATAACCCATGCTTTCAAAACATTGTCTATGCTGTTAGAGAAATTGGTAAGTAGTATTCGTACCAACAACATCATATATCGAATTCAGTGGCGCTTGTTGTTTGCTGAACTATAATTAGTATTCGGCGGGACTGATGTCCCGATTCAATGAACGTAAAAAAAAAGAAGAGGATTATCTCAGTGTTATCCGTTATCTGCGCCAACATGGACGAGGTTGTTCGGTAACGGGTTGTTACGTTGTGTTGATTCGTTGTTTGCCGTATTGTGTCATCTCGTGGTTTCGTGTATTGCAAGCAGCAAGTATGTAATTAAAATGTGTCCAGTTATGCAGTAAATGGAGGTTTTACTAATCAATTGGGGCTCAGAAGAGCTAATACCCACATTTGAATATAGGTATTCAGATTAGTCAGACAGTCATATTTCAGGTAAAAAGGCAACAACTCATATATAATCACACCATTATTAAACTCAAAGCTATCCTCGCAATAAAATGTGTTGGTCCAAGGAAAAGAAAGTATCTTAGAATCAATTATAAAACACAAACTCGATTCAACGACGGGCTGCGATCGAATCATTCATTGGAATCCAATAACATCTTGTAGTTCAATCGACAATACGATATAATTCGTTACCAACTATACCCTTCCCATTGGATAAAACATCGCTGTGTTTGAGGAATGCTGAGTATAACGTCCCATTCAATCAAAGCTTAAGTCTTTGACAAAACGATAGATTTTTCTGTGTGCACATGCTATGAGTTTGATCGAACCGAAAAATGTAACTAGGAGTTGTACAGTCAACAGTTGATAGGAGATAGTTGATTAACCTTGCACGTGATGTCATTATCTGCGTTGGATTGATAGCCAAATATTGAGGCATATTAGAATATGTTGCTAATGCGTTACACTTAAAGACGATCCACGTGGTTTCACAGATGCAAGGACAGATCCATAAATCATATCAAAAGATTAACGTCTATCATAAAGGATCGTCGTAGCAACGAGGAATTTCCAAATTATTTTAAGCTTGCCATTAAAACTCATTTACAATTTCCACAGCATCGCTCCAACCACCAGACTGAGTCTTCCAGGAGTTTTTTTGGAAGCGATTTGTCTTCTTTATATTTAGACTCACCTTTATATCCGTACTGGAGCAGCGTTTTGCTGATAAAAATTTGCCTTCTTTTGGTTTGACGTCACTATATCCTAGAGTAATGTCTGCATATATCACTGGTTGTCTGGTTGATATTAAATAGAAATCACAAATTTTATGCCAATACCACCATTTGGAAGCTTTCAATAATGAAGCCGAGCTATGGTATAACCTGTGACAGAATAAGTGGCGTAGGGATATGGCGACCCCATCGTCCAGAGGTTATGGTACACCTTGCAACAACGATGGTGCATCGTGTACTATTAGCTCTGCAATCAGCCAAAGGGGGGAGAAGTGGAGTCACTTAGCTTTGCCCGCGGTGCAATCACCCCCACATCGGAATATTTCCGAGAAACTAGAAATAGGTTCCCGAAAATAGGCGGCGCCAAATGGCCTCATGGTTCATTTTCCGTCGCTGGGCCGATGTTCCCGGTTACCGATAAGTGACAAATTGAATAAATTTGAAGTTAAAAATGCTCAATGGCTCTTCCAGGATCAAAAGATTCCAGAGGTAAAATACCTGGCCGTTCGGATCTCCAGGTGCCAGGTGGTCCGAAGGGAACATTAAGCGAAGTTCGTTTAAAAAATTTTGCTGCCACTCCTCACCAGGCTAACCACAGAAGCCGTCCTTCGCAGCAACTTCGCACTGATGACTGGCCCGAAGGCCAGAGAAACGTGTTCAGAGCCGATTTTACAAATATACGAGGTCTTGCCTCCAACATAAACTCTGTCCATCAACATCTTCAGGCAAAGAAGCCACACATTCTGGCTCTCACGGAGACTCAAGTCGGCTCTTCAACAATGGATAATTGCTTTAGATATCCCGGATATGACTTATACACCCGATTTAGAAGTAGGCGTATGCGTGGACGTTAAATCTGGGCTTTCTTGTCATCGAGAGGAAGCGCTCAAACTGGAAGGATTTGACATCATATGGCTTATAATATCCTTCCAAAATCATTCCAAACTCATGTGCTGCATCTATAGGCCACCAAGTAAATAGAACTGCAAGGAGTTCTTCGAGAAGCTTTCAGCCACTGTGGACGCGCTGCAGTCAGGTCATCTTAATTCAGAGATAGTCTTTCTGGGCGACTTCAACGTTCACAACTCATACTGGCTCAAACACTCAAATAAAACGTGCAAGCTCTTCAAACTATCATATCAGGAAGGCGTGTTTCCCGCTTCATGGAAGATTGGCTGTCATCCCTAAGAAAGGCAAAAAACCGATCCCACAAACTATATACCTGTAGCTCTTCTCAGCATCATGTCTAAGGTTATGGAGACTGTCATTAACACGCAGATCCTGAAATACCTGGACAATAATAACATCATAAATGATCGCCTGTATGGCTTCGGTAAGCACAGGTCTACGGGTGACCTTCTGGCCTATGTCACTCACTTGTGGAACAGAGCAATTGAAAACCATGGCGAATCCCGTGTTGTTGCGCTTGACATATCGAAAGCCTTCGACAGAGTGTGGCATGAGGGACTTCTAGTCAAGCTTGCTGGTTATGGACTACCACCTGTCCTGCGCCAGTGGCTGAATAGCTTTTTGAACGACCGATCTCTGTTTGTTGTAGTCGAAGGCTGCTCATCAGACGTATTTTCGATAAACGCCGGTGTTCCTCAGGGATCTGTTTTATCCCCTACACTGTTAATAACATCCAATCCAATATACAGCTTCGCAGACGACAGTACATTAATATCGTGCATGGAACCAGGGAAGCCGCTATCATCCCAGGAGACGGTACGCCGGCGACAGCAGCATGCCTCACAGATCAACGCAGATATCAAAAAAATTGTCGAGTGGGGATTAGTAAATAAGGTACAGTTCAACGTACAGAAAACCCAGGCAACAACGCTTACAAAGAAGTCTCACATTGGCTTACCAACAGTGGAAATGGAGGGTCACCCCATAGACGAGTCACTTTCCGTCAAGCATTTGGGGATCAACATCAACAACAACATGTCCTTGCACGACCACGTCGTCAGTATTGCTAAAACGGCATCCCAGAAGCTTGGAGTTTTGTTCCGCTGTAGGAAGCTGTACACCCCAGAGCAACTACTGCTGCTCTACAAGGCACAGATCCGACCATCGCTGGAGTATTGCTCCCATGTGTGGGTATGCGCTCCAAAGCACTCTCTAAAGCTTCTGGACACCATCCAGAAGAGAGCATTAGACTAATCGAAACGCCTAACCTCACAAAGGACCTCCATAGCCTGGAACATCGAAGAAGGGTGGCTGACCTGTCCCTGTTCTACAGATTCTATCACGGAAAATGTTCGAGTGAGCTCTCCCAGGTAATAACAGCAAAGGCCGTCCGAATGAGGGACACCAGAAAGGCTCTGCGAGCTCATCCTTACCAGGTCGAGGTCCCTACTTCACGAACCAGTCTCTTCCAGCATTCCTTCGTATGGAGAACTTCGACGCTGTGGAACGAGCTGCCGGGGAACTTATTTCCCGCCGGCTACAACCTGCAGCGTTTCAAATCTAACGTGCACCGATACTTATCCTCTCGCAGCGCGTCATAGGCTTTCAGCTTTTACGGGCTTTTATGGATTCGCAGGTTCCCGCACAACTCACTTGTTTTTTCAAACAACATACATAAATTTTCGGAAGGTGATAGTTAAGACCTTAGTGAATGACAAGTAAGAGCAATTTTTTCAAAAAAGTTTTTTAGTGCGCAAAAAACTCTCAATGCAAAATCATACATTCTTGAAGAGTCTGTAATTTACGAACCAATTTACGATATCAAAATAAGGCTACCATGGTGACACAGCGCAAGCTTTATTCTTCAATCTGCTATTTGAATCATTACTGTAAGTTCAAAGGTAACGTCACACTATCAGTAGACCGCCGGTCGATCGCTCTTGACTCCCCTCGATGCGAATTCGCGGGGGTCGGTCGTCATCAGTATGACAAGGCGACCTTCGGGCAAACTTTGCTGCTTGACATTTCGCCACCATCAGTTGATGGCATGTTCAGGACCTGTCCGGCGACTTGCGAGAGAATCTCTGAAGACGCTATCCACTCGTTGCCGCGAAACGTCAAGCAACAAAGCGCGCCGATGCCAAGGTGGCGAAACGTGTCAACCTTGCGCCGGCCGAACAGCCCAGGAACCAGCAGTTTACCGGAGCATGGCCGCGAAAGCTTTAAACAATGGTTTCTGTTTTTCGCTAAACGCATACAAAAAAATAATACTCGGAAAACGTACATGATTTCACAGTAACTAATCTGCTGGAACTATTATTATATAAGTCAATGTAAATAAGTGAAATAAAATTTTAATTTATTGCGTTGTTTGACCGCCTATTGCGCTTTCTCAATCCTTCCACTCCGGGAAGTCTGCTTCCTTATAAAGTCAAACTGTAATATTTAATATTCCACATAACTTGACTCATAAATGGATACCAGAGTAATTAATTGAATGACAATACATAAGCATATGGTTTGCATTGATTTTTGTCTGAAATGTAGTTGTTCGATACTGATTTGATTTCTATTATCTGTGAATAAGGGACAGAGGCGAACCCAGGATTTTTTCTCGGGGGGTGTTACTACACCACAGTTTAGTTGAATTGAACCTATACACTTGGAGCGTTTCTCGTAAAAACCTCATAAGTCAATTTTTGCCAAAATTTAGATAATGGCAACGTCGCATTTCTAACATCCATATACATGAATAGAAATAATTATTACTCGAAAAAATGTTATAGGTTCCATACTATTTACAAAGGAAAATTGACCTGTTCTTCTAAAAACATCATAAGTCCATATTCTTTCACCTAAGAAAGCCATTTGTGCATATAAATTGTCATGCAAACTTGTCATCGACAACGAGGTGGACGACGATGATAATATAGTAGTGTAGTGGTTGCGAAGACTGAGTGATAGATGTCGGGTTTTTTGGTTAGCCAGAGTTGATTCTTTCAGTTAGTCGGTTTTTGTGTAAGGTATAGTTGTTCACTATCACTCTTTCTTTGTTTCATGTATCGGAATTTATTTTATTTTCATGCTGTTTGTATTAAGGACACTAATCTGTTAACCTTTTCTCTCAAAAACCTCTTATGTCCATGTAATTTTTGTGTTTCATATGTGTTTCACAATATAATAATTACTGCTTGTGGACGATGTGTCTTATATACTCTTACTTCTACCAGATATGGCAATATATCAATGTAACCAAAGTATTACATGCTGGGAAATTTTTTCATTTTCCCAAATATGTTAGTTTTGGACTAATGACGTTTTTCTGATAAACGCCTCATTTGTATACTGATTTATATTTTTATATCGTAAACATTCTTACCTTGATCTTATCTTATACATTCTTCTTATAATGGAATCTTATACACGATCGGCAAAGTTGGAAAAACTCCAATGCAACTAACAGAGAAGGTACATTCAAGCAAAGTCATCAGTTAAAAAGAAACGTCTAACCCCCTCCTACATCCTACATTCCCACTACCGTCACTTCCATGCGTAACAAGAGAGCAGTTTCTGTGGAGTGACTATAGCATATTGCAGGCACGTATTCAGAGGGGGGGTCCAGGGAGTCCGGACCCCCCCGAAACGTTATATAATGCCGTCTAAAGAAATGGAATCCACAAATTTGCACCCCCCCCCCCCCTCCGACGAGAGCAAATTTAAGGTGACATCTCTAATCTGGACACACCTCCCCCCCCCCCCCCCCCGAAAGGTCAAGCAAGTGACACCCATAATCTGGGCCCTCCCTAAAACCAAATCCTGGATACGTGCCTGGAATGTTCTGAGACTAGTATCCTTAGATAAGGAAAGAGAGGGGATACCGCACGCCCATTTGATGCTATATGGATTAGCTGATACCGAAAATGAATAGCTGTCAATATGCTGGTGGAAAACTGACGGTAGTGTCAAGGTGGTGTTTTTTGCGATATTTAACGTTTTTAAGACCAATAATTGTGAAATATTGTGGTGAGCGTAATGGTGGGGTGTGCAGCTTACCGTTGTAAAAGCCACAGCAGCAGGAAGGAGCCAGGAATCACTTTTCACAGGTAAATTTATGATCTTATTTTTTTGGTGTATCCGAAATTCATGCAAATATCTCGATATCTAGTTCAAAGATATATGTGTATCCGAAATATAATTTGGAATGTACCACTAACATGCGAATCATAATGTTTTTGAGCACGTAAAGTCTAAAAATTATGTTTTTAAGGGATTTTTTGGTTCAAATACAATCAGTTTTCCAGTGGCGTATCTATTATAGCTTACATTTTGAATAGAAATATTATGACTTAGCATTGTAATATATAATATACCAATACCCTTATACAAGGTGTGCATTTCAAGGGTGGCCTTTATTTGTAGTTGTATGAATAATAAAATTAATTTTCTTTCTTCCTCGACAGGTTTCCTAAAGATCTTCCTAGACATGATTTATGGATCAAAAATATGAGGATCGAAGGTTGGAAGCCTACAAGCAACGATAGGCTTTGTTCTAAGCATTTTGAACAGAATTTCCTTCATCAAACAAATCAAAAAGTATATCTTCTGAAAGGAGCAGTCCCCACCATATTTGACGAGCTTCCGGAATACTTACGTCCAAAAATTGTAAGTTATAATTCCTAGCTTACATTGTCTACGCTTAATCAATATTAAAATAATAAACATTCTAGGATTATGATAGATGGATAGATGGATAGATGGATAGATGGATAGATGGATAGATGGATAGATGGATAGATGGATAGATGGATACATGGATAGATGGATAGATGGATAGATGGATAGATGGATAGATGGATAGATGGATAGATGGATAGATGGATAGATGGATAGATGGATAGATGGATAGATGGATAGATGGATAGATGGATAGATGGATAGATGGATAGATGGATAGATGGATAGATGGATAGATGGATAGATGGATAGATGGATAGATGGATAGATGGATAGTTGGATAGATGGATAGATGGATAGATGGATAGATAGATAGATCGATATACTTTATAGTCTAAGAATTTACAAGATTCTTATTGACAAAGCTATATAATAACAAACAAAACTTTTGGGATATTCACTAAAACCTGTGAGGAGGAAGTTTGTTATAAATCTTCACTCCATTGTATATAATTGGATCATTAATGAGTTATGATTTGGGTGTGATATTAATTTAAAATCATTCTTATGCCTTATGCCTATATTCTATATTTATGGTCTCAAATTTGGTTTTATATTTGAGTATTAGTGATGACGTTTCCAAAATAAACAGTGCAATAAAGTAAGGAGAAATACGATTACGAATGGCTGAATAACCATTTAAAAATTGATAGCTATGAAAATCAAAAGGCAGCTAACCTCAAAAATGTAATAATTTCTTGTGTTACAGTTACATTATTAAACAACTATATTTAGGTGTGTTTACTCGATACGAAATCAAAACAAAATGTTACTGTCACTTTTCCTATAAGATTCAGTCACTCATTCACATCTACTTAAATCATAAATTAATTTGTTCTGTCTTTCTTTCGGAAATAATGTTTCAAACATTGTCTAATATACAGCTCTGTTATTTTAGGCAAAAGAAAGAAAAAGACCCCGTGAACGTGATGTTCATCCAGAACCATCGCCATCAACCTCAGCTCTGGCTGCACAGGACGACTCTCCCCGGAAAAAGAAACTTAGAAGAGAACTGCTGCTGCAAAAAGATAAGAATAAGGAAAAAACGAAAAAAATCCGTGCCCTTGGTCGATCACTAAAAAGAGCACACAAAAAAGTAGCCTCTTTAAAAATAATTGCTGAGGAATTAGAGCGACAAAATTTACTATCTCAAGAAAATTTAGTTTTAGTTCAAAATATGAGCAAGGTTAATATAGAAATATTGAACAGAAAAATGGGGAGAAATGTTCAATATTCACCTGAACTTAGGAAATTTGCCCTGACATTAAATTTTTTTTCACCAAAGGCATACAACTATGTGAGAGATGTTTTTGACACTTGTCTCCCGCATAGCAAAACTATTGCTAAATGGTTTCAGAATGTGGATGCTGAGCCTGGTTTTACCAAGGAATCAATAAATACCTTAAGAAATAAGGTTCAATCATCTGACAGACCAATAATTTGTTCATTAATTATCGATGAAATAGCCATACGGAAACATTTAGAATGGGATGGAAAAAAATTCCATGGTTATGTGAACTGTGGTACAAATTTAAACGATGACTCTAATGCTTTAGCCAAAGAAGCTTTTGTTATAATGTTGGTTTGCATCAATGGAACTTGGAAATTACCTGTCGGTTACTTTCTTACAGATTCTTTGAATGGCAGTCAAAAACATTCAATTGTATCTCAATGCATCCATCTGATTGAAGATACGGGAGCCAAAGTTATGTCAATCACATTCGATGGTGCTCCATCTAATACCGCTATGTGTCATAACTTTGGATTCTTATTTAACATTTCAAATATACAGACAAGTTTCAGAGTTACAGATCACAATGTATATATTTTTTATGATCCATGTCATATGATAAAACTTGTTCGCAATGCATTTGGTGAAAAGAAAATCCTAATTGATTGTGATAACAATTTTATTCAATGGAAATACATAGCGCTTCTAGAGAAGCTGCAAACTAGCGAGGGCTTACATTTAGGAAATAAGTTACGTCGCGCTCATATTATTTTTTTCAAACAAAAAATGAAGGTTCGGCTTGCAGTTCAGTTACTTAGTGCATCAGTAGCCGATGCTATTGAGTATTGCGAAAAAAAGCTGAATCTTGAGGATTTTAAAGGTAGTCAGGCAACAGTTAAATTTATTAGAATTGTAAATAGCATTTTCGATATTTTAAACAGCAGAACCCTAGTAGCACCAGGTTATAAAAAAGCATTATGTCAAAAAAATATAGATCGATCTGCGGAATTTATCAATAGTGCAATTTTTTATCTTTCAAAGTTGAAATTATCTAATAATGAGCAAGTAATCATGTCTAACAGAAAAACTGGGTTTATTGGATTAATAATTTCATTATCAAGTTCTTTAGGATTGTACAAAGAACTTGTTTCTGAGAGAAAAACATTACTGTACCTTCCGTTGTATAAGATTAGTCAAGATCATTTAGAATTATTCTTTTCGTCAATTAGATCAAGAGGTGGCTGGAATAATAACCCAACCGCTCGACAGTTTCTAGCTGCTTACAAAAGGCTTCTGGTTCGAGCAGAAATTAGAGAGGGCGGTATGGGTAACTGTATTCCATTAGATCAAATCCCTATTCTAAGTAGTTCTACAAAAAATGTAAGGTCTGAAGATGTAATTAATAGTAGTTTATCTAACCATAGTTTAATAGACATAAATGAGCCTTCTGATGATCTAGAAACTATTTGGAAGGATCATGACTACATCATGAATGCACCTGTGATAAGTGAATGTTCATCCCAAATTGTGCAATATATTGCTGGTTATGTTTCGCACCAATTACAAAAAACAATAAAATGTGAAACATGTGTCACAGCATTGATTGGTACTAGAGATCGGTTTCTCAATTCCCTAATTGAATTTAAAAGCCACGGCGGTCTGACTTACCCATCAAATGATGTTATCAAGATATGTTTGAAATCGGAACATTTTCTGAGAGTTAATGAAAATTGTATTCACACCAAACATTTTGTACCTTTGCTGATAAGCAAAATAATATCAAGTTTTCTAGGCACCCCTATTTTCAGCTGCTTAGAACGTCACGTATTAGAAAATGATGTAAATCATATATATTTTTTAATAAAAGCTGTATGCACAAAATACTTAAATATCAGAATCCATTTTATTGTAAAATCTCGATCACAACAGGACAATCCAGTTCGGAGCCAATTAACAAAAATGATTCTGTTTAAAGGGCAGTAAAATATTGGTAGTTTTTGACCTTCGTGACTGTAATATTGACTGCCATCAATTGTAGGAGCAAGCGAAATGCCACGTTCCTACAAAAAAATTATTTTTGTTGAAGCACACAATACTGAGTTTCACCCAAACTTCCCCATAAGTAAATACATAACTGCAATAAATTAGAACTTACTGGAAGCAAGGGGTTAAGTGATAAAATAGAGTTGTAATTTCTATGTAAGTTATAGGACCTCACCTATATTGAATGAATTGTTCGTTTTTATTTACTACTAGCTAATCTAGGAGTCATTTTCTAATTTTGTAAATGTTTTGATTTTGGATAAGATTAAAGGACCTTTGTATTTCTAGCCCAAAACTTACTTTATTTCATGTCTGAGATAATTTTTATGTTTAACCCCCCAGCTTTTTCATTAATTATTGCCACCGTCGCAAAAAGAAGTTATGTATAAAAAAGCCTCGTTGGAGTAATTAAAAATACTGCTCTTCATTACACACTACAAACAGCAAGTAACAGCGTAACAGCAAGTAGATTTTTTTACTGCATATGGGGACTCCGAGATTGAAGGCATCAAATTCCTCAATCTCGTAAGCTAATCTATAATAACAAAAATGTTTTATTGCTGCTTCTGTTTACAGTATGTAATAGACAGTATTTTATATATAAACATAATGTCAATAAATATAAATATACTATAGGTATTATGTGTTCTTTAATAATAAAAAATTGATTTACTACAAACTACAAGCAGTTTTTTTCTTTCTGGGTAGAAGTATAATCGTGTCTTCCATCAGTCATATACTGCAAATGAACATAACATGTTCATGACTGAATAAAATATATACATTATCAATTTTTATATATTATTGGCCACAAAACAGCAGTCGAATGAAAATCACGGTTACGGTAATGTTAGTCACTTAAGTTTTAATTGTGGATGGCCTATTTGGCCATATAGAAACCCTGAATAACAATATTTCATTAAATTTTATTTGAAAAAGATTATTTCTACAAATAGCTCAACCAGAACGTTAATCCCATTAGTTACGCCACTGGGAATAGCGCTTTGGTGCCATTTGGTATCAGAAATGTCAGTCGCGGGTTCCGTCCTCTCTCTTTCCTTGTCTAAGCTAGTATCAGTATGCTTGTAGTCAGTTTTTGGCATGGGAATTGCCAGAAGTGGTGACTTTGCGGTTGTCAATGTCAAAATTGTCAAATCGAAATGCCCAAAATATGACATATTAGGGCTTTACGGAAACAGTGATCTGCATACGGATAGATCAGTTATACGTCAAACAGCTGTCAAGTGGGATTTATTATTCCATGGATTTAACGGACATCGAATAACGAAAAAGTTGGTTTAAGAATAAAATACAGATGGTTAAGGAATACAGATACTGATCTGAATCATCCGATCGTAATCACTAACTGTCTAAGAGTGAACTGACCCTATTTCTGACTGATCCTAGATCACTTTCCGGACGTCGGGATCAGTGATCCAAGTGATCGGGTTAACCCAATCATAGTTTCCGTAAAGGCCTATTATGTGGGTGAGAGCGTGACTGATGTAAAACTAACAGGCTATGGTGCGTCAAAATCACATGATCAACGGAGGCCCAACCCGCTCAACTTCAAATCAAATTTTCACATGTCGTTTGCTTATAATCCTTATAATTACAAGTAATTACACTCATATTACCTATTTTACACCTGTTTCTGTTGCCTTGTGGAGACTGTTTTTATTGGATAAAAGTGGAAATACAGGGTGTCCCACGACAATTAAGACAAGCAATATATCGGAACTGGGCAGTAGTAGCGAATTATAATTTTGGGGTGTAAATTAGAGCAAATATAGTATATTTTCCTATTATTGTGTCATCTAATAAGGTATTTGTTTTTAGTCACGTGACGTCTGATTCAAAATTTTTAATGGGACACCCTGTATATTTGTGACCTTTTGTGTTCCTCCCGATAAAATAATTCCAACAACAGCAGACTTGAGGTCTAAAGTGATTAATTCAAGAGCTACAGGTACTTAAAGGACTACTATTATGAAACTACCAAAGTAATTTAACTGTAGGTGGGTACATGTTAATCGTGGCGAATTAAGACGTTTATTATTATTATTATGTTATAATAAAGGGTGGTGGTACCATCCTTTAAGTACCTGTAGCTCTTGAATAATTAACTTTAGATCCTAAGTGTGTTATTTGTTGGAATTGTTTTATCGGGAGGAACACGAAAAGTCACATATATATAGAGTGTCCCATCAAAAATTTTGAATCGGACGTCACGTGACTAAAAACAAATACCTCATTGGGTGACACAATAGTAATAAAAGATACTATATTTGCTCTAATTTACACCCCCAAAATTATAATTCGCTACTACTGCCCAGTTCCGACATATTGCTTGTCTCAATCGTCGTGGGACACCCTGTATAAGGCTGCCATATTTTGTATATATAAAAGCGGCATTGTAGATTGCAGGTAAAGCATTACATTGTGATGGCGAATGTACTGTTTTCGTTAATATCTAGGTATCTGGCGTAAAACATTCTGTTGTAACCAATGCTTTGAAATTGACAAAGATATGTTAAGCACTTATACAAAGATAGATGATAGTGAAGTGAACCAAAAGTTTGCATGTATTCATTCTTCATCAACATATATATCACTTTATAATAGTATATAATGTATTTATTTCGATCCCAGAAATATCAAAAAGTAGATTGGTAAGTTCTCACCCACTGATGATGATAGTATTAGAGGCAGGTTAGAATATTTAAAGTCCAATCTCTGTTAATTAAAAGAACATTATTAATCAACATACATTTAGATGTAATTTTCATCAACTCACAATTAAGGCTTAAAAGCAATACAGTGTTTGGCTTAAGTGAAACTGATCCTCAACAAATACTGAAATATTGAAAAATAAATAAATTCTCGCTTTCAACCTGCTGATCTCATTATTTATCGAATGGCCTCAGTTGGTCACGTGACAATATAAATCGTGGACCGCGCCATAGCCTGAAGTTTCTCGTTAGCCACGGTGAGAGTAACCTTTGAGGCCGTAGGCCGGAATTGCAAAAATACCTCATACGGCAATTATCCTGTGATTTGCCTATGGTGCCATCAAACCTGATTTAGGACTATTTCAACACCTTCAGCTGACTATTTCACGCAATGCTTTGCATCTCGTTGAGTAGGTACTAGGCTACGAAGTTATTGGTAGCAATGAGTATGTACAGCTGAAAATACATAAATACTACTACGATTTTTTTTAATTCAATAAAAAATATTTTAGTATTAACTCTCTGCCTATCTTACTGAAATTAAAGCAACTTCCTAGTGCGGTTTTTTTTTATTTGAAAACTTCTAGGAGTCATTCGCTAATTGCGAATCAACTCCAACTTTTCAAATAATATTTATTCTGAAACATTGCATTGAGACGCTTTAGGACCACCAGAAATAACGAAACGAATTTCGTGACTGTCGTTGTTTTGAGCGGAGTAGTAGGAAATAGGTAAATGATGCCCAATAATGATGTTCGACCAATTTTACATATCTGCTGACTCTCCTTGAAGAGTCACTATGGTCAAAGTGTCAATTGTAAGACAACCGGCCATTTTGCATATAGCAAATTTTAGAGGGAGCTCCGTCGCCTGCATTTAGTTATTCTTTATTTATTTGCAAGACAACATCGGCAACCTTTAAGCGGCCTACAGACGTTGATGCAGGCTACGATGCATGCATCGACTTCTACGTTTCATGATGCAAGTAGCAGTGTGTGTAGTTACTGAATCACGTATTTGGCATCAGTTGCTCGAGTCTGAAATCCCATTTTGGTCGCTGAGCCACGACGGTCGGTGACGCTGATGCAGGTTTCAACTGTTTCAACTCAGGCATCTCAACAGGTTTCGATTTTAGTAGGAACTATGCAACTGATGCAAGTTTCATGAAACCTTGAGTCGATTCAAGAATCGCTGCATGCATCAAGGCACCGTACATTAACAAAGACAAGTAGGGTCACTCGCCGTGCCGACTTTGATGTGAGTCTTACAAATGCAGCCGCCTCGATTTGAGAGGGGTTCCCTTCCTGCGGACTCGTGTACCTACAGGGAATCCGACTGCGCGATATGGTCGACGTCAACGGTCGACGTTTACTTTACTTATACGGGGGTCAATAGAAATGAATTCTATAGTATATATAGAATATAATTTGTTATTCAATAAACCATTCAACACAATAACTGCAGATGCAGCTACTGGAGTGGCAAATAGCTGAAGGAGTATTATATATCATGTTTTGTCAGATAGATGTAGTAATTTGAAATGTACGATTCAAGTAGTAAGTAACAGTAACAGTCTGATCATTCATAATTTGTTGTCAATAACCTTAGGTGTAAACATAAAAGTACTTGCGACAAAATATAGAAAAGAAGTAAACAGAATAGGTCACAAAGAATCATCTCAAAATTTTAAAAGCATATTCAAGCTACAGAAGTTCAATCATTTCAGGAACTAATTGACTCAATCACTTCTTGTAAAAAAGATTCGGAATTCAAAGAGACGTATAAGATACGTGAAAATAACGACTGGATATATCAAGAAATTCTTGAAATGATCGAAAACCGAGTTAAAATTTAAAAACAAAAAGTTAAAGAACCGGGAAACACGAATTTAGAAAATGAATTTAAAAAACTTAAGAATCATGTCAATAATAAAATTAAAGTATTAAAAACAGATATTTTAAAAATCAATGGGAATAAGTAGGCACAAATGTAAAAAAAAACATGGGGCCATATACAGAGCATGTCGCCGGCATTTTTTTGTGAAATACGCGCAAAACGCTCAATAACACACAAACACTACTTATTTAGGCACCCCGGTAGATCCGACCGATTGTATACCGTGCACCGTGTCGCGTGTCAGGTGGTGTAAGGAGGACTGACCCTGTAAACCACAGCTGTTAGCGTTCGGCTACTGCTCAAGATCGCCGGGCGCCAGAATCCGCCAGCTTGCGTAGTATCCGAGATCACAGCAGGAAATACCACATTGGGGGCGGAGCTTAGAGTGACCCTACTTGTCTTTGTTAATGTACGGTGATCAAGGCCTGTGGGCTACTTAAAAGCATAAGCATTATGGCGAAGTACATTATACAGGGTGTCCCAGATGTCAATGTCAAGCCGCTACAGGGTGACAGGATTGGTCGTAACTATCATGAGAAAAATCAGAAAAAATCTATCCCATACAATTTGAAAATTATGGGCATTTAAAGAAATCCTAGAAATTTTCTCAAATTATAACAATTTTTTGGTTATTGTGGTTAACTTTTATTAATTTTGTTCATTTAACCTTTGGAACCGTAACCCTAAATAACATTTCTAGAAGCACAGTCAAAAATAATGAAACAATTGCCCCAAGTTTTCTAGAATGAAGACTATTTATTAAACTATGAATTTAAGATTTTCAAAGTTTGCCAACTTTGAAAGACCCTCCTTTAAAAAAATGTACTAAAGTACGTTGGCAAGTAACATTAAAAGTTGGCGCATTTAACCAGCATTGTAGAATGGTACAATACTTGTTAGTTTCATACTAAAAAAAATCAACTAAAAAAATAAAAACCTCAAGTAACCCGATTTTTGCTAACCCATTTCACTCTGATCAGATGTCCTTTATTCGCACAAGCTTTTGGTAGATTTTTTATTTTACGGCAAAATGATGAGAGATATGGATAATGAACATATTTGCTATGAGTGAGCAAGACAGATAGTGACGCCACTTTTAGTAAAGTCAACAAAAATAAGTAAAATTAATAAAATAATGAAAAATGTTGACCTAGTTTAGTTTAGGCTTATTGGAATAAAGGTCAGGCAATAAAATAATGTTCAAATTGTTTACCATGAGCCTCAATGCACACCCTACATCTTCTTATTTTACTACTACTATTTTACTATCCAATTTTACTTATTAGCCAGGCATACCGTCGAGAGTTGATATCCTCAGCAGCTTGAGAAATTCGTTTACGCAGCTCGGCTATGCTCTCAATGAGCTTTGAATAAACTTTTCCTTTGAGAACACCCCGATAACAAAATTCCAGGGAATTTAAATCTGGGGAACGGCCTGGCCACTAGGTAGTGCCTGAACGTCCACATCCACCTCCCGGATATTTTTTGTCAAGGAAACCTCTTACTTGCACTGCGTAATGCGCTGGGCAGCCACCTTGTTGATACCTCAAGTGGCGACGATCTGTTAAGCGGTCTACAGACGTTGATGCATGCTGCGATTCAGGTATCGACGTCTACGTTTCATAACGCAAGTAGCAGCGTATGTGGTACTGAATCACGAATTTGGTATCAGTTGCGGCTTGCAGCGATGCAGATTCTGGAATCCTATTATGGACTGTGTGCCATGTCGTCGAGCCGGTGACGCTGATGCAGTGATGCAGGTTTCAACGTGTATAGTATTGCGTTGATGCAAAGAAATAAGCTCACCCTACTATTCTTGTGTTGCATAAAACGTGCATGAAATATCAAGTCGAGTAGGAACTTATGCAACTGATGCAAGTTTCATGAATCCTTGAGTCGATTGAGGAATCGCAGCTTACATCAACGTCTGTAGGCCGCTTTAGTGGCACGTTCTCTAACAAAGTTGGTAAATTTTATCGTAAAAAATGTAGGTAATTCGTGCCATTCAAATTCTCAGGCAGCTCAAAAGGCCCAACAATTTTGCCGTTTAAAATTCCGGTCCACAGGCTTACTTTAAAGCGATACTGGGATCCGTCTTCTCCGGGGTCTTCTCGCATTAAATGTGCCTGGCTAATAAGAAGATCCCTTTTAAGAAAATGTAGGACGTGTATTGAGGCTGATGGTACACGATTTGAACTTTTATTGTAATTAAAACCTAAACCTAAACTGAGCTAGGTCAAGATTTTTCATTATTTTATTAATTTTACTTATTTTTGTTGACTTTGCTGAAAGTGACGTCACTATCTGTTTTGCTCACTCATGGCAAACATATCCACTAGCCACCTCTTTCATCATTTTTCCGTAAAATTAAGAACCTACCAGAAGCTTGTGCGAATAAAGAACATCTGACCTGAGTGAAATGGGTTAGCAAAAATCGGATTACTTGGGGTTT
Organism: Callosobruchus maculatus; assembly: GCA_951848785.1. Lineage (NCBI taxonomy): Eukaryota > Metazoa > Arthropoda > Insecta > Coleoptera > Chrysomelidae > Callosobruchus > Callosobruchus maculatus. The sequence continues at coordinate 3,866,286 of CATOUR010000026.1, read as the reverse complement.
TCCTTTTTTTATTGGTTTTTTTTTAGTACGAAACTAACAAGTATTGTACCATTTTACAATCCTGGTTAAATGCGCCAACTTTTAATGGCACTTGCCAAGGTACTTTAGTACATTTTTTTAAAGGAGGGTCTTTCAAAGTCGGCAAACTTAGAAAATGTTAAATTCATAGTTTAATAAATAGTCTTCATTCTAGAAAACTTGGGGCATATGTGCCATTATTTTTGACTGTGCTTCTAGAAATTTTATTTAGGGTTACGGTTCCAAAGTTTAAATGAACAAAAATAATAAAAGTTAACCACAATAACCGAAAAATTGTTATAATTTGAGAATATTTCTAGGATTTCTTTAAATGCCCAATATTTTCAAATTGTATGGAATAATTTTTTTTTCTGATTTTTCTCATGATAGTTACAACCAATCCTGTCACCCCGTAGTGGCTTGACGTTGACTTCTGGGACACCCTGTATAGTTGTGATACAAAAATATTAACACCTTAACTAATAAAGCTAGCAGTGATTATAATCGGTATTGGCATTTCATTCTACTATGGGCAGCGAGGCAACAAGGGATCCAAAAACTGTTCTGTGATAAATTACACCAGTGACTCGAGTGCTTCATTTAGGAAACATGAAGAAAATCCACCTTACCCAATTATACGATTATTGATACTAACCTCAATGGGCTTAGATAGAGTGTGGGTAATTCAGATAGGTCTGTAGTTACCTGGGTCATCTTGATCTCAGATCTCCCTTTTTAAAAATAGGGCAAACATTGCTGTGTTTGGTTTTTTTGGGATTCTACTAAAGACATCGTACCTGATGCGATTCAGGATATGTTCCAAACAAGGATTGTGATAGTCTTGAGCTCACTTCGTGTAAGGAAGGAAGCACTGTTGGTTCGCTGCTTTCGCAATTATGAGTTATTCACATTAGAGAGTGGATATGAATTAGTTTATTTGTTTATTGGACTACCGCAAGGTTTTATAAGGAATCACTCGAGCAAACTGTTACTTAAAAAACTTCCATAGAGCCAAAACAGCGCTTCATCATTGCTTTGTTTTCTGAAAAAGCTTAAATACTCTCAGACAAGCCTTTTCACATTTAATTGCTACAAGAATAAAATAATAAGCCAAGGAGTGACCCTAATATGTTTGCTTTCAGATTCAATTATACGTTGCATAAATGCCAGTACAAAAAAACAGTTTCGATCAAACTTTCTTCTAAACAAGTGAATACTTACTTTCAATAACGCTATTTGTATTTTAATGTGCAAGTCACGGTCGCGCCTTAGGTAATCCTTTCTACCTTTTATAGTGTGCCTATAAATTATGGAATCAATTTCTTATTTTATATGTAATTAGATTGGGCTTGAGGAAGATCCTCTGACATTTATTATTTAGAATTCTAGTTCTTATCTTTTGCAGAGAACTTTTGACTAGTGCTACATACGCCAAAGTGATGACGATATTCAGGTATTATTACATGGCAACAACCATTGAACGAAAAGAAAGTACCTACGTGGTATTAATAAAAAAGTACATCAGATCAACATCCAATTTATTTAATTTTGCACAGTAGGCGTTAGTGGTTAATACGAGTAAAATAAAAGTAGTAAAGTGCAGCCCATCTACAGGGTGAGTTGGGAGAAATGCACCAAACTCTAGGAATAGGAATGTAATAGAGAGGTCAATAAATTGTATAATGAAAACTTAATTGATCAATCCACGTATAGATCCCTTAAAGTTTATAATGCACAGCCCCCAAGGACTTACACACTCAGTAAAGTAAACAGAAATAATCAAATCAATCGCGTCGTACCTTGACACAATCCCCTTCATATCAACTATCAAAATTTATAATCGACATTCTTTCCGATATTTTTCCGATACATAATTACTCCATTAAAAGTTCTATAGGATTAGTGGATACACTTTAGGAGCTAATTTTACTGAAAAATTATATATTAATCAATCAGTTGCCTTTTCTAAAAAATTCTTTAAATCTTTTAAATGTTAATTGTGAATTTTATGTGAATTTTTTCAAATTTGTTTGTAATACTGAATTCTTAAAGCTAATACTCAACGTTTTTCAATTTATATCTTTACTTAAATATGTTCATCTTCATATGACGTTTTATCTCTGAAGAAGGCGTAAAAGAAATGCCGAAAAGTCGGCTTTTTGAGTAAGAGACCTCTGCAGTATTTTTGTCCCAAAATCCAAAGAAGCTTTTCTACGAAATAGTAACTCTAGGAATATTATACGGATGAAAAGAATGTAAAAAGCTCGTATGTTCTTATCCGATTTTTAAGTTATAGTGTAATCAAAAATGTTTCTCTATCTTTCCACTTGTATTTGAATTTTGTCATAATCAAGGTATGCCATGTTCGAGGCTCAAAGTATTTAATGTCTCTGATATTTTGATGAATTGTCACTGTAAAGTGACAATATTGAACGTTTATGTGATTGTTGTGTTGCAAAAATCCAGATATACAGGGTGTTTCTGAATTTCCTTGACACGTGCTATTCCCGTAACAAAAAAAATTGCAAAAGAAAACTAGTGGAATTTTTGTAAATACTATAGGGTCTATCATACCATGTTTTTAAAAAAAAATTTTGTACTTCAACCCTTAAAACTCACCCTCAACTCTAGTTTTTCAAATAGCACTAAATAGTATTTCCTACACAAATTAAATTCTCATTTTATTTAAAATCTTGTAGTACCTTTTATTTTGTACTCAAACTTATTGGAATCGTAAGCATATATGCTTTCGTAAACAGATGTCTTTTTTACTCTTTTTTAGTATGAAAATATTACGCCTCAAACAAATCCTCATTCTATTTACCTTATGTTAATGATTACGAAAAAAAGAATAGATTTGTCTGTGAAGTCAAAGGCATTGCAAGATTGTAAATAAAATAATGACCTTATTAACGTAGGAAAAGCTGTGGGTTGCTATTTGGCAGAAGAAAAGTTGAGGATAAGTTTTAGGGGTTAAAGTAAAACAAATGTATCTAAAGCATGGTATGATAGGTCATACTGTACCTTTGAAAGGGCCACTTAATTTTATTTTTTATCTGTCTTTCTTGCGAATATATTACACCTCAAACAAATCTTTGTTTTATCAACTTTATGCTTATGACTTTACGAAAATACATTTTTCTATAAAATCAAAGGTACTACGAGATTTTAAATACAATAAGGACTTAATTTGTGTAGGAAAAGCTATTGGCTGTTATTTGAAAAATAAAAGTTGGTGGTAAGTTTTAACGGTTGAAGTACTAAAAAAAGTTTTGAAAGCATGGTGTAATACACATTATAGTACTTTCAAAAATTCCACTCAGTTTCCGTTTAAGCTTTTTTTTTGTTACGCGAATATCAAGGAAATTCAGGGACACCCTGTCGGAATGTACCAATCCGACGAATTGAGAACACTGCAGCACAAATAAAGGAGAAAGGCCATGAATCTACGGTAATCCTCCATTAACGACACGAACAACAACAGCTATTCGTATTATTAATTTTAACGGTGATAGATCTATGCCTTGCCACCAAAAATAGTAGTTAAATGATGATAAATACATTCTTACAGTTAACGTCTTAGTGTTCATTGAAACAGTGTATATGGATTATTGTTTTTTAAGTTTGCTGTTCATGGATAAATGACAGAAAAATATTTTAATAAGAGGACAATGCCTAATAGTCGCCAGTACACAGTCTTTTAGGATTGAAATGACCTCAGCAATCCAAAAAAAAGTTGTGACGGTTCATGTGCCGAACACCCTATAGAGGATACTAATTTTTTGATCATTGTTCCACCAGTCCTTGACAAATTAGTATAAACTTAAGTCTTACTATATTTCCAAGTCTCAGATTAGGTTATATCAATACTCTCTACAACGGAAAGCCAACAGACAAACCGACCGACAGAAATAGACGATATAGTTTTTATCAACGGCAATAAAAAAATATCGATCGGCATAAGTTTTTGTTTGGTTGGATAGATATGCGTGGAAAGTAATCCCTAAAATAACATGACAAAACTGTTAAAGTAGAGGAAATTAAAATCTTACCGTATCGGATAGTAAGTGCGACACGAATTACAATGCTTCAGTAGGGCCGATAGCATGACATGGACGAGCAACCCTAATTAGCATACTGTAGCCATATGACTCAACCTTCCGGCTATCTTTTCCGGTCAGTCAAATGGAACTTTTCTTTGGGGTGACTTACTTGACTTCATATTCCCACGAATATGGGTATTAGGTTGCAAAATGGATATCAAGGTAATTAAGACTCTGCATTTATTTACATGTGAATATGCCTCCATATGTTAGTTGACAGATGAACATAATGTTGTTTACTAAACAAGGATTTAAGAAAGCTAGGAAATGATAAAATATTAGGCAAAATATGAAAGGTTTAGCAAAAAGTTTCGGAAAAGAGTTTAATGGACACGATTTGAGTACAGACAAAAACTTCGTAAGAAATGAGGAGATAGCGTCAGATAACAACTGAAAGTGTCAGACTTTTATATTATATACTAACCTTAGTCGTTATACTACTCGGTCAAGGTTATTTAGGGCCGGCTTCCCAATGACCAGTTAAAAGTGTCAGATAGGTAGCTGCCAGTTAGCGTTTCTATGTCAGATAATATTTACGTGAATTCGTAAGCTTAACCTTCAATTATTTAAGCAATTTATCTGACAGTTGCCCGTTAACTTCCAGATAAATATTTAACTGGACATTGAGAAACCGGCCCTTTGTCTTTTGATTTGATTTCGAGAGCGTTGCACAGTATAGTCAAATAGTGTTGATTTGTCGATTTGATACAGTGTTAGAAAACGTAGGTACATTTGTATAATGAACAAATTTAAATTCGCTCAAGCTATACTTCCAACAGCCCAATCTACGGCTTTGCAGACGACAGTTCATTAATACCGTGCATGGAACCAGGCAAGCCACTATACATATAATAATAATAATAATAATGATAAATGTCTTTATTTCAAGGTACAAAAAAAATTTCAATTGTTTATTATATTCTGCACCATTGAACTGCATGTATAGTATCAAGAAATCTCAAGGGGGAGTTCGCTCTAGGTGTAGAGCGCTCTTCCACTTAACCCATGGTATACTTAAAATCATTTGGAACTGATGTACAAAGCAAATAAATGGTATCAGAAATAATTTTTACCATACATTAATATAATATATACAGAGGAAAAGAAGCAAATTAAAAGTAAATCTTACATATACAACTAATAATTATCTAACAGTTTGCTAATAAGCGACGGAAATGGGACATATACAACTAAGAATGTAAATAATATTTCTTGATGGCTTTTTTAAACTTAAATAAATTGTATTGAATTGTATATCATCTCAGGAGACGGTTCATCGGCGATATCAACATGCCTCCCAGATCAACGTATCGTAGATGTGAAAACAATTGTCGAGCGGGGATTAGTAAATAAAGTACAGTTTATCGTACAAAAAATTCAGGCACCGACAGAGTCTCACGTTTCCATCTGTGGAAATGGAGGGTCAGCCAATAGTCGAGTGACCTTCCGTCAAGCTTTCGGGGATCAACATCAACAATAACACGTCCTACCACGACCACGTCGTCAGAATTGCTAAAATAGCAACCCAGAAGCTTGGAATTTTGATCCGCTGTAGGAATCTGATCCGACTGTCGTTGGTGTACTGCTCCCTTGTGTGAGAATGTGCTCCGAAGCACTCTCTATAGCTTTTGGACTCATTTAGAAGAGAGCAATGAGACTAGTCGATATGTCTAACCTCACAAAGGACCTCCACAGCCTGGAACACCCAAAAAAAGGTGGCTGACCTGTACTTGTTTTACAGATTCTAACAAGTATGAGCTCTACCAGATAATAACAGACAGAAGGCCGTCTGAACGAGAGATACTAGAGAGGCTCTGCGAGCTCATCATTGCCAGATCGAGGTCCATACGCCTCGAACCAGTCTCATCCAGCATTCCTTTTTTTGGAGAACTTCGACGCTGTGGAATGAGCTGCAGGGTAATTTGTTTGCCGACGGCTACAACCTACAGCGTTTCAAATCTAACGTGCACTGACACTTATCCTCTTACAGCGCTTCTACAGCGCTATAGGCTCTCGGCTTTTGCGGGAGGCTGATCATAAAAAACAGTATATTTTATGATAAACCTGCACATTACCACATAACTGTTAGACACTATTAGGATATAATCTACTTTTCCTCAGATAATGATTGATGAAATAGGTATAATGCAATGGCCAGCAAGAGCCTTCGACTTAAAACCTACTGCTTTGTATGGAGCTACCAAAGGAAACAGGATTTCAAAGATAAATTTGATGATTTGAAATCTTATATTGGTCTTGAAACGCAGTCAATTTTTCCACATATGATCAGCGATTCTAGCTGAATATTCCAAGACAGATTGTAATATTGCCAGGAATCAGCTGGAAAATAGTTTGAGCACTTCTGATCGAATGTTTATATTCCATTCACAACTATTCTTAAATAAATATTAAGCATATCGTATACTTGGCACATACATAAGAATATCTGTATGAGGTCCCCACAACCACAACTGTGCAACAATGCTTTTATGAGAGTATAACAATACAATCCACACATACGGGTAAAATCTGGGTAAAATTATGACTTACGTACCAATAACTATGAGGCCTATGGCGATGTATGAACCAAGATTATCATATTCTCAATAGCACTCCACAACCCTCAAGCTGTTTGTATTATTGATCGAAGTAATGAGAGCTCAATTGGAAAATATATGATCCTTACTAGAATTTTAGGAAATACTTGGTCGAGGAGTATTGAGATTTTAGTGGTGAAAAAAAATTGTACTTTTAGAGATTGAAATAAAACATATATTTTTCTTGGTTTAAATTAACTACATAAATAGATTTAGAATTTATTTTTATGTTTGTTATTTTGAATATTCTTGAACACCAGGAGGTAAGCCTCGGAATTGACACGAAAACGTCACCATATACATGCAAAATCTGACAGATGGGGGGAATTTTTTTGTCCAGAACATCGAGTCCCAACTGGCGGTAAAAATTGGTTCTGAAAGAGTGCATTTGACAAGCAGGGTTCTTGAAGTAATAACCATTAACATCGAACCCAGATTTTAACAGTTAAATTAAAAAACCTTTTAAAGAAAACCTATTTGAGGCTGAGGTCACTGTATGCAAACAAATATGTCCTATTGTTGTTGAACAATAATCTCTCAACGCTTGCTGATGAAATTGAGCAAGTGTACATTTGAGTATTCTTTTTAACAGAGCAATTCCATGAATACGCATCTTGACGTTACGATTAGTTGATGTTGGATCTGTGCTATCTGAATAGCAGTATTTTGCTTACGAAAGTTGAGTTTCCAGATCAAGTGATATATGCAATTATGAAAAAAAATGTATGTTATGATTATTCGCTTCTCTACAAATACAGATTTGTTGTAACTATATGCACTATTTCAAAATTCTTGCTTTTTGTCGTGATGCATAGGTATAGAGAAATAATTCTTGAGCTTCCCAAGTATTCGAAACAGAAGAGGCAGACCAACGCCAAGAGGCAAAAAGCACAGAAATTCATGGGTTCAGAGCCTCTGTCATGATGACTTTCTAGAATGTAGAGACTGACATGATGTACTGTGGCACCAATAAATGCTTATGTTATCCATCTATATTTGCAATAAAAGGTGCATACAAATGAATCATTTATTGTTAAACACTTCTCACATAATCAGATAGATAATATTTCATAAAACCAATGTATTGTATCCATCATCATACTTTTCCTCCAACTATGTAACATGAAATGGTCTGTAAATAGGCTTGTTAATAAATGTATTTTGAATGGTAGTTTGCTTAACATACACATATAGTGAGATTAGTTAATCTTATGAAACAAAGTGATTGTCTAAAAAACACCCACTGAGTGATGGTAAAGTTGTACATACCAGAGGCTGGAGGATTATGACTTGAACAGAAAATGGAGTCAAGTTGATTGGCTCAGTACTTTCCCCATATTACGGTGAAATCAGTTTATTATTTTTCCATAGCATGAAGCTATAGTCTGAGGTCCCCTTGCAACCAAATCATTGCCAGCTCTCCGCAAAAAGCATCCAACACAAAACTCTCTTAAATCGTTTCTTTCACCTCTATGGAAGTAAGATGGCACAATTTCAAAATCGCCTAAAAACAAGGTTTAACCTGTTTTTATATATTCGGTTCTTTGACTATTGCTGCGATGCCATGGACCCAATTTCTGAAAACCATAGGCTTTTTCCATTCCCGCCACGGTAATAATACTCTGTCAAAATTTCATTAAAATCAATCTAACAGTTTCCACGTTACACAATACACAAGGATCCAAAACAATATTCGCATGTATACATCAGAAAATTCCAAGTCCCTTGATTTCTCTAGTAGGCAAAGCAATGCTCGGATGGACTTACAAAAGTAAATTATGTCCCTAGGTCTTTCTTTAACAGGTCAATGGACATCCTGTTATGAGTACAAAGTTCTTTTCGGTTTTACAACTCCCCCACCCCCCAACCACCTTAAGTTCACCCCACCCAAAAAAAGTAAAAAATGACCCCTAAAACGATTAAAAACGAAGTTTGAGCTGTTTATATATTTTTAGCCCTTTTATAATTGCTGCACCGCCACTGACACGATTTCTAAAAACCCTCGCTACGGGAATAATACTGTGTCCATATTTCATTAAAATCAATCACATGCAATACAGAACGATCTAAAACAATGCTCGTTCTTATGTATACATCAGAAAAGCAGTCCCTTGGTTTCTGTAAAACTCAAGGCAATATTTGGATGGACCTAAAAAAGGGTATTATGCTGCTAAGCCTTTCTTCCACAGGTGAATGGATCATCATAGTCACAGTGTCTTAACAGACATGTTGTGAACTCGTAAAATGCATTTTCTCATTTTACGAGTTTCTCTTGGGATATATTTAAAATCTTTAATGCAGTAGTTTCCCATTTGCTTTCTGCATCCTCATGCCGGTATCTGCTGGTTCATCCGCCTTTAGGGGCAATTTCTCACCCCAAGGACATGAAGGTGTCCTGACTCTTCTCAACTCGTCCACCCAGGTGAATCGATAGCCTGTTATGAAATCAGCAAATTTTTGTGTTTACAACCGCCCACCCATCAACCACCCCAATTTTACCCCCACCCAAGGAAAAGTAGAAAATGATCAGGAACCCCTAAAACACCTAAACACGAAGTTTGAGTCATATTTGATATTTTTTTGTGTTTTGCTAATTACTCCGCCGCCCATGAACCGATTTTCGAAATGATAGTGGCATTAACTACTACGATCCCATAGCATATAGCTGCTCAAATTTCATCGCAATCCATGTAGCGGTCACTGAGATTACGAGGCTAGAAAAACGCGAATAGACAGACAGACAGACCGACGGCAATGAGTGACATGGATTTTTGTTATGTAGACATCATAAAATGCCCAAAAAGCGTAATCTCAAAATCGAAAATTTTCGCGATCACAATACTCCCCTCACCTGTCGGTGTGGGAAGTAAAACTATTAGTTGAATTTTCCTATATTTTTTATTATTTTGCTTCAATGTCTCAGGGCTCCTTCTGAACATTAGATAGTTCAGTATATCATCAAGGGTAATGAATGGGACACCATTGAGTGATGTTGTACTGCTGCAGTCCTTCTGTCAGGCAGTATGGTCAATATTATTGAGCTTTTGCTTATAAAGCGGCTTCGGGTTTTGCGGTATTCACTTTCATCTGACATCCTGAAGTAAATCATATTTCTAACAAAAAAAAAAGAAGAAAGTTAACTGATGAGTGATGAAAATACATTAAACAAAGTGCGAGGAATAAAGGGAAAACCCTTGCAGTCTGATATTTTCAATAATAGTTACTGCAGTGGCAGCTGTTCACATGTGCATCTTGTTAAATACAAAGTAATTCAGCTCGATTTGTTTTCTTTATCTGGTAAAAATTGGGTGACAAAGATGCAGTATGACCATAACAACTGTCGCCCTAGTGAATGTGATAACTGTAATTTGCGAATAAACGTCCTTTCCTTTGCTGTTTTCAATATGCATTCAAGATTTCGTCATGTATTATCCCGTAAGATACAGCATTTTAATTGACAGATCTGCTTACCTGCTGAAATGGCTCCTAGAGCAACAAAACACAAAAATGGCAAAAATATACAAAAAAAAACACAAATAATACTCCGTTTTATACAATGGTATCCGGACAACTACAATTGTTTGTCCAACATCAACTGATCATACCGACTTAGGTTATGGTCGTGGAAGTACTCTATTCTAAAATTATTTAACACGAATAATATTCTCGGACACTCTAGAAGTCCTAGAATTGACAAAAACATCATCATCATAGTCACAATGTCTTAACAGACATGTTGTGAGACGGAGCTAGAGTATTGCCTATACGAATATTATAAATAGTTTTGAGAACTATAGCTCGTCATCATTCGCGATTTACTGTCAGTTCAGTGGCGCTCTTGATACTCATATCCAGCAACTGTTTCATCGTATCCACCCAGCGTGTAGGGAAACGACCACAACACCGCCCACTCGGGGCATGACCCTAAACTACAAGTTTCTCCATATTAACGCTTCTGTGAATATGTCTGAAGAATGTAAGCATTCTCGTCGACACAATTGAGGACACTTCTTTGGATTACCGAGCTCATCCAGTATGGAAACGTTAGTTCGAAGGGCGGTATGAGGAACCCTCAGCATTCTCCTTCACGTCCAAGCATCAATGCGAGCTCGATCTGCCTTTTTAACAGTCCAAGTTTTTGAGGCATACAAAAATACGAAGAACACAAGAGACTGAACCATTGACATTTTGGTAGCTTTAGCGATGTTATGATCCCACCATATTTTAGGAAGCTTTGTCATGGCCACAAACATTACATACGATACATAATTCGAGAACCTACACGAAACCGTCATCATAAATGCAAAACCTGACAGATGGGGGGATCGCCTTAGTGTTTTCATTCCATTGAAGTCGCGATAGGCCGGAGGTCTTCAGTCAGCACCGAGTGCCGGAACGCAGAGGTGGTACCGTCGTTCGTGCGAGCTTCCAGTGAGCGACCGCGTGTGACTATCACGCCGTACCTTACGTGTTGCGAATGACTTGGGAGAGTGGTGCCATTGTTGCTAAGCCGGGGAATCCTTACGGACGTGAGTACGCTTATGGCAATCATAACTGTGCGATATAAGGTTGTTGTTCTGTCGTGGAATTATTGTACTCTCATCGTGACAGGGGTCTTAGATTTGTACAGGGAATTCTTAGAGAGTTGTTTAAGCTATTGCGTAAAGCGGTATAAGAAAAAGTTTGTGTTGTACTGAATCATTGATTAGCTGTTCCATGACGATAGCTTTTGAGCTGTGAACTAACTGATTCAATCATTGTAGACGGAGAGCTCGCTACGTAAAAAAATGGAGTCAAGTTGATTGACTCAGTACTTCCCACATATAATGATGATACCATTTTATTATTTCCCATTGCATGAAGCTATAGCTATTGTCTGAAATCCCCTTGCAACTAAATTATCGCCCACCAGCCCGCAAAAACAACATCCAACACAAAAATGGTAAATGCTTTCTTGCGTCTCCCTCCTTTTTTCTGCATGCTTCAACTGGACGATGCGAAACGATCAAGGGCCTCCAAACTGTCTAAAAACGAAGTTTGAGCTGATTTTATGTTTTAAACATGCATTTTTTTCCTCATAGTAAATGATGAATTACAGCTCTGAAAATTTCCAATACAAACGGAAACATTATGAGAAAGTAGGGAAAAAATTGTCAGAGGTGTAGCCGAAAGGTGAAGAGCCATTACAGGCTACTTAAGTTGCAAAAAATTTTGCAACAGTTATGTCACTCGGTACACTTCTGACAATTTACATACTAATTCTTTGAGTGAAAACCTAATTTAAAATATTCAGAACGTCGGTGCTCCACTCAATTTATCATTATATCTAGAACTTTATATTTTATTAAGTTCACTTCTGATGAGCAGGTATTGACAGTGGTAACCAGTGAATTATCGTTATATTGCGATTAGTGATAAGTATTCAATTAAAGTTACTGATACATTTTGTATTAAAGGTATAAATAAAACGTATTTCCATGTTATCTTATAAAAAACTAATGCTTTTCTGACTTCTGACAGTTCAGTGTACTGATATAACGTAAATTATGCTGAACAATCTTCAAAAGTTAACTTGATGAAATAAAATATAAAATTCTAGATATAGCAATAAATTGAGTGGAACACCGGTGTTCTTACTATCGATAATATCTCCGATATTCGTCCACCTCGCCTTCTGACGATTTGTAGTTAGTTTCATTTTGACTCATAGAATGACTATGTAAATTGTCAGAAGTGTACCGAGTGACGTCATTGTTGCAAAATTTTTCGCAACTTAAGCACCTTCTGACGGCTCTTTACTTTTCGCCTACACTCATAGCATTTTTCCCAACTTTCTTATAATATTTCCGTTTGTATTGCAAATTTTCAGAGCTGTACATCATCATTGATTACGCGGAAATAATGCATATTTAACCCCCCACCCTTACTTTATACATCCACGGTGCATTATGGCGACCCACCTATTCCTATGTTGATACCTACGGAATCTGTAAATGGCAAAATTTTTACTTTTTACTTAGCGAGCTCATAAAGTATCGAGAGCTCTTAACCCAGAGTATTGCACGTACTTTATACACAGTAGAGTCATATAACTGCTGTATATTTATTTTGTTTATTAAACGGAATCTCCATTTTTATAGTTGTAAACAGTACAAGTTTAACGCAGTGTAGTGTTATCCTTATATAACGATATGTCGGTCGGAAGTTGTACAAGAAGCAATAAAATATATGGAACCGAGTATGGAACTCACAATCAATATATCGACCGACTAATTTAAATATAACATGTACAAAAGACTGTGTTCTCCTGGACTCCAATGTAAACATTGGAAGTGACTCAATGTTGGGCTGTTGTCGATATGACAAAGTTGTCGTTATGCGTAGGTACATTAATATTTGACCGCTGTTTTCAACTATACGTAAAAACTCTTTTGTACACTTTCAATATTATCAATATGCACCTGATGTTCAAGAGAGAACATAATGCTAATGCCTATTCAATTGTCAATCTAACATATGCACCATACAGAAATTTAAAAGTATTGCTTCCTAGATATACACTATTTCTTGCTATGAAATCAAGTATGAAGTCAAGAAGGATGCCGAAGTCTTTAACATAATTAACATTAACGAAACCTATAACGTTAAGTGCATAGTCGTACCGAAGGGTATAATCTTTTCTGGCAAAATATTATAATGTTTATATGCATACCAATGTCATTTATAAATAAATTAAATACAAAGGTACACTGTGAGAACCTTGAGGAATCCCTAACGTTACACTGATTTCACTAGACAAAACATTATGAATTTTATCAATTTGACAAAGAAATTTCAGACAACTTAAAATGCAAGATGTAAGGGTTCGTCCGATGTCCAACAAATCGAATTTTACTACTAACACCTCATTATCTACGCGGCTATTTACTTTATCAAAACCTTTAGAAAAATCAGCATAAATGCTATAAATTTGCCGTAAGTTTTGGAAGGATTTCAATACATAATTCTCATAGGTTAGCAAGTTTGTTACTGTTGATCTACCCTGTTGTTCAGGTACTATTAGTTACTTCAAGAAAGGTTTTCAGAAACTATAATATCAAAAAGCTTTGACACATCAGAAGATATTGAAATGACAGGATAGTTTTCAAAGTCATTTACAGCACCATTTTTGAATATTGGAGTAATATACTTGTAGTAATAAGGGAAATACTAGTATTAAGTGACAAAGGAAATATATGTTTCAGCGGTTCACTCAAAGTACACACAGCTTTCAGTAAAAAAGTTGGTATAGGGACTATCTGGACCATGAGAAAACTTACTCTTTAGTTTAATAGTTGCTTCGAAAACATCGGTTAATGAAATAGTAATCCCTGAAATTGTTATTGGTTGTTGATGAATCCAAAATAAGTGGGTACCGGTAATGAATTTGTAGTAGGGTTGCTCTGGAGAGATTTCAAAATATCGGAAAAGAATTAAAAAGTCCTTAGTCTCAGATCTACATAAGGGTCTAGGTGAGTGTGACCTTCAGTCTTTTGCAGATGATACTCAACTTAAGCTCTATTTTGAAAGAAGTGATTTAGAGTAATAAATAATAGATATTCAGATGGTATGTGAATTTTTAGATAACCAAAATATCTCAATGAATCCAAATAAACCTTGCCTCCTTTTTTGTCCAGAACATAAAAGAAAAGCAATCGAATCCCAACTGGTGGTAAAAGTGGGTGCTAAATGAGTGCATCCGGCTGACGAGGTCAAAATTCTTAGGGTAGCCGTTGACATCAAACTCAACTTTAACAAACATATTGAAAACTGACATCACCGCATGTAAACAAATCTGTCCTCAATGTCAAATTAACGAAAAAGCTGTGCTCATCTTTTGATCATGTCTATTTTCAGCTACTGCGATATTTTCCCTGTCTTGATCTTTATACAAAAAAAAGTGTGTTCAAATTATTCAAAATAACTGTATCTTTGAAATAAACAACTTTGTTTCAAATAACTTTTTTCAGAAAACTAAAAATATGCGAGATACATAATAAAAAATATGTAAATTCGGGCTTGTGAATCAAGACGTACCTAGTCGGTTTATGTTTAGTTTTTTGCTTGGATTTTTGTCTAATCGATTCGACACCTATGAGATAGTGCAGTAGTACAAAAGCTGGATAACTAATCGAAAAATACCACTTTTATTCCAAAATTGTTTCACTGTCATACTATTTGCACTAGGAAAAGGGATTTTGGAGTCAGCTGAAACCTTAGTAAATTACAACGAATATTTCAAAGAATGCGGTTTATTTATAGATCATTGAGTTGTGATTTATAAAGCAGTGTCATCTTTCGACGTAACCTTTCACAAGCAATTTCCTTTGTACAACAATTTGTAAACCGCTAATATGAATAGTGTCCTTATTCTGTAGCTTGAAAACGGGTCAAATCATATACGTTACAAACTTGGGTATCGAGATGCAAGGCCTTTACGGAAACTATGATCGGGTTAACCCGATAACTTGGATCACTGATCCTGACGTGCGTGATCTAGGATCAGTCGTAAATATGGTCAGTTGTCTCTTGTACGGTAAGTGGTCCCGATTGGGTTATAGCTTTTCTCTTAACGATCTGTTTTTTATTCTTAAACAGTTGTTCGATATCCGTTAAATCCAGAATCATAAATCCCACTTGACAGCTGTTGACAGATAACTGATTTATCCGGACCCAGATCACTGTTTCCGTAAAGGCCTATAGATGGTTTTTCCTCTTTCTCCCACAATGACTCGAGCATTGTGTGTGCTATTCAGCAATGACCTTATTTATAGTATAATAGATCCAATCCACAATTTTGCGAATGCGGGCATTCACAATAAATAGTAGACCGATCTGTGTGGTCCAGTTGGAGAACAGAATGCTATTAGCAGAGCTGGGACGATTACTGATTACTTTTTGAAAATGTGATCAACTAGCGATTAATGATTACTATAGAAAATTACAATCGACTGCTGCTTACTTCTATAATCAAGAAGTAATCATTGTGCGATTACTATATTGATCACATTTACCATACTGATGTTCTTTCACAGTAACTTACAGACATCCTACAGACATTACAGACATTATAGTACAGACCTATTTGTCTTCATGGTCACAAAAACGTTGCAAATAGAAATAATCTCTCAACGACTGGTGATGAAGTTGAGCAGGTGTTAGATTTAAAGACTTTTAATCATTTAATACTTCCAGTTTTCTCATCTTACCATTTTCATTAGATTCAGCGGAATCGATTTACGCTATCTTGTCGATACTAATGTTATTTGAGTGGGGGCATTGAAACAAACTTTACAGTACCTAACCATTGTTTCTTCAGTGTAATCACGGTTACAACGATTTAGTCGCTTTTTTCTCTAATTTAAACGTGATTACAGTAGTCATGGTTACCACGATGACTTTAATTATTCGTATGTAATAATATTAGAAAAAGAAATTGTAATAGGCTCCACCACCAGATATCGTGTGAATGCGTTTCATCCATTGCAATGCTTGGAAAAGTTGCGATACTCACTGAGAGCAACATTCATTACTGCGCATGATCAAAATAGGAATAGCGTTAGCCATTAGCAAATGACCCTTAGAAGTTTTAAAATAAATTTATCTCACTGGAAAGTTGTTCCAAAGGGATAATCAGAACTTTTTAACTCAAATTCTAGTAATGTTTATATATGTCCAAGTGTACACTTATTGCCACCAATACTTTGGTGACTGAGATTTACAGCGTTGCGTGTAGCTGAGAGTATCGAAACAGTCCTATACCATCAGTTTTGATGTAATCTCTTCCAGGAGTCCAAGCGGCCTGGGAGTCCAAGAGGATCATAATAGCCCTTATTTTCTACAATAAATATGATCTTGACCACAGGTTGATCATAGGACAATTTCAGTTTGACATATTTTTGTAGTTACATAGGTCAGAGGTCACCCTCACCCAAGAATATGCTAGGCGGCCTACAGACGTTGATGCATGCTGCGAATCCTGAATCGACTCAAGGTTTCTTGAACCTTGTATCAGTAGTATAAGTTCCACTCAAATTGTAACCTGTTGCAACACCTGAATAGACTTGATATTTTATCCCGTTTCATGTAACACAAGAATAGTAGACTGGAGTTATTTTCAAAACTAATGGCCTTATTATTTGCTTGACGAATAGAATGAGGTATATTTTGCCAACATCAGTTTTCTTAGCAGTAGTTGGGGCATCCTTTATACTCCATAAACGAACAAGAAAGTCAAAAAGAAAATGATCCAAAAGATGGTTTACATAAAGGAGAAGGCATTCAAATGCAAGTTCATTGAAAGAGCTAAAAGTACATGAGCCAGCGGCCAATAGGACCTACCTTCGGCTGAATGAAGAATGTTTTGATATCGTCTTTGTATCGACGCAATACTACACATGTTGAAACCTGCATCAGCGTCACCGACTCGGCGTCATGGCTCATCGACCAAAATGGGATTCCACTCTGCTACTTCGCAGCATGCATCAACATCAGCATCATGTAGGCCGTTTTATACTGGGCATTTCAGTTTTAACATTTTTAACGTTTACAACCTCAGTCACCATTTCTGGCGATTTTCATTTATGCATCCCGAAGATTGGCGATTTCTGGCGTTTTTTATGTCAAAAGTTGGCAGCATGTGATACTTGCTTTAAGTAAAGCGGCCTACAGACGTTGATGCAGGCTGCGATTCCTGAATCGACTCAAGGTTTCATGAAACTTGCATCAGTTGCATAAGTTCCTACTCAAATCGGAACCTGTTGCGATCCCCGAATTGACTTGATATTTTAGCACGTTATATGCGTCACCGACAAGGCGTCATCGCTCACCGACCAAAATGGGATTCTAGACTCTGTATCGTTGCAAGCCGCATGAAACGTAGTAGTCGATGCCTGCATTGCAGCATGCAGACTTTGAGTCTGTAGACCGCAATGCCCTCCACCCAGATTTGCGGCTGGCTGTAAACGTAATGAGGTAATGGGGATGTGTAGGATGTATGAAGGGCTTGGTGTCTATTTTTAACTGATAGCTTGGGCCGTATATACCTTCTCTATTAGTTGCATTGGAGATTTCGCACCCATATTCAACTTTACTAATCGTGTATAGGTAAAAATGACCTAACGAATCACCTCCAGCACATGTCACATCGGTTGCTTCGCTATCTTTCACCAGTACTATAGCACCGCCACAATACCTGAGTCTATTATAATCATCTTGTCCAAAATTCAACAGACACGTGTGGCCATGACAAAGCATACTAAAATATGGCGTGACCATAACATCACTAAAGCTACCAAAATGTCGCTGGTTCAGTCTCTTGTGTTCTCCATATTTTTGTATGTCTCGGAAACTTGAACTGTTAAAAAGGCAGATCGAGCTCGCATAGATGCTATTGAAATGTGGACGTGGAGGAGAATGCTGAGAGTTCCTTATACCGCCCATCGGAATAACGTTTCCATACTGGATGAGCTCGGTAATCCAAAGAGACTATCCTCCATTGTGTCGACGAGAATGCTTACATTCTTCGGACATATATCCAGAAGCGATAATATGGAGAAACTTGTAGTTCAGGGTCACGCTCCGAGTGGGCGGCGCCGCGGTCGTTCCCCTACACGCTGGATGGATACGACGAAACAGTTGCTGGATATGAGTATCAAGAGCGCTACTGAACTGACAGCAAAGCGCGAAAGATGGCGAGCTACAGTTCTCAAAACTATTGATAATATTCGTGTCGGTAATCCTCTAGCTCCGACTTAATGCATTTTACGAGTTCACAACATGTCTGTTAAGACATTGTGACTATGATGATGATTCAAAATGGATCAGATAGTGCAATGCTAAATAGTGAACCTTTTTGACTGAAGTTCAAAAACAAGCAAACCAAAGCCCATCGCACGTAACTGTCTGTCTCTGCGCTACTGAAACAAGTCGAAAGAAATTGCAGAAACAATGTTATTCTTGGTATTCCTACAATAAAAATCTTTTAATGATGGTTGCCTTATGCTCTTCGACTTTGTTATACTTCCGGCGTCGTTATATAATTACTGCGTTATTCATAACCAGGCAGTACGAGGCAACGCAGTACTAACAATATTTTCGGTCCGTATTTATTCATTGTACTTTAAAATATATTCACGGTTTTTCTGTCATATCTTAGATCATTTATCTACCAGACAATGGCGACACCATTTATGAATACTATTAGTTTTAAATTTGCATAACGTTGGTAAACCTTTGAGAGAATTATGTCTATCCTGTACATAAATATGAGAAGGGAAAGTGGTACAATAATGTTACTATTACTACTTCTATTTGGATATCGCCAATATACACGAAATAGTATGATAATTTCACGGTCCACTTCTGTATTTTCAACAAAATGTTAGCCTCATGTTGCTTCAAACTGTTTCAACCGTTGAAAAAACGCCGAGACACATCTAAAGCGGCCTACAGACGTTGATGCATGCGGCGATGCAGGCATTGACTCAAGGTTTCATGAAACTTGCATCAGTTGCATAAGTTCCTAGACATACCGAAACCGGTTGCGATGCCGGAATCGACTTGATATCTTATGCACGTTTCATGCAACACAAGAATAGTAGGGTAGAGTTATTTCTTTGCGTCGACGCAATACTATACAGGCTGAAACACTTGAAACCTGCATCAGCGTCGCCGACTCGGCGTTATGGCGCGCCGACCTAAATGGGATTCCAGACTGCATCGCTGCAAGCCGCAACTGATGCCAAATACGTGATTCAGTACTACACACGCTGCTACTTGCATCATGAAATGTAGGAGTCGATGCCTGAATCGCAGCATGTATCAACTCCTGTAGGCCGCTTAAAGATTTATCTAGGAGGACAACATTTCAACCAAAAACTACTTTGCCCTCTTGCACCCTCTGCCCCCCAAGGTCATTCCCTTGCAAATGTTGAATGACAAGAGGTATCAAGTAATAGCTTGTTTCGAAAGTATGTCGAAGTCCTTTATTTTGACATTTGTTTTTTTCTAAATCGATTGATTCGTTTTCGAGAAAGTTAAAAAAGTCTTTATCTTAACTTATTCAGTTAGGAAACAAAAACACACGAAAATACCACTTTGTGGTTTAAAATGTTGCCCGTTATTGGCCAAACAATGATATAGGTTATCTTCAAATTCCTGACGGACAGCTGCAAAAACAGTGGACATGAGTCCAATTTATAGTGCCCAAAATCAATGTACTCTTCAAACTACCGCTCCGTTTAACGCCCGAGGAAGATAGCTTTGAACCTTGTTGCAAAATTTACTCAAACTGGATCTGTAACAAGTAGAAAAATGGAGAGCTCTGGATGAAGTCGCTCAAGTTGAAGTTTTGTGTAATTTGGGCATAAATCCCATTACTTCATTATGCACAATTGTGGATTCGACTGACATTTAATTTGTAGTCCAAAAAATTAATGTATGAGACTATTGACAGGCATTTTAAGAAGCAAGGTGACTGGGTTTTGTTTATTAATGGAAATTTAAATGGAGACATTTATTTGGGTATGTTGGGAAATACCATCAATTCGATTGTCACTGAAATCAAATCGAAGAGGATGAAAATCCTATACCTTATGAGGCTGAAACCTATTTCCAGCTTGACGGCGTTCCTTCTTACTATGTTCTGCCGATTCGGCAATGACTAGACGACGCGTTTCCGGATAAATGGATAGGGCGAAAAGGCCCTAGAGAATGGCCTGCTGGATCTCCTGGATTTAACGCCAGTAGGCTTTTTCTAAGAGGCTATTTAAAATCAATTGTGCTTAGTCTCTAACCTGAAAGTTTGGACGATTGGATGGCCTTCGTCAACGCAACATCGAAAGCAGCCATGATATTCCAAAACATGTTTCTGCAACTGCTGTCAGGAATTTAATTTTAAAAAAGTAAACGTCAAAAAAAAAAAGAACTTCGACTTACGTCTGAAACAAGATATTACTCAATACCCCTTATTATTAAACATTTTTAAGGGGATGACCCTGGGGGTACAGGGTACAAGAGGGTAAAGTGGTTTTTGGCTAAAAAGTTGTCCCCCTTGACAAATCTTTTCAATAAATTAGTGGTGGGAAATTTTGAAATGAACACTTTGTATAACATTTGTTTACCAAGTGAGAGGTTCTGTAAAAAATCCCCTAACATACCATAATGCACTTCATTAATACATTATGCATTTGAAAGTCAAAATAGTTTGCTTTACGCTACTTAAACTGCTTGCAAGAACAGGGGCCATTCTTCGGTCCTCGTTTGATCGTCGTTGTTCAGTCCAGAACCAAGCTGTGGCATAAACAAAGCTAGCGCCTACGGGGTTATTAACCAATCGTCCTATGAGGAACATCACCAATGATGGCGAGCCTACTTTGGACAGGCACTAGGCAAAAAGATGCTTACAGGCCCAAATATACACTAGCTGTATGGTGGAGCTCAAAAGGAATGACGTTAGGCAGGTTATTGCTTTTATTAGTGGACATGGCTGCTTCAGACATCTAAACGCTTTTGGAATCTCCAATAGAGAACAGGAGTGTAGACTTGCCATCAGTCCCAAGAGACTGCTCGACATATCATATTGGGTTGCAAGAACTAGAAGCGAGGAGAAGGGCTCTGTTTGCTGTGATGCAGCGAGCTGATGAAGCTGACTACAGTAATAGGAAAAAGCTCCTGGACCTGGTCTAGAGCACAAGAATGGGCTTACCCAGCCTATAGAAATTTTGTTTTGATTGCTTTTAAATAATGACTCTCTAAGATACTAATGCATATTTCTGCTCCGGAGTATTAGTTTTTACAAGCAGAAAATTCCTTCACACAAAGGAGGCGTGAAAACAATCTCTACTGAAACGCCAAAGAACAACAGGTTATAGAGCTGTCGATGCCGCTTGTTGAAAAAAAAAACAACAGGTTAGCGTCAGCGCGAGCCAGCTTTGCTACTACTATAAAGCAGTTTTTGGTTTTTGTAATCCTCAGAACTCTACTGAACTTTACTGATTTTGTAGGACCTGGGGGCTCAAGCTCAAGGTACTAAACTGCCTCTATACGGTAGCAGTCAGAATCAGGGTCCAGTGTGGCTGCTCGGCCTGAGGACCACTAGTCCAACTGGCCACGCCAGAATAGAGCGATATTTGGAGAATAATATCCCAATATTATCATTTATGGTGGAAAGGACCAAGGATATATTACGTCTAGATAATAGATTCTTTCTAATCGTCCCAGAGAGAAATGACTTGATGAGTGGAAAACTGAAATTTTTTCGCCCCATACTCTGGTGAGCTTTACTGACGGATCGCGCTCACAGGAATCGGGATAAGGAGGAACAGGCTTCTGTCTAGTGGGAAAAGGAGTGCAGCAAAGCGTTGCGCTTGGGACCTGCATATATATATGCTCTGACAGCCAGCCGCCACTGAAAGCAATGTAAGCCACAAGAAGATGACCCCGAACACATTGGTGTACCAGGCGACGAGAGACCGGATTGTCTGTATAGGGCCCGGCAGTCCATTCATCGACACAAAACCTGAGGTTACAAGGAACGGACGAAAGAGATGACTGCACGCAAGCTGAAAGATTCATAGCGTGATCGTAACAAGGGCCATACGCTAAGGCTTTTGAATAAAGGCGGAGAGACACTCAACACTTTGGTGGGGGTTCCCACAGGCCTTTGCTGGCTAAATAGTAATTTGTCACTCATGAGAGTGGTAGGAGACCTCATCTGCTCCAGATACTGAGAAGAGTACGAGACAGCGTTCCACTGCCTGGGCAGATATGCTGTGTATCGCAACCTTATGATTCAGATAATCAGCACAATGGAGTTCAGGGAGGAGTCACTATATTCAGCGAGATGGTCAGACATACCGACTTTCGTCAAGAGGTCTGGTAGGTTCGACAAGGAGCTTTCTAGGACGAAGGCTTTTAGTGCTTTCAATGTCGGTTTAGTGGGGTTGGCGAAACGAGCTAATGGTGGCCTACTGACCTGGCTTCGCCTTCCCATCCCTACTACTACTATTACTGTACTAATTTTTGTCAGCGACATCTGCTAAAAACAGGAAGGCCTAATTGGCAACACTGTACCTGGCTACCAACCGGCATGTCCCATGTACCCTTCAATTTCGATGCGTTCATACAGTGAGCTAGGCAAATATAACCTTTCTTATGAGACACCTTTTATAGAAAAAAAATGGAGTCAAGTTGATTGACTCAGTACTTCCCACACATTACTGTGATATCAGTTTATTATTTTCCTATAGCATGAAGCTTTAGTCTGAGATCCCCTTGCAACCAAATCATCGGCAGCCTTCCCTCCCCTAAAACTGTCTTATGCCGCTAAGTCTTTCCTTCAGAGGTCAATGTACAGCCTAAAACATCTAAAAACGAAGTTTGAGTTGTTTTCATACTTTTAGTTTTTTGATTATTCTTATATACGCTGCCACTGACACGATATTTAACAAACATACGCGTTTTCCATCCTCACCACGGTAATAATACTGTGTCAAAATTTAATTAGAATCAATTTAATAGCGTCCACGTTACAAAATACAAAAAGAGCTAAAGCAATAAATACTCGTATGTATGTATACAGAAAATTCTAAATCCCTTAGTTTCCGTAATACGCTAGGCAATGTTCGGATGGACCTAAAAAGTTGATTTATGTCGCTAGGTCTTCCTTCACAGGTTAGTGGACAGCCTATTATGAATACAGGAAATTTCTCAGTTTTTCAACCCCCCACCCCCTAACCACCCCAATTTCACCCCACCCAAAAAAAACGCAGAAAATGATCAGGAACCTCTAAAACGCTTGAAAACGAAGTTTGAGCTGTTTTTATATTTTTCCTTTTTTTATTATTTCTGCGCCGCCACTGGCACAATTTATAAAAACCATACGCATCTTCCATCCTCGCCACGGTGGTAATACTGTGTCAAAATTTCATTAACATCAATTCAACAGTTTCCTTGTAACACAATATAGAAGGATCTAAAGCAATACTCTCGTATGTTTACACCAGAAAAAATTCTAAGTCCTTTGGTTTCTGTAATAGGCAAGGCAATGTTCGGATGGAACTAAAAAAGTTATTTATGTTGCTAGGTCTTCCTTCATGGGTCAGTGGACAGTCTATTATGAAAGCAACAAATTTTTCAATTTTACAACCCCCCACCCCCCAACCACCCCAATTTCACCCCCACCCAAAAAAAGGTAAAAAATGATCAGGAACCTCTAAAACGCCTAAAAACGAAGTTTGAGGAATATTTAATTTTTTTTGTTTTTTGCTAATTACTCCGCCGCCCCTGCACCGATTTTCAAAATTATAAGAACATTACCTACTACGACCCCCCAGCATATCGCTGCCCAAATTTCATCACAATCCATGCAGCGGTTACTGAGATTACGAGGACAGAAGAACGCGTACAGACAGACCGACAGACAGACAGACAGACCGACAGACAGACAGACAGACCGACAGACAGACCGACAGACAGACCGACGGAAATGAGTGACGTGGATTTTCGTTATGTAGACATCATGAAACGCCCAAAAAGTGTATTATCTCAAAATCGAAAATTTTCGCGATCACAATACTCCCCTCACCTATCGGTGTGGGAAGTAAAACCTAGACCCCTGGTCTAGCTACGGCACTGGGTGTTGTGATTATTCCATATTAGAGAAAACAAAGGATCAGTCATACTTTGTTTACATATATATGGTAGGAAAAGGCTATAAGTATCATTAAATGAATGTACAAGTAATCACTCACAATGAAACCGAAACAATAAAAAAGCGCGGATCTGTATATGTCCTTCAATTATTGGTACTATTCGTTCATATAAGGCATTGAAATGCGTTTTTATGCGCAGCAATGTAACAAAAATTACACAAGTGCTAGAACACAGAATCAGATTATGTCGATAGGAGAATAACTTTAACCTAATTGGTAGGCAGCTTTGAATTTAAATGATATATGAACAATGCTACTAATCTCATGAATACAAACAGAACATTCCCATTGTTTTTCTAATTTGTTATAAAAGGAAAAAAGTTTTGCTTATGTGCTTAGTTGTGTAGTTGGTGATAAAGTCAATAAATTCATGATATATTACCTCATATACTATGAGGAGGAAGACGTACTAATCTGAATTATGAGAAACTAACAGAAGAGTTTCGAATTTTCGGCACCTGCTGAGGTCAATATAAAGGTTTTGGCGTGGTCAACTGGAGTATTATTGTGATGGAGAAACCAGGAGTCCAATCTTGACTTTCGTTATACCACTTAGCTCATAGTTGTGGTTGTCGTATACAATACGTTTCCAGAACTTTCCACAATTACAACTCGACAAATATAGGAAGAGACTTGAGAATTTCGCCGGTTGCGCACACGAAAGAGTGACAACGCATTCGGCGCAAAAAAAATAGAAACACAGTGTACGCGTGCACTCTAAGTAAACAGTTAACAAATATTGGCTTTGTTAAGTAAGATCCTCAATGTTGATGACAAATGCTAAATAATTATTAGGTGGCATTGAAATGTCTACAGTTCTGAAAGCTCACTTTCACTCTGAATCACATTCCGAATCTGAACTTAGATTTTCTACAAATTCTGCATCATCACTGTCACTGTCTTCCTGCAAGTTTTTATTATTAGATTTTCCACAATTAAATCCAGAAGTGGTTATTTTTCAGTAAAATAGCTCTCGTAGGAAATTGCATGTTCACACCTTTTTTTCCACGCTGCTTGCGAAAATGTGGGAAAACTCACCACAATATTTTCTTAAGTATTCAAAATTGAAATCCACGTTCCATCCAGAACGCCTTGCTTCATTTTTTTTCAAATTTATCTATTTCAAAGGTTTTGTATCTGGGTTCATGCATTTTCATTAAACCGTATAATTCAGCTTTTAACATGGTGGTCTTCTGAAAATGAAATATTGCGCTGTCTTAACCACTCTTTCATATTATTTTTCCTGGTTGCCATAGCAGGACATTTGTTCATTTCAACATCATGATAAGGCGCGTTATCCATAACCAATACACTGTTTGCTGGTAAATTTGGAATACGTTTTTCTTGAAGCCATTTTTTATAATTTTTATAATTCATTTCGCTGTGATAATCCCCTGACTTAGTGCCAGACTTAAATTTTAATCATGCATTTACTATAAAAACCTATACCATCCATTCACCATACGTGATTTTGCCCAAAGCGTACCGTTCCGTACGCTAGGAAATATGCAAATGGCAAATTTGTCCGCTGTCCACTGTGCATCGAGGGGCGTTTCTTCATTCATATTTCTCACGTCTCTAGCTACTCTTATGTAGTTGTAATTTGAGTTATCATTGTTTACGGAGTATGGAGAAGTTTATTGAACGTATAAATTACTTTGAAGACGTAAAATAAAGGTGAATCGCAAAAATTTCCCAGTACCATTTGTATGAAGTAATTTTTTTTTATTTTTTGTGTGGATACAATCATTTTATTTCTAAATAATTATCCTTGCCCCTAGGACCGCTAGACAAAACAAACTCGTAAACTGTACAACCGGTTCCAGATTAAGTTTCAGTATAAAATTATCGCGAGTCAATTCATCAGCCGATCGTCTATCTGAGGTTGGCTTCTACGCTAAACGACTTAATCGGGAATCACAGAAAGTTATTACCACGCGTGTAACTTGAAGCCCGTTCATAAACCGCAATTTATGTGGACGTGCGCCTAACACAGCTACCCATGCGCACCTTGTATATTTATTCGCCGCTACGGGAAGGTGGCACTAAATCAGTTAAAAGTGTGTTAGGTAACCAGGCGAAGCACTGAATGGTTAGTTATTGGGATGTCGTGCTAGTAAGCTGAATTGCACAGGTTCGAATACAGCGTATAACATACTTGTCTGTCATACTCGATTATATCATTATCGTGCAACGTACAACTTGCTTTGAACGCTGCAGCTCTGTTTAGCAGTACCTCCTTGTAATTTTATTACCGGCATGGTTGTCTTGCAAATGGCATTTCCTCGAAACGGTACTTACCTCTCTATACTGTGTTGGAAGAAGGTGATCTGCCCAGATCACAGCACAAGAATGGAGGATGTATGGAGGAAAAATCCAAATGCCGAGAACCACCGCAGTCGATGCCAAAAATCACTGTGAATGCGTCATTATCAGCAGCAAGGAGAAACACTACCAAAAAATTAAGAACAAGTTCCTCTCTCCTCCTAGTTCATTCAGAACGTTCTGGTCTGTAGCTAAACCTGTTAGTCAGAACTTTTCCTGTTCGTCAATACCACCCTTGACTAGAGACGACAAGTCCATCGCTTCTACTCCTAAAGGAAAAGCAGACATCTTAGGCAGGCTTTTCGCAGCCAACTCTACTGTAGACTTCCAAGGAAGTACTACAACCACCACCATAAATTTGAACTCTAGAATAGTACTGGTCAAATTTCAACATCAAGGTGTAAAAAGCATCCTCCAAAAACTATACACCAATAAAGCTACTAGTGCTGACCAAATTCCAGCTATTTTCCGTGTCGCTGAGCTTGCACCTATTTTTTGCAAGCTCTTCAAACTATCGTATCAGCGAGGCGTGTTTCCCGCTTCATGGAAGATTGGCTGCGTACAATCAATCCCCAAGAAAGGCAAAAATGCCGGTCCCACTAACTATAGACCTGTGGCTCTTCCCAGCATCATGCCTAAGGTTATGAATGCTGTCGTTAACACTCAGTTCCTGAAATACCTGGACAACAATAATATCATAAATGATCGCCAGTATGGCTTCATTGAGCATAGGTCTACGGATGACCTCCTGGCCTACGTCACTCACTTGTGAATCAGAGCAATTGAAAATCATGGTGAATCCCGGGTTGTTGCGCTTGACATATCGAAAGCCCTCAACAGAGTGTGGCATGAGGGACTTCTCGTCAAGCTTGCTGGCTATGGACTATCACCTGATCTGCGCCAGTGGCTGAATAGCTTTTTGAACGACCGATCTCTATTTGTTGTAGTCGGAGGCTGTTCATCAGACATATTTTCAATAAACGTCGGTGTTCCTCAGGGATCTGTCCTATCCCCTACACTGTTTCTGCTGTACATCAACGAGCCGCTGGAAATAACATAAAATCCGATATACAGCTTCGCAGACGACAGTACATTAATATCGCGGATGGAACAAGACACTATCATCCCAGGAGATGGTATGTCGGAGAAAGCAACATGCCTCACAGATCAACGTAGTGCAAAAACAAGTGGGGACTCAGGTTTAGTAAATGAGTACATTTCAGCGTACAGAAAACTCAGGCAACAACACTTACAAAAAATTCTAAAGTTGACTTACGAACTTTGTAAATGGAGGGTCACCCAATAGTCGACTCACCTTCCGTCAAGCTTTTAGGGATCAACATCAACAATAACATGTTCTGGCATGACCACGTTGTCAGTATTGCTATAACGGCATCCCAGAAGCTTGGACATTTGTTCCGCTGTAGGAAGCTGTATACACGAGAGCAACTACTGCTGCTCTACAAGGCACAAATCCGACCATCACTGAAGTATTGCTATCCCATGTGTCGAGATGCGCTCCGAAACACTCTAAAGCTTCTAGACACTATCCAGAAGAGAGCAACTAATCAATACGCCTAACCTCACAAAGGACCTCCACAGCCTGGAACATCGAACAAGGGTGGCTGACCTGTACCTGTTTTACAGATTCTATTACGGAAGATGTTCGAGTGAGCACTCCCAGATAATAACACCAAAAGCCGTCCGAACGAGGAACACTGGAGAGGTTCTACGAGCTCATCCTTACCAAGTCGAGGTCCCTAGTCCCCGAACGAGTCTCCTCCAGCATTCCTTCTTTTGGAGAACTTCAACGCTGTGGAATGAGCTGCCGGGAGGTTTGTTTCCCGACGACTACAACCTGCAACGTTTCAAATCTAACGTGCAATGATACTTATCCTCTCGCAGCGCTTCTACAGCTTTTGCGGGAGGTTGGCCATAGAAGAAACGTATGCAAAATTGGATCCCTTCCACATCCTCCAAAGATCGCCCTGGTCTGAGCACTCAGCCATCCTCACCTAGTGAGAAGCGCTATGATGCGGCTCAGCGGAATTCCCCTTCACCTGGCCATGGAAGGCCTTTCCCCAGAATGGATTTTCGCACTGATAAGACAGCTGGACATTCACACAGTAGGCGCTCAATAGTCTCATTTTCATACTAAACCTTATAGGTATAACACCAATTTTTTTTTAATTTTAATAGCTTTACTATATATATATATATATACTGACAGTACATTTATTTTTTGTCTATCACCTGAAGTGTTGACTTTAAAGCTGTACTAAAGCGTGCTTTTACTGTCACAGTTCCGACCTGTGACTGTTCCATATGTCCCAGTGTGATTAAAATCCGTGACTTTGTCACGCCAAAACCTAGTACATGGCACAGTCCCACTAGCAAATGTCGATTCAGTCGTAGCAAAGTTAGTGTGTCCTGTAACCTGTGACTCTTGTCACACCTGCGTCTCTGTAGTCATGACTATCTTAGGTGTGATTTGCCTTTCGTGTTTGTTTGACTAACGAAGTTTGATTTTTGTATGTATTTTTATTTTTGTTTGAAATACCTACCAATCGCTAATTATTTTGCAAAAATGTGTTTTTGTTAGAATAAATATCAAAAACAAATAATTTTGCTCTAAATATTTTTTAAGTAGTTAAGGGTATCCTTATAGGTCCAGATATATTACGGTGACTCCATACCTGGCACCTGGGTAACTAACTAACGTGTTTGAGACGACTTTGAACCGAATAGGGTTCCGCCGTAAGACGTCATTGTCACGACTTTTTTGGTCGAAGCAGAGCAGGTCGTGACTGTGACGGTCCCGGAGCTGTGACAAAATCACAGATTGTGAAATCACACCACAGCCCTAGTTGACTTTGGGCTCGGAATCAATGGTTTCCGAGGTTTCCAATGGTGAATCATTAAGCAAAAACGAAATGACAATTTCAACATTGGCACAATGTATTTATGCATTTATTTTCAACTTTTGCACTGAGGTAAGTTTGGCTAAATATCAATTTATTCAACCAAATAATCTGCAGTTTTTCTATGTACCATTAAGGGACACTCTGCGAACAGAAGTATCGGTGAACTAGTGGCATTTGCTACCTTATTCCGTTAACTTATTTCGTTCTAGGTAAAAATAAAACTGATTAAATCATTATTTGATGGATCACCAACACTTCTGATTTTATTAATAATTTATTGTCGGAAGAGATTATCATAAATCAACAATTACATGACAGAAATTTACTACTACGTTAATTTATGATGACATTATTCTACGTTTAATTTATATTTTAGCTCCTTATTTACATTTTACTGTTAATTGCCAGTTCTAAATAATTTTATTACATAATTTAAATAAACATTATGCTCATATAATTATTCAAACAGAAATCCGTCCGACAGGCTTTATCATTTTCAGAGATAACATGTTGTCACCTGGAATGTAAAAATCAAAAGCAAATTTCAAACGTAACAGGACGTCAGGACTATTTAGAAACTTCCAAGATGGCGATATTTTTATATTAAAATCCAACACAATAACTATTGTGTGATATTGATTTCAGGTGGTACTGCAATGTTTATTATTTGAAGTACCGCGTAAGAAAAACGAGGTCATGTAGTATTACTCAATACTTCCCATATATTGTTGTACACTTATTTTCAATAATGGCATACAACAAAATTAAAGACACTATGAAGTTAAGATCCATGAAAAATATACAGCTACGGGTGTATCCTCATCATCATCAAATACCCAAAATCTGTTTTGGGCCTTGGTCGGCATATTGTAATAGTACGGCCAAGTCGCGTCACCTATGATGATGTTGTTCACATACCGTGATCAACTCTTAAGGGGCCTAGGTACACACATTCATACATACAGGGTGAGTTTTTAGTACCGGCTCGGTCGATACCTCCACTACTGTAGAGTATAGCGAAAAAAGTTGTACACAAAAGTTGTAGCCACGAGTATGCTGCTTGCTCAGAAAATATTTTTATTTATACAGGGTGATCCCTAACGCCGTGGTGATCCAAACATGTATTTTTTTAAGTAAGATATATTATTCCATTTTTAGATTCTACTAATAATTTCTCTTCTCCCAATATAAGACATAATAACATTATACAGAGTATTTCACAAGTTATGACCATTTTTATATTCAAATCGCTGTCAAATAAACGTACTGTGTATCAAGAACTAATGAAACAATATTATTTTTTTTTCATGGAAAAATTAAAAATATCCTCTAGTTTTAAAACCGGGTTATAAAAAAAACCCGCGACGCAGAATCCAGATTTTCTCTTTTCTTTCAAATGTAACCCCCAATATTTTATTATTCCGAATAATTGCTTTTAGTATGCTCTTTCATCTTTGTATAGCACTTGTTGTACCTACGTCCATCAGTTTCCGAGATATTTCGATTTTTCGGTAAATTTGAAATATAGCTTCTATTTGTGTACTGAAATTTATTTATTTTGAGAAAGTACTATCGAGTTTATATTTTATTTAGCGAACACCTAAATTATAAGGTCATGATAGTATTTGATGAAGCCAAAACCCTGAATCATCGAGATAATAAAGTCAAGTATGCTGGGGAAACAATTTTGTAGGCGTCAAGCAGATTTATCAGGTAGGCTTTGAAAAATTGACAGTTTTCATAACCTGCTCAATAATTACGTACTGGGTGAAAAACTAGCTTTTAAAATTAATTTTTCCATTGAGGGTATTTAGGAGAATCTTTGAGAAATTGGAGGTACTCTAAAACTAATGCGTTTGAAAGATTGAAGAATTGTTTTATTTGGACTGTGTCGTTTAATATGTCATAGCTTACCTGATAGGTCTTCTTGATAATTATGCATGACGTCTATAAAGTTGTTTCCTCAGCACACTTTTGACTTATAATATCTCATTAATTCAGTGTTTTGACTTGATCAAGTACTATTATGGCCTTATGTTTTAGTCGTTTGTTAAACAAAAATAAAATTTGACAGGATTATCTCAAAACAAATAAATTTTATTAAACAAATAAGAGATATATCTAAAAATTTGTAGAAAAATCAAAATATCTCAGAAACTAATGAACGCAACCGTAACAAGTGCTGTACAAAGATGAAAGAGCATATCAAAAGCAATTCTTTGGTATAATAAAATATTGGGAGTTATATTTAAAAAATGAGAGAAAATCTAGATTTTGCATTCTACATCACCCTGTCTACGAATATGCGTCGCGGGCTTTTTTTATAGCCGATTTTAAAAATAGAGAATATTTTTAATTGATCCATGTAAAAAAATTATTTTTGATTAATCACTTTTTGATATACAGTACGTTCATTTGACAGCGATTTGCATATAAAAATTGTCATAACTTTTGAAATACCCTGTATAATGTAATAATTCTCTATACTGGAAGAACGGAAATATTAGTAGAATTTGAATATGGAATAATATATAGGGTGTATCATTTAAAAAAATGCATGTTTGCATCACCACGTAGTTATGGACCACCCTGTATAAATCTAAATATTTTCTGAGCAAGGAGCATATCGGTGGCTACAACTTTTATGTACAACTTTTTTCGCTATCTTCTACAGTAGTGGAGTTACCGACCGAGCCGTTACTAAAGACTCACCCTGGATGTATTTGCTATGTAAAACACGGATTCGTATGTAGAACAGAGCCCACTTGTTTTTCAAAGTTCTACTTCTTCTTCTTCGCTTCAGGTTTTAGGCACTTTGACTGGTACGATACCCATCTTTTTCTCGGCCTTCCGATATCTCTTCTTCCAGAGCATTGATAAAATCTGGCTCTGGCTGAAATCCTATTTTCATGCATTCGTTCTACATGTTCTTTCCATTTGGTTTTATTTTCTTTTGTTTTCGTTTATATCGAATATGTTTAATTCTGCTCGTATATCTCTATTTCTTAATCTGTCTAATTTTTTTTTGCTGTTGTCCATGTTTCACTATCGTATAAGAGGGTTGGAACAGCTATCGTCTTGTAAAATCTTATTTGAGTATCATTCCTTGTTTTATTTTTTAATGCTCTGCTAATAGTTCCGCAAATATTCGAGAATTTATTAACTTTTTCTTCTAGATCTTTGTTTCTGTCATAACATAGACCGCAGCCTAAGTATTTGAAGTGTTTTACCTGTTCCCGTACTTCACCGTTTACAACAACCTTTGTCCTAACTGAATATTTATCTGAGAAAGCCATGGTTTTAGTTTTATTTGTCGATATTTTCATGTCGTATTTTTGACAGATTTTTGTAGTGTTTAGACTTTTCTCTGTAGATCGTCTTCTGTTTCGGCTAAAAGTACTAGGTCATTGGCATATAAAATAGAGCTTAGGGTGGTATTTTGGTCAAGATGTATACCTCGATGTATACCTTCAGGGCATTCTGTTTCCAAGTCTTTTATAATGGCGTTAATATATGTTAAATAGTGTTGGTGAAAGACAGCAGCCTTGTCTAACTCCCTTATTTCTTGGTATTTCTCGAGTTAATTTTCCCCCTATATTTATGGCAGTTTTGTTGTCCGTGAACAAAATTTGTATCATTCTTATTAAGTGTTTTGGATACCCCTGTTCTTTCATAATATCCCACAGTTTACATCTATTCACATTGTCAAAAGCATTCACAAAGTCTGTGTACACTGTGTAAGCAGATAACAACTGCAAACGGTAGAAAACGACCGAATACAACCGAATAAAGTCAAAACTAGCTCAAAACGACAGAAAGCAAGCAGATAAGAACTGTAAACGATAGAAAACGACCAAATACAACCAAATAGATTCATAACTAGCTCAGAACGACAGAAAGCGTGCAGATAACAGCGGGAAACAACAGAAAATGACTAAACACAGCCGAATACAACAGAAAAGGGCAGAAAACGGCAGAAAGCAAGCAGGTAACAGCTGTAAACGGTGGAAAACGACCAAATACAACCGAATAGAACATAAAACAGCCCATAACAACAGAAAGCAAGCAGGTAACAGCGCTAAACAACAGAAAACTACCAAACACAGCCGAATACAACAGAAAAGAACAGAAAACAGCTCAAAACGACAGAGAGCAAGCAGATAACAAGTGTAAACGGTAGAAAACGACCAAATACAACCGAATAGAATCAAAACTACCTTAAAACAACAGAAAGCAAGCAGATAACAACTGTAAGCGATGGAAAACACAACCACTTATATGCGTTTCTCTGTTCTCTGTTGTATTCTATGTTTTTTTCTATAATTTGTTGTGTTGTGAATATTACATCTACTGACCATCTGCCTTTTCTGAAACCCATTTCTTCTTCTATTAGTTATTCTGCTATGATTTTAAGTCTATTATTCAGTATCCTGGCATAAATTTGATAGACGGTATTAATTAAGCTAATTCAATATATTAAAATGTCAGACTTGCTACGATAACGTTTTAGAAGTCAGTTTTGACGCTCTTTAATTAGCACGACAGAGAGACGTTAGCGCCTGCCTGTATGTTGGAACCCACTTTATATGTCTGCTTTATAGAAGCTACATTTATAATAGTGATTTAAATGACATGTCATTTTCAAACTCGCTAAAATAACGTAAATTCGTATATAAAACTATGCACCTTCGAAATTATATAAAACACATTAGGAATCGGAGTAAGTATCTGCCATTGAATTTTTGGTATAAAAAAGCTATATGCTTAATTATATTAAAGCTCCAGTCTTACTAAGAGCACGTTTTAGAAGTCACTTTTGACAATGTTGGACCCTGATGGGACACACCCAAGGGAACCGTCACCGAGGATAGTGAATCTAGATTTCACCTACGGCATGTAATAGTATACCTAGCATCAAATCGGTTTTCTAAGATACCGTAAAAGTCTACCAAGCACTGGCTTTCAGTCTAGTGTTCTCTCTTTCATTTAATAAGTTAAAGGTTACCTGATACAAATTATACCTGCGTGAGTGCTTGTCGGTAAACAACAGACGCAAATAGTCTACTCTTTGACTGGGTCATTCGGGGTAGGTGTTTGTTATTACGATAACTTATATAGCTTTATTCATGAAGCAGTTATAATTAATCAAAGCGTGAGAAGTCTAAAAAAGTCAACTTAAGGGGCCTGGATACACACATTTATATATACGTATTTGCCATGTAAAACACGGACTCACAATTTCTCGCATAACTCACTCTATTTTTAAACTACATATATAATTTTTCAGAAGGTGATAGTTAAGACCTTAATGAATGACAACTATTTCCGATTTTCTCAAAAAAGTAATATGCAAAAAAACTCGCAATGCAGAATCATACATTTTATAAATGCATGTAATTTAACAACCAAACACGATTTCAGAAAAAGGCTAAACAGTTGCATAAGCGCAAGCTTTCTTCTTCAATTTGCTCTTTGAGTCATTACTGTAAGTTTAAAGGTAACGTCAGGAGCTTGGAAATGCGAAATTCATTTTTATGGTGACCTTTGGACCTTACCTTTAGACCTTTTGACCTTACCTTTGGATTTTTGGACTTATCTCCCCTCATCTTAAACACACACACTGGAGAAAGGGAACAGGCGACCACGCCTCCTCGCTAACACGGGAATACATCTTTTCTTGGATTATCCATCTCGCGCGCTATATAGACCCTTAACTCCAATTTGTTACATTATCGGCAAGGTTAATATTCACTGTGATTCCTGCAGTGCACCGCCGTATTAATTCTTTGGTGACGACAGTAAATCATCTTTACATAAATATATTTCTCTATGCCTCCGAACTAATGCTTGACTGGTTTAAGTCTATAATCGATTCAATAGTCCATCCATTCATCTGAAACGCGATTGATGTTTTCTGAAATCGTTGCGTAAACTCTCGTCTTTGCAAGACGAAATTGGTACAGTGTACTTAGACGCACCGCCAATCTCACAAATCTCTGTGGATCTGCTGTGGGAAAGAGGTCACCGCGTGATGTTCGAAAATGTGGCTAACGACAGGTACACTACGCAGAAGGAAAAACTACATTGCATCTTTTTTAAGAATATGAGGATTGATACGTATTGTAATCGCGAAACTTTTTGACGTTTCATGATGTCTACGTCACGAAATTATTAGCCACTCATTTCCTTCGGTGTGTCTGTCTGTCTGTTTGATTTATTTATTTATATTAAAGAAATAAAAATTAACATAGTAGCCTGCATTTGAACGGCCTCCCAACAGGCACCACTGATTGAATATCAAACTTTTGCAATATTTTACTCACTTCTTACATTCTGCTACAATGGTTGCTTGAATTGTTCTCATATTCCCAAACCTAATGTATTTGTCGTATCCAAAGACAAATTTAAAGAATGAACATTTTAGCGTTGTAATATTAAACTGTACAAAAATTAAGCCCTAGGCCTTCATTGTCTGTAGATCAAACAAATAAATATATAATAAATAATTATTCAACCCTAGGCCTAGTAAATAGCAACACTGCATAACATTGAATGCCTCCGCCACTGAGGTACCAGTTTCCTAGTCAATTAGAATAATTTTCGAATGAACGGGTCAAAAAAGGCACTCAGAGCAAGTCCCGACCAACAGCCAACTAATGACAATTTTCAAATGATGGAATCTAAAAAGGTAGTAGCTCGTAGCACTCTCGTCGTACTATTAGGATTTAATTAGGCGCCAATATAGCAGGCAAGGAGAACTTGATTGGAGCGGAAGTCACGATTCAACAAAAAACCGCTATCACGTTGATCGAGAAGCTACCGTGCAACTTGTGACGATGGACGATAAGGGAAAGTGATAAATGTCGACAATGTTAGAAAATGAGTCTATGAACCTGATACAAGGAAAACGTAATATGGAAATTTCGCACAAAGTAAAATGAGAGCGGGTAGATATAGGACCGTACGCATGAGTGTTGATGTGTTAATATATCAGGGCGAACATAATTTGATCCTATCTGGCGAGTGATGTGTTGAAACAATGGATGAATGAATGAAAACAGGAGGGAGGCTTTACGTGACAAGAACCACCAGTGCATAGGCCAACAAGAGGGTGTGGTGGTTCCGAATAATTCCTGGTTTTCGGATCAGGGATCGTGGTTCGAAAGTAAGCGCGGATGTGACAGGATACAATTTATTTACTTGCGATGAAGGTACAAATACCTTAAAACTATTACAGCAGAAAAGTGCCCGACCGCGACCATTGAATAATAGCCCGAACGTAAACGCAACCTCGCCGTCCGCTGATAGAGGCGACTGACTTCTTGTCAGAATCTCTCAGACTGACTGATACTGTCTCTCTTCCTACACTATCGCCTTATGGCATCGCAACTTCACTGAAACCACTACAAGGGCCATTCTGCACCTATCCTAATTCTAGTTTCCAAGTCCAGTCATCATTGCAAAAGTGAGGATGGACTTGGGCCTTACCCTTCTTATGTCTTCAGGCTTCAGTGACCCTCAAACCTATATAGTCTGCCTGTGATATCCAACGATGTTACAGCGATATAGAACGTTTACAGAGATTCCTCTTTCTCGCCACAGCGTGTACACGTCGGTCGGGTAGCTCGCCACCCCGATCACATACAACTGACTTCTGAAGGTGTTACGGCCAGATAGCAGGCTCACAAGTAACTTTAGAAGACTTCTGTTCAATTAGAGCATAATCGCCCGACCTTGGCCAGAGGTCCCAAAATAGGTTTTCTAGCTTGACGAAGATTTTCAAACTTACCTCTCCATCTCATAAGGTATTGATTTCACAGCCCCACAGCCAGCTCAGAACCCAGACAATTTCATCTCGAACATCGCCTTGCGTGGGCGTCCGCCGTTTCATTACCGCAAACTGCAGCATGACTCGGCACCCACCTCAGAGTAACAACTGAACATAGAGGTAGTAAGCAACGAATTCTAATAGGCCGACATCTTTTCATACGTTGTCATATTGACCACCGGCAGTTACAATTGTTCACTATCGTCTTAATTGTATAGTATTTAGAAATATTCCATTCTACGTTAAAAAGACGGTATTTTGATGGTTCAGGAATGATTACAGCAAAATCAATAGATATGTTGACCTCTACTACGTTTCTGCATATTTC
Source organism: Callosobruchus maculatus (assembly GCA_951848785.1). NCBI lineage: Eukaryota > Metazoa > Arthropoda > Insecta > Coleoptera > Chrysomelidae > Callosobruchus > Callosobruchus maculatus. The sequence goes on along the minus strand of CATOUR010000026.1, from coordinate 3,828,410 downwards.
TTCATCATAAACGCAAATTTTGAAGTCTTACATAAATTTTGAGGAGCTGGCAACGCCGACATAATTTTCTCGCGACTTATTTACGGTAGAAGCCCGGCTGTCAAACGTTTGTTTTGTTTGAATGTCTTTTATGCTTGGTCAGTAAAATCAATTTGCTATTTGAAGCATCCAAATGCAAAACCAGACATTTGACATTTTTATAAAATATGAGTTAGATACGGATTTCATACGCAAATGTTGCCGGGAATGCGATTTTCAGAACTTTAGCTACATAAACAGACATTTGAAGCCGTTATTTGATGTTAAAATTCAGCCTTAAATGCAAAAGCAGACATTTGTGTTCACTCCTTACGTGCAAAAGCAGACAATTGCATTTAAACCAATTCCCGTGCAGCTTCTTAGTCACATGATATCGACAGGTCGCCGTCGTGACCTGCGCTGTACATGAAATCAGTTTGAGATCGAACGTGGTTACAGAGTTGATGAGTTGAATGCTTTTTAAACATTTATTGTGGCTCTGTGTTACCTGAACATCATGAATAACATTACAATTGAGCCATGTCCACCTGATACCTTGATAATCTTGTCTGATGCTGAAGATAATGATATAAGAGTTTAGTTTTGTTCATTTATCCAATAAAGCTATTTTTTGGTTTCACATTTTATTACGACCTTTTATTAATATTTTTTCAATGGGTATCACTGCAATTGGCGTTATGAACACTATGAAGGTGGAAAAACCAATTGCATTGCATTAGATGCAAAAGCAGACATTTGTAAATCTGAGGTGCAGAACCAGACATGTCAACAATTCCCGCCAAAATATCTTTTTAGTAATTCATCAGATACTTTTGTGTGATGCACTATCTATCCCTGCCAAAATAACAAATATTTTTGTCAAAATACGAATACCATTAGACAAGAAGTACGAATTTGGCAGGTTTTTTGCGTTTTACTCAAAACAACCTATACGTCAAATGTCTGGTTTTGCATTTGGATGCTTCATTTGTTGGTATGTGTAGTGAAGCTTTACGGACTTGCTGTGCTATATTCGAGTGTAGTTTACTAGTTTTTCGAGATGGAACTCAAAAAGTGCTGTTTTTGTAACATAGGTTGCATTGGAAGAACTTTCAGGTTAGTTGTTACACAGCATTGTTTACAATTTGAACTGTCACTGCGATGGCATTGAGCACGTCACGCTGAAGTGGTTTGTTTACTACCTCTATGTTCAGTTGTTTCTCTGAGGCACCCACATAAGTAACACATTCTACATTGCAAAACAGACCTTGTAAACCTACAAGTACTCAATGCTATCTGGCTGGCAGCAGATAATAACGTACTTTTCTCGAAACGTACCTCGTGCAAGCAGTATTTTAAACATTTTAATATTTTAACTTTGTATAGTCTTCATGTGTTTATGTTTACAAAAGTAAGACAACATTTTTGTGCAAATAGTTCTAGAGCAAAGAATGATCTTAGCGTACCATTCGCCAAATATAACAACTCATACAAATTATCTAGTGTATGTGGTCCAAGATTTTTGCGTGCATTGCGTACTGCACTTTTTATACTAGCACAAACTAAAAGTTGAATTTTATGAAGCTTTGCTCTGATTTTTTCCATCCTTACAAATGACCACCGCACTAGTGATATGTCTTAGCGATCGTAGTATTATTACTAAGAATTTTGCGGTCTTTTAAGGGCGATGCTATATTTAGCTCGGCAGAGCAAGGCTCAAAGAGGCTCGGGTCACAGGATTTTGGACTCGGCTGCTCTTTTACTTCCCACACCGATAGGAATTTCCGATTTTGAAATAGTACGCTTTTTATGATGTTTACATAACGGAAATCTACGTCACTCATTTCGTCGGTCTGTCTATCTGTCGGTCTGTGGGTCTGTATGTCTGTTGGCGTTTTTCTACCCTCGCAATATCAATAACCGCATGCGCTGATTGTGGTAAAATTTTGGAGAGCGATATGCTGGGGGGTCGTAGTAAGTAATGCTGAAATAATTTTGAAAATCAGTAAGCTTCTTTTCTTTGGGTGGGGGTGCAATTAGGGTTTTTAGCACCGGCTGGGTGCAAGCTGTTTTTCCGTCTATTGGAAAGATACCGCACGGAAAAAAGACTGTTGTAAATTTTTCCACAATTGTAGGTATTTTCACTACAAATTGTGGATGATATAGGGACAATAACAATCTGTGTATATTTGTAACACTAAGTTGTGGAGCTGTGAACCCAACAATTGTGTTCCATATTACTACCACCGAGAGAGTTTAATTACGACCCCTGTGGATTTTTTATACAAATATTGTAACAACAGGATAACAACAATTTGTAGACTAATAGGCGACTCAGTCAATGTACTAATATTTCACAAAATGTATAAAATCATTTAACACATTGTTGTAGTAAAATTTTGAACAATATTGTGAAGTCTATACACTACAAAATTGGGGTTTAATAATCCGTAATAAATGTGATGAGTGAGGTAGTTGTGGAGGCAAAAGTAAAATGAGGCGTGCATACAATGGTTTATTTTCATACAAAGAGGTGTTCACAAGAAGAATTCAAAAAATAATCACACTAGTATATGTATGACCACAGTGATATTCACTTCCTAATAATCATCATGGACTGGATAGTTTGGATGTGGCACTGAAAAATAAAAATATCATAACGTAGCATAAATAATACAGTATCTTCATATCATTCAAGCCACAGTTCCAACCCGTTAATTTCAAATTAGTAAATTCTAAAACAGTCTAACATAGAAACATTCGCATAAATCAATATTTTGCTATTCTGTTGCTATTTGCTGTATAAATAAATACTACCTCACATCCATACAAATGAAAATGCCCCTGTCTGGACTTGAAAGACGTTATGGCGATATACAGCGGTGAGCTTTCGCCGCATAAAATAAAGATGCGTAGATTTTTCTATTTTGAGCCTATTATGTTTAAATAATTTTATGCGCTATAATAATAATCCTCCATAGAAATGTGAAAAACATGGTAATTTCACTGAACGAAAACAGCCCTATATCTATTTCTGCCATGTAGGGGCAGCGTCCATATTGATATTACCTTTAGACAAACGACAGCATTAAAACGTAGCCACTACGTAATCATTCACACTTATTTATGTATACAATCATAATCTTCGACATATAAAGTTTCGCCCGTGATTTTTTTCTACAACTGTTCAATAGGTACTAGCGGACACAGCTTTATATTTTCGAATCAAAAAACATTGCAAAAATAACACACGTAAGTCGTTGCTTCCACATTTGATTACAAACTCTTATGACTGACTGTCTGTATCACAATGACACAAATAAATAAACTAGTACTTACCCAGAAAAAAAGGAATGCACTCAAACCCTCCATTTCTTAAAATATATGGTATCTGGTATCTTCTATAGGTATAGGTATAAATTATATGCTTCACACGTCGCCGTTGGTTGTTCATACACAGGCACAAACCAAATGGGAACTCAACAAGAAAAGAACTAGAAAGACACCGACTTGCGCAGACTCAGATTTCTACAACAACAGTTTTGTGGATTTTTCAACAATACATTGTGGAAAAATGCTACACTATGTGAACTTTTCTATCGCATGATTGCGGAAAAGGAAGCTGAATAGTTTGTGTAGAAAAGCTACATACTCCGATTGTGAAAGAGTCCATAGCAAGCCAACGCAATTCGGTGGAATATGTTGCTAGACCCAATGAAACTTTATTCAACAACCTTTTGGAAATATCTTACAATATGTAGACAAATGACCAACAATCATACTACACAATATTGTTTAAAAATACTCAAGTCTGCTTTTTTCCGTGCGGAGTTATAAAACATCCGAAAGGGGCGAGTAAGTATAAAGGCGAGCGCCTGTGCCCATTTCTTCACAACAATGGACAGAATCATGTTGCCATCCGCCTTACCCCAGCACCTTTCGGACTATGTCCGTTCTGAATGTTATTTCGGTCATAGCTTGGGGTACTCTCAATATAGGTAGTACCTGGACATCATCATCACAGTCACAATGTCCTAACAGACATGTTGTGAACTCGTAAAATGCATTACCCATTTTACGAGTTTCTCTTTGGATATCATAAAGGCATTTAATGCAGTTGTGTCTACGGGTTCATCCGCCAAGGACAAGAAGGGGTCCTGACTCTTGTCAACTCGTCCACCCAAAGCTGTTGGTTGAGAAGAGGTTACTGCTTATACCGACAGTAGTTCAGTTCCTTTTAGTCGCCTTTCACGACACGCAAGATACACGATGGGAGATATTCTAACCCGCCCCTACACGGGTTAGTACCTGGATACTTGGACATTTGGACTTTTATAGTGAAATTTGCTGCTAATGTCTTGGCACATACTTCGGATTTGTCCATTCATTCATTTATTTGTACTGTACAATACAAATATTGCCACCTCGAAGGCTAGGCCTTGTGTGAGATATTGGCGTTGAAATATACCTACACTAAAATGGAAGCAGTTGTGACTGTTTCATTCGCACATTTAATCAGAAAGAAGCTGCTCCTCGTGAAGTTACCCTCTGTTTGATTGGCCAAAGCCCAGAAGGATTGGTATTGGGATACGACATAACCTTCTGTATTGTTTTAGCATTATGTTGGCTCTTTGCATGTCAGATGGTTTCATTGTATTTGTTCCAGAACTCAATAAGAGCCTGTCTGTTCTCTACAGTGCGTTTATGTAAGTTCGGTGATCCAGGACTTTTTTGAGTCGAACTACGTCACAGAAATTGTTTGTAAAGCCCTCACGATGTATCTATCAGCATGCAAACCAATTTTTTACTTACGCAGTATACCTTAGGTAAGGAAAAGGAGGGGATACCGCGCACCAGTCTATTGGTATATGAATTAGGCTGTGACAGAAAACGATTAGCTGTCAAAATTTTGATGGAAAACAAATAATTTGGTACGGTAGTCTTTTTTTGTGATATTTAGCGCTTCTAAACCAATAATTGTAAAATATTGTAGTGTGCATAATGGCAGGATGCAGCTTACGGTTGTAAAAGCCACAGCATTAGGAAGGAGCCAGGAATCACTTTTCACAGGTAAATTTATGTTCATATTTTTTGGTACATTCGAAGCTTATGCAAATATCTCGATATCTAGTTCAGAGATATATATGTACCACAAATATAATTTCAAATGTACCACTAGCATGCGAACCGTAATATTTTTGAGCATGTAAACTGAAAAATTATATTTTTTAAGGCATGTTTTGGTTAAAATGCAATCAGTTTTCCAGTTGTAGTTTACACTCTGCAAGACAAGATATCGGTCGAATGGAAATTCACGGTTATAGTGAAATTGGCGATAAAGAACTCGCGAATAACAATATTTTAATAAATATTATTTGAATTTCTCCAAATACATAATGTTAATCCTATGAGTTACGGCACTGGGACGAGCGCTTTGGTACTTTTTTGTAACAGAGATGTCAGCCGGCGCGTTGTGTCCTCTCTCTTGCCTGGTCTAAGCAGTACACAATAAATCAAGCCCGTTAGGCAATCCCTATATTTTTACGGGTAACCGATATTTTCGCAGAGCGTGTAGGATCTCGCGACAGAACCGCGCCTCTCGATTGGAAGCGGCCACAAAAACGATACTCACATGCGAAACAGTCGTCATTAGCGTCAGATTATATTGATGATCCAACAGAAAAACCCTTCACTGACACCTATTTTAAGATTCGCGTTGGACTTTATGGAGCAAACTTGCCATAATATTGCACAGCCTGGTCGCGAGCGCACTTACGCAATTTTCGCCTCTGCATATTCATTAACGCCAGATACAATTTTATAAACTGTATTATGCCGCCAGTCTTGGTCGTTTTTTATATTTCAGTATAGGCGTAGCGCTACATTGTTTATTAGCCATGGGTTACAATGCTACAACAGAACTGACTTTTAAGAAGGCATTCAGAGTCTCTAGACTCGGAGATGGTTTTGTCTGAGCTAAATAATTTTTATGCACAGATGCATTGTATAGCCCTTAGACAAGGAAAGAGAGAGGACAGAATGCGCGGCTGACATCTCTATTACCGAAAAAGTACCAAGGCGCTAGTCACAGTGCCGGAGCTCATGGGATTAACATTATGGCGAAGCTATTTGGAGAAGTAATCTATGTTCAAATAAAATTTATTAAAACATTGTTATTCACATCACAATATTTCACCAATATTTTTCTTAAAAACGTTAAATATCGCAAAAAACACCACCGTACTAAAATGTCTGTTATCCATCAAAATTTTGACAGCTTTTCATTTTCTGTCACAGCTAATTCATATAGCGTTAGCACAGCATAGAAAACAACCAGCACAATAACTCAAGATGGCGGAAATTACACGCGCATCCCCACTTTTGGAGGGTTTTTTGTAGGGATGGTAACGGTATTTCGATACTTCTGCACTAATATCGAGTATTTTTGTCATCGATACTTTTTGAGGCATTCCAAGTTGGTATCGATACTTTTGTATCGGTATCGAAAATAATTATACAACTATTGAGGGGTGTAATCAGTTGCACAAAATGCTCTGTACGAACCAAACTCGCCTATGAGGCTAAAAAATATCGAGTTGGTACCGGTATCGATATTTTCATTTTCGCATCTCTACCCAAACTTGACAGCCGTAAAATCATCTATAAACCCTCCCAAGGTCAAATTTTGTGGGAACCATTTTTATATAGGAAATCCTCAGAGATATTATGCTGGTTGTTTTCTATGCTGTGGGCATTAGGTTAGCGTGCGGTACCCCCTCTCTTTTCTTATCTAAGCTATACCCGCAAAAATAAGTATGATACGAGTATCATACCAACTTACCTGAAGACAACATCGCATCATTTAATGTATTCATTATAATATAATCTTTGGATGTGTCAGGAATTAAGCTACTGGTCCTTCTGCTTCATTCATTATCAATCATTTTGAAGTCTCACAATAAACACGGAAATACCGCACATAGAATAAAACCTTGTTATATGATTAGAAGTAAAATGATGAAAACGAAGTTTGAGCTGTATTCATATTTTTAGTTTTTTGATTATTGCTGCGCCGCTACTAACACGATTTCTAAAGACTATACGCGTTTTCAGAGCTCAATGGGTAGCATACTATGAATACAACAAATTTTTCAGTTTCACAACGCAGTGCTTACTGGAACAGCTTCCGTGATAGGATGTGTAAAACAGGGACAGGTCAGGCTATGGAGGTCCTTTGCGAAATTAGGCGTACCGGTTAAACTAGTTCCTCTCTTCTGGATAGTGTCCAGAAGCTTTAAAGAGTGCTTCGGAGCGCATCCCCACACATGGAAGCATGGGGCAATACTCCAACGATGGTCTTATCTGTGCCTTGTAGAGCAGCAGTAGTTGCTCTGGTGTATACAGTTTCCAACAGCGGAACAAAACTCCAAGCTTCTGGGCTGCCATTTCTGGAGTACTGACGACTTGGTCGTACCAGGACATGTTGTTGTTGATGTTGATCGCCGAAAGTTTGACGGAGGGTGACTCGACTATAGGGTGACCCTCCACTTCCACAGTTGGTAAGCCAACGTGAGACTTCTTTGTCAGTGTTGTTGAGTGATTTTTCTCTATATTAAAGTGTACTTTATTTACTAATCTCCACTCGACAATTGTTTTGATATCTACGTTGATCTGAGATGCATCTTGCTGTCACCTACGTACCGTCTCCCGGGATGATAATGGGTTGCCTGGTTCCATGCACGATATTGATATACTGTCGTCTGCGAAGCTGTAGATTGGATTGGATGTTATTTCTAGCAGCTCATTGATGTACAGCAGAAACAATATATGGAATAGGACAGATCTCTGAGGAATACCGGCTTTTATTGATAATACGTCTGATCAACAACCTTCGACTACAACAAACAGAGATCGGTCGTTCAAAAAGCTATTCAGCCACTGGCGCAGACCAGGTGGTAGTTCATAAGAAGCAAGCTTGACCAGAAGTCCCTCATGCCATACACTATCGAAGGCTTTCGATATTTCGTGTGCAACAACAAGAGATTCGCCATGATTTTCAATTGCTCTGTTCCACAAGTGAGTGACGTAGTCCAGGAGGTCACCCGTAGACCTATGCTTACCGAAGCCATACTGGCAATCATTTATGATGTTATTGCTGTGTAGGTATTTTAGGAGCTGTGTGTTAATGACAGTCTCCATTATACCTTAGACATGATGCTGAGAAGAGCCACAGGTATATAATTGATGAGATCGGTTTTTCTGCTTTTTTATGAATGATACATATGTTAATACATCAAGAGCCGATCGGTATAACCGCACATTTATTCCCAGGGTGTCCAAGGCTTGAAATGGACTGCCAAGAGATGTATTTATTGGGCCTGCAGGTGTTGGCCCATTCAAATCCCGTGTTAACAAACTTCCCCTAACATAACCCTTTCACAGCAGCCGCGGTGTTTTGGTATTTAGGCTCCGCCTACGCGGTCTATTCAGTTATAAAAAAATCTTCCATCCATCAATCTTACCGAGAATTGCTGGTTTTTAGAGGTAACCGCATCTCTACAACGCTAATTGAACCGTAGCTCATGCCTCATATTCTCATATCCTCTATAAAAATGTCATCAGAATTGTTTGATTTTTTCCGAGCTTTAGAGAGCCCAAGGGTTGCCGACCAGATACCAGATAAGTAGGCATATATGAATGTTTAACATGGTTTGGTTATGTACATTTCATAAATTTTCTTACTAATTTTCGCATTCAGTATCATGGATTCAAAAAGAACTAGGTGCTTTTGTACAATTTTCGTTTTCATTGTTGAGGACTGTTAATTTGCTAGTCGCCATATAGCTTGATTATGCCATGTTTACGGTGGCAAATAAATGCCTCAGTTACTAAAACCTCAACTCGATTGCCTACTTAGCATTCTGCTGCACAATTTACCGAGAATTTTGATATATTTATTATGGAGGAATCGTTCGAATGTGGGTACAGTTATGCGAAAGTGATCGGAATTGTTGTGGATTTCCGAAGAGTCGAGTCGCACGAATCGCATTCTTAAGAGGATTTTAAGAATGAACTGCAGTAACTTTTGTAGCTGACTGTTTGGGCCGCACGCATTTTTTCCATTCATGGAACGACGTTTTGATACAAGAAACATGTAATCAATACGACACGCATTACACAGGGTGGGTCAACCTTGAATCGGCTTAGTAAAAAATATTCCAAACATCTGTCACTTGGTCATGGTAAGGAACCATGAGTGATATAACCTTAAAATATTTTCACTCAAATTTTGACGTTTATACAAGGTGATTCATATAAAACTTTTTCAAGTAGAACCCCCTATCTATTATTGCATATTTGGATTTTTTTGGTAAATTCTAATGTAACTTTATGTATAATATATACAGGGTGTCCCAGAAATAACACGCCAGAGTGACATGGAAGGTAGATTGGCTTTAGATCAATCAGATAACATCGACATGACCTTAGTAAATTTTTTTTTGTTTTCGAGATATTGTCACTTTTTTTTTCAAAAAAATCCTACTTTTACTCCTTTTGTTGCCTGCTATGGCTATAAGGATTTGCGGACTGATATTTTTTTCCTGGGCTACTATACTAATAGTTGGTTGAGACGACAAAGTATGTATTTCATTGAAAATTATCACGGTACGTTAAACCGAATTCTTACATTTTGTGTCAATGCGAAAACCTTAACTAAGGTTTAACTGATTACTGTGAAAACGAATGAACCAGACTGAATCAGCAAATGCTCTTAAAAACCAACCTATTTAATGCTTTCAAAAACAGTATTAACATTTATAGGTTCTTTTTACTAAATATTGAATAGCCCCAAGTTTTGTCACAGAAGTCGTAATACTTCTACGTCTAAAACTCCCAGATACATTGGCCTATTTAATTTGTTGTAAGCATCAAAGTAATGAATAGAGGTAAGAATAGTAGGCTAAGAAAAAAAGATAATAAGTCCGCAAATCTTTTAGCCAAACCAGGCAACAAAAATAGCAAATGTAGGAATTTTTTGAAAAACCTTAATAGTGGCAATATCTCGAAAACTAGAAAACTTTTACTAAGGTCATGTCGATGTTATCTGATTGATCTAAAGCCAATCTACCTTCCATGTCACTCTGGCGTGTTATTTCTGGGACACCCTGTATAAAATCACCATTTTTGGTATGAGTAGATATCAGCAAAAATTGAATTTCGCAGCGTCCATAAAACTAAGAAGCCTATGACTTTGCTGTGCGATTAAACATGAATGCGTCACCTTAGGTCAGACGCTCAAATTTGAATTCTTTTTGGACTTGGAGGAATCAGTACATTAATTAATTCAATCACCGGTAACTGAATTATTCCAAATTGAAATACCAATTTTTTACAAGATTAAGGGCCGATTTTATCAACATGCATATTTAACAAAGAATTTAACAAAGCTTTTCTATTGGATGTTATTTAGCACAAGCTTTCTATTGGGTATTGCGGGCTAGGTTAATAAAGATCGTCCAATAGTATCTTATCAATATTGAAAACAAAACGTCAAAGCTGGATGACACTTTTCATCATATCGCGTATAAGCTTTATAACAAAACTATTATTGTAACAAGTGTATATTTGTTGCAACATAGGCGATGAATGAAGTTTACAGCTCGAGACGAAGTCAACGATCGAAATAAATGTCTTTTTGAATGTTTGAAATTAGATCACAGATCCCAGAAATAAAGTACCCAAACAAATATCTTCTGAGGCGATTCTTTCTCTAGCATGCTGGGTGGCCGAGTGGCAGAGTGGCCGACATCGTATGACTTGGTATCGCTGGTGGTGTTGGTTCGAGACCCAGCCCGTGCAACTATTTTTTTTTATTTTTTTTTTATCCAAAATATTCATCGATGTTTTTTACTCATGTTACACACATTTTTTTGTATCATCGACATAAAAATGTTTTTGAATCAAATTTTATTAGACATTTTACTTGACATATTGCAAAAGCTAAGTACCCGAGGCGGTGGAGAATTCAGTCAGTGAAAGTGAAGTTTATCCGTCAATATCAATCGCCAATTGCTCTGATAGCGGTATCAAAATGAAATTATTCCAAAAAAGTAAAATTATTCGTAATTTTTGATGTACTAGTAAAACATCTAATAACATTTGATTCAAAAACACATTTATGTCGATGGTACAAAAAATGATGTAACATGAGTAAAAAGCATTCCAATGAATATTTTGGATAAAAAAAAGTAGTTGCACGGGCTGGGTCTCGAACCAACACCACCGGCCACCCAGCATGCTACCGTAAAATTGCCTCAGAAGATATTTGTTTAGGTACTTTATTACTGGGATCTGTGATCTAATTTCAAACATTCAGAAAGATATTTATTTCGATCGTTGAATTCGTCTCGAGCTGCAAACTTCATTCATCGCCTATGTTGCAACAAATATACATTTAAGTTACAACTGTTACAAGTATTTTAATGAAGTACGTCACACGGGTCAGGAGTCGTCGGCGTGTTTTCGGTTCTGGATTCAAAAACTCATTTTTATTTTGATATAACTGTTGGATTATTGCGAAAAAAAACAAAACAAAAACAGTTTTGTTGTAAAACTTATATTCGATCTCTCCATTTATCACAAAAAAATTATTCAAAACCCTAATTTTTTGCCAATTTAGCAGAAGAAAAAACCAGCGATAAAGTTTACAGTTTTTGCGGAATCTGATTGGTTGAAATTAGCAATTGCTAAACTTTTGATTAAACAAGAAAATGCAATTTTTCACTCATTTAGGATGGAAAATCGGACTGGAAAAGATACTAGATGGTTCATAATGGTCGATTTGTATATTTAAAGCATGTCATTTTTAACCTTTTTGAGGTAAACTTCAAGAGAAATCAATAGTTTTCAGAGAACTTTGACAGATGCATGTTCTTGAACGGGCTGCTCTGATTGGTCAAAGCCTTTGTTAAAATGCGCCTGTTGATAAAATCGGCCCTAAATGTAAAATTTGATAACCTTTCTAACGATATAGGACTCTCGATATCAATAGTTTTTATTTTCTTTGAAATCATCAGCCGAATCGAAGTTTTTCAATTTTGCTACGTATAAGGAACCTAGTACAGGCCATGAAAAATAAACAAAAACCCGTTCAAATGGAAGAAACCAACCAACTTAGGGGCCGTCCATTAATCACGTGAGGATTGAAAGTGGGGGGAGTTAGACAAAAAATACGAAACAGGTATCACAAGGGGGGAGAGGGATCTGGTAAGATATGACTTGTATTTTTTTTCTCAAACACATTATGATTTTGATTAACATTCTTGTCATCCTGGTGCTTAATTTCTGAATGAAATAAGATTATACTTCATACAAGTATCTAAAGATAATATTAGAAACATTTTAGGGTTCTTTGTCGATACTAAAGATACACGTGATTTTGCATGGGGGAGAGGGGTAGCATTAAATCTCACCATATATCACCTAAGGAAGACAGGGATTAAAAAATGCTAAATAAAAGATCACATGATCAATGGACGTCCCTTTAGCAGAAAGATGCAAACAGACTAGGTAAGAGTAACGAGACAAGATTATAAAAATTCCTAACAGTACAACGGGTGGCAATAGCTGTAAGATATCTCATGTCAATGAAAAGCTGAAGTATGACAGAAGTGTTTTTTTACAGCCTACTGTCTATTGAGATGTTCTAGCTAAACAACTTTCTAAAACGATTAAAAATTTTGGAATGAACGGAAAAGTAACAGCGATAGTTGCTGATACTCTAGTAATTATCTTGAGAATGAAATTTCGCATTTAATGGTATAAAAAGTACTCATTACCGTCATGTCAAAAGTAACGATACCTCTAACTGGAGCATTCTGAGCATCTATTGAAAAAGTTGTTCGGAAATTTGAAATAAAATAAAAACTATAATAAATTGATATTGACAATGCTATTTGTTGGAAATGTGCAATTGATTATAAAAAAATTAGGCATTCACCAAGAAATCTAAATATGCAATAATATACCTATAGGTTATTCTATTTAAAAAAAATTAAGTTTGATATGAATCACCTTGTATAAACAGGTATACCTGCACGGGTAGACCGGAGCTTTTTTTTATTGTCAGCCTCCCGCAAAGGCTGAAAGCCAATGACGCTGTGGAAGCGCTGCGAGATGATAAATGTCTGTGCACGTCAGATTTAAAACGCTGTAGGTTGTAGCCATCGAAAAACAAATTCCCCGGCAGCTCATTCTACGGCGTCGAGGTTCTCCGAAAGAAAGAATGCTAGAGGAAATTCGTTCGGGGAGTAGGGACCTCGACCTGGTAGCTCATTCGAACATCTTCCCTGACAGAATCTGTAAAACAGGGACAGGTCAGCCACCATTCTTCGATGTTCCAGACTGTGGAGGTCTTTTGTGAGGTTAGGTGTATCGATGTGTCTAACTGCTCTCTTCTGGATAGTGCCCAGAAGCTTTAGAGAGTGCTTCAAAGCGCATCCCTATACATGGGAGTAATATTCCAACGATGGATCTGTGCCTTGTAGAGCAGCAGTAGTTGCTCTGGTTTAAACAGCTTCCTACAGCGGAACAAAACTCCAAGCTTCTGGGATGCCGTTTTAGCAATACCGACTCAGTGGGACTGAGACTGACCTGTGAAAGTATTTTGATGATCATTGTTTACTTTTTTGATGAGGATGATGTATATATAGAGGAGCTCCAAAATTTTTGTTAGCACCGATAATATGTGGAAAGTGCTGAGTCAAAACACTTGACGCGACTTTTATACGGTATTATTTCACCCATTTCTTACTGTGTACGCCGTGAGAAGCAAAATCTGCTTATCCCACATCCTGACTAACGGCACATTATTCTCACATAGTGTAGATTAATACGACACCTTCCGTATAGTTAAATCATATCAGAACTATGATTTGGCCATTAGTGGCAAACACACTCCATACTTTAACCAATTAGAAGGCTGTCTAAATCCAGTAATGAAGGACATGGGTTGTACCAGATACAATTATTTGTCCACAACTGCATGCCATATTAATGAGAAAACCTCGCGGTTTTTCTGGCCTTTTCAATTTGTCAAACTACTAATTTAATAAATCTCGAATAATGAGAACAAATCTCATTAATACTAATAAACATTGTAGCTGGACTGCTTTGAGCGTATATACACAAGACATATATTAAACAATTTATGTAATTACGTCAAATCACGCATGAATAGGCGTGACCACTATTAAACAGACATATTTTGAATGATGTAATTATTCTTACTGTCAAATATGGTAAACATCGCCCATAATTCATTCTATGTGTGAACTTTTGGGTTTAGCTGTAACTACATAGGTACTTGGACAACATTTTGTACAAAACAGACTTTATATTGTTCAGTGAACTAACTGCATGATAGAACCTTAATATGCCTATTATATTTTTTCAAGTGGTCTGTAACTGTACACTGAATATGGCCCATATACCAACGTTGATGTATTCATACATCACTGCGCACACATCACCGCATAAAAAATATCACACTCTATTTATTTATTTATTGTTACGTCTTACAAGTATTTACAAGTAAAGACAAGGTAGAGGACTTAATCGAGACTCTCACAAAACTAAGAAAAAGACCGATAAAAGCGCGCATGTAAAAAACAGTTGGCCCACCTACTGCAAGTGGAATCCGAGCATCTAGAAAAAAGAGATATTATTAAAAATGTGTGCACAGTTTCGCAGTACCCCCTCTAGCACACATCTAGGTCCCGTGTTCGATTCTCGAGGCGGAGATTTATTTTTGTTTTTTTTTTTTCAATCAAAAATAAATATCCATAAAAAAAGCTGAGCCTTCACTGTTGACTTCTAATCAATAGTGCTGTTCCTAGAGTGGTGCCGGGAATCAGTAACAAAGCCTACCCAGAACATGAGGCTAATGACCAAAGCAGTCGATGCCGATGACACAGAAGTAAAAAAAAACGTTTTTTGTTCATGCGGACGTTATTTATGTATGTGACACATCCAAATAAATCTACACGTGTAAAAATAATTCATGGCTTTTTGTGGTTCCAGGTACTATGCTATCTGTTGCAAATATGGCGAGAAACTAGGTGGTTGACTATCTATGTCTATTAGAAAACGACAACCGCTATTTACGCAGTTAAACCCTCTTCAACGGGGTCGAATTGTTCTTTCAGAGCAACTGCTGTAACCATGGGGCGTACAGTGACCACAGTTGTAGGCGCATGGATCGCAGAAGGGCGAATGCAGTGAGCTAGAGTTTCTGAAGCATATTAGGAGAACTAGCGACTGGCAGGATTGTCATCTATGACTACTGGCTCTTCGAGACAATTTAGGGAATCTTTGAATCCACACGGTGTGCCACAAATTGCCAGAAATGGGCTTCAGATCATATCGTCCGCATTTAGCGCTTCACTCACTGCATATCATCATCGCCAACGGTTACATTGGTACCAAGAGCACCGACAATGACATGCTGAAAAGCATCAGATGGCTTTCCCCGCCGAGTCCAGGTTTTGTCTGGGGGCACATGACGGGCGCCAACACGTAAAACAACGACGGGGTGAACGACGTGTTCACCAGTTTGCTGTTGATTGCCATGTACACCGTCCAATTGGTTTGATGGTTTGGGATGCCATTGCATTCAACAGCAAGTCACCTTTACTTGTGATTGATGATACAATGACTGCGCAGCGTTGTGTGAATGAGGTGTTAGAACCAATTGCCGTTCCATATGTCCGATGCCTCGATGAGAGGGTTTCTTCCAGCAAGATAATGCACGTCCTTATATTGCAAGGGTATTGATGAGGTTCCTACAGGAAGCTGAAGCCAGACTGAAGTCAGAATACTCCCCTGATCTCCACAATCACCCAATTTATCGCCAACTGAAAATATATGGGATTGGATGGGTCGATACATAGGCGATTTGCCCAATCCTCCCACCAGGCTCGACAAACTGGAAAATGCTGTGAGGTTGGTAATACCAACCAGATTACTATGCCGCGAAGTGGGTTTCTATTTCTTGGAGATGAGTTATGCTGCTGGTTTTAAAAATACCTATACTAAGGATTCTTAAGTAAATTTTAGGTACTTCAAAATCAATAAACTTAATTAGATTACAAGGTTTGTACTTTGTATTATTCACTATTATCGTACATTAATATCACAGCTTGTTTATTCTTTCCTTGTACAAAAAATCTTCATTAAGTGTATCTAATATCGATCTATATTAGAGGATGGGTATTCCCATTTACTTTAACATAGGAAAATCTAATGCTTCAATCCGGAGATGTTTGCCATTTAGAAAAAAGCAAAAAAGCAAAGTAATCTGTTTGCCTTGTATATTCATATGGTGATTGTTGAATTTTAGTTTGACTGATAAAAAACACCTAGGCCCTTTGCTTTTCTTACTCGATTCAAACTTCACGGTTAACATTCTAATCAAATTCAATATGGGTAGATTCCTTGTAACAGATATTACAGTATTATAGAACGTTTTCTTATATTTCGATGTTTTTAACATTTAGTAAAACTTCCTACGTCACCTAGCAACTACATACAATCTTCAGTTTAGACTACTATAATGAGACCACAGTAATATTATTTGCATCATCTTTAGCCACACATTGTAAAAAACTTTAAGGGCCGGTTTCACCGGTCTCTGATAAGTGTCAGATAGCCTATCTGTCAGATAGGCCGATATTATTTATATGGCGTTATCTGACAGATAGGCTATCTGAAGCCGGCCCTAACTGTCTTAAAGTAGAGCAATCTTTAATATGATCTGGACTTTTATTAAACGTCGATGACCCTAAAGTATTTTGTTATTAACTACGTAACTTTGTTTAGCAATTAATAAGTACCTATATATTATGTCTCTTCCTGGTGTGGTCGCTCAATTGAGACTGAAAACGATTGAAAATAGTAATTCTATCGTAACATTGTGATACTCAAAAATTGTATCTATACAGGGTGAGTCAAGCTCAACGCCTCGGACTCTTGTGACCAAACGATACCATTTTTCAAAAAATTTACTTTCCAAGTGTATGTAGGTCGAGTTGGGCTACATTTTAAAAATAATGACTTTTATACAGGGTGTCTAATAAAAGCGTGACAGATCAAAGTTATGTTTTTTTAAATGGAACACCCTGTATATTATTGCATATTTAGATTTCTGGGTGCATTTTAATGTGACTTTATGTATCATACATGGGACTTTAAGCGAACCGTTTAGGTGCAAATCACGATTTTGTATACAGGTAGATGTCAGAAAAAAATTGAATGTCGCAGCTACTATAAATCCTAAAGGGCTGAGACTTTTCCGTGTTACTAAGCATGAAATGTGTCACCTTACGTTAGACGGTCGAGTCCGAATTTTATTTGTACTTGGAGAAATCGGTAGATCAATTAAGGAAACTTCAATCAAAGGTAACTTGATTTTTTCAAATGGGAATGCATACTATTTTTTATACGACCAAATGTGCAATTTGATAGGCTTTCTAATTATATCAGGTTGTGAATATCAATCTATGGTAGTTGTTATTAAATTTCGAGATTTCAATGAAATCAGTGTTTTTCAATTTCCCTACCTATAAGCAAACTAGCAGGCCATGAGATATAAACAAAATCGTATTCAGATGGAAGAAAACAACTAACTCAGCCAAAGATCCAGCAGAATTAGAGTAAAAGAACAAGATTATAAAAATTCCCTACAACAAATCAGCTCTAACCAGAAACAACGGCGGTAACATGTCTAAGGTTGAAGAGAAGCTGAAGTACGACAGAAATGGATAATTTTTACAGCCTACTAGCGACTGCAATGTACTAGAGATTAAAAATTTCTAAAATCACTAAACACTTTGAAATGAAAGCAAAACTTTCAGCCATCGTTGCCGTCGGTCTAATATCTTCAGAATGCAATTTCACATTTAATTGTATAAAATAGTAGTCATTTCCATCAAAGCCAAAAGTAATGATACCTCTCACTGTCGTCCTTTAAATTTTTCAGTATCTATTAGCAAGATCGCAAAAAAGGAATACTGACAAATCATATTTTAATTTTCTGCCAGGTAAATTATGTTTAATAATTTGAGCAGATTTTTAATTTATTCTTCATTTTCGGCGGTCTTGCTTATGAGCATTGAAGAATTTGCAGAACTTCAGTCAGAAGTATCGGTTACTATTTTTTTAAGTCATGAAATGTGAAATTTTATTCTGAAGCTATTAAACTGCCAGCAACATTACATGGTATATTTCCTTTCATTTCAAAATTCACAATGGTTTTGTCAATCGTCAATCGTTAGAATATTGTAGTAGCCGGTATGCTGTGAAAAATACCCATTTCTGTCGTACTCCAGCTGCTTTTTGACCTTAGATATGTTATGTCTGCTATTTCTGGTTAGAATTGATTTGTTGTAAGTCATTTTTATAACTTTGTCCCTTTACTCTAGTTCCTCCGTAACTATCTGCTAAATTAGTTGTTTTGTTCCATCTGAACAGTTTTTTGTCTAAATTCCATGACCTGCTAAGTTGCTTATAGGTAGGAAAATTGAAAAACACCGGTTGTGCTGAAAATTTTAAATTAAATCAAAACTATTAGAGATTGATATTTACAACTGCATATCATTAGAAACGTTATTAAATTGTACATTTGATCGTATAAAAAAAAATTATGCATTCCTATTTGAAAAAATCAAGTTACCTTTGATTGAAGTTTCCTTAATTGATCTACCGATTTCTCCAAGCACAAATGTAATTCGAACCCGACCGTCTAACGTAGGCTAACAAATTTCATGGTTAGCAACACGTCAAAGTCACAGCCGTCTAAGACTTATAATAGCCGCGATATTCAATTTTTTTCTGACATCTACCTATACCCAAAATTGTGATTTGTACCTAAACGGTTCGCTTAAAGTCCCATGTGTGATACATAAAGTCACACTAAAATGCACCCGGGAATCTAAATATGCAATAATATACAGGGTATTCCATTTAAAAAAACATAACTTTGATATGTCACGCTTTTATTTGACACCCTGTATAAATGTCATTATTTTCAAAATGTAGTCCAAGTCGACCTACATACACCAGCACAGTTGATTTTTCTAAAAGTGGTATCGTTTGGTCACAAGAGTCCGAGGCGTTGAGCTTGACTCACCCTGTATATAGGTACAATGAAAGCGCTGAAGAGACCTTTTAAATAATAGTGATAGGCAACACGTACGAAGTCATTGTTTATCATTACAGATTGAAAGACCAACTTGTCTGGGTCACTTCCATTTAATTGAGCCAGAATAAAATCATAAATCATTAAATCATTTATGTATCAGGTAAATAATGCTAAAAATTGGATAAACATACATGTGGGTGTTTACACTTTTTTTTCAGTCAGTATATAACATTCAGCGCTCATTGACAAAAGCTAGAGGCAGCGAAGGTGTGCTGCGAACAGATAACAACCCATCGAGGTCCCAACGATGGTAGGGCATACGTTTTCGGCCGTTAGAAATAACAGCAGCAGAGGCTAACAAGAACGCGCGCGCGCCACCGAAGCCGGTGCACTGCCAGGTAATCAGAAAGCACCTGTCGGCGGATCACATAATCCAACTGTCGCATCCGGTTTTACTAAACATACCACATACATTACTGCCTTAATATACCGTGCCATGCCGGCCACTCAAAACGAACTCTGCTAATGCTAATAATCCAGTGGCTTAACCTAGCTGGGAGTCAGCTGGCTAAAATGGGCTATTCTATAGATTCAGCTAGCTTCCAGATAATCATAAGCCACATCCAATACCACAAAATTATTATGAGTGAAACTATAAACTAACTCAGAATGGTCTTGGACTCTATGGTACCCTAAGCGCATGCGGAAGAGGAATATGAGAGAGACAGACAAATGAAATAGGAGTGACAGTTCCATATCACCCTCCAATCTTGCGCTTTTCACCGAAAGCTCTAAGTCATAACAGGACGTAGGAGTGGGAGTACCTAGATGTGACATCAGTCAACCTCTGGGAGTTTACGCCACTGTATTCCAAGCAGAAATATATGCAATCGACTCTTGTCTGAGAGAAAACATAAGAAGGGGATACAAAAGTAAAATCCAGTATATAAAGACTAGAGCTGAAAAAGGGATTAACATACTTAAGTGCACGACAAAGAAGAAATGGGGATCAGATCCAAAAATAGCACTAATTTTTTACCAGTCATACGTGCGTTCAGTACTGGATTACGGAAGTGTGTTGTATGGTTCCGCGGCTAAATCACATTTATTAAAAATTGACCGAGTTCAATATCAAGCTCTGAGAATATGCATGGGAGCCATGAAATCTTCACCATGTCCAGCTATTTTAGCTGAAGCAAAGGAACCACCTCTCGTCTTACGACGAAGGTACTTTGCTGAGAGAGCCGTTGTTAAGTATAGGTATATTCAATGAGTTTCTTCTTAATAAGATATCTGCATTAACAACCGAAGATTATACAAACAAGTTCTGGATAAAGAAATGCTCACCTCTGCTAGTTGAAGCTTTCGTGAACAGTAGCCATCTAGCAAATTATATAACTCCAACGGACAAATTCCCAATATATAATTGTCCATATGATGTATTCCTGATAGAAACTAGTGTCATAACCCCTGTGTACACAGAGAATCCTTATTATAATAGATCTATTCTATCAGCCATACTAGCAGATCTTGACTGCCGGATGGTAATCTATACCGATGGCTCGAAAGGTGAGAAGGGCACTGGGAGTGCGTTCTATATCCCACAGATAAATTATTGTAATAACTGCCGTATTCCTGACTTTTGCTCAGTTTTCACAGCGGAGGCTTTTGCTATTTTCCGGGCATTATCGTGGTGCCTGGAGCAAGATGTTTTGTATGCAACAATTGCCACAGATTCCAAAGCTGTGCTCGATGCAATCAAATACAACCCCTTAAAATCTTACAACAATTTCCTACTATGCAACATCCGAAAGTTGCTCGTAGACTGCCAAGCCAAAAGAACAAAAATAAATTTTATGTGGGTAAAGGGACATGCTGGTATTGGTGGTAATGAAATAGTAGATGAAGCGGCAAAAAACGCAACTAATTTAGAGGCTATCACACAGGTGACCATTTTCTCTGATCTCTTCATCGAAATTAAGCAGACTGTTAGGAAAAGATGGGAACTGATCTGGTCAGATTTTGTCTCGAAATCTCACAATCATTACACATTGCTACACCCGATTCTTCCGAAAAATATACCACACTTAGATAATTTTTACTCTAATAGGCATTATGCCACAATAATAACTAGACTGAGACTGAACCATGGCTGCTTTCCTGCCCACCTCCACCGAATAGGTATAAAAGATTCCCCTTTTTGCATTTGCGATGATAACTCTATAGCAGATATTAACCACATCTTTTTTGCATGTAAATTACATATTAATCCATCTAACCAGTTCATCAATGAAATGATTCGATGCGGGTTACATCTACCTCTTAATATCACCACTATCTTATCTTCTTCTGACAAGAGAGTTTATGATTCGATAATAAAATTCCTAAAAGTGGCTAACGTGGATTTGTAGAGACGATAAAGTATTTTCAATTGTATAAGTTCTTTGACAACATTTTGTGGCAAATGGACTTCGGTATCCAATGCCATCCTTTACACACACACACACACACACACACACACAAAAGTAAAAACATTCTTATCTGCCCGGATAGTCAAGCGTCGATTAAAGCTCTTAACGGCTGCCAAATCAAATCCAAACTCGTCTGGGAATGCTTAGAAAACCTCAAACAACTTAGTGCCACGAACAAGGTAACCTTGAAATGGGTGCCAGGTCACAAGGGAATTGAAGGAAACGAAAAAGCAGACACCTTAGCACGAAACGGATCGGCATCCAGCTTTACCGGCCCCGAACCGGCGATAGGCATTTCAAGGTCTTTGGTAAAAACTACGATAAACCAGTGGGTGCATTCACAGCACCTAAAATACTGGCAGTCACATCCAAAGCTCAGACACAGCAAGCTGATGGTAAAACAACCCACACCAAAACTAGCTGAAGAGATCCTAAAACTAAATAGGAAAGAAACTAGGCTAATAACCGGCCTCCTAACCGGACACTGCTGCCTAAGAAAACATCTACACACATTAGGGATCTTCAAAGAAAACCCAATATACAGACTATGTGACGAGGATGACGAAACAGCCTCTCACATAATCTTTGAATGTGAGGCTCTACGCTGGTGGAGATTCAGACTAATAGGGCCAAACAACCCCAAATCACTCCCCAATCGAGATATCGTGAATAGACTCTTGGATCTTATCAAGGTCACAAAACTCTTCACGGATTAACAAGCGCACAGGACAATACAATAAGCCAATGGCTGTAGTGTTGGGGCTACCTAACCCGTCCTGTACGTTTGACCCCCCTAACCTAACCTAACCTAACCTAACCCTGGTACAAATCCAAGAGTTGATATTTCAGGCATGTACAACACAATCTTCCAAGCAGAAATGATAGCTATAGAGTTGGGAGTCAGGGATCTGAACAAACCACCCTCGACAAACAAATCTATAAAAATATTTTCAGATAGTCAGGCTGCCCCTAAAGCACTGAACTCTAAACGGATTGACTGAAGGCTCATATGGAACTGCATACAACTTATCAACGAACTTGGAACAAGGATCAGATGCAAAAAAACACTGCACCACACGGGGGCGGGTTACAATCTCTCTCATCGGCCATCACAAAGCTTACTAAAATATGGCGTGACCATAATATCATTAAAGCTGGTTCAGTCTCTTGTGTTTTCCATATTTTCTGTATGCCTCGGAAACTTGGACTGTCAAAAAGGCAGATCGAGCTCGCAAAGATGCTTTTGAAATGTGGACGTGGAGAGGAATGCTGAGAGTCTCTTATACCGCCCATCAAACTAACGTTTCCATACTGGATGACCTCGGTAATCCAAAGAGACTATCCTCGATTGTGTCAACGAGATTGCTTACATCCTTTGGACAAATGCACAGAAGCGATAATATGGAGAAACTTGTAGTTCGGGGTCGTGCCCCAAGTGAGCGGCGGGGTGGCCGTTCCCCTACACGCTAGGTGGATACGACGAAACAGTTGCTGAATATGAGTATCAAGAGCGCCACTGAACTGACAGTAAGTCCCGAACGATAGCGAGCTACAGTTGTCAAAACTATTGATAATATTCGTGTGCAATACTCTAGCTCCAACTTAATGCATTTTACGAGTTCATAACATGTCTGTTAAAGACTCAGAATCTCATTTTCATAGCTACCCGAATTGTCAATCAAAGAAAACTTTGAGCTACTTCACAACGGCCTACTGCCTTTATTTATCGATGATTATCATGCTCTCTATCTATGATCATAACCTTGGTCTTGATGTAGTTAATACCAATACCATGTGCTGCACTGTGTTGTCCTAAGATATTTAATAGAGCTACTAGTTCTTCCTGAGAAGCAGGAATAGGGGTTGTATCGTCAGCAAACCTTAAGTTGGATATTTTGCTTCCGCCAAAAGGCAGTAAAGATGGTCAAAGGTGTGATTGGAAAAAATCATTTCCACCTTATCCAAACTCGAGGATATCACAGTCCTTGTTTAGAACATGTCCTGAATATCATCAGTTATGATTATGATGTGCCTAGACCGCGACACCGCTGTTTCGATCTTTCGAGTTTCGTCAGGTGGACCCGAGTACAGCCCGGTATCAGGCTGATACGAAAGCAGTGAACCAACAGTAAACTACTACTCCGAGGGCAAATACCCCTACCGGAATTGAATTACACTATTGGCTCAAGTGCGTCCTTTGGGAAAATATGAAAAAAATGATTTCCATCTTACCCAAAGTGGGCTGTACTCAGGTCCACGCGACGAGAACAGAAAGATCAAAACAGCGCTGTCGTGGACTAGGGACATCGTGTCTGAGCTCTGATATAGCATGATATATTATTATGCATATATTATGCAAGCCGTAAAATATACCAGGAGTATTTAAGTGACCTAGTACGTCCTATTGGTGTAGCAAAAGACTGGTTGAACGACATGGATTTCACCATGTCTGTGGAAGAATCTGGAATAATGTGGATTACTAGACGGCGGTTCTGTCCATATGCACAAGTAGGTACCACAGATGGGTCAATCATTCCTGCAGTTGAGAGATACAAATAATTGGGCCTAGTGCTAGACCCAAAACTCCTCTGAACACAGCATATTGATTACGTCAATACTCGCTGCTTACAAGGTGTTAACGTTTTAAAGTGTGTCTCTAAAAAAACATAGGGTGCCTATCCCTCTACAGCATTAATGTTCTACAGATCATTTATCCGCTTCATAATAGATTATGGTTGTATTTACTATGGCTCTGCGTCAAACACCAATCTTTTAGAAGCCGATCGGATACAATTCCAAGCGATCAGAGTATCCCTTGGTATCATGAAGTCATCCCCTTGTACTGCAATTCTGGCTCGTGAACCACCCCTTCAGCTGAAGAGAGACCTTTTGGCCGGTAGACAAATTATCAGATTTAAGGCTCACAGTTTGTTACTGTACAGTAAGATAAACGAGTTAAATAGGGAATTTGAGTCTTTTATAATTGAAATACATGTACTTTGCCCTCAATACAGTGAATATCCATCACAAAACAAGATCATTCAAGACGTTCATCACAGAGCTAAACTCGGAGCTAAACCAGAACACGCCATCTTTTGCGATGGTTCAAAAACTCTAGATGCGGTTGGGTGTGCCTTTTATACTCCTGAAGGAGAATTCTTTGGCAGCTAAGAGCTTCCTGCTGATATTTATAGTGTCTTCACTGCAGTAGCAGTTGCCATCGCTTCTGCGTTGAGGTGGTGCATCAACCACAATATCAAGCGTATCGCTGTCATATCAGATTCCAAGTCAGTTCTCCAATCGCTCAGCACCACAGACACTCGATTATACACCGCTATCATTTGCGAGATTAAATCACTTGTTTTCACTCTATCTAATAATGGGGCCAAGGTCCTATTATCTGGATCAAAGGATACATGGGCATCATAGAAAATGAAAAAGCCGATAAAGGGGCTAAAAGAGCTATATCGTCTGGTCAAGCTACACAGGTCCCAATCTCATGTTTTCTCATTCTATAGAAAGAAAATGGAATCGGAGTAGGAACAATAGTGGGCCGATATTAAATCACGGAAAATTTCCCTCACACCTACATAAAATCAGGATCATTGATTCTCCCTACTGTCCTGAAGGCCAGGATGTGTGTGATCTTAATCATATTTTCTTCGGCTGCCGCAAATACAAACACCACGTAGATTGCTTTATAAATAAGCTCTCCCCGTTGTATGAAAGTATACTATGTTATGTTAAACTATATATGTAGTTCATCCTAGTTTAACCAACAATATGTGACAAATGGTATATGTCTCGTATCACTCTTCTCACACAAAAAAATATATCCAGTTAATTTGGATAAGGTGGAAATCATTGGCCTTTAAAGTACGATGAATCAATAAGGCAGCCGGAGTATAAGTTTTGAGAAAGTATAAAAATGAAATAAAATCCAGCCAAGTGGTGATTCCATTTAATATTATTCTTTTATTAATTTAAACGTAGTGTCCGGTGGCCTCTTTCTGTACGCCATTGAAGAGGATGTAAAGCGACTAGGCGCGAATAGACTATATTTCACGTTTTATTCGTCATACTTTATCAGAGGTATTATAAATGATGGCTCGCCAAGAATTCGTGGTGTTCTAGGGAAGCATTTAATTCTACCTGAGATATATATCTACTTCTAGAGTGCTAAGGCTACTAATTATAATAGAATGTTTATATTTATTGCATATATATTCTACTTATACGTACACCAGCTGTAAAATATGTAGAATTCTATTAAATGGAAGCAACATTAGCTAGCAACAGATCCATTTCTTGTAATACCCGTTTTACATCAACAACAAATCTATGGTTTTATTCGTGGTCAAATTCGCGAAGTACCTATGTAAAATAGAATTTTGAAGTCAAATTTTAATAAGTCAATGGATTTCTTCACGGATTTAGAACCTGCGCTAGTTTGTGGTCAAGTTTGACGTCAAATTCAGTGGAGCCAACCATAAAATCATATTACGTATGTCATGCATGTTGCATGTCCGTCTCTGGATATTACCAAACATGTTCTGAATAAAAATTCGCAATAAAATTGAAAGCTTTGCTGTCAAGACGCTATAAAAAATATGCATTATAGATCTTGCAGAAACCGCCAAGCCATGTGACAGCAACAGTGTTGGCAGCACTGCATGCCGTCACAAAATCCATGGTTTTATTCACACATGTAAAACACATTCAATTTGACGTTGAAGATGACCATGGATTAATCCATTAATGAATTTGCGAAGAATATGTCGATGTAAAACGGGTATCAAGAATATTTGTGAATGATGTTGAATGTAAAAATGTGGTATTACCAATAACGTATCTTCTAACTAATATCATTATGGTATAGTCTACACATCTTGACCGTAATCTCCCTGTATGCAGGGCACTTATACGAAGTCCAAGTGTAGTCTATGAAGTCGAGAGCCATAATCAATATGGAAAATTACTTTGGGGGGCAACTGGTCATGTCATCCGCGCTGACAAATTGAATGGATAGGATGACGACTTGGCGGTGATGATCAAAGGTGATATAGACTATCAGAGAAGCACAAATGCTGAGACACAAACCATCTAGACAGCTTCGGTGGTGGACAAAAAAAATTCAAAATCCCTCAAACTTAATAGCAATAAGCTTTACTTAGCCATTTAAACTTCGTTTTTAGATGTTTCAAAGATACCTGATCATTATCTACTTTCTTGGTGAGGATGGTGTAGAGATAGGGGAAGTTCGAATTTTTTGTTAGCACCAATAAGGTGTGGGAACTACCAAGTCAAGACCCTTGACGTCTTTTTTTACTTACAAACGACACATTTCCGTCACTTTGTTTTTATACTTTCTTATTTTTTTATCCTTCTCTCATTTCTCTCTGACTTGTTTGCGGTATTTTTCTGATAGACTTATGTATCGACAGAACTGCAACCAAGAGTAGAGGTCCTTCGAGCTGCTCTGAAAAACATTGATGACGCACCACTGCTGTAAGTAGATTGATAACTATGAATTTACAATGAAAGTCGAAGCAGGCAACGGTCTTCCAATGGTTTCACTTTCTCAGCTGGTTGAAATCGCACCTTGACCTTGATGTCAGTCTCTAGCAATAGAGGAAGATTCAAATGCGACATGTATTTGATTTTATACAGAAAGCTGTTCTTTTCGTAAAGTCATAGGCATAAAATAAATAAAATAGGTAAAATGAAGATTTGTTTAAGCCGTAATATTTTCGTGAGAAAAACAGATAAAAAAGAAAACTAAGTGGGTATTTCAAGGGTACTTAATGACCTATCATACCATGCTCTCGAAACATTTTTTTTTACTTTAACCCCAAAAATCTACCTCCTACTTTTTTCCAGGTCATTATTTTATCTAATATCTTGTAATGCCTTTGACTTCATACACAAACCAATGTTTTTCGTAAAGTCATTAACATAAGATAAATAAAATGATCATTTGTTTGAGGTGTAATACTTTCGTTATAAAATAGCACAAAAAAGACATTTGTTTTCGAAAGCATGTATTATAAGTCATTCAGTACCCTTAGAAACCCAGTTAGTTTTATTTTTATCCGTTTTTGCGTCAAGCAAATTTTTATCTTGTTTATGCTATGCTTATGACTTTACGAAAAAAAAATAAGTTTGTGTGTAAAATCAGAGGTACTACAAGATTTTAAATAATGGACTTACCTTGTGTATTTGTGTAGAAAAAACTATTTGGCGCTATTTGAAAAATAAAAGTTGGGGTGAGTTTAAGGATCAAAGTAAAAAATGTTTTAAAAGCATTTATGGTGTAATTGAATGGAAAAACGCACCACCTAAGTAGATTGATATACTATGAATCATAACAAGACTTGAATATACAATGAAAGTCGAAGCAGGAATCGTTCTTCCAATGGTTTCACTTTCTCAGCTGGTTGAAATTGCTCCATGACCTTGATGTCAGCCCCTAGCAATAGAGGAAGATCCAAACGCGACATGCAGATGCGCGGTGACAGTCTCCTATAAATCCGAAGTCGCTTTCTCTGAGCTTGCTCGTTTCAAACGAACAATAAAAACGTCGGGTTGTAAAAATGTCGGGTTGTAACTGCAAGGTAATGCGCTCTAGGTACGTGCTCTAATAATTTTCATTGCAGAATGTTATAATTGTACACTCCTCAACATTTCTGCGAGATTTATCTTCATCTAAACGATGTACATCATGGTGCATGCCAGTTCTAGTCTATAGTGCAGTCACCAATACTATGAGGCCAGTAGCAGAAATGTGGTATTTGCTAAAACAAAACATAATCTATGCATCTGGGAGCGTAAAGATTATATTAACTTCGAGAGAAGCTGCACAGAAAAAAATACTGTTGCGTTTCCAGTTAATTGTTAGTATTTGCATGTTTTTCCATCGCTTTAAATATATTTATAGTTGTTTCAAATCCATGTCATTGAAAGAATTTAATCCTTATATTCGAACTAATCACAGGTACGCTAATAAATAAATAATTTTATGTTATGTTTCATTTAAGCAAAGCACACAATCTATTCGACGTACAAAAATCATTGCTTCAACAGCAGTTCGTGATAATTTATCTGATAAAGATAAATTTTGTTTCAATGGCCCTTGTTATTCGCTGAACTATAATCAGTATTCGGCGGGCCTGATGTCCCGTTTCAATAAACGTAAAAAGAAAGAACAGGGGGATCATCTCAGTGTTATTATTGGCGCGAACCCGCCAACATGGACGAGGTTGTTTCGTTGTGTTGCTTCGGTGTTAGCCGTGTTGTGTCATCCCGTGTTTTTGCTTTTTGCATCAGCAATTGTGTGATTTAAAAATGTGTTCAGTTATATATTAAATGAAGGACCTACTGAGAAATTGGGGCTTAGAAGAGCTAACACCCACATTTGAATGTAGGTTTTTAGATTAGTCAGACAGTTATATTTCAGGTAAAAATGCAACAACTGGTGCAGACCTATGTCTAATTGTTATATCATGTTCCTTATAACTTCATACAAAATCACACCATTAAACATCCAAACGAATCGATCAGCTGCCCTCGCAATAAAATGTGTTGGTCCAAGGAAAAGAAAGTAGTTTAGAATCAATTACCAAACACAGATTCGATTCAACGACATCAGGCTGCGATTGAATCATTCATTGGAATCCAATGACATCTTGTAGTTGAGTCGACAATACGATATAATTCTGTACCAGCTATACACTTCCCATTGGATAAAACGTCGCTGTAGTTGAGGAATGCTGAGTGTAATGTCCCATTGAATCGTAGCGTAAGTATTTAACAAAATGACAGATTTTTCTGTGTGTGAGGATGCGGTGAGGTGAGGTGGGATGTTTTTCGAAATCCCCTTCCAGTTTCTGTTCTATTATTAGTATCGTATACCACAAGAAAAGATAATTATTATACTTTCACTGGAACTTGGTTTGCTGGAAATGGTTGCTAAACTGTCTAAAATCTATGATTATAGGGTGTTGCCGTAAGCTTGATTCACCTTAGCCTGTGGAGTTAAAAACCGCATGTTGCTATCATTTACTGTTTTCCACCAATGGAATGAAAAGAGAAAACAGCACTTTTCAGCTCTGCCTGCATTCTAAAATATTTTTCAAAGACCCCAAGTTAATGATGGATGTAGGTGGCTATAAATGGATTCAAAAATGTATGTTCCTTATTTTACCTCTTTCTGCTACGCATATTTGCCCACTTTCCAAGCCTTCTTTTATCTATTTAAATATTTCATACGAAATACAAGAGCTGCACTTTAGATCAACAATTATTAAGCATACATTCTAGTTAGAGTAGACAAACAAGTTCAGCAGCTTCCAAAACCGGGAACGTTTTTGACAGTTCAGATGTAAACGAAGCAAGGTAAATAAAAACAAATTCATTCGTCTGGTGAAGCAGAGCTATAAAATTTGTCAAAGAATTCATAAAATAGATGGAATGCTGGAATGTGATTCACAGTTTTGTGTACGACAGTACGACAGTACAGGCACAGGCATGATAAACGATAGACCGATCCTTGTGGGATCCATAAATGAGGAACGGGTGCCCTCTACTATCCTTACATACTTGAGGCTGTCCAGGGAAGAGGAATTCGACTAATCTGTGGTCCGCCCTTAACGAGCCACTTCCAGCCACTTTATCAGTGGTGTGTGATTACTGACTTTTTACTTTTCGATGTAGTATAACACGCGTAATTCATCTTTTTATCTAATTATAATGATAGTATCAAGTTTTGTTTAGGAAAAAGCATTTAAATTAGAGATCCGTAGGGATGGCTCAGAGCCAGATTCTTGTGGATTTATCACGAGCTGGCTGATTATGTGGAAAAACGAAAAAGAGAATACTTTTTTAGATCAGTTGGTAAAAAGGTATGCAACAAAACTTACGCTTGATGGAGCAAGGAAACCAGAAAAATAATAAATAATTGTATTATTATACCAGATAGTCGCTAAAGCAAAATGAAAATACATAGTGTCCCTACATAAAGTGTATCTACAGAATCTTGACGCAAACAGCTCAACATTTTGATCTTCTTGAAAGAAACATCTAAGGGTATTTGTATTCGGAAATTTTACGTTATATAGTATTTTTAGAAATTCATGTTGCAAAATACTGACTACCACAAAATATAACGCACCTGTACTTTTGAACTACAAGAATATGTTACGCTCACCGCTCCACCATTGTTTCTTTTTGATTCACAACTATATTTACTTAAATATGTTTACATACGAAAATCTGTATGAGGTCCTTAAAACCTCAACTCCGCAAGAATCCTTCCATAAAAGTACAACAGTACTATATCACACAGAGACAGGTAAAATTAAGAATTATTAACAAATGGCTATGAGGCCTGTGACAATCTGTCAGTGTGCATGGTTCAAGGTTATCAATGGATGTACTCCACAATTCTCAAGCTGTTAGTATTCTTGATCGAAGTAATAGGAGCTCAGTTGGAAAAAGGCGATATTTTCACTAAGCTTTATGAAACACTTGGTAAGAATAGTATTGAAATTTTACACTCAGCATTTCTCAAATACAGCGATGTTTTATCCAATGGGAAATGTATAGTTGGTAACGAATTATATCGTATTGTCGATTCAACTACTTCCTTTTCCTTCGACTAACAGATTTTATTGCGAGGACAGCTGATTGATTCGTTTGGATGTTCAATATTCAATATTGTCACTGTCACTCAGACATCACATCCAAATTTCAAGTTTAAAATGAATAGATCGTGGATAAAATTGATGAAGAATGCATGGTGCTGCTCAGGGTGGATCCACTGAAGGTCGAACCAGAGAAAGGCGTAAGAATAGCAACAACAAGGGGAGGCAACGTGGAAGCAGCAGCATAGTTAGGTTAGCAAAATTTCAAATGTACATTTTCAAGTTATAAATGCCAATACCTCACACAAGGCCTGGCCTTCGAGGTGGCAATTATTTGTAATTAACAGTACAAATAAATAATAATAATATATATTTCTATTTGGCATCATCAAGTGGTCACACACTGATATAGAAAACATCCACATCCTCATACGGACAGAACTCACGAAACACCGAATGTCACATCCAAACGCATGCAAAGAAAGGCTCACCATAGACAGGACACAAGGAGGCCGAGGGATTACAGATATACAGTCGCTTCGCACAAGACAGATAAAGACACTCAGACATTTCTTCCAAAACAAACAAACAAATTTACATCGAGCAATAGTAAAAGCAGACAAAAACTATACACCACTCAACCTATCATGTCCAGACCACGTCGCAGACACACACAATCCCACCCAATCACAACAAGAAAAAATAAGCACCTGGTCGCAGAAACCAC
Organism: Callosobruchus maculatus; assembly: GCA_951848785.1. Classification (NCBI taxonomy): domain Eukaryota; kingdom Metazoa; phylum Arthropoda; class Insecta; order Coleoptera; family Chrysomelidae; genus Callosobruchus; species Callosobruchus maculatus. Next base: position 3,796,355 of record CATOUR010000026.1, on the reverse strand, counting down.
TCCATGGCAAACATAGACACCGTGTCACCGAAGACCACATTAACAAAAAACAATCATACACCTGGTTGCAGGATGGCCAGCTGTTCCCAGAAACGGAGGGTTTCATGCTTGCTATCCAGGACCAAGTGATTGCAACACGAAACTACAAAAAATATATAATTAAAGATCCATCCATAACTGACGATAATTGCAGAAAATGCCAACAACAAAAAGAAACAATAGATCACATAACAAGCGGGTGCAAAACTCTTGCCGGTACCAAATACACAGCCAGACATAACTCTGCGGCCAAAGTCATCCACCAAGCATTAGCCACAACAAACAAACTAATAGAAAACACAGATCCGTATTACAATTACACTCCGACATCAGTACTCGAAAACGATCAATACAAACTATACTGGGACGTTCAAATACATACAGACAAGACTATCCCAGCCAATAGACCAGATATAGTTTTCCAGTCAAAGCTCGACAAAGTTACATACGTGATAGACATTGCTATTCCCAATGATGTGAATATACAAAACACCTACGCTGGGAAAATATCTAAGTACACGGACCTTGCCATGGAAATAAAACGCCTTTGGAAGCAGGACAAAGTTACTATTGTTCCCCTCATTATGTCAGTCTCAGGCCTTACACCAAACACATTTACACCACACCTACAACAGTTAGGCCTGGACGAAAAGTTACACAAAACATTCCAAAAGTCTGTAATTCTGAAGACCTGTAACATCGTACGATCCTTCCTAAATTCCGATCAATAATAGTCCGGGTGTTGACTTGGCTCAGCCCGTCAACACTTGTTGCTACCGCAATTATGCGAGAGGAACTTAGAAAGATGAATAATAATAATAATAATTGTGTGCATTATTACCTGAAATATAAGTGTCTGACTAACCTAAACACCTACATTCAAATGTTAGCTCTTCTAGGTCCCAATTTCTCAGTAGGTCCTCCATTTAATATATAACTGGACACATTTAAATCACACAATTGCTGATGCAATACGCAAAACCACGAGATGACACAACACGGCTAACACCGAAACAAGACAACGGAAAAACCTCGTTCATGTTGGCGGCTGGTTCGCGGCGATAGTAGCACTGAGATAATCCCCCTGTTCTTTATTTTACGTTTATTGGATCGGGACATCAGTCCCGTCGAATACTGATTATAGTTTAGCAAACGACAAGGGCCATTGGAACAAAATGAATTTTTATCAGATGAATTATTACGAACTGCTGTTGCAGTAATAATTTTTGTACTGCTGTTGCAGTAATAATTTTTGTACATTGAATCGATTGTATGCTTTGCTTAAATTAAACATAGGGTAAATTTCGAAAACAAAAGGATGTTTTGATTACATTATATGTCAATACTGGTATTAGAAGGATTATACATATCGTTAGAACGAATATAAAATTATTTTGAATTTATTGGCGTACCTATATGATTACTCCGAATATAAGGATTGAATTCTTTCAATGACATGGATTTGAACCAACTGTAAATATATTTAAAGCGATGGAAAAACATCCAAATACTAACAATTAATTGGAAATGCAACAGTATCTTTTTCTGTGTATACTACTCCCACTAATTATTCTGGGGCACCCTGTTCATCCGCCTATTACTTTTATTCGTCTTCTCCTACAAATTTCAGTCAAGTAATCCGTTTCAGCCTCATAATTTTTTCAAAAAGACTTAGTAAAATACACGTGACAGACAGAACAAAAAGTATTTCTGGTTGATTCCACTCCTGAAGTAACCGTACTATTCCTAAACGTAAACGTTCCCTGAGCATTATTCAACATTGTTATGAGTCACGCCATAAACCTTCGCACGACGACATTATCATACAGTACGTGTCTTTTTACTAGTGACACTTTATTTTTATTATTTTTATGGCTTGCTGCTTTGTGTATACGATTCTTTATTCCTTCGTTGGATTAGCTACTTTAATATTATTCGAATTATGGTTTGGAGATGAGGCATACAAAGTGAGTTTTTAAAACTTGACATGGGTAAGCTTATTTGACAGACAAAGAAAGGTATTGTTAATTTTGAACCAATAACACATTATAGTAGCGTTGCATATAATCTATAATATGGTATAGAGTTGCGACAAGTATATACTCTAGTTTAAATATACCTATATATTTGTATTAAGTATACAAGTATTGTTGTGAGTAAAGCGGTTGTCAAAGTAAAACTAACGAAGGTCTTAGTGCAAGTATAACGATCTGGTTAAATTGATACCACAGATGCATCAAAATATTTATGAAGTTACTCTTGATTTAATAGTAATACTATAAATCAGTGCCTAATAATTTGATCTGTTTTGAATTCATTATAATAATATCATTGCAAAGTGAACTACGATAGTTTTGCAGTAAAGCTTATTCTCCGTTCTCCGAAACTACTATTTAAACCGATTTTGCTAAGTATCACTACTTAGGAATTGAAGCACATCCGATCCAAAAACCGCAGAGTCCTCGTGTATAGAAAACTGCCCCTGTTTTAGCTCCATTTTCATCTGCAAAGGCTATGCAGTCGTAGGAGGCAGGGTCTGAAACAAAGGGGTGTGCACGAGACTTTTCAGTCACAATTCCACTCGATTTGAAAAATACAGGTATCATTTTCTTCTTTACACTACGAAATTTTCTAACAGCTATGAGTGTATCCTCATTAGCAAAGACTCAAACTTCGTTTTGAGCCTTGATCTTCACATCGTGATAGTACCAAGTCTTGTCAGCTGTCACTTTTTCAAATATTTTTTCCGAAAACTAACAAATAAGCGAGTTACAGAATAAAAAAAGTATATATGGGCTTGTATCTCTAGACGTACCTAGTCTGTTTATGTGTAGTTTTTTTGCTCAGATTTTTTTCATATCGATTAGGCATTGTACCTGTCAGAGAGTGCAGTACTCACTTTTTGTTTATCTTTGTTAATTTTGAATTGATTATGAAACAAATTTTAGAACCCACCAATCTAAAATTAACTATAATAAACTGAACGTAACTAGAGGTCCAATTGACAGGTATAATGTTTGATCGGTAAAACAAAAATCCGATCATAAAACTAAACACCAACAGACCAATAGTACATCTTAATATACAAAAGTTGTTTATTTTAACGACTTCTATACACATTAAAGAAAAGTATCAACTTAGGATTCAGTTTTTGAGTACATTCCATTTTATCAACGTTTGGTATTAAGTCCCACATCGTTGACCCAAAAATGAGGATACTATCTTTTATGAGGTTACTTGTCTGACCCAGCATCAAAGTCGCTTACGAAAACTCTTCCTTTTATTCAAATATGAGCGTAATTTGCAGTCTGACTATTGGAGTTGAATTCTATTTCGTTGTCATAAAATGTTTAATAGCTTTATTAGACCAGCCGATATCTAAAAATAGTAAGGTCGACACCTAAGAAATACTGATTTGATTATTTCAAACTTAGACAAGGAAAGAGAGAGGACCGAACGCACGGCTGACATCTTTGTTACCAAAAAGTACCAAAGCGCTAGTCTCAGTACCGTAGCTAATGTGATAAACATTATGGTTAAGTTATTTGGAGAAATAATCTATTTTCAAATAAAATTTATTAAAATATTGTTATTCATGGGTTCTGTATGGCCAATTTCACCATCCGCAGTTCAAATTCAAGTAATTAACATTAACTTAATCGTGAACTTCCATTTGACCGATATCTTGTCTTGCAAACTGTAAGCTATAACAGATACGTCTCTGGAAAGCTGATTGTATTTGAACCAAAGCATGCCTTAAAAAATTTAATTTTTTACACTTTACATGCTCAAAAATATTATGATTCGCATCATGTTAGTGGTACATTTGAAATTATATTTCGGATACATAATATATATCTGAACTAGATATCGGGATATTTCCATAAACTTCGAATGCACCAAAAAATATGAACACAAATATACCTGTGAAAAGTAATTTCTGGCTCCTTCCTATTGCTGTGACTTTTGAAACCGTAAGGTGTACACCGTACCATTATGCACACCACAATATTTTATAATTATTGATTTTAAGAACCTTAAATATCACAAAGGAAATAGTGCCGTACCAAATTATTTGCTTTCCACCAAATTTTTGACAGCTAATCATTTTCTGTCACACCTAATTCATATAGCAACAGGTTGGCGCGCGGTATCACCTCTCTTTCTTTGTCTAGGATTTTAAAGATATCGATTCTTCCAATCTATGGTTCAAGTTTTCTCGTATCCTGATTAATGGTGGAATCTTATATCATTTGGATAAGTCTTGCTATATTTGATAGAGCTGTCCGTTACTCGATCCAAGTCATGCTGGAGCTCGCGGTAATGAAACGGCGGGCGCGCGCAAGGGTCGAGGAATAATTTCCTATGTCCTGAGCTGGCTTTGGAGCTAGAAGCGGGTACCATTAGAAGGAACACAGAGGTAAGGTTGCAAAGTCAACATCTTATGAGATAGACAGGAGCCTCTGCGTATCTCCGTTAAGTTAGAGAACTTATTTTAGGACCCCTCGCCAAGTTGGAGCAGTTTTGTTCCTCATGGGACAGATGCCGGTCAAGATTACTTGTGGGCCTTCTATCTGGCATAATACTTGTGTGCAATGGGTAAGTGGCAAGCGACCCGATGTGTGCACGCTGTGGCGAAAGGGAAGAGTCCTCGGAACACATTCTATGTCGCTGTGAAGCTCTTGGATATCACATGCAGACTATTCTAGGCTCAAGAATCCTTGAACCTGAGGTCATAAGATTAGCGGAACCCAAGGGCATCCTCACCTTTGCGATGAGGACTGGACATGGGAACTAGAGTAACGAAGGGTGCAGAAGGGACCGCACTGGCGTGGCGGTCCTTGTCACCAGAAAGCCTCTCCCCTTCTTTCATTCATCGTTATTCTCATTCAACCTCTATTACTAGGGATTCATCAAGCCAAATAGCTTGAGTTCTTCTTAAATACTTGACTTGACTTGAAAGCTCAAGCTTTTGAAAATTTAATATTTGACTTGGCTTGATTTTAGATCCGAACTACTTAACTTGATATCACTTGATATCAATCTTGTAAAATGCGAATCGAAGCGCTAAAATAGGAGAATCACCGAGGTTACGACAGCAAGCAGACACTCGATGACTTTAAAACATTAAAGCCAACCGACACAGAATGGTCGTTAATTAAACCAATTTGCCAGTAGTTTAATGTTTTTAAGAGTATTTCCATTTGTGCATTAATATGCTGCTCGATAGACTAGCATCGTGGGCTATGGAACTTGACAATAAGCCTGATCGAGATGAAACCGATGATGAACAGATTATAAATAGTATTCAAGCGACAGGGGACAGTACCGAAGATATTTTAGAATGGTGGAAAAGACACGAATGTATTTTTCCAAACCATGCCGCAATGGCCAAAGACTTTTTGGCAACGCCAGCTTTTTCAGATCCAGTTGAAAGGCAGTTTTCTAGAGCTGCCTTAACTCTTACCAAAACAAGAAATCGGTGATAACTCTGTAAGAAGTCTTATGTGTCTCAAATCATGGATGGCAAATGAGGATATATTTTTTTTACTTCTGTCATCGGCATCGATTGCTCTGGTCATTAGCCTCATGTTCTGTGTAGGCTTTGTTACTGTTTCCCGGCGTCACTCTAGGAACAGCACTGTCAATTAGAAGCCAACAGTGAAGGCTTAGGTGGGGATTCCTCGCTGAGCTTTTTTTATGGATATTTATTTTTGATTGAAAAAACCAGAAATAAATTTCCGCCTCTAACGAGAATCCAACACGGGACCTTCCGGTCACGAGCCCTCGACTCACACCATTGGGCCAACCCACCCCTATTTGAGTTTGTTGTTTTTCTATGTATTATTGTCATAATTATGTTTAATTTCATATTTTCATTTCATATTATTACATTTATTATTTAACTAAGTTTGTTGGAGTTTTCGTTTTTGGATGTCTTTTTTTAAATAAAAGATTACATCTTTATATACATAGATTTTTATTGTTATTGCGTTTTGGTAGTTAATCAGATTAATATCAAAATAGAATTATTTTTTCAAAAAAAAATCAAGTAGTTAGCTTGAAAAACTTGATTTTCAAGTTGCTTCATGTGTAACTACTTGACTTGATTTGAATTGCGAAAACAAATACTTCACCTGGTCTTGACTTCATATCAAGTCAAGTCAAGTCAAGTCAAGTAGCTTGAAAATCAAGTCAAGTCGTGAATCTCTACCTAGTACTACTCTTGAGAGTTTAAACTAGAGGTGAGACCAGTCATTTACAGACACAGACGTGTGATGCCTCCTGCTCCTAATACTGCTAATTCATACTATATGAGACCAAGTCGGAAATAATGTGAGCGGGACACCCTGTATAATGTGTTTCAAATAAGATGTTTGATAAAAATTCTAATTTATTGCACGTTCTTCTCAGTTCCAAATCACCGTGACCTGTTGTGTTGGTCAAGGTTAAGAGAATGTTGACACACGACGGGCCTCTATTTGAAGAGGCGGGGCGAGGCTTTTTTATACGTGCATTTGGCTACATATAAAAAATGGAAATTGTCTTTTATTTGTTTGTAAGCGGAATTAATCTGCAGGCGACGCGACATTCTGACAAGACACTCACTCTTCTTAGATCGATGCAAATAAGAAATATCTGTAATCAATCACAGCTTTGCCTTATGGCAGTCCAGTAGCGAAGTAAACAACTTTGGTAGTCTTATAGCTCGCCCACACAAAAGTAGCAAATAGAAAAAACACTCTCCGTCGCCACTAACACGATTTTTCAAAGACAGACGCGTTTTCGATTCTCGCCGCGGTAGTGAATTTTGTGTCAAAATTTCATTAAATTCATTTTTTGCACAAGGCGTTTGATAACGTAAAGTGGCCTAAACTGTGGAAAATCCTTATCTCTATGGGAGTCCCTTACCACTTAGTATTTCTCATACAGTAACTCTATGAGTCTAGCTCAGCTCGTGTAAGAATTGATGGTAACCTGTCTGGTCAAACAGCAACCAGAAAAGGAGTTCGTCAGGGATGTGTATTATCTCCGATGTTATTTAACATTTACTTTGAATTTGTGATGAGACAGGTATTGGACAACTGGAATGGTGGTATAACTATCGGCGGAAGCAAAATATCTAACTTAAGATTTGCTGACGATACATCCCTTATTGCTGCTTCTCAGGAAGAACTAGTAGCTCTATTGAACGTTTTAGAACAACACAGTGCAGCATATGGTCTTGGTATTAACTACAACAAGACCAAGGTTATGATCGTAGATAGAGAGCATGACAATCATCGAGAAATAAAGTCAATAGGCCGTTGTGAGGTAGTTCAAAGTTTTGTGTACCTCGGTTCTTTGATCGACAATTCAGGTAGCTGTGAGAATGAGATTCGACGGTGCATTCAACAGGCACGGGTGGCCATGACAAAGCTTACTAAAATATGGCGTGACCATAACATCACTAAAGCTACCAAAATGTCACTGGTTCAGTCTCTTGTATTCTCCATATTTTTGTATGCCTCGGAAACTTGGACTGTTAAAAAGGCAGATCGAGTCGCATAGATGCTTTTAAAATGTGGACGTGGAGGAGAATGCTGAGAATTCCTTATACCGCCGGATGCCGGGTCCCCACGAGAATGCTTACATTCTTTGGACATATTCACAGAAGCGATAATATGGAGAAACTACATCACAAAATTCTAAGACCGCTGGTTTCTGTAATAGGCAAGGCAATGTTGAGGTGGATATAATAAAATGTAATATGCCGCTAGGTATTTAATCCACAGGTCAATGGACAGCCTATTATGAATACAACACATTTTTCAGTTTTACCCCACCCCAAACCGCCCCAATTTCAACCCAACCCAAAAAAAAGGTAGAAAATCATCAGGAACCCCTAAAACGCTTAAAGACAAGGTTTGGCATCATGTTTTTATATTTTCAGTTTTTTTATTATTGCTGCGCCGCCACTGCAAACGCCATACGCGTTCTTCATCCGTGCCGCTGTAGTAACACTGTGTCAAAATTAATTAAAATCGATTCAATAATCTTCGCGTTACGCAATATGGAACTATCTAAATCAACACTCGTACATCTACATCATAAATAAATTCTCTTGGCTTCTATAATAATAAGCAAGGCAATGCTCGGATGGACCTAAAAAAGTGCATTATGCCGCTAGATTTTTCATTCACAGGTCAGTGGACAAAATAAATTGTTTAGTCTTACAGCCCCTCACCCCTCAACCAGCTCAAATTCACCCCCACCAAAAATAATAAAAATGATCAGGAACCCCTAAAATGCCTAAAAACGAAGAATTTGTGATGTTATACATACTAGTATTGTTTTAGATCGTTCTATATTGCGTAACGCGAAAATTATTGAATTGATTTTAATGAAATTTTGCCACAGTATTACTACCACAGCGAGGATGGAAAACGCGTATATGTTTCGAAAAAATAGTGTCAGTAGCGGCGCAGCAATATTAAAAAAACTAAAAATATGAAAACAACGCAAACTTTGTCTTTAGGGTTGGGTGAAATCGAGGCGGTTGGAGGTGGGGGGTTGTAAAACTGAAAAATTTGTTGTATTCATAATAGCCTGTCCATTGACTTGTAGAAGAAATACCTAGCGGCATATTACACTTTTTTAGGCCTATCCGAGCATTGGCGTGCCTATTATAGAAACCAATTTTGTGATCTGCACATACGGGTTTCGCTTTATTTCGTTCTATGTATATTGCGTAAAGCGAAAATTATTGAATTGATTTTAATGAAATTTTGACACAGAATTTATTACCGCGGCGAGAATGGAAAACGACTCTGTTTTTGAAAAACCGTGTCAGTGGCGGCGCAGCAATAATCAAAAAACCAAAAATATAAAATCCAGTACAAATTTCGTTTTTAAACGGGTTGGAGGCTCTTGATCGTTTCGCATCGTCCAGTTGAAGTATGCAAAAAAAAACTGTGGCGTCCTAGTTCCTAAGGAGGGAGACGCAAGTAACTATTCACGAGGGTTTTTTTTGGACGTTGTTTTTGCGGGCAGGTGGGCGATGATTTATTTGCAAGGGGATTTCAGACTATAGCTTCATGCAATGGGAAATAATAAAATGGTATCATCATTATGTGTGGGAAGTACTGAGTCAATCAACTTGACTCCAATTTTTTAATTAGATATTTGTATTACAAATCTTGTTTTTGTTCCTACGTCACATACATGTATGTGCCTATATCACTAGTTACATGATTTACTTCATGACCCATTCTCTGTCATCATATGATAATTTATTGAACAAAGTATCGTCCTATTCTTATTCGTATTCATAGAATTCCATAATAACTGCCAACTAAGCTGTCATATAATGATACGACACAAATATTTTATCAAAAAAACGAAATGTCTCCGTCCAGTGCGAATATTATACACAGTGAATTCGTGTCGTAACAAGAGCAAATTTTTCACTATAATCAGGTAAATGTACAGACTGGTAATAATTATTTATTATTCCGTTTTTCTCATGTTTTAACACTGTCGATAAATAAAACCGCTAATTAAATTAATTAATGAACCATACATGTTGTCAGTTATTTTCCATAAAAAATAAGAGCAGATAAATTTATAGTTGTCATTACATCCAGTATATAATGGCCGTTGCACTAACGTACGACTACTGGATATTTTCGTAACCATAATCAAAGGTGCTGCTGTAGACTGAACATATTTAATTAAGTACCGCTAAGCTCCATAATGACGACCAGCTTCTTTACTTGATTAAAAGACTTACTTGGTAAAAAAATAAACTGTCAAATTGAAAGCCGGTTAATTTTATCAATATGTGAGTGCCAGAAGTTAGAAAAGGTAGCACTAGTTATACATTTATTATGTACACGTATTTTTTACTTCCCACGCCGATAAGTCAGGAGAGTATTGTGATCGTGAAAATTTTCGGTTTTGAGATAATACGCTTTTTGGGCGTTTTATGATGTCTACAAGACGAAAATCCACGTCACTCATTTCCGTAGATCTGTCTGTCTGTTGGTCTGTCTGTCGGTCTGTCTGTCGGTGTGTCTGTCGGTCTGTCTGTTGTTCTGTCTGTCGGTCTGTCTGTCGGTGTGTCTGTCGGTCTGTCTGTTGTTCTGTCTGTCGGTCTGTCTGTCGGTCTGTCTGTCGGTCTGTCTGTCGGTCTGTCTGTCGGTCTGTCTGTCGGTCTGTCTGTCGGTCTGTCTGTCGGTCTGTCTGTCGGTCTGTCTGTCGGTCTGTCTGTCGGTCTGTCTGTCGGTCTGTCTGTCGGTCTGTCTGTCGGTCTGTCTGTCGGTCTGTCTGTCGGTGTGTCTGTCGGTGTGTCTGTCGGTCTGTCTGTCGGTCTGTCTGTCGGTCTGTCTGTCGGTCTGTCTGTCGGTCTGTCTGTCGGTCTGTCTGTCGGTCTGTCTGTCGGTCTGTCTGTCGGTCTGTCTGTCGGTCTGTCTGTCGGTCTGTCTGTCGGTCTGTCTGTCGGTCTGTCTGTCGGTCTGTCTGTCGGTCTGTCTGTCGGTCTGTCTGTCGGTCTGTCTGTCGGTCTGTCTGTCGATCTGTCTATCGGTCTATCTGTTGGCTTTTTTCTAGCCTCCTAATCTCAGTTACCGCTGCATAGATTTTGATGAAATTTGGGTAGCGATACGGCATAGGGTCGTAGTAGGTAATGCTGCTATAATTTTGAAAATCGGAATTCGGTTCTTGAGCGGCGGAGTAGTTATAAAAAAACCAAAAAAATCAAATATTCCTCAAACTTCGTTTTTAGGCGTTTTAGGGTTTTCTGATCATTTTCTACTTTTCTTCAGGTGGACAGGTGGGGTGAAATTGAAGTGGCTGGGGGTTTGTAAAGCTGAAAAACCTATTGTATTCATAATAGGCTGTCCATTGACCTGAGAGAGAAAGATCTAGCGGTATAATGTATAATACACTTTTTAAGTCCATCCAAACGTTGCCTTGCATGTTACAGAAACCAAGGACTTTAGAGAATTTCCGATGTGTATAGTCGATTATTGCTTCAGATTGTTTTGTATTTTATAATGCGGAAACTACTGAATTGATGTGATCGATGAAATTTCGGCACAGTGTTACTACTTTGGCGAGGATGGAAAACGCGTATGATTTTTAGAAATCGTTTCAGTGGCAATAGTAAAAAAACTAGAAATATAAAAGCACCTCAAACTTCGTTTTTAGACGTTTTAAGGGTTCCTGTTCATTTTAAATTTTTTTTGGGTGGGGGCAAAATTGGGGTGGTTCGGGGGTGCGGGGTTGTTGAACTCAAAAATTTGTTGTATTCATGACAAAGTGTCCATTGACCTGTGAAAGAAGTACCTAGTGGAATAACACACTTTTCTTGCGGGCGGGCGAGCGATGTTTTGGTTGCAAGGGTATCTCAGACTATAGCTTCATGCATGAAAATCTGAAAACTCCTACCACCGGAATGTGTGGGAAGTACTGAGTCAATCAACTTGACTACATTTTTTTTTGTATTGAGGGGGTTAGGTTCAGTTGCCGCTCAGCCTTGAGGCTTATTATGCACCCCCAGGATCAAACAGAGGCGCATCATAAGTTCTTTGCGAACTTTGAGATGAATTGGATTATGCTGTCCTGTCTTTCTTTGTAGTCTACATTTATATATTTAGCAACCTCCTGACTAGGATGACTAAGGAGTTCTTCAACAGGTGAGGAGCTAGAAGTGTCCCACGCGGCCTCAGAAGCTTTTTTTATTACAATCACGAGTGTTTAATGGCACCTACCCTCTATACCTATATACAGGGTGTCCCGCGACGATTAAGACAAGCAATATATCGGAACCGGGCAGTAGTATGGAATTATAATTTTGGAGATGTAAATTAGAGCAAATGTTGCATCTTTTCTTATTATTGCGTTATCCAATGAGTTATTTGTTTTTAGTCACGTGACGTCCTATTCAAAAATTGTAATGGGACACCCTGTATATTAATGCCTTTCTGTGTACCTCCCGATGAAACAATTCCAACCAGCACACCTGAGGTCTAAAGTGAGTAATTCAAGAGCTACAGGTACTTAAAGGATTGTACCATTACCATTAAGGGCCGGTTGTACAAATGCGGGTTTAACACAAGCTTTGTTAAACCTAAGCTCAGCTAAGCTCAGGCTGGACAACCGTTGTACAATCATCGGCTTAGTTAAACCTGGTTTATAATGAAATTCACTACGGTTGGCACCAATGAAGCAATACGTACTGACATAATCATCTGAAAAATTACCTTTTTTGTTTAGTTAGTTGTGACAGTCTGTGCCAAATTCGGGCAATGGCCGTTTCTGTCTCTATTCTTTCATTTGCTCTCTTTGTTAAACTGGACACAAAATCTTTCAAAAAATATAACCTAATAGGGTGAAAAGCAATTAGAAGGTTCCTCCTTGACACATCATGTCATTTGTATCAGGTTAGGTTTAAACCTCAGCTAAGCTTGCGTTGAGCTTCGAGCTTACGTAAGTAAGCTCGTGTTAAGCTTGGAGTGGGGGGGCTAAGCCAGCATTGTACAACGGGCGCTTTGCAACTGACGTGGTTTAACGTCGGCTTACCTTAAGCCGAAGCTTAAGCTTGCATTATACAACCGGCCCTAAGACAAAAAATGAAACGAACACTAACATATGGGTTTTGGTAGTGGTACAAATCCTTTAAGTACCTGTAGCTCTTGAATTAATCACTTTAGACCCCAAGTATGGTAGTTTGTTGGAGTTGCCTCATCGGGAGGAACATAAAAAGGCATTAATATATAGGGTATCCCATTAATAATTTTGAATAGGACGTCACGTGACCAAAAACAAATACCTTATTGGGTAACACAATAACAAGAGAAGACACAACATTTGCTCTTACTTACATCTCCAAAATTATAATTTTCTACTACTGCCCAGTTTCGATATATTGCTTGTCTTAATCGTTGTGGGACACCCTGTATATAGGGTGTGGTTGTTCGTATTGAACCAAATTTTGAAAAATTAACTGTCCGTACATGCGTATTATTGACAATGTTATTGTTGGGTAGCGCTATAAAACAGTGCTATCTAATAAAGAAATTAATTATAAAATTGAAAGAACAAACCTACATTGTTTTGGTTAGATTCGAACTCTTCGCCAAGTTCATAAAATATTACATTGCGCGTGGTCGAAATCTTCAACACTTCATAGATCTGTGTTACGTTGTCCTATCATGAGTTAGAAAGCTCTGCGTGAATTTGGTATATTTTGTCTATTAACATTTCCACGCCTGAACAAAGACATCATTCTCATAAATTTGACATTGATTTAAGAACGATAATATATACAGTTAAAAGTTTCTGAATGTGCTAGTCTTTTTATTCTAGAAACCTGATTTTCTTCCACACGCATCACCAATTAAGATGTGTGTTATTGGATGTGAGCATGAAAAGGCAGTCCTACATTGTTAATAGGTGGTAATGATCCTAATAACAATGGTACAGACTCGATCGGAGGTTTTTTGAACTCAATAACGTATAATTGTCTAGCAGCACGCAACATCTAAACTATGACTTATTTAATATTCATTGAAAATACCTTTATTTAAATGTATTTGTGTTTATATTGCAGGTCTCGTCGTGTTGGAAAAGCAAGGATTGAGTGCGCTGGCTTGCTTATGATCCGGTAAGTTATGAATTTCTACACTGGAGAAATTTTGTGAGAGTGGAAAGATATAGAAGTCGTGATATTGGTTATTCAGCTTATCAGCGGAATAGTTATGTTTTCTAGTACTTGATTAGTTGATTATGTTTGATAGTATACTTGGTGTCTCCAAATTAGTAGAACATTGCAACTACAGATTCTTTGGATAAAAATATTGAGATTAAACTAAGCTTACCTCAGTGCAAAGGTTGACAACAACCAAAAGTTGTCAAAGTTGTTATTATTACTTCGTTTTTGCTTAAAAATTCATCAACAGGATGGCAAGAAGTTAAAATCCGTTGTTTAAAATAATGTAACTTTTTTATATCGCAGCATATTAGTGTACCTAAGTATTAAAGATCATGTTTTTGCAAGCATTTTTACGTCAAAAAAGTATTGGCAATTCCAAAAATGGATGAGACCTCTAGCGGCAAAAATCTACACTGACAAAGCAGGTACTCGAATTTCGGACGGCACACAATTAACATGCCATTAATCGTTTATATGCCGTTTATGTTTCTTCGTTCAGTCGTGTTTTCGAGTTTGTGCTTTGTTAATTGGTATATAGTGTGTTAGAATATTTCTTCGGACCTTCTTCATACGCTATTGTCAAGAATATGGTATCTACATCAGGCTTTAAATCAAGAAAGGCTAGCAAGTTTAATAGAAACTGTAGTGTTTATGGTTGCCACTCCAAAAAAGACTATGATAAAAACATTCATTGCCACGCATTCCCTCCAAAAGCGTGTCACAGCGTGCAGGATACCTGCTATCCTCCATATTTGTTTACAAACGCCAGCGCCCTCATCGGTAATTGGAATCGCCAATACTTTGTAAATGTCACTCCGAGTAGCCGTTTTCCAGATATTTGCTTATCAATTAGTCAGTACGCAGTCAAATTTTCAAGTATAAGTTTTTTTATCAAAGTAGGCTGTGATTAAATTATGTCAGCTTCAACAGCATATGCCACATACTTGGTTACTGCCAAAATTTGCTAGCTTGTTGCCATTTTGCGTATGGTTCTTAAAATATTTTTTAATACATATAAAGAACCAGCAGTAAAGCTAAATTCAGATGCACACGACATCCGACGATACGACAGTACGAAACTGTTACTATTGGTTGAAATATGTTGATTTGGCATCATTTTGAATATTTCAACCAATAGGAACAGTTTCGTAACGTCGTATCGTCGGATGTCGTGTGCATCTGAATTAAGCTTAACCCGCAAACTGTCAATAAGCACTAGCAAAATTTGAGAGTAACTAAGTATGTAGCTTTTCTTGTTGCAACTGACATTAGATTTAGTCACTTCGTTTAAAAATTTACATTTGAAAATTTGACTGCACTGAACCAAGATTGACCCCAAATACAAAGAAATACCTCATTAAATTAATGAACAGGTTCAATATTTTTGAGCCAAAGTTCGGAGCTCATCAATACGATGGAAAGTAATTAATTAAATATCACCAGTATGTTCATTTGATCGATGAACGCTATGCATTAACATAATGAGCTATAACATTAATTTTAGTGATACAGTCTCATTATTATGATGAACTCAGTCATTGTCTTAATGAACAGATTTCATTAACTCAATGTATAAAATGTTTAAGTTAACGACATCGTTCATTAACCTGATAATAGTCATGTACTGAACTTATCAGATAAATACATTTTTCATTGATTTAATGTAACAAACCCATATGATTGTTGCACTATTTTCATATTATTTATAAAATTTATTGATCTTTAATTGTATTCGTTAATAAGTTGTTAAATTATTAGGCAGCGTTATTAGTACAATGAAATTGAATTTAAAATATTTAAAAAAGAAAAATGATAAAAAATAAAGAAATAATATAAAATGCACCCTTACTTGACATCAAATGCTTTTGTGACATTGATACTCGCCTACATAAGAAAATATTGAAGTTGCCAAGCTTGAACATGGACGTAAAAAGTAAAATTGCATCAAGAGAAGCGTATGTTTCAGTAAGAAAGGAATAATAGGATAACAACTTACCACTCGATAAACTGAACGATTTGTATAAGAAACGACTTCTTCATTATATTAGCTGTATCGTGAGACTAATTGAACTGACATATTTTTATCCGGTCGCACTCTATATGTCTAGATATGATACAGGGTATCCCAGGACGATTAAGACAAGCAATATATCGAAACTGGGCAGTAGTAGCGAATTATAATTTTAGGGGTGTAAATTAGAGCAGATATAGTATCTTTTCTTATTATTGTGTCACCCGATGAGGTATTTGTTTTTGGTCAGGTGACGTCCGATTCAAAAATTTTAGTGGGACACCCTGTACATTTGTAACTTTTTGTATTCCTCCCGATAAAACAATTCCAAGAAATTACACACTTAAGTGATTAATTCAAGAGCTACAGGTACTTAAAGGACTGTACCACTACCATTATGAAACACTACCAAAGTAATTTTAACTGTAGGGGTACATGTTATAATCAACGAACTAAGAACGGATTTGAATTTCTTGCCTCAAAAAACCCCCGGATTCCTAATTTCATCTCGTTACGTCACCCTGTTTATGAATTATTAGGCAGAAACGAAATGATGATTACAAATTTGACATCCTGTATTGTGGTTATTATCAATTTTTGCACTGAGGTAAGTTAGTAAATCTCAATATTTTCACCCATCAAGGAATCTGCAGTTCTGCAGCCCTAATTAATGACATACTCTGTATAACGATACTTCTCTGGTAAATAATAGTTAGTGGATAAAGATTTGTCTATTTTTTATAGCTGAAGAAAAACTACTTCATGTAACTAGTTATACAGTATATTTTAGCAATCTTCACATTTTTTATATGCGTGGAAAGTAGGTCAATTTTAAAACTTATTTCGTAAACTAATATTTCACCTGCCTTTTTAGAAAAATTTATTGAAATTAAATTTTTCGTTAAACTCACTCTGTGTACATAATCCAAAAAATATAAAACTACCTACCATATTATTCACTATTCATCAAGCTGTAATAATATTGATAGAATTTTCAAGAACTTCGGTTCGTGAACTTTTCGAATTTTTCTTTAAATTCAATTTGATGATATTTACTCCGCCAATGGAGTGAGTGGCCGATCTGATGACTTGTTTTGTATAATGCTGTGACATCACTGCCAGATTTCATGAAATGCTCTATATACGCCTTTGTAAACCTCATCCTACTCTGATTAAAATTATGTTGGCGTTTCTGTCTACCTGTTTTTTACCCACGCTTTTCTTGAATTCGCAAAACCTCCATGCTTGTAATCAACGCAACAATACTATTATTAACAAATCGGTGAGAATTTCAAAGCCAGTAATCTTAAATGGTAACATCTTGATAACTGTTATAACAGAGAAAGTATATTCGTTGCAAAATCGGTCTAATGGCTTTTGTAATAGTTGTGGAGACAACTGTATATAAAAATGTAGGCTGCTGGAAAATTTATTGTCTGCAATTCCATATACGCTGTCCAGTTGCACAAAAACTGTCATCAACCGTATTGATTTACGTGATCCCATTCTGCCATTAACATTCTTTTACAAATGTTCGGTTCTTGAAGACATGCTTTATGGCCAATATGAAGGCTATCCAATAAGAGTGTTCTGGTTGCATCATTTCAGTGCTAAAACTGGATTTTGTTGAGGACTTTGCTAACATAATAAAGCTGTTTGCGTTTTGTTTATGGTGCTAGAAGCTAAAGTTTGCCACTTACATACACCTAGTAGGACCATGGCTTGGTAGGCTTTTCTCCTCCATTTCTTCTTATTGCGCGCATCGGGCAAATCCCCCCCCCCCTCCCCAAAAATATGACGAAACACGAATTAGACAAATGTTTGTTATTATTACTATTATAAGATTGTCATCATCATAGTCACAATGTCTTAACAGACATATACATATTGTGAACTCGTAAAATGCATTTACTCATTTTACGAGTTTCTCTTGGGATATCTTTAGGATCTTTAATGCAGTAGTTTCCCATTTGCTTTCTGCATCCTCATGCCGTTGACCAGATGGTATCTACAGGTTCATCCGCCTTTAGGGGAAATTTCCGCCAAAGACAAGAAGGTGTCCTGACTCTTCTCAACTCGTCCGCCCAAAGCTGTTGGTTAAGAAGAGGTTACTGTTTATACCGACAGTAGTTCGGTTCCTTTTAGTCGCCTTTTACGAAACGCAGGACATACGATGGGAGATATTCTAACCCGTCCCCACACGGAGCATTATAAGATTGTATAGGCAGAAAAATGAATACAAAGCAATACTTTGAGGTTACGTTCGAATTCTAACAACTAGTATATTAATTCTTCAACATATTTTTAGTTGAATAATTACTGGAAAACCACCTATTCTGTGTTCTTCTCTCTAAATCCGCCCCTGTTCCTGGTTCCACTTATCTATTTCTATTGTCTTCAGGTCTTTTTCTACTGTTTCCATCTGATGCTTTTTGGTCTTTCTCTTCTTTTCTTCGTGCATATCGCATGTTTCTGTATCTTTTTTAGTATTCGTGTATCTGAGATTCTTGCCATGCGTCCTAAGCTTTCGCTACTTCTGTTATTCACAGAGCTGAAACTTTACCGATGACTTAGATCTTTTTTTTTATTTAAATCTTTTTTTCGATTTAAATCATTTGATGTAAAATCTTTTGCCAGCTTAGTGATTTATGATTTGTGACTTGAATATTTTTCGACAAAGAGTTTTGACAAAAGGATTTAAAATCATTTGCTATTCAGCATACATGATTTTAAATCATTTTTTCATTCCAAATCATTTGCTAATTGTTTAAAATACTTTTTGATTTAAATATCTGCAAATGATTTTAAATCATTTTTTGATTTAAAATCATTTGCTAATTATTTAAAATACTTTTTGATTTAAATCTCTTCGCGATTAAAAATCATTTTACTAGATAGTAGGTGCTTACTTACTTAGTACTAAGTTTGTTACTTATCTGTTACCTGTTACCGCAATGTTACCTGACATATTTTTTACAAATGATGTTTCTATTTATATTTTGTATTTTGTTTCACCAGACTTATTTGTAGAATAATAATTTAAATGTTTTGAGTTTTCATTTATTCTCAAGCTTGTGCAATAGGACTACTAGGTGTTTGAGAAAGGATTTTTGATCATCAAAATGATTTAAAATTCAAAAACCATTTAAATCGTAAAAAATTACCTACATCCCAATAAACGATTTAAATCATAAAAATGATTTAAATCAATACAAGAATGATTAAAAATCATATTATGATTTTTGATTTAATTTCTTCTCTCAAAAGGATTTAAGGTTTCAAATACTTTTTTTTAAATTATAATGATATCTCATTTACGATTTAAATCTGTTTGAAAAGGATTTGTTTGAGCTCTGGTTATACATAGATGTTCATATAGATATTTCAGTTCATTGTTCGAAAATTTTGCAATACAGCTTATTCATTTCATTTTTTTAAGTACATTCTACATCTATATTCAATAAATACACGTCTGGCCTCTCTGTTCTTCGAAATCATTATTTAATCCTCGATATACACACTTATTTTTTATCACACTATTACCACACGGGTCTGACTGACATTTTTCCAAATTTTCAATTGTAACTTACCGTATGTAACTAGACACCTTCATTTAGTTAATTCATCTCTCAAATATATTTTATCAACATAAGATAAAAAAAAATAAAAATAAACAAAATACATGATGAACTGTTTACATAAATGTAACAAAACTTAAATTCTTAACCGAAAACCAAGACACACACTGATAAATTGAAACAAAAAGATGTAGACAAAATAACAAAACCTTTGTGATTCTAGTGGTGTCTCTTAAAGTACCTTCTTCTAAATTAATAATTTAATTAATAATTTAATTGTGGTGAAGATCATATTTATTGTAGAAAATAAGGGCTATTGTGATCCTCTCGGACTCATTGGCCTTGGACCCCTGGAGGAGATTACATCAAAACTGATGGTCTGGTATCCCACCTTACTAGCTTCACGCAACGTTGTAAATCTCAGTTGGGTACTAGACCACCAAAGTATTGGTGGCAATGAGTGACAGTTGAAAATACATGATCATTACTACGTATCACCTCGCTGACCATCTGATTGGAATTAAAACAAATTTTCAGTTGGATTGATTTATTTTAAAACTTCTAAGAGTCATTTGCTAACTCTAAATCAACTACAGCTTTTTAAATAATATTTATTTTGAGACATTGGGACATATCTGGACCACCGGAAATAACGAATTTCGTGACTATCGTTATTTCGAGCATGCGCAGTTATAAGAGATAGGTAAATTATTTCAAATAACGATAACGAAGGGCGGCCAATTTTAGTTGCCTGCTGTCTCTCCTTCAAAAGTCACTATGGTCAAAGCATCACTTGTAAAACGACTGACAATATCGCTGCTTTATGCGGCTAGCCCTTCTTTTTGAGGGGAAAACCAATGACATGGAAGTTAGAAATAGCCAAAAGTCGCCAATTCACTGTGTTTTGCGCTACCAGAAGTCGCCAATCTCCCAGCTACGATTTTTGGTCGCTTGGTTTTGAAATCGGCACTTTGTCATAAAATCTTCACACCTGGCAAACCTGGGAACGCGTGTTCTAAAGAATGGAGGATGGAGATGTAGGGTATATAGTGTTCTCTCTTCAACCTGTTATAAGATATCGGCTATCTGCGTCCGACGCGTTTATATTGGCATTCAAGAGCACGACTTGCCAATCTTGTATACAAATATTTGATTTTTATGCCGCATTTCCATGCTTGCCAAGTCTTGACAATCATCCACAAGCGCAAGCGTGTAAAGAGGCCGTTTGGCTTGGCTTGCGTGAACTTGCGGACACTTGTATTCGATCGGGACTGGTGTCGGTTTTTTGACACAGGTCAAAGGGTGTTTTAGTAGGCGCTGTGATTGCGTGATGAGCGGACGTATAGTTTTCTATTCAAAGTGAGTGGCTGGTCGAAAAAAGATAAAAAGAAAGTTGCAGATGCTTGGAGACAGTGTCCGCCATGCTTGGATGTCCTTAGCACACTGACGTATTCGCAAGCGTTTAAACGACTTCCAAATGCCAAGCGACATTTGTGAACGCTTGGGGCTTGTGGATGCTTGTCAAGCCTTGGCAAGCGTGGAAACGTACCTTTAAAGGTCGCTGTTGTGACCATAACTTGAAAATTGGCCCACATTAATGAATAGGAAGTGCAAAGTCAATCCACTTGACTCGATTGAGTCACCGTGAACTTATTTTAATACATTGCTCTGCAATAGCTAGAGAGTCATGCAATCTCCAGTCTCAAGGCTGAACATGTCCTCCACTTAGCATCGTGAGACAATGATTATACTTCTAAATATGTGTGTCTCGATATATCAGAGAAATCTACTTCACATATAAAACAATAGCTCTTGTAAATCACACAAACGATTAAATGGTAAAAAACTGTAACTGTTCCGCGTCCTTGAAATTAAATATAACTCGTATAAATCAGATACGGCGCTTCTTATGGTTCTGAAGGAAAACGTGAGCTCTGTCCAATAAAAATAAAATAATCACGCTATCGCGCGACTCCTGTGCGATTTGTAATCCGTTCCGTTTGTATGTATACTCAGTGCCACAGAAATTGCAACACCAGTAAGACACTAAGAACAAATAGGAAGTCACGAAACTTGTCAGAGCGGTCCGGTGGACCTTTGCTCTTACTTACATTTATTTATGTCGGTCGATCGGACTGTCAGGTCTGGTTACCCAGAGGTCAGACAGTATCATGAAGAAGTAAGGAAAGAAAAAGAAAGGAATGAAGCAGAAGAGCAAAGAAAAGAAGGTGCGTAGGTTGGAGGCCATAACTTGACACAGTCGGTTTGAATTCGGTAATTTTTGGTTCTAACCAAAAGGGTTGAGGTTCTATATTTAAAAGCACAAACATTTTTGTTGTTTTCAAAGTTGCACAATTTTATTTTTATCACAGTGCAGGCCACGACCTCATGTACTTGTCGACTTACTCGACAGTTCAGTCCACTGACGCGCAACAAAGGGTTGCTGTGCTATCTTTTTTTTTCAAATAGTACCTCACACCTTTTCCTTCATAATTGAGGTCGCCAGTTTGATCTAAAATCCTCTAGTACCTTTAATTCCATGGACAAACCATTTTTTTTCATAAGCGCAAGATAAATAAAATAAGGATTTGTTTGAGCCGTAATATGTTTATAATTAAATAAAAAGGATAAAAAAGATATTTGTTTTCGAAGGCATGTATGATAGGTCATTCAATACCTAGAATATTAAAAACTGACCTTTTTTTTATCCGTTTTCTGCGCCAAACAAATTCTTATTTTATTTCCAATTATGCTTATGATTTTACGAAAAGAATAAAAAGGTAATACAAGATATTAAATAAAAAAGGGTTATCATATATGTAGGAGAATGTATGGGGTGCTATTTGGAACCAAAAAGTTGAGTGTTAGTTTTCTGGGATGACTTACAAAAAGAATGTTTTGAATGCATGGTATGATATGTCTTATATGGTACCATTAGAATTAATACTCAGTTCCTGCTTGAACCGTTTTTCGTTACGATAATATCACGTGTCAAAATAATTCATGGACACTCTGTATACGTGTTAATATCTCAACAAAACTTTGTCAAAAATCCATATTTTAAAATGGTATTAGAATAAACAACTCTATCCCAAAATCTAAAGAGGCTACCACAGCATTTTTTCCTAAAAAAACTATTTTATTGCAAATTATGATGAGCTCAGCCTTTTTAGTTGAGTACTGTTCAAGACACGAAAGAAGAGCGGGCTCAGGAATGCAGATTAGACTCACTATTTAAGGAAAGCGGCACGTAAAAAATTGCTAAAAATCATACAGCAATGAGAGCGCGTGAGTATCAGCGCTTATTAGTAATAGTGAACATACAGCGGTCCAGTTCATTTGTAGTCTATACGCAGCGACGTTTCGCCGACAACATCGCTGGTCAGGCATCCGAAATTTTGCATTGGTCAGTGTCGCAGGCTCGCAGGACTCAGTTTGCGTTTGCTGTAACGATAATGGCTACGCATAGGAAAGGAGAAACGATTAGAGGCGAAGCTCGGGAAGTAATAGCTCGAGTAATTGAGGCGTGTGATGAGGAATCGCGTAATCATGCGTTGAAGATTCCTCTTCATGCAAAAACTGAGAGGGCGGCTTATTATACTTGAGTGTCGACAATCAGTATTAAAAGGATTAGGAATGAGAATCGTAAGAGGAACATGGAAGATCCTGGAAGTTCACTTGCCACACCAGGCGCAAAAAGGCCACGCTTAGCAATTGAGGGAAAATTGATGATTTCGATTTTTGTGTTGTCAGAAGGACAATCGAAGAATTTTATATAGAAAAAAAAATGGTTCCAACATGCGCGAAGCTTTTAGTGGCCATAAGAGAGAAAATTGATTTCCCTTATTCTGCTAAGTCACTGAACAGGCTTCTGAAGAAGCATGGCTTTCGCTGGAAGAAATGTGGAAATAAGAGAAAAATTCTTACAGAGAAACTTTCAATTGTACACTGGCGTCTGAAATATTTAAGGGCTATCAAAAGGTACCAACAAGAAGCACGTCATATTATATATATCGATGAAACGTGGATCGATACAAACAGCGCTCTCCTTGCTACTTACCACATACAAGAAATATATATAACAACGTTGCTATTAGTTCTCCATTCTTCCATTTTTCGACAGATGTACATCAAATTTATTTAATTTCTCCAGGCAAAAAGGCAGAAATATAGACAAAATATAATAAGTTCCATCATTATTTTTTTTTTGTAAAAATCATTTTATTTAGAAAAATAGCGGTAAGCTTAACTGTGACCGGTTTAAAATATAGTTTTCCAATAATTTCCGCTGATAAAATTAGTATATTATAATAAAGTCGACTATCTCCAAGACCCGTCATGCGACGCTCCTGGTCAGAGAGAACGTAAAACTGCCTCTCCCCACCAAACCGATCTTCTCTCGTGTCTCCAACAGTAAATATGTATGATCGTTGATTGAAGTTCTTCAATCAACGGTATGATGTTATGAGCCATGAGCAGATTTCCGATTTCACTTCATTTTTATCTAAATTGTACCGCTATGTGTTGTTTACTTATCTTACGTATACTAGTTTTAGACACAACACAAGATTGTTCTAGGTGTTCTGATTGTTGTAATCGGTTGTGAATTTCAATAACGCAAGGTAAAAAAAATTATTGAGAAACAAGTCTTTCATCGCAAAAAAGGAGTTGTAGCTGTTTCAGCATAAAATCATAAGAGTTTATTATATCTTGAAAATAATATCTTTTACCCGATACTACAAGATTTTCTTACCGAGTATTATAAAGATGAATTAAAACCACACAATGCAAGTGCAAGTAATATGATATGATATCTAAAGGGTTTGTTTCCTATATTGTCACCAAAGCTTAGCCTCTCGCTTAGCCTCTTTATTCGAAAAAATACCCCTTACATCAGAAGCCTCCACCAGGATACGATCTGGAGTGGAGAATATGGAAAACTCTCAACTGCCTCAGAACTAGAGTAGCTCCAACTAAAACTAATCTGGTCAAGTGCGGTATCACACTCATTAGCATAAACTAGTTCTTTGTAGTAGTCCCAAACAAATTCAGTGGATCCACCACGACCTATCCATTTGTTGCATAGTCTCTTGCAGAAAACAGCATCATTAAATTCAGTTGTCGTGCACTCAAGGTCCGTAGGGATAGCCAAGTAGTCAGACAACGGAAACAACTCCAACCCAAACAAAAGCGTATCGCTTTAAAGCCGTAAATACAGACAGACGACTGAATAGAGAACGAAAGCAACCTATGCAATGACACATTTCGAAAAGACATCACAACAATATCATAGCTATCTCTTTCTAACATCGCAATCGTTTACTGCGTTAGCGTTAGCCTTTTTTGTTGTTGGTGAGGTAAAAACCGGTTTTGAAGAATGTGCTCCTTTTGGGTTTTTAGCAAGAAATAGGATCTTTTTTAATAAATATTTAATTTATGGAACGTTTTTAACGTTTATTATTGCGGTATCTTACTGACAATCATTCTGCTTTTAGCACCAACATAAGTTATTGATGAATTGAAAATCACATCGCTAATTTCAAGAAATTGAAGGTCGATTGGAGCGAAAGTAACCCCATTAAGTACTACTTTTTTCAATGACTGTTGTTCGTGCAAGATGAACACTATATAGATTTAAATTTTCGCGCTCAATCACATGGGTCGAACGAGACAGAGAGACAGAGAGAGAAGGAGAGTACGAGAAAAGTACCGAAACCGAGAACACGGATTTTCGTTCTCCAAAAACCAATTTTGAATTATTACCGCGTAACCGTGATTTAAAGCAGTGAAAACACAGCTCCTGGATCCACGAAGCTAAGGACATCGCACGCAGACTACGGAGGTACCTCCAGCAAGGATCGACACGGAATCCGTGGTAGGTCTTTCATCATTACCTTCTCTTCGTCAAATCGATCCATGTGTCTTTCATTTTTTGAACGTTTAGTTTGCGAACATTAATTTTAGTGTTTAACGTGCATTTCTGCAACAACTGTGATAGCTGAGAGTCTGAAGAAGTCTTTAGACCTGCTTAGAAATCATGAAATCGCCTCTTTGGATTTTTAATTGCTAGTCAAGTTCTAAGTCATAATTATCAGATCGTAAATTTTTCACTTTACACTAAAATTTTTATGATTTTCATCAAAGTTACGAAGTCGATTATTTTATGTATAAACAGTAAACTCTTGGAGATTGATAATCGAAAAAGATAAAGATAAAAGTCTTTTAGTTTTTCTTTTGGAATAGTTTTATGTTGTCGAGGTAGACAATTCTCTAAAATTCAGAAAAAAATTCATAGCTACGAAACTACAAAGAATTGCATAACATATATGAGGGCACACGTAAAAAGAAATTCTCAAGTCAAGAATTGTGATATTCTTGTAAATACATACTCAAAACAAAAATAACTGTTCTCACCCTAAGTAAGAATATTTGGTGAGAAAATTATAGACAATTTGTATCAAGAATAATATATTTTTGATTTATATATTTATTTTAAAAAAATATGGTCCGAACGAAAATATAATTTTCTTTGCAACCACGACTATAATAATTTAATAACAAGTATTTCATAATTTTATATCAAGATTATCATTTTTTCCAGTGGAGTCCCGTTTACTTCTATCAAGAATATAGGCAGCTTGCAAATGCGAACCTTCATTTACAATATGATAATCTTGGTTTGAAAATGAACGCTGTTTTACAAGCACACCCTATATTTGTATCAAGTAAATCATTCATTTGACGTCTGTTGCACGTCCGCGTCCGCCGCCATTATCGGTTTTCGGATTGTCGCACCGAAGCGTAATACCTGCATCCTGGATCCTGCATAATAGCGCATAATAGTATCTAGTTAAATAGATTGCCATTGCCACGTGATACCCGTGATACAACCGTCAACGGTCAACGGTCAACGAATCTTCCGGTAGTGCTGGTCCACCGCCATTTGAGTCGTGTCCCAGTTCCCATCAGTTTCCTTATCACTGGATCTATCCAACCATGAATGAGCTATTAAGAAAATGGGGATGCGAAGACCTGACTCAGGTGTTTCTCGGTAAGTACCAAGTATATTAAATGTGATTTAAGAAATTTTGCAAAACTATTTCTCCAGTGTACACATCACTAAACAGGCACTGACTGAGTTACAAATATTTGAAAACTTTGCACCACATCTTCCAAGTCCAAAATTCAATTGGCTTTTACATGTACGTATGTCTTGCAGATAATGACATAGACGAGAAAAATTTCTACATGCTCATTGAAGAGTTTGAATGCTTGCTTCAATACAATACATTTCTTGGAATGAAACAACAGTGGCTTTGGTAACAGCTCATCAAAGTTATCAAACGCTCAAATCAATACTACCAGATTCCTCATCCAAGAATATCACAATTTTAGAATAAAGTTGAGCTACTTACGTCAAGTTTATGAAATGCTTCAGTCAAGATTATGAAATGCTTCGGTCAAGATTACCATATGCTTGATTTAAGATTTTGGTATTCTTACTTTCAAGAATTTCCCAGTTTTGCATTGAAAATATTTTCTCAATCTAACCCTTATATGGTCAAAGATATCGTATTCGCACTTTAAGATTAACATAGCTTTGCGCGTATAGGAAGTTATGGTATACGTGAATTAAAGCATATGTGCTCCATCTAAGAAATTATATTTATGTGTGGGTGATTCAGATACTTCTAGGTGCGCTCTATCTCTGGACTTCCGCTTGACACTAAATTTTTTGGAACACCCCGCATGTAACTGTGGAGAGCCACAAACTTAGGAACATCTTCTGACCTGCGTGGACTGCTCAAATAAATGCACTCTCGAAGGTTTATGGCTTGCTAAGGACAATGCTCTAGACGTGGCTCGGTATTGGAGTGAAAGAATTTAATTTGGATTCGGACACGAAAAAGTAAAGTATTAAAATGTCCTATACCTGCCACTTGTAGTTCAGGGTCATGCCCTGGGTGGGCGCCGTGGCCGTTCCCCTACACGCAGGTGAATACTACGGAACAGTTGCTGGATATGAGTATCAAGAGCGCCACTGAACTGACAGTAAATCGCGAATGATGACGAGCTACAGTTCTCAAAACTAATGATAATATTCATGTCGGCAATATTCTACCTCAAACTTAATGCATTTTCGAGTTCACAACATGTCTGTTAAGATATTGTGACTATGATGATGATACTCGGCACGACCCTTGTCATGTATCAATATTGTATGGTTTTTTTTTTATTATACAGCCTTCCTCATTCAACAACAGCAGATATATTATGATTGCTATTTTGTAACAGTTCGATAGCTATAAACGTCCCTACACGCTCTCACAGTTACTCTGCCCAATTTAGCATTTGAAAAGATCTTCCTCGGCCGGCGTTCGCACAATTCCTCAGTTGGAATGACACATCTTCAAGCCCCAACAATAATATTATTTATTGCATGTGATGCATCTTATTTATTACGCTATTACAAGTGTTCGCAAATAAAGTACGACAATGTTAAGCTGTCGCGGTCGTTATTAACTATACACATAATCGATGTGTAGTCGTATGAAGGGTATGCCTACGTGAAGGAAGATTGATGAATAACGGTTACAATGTTTGCAAAGGTCCGATTGAGGTCACTTGGTTTGGTTACAATTATATTATTTCCATCCCGTCCCACTTACGTTAAGGCGGCGCCAGACATGCGGCGGTCGCCGAGTATCGAGCGAAGGGTACACTGCAAAAAATGGGGGTAAGATCACATTCTGTATTATGTAAATTTTGCATAATATATCATGTTTTTTATGACATTACACTATTTATGATATGCGTTTACATAATACTGTGTTATCACAGATATCATGTACTTTTAATATGTAAACAAGTATTTTTACATTAGAAAACATGTAATAAAAATAGAGTTACAAAGTATTATTAACTGTCCAAATTAAATTCACACAAACACTTTGAATCTCCATAGATTATGTGAAATCACATAACAAATTAAGGAAGTGCCTTCGTGCCGTCTAAGCGCGCCATCTATTCATAGGTTATGAACACATAACCTAAAATCTCATGATTCGCGTAAAGACCGTACAACAGACGCCACCCACCTTTTGCAACCTGTTTTGGTGATTTATAGGAGTGTAATTGTGTATTTACCGTATTTTGTGAAGGACGAAGGTTGTGTGTCTGAAGGTAAACTTATTAGCATCATGTTTACAATTGATTTGCCTGCAATGAAATGTAACAGAATTTATAGAAATGTTTTGACTGAATTCTAATATATCTACAGTCCAAATCCTTATTTTTAATAGCGCAAAAAGTAATCTGTCCCATTTTATAACTATGTTGTATAATAGTGCGATTCTGTTATATCTTATCGCACTTCTTTTACATGCTTATTCACATTACACTTACAGTGTGCTTTATTTTACAGATTTAACAGAAACATATGGCAAAACAAGATTCTGTCCTTTTGTGGAAAAACATTTCGAACAAAAATATTGGAAAATCCTTTTAGCAATGTCCAAAATATGAACCCGCATTCATACGTATAAGTGGCACATCCTGTATAATAATTCCATAATAAACTATGTACAATAGCAATAAAAATTATGCACGAAACACAGCATATTATGTAACAACAATCATAATATGTTATGGAAAACGACAAAGAATGAGTAGTTTTTCCAGAACTTGTTACTTATTCCCAGAATACATTATGTAAAAAAATACATTACAGATTATGTAAAATGTCTTTACAGAACGACTGTGAAATTACATTACTTAACGTTGGTTACAATTACAAATTACCAACGTTAAGTTATGTAATTATTTTTTCCTGTGTACGTCGCTGCTTGCCGATGACAAATTTCATTGTTTTAAGAGCCGGCGCACACAGACGGCGGTCAGGAGTTCTGAGTTCCGCGTTCAGAGTTCTGCGTTCTTTGTAATTTATGGACTAGGTACTTGGCAACAAAGCACACTGCCGGCGCAGTCAAACCGTAGCGGTCACTGAGAACTCTTGCGTTCCGGAGTTCTATTCACAGAAAGGCAAAGAACGCGTGAACTCCGTCATGTCGGAAACAGAAAAATTGATTCTATTGGTTCGAGAAAGACGTTTGTCTTATAATTTAAGCGATAATGATTACGAAAATCGTAAAAATACTGCCAACCTCTCTTTTGCAGGAACAACCTTTCTCCCGTTGGTATCTTGTTTTTCTGTATCATGTTTTACTGTACTGTACAATTCATTGAAGCTATTTATTGACATATGAACATATATAAAAAATCGTTCTCCATCTTCAAACAATTCAGCAAATAGCGTATGAAATTCCCCTTGATCTTCTCGCTTGCTGTTAATTGGGTGCACCCAGTGTTTCCTTTTTCTCTTGAACGCCTGCAGGCTCAACAAAAGGAATGCTTTTTCTTTGTCGGAAGATGTCTGAATTCATATTTCACGAACAATACATGAGGAACAAAACTAGGACGTTGGTAACTGACCGCCGCCTGTGTGCTCTCAGAACTCTAAACAATGAACGCAAAACTCTGAATGCAGAACTCGGAACTCCTCACCGCCGTCTGAGTGCGCGGGCTCTTAGAGTGCTCATGTAATAGGGAACTTTCCACATAACAAAAGTATATGCAGTGCGCACACAATGGAATGGCATGTCTAAAATCACAAAGAAATCAAGGTTATAAAAATTTGTAGGTGGTTTGTTCCGCTTACGACTTACCGTCAAACGCTGGATGTGAGTGTTATCAGTAGACAGAAGATACATAAGAGCGTTTTCGACTTACTGCACTGATTTTAACCACGATTGCACTACAGTGCGCATTGAAAACTCGTCTGGTGCCCAGAAGTGCAATAAATCTGAACTGGTAAGTCGAACATACACCAAATTTCAGTGCAGTTGAAGTAACTGTTCTGTCAGCCAACTGATGACAGTTTGATGTCATATTGCATCCCGAGAGCTCAATTTCATTCTGTGGTTTTGGAATTTGAATAGTTTGAATCCGCCTTGTTCAATCGTTTATTGATTTATCGACATAAAACCTAACAGCATTTTGTGCAATATGGCTTTTGCACCAGCCTAGGGTTTGCCCCCTAAAAATAAATATCATTCTATATCGGTAAATACTTATATGTATATCTTGTTATATATCTTCTTCCGTCAGTTTGTGAACAACATACTCAACAAACATTCGTATTTTTGGGACACACGCAGCCGTTGTTTGCAACTTAACTAGATATGCTTCAATTTCCTCATCATCCGAAGACGACGATGTTCGCAGTTCTTTCAACTACACTTCCCGTACCTTCCGTAACCTATACTAGCATCCGCACTATGTATACTACCCCACTATCCAGTTCTTGATTCAAAAATCATTTTCTTTGACAAGTAAAATAGGTATATAAGTAATATTTTATAGATGCCAAAAATGCACTGAAATCTCCACGAGCTCAGAGAGTCCGTGGCGATAATTTGCACTCAAGTGCAATTAAGCGGATAAGTCGAAAACAAAAAACCACACTAGCTTTGCACTCAAATCTAAGACAAACATAAATTTGACACTCAGTTTCTATGAGTGCAGTGATAGGGCAATAATTCGAAAACGCTATAAGTAACATTGCACAATATTTCACTCGATCAGGTAATCAGACACAACCAGCACCAGCACACACACGCTAACTACGACTAAGGACGCGAACGGCGGAATGGCTAGAAATCAGCAGTAGCGGCACTAGTTGTCCTTCGCGCACATATGAATATACCTACGTGAATATACATAGTATATCACACTAGTGTATATCATTTACTTTTTGGGCGTCTTATGATGCCTACATAACGAAAATCCACGTCACTCATTTCCGTCGGTCTGTCTGTCGGTCTGTCTGTCGGTATATCTGTGGGTCTGTCTGTCGGTCTGTCTGTCAGTCTGTCTGTCGGTCTGTCTATCTGTCTGTTGGCGTTTTTCTAGCCTCCTAATCTCAGTAACGGCTGCATAGATTTTGATGAAATTTCGGTGGTGACAAGGTGTAGGGTCGTAGTAGGTAATGTTGCTACAATTTTGAAAATCGGTGCATGGGCGGCGAAGTAATTAGCAAAAAACGAAAAATTACAAATATGAAACTTCGTTTTAGGGGTTTCTGATCGTTTTCTATTTTCTTGTAGGTGGGGCTTAAATTGGAGTGGTTTTTGGAGTGGGGAGTTGTAAAGCTGAAAAATTTGTTGTACTCATAATAGGCTGTCTACTGACCTGAGAGAGAGAGACCTAGCGGTATAATACACTTTTTTAGGTCCATGCGAGCATTGCTTTGTGTATTACAGGAGCCAAGGGACTTGGAGAATTTTTCGATGTATACATACGACTATTGCTTTAGATCGTTCTGTATTTTATAATGTTGAAATTACTGATGTTAATAAAATTTCGGCACAGCATTACTACTTTGTCGAGGATGGAAAACGCGTCTGATTTTTAGAAATGGTCTCAGTGGCGGCGCAGCAATGTTAAAAAATCTAAAAATATGAAAACAGCTCAAACTTCGTTTTTAGGGGTCTTAGGGGTTCCTGATCATATTCAATTTTTTTTGGGTGGGGATGAAAATGGGGTGGTTGGGGGGTGGGGGTTGTAAAATTGAAAAATTTGTTGCTTTCACGATAGACTCTCCACTGACCTGTGAAGGAAGAAGTGGCATAAATAACTTTTTTAGGTCCATCCGAACATTGCCCTGCCTATCACAGAAACCAAAGGACATCGAATTTTTTCTGGTGTAATCATACGATATTGCTTTAGATCGTTCTATATTTTATAACGAGGAAACTGTTGAATTGATTTTAATGGAAATTTGACACAGTATTGCCACCGTGGCGAGGATGGAAAATGCGTATGATTTTCATAAGTCGTGCCAGTGGCGGCAGAGAAATAATAAAACAAATAAAATATAAAAACAGCTCAACCTTCATTTTTAAGCGTTTTAGAGGGTTGTGATCATTTTCTGCGTTTTTTTTGGGTGTAGGTGAAATTGGGTTGGCTGGGGGGTGGGGGTGAAAAACATATCTCAAACAAGTAATAAACTGGCATCACAGTTATGTGTGGGAAGTACTGAGTCAATCAACTTGACTTAATTTTTTTTACAATAATACTAGTATGTTTCGTTCATAATTGTTTTAAACTTATTTAATTAAATTATGTTTAACTTATTAGTTTGGTGTTTTTTTAAAGCGTCTTTTTCGGTTTTTTTAAACAATACTTGTTTTTGATTTTTTAGTTAAATTTGCCATTAAAGCGTGTTTTTTTAGTTTTTGTAAACTGTATTTATTTCATTAATTTTTCAGTTATAAACTAGCGGTCCCGACAGACGGCCATACAGATCCTCTGTAAAACACTCTCCGATCTACAACAACTTATTAATTTGAAATTGAAATTAGTAAAGTAAACTTTATTACTCTGTGTAATGAAGACGACAATTATTTTCGATCCATATTCATAGTATAATCATTACCATTACGGCATAAACGATAATTAAAACTGTCGACTTTTCTGAATAAATTTCACAAATTACCAACTTCCAAACAGTTGGATGTCACGCGTCGCCGCTACGCTTTTGTGTATTATTAACGCGATATGTAATTTTAGAATGTTGTACCATTTTATTGCGGAATAACTGATAAAAAACCTAAATAAAATAAATAATATAATAATACTAAAACTTTGACACCCTGTATCTTGAAAATTAAGCATGTTAGGTCTATCACCTGTCAAGCGTTGTCGGTCGAATATCCGGACACCCTGTATAACGGGTCCGGTTTATTTGTATTATCCACAATGCGAAATGATCGTGCGTTTCCGGCGTTATTCGGAGTTTCGCATTGTGGGTCTTTGTAATTTACCTTCAACGCGTTCTGCGCATACAAAAATTATCCGGAATGCGGTGTGAGAGCTTAGAGTAGTCCACAACGCGTTCTGAGTATAAATTTCGATCAATGATCGAATTAGGTCATTAATTACAACATATACATAGAGACAATATGTACTCGGAAACTCTCCACCTAATCAGCGAGCAAAACTTAAACACAATAGTAAAACTGTTCAACATTATTTACGACACTGGACGTCTACCTGAAGATTGGCTTCGCTCCACGTTTATCGCAATACCAAAATCAAATAGTGCAACACCATGTAAAGATTATCGTCTCGTTAGTTTAATGAGACACTTCCTAAAACTTGTTCTTCGAATCTTACATACACGACTCCACAAAAAATGTGAGAAGGTAAGTGGAAGCTATTCGAATTCGTTGGTAGAAGCAGTCAGTTCGGATTTAGGAGTGGATTTGGAACCAGAGGAGCCATATTCAGTCTCCAAATATCAGTACAAAACGGCCAAGATCAAAGAAAAGATGTCTTCATGGGCTTCATCGATTATGAGGAAGCGTTTGACAATGTCAACTACGATCTCCTCGTATCATATGTTGGAGATTTGGGACTGGATGGCAAGGATATATGGCTGATCAGTAATTTGTACTGGAAACAAAAAGCAAGTATTCGAGTCCATAATGCAGGATCAGCAGATGATGTTGAAATACAAAAAGGGAGTTAGACAAGGGTGTATTTTGTCGCCGATGTTATTCAACCTATATGAGGAGAGAACATTTGCTGAGGCAACCTTAGATAGTCCTATCGGCATTAAAATAAACGGATTTCCAATCAACAATCTTCGATATGCAGATGACACTGTCATACTAGCAGACAATGTGAAAGACGTTCAAACTCTACTGAGTCGCGTTAACGAGGAAAGCCAAAGGCTGGGTCTGAAGGCAAATATCAACAAAACCAGTTCATGGTGGTTAGCAGAAACTATATTCCAAACACCCGAATCCACTTGAATGGAGGGGACATCGAACGGGTCAGCAAATTTAAATATCTGGGATACATGGTAAACGAAAGATGGCATCCAGATCAGGAGATAAGATGCAGAATTGAACAAGCTAGGACAATTTTCCTGAAACTTCGAAAATTTCTTACTAACAAAAATTTGAACTTCAGTCTCAGATACAGGATGATGAAGTGTTACGTTTGGTCCACTCTGTTGTATGGCGTGGAGGCATGGACGCTGAAGGCTGCAATTGTGAATAAGATTGAAGCGTTCGAAATGTGGACTCTGCGACGAATGCTAAGAGTGTCCTGGCTCGACCATGTGAGAAATGAAAACGTTCTCCAGAGAGCTAGGTTAGCATAACGAGAACTTTTTTAGGTTATAAGGAAGAGGAAAATAGCGTAAGCCACATAAAAAAAAAATGCCGCACGCCGCTGTTACGGGTCGACACGCTGTTCGCGAGTCCTCCAAAAATTAGAGGTTTTAAGTGGAAAAACTGTGATTTAAATCGGGATTTTTCGTTGACACCTGATTTGAACTGTAACGTGTGTGAATTTGAAGTTACAACGGCGAAAAACCATCAGTCTAAGCTAATAGTGATAATAGACACTGTTTTTCAACCGCACTTCTAAAAACCCAAACAAATAGACATTTTACCAGTGGTGTTCCATATTACTTCGTGAAATAATATGGAATGCATTAAGTGTAGAAAGTCTGATCCTGAACCTATGCTCAGTTGTGATGGATGCGAACGACCTATACATCACGACTGTTCGAATTTGAGTGCCTCTGAACTGAAGGTAATGGCGTTAAGGAGTAAGAGAATGCTTCGGTTCTACTGTGAAGATTGTCTAACGGGTGTTAAATTAGTACCAACACTGATAAAAAGGGTCGATGATTTGATGAAGGAAGTAGAAAAGTTAAAAAATGCACCTGTTAACCCAGCTACAACACCGGCAGACTATGAAGAACTTCTTCGTGAAATGGAAGACAGGAACTCGAGAAAACAAAATATTATAATATACAACTTGCCAGAAACTCCAAACCTATCTAAGGAAGAGCAGGCTACTGCAGATTCACAACATGTGAAACGAATATTAGATAACCTTTCAAACGACATAACTGTTCTTGATAAACCTATGAGACTTGGCAGGTATGATCAAACAAAGATCCAAAACCGACCTATAAAAGTGGTACTTGGAAGTCAACAACAAGTTATCAAGTGTATTAAAAATGTCACTAAGTTAAAAGCCTTAAATGCATACCGTGGTGTTGGCCTATCTAATGATAGAACAATAAAGCAGATAGAGCAATACAAAATGATTAAATCTGAACTAACTCGCAGACAAAATGCAGGAGAAGCCAACATCAAAATAAAATACATCCGAGGAGTCCCCACAATTGTGTCAACAAACTAACTATGCCCAATAGATCAACTAGTTATTCTTGCTACTTCCAAAACGTGAGAGGGCTTAACACAAAAATCAATGAGTTTTTTGCATCAGCGAGTCTACAGGAGTATGATTTCATTGGAATTGCAGAGACATGGCTGTCCAACGATGTTGAAAGTTCTGAGTTATTTCCAGAGTGCTACAGTGTTCTACGTAGTGATCGTGATTTCATAAACTCTAAAAAAACTAAAGGTGGTGGTGTGCTATTAGCATACAAAAACAAATACTCCATGGAACGCGTGGATTCCAACTTTTCACGAGAGTTTCCAATGGTTGATTTTTTGGCTGCCAAATGCATTATCTCAGGTACTGTTTTATTCTTCTATGTTCTGTATATACCTCCCGATATTAGTAATGATGATTATTGTAGTCTTATGGTTCATTTAGGGGAGGCTGTTGTGAAACAAACAAGTGTCATTATACTAGGCGATTTTAATGCTAGTCGGTACGTTTGTAAAGACACTAGTGATTTACGTTACAGTGCTATATCAAATTTCTTGGACTTTACTAATTGCAAGCGAACAAATAATGTCCTTAACTCTATGGGTCGTATATTAGATTTAGTAATAGCAACAGACAGCCTAAATTGTGAAACAACTCGTGAAGTTTCACCACTAATAAAGCAGGAAGACACGCTACACCCTTCTTTATGCATATCGTTTAACTATCATGCATCTATGAATTTACCCCCTAACCCAAATAGTAATTGTTACAATTTTAAAAAAAGTTATTTTCCCGGTTTGCATAACGTACTTACTTACATAGATTGGTCATTTCTGGATGAATTTCACGATGTAAATAAAATGTGTAATGCCTTTTATGAGAAATTATATACAATCCTGGACTTGTACGTTCCTAAGTATAAAAAACCTAATAACAAATATCCGCATTGGTACAGCCGTAGTATTATAATAAATATAGAAACAAAACAATACTATTATAGGAAATTTAAACAAACCAAAAAACAGATTTATTTCACTGAATTTTGCAGAATAAGGGAATTAATAAAGTCGCAGACAATAGAAGCATATGATACTTACCTGAAATCTGTCGAAAATAACATAATACATGACCCAAAGAGTTTCTGGTCATATGTACAATCGAAGAAAAAGACTAGTAGAATACCTGGCGAAGTTACTTACAATGGTAGGACTTTTAATACTCCTGAAGATATTGTACAAGGCTTTGCAGATTATTTTTGTACAGTTTATGAACAATCGGATAATAATACTGGTTCGAATTGTAACAATATAACTGAAGCAACTCTAGCAGCATGTGTAGGTATTAATGAAGTATCTGAGCTGAATGTTTTGAACTTTCTTAAGAAATTGCCTAATAAATTCACATCAGGACCTGATATGATTCCAAGTTTCTTTGTTAGAGATTGCGCTTACATATTTGCTCAACCGCTCACAAAAATATTTAATGTAGCTTTAAAGACCAGTGTGTTCCCTGATAATTGGAAAGAGGCAAGAGTTTGTCCAGTATTGAAGAGCGGAGATAGCTGTGACATCACCAACTATCGCTCTATATGTATTCTAAACAACTTTGCGAAAGTCTTAGAAATGGTTATTTATGCTCCTATATATGACTACGTAAAGTATAGAATATCTCCTTCTCAACACGGTTTTATGCAATCTCGTTCAACAGTGACAAATCTAGTAGAAATAACACAATGTATTTCAGAAGCCTTAAATGAGAGAGGACAATTGGACGTTATTTATACTGATTTTACAAAGGCGTTTGATAAAATAAAGCATCAATTACTCATTAACTGTCTAGATAAACTTGGAATCAGCGATCCACTGATAGCTTTCTTCAAATCGTATTTAAACAACATATTTCAATATGTATCTTACAACGGTTATACATCTCAAAAATATGTAGTTACTTCAGGAGTTCCACAAGGCTCAAATCTAGGTCCCTTACTATTTCTATTGTTTATTAACAACTTAACAAGTAATCTAAATTGCAGAAATCTACTATTCGCTGACGATCTCAAAATTTATATTAAGGTAACTCGAGTTGAAGACTGCCTCACTCTTCAAGATGATCTTAACAAAATTACGCAATGGTGTAAACAAAATTCATTATTTTTGAATATTTCAAAATGCAAGGTCTGTACGTTCACAAGGAAAAGTAAAATTATAATATACAACTATGCGATTGATGGTATCAAGATTGATAGATGTGACACAATAAGGGACCTAGGTGTTTACTTTGATAGCGAGGTAACTTTCACCATACACATGACAAAAATAACAGCCGAAGCCACGAGAACTTTAGGATTTATAATCCGTAACTGCAAATCGTTCACAAACTTAGATGCTTTGAAAAACTTATACACTTCGATGGTGAGATCAAAACTGGAGTATGCTTCATTGGTGTTGAGCCCATACTATAATAACCACATAGCACTAGTAGAATCAGTACAAAGAAGATTTCTAAAATTTCTGTCATTTAAGGTGGATGGAGTATATCCGGAAAGGGGTTACAGTCAACTTGTACTGTTAGCACGTTTTAACATGGACTCGTTACAGCTGAGAAGGTCCTGCAACAGTATAGTATTTCTGCACAAATTAATAAATAACCAAATAGATTCCATCAACCTTTTAGAAAAAATAAATTTTCATGTTCCAAGACTAAACTCTAGAAACAGCTATATGTTTTATTGTGACAATTCTAGAACAAATATATTGTGCAATTCACCCATCACCCATATGTGTCATAATTTCAACTCTGTCTCAGCTATATGTGATATAAACATAGAAACACCGCTAACAGTAGTCGCCAAGTTCAAGGAATATCATACACCTGCAGTTAGTATTTCTTGAGCACTCCACCATCTCTTTTCTACTTCTTTATATTCTGTATGTTTGTGTTATTCTCTATATTTATGTTATATTGATATTATCTGTTTTTACGTATTGTTTTTGTAATTTTATCATTGGCTGTTATTTGTGCATGAATTAATATGTCTGTTATTAAATTTTATATTTCACGGTGATAACCACCCCGTAGCAGTGTACTATTTTTAAATGATATATTGTACAAAATAGCATGTAATTTATATACAGGGTGGGCCAATAGTGCGTGGGCGGAGGATTGTGGGCTTACTAAAAAATATTTCAAAAATCTGTCACTTGATCATGGTAGGGACCTTTGAG
Source organism: Callosobruchus maculatus (assembly GCA_951848785.1). Taxonomy (NCBI): domain Eukaryota; kingdom Metazoa; phylum Arthropoda; class Insecta; order Coleoptera; family Chrysomelidae; genus Callosobruchus; species Callosobruchus maculatus. The sequence continues at coordinate 3,757,547 of CATOUR010000026.1, read as the reverse complement.
GGCTATAACGTAAAAATATTTTCACTTAAATTTTGACGTTTATACAGGGTGATTCATATCAAACTTACATTTTTTTAAATGGAACCCCCTATATATTATTGCATATTTGGATTCCTTGGTCAATTTTAGTGTGACTTTATGTATCACACAGGGAACTTTAAACGAACCGTTTAGGCGCAAATCCCCATTTTTGGTATAAGTAGGTATCAGAAAAAAATTAAATATCGCAGCGATTATAAAACTTAGAAGGCCGTGACTTTGCGGTACAACTAATCATGAAATGCGCCGTCTTAGGTCAGACGGCTAAAATCGAATTCTTTTTGTACTTGGAGAAATCAGTAGATTAATTAAGGAAACTTCAATCACAGATAACTTGATTTTTTCAAATGGCAATGCCTATTTTTGTTTAAAAAATCGAATGTAATATTTGATTACCTTTCTAACGATATGGCATACTCGACACCAATCTTTTTTAGTTTTCATTTTATTTCAAATTTTCAGTCAAATCGGTGTTTTTCAATTTTCCTGCATGCAAGCAACCTAGCAGGCCATGAAAAATAAACAAAAGCGCGTTAATATGGAAGAAACCAACTAACTTAGTAGAAAGATGCAAACTAACTAGAGCAACGAGGCAAGATTATGAAAATTTCTTACAACATATGAGCTCTAACCAGAAACAATAGCGGTAACAAGAACGCTCATTTTTCACAGCCTACTAGCTATTAGTCAATTTCCAAAGTCAGTAAAAAAATATTTAATCAAAGGAAAACTACTAGTAATTGTTGCTGGCAGTATAATATCTATGTCTTCTGAATAAATTTCCACATTTAATGCTATAAAAAAGTAGCCATTTCCGTAAGTCAAAAGTAATGGTACCTTTGACTGGAACCCTTCAAATTCTTCAGTAGGTACTTCTACTTATAAGCAAAATCGCGGAAAATGAAACTTGAATTGCAGTTTGTTTGAATTGTAAAACATATTTTAGTTTGCAGAAATCTACATGAAATAAACACAATTACAACATAGCGTAATTAAAAAATTCTAGCAATTATTTCAATATATGTTCAGAATGCTCCAGTTGGAGATTTCACTTTTGACTTAACTAAACGGAAGTGACTAATCTTTTTATCCCATTAGATGTGAAATTCTAAACATGTTAGACTGTAAGCAAAAATCGCTGGTAGTTTTCCTTTTGTTTCAAAATTTTTAATCGTTTTGGAAAGTTGTCAAGCTCTAGTAGAGCTCAATAGCTAGTAGGCTGTGAAAAACAAACACTTCTGTCATAGCCCAGCTACTCATTTACATTAGATATCTTGGGGCTATTCTATCCGGTTAGAGCTAATATGTTGCAAGGAATTTTCATAATCTTGCCTCGTTGCTCCAGTTAGTTTGCATCTTTCTACTAAGTTAGTTGGTTTCTTCCATATTAACGAGCTTCTGTTTATTTTTCATGGCCTGCTAGGTTGCTTGCACGCACGAAAATTGAAAAACACCGATTTGACTGAAAATTTGAAATAAAATGAAAACCAAAGAAGATTGATATCGAGAATGCTATATCGTTAGAAAGGTAATCAAATTTTACATTCGATTTTTTAAACCAAAATGAGCATTGCCATTTGAAAAAATCAAGTTATCTGTGATTGAAGTTTCCTTAATTAATCTACTGATTTCTCCAACTACAAAAAAAATTGAATTTTAGCCGTCCGACCTAAGGTGACGCATTTCATGCTTACTTGTACCGCAAAGTCACGGCCTTCTAAGTTTTATAATCGCTGCGATATTCAATTTTTTTCTGATACCTACTTATACAAAAAATGGTGATTTGCGCCTAAACGGTTCGTTTAAAGTTCCATGTGTGATACATAAAGTCACACTAAAATTGATCAAGGAATCCAAATATGCAATAATATATAGGGGGTTCCATTTAAAAAAATGTAGGTTTGATATGAATCACCCTGTATGAACGTCAAAATTTGAGTGAAAATATTTTTACGTTATAGCCCTCAAGGGTCCCTACCATGATCAAGTGACAGATTTTTGAAATATTTTTTATTAAGCCCACAATCCTCCGTCCACGCACTATTGGCCCACCCTGTATAACACTTTTTGTATATTACTAGCCCTGTAATTGGAGTAATCTGTTGGGCATTAAAGACTATTATTATTATTATTATTATTATTATAATGCGTGGGGAACGCTATCACCTCCGTCTCATTCTTCAAGGTAAGATCGAAGGTATGGGAGAACAGGAATTGGAAGAAAAAAGCTATCATGGCTAAGAAGCATCCGTCACTGGACCGGAATAAGCGACCTCCAGGAATTACAGAGGGCTGCGATGAATAGGATGATCTGATGAGAGAAAGGATGAACGCCTACGCAGCAATCTGCATGGCACCCTAAGAAGAAGAATACATAGAGAGTTGCAAAAAGGAAATTTCACTAGGCCTTTACGGAAACTATGATCGAGTTAACCCGATCACAACGATCACTTATCCTGGCGTTCGGAAAGTGATTTGGGATCTGTCAGAAATAGGGTCAGTTTACACAGTACAATAAGTGATTGCAATCGGGTGATTCAGATCAGTAGCTGTTTTTCTCAACCATCTCTTTTTTATTCTTAAACCAACTTTTCCGTTGTCCGATGTCCGTTAAATCCATGGAATCATAAATCCCACTTGACAGCTGTTTAACATATAACTGATCTATCCAGATCCAGAACACTGTTTCCGTCAAGGCCTACTCTGGAGGATACTGAGTGGCCAGGAAGGTCACAAATGTCAATTACGGAGGCAAATATTACTGCTGTGAGAAAAATTCTTGACAGGACAGGCGAGTGACCTACCAACAGATAGAAAATACTTCAGTCCTAATTAGTTTGAGGCCAAACTGGATTCGGTTTTTTAATTTATGTTTCTTGCAGATGTCTGTGGTAGATCAAAACCATCGTTTCATAGCTTTTGAACTAGATACAAGCTCAGTAATTATATGCTTCGCTTTTTGACGCGAATTATCAGTTTTGCACACTGAAAGAGACTTTCACGAATACATAAGGTAACAGTAATAAAACTTTATGACGGTATGCAGATTCGGTCTCACAAAATGTTACAGCAACTTTATAGCACCTCTATGTAGAAATTCGTAATATTAAAAGCTTTTTTTTCTTGCAGAGGTCTGTGGTAGATCAGACCCATCGTTTCACAGCTTTTGAACTAGATACAAGCTCGGTCATTATATACTTCGCTTTTGTCCGCGAATTAATAGCTTTGCTCACTGAACGAGACTTTCACGAATACATAAGGTAACAGTAATAAAACTTTATGACGGTATGCAGATTCGGTCTCACAAAATGTTACAGTAACTTTATAGCACCTCTATATAGAAATTCGTAATATTAAAAGCTTTTCTTTCTTGCAGAGGTCTGTGGTAGATCAAACCCATCGTTTCACAGCTTTTGAACTAGATACAAGCTCGGTCATTATATACTTCGCTTTTGTCCGCGAATTAATAGTTTTGCACACCGAACGGGGCTTTCACAAATACGTAAGGTATGAATAATAAAACTTTATGACTGTATGCAGATTCGGTCCCACAAAAGGTTACAGCAACTTTATAGCACCTCTATGTAAAAATCAAAAATATTAAAAGATTTTTTTTCGATAATAGAATGAATGCGAGTGTCATGTTTATATGATCCGTAAACATTGATTAGCCATTAACACGCCTTCATTCCGTTGCAATAAAAACACTCGCCCGTAAACGCAAAATCGTTGTTTCGTGGTTAAGAATTGTTATTTTACATATTTAATGTGAAGAGGACATCACGTAAAGAATCAGCTACGTTCTTACATTCCGAACTTAAGTAATGCCGTATTTTACATTTGAGACTTTAAAAACATACTACTCGCAAGTGAAATCCGAACACTGAGAAAATAAATATAGTTTAAAAAAACTAAAAAAACACGCTTTTAAAGGACATCGAACTAAAAAGTTGAATACAATTCTTAAAATAAACTTAAAAACAATAACGAACGAAAAATACTTTGTCATTAAATCTTTTTTTTATGTTTTAAACTGTATTTATTTCAATTAATTTTGTCGTTATCAACTAGTTTTCTGCTGATTGTGATTATGTAAAACTTTCCCAGATAAACAACAAATTAATTTTAAATTTAGTTCAAGAGCTAGGTATTTAGGATTATAAAGACCAACCTCTGTTAAAAAATAATAAACTAAAACGCGGTGCTTACAAATCGTCACCCAACCAAATACTAACCGCGCCCGACGCTACTTAGCTTCGACGATCAACGACAGTTTTCTTTAGCTTTAAAACATTTTATTGAGAAATATTTGTACAATATGTATGCCTTATCTTATGTATTTATATCGTGTATGTGAGAATATGTTTTACAGCAGTATCTCCTCCAGGGAAACAAGTACAATGTTACTTGTTGCAACTCTGGAGGTGCCTGATGGTAAGCAGTGACATATTCAACAGGCATTTAACATTTGTTCATTCAATTCCCTCTCCTGGTATAAGGTATTTTTTATAACAATCTTATAGTCCATAGACTCTGAAAATTGAAAGCTAACAGAGTTTTTCTGGTCTTGTAGGTTATGTATGTTGCACTTACAGGAAACACCTGTTTCAAATAATTCCAAATAAATTAAAACTACCCTAATTATTTACATTATTTACACTACAATCTATATTTACAATTCAATTTAAACAGATTCTTATAGAATAAGCTGGTACAGCAGCCCATGCTTTCTAATAGCGCCGTCTAGGTGGCACTGTGAGATAGACTTGGTTAAGGGACTATTGCGTGCTTTATTAAAATAAAAATGTCTGGTTTGTTTTTCAGTTACCGCCAAAATATACTTGAAATTTTGATCGCAACTTTCGAGACTTTCTCTGATCTGTAAGCATAGCATTCACTATCATTCTCCAAATTTTATTTTCAATCCTTTCCAAAAAACCTAATTGTGTCTTTGACGCAGAACTGTAAGCTGGACATCCATATAACAGAGTTGGTCTCGTGACCTATTTACAGACGTGTGGAGTTTACTTTTTTTACAGATCAGAGGATATCGTTAATCTTTTATCTAAAGTTACCCCCGGATATTTAAGGTTATTACTTGACTTGATTGTATCATTTCCTATTTTAAGATCTTTAAATATTTTCGTTTTGCTCCTAGAGAAATTTCTTGTACAGCAAAGTACTTTAGTCTTTTGGGCGTGTATCGCTATTTTATTGTTGTGTACTATTTGCCTATTTATATGGACTTCCACCTGCCTGCACGCAACCTCAGCTTGCACTGAAGACGCATACACGCACGTGTCATCCGCATATAAAGCTAATTTTTTTTTTTTTTTGGAACAGTAGCATGTCAGCAATGTAAAGGATGAACAGCATAGGAGATAATTAGGAGCCCTGTGACACACCTGCATTCATAAAGAAGTTACCATAATTTCTATTGTTTATTCTAACTGTGAATCTTCTGCATGCCAGATAAGAGTCTATTAAATTTACTATAAATGGGGACAAACCGAAACCTGACATTTTTGTAATTAGTCTATCTGTCCAAACTTTATCAAACGCTTTTTCTATGCAGTACTTTTACCCTTATTAAAATTCTCTTTTATATGATGTGCAACCCTGATTATCTGCCCTACTGTGCCATGACCTGCTCTAAAGCCAAATTTTTCTAGTGGTAAGACTTTAAGCTCTTCATCAGCAAGTATCTTAAGAATAAATCTATCGATTACATTTGCTGTACTTACTTAGCAAGGATATTGGGCGGTAAGAATCGGGTGATTATGGATTTTTATTCGGCTTTATAACAGGACATATGACAGCCTTTTTTAACGTAGTTGGATCATACTGTAATCGTATTACAGCATTTACTATATTAGCAAGCTGCGTAAGAGCCTTATTATTTAAACGTTTGAGGATAGTTTTGTCTATAGTGTCTTCGCCAGGTGGCTTATTGTTTGCAAGTTTGCAAGAGACTTGTCTTGGAGAAATTAAAAATGTGCCTATCGATACTCTATGTACAGTTACATTTCTATTAGCTCTTAAATGATCAATTCTAGCGGTGGTCTCATAATGTTCTTGCAAATTGATCATTTTGGTAGGTACTCGTAATTCTATTACCACTGTCCAAGTGTCGAGAACTGACAACTGAGCAGTCTGTTCTGTTATGTCATTTACAACACATTGTGAATTGTTAATGCAAAGGTGGCGCTAAAGCTCCGCACTGTCAGTTGTAGGTGGCTATAACACAAAGCCAGCTGCCTAGCTATATACGGATTAAGACAACAGATGGCACTGTATTCCAGTTAGGAGGAGTATAAGGATTGTAGGAGCATGGGAAAGAGTACTTGTCTGACGTTAACAGTGTTGTTGATGAATAAAAAGAGTACTAAGCCAAAGAAGTGCTACAAGCTCACAAACACACATACAGGTGAAGCTAATGAAAACGTGTTAAAAGGTGATACAGTACATGAAATGCGGCAGGACTAAAGACAATAATAAACAAACCTATTTGCCACAATTAGTTTAAAATAAATACAGCCGGTCAATAATGAGAGGGCCTTCCTTGTTGAGGAATGCTCTCCTCTCATCTACGCGGCATGCTCGTAATCTGGTTGTTAATAGTTCATCCAGCATGGGCGGAGGATTTGGTAAATAGCGAACGGAGCAACTCATCCAATCCGACACTTTTCAATTGGCGATAAGTCGAGTGATCGTGGAGGCCAGTGGAGCACCCTGACCTTAGCTTCCTGTAGGCAATTCAACGTCACCCTTGCAATATAGGGATGCTCATGATCTTGCTGGAAGGAACCCTTTACCAGGCCTTGGACCTAATGAAACCACAACTGATTTAAAGAGCTCATTTACATAACCGAAGTAAATATGTCCAACTGCTAAATGCAGTGGTACACCAGGCGATACAGTAAACTGGAGATCACATCGTTCACCCCATAGTCGTCTTATCCCTTGGGATCCGTCGTGTGCCTCCAGACAACCTGGACTCGTCAGAGAAGGCCATCTGATGCCACTCAGCAAGCCAATACCAATGCCGGTGCTCTTGGCACCACTCTAACCGTTGGCGACGACGATTTTCAGTAAGTAGAAGCACTAGATGGAGACGATATGAACTTGAACTCATTTAGGCAATCTGTAGTACACCGTGCGGATTCGAAGATGCCTCACTATAGCTGCTTACCAAGCGTCAGCAACAGCTCGAGTGAATCGTATTCTATTTTGGAGGGCCAGTAGCCCAGTAGTTGCTGGTCTGTAGTTCTCCTATATGCTCTACAACCTCTAGCTTGTTGGATTCGTCCTTCTTCGATCATTATGCCCCATTGTAACAGCAACTGCTTTCAAAGAAGCATCAGGTTCTCATTGGCCTACCATCCGACCCCGTTCAAAGGGGGCAACCTGCGTAAACTGGGGCTGTCGGCCTGTAGGGGACATCACAGCCAACTAGTTCCTCGCCACACTTGGAACAGCTATCATAGTTTTGATCGAAAAAACGCCATGTTCTGCTGTACACGTATAGAGCTTTTTGGAGCTGCAATTTAGGTGAATAGCATCTGAATGGACAACAAGTGTTAGATATATACTAGGTACTGCCAAGCCGTGCACACATGTTTAATGCGAGTATCCCTTTTTTCCTAGGTGTTCGGATTGTACTTGCGAGTAGCAGAGTAGAGTAAGTAAAATAATTTTCTTACGGGGCCTATACAATGGCCAGCTAAATCTCCTGATTTGATTGCCATTAGACTTTTCCATTCTATTTTGTTTACTCCCTAACCTAAAAAAAAGTTCAGATGATCTTCCTTAACGCATCACCGAAAGCTACCATGATATTCCACAACATATGTTTTTGCAACTGTCCGTCAGGAATTTGAACGTCACGTATATCATTGTTTGGTCAATAACGCGCAACGTTTTGAACACTTATTATAACAAAAAGTAATATTTTCGCGTGTTTTTATTTTCTATTTGACCAAATTGAGACACAATAATTTTTCTAATTTTCTCGAAAACGAATCGATCGATTGTGAAATATCCAACGTCAGAATAAAGGACTTCGACATTCTTTTGAAACAAGCTATTACTCGATACCCCTTGTCATTTAAATTTTTCAAGGGGATGGCCCTAGGGAGCAGAGGATATAAGTATAGTTTTTGGTTAAAAAGTTGCCCCCCTGACAAATCTTTTGACTTGTTTCTGCGTTTTCTCTTTTAATCAGTGGTTTTCGATAAATCCGTGGTAGGAAGTTTTCAAATGAACACCTTGTGTGTTAATGGCTATTTCTATCTTCGTTCAGGAGTCCACTTTTCGGAAACCATTATTTTCGCATGTCTATGTGTACAAGTGATTGCAAAACAATGTAGATGTGCGAACTAACTTGCACTCCCCTCGAATTGTTTAATTGCTTTCGTCGCCTTGTTCATTTTAAACATCCTACTGGGAGCATTAATAAACCAAGCCTGAGGCGCATGGCATATCACATATTTGAAACGTTTTAAATAATAAAACGTGTAGTTCTTGAAATGCTAAGGTCACCTTTAACAACAGAAAAGTATATCTGCAAAATCTTGTTTTATACAACGTGTCCCAAAGCATTTGGACAGCCTCTCAGATTCATATGGTAGACATATTGATGCAATCAGTAAGGTGAAGGTTAGGTCATAAATTTTCAGGTTATCAGACTGAATTACTGAATATTGTATTTATGAATGTATAAAGGCCGGTTCATGAAACCTTTCCTTTGCCGTAACTTAGACGTAAATTGAGCGTTAGTATTAACTTTATCCTTAACTTTAACCGTAAGAGAATCGACGTTCATGAAACTTGAATTTGGCGTTAAAGATGACAGATGTGACATTTCACAAAGTCTGTTTTCAACGGTCTGTCTTGATTTTTAGGTTATATTTTTAAGATTTGGCGGGTTGGCGGTTATACCTACTGTTTGCGAAAGGCGAAATTTGTTCTCAAAACTACGACCAAAATTGAAGATTAATAAAAAGGGTAAGGTGATCTCAGGACTGGTTGCCTCATGCCAGATCATATTTTTATATTCTGTGCGTTTCGCGCATGCTCAGACACTCCTAAGATTTAGATTTATCTTTTGCGGTAAGGTAAAGTCGAAGTTAATTATCTTTTCAAGGTCAATCCTTACGCCTAATTCTTAAGTTAAATTCAAAACTGTTTCATGACGGTAGGTTCAACTTTAGAATTAACACAAACGCTAATTTACGGCTAAATTGCGGCAAAGGAAAAGTTTCATGAACCTGCCTTAATATGGAAGTAAAAAGTGAAAAGAGAATAAAAATAAATAAGGAAGTCCATCCATAAGCAATAGAGACCTTTTGGACCACTTAAAGTAACGTCAAAAGTGACAGAAATTCTCGTTAACGTTATTTACAATAGTGCTATCTACTGCTACATAAGAATGACTTTTTGGACCAGAAAAAAATAACAATATTTTTCGTTACCTGACGTTTCGATTTTTATGCTTGGGTATAACCTTTAAAGTGTTAAACTATCCTCATTATACTATTGGCTACCTATAGATGAAATCTGTCAAATTACCACTGGAAGAGGTAGCCCATTTGTTTCTCTTTTCCACAAGGATGTTGACTACCATACAATATTTGAGGTTAAATATGGTTGGAAGGATGGGAGGTGGAACTTGAAAGCATTACAATCATCTGCCATGCGCAAAACATTCTCTGTTCCATGTCAAAAATAACGGCAAAAATTGTTTATTTATTGGCCTTCGTTATCGCTATTGAGAATCATTTATCTCTTTTACTTCCCACACCGATAGGTTAGGGGAGTATTGTGATCGCGAAAATTTTCGATTTTGAGATAATGTACTTTTTGGGCGTTTTATGATGCCTACATAACGAAAATCCACGTCACTCATTTCCGTCGGTCTGTCTGTCTGTCTGTCTGTTGGCGTTTTTCTAGCCTCCTAATCTCAGTAACCGCTGCATGGATTTTGATGAAATTTGGGTAACGATATATTGTGGGGTCGTAGTTGCTCCATTTTTGAAAATCGGTCCATGGGCGGCGGAGTAATTAGCAAAAAACGACAAATGTCAAATATTCCTCAAACTTCGTTTTAATGCGTTTGAGGGGTTCCTGGTCATTTTCTACTTCTTTTTGGGTGGGGGTGAAATTCGGGTGGTGGGGGGGGGCGGTGTAATGCTGAAAAATTTGTTGTAATCATAATAGGCTATCCACTGACCTGAGAGAGAAAGACTTAGCGGTATAATACACTTTTTTAGGTCCATCCGAACATTGCCTTGTCTATTACAGGAAGCAAGGGACTTAAATTTTCCGATGTACACATACGAGTATTGCCTTAGATCGTTCTGTATTTTATAATGTGGAAACTACTGAATTGATGTTCATGAAATTTCGGCGCAGTATTACTACTTTGGCGAGGATGGAAAATGCTTCTGATTCTTAGAAATCGTCTCAGTGGTGGCGCAGCAATATTAAAAAAACCAAAAATATGAAAACGGCTCAAACTTCGTTTTTAGACGTTTAGACGTTCCTGATCATTTTCTACCTTTTTTGGGTGGGCGTGAAGTTGGGGTGGTTCAGGGGTGGGGGGTTGTAAAACTCAAAAATTTGTGGTATTCGTGATAGATTGCCCATTGACCTGTGAAAGATGTACCTAGTAGAATGAAACACTTTTTTTACGGTCGGGCGATCGATCATTTGGTTGCAAGGGCATCTAGACTATAGCTTAATGCTATGGAAAAATAATGAAACTGGTATCATCGGAATGTGTGGGAAGTACTGAGTTAATCAACTTGACTACATTTTTTTATTACTGAGCATGCTCACAATAACGATAGCCACGAAATTCGTTATTTGTGGTGTCCAAAAGTTTTCTATTATGTCGACTTGAATCATGTAAGGATAGTAAATTGAGATGACAAAATTGGATAAGGGCCTTACTCATAGTCGTCTCTTGAGTAGTACTTAAGGGGCCTGGGTAGACACCTTTATACGTATGTATTTGCCATGTAAAACACGGACTCACAATTTCCCGCACAACTCACTTTATTTCAAAAATGCTGGGTTCTTCCTTGATCCTTGGTCTAGCTAGATCAAAATTACCTCTACGCCTCTGAATTCATATACATATCTTATATGTACAAACAGTTAATTTATGAGACATATACGGTATTCCGTACACCTGTGGACAGCCAACAGTGAAGGTCTTTGAAACAGGTGGTAAACATGGGTAGTTACGGTTGGCATCTGCCTACAAAAGGGCGAACGTTAGTGTTGTGCTTTGTGACGGTTTGCTGAACAGGACCGTTAAAGTCACGTCATGGGAGCTGCTTTTTTGTTTCGGCATCTACCGTTGGCAAGATTGAGTACTGGTACTGTCTGCGTATATCAATTTCACAGAACATAATTCCGTAAATTATGGCCAATCTTTGGATACTTATTGTTGATGACGTCCTTTCAAATGTCACAATTGTTATACCTTTTCAGCAGTTCATGGTCGTGATTAAATATGTTGGGATATTCTAAATACGTATCCACAATAAATGGCTATCCGTTAATTTTGATGAGATATTATTGGCAGTGGAAGTGAACAAAACTCTTATCAAAGCGTTACAAAACCTCTATAACGATAACACGACGAGAATACGAAACGCACAACACTTCTCATCAGCTTTCTCCACCTCGAAAGGTCTACGGCAGGGTTGTTGTCTATCACCTACTCTTTTTAAAATATATTTAGACAAAGCCTTGCAAAGCTGGACTAAGAAAATCAAGTATATGGGGCTGCAAATTGACGATCATAATTTATATAGTCTCTATTTCGCCGACGACCAAGTAGTTATAGCTGAGGATCGCGATGACTTGAATTATATGAGAAAGCTGCAAGAAAGTTACCATGAAGCAGGACTGACCATCAATACGAACAAATCCGAATACTTAGTTATCGAAAACGACGAGACAGATAATTTACACCTAGAACAAGATTGCATAAAAGGAGTTAAAACCTGTAAATATTTGGGAGTAATATTCAACAAGCAAGAAAATAGCCAGGATGAAATTAAAGAAAGGATAAGTAAAGGAAAACAAATCACACGGTCTCTCAATTCTATACTATGGGACAAGAACGTCACCATAGAAACGAAGAAAACAGTACATAAGACTATATTTAAAACTGTTATCACGTATGGGGCAGAAACATGGGATATCAGTAGTAGCAATCCCAATAAACTCTTGTCAGCTGAAATGGACTTCCTAAGACAGAGTTGCAGAAAGTCTAGATTAGATAGGGTTAGAGAAATGAAACAATCCGGGAAATGACGAAAACAGACTCAAATCTGATAGATAGGATCCATCAAAAGCAACTGACGTGGTTTGGACACAAAAAACAAATTAGAGAACATAGATGGCCTCGACGAATACTAGTATGGGTGCCACGAGAAAGAAGAGAAAAAGGACTCCCGAGAAGAAGCTAGAGGGGACGAGATAGATGAAGCCATGGAACTGAGGGATTTGGAAGAAGACATGTGCTTCGATCGAAGAAATTGGAAACTGGGAACGGAGAGACGGCTAAGGCCGTAAAATAAATCCGTATATTATGTATTATTGGTAGTGGCGTAACTAGCTGCGGGGGCTGGCCCGTGGTTTTGAGGGCCCCGTAGCCTTGGAGGCCCAGGGTCCTCAAGCGCCATCGTTTCTTTGTATGTTAGCATTTTTAACTAAACCCTAAAAATTGGCGCCGTAAATGAAAAAATACGAGAAGACAGCATGCCTCAAACATTTTTTGGCTAATTTAACTCTGCGTCTTTCACAACACAGGTCACACAAAAAACCAACACGTAGGTGTAAAACACAAACCAAACAACAACCTTCTAAAAAAATTTAAATCGAAAAATGGGTGTTTTCAAACCACGATTTTTTTTATTTTTCCAGTGATTTAAACATGTAAAGGTCGTTGTTTAGTTTGTATTTTATACTGTCACGACGGCCTCTTTTTCTTCACCAAAGAATCAAACTGGACCCCCGTTTTACTTCAGAACTCAATACAATATCTCTTAACCTTATCTCAACTAGAACTCAACTGAACTGAACTACCACGCTACCCGTGGTGTCTTATATATACTTCATCGAACCATCTAGAAGATTCGAGACACCCAGATGACATTCGAGAATGCCGATCTGACAGTCCAGAAAATTCCAGATGATTCGATGACGTTTACACATCAAAAAAATCTAACCTAACACTTTGAAAGAAACATCAACAACAATACAGGATATACTGTGTAAGGCTTTCGCGGCCATCGTCCAATGAATTTGTGGTTCTTGGGTTTTTAGGCCGGCGTCGTTTAGCGTTAAAGCTTGACGTTTCGCCACCATGAGTGGATGGCATCTTCAGAAGCTATTTCACTTCGGCGACTTCCACAATACAGTATTTTGGAAGTCGCCGAAGTGAAATAGCTTCTGAAGATGCCATCCACTCGTGGTGGCGAAACGTCAAGCTTTAACGCTAAACGACGCCGGCCTAAAAACCCAAGAACCACAAATTCACAATACAGGATGTTACAATACTTATGTGTTAGTTGTGTTGGCTGTGACTCAATGCAGATTGCTATTTTGCGAGCAAACCTCAACGTTAGAGCCCTGAAGATGGCAATAAACAATGCCGAAAGCTTGGCAGTCGCCTTTATGGAGTGACCCGTGTTTCGCTTCAAAATTTTGGCCACAACCCCAAGACTTCCTTTTTAATATATACAGGGTGAGTCCTAAGTCACTAAGCCTAGTACTTTTTTAATTGTGTATAGAAGTTGTTGAAATAAACTAATTTTTCAAACAACTTTTTTAAAAAAACTGAAAAATGAGCGAGATCCAAAATCTAGGCTTGTGTCTCAAGACATACGTCATGTTTAGTTTTTTGCACGGATTTTTGTCTTATCGATTAGGCATTGCACCTGACAGATAGTGCAGTAGTTACTTTCTGTTTATCTTTGTTAACTTTAAATTGGCAATTCCTGAAAGCAGTGCATTATTGTGAACGCAACTTTTAGGATTTACCAATCTAGAATTAACTACGACAAACTGAAAGTAACTAGTGCGCTAATAAATGTACACGTTAATATTAACAAGTGTCTTTCACTATTTTAGGTTAGGAGCACATATGTTGCTTGTCAACAGCTTTCTCGAGTTTGAGTTTCACATAAAAACAACACAAGTCCAGGACATGTGATGTTTTACGTAGAAGGCGAAGTGGACATTTGTTGTTTTAGCAGAAGTGCGTAATATTTGAGATCAGAATTAAAGGAACGTATATGTCCTTTATGCAAGAAATAAGTATAGCATATGAAAGATATTCCCTTCTAGTATAAGATAGACCATCAAGCTAATTTTGCCTGTTTTATGACATGTTCTGTTTTTGCCAGAAAGCCTTCAATTGATCTGAAGGATAGGTGATTGTTTGTTGGTCATCACTCCGTTTCTTCTTCATGTAATTTCAGTTTAACAGAGAGATTAAATGTTATTTTCAGCCACAATGCAATACGCCTTGTTATGTTACGAAGAAATATACTTCGGATTTAATAGCTTATGCTACTTGTTATAATATTTTCAATTTGGGAAATAGAAGTAAACATATAAATACACGATGAGAGTTCATGAGAAAATAATGTTTGTCAATGTCGTTCGTATATTGTCTATTTTATTCGAAATGCAACCACTGAATCTATAAATGCAATATCGTAACAGTAAGATAAGGTTAATTCCTGACATTTAAAGTATTATCATTGTCCATTTAATTGATTTTACAATCCAGTTGGTATATTAATATACCTCAAATGACTGGAACTGCATTTTATAAACTTTATTACTATGGTAGAGATTATTCTCGTATGCATAAGTCCTAATGTTTATTTGTACAAAATTCATAGACCTAATTCGTTGACGTTTCTGCTGCTTGGGATAAAGAAGAGAGTTTTTTACATTTTGCAATGTTTTACATAGTTAGGTATACAGGGTGTTCTAAAAGTTGGGACTTTCCTCTTTAGAAGCAACGGCCCTTGAAACGGCAAAGCTAATGCACGGTGAATCAGCAGAAAAACAGTAAACAAATTTCAAGCAATTACTCATAATTTGGTTGCTACGAAGTTGTAAGTGCGGTCCTATCGCAGGCGTCTTACAGGTAAAAGTACGGTTTACGATGTCTTCTTCAATTTGGACCATACGAGGTTGTCTTCCACCACGATGTGGATTCAGACATTCTGCGACTCTAGCTCTTTGCACGACCGAGACAAAACGACGTGGTGCAGGGTGAGTACGGTTAGGGAAACGATCGGCATACACTCGCGAAGCTGCAGCGGTATTTTGACCATACTCACGGTACATTAAAATCATGTCCACCAGTTCAATACTGTTATAAGCGTGCGCCATTGTTGTTGTTTTTGAAGTCATCAGATGTAGAAGTCAAGCACTCTCGTACACTATGCCACAGCAACGCGACGTATGACGAACTGCCTGTTTTAGTGTTTTCTCACCGGCATCCTCACCACTAGCGCTGCCTTGTTTGTTGTGATATTATGACATGGTGAGCCATTGCCCAGGGATGGACTTAGAATTGAGAATTTCTTTAATGTTCAGTATCTTGTTTTCTCTAAATATTTTGTTTATAATATGTATACTGGGAAAAAACACTCATTTTGGCGAGTACTATCCGCTGTATGAAAAAAAGTCCCAACTTATGAAACACCCTGTATACTATATTTGTTTTATAAAGTATTTACTGAAATAGCTACAGGGAGTTAATCCTGTTCAGGGAAATGAAAGGATGGGCACACAAATTTTTTGGAGTCCCCTACTTCCTTAAATGACCAGGAACCGTTGTAGCTTCTAAAATTCAAGAATATTTTTAGACTCCTCCATTTTTGTTAGCTAATGCGTCATCAGTGTCCCAGTTTCAAAACTATAACATCAGCATTACTTACTGTGGCATAGCATATAGCACTCCAGACTTTATCAGAATCGGTGCAGTGGTCACGAAGATGCCACGGTGGCAGAAAGGGCCACAGAGAGGCAGAAAAACATACAAACTGACAGACAAAGAACGAAGTTGGTAATGTAAACATCATAAATAATAATAACAATAATAGTCTTCTAAAAACATCTGGCAGAGCATGGCTTGTCTGAGCAGTTGACCTTCTCTTTCTTTAGGTCTAGTGGGTTGAAGTCAGGGACTGAGGGCTTTATAATATATGTATTCCGTAAACTTTGGTATAGCGTAATAAGGGTATGGTTGTAGATGTAATGTAATGTACATATAAGTTGGATCACTCTCCGTCGGCACTTTGAAGAACTCACATGAAAGCGATGCCGCGGCCGCACGCGCCAGTTAGTTTTTGCGTTAGTTTTTGCTCAAGTACGAGGGTCTTTTAGCGGGAACTTGCTAACGCCTGGGTTGTACGTATATACGAGGGTCATTGAAAAACTATGTATTGACGGCCGATTTAGATATACAAATACAAATATAACGTTTATTTTGCTAATGCACTAAGCTACATCAAAAATGAAGCCTGGTAAAACTATTACTAATGAATCTCAAATGATTTCACATATTGTAGCTATTTCGTAGATAAGTAAAAACTGATGGTTCAAAGGTGCTGTAGTATTTTTACCTTAATGTTTTGTTCATTTGGCTTATTTTTGAGACCCCAGTTTATAAATTTTATGGTATAGTATATACGAACTCGTATGTACAATTTTCAAAGATAATCATGTGGAAAAGCTTTACATGGATGTGAATAAATTATTTTTGACACTTTGCATTTCAGTGTCATTTAAATTATTGCTACTGTAGAAACTAAATTGTTAAAGTTATCAATAAAAATATTTTAGGGCTCTAAGATATAATTTACAATATCCCTGGGTGGTATGGTAAGACCACCGAATGAATATTTTGTCTCACTATACGCTTTTAGCGTGATACAATCCTTCAAGTACATGTAGCTCTTGAACTAATCAATTTAGACCCCAAGTCTGCTAGTTTGTTGGAATTGTTTTATCGGGAGGAACACAGGCACAAACATACAGGGTGCCCCATTAATAATTTTGGATCGAATGTTACGTGCCCAAAAACAAATACCTCATTAGGCAGTACAATGACAAAAAAAGACACAACATCTGTTCTAATTTACATGCCCAAAATTATAATTCTCTACTATTGCCCAGTTCCGACATATTTCTTGTCTTAATCGTCGTGAGATACCCTGTATTTATATCCCTTACATTTCAAGGTTTACCACAAAATAAGGATGGATCTGATTGTCACTCTCCATCCGTAAATAAATTTAAATTGATTGGTAATATCTTTTCGAGCGAAATTGATTATTTTCAAACTTCTAAAAAGATTATCCATCTCCTGCAAACAAATCTGAGATAACAAAATCCGATATTTTCACACACATTCAATCTCTACTTTGCGCCGCCCGTTTCTACCGGCTGACATCGGTATACTGCTACCGGTGTACCTGGGTGACGGAGCAAGGGGCAGGCCGTTTTGATATTTTTGCGGAGTGATCCAACTTATATGTATTCCGTAAACTTTGATGTAACCGACATCCGTTGTAGAGCTTGCCTACGCCAGAGACGCTTTATGCACCTCTTGTCGGAAGTCAGAGTGTAAGGCGTACGCTGGGTCAAAGAAAAAAATCTATCAAAGCTGTAAAAATAGAACAATAAAACCATAGTGAACCAACTTGCAGCCATGCACTCTTTGTTAACTATCCGTTAGTAGTAATAACGATATAAAAAACCTTTCACTTATGCTTTAATAACATAAATCTTACAAGCTAATACTTGTCTATTTCACATAAATTATGAAACTAAATGTATTGTCTTGATGTGTAAATCTATTATACTGTTTAATTAAGTGAACTTACGTCACCAGAGGTAAATATTACCTACATAATCCTACATAATACTGGGTGGGCCATAAGAATGGGAATGAACGATTGATAGAGGGAGAGCGTCTTTCTGGTGACCAGAACCACCAGTGCATAAGCCTACAAGCGGGTCCTCATCGGAAAGGTAAGGATGGCATCAGGTCCTGCCCTCGGTTCAAAAACTCTTGAACCTATTATAGTTTGCCTGGAATACCCAAAGGCTTCACAGCGACACAGAATGTGTGCCGAGGACTCTTCCTCCTCGCCAGAACGTGTACATGTCAAGTTGCTTGCCACCCCCATCACATACAAGTGACGTTTGAAGGTGTTATGGTCAGATAACAGGCCTACAAGTAACCTTATCTGTCCAGTGAGCGAAGCGCCCCACCTCGGACAGAGGATCTAAAATAAGTACTCTGGCTGGACGAGGATGTCCAGGCATTTCTCTCTATCTCATAAGATGTTGATTTTGCAACTGCACTTCTGTTTTCGTTCTAATGGAACCTGCTGCCAGCCCCACATCCGGCTGAGGACCCCGGAAATCATTCTTCAACCCTCGTCTTGCGAGCGCATCCACCGTTTCATTACCACAAACTCCAGCATGAGACGGCGCCCACATAAGCGTCACCTGATGTCTCGCCGAAATGTAATCCAAGACCTTTCTACATTGCAGAACGAGCCTTGATGTAAACCTATATGTAAGTACTCAATGCGTTTAATGCAGTCTGGCTGTCAGAGTCAGGGCCGCGCCAACCCCGTGTGCACGGTATGCACCGCACACGGGCGGCAAGCCTGAAAGGGCGGCAGTGCGGCGCCCATGATATTTCGTTCATCTGGATAACTCTGTATTTTTTAGACTCCATTATTTTGCAATCAGCTCAGTCTCCTGAATGTCCCGCTTCCCGCTTGATACGCCTGTTACTGTTAAGTACCGCCCACTATGGGACATGCCACTGACACCAGCCCTTCAGCTGTCCTTTACAGGTGTTACAATATATATTTAAAAATAATTTATTTGATACATACCCCAATATTTCGATTGCTGTTAGGATCCTTTTAACACTTCCAATATGAGTTGCAAGCGGAGAATGATCGTTTTCAAAGCTAAAGCTCATTAAAAATTACTTAAGATCCTCGATGAATCAGGAAAGACTCAATAATTTGGCAATAATTTCCATTGAACCTGGATTATGTGAAAAACTGAATACAGACCAAATTATAAAGGATTTGCAGCACTTAAAGCAAGGCAAGTGTCTTTTCTATAAATTTTATAGAAAGATAGGTGCATCGTATTTTCTTTTCTAGGAGTTTTGGTGTTTAAGTTTAAAGTACATAATTATGTGTTTTGTTTGTTTTTTGTTTTATGTTTAAAATATTAAACTTAAGCTTTTAAAAATATTTTATATTATTTTGTAGGAGTTTTTGTTTGTATGTTTGAAGTACATAATTATATTTAGTTTTTTCACTGTTTAAGTTTAAAACATTAAACTTAAGGTTTTTAAAATATTTAATTTTGTTCTTTGAGAGATTTTGTTTTTAAGGTTAAAGTACATGATTATATGTTTCGTTTTTTTTTTTTTTTGTTGCTTAGTTTTAAGGATCCTTATTTATGTGGTATATTTGTGAAAAAATATTAAATTTTAAACAAAACCTAAAAGTAAACGTCGCTGAAATTTTATTACTGTCTTTCATTGTGCTTGAGGTAATAGGGGGCGACCACTTATCATTTGCACACGGACGGCAGAAACACTTGGCGCGGCCCTGGTCAGAGTAGATAGTAATCCGCCTAGTAGGTCCCTGAATTCCATGAATATGAGAGACATATATATTTCTTCTTGGAATACTGTAGTATCCCTCAAGGGAGAGGGAGACCTTTGCTTTTGGGCCACAGACACCAGCGCCGGAGCCTTTATCGGAAGGTCTGTATACCAGACTAGTCCTCCCTCCTCAAACGGCCGCCTGCCCCTTGACCCCCACTCCTCCCTTGTAGGATACTTCACCGTAAATTTGCATTCAAAGCAATATGTATGATAAATAATATCACTACTCATATGTAGGATAACGTCATCCCTTTGCAGTACCGAAAGGATGGCAGAGTGGCCCCTGCCAGGACTCACAAAGGACCAACTGCCCTGACTCCACAATCGGAACGCAGACGCCCTTATTGAACTACCAAGTCGAATGTAGGGAGATTCAGCAGTGCTTCTAGCGTGCTCAATGGAGTCGTGCTTACTGCACTTTCGTCTGCTAGTAGTTTGAAGGAATTTGTGTTAATAATCCAACCTGAAATGTATTCGTATTTTGTAATGGTTATCGGCGTTTGAAATATCTATAGCACCTAATGAACTTCAAACGTAAGTCCCATAAGATAAATAATAAAACCATAGCGTAATAGTAGTAGTTTGATTTTGCGAGTGTCAGTATCAGAACAATTATTCTTTATGGAAAAATCGTATCCATCCAAGAAGATTCGAGTTCCATTTACCTACATACCTAGCTACGACACATCGTTAATCTGTTTTAATGATAAAATAACTGTTTTGGGATTGTAAACATTGCGGAACAGGAATATAATAATATATAACTGTGTTCGTAGTATAATAAATTTTTATATAGCTGAAAAACAGCATTTCGCATATTTACGTTTGATATAAATCAAATTAACATAAAAATAGCTGTTTCTTCAGGCAATCATCTGTTTAGCTTTTGAATATTTATAAGATTAAGGATTGGATTTACACAAACAATTTTTCATGGGCTAATTCTTTTCCTTTCAACCTTGGAATTGGTTTGGATAGATTTTTGTCTATCAAGTTCAAGGATACCATGAAAATGTTTAATGGTTGGTAAGCATGGCATGAGTGTAGAGTGAAGTTACCCAACAAACAGCAATGCCTATGAACAAAGACAAATCATGGCGTCAAGTGGCCTAACTTAATATAGTAGCAACGTTCGAGATATACCCGGCAGTAAATTTTATGGCACTCGAATGTCTCAAGAGTTAATCTCCCAAAACTATAGTTAGGCATGATTATACATTAAACTATTATTGCAGACCGTTCTCTGCCCAGGGTAGTACTTACTGAAATAATTTTTATATTAATAGTAAAACTCATAAGTGAGATGATAATTTCCGCAAATGTCAAACCATCTAAATGTTTACCTGTACTGTTGTCGGACTGTACGGAATGTCATTTTCTTCGCTTCGAAGTATTAAGTGTGGTCCTGTTGTATTCGGCGGTGTTTCTTTCCGTTATTATGAGTTGTTTTCTGTTCTATTCGGTCGTATTTGGTGGTTTTCTATTGGTTAGCCCTGTTATCTGCTTGTTTTCCGTTGTTTTGAACTGTTTTCTGTTCTATTCTGTTGTATTCGGTTGTATTTGGTCGTTTTCTATTGCTCACAGCTGTTATCAGCCTGCTTTCTGCTGTTTTGGGCGGTTTTTTGTTGTTTTCTGTTCTATTCGGTTCTAATTTATGATTTAGTTGTGTTTGTATGTTTTTTGCTGTATCTAGTCGCTTTCTGTTATTTCCCGCTGTTATCTTCTTGCTTGCTGTTGTTCTAAGATGTTTTCTGTCCTTTTCTATTGCATTCGGTTCTATTTGATGGTTTTCTATTGTGTTTGAGTGTTATCTGTATGTATCTGGACGTTTTCTGTTGTTTCCGGCTGTTTCCTGTTTGTCTTCTGTTGTTTTGAGCTGTATTCTGTTGTTTTCCGTTGTATTCGTCGGTATTTGGTCGTTTACTCTTCTTTCCCGTTATTATCTGCTTGATTTCTGTTGTTTTGAGCTGTTTTCTGTTATTTTCTGCTGTATTCGGCTGTATTTCTTTCTATTGTTATGAGCTGTTTTCTGTTCTATTCGATCTTATTTGGTCGTTTTCTATTGGATAGCGCTGTTATCTGCTTGCTTTCTGTTGTTATGAGCTGTTTTCTGTTGTATTCGGTTCTATTTGAAGCTTTTCTGTTGTGTTTGGATATGAACCTTATAGATATGGTTCGGAGAGGAGGCTGAAAAGCCAAGTATTTCTTTCTCCATTTGGACCATTCAAGATAGTCTAGTCTGAGAGGGATTTTGACCACATTCACCATACACTAAACTCATATTCCCCAGTTCATTGTAGTTATACCGGTTGCACCATCTTTGTTGTTTTTAAAGTTCGATGTAGCACGTTAACAACTCAACAGACGACTAATGCGCGTAGTTACCTACATCTATGCTCCATAGTAAAATGGATTTTTTTTACATTTTTTGTCCCTGTTTTGGCCTAATCGTACAGGGACGGAAGTAAAAATAAGGATTTCATTATCGGTCAATATCTTGATATCCCTAACATTTCTATAATATGTTACTAAGAAAAGTCACTCCTTTTGGCGAGCACTATATGCCCTATGAAGAAAAGTCTCAACTTAGGGAACACCATGTATATTGAAATAACATGCGGTTACCGCAATACAGCTGTTCATTAGTATTCAACTAAAAATGAACCATTCAGCGCCTATCAGCTCTAGTAGCAATCACCGATAGTTCCAATAGGCGTATAGATATAAACAATAATTTTTCATTCAAGATAATATCAATAAGAATGTAAAGTATTTGAAGCGGATTCTATCGTAAACAACAGAGGGTATTCGTAAGTGTAGCAACTTTCACTACTTAGCTTATCTATAGAAAAATGTATAGTCTGTATGCGCTGACTCTCTGTACAGTGCCACCAAATATACAGGGTGGGCCTATTAAGCGTATTCTAATTATAATGGGCTTACTTAAACATATTTCAGACATTCGTCATTTGGTCATTAGGTTAGGTTGTGTTAGGTTGAAAGTGAGCAAGGTAATCATGTCTCCTTCAACTGCGACCCTATTGTATCGATTGTGGCTCACACCTATTTAAATTTCACCGTACAATCTACACCTCCAAGGTACGGAGGAGGTGATGGTCGAGTTGGGATAAACGTCCTTGAAGTCAGTAACTTACAGTTGGCTGAATCCGAAGGTCTGAAAACTGGCTCTTTCCAGTACGGGACAGGAGAACGACATGTGCTCCGCTGTTTCGTACTCCACAGCGCAGAAACGACAGTCCGTTGTTAGTTCTAGACCTACCTTCCGCAAGTTGTTTTTCAGACAACAAAGCCTCGTCAACAGACCAACCAGAATGCGCAGGCCATTCCTGTTCCATTCTATGATCCTCGGGGGCCTGACTATAGAGGTATGATATGAACACCTTCGATTGTAGTAGCCCTCATGTATCCCGACAGTGCAGGTGTGCTTTCCTCCCTGACCAATCTGAGATAGTTTTCTTAGCGGTGGTTTTTGCACTGCCCGTGAATCGTCCAGGTCCTATGAATACTGATTCGGTTCCTCCTCTTAAGCGTCGATGACACGGGGCTAGTTTACGAGCTGCTAGTCGGCGAGTTTAAAAGCTAGCGAGTGAGCGAGTGTCGATGACACAAAGAACTTTCCACTAGCTCAGCCGATGACACGAGGGCTAGTTTACAAGCTGCTAGCAAACTCGCTGGCTTGCAGCTCGTAAACTAGCCCCGTGTCATCGACGCTTTACGAGTATGTCGGCCAATACATTGCCTTCCACTCCACTATGACCTGGAACCCAAACCAAAGCTACATTGTTCCTTGTTCAAAGTTCGTTGAGATGTTATGTATGCAGTTCCATTCTATTCTTGAGTTGACCTGTTTGGAGCTCAGTACTTTCAGGACAACCTGGCTAACTGAAAAGATTTTTAATAGATCTGTTTGTCAAGGGTGTTTTATTCAGCTCCCTGACTCCAAACTATATGGCTATCCGAGAGTCGCTCTATATCTCCGTCAATCCACCAAGTACATAGACAGCTGTTTCACGCTTATTAGCGATCATCAGTGCGCCACTGCGCCTTAGGCCGATTGACGGAAATAGAGAGCATCAGATTTTTCATGTCTACCAGACATGTGAAGCATGTGAGAGCAGGCGACAGAGAGGTTCTGCCGGTGCGTCATCTGGTACCCGAAGGTAACGGCAACCAAAGGAAATCGCTGCTAAACAGCAGCAGACTTCTTGGTGGAACGCCACGGCGCGTCCGCTTGGCCACCAGAGAGCGCGGTTCTATATGCAGCTGCATATGAAGGTCGATATACGAGGGTCGCTCTATATCAGCGATTTCAACATCGCTGAATGAACCCCGCCGTCTGGTAGTTGTGGTCTAGGAAACAGATACACAAGGAAAGCCACACTTGAGGGCCCTTGAGTAACCCTCAAGTATCCCTTGAGTAATATTTAAGGGATACTGGAGAAACGACTATGAATACGGACCTTAATCCCTGGTGACTTTTGGCAGGAATAGTTAACATAGTGTAGAAATCTCTTTGAAAAAACAAAATTAATAAAGCTATATTGCAAAACTTACCTTATACCCTTTGCAGTTATAAGTATTCGCACGATTTGAAATACCACAATTAACAATGTACTATATACAGGGTGGGCCAATAGTGCGTGGACGGAAGATTGTGGTCTTACTAAAAAATATTTCAAAAATCTGTCACTTGATTATGGACCCTTGACCCTTGAGGGCTATAATGTAAAAATATTTTCACTTAAATTTTGACGTTTATACAGGGTGATTCATATCAAACCTACATTTTTTTGAATAGAATCCCCTATATATTATTGCATATTTGGATTCCTTGGTCAATTCTAGTCTGACTTTATGTATCATACATGGAACTTTAAACGAACCGTTTAGGCTCAAATCACCATTTTTGGTATAAGTAGGTATCAGAAAAAAATTGAATATCGCAGCGATTATAAAACCTAGAAGGCCGTGACTAAATTTGAATTCTTTTTGTACTTGGAGAAATCAGTAGATTAATTAAGGAAACTTCAATCACAGATAACTTGATTTTTTCAAATGGGAATCCCTATTTTGATATATAGAATCAAATGTAAAATTTTATTACCTTTCTAACGATATACATTCTCGATATCAATCTTTTTTGGTTTTCATTTTATTCCAAATTTTCAGTCAAATAGGTGTTTTTCGATTTTCCTGCGTGCAAGCGACCTAGCAGGCCATGAAAAATCAACAAAAGCCCGTTAATATGGAAGAAACCAACTAACTTAGTAGACAAATGCAAACGAACTAGAGTAGCGAGGCAAGATCATGAAAATTCCTTACAACACATCAGCTCTAACTGGATACAACAGCGGCAAGATATCTAATTTCAATGAGTAGCTGGGGTATGACAGAAGTGTTTATTTTTCACAGGCTACTAGCTATTGAGGTCTACTAGAGCTTGACAATTTTCGAAAACGTTTAAAAATTTTGAAACAAAAGGAAAACTACCAGTAATTTTTGCTTACAGTCTATCATATTTAGAATGGCATTTCACATTTAATGGGATAAAAAAATTGGTCATTTCCATTTAGTAAAGTCAAAAGTGAAGATATCTCTAACTGGAGCATTCTGAACATCTACTGAAATAATTGCTAGAATTTTTTAATTACGCTATGTTGTAATTGTGTTTATTTCATGTAGTTTTCTACAAACTAAATTATGCTTTACAATTCGAACAGACTGCAATTCAAGTTTCATTTTCCGCGATTTTGCTAATAAGTAGAAGTACCTACTGAAGAAATTGAAGGGTTCAGGTTAGAGGTATCATTACTTTTGACTTACGGAAATGGCTACTTTTTGATAGCATTAAATGTAAAAATTTATTAAGAAGACATAGATGTTCTACTGCCAGCAACAACCACTAGTAGTTTTCCTTTGATTAAATATTTTCTTACTGACTTTGGAAATTGGATAGTAGCTAGTAGGCTGTGAAAAATGAGCGTTCTCGTTACCGCTCTTGTTTCTGGTTAGAGCTAATATGTTGTAAGGAATTTTCATAATCTTACCTCGTTGCTCTAGCTAGTTTGCATCTTTCTACTAGGTTAGTTGGTTTCTTCAGTATTAATGAGCTTTTGTTTATTTTTCATGGCCTGCTAGGTTGTTTGCACTCATGAAAATTGAAAAACACCGATTTGACTGAAAATTTGAAATAAAATGAAAACTAAAAAAGATTGATCTCGAGAGTGCTATATCGTTAGAAAGGTAATCAAATTTTACATTATATTCTTTAAACCCAAATAGGCATTCCCATTTGAAAAAATCAAGTTATCTGTGATTGAAGTTTGCTTAATTGATCTACTGATTTCTCCTAGTACAAAACGAATTTAAGCTCAGCCGTCTGACCTAAGGTGGCGCATTTCATGCTCAGTCGTACCGCAAAGCCACGGCCTTCTAAGTTTTATAATTGCTGCGATATTCAATTTTTTTTCTGAAACCTACTTATACCAAAAATGGTGATTTGCGCCTAAAGGGTTCGTTTAAAGTTCCATGTGTGATACATAAAGTCACACTAGAATTGACCAAGGAATCCAAATATGCAATAATATATAGGGGGTTCCATTCAAAAAAATGTAAGTTTGATATGAATCACCCTGTATAAACGTCAAAATTTAAGTGAAAATATTTTTACATTATAGCCCTCAAGGGTCCCTACCATCGTCAAGTGACAGATTTATGAAATATTTTTTAGTAAGCTCACAATCTTCCGTCCACGCACTATTGGCCCACCCTGTATAGTAGATAGAGTTCGGCGGACTAATGTTTCTGACTCCTTCAAATTGCTTCATTGCCTGTGATCTCTTAAGAATCAACACATAGATCATCAAAAGTCCATTTTCGTGTAGCTATCAAACTTAACCGCAACGGAACTACCAAACAGGTGCGAAATTCCTGTGGTAGCGAATATTTATGCGGCATAGGAATTCCTTTCTTATAAATGCATGCTTTTGTCGTCTATAGCGTCTTAAACAGTACCTTCAGTTTACTCTGCAAATTCCAGACTCGGCATACATAAATACAAATTAGGGTTCACGTATAACCTGCAGATCATATATCAGATGGACGAGCATATTTCTATAAAGCTTACATACATAATAACTTTTTTCAAGTCATATTAATTCATCTTAGCACAGAATTCACTCGGCTAAAAAGGTTGGCATCTCTGTGGATCGAAAACAGCTAGTAGATTTTCTGTGTTTTTGATGGTCCTACAAACATTTACCATTTACTATAAGCTTAGCCTATACAGGGATGATTCCTAAGTTGATTACTTTTTTAACTGTGTAGGTATAGAAGTCGCTCAAATATACAACTTTTTCAAATACTTCTTTGCAAAACTGAAAAATAAGCGAGATACAGAATAAAAAAGTGAATCCGGACATGTGTATCAAGACGTGGCTAGTCTGTTTATGTTTATTTTTTTGCTCGGATTGCTGCCTTATCGCTTAGGCATTGTACCTGTCAGATAGTGCAATAGTCACTTTCTCTGTTCATCCTTGTTAGTTTTAAAATGGTAAGTCCTAAAAGTGGCAAATTATTATGAAACATCTTTTAAAATTCATCAATTTAAAATTAACTATGATAAACTCAAAGTGACTAATGCACTAATTGACAGGCACAATGCCTGACCGATAAGACAAAAAACCAAGCAAAAATCCAAACATAAACCAACTAATTACATCATTATACACAAGCAAGATTTACCAAAGTTTACAGAATATATGTATTCCGTAAACTTTGGATTTACCTTTTGTATTCTGTATCCCGCTTTTTTCAGTTTTGGGGAAAAAAGTTTTTTAAAAGAGTTATTTACTTTAACGACTTCTGTACACAGTTAAAAAAGTATCAACTCAAACGAAACTGGGTTAAAGTGGACCACAATTTGAAGTAATCATATCTTTTGTAATATTGCATGTATGCCATTGGAATAAAAACAGTAATATAACGGCTAATAATAGATGCCGCATAACAACTAATAAAAGTAATTGAGCGTAAAAAAGTTTAAATAATAAGGTCCCTACTTTTTTATCTCATCTGATTGATCGGCATCCAATATCCAGTCTTATAACAAAAAAAAATAGAACTACAGTACTCTATCTTTAACACAAAAACTTTCCTTCATGACGTTCAATCGAAGCATCATTACGCCTCAACTGTAAGTAGATTTTTCAACGGAACCTATCCCAATCAAAAGACATGTAGTATGGCCTGCATGTTCGCCTGATCTAACACTGTTGGATCACTTTTTGTGGGGTACAGCTATAAACATTGAGGCTGAACTGACCTAACAGTTACTAACAATTCTGTTTGTTTCAGATTTCCACTCAAGTGAACCGGTGAGTATTACACTAATTAGGCAGTAGAAATTGTTAATGACGTCCACATCAGTGAAATAAAAAAACAATATTTATTTGCCAAAGTAACCAGACCGGCCAGACAACAGGCCCAAAGGTAACCTCAGCCGCTTCTGTCCAATGATAGATCGAACCAGATATCCTAAGGTAAGTCATCTGGCTTCATGTCCAGAAATTCTTCTCCATTTCATAAGATGTTGATTTTGCAACCACACCTTTGTTTTCTTTCTAATGGTGCTAGTCCCAAGGCCGGCTCAGGACCTAGGAAATTATTTCTCAACATGACTCGGCACCCACATAAGGGACACATGATGTCTTGCCGAAATGTCAACCAAGACCTTTCTACATTGCAGAAAGGGTCTTGACGTAAACCTACAAGCACTCAACGCTTTCAGTGCACCCTGGAAAGGTGAATCTCATTTCACCTACGATACTTTTTGAAGCATCTTTCAAACTTTGTGACTATTATATTGAGACATTGATTTTATAGTACCTTCTAAAGTACGTTAATTTTTTTTGAAGAGACTTATGTTTATTCTTGTAAAATCCCCAGATTTCGCCTTTGGTTACCTTTTCTTAGGTCTATATTCATAGCGGTTGCTGAAGTATCCCATGAGTATTACTCAAGTGCTACTCAATGGATACTTGAGGGTTACTTGTGGGTTACTCTCAGTAGATCTATTGTCAGTGGGTAAAGGCTCGTGTCCACTTGCAAGTAACTTGTGATAGTTTTTGCAGCCAGTACTTGCTTGTTTGTGTAGACTATCTTTCTATCGCAAATTTAATCTAGGAGATTGCTCTCGCAATTTTACTTGGGCTTGATTGTTCTGATTCTGTGTACCCTATAGATAAGATGTCGTATGCATAATCTGTGGCTGCTGCGGTAGTTGTGGTGTATTTGATTAAAAAAAAGAAAACAACAGCGTAGAACTACTCTAGGGATATATGAACTTTAATGAGTCAAAGAACTCCCAAGTACTCTTCTATATTTCATTAGTCCCTTTCCCACTTTTCTTTTTTGAATTCCTCTCTACTCTTGGTTAACTTGCGTTCTCAAATTATGTAGATTCGTTTGAATTTCTGCTTTAGAGGTATTGAATAAGTCGGCCAATTTTTGTAATGCATACTGCTTTTTGAATATGTCCTTAAATTCTGGAGTACGTATTTCTGGCAAACTAATTTTCTGAGAGTAAATGTGTACACTACAAGCTCTCAGCAAGTGGCAAGTCCTTTATGTGCAAGTAACTTTGCTGCAATATTTCTCTAATGACGTCGTGCACACGCTATGCAAGTGACTTGTGAGAGTAACTTCAGAAATTTTATTTGCTAGTGGGCACGAGGCTTTACTCAAGGGGCCCTCAAGTGTGGTTTTCCTTGTGTAACTGTTTCCTAGACAACATCTACGAGACTGTAGGATTCCTTTGGCAATCAATTTGTTACGCCCATGCCTACGCATTTTGAAGTTTTCTGTTGTTTTTTCGTTTTCTGCCAGTATTTCGTGTTTTGTGCCGGACATTTTTCCGGATGTGACAGAAACTGACAACACCGTACTCCAAGATTAACCTGCAGAATCGCCTTGACTGCAACGAAATATCGTGTTGTCATTTTTACTTCCCACACCGATAGGTGAGGGGAGTATTGTGATCGCGAAAATTTTCGATTTTGAGATAATACACTTTTTGGGCGTTTCATGATGTCTACATAACGAAAATCCATGTCACTCATTTCCGTCGGTCTGTCTGTCTGTCGGTCTGTCGGTCTGTCGGTCTGTCTGTACGCGTTTTTGTGTCCTCGTAATCTCAGTAACCGCTGCATGGATTGTGATGAAATTTGGGCAGCGATATGCTGGGGGGTCGTAGTAGGTAATGTTCTTATAATTTTGAAAATCGGTGCAGGGGCGGCGGAGTAATTAGCAAAAAACAAAAAAAATTAAATATTCCTCAAACTTCGTTTTTAGGCGTTTTAGAGGTTCCTGATCATTTTTTACTTTTTTTTGGGTGGGGGTGAAATTGGGGTGGTTGGGGGGTGGGGGGTTGTAAAATTGAAAAATTTGTTGCTTTCATAATAGACTGTCCACTGACCCATGAAGGAAGACCCAGCAACATAAATAACTTTTTTAGGTCCATGCGAACATTGCCTTGCCTATTGCAGAAACCAAAGGACTTAGAATTTTTTCTGGTGTAAACATACGAGAGTATTGCTTTAGATCCTTCTATATTGTATTACAAGGAAACTGTTGAATTGATGTTAATGAAATTTTGACACAGTATTACTACCGTGGCGAGGATGGAAAACGCGTATGGTTTTTATAAATCGTGCCAGTGGCGGTGCAGAAATAATAAAAAAAGTAAAAGAATAAAAACAGCTCAAACTTCGTTTTTAAACGTTTTAAAGGTTCCTGATCATTTTCTGCGTTTTTTTTGGGTGGGGTGAAATTGGGGTGGTTAGGGGGTGGGGGGTTGAAAAACTGAAAAATTTCTTGTATTCATAATAGGCTGTCCACTAGCCTGTGAAGGAAGAGCTAGCGACATAAATAAACTTTTTAGGTCCATCCGAACATTGCCTAGCGTATTACGGAAACTAAGGGACTTAGAATTTTCTTTATACATACATACGAGTATTTATTGCTTTAGATCTTTTTGTACTTTGTAACGTGGACACTATTAAATTGATTCTAATTAAATTTTGACACAGTATTATTACCGTGGTGAGGATGGAAAACGCCTCGGAAAACGCGTATGTTTGTTAAATATAGTGCCAGTGGCAGCGTATATAGCAATAATCAAAAAACTAAAAGTTTGAAAACAACTCAAACTTCGTTTTTAGATGGTTTAGGCTGTCCATTGACCTCTGAAGGAAAGACTTAGCGGCATAAGACAATTTTAGGGGAGGAAAGGCTGCCGATGATTTGGTTGCAAGGAGATCTCAGACTAAAGCTTCATGCTATGGGAAAATAGTAAACTGATATCACAGTAATGTGTGGGAAGTACTGAGTCAATCAACTTGACTCCATTTTTTTTACTTGAATATCACTCAAGGGAGCCTTACGTAAGGGACCCTCAAGTAAGGTTCCGAAAAACCTTAATTAAGGGACCCTCAAGTATTAAGAGACCCTTAAGTATCGACTATGAATACGACCCTAGTCTACCAACAACTATCTCAAATGCAGCCAATAACCTTAGCAGTCGATGCTGCCTAATCAACAAAAAAAAACTGTCTCAAATGACCCAATGTTGTATAATTATGCGAATATTAGAACAGTGTATAATCTCCTAGTTAAACGACTTTGGCTGTATTGATGAGTGCAAATGAAAATGACAGTTGACTTGGTCGCATCCATCAGATGACCTGTTTATGTTGTCAGTGAAAGTCGATTAGGAAAATTTGCTAGTGGTTTCAAATATGATTATGTTTTAGCAGCGCTCATTCGTTGATTGCGACATAATCATGTGAAAAAACTTAATTACGGGTCCCTCCTCTACTTTAGTTCAAACAAAATATAAAAACCTAATTGACTTATTAATATAAAAGTTTGTTTTTGCTTTGGGTATTGACTTCCAACGAGATCACTTCAACCGCATTTTTTGCGCCTCATTTCCTTTTACATGAGCGTTGTCTATTCCATAATCAATATTTTTATCCGGACAGCCTGTCTCGATAAATGAGATGTGGAAGTATGAAATAAAACCATGCAATTATTGCACACTGAGGCTATGTTTAACCTTTAAAAGGGGAAAATATGAAGGTATTAATTTTATTCCGAAACATGCAATCAAGAGACGCAATAGATCGAAAGCTATAATAATTGTATCTTATTACGATGCACCGAGATGGAGTAACGATGTATTTGTTTTCATAGATTTATTTGTTTTGCCGGCCTACGCTCGTACAAAAGATGCAAACTGACATGGTAGTGAAAGTAAAAGCTACCCATCGCGCTTTACTGGCCCATTAAGGAAATCACTCAGTCTCTAATACTTTGGCTGCATCTAAAGGGCCCCACAGACATCGTTCTTTTTCATCAGGTTTGCACGACGCGCGACGTGCCAAACGATGTTGGTTAAACCGATGGAACGATACCTCCATACACTGTTCGGTTTTCTATCAGTTTCTCGCAAATTTTTGGCCCATTAACATGGATAATACTTTAGCATTGGCGGCGACTTTAGCTATTAAAGTGAAATACAGCAAGAAAAAACGTTCTAAATGGGTGAAACAGTGGCTTTTAAAAAGAGGCCAATTCTCTCATATAAATCTATTAGAAGAATTGCGTCTGGAACCAGGGGATTGGTACAATTATTTGAGGATGGATGAAGAAACAGAAACATACTGCAAAATCCCGTCGTGATTGCACGATGAACGGCCACACATGTATCGGTTTGCACGATGGCGTTCGAAACCGACGAGTAAAATCAAGCTCGGACAGATTTCTTGGAAGGACGGTCAACACGACGGTTTTTCGGCACACACGGACCGAAATGAGTGTGATCGGTTGGCACGTCGTGCAAACCTGATCAAAAAGAACGATGTCTGTGGGGCCCTTAAGGCTGCGTTTCCACCAGTGATGTGTTACGAGGAATACGTTTTTAACGAACCAATAGAATCGCTTGAATTACCTCGCTTTGCTCAGCACAGCTCTGGTGGAAACGGCTTAAGCCGGCCCCCACACAATGTGGCGAATGCCTTCCAACGTTGGCCACATCGGCATTTGCCACATCATGTGGGTTTGAGTTGGCGAACTATAGGTCTGTTTTTGCAGAGAATCACAAACCAGTCAGAGCCAATCAGTATTCCCCATTGCAGTTGTCAAACTATTTCTGACTAGTATTGGCCAATCAAATTGACGCTGACTAGTTTGTGATTGCTGTAAAAACAGACCTTATATGTGTCCAACGTTGGCCGCATGGCAGTTTGGATAAAACTGACCCGTAATATCAAAGGTCCTTCCGACACTGGAAGCAACGTTCGTCACAGTTGTCTTACACGGCCCTCGTTCAGTTATTTGTATTTGTCGGTGGCGCTGGAAAACATTTTATTGATTAGATTTGTTGTTGAGGTTTTCATTCAGAGAATAATCGCAGTAGACACAAAAAATAACTTGTGTGCTTTTGTTGTATTATTTAGATTTGTATACACATTAAGTACTTGTAAGTTTTTAAAACAGTGAGGTGGTAGACGGCTCAACTTTGTTGCTTAAAAAGCGGTTCGTAAAAATAGTGATTTATTTATGCAGAGTGTATCACGGTCGATGGTACCTTAGACGTTGTTTATACAGAAGATGGGACAAATCTGCAAATTTAATGGAGTAATTACTGCTTTCATATCGACGTAAAATATTTTAAGCGTCGCAATGTTGCTGTTCATACGGAAAACTGGCAACACCTTCGTTATTTCAAACTTAGATCAAAACGGGTTGATGCGCCGTTGAAGTTTAATAGTTGTTCAAGTTTGATTCATTATCTGTGAAGTACCCTGTATCCACCACCTCCTTTTTCTAGGTCTCTCTTTTTATACCAACAGTAGATATCCCGTAACAAGTAACCACCATTCCAGCAGCAATGGCAGCTATTTGGCCATTCACTATATCAGGTACATACATATCGTAAAGAAGATTATACCCGTACGACAATGACATCGAACTAAAACCTTGGTAGCAGTATTATTGACATTTGCTACCTCAAGGTTTGTCGCATTGTTTGGGAGAACACACTTGCCAAAGTTCAATGTGTCCAACGTTCCGTCCAACATTGCACGCACCGTGTGGGACCGGCTTTAGGGAGCGAAGTCTTTGTACGGTTTTGTACGTGCTATTGTTATTGTGTTATCTAATGAGGTATTTGTTTTAGGTCACGTGGGATCCGATTCAATTTTTTTTGTATATTAATGCATTTCTGTGTTCCTCTGATAAAACAATTCCAACAAACTAGCACACTTGGGGTCTAAAATGATTCATTCAAGAGCTACGCGCTACGGGTACTTAAAGGACTACGATTGACTACATACTCTTATAAATAACATGTCAAAAGTAAAAATTATTTTGCTAGTGTTTGATAATGGTAATGGTACAATCCTTTAAGTACCTGTAACTCTTGAATTAATAACTTTAGACCCCAAGTGTGCTAGTTTGATGGAATTGTTTTATCGGGAGAAACACAAAAATGCACAAATTTGCAGGGTGTTCCATTAATAATTTTGAATCGGACATCACGTGACCACAAACAAATACCTTATTGGGTAACACAATAATAAGAAAAGATACAACATTTACTCTAATATACAGGGTGACCAATCGGGTGACGATAATAATTTTTTTTACATAGCCCGTACCGAGACCTATCCAAAACACCCCCATATATATATATATGTGTACCGATTATTGATAGTTTTCGAGTTATGATTTTTTTTGGAAAACTTTGAGATTTTCCAGTTTTTTTAAGAAATCGTCAAAAACAAAAACAAGAATGCTTTTTGGCTTTTATTTTTTTCTGCAATTATACTCAGTATTAAGCCTATTTTAATATCCAATAAAGAGAGTACAGCCGAACAATAATTAAGTACATTTTGGGCCCAAAGTTTGAAATCACTGTTTTTAGTCAGGACACCAAAACTTTCAAAATAAAATTAAAAATACTAAGGCCTGGTTTTGGAGCTTCAAACTAATCCTAAAAACTTTGCAAGACATTGCACTTTCTAAATAATAATGAAAAAATAGCACTTGTGGGGGCATTTTGCGTCGTACGTGACTGTTAAATGCAAAAAGGTGATAATTCACGAATTTCCAAAATGATTTAAAAAGCTATTATTTTACTTTATTATGACAAATTAAAGAAAAAAATCTCGAAACAACTAATAAACACGACAGTCGTTGATGTTTTAATGACTTTTAATAGAAAAGACTAATACCCAAATTGTGATTTTTGACGTGTTTTTGCTAAATTAAGTTGTATGCAAAGTAAAGAAAGGAAAGGGATAATAAAACAATAATCTGACTTTCTGTCTATGAGTTCGTTGACAGTTTATGACAAAAGGAGAGGGTAAGGGGTAATTTTCGTTTTACATTCGTCTAATTTTTGTCTGAGCTTTTCCGCGGTGTTATTGTCACGAGGGTAGACGATTTCCTTGTAATAGCCCCAGATGGTTTAGGAAGGTTCTGTCCAAGTAGTTGCGCAGTTCCCAAGCGTAGTGGCATGGAGTGCCATCTTGTTGGAATATTAGACTCCTTCGTATCTCCAGGTTTACGTCTTCCAATGTATCGGACAAGTTATTTTGGAGAAATAGACTGGGCCTACTGTGTCAAAATACCATTAGTATCGATTCAATAGTTTCCACATTACAAAATACAAAACGATCTAAACCAATAAATACTTGCATGTATGTGGACGGAAGTCCCTTAGTTTCGGTAATAGGCAAGGCAATGTTCGGATGGACCTAAAAAGGTGATTTATATCGCTAGGTCTTCCTTGACAGGTCAGTAGACAGCCTATCATGAATGTAACAAGTTTTTCAGTCTTTTAACCCCCCAAACACCCAAATTCCACCCCCACCCTAAAAGAAACGCAGAAAATGATCAAGAACCTCTAAAACGCCTAAAAACGAAGTTTGAGGAATATTTGAAATTTTTGTTTTAATTACTCCGCCGCCCATGTACCGATTTCCAAAATTATAGCAGCATTACCTACTAAGACCCCACAGCATATTGCTACCCAAATTTCATTACAGTCCATGCAGCGGTTACTGAGATTACGAGGCTAGAAAAACGCATACAGACAGACAGACCGACAGGCAGACCGACAGACAGAACGACGGAGATGAGTGACGCGGATTTTCGTTATGTAGACATTATAAAACGCCCAAAAAAACTATTATCTCAATATCTAAAATTTACACGATCACAATCCTCCCCTCACCTGTCGGTGTGGGAAGTAAAAGGGATCACGTATGCTGCGATAACGCTTCCCAGGTAATTCCGCCATGGCATTAAAGGTCAGATTGTTGTTTTATTATTCCTTTCCATTGTTAACTTTCCATACAAATTAATTTAGCAGAAGTTCAATAGTACATAGCCAAAAGCACAGGTATTAATTTTTTTTTAAAAGTAATTAAACCATCAATGACCATCGTGTTCATTAGTTGTTACGAGATTTTTTGCTTTGATTTGTCGTAATAAAGTAAAATAATAGTTTTTTTAATCATTTTGGAAATTCGTGAATTATCACCTTTTTACCTTTAATAGTCAAGTACGGCGCAAAATGCCCCCATAAGTGCTATTTTTTCATTATTATTTCGGAAGTGCAATGTCTTGCACAGTTTTTAAGATTAGCTTAGAGCTCCAGAACCAGGCATAAGTATTTTTAGTTTTATTTTGAAGGTTTTTGTCTCCTGACTAAAAACAGAGATTTCAAATTTTGGCCCCAAAATGTACTTAATTATTGTTCGAATGTAGAGGTTCTCCTTAAGTTTTCAAAAAAAAATCATAACTCGAAAACTATCAATAATCGGTACACATATATGGGGGTGTTTTGGATAAGTCTCGGTACGGGCTATCTAAAAAAAAAATTATTATCGTCACCCGATTGGCCACCCTGTAGACCCCCAAAATACTAATTTTTGGGTTTAACCAAAAGAGTTAATTTTGAGGTTCGATATCTAAAAGGGCAAAAATTTATTGTTTCCAAAATGGCACGATTTGATTTTGATCACAGTGCGAGCCGCGGCCTTGTGTGCTTGCGAACTTGCTTGACCGTGTAGTCCACTTATTCGCGTAACAGAGGGTTGCTCTGCGACGACTATAACGTCGTTGCGCCTGTTATTTAATGTAATCGCTCAAGTAAGGGATGTCAAGGTCCCTATGAAGGGTTTCGTTAGAAACATACCATGGGGTGTTAGTAATTGTACACAATGTCCTGCTCTGCAGAACCTGCAGGTTTCGCATGTGCGTTTTGGCGAGGAAAGACCAAACCTCACATGCGTAGGTAATTGCTAATCTAATAATTATCTTGCAAAGTGGAATTTTATTCACCAAACTCAATTTGTGAGTGTGTTTCTGCCAAGTAATGCCCTTGTCGAGGGTAATTCCTAGGTATTTGGCAAAATTTTCCCATGGAATCCTAGCACCGTTCACTGAAACCTCGAACGGGGCACCACGACATTTTTTGGTACAAGATAATAATATAGCCTGCGTTTTCGAATGATTAATTTTAATGAGCCACCGATCTGCCCAAGCTAACACTTCATCCACCACAAGCTGCAACTCATCGCGGACTAGATTTCCAGTCCGCGACTGAACTACAATTGCAGTATCGTCAGCGTAGAAATAGACTTCACAGCTGCGGGGGCAAGGGACATCGTGTATAAAAAGTGAAGAGAGTGGCCCAAGGACCGAACCCTGAGGAACTCCCTTTTGAATTAATTTATAGAGGTAGCCTTCATACCAAGTAACTATGACATCACTGGCTTGTTTTGAGAGTGAATTACCTGTAGATGCGTTCACCTGTTCAGTAGTTCAGAAGAGCCTGAAGGCACAGTATCAAGAACGCGTGAATGACAGCATTTAGCATTCAGAAAAAAAACAGCAGTACGTTATCTTTCATTAATTTAATAGTCCATGTAATATGTCTCATAACGTTATAACTA
The DNA here is from genome assembly GCA_951848785.1 of Callosobruchus maculatus. Taxonomy (NCBI): domain Eukaryota; kingdom Metazoa; phylum Arthropoda; class Insecta; order Coleoptera; family Chrysomelidae; genus Callosobruchus; species Callosobruchus maculatus. The sequence continues at coordinate 3,719,708 of CATOUR010000026.1, read as the reverse complement.
ATGGTTATTAAACTGTGTGTTGCAAGTATTTCTGTAATCTAACCTACCATAGTAGTAATTTTGGTTGCGATTAATGTATGTTACATAGTACATACTATCATTATTTCCTATGGTAGTAAAAAGTAAGATTTCTTCAAGGTGAGGAAAATTAAACTTGCATATTTCTTATACTTCCCGTCCTTAATTGCTATTTTTTCTATAACAATATCGAAAAGTGTTCATATGAAGAGTGTAAAGTGAATCATCAAAAGCAACATTTTGTGCCAAAATCCATTGTGCATCCCTGCAGTGCAACAAATCAGCATATCATCACAATCCATGCAGCGGTTACTGAGAATACGAAGTTAGAAAAACGCCAACAGACCGACAGACAAACCGATAGACATGCTGACAGACAGACCGATGGAAATGAGTGACGTGAATTTTCGTTAAGTAGATATCATAAAACGCTCAAAATCGAGAATTTTCACGATCACAATACTCCTCTCGCCTATCGGTGTGGGAAGTAAAATGAGAGTATGATATTGAAATAATGTTCATATTGTCACAGCCGATTTAGGTTTTACATGTATTGTACATGAATATTTGTTCAACTGCTATAAGGTTTTGTTATATAAATACAGGGTGGGGCATAGGAATCAAGTGTTTTTGAAATAATCATAAAATTATTACTTTTACTCTAAAAAAAATTATTGGTAGCAGAGCATAGCTGATAATAAACCATTTTTAAATATCTAAATGCAAAAATTACATCTGGCATATGATGCAGCCGTCCACGAAAATTGCACTCCACTGTTTCCAACATGTCTCTGTTGATTTTTGAGAGATTCCATGGCGAATCGCTTCCTTCTCTGCGTCTAACGTATGGGGCTTGGCCCTTTAAACACGTAACTTGAGTTATCCCCATAGAAAAAAATCACAAACTGATACGTCGGGAGACCGAGGAGGTCATGAAATGCCACCAGACCTCGAAATTGAACGATTTGGAAACATCAGGTGGTGAAGAACAGCCATGGATGCTCTGGCGGTGTGTGCCGTGGCCCCATCTTGCTGGAACCACAAATCTTTAATATACATACTTCTTCTTTGCAATTCAGGTATGGAAAAGATATCCGCCATATGAATGTAACGTTCAGATGTTACTATAGCGGTGACCCCATTTTCTCCAAAAAAATATGGGCCAATGATGCCACGCCATAAGCCACGCGTTCTTCTAGCGTCTACCGCTCCATGATGGCAAGTGGGCCAAGTGGCAAGTAAGAAGGTGAAATGGTTTGAGTCAAGGAATGGATTGTAATAAACCGCGCGCTCCTCCCTTTTTCTAATATATGAGTACTACTCAAACCAAAAACACTTGGTTTTCATGCCCCACCCTGTATATCTTCTCTTGAGAGCAGAACTATACTATGTCCAAATTGTCGTATTTTGCGATTTAAACGCCTGTGTATGCATTAAAGGTCACCGAATCTACTGCAGAAGTATTCCAAGTCCACACTCAAGGGGGATAATAAATTCGCAAAATTTAAACTAGTCTATCTTTTCTGTGTTGGAGATAGACTAGTACTGATGTGCCATTTTGGAGATAGTATACATTGATAATGAACCACCAGTGGCGATAGACTTGTCCTAATATATGCTAAGTCCACCATTTTCTATAACATAAAGATTGTCCCAATTGTCCCCAAGTAGTGCACCTTATAACCAGTTATCTCATAAGGCTATATGAATTTCATCAAGCTGTTTCTCAGTTTACAATGTCTCAAAAACAAAAAAAAAGCTTCTCCTGTAAAATTTAAATTTTGTGACTTAGCACACTTCTGCTCTAAGGGGACGATATATGGGACAAAAATGAAAGCTGAAATTAAATTATATTTATGAACCTACGTTTCAGTACCAGTAGAATATACCTTATTTAACAAATGAGGCTAACTGCGTATCACACATTTCAAGCACTAAAAATCACGTAACGGAATGGTGGCATATGTATAACGCTAACGCGTAAAAATATGTAATAACACTCCTGCATGGTTTATGACTTACTGCTTCCCGTCTTTGTTCACTTCCTAATATCCTTCGTCTTCTGCACAGAACCTGTTTACCAGAGACGGTGCTATATTCAGATCCTTATCAAACATGTTAATTAATGAAATTAGTGTTATGTACACTGTATATCTTGATGAATAAGTACTTGCGTCATATATAATCCTTGGCTTTAAAATGCAACAGATAAATGAAAATATTTCTGGTTACAAAATCTGAATTTTGATTTGGCTGAATAAGCCTGTACTGAAATCAGTTAAATACAAAAGAGTAGGAAAGAATTTACTTGAGTAAATTCAAAGGGCGCTCTCACTGTAGAATTTGTTGGTATAAAAATTTAATTTTTTTATTATATTGACAAAATCGGATTCTTCCTGGACTAGGAATCAACAAATTTAACATTTAGTTAAAAAAAAAAAAGAAAAAAAAATTGTTAACCGCGGTGAGATTCAAACCCACGCCCTTTTGGACTGGTGCCTAGAGACTTTACCGCTGAGCCCACAGTGCCTGTGCTTCAGGAATATCAATACACCGTACATAATACGTCGTCAGTTACCTGTCATAATTTCATTCATTTTTTTTTAACCGGAAGCGATATTGACAAAACCCGATTTTTCCCGGACTAGTTTTTTCATGCTGATTCGGAATCTGTATTTAATTTTTCTCTAACTCCTGAAGTTTTGGTTTTTTTTGTATACGGATAGATGGACGGACGGACAAACAGAGGCTCTCTTCAGTGACTTCAGTGAGTCAGTGAGAGCTAAAGTGGCGTCAAGTGTCTTGACTCAGTACTTCCCACACATTATCGGTGCTAGCAAATGCCCTATCCCTACACCATCCTCATCAAAAAAGGGCAGACCGACACTAGCCAGAGCTCCAACAATAATACACTTATACCATTTCTCCCACGCTAGTAATACGATGTCATAATGTCCTCACAATCAAGTCCGTAGTTTGCAAGTTACAGGTTATACGATTATATCATGTATATGTATAAAATTATTTCACAGATATAAAATTCAAAGTCAAGATTGGGATAGGTCTAAATAGCACACGATGTCACCAAAATCAATTTTTTCAGCACAATGTAGAGTCTTTTCGCCGAGTTCTCTGTTATCAATGCACCGACTTTCAAAATTATTACGCTGCTCAAATTTCATCACAATCCAATAATCGGTTACTGAGATTACGCTGCTAGAAGAACGCCAGACAGACAGACTGACAGACCGACAGATGGATATACAGACCGACGGAAATGAGTGACGTGGATTTTCGTTATGCGTAGGTATATCATAAATCACCCAAAAAGCGTATGATCTCAAAACCGAATACTCTCGCATTCAAAATACTCCTCTATCCCGTATCGGTGTGAGAAGTCAAATGCGAGAAACTACCAGGAACTTGCAATCAACCTTAAAACGAAGTTTGAATTCAATAATATCCAGGTTACACACTATAGTACAATCAAGAAACCTAAAAGTCAAAAAAGTCACATTTTTCAGCATTACAATCCCTCATCCCCAAACCACCCCAATTTTACCCCCACCCAAAATATAGTTAAACGCTTATAAACAAAATTTGAAGGATATTTGAAACTTTTTGTTTTTTTTTCAATTACTTTGCCGCCCATGCACTGCTTACAAAATTATAGCAGAATTACCTACTACGACCCCACAGCATATCGTTATCCAAATTTCATCATAATCCATGCAGCGGTTACTGAGATTACAAATCTAGAAGGACGCCGAAAGACAGACATACAGACAAAAATGACTGACGTGGTTTTCGTTATCTAGATATCCTAAAACGCCTCAAAATCGAAAATTTTCGCGATCACAATACTGCCCTCACTTATCAGTGTGGGAAGTAAACACTGAGTCTGCTTATTTTACGTTATCTAAAGTTGTATTTTATCGGAAGGTGTGGAAACACCAGTCAAACATAGCGATGGCGACCCGTATGTCCTTTTATAGTACAATCGTTCAAGTGTACAAGACGCAAGATCAGATAAGACGGCCATCTGCGCGCACCAAACCGTTTAATGCGTATGCTAATAAAATTTGCGGTGATTTCGAAAAGAGGCAGGAAAGCAAAGGCGTAGCCAATCTACGGATACATATTGTCCTGTGGCAGTTATCATATAACAGTTCCACATGCAGTGGCGTATAGAGACCTAGTTTAAGGAGGTAACAGGACAGGACAAGGCATGGAGCGCGTACCTGAAGGGGAGGGGTTATCGGGTTAACCCCCCCGAAATTAAAAAAAAATGCAAAGAAAATATAAACGGTTAAGACGCAGTCACATTTTCAATGTGGATAATAATATTTAATTAAGCATTAGCAACTAACAGTGGTTTGCACCAGTCATAGTTAAAGTTGTAATTAAAGTTAAGCCTTAATTAAAGTACGAATTGCTTTGCACCGGTTGTAGTTAGCGTCAAACTCATAATTAACTTTAAGCCAAAGGCAAAGTAGGGTTTAGCTTTGACGTTTCTTGGCTTAACTTTTGACATTTGTGGGTTTAACATATTCTGACAGATCACCACAGAAATAAGTTTGGTTAGTTTGTGAAATATATTTTATAAAATTATTTCTATATCCTATAAGCAATTATGAATCAAAATAGATCACTTGGATTCAATATCAAGTCGTGGGGAACTGAGGATACGACCATAACCTCAATCTACAACTATATAAAGCTGATTCTGGAATTGGACAAATATCACTGTTGTAAGACACCGTGTTATGGTTTATGAGATTTTTCGTGTTCAACAGCTTTTTGGTCATTGTTGTGTTACTGCTGTCTTGTTCAAGGAGTCTATCTTCGCAGGTAAGCAATTCAGTTATTTAGAATGCTGTAATTTATGAGATAATGGGCGCTCAAAACTTGGATGGATTTTGAAAACAGTAAAGATAAAACGTTTATTTGTAAATTACAGTTATCACATTCACTAGGGACAGTTGTTTGATACTGCATCTTAGTTGCCCAATGTTTACCATATAAAGAAAATAAATTGATCTGCTTGAATCATTTTGCTGCTGCTGCAAAATGCAGTATTATTATGTGAATAGCTATCACTCTAGTAGTTATTACTGTAAAAATTAGAATGCAAGTGTCCGCCCGTTCTCACATGGATTTTATTTAATTCATCTTCACCACCCATTAGTTAATTTCCTTCTATTTTTAATAAAAATATTGTTTATTTCAGGATCACGGATGATAATGAATACTTTAAGGGACTAGTGAAAAACTGAAGCCTCTTTATTAACAAAAACTGAGTAATTTGAATAATATTGACCCATACTGTATTATTGAGCACTGCGGCAGCAAATCACTGTTGTGTGTTCCACCGATCACCCTATCCTAATTACTGAATTTTCTACTATTCAGGAAAGAAAATATATATAATAAAAATATAAGAGAATTCAACCAGTAGTTTTTGTTCAAGTAATAAAACTTACCTTCTGATGGGTGCAACTTTACAGTCACCCAATGAATATTTTTTTAAATAATCACCTTGTTTGACAAGACAGAAATTAATCACTATCTGTGAGCATGTTATACAAACTATTATTTAAAATACATATTTTTAACAAGTCATTCTATATCTAGACACCATTTTATATCACATATTAGCGACTGATACTATGAAATATTTTAGATTTTGTTATATGAGAAGTTATAAGAAAGTGATTTTTTTTCTCCACCTTTATTAACAGATATAATTACAATATATGGATAACATGTGCATTTATTGGTTCTATTAATTTACACAGTATGTGGAACATATTAGTATTTACTTTTTATAAAGCCATCACAATGAAGCTCTAAATGCATAACATTATGTGCTCTTCGCCTCATGGTATCGGACTGCCTCTTCTTTCTCAAATACTTGGCAACCTGAATAATTCTTTCTCCACACCTGCAATGACAAAAAGAAAGTATTTTGTAGTGTATCACAAATCTGTTTTAATAGAGAAGTTGATAGTCATAATATGTATATTGTTCGTTGCATATTATATCACTTGTTCCGGAAACTCATCTTAAGGTTATGCCAAAAGATTACTGTTTTAATTGTTTCATTCCTTGAAACCACCTATATATATACATATAAAAATTGTAATGATTATCTATGAATGGACATTTTGCTAGTTTAACACTATAAATGTATAATAAAGATGTCTTTAGTTGACCTCAGCACTTTGGACATTTCTCTATATTTTTACTTACCACAAACAGATCCGGCATAAATGTTATTACTCTGATGTCTTCTGTAGCCACTCCTATACAAGAGAATCCAGAATTAAGACACCCAAAATGCACCAAATGTTGGGTCACTGCAATCAACTATTTCATAGACAAAATCTTGCCTAAAGAAGAGCATTTACTTCAAGGATTTACTTTTACCACTTTTGTTATATTCTGTGAGTTGGATATTTACGATAATGGGTTATCAATTAATGAAAATGAAACTAAAAATACTAAAATGAATCCGAAATTTCTTAATCAAATCAAAACAAATAGCCTCAGTTGAACTTGAAAGATAATGTTTGACAGCCATCAACGACAGTGACATGAACCTTCATTTCCATCACAGAACATCAAAAATACGACATGATCGCCAACGTAAAATCTGAAATTCGTTAAATTTCCCTGTAAGAAAAAGTTAACTCATAATTAAAGTTAATCATGACCGGTGCAAAGACACACAACTTTAAGCCTTAATTAAAGTTAAGCTTTAATTAGTTAAGCCAAAGGTTTAACTATGACTGGTGCAAACCACTGTAAGTATATCAGTAAATAACAGTATAAGATTAAACAACATTGCTAGCGCGAAAACGCGCACATGTACGTAGGCATGAACTTCTAGCATAGAGCAGTCACCTTCCCTTAAGCTTTTGGAGATTAACATCAACGATAACATGTCCTGGCGCGACCACGTCGTCAGTATCCTTAAATGGCATCCCAGAAGCTTGGAGTTTTGTTCCGCTGTAGGAAGTTGTATACACCAGAGCAACTGCTGCTGCTCTACAAGGCACAGATCCGACCATCGCTGGAGTATTGCTCCCATGTGTGGGGATGCGCTCCGAAGCACTCTCTAAAGCTGCTAGACACTATCCAGAAAAGAGCAATTAGATTAATCGATACGCTTAACCTCACAAAGGACCTCCACAGCCTGGAACATCGAAGGAGGGTGGCTGACCTATCCCTGTTTTACAGATTCTATCACCGAAGATGTTCGAGTGAGCTCTCCCAGATAATAACAGCAAAGGCCGTCCGAACGAGAAACAGTAGAGAGGCTCTGCGAGCTCATCGTCACCAGGCCCCTACTCCCCGAACCAGTCTTCTCCAGCATTCCTTCTTTTGGAGAACTTCGACGCTGTGAAATGAGCTGCCGGGGAATTTGTTTCCCGTCGGCTACAACCTGCAGTGTTTCAAATCTAACGTGCACCGACACTTATCCTCTCGCAGCGCTTCTACAGCGCCATAAGCTTTCAGCCTTTCTAGGATGCTGACCGTAAAAAACATGTTCCCTGCCTTGCAGCACATGGCACATGCACTTGAGCCATCGTTAGCCCTTATAGTAAAACTAATAGTAATATAGCGCGGCTAGGAACTGAAAAGTTAAGCTTATTGATTTCAAGTGTTTCTAGAAAATTTAATTCACGATACACTAGAAATTAATAAGCTGAAATTATCACCAATGTCGGTATTTTTTCAATTTTATCTTTATTTTCAGGTACGTTTCACCAGAATTCTTTATCAATGAATAATTTTGTTAATTTCACTGGTTCATGATTTAACTTTGTTTGCTTTGTTAAGCATATCGGGAAACTCTTAAATGAAACTTTGTAAGTTTTGTTACTACTCTCCAGACTAGATGTCTGGACGATTACAACTGTCCACGCCCTTTTCAAGGATGACTCAGTACAGTTTTAAAACTTTGCAGTATAATTTAATGTATTTTGTAATAAAGAATTTTTTACCCGCACTGTAATTGCGAAAATTTTCGTTTCAGAGATGTTTTTTCATCCTCATATAATAATAAATGTCTTTATTGACCTCAAAAATAAGGGATGATTTTGTGGGGCGATATTTAGCACATGCTAATCTCTGACACCGTGTTGGTATAAAAGAAGCAACAAAATTAATAGAAATACAAAATTCCAACAATATGGATTCGGAGAAATCTGTCACGTATTTCCGTCCGGTCCATTAACTGTTGTTGTCAGTGTTATCGGACTTTAAACCTACACATTTTCCGCTCGATTTTGGAATGAGGATATGTGGGCATTTCAGCAATTTTTCCGATTTTTTTTGTGAACGGCCAAGGAAGTGTATTTGTATTCATTTCTTTTTGAACAAAGTTGCTATAGTTGCTATGAAGTTTGTGAGGATGTCCCAAATCATGGTCACCCACTATGGTGTAAAATTTTCAGTTTCAATACAATAAGTTTACCATTATTGCTAGAAATATGTATCTAATATCTTCATTTTGGTAATCATCTCCCTTTAGTAGATATCAAAAACGTTCTACCTCGATTGTTCATGAATTATTCGTGTGGAATATTCGGTGAATTATTCTAAGAATATGACATGTTTTTCCCATTACGAAGGTTTAAAGAATATTTTATATTTAGATGAGAAAATCTTGGGGTTGTGGCCAAAATTTGGAAAAAATAGACTGGGTCACAGCATAGAGGAGACTCTGGTGCTAACAGCCAAACTTTCGGCAATGCTTATTGCCATCTTTAGGGCTTTAACGTTTAGGTGTGCCAATTTAAAAACAGCAATTGCATTAAGTGCAAACGACTTCTTAATGCAGCTATAATGAGCGTCACAATTTTTCATAAAATTAAAAAAAAACCTATATCATCATGGCGTCTTCCACTAACAGGTCAGGAAACAAACAACATATAATTGTAAATTACACACACACAGAAACGACCTTTACATGTTGAAACTTTAAACCCGAAGGTATCTTTAAATCCATGGTTTGAAAACACACATTTTATGATCTAATTAGATTTTCTTAAATAAAGACCTTCTTGGTCTAACAGGTGATAAAATGGCCGTTACTTTGTGAAATGTGGAGACAGAAAGCAAGCAGCAGAGGCTTTCTGTCTCCACATTTCACAAACTAACGGCCATTTTATCACCTGTTAGACCAAGAAGGTCTTTATTTAAGAAAAACTAGATCATAAAATGTGTGTTTTCAAACCACGGATTTAAGAATACCTTCGGGTTTAAAATTTCAACATGTAAAAGTCGTTTCTGTGTGTTTGTAATTTACAATTACATGTTGTTTGTTTCCTGACCTGTTAGTGGAAGACGCCATGATAGTATAGTTTTTTTTTTAATTTTATGAAAAATTGTGACGATTATTAGAGCTGCATTAATAAGTCGTTTGCACTCAATGCAATTGCTGTTTCTAAATTGGCAAACCTCAACGTTAAAGCCCTGAAGATGGCAATAAGCATTACCGAAGGCTTGGCTGTTAGCACCAGAGTCTCCTCTTTGCTGTGACCCGGTCTCTTTTTTCAAAATTTTGGCCACAACCCCAAGATTTTCTCATCTAAATTAAGTTTTTTGGCCATAAGCTTCCTTCGTATTAGAATATTTTATAAATATACTTATCTATGGAATTTTCTTAGAATATTCGTTATGTCTGGAGTGAATTTGAACAGAATATTCTCATATGATCAAGTGCTATATGAGGGAGATAGTGCAGGTCAAGTTACAATATTTTATTTATTATAAGGGTGCCCCATGTTGTTCCCTTGACAGCCATCAGAAATGTAAAACCACAATCTTCCATCCACGCACTATGGGCAGCCCTGTATGTGCTAATCGCTCAAATAAATAGTTTTATGGCGACATGTATTTTATGATATGTTATTCCTGTAAATGCCTTTTAGCTTGGTAAGAGCCTGAATACAGAAGTGCATCACTTCTAACTATTTATAATCTAGATGAAAGCGAAATCAACCACTTTTTCAACGCGCATACCTGCAACTGGCTTAAAGACAAAATTGAGCGTAAAAAGTAGACTGGAACATGAGCCGGTTGTAGACGGAGAAAAAGAAGATAACCCGCAGGTATTAAATAAAGCTAGGCGTACTTGCACCATCCAATTAACCAAGCTGTTTGGTTTAATATTCATCAGTGTATATGAGGAGGAAGCAAAACACATAAAGTATCTTTTACGGTACAAAATGAAGAAAATTCGATTCCGTACTTCTTCATTAAAATCCTATTGGTATGAATCTAGATGCTACCGTGAAAGGGTACTGAAAAAATGTATAGCCCACGAGCCAGTGTCCAGTTTTTACTGAACATCTCAAGAGGAGATTCCGTTATGAATATCTGAGGGTTTGGTATAAACTTGTATTGTGTGCTTCAATCTCTTTATGGGGGTATCAAGTAATTTTCTAGAAGAACAGTAATTCAACATTTTTCGGTTTTGATTTATTTTCCATTTTACTTCCTAAACCGTTAGGTGAGGGTAGTATTGTGATCATGAAAATTTTCGATTATTTATGAGACAATATTTTTGTAAATCTCGGAAACTTGGACTGTTAATAAGGCAGATCGAGCTCGCATAGATATTTTTGAAATGTGGGCGTGGAGGAGAATGCTGAGAGTTCCTTATACCGCCCATCGAACTAGCGTTTCCATACTGAATGAGCTCGGTAATCCAAAGAGACTATTCTCCATTGTGTCGACGAGAATGCTTACATTCTTCAGACATATACACAGAAGCGATAATATGGAGAAACTTGTAGTTCAAGGTCATGTCCCGAGTGAGCGGCGGCGGTGTCGTGGCCGTTCCCCTACACGCTGGGTGGATACGACGAAACAGTTGATATGAGTATCAAGAGCGCCACTGAACTGACAGTAAGTCGCGAATGATGACGAGCTACAGTTCTCAAAACTTTTGATAATATTCGTGTCGGCAATACTCTAGCTGCGACTTAATGCATTTTACGAGTTCACAACATGTCTGTTAAGACATTGTGACCATGATGATGATGAGATAATATGCTTTTTGGGCGTTTCATGATTATAATCCACGTCACTCATTTCTGTCGGTATCTGTCTGTCGGTCTGCCAGTCTGTCTGTTGGTGCATCTGTCTATTGGCTTTTCTCTAGCTGTGTAATCTGAGTACCTGCTGTTGGGACTGTGATGAAATTTGGTTAGTGATATGCTTCAAGGTCGTAGTAAGTAATTTTGCTATGATGTTGAAAATCAGTGTAGTGGCGGCGGAGAAATTGGTAAAAACAAAAGATATCAGAAACCCTCCATATTTCGTTTTCAGGCGTTTCAAAGGTACCTGATCTTTTTCCATTTTAGTTTTTGGAGAGGCTGAAATTGGGGTGATGGGGCGAGTGGGGGTCTTGAAAACTCAAACGTTTGTTCTATTCATCAAACACTCTGCATTGCGCTGAAAAAATTGACTTTGATGACATCGTGTGAGTTTTAGACCTGTCTGATTGTTGCCTTAGAATTTTATATCTATGGAATAATTTGATGGTACGTAATATGTTACGGCAAATTTGCGGAATTGACGAATACAGGTAATCGGCGAAATTCTGTCGAATTCATGGAATAGGCACTCCACTTGCCTATTACACGAAATGAGCATATTTTGTGAAGCTTGCTGCATATTCCACCGAATGGGAAATCTAGCTACATCGCCATCTAATGGGTAACAAACGTCAGACTGTTCATTTTTTTTGTTGCAAACTCAATAACAATAAAATACATATTTCTAATAATTTCTGATAGTTAAGATAATTGAGTCTTTGTGTGATCAAATTTGCTATCTCTGTTGACGTTAGGGTTCTGGCTATTTATGACTATTATAATTTTCATTACTTTGTTTTCTTGCTTTTGTATCCACAATTGGCTGCCTTTCAACCCGTTGTAATCACATACAATTTATTATGCAGTTTTGATGAATAAGAATAATGGAATTACCTTTTTACTAAAACAACACACGATATTAACTTCAAAATAACAAAACCTACATAATATCCAGTATCCGCGAAATAGGCAACAACTTACATGCCTAAAGCGGCCTACAGACGTTGATGCATGCTCTGATTCCTGAATCGAATCAAGGTTTCATGAAGCTTGCATTAGTTGCATAAGTTCCTACTCACATCGAAACCTGTTGCGATGCCTGATAGACTTAATATTGTATGCACGTTTCATGTAACAGAAGAATAGTAGAGTGGAGTTATTTCTTTGCATCGACGCAATACTATACACGTTGAAAAGCCTGCATCAGCGTCACCGACTCGGCGTCATGGTTCGCCGACCAAAATGGGATTCCAGACTCTGCATCGCTGCACGCCGCAACTGATGCCAACTATACGTGACTCAGTACTAAACACGCTGCTACTTGCATCATGAAATGTAGAAGTCGATGCCTGCATCGCAGCATGCATCAACGTCTGTAGGCCGCTCAATACAGGTAATCGCGTTCCACATTTTCACGAAATAAGTAGCGACGTTGTGGTTTCCACGTATTAAGTAAAATTTTGGGTAATATGAGTGAAATTATAAACCGCCATATACGCGCAATGATATCTGACTCAATGGTTCCCCAAGCGCATACGGAAAGATCCTACAACGTCTTTTTCCCAAGAAGAGACTAATGGAAGAAGAGTGACAGTTTCATATCACGCTCCGATCTTGCACTATTCATGGATGGCTCCAAGTCAGAACTGAGAACAGAAGCAGGAGTAGCTGGTATTAATCCAAGGTTGAAATCTCAGTAAACCTTGGGAGGTATACCACAATCTTCCAAGCAGGAATGATAGCCGTACAATTCGGGTCAGGGAGCTGAAGAAAAGACCCCTGACAAACAAATATAAGGCCCTGAGCACCAACCTGGTTGACTCAAGACTCGTATAGAACTGCATACATGTCCTCAATGATGTTGAGACAAGGAGCAAAGTAGCTTTGGTTTGGATTCCAGGTCATAGCGGAGTGGAGAGTAATTTATTGCCCAATACACTCTCAAGAGGAGGAGCCGAATCTGTGTTCAACGGACTGTCGTTTCTGTTATGTGGAGGAAACCATTCTTTGGAGGAAACAGCGAAGTACATATTCAGAGCCATCCTTAGCCCCTCAGGCGCCTTTCTGCAAACATAATAATGCCGCCCTTTTTACTTTCCGCAGCGATAGGTGAGGGAAGTATTATGATCGCGAAAATTTTCAGTTTCGAGATAATAACGAATTTTGGGCGTTTTCTGATATCCGTCGGTATGTCTGTCTGTCGGGCTGTCTGTCAGTCTGTTTGCCTGTCTATTGGCATTTTTCTAGCCTCGTACTCTCAGTAACTACTGCACGGATGGTGATGAAATTTGGGTAGCGATATGGTGTGTGCTCGTACTAGGACTAGGTAATGCTGCTATAATTTTTTGGGTGGGGGTGAAATTGGGTTAGTTGAGGGGGTGTATACCTGAAAAATTTGTTATATTCATAATAGGCTGTCCATTGACCTGTGAAAGAAAGACGTAACACTTATACACTTCTTTAGGTCCACCCGAACATTGCCTGGTCTATTAGAGAAACCAAGGGACCTTGAATTTTCTGGTCTATACATACGAGTATTGCTTTAGATAGATCTGTATTCTGTAACGTGGAAGTGTTTGAATTGATTTTAATGAAGTCTTGAGTATTACTATCATGGTGAGAATGGAAAACCCGTATGGTTTTCAGAAACTGTATCAGTGGTGGCGCAGCAATAATAAAAACTAAAAATGTAAAAACATCTCAAACTTCTTTTTTACGCGTTTTAGGGGTTCCTGATCATTTTCAATTTTTTTTTTGAGTGGGTGTAAAATTGAGGTCATTAGGGAATGGGAGATCGTAAAACTGAAAGTTTTGTTGTATTCATTTATAATATGCTATCTATTGACCTGCAAAAGAAAACCTAGTGACATAACACACGTGATGCTATGGGAAAATAATAAACTGGTAATGGGTGTTTGAGGTACTGAGTCAATCAACTTGACCTCATTTTTTTACCAAAACGTTATTAATCGAAAAAAAAATATTTTAATCCTATATATGATTCAACAAGTCACATTGTAACTTGTAACAAAACGTAATGTAACACTTTAAACAAAACAATATACAACATAAAACATGATAGTACAAAACACAAAAATTAATACTACGCTCATCACTTATTTTAAAAACCAATATAAACAGAAAACAAATGAAAACGTACCTAATCTAGATCGTCCATCACGGATGTCTTCTTGAGCAGTAAAGGAGAGCAATTTCCTCCAGGCGGTGCAGAATTCACAACTCATTTGGCGATACATGAGGCACACCTAAGTACACACTTGGTTGTCTGGAGGATAACTGCATTCAATGCCCCCGCTTGTCCCACCCTCCTCCAAACAGGATTCGCATCTGGATGGTAGTGCGTGGGAGGAAAAACTAACATCATTAGTCACCGGCTCATGGACTAAACTTCGTGATTCACTTGAATTGGTGCACGTTTACGAGGTTTCAGCAAAAAGGCAGTGAAAAAAATACAAGAGTAACTGGTTGCGTAATAGTTGCGAATGCTTCATTTGAATTGAATATAGATGAGATGCTGTTTTCGTTGAAAGAGAATGTTAACGAGGCTACTGGAGATGATGGCATATCAACAGGTGGTACACAGTACAAACTGTATTCGTACATTAGTAGCATTGATCTTATATGTAATGGTGTTTTTTTGTTGAATTTCTTTAAGCGAGGTGGTTGGTCTCTACAGAAAAGCACTGAAGATGAATATGCTTATGCGTAATCTCAATTATAACTTGAAATATTGAGCATATAAGAGAAGAAAATAGAACTTAAACAAATTAAAAATTAAAAGATTTACTATACTTAGCATTTGTTTTGATCTACATGTAAATGATAATTTAAAATGTTTCCAAAACAGCTGAAAATGATAGTTCTATGGGTTTTTGAGGAATTTTCTATTTGCAAATTGCTCAGCCACCTACAAAATTGGTGCAGCAGTTATTGAGGGTTACGAGGTTGCAAAAATACACGATATTTCCTTTCTTCCAAGTTCACGGACCTTCAAATACAATATTTGAGTTAGTACATGAAGTACCAAATATCGCCAAGATCATTTTTTAGGACGATGGACAATTCTCTGAAATGTAAATTATTTTGGAGGTTTTTCCATTTAGTAAAAAGTGAAAAATAATCAGGAATTCCTACACCGGATAAAAAAGAAGTTTATGGTAATTCTGACATTTTTTTAAAATACTACGACGACGGCGGCGCCACTACACCGATTCTCAAACAGCACTGATTACCTGCGACCAATAATGATTTATTAGTTAATTAAAAATTATTAAAATAAATTGTATAAATTTATATAATTTACACAATAATTTTCTTATTAATTTTTAGTAGGTAATTATTAAAAATTATAAATTTTTATAATTTATGCAATAATTATTTATTAATTCATTAAAAATGATTAAGATAAACTGTATAAATTTATATAACTTATACAGTAATTACTTATTAATTATTAAAAAATTAATAATTAATAAATTATAATTTTTTATAATTTATGCAATAATTATTTATTAATTCATTAAAATTTATTACGACATTACGACCGTGTACCATATCACTCGCTGCTTCTTCTTCTATCTTTATGGCTTTTGCGTTTTCCACACAATCAACAGCCCATGGGGTAAGGTCTAGGGGAGTCTGGATCTGAGCCATTTCTATGGATATCTAATTTAAATGCTTCTTCTTTAACAAACTCAATACCTATCATTATAATTACAAAAAAATGGATACCGCGTGATATACTGCATCAAATATCACGATTGACAAAGATTGAAAATAGTGTAAACTCGCCTATTGCCGGCAATCTACCTATCGTTGGCTCTGTTTTATTTTCATGAAAAGTAAGGTAACAGTAGATAGATGTTTTTTCAATGTATCATCCCGGAGACTAGGAATATCGCTTAATGTTTTTTAGTGGCTCAAGCTTAATCGTGCCTATGTAATATAGTCTGTCTTTGAAGGGAACTAAGTGGTTGTAGTTTTGCGGAGAGCGGATCAAGGTAAATTAATATATTATCGTTTTGTCAAGACTAACTTGCCATCAGAACATTATTTACTGAAAAGATCTATTTCGAGTACCATATGCTCTTGAAGTAATATCGTAGGTTCAATATTTATCAATTTTTCCTTTGATAAAGTGTATATTGATTTGAAAACATGAGGTGGCAATCACTGGTCATGTAAAATGTGCGTAATGCGAATTATCGTCACCACTGAGCCAACTACTGGTGGTAAAAATAAGCCTACCTAATGTCGGCACTTCTATAGCTTTTGCTTTTTACTTCCCACACCGATAGGTGAGGGGAGTATTGTAATCGCGAAAATTTTCGATTTTGAGATAACATGCTTTTTGGGCGTTTTGTGATGTCTACATAACGAAAATCCACGTCACTCATTTCCGTCGGTCTGTCTGTCTGTCTGTCTGTGTGTCTGTCTGTCTGTCTGTCTGTCGGTCTGTCGGTCTGTCTGTCTGTGCGCGTTTTTCTAGCCTCGTAATCTCCGTAACCGCTACATGGAGTATGATGAAATTTGGGCAGCAATATGCTGTGAGTGAGTTCGTAGTCGGTAATGCTATTACAATTTTGAAAATCGGTGCATTGGCGGCGGAGCAATTAGCAAAAAACGAAAAATTTCAAATATTCCCAAGCTTCGTTTTTAGGCGTTTTAGGTGTTTCTGATCATTTTCTACTTCTGTGTGTGGGGGTGAAAATTGGGGTGGTTGGGGGTTGGGGCGTTGTAAATTTGAAAAATTTGTTGTATTCATAATAGACTGCCCATTGACCTGTGAAGGAAGAGCTAGCGACATAAATAACTTTTTTAGGTCTATCTGAACATTGCCTTATGCCTAATATAGAAAACAAAGGACAGAATCTTTTCAGATGTATAGATACGAGTATTGCTTTAGATGGTTCTGTACTTTATAATGTGGAAACTACTGAATTGATGTTAATGAAATTTCGGCACAGTATTACTACTTTGGCAGCGAAAACGCGTATGATTTTTAGAAAGCGTCTCAGTGGCGGCGCAGCAATATTAAAAAAACTAAAAATATGAAAACAGCTCAAACTCCATTTTCAGACGTTTTAGGGGTTCCTGATCATTTTATACTTTTTTTTTTTGATGGGGGTGAATTTAGGGTGATTGGGGGGTGGGGGGCTGTAAAACTGGAAAATTTGTTGTATTCGTAATGGGCTGCCCATTGATGTGCGAATGAAAAACCTAGCTGCATGATACATTTTTTAGGTCCATCCGAACGTTGCATGCTTGTTATAGAATCCACGGGACTTAGAATTTGTGATGTATACATACGAGTATTGTTTTAGATCGTTCTAGATTGCGTAACGC
This sequence comes from Callosobruchus maculatus, assembly GCA_951848785.1. Lineage (NCBI taxonomy): Eukaryota > Metazoa > Arthropoda > Insecta > Coleoptera > Chrysomelidae > Callosobruchus > Callosobruchus maculatus. Next base: position 3,702,213 of record CATOUR010000026.1, on the reverse strand, counting down.
GAAAATTGTTCAATTGATTTTTAATGCATATTTCCTGAAGAGGGAGACAGAAGAAACTATTTACGAGGGTTGTTGTGTTGGATGTTTTTTTTTGCGGGCGGGTGGGCGACGATTTAGCTGCAAGGGGATTTCATACAATGGGAAACAATAAACTGGTATCATCGTTATGTGTGGGAAGTACTGAGTCAATCAACTTTACTCCATTTTATTTATCTACTTAGTTCACAAAAACAGTTCAAATCAATAATTAGTTGAAAAAGGAGTACTAATAATGGAAACAGTTATCACAGGCAAACATTATTCATATTCTATGACAGTTTATTGCCTTCTATTTGACTTCTATTGGCAGTAGTAAAACTAGCTGCTACTCTTAACACCGAGATAGCTTTGTAAGCATTGTCTTAGAAAGTATGCTTATTTTTCACACTTTTAGTAATCAGGAATAGTTAAGTGCAAGCACAGCTACTTCTATTGAATTTGAGAATTCAATTTTTCAAGGCTTTGTAGAAAATATTTAAGTGCCAACTACTGTTAGCTCATAAATGCCAGTTTTCCATTACTAGGCACACCACTAAGAACAAGTTATAGTTATTATTATTTTCAGTCTGCATCTAATTATAATGTTTCTACCACAAGTCCATAATACCACTGAACGAAATGATGTTCTAGAACCTATTGTACAATATACCTTGAAGATCCTTTCATGTGTCAAATGTATCTAGCATGAATGTAGTAAGTGGGACCAGCTTCAATCATAATTTGTTCAGAATGAAATGCGAAATTTTTGTTTGCAATGAATGTTAATTACTGTTTTAGTTGTTCCTTCATTCAACAATATTCTTTCCAGGAAAAAAGTACCTATATTATGTTTTGTTTATACAAGATTATTTCCGGAAAAAATATTTGGTTTTATTATTGGTTGTGATAGTTTTTGGATTTAATGTAAAATTCATTTATACAGAAATATTCCATCAAAGTACGTGTATCTGTATAGGCAGGTTTAATACTGTTGTACTCATGGGCTTATGGGACACCATAATATCTTATATGGAAGAAACAAAGGTTAGTTTTTTCTAAACATTCGTTGTTATACTTTTTTTGTATACTGTTATCAACATATTTGTTATTCTTTCAATAAACTGCTCAGTACTTGGTCTACAGGTTTATTAGCTTACACAACTGAATTGAAAAATCTTGGTTAATGCAATAAAATAGAGATGATATATTTGTGAAACTTTTGTATAAACAATGTCATACATGATCAAAGCACCTAGATAGGTATCTAAGGATCAATAATGTACTAGCCCACGAGTGCCAATAACTGGCAAATAGTGGGTGCCGACAACTGGCCAAGAGTGCCAATGACTGGAACTTTAGCAACTTTTCATTTTAAACCGACTTCTATGGAAATACTCGGGAGTTTACTCTACTTGTATTATAATGACCCTAACTATAATCGGCTGGCTCACAGCCACCACGAGAATCCCCATATAACACTCAAAATTTCAATTAAAGAGTAGCAATTTCATTAATTCATTCGAAACCAATCACAGACGACGTCGTTTCGCTTTTATTAAAGCTCGTCAGTGTGATTTCCTCAGATTAAATGCTCAGGTACCGGCTTTGGTAGATAGATGGCGAACCAATACTTTTTTAAGGTACTGCCTTCCAATATCTATATGTTGCTACTCAAAATTTCATTAGAACCGTTGTGGTGACTATTGAAGTGACGCTGTTAAAAAAAGGCAACAGAAAGACAAAAATCAGTAAAATAGGTTTCGGTAAAGGCGGATTTAGACTATACAACAAGTCGTACTGTTTTAAAACATGTTGCAAAACATTGAGGCGACAATGAAGATATGGTTATAACAAACGAAAATTCTTTTAAAACAGTTCAGTCGGGAAGTAAAAAGAAAAATTTCTTCTTAGAAGGTGTTCATAAGTTAACTGAAAGATCAAAGGAGTGTACTCAATTACGTATGTCAGAAGATACAATGCCTATCTTTTCTCTTGGACAAGACATCAGATTTGAAACATCTTGGTGTACCTAGAAAAATAACGTCAATTGCTTTGACTCAGTAGGTACTTCTTACACAGTATCGGTGCTATTAAACATGTTGGAGTTTATCTAACACTACACCATCCTCATCAAAAAAGTAGCGATAGGTGAGGGGGAGTATTGTGATCGCGAAAATTTTCGATTTTGAGATAATATACTTTTTGGGCGTTTTATGATGCCTACATACCGAAAATCCAAGTCACTCATTTCCGTCGGTCTGTCTGTCGGTATGTCTGTCAGTCTGCCTGTCGGTCTGTCTGTCTGTTGGGGTTTTTCTATCCTCCTAATCTTAGTAACCGCTGCACGGATTTCCATGAAATTTGGGTTGCGATATGGTGTAGGGCCATAGTAGGTAACGCTGCTACAATTTTGAAAATCGGTGCATGGGCGGCGGAGTAATTAGCAAAAAACGAAAAATTTCAAATATTCCTCAAACTTCGTTTTTAGGAGTTTTAGGAGTTCCTGATCATTTCATATTTTTTTGGGTGGAGGTGAAATTGGGGTAGTGGTGGGGGGTGGGGGGTTGTAAAGCTGAAAAATTTGTTGTAATCATAATAGGCTGTCCACTGACCTGAGAGAGAAAGATGTAGCAGTATAATACACTTTTTTAGGGCCATCCGAACACCTTGTCTATTAAAGGAACCAAGGGACTTGGAGAACTTTCCGATGTATACATACGAGTATTGCTTTAGATCGTTCGTTTTATAATGTGGAAACTACTGAATTGATGTTCATGAAATTTCGGCACAGTATTCCTACTTTCAGCTACTACTACAGCTCAAACTTCGTTTTTAGGCGTTTTAGGGGTTCCTAATCAGTTTCTGCTTTTCTTGGGTGGGAGTGAAGTTGGAGTGGTTCGGGGGTGGGGGATTGTAAAACTCAAAAAGTTGTTGTATTCATGATAGATTGTCCATTGACCTGTGAAAGAAGTACCTAGTAGAATAAAACATTTTTTTGCGGTCGGGCGAGCGATGATTTGGTGGCAAGGGCATCTAGACTATAGCTTCATGCTATGGGAAAATAATAAAACTAGTATCATCGGAATATGTGGGAAGTACTGAGTCAATCAACTTGACCACATTTTTTGTTGATTTCTCCTTCGCCACTGGCAAGAGTTTCAACAACAAAACATAGTTACCATTTCCTCCACGGTAGCAATACGGCGTCACAATTTCATCACACTCAAGTTCATAGTTTTCAAGTTACAGGTATAGGATTATAATACGTATGTATCAAATTATTCCACAGATATAAAATTCAAAGGCAACATTCGGACAGTAAGGTCTAAAAAGCAGACGCAATCTCCAAAGTCAATTTTTTCAGCTCAATATAGAGTATTTTAAAAATTCAACTAATTTTTGAATTTTTAAACTACCCACCATCCCAATCTCACCTCCTTAAAAAAAATGGAAAATGATCAGGAATTCATGTAACGCCTAAAGACGAAGTTTGGAGAAGTTTTGACAATTTTTTGTTTTTTACCACTTTTTCCGCCGCCAATGGACAGATTTTCAAAACAGGATTGCCATCGCAATCCATGCAGCGATTTCTGAGCTTACGCGGCTAAAAGAACGCCAACAGACAGACCGACAGAAATGAGCGACGTGGATTTTCTTTATGTAGATATCGTAAAACGCCCAAAAAGCGAATTCTTTAAAAATTGAAAATTTTCGCGATAACAATACACCCCTCAACTACAGATGTGGGCAGTAAAAAATAAAGTATAAAGAAAGAATTAAGGGGCCTGGGTATACACAGTTATACATATATGTATTTGCCATTTTAAAACACGGATTCCCATTTCCAACAGAACTCACTTGTTTTTCAAACTACGTACACTGTATTTCAGAAGGTGATAGTTAAGACCTTAATGAGTGACAATATCTGCGATTTCCTCAAAAAAGTGTTTAGTGTGCAAAAAAACTCGTAATGCAGAATCATACATTCTCCAAATGTCTGTAATTTAACAACCAAACACGATATCAAAAAAGGCCAAATAGGTGACAAATCGCAAGCTTTCTTCTTCAATTTGCTTTTTGAGTCATTACTGTAAGTTTGAAGATAACACCAGGAGCTTGGAAATGCGAAATTCATTTTTATGGTGGCCTTTGGACCTTACCTTTGGACCCGTTGACCTTGCCCTTGGATTCTTGGACTTATCTCCCCTCATCTTAGACACACACACACTGGAGAAAGGGAACAGGCGGCCACGCCTCCTCGCTAACACGGGAATACGTCTTTTTTTGGATTCTCAATTTCGCGCGCTATACCCTAGACCCTTAAGGCAAGTGTTACAAAGTATCCTTGTTTCCATTTTCAAATCACATATTATACTCTACAGCGACATAATAGTAGGTATCTGCAACAACGCGTATCAGCAATTAGCAATAGCAAATCCTCGATCGCTCTTACCAATAACGGTATACAGAGCTTTTTCTTTATAAGGGTATAATAGGAGTCGGCCCGAATACAAAACAACAAAGTAGTTGTTTATGAATAGAAATATGATCGCTGATGGGCATTAGCTGCTTATCTGACGGGTTATCAAACCGAGCAATTTATAAATACATCTATTGCACCCTAAAGCTGCATTAGGCTTCAGGAACTAGACGTAAAGATGTTTTCCTATCTTACAATTTTATATGCAAATTCCGATAGCTGATGCGATTTTCTTAGCGTTTCGGGATAATAACTCGACATAGAGGAGGAGTAAACAAACAGTTTTAGCATAAATCATTGCTTGCAGCTGCAGTGTAAACTAATCTCAAAAGTAACTTACGAAAACTTACGTGTTTACCTTTCTTACGACTGTTTTTTTGCATCTCACAGCGAAAACGTTAAATATACAATTAAACGCTTACATTTATTGAATACGCCACAATAACTCAACAACTAACGAATTGAGTTTGATAAGCAAATCAACAATTGACAACGTGTAAATTGAATACATATTTGTAGGCAACGTCGTCAGACATTTGTCTTGAACATAAACTTGAAAGATTTGCATACGTTACATAGATAAAGCGTAGTGGCAATAGAATAAGATTATTTACTGAAAAACATATATTTTTTGTTTTCATAAAATGTATGTATAACTATCAAGACTGTCAGCTGGAAAAAATTTCAAGAAATAACTATCTGGAAACTGATAACTCTTGGTACGTGCAGGGTGCAGTAGTTGCAACATCAACAAATTCACCTAGGATTTTTGTATAACTAGCTATTTTGTTTTAAACTTTGTGCGCCCCTTCTTCCAAAAATTCAGAAGTTACCACTGCAGAAGATGTAAATATACAGGATTTTGTGATCAGCATGACACTATACAATGTTTTTGTAAAAACAAAAATTTAAAGGCTGATTCCTTGAGTAATAATATTTTGACCTTTAATTATTATTTTTGAAAAATCAGGTCATTTCAAATATACAGTCGTGCACGTTAGATTTGAGACGCTGCAGGTTGCAGCCGTTGGGAAAAAAAATGCCCGGCAGCGCATTCCACAGCGTCGAAGTTCTCCAAGAGAAGCAATGCTGGAGGATTCTGGTTCGGACCACGACCTCTAGTGTTCCTCGTTCGGACGACCTTTGGTGTTATTATCTGGGAGAGCTCACTGGAACATCTTCCGTGGTAGAATCTGTAAAATAGGGACAGATCGGCCACCCTTCTTCGGTGTTCCAGGCTGTGGAGGCCCTTTGTGAGGTAATAATAATGAGAAACAGAGACCTGTCGTTCAAAAAGCTATGCAGCTATTGGCGCAGGCCAGGTGGCAGTCCATAAGCAGCATGCTCGATCAGAAGTCCCTCATGCCACACTATATCGAAAGCTTTCGATATGTCAAGTGCAACAACACGGGATTCGTCATGATTTTCAATTGCGCCCATTATTCCACAAGTGGGTGACGTTGGCCAGGAAGTCACCCATATACCTATGCTTACGGAAGCCATACTGGCGATCATTTATGACGTAATTGTTATCCAGGTATTTCAGAAGCTGCGTGTTAAGTGACAATTTTGATAATCTTAAACACGATGCTGAGAGCTACATGTCTCTAATATTGATGAGATCGTTTTTTTTTTTACTTTCTTAGGAATAGACTGAACGCAGCCAATCTTCTATGGAGCAGGAAGCACGTCTCGCTGGTACAATAATTGAAAGAGCTTGCAAAGTGTAGGTGCTTGCTCAGCGGCACAGCGTTTAAAAACAATAGCTGGAATTTGGTCAGGACCAGTAGCTTTCTTCGTGTTTAGTTTTTGGAGGATGGCTTTTTACATCTCGATGTTGAAATTTGACCTCTGCCATTCTCGAGTTCATGTTTATGGCTTATGGTGGTGGTCGGCGTACTTACTTGGAAGTCTACAGTAGAATTGACTGCGAAAAGCCTCCCTAAGATGTCTGCTTTTTCTATAGGAGTAGAAGCGATTGACTTGTTCTGTCTGGTCAAGGGTGGTATTGATGAATAGAAAAAGTTCTGACTAACAGGTTTAGCTATAGCCCAGAATGTTTTGGATGAACTAGGACGTGAGAAATGCTTGTTCTTAATTTTTTGGTTGCGTTCCTCCTTGCTGCTGTCGATCACGCGTTTACACTGATCTCGGACGTCGATGAAACAGCGGTGGTTCTCGACATTTGAATGTTTCCTCCATTTTTGGTCTTTAAAGGTAACTGCATCTCTACAACGCTGACTAACTGTGGCCTGTTTTTGGAAGGAAGCTTGACGACATGTGGAATATAGGCGACCATGCCGGATATTCATACTTCGGTAATTTTTTGAACGCAAGCTCATCCCACCTTGCTGATCCGTAATGCCAAACTAGATGAGGCTTTGTATGGTGGAGATCTGGAGAATGCATCCTGCATAGCCTTTAGATGGTGTTATGGTCAGACGATCTTAGTGGAGCGATTACTTTCACTGTGTAAATTGTTGGCGTAGTTGTGAGATATAGGTCCAGCAGACTAGCAAAATCTCCGTGGTGGCTGGGGATGCTTGTTGGTTCTTTGACTATCTGCTCCAAGCCGCAGCTAATAACGAAGGCTTTGGATTCACGTTCGCGTCGTCGTTTTATTTGGGTGTTTGAGCCAGTATGAGGTTGAAGTCGCGCAGAAAGACTATCTCTGAATTAGGTTTACCTGATTGCAGCATGTCCACAGTGACTGAAAGTTTCTCGAACAGCTCTTTGGAGTCGTTATTACTTGGTGGCCTATAGATGCAACGTATGAATTTGGAATGACTTTGGAAGGATATTTTAAGACATATGATATCAAATCCTTCCAGTCCGAGCTCGTCTTCTCGATGACAAGAAAGCCCTGATTTAATGTACCAAACCTACGTCTAAATCGGGTGTATAAGTCATAACCGGGGTATGTAAAGCAGTTATCCATTGTTGAAGAGTCGACTTGAGTCTCCGTAAGTGCCAGAATGTGTGGCTTCTCTGCCTGAAGATTCATTATGACGATTTATGTTGGTAGCAAGACCTAGTATATTTCTAAAATCGGCTCTAAACAACGTATCTACGGCCTTCGGGCTTGAGTGGCAGCATAATTCTTTAAGCTGACTTGGCTTAATGTTCCTCCCGGATCAGCTTGCACCCCGATATCCGAACAGCGAGGCAGGTGCGGATTTAGGACTTCTTCAGGAGGGGGGCGGACCATTGGCGCTCGAATTTCATAATGAACCGGAAATTGACCCACATGAATGCGCTATAAAATTTTCTGAAGAGCAAAAAAAAGCTCGCAAAGTAATTTTTGCTATTTATAGAAATTCCGTGTTTCCATTACACTTTTCATTACAGGTCTCGAGGGGGGGGGGGGATCTAAAGAGCAAGAAAAAATATTATCTTTTTGTATTTGTATAAATATAATACGCTTCCGTAGTGCTCTACGCCCCCCTCGCCCCCCTCTAAATCGCGGGCGTAGCGTAGGTGACTGCACTTCTCTACCCTGCCACGTTTATTACATCAAACTAAAAGAGGGTTCGGAAATCGCACCCACGTGGATTTCGTCTCTCCTTGTACACTTTTCGTGCGAGTCCGGGTACTACATCCGCCATGGTACATTTAAATTCAAAAAATCAGGTAGTTAGAAGCCGCTCCGGACTAGTTGCATATCTTCTGATGTAAATCCTTCAATTTTAAAGCAAACAATCCTATTTTTAAATACCAAAAAAGTGAAAGCTTTTACCATGGAGTAACACCTTTTCGATCTAAGTCCGAATCATTTTTTTTTTGCTTATCAGTAGAATGTAAAGTAAATGCTTTGATTTCTACAAGTAAAAGCAAACGCTCTTCTTTGCACTCAACCAAAAAGGTACGTAATTATAATAAAAAAGTTTGTGCTAACAATAAACTGTTCATGAAATTCGCGCCAACCAACGGTTTTATGTATCCAATAAACAAGCGTTTATGAATTGTTGAGAGATGTGTCTCAGTAATTGTATTCACAAATAATAGTTTCTGAATATCATAAACACCGTTTGTGAATGACACAAAGTAAGTTTATTGATATAATAAATATATGTTATGGTTTCAGTGTATATTGTTTACTATGCACACAAACGCATTTATTAAATCAATTACCAATCTTTATGGTCCTAGCGTATTCTGCATATTGTATCAATAATGCGATTAACTGTATTCACAAAGAATAGTTATGTATTTTATAAACACTGTTGGTGAATTCAAGCAAATCAAGTTTATTGATATAATAAATATACAGTGTGTCCCAACTAAAATTTCCCACCCATCTTATCTCTGAAATTATCATAGAAATTTAAAATCGTCGCGACACGTCGATTTGTATTCCAAGGGGGATTTTTTCCATCGAATACACACTGTGCTGTCAACCCCCTCACACCCAGCAGCCCCTACTTCAAAATCTTAAATGAGACTACCATACTTGTCATAAATCAATTTGAATTCTTTTCAAAATGATATATCATAAGTATGGTCGCTTTTAAGATTTTGGAGTAGGGGCTGCTGGAGACGAAAGGGTTGATAACACAATGATGACGAATTCGGGGGAAAGTTCCCTCTCGAAATGCAAAGCGACGTGTCACGGCGATTTCCAGTTTTTCTGATAATTTCAGAGATAACATGGGTGGGAAGTTTCAGCTAGGGTAGCCGGTATATTATGGTATTAGTAATCACCATCTGATACAACAAACGCATTTTTCAATTCAATTACTGATGCTTATGGTCTTAACGTATTTTAATTACTGCATCAAGGAAACGGTGTGACTGAGACTATACTTACATTTTTAACTTAATTATGTAGGGGAGGCGCAAGGGACGTGCCATTTTTTTGTTAACTGTACCTAATATAAACAGAATTCAGTGGAACTCATTTTTCTCCTTCTCATTGGAAGGTGGTTAACTTTTCTTGGAAAAAGACAAATCAAATTTACATTTGTTCAAATAAAAACCATTTAATTTTCAACTTGAAATATGTAACAAACAAAACAAAAATATATTATAAAAATGCTACCAACATTTGTTTCTTCTAGAGTGGATTTCATCAACACCTAGTTTGTTTTATGTAGATTGGATACTGAAACAAAGAAAAGTGAATTTTCACCCAAAATTCGAATGTCGTATAAAAACTATGACCTCCGAACGTGAAAGAAACTTCTAGCGGATATAGGTACCCCTAACAGCGATCCCGAACGCCGTGCCGGAAAAAAAAATTGGCGCGTGATGCGAAAAATTCTATAGGTACATATCGTCATCAATAATGCTTCTCCGCTCACTGGTTAGGTTCTCATCCTTCTTCCTCAATTAAGGACAAGCAAGGTATATGTATTTCTACAGGTTAAATTCAATTGGCGAATCCATGCAGCAACGATTCGTGCCAGTATGGAATAGCAGAGTAGTTCGGGATCAATGTTGGGGTACCCGCTAGAAGATAGTGAGCGCGATGTAAACGTAATGTAATGTTGGAGGAAGGAAAAAACTCACCTTTTAGTAACTTATCCCACCACAGAAACAGCAAGAAGCACAGTATTTCTTTATTAAATATTCCTAAAGGACGCTAGACTCCCAACAGGACAGCAACACTTTTTTTCACAGTCCACCAGCCATCAATACAAACACAAACTACGTGTACTTGTAAGCACAGACGCTTCCACTGATTCGGTATGTTTAACGCCAAGAGGCCTAGTGGCGCTACTTTCAAAACAGCCTTTCGTTGAACGGTTTCATGATATTCACGACAGCGTTTATTGATCTTACAAATGCGTTTTACTTATAAGCACTGGCGTTTGTGATTTACATAAACATAGGTTTATAGTATCAATGAAAACTATTAATGACGCCCACAATCACGGTTGTTGAAACAACAAATACTTTAATTATTATGATAAACGGATGTTACTGTTCTTTCAGGATATTTGATAAAATACAGTTTTCAAATTCATAAATACGGTTCTTGTTATTGATAAACGTTGTTAATTGATAGCACAAATAAATTGTTGTATATATTTATGCTTCGTCATAACGTACAACTCATATCGGATTTTGCTTCCATAAACGTCGATTTATTGTATCCACAAATATGAATATGAGCCAATAAAGAGGTTTCGTGTGCACCATAAATGAAATTATCGATACAATAAAAAATTAACTTATAAAGAGCGTTTATGAATATTACGAACGGCATTTTTTTGAGTGTATGAATCCCACCTATTGACGGCTCCATGGTAACATAATACTTACTATCAGCTTTACCAGTCGCAAGACAGATACTAGCGACACTACAGTTAATCCCGATGGACGTAATCAGTAACTTTGCACACGTCGGAAGCGTCTGGTGCGAAGCTTTTACCTCAACATGTTTCGCTACTAATGCAGCGTATTAATTTTCTAGATCAAAGAAGCGCAACAAGGGATTTCAGCTCTACAGTTAGCTGACTCTTCCATTATAAAATGATTCTACCTTCCCTTTCTCGCCATATGTCACGGTGGCCTAGCCAACCGGTAAGAGGTCATTATGGTCTTTGTTTCGGATCATCATAGTGCGTCGTACATTGAAAAAGAAACAGTGGAAGTACTAGCACTAGCTGAGAGTTCGCTATTTGGGCCCGATTTTATTAACACGCGCATTTTAACGAAGCCTTTGACCAATCAGAGCAGCCCATTCAAAAACTATCAATGTTCTCTGAAAATTATTGATTTCCCTTGAAGTCTAACCTCAAAAAGGTGAAAAATGACATTCTCTATATGCAATCGACCATCATGAACTATCTAGTATCTTTTCCAGTCTGATTTTCCATCCTAAGTTGGTGAATAATTGCATATTCTATTTTAACAAAGTGTTTAGCAATTGCTAATCTCAACCAATTAGATTCCGCAAAAACAGAACATTTTTGATCACTGGTTTGTCCGTCTATCAAATGATACTGATGAAAGAAGTTCAAATTACTGCATTATTTTGATGAAACAATAATATACTATCGATAATAATTATTATCTTATACCTGCAATATACCTTTGTATTATAGTAAAAAGGGGTAAAAATAACATTTTGTTGCATTCCACAAAGCTGAACCAACCATGTTAACGAATCCGTGACATAGCATAGTGAACAATCAGCACAATATCTTTGAGAATTTCCTATATAAAATGGTTTCCACAAAATTTGACCTTGGGATGATTTATGGATGATTTTACGGCTGTGAAGTTTGGGTAGAGATGTGAAAATGAAAATATCGATACCGGTGCCAACTCGATATTTTTTAGCCAAATAGGCGCGTTTGGTTCGTACAGAGCATTTTGTGCAACTGATTACACCCCTCAATAGTTATATAATTATTTTCGATACCGATACAAAAGTATCGATACCAGCTTGGAATCGCTCAAAAAGCATCTAAGATAAAAATACTCGATATTAGTGCAGTAGTACAAGTATCGTTAGCATCCCTACAAAAAAATCATACAAAAGTGGGGACGCGCGTGTAATTGCCGCCACCCTGAGTTATTGTGCTGGTTGTCTTGTAGTTGCTGTCCTTCTTAACCATTTCTTAACAGCGAAGCTCACAGGCTGGTAAAAGTATAAAGTATAACGGTATAACCTTATTTTTGTAAACCAGAAACCAGGTGCTTTATATACTCTTCAAATAAAGGAGGGAACTGACAGAGGGGATTTTTATTTATATATGCATGCACCTTTACAGCCTCTGTGAATAGTTTTATAAGAAGGTCTATAAGTTTCTTCATAAAAGTATGTATTTGTCTATAATCAATCTGACAGACTGAGGTGGGATTATGAATTATTAATTAAGGTAGCTGTGATTAATACTACTTTTATGACTCTGTCACGAACTAAAGCAGTTTGCCGTTAGAAATCATACAATAATTAGAAGGTAAAAATGAAAAATCTGGCATTAATTTGCAAATCAATCGCTTTGTTCTGATTTTCTGCTATAATTTTGATCTATGAATTCTAAAATATTTTTGACAAAAGTGTCATCCAGCTTTGACGTTTTGTTTCCAACATTGATAAAATAATGATACTTAATAACATGGCCCTCAATACCCAATAGAAAGCTTTTGCTAAATAACATCCAATAGAAAAGATTTGTCAAAACCTTCGTTAGAATATGCATGTTGATAAAAAAAAGTGTTTTCAAAGTTGAAACCTTTTTAACACGCTTGTATTAGCTTCACATGTATGTTTGTGGGTTTGTTTGTTTGTGAGTTTGTAACTCTCGTTTGAACTAAGAGCAAGTGACTTACTACTATTATTAACACGCTTTTATTATATAAGATGCGTCTGGTATTTCCGTGAAATTTATTCAGGAAAGTTGACAATTTTAATTACTGTTTATGCGGTAACGGTAATGGTTACGCTATGAATATTGACCAAAAACAGTTGTTCATCTTCATTACACACAGTATTAAAAATCAACTTAAAGGTGATGCTTAAAGAGAAAAATGTAACTAGTGAGCCAGGCACCGGGAAAACTTTTTTCTTTAGCCCATTGAAAAACCAAGTTATGTTATGGAAAACAGGTTGTGAAATTTGGTGCTCTCACTGGAGTCCAGGTTGATCGGCGGATCTACACTCCATCGTCTACTGAAGCTACCTGTACAATAAATACAGTTGAAAAAAAACTAAAAAAGCACGCTTTAATGATGAAGTTAACTAAAATTCAAACAAATATAGTTTAAAAGACTAAAAACACGCTTTTAAGTTAAATAACATCGCACTAAAAAGGTAAAACTAATTTTTAAAATAAGCTTAAAATAATAATGAACGAAAAATACAAGTATTATTGTGAAAAAAGCGTGGGCGCTTTGTGCCACGACATTCTTAAATGGAGCACCCGAAGCTTTTTACTTCCCACACCGATAGGGGAGTATTGTGATCGCGAAAATTTTTGATTTTGAGATAATACACTTTTTGGGCATTTTATGATGTGTACATAACGAAAATCCATGTCAATCATTTCCGTCGGTCTGGCTGTCGGTCTGTCTGTCTGTCACGTTTTTCTACCCTCGTAATCTCCGTAACCCAGTAACTGCTGCAAGGATTGTGATGAAATTTGGGCAGCGTTATACTGTGGGGTCGTAGTAGGTAATGTTCCTATAATTTTGAAAATCTGTATACGGGGGGCGGGGTAATTAGCAAAAAACGAAAAATTTCAAATATGCCTCAAACTTCGTTTGGGGGGCTCTAATACTGAAAAATTTGTTGTACATATTCGTAATGGGCTGTCCGTTGATATGTGAATGAAAAACCTAGCGGCATGATACACTTTTTTAGGTCCATCCGAAAGTTGCATGCTTATTATAGAAACCACGGGAATTTGTGTTGTATACATACCAGTATTGTTTTAAATCGTTCGATATCGCGTAACGCGAAAATAATTCAATTGATTTCAATAAAATTTTGACACAGTATTACTCCCGCGGCGAGAATGGAAAACGCATACATTTTGGAAAAATTGGGTCAGTGGCGGCGCGGCAATAATAAAAAAACTAAAAATATAGAAACAGCTTAAACTTTTTTTTTTATTGAGAAAACAAAGCCGCGTTAACCTCTAAGGGTTATTAGCGGCGGATGTGATTATATATTGTGTAATACATGGATTTCACTAAGGTACATCAGTAGATTATTTACATTGCATTCATATCCTAATACGTTTGTTAGAGTTCCTTCAATATTATTTTGCAGTCTTTCACTTTCAAATATCGGACACTCCACTAAAATATGTTTTACGGTAAGCACTTCTTCACACAAATCACAGGTGGGCGGTGGTTCATGGCTGAAGAGGTGCGAATGGGTGAGTTTAGTGTGTCCGAGTCGAAGCCTGGTTACTATTGTTTGTTGTCTTCTGTTGGGAGTAATGCAGCGCCAAGGCCCTATAGTTGATATAACCTCGCGGAGTTTGGAGTTCTTACTTTGCCACATATTATTCCACGCCTGGTATATTCTATTTCTGATATGAGTTTTTGTGTCTGATGCTGGTATTTTAATCCCTGTTAACATGTCTTTGTTTGTTGCGATTTTTGCATTCTGATCTGCTTCTTCGTTGCCTTTGATGCCAACATGCGACGGAGCCCATACGAAGATAACCTGTTTTCCCTGACTGTTCAACTTATGTAACTGTTCTTTAATTATAGTTACTAGTGTATTGCCACTATAAACTCTTTGCATTGTTGTGAGTGAGCTAAGTGAATCGGATACTATTACCCAATTTCTAATAGCTGTTTCTTCAATATTCTGGAGGGCTTGTAGTATGGCATGAAGTTCTCCCGTGAAAACTGTTGCCTCATCTGGTAATGCTGTAGTTATAATTGTTGTTGGTGTTACAACTGCCGTGCCTATCTTAGAGTCCATTTTAGCTGCGTCCGTGTATATTTTTTGGTGTTCTGGGTATTTTTCCATAGTGTGGTGAAATCTTTGCCTTAACAAGTCGTTGGGCAGCTCGTACTTGTTGAGTTCTGACAGTTTGGTATTGATCTCAGGTGTAGGGATGAGCCACGGTGGTATGGAAGGTGTAGTGTGATAGGATGGGGGTAAATGCGTTGTTTTTAGGCGTTTTATGGTTTCTGATCATTTTCTACGTTTTCTTGGGTGAGGGTGAATTTTGGGTGGTTGGAGGGTGGGGGGTTGTAAAACTGAAAAAATTATTGTACTCATAATGGGTTGTTCATTGATCTTTGAATGAAAAAGCTAGCAGCATAGTACACTTTTTACGTACATCCGAACATGGCCTTGCTTATTATAAAAACCAAGGGACTTAGAATTTGTAATGTATACATACGAGTATTGTTTTAGGTCGTTTTATATTGCGGAACGCGAAAATTATTGAATTGATTTTAATGAAATTTTAACACAGTATTACTACCGCAGCGAGTATGGAAAAGACGTATATTTTGGAAAAATAGTGTCAGTGGCGGCGCAGCAATTATAAAAAAACTAAAAATATGAAAACAACTCAAACTTTATTTTTAGGCGTTTTACGGGGAGTTTAGTGGAGTTATCGACTGATCCGGTACTAAAAACTCACCCTATATATTCGACACAACGTTTATTCAAAGCACAATCATATAAAACTTTGTTTTTGAACCCCGCAAATTCACCTTCAACATTGTTTGCATCTACTTGATCGCTTTCTCCAAAAAGCCATTTTGATATCTCATACTTTTATTTCAATAAATTCACTAACTGATAAGTCATTGCGCGCCGCTAATGTATTTCCTACAAATAAGTGGATAGTCTGCACCGCCTGATAAAAACTGCAACAAAAAGGGTCTTCTATCGGCGCCGTACTCAGTGGATCTATCAAAGATTTCTCACTGATACCTGCTTATGCAGCGTGTCACCGTCAGGGAGTAGTTTTGGTTGATTGTATTTGAATATATCGGTGGCCTTCAGATAGTTTTGAGCATGTTTTGCGTTTATTTGTTATTTGATTACATATATATTTAATGCACCCTCATATAACAGCTTGAACAAAATCTGATTCAATTTATAATAGTTTTGCCAAACTACTACAAACGCGTCGACCAAATCGACCCATGTGCGGGAGCACTTAGTCTGCGGCAAGCTTATACTGTCTATTTTCCAAGCGTAGCGTATCGAAATCGATCTGGTATTTCAATAAATTTAATCGTATCTCAAATCGCGCACTGTTTCAAACAAACAGAGAATCGCTGACAGCTGACACGCTGCTGTTGTTGTTATAACAGTATTAATAAACAGGGCTGTACCAGCGAATAGTGACATGTTAACAGTGGCGCAGCCAGAATTTTATATTAGGGGTGCCTTGAAGAAAAGGGACAAGTACCATTTTTTTTCAGAGTTTAAAATGAATTTTGATATTTCTGGGGAAAAGCAGCAGCTTTTTAACATCTGCAGGCTTGAATTAAAAAAATAATATGTATATCTACGGAATAAGTATGCTTTAAAGTAAAATGCGGCAACAGCGCAATCCCCACCTCACACCACTTGCTTGAAAAATACCTAATCTGATTGACGCTATGAGAAACAGATGAATCCAGTTTCGTTTTTATTACAAATTAGTCCACTGTCACTGTAATCCATGAAATGCAAATCACAAGTCATACTCGTACTAATGCGCTCCAAAACAGTCTCTAAAGCTTTGTTCCGCTTTAAGAAGCTGCATACACCAGAGCAACTACCGCTGCTCTTCAAGGCACAGGTCCGACCATTGCTGTAGTATTGCGATTGTGTGGATGCGCTCCGAAGCACACTCTAAAGCTTCTGGATATTATCCAGAAGAGCGCAATTAGATTTTTCGATACGCCTAACCCTCACAAAGGACCTCCACAACCTGGAACATCGGAGAAGGGTGGCTGACCTATCCCTGTTCTACAGATTCTATTACGGAAGATGTTCGAGTGAGTTCAGCCAGATAATAACACCAAAGGCTGTCCGAATGAGGAACACTAGAGAGGCTTTGCGAGCTCGTCCTTACCAGGTCGAGGTCCTTACTCCCCGAACCAGTCTCCTCCAGCATTCCTTCTTTTGGAGAACTTCGGCGCTGTGGAATGAGCTATCGGGGAATTTGTCTCCCGACAGCTACAAGCTGCAGCGTTTCAAATCTAACGTGCACCGACACTTATCCTCTCGCAACGCTTCTACAGCGCCATAGGCCTTCAGCCTTTGCGGGAGGCTGACCATTATTATCAAAACTATTATGTTTTTCTTGAAAATCGTTCCAGGAATTCCTGGTCATATTTCATTTGTTTTCGGGACGGGTGAAATTGGGATGATGGGGGTTTGAACAATTTGTTGTATTCATAACGCACTTTACACTTTGATTTAATGCAAAGTAAATTGCACTCTCTATAAGCTCTACCAGTAAAACACCGGTTTCGGTTAATATCAATGTTTGGACTAAGACTAAAAAAAATATGGTCGAATCCCAATATGTTTACTCAAAGAACCTGCAGTTTTTCTATACAGTGCATTTTAATTTTTTGAACGGGTTAACTCAAAAACTGTAATTTGGGATAATTAAATTGATGAAATATATTTTTAAATAAAATTGACAGGTGATACTTGCAAGATATCGATTGGGCGCCACCTGGGAAAAAAATTAAATTGAAAGGGGGTCTTGTGAGATATCCTTTCAAAGCTCCTGACGCATACTTCCCAACCTTAGAATATAAAGACAATCTCCTCACCTACTACAAAATGGCGGAATAATAATTGCCTGAGTACATGGTTACAGAAACATCGTTATATTATAAACATGTTGCTTTATCTAAAATAAAACAAAATTGAATGTTTAACATAAACTTTACATTGTCTTTAAAATTTCTACGTTAAGCCTCAAACCTTAAACGAATAGTTCTATTTCTCGATATTAATGTTTGTATCAGGTAATCATTAAATGTTTTGCCATTTTGTAGTAGGTGAAGATATTGACTTTACATTCTACGGTTGTGAAACATTCGCCAGGAACTTTAAACAAAAGTATCACAAGACCCTGCTTCGATTTAATTTTTTCCCCAGATGATGCCCACTCTCCATCTTGAGGGTTTCATCTGTCAATTTTACTCGAAAATATAGTGTTCATGCATCAATTTCATCACTTTAGGTTTCAGTTTATTTGAGTTGACCCGTTCAAAAAGGGGGGGGGGGGCTTTAAAGAAGAGCACTATATATTTATGATGAAGATGATACATCGCGCCGGCAAGGCGGAAAAAGAAGAAAGCTGTATAGTAAACACGTTTGAGTAAGAGAGAAGTAAGCTTTATGGCCCTAAGCTCTCAGAAAGATATACCCCTTTAGGCCCGTTTGTGCAATGCAAGCTTAAGCTTCGGTTTAAGGTAAGCCGACGTTAAATCACGTCAGTTGCAAAACGACCGTTGTACAATGCTGGCCCTAGCACCCCACTTCAAGCTTAACACGAGCTTACGTAAACCGAAGCTTGAGTTGAGCTTAGCTGAGGTTTAAACCTGATACAAATGACATGATGCGTCAAGGAGGAACTGTCAAATTACTTATCATGTTATTAGGTTAATTTTTTGAAGGATTTGTGTTTAATTTAACAAAGAGAGCAAATAAGTAGTAGTAGTAGTAGTAGTGATGGGGAGGCGAAGCCAGGCAAGTAGGCCACCTTTGGCCCTTTTTGCCAACCCCACTGAACCAATCACTGAAAACACTAAAATTCTACACCCTAGAAAGCTCCTTGTCGAACCTACCAGACCTCCTGACGAAGGTCAGTATGTCCGACCATTTCGCTGAATATAGTGGCTCCTCCCCAAACTCCGTCGTGCCGAATAACTGCACCCTAAGGTTGCGATAAACTGCACATCTGCCCAGGAAGTGGAACGCTGTCTCGTCCTCCTCCCAGCATCTGGAGCAAATGGGGTCCCCTACCACTCTCATAAGTGACAGATGTCTATTCAGCCGGCAATGGCCAGTGAGAACCCCCACCAGAAGGTTGAGCGTCTCTCTGCCTTTACTCAAAAGCCATTGCGTTCGGCCCCTATCAGGGCCTGCTATGAATCTTTTGGCTTGCCTGCAGTCGTCTCTCTCTAACCAGGCTTTCGCCAGTTCCTTGTAGGCCCAGTTATCCAGGGCCACATTGACCTGGCGTCTGCTAATTCCCAGCATAGGTTCTGGGCCAATGCAGGGGCTGATGGCCCCTATCCTAGCTAATCGGTCCGCTCTCTCGTTACCCGGTATACCAATATGTCCGGGGACCCACAGTAGGGTCACCTTCTTATGTCTTGCCAACTTCTGAAGGGCGGCAGAGCATTCTTGTGCCAGAGCTGATCTGGCCCTCGAAGCTGCCACCGCTTTCAGAGCTGATTGGCTGTCAGAGCATATATATATGCTCTGTTCAGAACACTTTTCGACTTCCGTCGAGTATGCCGCCATCAATATCGCATACACTTCCGCCTGGAAGACAGTCGTGCAGGTTCCCAGAGCGAAGCTCCGCCGCACTTCTTTACCCTCCAGACAGAAGCCCGCTCCCCCGGATCCTGACTCCTTTAAGAGCGATCCGTCAGTGAAGCATACGAGACTATTGGGCGGAAACTTGACTTTCCCTCTCATCCAGTCGTCTCTTTCCGGGATGACTAGTGAGAATCCATTATCTAAATTTAAGATGTCCTTAGCTTTTTCCACCCTGAATGACGATATCGGGATATTACTCTCCGCGAATCGCTCTATTCTGGTGTGGCCAACTAATGGTTCTCGTGCTACCCACGTTCCCCCGTCACGCATTCTCAGGCAGGCCGACATCGCCTCCCTCTTTATCCAGAGGTGCAGAGGCGGCAAGCCCAAGAGTACCTCCAGGGCAGCAGTGGGTGTTGTCCTCATGGCACCTGTTATGCTCACTGCTGCAAGCCTCTGAATCTTTGCGAGCTTGAGCTTAACAGAGACCTTCTCTACGCTCGGCCACCAGACCGAGCAGCCATACTGGATCCTAGATCTGACTACTGCCGCATATAGCCAGTTTAGAACCTTGGGTTTGAGGCCCCAGGTTCTGCCGACTACCCGACGCAACTGCCACATGGTAGCTATAGACTTTTTATACACATAGTCGATATGCTGTGCCCATGTGAGTTTATTATCAATTAACACCCCCAGGTACTTGACCTCCCGTGTTAGGGTCAGCGGTACACCGTGGAGAGTGGGGGCTTTAAAATCATCTATCTTCTTCCTGTGAGTGAATAGGACCAGCTCAGTCTTCATTGGGTTGATTGAGAGTCCTGATTCGCCACACCACTTGTCCAAAATGCTGCACGCCATCTGCATCCTATCGCAGACGACGCCCAGGAATCTACCAGAGACTAACACCAGGCCGTCGTCTGCGTAGGCCTGCGTGTAGAAGCCGGCCGAGCTAAGTCTCGTAAGGAGGCCATCCATAACAAGGCACCAAAGGCGGGGGGAGAGGCAGCTGCCCTGCGGGCAACCCCCACTCACCCCAACCTCCAGCTGAACCCCGCCTAATGTTGCACTAGCCTTGCGATTCTGAAGTGCTGATCTTACCCAGCAGACCAGAGTGGGTGGAACACCCCTGGTCTGAAGGGCGGTGCATATATTAGCTGTTCGTGCTTTATCAAAAGCTCCCTGTACGTCGAAGAATACTCCCAGAGCCACTTCTCTGTGAGAGAGGGCTCTTTCTACTTTTCCTACTATAGCATGCAGTGCCGTTTCCGTGGAGCGACCCTGCCTATAGGCATGCTAATTATCATGGAGGGGATAGGTGACGAGCGTTTCCTCTATCAAATATCTGTCCACGATCTTCTCCAATGCTTTCATAAGAAAGGAGGTAAGACTGATTGGTCTATAAGACTTTGATAAAGAGTAGTCGATCTTCCCTGGTTTAGGGATGAACACTACTCTTGCTGCTTTCCAGGACGACGGTACGTATCCTAGCGCCAGCGAGCTCCGGAAAGCTGCCACGATATGTGGCAGCAACTCTTCTAGACCTCTTTGTAGTAGCGCGGGGAATATACCATCAGGTCCGGCTGATTTAAATGGACTAAACTCGTTTATTGCCCAGGAGACTGATCCGTCGGTTATCATCCTCTCGGCCAAGCCGGCGTCCCCTATCAAGGGAGCCGACTCAGCTTCAGGAGACAGTTCGCCGGACTCTCCCGGGAAATGCGAGTCGAGGAGGTATTGGAGAGATTCCTCCACCGATGTAGTCCATGTACCATCCTCTTTCTTGAATGAACTAATGGTTTGTCTCTTCTCGCAGCTGAGCAATTTCATTAGTCTGGCGGAGTCTGAAAGGGACTCCAATTCTCCACAGTAGTTCCGCCAGCTTGCTCTTTTGTTGCTGCGTAGCTCTTTTTTATACTTTCTCCTTGCATCTCTAAAGGCATCCCAGGAGGCTTCATCGCCTCGCTTTGTAGCCCTGTTAAGAGCCCTCCTTGTGGCCCCTCGGAGTTTATTTAACGTCCCAGACCACCAGGGTACTCTCCCAGGAGCCACAGCCCTCAGTGGGCAGGATGCCTCAAGTGCAGTGCGGATAGTCTCCTCCAAATTGGAGACACCACGCTCCACTTCTTCTATTGTGTTATACCATCTAGCCGGTTCCCTAAGGTTCGCAGCCAGGGAGGCTTTGTAAGTCTCCCAGTCGGTCGCTCTAGGGTTCCGGCATTGGGCTACGTCGGTGTGTACTGAATCTATCTCAAATCTAATCATCCTGACATGACATGATGCGTCAAGGAGGAACTGTCAAATTACTTATCATGTTATTAGGTTAATTTTTTGAAGGATTTGTGTTTAATTTAACAAAGAGAGCAAATAAAGTAACAGAGACAGAAACGGTCGTTGCCAGAACCCAATATATTTACTCAAAAAAATCTGCATTTTTTTCTATACTATATTGATAATGATGATGACCACAAGGTGTGTATTGTACGTAGCGCAAGGCGGAAAAACAAGAAAGCCGTACAGACAGACACGGTCGGTGCGATTACAATCGGCGAAGTAGAGTGAAGATCCGATTAGAGGCGGCCGTGATGGCCGTGATGCCTTCCGGCTCCCCATAGTAACGTCGTAGGAGGCCGAGCCGAACAGGAACAAGAGAAAGATGCAATGGACACCAGTGGCGTAATTGAGGGCCGCAGCTACGGGGGGCCACTTGGTTTTGGGGGCCCCATAATCTTGGAGGCCCAGGGTCCCCAAGCGCCATCGTTTGTGCAACAAAAAGGTACTAAATAAAAGGTCGCTTTCCTTGGGGGTTGGTATGTTTTTCAAATAATGCTTCAACCTATGAATCCCATGATACATATCATTGAAAAAATGGGTCAGTATTGCATTTTAAAGTAAACCCTAAGGCCTGTACTTCACGCGCCGAAGGCGCCGCGGCTAACACGCCCGTGTAGTCGGCCTCATTTGAATAGCATAGTTTTGTTGGAGCAAGCGGTTGCTAGCGGGGAAACCGCGGCGTTTTACCTGTTCGTGAAGTACAAGCCTCAAAATCGGCACGGTATCTGCAGTAAATGGAAAAATCCGGCAAGACAGCACACGTCAAAAATGTTTTGGACAATTTTACTCGGTGTCTTCCAGAATTCAGGTCACATAAACAACCAACAAACACATAGCTGTAAAGTACAAACTAGATAACGACCTTCTAAAAAAATTTAAATCGAAAAATGTGTATGTTCAAACCACGAATTTTGTAATTTATCGGGTGATTTAAACATTTGAAGATCGTTGTTTAGCTTGTATTTTACACTTATGTGCTGGTTGTTTGTGTGACCTGTGTCGTGGAGTCGGCCTCATTTGAATAGCAGCCGAGTTAAATTAACCAAACATTTCTTGACGTTTTTTTCCTTTGAGAACTGCATTTGAAACTATGTGACTCACAATGCAAAATTCTTTTTTTTTGCGAGCAAATCTCAACGTTAAAGCCTTGAAGATGGAAATAAACGTTGCCGTTAGATTGGCAGTTAACACCATAGTCTCCTTTATGCAGTGACCTGTGTTTCTTTTCAAAATTTTGGCTACAGCCCAAAAAGTTTTTCTCTAATATATACAGAGTGAGTCCTAAGTTAATATTTTTTAACTGTGTATAGAAGTCGTTAAAATAAACTACTTTTTCAAATAACTTTTTTTAGAAAACTGAACCCAACTTTTAAGATTTATTTAGAATTAACTGTGATAAACTGAAAGTGACTAGTGAACTAATTGACAGGTACAAGGCCTGATGATAAGACAAAAATTTGAGCAAAAAACCTAAACATAAACGTTAGGTGCCTCTTAAAATACAAGCCCAGACTTACTTTTTTGATTCTGTATCTCGCTTATTTTTCAGTTTTCGGTAAAAAGTTATTTCAGAAAGTTGTTTATTTTAACGACTTCTATACACACCATATTTTTGTATGCCTTGAAAACTTAGACTGTTAAAAAGACAGATCGAGCTCGCATAGATGCTTTTGAAATGTGAACGTGGAGGAGAATGCTGAGAGTTCCTTATACCGCCCATCGAAACGCGGCCCCCCCACTTTTCTGAGGAGTTAAAAAAATTAATAGGAAATTTAGTTTTTTACGTGTCCATTTTTTAGCATTATCAAATTTTATTGCATACGGGCATACCTATTTTTTTTTATTATTACAAAGTACATTATAATTACACCCACTACTGCATTATTTTCTAATTTGTAGCACTCTGCATCTTTTATTCTTATCATTTCAATCTATCTGCTCTTTCTCCTTTCTTTCTCAAAATCTTATGATGCGTACCGCAAAGGTTTGGTCGATACAAATCACACGATCGGGTACTATACATGTGGAAACGTACCCAGTCATAACACACTCCCACCAAATGTTCGCGGTCATGCGTCGAGTGCCGGGGTGTTTTCGTTTCTTTGCTTGCTTTTTTGTTTCAATCCTCAATATGTGATTCAATATACTGATTGTACCAAATTTTCCGCTAAGCTGATTTTCTGTCGTTTAAGTGTTTGTATACTACTAAATATTCTATAAAACATGCTTTCGAAAACAATTGTTTTTTATGCTTTTTTGTTACGAAAATATTATGTCTCAAACAACGAATCTCAAACAAATGCTCATTTTATTTATCTTAGGTTAATGACGAAAAAAATTGATTTGTATATGAGGTCAAAAGAACTACAAAATATTAAATGAAATAGTGATCTCATTAATGTACGAAAAGATGTGGGGTGCCATTTGGAAAAAAGTAGGGGGTACGCTTTAGGGGTTGAAGTAAAAAAAAAATGTTTCGAAAGCATGGTATGGCAGGTCATTCGGAACCATTGAAAGGCCCACTTAGTTTTCTTTTTTATCTTTTTTTTTTCTTAACAAACCCTTATCTCATTTATTTTATTTATTTTATGCTTATGCATTTAAGAAGAAAAATAGTATTTCTATAAAATCAAAGGTACCTCAAGATTTTGAATAAAACAACGACTTAATTTATGTAGGAAAAACTATTAGTGTTATTTGAAAAAAGAAAGCTGAGGGTGAGTTTTAAGGGTTGAAGTGCAAAAAAATGTTTTGTAGTATTTTCAAACACTCCATTCAGTTTTCGTGAAAAATGTTTTGTAGTATTTTCAAACACTCCATTCAGTTTTCGTTTAGACATTTTTTTGTTACGAAAATATCACACGTGTCAGGGAAATTCAGGGACACCTTATATATTCGTTGTTTTTGCCCCCCCCCACTTTTTCGATCCACGCGCCGCCCCTGCATCGAACTAATGTTCCATATTGGATGAGCTCGGTAATCCAAAGAGACTATCTTCCTTTGGGTCGATGAGAATGCTTACATTCTTCGGACATATTTAGATAAACGATAATATGGAGAAACTTGTACTTCAGGGTCATGCCCCTTAGTGGGCGGCGCCGTGGCCGTTCCCCTACACGCTGGGTGGATACGACGAAACAGTTGCTGGATATGAGTATCAAGAACGCCACTGAACTGACAGTAAGTCACGAACGATGGCGAGCTACAGTTCTCAAAACTATTGATAATATTCGTGTCGGAAATACTCTAACTCCAACTTAATGCATTTTACGATTTCACAACATATCTGTTAAGATATTGTGACTATGATAATGATACACAGTTTAAAAAAAAGAATCAACTTAGGACTCCCTCTGTATATTTACATAATGTATTATGAAAAGAGAAGTCATGGAAAACTTTTTGCGGGGGGCCCGGGAAGTATCTTGCGGGGGGCCCAATTTAGAGGTTACGCCACTGATGGACACGTGTTCGGCAACAAGCCGATGGCAACGTGGCCGAAGCCGGCACTGTTTGCAGCTGTCATCTCGCCGCCGCCTGAGTTGATTCAACGTAATCAACGCCTTCTGTCTATGATAAGGAGGTCAATTCTTCAGAATTGTGGTTAGGATAATCAAGCTTACACCGACGGCGACGGACGCTTTAATTTTAATGCAACATTGTAACGTCATTGTGGTTATTTATCGTGGATTTCGGTCAACAGTTTAAATTACACTCTTCCGTACAGCCAGTTTACTGACCCTGATAATCGCCAAAATTATATACCTAAATTAAATAATAAATTAAAACAAAAAAACTTAAAAAACACCTTTATTTGAAAGTTCTAAAAAGAAGAAAATAAAATGCTTCAACGTATAGTCTCATTATACACAATTTATATGATCATAAAAGTTTATTTCGAGATTTACATATGTACCTATAAGTATTTAATTAAACTGAAATTCTAACAAAATTAAACTTAGCAGACGAACTTAGTCAACTAAATAGATAATAGTTCATAGTTTACACAAATAAATCGCGCGACAAGCTTTTATGATCATATAAATGTGCATAATGAAGCTATAAGTTGATAGTTTTAACATTTTAAAGGAACATTTTATTTTCTTCTTTTTAGAATATTTAAATAAAATATTTAGATTTATATTTTAATTTATTTTTAACTTTTTAGTTATTAACTTGCATTTATATCAAAATATTTTTTTACTTATTCTCGGCAAGCCTTTTTATTTGATACCCATATTGTAGAAGTGCATAAAAAGTAACTATTCCGCCATCTTGGATGGTCTGCCATATTTGATTTAGAATGACGTCACATTATTTTTCGAGTTACTCTCAGCAACCCCTTGAATTGGATGCCCGTATTGTACGAATATAATCGGTACGTGTTATAATAACGAAGTAAATCAATGTACAGGGAGTGTTTTAAGTTGGTATAGGGCCATATAGAACTCGCCAAAAGAAGAGCTTTTTCTCAGTAGCATATAACCAAAATGTTTAGGGATACCAATATATTGACCGATAATGAAATCCCAATTTATATTTCCGTCCATGTGCAATTAGATCAAAGCAGAGGCAAAAACAAAAAAAAAACAGTTTACGACGAATCATAGATGAAGGTAGCAGCGCGCGTCTGACATCTGTCGAGTTGCTGATGTGCTACATCGGACCTCAAACGGATTTCAAACATCAAAAGTGGTGCAACCAGTACAACTATATATTAGTCACAAATACAGTTTATCAACTTTAGTCTAGAGATTCATGACTTGACTTGATTTTCAAGTTACTTGACTTGACTTGACATCAAGTCAAGATCAAGTCAGGTATTTGATTTCGAAATTCAAGTCAAGTCAAGTAGTTACACGTCAAGCAACTTGAAAACCAAGCTTTTCAGCATTACTTGATTTTTCTTGAAAAAATAATTCTTTTTTGATATTAATCTGATTAACTGCCAAAACGCAATAACAATAATCTATGTATGAAAAGATGTAATCTTTTGTTTAAAAAAACTTTCTAAAAACTAAAACTACAACAAACTTACCTAGTTAAATGATGAATGTAATAATATGAAATAAAAATACGAAATATTCTGAATTCTGACAATAATACATAGAAAAACAACAAACCGAAATTGGGGTGGGTTGGCTCGGTGGTTAGAATCGAGGGCTCGTGACCGGAAGATCCCGGGCTCCGCCTCTCGTTAGAGGCGGACATTTATTTCTGGGTTCTTCAATCAAAAGTAAATATCCATAAAAAAAGCTCAGCGAAGAATCCCCACCTGAGCCTTCACTGTTGGCTTCTTATTAACAGTGCTGTGCCTAGAGTGGCACCGGGAAACAGTAACAAAGCCTATTCAGAACACGAGGATAATACCAGAGCAATCGGTATCGATGACAGAGAAGTAAAACAAAATGTAATATCCTCATTTGCCATCCATGATTTGAGACACATAAGACTTCTAACGGAGTTATCGCCTACTCGATTTCTTGTTTTGGTAAGAGTTAAGGCAGCTCTAGAAAACTGCCTTTCAACTGGAGCTGAAGAAGCTGGCGTTGCCAAAAAGTCTTTGGCCATTGCGGCAAGGTTTGGAGAAATACATTCGTGTCTTTTCCACCATTATAAAATTTCTTCAGTATACTGTCCCTTGCCGCTTGAATACTATTTATAATCTGTTCATCGGTTTCATCTTGATTAGGTTTATTGTCAAGTTCCATAGCTCACGAATCTAGTCTGTCGAGCAGCATATTAATGCAAAAATGATGGAAATACTCTTAAAACATCATACTGGCAAATTTGTCCATTAACGACCATTCTGTATCGGTTGGCTTTAAAGTTTTAAAGTCATCGGGTGTCTGCTTGCTGTCGTAACCTCGGTGATTCCCCTATTTAACTTCGCTTCGATTCGCATTTTACAGATCAATATCAAGTAATATCAAGTAGTTTGATTTTACTTGATATCAAGCCAAGTAGTTCAGATCGAAAATCAAGTCAAGTGAGATATCAAATTTTCAAAAGCCTGAGCTTTCAAGTCAAGAAATTAAGAAAAAACTCAAGCTACTTGGCTTGACGAATCCCTACTGCACACACTGTGATGGAGTGTACATTGGACAAACAAAACAATATTTGAAAAAGACAGGATCTACAACCATAAGTATGATACGTTGAATAGAAAAGAGTCTACCTACGGCTCTAGCAGAGCACAGTATCATAGATTTAATTTTAAGAAGCCGAACGTATTAGCACGAGAAGGTAACCAACTTCAAAGAAACACTAAGAAAATGATTGACATTGAAAATCATCCAATTTCAAAAAATTTTGCGATTCTATATTAATCAATTAGGCAATACATACAGAGTGTTCATTTGAAAACTTTCCACCACGGATTTTTCGAAAACCACTGATTAAAAGAAAACACGCCAAGACACGTCGAAGGGGACCACTTTTTAACCAAAAACTACTTTATTCCCTTGTACCTTCTGGCCCCTAGGATGATCCCTTTGAAGATTTTAAATGACAAGGGATATCGAGTAATATCTTGTTTCAAAGGTATATCAGAGTCTTTTATTTTGACGTTTCAAAGTCGGTGGATTCATTTTCGAGAAAATAGAAAAATCTTTATATACCTTAATTGCTCAGATAGAACAAAAACTCACGAAAATATAACTTTTTATTGCAATAAGTGTTCAAAATATTGCCCGTTATTGGCAAAATAATGGTGATGTTCAAATTTCCGACAGACCGTGGCAATAACAGTGGAAATGATTCCAAATCAACCCAAATCAATGTGCTCGGCAAATTGCTGTTCCGTTTAACGCCAGACATCCGGGGAAGATAATTTCGCATAGGTATGTTTTGGACCTTGTTACAACATTTCCTCAAACTGGATCTGTTGCAAATAAATAACGGAGAGTTTTGGATGAAGCCGCGTAAGTTGAAGTCTTGGGTCATTTTGGCATAAATCTTCATACTTCATTACGCAAAATTGTGGATGCCACTGATATTTGATTTTGTTCTATACACACATCAGTAACTATATAAACTGCATAAATTGTATCCATTCAAAATGAAAATAGTGCAAGAATTAACCGAAGATAATTTCGATCGGCTAGTTGATTTTTGTGAACAAATGACTAGATACAGCGGAATATCATTTATGTAAAGAATATCTGCCTCACTGATGAATGCATATTTTATCTAACTGGATTTGTTAATAATGATAACTGCAAGCTTCTGTAGAAGGGCACAACCAGCACCCAGTTATTTTCTCCTTTTTCCTTTTTTCTTTTTTTTTTTTTGGTGCGGGTGAAATGGTTGGGGGTAGTGTTGTAAAGCTGAAAAATTTGTTGTGTTGATAACGGACGAGAGCTATTAATCTGTGAAAGAAGACCTAGCGGCATAACACACTTTTTTAGGTCCATCCGACATTTCCTTGGCTGTTACGGAAACCAAAATAATTTTCTGATGTAAACATACGAGTATTGCTTTAGATCATTGTTCTGTGCTGTGTATCGTGGAAACTATTGAATTGAGTTTAAAGAAATTTTGACACAGCATTACTGCCTTGGCGAGGATGGAAAACGCGTAGGGGTTGCATAAATCGTGTCAGTGACGGCACTACAATAATAAAAAAACTAAAGATATAAACAGCTCAAACTTTGTCCTTAGGCGATTTAGAGGTTCCGGATCGCTTTCCACATTTTTTTAAATAGGGTAAAACTGAGATAGTTTAAGGGTAGGAGGTGGTGAAACTAAAAAAATTGTTGTATTCGTAGTGGGCTCTTAATATCCTTTTTACTTTCTTTATTAGTGCTGCGCCGCCACTGACACTATTTCTAAAAACTACAAGATAATGTTCGGATGGGCCTAAAAAAGTGTATAATGCCACTAGGTCTTTCTTTCACAGACCAATGGACAGCCTGTTTTTTTTGTTTCGCGACATCAACTGCTATGGTTTTTTACCTTTACAACACCCCACCCCTCAACCACCCCATTTGCACCTTCACCCAAAAAAGTAGACCTCGATCTGGAACCCTTGAAATGCCTAAAGTTAGAGGATTACTTAAAATGTTTTGTTTGTTACTAACTACTCCGCCACCCATGCATCGATTTCCAAACTTATAGCAACATTACTACTATGACCCCACAGCATATTGTTGGCCAAATTCATCACAATCCATACAGCAGTTACTGAAATTAAGAGGCTAGAAAAATGCCGACAGACAGACAGACAGACAGACAGACCGACCAGCAGTTTTCACCTTCTCATCACTACTACTACTAGTTCTCCTTCACTAGCCTAAAGATGCATATATAAAAATGTCACCATTAGATACCCGTAACGTAACCATCACCCTCACGCTGCTTAATATGTTTTAAAGCTTTCTTATTAAAATTAATCGTGAAAAATGGCGCGTTTAATTGCAGTTACGCATAAATTAATTAAATGCAAATCCTGACCCAGATTTCGTAAATCCAATCATACGCGGTAGTTACGCCCAGTTGACAGATTTCAATTAATAATCATACTGCATGCAGAATAACATTTCTTTGATATATTTATCGACGATTTGTCACATTCAAACTAATTCACGTTGACTTAATATTAGCACGTCTAGCAATTACTTAACTCAATTAAAATTTGTCAGATGATAATATTTTAAGCAAATAATGGTCATTGGTGTAAAATTTACTCTAATGAGTCTGGTACACTTTAACTGTGACTATATCTTTTAAGCAGTGTTTATAACTTATATCCATAGGACATTATTAAATTTTAATTACAGGTAAATAGGCTCTAGCTCATAAATTAATTGAATTAGTTATTACCATTCCTTAGGGTATATTTCTTACGAAAAGTCCATATTTAGCAGTATTCATATTTTTACGGTTGTCCTAAAAAGGCTGTGGTATAGCCACCGACTATAGCTAATTGGGTTTCTTGGTTCACGAAATGGTGACGGTGAAAATAATCCAAAACTCTTCGTTGGTGCCGCAGCCATGGTCGGCTAAATTCAGTGGTTATACACAAAGACTCTAATGTTCAACACATCTTCAGACAAATAAATACAATCTTTCAAAGATAAAAATCTGACGCAGGACGCAACAGCTCCTAACGTCCAACCTCCGTTACCGTGTCAACGAAATATCTCCACACCACATCAGTATATTGCAATATAAAAAAATGGAGTCCAGTTGATTGACTCAGTACTTTCCACACATACTGATGATACCATTTTATTATTTTTCCATTGCATGAAGCTATAGTTTGGAATCCTCTTGCAACCAAATCATCGCCCACCCACCCGCAAACCGTCTAAAAATGAAGTATGAGCTGTTTTTATATTTTTAGTTTTTTTATTATTGCTGCGCCGCCACTGACACGATTTTTCAGAAACAGACGCGTTTTCCATTCTCACCGCGGCACTAAACTATGTCTCAGAATTTCATTAAAATCAATCAATAATTTTCGCTTTACGTAATATACATAGAACGAAATAAAGCAAAACTCGTATGTATACACATCACAAACTTGGTTTCTGTAATAGGCAAGCCAATGTTCAGATGGACCTAGAAAAGTGTAATATGCCGCTAGGTATTTCTTCCGCAGGTCAACGGACAAACTATTATGAATACAACAAATTTTTCAGTTTTATAACCCCCCCACCCTCCAACCGCCCCAATTTCACCCTCACTCAAAAAAAGTAGAAAATGATCAGGAACCCCTAAAACGCCTAAAACAAGATGTTTCTATATTTTTAGTTTTTTTATTATTGCTGCGCCACCACTGACATGATTTTTCCAAAACATACGCATTTTCCATCCTCGCCGCGGGAGTAATACTGCGTCAAAATTTCATTAATATCAATTCAATAATTTTCGCGTCACGCAATATAGAACCATCTAAAGCAATTCTCCTATGTATATGTTACGGTTAAAGTGTTTACTTTGATAGTTTATACACTAGCTGGATATTATACAAACCATCCAAATGTCTCGTGATTTTGATGTAAAATCATATTTCAACTAAAATAGCTACGATTATTGGTGGGTTTGTATAATATCCAGCTAGCTTACAAACTATACAAGATATGCCGCTAAAGTATAGACCACAAAGATATCACACATATTAACCAGTGTTTCTGGTCAGTTTACAAACTATCCACATCATTTGGATAAGGTATGCACCTAATCTCTCTAGTAATACATAATAACCAACTCGTTGGTTAGTATGTAAATTAACCAACTTCTTGGTTAGTATGTAAACTAACTAATTTTCTTTGGTCAATTTAACAGGAAAGTGAGTTATGTTTATGACAAGTGCAAGTGTGACGTGTTGGTATTTTTTACTGTCGTGCCTTATAAAATTTGATTAAGAACAGGTATGTAGTTACCAAAAATTCAAAATTGATGAATGACCGTGAGTATAATGTACTTCTGAAGCATATAATATAAAGAGAATACGCGAACAAAAACCTAGCACTAATAACAAGAATGACCATCTTGTAATGAATACTTATGATTTACAGAGAATCGAATCGAATAGCCATTGTCTGTTTTGTCTATGAATAAAATTCTCTTTTGACTAAAAATTATTGTTCTAAACTGAAGTAACCAAAGAGGATTGGTTAGTTTACATACTAACCAACGAGTTGGTTATTATGTAGTACTAGAGATATTAGGTGCATAATTTATCCAAATGATGTGGATAGTTCGTAAACTGACACTGGTTAATATGTGTGATATCTTTGTGGTATATACTTTAGCGGCATATCTTGTATAGTTTGTAAGCTAGCTGGATAGTATACCAACCAACCAATATTCATAGCTATTTTAGTAGAAATATGATTTTCCATCAAAATAACCAGACATTTGGATAGTTTGTATAATATCCATCTAGTTTATAAACTATCAAAGTAAACACTTTATCCGTACATCACATATTCTAAGTCTCTTGGTTTCTATAATAAGCAAAGGCAATGTTTGGATGACCTAAAACGCGTATTATGCCGCTAGGTTTTTCATTCACGGGTCAGTGGACAGCCCATTATAAACAAATTCTTGAGTTTTAGAACCCTTCACCCCCCAACCACCCCAAATTCACCCTGACCCAAAAAAAGGTAGAAATGATCAGGAACCCCTAAAACGCCTAAAAACGAATTTTGAGGAATACTTGAAAATTTTTGTTTTTTGCTAATTACTCCGCCCCCCGTACGATTTCAAAAATTATAGGAACATTACCTACTAACACCCCACAGCATATAGCTGCCTAAATTTCATCATAATCAATGCAGCGGTGACTGAGATTATGACTTTAGAAAAATGCCAACAGACCGACAGACAGACCGACGGAAATGAGTGACTTGGATTTTCGTTATGCAGACATCACAAAACGCCCAAAAGTGTATCATCTCAAAATCACAATACTCCCTCCACCTATCAGAGTGGGAAGTAAAATGCAGTGGTTGGACACAAAAACGCAACACATCTATATCAAAAATAGAACAGTCTCACCCTTGCAGTCCCTAGACGTTCGAAAGTATCTGCAGCTTGCTTTCTACCAAAAGTTGGTTAGGCCCCGTAGTCTTCTCCTTTCCTGGTTTTCCTAACAATAACCGATTCCTTGATCCCTCGTTTGATGTGGATATCACCCAGTAACTCGGCTGTTTTGATTAATCTCAGGGCTGGATCATGCCTCACGTTGAACGCAAAATGAAGTGGCTAAAACACTAATTCTCAGAACACCACATTCTCTTCAAACAAATAAATACAATCTTGCAATGAAAACAATATGACCCAGGTCGCAACGACTCCCAACGTCTAAATCTCCATTCCTCTGAAAGCAAAATATATATCCACACCATATACCTACAGTATGTTACGATATAAAACCGTCACAAAGTCGAATACTGGCAACAACTTTACTCATAGAAGTATACAAGGGTCGGTGCCAGGGGTAACTATCGTCACGAGGCTTATTTTGTTTTCGATTAAGACCGTTTAACTTTATTAAAGTTACTGTCCATATATAAATAATAAATGTAAAATGTCTGCAAAGCGTTATTTAAATGCGAAATCTACACACTTACCCATGGCAGCACCTCACTAAGGTCATATAGAACAGCTTACAATGATTGTAATGATTGTATAAATGTTTTTTTTATATAAAAGCTGTTTAAGATTGTATCTCCCACAATACGGCAGTAATCAGTTGTTTTTGTTTCAAGAAACATAAGTAACGAAGCATAATAAAAAATTTTTAAATAACAATGTACCCTTTCATTAGGCTTATTTGATAGAGTTTTTTTCTCTTCAATGATATAAAATGTTGGTACCCAAATACAAGAGGAAAAAAATAAAAAACTTAATTAAGGTTATTATATCAATAAAATTAATCTGAGTATGTACCTTACATCAAAGTAAAACGAATGAGGATGTAGTTCTCATATTAAGTCTTTAAAACAAATCGAAATTAGCAATGAATTGATTTTCAGCACAAAGTGTGTTCAAAATTTTTCCCATAAAATTGCTCTCAAGCTTTTCGTGATAGATTAGCCTTCTGTTTTGCAGTTAATGGTGAACATTTTGAACACGTTGAGGCTCATTTGTTATATTTTGATGTAAAATACATACTAGATTAATGTTATTGATGTATTAAACAAAATAAAGTTTTTTAATGCTTTGTTTTTAATATTCTCTTTTGTTTGGAAAAAAGTCTCTATGAAATGAGTCTAATGAAAGGATACATTGCTATTTAAAAATAAAATCATTTGTTTTTCGTTACTCACTAGTTTTGTGAAACAAAAACAACTGAATACTGCCATATTATGAGAAATACTACGAGTATATTGAACAGCTTTATATGATGAGAGCTCTATATGAGATCTATGCTATATTCGACATATAACGTACATCACCACGTTTATAGTATAGCATAGTTTATTTGTCATCAACGTACATCATACAAATATACTAGATATTATATTTATCGGCAGGACGTTTAAGCTACAGATCCACATGCTCATAAATAGCATGCTACTGTCACTGACACATTTCCATTTTTAATCACATGACCGCCGGTTCTTCAGCATGCTCGAAATTATTAGCATGCTTATTCAGAGCAAG
This sequence comes from Callosobruchus maculatus, assembly GCA_951848785.1. Classification (NCBI taxonomy): domain Eukaryota; kingdom Metazoa; phylum Arthropoda; class Insecta; order Coleoptera; family Chrysomelidae; genus Callosobruchus; species Callosobruchus maculatus. The sequence goes on along the minus strand of CATOUR010000026.1, from coordinate 3,667,336 downwards.
GCACGTATACACATGCTACGAAGCAGCATTGCTCATTAATAGCATGCTTTTTAAGCATGTGTATCTGTACCTTTATTCAAACGTCAGTTGAATACACAAAAGGTATTGAGAGACATGATAAACGGCGAAAAACGATCCAGGAACCAGGGACTACTGCAAGCTGCTGGCTTGTTTTGCTACAAGTCACCTTCACCCTTCACCTCTTTCGTCTTTCTAACGTCAACACTGTCAAATGTCAGATTTTGTATACAGAAGGGTATATGGTTTTGAAGGGATATCCCTCAGCTTGTAAGCTGAGGATTTCCAAAACCGTCATCCTCAGGATCTTCCAGTGATAGATGGCCCAGCGGAATATCCAAAGGATCAAAGGATGTCCATGCCTGCTTGCCACAGAATATTCCAAACATGTTGGCTAACCTAACCAAATTTGGGCAATACGGCTTCATTTAGGATGTTCTGGGGATATTGGGTGCTGTGTGGGTTCCGAATGTCCCGGGAGAATGAAACATGTAAAATGATTAACGGTTACCGAAATAATGTTTTACTCTGTGGTAAAATATTTTGTCAAGTCCCATAACGTTATTTTATGTGTCACCCAATAAGGTATTTGTTTTTGGTCACGTGACGTCCGATTCAAAATGTTTAATGGGACACCCTGTATATTTGTGACTTTTGTGTTCGCCCCGATAAAACAATTCCAACAAACTAGCACACTTGGGGTCTAAAGTGATTGCTTTAACTGTACCACTACCATTAGGTATGAAGCACTACCAAAGTAATTTAGCTGTATCTGTTAATCAATGGTAGTGGTACCATCCTTTAAGTACCTGTAGCTCTTGAATTAATCACTTTAGACCCCAAGTGTGCTAGTTTGTTGGAATTCTTTTATTAAACATTTTGAATCGGACGTCACGTGACCAAACACAAATACCTTATTGGGTGACACAGTAATAAGAAAAGATACCATATTTGCTCTAATTTAAACCCCCAAAATTATAATTCGCTACTACCGCCTTGTTCCGATATATTGCTTGTCTTAATGGTAGTGACACACCCTGTATGTATACGTTTATACCTGCACTTTATTTAGACTTAGTATGTATTTTTTTGCTTGCATTTTTAAGTTTTTTGCGCATGGCTGCGGTAGCAACGAGTGTTGACGCGTTGGCGGGCTGTGTCATTTCAATATCTGAACTATTATTGGGATTGTGAATAGCAATATCTATTGAATAGGTAGCTTTTTCTATCTCTGAAGAACCGTTTCTGGACTTGGCTGGGATAGTTTTGTCTGTATGTATGCCTAAACTGTGGGAAATCCTTATCTCTATGGGAGTAGGATCACCTGCGCCGGCACTCTGTAACTTAGAAACGTGTTTCTATGCACTATGTGCTATGGGATCGGGTGGTCTCGTAAATATGACAGCGTGCCGTGACAGCGTAGTAGACACGTGATAGGCACCCGAAACTGCCCGATCGTCATGGTCGTCATGGTGATAGAAACATGCTTCTATCTCTTAAGTTAGAGAGTACCGACGCTGGTGTTTCTCATACAGCAACTCTATGAGTTTCGTTTAAGAATTGATGGTAACCTGTCTGGTCAAACTGTGACCAGAAAAGGAGTTCGTTAGGGATGTGTATTATCTCCGATGTTATTTAATATTTACTCTGACTTTGTGATGAGACGGGTATTAGACAACTGCAATGGCGGTATAACTACTGGTGGAAGGAAAATATCCAATTTAAGATTTGCTGACGATACAACTCTTATCGCTGCTTCTCAGGAAGAACTAGTAGCTCTATTAAACATCTTATAACAATATAGTGCAGCATAATATGGTCTTGGTATCAACTACAACAAGACCAAGGTTATGATCGAAGATAGAGAGCACGATAATCATCGAGAAATAAAGTCAGTAAGCGGTTGTGAAGTAGTTCAAAGTTTTGTGTGCCTCGCTTCTTTGATCGACATTTCGGGTAGCTGAGAGTGAGATTCGACGGCGCATTCAACAGGCACGTGTAGCCATGACAAAGCTTACTAAAATATGGTGTGACGATAACATCACTAAATCTACCAAAATGTTGCTGGTTCAGTCTCTTGTGTTCTCCATATTTTTGTATGCCTCGGAAACTTGGACTGTTAAAAAGGCAGATCAAGCTCGCAGAGATGCTTTTGAAACGTGGACGTGGAGGAGAATGCTGAGAGTTCCTTATACCGCCCATCGAACTAATGTTTCCGTACTGGATGAGCTCGGTAATCCAAAGAGACGTTCCTCCATTGTGTCGACAAGAATACTTACATTCTTCGGACAGATACGCACAAGCGATAATATGAAGAAACTTGTAGTTCAGGGTCATGCTCTGAGTGGGCGGCGCCGTAGCCTTTCCCCTACACGCTGGGTGGATACGACGAAACAGCTGCTGGATGTGAGTATCAAGAGCGCCACTGAACTGACAGTAAATTGCGAACGGTGGCGAGCTACAGTTCTCAAAACTATTGATAATATTCGTGTCGGCAATATTGTTGCTCCGACTTAATGCATTTTGCGAGTTCACAACATGTCTGTTAAGACATTGTAACTATGATGATGATTTCAACGTCCCGGTATAGTTTGTATTGATTATTTTCGTGTACTGATATTGGTGTGTTATTATAATATGGATCTGTGTTTTCTTTTAGTTTGTTTGTTGTGGTTAGTGCTTGCTGTATGACTTTGGCTACAGAGTTGAATCTAGCTGTATACATATTCGGGTTCCAGCGAAAGTTTGACATGCTCTTGTTTTTTTTATTTCTATGTCATCGTCATCGACTGCTTTGGTCATTAGCCTAAACACGCTGAAGATGCTCTTGTTATGTGCTCTATTGTTTCCTTCTGTTGGCGCATTATTGTAATCATTAATTTTATTAGATCTATAAAGTGGTACTACACGGTCTAGCCGCTCGCCGAGCCAGTGTAGGTGGCAAATAATGGAAAATATTTTCTTATGTTAAGTAAATTGGTGGATTTTCAAGCGCTGGAAGAAGTCCACCCATTTGCGATATTTTTTGAACGACTTCTGGATATTTAAACACAGTATGAAACGTGCGCTACTCTGGTGTAAATAAGGACATTACAGAATTCTTATTTATTTCAGTGAATCAAGGCTACTAGAAAGTATCTTTGCACTAAATGATCTGTATAAATAACAGTAATTAACTTAAATGGAAAAAATACCGCAATTATAGACTTTATTTTCTGTACGTGTACCATAAACAATTAAACATGTTAGTACGCTACTGAGTAGTATCAACAGAAAAAGTTGTATTTTATTAGTATTCCAGGGACTGTCAGATTTATTACTGTATTAATTGAATGTTTATGCAAAAATATGCAAATGCGGCAAATAAGACAACCAAAAGTGAACATTATTGTTTTGTTTGGGGCGTGACTTGTAAATGTGATGCCTTAATCTGATTGGAATTAGATATTTGAATTCCATGATAATAGCATAGCTGGAATTCGCTCGAACATTAGTCTGAATATATGAACGACAGTCGGGCTCTTTTCAATGAGGTTTTCTTGATATTTTAAGTACAGAGTTCATATCATCAGACCGATCCATTTCACTTGCCATACAATAAGTGAGGGGGATATTATGATCGCAATTTTTTTAATCTTGAAGTCTTTTGGAAGTCTCCATTTCCATCCTTCTTTCTGACTGTCCCACTGTCGCCATTTTTGTCCACGAAATGATGCCAGTATCGATATTCTCATAACATTAATGATTTCATCTACTCCCACTAAGTCAAACAGCCATTACCAAACTACTTCTGAATAGGTTATACTGCCTATAAACAAACAGCGTCAATTATTTTTCATCTCACACTCCAGCCGTGGATTATGAATACCGCCTACTGGATAGTCGCTATAATAATTGCAAATGTGACTATGATTAGCATTGTTGATAGATGCAAAATCAGTGGCAGTAACATAGTGTCTCCAGGATTACGACGTTGTCTGTCTTATGAGTGAATAATGTGACATAGCCTGCAATCCCAAGATGAGAAAAAACCGCAAATGATTCTAAATCCAACAACTAACCGTGAGAAATCCTTTAAAAATTCAACCCTTGAAGCATAAGCTATCATCACAGCTACTGATGAATTAGAAACACAATCATGATTCAACTTTATATAAGCAGATTCCTTTAATCTTTTTATGACTATTATTCATTGTGGGGCGTATAAACTTACCCATTTTTACACTGTGTCTTGCTGTTTACTCCGTCTTGCGAACTTTGCTATGAACTATACTTAGTGAGGGGGGTGTAGGGGGGTTGCGCTGGAGAGATAGTACCTTTTATCAAGGACGGTAGCGCTCAACGATATAATCGGTGAGTGGTCGGCGATAACTGGTCCTCCCAGGGCACCCAATTCTCACTTTTTGGCTCCACGTGCCACACCCTGGTAACTGCATCCACCTGCAGGCTAAACTTAAGTGAGGATAGCCAGATATGGCGAACAGCGTCTGTTCTCCAGGTCAGGGGCGGCTGAAATTACAGTTGAGAAACCAGAAGCGTCTGTACTTCAAAGAAGCGGCTTCAAACGACGTCTGACTCCATGTTAGAGGCGGTCGCAATACAGAAGGAAAACTACAAACGCTTCAGAAGGCAACAGGAAACCACTGAAGTATTATCGCAAGAAAATCACATCGACGAAACTAGAAAAGAATGGCCCTCAGTCTCCGGCAAAACGAGGGTGCTAAGAATCCCCGGAGTAAAAAATATTTGTAAGGACATTTGTAATATTGGAACATGGAATGTACAGAGTATATACGAGGCTGGGAGACTAGCCAACATAACCCAGGAAATGAACAGACTGAACATATCCATCCTTGGAGCAAGCGAGACCTGTTGGCCGGGATCGGGTAAATGTAACATTGATAATAAAAAGCTGTACTACTCGGGAAACGATGAAAGACCACAGAAGAGGTGTGGGGATTATAGTCACCAAAGATATGTCTAAAAGTGTCACTAATTATGTCCCCCATTCAGACAGAACAATGCTACTGAAGATCTAGGCGAAACCGCTAAACATCAGCATAATTCAAGTCTACGCCTCAACTCTTGACAAAAATGATGATGAGGTAGACGTGTTCTACGGTGAAATTAAGGAACTACTGGGCTTAACCAAACTACATGAAATCATAATAATGCAGGGTGATTTCAACGCAAAAATCGGTTCTATAAGGACAGACGAAATCACTGGCTCATATGGGCTGGGCGACAGAAATAGTAGAGGAAGATCGCTTGGTGCAGTTTTGTCAGGAAGAGAGTTTTAAAATAACAAACACGTGGTTCTCATTACCACCCAGAAGGCTACACACGTGGAAATCGCCACAAGACCGGGAGAATAATATTGTTAGAAACCAAATCGATTTTATCCTGATAAATAAAAGGTTTGGCACATCAATTAAGAGAGTATGTACATATCCCGGCGCCGATGTACCATCGGACCACGTTCTTCTGTTGGCTTCTGTTAAAGGAAGGCTCTCACTTATAAAAATAGAAAAACCGAAACCACATGTAGCCGTTGAAAACTTAAAGAATGAAGAGATAAGGTCAACTCTATGAATGAATGAATAAGAACCAGAGGCTATCCAGCACGGAATGTGGCTGGTGCATAGGCCACACGATGGGCCCTTTTGCGCCTCTATCCGCGCTAGTTCCTAAGACCTGCCCTTTTGGCAAAGGCAAGTACATTCTTAGGTCCTATCCGTTTTATCTCTATTGGTTCCAAGGTTCTTGAGCCCAGCATAGTCTGCCTGTGATAACCCAGAGTTTCACAGCGACACAGGATGTGTGCCGAGGATTCTTCCTCTTTACCACACCACGAGCACGTTGGGTCGTTGACCACCCTCATCACAAACAAGTGACGCCTGAAGGTATTGTGACCCGTTAATAAGCCTGCTAACAATCTCAAGTTACTCCTATCCAGAGAGAGACAAAATCGTCCTATTCTCTCTGCAGGCCCTGCTAATAGCTCCCGAGCCTGACGGAGATGACCAGAGATGTTGTTCCATTTCAGAGAGTGTTGATTCTGGATCCACTCTCCAATTGTTTTCCTAACCAAATTTGCAGACAGTCCTAAGGCTGGTTCCGGGCCCACAAAACTGTTTCCGGATCCCATCCTGGCTAGATGATCCGCCATTTCATTACCCTTTACCCCAGCGTGCCCAGGTACCCACATCAGTGATACCTTGTGTTTAGCTGAGATGTCGTCAAGAGCCCTCCTGCACTCCAGGACCAGTCCCGACGTTATTTTCCAAGCACTCAGTGCTTTGATGGCTGCCTGACTGTCAGAGCAGATAGTAATCCGCCTCCTAGACCCGTCAATTTCCCGAATACGATTTACACAGGCAAGTATCGCATAGACCTCAGCCTGGAATACTGTGATGTGCCCCCCAAGAGGGAATGAAAGTCTTGTACGGGGCCCGTAGACTCCCGAGCCCGAGCCCTCTCTAGCGAGTGAACCGTCTGTGTACCAGACCTGTCCTCCTCCTTCGATGAGCTGTCTTTCCCTAGACTTCCATTCTTCCCTTGACGGAAACACCACCGTAAATTTGCGATTTAAGCGATGCGTAGGAGAAACTGTATCGCTCCTCGCCAACAAAATAGGACAATCCTCATGCAACTCTGCTAGAATCGTCGAATGTCCTTTGCCTGGATTCATAAAAGTCCAGCTACCCTGACTCCAGAGACGGAACCCAGTTTTTCTAGCTTCCCCTTGGATTACCAGATCCAAAGGAGGAAGATTCAATAGTGTTTCAATGGCACTCAAGGGTGTTGTGCGCACTGCACTGGTTATACTAAGACATGCCAAACGTTGGACCTTATTAAGTTTGGCTCTTGTTGCCTCCGTCTTTATACAGGTCCACCACACTATGGAGCCATATATTAGTGACGGTCTGACTATTGTAGTGTAGAGCCAGTGCACCACTTTTGGGCTCAGGCCCCAGCTACTACCGACAACTCTTCTGCAGGCCCATAATGAGTTTCGAGCCCTGCTTACCTTATAATCCACGTGCTGCCTCCAAGTCAGCTTGTGATCCAGTATGACTCCTAGATACTTTACTGACTGAGACAATTCAAGTGTCGTTCTGAAAAAGGTAGGCCTCACGAGGCCTTCCATCTTCCTTTTCCTAGTGAACATAACGAGCTCCGTCTTTTCAGCGTTCACTGACAGATCCACCTCATCAGGTCAACTCTAAGTCAAGAACTTAACGCCCAATTAAAGATATTACAAGAAACAAGCAAAGATTCTGAAGTGAATGAAATCTGGAACAGCTTCAATATAAACGTGAACTCTGTATCCCAAGACAAATTAGGTTACCGAAAAACAATACCTAAGAAAAGATGGATGAGAGGAAGAATTCTACAATTGATGGACGAAAGGCGTAAATATAAAAATACAAACCCTGATCAGTATCGGATTTTAAATTCTAGAATTAGATCTGAAATCGGAAAAGCAAAAGTAACATTTCTGGAACAAGAATGCCAAGAAATGGAAAGATTACAACAGGGACATGATTCTCATGGAGAGCATAAAAGGCTGAAGGAGGCAGCCGGAGTATACAAAACAAGACCGCCCACAGTACTGGTCAATGATAGCAACGAAGTGGTCCTAGAAAAGGAGGAAAAGGCGCAGGTGTGGGAAAATTAAATACGTGAACTTTTTCGAGACAATGAAAGGAATGATCTAGAACACCAAGAAGAAAGTGAACCACTGAGCGGGCCACCAATAATGAAAGAAGAAATTTGAAGGGCAATACAAGTCTCCAAAACCAATAAGGCAGTTAGCCCAGACAAAATACCTTCAGAAATAATTAAATTAATTGATAAAGACAATTTATCCTTATTTGGAGTTATATTTAACAAAATATACAACGAGGGCAACTATCCTCAGGACTGGTTGCGGTCTACTTTTGTTCCACTGCCCAAAAAGAGAAATGCAAAAAACATCGATTTATAAGTCTTGTGAGTCATGCACTAAAAATATTCCTCAAAGTATTGCACCACAGAATATACAGAAAGTGTGAAGCAAATCTGAAAGACACACAATTTGGGTTTAGGAGTGGGATGGGGGCGAGAGAGGCCCTCTCTAGGTCTCTAGTGTCCAGGTATTGGTTCAGAACTGCTGCGACGTGAGAAAAGATGTATTTCTATGCTTTATCGAATACGAAAAGGCATTCGATCGGGTCCAATATAAGAAGTTAATTGAGATATTAAAAACGACAGATGTGGATGGCAAGGACATTCGATGCATTCAGAATTTATATTGGCATCAAACGGCGCATATAACAGCGGGAGATATAAAGACACAAGACATACAGATATGCAGGGGAGTCAGACAGGGCTGCATCCTATCTCCGCTACTGTACAGAATGTACTCAGAAGCAATTTTTAATGAAACATTCGAGGATAAGGATATTGGAGTTAAGGTAAATGGGGTATACATAAACAATATTAGATACGCGGACGACTTTGTATTGTTGGCGGACAACATAGAGGATCTACAACAGATGATTCAACAACTAAATTACGCCAGTAAGAATTATGGGTTGAAAATGAACATCACTAAAACAAAGTATAGGGTAACAAGCAGAAACAAAACACCACATGCTAACGTGCAACTTGTCGTCGACGGGGAATCTCTGGAACGTGTCACAAGGTATAAATATTTAGGAAGCTGGCTTCATGATGATTAGAGCGTCGACAGAGAGATTAAATCTAGAATAGAAGTGGCCCGTAGCTACTTCTTCAAATTTAAACGTGTGCTTGCAAACAAAGATATAAGCCTAAGACTAAGAATGAGATACGCCAAATGCTACGGATGGTCGGTTCTATTTTATGGCATGGAAACATGGACGCTTAAGGTTACATCAATAAACAGATTAGAGGCGTTTGAAATGTGGACGTACCGTCGCATGTTGAGAGTTTCGTGGACTGATATGGTCACGAATGAGGATATCTTGAGAAGAATAGGAAAGGAGAGAGAAATCCTCCAAAACATAAAAAAGAGAAAGGTGGCTTATTTTGGCCACATAATGAGAAACCCTAAGTACTGACTTTTACAGTTGATCGTCGAAGGAAAAAAGAAGGTAGACGTGGTGTCGGAAGAAAACAGATGTCCCGGCTCAGGGATTGGACAGGCCTAAGAACAATTGGGGACCTTATACACACGGCAACAAACAGGGAAGCGTTTGAAAATGTGATCGCCAACATCCAGTAAGAGTGGATGGGCAGCTGAAGAAGAAGAAGAAGAAGAAGAAGAAGAAGAAGAAGAAGAAGAAGATACTTAGTGTCATTGGAACACTCCAGCATCTTCAAAATCATTGAATTGACGCTGGTTGGTAACAACTTTACTCACAGGCGTCAGTATTTTGAGTTGCTTTGATTAAAACCGTTTTAATTTATTAAAATAACCCTGCATATATTATATCTACAAATGTGAAATATTTGCAAAGTGTTACTTAAATGCGTATAAGGAAAATTCTTATTTGCATATTTATCCTAACCGTGGCAGCACCTCATAAGGTCTATTAGACATAGTACCACTTTGTACAAAAGTAGCTGTTTCTATGGTACCTATATAAGATTTCCAATTATTTACCAGCTTATACTCTAAATATCTCCTTAGAAAGCTTATTCAAACAAGAGTTGAGGAACTTCCTTTTAGAAAAAAGTTTCTATTTCGTAGTTAAGTTTTTGTAGTCAGTCCCATGATGTTATTTAATTTTATTTTGTCTGTTTGTCTATATGTACGTTTTCACCTGCATTTTATTTATACGTTGCATGTCTCAGTGGCGGATTTAGAGGGAGGACTAGAGCTCTACGGAAGGATATTATATTAATTCATATAAATACCAAAAGTTAAGGAATATTAATATAAATAGCAAACGTTGATTTGAGAGCTTTTTTTGCTCTTCAGCGGGTCCTTGCGGGTCAATTTCCAGTTCATCATGAAATTCGAGGGCGACAGCACTGGTCCGACCCCCCCCCCTAGAAGAAGTCCTAAATCCGACCCTGGCATGTCTTATTTTTCTAATTCTACTTCCAAGACAATAGCATAGCTAGAATGTCTATTGAACGTTAGTCTGAATATATGAGGGGTAGTCGACTTCTTTTCAGTGAGGTTTTCTCAATACATTATGGTACAGACCTCATATCAATAGGTGAGTGGGCGTATTGTAAAAACAATTTTTTTAATCACTAAGATAATATGTATTTTGGACGTCTTACGATATTTATCGGTCTTTACTGGTTATTGTGAAATATGGGATGCGACATAATGTTGTGATAATTTTGAAATTGGTTCATAGGCGGTGAAGAAATAAACATAGAATATAAAACTCCTTACAAACGCTCCAAACTGCGGTTTAGGTGTTCCCAGTCATTTGCCATTGTTTTAGCGTGAAGGTGCATGGAATTAGGGTGGCAGGAGGAATGGAAAAAGAAGAAACGTCCAACATTATATTCTATTCATGAGAGCCTTCCATTACTTCGAGAAAAATGACATTGTTCATATATCAAAACGTACCTGTGAATTTGTACTTCTTTGACACCTACTACACTAGACAGTATAGCATAAACCGTAACTTGAAGTTAATAGCACAGCATACTAAACAACCAGCAGAATATCTCTGAGGATTTTCTATATAAAAATATTTCCTACAGTATTCGACCTTGACGGCGCCATTATGGGTGAGAAATCTGGGTAGGGATGGAAAAAAAAATTATCGATGCCGATAGAAATTCGACATTTTTGGTCAAGTTTAGAGCTGTACACGCCAATGAGGGCTCGTTTGATTCGTACAGAGGATTTTGCGCAATTGATTACAATCCTCAGGACTTAATTATTTTATTTTCGATTCCGATACCCTTAAAAAAGTATCGTGCAGCTTGGAATCGCTCAAAACGTATCGATGACGAAAATACTCAATATAGTAATGTAAATCTTTTAACTAACTTTTTGTTATTTTTATGTTATTATTCAAATAATATAAAATACAGAAACATGTATATACTTGATATTTTACAAAAAAAAATGAAGAACTTCTCTTAATTGTGATTGAGATACTTTAGTCATGAAAATAAAGGGAATAATATCAGTAAATACTAAGACGTTTTTGTACATGCAGAGCTCTACCCTGTTTTAAAATGTATTGAAATTAATCCAAAACCTGCACTGAATTCCAGAAAAACCTACTAAAAAGCAGTTTAATGTAACATAAAATATAATCACGGTATATGCTTTAGGCTACATGTGCACCCAACCATCAGTACACAAATTTGAAAAATAATGAAATTATTGGTGATGCCAAATTGTTAATTTGTTTCTATTAATATATTTTAAATTTTTATTGGTTGTTTCTAATTCTCAAGTATAATTTTATTTTTGTTCAGCAGTTACGAATAAAATAGGGGTTTGTATAAAATTTAGCTCAAAGGCGTGTTGGCTTATCAGCTATTATACATCAAATCAGTTATGTCATCTCAATCGATCCGTAAAATAGTGGCAGTACATTTTTGAGTACATATTTTATTTGTTTTCTGCAATTATAGTATTTACGTCTGCAATGTTTAGCAGCATACACATTTCCAGTACATTGTGTATCCATTTGAATCATCATACTATATCAGCACCGCGTATACAAATCTCACAACGTACGTCTATGCATTTTCCTTGTTTTGTTGCTTGAGGTTCTCTCAGCAATGGGCAAATACGATCGTCGACCTTGCGTTAACGGTGTCCACCGACGTATATGCCACGTTTGACAGATACTCACCCAAAATGGCGGGATGCGCGTATGATTGCCGCCAACCTGAAATATCCTGCTGACTGTTTAGTATACTGTGCTAATAGCTTGGTTGACATAGAAGTTTGGCACTATATTACTACTTCAGCAGACATGAGAGACCCTATCGTTTTTGAAGGTCATGCCAGTGGCGGGGGTCTAGTCATCAGAAAACGAAAGACGTTACCATTGACCAAACTTTGTTTTAAAAGGTGTTGTATAAGATACCATTGATCACTTTCTACCTTTTTTTAGGAAAAGCTTGTCGTTTAACGCAAACTAGCCTCAGGTTTCGTCTACAAGAATTTTCTAGTGGCAATCCCTGTGGAAATTTCCAAACAAAGTTACCTCAAAGTGATAAATAATTTCGAATGAAGCAATTTTGGGGACCAATATTTTTGGGATATTGACATCTCTGCCACGCAGTAAATCTTGTTTCAATTTTCCCATTATTATCACTTTCTTTATGAAAGTTGGAGTTACGAGCGGCCAGCGTCCGTGAATACCGCAGTTTGGCAATTACCTTGAAATTATGCTGAAAATTGTTTAACAAAATTTGCGAACGTGCAATTTCTTTCGGGCAGCCCGCCGGGCACGGAAAAGTATTTAAATATTTTTTTCTGTGAAATAAATGGAAATAATGACTACTTTTACGACATTATCTCCTCAAAATGGCTTGTTAATTGTTATTTAATAAATAATCAGTCACATTATTATGCTACAGTGTTGCGTCTCTTATACATTGATATTTAATGCACAGGGTGATTTTTAAGCTGATATAGATACTTTCCAATATTCTGTAGAAACTGTATTCCATTACATAAGTTAATTTCTTTAGTTTTGGTATATTTTTCTGCGTGTTTATTGCTCAACCTTTGTGCAATGCCCCTGACCTCGCCCCTGAACCTTTGAAGCCCGGTATACGTTATTTTTGGAAGATAGAAGGATTGACATATATGGCCCGGTTTCATAATCGAACTTAACAACCGGTTATCTTTAACCGGGTTGTTAATGAACGAATTGATTTCATATTCACTAACCGGTCGGTTAAAGTTATTTAACCGGGGGATAGGCTAACTGCTCGTAATTCGTTGATTATGCGATTTTACTGGCCGGTTAAGATAGACGTGTCTCGTTTGTACTTTGTTGTAACTAGTTATTCGTGCTTTCTTTTGAAGTATAGAATATATAGACAGCAAAATAGTACTTTAAAAAATAAGTATTCATAATAATAAAAGTACTACGTTTTTATAGATAGTCTATTAAACATAGTGCTACATAGGAATATAGGACTTTTTTTATATACACTGAGGCTACTTATGTGTATGTGGTAGTACTAACTGGTATGGTATTTACGTATATCACTACGCTAAGGAAATAGATCAAGATTTTCCTTAACAAACAGACATGACTCGTAAACTAGAATGGAGGGAAGGGTTGAAATTATTTGTTCTTTAGAAAGGCAAGAGTGTGGAAGAGGAGATTTCCTGTTTTAAAAATAGGTATGAGGCTAAATATTGACAGTTTTGGTCTTTATTAAGTAAAATTTAGATCGTAAAATGTGTCTATTCAAACCATGAATTTCACAATATCTTCGGGTTTAAGTTTAAAGGTCGTTTTGTATGTTTGTAATTTTACATTTATATGTTGTTTGTTCCTGGCCTGTTTGTAGAAGACGCCATGATAGCATAGTTAAAAAATGTTTAAAAATTGTGACGATTATTGTAGGTGGCATTAGAAAGTCGTTGCACTCAACGCAGTTGCTGTTTTTTACATTGGCAAACCTCAACGTTGTGAGTATATAAGGGTTGCGGCAGATCTTTTTTGTCGCCTGCTCTCACGTTGTGAGTATATTTGGAAAAAAATTAATTATAATATTTTGAAACCTAAATTTCTTTTTTTCTTCTAACTATGTAGAAAGCCCTGAAGATGGCAATAAGCATTGCCGAAAGCTTAGCTGTTAACACTAGAGTCTCCTTTATGCAGTGACCCAGTTTTTTCAAAATTTTGGCCACAACCCCAAGATTTTCTTCATCTAAATTAAGTTTTTGGCCATAAGCTCCCTTCGTATAACTGAATTGATATATAACAGCTGATCAGTCAGCACCCTATAACTGAATTGATATATAACAGCTGATCAGCCAGCACGCTTTTGAGCTAAATTTTTTTACAAATAACATTGATACTATGTCATGCCAATTTAAAGTACATTTTGGAACGTTTTTCTGGACTTCGGTCCATCTTTTGAACTAAATTCAGAACATTTCAAAACATGATAGATGCATGTGCAAAAACGTACCTACTGGTATTCTTCCCTATATTTTTATGAATAAAAAAATAAAAAATAAACAAAGTATTACTTAAAAATTACCGTATCGAGTATTTTTGTCATCGATACTTTTTGAGCAATAACAACCTGGTATCGATACTTTCATAGGGGTATCGGTATCGAAAATAATTAATTATTGAGGAGTGTAATCAGTTGCACAAAATTCTCTGTACGAACCAAACGCGACATCATTGGCGTGTACAGCTCTATACTTGGCCAAAAAATATCAAATTGGTGTCGGTATCGATACTTTTTATTTGCGCATCCCAACCCAGATTTCTTACCCATAATGGCGCCGTCAAGGTCAAATTTTATATAGAAGATATCTGAGATACCTGGGGGGGGGGTTAAAAAGTGAAAAATATCGTTAAGTAACCGAATGAAAATGCGGCAGCATTTTGGTAACCTACCAACTAATGAGAGTCCGAGAGAAAATTTCCTCCTGAGATACGACTATCTTGGAATAACAAATCTAATATTTAAATTCGTACAAGTAAATGTCGGAAAAGGTTAGCGGCCGGCGGGACTGGAACCCGCTGCCTCCAGATTTCGTGTTCAAGTTCTACCGGCTGCCGACTTTATCCGACATTTTCTGGTACGAACTTGAATTGAAAAATCCACATGAGGACAAAAGCATGAAAATAAAAACAATTGTCTAATGTGTGGTGAAACAATAGAGAAAATCAAAAATATTTTCACTGTCCAGTTGTTACGAAAGGTGTTATTCTTAAGCAACACGGTTGCCCCATCCAATAGGATAACGTTGCAGGAACTACAGAATGCATGCAAGTATTATATAGTCTTTTTAATCAATTTAGTAATCAAAAGTGCAAGTAATTTATTAATTTACAGTTTGACGCCTATTATAGGGTGAGATACACTCGTATACTAACTAATATTTATTGAAAACTTGCTCAGCAGATGAATGTCGTCTATACCACTTAATTTAATAAGCTGAATACAAATGTTCTCCTTACTTCCAAAAGGCACAGATCATGTCTCTCAAGAAGGGTGTCTCGGGGTTTTCCTATAGGTGGGCAAAAGTCATCCTTTTTAAAAGAAACATCAAAAATCGCCTTTGTACCGATACAAGTTTTTGTAGATTGCTTGAATGGTATGGATTCCAAACCAAAGATGCATATTCTAGGATAGATCTG
Organism: Callosobruchus maculatus; assembly: GCA_951848785.1. Classification (NCBI taxonomy): domain Eukaryota; kingdom Metazoa; phylum Arthropoda; class Insecta; order Coleoptera; family Chrysomelidae; genus Callosobruchus; species Callosobruchus maculatus. The sequence goes on along the minus strand of CATOUR010000026.1, from coordinate 3,652,016 downwards.
ACTTATTAATTTGACTTACACAGGGTTTAATGTAGTTCGACTTATTCCTGTCGAAGCATGATAGGAGAGCTAAATTGCAACAAATTTTGCTTATGGACAAAAATCAATAGCATTTGGGATTTTTCAATTTTAACTGAATTCTAATAATAATTACCCAAAATCTGACATTTTTGTCTAAACAATGAAAAATCTACGTAAAAAATCAGTAAGATGTTAACTTAGGTTAGTTTAATACACTTACGCTAAAACAGGTATGTAAGGTTTCAACTCGATATTAATACCCCTTTGAGAAGCTGAGGTTATGGGCAGGTGTTTCCATGGTTTGTACGTGCAGTGTCTTGGCAATATTTTGAGCTAGATATATGATTCTATTGAAACGAAGAAGAAAATGAGAATTACTTTATTTTTCTCAATCTCTGTTTTTTCTAAAGTGTCGGACGTTTTCACCTATTTATGATGATTTTGGAGTAGTGTAAGCGCGTATTGAACTAAAATAGGTAAACATTTTACTGATTTTTAACGTAGATTTATCATTGTTCTGACAAAAGTGCCAGATTTTGGGAATTGTTAGAAATCCTTTGAAATTGAAAAATTTTAAAAGTTATTGATTTTTGTCCATACATACAGTGTTATTCACGTTATTCGACACGGAGCATTATGGCTAAAGTATTTGATAAAAAAGAAAATAATAATTTCGGATGGATAGAGACCCATAAATGCTACATTTTAAAAACATTTTCATGTTATACAGGGTGTCCCAAAAACACGAAATGTATCAACGTTGTTTTTTTAAATGGAGTACCCCATATATTATTGCATATTCAGATTCCTTGGTGAATTCTAGTGTGACCATATGCTTTGATGAGACTGTCAAATTTAAATTACGTTTATGCTTGGAGAAATTGGTCGATTAATTGAGGAAACTTCGATCAGCGATAACTTGATTTTTTCAAATGGGAATGGCTAATTCTTTTTATACGGTTAAATGTTGCTCCAGCGCGCAATTATCAATCATATGTAATTGTGTAAAAAAGTAGTAATTTGCATCGAAGTCGATACCTCTGAATGGAGCCCTTCTATTTTTCAATATCTATTAGCAATATTGCAAAAAAGGAATACTGACAAATCAGATTTAAATTTTCTGCCATTTAAGTTATGTTTTATAATTTGAACAAATTTGAATTCATTCTTCATTTTCTGCGATCTTGCTAATAGGTACTGAAGAATTTTCAGCACTCCTTTCAGAGGTACTTTTGACTTGAGTTTTGACAGAATTGCATACTTTTTTATATCAGTAAATGTGAAATTTTATTATGAAACTGCTTACAACATTCTCTAGTAGTTTTTATTTTTTCAAAAATTTTCAATGGGTTTGGAAACTGCCAATCTCTAGTACATTGCAGTAGCTAGTAGGGCGTGAAAAAATCCATTTCTGCCATACTCCAGCTTTTCTTTGACCAAAGATATGTTACCGCTGTTGTTTCTGGTTAGACTTTGTTTGTTGTGAGTAATTTTTATAATCTTGTCCCTTTAGTCTAGTTCGTGTGTTTTTTCAGCTAAGCTAGTTGTCTTCTTCTACCTGAACAGGTTTTTGTTTATATTTCATGGCCAGCTACGTTGATTATAGGTAGGAAAATTGAAAAACGCCGATTTGTTTGAAAACTTTAAATTAAATGAAAACTACCAGAGAGTGATATTCACGACCTTATATCATTAGAAAGGTTATCAAATTCTACGTTTAACCCTATAAAAAATTAGGAATTCCCATTTGAAAAAATCAAGTTATCGCTGATCGAAGTTTCCTTAATTATTCGACCGATTTCTCCAAGCATAAACGTAATTTAAATTTGACAATCTCGTCAATCCTAACGCATTTTATGCTTAGTAATACGGCAAAGTCACAGCCTTCCATATTTTACAATCTCTGCAATGTTCAATTTTTTCCTGATATCTACTTATACCGAAAATGGTGATTTACACCTAAACAGTTGGCTTTAGGTCCCATGTATGATACATAAAGTCACACTAGAATTTACCAAGGAATCTGAATGTGCAATAATGTATGGGGTGTTCCATTTAAAAAAACATAACTTTGATACATTTCGTGCTTTTGGGACACCCTGTATAACATGAAAATGTCTTTGAAATGTTGCCTTTATACCTCCCCATCCATCCTAAGTTGTTATTTTCTTTTTTATCAAATACTTTAGCCATAATGCTCCGTGTCGGATAACGTGAATAACCCTGTATATTAAACTAATTTTGTTACATTTTAACTGTACTATCATGCACTGACAGGAATCGTCGAATTCCAACTTCCATCGACAAAATTATTCATTTCATTGATTTATTGATTGACAAATTTAGCCCGCGAGGCACGTAAGAGTAATTGTTTTTCTGTATAGTAAATCGAAATATTAACTGCTTTTCGACATTAATGAAATTACATAAATACCCAGCTTTCGATACCAAAATCTTGTCCGCTTCAGTATAGTCCGATGATGATTTTTATGAATGTCCGATATCTGAGGATCTGCGATAGTGTTGCCAGGTCTAGTGAAATATCACTAGATCTAGGGTTTTCTGAAATTTAGTGATTTAGTGAAAACTTTTATTAAAATGTCATATTCTGGTGATCTTTTCACACTGACGTCTTGCGTCACATATTTTATTATTTTTAATATCTTGATCTTATGACATGGCAATTGATTATCTAGCGAATCCATTTTAAATTAAAACTTGAATTATTCTTTTAAAATTATACTATTTTGAGGCGCTATACCGAAGTTTTGGTTAACCGATCATTTGTTATGACTAATCATGATGTGATCATTCACCAGATTATTCAAGTTACCCATAACAAAAATTAGAAATCTCATGCCAAATTTTTACCGAATGCTCTGTTGAAACTTCTCGGAGATCCATTATGCTTTTAGAGCTTAAATGCAATCTTATTGCCTGCCTTTACCACATTTACAACACGTTCATGATACCAATGGATAACTAGAAACATGGGCATGTTTTTACCGCAAAGTGCATGATTAATTATTTGGTGACTTTTTAAGATAAATTCATTTTTTGTAACGTTTATTGAGTTCACTATTCAACATGGGTGTGCTCATTTTGACACTTACTAGGTATCTCGCGAAGTGTCTGATCATGGCCGACTCTACACTAGGCCGGAGCCTTAGATGTGGCAACGTGGCTTAGCTGTCAAATAGTGGCCCTATAGTTTCAGAATAATTATTACATTTTATATGTATTAGAGTTCATCTCGGTTAATAAATTAAGAAAAATACTTTTTAGAACTACTACTTCTAATACCACTTACATCTGATGTCTGTTTCATCACAGTCAGACACTACAAAATAAAAATAAACGCAACCTGTTTCCTGCCGCCACTTCCATTTCCACTTAAATGAACACTCAATTTACTCTGTAAATTATCACTTGAGCTAGAAAAATTCACTATTAGGTCACTGTGAAGCCATTCTTACTGGTCTTGATTTCCCTTTCACTATCAAATGCTTTCGTAGGTATGCCCCAGGCCATGCCCAGATGAGTTCTATTAACTGTATGTTTCTGTGATATTTGGGAGGTCCAGAAAACATTATAGGTACCACGTTGTGCTTTAAAATAGGTCTTATCCTTTGAAATGTTTGTCAATTATGGTCTTTATCCTTATAAATATAACCAGCCCTTCCGAGGAATACCTTTCACCCACTTCTGTTTATGTCCCTTATCGGACGCACAATTGCTAGTGCAACCTGGTACTACACACTTTGCAGGCATCTTTTTATCTTTATAGTTTCATTTGTGCAGGTAAATAAGTAGAAACCCATTCAAAATCACCTTGCAACGTTCTTTTTAATCTGGAATAAGGTTATGCTGGGCCATGGTTTGGTAGTCCTCTCCTGGGCTGCAACCTGGTACTACACGCTTTGCAGGCATCTTTTTATCTTTATAGTTTCGTTTGTGCAGGTAAGTAAGTAGAAACCCATTACAAATCACCTTGCAACGTTCTTTTTAATCTGGAATAAGGTGATGTTGGGTCATGGTTTGGTAGTCCCCTACTGGGGCTGCAACCTGGTACTACACGCTTTGCAGGCACCTTGTTATCTTTATAGTTTCGTCTGCGCAGGTAAATAATTAGAAACAAATTAATAATCACCTTCCAACCATATTTTCTGCACCTGGAAGAATACACATGACATAACAACAAATGAAAACACGGCCTGATCTCCAACGTTGCCATATTTCAGTGCTCCGGCCTAGTGAGTAGAGACGGTCTGATACATGCTCACTTCTTTGTAGTCGATAATGACGTAATAGTTTTTTTAAGGGCACACACCAAAAATTCCAAAATCTGACAATAAAATATTGTTTTATTATAGTTTTCGTTTGGAGGTCTGTAATTTAATGAAAATCTCTAAAGTTCAATTTAAAGTGAAATTCTAGTGATTTTTTAAACGTAATCTAGTGATGTTTACTTCCCACACTGATAGGTGAGGGGAGTATTGTGATCGCGAAAATTTTCGAATTTGAGATAATGCACTTTTTGGGCATTTCATGATGTCTAGATAACAAAAATCCACGTCACTAATTTCCGTCGGTCTGTCTGCCTGTCTGTCGGTCTGTCTGTCTGTCTGTCTGTGCGCGTTTTTCTAGCCCCGTAATCTCAGTAACCGCTGCATGGATTGTGATGAAATTTGGGTAGCGATATGGTGTGGGGTCGTAGTAGGTAATGCTACTATGATTTTGAAAATTGGCGCATGATCGGCGGAGTAATTAGCAAAAAAACGAAAAAATTTAAATATTCCTCAAAAATCGTTTTTAGGCGTTTTAGATGCTCCTGATCATATTCCTTTTTTTGGGTGGGGGTGAAATTGGGGTGGTTGGAGGGTGGGGTGTTAAAAAAGTAAAAGTGAAAAATTTGCTGTATTCATAGTAGGCAGTCTAGTGACCTGTGAAGGAAGATCTAGTAGCACAGATCACTTCTTTAGGTCCATCCGAACATTGGCTTTCCTATTACAGAAACCAAAGTAATTTTCTGATATATACATACGAGTATTGATTTAGATCGTTCTATATTGTTTAACGCGAAAACTATTGAATTGATTTCAATGAAATTTTTAGACAGTATTATTACTGTGGCGAGGAGGAAAAATGCGTATGTTTTTTTTTAATCGTGTCAGTGGCGGCGCACAAATAATGAAGAAACTAAAAATCTAAAAACAGCCCAAACTTCGTTTTTAGACGTTTTAGGGGTTCCTGATCATTTTCTACTGTTTTTTGGGTGGGGGTGAAATTGGGGTGGTTGTGGGGTGGGGGGTTGAAAAACTGAAAAGCTCTTTTTATTTATGATAGGCTGTCCATTGACCTGTAAAAGAAAGACCTAGCGCCATAATACACTATTTTAGGTCCATCCAAACTTTGTCTTGTCTATTACAGAAACCCATGGACTTATGTAGAATTTTCTGATGTTTGCATACGAGTATCGCTTAAGATCGTTCGATATTGTCTAAATTGGAAATTGTTGAATTATTTTAGTGAAATTTGGACACAGCATTATTACCGTGGTGAAGGTGGAAAACGCGTATGGTTTTAGAAATTGTGTCAGTGGCGGCGCAGCAATAAAAAAATTGAAAATATAAATACAGTTCAAACGTCGTTTTTAGGCAATTTAGGGGTTCCTGATCGTTTGCCACATTTTTTTAGAGAGGGATAAAATTGGAGTAGTTTGGGGGTACGGAGTTGCGAAACTGAAAAGTTTGTTGTATTCCTGCCCTACCTTAGACAAAAAAAGAAACAGTATAATATAAAGGCCACTCAAACTATGTTTTTGGGGACATTAGGAATCTCTGATCGTTTTCTGCTTTTTTTTTTGGAGTACCTATTCAAAATGAGCTGAGATAGGATGGGGTGTCGGGTAGGGTAGTTGGGAGGCCCCGAAACACATTTTGTTCCCCACGATTGATAAGGGTAATATGATCTGTTTTTAAATATCGAAAAACCGGCATGTCATGCGATTAAGATAAGAGTTTAAGATTGCAGAATAAAAACTGTGTCGTCCCACTTCCTACGGAGAGAGATGTTAGAAATTATTTACGAGAGTTTTTGTGTTAATTGTTTTTTGCGGGCGGGTAGGCGACGCTTTAGATGCAACGGAATCTCAGACTATAACTTCATGTTATGGGAAAATAATAAATTATTGGTATCGCCGTAATGTGTGGGAAGTACTGAGTCGATCAACTTGACTCCATTTTTTTAATTTTGTCGTGGCAACACTGATCTGCGAGTATGCTGGGAACGGCCGGAGCTGCGTTTGCATTCAGAGCCGCGGCACGTACACAGTCGCCGGAAACACGTACCATAGCCTGCCATTATTATTCTTTTCTTCCATTTCATTAATACCACCATACCACTACAATATGATTCCTATAGAGCAGTATCTTACAAGAAGTCACAAGCAAACATTTATTGTCGTTTATGAATTTATGTGAAACCCTAAAGCCCGTAGAGTATACAGGTTTCCATAGATCAAAATACAGTTGAACCCTCTTAATCCAATGTCTCAGGAAGAAGAGGCATGGGCAAAGATTATTGGTTGGATTCTGAAAATATAATTATGTTTGTGTGATTGTGTTTCTAATTAGACTGGGTGTAATTAAATAAGTGTAAAACATTTAAGGAGGTGATTAGATCATCGAAACAAAGATAGGATCTTTCATATAAAGAAACTTCATTGGAGCATCTCTTGTTAAGATATAGCCCCTTAAAGGGGGTACATAAAATTTGTTTAACAATTTTTTCACAAACACTAAAAATGTTACAATATTGAATTTAACCTGACATTTTCTACTACCAAAAAGACACTTAGCCTGTAATTTATTTGGTTGTAAGGGGTGGAAAAAATTATTTTACGAACAACTACAGAGATACATCGTAATAAATAATTTTTTGCTGTGAACTGGCTTATGTTGGGCAAAAAATTCAGAAACATTTATTGTTTAGAATGAAATAGGCTATCGGAGATAAATTTTTAAATGGTTAACAAATAATAAGACAAAAAGTTGTATTGGAAATAAATTTTAGGGGTTGCGTCTTCCACCCCTCACAACCATGGGGTAAACCAAATAAATTACTGGTTAAGTGTCTTTTTAGTAGTAGAAAATGTCAGGTTAATTTCAATATTGTAACTTTTTAGTGCTTGTGAAAAAACAAGGGTTACTCCAATGAAGTTTCTTCATACGACAGATCCTATCTTTTTTTCGATGAGGAACCACCGCCTTAAATGTTTTACACTTATTTAGTTACACCCTCCCGGAAAAAGAAATCGTTCTTGGGTTTCGGAAAGTGATATCGATATCAAAAGGAGTTATTCTTAAATTATTTAAATTAACGTTTGAAGTTTTGTAAAGAGAACTGAAGCTTGTGTGGCCCTCTCTAAAGAAAGTGAAATTCACTTTCGATTTCACAGTAAAAAACGTCATTTAGTAGGGTTACGCTATCAGGACTTCTTAATATTTTTGTTGATTTTTCACCACAACTAACGGATGTTCATTACGTACTTACAAATATGATATTTCGATAGTTAAGTTGGCCACACACTACTATTCTGCGATCTTATCAAAGATATTTTAACTATTACAGGTAAACATACATAATTTGAACATATAATAACAGAAGTCGGAGCCAGCTTCTTCTTCTTCTTAGGGTGCCGTATTTCTTCGGAGGTTGGCAATCAGCAAGGCAATTCTAATTTTTGATGTAGCTTTTCCAAACAGGTCTGAGGTACAATGGAATCAGTCTCGGAGATTCTTCAACCATGATATGCTTCTTCTAACTGATTTGCTCTCAATTTTTCCCCTGCATTATCTTTTTTGTTGGTGTCAGCAATCAAAGTTTTCAGGATTTGTCCTGGGACACGATTTATATACAAGGTGCATCAACTATGTGTGGGTGGATGATAACTACTTCCCTATTTGATATAGAAAAAATATTTTAAACAAAAAATGTAGAGGGCAATAATAAAATCTATGTTCCAAAGATATTTACAATTATACAGTGAATATGTTCCGTGTCAAAGTTGCATTTTTTCAAATAGAAGTCCCTGCATATTATTGCATATTTGGATTCCTTGGTCGATCGAATCGCGGCGTCTATAAAACTTAGAAGGCTGTAACCTTGCGGCATGACTAAGCATGAAATGTGTCAGCTTAGGTAGTACTGTCAAATTTGAATTCTTCTTGTACTTGGTGAAATCGGTAGTTTGATTAAGGAAACTTCAATCAGAGATAACTGATTTTTTTAAATCGGAATGTCTTATCTTTTTATAAGATTAAATGTAAAATTTGATGCCCTTTCTAACGATATAAGATTATCGATATGAGTCTCCTGTAGTTCCCATTTTATTTCAATTTTTCAACCAAATCAGATTTTTCCAACTTTTCTACCTCTAAGTGACCTAGCAGGCCATGATAGAAGTGAACAACTGACAGAAAACAGAATTATGCAAACAAACTAGAATAGCAAGACAAGATAATAAAAATTTCTTACAACATATCCGCTCTAACAAAAGCGGTAACGTATCTAAGGCCAATAAAAATGTGTCTATCTGAACTATACGTCTGATCAGGCTTCCTCAAAGCTTTTTTCTTGGATCTTATGTGTATAAGATGTACATTGTTATGCAGGGTGTCCCACGACGACTAAGACAAGCAATATGTGGGAACTTCACAGTAGTAGCAAATTATAATTTTGGTGGTGTAAATAAGAACAAATATAGTATCTTTTTTTATTATTGTGTCACCCATTGAGGTATTTGTTTTTGGTCACGTGACGTCCGATTCAAAATTTTTAATGGGACACCCTGTATATTTGTGACATTTTGTGTTCCTCCCGATAAAACAATTCCAACAAACTAGCATACTTGGGGCCTAAAGTTATTAATTCAAGAGCTACAGGTACTTAAAGGCTGTACCACTACCATTATGAAACACTACCAAATTATTTAACTGTAGGGGTACATGTTATAATCAATGGTAGTGGTACCATCCTTTAAGTACCTGAAATATTGCTTGTCTTAATCGTTGTGGGACGCCCTGTATATTCCTCTATATGCCTTATTAGAATCTTATAAAAGTCAGTAAATTCTTGATTGCTAAATAAGTTTCAAAACGAAGTACTGTCATCGCTGAACAAATAATTTGTTAATTTCACGATCATTTCAATCAAACTCTCAAGTCCCAGGAAAGAATTAAGTCGAAATAGTAGTGAAATTGTTGTATTCATTAAATCATCTAGATAACCATGAGATTTTTTTCAGAAGTAAGTGATCTAGTAAGATGTAAAATTTTTAAGTAGAAATTAAGCTTTCAACTATATCACGTACTTAATTATTAGTAAGCTTTCATTGATAAAAGACTTATTTCTTGCTCTGATTCTATTAGATTATTAGAAGAAACAAATAATAAGCTTTTCTTTTTTCTAGCCTATTAACACGTATTAGTAAAAACCAATACTTAACACACATTAAATTAATAACTGACTAATGCGGCTATCAAAATAGTTATAATTGCTGCCATTTCGCACTAAAGTGTACATAATCGATTAACGGACCATAGGCAACTTTATTTTTGATTTGGATGTTGTTTATTGGCAATATTGGCTGCCTATTAACATTTTGTAATTGGATATTACGGTATGGCATTTAGGTATATGGAATAAACAATGATGCCGTGATTCTCGCTCATAACTAGACACCTTATGTTAGCTTCGTAAGTAGGTGCAAATAAATTGCGGATTATGGCCACGAAATCCAATATAAATTCAAATAGGGTGAAACTGGGTAATATACTCAACTTTTGCTTTTAAAGCTTATTAAAAGAAAACTAATTAAACTAAGTATGACCAATTATTATTGATAACATACAAACACTATGTCTTGGTTCCCAAGCGTGTCAGAAGGGTGCTGATTTCAACGTTTCTGCTTTATTTATATTATTTCAACGGGAACCCGTGTGCTATTTCAGACGAGAACCAGATTAGTTTTCTCCAAACTAAATAGTGGATCATAATAGCTTGTAAAGTGTGCAGGAGCTATATTTGAAACATAATTCCTGTGTCCTCAGGAATCTCATATTCGACCTGCCCTTTTTAATTTATTGGTGAACTATATTGCTCAGTTTTTGTCAAAATGGAATTTTTTTATGTTTGCAGATGACCGAAAGTTGTTTGGGATAGTTAAAGATAGAAAAGATAGAGACATTTCACAAACTGATTTATTTAATCTGTCTCGTTGGTGTGATATCAATATGCTAAAACTGAATATAATTAAGTGTTATAAAATTGAAAAATCTGTTACAATCATAATAGACTGTGCACTGACCTGTTAAGGAAGGCCTAGCGACATAAATAACTTTTTAAGGTTCGTCCGAACATTGCCGAGCCTATATTACAGACACCAAAGTACTTAGGTGTTTCTGGTGTAAACATACGAATATTGCATCTGTATCGTGTAACGAGGAAACTATTGAAATGATTTTACTGAAATTTCATAGGTGGGAAAATACGTATGATTTTTATGTCATGCCAGTGGCGGCGCAGAAATAATAAAAATCTAAAAAAATGAACACAGCTCAAACTTTGTTTTCAAGCGTTTTAGAGGTTCGTGATAATTTTCTACGTTTTTTTTTTTTTTTTTGGTGAGGGTGAAATTGGATTGAAAACTGAAAAACTTGTTGTACGCACTGTCCACTGATCTGTGAAGGAAGACCTAGCGACATGAATCATCTTCTTAGGTCCATCCGAGCATTGCTAAATTCTACATGCGCAATTCATTGCAATAAAAAAAATTATGACGTGTAACGTCAAAGTGGTAAATCTGGTAACACCGCTGTTAGAATTTTTGAGTTTTGCATGTTCGAAAACCTGGACGTATTGAATTTTTACGTTTCAGCTGTGCAAGTTGTGGAGATATTTAAGCGTTCTTGTACATCTTGCTAACCCTGTATTTGAAATAGGTAGCGTATGAGCATTGAAAATCGGTTTTATTATTTTAGGGACACCAGATGAAACTTGCTCACGCCGTAAACTATTACTAGGGAGTACTTCTACGTTAAATAAGATATACAGTGCGTTCTATTAATAAAACTCGGGGATGTTTGTTTGAAATTTTGGAAAAATAATTTGTAACTTGGCAACATCGCAACCGATCCCAGAAATCTTTTACGGTTAAATGATGGAAACTAGAAGAATTAAAAAAATCAACCATGATCACTATCCTGCTTTATTGGAATAACCTGTATATTTCACAATATTTTTAGGATATGCGTCTTAAGCAACCAAATAACTTTTGTATTTGACATTTTCTTCAACCAGGTATACCTTGAGAGATATCGAAGAATTACACACAAAATGGACACCCTGTATAAGATTGACTATTCCCTGCTCACGACAAAGATATGGAAATGGTGGTATAGTCTGTGGGATAGTTAATGCTTCACTAACCCGATATGTTATAGGTTAATTCAGCCCTTTTTACCTAAATCTGACCTTAATTAAAGAGTAGCAATTTCATTCCATTCATCCGAAGCCAATCACAGACGACCTCGTTTCGCTTTTATTAAAGCTCGTCAGTGTGATTTAGGTCTCAGATGAATAAATTAAATTGCCTGTTAGTGCCTAGCTGGCAAAACTCGTACTAGTAGTAGCAAAATATAGATATTGGGAAGCAGTGCTTTGAAAAAGTATTGCTTCGCTGTCTATCTATCAAAGCCGGTATCTGAGCGTTTAATTTGAGGAACCGAACACTGTTTATGTGACCCGTTTAAAAGCATCAGGTATAGAAACCTGCGGATACGACAACAAACAGACTCCTTTTTGTGGTGATTGGTTTCGGATGAATGAATGAAATTGCTACTCTTTAATTGAGTTAAGTTGCTTTTTATCATAAACTGAATGTCGATAGTGTTAAATGAGTGTTCCACAAAAAAGAGTCTGTTTGTTGTCGTATCCGCAGGTTATACTTTTAAACGGGTCACATAAACAGTGCTCGGTTCCTCAATTTAACGCTCAGGTACCGGCTTTGGCAGATAGGTGGAGAACCAATACTTTTTCAAAGTACTGCTTCCCAATATCTATATGTTGCTACTACTAAATCTTACCGGCATGATGACTTCAAGGTCCCCAGAAAGTACATAACCTATGCCATAATATATGCAAAAATTGGATAAGGTATCTTCCCGTCCCATCTAGCAAGACTCATAATGATTCACTTAAGTCAGTTTATGTCAAATGGTATAGTACTGAAGCTAACTTAGACCACTTATTTTATGCTAGCAACATACTGTACTCTAGTTTGATAGTGGTACAATTAGGAATTTCTGCACGTACTGTCTTTGAACAGGAATGACACTTTATCAGCTCTCGTTATATGTATTAGTTTCCTTTCCTCTGTTTTGACCCTCTGTTGATATTTCCTTCCGTGGGATAGTTTTGTCGTGTCTTAATTTTGAAGAGGTCCAGATAAAGATTTTCAATTTTGTAGGTAGACGTGAAGATCTTTTATTTCAGTCAAATGGGACTGAAACTTATAAAACCAAATGAAGTTTTTCAATTTTTTAGGTAAACCTGAAAATCTGAAAGAACCGAAATTTTTGATTGTCATTAAATGATACTGAAACTCAAAAGTGTGACCGGAGTTGTAATCAAGACCCTCAAATCATCCAAAACACGGGGCTTCATCTCAATACAAACCCAAATAGAGATGTTCAGTTTTTAGGTAAACCGACAGATCTGAAACTTTTTACCAAAGCCAAATAAAGATTTGCCATTTTTTATGTAAATACAACTGAAACTCAGAGCTGCGGCCGGATTTGTCATCAGCATTCTCATATTATCAAAAAAAAAAGGTTTCATCGTATGGGCGAGATGATGGACGAGAAGCGTGTGTCCCTGTTTGTATTTACTCACTCCCACATGGTTCTTTATTATTTGGTTCTGGCTGATGAGATAAAATCTAAGTGCCAGTTACGAAGGAATATGCTTATCCAAAAAATGTCTCAAAGAAACCAAAGCTGCTACCTAGCGCAGCTGTTCTATGGATGAATGCAACTTATTCCAAATATTTTTTCCAAGCATTTTATGGTTTTAGTAATAAAGAGTTCATATTTCAACAGATGTAGTTTTAACCATTAACTACTGAAAATTGATGAATCCGGGAGGCAACCATGGGATGAGTTTAAGAAATTACATTGCATTATTATGATAGATGCCACTCAGCAACCATCTAGTTTCAAATACTCGTCACGTCCGGTAATTAGTAACAAAACAAGACAAATCACTGCAATTAGAACCATTGTTCTCGATTTGTTTAGTATTGTACTACACTTTGGCGAAGTTATTGTGAAGTGCTGTTGGTTCTCTTTTTCTGTATACCGAAGCTACCTACCGCTGTTGAAATGGCTTTTTAATTAGCATAATTGCAATGTGTTATTACGCGGTAGCGTTTATCTTCACTCACAACTGGAACCAGTGGAATCAGTGGTGGCTCCAGAACGGGGCCATTCATTCGTCTTTCGTCATCTTTCTGTTGTTAGTTACTAAAAAATTCTTCAGTTCCGAATGAAACCTGATGAAGAATTATATTTTAATCTCGTGGCAGAATTAGTGAAACAACAAATGTAACAAGCTTTGCCAAATTAAACCCAACATGAAAACACTACTGGCTTTCCTAAACGATAAAAGAGATCAAGTCATCGTTTTATGGCTGAAAATTGGACGTACCACCTCCGCACACGTTCACATCTTCACAAGAGGACCCAAACCCCAGTGCACTAGGTGTAATACAAGATTAAGTTATATTAGACTACAGTGATGATTTTCCTGTAAAATACCACAAAACCGCAAAGATGTGTGAACATACCTCATTTACATAACATTGAGCCGTCAGTATGCCAGTAAAGGTGACTTGCTGTTAAATGCAATCGCAGCCCAAACTATCAAATCAATAGGACCATGTACGTGGCGCTCAACAGCAAACTGGAGATCACGTCTCTCGCCCCTCGTCGTCTAACGTTTAGTTGTCTATTGTGTGCTCCCAGATAAAGCCTGGACTTGTCGGAGAACGCCATCTGATGCCACTCAACATCGGTACTTTTGGCACCAATTTAATCATTCACGACGATGATTTGTAGTGAGTTAAAGCACTAGATGCGGACCGTATGATCTTAAGCCCATTTAACAAAATGTGTGGCTTTTAGATGTTTTGGACATTCCTGATTATTTTCCGTATTGATTATATCTTATCTCGAGCACAATATTATTACATTTTCGGCGCAGAGGATCGAAAAAATAATGGGTAGGTTACCGTATATGTCGTTTAACATTTAACTAATTTTGTGCTCGACAAGACATATTGAACGATTGCCATGGACTTTCAGATCAGAAAAACCAAATACAAATGTATGTTCAGTAGAAGAGGTTCTTCGGATGTCGGGATAAGATACTGCGACGTTCCAACGTTTATCTTACGCCTTCCTTAGGGCTATCGAGCACACCCCTATAGCAACAAGGGATAACATACTCCTTTAGGTCAAAAAACAGAAAACATTCAAGATTATGGTCAAAAAGGATAACAAATGCCTTTGTCAACATACCTAATTTCACTTCCCACACTGATAGGTGAGGGGAGCATTGTGATCACAAAAATTTTCGATTTTGAGCCAATACGTTTTTTGGGTGTTTTAAAATCCATTCACTCATTTCTGTTGGTCTGTCTGTCTGTCGGCCTGTCTGTCTATACGCGTTCTTCTAGTCTCGTAATCTCTGTAACCGTTGCATGAATTATGATGAAATTTGGGCAGCAATATGCTGTGGGGTCGTAGTGGGTAACGCTGCTATAATTTTGAAAATCGGTGCATAGGCGGCGGAGTAATTAGCAAAAAACCAAAAATTTCAAATAATCCTCAAACTTCGTTTTCAAGCGTTTTAGAGGTGCCTGATGATTTTCTACTTTTTTTTGGGTGGGGGAGAAATTAGGTTGGTTGGGAGGTGGGGGGTTGAAAAACTGAAAAATTTGTTGTACTCAGAATAGGCTGTTCACTGACCTGTGAAGGAAGACCTAGCGACATCTCTTTAGAACTATCCGAACATTGCCTTGCCTATATTACCGAAACTAAGGGACTTTCTGGGTAGGGGTGAAATTGGGGTGGTTGGGGGGTGGTGAGCTGTAAAAGTGAAAAATTTTTTGTACGCATAATAGACTGTCCAATTTCCTATGAAAGAAAGACCTAGCGTCATAATACACTTTTTCAGGTCCTTCCAAAGGTTTCCTTGCCTATTACAGAAACCAAAGGACTTAGAATTTTCTGATGTATATACATACGAGTATTGCTCTAGATCGTTCTGTATTGTGTAACGTGGAAATGATAGAATTGATTTTAATTAAATTTTGAGATAGTATTATTACCCTGGCGAGGATGGAAAACACGTACAGTTTTTAGAAATCGTGTCAATGGTGGCACTGTAATAATCAAAAAACTAAAAATATGGAGGTGGGGGTTGTAACCCTGAAAAGTTTGTAGTATTGACGATAGACTGTGAAGAAAAGACTCAGCGGCATAACACAATTTAGGGGGGGGGGGGGCTGGCAATGATTTGGTTGCAAGGGGATCTCAAGACTATAGCTTCATGCTATGGAAAATACTGTACTGGTATCACCGTAATGTGTGGGAAGTACGGAGTCAATCAACTTACTTCGTTTTTTTTTGGTATCTGCTACTTTAGGTCTAGAACGGGGGGGATGTGAAAAATTTGGGAACTTCAAATTATTGTCCCTAAACCCTGAGTAAAACTCCTTGACACCATTTTTGGCTGTATTTCTGTTGTTTCATTATACGTGAGCTAATTTATTTGATATAATTACCTCATATCACATCAGATGTTGTATTTCATGAAATTCTCAATTTCGGAGACCTAAAATTTAAAGGCAGTAAAGTCACTTTCTCTGAATATTTATACTTGAAAATTCCCTCGGTACGATCGTCCACAAATTCAGATTTTCTTTGGAGGCGGTACCGTTGCCAGCACCAAATAAAACCGAAACGAATGATAACGGACGAAGTCCCGTACGTGCACATATGACTAATCACAGTGCTGCTGGCTCCGGGTTCTGCGCTGCCCATAAAAATTACACAGTATTGTTGTGTGGGGCCATTAAAATTAATTGATGTTTACAGACTGTACGGATGTTATAATTTTAAGGCGGACACCACAACCCTGTGTTTATGAAACTCTGCTACCATCAGGTAATACAAAAAAAGTGCGTCCGCATTATCTACTGATCAGAGACGGATAACAAGTTTTCTCCTAGGGATCTAGAGAGTGCCAGATAATAGATAGTTTAGTGACCATTTAGTGGTTCATTTAAGCAAAGCATACAATCTATTCGATGTACAAAAATTATTACAGCAACAGCAATTCGTGATAATTCATCTGATAAAAATTAATTTTGTTTCAAAAAGTAACTATTACGCGAACAATAACCCATGCTTTCAAAACATTGTCTATGCTGTTAAAGAAATTGGTAAGTAGTATTTGTAACAACATCATATTCATATATCAAATTCAATGGCCCTTGTTATTCGCTGAACTATAATCAGTATTCGGTGGGACTGATGTCCCGATTCAATGAACGTAGAAAGAAAGAACAGGGAGATCATCTTAGTTTTATTATCGGCGCCAATCCGCCAACATGGAGGAGGGTGTTTCGTTGTGTTGTTTCGGTGTTAGCCCTGTTGTGTCATCTCGTGTTTTTGCTTTTTGCATCAGCAATTGTGTGATTTAAATGTGTCCAGTTATATATTAAATGGAGGATCTACTGAGAAATTGAGGCTTAGAAGAGCTAACACCCAGATTTGAATGTAGGTATTTAGATTAGTCAGACAGTTATATTTCAGGTAAAAATACAGTAACTGGTGCAGGCGTATGTCTAATTCTTATATCATGCTCCTTATAACTACATACCAAATCACACCATTAAACATCCAAACGAATCGATCAGCTGTCCTCGCAATAAAATGTGTTGGTCCAAGGAAAAGAAAGTAGTTTAGAATCAATTACCAAACACAGATTCGATTCAACGACAGACTGCGATTGAATCATTCATTGGAATCCAATGACATCTTGTAGTTGAATCGACAATACGATATGATTCGTTACCAACTATTCACTTCCCATTGGATAAAACGTCGCTGTATTTGAGGAATGCTGAGTGTAACGTCCCAGTGAATCCAAGCGTAAGTCTTTGACAAAACCACAGATTTTCCTGTGTGTACGTTAAGCCAGTAAGCTGAGAATGTCGAAACAGTTTCAGAACTTAATTGTGAAGAACTTTCTTGACCCTTTCACCAATATAAACAGTGCGGTAATGTATTCTCAGTTGCTAAAAGGTATGTGTGAGATTATTTTATGTCTTTCTACTTCTAAAATAGACAAAATAAATGTATCTGACTATTATAAATAGTATGAGCCTGTTGTGCTGTACCGGGTTACGAGAAAGCGGATCGTCTAGCTAAGATAGGGGCCGTTAACCTCTACATCAGCCCAAAACCGAACTGGCGAAAGCATGGTTACAGGAGATGACTGCAGACAAGCTAAAAGATTCATAGCTGGCCCTGTTCAAGGGCCGAACGCTATGGCTTCTCAATAAAGGCAGAGAAATGCTCAACATTTTGGTGGGGATTCTCCCTGACCATTGGCGGCTGAATAGACAATTGTCACTCATCAAAGTGATATCTACTTCAGATGCTGGGAGGAGGATGAGAAAGGGTTCCTCTTCCTGGACAGATGTGCTGTGTATTGCAACCTCAGGGTCCAGATATTCAGTACGACGAAGTTTGGAGAAGATTCATCATATACAGCGGGATGGTTGGACATACTGACGTTCGTCAAGGATCCGGTAGGTTCGACGAGGAGCTTTCTAGTACGTTGGCTTTCAGTGTTTCCAGTGTTGGTTCAATGGGGTTGGCGAAACAGACCAAAGGTAGCCTAATTGCCTAGCTTCACCTCCCCATCACTTCTACTACTACTATAAATAGTAGTAAATATAGAGGACAAGCAACATCAGAGCCGGTGTGTATGGAAAAGGGAGTACGACAGGGTTGTGTTTTGTCGCCGATACTGTTTAATACGAGTATGTACTCTGAGCACATATTCAACCAAGCAATAGGCAATTATAAAAATAATATGAAAATCAACGGTAGGATATCGAACAACATACGTTAGGCAGACGACACGGTTATCATTGCGGATAATCCACAAAGTTGTAGATGTAGGAGATCAACTAGGCATGAAAATTAATGTAACAGAAACTAAAGTAATAACAACTACAAGATCACCAAACTCACAAATTGACATAAACGTCTATGACACCGCAATAGAGAAAGTTGAGAAATTCAAATATCTTGGCAGCTGCATAACGACAAATGTAGACCCTGGCATTGTCACGCATAGAACAAGCCAGAGCCACGTTCCTAAAGATGAAAAACCTACTATATAACGCAACCTTGAACTTAAACCTAAGATATCATTTTGTAAAGGCATATGAGCACTCAATTCTCTTATATGGATCAAAAAACATGGACATTAAGAGTGGATACCATTAACAGACTCGAAGCTTTTGAAATGTGGACCTTCCGTAGATTGTTAAAAATATCATGGACTCTGCATATATCTAACGATGAAGTGCTTATAGACGCATATGAAGGGAAAGAAAGTTACTACAATAAAACGAAGAAAGACCGCTTATCTGGACCACATATACTGAAACAACAAGCGTGATGTACTAAAACTAATAATGGAAGGAAAAATCGAAGGTAAATAGGGTCCTGGTCGCAGACAACATCCATGGTTAAGAAAACATACGCGACTGGACATCATCCTTAATTCGTACCACTCAGTACCGAAATAAGTATGCCGAAATTGTCGCCAACCTTCATTAAATGGAGATAGTACCTGAGGAAGAAGATAGAGGCTCTAATAAGAAATGTACCGTTTCTTGAATATTACTTGATTTCCACAAAATTTTATGACTGCTCCACAAGGATGATCAGAAACTGAAAAGGTACTAAACTGACGATCCGCGCAAACAAGGAAGGCCATGAAGTGGCAGGATTTGCTAACCAGCCAACTAAAAAAATGGATCAGCTAACACTGATGATAAATCATGCGTGCTTGTGTGTGAGAGAGACAGAGCAGGCATGTGTACATTAATTTGTAAGAGGAATGATCGCTAATGTAGCACTACAATAAAATCAATCTGGTTCTGCAACGTTACATTAAGTTAAGGCAGTGTTGATTGGACGCCAATTTACCGGTAAAGTTTATTATTCACCTGATTAATAGCTTAATTAGTGAGATGGGGGCACACACTTCCTTGTTCTTGTTTATCAATAAGGTAGCAGACTTACACGTTACTCCTATTAGAAAAGTTATGTACGAAAACACTTTCACTGAAGAGCCGTTACTGTTAATCAATAAAATCTGGTGTCATTAGTCTGGACATTATAACCCGGAAGATGATTTTTTGTGTGCAGGTTAATGACATATAGCAATTAAATTCTATTTGATTGAAATAAATGTGCAAGTTTCAAATGAGTAGCTTTTGCGTAAAGTATAGGAACCTTGTTCCTGATTCTTTGGCTTAATTGATTCAAAAATGGGTATACACGATTTATTTATTCAGATCCTATTCAAGTCCAGTATTTTATAGAGAGCCCTAGAAAAGTCAGGCATATGTGAGATTCTAACCCAGGGACTATGCATTTCTGTTGTTTTGGTGATAGTAGAAGATCCGAATATAAAACGACCTTCACCGAACTGGTTAATGGATGAAAAGCATTTTATATTAAATTTAATATGTTAAAAAACATATCGCGAGTGGGTTGGCTGAAAAATTCCAGTCCAGGATATGATTAATTAAATATTGAAGAATTAATTTTTTTCCAACATTTCACTGGTTTGGTTAATAGACAAGTCACATACCAATCGAAAGTGTAAAGCCCATAAAATATGCAAACGTTAGGTTGGCTACGTTTTTCTCGTCCCAACTCTATAGGGTAGGCAGGCATTCGGTGGCAGGCATAAACAGTAATAGTAATTTGCACCGGTGTGGTTAATGCATAAAACTTATATCAAAATAAAGATAATTTTATTGCAAACATGTCATGTCATGTCATGTCATGTCAACATCAGTCTGGAATTCCGGTTGTGGAATTTTAAAGTTTTAATATAATAATCAGCGCTGATACAATACAGATGTATTCGTCTTGGCAGTTTATTTCTGGAAATATTTAACAAATATTGGGTGTCTCGGTCTATGATTGACGGTTCTCACATATTTTCTAGGATGTCATGTGGTTGCTGAATCCCTGGGTGAAAGCATATGCTGCATATGTTTGTGATATTTTGCCAACATTACATGCTGTAAGTGGTTGCGACACTACTAACAGATTTAGTAACAAAATGCAATGTTTGAAAGCTGCGTCTGAAGATTTTGTACACAAACAGCTCTCATGCCTTTGGGAAACCCTTTATATTCGCCGTGGATTAGATGCGGTGGAACCATTGCTTGGCCACCGCGTTCACCGGACTTGACCCCACTTGATTTTGTCTTGTGGGGTACAATGAAACAGAAAGTTGATGTCTACGTGCCAAATACACGCGAGGAGCTTATTTGCAAAATGATTCATGATTAGTCGCTCTAAGCAACATATGCCAGTAAGAGCAACCGCATGTCTGCAACACCAAGGAGGACATTTCAAGCAATGGTTATAACATTTGTTTCTTTTTTTACCCAAAATAAATGTCATGCCCACTAGGTATTTTGTTTTATTGCCTTCTCAACTCAACAATTAAGGGTCATATTTAAACCATTATAGCTTCTAAACTGCTTTACTTAGGGCTAAGATGTACAGCTATTTTTTAGAAAACATCATATACTATGGCTTAGAAATAAAAAAAATTATAGCTTAACAGCTCAAATTTTGTGAAAAAGCAAAACTGTAAAAACACGGAAAAATTGCATAATTATTTACTTTTAACAATGCTTTTTGCCCTTTTATGAAATAAAATTTAGAAAATATTTACCACTAGTTTATGGTCTATACGTTTTGCTATCAAATGAGACTTATTTTGTGTTTTTAGGACCTCTACATGGCCAACTATCGCTAAATTAGTACAACATTCAAGCTTCGATTAAAAAAAATACAAAATGGCTGCCATTTTATTATGGTGGGAGAAAAACTACTTATGGGGGGGTGATTTGTCGATAAAAAAATACTGTATATCACCCCCTTAAGGCTCAGACACGGATGACCGGACACATTATATAACATATCTCTTTATTAATAAATAATTAAAAATTATTACTTTAATTTTCGTTTTTTCTTTTTACTAAATCCATCCTGACTTTTACCATTAGGACAAACTGTAAATTATCACGAAAATATTTATTAAAATTATTTTGTCTGATGTACTCAATAGATTCCCTGTCCGAATAAGAGTAGAGGTGTAGAGGGTGTTAACAAAAAAATGGACCAAAAACTTGACCGGCAAAATCCACATTCTTAATCTTTGATGAGTTCTGTACTCAAATCCGTTGGCAAAATTCGGCACTCACATTTTGCATACTCACTTACCTCTAGCGCCCGCTCTAAAAGTAGAAAAGCTTTTTGCGTTCTCCAAATATCTCTATCTAATATCTCAATGGTAGAGAGAAGAGAAAATGATATTGTGAGTTTATTTTATATCTCTGCTTAAGTAATACATCAAGTCTGACTTTGCACAGTGTCAAGGTTGATTCAAATTCAGCTACAAAGAACGGACTGATCATATATTTGTGTCGAAATTTTAGAGCAGGCCAAAACAATTTTAAATGAACTTGAAGTAGATCTTAGAGGTTCCGCGTTTTTGAGATAGGCAAATCTCCAGGAATACCTATTCTGATTTCAAGAGTTTTTCGCCTAGTGAGTACTGAAAAAGGGTAATTTACATTCCACTTCTTGATAGTATATTAACTAACTTGAGGAAACATTTCAGTCAAAAGATTTGATAAATTAAAGCTCAAACGTATATTAATACCTGGCACTCAGAAAAAAATTCAAATAGGGCTTTTCATACTCGACAAAGATGAGACGAAGCTTACAATGCTAATATAAACGAATCTAGCAAGTTATGTGTGCTTTCACTATTTCAGTCGCAATAGCAAAGAGGCGCTTTTCAAGCCGTTGGCTGTTGAACAGTTATTTAATATCAACAATGCTTAAGGGGCCTGGGTATACACAGTTATACATGTGTATTTGCCATGTAAAACACGGATTCCCAATTCCAACAGAACTCACTTGTTTTCCAAACTACATACACAGCATTACAGAAGGTTATAGTTAAGACCTTAATGAAAGACATCTAGGAGCAATTTTTCGAAAAAGTTTTTGAGTGTGCAAAAAAACTTGCAATGCGAAATCATACATTCTTCAAAAGTCTGTAATTCAACAACCAAACACGATATCAAGAAAATGTCAAAAGATTGACAAAGCACAAGCTTTCTTCTTCAATTTACTTTTTCAATTATTACCGTTAAGTTTAAAGGTAACGTCAGGAGCTTCGAAATGCGAAATTTTATGGTGACCTTTGGACCTTACCTTTGGATCTTTTGACCTTATCTTTGGATTTTTGGACTTATCTTAGGCACATACACTGGAGAAAGGGAACAGGCGACCGCACCTCCTCGCTAATACGGGAATACGTATTTTCTTGAATTCTCGTTTCGCGCGTTATACCCTAGACCCTTAAGGTGGTTGACCTAAACGGATTAGCATTACTGTATATCCATATAGGTATACAGATGTCAATATGGCCGATATTATAAACCGATCTTCAGTGAAAGAAATGAAACTGGACTTTGATTCTTGAATCATTTTTTGAAAGCTTAAATACGATTTATTTGTTTTGTTCTTGTACTTCGGTCTAACCTTTATTATTCTTACCTCGGTGCAATATGCTGAGGTTCAAAATGTGTAATCTGTTTTTGTTTAAAAATATATAGTGCAATAAGTTATTTTGTTATAGTTGTCTACGATTATTTAGAAGGTATTTCGTTTATTAATTTTTGGTGATATATGCATTTGAATATCCAATGTATATAACTGTATATAACTTTGTAATACGTAAGGTTAAAAACAGCTAAAATCATGCACATAATATAAAATGGGTTTTTAATTAATGTAATTCTTATAACTCATTTACTACATATAAGTATATTAGTGATGTAAGTTGGTGTAACTTTATGATGGGTTATGTTGAATTCCAGTGTACTAATATTTATCATTGTATTCAGAATTTTTAGAATGCAGATCAGTACTGTTGGCAATAGCTGCAGGATCAGCAGTAACTTAAAACAAACACTAACACTAAAATTCCTTCCATAAATACATCTAAGCGTCACAAAACATGGTTATTATTAAATAAGTTACAAACATTTTATACGCCCCTCCCCCCAAATAAAATCCTAAACCCCCCGCTGGATTAATAGGCTACATTGTTTCAGAGCCCGGTAAAGGATAGGAAGGTTTCTCTTCTTACTGCCCATTGGTATCTCCAGTAATACGGTATAGATTGATTCTTAGCCCAGCTTTTTTTATTTTTAGTGGAAGAGGTTCTTCGGATTTAAATAATGTAGAGGTTCTTTCTCAAAAATCTGACGTTTGGGTTTATTTCACGCCTTCTACAGGGCTAAAATGCATATAAAGGCTAATAAATATAGATAATGAATATAAATTGAAAATGTTGTACATTAACTCTGATGAAAAATTCAGTTTAACATACTACAACATAAACAATAATTAACATTTGAAATATGTAAAAAACTTTTTACAAAGTGCAACTCTGTAAACGATCAAAATTGCAAAGAATTGAATGGATGCATAAAAATAATAAAATATAACACAATGTTGTATTACAGATGTTTAAAGTATTAAAATATCACTAAAGTGTAAAGCATACACTCTTACCTATCGAACATACTCCTATAGCAACATAACAAGGATAACATATTCCTTTGTTTCGAAACCAAAAAAACATTCCAGAAAATATTTAAAAAACAATAACAGTAACAAATCTGTCAACAACACCTGATTTTGGGTATCTGCTGCTGTATCATTTTAACTGATGTCGAGAAGTCTTAATTTTACATTCATAAGTTTTTAGATTCAAATGTGTTTTGTTGAAAATAAAAGAAAGGTGGGGGAAAGAGGCAGGTCTAGATATGCAGGCACCTACTCGTATAAGTAGACGGTACACATGTGGACTAGCTGAGAACAGAACTGCATTACAATCATGCATGCAAAATGTGTTTTTTTTGTCAAATAATTCTTGACTAGCAGTAATTAGCACTAGCATAAATAACGTTAACGAGAATTTTTGGCGTCAAAGTGATCCAAAGGCTCCCTAATGTCAAAAAGTCGAAATGATGTCAAAATAGAAAATTGGCGTAAAAACATTGTAATTTTTTAGGATGAATTATAGGTGGAGGTGGTATGTATTTAATAACCATGATACGGTTATCTAATGACGTCAGCACCCATTTTCAGTCTCAGTTGCAAAAAATCGTTTTCATTTTTAAGAAAATATTTCTGGCTATTTCGGTTCTGCTTATAATCTCTTCATGAGTATCCCATTTGTCATTTAAACAGTACCCCAGATATTTATATCTCTTAGGCCCTATTTTATCACATGCGCATTTTAACAAAGACTTTGACCGATCAGAGCATTCCATGCATCTGTCAAAGTACTCTGGAAATTATTGATTTCTCTTGAAGTCACCTCAAGGTCAAAAACGACATGCCTTATATACAATCGACCATAGTGAACCATCTAGTATCTTTTCCAGTCTGAATTTCCATCCTAAATCCGTGAAAAATTGCATTTTATTGTTTAACAAAGAGTTTAGCAATTGCTAATTTCAACCAATCAGATTCCACAAAAGCAGTACATTTGATCACTGGATTGTTGATCTATCAAATGATAGTCGATAATAATTATGAATACCTGCAATATACCTTTGTGTTATAGTAAAAAAAAGTAAAAATAGCATTTTGTTACATTTCACAAACCGAAACACACGATTTAACTGTTGACCAAGCTGGTTCCCCAAGTGTGCATGTGCATTACTCGTTGCCTATCCTTAACGGCAAAGCTTGCGGGCTCAGGGCTGGCGTATAACCTTATTATTTTATTTTGTAAACAAGGAACCTTTCGTATAACTAGTATAGTCAGAAAGTGAATCAGGTGCTTGAAAGGGAGCAACTAGTATAATATTTGTACTACAGTGCCTTTTATCATTCTCTGTGAATATTTCTATAAGGTCTATAACAAACATGCATCCAGTATGTGGAAAATTTTTCATAGTATTTGTCTATTTGACTGACTGAGGTGGGATTATTAATTATTAAATAAGGTTGCTGTGATTGATACTACTTTTATGATTCTGACACAAACTATCGCAGTTTGCAGTTATTAACTAAACAATAATTATAATATCGATTTTGATCCATGAAATTCTAAAATATTTTTGACAAAAGTGTCATCCAGCTTTGACGTTTTGTTTGGTTTGGATGATACTTATTAGCATATCCTTCAATACCCAATAGAAAGCTTTTGCTAAACAACACCCAATAGAAAAGCTTTGTCAAAGTCTTTGTTAAAATATGCATGTTGATATAATCGGGCGATACTCTTTCTATGTCCTGATTTTCTATTTCTATTCTAACATTATTCATATTTTAACTATTGATGACGATAGATTTTGTCTTCTTTATGTTTACTTTGTTGCCGTCTAGTCTCGCATTAAAAATCACACAGGAATTATAAATAGGGTGTGTTATTTTCAGGAGGATGATGTGGCTCAGTGACACGAAACAAACCGAAGATAACGATGACGGAGACTCGGATTTGGAGAGTAGCGTGAGTAGTAGCGCAAGTGCTATAGGAGAAGAGGTGCCGATTTGGGTGAGAGGGGAACAGAGATGGGTGTCAGGTATCACAGAGCAAACCACTTGTCGAGACGTTGTCCAGGTGCTATTGCAGGATGAAAAACATAGGGTAAGATACGCTGTACAGCACCCGGATCACGTTAAGAAAAGTCCAGTGACGTCATGTCTTATTATTCAATCTAAGGCATATTTCATAAAAACTAACACATGTGCTGTAGTAACAAAAAATAACTCTCAGGTACGATCAAGATGTTATCAAATAATGCCGGAAAAAGAACCGACCGCCAGCGGGATTTGAACCTACGCCCTCCGGAATTCTAGTCCGACGTTCTACCAGCTGAGCTATGGCGGTCATGCCAACCCAGCCTGTAAAGCGTCGACTTGATCCGTCGGATCCTCACGCCAACTGACAGTACCACTGCTGCCATCTTACGGTATTATGGAGCGGCTCGGATCTGTGTCTGTCTCTATGACGTCACTGGTCTTTTTTTAGCCCGACATGCGGCTAATAGCATGAAAAATGGTAATACTTCCTAGGTACGATACTCTGTACAGTCACTTTTACCAAATCAATTGTATGACGTTCTTAAACTGAAAAGAATTTAGGTGTTTCACTCGAAATACCAAAATGCATATATCTTTCATATCTTTTAGAGGTAGAACAGTCAAATGACCATCTTCAATTGTTTATGTATGTGTCGTCTAACAGTTCTAATGTGTCCTGTAGGTGTTTTTATATTTTTTTATTATTACTGCGCCGCCTAGACACGATTTCTAAAAACCATACGCTTTTTCCATCCTCACCATTGTAATAACAGTGTGCCAAAATTTCATTAAAATAAATTTAATAATTACCACGTTTCACAATACAGAATGATCTAAAGCAATACTCTTATGAATACAGCAGAAAACTTTAAGTCCCTTTTTTCTTCACACAATCCCTGCAGCGGTTATTGAGATTACGAGGCTAGAAAACAGACCGACGAGAAAGAGTGACGTGGATGTTCGTTATGTAGACATCATAAAACGCCCAAAAAGCGTATTATCTCTGAATCGAAAATGTTCGTGATCACAATACTACGCTCACCTATCAGGGTGGGAAGTAAAAAGTTACAACGAACAAAAAGTTGTTGAAACAACATTCAAACCAATATCAGGGTGAGCCCTAGGTTGATACTTTTTTTAACCTGTGTATAGAGGTCGGTAAAATAAACAACATTTTCAAATAACTGGTATACGAAAACTAAAAAATAAGGGAGATACAGGATCAAAAAAAGTAAATCTGGTTTTGTGTATCGAGAGGTATCTAGTCCGTTTATGTTATTATGTCAACAATTTAATTTTAAACAAGTAAATATTAAAAGTTGTTTCATAATAATGTGCCGCTTTTAAGATTTCCCAATTAAAAACGATAAACAAAAAGTGATAACTGCACTACCTGAGAGGTACAATGCCTAACCGATTTGAAAAAAATTCCAAGCAAAAAACTTATAAGCAGACAAGGCTCCGTCTTTATAAGCGAGCACAGATATACCTTTTTTTATTCTGTATCTCGCTTATTTGTCAGTTTTCTGAAAAAAAGTTATTAAGACAAGTTGCTTATTTTTATGCCTTCTATCAACTTAGGACTCACCCTGTATAAATATTACACCTCAGACCTAAAAGAGTCATCAGTTTCAAATTGCAGAATGTCGGAGCAAAAAAAGCATAATGTGTCGGATGAATAACGTGACTGAGAGTTCATGTCACCTGCAAACACTTTTCCGGTTTGGCTATCGGAATAATATACAGACTGGTGCACATGCGACGGCATCTAGCCGGTCGCTCTGTTAATGCACTTCCACGTTTTAGCACGTCAGGTTCAAGTAGCTAGATGATAATTGATGCGCTTTTTAGAAAACTCAACCGTACAGCGAAACGTCTAATTACAGACTCGTTCTCCGTTCTCCAGACGGCTCTTAGCCTAACAAACCAGTTTCGAATAGAGCAGGGCATATTCGCAAAATAATCTTCGCACAGGCCCGCATCAAATACTAAGGTGCCCTGAACTATAAAAAATATATTTATACCATAATACATGGTGTCCGAATTAGGTGCCGACAGTAGAGTATCTCGGAAGCTACACTGCACCAAGAAATGAACACACCGCTAATAAATTTCTAACATTGATTAACACATTTATAATGAAATTTATAAACACAAAATAAAAAATGCATTGCTATGAATAATGGGTATGGAACCATTAATAACATAAAAGACAAAATTATACCTTTTAATTTTTGACGGAAGTAAGAAATATCAAAAATTTCGGATCACGTTTTGATCCAGATCATTCCACATCTCAGAAGTCGCCCAACATAGTCCAAGCTGTTGGTCCGATCCAGATGTGCATTTAATTGTTTTCTGAGGATATCTCAGACATTTTCTATCGAGTTTAAGTCTGGACTTCGTGCTGACCAATCCATGGCTTCCATGCCAACTTCTATTAGGCACGCATTAGCAAAACATCTTCGCCAATATAAGGAGTAAATAGCACAACTTGCTCTTGTGGGATGTTCTAGCTGAAGCGTTCAGCATTTAGATTTCCATTATTTGATACTATGCGTGCCGTTAATAAAATTCCTCCCCGCACCATGTGGTATTCTGTATGTTACTTTGGGCGTATCGTTCATTGGGTCTTCTAAAAGCACGCACTCGTCTATCACACGTGTACCGACAGAAGCGCGACACATCTGTTCAAGTAACTCGTTCGCAATCAGTGTTTTCCCAGTTCACGTCTTTCCTAACAAAATTTAAGCGAAATCTACGACGATCCCCAGTTAAGGCTGGACCCTCTCGAACTGTTTAAATGCTTATTCTTGTTACAAATCGCTGTCTTGAAGCGGAAAACGTCGAAAAACGGTCTTGCCCTGGGGTCGAACATGATTTCAGCTTTGCCAGCCTCTTCTGGTATGCTCACCAGTCACCCTGTATCATTCAACCATACACGATACCGATATATGGTACACACCGAACCTTTATCAGCGATAACTCCATCCCTCTTCGTGCAATATAACAGCTTGTGCATATTTAAATTTCTGGATTCGCGTTGCATTGTTATCTTTAGTAGAGTAGGGTCACTAATTAGTTGAAATGCTTTTCTCTGGACTGCGTCAAGTATGGACAAGGTAGAAGGGGCGGCAGCATGACAGATATGTGAGCAATATTCCGGGTCAGGTCTTATCTGGGTTTTATACAGCATAGTAAGTTTGGATGCTGATAAGTGCTAGCTGTATAGGTATTCAACCTTTCCCAGTAGGTGCTGCAATTAACAAAACGTTTGTGTCAGATCATGTTCCTGTAATATTGACTCCAAGGAATGAATGACTTTCTGATATAGCCTGATTGTCATTAGGACCGGCTTGAGCACTTCTTGTTTGATAGAGTCCCACATCCCTATATGGATATGTACATCCAAAGAATGTACATTAGATATTCGAGTTTGAACATGTATATTTTGAATATTCATAAGACGATAAATGTACATATGAAAAATTATATGCACTTGTGTAATATACTATGTATATTCACGTAGGTATATTCATATGTGAATATACATAAGATGTTGGTCTATGTACCATATATACATCTAGTAGTTTACGCCTGCACGAAGCACCGCTAGTGCCGCCATTGCTGACTTCTAGCTATTCCGTCGTTCACGTCCTTCATCGTAGTTAGCGTGTTTGTGCTGGTGCTGGTTGTGCCTGATCAGCTGATTGAGTGAAATATTGTGCAATGTTGCTTATCTTCTGGCTACTGAAAACACTCGCATCCAGCTTTTGACGGTAAGTCGTAAGCGGAACAAACCACCTACAAAATTGTATAACCTTGATTTATTTGTGATTTTAGACATGGAAAGAGATGTCAATCACAGTAATCGTTTTTGCCAAGTATTATTACTGTAACTAGAAATTGAATTAATAGCAATACATAATGAAAGTATAAAGTTCGTTTATCTTTCTGCCTCTATATTGAACTTTCATACACTATGCATGTGCATTAAAAGTACATGTATGTACATTTAATGGATATACCACGGATGTGTAAATTCGCGACAAACGTACATGAAATGTAAATTTTTTTTATCTCTATTTTACATCCATTAGACGTTCATGCTCCATTTGTGGATATACATATCCATTGTATATACTTTGGTATGCATGTATATACATGGTATATGTTATGAATATACATGTTCATACCTGGTCTATGTTACATATACTATGGATTTACATTAGGCGTACATATGTACATTCTACGGATATGCCATGGATGTGAAAGTTCGCGACAAACGTACATGAAATGTATATTTCTTTGATGTCTATTTGACATCCATTGGACATTCTTGCTCCATTTGTGGATATACATATCCATTGATTCGATAATCATTGTATGTACACTGCATATACTTTTATTATGTGGGGTGTAGCACTACATCTTGTAAGCATTCAATTTTACGATATACTTAAGTCCTTGAGAGGTAATAGTCTCTAGATCCCTCGACAGACAGCTGCTGCCAGCCTTCTGCGTTCCATCGTGACCATACAATGTTTACTTTGTACGATACGTGTACCTATCAGTAAACAATATAGTTTGTAGATAAAAACTTAAAACATGTTGAGTGTTTTATATCCGTAATTCAGCCCAGTCATTTTTTTATTATCTTTGTTAGATTTCTATTTACTATAAACCCTTACATTCTGCTCCTGCAATATCCATAAAGATGCATAAGCCTTTCCGCTAGCAGTCAAGCTGTCTTCTATCCAACTGACCAGCTGGAGAGCTGAATGGTGGGATTTTCTCAGCTGACAAGCATGTTAGTCTCACAATTTTAAAATGTTGTGTGTGTGATTCAGAACTTAGAGGGCATCCGGTCCTTGCAGTAGCATTACCGCAAAGATGTCATGTTTTCCAGGAGATTTGAAGGCGTAAAATTTGCTAGTTTTCCATTTCACTTTGGAGAGAGAGTGACAATCCACCAGGTTAGTAGTAGTAGTGATGGGGAGACGAAGCCAGGCAAGTAGGCCACCTTTGGCCCTTTTTGCCAAACCCACTGAACCAACCACTGAAAACACTAAAATTCTATACCATTGAAAGCTTGTTGTCGAATCTACAAGACCTCCTGACGAAAGTCAGTGCGTCCGACCATCTTGCTGAATATAGTGACACCTCCCCGAACTCCGTCGTGCCGAATATCTGAACCCTAAGGTTGCGATAAACTGCACATCTGCCCATGAAATGGAACGCTGTCTCGTCCGCCTCCCAGCATCTGGAGCAAATGGGGTCCCCTACCACTCTCATGAGTGACAAATGTCTATTCAGCCGGCAATAGTAAGTGAGAACCCCCAACAGAAGGTTGAACGTCTTTCTGCCTTTATTCAAAAACCATATCATTGGGCCCTTATCAGGGCCTGCTATAAATCTGTTGGGTTGCCTGCAATCATCTCTTTCTAACAAGGCTTTTGCTAGTTTCTTGTAGGCCCAGTTGTCCAGGGACCTGGAGCCTGCTATTTCCCAACATGTTCTGTGCTGTTGCAGTGTACCAATGTGCCCGGGGACCCACACCCGGGTCACCTTCTTATGGCTTGCTGATTTCTGAAGGGCGGCAGAACATTCTTGAGCCAGAACTGATCTGGCCTTCGGAGCTGCCACCGCTTTTAGAGCTGTTGTTCAGAACACTCTTCGAATTCCGTTGAATATGCCGCCATCAATACGGCATTCACTTCTGCCTGGAAGACAGTCGTGCAGGTTCCCAGCGCGAAGCTCTGCCGCACTTCTTTACTCTCCAGGCAGAAGTCTGCTCCTCCGGATCCTAACTCTTTTAAGAGCGATCCGTGAGTATGGGGCGAAAGTTTGACTTTGCCTCTAATCCAATCGTCTCTTTCCTGGATGACTAGTGAGAATCTATTATCTAAACTTAAGGTGTCTTTGGCTTTGTCCACCCTGAACGACGATATCGGGATTTGGTCTCACAATTTCAAAATGTGTGTATGATTGAGAACTTAGAGGGTATCAGGTCCTTGCAGTAGCATTACTGCAAAGATGCCATATTTTCGAGGAGATTTGAAGGGGTAACATTTGCTAATTTTCCATTTCACTTTGGAGAGAGTGGCAATCCACCAGGCTAGCCTCCAGCTGTCGCAGCTAGCTCTTGGCCGAGAGCTTCTGTCGCTGAGACGTGGCAATCCAGTGTCATTTCTCTCAAAAGCACCTTTGGATATATGTTTCAATCAGAAGTTTAAGACTGTAATGTCCGCTGGAAACCTCAAGGACCCTAGTTAGTTTTCAAGCCAGCACGCGCTACAGTCGTATTTTTGTAAGTTTTACACTATTGGCCCTGAAATAGGCAGGCCTCAGAGAATGAAAATAATCCGGCTCTGTAGGTTGTGTAGTAGCGCTTATTAAAAAAGGAGCTTCGCAACACTCATGGATCTGGTCCATAATGAGCGTGTAAACATGCGATCATCACAGATGAATAAATGCATAACACCGCAGATTTTAACTAGACAGCTCATGAAATAAACGGAGATGTTAGAATGGTTTATTAGATGCCGGAGTTTACGATGGCTTTGGATGCATTTAATATTATTATAGACAGTCTATAAATCCATTTTGCAACTTTTGTTTACTTGTTCAACTTTATTCGTATCAACTTTCATACTCTTGGATGATGAGACTAATATAGTTAACTAACTTAATCACTTGCTGAAGATGAAAAATATAAAATTGTCAAAACTGTTCTAGACTTCGTTTTTAAGCATTTTACTGATAATTCTTAGTCTTCTATTTTTTTCCGGGAGGAGTAGAATTGGGGTGGTATGGGGGTGTTATCGGAGAAAATTTTGTATTTATAGAGGACTCTGCATTACCTTGTTATGTTTCGTACTTTTCAGACCTATACGAACATTGCTTTTAAAGGGATGTACGTGGAATTTTTCGTCCCATGCCAAAGATGAGGGGATTAGCGTATATCACTTTGTTAGTAATCGATAAAAAACAAAACTCCTCAAATAGCTCCAAACTCCGTTTTTAGGCATTTTGGGGGTTCCTGAGTATTTCTAACTCATGAGAAGAGGTTCAAAATTGTTTGTAGGAGTATTCATAAAGGGCTTTTCATCACATTAATAAAAAGAAGTCAAGTTGATTGATTCTGTACTTCCCACACATTACGGTGGTACCAGTTTATTATTTTCTTATAACATGAAGCTATAGACTGAGATCCCCCTGCAACCAAATCATCGTCAAACAAAGTTTGAGCTGTTTCTATATTTTTAGTTTTTTTAATTATCGCTGCGCCCCCACTGATACGATTTCTAAAAACCATACGGGCTTTCGATACTCGCCAAGGTAGTAATAAAATCAATTCATTACTTTCCACATTGCACAATACAGAACGATCTAAAGCAATACTCACAAGGTTTACAAAAAAAGTGTATTATGCCGCTAGGTCTTTCTTTCGCAGGACAATGGCCAGCCGGTCATGAATACAAGTTTTCCTTCAATTTCACAGCCCCCCACTCCCCAAGCTCCCCAATTTCATCCCTACCAAAAAAAAGTACAAAATGATCAGTAACCCCCAAAAAGGAGTTTGAGGAATATTTTAAATTTTTTGTTTTTTCAATTCCAATGTGATTCTTGAAATTTCTGTGGTAGTGGCCCATCTGTTTTGTCGCACTCTACTGACCCATGAATAAAAACAAAAATTAAAAATAATAAATTTTTCAAAAATTGGAATACTTCCAACTTAAGACTTCGATAGTTTCCTTCTTTATGGCGGAGGTTAAATTAGGGAAGTGGAAGTCAGCAGGGTTGGAGAGATCGTTCATAAACGACGTTTATGTTAAACGAATTTCATCCTGATAAAATTATGTACCCTTTCAAATCTAAAGCAAGTAAAAGCATATGCATAAATTAATCTTTTGTTTATCCCATCTCAGCGACGTTACAAGCATTGTCATTGGTATCTGATACCCCCTCCAAATATCGCGGCAGATGATGCTGAAATTATTATATCGGTATCGCATAAAACCTATACTTTAGCTTTCTTACGTTTCCAGCGTTTTCCATTATTTGATTTAGAATTGCTCTAGAGTACCATTTACAATTCGAAAATGATGTCCAGTGGCATTGTTTGAATTAAGAAGTCTCATATATCAATGAACCGTATGCGAATTGCCCCGATAAAATTTGATTATTGAATACAGATCCACCATATATGCTATTTCCAAAAGTTTTGCTAGAATCAAAAATGTGTGGGGAAATACTGAGTCAAGAGCCATTTTTTTGTATAATCATTTACGAGGTGTCGATATATTATAAATTATCTATTCATATTTATAGAAGGAATAAATTCCTGTCAAAATAGTTTTCCAAGTTGGACCTGCGAATACTACTACTATCAAGACAATTTCTAGAACCAGTATGAAAAACAGCATTTTTATAGAACTGTTGCTGACGACTTTCAAAATTTTCTTAGCCCCTAAGAAACAGCTCGCCAACCTCCAAAGTAAGCTAAGCCTTAAAAGATTCACGGAAATCGAACTATTCATACTAATGAAATTTTGAAACCTGCAAAAAACCTTTCACTTCTAGTCAAAAAGCCGCCATATCACCAAAGCACCGCATTTTAAAGTAATGCAACATTATACCTACTATAAAACCACGTCATGTTTTCTTGCTCCTTATCGCCGATCAATCATCGAAAGATGATAACGAAATGATACCCAACCGCACCATTAGGTCTGAGCTTTTTATGTTTCACTAATGTAGTGCTTCTTATGTGCATCAATTATGCTAGAGACCAAATCACTTAATCATGCAAAAGTAATTTTCTCTAGAGAAAATAAAGCAGCGAGACATTCTCAAATAATTATACTTGGATTCTACGCCTGCTGGCAAGATTTCCTCTATTACAGTGGCATCACAGGGTGGCTTGTATAAATCAGTCTTATATTACTATTTTATTCATAGAGATCTTCAAATAGGGTTGCCAGGTGGCCGGGAATGACCGGGATTTTCTCGAAATAGAAAAATGAACCCGGATCCGGAAAAATTCACCAATTAAAAAAATGTAGGAAAGAATTTACTTGAGTAAATTCAATCGGCGCTCTCACTCTGAACCGGAAGCGATATTGACAAAACCGGATTTTCCCGGGCCAGTTTTTCCATGCTGATACCGAATCTGTATTTAGATTTTCTCTAGCACCTGTAGTATTGGCTATCTAAATACACAGATCTCGCCATAGAAATAAAACCACCCTGGAAGCAAAACAAAGTTGCTATTGTCCCCTCATTATGTCGGTCTCAGGCCTTACTCCAAATACATTCACATCAGACCTGCAACGATTGGGCCTGGCTGAAAAGTTACATAAAACCTTCCAAAAGTCCGTAATCCTCAAGACGTGCAGCATTGTACGGTCCTTCCTGAGTTCAGAATAATAATAGGTCAGGCGATGACACAGCCCGTCAATACTTGTTACTAGCGCAACCATGCGAGAAAAAACAAGAAAAGCAAAATAATAATAGCCTTTATTGAAGCATACAAATATACTCTAAATGGCGGCGCTACGAGCATTTTCTTGAAATACTGAGAAAACGATCAAAAGTACAAAAGTAAGGGATAGGAATGAATTTATACGAATTTGTGATGAATGGAGCCTGTTGGTATCTATTTAACTAGAGTCGTTTGGAGATGGACCCAAACGCAAACAAGATACAAAATTATCTGTTATTCACGAAATGATGTACATAGTCATATTATGGCTGTCATGATTGCACAAGCAGTAGTAGCGAAAGAGCATATAGGAGCTGTAGTATATAGGGTGTCCCAGAATTTTTCTTGACACGTGATATTATTCTCGTAACAGAACAGACCTGAGTGGAAGTACTATAGGATCAATCATACTATGCTTTCAAAACATTTTCTTTGTACTTCAACCGCTTAAACTCATCCTCAACTTTTTTTTTCGTGTAGCACTGAATAGTACTACACAAAAAGGTCTTTCATTTTATTTAAAATCTTATAGTAACATTGATTTTATATACAAACCTACATTTTGCGTAGTCATTATATAAATAAAATAAGGATTTATTTGAGGCTTAATATTTATTTATAATAAAACAGATAAAAACGAAAACTAAGTGAGCGTTTCAAGAGTACTGAAGGACATATCATACTTTGAAAACAAATTTTTGTACTTGAACCTCTAAAACTCACCCCCAACATTTTTTTTCAAATAGCTCTCCACAGCTTTCCCTACATAAATGAGGTCATTCTTTTATTCAAAATCTTGTAGTGCCTTTGATTTAATAGACAGAACAGTTATTTTGTAAAGTCAAAGCATAAGATAAATAGAATAAGGGTTCTTTCAGGCGTAATATTGTAATAAAAAATGATAAAAAGACATTTGTTTTCGAAACCATGTATGATGGGTCATTCAGTACCCCTAAAAACCCACTTAGTTTCCGATTTCATCAGTTTTTCGTGTCA
Organism: Callosobruchus maculatus; assembly: GCA_951848785.1. Taxonomy (NCBI): domain Eukaryota; kingdom Metazoa; phylum Arthropoda; class Insecta; order Coleoptera; family Chrysomelidae; genus Callosobruchus; species Callosobruchus maculatus. The sequence goes on along the minus strand of CATOUR010000026.1, from coordinate 3,615,437 downwards.
AACGTCGCCCTGTATTTTGCAAGAAGTTGCAGTTTCAGAAAGTGAAATATCAGCATGTTTTAAAACATGTTGGACATTTTCCGACTCAAGACAACTTGTTGCAAAACACTAAAATTGTTTGAAAACAGATCAGTGGGTGAATTCTGTAGCGACATTCTTCCAACGCTTTCGCTCGTTTCGGTATTCCATAAATGTCTTCGTTCCGACTCGGACATAAAGAACGCAGAGTAAGCAGACGAACGGTATAAGCGGTAGCGAAAGATTTTGGATCTCGTTTGTCAAGTTTTGAAGTTATTATTGCTGTGTGTCAAAGTGACAATTTGCTTAAATTTATTTGTGTACTTAATTAACAATTAATGAATCCAAGAGAAAAAAATGGAGTCAAGTTGATTGACTCAGTACTTCCCTCACATTTCGATGATACCAGTTTTATTATTTTTCCGTAGCATGAAGCTATAGTCTAGATGCCCTTGCAAATAAATCATCGCTCGCCCGACCGCAAAAAAAAATGTTTTATTTTACTAGGTACTTCTTTCATAAGTCAATAGACAATCTATCATGAATACAACCAATTTTTGAGTTTTACAACCCCCCACCCTCGAACCACCCCAACTTCACCCCCACTCAAAAAAAGTAGGAAATGATCAGGAACCCCTAAAACGCCTAAAAATGAAGTTTGAGCTGTTTTCATATTTTTGGTTTTTTTAATATTGCTGCGCCGCCACTGAGACGACTTCTAAAAATCAGACGCATTTTCCATCCTCGCCAAAGTAGTAATACTGTGCCAAAATTTCATGAATATCAATTCAGTAGTTTCCACATTATAAAATACAGAACGATCTAAAGCAATGCTCGTATGTAAACATCGGAAAATTCTCCAAGTCCCTTGGTTCCTGTAATAGACAAGGCAATGTTCGGATGGACCTAAAAAAGTGTATTATGCCGCTAGGTTTTTCTTTCACGGGTCAATAGGCAGCCTATCATGAATACAAAAGAATCAGTTTTACAACCCCTCACCTCCCAACCACTCCAATTCCACCCCCACCCAAAAAAAAAAGTAGAAAATGATCAGGAACCCCTAAAACACCTAAAAACGAAGCTTGAGGCAAGTTTGATTTTTTCTTCTTTTGCTAATTACTCCGCCGCCCATGCACCGATTTTCCAAATTGTAGCAACGTTATCTACTACGACCCTACACCATATCGCTGCCCAAATTTCATCAAAATCTATCCAGCGGTTACTGAGATTAGAAGGCTCGACAGCCGCCAACAGACAGACCGACAGACAGACAGACCGACAGACAGACCGACAGACAGACCGACAGACAGACCGACAGACAGACCGACAGACAGACCGACAGACAGACCGACAGACAGACCGACAGACAGACCGACAGACAGACCGACAGACAGACCGACAGACAGACCGACAGACAGACCGACAGACAGACCGACAGACAGACCGACAGACAGACCGACAGACAGACCGACAGACAGACCGACAGACAGACCGACAGACAGACCGACAGACAGACCGACAGGCAGACCGACAGGCAGACCGACAGGCAGACCGACAGGCAGACCGACAGGCAGGCCGACAGACAGACCGACAGTCAGTTTGACGGAAATGAGTGACGTGGATTTTCGTTATGTATCATAAAACGCCCAAAAAGTGTATTATCTCAAAATCGAAAATTTTCGCGATCACAATACTCCCCTCACCTATCGGTGTGGGAAGTAAAACTAATCCTTTTCAATGTTGGCATTTCTCGATTTTGCAGAGTCTCATCCAGAGATAATTAAGCCAACTCGTGGATGCTCGCGAATGCCGTCAAAAATCGCTTAAGTAAATGATTAGCTTCGTTTTCGCAAATGATTAGCTCCGTTTTCGCCTGCTTTTGTTACTATAGCGAAAGTTACAGAATCTACCCATAGTATTTTTCGTTAGGATTTACAACTTGTTGTACAACTTTGTTTTAAAACACGATGTTTTACAACTTGTTGCATAGTCTAAATGCGCCTTATGCCATGTGCAAACGTCCCAAAAAAAAACACACAGATTGAAAAAAATTGCGACAGCTACATTTTATTTACGAAAATAATGTGATAAGTTGCTCAATCTACAATACATTTTCAAACTGGCTTCCACCAGCTTGGATACAAGCAGGCAATCTTCTCATCAGTGATTGCCGAACTCTTTTAAACACACTAGGCTTGACACCCCGTATAACCGGAGGTTGAGGTGCTTCAGCGCCTCGAACTATTTTCACTGTCTTTGTGATGTATTACACCCCCTCCAGAAAAATATTAATTACCATGAAGGTAATAGATGGTGACCCAACCACTAGTCTCAGACTTCCGAATTTAAATCCTGAATGTAGGTTTCTTATTTGAGAAACTGAGAATCTGGGTAATTTTTTCCAGTAGTTTATATATGTGCAGTGTCTTGGCAATATTTTAAGCTGTATGTGATTCTGTTGAAACGAACGCGAAAATGATAATTATTTTATTTTCGTCAATATCTGTTTTTTTTTCTAAAATAACGTACCTTTTCACCTATTTATGATTTTATTGAATTAGTGTAAGTATATTGGACTAGAATAAGGGAACATGTTACTTATTTTTAAAGTAGATTTTTCATTGTTTAGACAAAAATATAAGATTTTGGGTAATTATTGTAACAATAAAATGCTGCTTGGTGATGAGCCACCAACCAACATATTGCCCATAGCAACCAGCAGCTCAATTGGATTGCATGAAACAAGGGCCTGTGGGTGCGTGCATGAGTCTAGCTAGCCGTCAAGAAATGAAAACAGGACAACAATGGTTTAGTAAAGATTTATTTCTGTATACGAATGCAGTACATATGTATATATTACATATTTTTTTGAAAACAAGAACTTAGCTTCGGTGGGAAGTCTATGGAGTAGTTCTCGTGGTGCCCTTCCGAAGAGAAGGTGGTGCTCCGAAGAAGTGCAGTGATGGCACCCCAAAGAAATGTGGTGATGTCTACATGGTGGCTCCCCAAAGAAGGGTGATTTTACGGAGAATTCTTGTTGGTGGCACCCCAAAGAAGGGTGATTTTCCTCGGTTACAACATAAATGCACAAACACAAAAAAATGTCTTACAGAGGCATAGCTATTTTATGTGTTCACTGTTCGAGTGCAAATATTGAAAGGTGTGTCGATGTAAAAGGAAAGATCCCCACCCCCCACTCATTAGATTTTCCCAGAATTTGTGCGCAGATTGTATGATATAATAACATTTCCAGCTGAAAGAAATAGAGATGGGAAAAGGAATAAGTAAAAAGCAAACAGTTATGAAAACGTTACTAGTATGATTAGGAAATAGTTGCTAAAAATGGAAGTTGTAAGCTATTTGTGTATGGTAGTCACGTAAATAATATAAAAATAATTTTGAAGACGGGTGAACCGTTACATTATTAGAGTTCCATTAAAATTGAAAAATCTCAAAAACTATTGATTTTTGTCCATACATAATATATTAAGAAAAGTTTGTTGCATTTTAGCTCTTCTATATCATACCTCGACAGGAATACGTCGAATTACATTAAACCCTGTATAAACAATGTATCGTAAGTGACAACGTTTCCTGACCATTCTCAGTGTTTGCATCGTGAACATAAGGCGAGCGTTAAATACTTGCAGACATACATCAATGGTCTCCCAAATTACTACAATTACATATAAACTCGTGCATAACTCTGAATCCTGTTCTGAAAATCTATGGATCATAATGTTATAATCGACAATATAATCAAAACGCCAGCATTGTAAAAGTGTCTAATCAATCAGTTAACATCCATTTTAATACCATAGAAACAGGTTCCCTCTTTATAAAAATTCGACTAATTGCGAATTTAATATTCTAGGGTAGAGCAGTGAGCTCTCTTGACAAATATTTGATCACTGAGAGGTGGCGAGGTGTAGAACAACCACTAGACGATGCAGCTAGGATTCTTGATATATGGAACACTTGGGGAACGGCACAAGGAGAAGTAAGTAGTTATGTTAGTTCTTAAGCTAACCTGAAACTTCGAAATTGCATATTCAGCGCTGAGTCTGAAAATGCGATAACATATACCTATAATGTTCCATTCGAAACAGTTGACAGTAGTCCAATTAAACTCAGATATGTTGCCATCTTGGAAATATACTACTCGCAAGAGAAATCAGAACACCTAGAAAAAACGGGATATTTGCATTGAAAATTTGCACACAACCTGGCAGTACCATCTCTAGTACACATTAACACTTTTTGTTTACTCAGACGCTATTTACCTACAAAGCACCTCTACAAAACTCTAGACGTGGAAAAACAAAGTATGGATTTTTGTCGATTCAAAGACGATGATATCTGTTGCATCAAATCTCGCGATCGGCTAGTTGGTTGTATGGAATTACCCCCTAGAAGGCAACAGCCCCAGTTTACGCAGTTAAGCCCCTTAGAACAGAGTCGGATTGTGGGCCAACGAGAACGTGATGCTTCTTTTAGAGCAATTTCTGTAACCATGGGGCGTAGCGTCACTACAGTTGTAGCAGCATGGATCGCAGAAGGGCGCATGCAGCGAGCTAGAGGTTTTGGAGCACGTAATGGAATACAAACCGGCAATATCATCTACGACTACTGACCCTTCGAGACAGAATGCGATCCACTCGAGCTGTTGCTGACGCTTGATATGCAGCTATAGGGAGGTCAACTCGAATCCGCACGGTGTACCACAGATTGAGTGAAATGGGCTTACGATCATATCGTCCGCATCTAGTTCTTCCACTCACGGCAAATCATTGTCGCCAACGGTTAGGTTGGTGTCAAAAACAGTGAGAATGACCTACTGGGTGACGTCAGATGGCCTACTCCGACGAGTCCAGGTTTCTTCTGGGGGCATATGACGGATGCTAATGCCTAAGATGACCATGAGGTGAACGATGTGATCTCCTGTTTGCTGTTGAGCGGCATGTACACCGTCCTATTGGTTTGATGGTTTGGGGTGCCATTGCATTCAACAGCAAGCCACCTTTACTTGTGATTCGTGGCTTAATAACTTCGCAGCGTTATGTGAATGAGGTGTTAGAACCAATTGCCGTTCCATATGTCCGAGGCCTCGACGAGGGTTTCTTCCCGCAAGATAATGCACGTCCTCATATTGCAAGGGCATCGATGAGGTTCCTACAGGAATTTGAGGTCAGAGTACTCTCCTGGCCTCCAAGATCACCCAATTTATCGCCAATTGAAAAAGTACGTGATTGGATGGGTCGATACATATGCGATTTACCCAATCCTCCGACCACGCTGGATGAACTGGAACATGTTGTGAGGGCAGCTTGGGATGCCGCTTAGGCTAGAGGAATGCATTCGTCAACATGGAGGGCCCACTCACTATCGATCTGTTGTATTTTTTTATAAACTAATCGGTTCGTTTATTATTGTATTTAGTCCTACCGGATTTCATCAACCGCAACCTTTTTTTCTCAGTGCTCGGATTTCACTTGCAAGTAGTATACTTTGCCCAGATTTTGCCGAATCAGCGTCGACTGAATCCTCCTTACAGTTCCTTAAGAATGATCCTATAAAAGTAATTAATATCTATTAATTTAACCAAAACGCAACGATGTCTAGAAATATTTCTCACTTTTCTCTTTTTTCAAATAATAAACCAGCGAAGTAGCAAAAGGCAGCGGCTAGGTAAGCGTCCATCGATACGGGTGATGCGTCAAATCCCTTCAAAGTATTGTAATACGTTTTTATTTAATAAAGTCACTAAGGTATGTATTATTAAATGAAATTCTGAGAAAATTTATTCAAATAATTAAATTCAGTTTCAGTTATTTAATGTCTGTATTGGTCGAGCTTTATAGATAACGCTAACGACTATGCTAAACGCTGATGATAAAAATATCTCGACAGCGCGATGATGCGAGTGATGCGATTGTCCTGGTCACATCTTGAACACCGCCGAGCGCGATCCGAGATCAACGAACTTTAGGGCGGTGATTACGTCTCCACTGTGTCCATCTCGCTGTTTTATGTTGGTGGGTGATGCGGTTTCCTGAACGCATCTCGTTCGCGGTATAAACTAAAATATCGTTGCGCGTCGCGATGAACGAGTGCGACTAGAAGAATTGATGTTAATTTTTAAGTATAAGATCTAACAGATACGTTCACAACTTTCTTTTTTCAACCTAGATTTAGTTCTTCTGTTGGTTGGTCTGATGATTTTTTTAACATGTTACACTGTTTGCATATTTTATTTTTGTGACATCAAAATTAAGAACTTCAAAAAAAATTAAAAATCTTTATAGCTTTCGTAAAATGTTAATTGCAGCTTGAAGTTACTTATTACATCCCCTTGTATTGACGCCACGCTACACCGCTGGCAGAAGGTTAGATCAATAGTATGACGTCGTTGGGTTAGATAGACTTGAAACATGTTGGCGCGCTGTAGTGTTTTCTTTTTTCGCAATTTCGCATCATCATAATCAAGACTCCATACAAACAAAGAATTCGAAACAATTTTTCAGAAGATAAACAAATGGTAATCACAGTGAAATTATCGAAAGTTCCCATGTACCCAAAGCTTATCTATCTATGGTACGCCGAAGTATTGAACCTTTAAAACCCGGCCTGTAAGATTGGGAAGAACCTTGTCGAAGGTGAAATATGGTGAATGTACATGGTATGCACATCCACCATTTTTTAAAAGCTTAAAAGAAACGTCTAGAGATTGAATTGTTGGAGATCAAAGGCAATGTCTTGTTCCTGTCACCTATAATTTATGTAAAATATTCCGTGTTCTTGGTGGTACGATGCAGGTTCTCATGTTTTAAAGGTAAAACGGAATGCGTCTCAGAAACTAATTAATGCAGCCATAACAAGTGCTATACAAAAATGAAAGAGCATATTAAAAGCAATTCTTTGGTATAGTACAATATTGGGGTTACATTTAAAAAAAAAAAAAGAGAAAATCTAGATTTTGCATTCTACATCACCCTGTATACGAATATACGCCGCAGGATTTTTTTATAGCCTATTTTAAAACTAGAGGATATTTTTAATCTTTCCATGTAAGAAAAATAATTTTTGATTCATTACTTTTTGATATATAGTACGTTCGTTTGACAGCGATTTGGATATAAAAATGGTCATAACTTTCGAAATACGCTGTATAATGTTATAATACCTTATATTGTGAGAAGAGAAATTATTAGTAGAATTTAAAAATGGGATAATATATAGGGTGTCTCATTTAAAAAATTAGATGTTCGCATCACCACGTAGTTATAGGTCACCCTGTATAAATCAAAATATTTTCTGAGCACATCTGGCCTGATCGGACTCTATTAAGTTTTACCCACTCTTTCCGGAGTAGCTCTGATCCTGGAGGTGAGGCTGCCCCCATAAATGCGCATCGCGAGTTTTGTTCCGCAAAACCTTCCCACTGAGAGCGCCATTGATTTAAGGAGTTGAAGTTGTTGGTTTTAAGTGCTTCTGCATCCCTTATTGGTGTTTGTCGGGATTTGAGTCTGTTTATCTGCAAAGGGGGTATTGCTCGGTGGATGGGCAGTCTGTTGTTGGCCGTAATCTTGTTATACTCCCTTAGAAGGGCATCAGTCCTTCGGAGCTGCGATAGAGCTATTCCAGAGAGTACAGGCAGCCATTGAGTTGGGGTTGTCTTTATTCCGCCTGTAATAAGTCTCATAGTGTGGTTTAATTGGACGTCAATTAATTTGGTATGATGATGGCTGTTAATCCAGACAAGCGCACAGTAGTCAGCACATGAATAGACAAGAGCTAACCCACTGGTTCGTAACATTGGAGCCGTGGCACCCCACGTCCTTCCACACAGCTGTGGATAATGTTTTTGCGTGTTCTCAGTTTTTCTGCTGTGTTCGCGGAGTGCAGACTAGCTCACTTAGTAGCAGGAAGCTACACGTGTACCTTGGGTAACCCTAAATGAGCTAGAGCAAACCTGGCAACCAGACTGTTTCTTTCGAGCTTTCCTGGTTAAAACATGACGAATCTAAGTGCTAAAAACTTAAAAGACTAGAAATATCGGTACCTAGTGTTATCTGCACTATTTGTCAGCTGAATATGGAGAGCATAAGCAGAGCTAAAATCGAATGCATCTCCAAACTACTTTTGGACAATAAGGTTGATGTCATAGCGATCCAAGAAATTCACGTTGACAGTGAGGAATGACTCACCAGACGGGGACACATTTCTGGCTATACATTACTGGGAGTCACTTATCACCATACTTATGACGTAGCCTCGTAAATCCGCAAACATATTGTCAATTGCTCAAACTCTAAACATACTGTTTCAATGAGAGGTATTTCCTCACCTGACAGTGTCCATTTATAGATAGGAATTATATTTGACGATTTTAGAAATTCTGATTCAAACGAGATATTTATTATAATGTTCAAGGAGATTCCATCTTTACCCGATGTATTTGTGTTCAGGTGAAGCTGTCTTTGCGCCGCGGCTACCACCAGCACCACCACAGGCACCCACCGGAAGGCGATTGCGACGGCATGTTCGTCACCTCGGGACACCGCCACCACAGACCTCCCAGTCTGGCGCGGAAGTCGCGCTGCCGCTCCGAGTCCAGCGAGAGCGCCGCCGCCGCGTGGAAGACGGTGCATCCGAAGAGGCTGAACCAGCTGCACAGCCAGTACACCAGCGCGACCGCCACCAACGAGGAACTGCTCAGGCTGGTGCTCAAACAGGGGGAGGTCATACGGAAACAGCTTAAGAAACTTAGGTGAGATCCTTTTCAGTAGGTGAGGGAACTTAGTTGGAGATTAAGGGCAAACACAGATACAGCGGTTGTAACCGAAGCGTTTCACGAATCCGTAACGTAATAGTCGATATTATCTGAGCAGGGGATCTGAAGCTACGGTCGCTTTCTGATCTGTCGGTGCGGGAGCGGCGCGGATTCGGTTCGCTGGGTATACGCGGTACCGAAAGCTTGCCGAGCACCTATATTTCAATGCGCGTTTTCCGATTGACGCGGAAAGTGTGGGCGCGGAGAGGGATCGTTTCGTTTTACCGTCAGTCGGGACGCGTGTCCAGGAGCCGGTCGGCATTTTGCATAGTGTTTTGTTGACACTGGTGATAACAAATTCAAAAGCTCTTCGTACGTTTTTTTTGACATTCAATACGTCGATAAAAAGTTTTGGTCGTCTTGGAAAAGTTCTTGAGCCGCAACAAAAAGTCGACAATTAATGTTCTTCTCGTGTAGAGATGACGCCAATAACGTTTTCTTTTTTTACGTAGACGATATTTATATCGATATAAATAACACACTAAAATATCTTCATCGCTTGAAGACATTTTCGTAGGACTCTCAAAGCGATACTGCAGACTGCAGGATTTTTTACCGAGAATATAGATAGGTGAGTAACTGAAGGCAGTGCGGAATCGTTTCGGTGCCGAGCTAACAGATCCCGCGCCGCTCCCGCACCGACAAATCAGAAAACGGCCTACAAAAGGAATGCGGACAAAAATGTTCGATGTTGCCAAGTTTATTTATAAAAAAAAAGCAAAATTAACGGTAACAGCAATTTAAGGTATTTTATAAATTGTTTTTTCTGCGCAAATTAAGTCCTTATATTATTTGAAATCTCGCAGTTTTATACGCAAACTCATTTTTTTCGTAAAATCATGAGCATACCATAAATAAAATAAGAATTTGCTTGACGCAAATAACGGATAAAAATAAATAAAACTGAATGGGTATTTAAGGGTACTGAATGACCTATAATACAATACATGCTTTCGAAAATAAATGTCATTTTAAATCTTTTTTATTATGAAAATATTACGCCTCAAACAAATGCTCATTTTATTGATCCTATGCCAATGGCCCGAATGAATAAAAATGAGCAAAACCTTCTACTTGCAAAAATTGAAGCATATGCTTTATAGTTTATGAATAAAAATGTAAGTGAAAGGTTTTGCTCAAACTTGTATTAGAGGCATGAGCATTTACTCACATTTAAGTATCAGCTCAACTTGTTATGAATAAAATGTATGGTGTGCTTGCTTAGTTGAACATTTGCTCCAAAATTTTTGCATTTCGTTAGTAGGAGATGCACCTTGCAACAAGCTGGTCATAATATAGCAGAATTCGTGAATTTACGTGCACAGAAGCAATACAAAGTGCGAGGGGAAGCTGATTGGCGAGATTTTAAATCTCTTTACAGATTTCAAAAAGAAAATGTAAATTGGATGGCAACGTTTTGGAGAAAATCTTGAAAGAAGAGGAGATGCTGTCACTTCAAATGATAAAATGAAGGTTTTTCTGCGATGTATGGCCAATCCTGGATTCAGATTTATTGCCAGTTTTGTTCTTGTCAACATTATTTTTTAGTCTCGTCTTCTTGTTGTTTACTTTTTCATTAGTTGCGAAACGGTTAATGGCTTTCCTGTTTTTCGTTCTATTTCTGTGGCAGCAAGTTTTAAGGCCTCGTTTTTTTTATTTTTTATATGTGGAATTTGGTGAGGATTTCAGGTCTTTCTTGCAATTGCATTGCTACTAGCAGATTGCTACCTTTTCTTTCTCATTCCCCTCGTCTGAAGACAATTTATTTACACTTACAATCAAAACACGGTCAAATTAATGCAGACGCAACTCGAGTGTACGTATATTTTTGCGAGTTTCGATAGGAATGCCTCGGCGCAAATGCTCGTTTTATCGAAGCAAATGCTCTTGAGTATAAGAAAATCATTATTCATATCAACTCGAGTAGATGCTTATATGCCGACCTTTTACTCCAAGCTCTTGCTTGGAGTGTTTGCTTATACTCATGAGCATTTGCTTTCTTTTTATTCATACGGGCCAATGGCTATAAATAGCATTGCAAAGTCGACAAATCCTCAGGTCGAACGATGTCTTTATGTTGACGATCTATGCATAATTAGCTCTGCTGCTACAGTTGGAGATGCTGTTCGTAAGCTTCAATCCTCAATTGACAAGATAACTCGTAATGCTTCACGGACAGGCTTCAAACTATTCACATTTAAAACTAAGTGCATCCATTTTTGTAGATTAAGGAGACCGCACTATGATCCTGTCTCGTTTTTAAATGGCAACCCAATTTCTTGCGTACCATCAATCAAATTTCTGAGACTAACGTTAGATTCCGCGCTCAAATGGAGACAGCATATCGCTAATGTTATCATTAAGTGTAAAAAAACACTCAACCTCATCAAATGCCTTTGCTCGACACGGTGGGGCGCAGATGTAGATACACTAACTCGCATATATAAAAGTCTAGCGTTGTCTCGTATTGACTACGGCTGTGTAGTATACTCATCAGTAAGACCATCAGCTCTGAAGCTTCTTGATCCCGTACACCATCTGGGTCTTAGATATTTTCTCGGTGCCTTTCGCACTACGCCAGCAATGAGCCTGTACTGCGAGACTGGAGTTGAACCACTGGATGTGAGGCGCAATAAATTAATACTATCGTATGTTTCTTCTCTAAGTGCCCGTTCACATCATCGGAACTTTAAAATTCTCATCAAGGATCAACATATTTTCGCTCACTATACTCTTAGGCAAAGCATAACGAGGCCATTGGGCATACGGGCAAGAGAGCTAGTCCAAAACTTTGATCTACCTCAAGAATCACTATTTCCATTTGCCTGTCAAGAAGCCCCGCCATGGCAGCTATCAACAATTGAACTTCGTACCGATTTGGCTCAGCTTTGTAAACGCGACGCTCCACCTATCCAAATACTGGCTCATTTTCATGACCTAATTGGACAGTATCCTGGAGCTTCAGTAATCTATACTGACGGTTCCAAATCTGAGACAGAGGTTGGTTGTTGTTTGGTCACTGAAAATTTGTCACACACATGTGCATTATCACCATTTACAACGGCCTACACAGCTGTGCAGTATGCAATTTGGCAATCGCTGAGGTACTGTGAGTGCTTCAGCATATCTCAGCCTTATATAATAGTGAACGATTGCTTGGCGGCATTAACAGCTCTGTCGTCTCGTTGTACTGAGGATCCTCTTGCACAAATGTCTCTGCAGACATTGAAGGCGTTAGCTGATAATAACATCAGAATAATTTTTGTATGGGTACCTGGGCACACTGGAATTCCAGAAAACGAAACTGCAGATATTGCTGCCAAAAGTGCTCTTTCTCCTATTGTAGATGTTCCCGAAATCAAACTCGACGACCAAAAACGAATATGTACCAAACGGATGTTGGACGTCTGGCAGCATCGCTGGCAAAATGTAAACACACAACTTCAGCAGATCAAACCCAACGTAGCTCCATGGAAACCTCCATTGAAACTGAATCGAGAGCAAAGGGTTCGTGTACATCGACTTAGAACGGGACATACTTCCATAACACACTCGCACCTATTACTTGGCCGCGATGCTCCAGTCTGCAATATGTGCCACGAACCTTTGACGATACCTCATATTCTACTTGAATGCCGCGAAACTGAACACCTCCGCAACTCTTTTAACTTTACAATAAATCTCAAGGATTGTCTATCGGAACATCAGAACATAAAAATGGTTATGCTGTTTCTCAAATCCACAGGTTACTACTGAAGAATTTAAACGGCGTGTTGTGCTCTCGTGTTGGTTGCCTACATAACTCTTGATTTTCTTCCCTCATATATTTATTTACATAAGCACCTCTCTGTCCAATATTACTTACATTGTGAAATGTACAAATAACTTGGACCTACCCTGATGTGTGAAGTTAGCTGAACAAGCGGCCAATAACCCTGGCAGTTGACGCCGCTTTAAAACACAATAAAAAAATTTATTAATCCTTTGTTAATGGCTTTATGAAAAAACTTTGTTTGTTTATGAAGTCAAAGGCACTACAAGATACTAAATAAAATAATGACCTCATTAATGCAGGAACAGCTGTGGGGTGCTATTTGGACAAAAGGTAGAGGTAAGTTTTAAGGGTTGAAGTGAAATTTTTTTTCGAAAGCATGGTATGATAGGTCATTCGATACCCTTACTGGATTTGTTATCTGTCATTTGAAGTCGATCAATCAGGGTTTTTTGTCCAATCGTTACGTCGTAAAGAAGGCTTTTGACAGCAAAAGGTCGGAAATGAATGAAATTTGGTGGTTTAGTGCAAATCAGACACAGATTCCATCCGAAAGTGACGAGCTTGTTAACGCAAACCTTATTTTTCTATTATTTTTTTTTAGTTTAAGAATTTATTAAACATTTTGTTATAAAATAAATGTTTCCTTTCTAGACACAGCGAGCACCAAATCGGATTTTTAGAAGATAAAACACATCGAGCTAGAGTGAAGAAACACGGCAGCAACTATCTACTAGAGACATACTTAAAAGGGCTTTCGGAAGCAGTTGATCCAGAAGCAGACAGCAGCTTGGCAGTGGACAAAAACAGCGACAGTGGAGTAATGACAGAGGGTGACAGCGAGCAATCCCAGAACAACAATACCAAAATTACCAGAAGCGCTAAGGTAACTATTTTGTATACAAATTAGATGTTTTCAGATAAGTGCTCATAACTTCCATTGTCTATAACATTTCCTGCTTCGGGACCTTACATTTCATGTTATCTTCATCTTCAATTTTCCTTAAAAACAAAATGAGATACTCTGCCTTTTGCAGCTTGAGCTACCAATCGACAGGCAAAAGAGATCGTAAACAGGAAAGACTTGTGGGGGACACCTGGTAAGGTACCTCAGATAGTGTCAGACTCCTACCGGCTGAAAAACCTCTTTCTTTGTTCTCAACCTCATCGTCTCAGGACCGTCTATCCTGCCATATCTTCAAGATAGGGCTTTTTCTGGCTTACAATCTGCGTTTTAGTTTTTCTCCTTTCTAACTGTAGAGATGCTTTTTGCTTCCACTACAGATTTTTAATTGAGGTTTTGAATTAAGAAAGAAAATATTTCTTTTTGTGATAAATGGAAAGATCAGGTATAAGTTTTATAACAAAACTGTTTTTGTTTTCTTTTTTTTTCGCAATAATTCAAAAGTTATATCAAAATAAAAATGGGTTTTTGAATCGAGTACCGAAAACACGCCGATGGCTCCCGAACCCGTGTGACGTCACCATGGCGGTCAAAATGCTCCTTTGACCAACGACGTCCTACTCCGATACTAGATTCTAGATTCCCAACCAATCGCGAAAATATGTACTGGTAAACTGGTAACTAGTGGATATTTGTTGCAATACAGTCGATAAAGGAAGCTTGCAGCTCGAGACGAAGTCTAGGATCGAAATAAATATGTTTTTGAATGTTTGAAGTTGCAGTCAGATTACAGATTCCAGTAGGTAAGTACCTAATCAAATATGTTTCGTTGAAAATATCTCCTCAATCGAAGGATGGCCCAGTGGTTAGAGAGTTCGATAGTGGATCTCAGGGTCTTTGGATCGAAACCCAGCCCTTCCAAGTTTTTTTTATTTTTTTTTTTATCAAAAAATTTGCCCTTTTTGCACTTGTTACGCACATTTTTTCTACGATCAACATAAATATGTGTTTGAATCAAATTTTGTTAGACATATTACTTGCATTGCACAGTGCAAAAGCTAAGTACAGAAGGCGGTGGACAATTCATAAAATCAGTGGAAATGAGGTTTGTCCGTCAATATCAATCGCCATTAATTCCTTTTAAATGTTATAGTAGGTTAATAAAACAAAATCCCTTCATCCATTTAATTCATCCATTTTTAAGTTTTTTAATGTAAAAAAAGTCTCAACTCAAACTCGTAATCACATTCCGTTTATCACTTAGTATTATTATTTATTTAACTATGGGCAATGAAGCTTAACAATTAAATTTTCATAAAAATTTAACAAGCACTGTGCAGTGCAAGTAATATATCTAACAAAATTTGATTCAAACACATATTTATGTTGATCCTAGAAAAAGTGCGCGTAACAAGTGTAAAAAGCACTTATTGATGTGCTTTTGATAAAACAATTAAAAAAAAGTTGGAAAGCCTGGGTTTCGATCCAAAGACCCTGAGGATCCACTATTGGACTCTCTAACCACTGGGCCATCCTTCGATTGAGGAGATCTTTTCAACGAAACATATTTGGTTAGGTACTTACTTACTGGAATCAGTAATCTGACTTCAACTTCAGACATTCAAAAACATATTTATTTCGATCTTAGACTTCGTCTCGAGCTACAAGCTTCATTTATCGACTGTATTGCAACAAATATCCACTAGTTACCAGTTTACCAGTACGTATTTTCGCGATTGGTTGGGAATCTAGAATCTAGTATCGGAGTAGGACGTCGTTGGTCAAAGGAGCATCCTGACCGCCATGGTGACGTCACACGGCTCGGGAGTCGTCGGCGTGTTTTCGGTACTGGATCCAAAAACCCATTTTTATTTTGATATAACTTTTGAATTATTGCGAAAAAAAAAACAAAAACAGTTTTGTTATAAAACTTATATATGATCTTTCCATTTATGACAAAGAAAAATTTATTCAAAACCTCAATTAAGTTTATGTCGCTGTGATCTACTCCTTGTCTGTAAAGTAAATTAATTAATTCGTCAAACTTTACCCGATCGAAGGCTTTCTTATAGTCTATAAAGCACATATGAACGTCTTGTGCTTGGTCTCTACATTTTTGAAGCAATACACTAAGCCCAAACAAAGCTTCTCGAGTTCCAAAACCAGAAGCCAAATTTTTACCCCCTACATATTGCTCGCACTTGGTATATACCCGCTTAGCTTGACTCATCCTGTCTAAAATAAATATCTTTTCTAACGTGATTTATTTATTTTTTCAGGCCTTACAACGCCTATCTCCATCCTCCGAAGAATTTGGTAAGGACCTCAAAGACGATGACACCAGTTCCACCGTGAGCGAAGTGACGATTCGAGAACAGCTAGAACTGTACGAGAAAATAACAAAAGTGAACAAAAGGCTGCTCAAAGAGGAAGAAGCCATCCTGAGGCTAGATGCGAACCTCCGGAAATACGAAAAGAACAAAGACGGCGTGGAAGACATCGGCAAAGCTCTAAATAAGCTCAGAACCGATATGACTAAGAGCGCTTGCGAGATGCAACACAACGAAATCGTCCTGGAGGAGATCATGGAGAAGTTGGAGAGTAGGCGCGTATATCTGGATAACCTCTGCAGGGATATAGCTAACGAGGATAAGGAGTATGAGATGCTGCAAGCATTGCTTTTCGGCAAAGCTCAGCAAGCACCTGAGTACGATAGCAGAAGATACCGACCTGCTCAGTTCTACCAAACCAAAGAATTATTAGATACCCTAGTCTAGTATAACATTTAGTATGTATTGATTATGTATAAACTCTGATCATATTTGCATATGCAATCTGAATTTTGCTAAAAGCAGTAACGTCACATGGGTCGCGTGTTTGAACGAACAATATTTATACCTCTACTGACACGAGTAATTGACTCAATGAACGAAAAAATATATTTGTTTTGATCAAGCATTTTGCTGAGAAATTTTAGATAGTGAATCAATTTCTTGTTCACAAAAATAGTCATTATTTTTGGACAATGCAATATTCAGTAAAAATATTACTAAGACGGTCCTGATTTGCAGTATTGCCAATTCAGGTATCTACTAAAAAAATAAATCTGAGATGCACTTCTTCGTCAGCTGATACCTATCAAATAGACGTCGAGCCAGTCTAAAGTATCAGCTAACAGAGTATCTATTAGTATAATGCTGATAAAAACGTCTTTTCCCTTGGTGACACTTTCGAAAACCTTAAATACAATAGGTTTGATCAATTTACATAAACAAATAATGTTGTATGTCATACAACCCGTAAAATAATTTTTTTCATGGTTCTATAGCCTACTGTGTTGGACATATTCTGAATAGGCACATGTCATTGAGATCAGGCAAGTAAAAATGATCAGAGGATAGACATATATGAGTGTATATAGTAAATATATTCGTAAATAGTATATAGTTTGGTATACAGAGAAATATATTTTGCAAGGAATGCACACTGTTCTAATAAGTAATCATCAAATGATGTATAAATAACTAAACCAAAGGTAGATCTAATGTTGGATCCTTGTTCTATTATAAAATTTAAACATTACTCTCAAATATTATCATGACGGAACAAGTTTTGTCTCTATTAACTCTCAATTTCATAGGGCAGAAGTGTGGTTTAACTAAACTCCCTTTTACATTCACAGAATTAGGTGGTATGTTTGACGTTATTACAGAATACCACCAAACAAAATAATAACAAGCAAGAACAATACCATGACATATATGCATGAGTAATATGATACTTTTTCTCTGTATACCAAGCAGCCAGATGAAAGTAATAATAAAATTGCTCCTTATCAGTTACCAGTGATGAATTTCATAATGCATCGTTTCACCGTTTTTTTATTGTTTAGGCAAGGCGCTGAAGATAAGCGTTTGGCAAGTTAGGAGCAAACTTTGACCAACATCGTTTATTAACCCTACTAATTCAATAACAACGAAAATTAATCATAAATACTGAAATGTCGCTGCTATTTGTCAAATGAAGCGCCTTGCCTTTGTTCCATAAAAAAAGGACAACTGGAACGTCAAATCAGCACCCTTACTCAGAATCGCAATATATTAGTATAAGATGATTGTAATATAAAAAAATTCCGTATCCCTGTTTTTGAATTTTATAAGTAAGCGATGAATTATGGTTGTGTAACGATTGTCAAATACAGATAAATTTTTTAATACCAAATATTTTTGTACCTAATAGTTTTCCATATTGACATAGTTATTTGACGGATTTGTTGAAATTTGTAATATATATGTTTATGATATCATGAGTCTATTTGATCCGTGACAACCACCATTTAACAGTAACCATACGGTTGAAATAAACTGATCAAATGCCGATTTTTTTGATTAATGAAGCGTTTGTGAAAAACGGCTGTAAAACTTGGTAAGCTGTTTGTTGTGGAAATAGTTTATCAATCGATACCGCGGAGCACTTTTACAAAATATCGGCAATCTAAAAGGTTTTTATGAGTAGTGAGTGGTTAGGGCTTAGTTACCCTAGTAGTTACCGCTCAGTCTTAAGACTTATAGTGCACCCTCGGTCAAAGGTATCAGACAGAGTCACATCCTTGCCTATATTTAGATAAGAGTTCCTGCTTTAACTCGAGGAAGAATAATCAAAGAAAATGTGCTTAACTATTACCTATACATCACTTCCTACATAAAGGATTTGCCTCATCGGTTCCCAACTTTTGAACTGAACGTTCTCCACCATTTCAGTCCCAGCGCCTCTGGTTTCCATTTGACACCCATTCGGTGACAGCTGTATGTACCATGTTATATACTACATACTGGTTCTGGTCCGATAAGAAAGAGTTCTGCACCTTCCTTGGCACACCTGTGGGCCCTCTCATTCCCACCTACTCCTATGCGACTAGACTAAGATAATGTTACCTTGTTGGTCTTCGCCAGTGTCTATAGAGTATTATGGCAGTCTCACACTATATTTTTAGTACAGTGTTATTTGCCAAGGCAATCAGAGCCGCCCAGCAGCCTATGTCATAGATAATTTTTTTACTGTATCCTTTATCTATCTGATGTATTCCATAACTTTGCCTTTTTCTACTTGGAAAGCATTTACTTATGTTCCGCTGAAGCCTACCACCGTACAGGCGCGTACCTGAGGGGGGTTATTGGGTTTAAACCCCCCCAAAAAAGTTTCAAAACATTTCTATAGAAAATATCAACGGTTAAGACGCAGTCGCATTTTAAATGTAGATAATAGGCAGTTTTCGTTACTTACAAAGTGATGTTCTGTTTAACGCTATTTGACAACTTTGACATTTGCATTTCGTTTTACGTATATCGTTACCGCTAAATGCCGGTATTGTACGGACGATAGCAATTAACGAAGCAATACGCATGCGCAGCACGAATAAAAATTAGATCATAACCTGTTTTGGTTTTGACAGTGACACTGGTTCTGACTTTTGAGTAGATCTGCAACAATTATTATCCGTCGTTTTACAAAAATGCTTCCAAATTCGTCAAGCTCAAAGAGTGTGTTACAAATAATAAAAAGAGTCAGAGTTCGTTTTACCGAGAAATACGACCAAATTTTATTAACAGAAATACTGGCAAATAATCCTTATGCGGATCCTTTCGAATGGAACCTGGTGGTTGCCAATTTCTTAGAGGCAACTGGAAAACATGTATCAGTGAGAGGCGTCAGAGAACACATACAATATGTGTTGAGAAATTTTGAAGAAAAGGAGAAGGACAGTCATTGATCGTCCAAAGAATGGCTCTAGGTCAGCTAACCTGTTGGGGTAGCTCAATCTCCTGAGCAAACTACAAAGCGCTCCTTGCCCAGAAACCTTGTTGGCTGTCTGTATTAAGCTCATCTGGAATTCTGAGTGCTTGTACCAATCTCGGAATATGCCGTTTTTCGAAGCGGAAATTCACTTTACACTCCTGTTCCGAGAACATATCTAAGTTGAATCTCACGTAAAGGTCGGCTCTGTATTCGATGCTGTCGTTGTCAAATACTTCCAACAAGATCGCATCTTCAAAATCTGAGTCATCACTGGAGTCAAATAAAATCAACTCGTCCATCATTTTAGGGCAAACTACAGCGAACACTATTGAATCATGATTTTCTTTCAACAACAACCTTTACAAGACTCATCTGCTATTTTGACGTTATGGTGTCAAAGTTGTAGCTGAAAATAAGGTTGGGGGCATCTTTACACTGGTGTCTTGCTCCGAAAACTATTTATTTATCTGTCAAATAGCGGTTCTGACAACGTA
Source organism: Callosobruchus maculatus (assembly GCA_951848785.1). Lineage (NCBI taxonomy): Eukaryota > Metazoa > Arthropoda > Insecta > Coleoptera > Chrysomelidae > Callosobruchus > Callosobruchus maculatus. Next base: position 3,595,620 of record CATOUR010000026.1, on the reverse strand, counting down.
TTTGTTAACCGAAGCGGTAAGATTAATTAAGAACAACGAGAACTACCTAATAATATTTAATTAAGTATTAGTAACTAAGTATTAGCAAGCAACATTGCTAGCGCAAAAACTCGCACATGTGCGTCAGCATGAACCTCTAGCTTATCGGCAGTATGAAGAGAAACTTATAGTGTAGATACTGGAGGGAAAAGTCATCACAACAAATGCATTGATACTCTTAATTCTTCGTTTCATCAAACCAACAAAACTAAAACAAAACAGCAATTCAATTTTTCCCAAGCTTTTGGCAACAAAACCAAAACATTTAGGCAAATATTTTGCTTTGTTGGTGTTTTCAGCATCTTTTCATTTTCATGTGGCCGGTCGGAAAATGTCAAACTGTTGATGTTTTGTCCGCGTTTCAGAAGACTCTATTGGTCTGATGCGGGCTCAACTAGAGGAAGATAAAATAAATCCCTGGTTCAGTTTGCCACGTTGATGTGGGCTACGGACTATGTTGTGAAAAAATGAAATAGTGTTAAAAATACGCTCAAATTAATTGAACTTTATACAGAAGTTAGGTTTTTATGTAATCTGATTATAAAATCGCTATAAAAGGGCAGACGCCATAAAGGAATTGGAATATATACAGTTTTTAAAGCTAGATCGCATTTGTCTACTAATACCGACATTACAGACATCACCTTTTCGTAAACCTTCCAATAGGAGCCATCACTGTACCTGGTGATACCATTCAACATAAATGTCGAGGTTCGGCTAAAACCCGTTTCGAACTGTCACTCAAGTTGACTTTGTACGGGATCTCAGTGTCCACGACTCTTGGAATTCTGTCGGTTGCCATCTCAAGTATGTCGCACCATACACGTTGCTAAGTGTCATGGTGTGTTTCATCGCGGCGTGGCAAAAACAGTTGCTACAGCACTGCAATCTGTATGCAGCCATTTATTTGTGTCTCTCCCTCTATCTAAATATCAAGATGAGGGATATTCAGCAATATCTTTCATGGTGCTCACTATGCTCACACACTCGACCCGCAGCGCTTTTCTGAATGCTTTAGAAGCTGTACTTTGATCGATCTTTACCCACCATGACACCATCGTGGATCTAATGACCCTGGTTTACAGCCAGTTTACCGTCGAGGACAGTTTACCCAGGTACAACCAATCGCTCGTCTCATCATTTTTAGGGTAATCTAAGGCCGGCTTGTAATGTTCTCTAAGTGGCTATTGGTTAGATTATCTTATATCTTGATCCCCAGGTATTTCGTTTCTCTCCGGAAAATTCTATATACTTGCCGAAGAGAAATGGTGCCCTGGTGATATTTGCATTGATATAAAATATAAAGTTATTAAACTTAGGTTGAACTAAAATAATCAATACTCAGAATCTTTGGTTGAAACCCAACGTAGGTGATCCTCAATTGGAAAAAGAATCTCTTATTGGAGTAGTGCGCAAATTTCTGGCTTAGACATGTTCTTAAGAGAAAGAGACAGACCTAGAAAAATATGTTTAGGTCATAAATATTAAAGTGCAGTGACTATTCAAACCAATTTTTTGATCTTGTTGCTCTCATGTTATGACTTGTGATATTGTTCGTTAAGGTAACGTTACTAAGCAGGGAAAAAAATTTGTGAACATTGAATCACTGCCATATACACTACCGCTCAAAAGTATCCGGACAGTGCATTTTTACCCAAACGTATAAGAACTTTAGCCTTTTGAGCCATAATAAATGGTTTAAAATATTCATACAGATTAACAACAACAACTTCAATAAAAATGAAAATTGAATACCTACGTATTGAACACGTTTTTATGGAACAAAATATTAGATTTTGGATTCCTGAAAACAGTCTTCCTTTTCTTTAGTAACAGCACGGTACAACACATTTTTCAATTTTTGATATGTCCAATTTAAATTATTTTCTGCCCATTTTAATCTTTTTTGTTTATTTTGCAGCATTGTTAGTGATTTTTTCATATTTATTCTGCCAAAAGGCCATACCTCCTTAAGTCTGTGCTTTATTGTACTCAAACATGACTATCTCTACTATTACTATTATATGCAGCTGTAAGGTCTGGTGCTGTCTGATGGCGATTTCTTTTGTGTTGATTTATATGTATCTCTATCTTCAATTTGGGAAGTGATTCTAGGCCTTCTTGACTTTATGGCATTGTGAAATGATCCTTAAATACGAAAGTTTTTAACAATGTCACCTACAGACGACTTTAGTATCTTCGGTTACTCACCAACTTTTCGTGTGGTGTAAGCTTATTGGGATGCAGACACGATTGCAGAACACTTCTCAAATGGTATTCCATTTTTAGTGGACCGAAGTAGTCCGAAGCGACCATTTGCACCCTTGTACTTGACTCACTTTGGGTAATTTCGCTAGTAGTGTGACTCTGGCTTTAGAAGATGAAGCCTACATTTTATTGACATTGTACTAGACGAGTTGTACTGAAAGTCGGAGCTTATCTGTGATAGGACAAAACGCAAACGAGGCAGAATTAGAATGCTATTGTTCTGATTGGTTAAGTACATGTGACGTCACAAATTTAGTGGTAAATATACACATTTAAAATATTTTTAAAGCCATTTTATTTCTTGATAGATCATTTATGCAAAATAATGTATAGCATCTATACATATAGTGCAAGATTTAGTTTCCCCTCAAGGCTTCCTCTTCTTCCAACTTTCCTCTTCCTAAGAGTTTTGCGAGCTTTTTCCAGATTCCACCAAAGACGATATCGCACGTAATGTTTTCCAATGGAGCAAATGGGTCATGCATGCCGAGGATGATGTAACACATTTTAAAGTAGACAAAGAATATAACAACGCCGAGGTACACAAGTGCTTCGGAAGCAGGTATTAGCTCAGTCTGCTTATGCAATACGAAGATCACAGATGCAATAAAGCAAATTTTCGTATAACTGGAACAGGCAGATAGTATCAGTGATTAGTTCATTAGTATCCGTTGAATAAAAAGTCATTTGAGCAGTGATAAAGTTGTTGTTCGTGGTTAAACAAATTCTCGTTCTGGGTGAAAAATTCCGTGTTCGTGTGGCACGCTTTTTGGCATTTGAACTCGTTTGTAACGCATCAGCGGCTTTTGAAGTACTTATAGGGTTTGTGGTTTTTGTTTTAGGTCCACGCCTTAGAACGTTCTGTTTACAACCTATCTTCTCATAAAACTTAGACAAGCGTTCGCAGAGCTGAGAAATTCGGAACTACCGATTTAGTTCGAAGACGTACAGTCATGCGCATTTGATAAATTCCTAATTTTTTGTGGTTATGTTTCGTACTGGTTCGGGATTAGCTCCGTGAAAACAACTATTGTTCGATTCTTGGTTCTAGGACGTTCGTATACATGTTACTGGGTAAATTGAGTATTTTTAAGAGTACTATAAGCTATGTATAAATAACCACGTTCGAAGTATACCCGGTAGTAAATTTTATGGCACTCCAATGTCTCAAAAGTTAAAAGTCTCCCAAAACCACAGCTATACGTAGTATACTTTAAAAAACCCTCATTGCGGACCGTTTTCTGTTCAGGGTAATACTGAAGGCAATACTGAAGTCAATTTTATATTAATAATAGAACTGAGACTATCATTTACGTAAAATGTCGAATTATCTAAATGTTTACATATTTACTTGAGAAGCAAACTTTCAAATTGCATTTTGTCCATTATTACAAATTTTCAGGCGAAGCAATAAACCAGTATAAAGAAACCAAATCATGGAGAAAAAAATATATGGGATGATATAAGGATATGGGGTGTATGGAACTCAATCGTAAATTTTAAAAACAACTCAGAAAAATTAAAAAAAAGTGCTGGACATAATGCAGTTTGTTTGTCTCTAAGTGGACATAATGCAGTTAGTTTGTCAGTTCTGGAGAACATGTAATTTGAGTTTCATTGTTGAATAGCAAAAACAAAAATTTGGAAAAAAAAGTTTACCGTGAAGCATACTAGAATGAAGCAACAAAATATAGTAATAGTATTTATTCGTTTTTTTTTAACGAAATTATTTTGATCATTCTCAGCACATTCAAAAAGTCTAGTTCCAGTCTAGTTCCATCAATCACTAGTTTACCACAGTTTTTCACGCAACCAATTAAAAGCATTTTGTTCATGGACTTAAATCAATTTTTGTCTAGCTACGATTTGCTACCTAATAGCATGGAGACTAAATGTATTTTGTCGGTATTATTGTTCATAAAGAGTAAGTATTTGCTCATAGGAATACAGCGCCACCTTCATCACGAATTATGGAAAATTTGGGCAAAATGCATTTTGAAAGGCTGCTCCTTACTTACTGTTATCGGAATGTACGGAATGTCATTTCATAAAGTAATGGACTACCTTATCTTCAATCTGGTAGAAAATTATCAAGATTAATCCAGAAACGAGGGCTAGTAGTCTGTGCTTTAAGAAATAGAAAAAATAGAGAAATGGTTATTCAAGATTATTGGACTAAATACCTAACACTTCGTTTGGGAAATCTGAGATAATTGAATTTCTTACAAAACAAAATATCACATTTTCACCAGAAATTAAGACAAAAACTCAGTTATTAGGATTTGTAAAAGGCTACAACTTCGATAAAAAGTATGTTGTTGATGTTTTTGGCTATTTTTGTATTTTTAACCCGATTGAATTAATATGGAACGATTCAAAAAGAAATATCAGATAGTTCAATAATCACCCCAAAAGCTCATCAGCAGTTATAAATGTTATTAGAGATCAGGTACATTTAATAACTCAAAACAAATGGCTAAACTGCATTAAACATGCAATAAAAGTATAGTCATCATTTTTAAATACACGACCGAATGAAATTGTTATCAACCTGAATGATAGCGACTCTTCTGAATCTGATTTCTACTTGTGTTAAATTATTTTATATCCTCATTTTTCATTTGTACTCTCAAGTAATATTGTTAGAATGTAAGTTTGGATGGTATTTATTGTAGGTATATTTTATAATGTTAATTTAAATCTATTGAAATCTAATGAACAACCACGTTTGGTTATCTTCTTTAATGTTATTGTGGCCCTGGACGGACCTGTCCTCAACATCCGGCAGGCGACACTGTGCGTTGTATAGTACAAGTTTCTGGTCATTAAAGTAGATTAAATTATGGTCATAAAGTTACTGCCGGGTATATCTTGAACATTTTTACTATAAAGAAAAGTCTCACGTATAGAGAACTCGCCGTACCCATTATGGCCCAGTTTCACAATCATTGGTAACCCCTGATGGTGGTCACTTAACCGACAGATGGAACTTAACCAGTAGTTACCGGATCGCTCTGTTTCAGAAAGGAAACATAGAAACACGTTTCTATCTCTTAGGTTACAGAATACCGGTACAGTGGTTAAGCTTATTTGTCTTCAAGTTGGCAGCACGGATGGGTCTCAGGGCTCTGCCATAATTATGTTCTGTGAGTACAACCTAACCCTTTGACAAATAAACCTAACTTCTTCTTCTTGTATTCCACTTTTCATGTCGCATTTGTTTCTAAATTTTCATTTTGGCCTTAGTGCATTCTTGATCTATATATGCCTTTGAGGTTGGGTTTGAGCATAATGTCTTGATATTGACTGGTCCCTTTGCCTCTGCTGATGCTTGCCTGTAGCATCTTTCACCTGGTTGCGATCTAGCATTGCAGTTGAATATGGTGTGCTCTAGGCTGCCATATTCTCCACAAAAACAGTTTGGGTTGTCCTGTGATCCTATTTTGTAGAGATGAGCTGAATATGCGCAGTGGTTTGTCCTCATTCTTATTACTGTAGTGATCATCTCTCTGCTTTTGTACGTTATGTTGTAGAACCATAACCATGGTGTTTTGGAAGGAAAAGGTTGAATGTTGGCATAGTGCTGTCCTTTATTTTGTTCCCAGTTTTTTTATCTTGTTGTCCATTGATTCCATAGTTTTTCTTTGATTAAACCCAAAAAGCTTCTGCCCGGAATAGAGCTGTTTTGCTGTACTCGGTTTTGGTCTCTGCCCTCCTGCGCTAGTCTGTCTGCTTGGTCGTTGCCCGCTATGCCTGTGTGGCTCGGAACCCAAATAAGTTTGATGCTACAGTCATGTTGTGCCGATAGTATTTCTTCTCTGGTGCTCAGTGTAATGTAGTCCTGCTCTTTGTCAATGCTTTGCTTGGTTATAGCCTGTAGGGCGCTCATTGAGTCTGTTATCACTGCCAATTTATCTGTTTTTCCCCATGATTTTGACTGCCTCCCTAATTGCCAGCGTCTCCGCAGTGCCATATGGCTGTATGGTCTGCAAGTCATGATCCTCACAATATATCCCCATTCCGCAGGTATGGCTATTTGGGTCTACTGATTCATCAGTAAACACTAAAATGTGGTCTGCGGCCTCTTCCTTAATTTCGTTGATGAAATGTATTCATATTTTTGACTTGTCTCACAACAGACTATAATCAAAATCTATCGACGTCTCAGACGTCAATGTCTAAATACATCTTGGACAAGGAAAGAGAGAGGACGGAATATACGACTGATATTTCTGTTACCAAAAAAGTACCAAAATTTACCTGTGATGAGTGATTCCTGGCTCCTTCCTGCTGCTGTGGCTTTTACAATCGTAAGCTACACACCCTACCTTTATGCACACCACAATATTTTACAATGATTGGTCTTAAAAACGCTAAATATCATAAAAAAATATTTTTGCGGCTATTGATTTTCGGTAACAGCTAATGACAGCTAATTCATATAGCATCAAACGGGCGTGCGGTATCCCCTTTCTTTCCTTATCTAAGAAGTGAATGTTTTTATAACCTCCAAAGCAAGCCTATGTGTCATCGGTTCACCACAACAAACGTCAGAGATAACCCATACCTTATCTTATCCTTGGGTTAACTTAACTACTGAATAACCAGAGCTTTTGACGTAAAGCGCCGATTACGAAACGCAAAGTGTTGGTTAACCATTGGTTTTCTATTAACTTCTAGTTAACTGCCGATTGTGAAACTGAGCCTAAGTTTTTTCCAATAAATTAAGGTGTTTTGGTTTTATCTGACAATCGTGTTTGAACTAGACGATCTAACTACCTACTTACTAGCTAGGGTGCATGGAATCGAGGGTTATAGGAGTCCACGCACCCCTGATTAGCTCCCTAGCCAATCCATCTCCATTGCCTTTCACGATTCCAATGACGATCATGATTATAAATGCGTCCGGAGACAGTTTAGCTGCATGTTCGACGCCGTTATATACTTTATGGCAACGATATACTTCTTTCATTGCAAGGACTGTTAACTTCACTGGCCAAAATTCGGCAAACTTGAAAGCGATATCCATTGGAGTGAAAAATATCGCATACCTGAGGACAGAGGAGATATTCGATATGAAGCAGATCCATAGTAATCAATGAAACTTATCCTGTGGTTGTATAGGTAGTAAGGCAGTGGATCAGGTCTCGGCAGCCGGAACCTGAAAATTACAACTTAAATCCCGGCAACCTTTTTACATCAGAAAATAAATCCCGGCAGCGCGTTTATTTCATCAAAAATTTTGCAATTCTTAATATTATCGTAAGTTGTACTTAAATGAAAAAAAAATAGCAACCAAACAACCATTGTTGGTTTCATAGTGAAACTTATGCATTACCTTTGGAGAATAAACAAATGAAAATCTACGTTACATAGACAAAGATAACACTAGTTACGCAAATGACATATTTAACACGTTTGCACAAAATAGTACGTTTTTATTTGATTTACAGGCTACAAACTTTCAGTTATTATTATTTAACATATGAATTCAGTTTTATAACATTTATTTTTTGTTTATTAAACTAACACATCTGACAAAACCAATACTTCTGTTTAGGCCTTCTTGCCAGATAAACACATATCAAATGATTCAAGCAACTACTACATCTGATGAAACTTTCATTGAGATCATGGCTACAAACACACATATCCACTACTGGTTCAATTCTTTTTTCTTTTTAATGATGGACTATATAGTGTTCCATGCTTCATTTGTGAAATATCTTGGAATATGAAAAACGTTCACAATTGACTCTTCAATAATCTTGTTGTTGATAAGATCAGCTTCTTTTATATCGTAGTCCTGTATAAGGAAACTAGGTGAGGATATGTTGTCAACTTTATTTGTGTCTTTGATAATCCAGGACAATAATAGATCTTCTGTTTTATTGTAATTAAATTTGATGAAAGGGTTTTTTAATAGCTTTTCTTTTATTGGATATTGTTTATAAAATGATTACCTTGTCTTTCTGTTACTGTTTTTTTCCTTAATCTTTAGTTTTTGACCCCCATGTATGCAACAGTATTTGATGTAGTAATAGTTTAAATTCACAGATGTACCTAAAAGTTCTATTATCTCTCATCCAGTATTCGGTTAATGTTTGCTTTTTATGTACTTCTAGTTTCTTTATGAAATCTTCAAATGAATTAAACTTATCTCGAAATGAAGCTTCATTTTCACCAGTAATAATAGTAAAAACCGAGGTACCGAGGTTAAAACTAAAAGCACCATTCACCAAAGACTGAAGGTAAACAGAGCATGAAGATAACCTCAAGCTTCTTATGTGGAAATGTAGGGTACCGGGAGTACTTTTCTAATGTAAAAAATGCCGGATGTAGCGACCTGAAAATTACAATCAAAATCCCGGAAGCCGGGATTTCAAATTAAAATGTAAAAAATCTCGGGATTTTGATCATAACCTATTTTCTTCAATCAACGATATAAATTTTCAGGTCCCTTGCCGGGACCTGATCCACTGACAAATAGTAAAGTGGCATTAGATCCCTTGGCGTAGCACTAACAAAAATTACAGAATCTAACCACTCGTCAAACCAATTTTTTTAAAACCCGACACGTGAAGAAACTATGTTAAGGCGGGTTCTGACTATTCAATTTGGTTGAATCAGTTTGACCGTTTCAACATTAATCAAAACGACGTTGTTCTCACTATTCAGTTTTAATGAATAATTTGTTATTATTCAGCATTATTAATGAAAACGTTTGTATTCTGCCGAAAAAATCGCTTCATTAGGTACTTTATTACTGGAATTTGTGACCTGATTTCAAACATTCAAAAAGATATTTATTTCGATCGTAGACTTCGTCTCGATTAGCTAAGAATCTAAAAAAATGGTTACCTTCGGAGAAGGATATCGTTGGTGAAAATAAAACGTTTTGAGATCAAACGTGCTTTGTTTTGTTCGGGGGTTGTCGGCGTGTCTTCGGTACTGTATTCACAAATCAATGTTTATTTTGATATAAATTTTAAAATATCAAACGTCCAAATAAAGGACTTCGACATACCTTTGAAACAAGCTCTTAGTCGATACCCCTTGTCATTTAAAATTTTTGAAGGGGATGACCATGGGGGGCAGAGGGTGCAAGGGGATGGAGTCATCATCATAGTCACAATGTCTTAACAGACATGTTGTGAACTCGTAAAATGCATTGAGTCGGAGCTAGAGTATTGCCGACACGACATTATCAATAGTTTTGAGAACTGTAGCTCGCCATCGTTCGCGATTTACTGTCAGTTCAGTGGCGCTCTTGATACTCATATCTAGCAACTGTTTCGTCGTATCCACCCAGCGTGTAGGGGAACGGCCACGGCGCCTCCCACTCGGGGCGTGACCCTTAACTACAAGTTTCTCCATATTATCGCTTCTGTGTGTATGTCCGAAGAATGTAAACATTCCCGTCGACACAATGGAGGAGAGTCTCTTTGGATTATTGAGCTCATCTGGTACGGAAACATTAGTTCGGTGGGCGGTATAAGGAATTCTCAGCATTCTCCTCTACGTCCACATTTCAAAAGCATCTATGCGAGCTCGATCTGCTTTTAAAACGGTCCCAGTTTCCGAGGCATACAAAAATATGGAGAACACAAGAGACTGAACCAGCGACATTTTGATAGCTTTAGTGATGTTATGGTCACGCCATATTTTAGTAAGCTTTGTCATGGCCACACGTGCCTGTTGATGAATGCGCCGTCGAATCTCATTTTCACAGCTGCCCGAATTGTCGATCAAAGAACCGGGTACATAAAACTTTGAACTACCTCACAACGGCCTACTGACTTTATTTCTCGATGATTGTCATGCTCCATATCTATGTTCATAACTTTGGTCTTGTTGTAGTTAATACCAAGACCATATGCTGCACTGTGTTGTTCTAAAATGTTTAATAGAGCCACTAGTTCTTTGTGAGAAGCAGCAATAAGGGTTGCAGCAAGTCTTAAGTTAGATATTTTGCTTCCGCCAATAGTTATACCGCCATTACAGTTGTCCAATACCTGTCTCATCACAAACTCAGAGTAAATGTTAAATAACATTGGAGATAATACACATCCCTGACGAACTCCTTTTCTGGTTTCTGTTTGACCAGACAGGTTACCATCAATTCTTACACGAGCCGAGCTAGACTCATAGAGTTGCTGTATGAAAAATACTGTGGTAAGGGACTGCTATAGAGATAAGGATTTTCCACAGTTTAGGCCACTTTACGTTATCAAACGCCTTAGAATAGTCAACAAACCAGATAAAAACTGGAAAATAATGTTCTCTGGCTTTTTCACTAATTCATTAAGTTCATTAAGTTTTCATTAAGTTTAAGATCTCTTCACGCGTACCGCGTCTTTTTACGAAATCTGCCTGCGCCTGAGAAATTTGCCAGCCAATAAAACCCTCCAAACGAGACTGTAAAATATATAGTAGAACCTTACTTGCATAAGAGATTAACGAAAGGATTTGTTGGAGATCCTTTTTTATGAAGTGAACATTTTTGAAGAGGATGACCATGGGGGGCAGAGGATACAAGGGGATGGAGTAGTTTTTTGTTAAAAAGTTGTCTCCCTTGACAAATCCTTTGACGGCGTTTTTGCTTTACAGCAGTGGTTTTCGATAAATCGGTGGTGGGAAATTTTCAAATGAACGCCCTGTATATGCTTTTTACATTTATCACAAAAAAAATTGTATTCAAAACCCCAATTATGCAAGTTATATCTGCTATATGTAATAATAAAATGGTTCATATACCCGTAGTAACCTGTGGACAAACTGGTAGAGGGTCACCAGACAAGAGAAGCTAGTAAAACACGTTGTGCATCCTCAAGTGGTTCTATAATCGGCTCTGCTAGAAGACTGTTGGTTACCATGGGACCGGCAAATATTACTAACATGTACGATAACCAGCAAGCTAACGGGTGTTTTCTTGCAAAAGCCAGAGCTTCTGCAAAAAAAGATTTTACTGTATGGCGGCTGTAGTATGATTCCGGGTGGGTTATCAGTGTCACCAAATATACATACACCGTGTCCCAGGACGAATCCAGAAAAAAATCGTACTTAGGTTTCGGAATGTGAAACCGATATTAAAAGGAATTATTCTGAAATTCGCATTTGTTTTAGAGAAATCAACGCTTGAAGTTTGGTTGTAAAGATGACTGAAACGTGTGTGGCTCACTTTCACTTTCGGAAATTCCTTGCAAAAACGGAGAAGGTCGGATTATACGCTAACGGGTATTTTGAATTTTTTTGTCGACTGTTTATAGCAAGCATCATAAATGATGTACGGTATGAAGACGATAAAGACGCCTACACATTAACTAATTTGCAATCTAATTAAGGGATTTTCAACTTTTTTGATATTAAGAATAAAGATATAATTTAATCATATTATATCATCAAGGTGGTACCAGAAATCATCCCTTAAACTTTTCAGGATTCGCCCTGGGACACGGTGATTACAGTGCATTTAAATGAAAAGTATCCGCCTTGAATAATTTTAAACAAGAGACGTTTGTGGCAAAATGTAAAAATAGGTCAAAACAATCAAGTCAAGTCGACAGACGACACCAGTATGCACCGTTTGGCGATTCTTAATCCTAGTTCCCTAATCTCGTTTTGCTAATCTTTGGCATCTAGCCATGCACCGTCAAGAGATTAACTAATCCAGATTGGAGATATGGCAAGGTTGTGTTCGCAAGATTGTTTTGACAGTGACAGTGTCAAAATTGTCAGTCTGCGGTGCATAGTAAACAAATAATCTAAGGCCCGGTTTCATAATCATTCACTAATGCGTTGATTAGCAAATGTACCTATAAACTTAATCATTCCATTAAAGTGATGCGCGTTTTATAATGCATTTGGAAACGTCAATTAATTAACATGCAATAAAATGTGGTTGGTACACCTGAAAGAAGGTTTTATGCCACATTTTGTGCCGTTTGAACTACATTATGACATTTCGCTTAACCTGTAAAAGTGAATGTGTCAGATTGTGACAAGTTTGCAATTCTATTAAAGCATTATTACTCTTATTAGAAAGGTATGGAATCAAAGCCAAAAAAAGCAAAATGTGCGCGTGATAGTAACTTTACTAAAGAGGAGCTGCTACTCACTCGTACAGTAGCAATATTCAAAGGAATTATAGAATGCAAAATTACAGATAAGTGAACAATCAGGAGAAGGTAGGTACCTGATGACTGAGGATATAATACAGTCGTCTACAAATACATAATAATATAGAGATGAATAAAGAAAATATTATGCAATTAGAGATGAATACTTGCTTTTAATTGTGCTCAAAAGCAGCTATGAATCGATGTAATCTGTTTTATTTTATAAATACTGATGAAAGTGAACATCCACTGGCAACTCAACCTTAACCTAATGAAATTCTGATATGTGTGTCAACTCTTAAACGTCATACAAACGACATGTCAGATTTGTAGGTTGATTTTTCAATTAATCCACTTTAACTGGCGGAGAGTGAGCCATTAACTTATTGGAGAATTATGTCATTTTAATCTGTCACTTAGCGATTATGAAAACCATTTATTTCCTAATTCTCGGATTAAGCATAATGGCTGAATTAAGTTTGATTATGAAACTGGGCCTTATCCAGGTTTACGTAACTAATCGCGCAATTGACTTACGGTGCATACGGATGTGGTTCTTCACACACATTACCCTGATACCAGTTTATTATTTTCCCATAGCATGAAGCTATAGTCTGAGATCCCCCTGTAACCAAATCAACGCCCGCCCGACCAAAATGTATAATGGAAACTATAAATAAATAAAATAAATAAATAAAAAAGAGTGTGTTATGCCGCTAGGTCTTCCTTTCACACGTTAATGAACAACCTATTATGAATACCAAAAGTGGTACAGTTTTACAACCATCCACCCTCCAACCACCTCAATTTCACCCCCTCCCCAAAAAAGGAGAAAGTGATCAGGAACCCCTAAAACGCCTAAAAACAAAGTTTGAACTGTATTTATATCTTTACTTTTTTGATTACCCGTCATTGACACAATTTCTAATCCTCTAATTGTAATCCTCGCCACGGTAGTACCTAATACTGTGTCAAAATTTCATTAAAATCAAGCTTCAATAGTTTCCACGTTACACAATACAAAACCATCCAAAGCAATAGTCGTATGTGTAAATCAGAAATTTCCCTTGGTTTCTGTAATAGACAAGGCAATATTCGAAAGGACCTAAAAATTTGTATTATGCCGCTAGGCTTTTATTTCCCACACCGTTAGATGAGGGGAGTATTGTGACCGCAAATTTTTTTGATTTTGAGATAATATACTTTTTTGGCGTTTTATGATGTCTACATAACGAAAATCCACGTCATTCATTTCTGTCGGTTGGTCTGTCTGTACGCGTTCTTCTAGTCACGTAATCTCAGTAGCCGCTGGCTGCGTGGATTGTGATAAAATTTGGGCAGCGATATGCTGTGGGGTCGTAGTAGATAATGTTCCTATAATTTTGAAAATGGGTGCATGGGCGGCGGAGTAATTAGCAAAAAACAAAAACATTTGAATATTCCTCAAACCTTGTTTTTAGGCATTTTAGAGGTTCTTGATCATTTTCTCCTTTTTGGGTAGGGGTGAGATTGGGGTTGTTGAGGGGTGGCCTGTCCACTAACCTGTGAAAGAAAGACCTAACGTCATCATATACTTTTTTAGGTCAATCCGAACATTACCTTGCCTATTACAGAAACAAAGGGACGGTTGGGGTGGGGGATTGTGAAACTGAAAAATTTGTTGTATTTATAATAGTTACTTCATTGACCTATGGAAGACATTCCTAGCGGCATATTCTTTTTTAAGTAACATTGGCTTGCCTACAGAAATCAAACGATTTTCAATTTTCTGATGTATACATGCGAGTATTGCTTCTGATCGTTTTGCAATATGTAACAAGAAAATATATTGGATTGATTTTTATGAAATTTTTACACATTATTACTACCATGGCGAGGATGGAAGAACAGCGCAGTAATAAAAAAACTAAAAATATAAAAACAGCTCACACTTCGTTTTTAGGCGTTTTAGTGGTTCCTAATCAGGAACCTAAAATAATCATTTTCTACTTTTTTTGGGTGGGGTGAAATTGGGGTGGTACGTTTATTGTACATTTTAGAAATCGTGTCAGTGACGGCGCAGCAATAATAAAAAAATTAAAAATATAGAAACAATTCCAACATCGTTTTTAGGCATTGGAGGGGTTTCGTGATCATTTTCTACTTTTTTGGGGGGGTAAAATTGGGGTAGTTGGGCGGGTGGAGGTCATAAAACTCATTTTGTTGTATCCATAATAGGCTATCCCTTAACTTGTGAAAGGAAGACCTAGCGACATAACACACTTCTTTTGGTCGGGTGAGCGATGATTTGGTTATAAGGGGATCTTCATGCTATGGGAAAATAATAAACTGGTACCACCGCAATGTGTGGGAAATACTGAGTCAATCAACTTGACTTCATTTTTTGACAAGCCACTGGCCAATGGCAGAGGGGGACAGGTGCCCCCCCCCCCCTAGCCGGCTATGGGTAACCACATGCTACGAGTCCGATCGAACCAAAAAATGTAGCTAGGAGTTGGATAATCAACAGCTGAGAGGAGGTAGTTGATTAGCCTTGCACGTGAGGTCATGGGTTTGATTGATAGCCAAAGATTCAGGTATATTGGAACCTGTTTCTAATGCGTTACACTCAAAGACGATCCACATATGTATACAGATGCATAAATCATATTAAAAGAATAACGTCTATCATAAAGGATCGTCGTAGCAACAAGGAATTCCAAATTATTTTAAGCAGAACTGTCATTAGAACTCATTTACAAGTTCTGCAACATCGCTCCAACCACTAGTCCGAGTCTCCAGGAGATTTTTGAAAGCGATCAATTTTTCTTCTTCATTTAGATTCCTTTATGTCTTATATCCATACTGGAGCAACGTTTTGTTGATAAAACCTTGCCTTCTTTTGGTTTCACGTCACTACATCCCAATGTTTGACACTGATTGATATTAAATAGAAATCACAAATCTTTTGCCAATACCACCAAGATTTCAGTAATGAATTGGAACTATGGTATAACCTGTGGCAGAATAGAGGTGTGACAATAGAAAACCTTAGGGAACTAGACTTTTAGGGAGGCAGACATTATTTTTTCCTGCAACAAGAAATGCAATACTAATTTCCTTGGCACAGCCTTGCACAATATGTAGCATAAAAAAGATCTTTCTCTACACTTTTCCGTGTACACAAAAAGATGCTAAAGAAAAATGGCGATAAAATTGCAAGTGAATTACTGAGACGGTTTTGCAAAAAACCTCAAAAATTTCTTCTAATGCAAAAAATAACTTTTTTTCCATAATAAATGTAACTTAAACATCAACTTATTTTTAAAAAAAGTGTCAAAAAATTTTATAGGGGAGGTTCAGACTCCAAAAACCCCCCTTCTCTACGTCGTTGGTGTTATTAATACTTCTGCCTGTCCCTCCCCCCCTAAGCAACCCTCCACCCCCAACTACACTAATTTCACCCCACACAAAAAAGGTAGGAAACAATGAGGAACACCTAAAATGCCCAAAAACGAAGTTTCAGCTGTTTTTATATGTTCTTTTAATTATTGCTGCGCCGCCACCTGACACAATTTCTAAAAACCGTACGCGTTTTCCATCTTCGCCAACGTAATAATACTGTGTCATTAAAATCAATTCAGTTATTTCCACGTTATCTCATAGAACTTAGAAAAGCTTTCGCGGAGCTGAAAAATCGGAACTAATTTGAAGACTCGCATGCGCATTTGATAAATGCCTAATTTATTCTTGTTATGGTCCGCACCGGGTGTTTCCTCATACTTCGCCAGCCCTCCTATCTGTTTTTTTAAGGCGGCCGAAAAACAATCGAATGCGGTAATGTTTCGTGTCATTCTGACATTTTGCCGAGCTGAAAAGCATCGATTTGTTTACAAGTACAAATAACTTCCAATTTTATTGTAAAAAATGCCGTTATATTATTATAATGAAAATAAAACTTGAAGTTGCTTTCTGTTTATCTGAACATGTTTCTTGACAGTATAATAAAGCCCTTTACTCTCTTAAACGTATAGTTTCAAGCTTTTGATTTTCATTACAATTACTTAACGCCATTTTTTACAATGAAAGAAGAAGTTATTTGCACTTTTAAACAAAGCGATGCTTTTTACCTCGGCAAAATGTCAGAATGATACAAAACATTACCCCATTCAATTGTCTTTCGGCCGCCATGGCTATAGTGGATTGTGGTTTACTTCAACATTTTAGAAGCTAAATATTTCAAAAGACATTCAAAATAAGGTTAACGAATCCTATATTTTTAAAAACAAGAAAAAAATATATTTCTTTCCGTTATATAATATACAGGGTGCCCCATTTAAAAAAATGTAACTGTATACGAAAAAAACTATTTTTTAACATTTTTTCGTTTTTTTTTTCTTGTCATATTCTGAATGTCAAGAAAAAACTAACACTTTCATATAAAACCTTTTTTTCTATCTCTTCAAATAAAAAGGATAAGAGGGGAGCAGGAAACACCCGGTACCTACATGTGTAGGCCTGCTATTGGCTATTGACTTGATTTTGCTTTACGAACCATAAAAAAGTTGATCCTAGCACTGGATTCTGACACATACCATCACCTAGATCGTCTCTAATGGCCAGCAAGGACACCGTGCAAAATGCGATGTCGAAGTACGGAAACATCTCCAGCTCCTTCACGGTGTTGGCGAGGTCTGAGAAGGCTTCTGGGTCCATAGCTATTTGGTTTGCGTGCTGAAGACGTTGAAGCTGCTAGTGCAGTTGCTTCTGGTGCTGAAAGCTACGCCGTATGTAAGCTACCATCTCGACTCGCCACAAACGTCTCAACTTCCTTCTCCAGCTACGTGAGATGACAGTACGCAGCCTCGCGTGGTCTGGCGTAAAAGTATGACAGATGACATGTCAGTTTCACTTTTAGAACATACAGGGCATTATCGTGTTCATTTACAAGCAAAATCACATCATTTCTAGCTCTCACTGTCACTGAAAAGGGGTTATGCAGAGCCTCTGTCTGTCCGTCCGTCCGTCCATCCGCATACAAAAGATAGCCAAAACTACATGTGCTAGAGAAAAACTAAATACAGATTCGGAATCCGCATGAAAAAACTAGCCCGGGAAAAATCTGGTTCTGTCAATATCGCTTCATGTTTAGCGCCGTTTGAATTTACTCAAACAAATTCTTTCCTACTTTTTAAAAGCTTTTATTTTAGTTTTCAACAGCACAAGTACTTATAAAAACATTACTGGTATCATCTGCTATCAATCTTCTCCTCAACTAACCCAGTTCACAGAAAGTCCAAAAGCATACGGAAAGACAACTAGCAGAAGCTATCTGCCGTTACGATCCAGTTGTGGTATAACAGTACGATGTTAATGCTGTTTTGGGTAATCCCTGACTATAGAAAATGGTACCATAAAATGTTATTTTCTACAGCCGTCCCGAAAATAAAAGTTTCGGTATAATTTATTAAATCGAAAGTGAAACTTAAATCGTACCGAAAGTAATAAATCATATCGAAAGTTCTATTTTCGGGACGGCTGTAATGTTCATAAGTACTATATATAGTATCTGTCCCCATCATTTTTTAATATTTTTTACGCTACCCGAAAGTGATTTTTGGGACTCGCAGGCTTCCAGGACTCGCCTACGGCTCGCCCCCTACTCATCCCGTAAAATATCACCTTCGAGACTTATTTACTTACTTCCGTAAATAACTATTGTAAGGTATTGTAATTATCTTATTATGTACGCCTATACCCCGCCACAAGGCTCAGTATTCTAGGGGTGGCATTATTTGTAATTTTCTTGTAAATCCATAATAATAACAATAACCCGCCTTTATTGCTGACAAAATAATATACATGTTAAAGCTACATATTAAGCTGCTGGCGAAGTCTAGCTTAAAGCTATTCTACTTCTACTCTAACCAGCAGTGAACCTATGTTCAAGAAAAGAACAAACACAAACGAAAGCTATTACATTACAATATTGTGTCCGACATCGATGATAGTAATAAATAAAAAATATAACAATATATACATACATCTTGATGTGTGATAAAGAACTATTACAGTATATAATAGAAAAATGTTCTTAAAAAAACTAACTATATTAAAATTGTTGTTGAGCAGGGTAAGCAATATAATAAAAAAGGAGAAATTAATGGTAATACACTACATCCTGGACGCACATGAATGAATGAATCATATACGGCGTGTCCATTTAGACTAAATACAAAAGTTGTTTGACTGTTTAGCCATATGTCATTGAAAAAAATTGTAAAAAAGGGTGTAAGGGTGTTCGACACATGAACAATCAATTTTTTGATTGGCGAGGCTATTTTTAATACTAAAATACCCTTGTCGTTAGTGCTAGATGTAACTATAGGAACATTTTTTTTAGTTTTTTCCTCAAATTTTCTAAAATCTTTCATTTCAACCGCTACAATTTTTGTTGTTGTATTTAATATCTTCTTCCCCACGTCAAGTGGGGCTACTTAAAACAAGGGACATGGGACGATTTGTCAAATAGTTTTAAAAAATCGCAGTGGCAATATTGGTAGATCTACCAGTATATAGATCTATATACTCAGGCATAGCAGGGGATAGTTCTCAATAGACAAACAGGTGTTTTCAGACATAAATTGATGTATCTGACAGAGTAAGTACTTTGTTATTGTATATAAATAGTTTTCCTCTATGTTAAAAGAATAATTGATATTATATAACTTCTGTTGCACAAACCAAAGATATTTGTTGACAAGCCCACATTCCCATTACATTATAACAGAACAACATTGTTGTTAACAACAGAATTCAGAATCACGTCGCTTCTAGTGTCTTAAGGCGGGTTCTGACTGTTCAGTTTCACTGAATCAGTTTGACTGATTCAGTATTAATGAAAGCGTTCTCACTGTTCAGTTTTCATGGATCATTTTTACGGGTTCAGCATTTGACGTTTGTATACATTTTTCAATACTGATTCAGAGCATACTAAATTGAGAATATCTCCTGGACCAGGGAATACATATCCGGAGTTCATTAAATACGGACCAGAGAAACTCAGCGAAATGTTGACTAGATTATATCAACGATGTCTAAATGGAGAAGAAACGCCAATAGAATGGAGAACCGCCTTTATATCAACTATTCACAGAAAAGGCGCGAAAAACGACCCTAAGAACTATTGAGGGATAGCGGTAATACCAACTATAGGAAGAATTTATTCTAGGATACTGAGAAATTTTATTGAGGAAGACATTTGCAATAAACAACCCGAAGAACAAGCAGGTTTTAGAACTGGAAGATCCATAATAGACAATATCTTTACCTTAAAACTTATAATGGAAAAAAGATCTCAACGAGACAGAGAAACTCATATAGCGCTTATAGATCTAGAAAAGGCTTATGATAGTGTTCCAGTGTCACAATTATGGGGGAAATTGCAAAAGTTAGAAATAAGACCCACACTAATAAGAGCGATCCAAATGTATTATAAACAAAACTCCGCATCAATAAAAATTGGAACTCAAGTAACAGAACCATTTCGAACATCAAAAGGATTGAGACGAGGATGTTGTCTCTCACCGACATTGTTCAAGATTTACTTAGATAAATCATTACAAGAATGGACTAGAAAATGTAAAAATATGGGACTACAAGTGGGAGAAAACAAACTACATTCGTTATACTTCGCCGATGATGAAGTAGTAATAGCGGAAGATGAACAAGACTTAAATTACATGGTGAGAAAATTACAGGAGGAATATGAACGAGCAGGATTAAAAATAAATTTCGACAAATGTGAATACCTTATAGTAGGAAATAACACATGCAGTACATTAGAGTTAGAAAAGGAACAAATAAAGGGAGTAGAGAAATGTAAATACTTAGGTGTAATATTTAATAAACGAGGAACAAGTAATGACGAAATTCAAGAAAGGATACGTAAAGGAAGACAGGCCATTGGAGCACTAAATTCAATATTGTGAGAAAGAAACATTAGAAAACATACAAAAAAGAGAATATACAATACAATAGTAAAAAGTGTAATTACATATGGGTCGGAAAGTTGGGATGTAACCAAGGACAACAGAAGAAAATTACGGGCGACTGAAATGGATTTTATGCGGAGAAGTTGTAGACGGTCAAGACTCGAAAGAGTCAGAAATGAAGTTATCAGAAGGGACATGGACCTTGATAGAGATATCATAGACGATGTTGAGAAGAAGCAACTGAAATGGTTCGGACATACAAAAAGAATGAGGGAGGAAAGATGGCCAAGAAGAGTACTAGAATGGATACCACCGGAACGAAAAAAAAGAAGAAGACCTCGAAGAAGCTGGAGGTATGATATCAACGAAGCAATGGCAGCTAGAGATTTACAAGAATATATGTGTTATGACAGAAAAGTTTGGAGGCTGGGTACGGAGAAGCGGCGACCGCCGTAGAAATCCGTGTATATATAATACTGATTCAGTCAAAATGAATGAAAAGTAGGAATGGCTTTCAGTTTCACTGAAAGCACAAACCCACTGATCAGTTTTACTGAAAAGGTGTTCTCACGTTCATTACATGTTCAGTTTCGCTGAATCAGTTTGACTGATTCAGTGATACTGAAAGCGATGTTCGTTCACACTGTTCAGTTTTAATTAATAATTTTAACCTATTTAGCATTGATAAAAGTAACGTTTGTATTCATTTTTCGATACTGATTCAGTCAAACTGAATGAAAAGTAGAACTGGCTTTCAGTTTGACTGAAAACACAAACCCACTGATCAGTTTCACTGAAAAGGTGTCCACACGTTCATTATCTGTTCAGTATTACTGAATCAGTCAAACTGATTCAGCGAAACTGAATCGTGAGAACCCGTCGACTGTTTCAGTTTGACTGATTCAGTGAAACTGAAATGTAATGAACGTGAGAACACCTTTACAGTAAAACTGGTCAGAGGGTTTGTGCTTTCAGTCAAACTGAAACCCTGTCCTACTTTTCATTCATTTTGACTGAATCAGTATTGAAAGATGAATGCAAACGTCAAACTGACGTGCGAGAATCTTCTCCGTCATCATGAGAGTCATTAGTTTTAACACTTCTGAATCAGTCAAACTGATTCAGTGAAACTGAACTGTCAGAACCCGCCTTTAATTGCAAAAATATGACTCAAGCTTACTACGATACGTAATAATTCTTTCTTTTAGGAACACCCTGTATATTCATCTTATGGATAAAAGCCCTATTAGTTATGTAATGCTTTACAGGTTGAAGATGCTTATTAGCCATAGTCAAATGAAGATATGCGAAACATTTTCACTGCAATAGGAATAAAAGTTATATAGGGAAATTTAATAAAAACTATTGAATGAAACAACAAATATTTATTTACAAATAAAACATTTTGGTACAATAAATTACCTACTTTAGAAATGCGTAACGAGGAAAGGTAAATTTGATAACTCCGCACTTGTATCAAATTTATCGATCAGGATATACGCTGAAACAAAAAAGATATATTTCAGAAAACTTTTTTTTATAATTGTAACTCTTATCAAGCAAAGGTACTAGGGTATAATCGCCGCCGCGTCAAGTCGATGCGCAGTTATTCATTATGCAGGGTTTTCGTAGCAACCCACATTTTACGCGGTGTAGAACATAATACGTCCGACGCAACGTAACATTCATTGCGCTGCACATAAAATGTTTTCCTATGTTAGTCAGTTGCGTCGTGACCATCGCGATAAGTAAAAGAAAGATATTAGATTTGTTACTTTTATTATTGCAAGATGTAATTTTGCAAGAAGAAATTGACATAATAACCACGATTCATAATAGCACTAGGAATTCTGCTAGTCAATTGTTTCAAAAAAAAAGCAGCGAAGGAGCATTTAAATTACTTGTCCATAGACATCTGCTTGACGATGAGGTAAAATTTAAAGCATATTTTAGAGTTACAAGGCAGCAATTCTCGTTTCTCCTCGATCTTGTGACATCCTATTTCGCCTCCTGAAAAACTTGGCGTTACATTGAAGTAAATAACTATAATACATTTTTTCCTAATAATCAGACCTATATTATTCAAACCCATTTTAACAAAACTTATTAATAATTATTCTGCTCATTACTTAAATCTGTATACCTATATGTCTTGCCACTTGTCTCAGGAAAGTTAGGATTAGACGTATTTTTGACTTGGAGAGCTAGATTTACAAACGATGCCTCACGTACTTTCCATCACATACATACATACAAACAAGTCTTGTTAATACAACAAAAATTAAAACATTTTGCCCATTTCATTCCTGATTCTGTCCTTTTTCGCTACATTTTTAAACTCCTTCAGTTTCATATCCTAAAGGATAGGGTAACCACTAACTATTTCTGTTAATTGTTCATTCTCAGCAGCACTAAAACGGATTTGTGGGGGGGGGGGATACACCACGGTATTGCCAGCAGAGATATATCCGCTTTTAGCTTGTGCCTTTTGTATTCACGAAATTCAGGGGCCTGGCAGGCGGCTCACCATCTGCTCTCGCAGCCAGGCAGCATTAAAAGCATTAACTGCTTGTAGGCTTACATAAAGGCTCGTTCTGCAATGTAGAAAGGTCATGGATGACATTTCGGCAAGACATCGTGTCACTTGTGTGAGTACCGAGTCACGCTCAAGTTTGTGGTGATGAAATGGCGGACGCGCCCACAAGGCGAGGGTTGAAGAGTAATCTCCTGGGTCCTGAGCCGGCTATGGGGCTGGCAGCATTTATCATTAGAAAGAAAACTGAGGTGTGGTTGCAAAATCGGCATCTTATGAGACAGAGAGAAATCTCTGGATATCTCCGTCAAGCTAGAGAACTTATTTCAGGACCTCTGGCCAAGGTGGGGCGGTTCTGTCTCTCACTGGACAGAAGCCAGCTGAGGTTACTTGTCGGCCTACTATTCAGCCATAACACCTTCAAACGTCACTTGTCTGTGATGGGGGTGGCAAGTGATCCGATGTGTACACGCTATGGCGAGGGGGAAGAATCCTCGGCACACATTCTATGTCGCTGTGAAGCCCTTGGGTATCACAGTCAGACCATGCTAGGTTCAAGGATTTGTAACGGTTCACCCGTTTTCAAAATTATTTTTATATTATTTACTTGGTTACCATATACAAATAGTTTACAACTTCCATTTTTAGCAACTACTTCCTCATTATACTAGTACATTTTTATAACTATTTTGCTTCTCACCTCTACCTTTTCCCATCTCTACTTCCTTTTTTTCATAAACATGTGATGGCGAACATTTTAATCTTTAAATATCAAGTCAATCATACACTGTATATTTATCAATTATCTAACAAAAGAGTCGCTGAACATCATTCTTTGATTCTAGCCATATATTTTTGTGTTACGATACCTTATCTTATGTGTATTTAATGTTTCACTTTTTTTTATGACATTCCTTAAGTAAAAATACCTAGCACCCAGATTTGCTAATTGAGAACGCAATGAAAAGATCTGTTGGACATTTGTATAAGTTCGTTTTATGAGGCGTGAGGAAAAAGTTTGTAAATTTTTGAACATACTTTATAATTTTTTTTTATTTATCACTATATATCTAAAAAGATCCGGTAGGACTGAAAATACAAAGCATTTAACAATCATTTTTTTTAACTATTGTTCTATCTATTCGCTCTTGTATATATACTCTGTTACCTGATACTTTAAACTGGTTTGACGTCTATTTGATAGGTATCAGCTGATGAAGAAGTGTATCTCAAATTCAATTTTTTACTAGTGGTGTTGATTGGCAATCCTGCGATCAGGACCGTATTAGTAATATTCTTATTGAATATTTGCCAGAAAGTAATTGCTATTGTTGTAAGCAAGAAATTGTTTCAATATCCAGAAATTCGCAGCAAAAATGGTTAGTTAAAAGAAATAGATTATTTTATTGATTTGTACATTCAATCAATCAATCAATCAATATATTAATTTGTTGAGTATACAAATAAATATTAGTCCTAGTTCGCAGAAAGCTAGGCTTTGTGCGCGAATATCGACTAGTAGTTACAGACTAAAATATTTTATAACCTTCTTTAGCTTCGAAGCTCGATCACCTCCATCTACTTCATATCGTTGTTAGTTCTTCCTACCTCAATAGCTCAACTGGATGGCGGTTTCAGCAGCATTTTGGAGCTTCCAGCACAACATACCATTACCAAAAATAATTAAATTACTTTCGACTGCATCTTCTTCAAAGTTTGACAACCGTTGACATCATCTGACATAAGCTATCAATTGTTAGAGACTATCACAATGCCCCTATATTTAGCAATAAGGACGATTCAATGGATAGCTTGCATCACTAGTGGGATATTTATTGGTTGAAACGTACAATGTACAATTGGAGAAAAAAGTATAAAGTAAGTACATGGCGTAAGATTAATATAAAAGGTAGTTTAACTGAAGCTTAAGCTAAATTTATCTTCATTCTTACCTCATTTAAAGTGTACCTAATCATCATCATTCAGACTAGCCATACTGATATACTGAAAGACGCCAGATTTTCCGAGAAAATGTAAAATAAGCATAGACCTCAGAGCATAGATGAAAACGTCACCAAGTGTCAATTACTTGTTATTAGTAATGCTTCCACTCAATACAGCCCTGCATTCCTTCAAAGCTTAAGATTGATACGTCATGACTCAATCTGGGGTATTTTTAGTTATCACTAGCCGAACAGCTGTTCGCTGTTGACACGGCTGACAGTTTAAAGTATCGGGTAACAGGGTATATCTATATTTTCTTTTTTGATCTTTATCATGTAAACATTTGAAGGTTATCTGCTTTTTGCTTTTTAATATGCCCATGCTACTTCATAGATTTGTTTCTGAAGTATATGAATGCAATTTATCAAAATGTAAGAACGCATGAAGATCCATACTTCAGAAACAGATCGTGAAGTCCTGTGAAGTTCTCCACAAGGTGCTAATATCAGCCATAACTCATTCACAGGAAAACCACCCTTTTTTCTCGGGGTGCCACCATCAAGACCACCTTCTTCGGGGTGCCACCAAGGAAAACCACACTTCTTCGGAAGGGCACCACATCTCTTCCATGCCACCATCATGAACACTTTTTCGGGGTGACACCACCTGAACTCCTTCTGAAGAAGCCAGCCTTTGGGGTGCCACCAGCAGCATGTAACATCTTCTTTGGAGCACCACCTTCCCTTCGGAAGGGCACCACGAGGACTTCCCTCCGAAGATAAGTTCTTATTTAAAAAAAAATAGATAGAATGTACTGCATTCATATATACTGAAATAAATCTTTATTAAACCATTGTTGTCCTATTTTTCATTTCTTGGCGGCTAGCTAGACTCACGCACAACGCACGCACCCACATACCCTTGTCTCATGCGAACCAATTGAGCTGCTGGTTGCTATGAGCAATATGTTGGTTGGTGGCTCAGCACCAAGTAACGCTTTTATCGTTACAGATTCACGAATCTGAGGATATAAGATAGGCAGGACGCACCGACGATGAATAAGAAGCAGGACCCAAGGCCATGATCACCTTTGCGATGAGGGCTGGACTTGGGAACTAAGGTAAGGAGAGGTGCATAAGCGTCCGTTTGTGGGGCTATCCACTGGAGCTTCTGGGCACAGGAAAGCCTCTCTCCCTTTTTCATACAAAAGAAGTACATGATAACTATGTCTTTCGAATTGAGTGGAATTGTCTAATCATCTAAGTAGTAAACTGAACAGTTCCTGCTGAACTCATTGGATCTATGAAGAACCTGCGGCCAAAGTCAAGAATGGACACATGGTTCCTTCACCTCCATGTCACTCCACCTCGTCTTTCGCACACCCTTCCTATAAACCAGACCTTTCTCGCTGCGACTTTGTGCTGTTTCGGCATAATGAAGCTGAAAGTGAGGAGGTTTTCCAGTGATGAGAACCTTCTGTGGACTTGGGACCAGGAGTGTGTTTTAATGCCTAGTGACACTTGGGAGAACTGATGTAAACAGGAAATGGAAAGGCGTATTGAATCTATAGGAAATTAATTTGAAAAAATGAAATAAATAAAGCTGTATTGCAAACCTTTCCTAGTCCCTCTGTATGGCTGGTACCATACTCTGGAGCCAATTTGGCACCACTGTTATGGAAAGTAAATCCTAATGGTCGCAATTTTTGCATACGAAAAGTAAATTGAATAATTATTATCAATTGAAACGTCGCACATACGGATATTTGAACTAAAGAATCGAACAAAAAGCGTATTATGTCAAAATTGAAAATTTTCGCATTCACAATACTCCCGCGACCTGTCGGTGCGGAAAGTAAAACAGCCATTGTCCAAGTTAACCTTTTGTGGCAACCATGGCTGTTTTTGTAGAAATTCGAGCGGACTATGGTTATTTTTTTAAAATTATCAAAACTTTAACGATGTTTGTATGATGAAACTGCTGTTCTTGCTAAGACCGAGTTATCGAATTCTTTCGGCGCTTATTCTACCTTATAAAAGTCATATGTGCAATTTTGATTACGGCTGTTTTGGAGGAAACGTCTCAATTATTATTACCTGTTGGCATCAAATCAATTTGTCTTTTTCGCATCCTTGGCTTCTCCTTCTTTCAATTGTCCTCTTCCGAAAAGTTTTGCAAGGCTATCCCAGATTCCACCGAAGAACAAGGCGCACATCAGATTTTCGAATGGTACAAACGGATCATGGATACCTAGGATGATGGAAGACATCTTGAAGTAGACAAAGAATATAACAATGCCGAAGTAGACGAGAGCATGAGGAGCAGATATCAGTTCAGTCTTCTTATCCAGTATGAAGATCACAGATGCGACAAGGCAGGCTTTTGTGTAGCTAGAAACGATAGAGGCGTGCATCAGTGAGGTATGAGACTCTCTTTACAATTTTACAGAAATGGAATAATGTGTATCTCATAATCATATAAATATATTTTCAATTTTTGATTTTTATTGTCTCCTCATTTGTAAAAAGTGACATGATATGTAAAAGTAATTATGTCGAGATACTGCAATCTGATCGTCATTAGGAATTTTGGTTAAACCATGTGAACTTATTTAGTTTTTTCACGCCTAGATGTAATAAAAGTAAAATGTCGATAATTTTTCATATTTTCGAAGTATATCTATGAATGCATGAACGCAAGTTCCTATTTGTTTACTAAAAGTGGATTTTCGTATGATTAGATTTCTTATAGAATAAATAAAACAGTTAGCTCTGAGTGACTTTTACTACAAATCAAATATTTCAGTTCACTTTAAATTATCTATTAAATTAAATATTTGCTGAACATTATGTTCTATTTGAATAGTTTTATTTGATATTATGATTAACTAATGATTCCGCTGATATCCAAGTGAGTGAATGAAAATGTTATTATCAATTAACATTTTAGCTATCAGAATCACGAAGCAGTATTGCTGTGACGCGTACTAAAATATTTAGTGGAAAAAAGGAGTATTATTTTGGATAGGATTTTTAGTGGATTATTTTTAAGTACTGGAAAAGCTTTACTGATGTTTTGTAGCCTAACTTACTCAGAGTGGAGCTGTTTTGGGCTGGAACATTGTCGTATAAATTAAATTATCCTAAAATCCAGTTTCGATAAACAAATAGAATGAGAAAGTTGTTACCGACATAGAAGCCAGGGTCTTGGCATTTATTCAACATGTTAAGATCTTTTTAAGTTGACAAGACGCAACTATGATTGTTTTTGTTCACTGAAATTTGGGAAATTAGTCATTTTATACACAAAGCATTTCATGGATCTCCACCAAATAACGTCTAACTTCATCGACTAAATTGTAGTTCTTATTATCCATTAAATTTTTCTAAAAAACCAATGGCAGCCTTTTCGATATGTTATTGGATATCATTTTATAAAGTTTTTAAAGATTTCAAAATGTTCCATTGATGACCTGTAATATTTACTTTGGTTTATATTTACAATACGCATTTTAACCGATTTCAGAGGCCATCATTTTTTCGGGTCGAAAACTGTGTAGTTCCTTTTGGCCGTTATTTTTCCGAAGTATATAAGCAGAGTTAGAAGCTGCAATATGTGAAAAATAAGGGAACCCGGTATCATTTTGCAGAAAATGCAAAATACTATTCTTATAATGAATAAAAATGTTTCTAATGTCTAATGGTGTAACACTTTCATACCCAGAAGCGAAAACTTTATTCATTTCATTTTAAGGATTTTCTTAAACTTGTTCTGAGATTGCTGGAAGATAAACTTTTTACTAACGTTTCGGCTACCTCTGCAGCCTTTATCAGATATTTGACAAGAAATTAATAAGTGACATTGTTTGACAGCTACGCCAAGTAACAGCTTGTATTTTTTTAGACAAGTTAGTGCACAATGATGTATTACCAAATACCCTAAAAATTACTCATAACTTATAACATGTTTGGTAGTCAAGGTAGTCTTAGGGTTTCTATACCAACTGCACAGTGGATAAATGCTTATACAAGGTGGGTCATGCTAAACGCCTCGGACTCTTGTGACCAAACGATACCACTTTTCAAAAAATCAACTTTGCGAGTGTATGTAGGTCAAGTTGACTGCATTTAAAAAATAATTACTTCCATACAGGGTTTGTAGTAAAAGCGAGACATATCAGATTTATGTTTTTTAATGGAATACCCTGTATATCTTTCTGCGCATTTAGATTCCCGGGTCAATTTTATGGTGACTTTATGCATCACATGTTACACGACTTTTCCTTGTCCTTCGCCTCAATCCACCCTTAAATTCTGATATTAGTGAAAATCACAAACCAACCCATAACTTTGATGCAGTGTAGGACAGAAACTATTGGTTGCACACGAAACATGTAAAGACCAAAATTATGCAGAATTTTATTCTCTCCATAAATCATTTGAAGCTTTTTTCCGATATCTCTTACCAAAATGGAGTTATTTTTCAAAAATCGTGGCGAAGCAGAGTTTTCATCCCCCACCTCTCGAACAGCAACCCCCCGAGGTCACAAACACAGCATGCTAAACAACCAGCACAATGGGTGTGTTCAACGGGACCTAGCGCAAAAGCGCTAGCGTGGAAGCGCTTGCAGGCGCTAGGAGTGACCGTTGAACGACTTTCCTTTTGACGTGATAAAACTGTCATATCCATTTCCATATTCTAATATTTATTATTTGTATTGTCAAAAACCTAGGCTATAAAATCACAAAACTTATTATTAGATTGACGCTAAACAAAGGTAACTGCTTCTCTCAAAACTACAAATAACTTTTTTCCAGCTATGTGGTGCTTTGCTAACCAAACAGCGCTTTTTTAAAGCGCTTACCAAGCTGACTGGCGCTTTTTGACAGCTTGTCGTTCATCGGTTAGCTAGCGCAAAGCGCCCACAAGCGCTGACGTCCGCTAAGTCCCGTTGAACACTACCATTATCTCTGAGGATTTCCTATATAAAAATGGTTCCCAGAAAATTTGACCTTGGGATGATTATACGGGTGTGAAGTCTGGTTAGAGATGCGAAAATAAAAATATCGATACCGGTACCAATTCGATATTTTTTGGCCAAGTATACTGTATACGCCAACGAGGACGCGTTTGGTTCGTACAGAGAACTTTGTGCAATTGATTACACTCCTCAATAATTATATAATTATTTCCGATACCGATACCCCTACAAAAGTATCGATACCAGCTTGGAATCGCTCAAAACGTATCGTTGACAAAAATACTCAATACAGTAATGTAATTTGTTAGGAAATATTTGGTTAATTACTTTTTATGTTGTTATTCAAATAATGTGAAATAGCAAATATACATAATTATATACTTGATATTTTGCAATACTCACAAGCTGGGTTGCATAAATTCGATGACCGTTGGCGTCCATACTCCTCTAATGAGCCTCTCGAACAGTCTCGTGAATCCAGCTCCGTTGCCTTTAATGGTTCCGATGATGATCATGATCAGGTATGCGTTTGGATAAAGCTTAGCAGCATGAGTTACACCGTCGTAAACCTTTTTACAACGGTAGATTTCTTTCATTGCCGAAAATATTATTTTCACTGGCAAGAATTTGGCAAGCTTATAGCCGACATCCATCGGGGTGTAGAATACCACATACCTGAGAATAAAAAACGTAGCAATAGTTTATGTTCAAATCTGAAGGTTGTAGAAGGTATTTCATACATGGTCCGGCACAAAAGAATGACTTTTTAGCTTCCACTGAAGAGAGGTTATGCAGAGCCTCTGTCTGTACGTCCGTCCGTCTGTCCGTATACAAAAGATAGCCAAAACAGCAGGTGCTAGAGAAAAATTAAATACAGATTGGTAATCAGCATGAAAAAACTAATCCGGGAAAAATTCGGTTTTGTCAATATCTCTTCCGGTTCCACAGTGAGAGCGCCGTTTGAATTTACTCAAGTGAATTCTTTCCTACTTTTTTGAAATGGCTAGTACTCTCCCCCTATCAAGGCTTATTTATTTAATTATGTCTGAGCTACAGTTGAATTAAGTGTTAGTTTTATATCATTTTTTAATTCTATTATCTATCGCCAAAAAATCCAAAAATAATTAATTCTGCAAGTTTATTGTATCTTGGGCCCCCTAGATCCAGCCCGGATCCAGGGACTTAAGCCCCCCCAGATTCAGGGACTTAACTACGCCTATGAACCGCACGAAATTTTTGGTTGCCTGATAAATACGAGATTTGGAAATTCCGCAGTTAGATAAAAGGCAGTGGCGTCGGCTACACAGTGGCGTAGATGGTGAAAAGGAAGCATCAAAATGTGTCACTTAATTAGGCTTTTTGGCATGCACGAGATAGGAAGTCAAAAACTACCTACTTATGAAACTTATAAAAAGTACTCCACGTCAATTCCAAAAATTTGTAAAGGAGACTGAGCCTCCTCTGAGGACATTG
Organism: Callosobruchus maculatus; assembly: GCA_951848785.1. Taxonomy (NCBI): domain Eukaryota; kingdom Metazoa; phylum Arthropoda; class Insecta; order Coleoptera; family Chrysomelidae; genus Callosobruchus; species Callosobruchus maculatus. The sequence continues at coordinate 3,564,291 of CATOUR010000026.1, read as the reverse complement.
GTAGCTCTTGCCACCAGAAAGCCTCTCTCCTTTCTTTTATTCATTCATTCATTTATTTATTCACTTACCAGACAAGAGATGCTACTAAAACTTGTGGCGTGTTCTTGAGTGGTGCTAGGATAGGTTCTGCAAGAAGACCATTGGCTACCATACCGCCGGCGAACACTATCAACATATATGATAACCAGCACGCTAACGGGTGTTTTCTTGAAAACGCCTGAGCTCCTAGAACAAGAAAGATTAATTTTTAGCTTTGAACTTAACGCAGCGATTCTCAATCTGCAGGATGCGCCTCCCTAGGAGAAATCACATTTTGTGATGACTAATAAGCAAAACACTCTTTGTGATACTAGCTAGAAAAAACTTTTAAGAAATAACTGTTTGTGGAAACTGAAAACTCTTGTTATGTGCAGGGTGTAGCTGCGACCACAACAATCTCTGATAGGATTTTCGTGTACTTTTTTATTTAAAATTGTGTGCGCCCCCTTTCAAAAATTCAGGAATTGGCACTGATCAAAAAGGCGATTTTGATGAAGATGGTGTTTTATAGTATTTTGCTGTTGAACAATGTAATGAATAAAATACAGAATAATCTAATTACTGTGAATAATATATGTGAACCAATCAGCTTGTACTTTCAGTTTTTATGGCTGACAATGCTGACATCAATTTTTTTTTAAACCAAAACCCCCCCACCCCTGAACCAAATTTATTTCCAGAAACAGCTAAATCCGAATAAAGGCTTTTCAAGTTAGCACAAAACTATTAAAATGGGTCTTTGCCCAAAAAACTTTGTAGGATCTATATTATTGTCTATAAATACCTATTTATAGCTAGAAATCATATTATTCTTTTTTGAGGCTAACGGTAAATTTTGGAGTTTTCTTGAAAATAATCTTAGGAGGATTGGTGACTTTTGGAACTAGGCTTAAAAAACTATCGATAGTTTCGACCATCGACAGTTCCCCATCACTACAAAAGTAGCTGCTAGCGTTATCTATGGCTGCAAATTGCGACAACCAATTCTACAAGGACGGTTGTCCAATCATCCAATTCATCACGGTCACGCAACGGATCAGTGGCCGCGCATGCGGTAAAGTAGCAAAGCGAAAGCGAAGCCAAGACAAATTTACTTTCTCGCACATACACGTACCGCTTCCGAGGTCCTCTCTGACAGCCAACGCGCACAGCGTGCAGTGCGCGATGTCGAAATAGGGAAACATCTTCAGCTTCACCACTTGATTGGCGATGTCCAAGAAGGCTTCCGGGTCCATGGCTGTGTGTGATTGTCGTGCCGTCTACCCCGCAAACGATGTGTTGTTCAGTTGTTTTGGATGTTAAAAGCGACGCCGGCTGGGATGCTCCACCATCTCGACACGCCACAGACTGAACCGAAATAGCCGCAGCAGCCGGCAGCGTCGCCGTCGCCGCGTGGCGTCGTGCGTCGTCGCCTTGCGTCGCGCCGCGTTGGGCCACGCCGCACCGGCTAAATTTAATGCTCCTTTTTTTATTTTTGGTTCACAACGACCGGCTGCGGTCGCACCACAGACGATATAGCCACAGAGGTCGGACTTCAAGGAACTTATACAAACTGACGATCGACGCAATTTCCGTCTCCAGCTTTGCGCGTAGTCACCTCTTTTTTCAAATCTCATTTTCTAAACAGGGATGAGTAGAGCATATCACAAATTGAGCGAAGTCTCACGGGGGCACATAAAATATTGACGTGAAGGAACTCATCTCAAACGTAAAGAAAACTCAAGTAGCAAAAATAGCAAAAATTGTGGAGTTACCAAATTCTCCATCTCATTTGCACCGACATACCCAAGGACGTCGATAAGGGGGTAAGTTCACCCCCATCCCCCAACAATAATAAATTGTACGACCTAATCCGGCCACTATTTATGTTCAAGTCAGGCACGTATACGAAACCGTTATCCGTATCCATAGAAATGCCCCCCCCCCCCCATTATCGATGTCCTTGGACAGTATCTTAAATGGATAATCAAATTGGATCCGTATGTTATTCTCTGAATACTATACAGGGTGTCCCCTAATTAGTTTTGGATAGCAGGCACGTAGCCAAGGTGGGAGGGGGCGGAGGGGATATCTCAGTGATTTACAGTGGCGTATATAAGGGGGGCGGGGGTTCCGGCCGGGGGGACCGCCTCCCCCCCTGCAAACCCGCCACGCCTTCAGTTTTGACGTCTGGGAAGAGGCTAAAGTAATGTCAAAAAATATAGTACTGAATAAAATTAGCAGCGACATCAAAATGTAATCTAATAATAAAGCAACTTTAACGATCATAGATGTCTGATTAGAAAATACTCCTTGGTTTCTTTGCTTCAATTTAGAATTATTATCTATAAAAATAGAAATTTGCGATTATAATATGCATATGTATTATATACCGGGCTATTCACGTTATTCGACACGGAGGATTATGGCTAAAGTATCTAATTAAAAAGAAAATAATAGTTTCGGATGGGTAGGGGCCCATTATTAAGGTTACATTTAAAAATTATTTTCATGTTATACAGGGTGTCCCCAAAAGACGAAGCGTATCAAACCTGTGTTTTTTTAAATTGAACACGCCGTATATTATTGCATTTTCTGTTTCCTTAGTAAATTCTAGTGTAACTTTATGTATCACACATGGGATCTAAAGCGAACAATTTAGGTGGAAATTACCATTTACGGTATAAAAGTAGATGTCAGAAGAAAATTGAATATCACAGAGATTATAAAACTTAGAAGGCGTGGCTTTGCCGTATTACTGAGCATGACATGCGTCAGCCTAAGTTAGACGGTCAAATTTAAACTACGTTTATGCTTGGAGAAATCGGTCGATTAATTAAGGAAACTTCGATCAGAGATAACTTGATTTCTTCAAATGGGAATGGCTAATTTTTTATACGGTTAAATGTAGAACTTGATGACCTTCGTTGTTTTTCGATTTTCCAACCTATAAACAAACAAACAAACAAACTCTAACCAGAAACAACGGCGGTAACATATCTTCAGTCAAAGAGAAGCTGGAGTACGACAGAAATGAAATTTTTTCACGGCCTTCTAGCTAGTGCAATGTACTAGAGATTGGCAATTACCAAAATAAAAATTTTGAAATGAAAACTACTAGAGAATGTTCTAGGCAGTTTATTATTTTCATAACAAAATTTCACATTTAATGTTAAAAAAAAGGTATGCATTTCTGTCAAGTCAAAAGTACCTCTGACTGGAGTTCTGGAAATTCTTCAGCACCTATTAGCAAGATCGCAGAAAATGAAGAATGAATTAAAATTTGTTCAAATTATAAAACAACTTAAATGGCAGAAAATTTGAATCTGATTTGTCAGTATTCCTTTTTTTGCAATATTGCTAATAGATATTGAAAACATGGAAGGGCTCCAGTCAGAGGTGCCGTTCCTTTGACGAAAATTACTATTTTTTTTTAATTCATTACATGTGATTGATAATTGCGTGCTGGAACAACAATCCTGGTTGTTTTTGTTTCATTTCAGGGTTTTTAATTGTCTTGGAAATTTTTATCCTCTAGTGAATTGCGGTAGCCAGTAGACTGTAAAAAATAAGTATTATTGTCATACTCCAGCTTCTCTTTGACCTTAGAGATGTTATCGCCGTTGTTTCTGGCAGAGTAGATTGTTGTAAGGAATTTTTATAATCTTGTCTCTTTACTCTAAATCGTCTGTATCTTTTTTCTAAGTTACTTGTTTAATTCCATCTGAACATGTTTTTGTTTATATTTCATGGCCTGCTAGGTTGCTTATAGGTAGGAAAATTGAAAAACACCGATTTGTTGGAAAATTTAGAATTAAATGAAAACTACCAGAGACTGATATTCACAATCTCATACCATTAGAAAGGTTATCAAATTCTGCATTTAACTGTATAAAAAATAGGCATTCCCATTTGAAAAAACAAGTTATTTCTGATCGAAGTTTCCTTAATTAATCGACCGATTTCTGCAAGCATAAACGTAATTTAAATTTGACAGTCTCAATAAAGCTGATGCATTTTATGCTTAATAACACGGCAAAGCCACAGCCTTCCAAATTTTATAATCTCTGCTATATTCATTTTTTTCCTGATATCTACTTATACCAAAAATGGTGATTTACACCTAAACGGCTCGCTTTAAGTCCCATGTGTGATACATAAAGTCACATTAGAACTCACCAAGAAATCTGAATATATACGGGGCGTTCCAACTCGGGGGTAGGGTTTTTTGAGGTAGGAAATTCAAATCCATTCAGATTAAACACAACGAATGAACTTTGCACGTGAGACGGAAGCAATAATTATCACCGAACAAACCACAAATGAGAACCTCATTTTGTTCGTGAGTGATATATGAAGCTCACGTTCATCTTATAAATGGCATGGCGGTGTTCAACCGGCCACTGCTCCATAATATCAACTGGTAACAAAATGCTAGATGCTAGAAACTCGGGAGTCGAACGGTACCGCTCCCCTAACGCTCCCCTCCTCACTTTCTACTGATAGGTGAAGAGTACTAGCCATTTCAAAAACGTTTGTGCTGGACCCTGTACCATAAAAGGATAATGGAGTATACGCCACACTAGTTAGATAGTGCGACACTGAAAGAAGTACACAAGAAATTAGCAGAACGTTGTTTGTGAACTTAGGTGGACCTATGATGTGATACCGATAGGGCGTAACCTCTAAAACTAAAAACTAAATTTTTCTGATCCTGTCCTCCTGAATGATTGTATGAAGAAGCCTTTTAATATATCAAAGCAGGTATAGTAGCACATCTTCTGACTGTCACTGCCTATTTTGCGTAATATAGCACAGACAACCTTTTCGTACTCCCATCAGGTTATATAAGCACACTGATGTCCTGTAAAATATTAACCTCCAGTACACGCACTCATAGAAATAATCTGTTTCTGGCAAAATGCCGATCTTCAAACGCTTTTCACATCTGTGATGATTTATTAAATGAAGTGGCAATTTTCGGATCAATGGATTCAACCAGGTAAAAAAATTACATCAAGAATGTATACCTTCTTCGCAACAGTGCAATAGTAATTGATTATCGATTACAAGATAAATATACAGGGTGTTTTATGACGAATGGAAGATACTTTAGGAGAGAAAAAAAAATGTTATATAAAGTAGGGTCCGATTTTCAGAGATATTTAATTTTCTTTCATTATTTGATTTCCATGCGGTTTCGGCACATAGTTGGTAAATTTACGGCCGCTCGATGTTATGTAGGAAAATACTAAATACAAATACACAGTGTGGAAAGGCATAAAATTTGTCATCAAATGGTAGATTTTAAGGTCAAAACTTCAGCAAAATAAAAACATCTTCAAGTAAAGCGCCTTCAGTCGTACCAACAAAACGGCATGGTAAAATTTCTTCTAAAGTATCGTCCACTCAGAACATCCTGTATATAGATAATACAAAAAAATTAACGCATTGCTTCCAATCAACCAAATCTATCAAATTTTCATTACAACACAGTAAGTAGTTTACAGTAAGTTACAGGCTATGCTGTAGGACCAAAAGTGATATGTATTCAAAAAATCAGTCCACAGATAACACATAAGTACGAAAAATACCGACAAATTACCGCATTGATCTATCTCAAAAAACGTGTTGGGCAAGAAATGAATCAGTATTCGCTCACTTGAATCATTTCGCAATTTTGTGATTTCGTCTCGCACCCATCTCTAACGTAACGTCATGAAGGGTTAACCTCAATATTTGTGTACAAAATGATAAAAATTAGTGATAGTCATTATTTTTGGACTGGTGAACTCCTCTGATCCATTTTTAATGCCTTGTACAAATAATTGTTGTGAAAACAATGAGCATTTACACTGTGATAGCTTTCAATCATAGCAGTATACCAAGACTGTATGTGAAGCATCTGAAAGTGGTTTTCGGTAGAAAAGGAGCCCTAAATCGATCGCACCACACGATGACACCGACAAAAAAAGTACCACTCAACATTAAGGACCCTGCGTATGTAGTGGTGAAAGTTACTGAAGAGGAGGCACTACCAAAACAGTCCAGGTTTGCCAGGTTTTTTCGTAGGAACAACTCAACTGGTACTGTTACTAGCAAGGCTGAAAATGTTGCTCCAGCCACAAGTGGTCTCAAACGTTCAGAACTGAAAAGACTGTTTTCCTTAGCTAGACCAGAAAAATGGAAACTAACAGGCGCTATTGGTTTTCTTCTAGTTTCTAGTTCAGTCACCATGACAATCCCTTTCAGTTTAGGTATGTTATAGTTATAAGGTAATGCAGAATGCAGATGATAAAATTATGTTACCATGATATCATAAAATGTAGGTTATTGATCTGCTTTAAGGTTAAAAATTATAATTTGAGCTAGTTGGATGAATATTTGTAAATTTAAGAATTTTTTTCTGAAGCACAGATGTATTTTTACAGGATTTTTTACCTACACAGCAAATTGCTAGAACAGATATCAATACCCAATGATTTGTTCATATAGAAGCTCTTCAGATACCTCAAGATTTTCTCAGATTATGTAATGAAAATTGTACAAGTATATCACTAAAAAGTAGAAATATGATGCAAACCTTGTTGTATAATCCATTTTAGAATAAGTACCTATTTGCTTATACCAAGTTTCTTTGTAGTTGCTAATGTTGAGTTTTTTTGTTGAAAGTTGAACTTAAATGAACAATGTGGTATAAAAACATCACAGTCACTAAGTCACTATAGGTGAAGGTAGGCTTACAGTTAAGCCTACAACCTTTTGATTTACTTTATATCATAGTGCAATTAATCAATGCTTAATAATTATAGTAAATTAGCATTCTGCAAAATATTAATTTTCCTCCAGTTTCCTGTTTAGACACCTAGCTAAGAGCAAGTATATAAGGTACTATAGGGTAAATTTATGGCAGATTAAAAATCAAACATTGTGTAGGTACTTGTGTATATCTATAATGTGTGCTTATTAATGCTTCTGCCCAAAAATATGATGTCAATTTAATGACTTAAAATTATAAACTACTTTAGCTTTATTTATTTTGTGAGAATGTGTAATCATCACTTTCAAAGAGCAAGATACATTATAGTTAATATTGCATGTTAATATTGCAGTTAATATTGCAATTCTATCCAAAATCAGAAATACTTAAAATATTTGTTTTTGATATTGCTGGTAATTAACTAATTAATATAGGATATATTAGCATTTTAATTATTTAGAACAAACCAAAAAACATAATATTTTGCATGTGTGCATATCTGAGAATGGGCATTGTTTTAACCCTTAACTGGTAACGTGCCGTCTGTGAGACTGCAAGCAATCTTGAATTCGAGCCTACAACAAAATCTTACCGCATTTCTGGTAAATGACCTCATCTAATCTATCTGCCATTGGTATCCCTTTTATATCCCGTTTATCAATAAGTTTGCGTAAACAACATTCCAGATGTGCTTAGTTGTTAGTTCGATTCAGTCTGTGAGACAGAACGTTACGGTTTACGTTATAATTTTTCTCCACTGGTAGTCATGGCAGGTCCGTCATTTTTTACCAAAATATTTTTATAGGTGGATTGCTTTACTTATTATCAATCACAAAATATATAGATTTGAGTGTGTTCAAAGTTTTTTTTTATTATCTTGGTCCTACAAATTTGTGCTGCTAATTTGTGTTCTAGTTAATAATTATCATAATTTTGTTTCTTTACATCACATGTTCTGCTACTTTGTACAAAATTATTATTAAAGGATATATACCCAACAAATCTTCATACATTTTTTCCAAAAATAATTAGGAGAGTTTGATTTTTTAAGCTTCAAAGACGTTACAGTCTCACAGACTGCACGTTACCAGCTATGCCCCGAATTTGCAGGTTACCGGTTAAGGGTTAAACACTTTGTTTTCCAAGAGCATCTTATAAACCTTACACTTGATATTAAACATTAGACCCTTGAATATATCTCATGTCAATAGCCTATCTATGTGGACTTTATTATTGAGTGGAATGTTTAGCAAATGATTGAATGTTTTATATAAACAATACTATTTTTTTATTGAAGCAGACTGTGTTATAGACTTTTACTTTTTCAACATTTAAAGAATGGAGTTAGTTAAATAATTATTTCATAACTATACAATGTGTCTGGTCATTGGTGTTAGAGCTTTTGGGGTGATAAAATATGTTAATTTTTATCCACAAATTACCCCTTGAAAGTATTTTTTCTCCCACCATAATAAAATGGCAGCCATTTTGTTTTTGTTTAATTGATGCACAAGTGTTGTACTAATTTAGCCATATCTACCTATGTAGAGGTTCTACAAAAACCATAAAATAATAACACTTTCCAAATTTCATATCAGGGCAAAAAAATTGTTAAAAGAAAATAATTATGTAATTTTTTGCGTTTTTTTTACAATTTTAGTTTTTTAAAAATCTAAGCTGTTAGCCTACATTTTTTTTCCTAGAAAAAATAGCTATACATCTTAGCCCTAAGTAAAGTAGTTTAGAAGCTATGATGATTTGAATATGACCCTTTATTGTCTAATTGGGCAGTTGAGAAGGCAATAAAACGAGATACTTAGTGGTCACGATATTTATTTTAGGAAAAAAACAAATGTTACAACCACTGTTCAAAATGTCCTCCTTAGTGTTGCAGACATGCTGTTGCTCTGACTGACACATGTGTAGAGCGACAGATCATCACTTTGTCATTCCATAATTCATTTCTCACTTAAATAATTTTGCATAAGCTCGTCGCGTCTATTTGGAACATCAACATAAGCTTTCTATTTCATTGTACCCCACAAGAAAATATGATGTGGGGTCAAGTCCAGTAAACTCAGTGGCTAAGCGATTGTTCCATGGCGTCCAATCTACGGCTAATTTCATTCATTTAAATGGCTTTCTCCCAACAACAACTCAACTCAACTACTACCATGCTACTTGTGACGCATTATACATATATACCTCTTCGAACCATCTAGGGAATTTGAGACAACAACAAAAGAAAGTGCCCATTTGTGATTCCAGAAAACTCTAGATGATTATATATACAATATAATAACCCTGAAAGGGACAGGAACTTGTGTCAGAACATAAAAGGCAATTCCATTATACCTTAGCAACACAATGAAGAAAATTTATAATCAATGCAACTATTTCCGAACAAGAAAGTAAGAAGCTCACCCACAATAACAATTTTTTTTCTTTTTAGGAAAAGTATTAGATATAATCTACACAAATAGCAATGACTCCCTTGAAGCCAAAGGAAAACTTAACAAGGTCTGTGGTATACTGTTATGCATATTTGTGCTGGGAGCAGCCTGTAATTTTGGCAGGATATACTTTATGTCTACTGCTGGATACAGAATGACAAATGCCCTGAGGCGAAAGGTAATTTATTTATTTATTTATAGTTTACATTACAAACACCAAAAGGTAGTTACATGTAATGGTTAAAGAAATAAAAAACACAAAAACTTAAACAAGACACCACTACTAAGTTAAACCTACACTAAGAAAAATGAGCGGCAGTGTTTAGTTCAAACTGATTTTAATTCTTTTAGAGTAGTGTTAAAGATATCTATTGATGTGATTGAAGAAATTTGATTGCATATTCTTAGCATTTTGTTTATTGGTGAGGTGCTGGATTTGTCAATGTTAAAAATTTCATAATTTAAATTCCTAAGGCTTATTTTAGGAACATTGATGTTTATAAATTTAACTAGATCACACTCCTTATATTTAGTGCTATTAATCAGATGGAAAATAAATATCACACATAATAGACCCTTGAAGCCAAAGCTAGTAAGTTGGCTTTTATATGAGACCATATGGAGATAACAGTTATTTTTCCTGCAGCATACTCTAGGTGTGGTCTCACTATAGTGTATGGTAGAGCCCACAGAGTTAACATCTCTAGAGGAAATGTAAACAACAAAATGCACAGGTTGCTGAGCAGCCAACATGTAACGGAAATTTTGACATATCAGTAACAGCTTGAGCGTATTACAAACAAAAACCAGCGTCGGTACTCTCTAACTTAAGAGATAGAAACATGTTTCTATCACCATGACGACCATGACGATCGGGCAGTTTCGGGTGCCTATCACGTGTCTACTACACTGTCACGGCACGCTGTCATATTTACGAGGCTACCCGATCCCATAGCACATAGTGCATAGAAACACGTTTCTAAGTTACAGAGTACCGGCGCAGTGGCGTAAGACTTTATATCAAATTGGATGTCAATTAATAGATTCAATTATTACTGTGATGTTACAAACTGATAAAATAATTTGTATTAGTATTTAGCTATACTTAGGGCGTTGCTCTTATTATAATTTGATTGGGACAGCTGATAATTTTATTATCATGAAGTGTTTTTGCAAAACGTATCTAACAGAGTTCTGAAAGGTAGCCTGTTGGAATAGCTGCATCGTCTTTTTACTTCAGCAATAAAATATAATCATTAATATAATTAGGTAATATCCAGTTCTATTTTTGCATTTCATGTCTTCAAATAGTTAAAAAAAAGCGACCTGGAAAATTCATGTTGATTGACATGAATGTAATGTGTGTATTTACCACCTGGTAAAGAAACTGTATAAGGGCGATAGCTAAAAATAATAAATAGTAAAGAATAGTTCAATAATAAGCTCAATAATACAAAAAAACATAACCCGTTATATGCTAAATGAAGAACGGACAACAATTGATTTGAAGTAAACTGTTCTGTAACAGGTACAATAATATTTAAGCAATATGGAAGGCATTGAAAACTAAACAGTTTACTTTTATTAGATTTTTTGAAACTACAACGACATAGCCGCAGTATCAGATGCATAGGTATATAAAAAAGAGTGGAAGATTCATAAGTAAAATATCTAACAAACAAGGTAGTATATTGAAGCAACATCGTTAACATGAAGGTATTACGTATACATCTATCATGAATGATATAACGAAAAATTAATTTCTTGGTTTTCCTGTGCTAAGCAGTCGGTGTACAGAAACTAAGTCATAAAAATTGATCAAAATAGGGAACTTCAAGCACAGAATGACACGGAAATGATTTGAAATATGAACGTATTTCTAAGGCAAAAATAATAATCGTATAAATATCTATGATACTCAAACATCGCTTCTGAGTTTAAAGTCACTGGTGGCTAAACAAAATTGTTTTTCTTAATTTTGGCCTGATTCTTGCCTTCATGTCACTTTTTCTAGATAGCTCATGATGTATTCTTAAAGTGACATATTTTTTCAAAGTTAACTTGTTAGGATTAAAAAATGGTTAGTAAGAGGGTCGTCGTCATACATATGGTCAGCAAAGACCATAGAAATATTTTGTGAAAGACACTGCATGGTCCGATTTATGATTATATACTGGGCTTTACTAATATCAGTTGAAAAAATATTCCTGAAACTGGGGTGAGGTTACTGTTGTTCCCAGTTATCCCCATACTTTACGCTACTGAAAACCAAAACAAAACCTATACTAACCTATGATAAGTGGTGTTCACCGATTCGTCGCTATTACAGCAAACTATGCACTTTTTGTTTCATCACATGATGCAATTATGACAATATTGTTCATAAATAATTTAATTAACACCACATATAGTCACAAAGTCACTCAAATTTACACTAAAACAACAAAAAACTGGAAGTACGCTTAAACACAACAACAATGACACCTTGAGCGGAATCCAAACAGACGCCAATTGTAGGTGGCCAGATTTACGACATATTAGGAGTTATTGACGACATTCCGCTATGACGTTTACCATTTTTGAGATTTCGTTAAATCAATTTTTGCGGAAACTACCAAATTTGAAGAAACTGGAAGGTCCTTCAGCGGACAAAGAAGAGATTGACAATAGCGCTATAAATGCTGGCTGGCCAATATTCAAATTAGACTCCCTCTAGAGATGTTTACTCTGAGGTAGAGCCTTATGACTGTTTCTAGTGCAAAAGATTTACTATTTCTGATGATAAAGCCCAAATATTTATAGGCATTGTTTACGATTTAGATATAATGGGAATTGAATCTCATATCCCTCTGAAAGATAACTCCTAGGTCTTTGATTTCAATATTTCTTTCCAGTGCTACCTCATTGATGTTGTAGATGTGCTCAATTGCATTGGTTTTCCGTGTAAAGGTCATAACACTAGATTTTTTGGCGTTTACTGACATTTTGTTGTCTTTGAGCCAGTAAATTATAGTATTTATGACTTCCTGCAGCAAAAGACAGTCCTGAGGAGAAGTTATTGTTTTAAAAAATTTGAAATCATATGCAAAAAGCAATCCAATTGAATGAGAAAGGCAGTCAGGGAGAGGGTTGATAAATATGGTAAATAAGAGTGGACCCAATATGCTACCCTGGGGTACTCCTGAAGTAGCGACATACTTGTTCGAAGTAATATTACCTATCCTGACTATGAGACTCCAGTCCAACAGATAAGGTTTTAAGGATAGAAATGTAGGGTATGTTACACACCCATGGAAACCAACCGATCCAGGAGCAGCCCATGATCGACCTTGTCAAAGGCTTTCTCACAGTCTGTGGATATTACGTCCAACTGCTTTTTATTTTTTATGGCTTCAGAGGCATGCTCTGACAATACACAGAGGTTAGATAACGTTGTTCTCTCAGCAACAAAACCATGTTGGAATTTAGATATCTTAGGCTGCAGTGTTCTGGTTAAGTAGGTGCTTAAGACTAATTTTTGCTATTACGTTGATGAGACTTATTGACCTGTAATTTTTAATTTCATTTACGTTGCCATTTTTATGAATAGGAATAACTAGAGCTGTTTTGAGACCGCGAGGAACCTGCATCCTTGAAATGGATAAATTAAAGAGGTGCAATGGAGTCTTGACTAGGAATTCAGCAAGACCTTTGTAGATGTAGGCGGGTATAAAAAATATTTATTGTGTTGGTAAAATATTAATTGCAGTTACCTATTACATCCCCTTGTATTGACGGCACGCTACGCCGCAGCTGTACTTGACTGATAGGTTACAGACATTCACCTTCATTGAAAAAAGTTACAATACTCCATAAAAGTATGATTTCTCAATTAGGTATTCGGAGCTATTCTGCGTCAGGAGCAGGGTTGGTTCGACCGACGTCCCACCGGTGAATTGATCAACAGGTTGTCGGCAGACACCCAACTTGTGGGCACTGCACTGTCGATGAACATTTCAGATGGCCTGAGATCCTTTGTCATGGTCTGCGCTGGAACTGGAATGATGTTCTACATGTCACCGGAACTGGCTCTGGTCAGTATACATTAAGTACCCTTACGTTATGCTGTATTATTGATAAACTATCACTACTATTTTTTTGTTATATTAATTATTTGTTTGTCTCAATGTACAATGTACAAGTCTTTCGTTTTGTTAACAATTTTGATTTATAACCATAATCTGAAAGAGTATGTTATGGCTACCTATATAAAATTAGTTTTTACCATTATTTCACAAGGCTAAGGTTGACTTATCAGAACGCGCACTGAAATGTTCTTATCCGTTTTATTTTCAAGATAACAATTATTTTACTATTCCGTCTTTGTAATATAATAAATGGCCATCTTGTAATATTCAATTATAAGAAGCATGTAAACATTCGTCATGTGTCAAGGTAAATAACTATTGCACTGCAGATATTTGATTACACATTTTCTGGTAGCATTTTTATATTATTATTATTATTATTATTATCAGAAAAGACAGTAGGCGGCAAAAGCCGGTAAACTGCCATCACATAATAGTCACAAAATTTCGCATTACACTATATCGAATTGATTAAAAACTATCTCTGCTGCACAGAAAAGCATCCAGTTTATTTTTAAAAACATTAACTGAAGGAGCAGTCACCACTTCCTCTGGTAGTCTATTCCACTCGGAAACTATGTAATTGGTGATAAAATTCTTCCTGCCAAGTCGGTGGCATAATTCAGACGATAACTTGAGTGAGTGTCCTCGCAGATGTAGGTTGTTACTTCGGTGGAAGAAGTTAATATCACAGGAATAATGTCCATGGATGATTTTATAAGTTTCAATCAACTGGCCTCTCGTCCTACGTTCCTCCAAAGTGGTCAAGTTAAGGATTCACAGTCGATCTGAATACGAATGGTTTTTCAGTACTCGCGGAATTTTAGTCGCTTTCCTTTGGACACGTTCAAGAAGGTCGATGTCTTTCCGAAGATATGGACACCACGCCACAACAGCATGCTCTAAGATTGGCCGTACATATGTCTTATACACCTTGAGGAAGTTTTTTGGTGTGATGTCTTTGAAACAACGCCTTATCAAGTAAATCGTAGAATTAGCCCTTTTGACAATAGCATTCACATGTCCCTCCCACTTAAGATCACTTGAGATACACACACCCAGGTCCATTTGCTCATTCACTTGTGTCAGCTCACTGTCCTTAATGTGATAATTGAGCCTTGGGTTGTTATGCCCCACATGAAGTACTGCACACTTGGCGACATTGAGACGAAGCAGCCATTTCTCAGTCCAGCTCTCTAAATGACTAAGATCTTCAATCAGGTCCCCATGTTGGGTTGAGGGATCACCAAAGATCTTGGTGTCATCTGCATACATACTGGTTCTACATGACATGTTATCAGCTAGATCTGAGACATATATGATAAACAGAAGTGGGCCCAAAACAGATCCTTGAGGAACACCACTAACTGCCTGATATTTATTTGAAAGTACACCACTAATCCTCACCTGAAAACTCCTGTCAGACAAATAGGCCCTGATCCATTTAAGTAATTGTCCCCTGATGCCAAAATGATCAAGTTTGTATAAAAGCCTCTCTATTGGGACAGTGTCAAAAGCCTTCTCAAAATCTAGGTATATTACATCAATTGGATAGTGATTGTCCAGCGCCTGTGTCCATAACTCAAGGTTAGCCAGAAGATTAGTTGTGACTGAGCGCCCTTGGAGAAAACCGTGTTGATTATGGAGTTGGGCCTTATGTTGGGTCATGAAGAAATCTGTAATGTCTGCAGCTATTATCTTTTCCATGCACTTACACGGAATCGCTGTCAGACTGATGGGTGATGGGTTATATGTATGAACTATGTGGTAGAGAAGCATTCACTTCAATAATCCGAATGAGTAATCATCCTATAATAATTACTGTTCATGTGCACAACGATTAAAAATCTTCCCGATGTGACTTATGATTCATCGCGTTTTTGTAATAACTGTGCCATTATAATTGTCTATTTCGAATATCAGATATAAACTTTTTTCATTGGATAGCATGGAAAAAGCTGTTAAACGATCTGCAGTCATTAAATGTCTAAGAAACGTTTAGCATCGAAAAGCATTGTTCTGTCTCTAATGCTGACACTGGAGTTGTTACTAACTTTTCTAATAATTGTTTAGACTCTTTCAGTCTACTACACCTTTTCCAGCTGTAGTTTCTAAAGCGTCAAGTGATAATTCGAAACGGTAAAGTTAATTTTCCAACTCGTCACTTGTAATTTCAAACTGTCAGGTTTAATTTATACCTGCCAGTTTGAATTTACAATTGACGAGTTGGAGAATTATCTTGACCGTTTTGAATTATAACTTGACGCTTTAGAAACTACAGCTGGAAAAGGTGTAGATTGTCTTTTATTAAAAATTTCAAAAGCGGCTGTGCGCCATTCAATGTCCTGAAATCATAACATAAATAACAGAGAGTTCAGTTCGTAGTCGTTCATTATCAAGTGTCGTATAATAAGAATATGGAGAAAAGGGTTTATCCTCGGGTAATTCACCGCAATACTCTTCTGCAAAGTTTTCCAAATAGAAAAGTGAAGCAACAACCATAAATCCAATCATTTTTGACATACATATCTTGAGTACATTTTCTTGTGTAGCTATTCCGCTACTTACACCAGTTTTTTCTATAATAATGTTCGGTAATTGTCTACCTTTCGTTTTTAATTATATCCTTTCTTCGTATGAATATTTACAAAATGTTTCATACTGCACAAAATCTCAGGTCTCTATTATAGTATATTGTTATTCAGTTCGAATCGTCCTAAAGAAGTGGACAGTTCGGAAAGTCTCCAAAGAAAGCTATGAGTGCGTTCAACGAATTCGAATAGGTACTACACACATCCGATACTATGGACTTTATGACTGCTATTCTGATACGGCTCTAGCGACCAACATCCACAGGCCAGACGTCGAGCGCGTGATATTGCTTACAGCCTCTTCACGGCGGATTTGAATACACTTTAGGATCTATCGTCTCTGCAGCGAACTATTTTTGACCATCGATGGGGTAGCCGGGTATAGTGCGAGTGATCAAAGGAGCTCGTAGAACGCGTTCTTGTATCTCAGATGAAGAATAATTCGGTGAATCGAAGGATTATTCCACTGGTCGGCTTTACTGAACTCCAGCCGCACCTTTCGCCGCTTCGAAAAAAAAAGTTGGTCGGTATTTCGCCTGCAGTTTTTTATCAAGGTATTACAAGGCGTCTGCGATACTGCGAAGATGCGAAGTATTCAAAATTTTACGAGGGCTGCTCTATACCTCCGTCAATCCACCAGTACGCAGACAGCTGTTTCACGCTTATTAGCGATCATCAGTGCGCCATAGGTCGATTGACGGAAATAGAGAGCATCAATTCTTCCATGTTTAATAAACATGTGAAACATGTGCGAGCAGACAGAAAGAATTCTGCCGGTGCGCCATCTAGTACCCGAAGGTAACGGCAAACCAAGAAAATCTCTACTTAACAGCAGTAGACTTCTTGGTGGGACACCAAGGTGCATCCGCTTGGCCACTAGAGAGCGCGGGTTCTATACGCCGCTGCGTATGAAAGCCGATATACGAGGGCTGCTCTATACCTCCGTCAATCCACCAGTACGCAGACAGCTGTTTCACGCTTATTAGCGATCATCAGTGCGCCATAGGTCGATTGACGAAAATAGAGAGCATCAATTTTTCCATGTTTAATAAACATGTGAAACATGTGCGAGCAGACGGAAAGAATTCTGCCGGTGCGCCATCTAGTACCCGAAGGTAACGGCAAACCAAGGAAATCTCTACTTAACAGCAGTAGACTTCTTGGTGGGACGCCAAGGTGCATCCCACTGACAATAGATCCACTGAAAGACTGGACACTCTGTGTATGAAAATTTGGCATGGCATTTTTGACTGACATCCGCGCCATCTATTCGGGTTGCGTGTGTCACTACAATGCATTTACGAATCGATTACAGGAAACTGTAGATATTCACGACCTAGGTCAATCTAAAAAGTTTGGTGTAGGTGACCGACGATAGGTGGGGTAGGTTACGAAAAGAGCGGGCTTTTTGAAATACCATATAAGCTTATTCAGCCTCCAGACAACGTGGTAACTTGTCATAACAATTTACCTTACGCATTCATTACCTGTTTTGAAAATGGACCTGATTGAAAAAAAATTAAAGCATTAATTTAAAAAAATGGAATTGATAAGTGGCGTAATATTTTTTTTATGGTCGGCCTCCCGCAAAGGCTGAAAGCCTGTGGCGCTGTAGAAGCGCTGCGAGAGGATAAGTATCGGTTCACGTTAGATTTAAAACGCTGCAGGTTGTAGCCGTCGGGAAACAAATTCCCCGGCAGCTGATTCCACAGCGTCGAAGTTCTCCAAAAGAAGGAATGCTGGAGGAGTCTAGTTCGGGGAGTAAGGACCTCGACCTGGTAAGGATGAGCTCGCATAGCTTCTCTAGTTTTCCTGATTCGGACGGCCTGGGGTGTTATTATCTGAGAGAGCTCACTCGAACATCTTCCGTGATAGAATCTGTAAAACAGGGATAGTTCAGCCACCCTCGTCCGATGTTCCAGGCTGTGTAGGTCCTTGGTGAGATTAGGCGTATCGATAAGTCTAATGGCTCTTTTTTGGATAGTGTCCAGAAGCTTTAGAGAGTGCTTCGGAGCGCATCCCCACACATGGGAGCAATACTCCTGCGATGGTCGGATCTGTGCCTTGTAGAGCAGCAGCAGTTGCTCTGGTGTATACAACTTCCTACAGCGGAACAAAACTCCAAGCTTCTGGGATGCCGTTTTAGCAATACTGACGACGTGGTCGTGCCAGGACATGTTATTGTTGATGTTGATTCCCAAAAGCTTAACGGAAGGTGATTCGTCTATGGGGTGACCCTCCATTTCCACGGTTGGTAAGCCATCGTGAGACTTCTTTGTAAGTGTTGTTGCCTGAGTTTTTTGTACGTTGAACTGTACTTTATTTGCTAATCCCCACTCGACAATTGCTTTGATATCAGCGTTGATCTGTGAGGCATGCTGCTGTCGCCGACATACTGTCTCCTGGGATGATAGTGGCTTGCCTGGTTCCATGCACGACACTAATGTACTGTCATCTGCGAAGCTGTAGATTGGATTGGATGTTATTTCCAGCAGCTCGTTGATGTACAGCAGAAACAGTGTAGGGGATAGGACAGATCCCCGAGGAACACCAGCGTTTATTGAAAATACGTCTGATGAACAGCCCTCGACTACAACAAACAGAGATCGGTCGTTCAAAAAGCTATTCAGCCACTGGCGCAGGCCAGGTGGTAGTCCATAAGCAGCAAGCTTGACCAGAAGTCCGTCATGCCATACTCTGTCGAAAGCTTTCGATATATAATATAATATAATATAATGATTTATTCACCACTACTTGAGGTAAACAAATAGTAGAACCACAGAAGGTCATGAACCTTGTGCGTGGTAGTATGACTATAATACAACTAATTTATAAATAAAAAATACTGACATGATAAAGAGAGATATAGATAAAATAATATAATGGTGTATATGCGTGCAATCTCAAAACTGTTTTTTTTGTAACGTGAACTAATGATATTTTTCAGTGTTTCTGTTTATTTATTTTTATTAATATATATACACACACATGTACACCCGCACACATACATACATACATGTGAATATACATACATATATACACATACACACATACATAGTGCTTTACTGTCTAATGCCGAATCTGTTTAACGTTCACCATTTCGTGTGCTTGTAACCTTGGTAAATTCATAATCCACTGCTTACATTTTTTTTTGAAAAGTTCTATGGAATTTATGGTTTTTAGTTCGTTAGGGATTAGATTATAACTTCGAGGGCCGAGATATTTAAATGACCTCTGAAGTACATTTTTATCAGGCTTGGGAACACAAGCTGAATTCTTATTGCGAGTATTGTATTCGTGTTGTACCGCGACTAGCGACGCTTTATGTCGATGCTGTGTTATCAAAATGTCGCAAAGGTACAATTGACGGATATCTAACATATTGGTGTCTTTGTAGAGTAGTGAGCTGGAATATAGCATTGGCTTATTGAATGTAGTCTTCAAGATCATTTTCTGTAAAGTCTCCAGAGAATTTATATGAACTGCATTCGCAGCACCCCAAGCGATGATAGCGTACCTTATGTGGCTTTCTGCAAGTGCATGGTATAATGTTTTTAGTTGTGTCACCTCTAAAATGTTTGTTAAAAATTTTATTTTATACAACACCGTGCGGAGTTTTTTCACAAGATACTGTATGTGTACATCCCACTTGAGGTGGCAATCGATATACAGTCCAAGGTATTTGATGTTGTGTTGAGCAGTTACATCTATTTTTATGTCATTATGTGTAAAGCAAAGGTGGTTATAAGGAGGTAAGTTTTTAGCATATGAAGTGAAGGGGACATAGTGGGTTTTTTTGAAATTTATGGTAAGTTTCCTATTATCGAACCATTTCTTAATAGTTAAAAAATCTTCTTGAACGGCTTCTTTCAATTCACTCCAACTGTTTGACTTATACAGAACTGCCGTGTCATCTGCAAAACTCACTATATCTCCCTGCACTATCTGCTTATAGAGATCGGCCAGGTAAATATTAAAAAGTATCAAGTGCAACAACACGGGATTCGCCATGATTGTCTATTGCTCTGTTCCACAAGTGGGTGACGTAGGCAAGGAGGTCACCTGTAGACCTGTGCTTACGGAAGCCATACTGGCGATCATTTATGATGTTATTGTTGTCCAGGTATTTCAGGAGCTGTGTGTTAATGACAGTCTCCATAACTTTAGACATGATGCTGAGAAGAGCCACAGGTCTATAGTTGGTGGGATCAGTTTTTTTGCCTTTCTTAGGGATGGGTTGTACGCAGCCAATCTTTCACGAAGCGGGAAACACGCCTCGTTGATACGAAAGTTTGAAGAGCTTGCAAAGAATAGGTGCAAGCTCAGCGGCACAGCGTTTAAGGACAGTGGCTGGAATTTGGTCAGGACCAGTAGCTTTATTGGTGTTCAGTTTTTGGAGGATGCTTTTTACATCTCGATATTGAAATTTGACCTCTGCCATTCTCGAGTTCACGCTTATGGTGGTGGTCGGAGTACTTCCTTGAAAGTTTACAGTAGAATTGGCTGCGAAGAGCTTCCCCAAGATATCTGCTTTTTCTTTAGGAGCAGAAGCGATGGATTTGTCCTCTCTGGTCAAGGGTGGTATTGACGAATAGGAAAAGTTCCGACTAACAGCCTTAGCTACAGACCAGAATGTTCTGGACAAACTAGGACATGAGAGGAGCTTGTTCTTAATTTTTTGGTTGTGTTCCTCCTTGCTGCTGTCAGTCACGCGTTTACAGTGATTTCTGGCGTCGATAAAACTGCGATGGCTCTCAGCATTTGGATTTTTCCTCCATTCTCTGTAATGTTGGTTTTTAGAGGTAACTGCATCTCTGCAACGCTGATTGCACCACGGCTTGTTTTTGGAGGGATGCTTGACGACATGAGGGATATAGGCTTCCATGCCGGATATTAATATCTCTGTTATTTCTTGGGCGCAAGCTGATGGGTCTCGTGACTTGAAGCAGATGTCGTTCCAGGGAAAGGACTGGTAGTATTCCCTTAGGTCGTCCCACTTTGCTGATCCGTAATGCCAGACCCGACGAGGCTTTGCATGGTAGAGATCTGGAGCATGCATTCTGCATAGCGTCGAGACGGTACTGTGGTCAGACGAACCCAGTGGGGCCGTTACCTTCACTGTGTAGTCCGTTGGAGTAGTTGTGAGATAAAGGTCCAACAGACTAGCAAAATCTCCGTGGCGGCTGGGAATCCTTGTTGGTTCTTTGACTATCTGCTCCAAGCCGCAGCTAATGGCAAAGGCTTCAGCTTCACGTCCCTCGTCGTCCGTTTTGTTTGAGTGTTTCAGCCAGTATGAGTTGTGAACGTTGAAGTCACCCAGAAAGACTATCTCTGAATGAGGGTGATCTGATTGCAGCGCGTCCACAGTGGCTGAAAGCTTCTCGAAGAGCTCTTTGCAGTTGTTACTGCTTGGTGGCCTATAAATGCAGCATATAAATTTGGAATGATTTTGGAAGGATATTTTGAGCCATATAATGTCAAATCCTTCCAGTTCGAGCTCTTCTTCTCGATGACAAGAAAGCCCAAATTTAACGTACACGCATACGCCAAACCTACGTCTAAATCCGGTGTATAAGTCATATCCGGGATATCTAAAGCAGTTATCCATTGTTGAAGAGCCGACTTGAGTTTCCGTAAGAGCCCGAATGTGTGGCTTCTCTGCCTGAAGGTGCTGATGGACAGAGTTTATGTTGGAGGCAAGACCTCGTATATTTGTAAAGTCGGCTCTGAACAAGTTTCTTTGGCCTTCGGGCCTGTCGTCAGTGCGAAGTTGCTGCGAAGGACGGCTTCTGTTGTTAGCCTGACGAGGAGTGGCAGCACAATTCTTTAAACAAACTTCGCTTAATGTTCCCCCCGGACCACCTGGCACCCGGAGATCCGAACGGCCAGGTATTTTACCTCCGGTATCTTTTGATCCTGGAAGAGCCATTGAGCATTTTTTTTACTTTTAATTAATCCAATTTGTCACTTATGAGAAACCGAGAACATCAGCCCAGCGACGGAACATGAACCGTGAGGCCATTTGGCGCCGCCTATTTCCGGGAACCTATTTCTAGTTTCCCGGAAATATTCCGATGTGGGGGTGACTGCACCGTGGGCGAAGCTAAGTGACTGCACTTCTCCCACCTGTGGCTGGTTGCAGAGATAATAGTACATGATGCACCGTCGTCGGTGCAAGGTGTACCATCACCTCTGGGCGATGGGGTCGCCACATCCCTACGCCCAATAATAAATAAAACTAATATTGTTCACGACACGTACTCCATTTTTTTTTAATTAGTGTTTTAACTTTTCTAATCGTGCAATTTTCAAAACAGGTAATTAATGAGTTAGGTAAATTTTTGTGACAAGCTACCACGTTGTATAGGACATTCAACTGATTATGTAAGAATGGGAATATATTAGATATGCATTACTCTAATAAAGCAAAACAAACCCTTTTGTAATTTATTTCAATACGACAATTGCTTAAATAAAATCAGCTACACAAGGTACAAAAACAATTCATATAAAAGTAAAGCATGATTTATTCACTAGAATCACTATTTCATGATAATTACAATCCTTTGATAGCATATAATTTGAAGAGTAAAGAGGTAATATTCCTTAACTATTCATATTGATGCAGGCAAGATGTTTGTATATCTGTCGGTTTGGGTTGCCAATCCGTTCTAACTAGCGTCTCTGTATACGCTGATCAGATGGGATTTAATGTCTGAAATAAAATAATGTATTTTTAGACCATCGTACCTCACCTTCAGTGCAATGGTTTGCCAAAGAGAGAGTATGCTGCACACCTTTATGGCAGCGTATGTGATTGTGAACAGTAATACAAGTTATATGGGTATGAGTAGTAGTATTAGTAATGCATTCAAATGATATATGTATATTTCATGTAGAAATGATCAATCTTGTATTAATTTTGCATCAAAATTCACAATACAAAAATGAGGTGAGCGGTATAAATCAGGCAAATCACTTACCTTCGCGCATCCACATTCTTGCAATTTGGCGCAAGACAACGGCGTAAATATTTAGAACCCATTCCTAAATACATATAGTAGACAACAATAGGCAGACAAAAATCTCAAAAGTAGTGCAAAATTGCAAAAAGACGCCAATCGACAAAAGCGAGCACCGACAATGTCAGTTACGACAATGGCTGTCAAAATGACGTTAGGCGTAACAATTGGGCCACTTCTATTGATGCATCTAGGAATCTGTTTGAAACAGAGTTGGCTGATCAATAGTTCACGCAACCCCGCTAGGTGTGCTAGGTGGCTAGCGCTAACGCCGCTACACAGGGTCCTCATTTGAGTTTCACACCCCTGGTGCATCCGCTTGGCCACTAGATAGCGCGGGTTCTATACGCCGCTGCGTATGAAAGCCGATATACGAGAGCTGCTCTATACCTCCGTCAATCCACCAGTACGCAGACAGTTGTTTCACGCTTATTAGCGATCATCAGTGCGCCATAGGTCGATTGATTTGCCGTTACCTTCGGGTACTAGATGGCGCACCGGCAGAATTCTTTCTGTCTGCTCGCACATGTTTCACATGTTTATTAAACATGGAAAAATTGATGCTCTCTATTTCCGTTAATCGACCTATGGCGCACTGATGATCGCTAATAAGCGTGAAACAGCTGTCTGCGTACTGGTGGATTGACGGAGGTATAGAGCAGCCCTCGTATATCGGCTTTCATATGCAGCGGCGTATAGAACCCACGCTCTCCAGTGGCCAAGCGGATGCACCTTGGCGTCCCACCAAGAAGTCTACTGCTGTTAAGTAGAGATTTCCTTGGTTTGCCGTTACCTTCGGGTACTAGATGGCGCACCGGCAGAATTCTTTCTGTCTGCTCATTCAAAATTTTATTTTGAATAGGTATCATTAACATCGTTCATTTTTTTTATCCTCTTTATTTGAAATCATCATCATTTTTGAAGCAGTGAGTGCATTTCCTTGAAATTGAAACATTAATAATGCCTCTTAATAGATGCTGCTTAGCGAATAGAAAAATCCGCCAAAAAAATGAGCTTAAAAAAATTGTTTCTTAGAAATGTTAGACCTTTTATTCTTTGTCATCGCTCAAGTACAGACACTTTTTGTATCTATCTATCAAGCTCAGCCACTTCAATTTAACGTCTTGTAGAAAATCGTCACTTACACCGGCTCTCCCAACCGGCTCTTCAATGTAACATTATCAACGAATTCGAATAACATTATAACGTCATATAGAAAACCTTGTGCTAGAGATATAATGTTGTATTTTTTTATTGGACAAGATATTGGGTGGGGATCAAAGGGGCGAGACAAAAAAGTATGACTATGGAGAATTTTTCGTTAAAAATCTAAATTTTGTTCGAAAAAAAAGTGTCTGCAAGACCTAAAGTTACAGTGACGGTGTAAGCGACGCTTTTCTACAAGACGTCAAATTGAAGTGTCTAAGTAAACAGTGATGACGCAAAAGAGGATCTCTACTTGAAAGGTGAAAAATGATCAATGTGGTGATTGTACTTAACGTAGAAAAACTAGTGCTAAAGATAAAACGTTGTTATTTTTTTTATTAGACAAGATATTCGATGGGATCAAGGGCCGATACAAAAACAGTATAGTTGGGGGGGTAATTTCATGAAAAGCTAAATTTAGTTCAAAAAAGTTCATTTCTAAAAACAATTTATTTTTGAAGCTCACTTTTTTGGTGGATTTTTTTATCAGATAAGCAGCTAAGCATTCTGCTATCAGGCATTATTAGTGTTTTTTCTATAAACGAAATGCACGCAGGGCCTCAAAGGTTATGATCATTTCCGATTTCAAATAAAAAGACAAAAAAATTACACTGTCAAACAATTTTTTTGACTTTTATTGTCGGCAAATTGTAGTTTAGATTCACCCAGTTTCATTTGTGCACTTTATGCAGCGACGCCTAGTGGAAAATATTGTAATTGTTTGGAGTATCATTATTTAAATTACGTAATTATACACTGCAACGCTTATGCACTGCCCGCCACTGATCATATTAAACCTTCACCAAAGAGTAGGTAACTAACAAGAGGAGACACCCGGCGGAATTCCTTTTATGTTTGGAATTTGCTTCCATTGACCTTGGACCTTTAAATTTGGGTTTGCGGAAATTTGCCAGATGTCTCACGATACCTGAATTAGTGGGAAAAAGCATTGTTGCCATTTCACGTTGTTCAGTAAGACCCTTACTTCTTATATGGAGTATTATTGCAACAAAAACGGAATGTGTCCTGAAAGGATTGAAAATAAATAACTAACTTAAGAAAGTTCTGTTTCATTACTCTATAATATGGACGATTGAACAACAGTTGTGATTTTTAAAGGGCCTGACCGTGAAAAAGTGCCAAAGTCCACCTCGGGGCACACTACGTTCACTCTCCATTATAGCAGAGCAAAATAATAAAACCAAAAGTTTTTACGAACGCAATGATACAAATTACAAACAAAACGCAATTGAACGCAATGGCGAAGCGTCCAGGGCGGTTGGTCTTGCTTTGGCTCGATACGCCGTTGCCAGTTCTTGTAAGTCTATCGTAAAAATCTCAAGGTCCATTACATATTTTTGATTAGATTTACTTCAGGAGGATTACCAGATATGGTATTAAATAGAGACACTAGTAATTTTATGTATTAATATATCATCGAACGAAAACGGATCATACCGAATATTAGAGTAAAAACAATTGTGATGTAGTGTTCCAATGGTGGAACGAAATATTTTTTCTGGCATAAAGTTATAATATTGAAGTGTTATAACCACATAAAATATTAACCAGCAACAAGCAAACGCATCTTTAAATATTATGAATGAATTTGAATTTAGATTACTGATTTTGGCCAATAAAAAAAGAGTAAAAATATATCGAAAAGGATTTTTTGTAATGAATCCGTAAGACTTTTGAATTCATATATATTTCTAAATTATCAATATTGCGATGAAGTGTTTCTATCTCCCATACATGACGTCGCAGGACATGCGAAACAAATCTCAATGTGGCAACGCCTAATACGTTTGACTCCGAACTAGCTCGGGCCAGCTCGGGCGAATTCGAGGCTCTTTAAATTGGGATGTAGCTGCATCTGTCTAATTTTATTCGCTCTGTCTGTCTGTCTCCTCTTGTTAGTTACCTACTCTTTGCCTTCACTATAGTGGAGTCGCCTGGTTGGGGGCACTTGAGTTGAAAGTTATGTAAACAAACTTTACGTGCCTTTACGTTTGTTTATTGTGTGTTTAGGTGGGTTTGGCAATAGTACCTCCGTTGGCCGGGATAGCTGTCGTTTATGGTCGTTTTGTGCGAGGTATCAGCAGGAAGCTGCAAGATGCGCTGGCAGAATCCACAAAAGTGGCTGAAGAAAGGATCGCCAACGTTAGGACCGTCAAGGCTTTCGCACAGGAGCCTAGAGAAATTCATAAATACCAACAGGTTATCAAGGATGTGCTACAGCTAGGATACAAGTAAGTTATATTTTATTTATTTCACATTACATGCCAAACCAAATAGAAGTATTTTAATGAATCATTTTCCATTTATGGCAAGTAAAGCAGGATTAGTGATTCACCTAGCTCACATTGAACATATACTAAATGACATAGAAGACAGAATACCTAGTATTAATGAATTTATTACAGCAATAGACTAGTATCATGATTTTTTTATGATTGCATATGATAGAGAATGACTTAAGAACCTTGAATCCCTATAGGACCGTGAGGTCACGTTGATAGAGGAGAACAGCCAATCGAAAGACTGATATGTGTGTTGTGTTGTCGTTCTACCTGATCTAAGGTCGTACGTACGTATATTGTTTTGTGTTCCCGTTTTATTGATCCGTGATGCGATGACCGTGATTTAGGTTAAAGTTCGTGATCCGTCAATCTGTCCCGTCATTGATGTCACCCATCAGTGACAGTTGGCACGATATTCGTTGTTATGCGCATTGACAGTATTTTTCTATTTCGTCTGGAATCCTGACGTGTTTCCCTTTTTATTGTAGAGTATTTTTGTATCAGTGTTTATTAGGTTTTTTTTTAAGTTAACCAACAAGGACGCGTAAAGTAAATAGTGGATTCACTAAAGCCGATTCAGATAATCTACCTAAGGTTGACGTGAATATGGTAAAGACTACATAAATGTAAATAATATTACAGAGATGAAAAACGTGAAAACGATTAAGTTTCAAAATATTTAAATAACATTTGCAGTCATAAACAATATGATAATTGAATATCTTTGCAATAATTATATGCATGTCTTGTATGTATGTATGTCTCCTTTCCAATTGCAGAGAACGACAATTTATGCTGTACAGTATTTTTTGGAATAGCAAAGAATATGTCAGTTCTTCGGACATGAAGGTACAAAACATACCTTTTCCATTTCATTATCTGAAAATGAAAATAAACATTAGTATCCAATATTCAATGCATACCTTTATGTGATCTTCACACATTCGAAAAAAAACATAATATGCGGCAGTGAAGCAGACTTTACTAAATCATTCATCGCACAATAACTGAAGCCAAAAAAGCTACCATTCGAGCCAGAAAAATTATAAAGTTAGCACTGCACTTTACAACCAATAGCACTATTCTCACAGAACCTTTCTTCATGTAACAGCCAAGAGATGAAACCCGCAGGGCATCCCCTTGACGAAAGACAAATCACAAGACAGTAGTTTGTTTCGTGAAAATTGCGTCAATACCGCGATTTGGTAGTTGACGAAACAATAATGCCGCGCTTCGTACTTATTGGCTAAATTTGAGTTCCTTTTTTTAAACTTTTAATATGGAATTACTAGTAAACAAAATGATACAGAGATCAACGAAATGCCTGTACGTGTCTTAGGGTTAGCTAAGTAATCAATCCAATGACGTTCAAAAAACATAGACCTCTCTAATATTCATTTATGAAACGTCCTTTCAAACATTGACAAACCAGACATGTTACGGTTACTTTTTTAGGCATATCAAAATTGGTGCAATCGAATTTGGGGAATAAGTGAATACCTTCAAGTATAAGGCAAGTTTCATGATAATAAGTATAATCATTGGTCTTTATTTTTACCTTAGCTAAATCAAGCTCGGATAATCGACTGTTCTGCAACAGCAAAAACGCAAATTCTACACCAGTACACCCATAAATATAACCTTAAATAACACGATATCAAATCCAATGATTCTGGACCACCACTATTTCTCGTCCTTACTATTGTTCCATATAGATATCATCTATAATATTCATAAAATATCACTCAAACAGTACAAAAAAGAAGCACAAAAGAACACAGAAATCTGTTGCCGTAAACAATACAACGTGGAACGTACGTCAAGTGTATCGGGGTGAGGTTGGTATCGCTGAGTTAGTAGGGACCTAAAACCTAACTACTTTTTTTTCGCCCGCCTAAAAGTACTAAAAGTATTGTCACGACGGCTGTTTTTTCTTCACACACAGGGAATCAAACTGGACGTAACTTTCACCGTTTTACTTCACAACTCAATACAATATCTCTTAACCTTATCTCAGCTACAACTCAACTCAACTGAACTCTCTCCACGCTACCCGTGGCGCTTATACACTTCATCGAACCATCTAGAGAATTCGATGACATTCTAGAATGCCCATCCGTCATTCCCGAAAACTCTAGACGATTCGATGACGTTTACACTTCAAAGATCTAACCTAACGGTGACCTAACACTTTGACTTTACATCATGCATGACAACACTAATACACGAATACCATAATATATAGTATGTTACAGTATGTTTGTTGACTAAAAAAGTGAAAATGAGGTGGATATTTTATGCACTCATAAAAACGTCAGGACATACTCTTAATGCGACAAAGATGGTCGATTTTTTCGCGTCTTCAAAATCTTGAGGACCTACCAATTTCAAGTTCATGATTTATGCAAATAATACGGTGGATTTTTTCAACAAATTTCCTTTTGCGAGATTCATTATACTGTAAATAAAACAGGAAATAGTCGTTGTCTTCAATAATAATAATGTTTCAATATTTTTACAGGGAATCGAAGGCCAGAGCCTTTTTCTACGCTTTGACTGGTTTTAGTGGACATGTGATAATCATTTCAGTACTGTATTATGGAGGAGTAATGGTATCTGCAAACACAATCACTGTAGGAAATTTATCTTCTTTTCTGCTCTACGCAGCTTATATAGGTACAGTGATTTATTTTATAGATGGTGAGAATGTCGGATATAATGTTCGAATTCAGACAGTTTTGTGTGTTTTTGTTTCACTTCGGTTGACAGCAAGCATCGTATTCTCCTACTTGTATACGTGTGGCCACTGTCTAAAAACGATATAATTTTAGTCTTTAGTATTTGAGGTTAAACTCTACAGGAGCCTAGATTTGAGACTAGTTCAGAAAATTGCTAACAGTATTTAAAAAAGGCGTTATTACCAAAAATAGGTTTTCGTATTTCAAAGGAAAATAATTCCAATTTGCGTAACAGAACCTTAAACAGCACCTTCTGTGGGTCAAACAACTTATTTACCCTCTGTATTGTTGGTGAATAAATCATTAATATTAATGAAAACAAAACTACAATAACGAATTAATTAAACTCACACAGCCAAAATGTTTTTCAGTATAAAAAACAGTTTCTGGATCATCAAGGTATGGGAAACTGCTTGTTTCCTTTCTTAGCTTCATCAACTAATTCGAAAAAACCCAAATCGAAGTATTGAGTGCTTCCCCAGAATTTGGTACAGAAACGTTGACGACATATTCGCAACTTTTACAAAACATCCAGCAACATAGATTTTGTGATATAATTGAATAGTCAATTTCTGTCAATTGGAATTCACTTTCTAAATCAAAAACAATGGACAGTCGCCCTTCCTGGGTATTTTAGTCATAAGAAACTCCGAAAACAGATTAGAATTCTACGTAAATAGAAAATAAATTAACACATTGCGTTACATAACCAATAACACAAACCACTATCAGCAACACAAAGTGGCC
Organism: Callosobruchus maculatus; assembly: GCA_951848785.1. Taxonomy (NCBI): domain Eukaryota; kingdom Metazoa; phylum Arthropoda; class Insecta; order Coleoptera; family Chrysomelidae; genus Callosobruchus; species Callosobruchus maculatus. The sequence continues at coordinate 3,534,326 of CATOUR010000026.1, read as the reverse complement.
AATTTCTGTTTTTAGTACAACAGTTTGTCAAGAAAAGAAAGTCATAAAGTTGCTATAATCAAGGTATGTGACGATCAATACCTTTCGATCCAAAATAGATAAATCTGAAAAGGTTTTTAGAAGCTTAGGATTGAAAACGATATGTAAGCCTGATACGATATTAGCAATTTTTGTTTCTTTGTTAAGGTATATCAGTTGGAGGACTGTCAGGTTTCTATTCAGATCTGAACAAGGCTGTAGGGGCAGCGTCTCGCATATGGGAAATCATCGATCGCGACCCTACCATCCCAATTCATGGAGGTCTTGTTCCTGTAGGAACCCCTGAAGGCAGAATCGAGTACAATAATATCAAGTTTGCGTACCCATCGCGAGATGACGTACAGGTAATTTCCTAAAGTTTAATTTTTAGCAAAAGATCAACACAGCGAACTAAAATACATTGAACTTTTCGCATTCAAAATAATACAGGGTGTCCATTTAGTGTGTAATTCTTCGATATCTCTCAAGGTATACCTGATAGAAGGTAATGCCAAGTACAAAAGTTATTTGGTTACTTAAGATGCATATACTAAAAATATTTTGAAATATACAGGGTGTTGTGGAAAGGAGGATAGTGATCAATTTGATTTTTTATATGGAACTATAACTTTTTTTAAATGCTTCTAGTTTCCATCATTGATTTCTATTTAACTCTAAAATATTTCTGGGATTGGTTGCTACGTTGCCAAGTTGTAATTTATTTTCTATCAATTTCTGTATTTGCAAGGTCGCGAGTCATATGTCAAAATTGATATATACGTTTAACTTTTCTCAATAATATTATACGGCAAGTTGCTTGAATATTAAATGAATATTATTTTGGATGTTATTAACTATGTGCAGCTGCAGGGTGTTTTCGGCAGAATTTTAAATTATGGCAGTTTGAAAGTCATTTTACTTTGTTTTTAAATGTAACACTGTTAATACCCTATCTCGCCTTGTAACATTTTTTTCGCGTTTGCGACGTTGCCAAATTATAAATTATTTTCCAAAAATTCAAACAAACATATCCCCAATTTTTATTAATAGAATGCACTGTATATTTTATTTAACATAGAAGTACTCCCTACTAATGGTTTACGGCGTGAACACGTTCTAACTGGTGTCCTTAAAATAATAAAACCGTTTTCCATGCTCGTATGCTATGTATTTCGAATTCCAGGTCAGTAAAAGGTACAAGAACGCTTAAATATCTCCAAAACCTGCACAGCTGGAACGATAAAATTCAATACCTAAAGGTTTTCGAACATGCAGAATTGTAAAATGGTAACTGCAGTGTTACCAGATTTACCACTTTTACGTTACACGTCATAATTTTGTTATTTTAAATAGAATGCGACATGCGCAATAAATTGCGCATGTCGAATTTAGTAAGGTCTCATAATTTCAAAATTTTGTTTCTATTAATTACTGAGTTACGGCAACACCGCTTTTTCAGTAAACAGTACCGGAACGCTTAAATATTTCCAAAACTGCCGCAGCTCGAGCGATAAAATTCAATACTTGGAGGTTTTTGAACATACAGAATTCAAAAATGTTAACACCAGTGTTGTCAGATTTACTCATTTTACGTTTAACGTCATAATTTTGAGTGAAATTTATGACGTCTAACAAAAAAGTGATAAATCTGACAACATGATGTTAGCATTTTTTAATTTTGCATGTTGAAAAACCCTCCGGCATTGATCTTTTTCGATTTATAAGACAAGAATCAATCACTTTTGCATGCTTAGCTAAAATCTATTTTCTCATTTTTGATATGTTCACACATAAACCTTTTTGTAATTACTAGTATAGGCTTGCTACAGATTCTGTAGTTTTATTTTCAGATAATTTCTGTAATTGACAGGTGCTTTTCAATTTGTTAATTGCCAAATAATTGCCAATAATTATTGCAATAATTGCAAATAACTGAAACCGATCAAAACTAGAATATGAATTTCAATTATTTAACAAATATAACAACACTTACTATGTTCTGTCAAGCATAACATCCATGGCCAACTTGACAAACACCAGAATTTGGCAAATATATTGTTTTACTACTTCAAATCGAAATAAGTCCATAACTGTTCCATATAGGAATAGAGAATACCTAATAAAAGTGGAAGTATCTTGTAAGAACTGTCTGACGATGCTAAAAAAATACAGGGTGCTCCATTTAAATTAACACAGAAAATTATGGTCGTGAGTTTTGGATCACCCTGTATACAAAATCAAAGATAGCAGAAACTTATAATTTTAAACTAAACTAGATAACCACGAAATTATTCTAGCATTGAGAGTCAAGCCTCCAGTTATTGATTTTTTAAATTACAGGGTGATGAATTCGTTAAGAGTTTCACATATAAGTCTCTGAAAATACCCTGTGTAACCTGATAAAGCCTTATATTTCCAGAATAGGGAAAATGAACGCAATTCAAATTCGGGATAATATATAGGGTGTTCCATTTGAAAAGACACAACTTTGGTATGCCGTGACTTTATCAATAACCTTTTATATTAAACAATAATTTTAAAATGTAGACCTTCTCTTTACCTATGACTTTTATTCGAAAGTTCTTTTGTATTTTCCATAATAACGGAGGTATTTAACTTCGGTGTATAATTTGATCACCCTGTATATAGGTATATCATACAACATGGTACGGACAGCCGTCACCAATTCGGTGTTGCTAGCACTATAGTAAATATAAACGTTGTCATGCTTCTAGGTGCTGAAAGGGCTAAGTTTGAGCATATTACCAGGCCGTACAGTGGCAGTGGTGGGTCCTTCAGGTAGTGGCAAAAGCACATTAGGGGCTCTATTGCTTCGACTCTATGATCCCGATGAAGGCGATATCTTACTGGACGACCATGATGTCCGCCAACTGGATCCAGCCTGGCTCAAAAAGTTTATTGGTACGGTGAGTCAGGAGCCTGTGCTGTTCTCCTGCTCAATTAGGTAAATATACAGAGTGGGTCTTAAGAATGGAACGCCTCAATTATCTCGGAAACGGTTTGCAAGATTTTCATGAATTTTGGGGTATGGGACTTTTGCAAAACTATCGAGCTTATGACAATATTTGCATTGTTGTCATATCTCCCGTTGTTCTGAAAATATAATGAACTTTGTTATTTCAAATGGATCACTCTGTATATTATTTTTTTTACCTGGAATAATACTCATTATGTTTTATCAAATATTCTCAATACCAAATGCCATAATTTCCGAGTTGCAGTTAAATTTACATTATTCTATCCACCCAAGTTAAAATAAGACATTAACCTCAAAAAGACATATGTTCTGTTGGGTCCGATGTCAAGAGAAACACGATTGACTGGTTTAACTTTGTATTGAGACTATCCAGAGTAAACGGCTAGGTATACCCACATGTCTTACACGTGTCTTCTTACCTAGGTTAAAAGAGGTTATGTCCCTCCTTTTGGGTGGGGACCTTCCGTCAGCCCGATGACATTTGACCGACCACACATGGCCACAGAACCACAGAATGGCAGCGGTTCATAGCTCTGTACAGAACAATGTGAACTGTGAAGGTGATTACAGCAGATGCTCAAAATATTTTCCGTTTACTTCAATACAACTAACCATGTGATCCTTGAAACTTCATAGTACATTTTTCAACATGTCTGACGTTTCAACTTTTTTTTATCGCTCTTATAATTATTTGAACTGGGCTGATACAGTGTAAATTTAGTTGTAACTTCGAAATATCGTATTTCTACGTAGGATCGCCGTACACCGTCCTCAAAGCAAAAAAATCACACAAATACGATTTAAGTCGTACTGTTGGCGGCACGGTGTCGAACGCGATGTCGAAGACTCGTTCGGGAACGACATGTCATCCAATAAAAATGGTTGTGAGAAGATTTCAAGGTTACTGTGTACTAGTTTAGCTTACGTGGAGTCGCTAGCTGCTACGGGAATCCCGCTGCTAAAAGGCCCAGGCTTTGTGTTGCTTACACAAAAGACATAACGCAGTTGTGTCGGTTACACAGTGGCGTAGTTTGCGTCAAGAAAAGAACCGAAAATTTTCATTTTTGGTAGTGTTTTATTTGCAGGTCATTAACTTAAAAATAATATTTATAAAACTTGTGGAAAATACGCTTCGTCGATTCCAAAAATTTGAAGTGAGACTGAGCCTCCCCTGCCTCCGACGAACCGACGCTGAAAGTGGCACATCTGAACATACGCTAAAATACTTTCAGAATTAGATCTGCCCTGACAGGTCATGCTTGTTGTAATGTCCTGACGTAGGACAGTAAATAATACGCGGTTCAATGCTCAATGGTTTATTTTGATGAGGTGCGGTACCTAACATAGAGCGCACGCGGAACCGGACATAGCACAACTCCCCGGTTGATCCACTAGCATACCAAAGGTACCCACAGGGGTCATGCGCACTCTTCGGGAGACAGGGGCGTGCTGAATATATTACACTTGTAGTAAAACATGTGTAACCTGATACTTTAGACTTGCTTGGCGTCTACTTGATAGGTATCAGTTGACGAAGAAGTGCATCTCAGATATAATTTTTTAGCACTGGTCTGAATTGGCAATCATGCAAGTCAGGACCGTCTTATTAATATTTTTACTGAATATCTCATTGCCAAAAAATTACTATCTTTGTGAACTAGAAATTGATTCACTATCTAAAAATTCACAGCAGAAATGCTTGGCCGAATGAAATACATTTTTTCGCTTAAATATTGTTACGAGTCAATTACTCGTCAGTAGCGGTACGAGCCCCGAGTGCAGCCCTGTACGTATGCCGTCAAAGCATGTGTCAAGTTTCGTTCTGGGGGATTTTTAGTTATTACTAGCCGAACATCTGTTCGCTGTTGACACGGATGACAGTCTGAAGTATCGGGTAACAGGGTATAAGATGTGACGAACATCTTCGACTAGTTTGCTGTTCTAAACAAATATTTCTTGAATTGGGTGCGTTTCAACTGCTGCATTTTCTTTACCATTAATATTACAACCTTACCATTTTGTTCAAGAGAAAATATACTATATGGTGCAGATGATCCTGATAAGGTGACTGATGAAGAACTCGTGAAGGTATGCAAAGAAGCTAATGTATTGGAATTCGTCGAAAAATTACCGCAGGGATTTGATACAATAGTCGGTGAAAGGTAATATATTATGTTAAGTAGACAAGTTAAATGTTTCAACATATTTAACTTCAATCGTTATCAGGTGTACTCTTTTTCCTGCTATTTATTACTTCATACATCGGGAATGGTTTTCTTATGTCAATCACTCGAAACATTTGCTCACTGCTAGCCCAGCATGGCGATATTTTTGATGACTTTTGTCACCTAAAACATGTAGGCTGCAACGAATTCGAACAGGTTAGAAAAAGCAACGCCAATGCTCTAACAGGCATGTGAGTCTCCCCAAGTTCCCGTTATTATTATTTGCACAAACACGATGTTATTTTTTACAGAAATCCGCGGGATTTAAATCTTATGGAATTGTTTAAAATAGCCATGTAACACTTATGCACTGTTAAAACCCAAAATTCACTCAAAACTATAACAATCAACGCAAAACGATCAACCAAAACAAAGTTGCTATTTATATTATGCCACTACAATAGTGCTGTTATTTTTAGGGTTCTTTACCTGGTATCTCGTCGCGGATATACAAAGATACGGCGATTCAGCGGCCAGTGCGGCAGCATTACCAAGCTGTCACTTTAGGATTGTGGGGACAAACAAAAACTTTGTTTACTTCTTCTAACCTATTCGAATTCGTTGGTAGGCTGGGACTCAATGACCAATATTTGTAGTAGTTCACTATTGTGCACTAGGTTCGTCATGAAAAGTTAAGAGATAGAACCTTATTCCAAAAACTCTCTAACCATTGATACGGCGTTGATATCATAGCATGCTTGAAAGATAGAGGCACTACTGTCAAAGAATTTGATACAAGAAATTATTTATTCTGGATGTAACGCTTCTAATGTATTTGCAAAACTGATAATTTTCGAACATTTAGGGGTGTGATGTTGAGTGGCGGCCAGAAACAGCGAGTAGCAATCGCTCGTGCACTTATCAAAAACCCAAAAATCTTACTTCTGGACGAAGCGACCAGTGCGCTGGACGCGCAGTCAGAGAGGTTGGTACAGGAGGCACTGCAGAGAATAATGAAAGGCAGAACTGTACTCACCATTGCTCATCGACTTTCTACGGTAAGTATTTAAAGTACGGGAGCTCTGGGGTAAGTTTCTTGTGTAAGTGTTAGCGGTCTATATTAGGGCATCTCCTCTACATACTCTACGTCAACGAACTTCCAAGGGTTAATCACAGAAAAGATCACCCTTTACGCAGATGACACGTCGCGTCGGTAATTTTTTCGGAGGACACTGTTGAGACGACTGCAAAAATAGTATGCTAGGATCGCTAAAAGCTCTTGAAAATTGATTCTTACAACACAATCTAACAACGAATGTCAATAAGATCCAGACGATCAATTTTAAACAACCAGTGAAGCAAATTAGTTTCCCTTACAAAACTGAAAATATTTCTGCTGAAGAGCGTTTCATTCTTGGGAATAACTCATGATCATAAGCTTGACTGGAGAGAACATGTCAATAACATATGCAAAAAGCTATCAGGTTATGCGTATGCCGTGAGAGTTTTGTCTTTGAGTATGAATATGAAAACAGCATTAACTGCGTTTTGTATTTTATTCTTACATACAATCAAGAATATCGTACGCTGTAATTTTTTTGGGGAAATTCAGTTGATGTCAAACGCATATTAGTTCCCCAGAAACGAATTCTTAAAGGCATTTTTAGAATGAAGCCAACAGATAATTGTAGGGAAATTTTTAATAATCATAAAATTCTAACTGTTTTCTGTCTGTACATTATAGAGGCAGTGATGTTCATTAGAAAAAATCAAGATATTTTTCAGAATAACAGATCAAATCACAATTACACCACCAGATCGAAAAACAATCTGAAAACAGTACAGCCAAAGTTTACTTGTATAAAGAGAAACGTCGAATATTCAGTTATAAAAATTTGGAACAAACTTCCGGAAAACGTCAGAATACTTCCTGTATTAGATTTAAAGAGAAAATTGAAAAACTTCCTTTGTCAAAAAGTATATTATGCTATGGAAGAATATTTTAATGACATAATAGTTCTGTAATATATTTACGATTTTTGTACTTATTTCATAATGAAATAGGATTTAGTTAGGAATATCATTGTTTGCGTGAACGATTTGTTACCATTACCTTTATACATTTATATGTTTTATTTTGTATATGTCTTATATACCTATTTTTCTTTTCACACGTTCTGTGCCTTAAATGGACTTATATAGAACCAATAAATCTATTAAATTGAATAAATTGAATATCAAATAATGTGGCACTGACATTGTTAAGATATGGCCCAACAGTAACCGTTTCTCTCCTATCAGCTTCTAACCCACGAAATACTCCTATCAGCGACATCTGTCGGTATATGCATGTGTGATGATAGAATGCATATTTCATTATGAATTAAATATCCACCTTTGACTGTATAATGAATGGAATAGAAATAATAAAACAGCTGTTTTGATTATATATTGCAAAAATATAATTAAGTCGCAGGAAGTAGCACACATTTGAACGACATCATTGCGAGTATTACAGTCACTTCTTCATCAAGTTTATATTATTTAATTTGGTTCATTTTTTATTTTTTATTTTTTTAGCGTTTATCATTTTTGTTGATTATATTATGTAATTTGAACAACTCTGTCAATTCACTATTTTCAATCGACTGCAGGTAAGCCTTGGCGAACATGTTCCTTCCATAACTATTATTACACCTGCCATACATTTCAAAATTATTTTCTGGCTTAAAAATACACTTTTGCATATGTTAAGCAACCCCAAAAGCATAAGTCATATCTAAGTCTTGATTCCACTAGTGCAAAATATATTGCCCTAACTGCCACTCGGTTAGCACGGTTTTTAAATTTCTTATTACAAAAGACTTGTTAGTTCAGTTTTGAAATGCGAGATAAATTCCAAAAAAATCGCCTGATCATCCGGTACCAATATTTCATTTTTTACTTTTAAATTCAATGGAGCTAATATCTTTTGTGCCTTGTAGCAGTACTGTTCTTTGTCTGGATTTAGATATACCTGATGTTTTGAACGTCATTCCTACAAGACAAAACAAATCATTACACTTACCGACTAATCCTGTTCTTATCACAGGATTAATACATCTGACACACTGAACCCTGTGGCACACCTACATTGATAATGGTTGTAGTTGATTTTAGTTTCTGAACTACTTTATCTTGTCAATGAGGCATAGAGAGATATTGATTCTACTACTCAAAAACACAAGCTTGTTGAGCAGTATATTATGATTAACACAGTCAAACACTGCTGAGATCACAAAATAACTGAACAGGACATTCGCCACTCTCGACATAATCTATTACTGTCTCAAAGAAAGAATGAATGGAGGTGATTGTAGATTTTCCACTTCGGAAACCATGTTGATTTTCAGAGGGAATATACTGCCTGTCATGTAACAGGACTAGCCTATCCAAAAAGCAATACTCAAAGGCCCGATTTTATCAACATGCATATTTAACAAAGACTTTGACAAAGCTTTTCTATTGGATGTTGTTTAGCAATTCTATTGGGTATTGAGGGCTATGTTAATAAGTATCATCCAATAGTATTTTATCAATATTAGAAACAAAACGTCAAAGCTGGATGATACTTTCATCAAAAACATTTTAGAATTCATGGATCAAAGTCATAGCAGAAAATCAGAACAAAGTGATTGATTTGCAAATTAATGCTAGATTTTTAATGTTTACCTTATGATTATTGTATAATTACCAATTGCAGTCAGATTGATTATAGACTGGATGCATGTTTGTTATAGAATAGACCTTCTGACAGAAATATTCACAGAGGGTATAAAGATTGTAGGCACTGCGTAAAAGACAGAGTAGCGCAGAAACACATTTATATAAAGCACCTTATTCAATATCTGACTATACGAAAGGTTTCTAGCTTAGGAAAAATAAGGTTATGTTATACTTTTGCAGATCGCAAGGCTTTGCTGTTTATCAGGATATGCAACCAGTAATGCACACTTGCATCGTGTGTCTATAATAGCTTGGTGAAATGCATTAAAATGTTATTTTTACCCTTTTTCACTATTATAATATAAAGGTAAATTGGAAGTATTTATAATTATTATAGATTGTAAATTATTGTTTTATCAAAATAATGCAGTAAATTGAATTTCTTGTCATCATTACCATTAAATTAACAGTACATTTGATCCAGTGATCAAATGTATCGGTTTTGTGGAATCTGATTGGTTGAGATTAGCAATTGCTAATCTCTTTGTTAAACAGGAAAATGCAAGCTTTCGCCCATTTACGATGGAAAATCAGAGTTAAAGTGATACTAGAGAGTTCACAATGGTCGATTATACAGGGTACGGCAAAATAAACAGTGCAGTTTTGAAGGGATATTAAAAAAAATTGGCACAACTTATGAACAAGTGATTTATTCTGCTCGTGTCAGTCCTACGCTCCATTTTTTCACTCAAGTTTTAAAGACCACATCAGCAAGATGATGTCCTCCGACAGCGATGCACTGATGTAGGCAATTTCTGAAACTTTCAGTTGCGTCTACGGTCTAACATCTCTTGGGCGCGATTCACGCGGTTTTCAAAGTCTGGAGGCATCAACTCTTGAACCACCATAATCTTGTAGGGATGGAAGAGTAAATCTTTATGCAAGATCCTTCTTACAGAGCGGTCGGACATGTTTAATACAGTTGCATGTTTCCGGGCAGAGCGTGTTGGTGATTGTTCAACAGCTGCTCTCACTACAGTCACATTTTCGGGAGTTCTCACTGTTTTGGGTCCTCCCATACCTCTAGGCCTTTTTGTTGAACGAGTTTCTTCCAACGTGCGAACCCAATTCGCGATAACACTGCGGTGTGGAACGGGATCATGGCGTGGAATGTTGAAGTGGCGTTGGAATTTTCGCTGAGTGATGATGAAAGAACGACCATTTTCAAAATACGTGCGAAAGGCGAAGCCGCGATGCTCTCAGCTCCAAACTATCGCTACGACCTACGACTAAAAACTGTTTGAGTCACCGGATACAATGAGACCCCTCCTAGGGTTACCATCCCCACCACAGCAGGTGTAGTCGCCCATCGCAACTTCACTGTTTGTTTTGCCGCACCCGATATATAAAGCATGTCTTTTTTCACCTTTTTGAAGTAAATTTCAAGAAAAATCAATAATTTTCAGAGAACTTTGACAGGTGCAAGTTCTTGAATGGGCTTCTCTGATTGGTCAAAACCTTTGTTAAAATGCACGTGTTGATAGAATCGGGCCAAAGAGATTCGAAAAGCAAGATGATACTGTCACTGGTCTATAATTAGTGATACATGAATGGTCGCCTTTTTTGTAGATAGGGCCTTGCCTTTCTTAGAGCTTTGAGAGAATTCTTCGCAACAAAAGGAAGGGTTGGCCAAATAGGGGAAGGGTTTGATAGTACCTATATCTTAATATAATTTTCACAAACAATTTTTTGATGTCATCTGACCCACTTGACTTTATGGTGTTCAGCTTTTTGTGCAGGATTAAGTTTGTGAGGCGTTGTCTGTTATAACTTTAGAAGAACTTATCTGAAATACTGATTGATGCCATTCAATACTTCCGATGGATCTTGATCGCCATTGAGAAAGTTATAGAGAAATTATTTTAAGCTGGTTTTTATCTTGTGTTGTGCTCAAGTTCACCCTGTCTAGCTGAACTTTCCCAATTTTTTTTCATGATAGGATACCATATCCACACTAGGTTTGCTGTATGTATACTTTTTTGTTGCTTGCGACATACACTGCTTTTTTGAATTTACCAATCTTTGTCAATAACCTTAGCGTTGTCCTAGTCCAAGTGGTCTTTTAGTCTCTCAAACATATAATTGGATAATAGTACCTCCTGAGCAACTTGTTTGAAGTTTGTATTGCCCTCTCATTTGGCTGCACCTTATAGTTCTTTTACATATGGTATAGTGAGTAAGTGCCCGTGCTCTTCAGGACTTATGTTTATGTTGGAAGAATTCTTGGGTATGCGTTGCTTACAGATCTTCTTAAAAGTGATGAGGTTCTTCTAACCGCGGTTGTGTAGGACAAATAAAACCTAACTACCAAAACAGACTACAATAACTCACTCCATTTCATACATTAATGTGTAGTTGAACTAGTCAGATATCGCTACTTCAGCTAAAGTTGCGCACATTCTAATGGTAGCATACGTAATTAATATACAGGGTGAGTTTTTAGTACCGGCTTGGTCGATAACTCCACTACTATAGAAGATAGCGAAAAAAGTTGTATATAAGAGTTGTAGCCACGGATATGCTCCTTGCTCAGAAAATATTTAGATTTATACAGGGTGATCCATAACTACGTGATGATGCAGACATGCATTTTTTTAAATGAAACACTCTATATATTATTTCATATTCAAATTCTACTAATGATTTCCGTTCTTCCAGTATAGGCTTTTGTTACATTATACAGGGTATTTCAAAAGTTATGACCATTCTTATATCCAAATCGAGGTCAAATGAACGTACTGTATATCAAAAAGTGATAAATCAAAAATTATTTTTTTTACACGAGAAGATTAAAAATATCCTCTAGTTTTAAAATCGGCTATAAAAGAAGGCCTTGACGCATATTCGTATACAGGATGATGTAGAATGCAAAATCCAAATTTTCTCTTTTTTAAATCTAACCCCTAATATTTTATTATCTCAAAGAATTGCTTTTAATGTGCTCTTTCATCTTTGTATAGCACTTGTTGTACCTACGTCCATCAGTTTCCGAGATATATCGATTTTTCGGTAAATTTAAAATATAGCTTCTATTTGTGTACTGAAATTTATGTATTTTGAGAAAGTACTATCTAATTTGTCTTTTATTTAACGAACAACTAAATTATAAGGTCATGATACTATTTGATGAAGTCAAAACCCTAAATCATCGAGATAATAAAGTCAAGTATGCTGAGGAAACAGTTTTGTAGGCGTTATGCATAACTATCAAGCAGATTTATCAGGTGTGCTTTGAAAAATTGTTGTTGACAGTTTTCATAACCTGCTCAATAATTCAGTACTGTGTGAAAAACCAGCTTTAAAAATTAATTTTTCCTTTGAGGGTATTTAGGAGAATCTTTGAGAAATTGCCTACTTGCCTCTCGAATATATCAACTATGAGCAGCAATATCCAGAACAGAGGCAGTCTAAAACTAATGCGTAAGAAAGATTGCAGAATCGTTTTATTTGGACTGTGTCGTTTGATATTTCATAGCCTACCTGATACATCTGCTTGATAATTATGCATGACGTCTATAAAATTGTTTCCTCAGCACACTTGACCTATATTATATCGTTAATTCAGTGTTTTGACTTGATTAAGTATTATTATGGCCTTATATTTTATTTGTTTGTTAAGCAAAAACAAAATTTGTATTTTCTCAAAATAAATATATTTTAGTAAACAAATAGGAGGTATATTTAAAATTTGTAGAAAAATCGAAATATTTCAGAAATTAATGAATGCAGCCATAACAAGTGCTATACAAATATGAAACAGCATATTAAAAGCAATTCTTTGGTATAATAAAATATTGGGGGTTACATTTAAAAAAAAGAGAGAAAATCTAGATTTTGCATTCTGCATCACCCTGTATACAAATATGCATAACGGGTTTTTTATAGCGGATTTTAAAACTAGAGGATATTTTTAATCTTCTCATGTAAAAAAATAATTTTTGATTTATTACTTTTTGATATACAGTACGTTCATTTGACCGTGATTTGGATATAAAAATGGTCATAACTTTTGAAATACCCTGTATAATGTAACAATACCCTATACTGAAATAACGGAAATCATTAGCAGAATTTGAATATGGAATAATATATAGTGCATCTCATTTAAAAAAATGCATGTTTGCATCACCACGTAGTTATGGATCACCCTGTATAAATCTAAATATTTTCTGAGCAAGGAGCATACCCGTGGCTACAACTTTTATATACAACTTTTTTCGCTATCTTCTACAGTAGTGGAGTTATCGACCGAGCCGGTACTAAAAACTCACCCTGTATAATACTGATGTGTATTGGTAGTCATAACATAACCGTTGATATTTTTTATCCAGGTGCAAAATGCTGATGAGATTGCAGTATTGAAAGATGGCCGAATAGTGGAAAAGGGCAAATACATGGATCTGATCAGTAAGGATGATGGCGCCTTCAAAGAGCTAATCAAGCATCAGACTTTCGCGCCGGGCCTAGAACGACTCTCTGGAAATAGTGAAACACTTCTTACTAGGCAGGTTTAATGAAATTATGACATAAATTTGGCAGGTATCTTGTGGTTCTCGGAACGGTACTGACCGGTTCAAAAGAACTACATTCTTGATTTGTGGAAAAGGGTATATTAATTTCTTCTGTCCAGTAGGAAATCAATTTGAGTTTGACTTCCTACTTTTGAATGGAATGTCCTATACGGGTATACACACAACTTTGTCTTGATTATAATTATAATACATAGAAACCAATACTCATGCATACCATATATTCAATAAAGTTCCAGGAAATGCTAAAAGTGATTCCTACAAGAGAGGTAAAATGATGGAACAAGAGAAGAGTTTCAATTTGGATGCTATATAATGTCATATCACGAGGGCTGCTCCGCGTGGTGTCAGCAGCTTTATAATACCCTTGTTACATCGACGATTTCTTCGTGAATTTATTCATGAATTAATCCATGGTTTTCTTCAAGGTCAAAGTGATCGTGATTACATCAAGTGAACAAAACCATGGATTTTTTGACAGTATGGTGTGCTACCAACACTGTTACTGTCATCTGGTTTGGCGGTTTTTGCAAGACCTATTCAGTTTGTATTTTTTGTGGTCTTGACAGTATTTTACTGTTGATTTGAATGCGAATTTTTATTTGGAAAATGTTTAATAATATACAGAGACGGGTATGCAACATGAAGGACATGCATCATATGATTTTATTGACGTCAAACTTGACCACGAATTAGAGGAGGTTCTGAATGCGTGAAGAAATCCATGGACATGTTTAACGTCAAATTTCTATTTTACACTTGGATTTATTGATGTAAAACGAGTATAAAGTATAGATGATTGCACTATTTGCAATAAAAAAATTGACCATTTGAAAACCTCACGGATCAGGTCATAAAAAATGAAAAATCCCCTGAAAAATCATTAAGGGTAGAAGGATTTAACGATTTCATATAAAACTTATGGAAAATGGTATTTTAAGAATTTTTGTGTGTTAATAAGGACATTTTGGTGATAAATTTTAAAGGTCAGTGACTTATAGGACAAATAATATTAGTGTACCATTCGCTACATCAACTTAAAGAAGTTCAAGATATACATATACAAGGTGCCCATTATGTACGGAATCTCAGTAAATAATTACTATGAAAAAATGTTTTTAAATGAAACGTGTTTGATATTGTGTTATCCATAATACGGCTTAAGGCAGTACTCAGTTGTTTTTGTTTCAGAAAAAAATGAGTAACGAAAGTCAATTGATTGTTTTTAAATAGCAATATACCCTTTCATTAGGCTCATTTGATAGATTTTTTCTCTTTTCCATCAGCATGTTAGTACCCAAATACAAAAAAGTGGTTAAAATAATTCATCAATAACGTTAAAGTAGTAATCGGTGCTAAAATCTAACTACCCATTTTCGGCCAGATTCTGTGTCCCTAAATCGTTTCAGTCTTGCAAACTACTGACTGGTGGATGGGTTCTCGATTTGGATGACACACATGGAAAATTTCACATGCTTCTACTTGTGCCTTTCTCTGCTCATAACCGACATGATATGTCATTGACAAGAGAAAAGAAACATCTATCAAATGAGCCTAATGAAAGGGTATATTGCTATTTAAAAAAAAATCAAATAGTTTTCGTTACTCATTTGTTTTATGAAACATAAACAACTGAAAGCTGTCTTATTTTAGGAAATACAATTTACAACTTTGTTTAGAAAAAATTTTTATACAATCATTTTTTATTGAGATATACAGGGTGGACCTGTAGCGAGTGGACGGAAGATTTTGGGCTTACTAAAACATATTTCAAAAATCTGTTACTTGATCATGATACATGGCGATTCATATCAAACTTACATTTTTTAAATGAAACATCCTGTATATTATTCTTTCCGTTTTAGAAAGCTTGCAAGCTCTAGTAGATCTCAATAGCTAGTAGGTTTAAAAAACACTTATATCATACTTCAGCTTTTCATTGATACTAAATATCTTACCGTCATTATCTCCAGTTGGAGCTGATTTGAAGAAATGTTTATAATCTTACGCTAGTTCGTTTGCATCTTTCTGCTAAGTTCGTTGGTTTTTTCCATCTGAACGGGTTTTTGTTTATTTTTCATCTCCTGCTAGGTTGCTTATAAGGGGAAATTGAAAAACGCCGATTTTACTGAAAATTTGAAATAAAATAAAAACAAAAAAAGATGGATATTGAGAATCTTACATCGTTGGGAAGGTTATCAAAAAAAAGATATTCCCTTTTGAAAAAATCAAGTTATCTGTAAAGTTTCCTTAATTAATCTACTGATTTCTCCAACTACAAAGAGATTTCAAATTTGAGCGTCTGACCTAAGGTGACGCACGTCATGCTTAGTCGCACCGCAGTCACAGCTTTCTAAATTTTATAATCGCTGCGATATTCAATTTTTTTCTGATATCTATTTCTACCAAAAATGATGGTTTGCGCCTAAACGGTTCGTTTAAAGTCCCAAGTCAACAAAGAATCCAGATATGCAATAATATACAGGGGGGTTCCATTTAAAAAAATGTAAGTTTAATGTGTAAACTACAAAATTCAAGTGAAAGTATTTTAACCTTATAGCCCTCAATGCTCCCTACCATGATCAAGTAACAGATTTTTGAAATATGTTTTAGTAAGCCCACAATCTTCCGTCCATTCACTATTGGCCCACCCGGTATACTACATTCCGTACATAAAAGGCACACTTTATAGTACAAAGTCCATAAAGAATACTTACTCAAAATACAACATAGCTCAAAAGACAAGAAATCAAGGGATATGGAACGCGCTCTAAGAAATGTAGGAAAACGAGTATCCCAGCTGCAGAGGAACTGGAATAAAAAAATAAAAAAATGAGTAAAGTGAAAATCATGTTCTTGAGGTTTCCCCAAGGAAACACTCGAGCTGATAATGTCATTCAATGCCGGTAGGGGTATTTGCCCCTGGGGTAGTTGTTTCTATAGGAAGAAACCTGGATTTAACAGGAATTTGATTTTACACTGCAATCATAAATTATCACTAGTTTCAAAAATCCAGGACATTCCATTCAGCTTAAGGTTAACGTTGGATCCGAAGAAACAGAGCAAAATGGTAATATTTTCAATGAAAACGATGCTAAACCCCAAGCTTTATTTCAGGGAAGCTCGGTTGTGAAGCTCAGTTGAAATCTGGCCAATTTGTACTTCTGACCTCGACTGTGAATATGAATAAATAACTGTCCTAAACATCATACTTAAAATGTACTTATCTGACTTGTTATTCCCCAATACCTCATTATTATGTATTTATTGTTGCCTTAACGCAAAACTAGATTACTATTGTGCATAAGCAATCTACAAACTAAAAGATGTATCATATATACTTGCGCTGTTTTGGGATTGAATTAATCAATACATTTTTTATAAATTGACTCTATGTAGGCCTTTAAGGGAGCTATGATCGGGTTAACCCGATGACAAGGATTATTGATCTTGACGTTCGAAAAGGTCTCTAGAATCAGTTCACAGTTGTACGGAAAGTGATCGCAATCGGGTTCTGCAGTTCAGTAACTGCTTTTCTTAACCATCTGCTTTGTGTTCTTAGTCCGTTAGTATTAAATACTCGTATACTAAAAAATTAGTTAAATATATGCGCGGTGTGCTGTCACTTGTCAGTGATGAACTAATCCATCCGTTTGGAAACAAAACAAGATCCAGATAGTTTACTAATCCTTGGACAGCTAACACTGATCGAACTGGTTTTAGATTTCTGTATGCGTAAAGGTCTATAGTGTCACCTTCATTTTGTCTTAGAATAGGCAAGTGCATAGAACGGACATTATGTGCATGAATCCAGAACAGAATTTGCATTCATTCATCCATTTGACAAAAAACATGACAAGAAATAGGATGGCTGCGCACTTTTACATCCAATTTGTTGTTCTGTATATTTGGGCACATGGGATGTAAAACTGCGCATTAGAATATTTTGCTGATGACAGTTGAAAGCTGTGGTTATGAAAATTAAATATTTTACATGTTTTCGTATTTTGTCGAATAAAAACTTCTTCGCAAAAAAATTAACTACAACAAGCACAAATGATCGTAATAAAAAAATAACCACAAATATCAGGATAGAATAAGATCACAAACTTGACAGCTTAGAGATTGGGTACAGAATGTTAAAATGGAAAACATGCGTTAGGGAGTGGCTTATTGACTACTTTGTCAGAAACGATAACTTCCAACAGACAAATGACATGACTGTGCTTCTAATACGCGTGCCCTTGTCCTATATTTTTAACCACAGACTTTTGTAACAAAATATTTGATCGTTGCATACAAGGAAAACAACTTCATTCCTATTTTCACGATAATTTTTTTATCCAATATTTAGGATGGTGAATAGGATCGTGACATACAGCCTTAATAGTGGGATATCTATATACAGGGTGTCCCACGACGATTAAGACAAACAATATATCGGGCAGTAGTAGCGAATTATAATATTGACTGTGTAAATAAGAGCAAATATATAGTATATTTTCTTATTATTATGTCACCTAATAAGGTATTTGTTTTTGGTCACGTGACGTCCGATTCAAAAATTTTAATGGGACACCCTGTATATTTGTGATTTTTTTGTGTTCCTCCCGATAAAACAATTCCAACAAACTAGCACACTTGGGGCCTAAAGTGATTAGTTCAAGAGCTACAGGTACTTAAAGGACTGTACCACTACCATTATGAAACATTACCAAAATAATTTAACTGTAGGGGTACATGTTATAATCAATGCTAGTGGTACCATCCTTTAAGTACCTGTAGCTCTTGAATTAATCACTTTAGACCCCAAGTGTGCTAGTTTGTTGGAATTGTTTTATCGGGAGCAACACAAAAAGTCACAAATATATAGGGTGCCCCATTAAAAATTTTGAATCGGACGTTACGTGATCAAAAAACACATACCATTGGGTGACACAATAATAAGAAAATACAGAACATAATTCGCTACTACCACCCAGTTCCGATATATTGCTTGTCTTAACCGTCGTAATAATATTTTTCTCAGAAAAGTACTTAAAACCTTTGGGATTAAATGATGAACCTTTTCTTGCAAGTTTATCAATTTTTTTTTCTTAAATTGACGCTATTTTGACAGAACTGTGCACTCTACATTTTGTTGTTGTTTCAAAGGCACAATTTTTCTACGGTTTTAAAATGGGCATAGATGGACCTTATATCCATCATGAATCCAGAATGATTCTGGATTCGTAATGGATATAATGTCCATTCATTCATTCGTCCATTCTTCAAGATTTAGTAGTTCCTGCATGGTGGCGAAGCAAACTGTAGGAGTATTTGTACAAAATATTTTTCTCGGAGATGTTGTTCATAAGACTGGCTATAGCTATTTCATCTTTGAACTGTGTATTGCACAATACTGATCCTAATTCTGCATTAAGGAAGTGACTCCACTTTCCAAATGTTCTTGCCCTGGTAGAAAATTGAACGATACTTAGAGTTATGGACTATATTATATATTTTGAAAGCTTAAGAATGTATTATATATTGTTGTTTTATATCTTAGTTATCCAAAAATAAACATTGTGAAAAATCAATTCCTGTGTTCTTAACTTGCCGAATTTCTCTTACATAGGTTGCACCATCGGTTTTCAAAATGATGGGCAAGTGAGATTTATAGGGGGAGCAGGGTCGCAGAGCTGGCATAACCGTTCCCAGCCTTAAGACTTATTGTATTATAACTTTTTCAAGAGTACTCATTTTAGCAGTTTAGATCCCTGTAATGTAATATGAATGAAATTCTAAACCGTGGGCCGTGGTAGAGATCAATAGTCTATGGTTTTTTAAAATTGTGTTAGTGACAGCGAAACTAAATTAAAAAAATGAAGTCAAGTTGATCGACTCAGTACTTCCCACACATTACTGTGATACCAGTTTATTACTTCCCATAGCATGAAGCTTTAGTCCGAGATCCCCTTGCAACCCAATCATCGGCAGCCCCCCCCCCCCCCTAAAATTGCCTTATGCCTTATGTTTTCCTTCACAGGTCAATGGACAGCCTATTATCAATACTACAGACTTTTCAGTTTTACAACCTCCCATCCCCCAAGCCCCCACTTTCATCCCCACCCAAAAAAAAGGTAAAAAATGATCAGGAACCCCTAAAACATCTAAAAAAGAAGTTTGAGCTGTTTTAATATTTTTAATTTTTTGATTATTGCTACGCTGTCACTGACACGATTTCTAACAACAATAAGCGTTTTCTATCCTCACCACGGTAGTAATACTGTGTCAAAATTTCATTAGAATCAATTTAATAGTTTCCACGTTACAAAATACAAAACGATCTAAAGCAATAAATACTCGTATGTATACAGAAAATTTCCCTTAGTTTCGGTAGTAGGCTAGGCAATGTTGGGATGGATCTAAAAATGTGATTTATGTCGCTAGGTCTTCCTTCACAGGTTAGTGGACAGCCTATTATGAATACAACAAATTTTTCAGTTTCTCACCCTACCCCAATTTCACCCCCACCCAAAAAAACGCAGAAAATGATCAGGAACCTCTAAAACGCTTAAAAATGAAGTTTGAGCTGTTTCTATATTTTTAGGTTTTTTTATTATTTCTGCGCCGCCACTGGCACGATTCATAAAAATCATACACATTTTCCATCCTCGCCACGGTGGTAATACTGTGTCAAAATTCCATTAAAATCAATTCAATAGTTTCCTCGTTACACAATATATAACGAAGTCCTTTGGTTTCTGTAATAGGCAAGGCAAAGTTCGGATGGACCTAAAAAACTTACTTATGCCACTAGGTCTTCTTTCACAGGCCAGTGGACAGTCTATCATGAAAGCAACACATTTTTCTATTTTACAACCCCCCACCCCCCAATTTCACCCCCACTCAAAAAAAAGTAGAAATTGATCAGGAACCCCTGAAACGCCTAAAAACGAAGTTTGAGCAATATTTATTTTTTTCGTTTTTTGCTAATTACTCCGCCGCCCATGGACCGATTTTCAAAATTATAGGAATATTACCTACTACGACCCCACAGCATATCGCTGCCCAAATTCCATCACAGTCCATGCAGCGGTTACTGAGATTACGAGGGTAGAAAAACGCCAACAGACAGACAGACCGATAGACAGACAGACAGACCGACTGAAATGAGTGACGTGGATTTTCGTTATGTACACATCATAGAACGCCCAAAAAGCGTATTATCTCAAAATCTAAAATTTTTGCGATCACAATACTCCCCTCACCTATCGGTGTGGAAAGTAAAAGAAACAGTACAATAAAATAAATATAATAGCCGTTCAAACTCTGTTTTGGGTACTCTAGGGATATATAATCATTTTCCACTTTTTTTGAGTGGTTAAAACACTTTTTATTAGGTTGATACTGGTAATATATTAAATATTGAAACATCGGCATACGATGTGATTAGTAGGTCTGAATCAAAATTGGGTCTTCCTAGTTCCTAAGGTGAGAGATGCAAAAAGACTACGAGAGCCGAGAGCTTTTGTGTTGAATGTTTTTTTTTTGGGCGGGCGGTGATGACTTGTTTGTAAGGGGATCTCGGACTATAAGGAAAATAATAAAATGTATATTATAATGTGTGGGCAGTGTTGAGTCAATCAACTTGCAACTTCATCTGCCTTTTCATTACCATCTATACCAGATTGTCCTGGCACCCACTCCAGTGCTACTTTGTTGCGTTCCGCCAGCCTACACAACTCTTTAACACATTCCCAAACTAGTGACGGCGTCACTTTGGAGCGTTTTAGTGCCCCGAGTTCGGCCTGACTGGCTGAGAGTATTGCAATTCTTTTGTTTCTCTATGCTCTCTCATTGCGTAGCGTCACAGTGCAGGATAGCATATGCCTCTGGCTGAATTACAGAATCGTACTTTCAGAGCGGTTGGTGCATCCAACTTGTACGAACATACTAGTGAATTTACCTTACCAGATCGTCTGTATATCCTAAAATCCTATGCCCATTCTTGTTTAGCAGTCTGATCAGCTGATCCACACCATTCAACATGAATTTGGAGATAATTAGAAATAGAAAAAACTTTGAAGAACAGAACCTGCAATGAAAAATTATCTGGTACACAGACGGATTAAATTCCCAAGTAGGGGACAGGTGCGGGAATCTTTGGAAGAAAGCAAAACATGCTCAGTCAGCCACACTCTATTGAATACTGCGGCTAAGAATGATACTTGGGCCCTTCATTTCTGACCCTCTTGGTTAAAGACTTTAGACATTAGATTTATGATTTTGAATTATAAGAAATCTGGAAAACTTAGCAATGATTTGGAAGTTCAAAGTGAACTTACTTTGTCCCATTATCCATTATTTATTCTTTTATATAAATGTCAATACTGGGTGGAAATGAAATGCATATCCAAACTTCAACTATTTATTAAACATTTTGACAATTCATTACATGAAAGACAAAAAACTCTTTCATCTGTTTGGTCAAGAGGTTTATCCACAAAATCTAGATTAGTAAAATCAACCTTAGTATTTGATATCAAGCTAGAAAACTTTGTTGACTCTTCAGATGTTAGCTGGGCAACATTATCACACAGCGGAGCCTAAAATTGGATAAAATTAGTAGACAGTCAATTTGTAAATCGTACAGTATCTTTTTAATATGTGTGTAGAAAATAGACACCCTAAGAATGGATCAGTATCATGATTGTTTTTATTATTGATTATGATAGAGCATGCTATGAAAAAGATCCCATATTTATCCTGGACTTTTGGGACAAGGAAAAAAATTTATCTAATTCAAAGTGTTACACAATCGCAGTCCATACCTATTGCTCAAAAAACAGTAATTCAGGCAACAAAATAAACCTTTTTTTATCCAGTGCAGCTTAATATGCAAAGAAACAAGGACAACCTTGACTAACCTTGCATAGCTGACAAATTGCTTTGCCTTTCACTCTCTCTATTTTATCCCCTGTCTTTAGCACAGTGGTGACAGTGGAAGGAAAATTGTTTTGCAGATCCATCACAAACTTCTTCATTAATGTATGGATGCTAGAATATGTGTTAATCTCATCAGTTCTTGCATGTACATAGGTGATGTTGTTGTATTTATTGTAGTACTCAATTTCTTTTGAGTCAAAGAGGTATAGTGGTCTTAAAATTTTCACTTGAGTATCTCTGTCATCACAAAAACCCTGAAAATGAAAGCAGCATAATAAAATTATTCTAAAAGGTGCTCCAACAGGATGTTGTAGTATTCCAAGGTAAGGCCTTGTGTTCTGTTCAATTACAATGAAATGTTCAGTCTATATCTCTTCTGCATATCTCTGGTAGCATGATACTATCAAACAGCTATGCAAGCAGTGCTAAGAGTAGTGACATTGGAGCTTGGCTGAAATAATACCAGAATGCCTAGGTAATGTTGGCCTTTGTTATATACAGGGTGTCCCACGACGATTAAGACAAGCAATATATCGGAACTGGGCAGTAGTAGATAATTATAATTTTGGGGGTGTAAATTAGAGCAAAAGTTGTGTCTTTTCTTGCAATTGTGTTACCCAATGCGGTATTTTTTTTTGTCACGTAATGTCCGATTCAAAATTATTAATAGGACACCCTGTATATTTCTACCTCTCTGTATTCTTCCCGATAAAACAATTCCAACAAACTAGCACACTTGGGGTCTCAAGTGATTAATTCAAGAGCTACAGGTACTTAAAGGATTGTACCACTACCGTTGATTATAACATGTACCCCTACAGTTAAAATTATTCTAGTCTTTCGTAATGGTAGTGGTACAATCCTTTAAGTACCGGTGACTCTTGAATTAATCACTTTAGACCCCAAATGTGCTAGTTTGTTGGAATGGGCCTATACCGTGATCTCAAATTGATCAATTTATTTACTGCGGTATTATTTTTGATGATACATAGGACCGTTTACTGTAAAAAGTCAGCAGAAAACTTGATCCAAATTAGAATAACACTAAAAAGAAAATTGTACTGTAATTTGAAATAGCCGATGATGACGTCACCTGTAGGGAACCAATGAGAAGCGTCCTTTCTGTAGGGAACCAATAAGAAGCGTCCTTTCGTGGTCCGATGACGAGCGGATGCTATTGTTTTGTACCAGAGAGCTCTTATTGGTTCCCTACACGTGACGTCACGGCCTGGGCGGGAAGTGTATGGATTCAAAAAATTCAATATTTAGAGCAATTTTTTTCAGTTATAAATACGATAGAAAAATTTTGTAAAATTATTTATGGCATTTACGTGGTGTCAGGGTTCGTTTAAGCCAATAAACCAAAAATGTGGTATAGGCCCATTGTTTTTTCAGCTGGAACACCGAACACAGAAAGGCACTAATATACAGTGTCCCATTAATAATTTTGAATTGGACGTCACATGACCAAAAACAGATACCTCATTGGGTAACACAATGACAAGAAAAAACACATTTGCTCTAATTTACACCCCCAAAACTATAATTATCTACTACTGCCCAGTTCCGATATTTGCCTGTCTTAATCGTCATAGGGTGTTTGAAATTTTGTATCTTGTTGGAACAGCCTTTATAAAACAGAACAAATCTTACAGATTCAAGAGGTATTTGGCTTCCACGACCCAATGATACATTTTTCAATAAGTTGGTTGTAATGTCCATCGAAATTTCACTGGTAAATACATATTTACAATCAAGATGCTTAGCCACTTCTATCAACAGGTTTCTCCTGAAACATTTCCAAAATATATAAACCTTGAACAAAAGTTTAAAAGAATGAAGATACGTGACAATTATGATGTGTTGATTGTTGAAGGCAAATTAATTGAACCCCCCTCCCTAGAGCCTAGAGGATTTATATCATGGTGTAAGTAAAGCTTCTCTTTCAATTTAAAAATATGATACTCACTTGATAATACTTATTAGTTCTGTTTTATTGGTATCTGAAGTATCTGTTTGCACATTCTTAAATAACTCATCCTTATCACCCTCAGAAATAGTTAGTCCTTCAGAGTAAATAAGCTTATCAATACTTCCACTATTTGTAGCATATTGTGCTAATGAGACTAAGATTAGATCAAAGTTTAATGCAGTAATCACTTCTTTTGCCTGTTCAATCACAATGTGTCTTTCCTTCAAAGGTAAATGATATTGATCTGAAATAAATTTTTTAAAAAAGTAATATTCCTATGAAAACATTAATTATTGTTTCAAGTAAAAAAGCCATTTATACTTATCAACAAACATGATTACAATGTTTTTTGACCTGATGTTTTATTGATTGTTTTTAGTTTTGCTTAAAACATGTAAAAATATGGAACCATTTTTTGTCTCATTCTAGTGGAATCAAAGACTTGTTCAACTTAAAAGAAAAAGCTGTCATGCAAATCCTCATCAGTAGCCTGGGTTAGATTGATTTTTGGAATAGTATTAGGTAGTCATTTGTGAGCAAGTAATTTTGTGAGGTTTGTTTTTGATTTGTATGGTTTTACTATTTAACAAAGTCCAATGTCTCTGAAGATATATATGTTGCAATGTAATGCACTTACATATTTTTTGCACTAAACTGTTATTCAAATTCTATATGAGACAGTAATTACCAACGTTTATCAAACTCTCCCATGCACTTCTTCAAATTCCTTAATTCTTAATAGGGGGACCAGGGACCATGGAAAATTCGACAGGGCAGGCCATGGCAAATTCAGAAAGTAAGTAGTAGTAATATAAGTTGCCATGTCCCCCATTATACAATTGTGTCTACATTAGGCGCGTTCCTTTCGCACATTTCCTCAGATATTCTCACCTCAGATCATTTTGCCTCAGATTCGTGCGCGTTCCATTCGCTAAATGAGGTGAGTTTGAACTGAGGATATTTGTTCGCTCTTCACCCCTCGAGAGCTTGGTTCGGAGGTTGTGCATGACGAGTTTTTTGGCTCACTAACCTCACTTTCGTTATTGTTTATGTTTGTATATTGTATAGTGTAGCGTTATGTATTATTTATTTTACTAAAGCAAATTCTACGTTATGGCTTTTGTTTTGCATGAAAATTACAATTATAATTTTAATCTTAATAAAGACGACACATGAATGTGCAGTAATGAAAAAATGAGCAGGTCCACAGTGCCCACAAAATAATACAAAATTTAGAGGAGCAGAAATGTAAATTTGAACTTACAATGGAAAATGAATATGAAAGGATGTTAAACCTATAATTTATTCATATGGTATTAATTTAGATGTGAAGCCTTAAGCAGCAGTACATATTGTTCACATTTTCTGCTCCTTTACCTTTCCCATTATTGCGGATATACAGGGTGAGTTTTTAGTACCGGCTCGGTCGATAACTCCACTACTGTAGAAGATAGCGGAAAAAGTTGTATATAAAAGTTGTAGCAACGGATATGCTCCTTGCTCAGAAAATATTTAGATTTAAACAGGGTGATCCATAACCACGTGGTGATGCGAACATGCATTTTTTTAAATGAGACACCCTATATATTATTCCATATTCAAATTCTACTAATGATTTCCGTTCTTCCAATATAGGGTATTGTTACATTATACAGGGTATTTCAAAAGTTATGACCATTTTTATATCCAAACTGCTGTCAAACAAACGTACTGTATATCAAAAAGTAATGAACTGTAAATTATTTTTTTACACGGAAATATTAAAAATATCCTCTAGTTTTAAATTCGGCCATAAAAAGAGTCCGAGACGCATACTCGTATACAGGGTGATGTAGAATGAAAAATCCAGATTTTATCTTTTTTTTAAATGTAACCCAAAATATTTTATTATTCCAAAGAATTGCCTTTAATATGCTCTTTCATCCTTGTATAGCACTTGTAGTACCTACGTCCATTAGTTTTCGAGATATTTCGATTTTTCGGTAAATTTAAAATATAGCCCCTATTTGTGTACTGAAATTTACCTATTTATTTTGAGAAAGTACTATCGAATTTGTTTCTTATTTAACGAACAAGTAAATTATAAGGTCATGATATTATTTGATGAAGTCAAAACCCTGAATTATCAAGATAATGGTCATAACTTTTGAAATACCCTGTATAATGTAACAATACCATATATTGGAGAAATGGAAATCATTAGTAGAATTTGAATATGGAATAATATATAGGGTGTGTCATTTAAAAAAATGCATGTTTGCATCACCACATAGTTATGGATCACCCTGTATAAATCTAAATATTTTCTGAGCAAGGAGCAAATCCGTTGCTACAACTTTTATATACAACTTTTTTCGCTGTCTTCTACAGTAGTGGAGTTATTGACCCAGCCGGTACTAAAAACTCACCCTGTATATTTTGTCTTAATGTACTGAAAACAACATATTTAAAATTTTATTTATTTATGTTACACCTTATACAGCTGTGACATTTATGAGGTTAGTGTTTTGTGGTGAGAAGTAAAATGTGAGGCAACTCGTTCCTTTCATGACGTAAATATGATGTGAGATTTTCAACGTTGGGAAAAATAGATACGAAATAAAAAATATGAAAAACAAGTTTTTATTATTATGTAGTTAGGTAAAGTATGGGCTATTTAGGATCTTAGGGGCGAGTTTTAAATGCACATATTTTGTTGAACATAAAAACAATTGTTTTGGGTCAGGTAAACTTTAGGTGTGCCTATGCTTTGGGTAACCTAAAGCTTATCAATCCCTTTTTTCCCCACCCTGGTTAAAATCTGTCTCTAAATTTGCCTCAATGCTAATCAAGGGATAACCCACAGTTAATGCTAGATAGCTGCTTTAAAAGACTTTTTTGATAACATACCTTCTACAAAAACAACCACAGGGATGAAGTTAAGTTTTTTAGGTGTACTTAAATTCAGTCCATTCCTCACCATGTGTAAAAGAGCTGTACTGTTCTCATTGTCTTCATACACTATAAGAACTCGATCTTTAGGTCTTATCAACTTTGATTTTCCTAAGGTAGATTTGAATTTATGTGTGACCCCCTCAAGGAAACAGCCTTTGCAGTAAGCATCTTTGCCTCGCAGCACCAGCTGTGGTTCAGCTGTTTTGCACTTATTGCAGGTCTTTGATCTTCAAAATAATTTAATAGCAAAAAATTTCGGAATTTCAATTATACTTACATCGTTACTTGCTTAGTTGGCATGAATTTGTCACCCTCGAATATGTCGTCGCCAACGCTGCACATCATATATATTCTTTGATAACTATTTCTACGAATAAAAATTAATTATTAGCAAATTCCTACTTCCTACACTTCACAACAGACAACAGAATACAAAAACTATTAGGTTAGGTTAGAATGTCAATGATTGTGTCGTGGTGATGACAGCTACAGCCCGACAGCCGACAGCACAAATTTCAATTTGACATCATTTTGAATATTTCACCAATAGGAACAATTTCGTACTGTCGATGTCGTGTTGCATGCGCAAAGTTGCCAGACGTACGATAATTATCGTACATATACGATAATTTTGCCTCTTGTACGATATACTAATGATCTGCTATGATACGCATTTTGTACGATAATTCTGGCAGGCCAGACTTGCTTTGTTTTTTGTTGTTTTTCAGGGCAAAGTCATCAGTCTTTAAAAAATTTCTACTTATTAGAACACAGAATCAGACACTTAATACTGAAAGCATTAAGTGTCTGAGACCTTGTCATTACGTTGTCATATATCCGGCAGCCCGTCGTCATCTAGGATTGAAAATTTTAAATTCTGAGGACTGTCGTCTATCGCTCAACATTTCATAAAAAATTGTGCTTGGAGAGTTTGGTATTTACTAATCTGTCCACGCAGCTTAGGTCTACGCTGCTCCCGTAAGGGCTCATATCTAGAGTTCATCACTTCATCAGTGATAATGGTGTTCAATTGTATATTAACGTTATTTTGATACGTATAATATATTGTTTTTTATGTGTTTTAAATATATTGTTTTTGTAGTATTGTTTGTTCCATTTTTTTAAATTAAATTAGGTGCATCTGGTAGTAAAATATGAACCGTTAAACCCCCTCCCCCCGCTTTTGACCATTTTTTTGAGAGAGCACACTAGGTACGGAGGCAGCACTGAGCACAGACCATTTCTTTTTTAGTGCTGGGCAGGGGCAAAAGCCCTAGCACAGCCTATTATATATAGCGTACGATAATTTTCGTCCCGAAACGATATTTTCTTTCGCACTTGTACGATAATTACTGCTGGATGATCTGGCAACCCTGTGCATGCGTGTTGTGAATTTTGTGATGTCTAAGATGTCTTTGTGGTGATGTCGTGTCGTCGGATGTGCATGAAGTGCATTTACCCTGGATTCCTGGGGGAAATAAACGTATCATACGAGACTACGAGAGGGCACCGAGAGGGTTCATTTTCATTTCATTCAGTTCATTGGGTTTCATAGGTGTATCATGGGTTCATACTCGTACATTTTACTCTGTCGAGACGTTAACTCTGTGGTCGAGACTCAACAATTCGTGCCTGTAGCCCTGTAAGTATACCAGCATTTTTTAATTTGTGGGTGTCATTATTGAATTTGCATTTTTTTTGTAGATAAAATGGAGCTTTCGAAACTCAATGAAGACCATAAATGGGGAAGTCGTCCTAGTGACACAAGCCACAGATGAAACCAAAAAACTACTAGATAAGTTCAACTCGCAACAATATACGCTCAAGTATACTGGAATGAGAGATATTGGGAAACCATATCAAGTTTAAAATCAATAAACGCTAGAAGGAATATGATTTATTGTTCAAAGTGATGTTTTGTTGGAGAATTTAGAATATCTTTGTATGTAGATAGATTAGAATCTATGTAACTATATTGTTGAGATTTATTAAGGTAAATATGTTACCATCAGAACCCAGTTAAATATATATTGTGGTGATTTTTAGAAGTGGTTTCAGTTCAATTAAAAATCAATAAACTACAGTAGACTGAGTTAATCTCCTTGACTCAGTTTCTGTATCGTGTGTTTATTGTTACTGTACATAGCAGGGATTCCGGCCAGAATGACATATTTACCATTATCTAGTCAGCAACCACATTCAATTTTCTAAAAATCAAAAATCTTGTTTTTATCTGAAAACAAGGCACTCTCAAGGACTCGAGGTGTACATGTTCGTCTACAAAATGTGCTACACCATATGCTTACAAAAGTTACTCACTTTTTGCCAGTGGACACAGGGACTCAATTTATTTGTAGCTCAGTATGTGCACTGTTGACACATTCTTTCGACGAGTAAGATTAAGCCAGCGTGGACAGTCACTACTTCGCCTTGCGACTTCGATCCTTTGCTTCGGCGCAGGGACCGACAAGGACTGAAAGTGACTCCAAGCAGAACGAAGTAGTCCATTCCATGACTAACTTTGGTTACTTCATAAGTTCATTATAGAAGTTCTTCTGCAAGGGATTGGCTTTATTTTTCAGTTTTAATATGTGTGGGTAGATTATATTCCTTATTTTATGAGCTAACCCACTTTTTATTTTTTGCCTATTAGATAACTTCTTGACTTGTGATATTTGAAAAAAGAAAAAATAGTGCCTTTCACAATACAACGGAAAGCTGTTTAGTTGTTAGCTATCTGTACATTATTACATTGTAGAAATGCGAGTATGGAACATAGCATATCAGCCCAAAAAACTGTTAACAAGTTAGAATCAGATACAAAGTCACAATGGATGATAACTAACTTTGGGTTAATTCGCAAGCAGTGTGGCTGTGACTTATGTTGAAAGTGAGTGGAGCAACTAGGCCTCCTTCCACTGCGATTCAATTGTGTCTATTATGGCTGTGACTTAAATCATTATCACTTGAGATTGTCACCTTGTAGAAAAGATATCTTAATTTCTTTTATATATCTTCCAGTGATTGTTTAGGGGGTTTTACCAGACGAAATTGTGTCACTTTTACAAGTCTCTGGCACAAAGTGACGCCACTCGGAGCGGATCAATAATCCTATATTCCGAGAGCTATTTTGTGGTCAAAAGTACCGTATTGAATTTACTTACTACTTACTCCTTTTTATAGTATCTCAGGGAATTTGTAAGAAAGTACTGCAGTGAGCAAGTGGTCACTGTTCCAAATCGAATACCAAATTGGGAAATAGCTAGAGTGATCAAGATGTCTAGTGGTGAAATTTAGAACCCAATGTTGAGTGTGTGCCCATGATAACCAGATTCTTTTAGCATGCATGTGTACCAACTCAGAGAGAATGAAATCAAAATAGAGAAATGTTATATTGTTTTTTTATTACTTGTTTCTTAACTTTGGTTTTGTATTTATTAATCATGAGTGCTTTGTATCTCATATATTTTACTGGTAATGAATTTGTATTTATATGTTGAAATATATCATACAACAATGTCTTGATAATAGTGGTCAACAATCGTATATAAATAAAGAGAATCCGTAAGGGTTGAAATAGATACACCTAAACACAACAAAGGTATCTCTGTTCAGCACCAGCCTGCAATATTCCAGGACCTAATATGTAGAGTAAACGTAAATCAGAGACCCAACCCCATATAATATCGTCTTAACAGCCGGATTCATAGTATAGATTATGAAACATACATTAAATATTGTAGCCATACCACATTAGCCAATAATACAAAGTTAAAAGACAACATACCTGCACATATTCGTGAAAAAGACTCAAAAACGCCTTTGTTGAAATTTTGGTTTCGGTGAACTATTAAGGAATTGTTTGCTCTATGAAAAGTCACTCATGATCTTACAAATAACAAAATATCTCAACAATATATGATGTAGTAATAATCAAATACATTACTTATCTGAACCTCATCGAATGATTACACTTATAACAATTAACAAATTTTGATCTTTTTTCCTTTCTATCAAACATCAATGTCAATCTTCGGTCGCGTAACAGCCGAGAGTGCGTTCTTCTAACGTTACAGCCAGGAGCGCGTTCTGGATGACCACAGTACCATACAATTTGGCATTTTGGATAGACTACATAGTCTAGCCAAGCAAATAGTCGAAAAGCGAGCAAGACTGTGGCAGCACTGTTGTGGTTATGTCTATGGGATTTAACAAAAGACAGTATAACAAAAAACCATTTATTCGGATCATACACAATTTAAAAAAAAGCTACATGTTCTCAATTCCAGCCAATACACATTTGGTGTTGACAGTATAATAAATAGCGCATATGTATATTTGACTATAATAATATACGGTAATAAATAAACAACAATTTAAAATCAATATTATAAAGGTTTAAAAGTCTGATCTTTTGTCCCTGTTCTTTCCTCTGGATATGGTCCTGGCTTTGTTGTTAGCTGCATTTAGCGCCCGCTGAAAACATTTTTTGATTTATTGAACACAATAATGAACTATTATATTGTAACACTCTGTATAATATTATAATAAGGTATTGATGTATTGTTAGTTGTCATGTATGACGTAAAGTCAAAAACACAGCATAGTAAACAACCAGCACAATATCCCTGAGGATTTCCTATATAAAAATGGTTCCCACAAAATTTGACCTTGGGGTGATTTATGGATGATTTTACGGCTGTGAAGTTTGGGTAGAGATGCGAAAATGAAAATATCGATACCGGTACCAACTCGATATTTTTTTAGCCTCATAGGCGCGTTTGGTTCTTACAGGGCATTTTGTGTAATTGATTACACAGCTTGGAATCGCTCAAAAAGTATTTAAGATAAAAATACTCGATATTAGTACAGAAGTACAAGTATCGAAGTATCGTTAGCATCCCTACAAAAAAATTATACAAAAGTGGGGACGC
The DNA here is from genome assembly GCA_951848785.1 of Callosobruchus maculatus. Classification (NCBI taxonomy): domain Eukaryota; kingdom Metazoa; phylum Arthropoda; class Insecta; order Coleoptera; family Chrysomelidae; genus Callosobruchus; species Callosobruchus maculatus. The sequence goes on along the minus strand of CATOUR010000026.1, from coordinate 3,502,080 downwards.
GCGTGTAATTGCCGCCAACCTGAGTTATTGTGCTGGTTGTTTACTATGCTGTGGTCAAAAGCATGGTGTGAGATTTTGATGTGTAAACGTCATCGTATCTTATGTAGTTTTCGCGATGACAGATGTGCGTTCTAGAATGTCATCTGGATGTCTCGAATTCTCTAGAAATGATTCGATGAGGGATAAATAAGGCACCACGAATAGTGTGGCAGTAGTTGTAGTAGTAGTTGAGATAAGGTTAAGTGATTCTGAAGTGAAAAGTACGTCCAGTTTGATTCCCTGATGTGGAGAAAGAGCGGCGCTCGTGACAATACTGATTTAGAACAAATTCAGTTGAGGAGCCCAAGTCTAATTAATAGTCATGCTTTTACCTTTCTACTTCTCTCCTGCTGACTCTGAGCATACGTTGGTATATCAGTAGTTGGAGGTGGTCCAACAATTTCAAAAATGTCTCTCAATAATTCGTTCTCAGTCAAATGGATGTTGATGCTGGGTCCCAGAATGTTGCAAAGAATTTCATACTGCTTTCTTCTCGTCCAAGTGTCTAAAACCAGCACCTCTTTACCGAATTTTACTTGAATTTCAGGCACCGTATCATTCTATAAGAGAAAGTGAAGTGATTAAAAAATCAATACACAAAATATGTTCAAGATGGACTTAATTTTAAAGTGAGAAAATTACTAAGCAACATGATGAGCCTCTCGTACAGCCGATGATAGTACAGCATTCTGTGTAGGTTACACGTATATCACAACCATTATGCTGATTTGTCATCAACTTCAAAAAATGGAGTCAGTACTTCCCACACATTACGGTGATACCATTTTATGATTTTCCCATGGCATGAAGCTGTAGTTTGAGATGCCTTTGCAACCAAATCATCGTCCGCCCGCCCGCAAAAAACATCCAACCATCCAACATAACAACTCTCGTAAATAGTTTCTTACATCTCTCTCCGTAGGAACTAGGACGACACAGTTTTTATTAAGCAATCTCCAACTGATATCCTAATCACCTGGCATGACGATTTTCTGATATCAATATCAATAAATAAAAGTATTCTGGGGTTTCCCAACCATCCTATCTGAGACACCATCCTACCACGGCTCATTTTAACCATTCAAAAAAAAAGTAGAAAATGATACGTTCCAAAATCCCATCTATCCAGTGAGCAGATGAATTATCGAGGATAGTCACGTAATTCCAGATGTTAGGGATGTTCGAATATTTATGAAACGGCAAAGATCTTCTTTGACAATTTTGACATATCACATAACATGTGCTGTTTTCTCAGAGTCAGAGTGTCAGAGTAGTCGTACCCGTTAGAATGTCAATGCATACAAATAAAGCAGAATATGTTATGTTAAGTTGTTAGCTGTCAAGTGAAAAATATCTCTTGACAGTCTTGACACAAGGGTCGCTAAAATCTCAATTTGATTTCCGAGCAAAATGATGGCATCCATGGCCTCGGAAATGCAATAATGGAACACAGATTTTTGTTGACAGTTTGATGTTGAGTGAATACTGAAATGCTACAGAGGAAATCGAGGTCTTTGATGGGATTTTGGAACGTAGTACTAGAGTAGGTACCCAAAAACAGCGGCTTTTATATTGTCCTGTTTTTTTTTTAGTTTAGGCCACTAACACAATTTTTATAAACCGTAAGCTTTATCGATCTCTACCACGGCCCACGGTATGGTCTAGAAATTCATTTGTTAAGTATTATTTTTTGTCTAAGATAGGGCACCTCATATAAATCTAAAAAGCTTATTATGTATATATTCACAGCCCCCCACCTCCAAATTACCCCAATTTTACCCCATCTAAAAAATGTGGGGAATGATCAGGAAACCCCAATTCGATTAAAAACGAAGTTTGAGCAATTTTTTATATTTCTAGTTTTTTATTATAGCTGCGCCGCCACTGTGAAGATTTCTAAATACCATCCTCGCCACCGCACTAATACTGTGTCCAAATTCCATTAAAATCAATTCAATAATTACCAGGTTACACAATACAGAATGATCTAAAGCAACTCTCGTATCTATACATCAGAAAATTCGTCTAGTCCCTTGGTTTCTGTAATAGGCAAGGCAATGTTCGGACGGACCTTGAAAAGTGGATTATGCCGCTAGGTCTTTCTTTTCACGGGTCAATGGACAGTCTATTATGAATACAACATATTTTTCAGTTTTACAACCCCCACCCTCGAACCATCCCAATTTAACCCCCCCCCCCCCCCAAAAAATAGTCGAAAATTATTAGGAACCCCTAAAAACGAAGTTCGGGGAATACTTGACATATTTTGTTTTTTGCTAATTACGCCGCCGCCCATGCATCGATCTTCAGAATTATAGCAGCATTACGTACTACGACCCCACAGCATATCGCTACATAAATTTCATCGCAATCCATGCAGCGATTACTGAGATTACGAGAGGCTAAAAAAACGCTAACAGACAGACAGATGGATATTATTTTCGCGATCACAATACTCCCCTCACCTATCGGTTTGGGAAGTAGTCAATATTTTAAATAGCATCATAATTTTGATTACACATACAAACGTACATACATTATTACATTGCCGTTAAATCTAAAATGAAAACCAGGAATAATGAAGGTAATAATAATATAAAAGTTTTATGAGAGAATGAGTAACACTTCTACATAACAATACATTTAGAATGTAAGACTCATAACAAAATAGAGAAAAGCATAGTTCACATTTGTAGAACACTGGCTAGATGTTGCCGGACCATAGCTGACCAAGGAATCATGATTTAATATTATTCCTTTCTCAAAATTATACTGATGATAAGTTTGCTATAAAGGTAATTATTCATGGAAAAAAGGTTTACCTCAATAAATTGTAGTATATCCCTAAAAGTGGCTCTTTGTTGCTTTCTGTCCTTTTTGGCCCTGTATTTATGCGAGTCTGTGGCAAGCTGTTTCAACGTTTCTGAAATGTCCATAGCAAAGTCCTCCTCAAAGGCTTCGTCATAATTGCGACCCAATTCGAAAATAAGCGCTAGTGCTTCACCGGCAGACATCCTCACCTCAAGATGAATAGATTCCAGCAGTTCTGATAATTTATCCAGTGACCTACCGGATAGAGAAAAAGTTATACATACATATTTGTACAACTCAAATCAACCGTGAAGAACAATTTTACAAAATCATATTTGTTTAATTTGTTAATAGGCAGGTTCGACATTATTCGTTTCGTATTTCTTTCTTTTTAACTAAAATCGGGAAAGTCGGTTAAGGCGGGTTCTGACTATCCAGTTTCGCTGAATCATGATATGAATTTTTTCCAAATCTAGTAGTTACATTTAAAGCACTGCCAATGAATTTTCAAATAAGATAGTTTTAACACCTCCTAAATGATTTTTACTAGTAATGAGTAAATTTAATATTACTCACATTCTCTTTGCTTCATTATTGATGACTGCATCGATATCCGCAGGATTAACTAGGGTCAGCAGAAGATTCCAGGCAGATATAGCGGCTGCATGCAGTACCGCAGTCTCTGCTGTGATGTTAGGAACTCCCCCGTCTCCTTTGAGGTAGCTGGCCGAAAATATGGACTCCAACTGGTGCATCAGAAGAATGACGTCTCCAATTTCGCATCCAGATAGAAACGTCATATTACTCAAAGCCGTACAGCACTGGAAATTTATATGAATATAAACGAAGCAAGCAAGTGGGATGTGAAAAGTTTGGAAAAGTTTCTGAAAGAAAATTTTGTATTGGCGAGAATCTTTATTTCAGAAGGTTGTGCCGGTAAAGGCGCATCCGCACTATGCCGATCGGCAAAGTTGTGCGGCTTTGCCGATGGGCAAGGGCCGCACGGCTTCGCGTCCTCATTGCAGTTGTCGTACAGACGCAAAAGCCGGTGATCTCACAGTGAAAAATGAGCGATGATTATGATGAGATTTTGGCAATCGCTGCTGCAATTATAATTCATGCGATGGTAGTCTTCGAGGTCGAAGTAGACATTGCGGCAGCGTTTTAATTCAAGATTTGCTCATCATGACATCGATGAGTTAAACTTAGAAACTGCAAATTCTTATATGCAAACCACTTGTTTCTGTAGCATTCCTCAGTCCCGCTTCCACTTTTGTTCGAAACTTTCTCCTTTTTTACTTCTCGCGCAAAATGGCTAATAAGATTTTTTTTCTATTTCTTTTTTGCTTACTCCAAATGAAATTGCAATTTCCAGTAGGGCATCATGACTCTTATTTTTATAGTCCTTAAGTTTGCAGTTCCATGATACTTCACTTCACGATAAAGTTCAATTAATTTTAAAACAGCAGTATCATTCCACACTCCATTTTTAAAACATACAGCAGTTAGCACTACTACCGTCCACATACAAATGCCGATCGGCTTCCTTTGATCAAGGCCGCCACAATCCCTTGCTGATCGGCTTTGGGCTCATGCCGAACCACACGTACACACTTACCCGACGAAGCCGATCGGCATAGTGCGGATGCGCCTTAACAAAGCATGTGGGAGCATTGCGGAAATATGGATTGCTATCAAATCATCTGAAAATTCAAAGTTTCAAAATAGTGACGTCAAGTGGCTTGATCAGTACTTCCCACATATTCTCGGTACGATAAGAGTCTTACCTCAACAACACACTGAAAATAGTTATATAAGATTATGATGTTCAATATGTAGCAAAACATTCTTCACGCATATCTTGAAAGGCTAATGTTCGTATAGGTAAGTAAAGCATAAAATTTCAGTAACATCATTTTTTAAGACAAAGAAATTTCTTTATGAATTCTAATATTTTTGGATAGTTGATTTCCCACCACCCGGCACCCCAAATTCACCCCTTGCGGAAAAATGGAAAATAATCTCTAAACTCAAAACTTGATCGGAGAGGTCAGCAATAGACAGTCATGAGCAGAAAACGAGACGAAGACAGATTGAGGTAAGTAGCGTCCAGCTAATAATACAAAGAACCTGGGAGAATAAGTTATTGAATTCCTAATCCCCGCGACGGAAGAGAGAAAATACGGATAGGAAGTGAAGATGTGGCAACCATCTGACGGTTCCGTGATAACGAGAGACGGAGGATGTAAGATGAGAGGGAACGGGTATTAACCAGTCGGACCGTGGTGGCATGTCAGATGGACGCAATTTCGTCCGTTGGATGACAGCAAAGCACGCAAGCTGGTACAACGAAACACTCTATGATAAAAAAACTACAACTAATAGGTTACTCAGATCAAGCTGTGAGGTTAAAGGCATATAGAAAGGTGAAATACCTTGGCTCTGATGTTCGCTGCTACGGAAGTATCACACATCATGGTAAGCAGCACCGGTTTAAGCAATTTATAAATCTCTTCAGTGCTGTCATCATTGCCCAGTTGAACGCATATCACAGTGGCCAGTTCAGCAGCTGCCGCCTTCTCGGCTCCACCGCCTTTCTTCAAACTGCGCTCGATGTTGTCGCATATCGTGAAGTACCTAAAACAGATAAATAGGAAAATTATTAACGAATCGAAGGATTCAGTTTCAGCGTTAATCCCCAAAGTTAATATTGCTTCGATACATATCGATCGCACACCTTGTAGTTGCAGCACTCTGAGGCCAAGGATTCCAGGCCAGACACAGGATTCAGGATCTGTGACTGGCCAACGTGTGGATTTGCATCTATCATTTCGACATTGGACACTGCTCCAAGGAGATGTATCCATCCGGAAATGCACAACTCGATAGCTTGTGACATGAACCAATGAGGATTGACAATTCCTCTTCTGAAAATGATTGCTCACTTGTCGCCAGTATAAAGCGCAGTGTTGCATTGTCCAACAACCAAAATTCATCTTTACTATCTAAACAAATTTAAGCAACTGAAAATAACTATAACTACTCTCTTATTAATGCAATATTGTATCTGTAACTCTTTCTAAATGGGCGCTAGCCCGTTAATTGAAAAATAAATAAAAAAAAAATAACTAATAATAAATAGTTCCATACATTGACGTTTGAAAACGTTAAACGCCTCATTCAAATGTCTCCTTCACTCGCCTCTCCACTATATACCCAACCCTCGCGCAATGCCGCTCTCCTCGCCGCTTGCCTCTTACCTCATCACACGGCTATGTTTGCACCCTAATTATGTCCGGAAATAACCCAAAAGCGGTTCAGAGCCTGAACTCAGAGTCCGCCTTAATAATTGAGCAATCTATATATTAAGCTTGCTCTCCACTGTAGTGGAGTTACCGACTCTATGACTTGCAGTCGTATTTTGTTGGTTACTGCACCGCAACTTTACCAGCATATGAATATGTAGAAAACACTGCCACCACTAGTGTGTAGAATGGGATCCTCCCTATGCAATTCTGACACAATGGTAGAGCGTCCTCTCGCTACTTGATAAAGGCCCAGGCTATCTTGACTCCCAAAATGGGATTGCTATGTTACCAGTTCTTCTGGTGCGCTCAAAGGAGCCCTAGCTGGTTTTACTAATTCAAGTAATACATAGAATGCTGAACAATACTCTTAGAATTTATTCATATTAATTTTAGCTGTTCAACCTCATTACACCGTGACTCAAAAAATAAGAGGGATAATCACAAACACTATTGTTTAAATCTGGCCAAGTAGAAAAAATCAACTTATAACCAGTCAAGTTTTGACTCAGAACATAGAAAATGCTCATAATGCATAATATGATAAACAAAAATTTGACTAACGTGTGTAAAAATAGAATTCCCAATACCCTAGCTTCAAAGCATTGAAAATATGTATGTTGAATAACACTTTCCAGAATTTCAAGTCATTTTGTGTTATAACATCTGAGATAACCTTTGATTGAGCGCTAGGTAAATCAGCTACTATGTGTATTCAACCATTACATATTTTTATTTTTTAAGAATTTCGAGAGAATAAGAACTTTTATCTCTATTAAATAGGGAAAACAAGGACATTAAATATTGTCTGCAGCAATTATCCAATCACAATGATGCACCGTTTTTAAAGCGGAGAAGTAAATCTGCTGTTGCCAGTTGTAGTTATAAGCTTTATGATCTAGATAAATAAGATATGCTACTGCATATATAATCTATACTACTGTATACAGGGTTATTCACGTTATTCGACACGGAGCATTATGGCTAAAGTATTTGATAAATAAGAAAATAATAACTTCGGATGGATGGAGACCCATAAAGACTACATTTTAAAAATATTTTCATGTTATACAGGGTGTCCCAAAAACACGAAATGTATCAAAGTTATGTTTTTTAAATGGAACATCCCATATATTATTGCATATTCAGATTCCTTGATGAATTCTAGTGTGACTTTATGTATCATACATGGGACTTAAAGCGAACCGTTTAGGTGTAAATCACAATTTTTGGTATAAGTAGATATCAGGAAAAAATTGAATATCGCAGAGATTATAAAATTTGGAAGGCTGTGACTTTGCCGTATTACTAAGCATAAAATGCGCCAGCTTTGATGAGACTGTCAAATTTAAATTACGTTTATACTTAGAGAAATCAGCGATAACTTGATTTTTTCAAATGGGAATGCCTAATTTTTTTTATACGATTAAACGTAGAATTTGATAAGCTTTCTAATGATATAAGGTTATGAGTATCAATCTCTGGTAGTTTCCATTTAATTTTAAATTTTCGAACAAATCGGCGTTTTTCAATTTTCGTACCTATAAGCAACGTAGCAGGCCATGAAATATAAACAAAAACCTGTTCAGGTAGAAGAAAACAACTAACTTAGCTGAAAAATACACACGAACAAGACTAAGGGGACAAGATTATAAAAATTCCTTACAACAAATCAACCCTCCCAGAAACAACTGCGTTAACATCTTTAAGGCCAAAGAGAAGCTGGAGTATGGCAGTAATAGATACTTTTACAGTCTACTTGCTACCGCAATTTACTAGAGGTTAAAAATGTCCAAGACAGTTGAAAACCCTGGTATGAAACAAAAACCACCAGCGACTGTTGCGCCAGCACGCAATTATCAATCATATGTAATGGTATGAAAAAGTAGTAATTTGCATCGAAGTCGATACCTCTGACTGGAGCCCTTCTATTTTTCAATATCTATTAGCAATATTGCAAAAAAGGAATACTGACAAATCAGATTTAAATGTTCTGCCATTTAAGGTATGTTTTATAATTTGAACAAATTTTAATTCATTCTTCATTTTCTGCGATCCTGCTAACAGGTACTGAAGAAGTTTCGGAACTCCAGTCAGAGGTACTTTTGACTTGAGTTTTGACAGAATTGCATACTTTTTTATATCATTAAATGTGAAATTTTATTATGAAACTAATAAACTGCCTACAACATTATCTAGTAGTTTTCGTTTCATTTCAAAATGTTTAATGGTTTTGGAAATTGCCAATCTCTAGTACATTGCAGTAGGTAATAGGCCGTGAATAAATCCATTTCTGCCATACTCCAGCTTCTCTTTGACCAAAGATATGTACCGCCGTTGTTTCTGGTTAGACTTTGTTTGTTGTGAGTAATTTTTATAATATTGTCCCTTTAGTCTAGTTCGTGTGTATTTTTCAGCTAAGTTAGTTGTTTTCTTCTACCTGAACAGGTTTTTGTTTATATTTCATGGACTGCTACGTTGCTTATAGGTAGGGAAATTGGAAAACACCGATTTGTTTGAAATTTTTTTTATTTTATGCTTAGTAATACAGCAAAGTCACAGCCTTCCAAATTTTATAATCTCTGCGATATTCAATTTTCTCCTGACATCGACTTATACCAAAAATGGTGATTTTCACCTAAACGGTTCGCTTTAAGTCCCATGTATGATACATAAAGTCACACTAGAATTCATCAAGGAATCTGAATATGCAATAATATACGGGGTGTTCCATTTAAAAAAACATAACTTTGATACATTTCGTGTTTTTGGGACACCCTGTATAACATGAAAATATTTTTAAAATGTAGTCTTTATGGGTCTCTATCCATCCGAAATTATTATTTTCTTTTTTATCAAATACTTTAGCCATAATGCTCCGTATCGAATAACGTGAATAACCCTGTAGATTTATTTAGCACAACTGCTATAATATAACTGTTACCAAGAATACAAACTAACTTAATTCGCGGAGTACATTCATAAGATTATATCACTATGAATTTTGGATATCTAAAAGAAATACTTTTTCAATGTTTTCTTGAAGTCTTTCAAATTGGTACTTGATTTAATATTATTGTCCAATTTATTAAATTCATATAATCCTTTTTGGAACACCGATTTATTTGTCATATTGCTGTTGCAAATTTGTAGGTGAAAATCTATATTTCGTCTCATTATTTTAGAATAAACACTGTTTGTTGATTTTAAATTTGTTTTCTAGGAACTTTTGTATGCGCGACTAGCATAAGTTAGTAGTTTATGCACAGAACTCTTTTTTTGGCTTGTGTAAATACATTGCATGAGCAACACCAATAAATATTAATATTATTATTACTTCTTTCACCGAATTCTTTTCGCTGGTCAATTTACGATGGCCACACACTATGTAGCAACACGCAGCTTCTTGAGATTCACTGTTGCGTCATATTGCAAAACTTTTCTAGTACCCGTTGTATAAACCCAATTTTTAGATTTTAATGAAGAATGAAGAATTAAGCTCTCTCATACCGTTCCTTGATGAACATTGGCATGTACTTCTTGACAAACGCCTTAACAAGTTGTTCCTGGCAGTTGACTCTGCCCTGAGAGGATTTCTGCGCCATTCCATCGATGAGCTCGCTCAGTTTCTCTTCCAGCTGATCATCGGCCAGAGCGGCGGCATCGTCTGGGTCCTCGGCAGTGGTGTCCGAGAAGTTGCTAGCCACACTAGCATTGTCCAGAATGTACGACTCATCCTCAGAAGAATTTAGAGAACCGCCACCATTCTCATGCTGATGACGACCATTGCGATCTACAAAAAAAAAATGAAGTCATTAGTACTTGTTTTACATGGACACCAAACGTAAACATAACAAGAAGGGCAACTCTAAGCTACTGATACTACGTTCCAAAATCCCATCACAGACCTCGATTTGCTCTGTAGCGTTTCAGTATTCACTCAACATCAAACTGTCAACAAAAATCTGTGTTCCATTATTCCATTTCCGAGGCCATGGATGTCATCGTTTTGCTCGGAAATCAAATTCAGATTTTAGCGACATTTGTGTCAAGACTGTCAAGAGATATTTTTCACTTGACAGCTAACAACTTAACATAATCTATTCTGCTTTATTTGTATGCATTGACATTCCAACGGGTACAACTACTCTGACACTCTGACTCTGAGAAAACAGCACAGGTTATGAGATATGTCAAAATGGTCAAAAAAAGATCTTTGCCGTTTCATAAATATTCCAACATCCCTAACATCTGGAATCACGTGACTATCCTCGAAAATTCATCTGCTCACTGGATAGATGGGATTTTGGAATGTAGTATTAATCTCCCTCCACTCGACTTGGTAATTCAAGGGCAATTGCATTCCGATTGTTTACTCAGGGCAGTTGGTTCTTTGTGTATCCTGGTAGGGGACTCTCTGCCATCCTCTCAGAACTGCAAAGAGATAACCCTATCCTAGACATGAGGAGTGTATAATTTCTCATACATATTGCTTTGACTACAAATTTATGGTGAAGTATCCTACAAAGGGAGAGTGGGTGTCAAGCATTAGGCGGCCTTCTGAGGAAGGAGGGCCAGTCTGGTACACAGACGGCTCACTTACCAACAAAGGCTCCGCTCTGTAAGCCAAAAACAAAGATCTTTCTCTCTCTTGGGAGATACACCTCAGTATTCCAAGCAGAGGTATTTGTGTGTATTGTATTCACGAAATTCAGGGGCCTAAGAGGCAGATTACTATCTGCTCTGACAACCAGGCAGCATTAAAAGCATTGAGTGCTTTTAGGTTTACATAGATCTTGGATGACATTTTGGTCACTTATGTGGTGCCAAATAATGCTGGAGTTTGCGGTAATAAAACGGCGGACTCACTCGCAAGGCGAGCGTCGAGACATAATTGCGGACCTGAGCCGGCTGTGGGGCTGGCAGCAAGTACCATTAGAAGGAACAGAGAAGTGTGATTGCAGCATCTTATGAGATGAGGAGGAATCTCTGGACATCTCCGTCAAGCTATAAAACTTATTTTAGGACCTCCTTTTGGCCAAGGTGGGGCGGTTCTGTCTCTCACTGGATAGAAGCTGGCTAAGGTTATATGTTGGCCTGCCATCTGTCATTAAGATCTTCAAACATCACTTGTATGTGATGGGGGTGGCAAGCGACCCAACATGTACACACTGTGGCAAGGAGGAAGACTCCTCTACACACATGCTGTGTCACTGTGAAGCCCTTGGGTATCACAGGCAGACCATACTAGGTTTAAGGGTTCTTGAACCTGAGGATATAAGGTGGGCAGGACCCAAAGCCATCGTCACCTTTGTGATGAGGGCTGGAGTTGGAAACCAGGGCAAGGAGAGGTGCATAAGGGTGTGCCTGTAGGCTTAAGCGCTGGTGGTTCTGGTTACCAGAAAGCCTCTCTCCTCCTTTCAAACATCCAAGCCCTGCCCTTAATCCAGCCTTTCATGCTCACTTTCTGATGGTATGCTCAATTATTATCTGATTCTACACTGGAAGATATTAATGCCCGTAAAAACAAAGTGGTCACTCGCGCTTGTATAAAATATATTAAAATCCTTAAAATGTCCACAAAATGTGTGCAGATTGTTATATGCATTAGCTGTGAGCGAATATTCTGATGATTCCTCAATTTCTTCTCCAAATTAAATCTGGCTTTAATTAATAAAATGGAGCAAGGCTCAGCATGTAGTAGTAGTAGTTGTTGTAGTAGTAGTAGTAGTCCTTCAATCAACATCTTTTTAGTGCTGGCAAACATGACATGATAAAAAAGGTTAATGCACTATGTGCACAATTTTTCAAAAAGCTTTGCGACAATATGCCTAAGGGTTGTTGGGAGCAACCATTTTAAGATTTTAAAGGAAATACCAGGACATAGTGGTTGCAGTATATTTAGGTTTTGATTATTTTATTTGTTGTTTTATTTGTTTGTTTGTTATATTTCAAAAGTTTATTGATCATTTAATCAATTTGTTTTATAACTATGCCTCAGGTTCCTTAAGCAGAATATGTTTTTTGGTTTTGAATTCTTTGGAATTCATTTCATAGATCTACTGGATTTAATTTGTTGAACACGGAAGGGTGAAAGTAAGGAGTCAGCCGTGATATGCAGCCTCCTCCTAGCACACCTGCATATGTGGCTGAGAACTGCATTACTTTTCTATAGCTATTGAATAATAATAATTTTCATATCATTATGCTTATTGACATGCAACATATCAAAATGAAGAGATCAGTAAATGTCATAATAATAAACAGCCCAATCTTCCTCTTGAACCTAATACAGCTCAATTTTACTTTTGGTTTAACCAAAAGTGCCAGTGGTTTGTTATTTTAAATCAAAGCTGGAAAACATTTTCCCAATAATATATCGCCTTCCTTTCTATAAAAAGTCTGTGAAACCAATATCAACTGATGTTTCATAGTGTTTTTTTCTGGAAATTATTCTGTGGTTATATCTCTGATTCATAGCACTCTACTTGCCAACCAATCAAACCACACTAATTTTGAAATAAATAATCACAAAATCTTTTTTTAATGTCCATATGGTGACACTTCAATGGCTAAACATCAGTATATGAGGTTATATTCATAGACCACAGCAAAATGTAATGGATACTAATTTTCATCAAATTTCACCAAATTTCATCATCAAGTAGTTATCCATTTAAGCTGAGGAGTAAATAATGGAAACTCTGCAGAAGCAGCTAAGAGCAGCATAGAAGTAGCATCCAAAACATTCATCAATGGCAAAATATAAATAATAGTATCTGGCAAAAAAGGAATGAAAGTATAATTCTTCATGAATTTTATAGACATCCAACAACAAGCAGCCCAATACCAGCTGACAGTCTTTTTTTACTAATGCTATTTATTTATTTTGACAATAATTCCATTTATACAGGGTGGGCCAATAGTGCGTGGACGGAGGATTGTGGGCTTACTGAAAAATATTTAAAAAATCTGTCACTTGAACATGGTAGGCACCCTTGAGGGCTATAACGTAAAAATATTTTCACTTAAATTCTGACGTTTATACAGGGTGATTCATATCAAACATACATTTTTTTGAATGGAACCCCCTATATATTATTGCATATTTGGATTCCTTGGTCAATTCTAGTGTGACTTTATGTATCACACATGGAACTTTAAACGAACCGTTTAGGCGCAAATCACCATTTTTGGTATAAGTAGGTATCAGAAAAAAATTGAATATCGCAGCGATTATAAAACTTAGAAGGCCGTGACTTTGCGGTACGACTGAGCATGAAATGCGTCACCTAAGGTCAGACGGCTAAATTTGAATTCCTTTTGTACTTGGAGAAATCGATAGATTAATTAAGGAAACTTCAATCACAGATAACTTGATTTTTTCAAATGGGAATGCCTATTTTGGTTTAAAGAATCAAATGTAAAATTTGATTACCTTTCTAATGATATAGCGTTCTTGATATCAATCTTTCTTGGTTTTCATTTTATTTCAAATTTTTAGTCAAATCGGTGTTTTTCAACTTTCCTGCGTGCAAGCAACCTAGCAGGCCATGAAAAATAAACAAAAGCTCGTTAACCAACTAACTTAGTAGAAAGATGTAAACTAACTAGAGCAACGAGGCAAGATTATGAAAATTTCTTACAACATATTAGCTCTAACCGGATACAGCAGCGGCAAGATATCTAATGTCAATGAGTAGCTGGGGTATGACAGAAGTGTTTGTTTTTCACAGCCTACTAGCTATTAAGATCTACTAGAGCTTAACAACTTTCCAAAACGATTAAACATTTTGAAACAAAAGGAAAACTACCAGCGATTTTTGCTTACAGTCTAACATGTTTAGAATGAAATTTCACATATAATCGGATAAAAAAAATTAGTCATTTTCGTTTAGTTAAGTCAAAAGTGAAGATATCTCCAACTGGAGCATTCTGAACATCTATTGAAATAATTGCTAGAATTTTTTAATTACGCTATGTTGTAATTGCGATTATTTCATGTAGTTTTCTACAAACTAAATCATGTTTTACAATCCAAACAGACTGCAAATCAAGTTTCATTTTCCACGATTTTTCTAATAAGTGGAAGAAGAATTTGAAGGGTTCCAGTCAGAGGTATCATTACTTTTGACTTATAGAAATGGCTACCTTTTCATAGCATTAAATGTGAAAATTTATTCAGAAGACATAGATATTCTACTGCCAGAAACAATCACTAGTAATTTTCCTTTGATTACATATTTTTTTACTGACTTTGGAAATTGGATAATAGCTAGTAGGCTGTGAAAAATGAGCGTTCTTGTTGCCACTATTGTTTCTGGTTGGAGCTAATATGTTGTAAGAAATTTTCATAATCTTGCCTCGTTGCTCTAGTTAGTTTGCATCTTTCTACTAAGTTAGCTGGTTTCTTCCATATTAACGAGCTTTTGTTTATTTTTCATGGCCTGCTAGGTTGCTTGCACGCAGGAAAGTTGAAAAACACCGATTTAACAAAAAATTTGAAATAAAATGAAAACCAAGAAAGATTGATATCAAGAACGCTATATCGTTAGAAAGGTAATCAAATTTTACATTTGATTCTTTAAACCAAAATAGGCATTCTCATTTGAAAAAATCAAGTTATCTTTGATTGAAGTTTCCTTAATTAATCTATCGATTTCTCCAAGTACAAAAAGAATTCAAATTTAGCCGTCTGACCTTAGGTGACGCTTTTCATGCTTAGTCGTACCGCAAAGTCACGGCCTTCTAAGTTTTATAATCGCTGCGATATTCAATTTTTTTCTGATACCTACTTATACCAAAAATGGTGATTTGCGCCTAAACGGTTCGTTTAAAGTTCCATGTGTGATACATAAAGTCACACTAGAATTGACCAAGGAATCCAAATATGCAATAATATTTAGGGGGTTCCATTCAAAAAAATGTAAGTTTGATATGAATCACCCTGTATAAACGTCAGAATTTAAGTGAAAATATTTTTACGTAATAGCTAGGGACCCTTGTCCCTACCATGATCAAGTGACAGATTTTAGGAATATTTTTCAGTAAGCCCACAATCCTCCGTCCACGCACTATTGGCCCACCCTGTATACATATCATTGAGTTCTAATGAAACGTTACAATAGCTACACTAATTATTTATCAATCAGAACAATGATAGCAAGCTTGGCAACATAGATTAGTGTGCTTAATAGTTCTCTATGTTCAACAATAGAATTTTAATTATAATCAATACAGTATAATATTAAGTGCCTTTATCAAATTCATGAATACTTAAATAAAGAGGGGTTCCTAAATGCCATGGCAGCTAACATAGATATGTGTATGAAAGAGATATTGTTTTTATTAACACAATGGATTTTAAAAATATATGTGTGCTGGTTATTTACTTGTTTAATCTTACATGTATGTCTAGACAATTGCTAGGTATTATTGTTTGTGTTAGGCTTATTCACCACTTTACACTGCATATTTTGAAGGAAAGTTGCATTCAAGGATCCAGTTATTAATTAGATTATTAACTTTTTTAAATGGTTTGTTTTTAATAGAAATAGGCAAAAGGTTAAATAGTCTAGGGCGGGTGTAACTAATATGCTTCTGAGAGGCTGAATGTCTGAAAAGGATAATGTTAAGTTTTGATTTGAAACATTATGGATATTATGACTATGTGTATGTTATTCCTATAATATGTGCTAGTTAACATAAATCTTATTACAGTTTTAATATACAGTTGTTCAACAGTTAACAATTTACTTTCCTGGAACAGTAGTTCAGTTGGGAATCTCCTATTTTTGAACATCATTATTTTTATTACATATTTTTGGACAATTTGGAATGGTGATATGGAGGTTTTACCAGTGCTTCCCGGGCTACTATACCATACATTATTATGGATTCAATCAGCAGGTCTAAAATTCTTCATATTTTAAAAAAAAGGATCACAGATCTGCATATCCAAGGTTTAAGAGATGGTGGAGAACAATGATTAGTTTTTGTCAAAGGACATGGCTTAACTTGCAAACAAAACTTTTAAGGAGAATACTAGGATTGATAACTGTGTTATGTTTGTATTTTATTTTTTAAATATACAAAATACTAAGTGTTTCTTCTGATTCCTTAATATCTCTAAGATGCAGACAGACCGATAATCCTAATTACAACCTTATTTCAAGATTGCACAAGGTTATTCACAACACAAATCAAATCGCTTAATTCGATCTGTACTTTACACAGTTATTATGGTACAATAACAATATAGGATGAGTCATAGAGGAAACCAAGTTTGGAAGCTAAATGTTGCACAATCTTACAAAAATATCTATAGAAGCCAAAATGATTTTTTTGTTATTTATAAATGTGGAGTGCAATAGCTGATATGTTGCTTTCAATATATGTCATTATCCTATTATTCATTATTGCTTTGAATTGATATTGTGCAATAATATGCTACACATTAATCAATAATGTTAACAACCTGAAAATTGGTTTAAAAGCCCCATACATATTTCAAACAGAAATTACACATTTTATGTATTCAAGCCCATATAGAGGGAATGAAGCTTCATATTTTACATATATGAAGATCTACAGATATGCATAGTAAGAATAGATTAGTTGTCAGATTCTTTTGGCTACTACTCTACTATCTTCAGAAAAGGAATCATGGTTTACATGAGTTTGAAATATGACATCAACTTTCTACGAAGGGCCTTTTATCAATTTGTCTACAGCATCACAGTCTAATTCCCACCAGAGTGACTTTTCCTTACAAAAGTTTTCTAATATTTTACAAACAGTTAAGCTTTACAATTCACTTTGGTGAGTTTTGAAAATTATTTCTACATGACCTTAATAAAGTAGATTTTCCAACTAAGGCTAGATTATTTATTTTGAACAACTTGATTATTATGTGTATTTTGCATCCATAATTTCATTTCATTATTTTTGGAATCTCCCCTTATCATATCTATTTTTTTTTACCTAGTTACATGACACCATTGTATCACATTAGTTTATATCAGATTATCTAGGTTAGTTAAGTAGAATTTTTGATCTGATATTCTTATTGCTATTATTTGATTATATTTTAAACATATTTATAGCTTTTAAATAGATTCGTACATTGTTTCCCAGTTTTATGTTATATTTCAGAGCATTATTTGGATATAATGGATAGAGATATTTCATAAGACACAGTGAACAAATCAACTTATATGATGATGTTAAGTCACTTTTTGACTTCATTGACAAGTTAAAGGTACAACATCTCCAAATTTATTTAAAAAAACTGATTGGATAAATACTTTTCTACCTACTCAAGAAAGAATCACCTCAGTATTAACCAGTTAAAAGGGGTGGTCGCTCACTAAACTTAAACATACAACAACATAATTGTAGAGAGGCAGAGAGGCTTCAAATGATATGAAGAATTTGCATTTAAAACTTTACATTCTCTTTTAATATATGTAACCATTTGGTAAGAAAATATTGCAAGTTGTTTCCCAATACTATCTCTAACATTACATAACACTATTTTACACTATAATCATTGGTTTAGATTCCATAATGGGCAAAACAGATCAGGAACAGTAATTGTTAACATTTATTTACTTATATTATTGCTTTATGGATGACATGCAAAAATAATGGCCAAAAATAGATTTTTGATTGAAGAATGAGTCACAAAGCATCAAATATCTCTTAATTTTATCGCCAAGAGGCCAAACAATCGTATCTGAATGGCATAAGTAACCAGAAGTATTTATCCACTAAGGTTTATGACTATCATATCATCATTATAGGATTGCAAAAGCCTCCACCAGAAAGTAATTTCAACATATGTTTATCTCTGCCAGCAAAATATTTCGCATATATGTCGATGTCAGAAGTAACAGATTGGCAAAACAATAGTTTTATCAAAATCATTTGTGTACGAAACATTCTAAAGCAAAATGTTCATATCTGGAACTTACCAGACCGCCCTTTCCGTTTTCCTTTCGGCATGGTCACAAATTCAATGAACTTTCTGCTTAAATTTACTAAATAAAACAACTAATTTAGCACTCGATCAAGAAGGTAAACTGTTTGTTAAAGTATTTTGTCCACTTATACTCAGCACTTGACATTTAATATTGGATAAAATATTTGTAAAACTTAATATTAACATGTTTTCAGTCGCACACCCGATGGACAACTTCTGCTTCTAGGAAATTCTGTCACCTTGGATCCCGGATCTGACATTTGTAGCGATGGGCTAATTGAAATTGGTTCAATTCTAAGAACCGAATTCTGTAACTGTAGCACGGCCACTGTAGCTTTTCTGCTTTTAAGTAATAGTTACAGATTTTTTTAAACATAAAATCCGAATAAATAATAATTGACAGTAGGTAAAAGCCAATGATTTGGTAAAATTATTTTCAGTACCGTAGCAACACCTTGTGGAGCTTGACAAATATGCGAGACCACAAAACATATACACTGTGCGAGACCGTAGCTTATTATGATTTATAATAATTTTTTAGAACCGGAGCAAACTGCTAGGGGTCCAAAGACATGCGCCCTCATTCGCAGACTCTTAGAGAGAGCCCTACAACTGAATCACCCCATAGATTCTTGAAATCAAATTGGTTTTTTGTCTTATCATCAGGCAATTAATGCACTAGTCACATTCAGTTTATCGCATTTAATTGTAAGTTGGAAAATCCTAAAAGTTGAGTTTCTAATAATGTGCCGCTTTTAGTATTTACCAATTTAAAATCAACAAACATGAACAGAAAGTGACTACTGCACTATCCACAGGTGCAATGCCTAATCGATAAGACAAATATCGGAGCAAAAAGCTAAAGATAAACAGACTAGGTTCCTTGATACACAAGCCCAGATTTACATTTATTATTTTGTATCTCGTTTATTTTTCAGTTTTCTGAAAAGGTATTTGAAAAAGTAGTTTATTTCAACGACTTATATGAACAGTTAAAAAAAGTTATCAGCTCACCCTGTATATATTAAAGAGAAAATATTGGGGTTGTGCAGGGCCGCCACAAGGGGGGGGCAACTAGGTACTGGTAATGTGCCCCGAGCCCGGGCCCCCGTAGGGGCCCGGTCCGGGCCTGAATCTTAGTAAACGCTGTGGCGCGGGCGGCTGTACTCTGTGGCTTGATAGGCCTACCAGTCCGGGCCTCAGCATTGAGCACCAATTAGCCTCCAAGCTCGATTTTTCTACTGTTATTACTACATTTTCACTTAAAAAGGCACGAAAGTTTCAAGTTCCTGGTATTTTTCAAATGAAAATACAGTAGTTTTCTTTATTCAGTTAATAAAACTGTATTAGGGTTTTGTATATTTTTTAAAGTTGACAACTCTTATAGTTACAAATAATTTTATTAACAGTGTATGTTTATTCAACAAAACGAAGTTCATATTTTTGTCATTCATTTGTTTTGTTAATAATCTAATTCTTTTCTGTGTAACTTTATTACAAATAACTATAATGAATTGTGAATAAACTATAATGAAGCAACTTCATTTTTGTAGCAATTATTTTTTGTTCTGGTTTTTCACTTAATAGACATTCTATATTATTTCAAGTGCTGTTTCGATCAAACCCTTTAGCCATGTTGTACACAGAGACTCTCTTTTCCAATCAGTCTACAAAATCTGAACATAACTGATTGAATGTGTTGATTATAAAATTTAGTCAACCATTATTTTTTGTCAGCTACTCTTAAGAATTGAGTGATTATGAATTTCTCTGAATACGACTTCTATTTGCAATTCTTACTATTCCAAGATGACAAAATTACAAAATCCCATAACTAATAACTTAATGTACGTGAATACTAGTGTTTCCAATTTTCAGTTACAGTTTCTTATATTTTTGTGGGAAAATGAAGAATGAAAAACATAGTTCAGTAAAAATTTAAGACATTTCAATCACTGAAACTTGAAAGCAAGTACTAGTGACGTTTTGTGTGGAGAGACGAAATCAATAGTTTTTCAACATAGTATCGGCAAGCCATCTCGTTGCCAGTTCGAATGTCACTGCCTCATCACTTGAGACGGCTATGGTATTGGGGGCCCGTGGCCAGAATCTGGTCCTGGGCCCGACCTTGCGATGTGGCGGCCCTGGGGTTGTGGCCAAAATTTTGAAAATAAAAACGGGTCACTGCATAAAGGAGACTATGGCATTAACTGTCAAGCTTTCGGCAATTTTTATTGCCAGCTTCAGGGCTTAACGTTGAGGTTTGCTCACAAAAACAGCAATATGCATTGAGTCGCAGGCTTTAAAATGAAATTCTAGAAAAAACAAAAAACGTCAACATTTTTTTGGCTAATTTAACTCGGTGTCTTCCACAATACAGGTCACACAAACAACCAACACATATTATGAAGGTGTAAAATACAAACTAAGCAACGACCTTATATGTTTTAATAACCCGAAACATTTTTTTTCCTCTGGGAGCCGTCAGCACTTAAGCCTTCAAGGCCTATTGTACTATGACTTCCCAGAGGGGGGACGGTGCACGGCCAGCACCGTTGGAATGATTACACCATCATCATCCCGGACGGTCCGACGGGGGACCCGAAACATTACAAAATTCGTGGTATGAAAACACAGATTTTTTTATTTAATTTTTTTGAGAAAGTCGTTGCTTAGTTTGTATTTTACACGTATGGGTTAGTTCTTAATGTGACTTGTGTTGTGGAAGACAGCGAATTAAATTAGCCAAAAACCTTTTGACGTCTTTCTTTATTTTTTCATTTTCTGCGAATTCTCGGACGATTTTTAGGATTTAGTTTAAAATTCAATACTGTCCTACTTTTTCACTGATGGGTGTGCATCTTGGGGTTCATAGGTTGAGGTATTATTTGTAAAACATACTAACATACAGGGAAAGTGACCTTTAATTTAGTACTTTGTGGTTGCACAAACGATGGTGGTTGAGGAGCCTGGGCCTCGAGACTACGGGGCCCCCACAACCTCGGGCCCCCCACAGCTGCGGGCCCTGCGGGCCCTTAGTTACGGCACTTATGACCTCTAAAACTAAGTTCATGCTCCCCCAAGAATCACGTGACATCAACTAACCTTTTAACAATTTTCCGATTTTTTCGAACCAATTCATTTTGCTTCCTGTGATCTTCCCTTGGCGGTCCAAGGCACGTTCTATCCATCATCATAGTCACAATATCTTAACAAACATGTTGTGAACTCGTAAAATGCATTAAGTCGGATTGTTAATCTCGCCATTGTTAGCGATTTGCTGTCAGTTCAGTGGCGCTCTTGATACTCATATCCAGCAAGTGTTTCGTCGTATTCACCCAGCGTGTAGGGGAATGGCTCCGGCGCCACTCGTTCGGGGCATGACCTTGAACTACAAGTTTCTCCACATTATCGCCTCTGTGAATATGTCTGAAGAATGTAAGCATTCTCGCCGACACAATGGCGAATAGTTTCTTTTGATCACCGAGCTCATCCAGTATGGAAACGTTAGTTCTGTGGGTGATATAAGGGACTCTCACCGTTCTCCTCCTATGCCCACATTTCAAAATCATAGCAATATAATTCCGCCATACCTTAATAACCTCATCCAAGTTGGTTATTAGCAGTCCCTCGGGATTTTTAACAGACTAAGATTTGGGTTTAAAATCCCGAGTGAGGCATTTGACCTCAAAAACTATCTCTTTCGGATGGTATTGGCATGCCTCTTTATTTCCGTGTACAATTGCTGTGGATAAGAGTTCTTAGCTTTTCGGCATAGTCTCATCTCGCGCGAGGGCTGCCTTTACGCGTTTTGCTTTGTATGTGAATCCAGACCTGAGATATTAAGGCTTCTACGTGCTTCAATAACAGACAATGTCTGGCTACTAATCCATAGTTGTTTTGGTTGAGTGCTACCCTTTGGTTGACTTATCTGGGCAGCATGTAAAAGTACATTTTTGAATAATAGCCACATATCGTTTGAATTTTACATATGCGTTATAGAGGCATCCTGAAAAAGCTGTGAACATTTTGACCGAAAAGAAGCAGGGTCAGCGATCTCCATCCAAACTGTCCGTTTATAACGTGGATATATTTTCAGTTTTAACTTAATTTCATACAGAAGTAATTGATGGTCTGAGCCGCAATCAGAACCTGGTAGAGTCTTACAAAGGCTAATAGATGACTTCCACCGTGTACGAACTGAAATGTAATCAATTTGATCACGAAATCGTCCGTCGGAAGAGGTCCAAGTATACAAACGTCGTGGATGTTGTGAAAAGGTGTTGGCAATTGAGAAATCATATGGTCAATACAAAATAGAAGTAGACGTTGATGCCTTTCATTTCTGACACCAAGACCGAATTTACTAATATGTATTCTGAGAAGCAAAATTTGAATCACTTATTCAGTAGCTATGGGGATGCACGTATAGAGCAATGACCTTCGATCTTGCAAACGCGACAAGTGCTCGGCTGAGTTCGTTGTCATATTTTAGGCGTCACGTCCCCGACCTTGTTGCATATAAAATATGTATTACAATTCGCTCGCAAATAAAAACAAACAGATATTTACAACGCATAAGAAACATTGCAATTTATTAACAACTTATTCTGAGTGAAAGCAGTGCTTCCATTGCTTCCATAGACCGCACGACCCTGCAAGAAATAATAATATAAAACTGTTGTGTAAACATTTTTATTATCGGTTTTTCACATGGATTGGTGGTAGCTTCATTGCTTTTCGATACCATCAATTGCCATAACTGCAATCCAGAAAGTTTGAATACCCTGAGACATTTGGATATTAGCAATGTAGCATAAATCACAGGTATTAAAAAGGTATACAAATACTATCAAATAAACTAAGTGAACTCTTTGGCCACTTCCAAGTGGAAGCTTCAATCCTTCAGCTAAATGTTAACCCTTCTGAAGGGTCAACGTTAAAAATCCGATACAGATTCTCAAATAGGGCGAAAAGAATTCATCTGAAGCACACCTAATATTAGACCCACTAAAGGCCCTAAACAAAAAATGTGGCCTGTAGTTTGACTCAGTAATATTTCATTACAACCAATTACTTTTCTTTCTAGCATCTCCTTCCCATCTCTCTACCCAAAAAAATAAGAATAATGATTATGGGCCTCCGAACCATTTAAAAGTGAGCCAATCTTATATTTTCTGTGTTATATTCACTAATCCACCGCCTCTAGCTCAATTTTAAAAATACTTTTACCATTCCCGCTATGGTACCTAGTAATAGTGTCCAAATTCCATTATAACCTGAAGTCAGTCATTTTTCAATTTCAAGGTAGAAGTTAAAGGATTATTAGGTGCAATGTATATTAGAAAACAATGTTTACAGTGAGTGTTTCGGACACCGGACAAGTCTGAAAAGTACATAGTAACATCAGGGTCATTTATACCATGTTTGTCGGTAATAGTTAGAAAGTTGAAATGCCCTACAGATTACAGAAGTATAATTTTTGTACAAAACAAATATCTGATGGTTGAGATAAAAATAGACAAAAACATTAGAGATATCTGTTAGCATAACTGTACTAAATGACCTCCGTTTTTTTGTGGTAAAATCGAAAGTGCTTTCCTTTTCTTCTAGCTGGGCCAAACACGTTTCAATTATCTTTACAACAAAACTACAATTGTTGACTTCTCTGTAACAAAGGCGAAATCAAGTAGAATTCCCTTTGATATCGACTTCGGCTTCACATTACGAAACCTAAGTGTGCTTTTTTGGGATTAGCCCTGTAATGTGGTGAATAATGATAATTCAATGTAATCTTTATGCTGATCTACCTTCAATAACATTTGCAGCATCATAGTCACAATGTCTTAATAGACATGTTGTGAACTCGTAAAATGCATTTACTCATTTTACGAGTTTACCTTGGAATATCTTTAAGATCTTTAATACAGTAGTTTCCCATTTACTTTCTGCATCCTCATGCCGTTGACCAGATAGTATCTACTGGTTCATCCGCCTTTAGGGGCAATTTCTCACCCCAAGGACAAGAAAGTGTCCTCACTCTTCTCAACTCGTCCACCCAAAGCTGTTGGTTGAGAAGAGGTTACTGTTTATACCGACAGTAGTTCGCTTCCTTTTAGTCGCCTTTTACGACACGCAGGATATACGATGGGAGATATTCCAACCCGCCCCCACACGGGTTGCAGAGTAACGAATAATAATTATTATTAATTTGATAACTAGAGGATTATATTTGTGTATTATAGTCCGTTGTTAGTAAATAGGTATCATGATAAGGGATAGGAGCACTGCCTCCCTTATAACCAAGTCTCTGCGCTCTAGATCTGTCTACTCTATTTGAAATGATGCTTACTGACGTGCTCGATGGCGATTCAGACGTCACTGCCAGCTGCCTATACATACCAACTCATATCCAACAAGCGAAAGATTATTTCCCATCACGACAAGAAATGATACTTTAAACTTCAAACGTCAAACTTGCGTCATACGTCAAGAAGACGTCAAAGTCAGTGACGTCATACGTCAGACGAGCATCAAATTGAACGTCAATCAAATCAAAAAATATCAAAAGTCAGTGAATTGATTAAATTGATTTGTTTTTGTGTTGTCCAATCTCGTCCCTGATTGTAACTGTAGGCTGCAGCATCCTAGCTCTTTTTTTAAGTGTCTGCTGTGCTTATGAATTAAGTTTGAATTGTGTCTTTTTGTCCTGTCACAGCTACAACAAAACAAGGACTGAAATATCCTCAAAATGATGGACTTTCATGATTAATTGATGGAGGATATCACTAATATTTAAACCTCAATTGGGTATTTATGCGAGAATACTATGGCTGGTATAGTTCCGAAAAAACCGGGTTCGGGACGGAAACAATGGACATTGCATGGTAATTTTCCTATAATTTTAACCAATATACCTATATTAATTGCATCTTGATGTTTGTAGGCGGTCCAAAAAATTCCCTAAAAAGATTGAGAAATCAGATGGCCTCAGATGGTTGCCCAGAATCACAAGTTGTTCTGGCCAAGCAGCTCTTGGAGGAGGAATGTGGTATTGTTTATTGTTTATTGTTTTATTGATAATGATATAAAGATACATAAATAATATACAGGCTACATATAAGTTAAAAAAAAAATACCCTACCAAACAGCAGCTGACGCTAGGCCACGAGGCCTGTCTTGTGAGCCGCAGTTCCAGCAGAGCATTTAACTCATATAACAAGAAACCTATTGGTGTAATAAGTAATAAGTAATTCTGGATGGAAGTAGGCAGCAGTTCGAACATGTCTATGAGCCAAGAGAAACAAAATAAGTAAAATATATAAAAAAATCGGTTTAATTAGAAAAGCACTTCGAATAGAATAATTAGAATTGATTTGGATGGTCTTTTATATATAGTTTAACTTCCTTTTTGAAGTTGTTGTAGTTCGAAATTTCCTTCAATCTTTTTGGAATACTATTAAAAAATTTGGGGCCATAAAAAAGAAAAGAATTTTGAGTGGTAGATTTACTAAAAAAGTCAACTTTAATGTTCATATTTTCATTGGCCCTTGTTCTTATGGTCTGTACTTGCGAAAAATTTATTTTCTCACTGTACATTCTTTTTAAGCAGCTAAAGATATATATTGAGCGAACGTTGAACAATTCGTTTTCTTCATATAATTGACGAGTAGGGAATAGTCGACTTTTCTTGAATATTATCTTTAATATAGTATTCTGTGTAACTTGTAAAGGATGCATGGATGTTTTGAATGCAGCTCCCCACACAGGTATGCAATACCTAATTATTGATTGAGCAAGAGAGGTATAGAGTATAATTAGATTTTTCCTAAATAGAATATCTCTTAATTCGAGGAATGTATGTATTAGAATTCTTAATCGTTTCGCCACATAATTAATATGTTCAGACCACTTCAGGTGTTGGTCAACTACTATACCCAGGTATTTTATACTCGACGTCTTTTCTATTAACCTGCAATCACAGTTATACATGTTGTTACAATGGTGCGTATGTAACTTGATACTCAGATCAGGCTGATCCCTGATTGTAGGGGAGAGAGCCATATATTTAGTTTTATTAACATTCAAAGAGAGCTTGTGATTATTTAACCAGATCAGAATTTTTTTCAGTTCAGTTTCCGCCGTATGCTTGACAGTATCCCATGATGGGCCAGTGAAAATCAGGGCTGTATCGTCTGCATAACTAACTATGTGACCTTTGAAATTATTTATTTTTGTTATGCTGTTTATGTATACAAGGAACAATATTGGCCCTAGTATGGTCCCCTGGGGAACACCGGTCCGTACCACTAATTCAGAACTTAACTCTTGCCCGACTTTGACTCGTTGAATTCTATTTTCTAAGTAGTTTTCTAAAAGATTCAAAGCTATGCCTCTAACGCCGTAATTTTCCAGTTTTTGTATCAATATGTGATGGTTAACCGTGTCGAAAGCCTTGGTTAAATCGAGAAAAGTCGCTATGCATTTAGAAGAATTTTCTAAGGACGTTATTGTTGTGTTAATAAATTTCATAATTGCATTTTCAGTGCTGGAGTTTTTTACAAATCCAAACTGTCTATCACTTATTATTTGATGCTTGTCAAAGAAGTCATTAAGTCTATTTTTGATACATTGCTCGAAAACTTTTGCCAAACTATTTATAACGGAAATAGGACGATAATTAGTTAACTGTGAACGTTTGCCTGATTTAAATATTGGCGTTACATTTGACATTTTCCATTGATCAGGTATCAAACCAGTTACAAAGCATTGATTGATAATATGAGCAAGCGGTTTGAGTATATTAGTGTGAATTATTTTCAGCGTCTTTGAGGTCATATTTAATACTAATACACAACTGTGGTTATTAGGACAAGTAGTATGCATAGTTTGATTCCTTCATTCCCCTGTGTACTGTTAAGATTGCCATAAATGGAAATTTTAGCTGATATAAGTGTTGTCAACATTTTAAAATCTTTTCTTGGTCGTAATGGACTGCTATCAATAATTTGTATGACATATCACTCTGAGGACATATCTATACAACTACTAATCGAAGATTTCCTGAAGAGGAGTCAATAAATGTTCAGTCTTTATTGTCTAGGGGGAAGACAATTGCACCCATTATTGCTCCTCTGTTTTGAGCCTATATACATGGTTTTTGTTTACAGGGGGCAAGAGGGGGCACATGGAGTTAGAAGTTTTTTTATTTACATTGTTTTATCCATTATTTCATTCCTGGATATTATTTTCCTAATAGAGTTGACACTTATACATTTTTGTATCCTATTTTCCATCTGTACATCATTTTGAATCTAGGGATGTTTGATTGGTACACCTAGAGTCATTTATGAAATTTATCTGAGGCTTTATAAAAGTTGCAGAGTATGTAATTATTTATAAATTTTTTTATATGTACTAGGTATTTATAAGCTGTCTATTTTGAAATATCAGTTGATCTGAAATAGTTATTATTTTGACTCCATTGTAATTACTTGTAATTAATGTGCAAACAGCAAGTTTCTCAGAATTCATGTCCTAGAGTAAGTGGTTGTTAGCTAAGTCAAAAGATTGGGGTTGGGGGTTGGGGTGCTGATAGCTAATTTTCATGGCCTGTTTTGCCAGTCCCTGATACATGCCAGATATCCTATCTGTCAGATAGGCCCATGTAACTTATATGGCATTATCTGACAGATAGGCTATCTGACACTTATCAGGGACTAGAGAAACTGGCCCTAAGAGTTTACAGTTTCTTGTAGATTAGTTTTTTGTAGAAAAACTCAGAGAAAAACAGAAAAAAGGTATATTTGTTGACATGACTCCATGACCTGAAATTTTGGTAGTATACCTATCTTGCATAAAAGATCTTGGGTTTTTTTACCGAAGTTGAAAATTTGCAGATAGTTAATTGATGTTTATGGAGTTCATCACAAAAAAATATGTTAGCTGCAAAATCTGTGTGACTTAACATGTTAGCTGCATGCATGGCAAATTAGAAAATCAGACTGTTTTACTGAAGTTGGAATTGATTTGTATGACAGTTTATAGTATGGACACTATAAAAATAATTGATCAGTTGATGTGGATGCAGATTGTCTGACTTTAGCCATAGAGCACAAAATCTTTGGTATACTTGGGGTCTAAAGTGATTAATTCAATAGCTACAGGTACTTAAAGGATTGTACCAAATGTATCCCTACAGTTAAATTATTTTGCTAGTGTTTGTTTTATTTTTTGTCTTAATGGTATTGGTACAATCTTTTAAGTACCTGTAGCTCTTGAGTTAATCACTTACACCCCAAGTGTGTTGTTGGAATTGTTTTGTCAGGAGGAACACAGAAAGGCACAAATAATAATAATTTACACCTCCAAATAGTTGCTAGAATTTTTTATTGGTTCATCTTTTAATTATGTTTATTTTATGCATTTTTTGACAAGCAAATTATGTTTTATAATTTAAACAGACTTAAACAGACTTAGATTCATTTTTCATTTTCTTTTTTATAAATACAGAGGAATTTGAAGTGCTGCAGCCAGAGGTATCGTTATTATTGACTTGAAGGAAATGACTGCTATTTTATACCATTAAATGTGAAATTTTATTCCATAAAATACTAGACAGTAGGTAACAATTGCTGGTATTTTTCCTTTTATTTCAAAATCTTTAATAACTCTGTCCGTTTTAGGGAAGATTTGTAATATATAAAGTCATACTAGAATTGACCAAGGAATCCAAACATGCAATAATATACAGGGGTTTCTATTTAAAAAATGTGACATTGACATGTCACACATTTATTGGACACCCTGTATAATGGTAAAGATTTTATTGCCCTCTACATTTTTCATTAAGACATTTTTCCTCTCAAATAGGGAAGCATATATAGTCTTACCCACACCCTGTATTTTTTCAACATTAGTGTTACTGTTTCAGAATTTGAATCCACAAGGACTGAAAATGCTGAGTTAGGTGTATACTGGCTGATAAAGGCATCACAACAGGGCAATTTGGAAGCAACAGATCTTTTGAAGCAATGCTTGCAGAATGGCAGAGGCATCACAGACCACAACTATATGGACGTCAAATCCTGTATCTCTATGACACAAGACGAGAAGATGGCTAGGAGAGCCGCTAAGGAAATGTTTGCTAGGTACATCCATACTAACCTGCAGTACAGACCGTCAGGTATACTTTATCATGGAGGAACAATTATCATCACTGACTTTTTTACTTCCTACTCTTCAGTGAGGGAAGAGTTATCACAATTTTACCCCCACACCGATAGGTGAGGGGAGTATTGTGATCGCGAAAATTTTCGATTTTGAGATAATACACTTTGTGGGCGTTTTATGATGTCTGCCTAACGAAAATCCATGTCACTCATTTCCGTCGGTCTGTCTGTATGTCTGTCTGTCTGGACGCGTCTTTATAACCTCGTAATCTCAATAACCGCTGCATGGATTGTGATGAAATTTAGGCTATGATATGCTGTGGGGTCATACTATGTAATGTTCCTATAATTTTGAAAGTCGGTGCATGGGCGGCGGAGTAATTAGTAAAAAACAAAAAAATTTAAATATTCCTTAAACTTCGTTTTTAGACGTTTTAGGGGATCCTGATCATTTTCTACTTTTTTAGGTGGGGGTGAAATTGGGGTGGTTGGGGAGTGGGGGGTTGTAAAACTGATAAATTAGTTGTATTCATAATATGCTGTCCATTAACCTGTGAAAGAAAGACCTACCGTCATAATACACTTCTTTAGGTCCATCCAAACATTACCTTGGCTACTACAGAAACCGAGGGACCTACAATTTTCTGACATATACATACAAATATTGCTTTAGCTCGTTCTGTATTATGTAACGGGAAACTATTGGATTGATTTTAATGAAATACTGAGGTATTATTATCGTGGTGACGATGAAAAACAACTCAAACTTGGTTTTTAGGCGTTTTAGGGGTTTCGTGATCCTTTTCTCCCTTTTTTTTTAGGTGGGGGTGAAATTGGGGTAGGTGGGGGGAGGGCATAAAACTCTTTTTTTTTTGTTTTCATAATAGGCTACCCATTGACCTGTGAAAGGAAGTCACCTAGCGGCATAACACACTTTTCTCTTCATGCTATGGGAAAATAATAAACTTGTATCACCATAATGTGTGGGAAGTACTGAGTCAATTAACTTGACTTCATTTTTTTCATTTGATACAAACGTTTTTTATCGTTTTATAATATCTTCAGCATAAAAAGCTAGATGACCAATTATGGTCTGTTTGTTTGGTGACATTTTTGTTATCGTGTAATCTTATAGTAAATGCTAGACAGAATTTGACAGAAGATAGAAGATTATCTGCTGTCTTTCATGTTGCCAAGTATACTGTGCCTGTTAGGCAGTTTTTTTTAAACTTTACGTCCTCATCTTTGATTTGTTCTCCAAATGCCCTTCTTTCTCATTATGGCATAGCACTTGAGAAGCTGTTGACCTACATTTGTTTTATATCTAGGCGATATCACATCATGTTTCGTAAAAAAATCTATACACCTTAGCCCTAAACAAAGTAGTTTAGAAGCTATGATGGTTTGAATATGACCCTATATTGTCTAATCCGGCAGTTGAGAAGGCAATAAAACTAGATACTTAGTGGTCACGACAATTATTTTGGGAAAAAAGATACAAATGTTACAGCCATTGTTCGAAATATCCTCCTTGGTATTGCAAACATGCTGTTGCTCTTACTGATACAAGTTGCGTAGAGCGACTAGTCATCGCTTTGTCATTCCGTAATTAATTTCCTTCACGTGAATTTGGCACGTGACATAAACTGTCTGTTTCATTGTACCTCACAGGAAAACATCGAGTTCTAGTCCGGTGAACGCGGCGGCCAAGCGATTGTTCTACCGCGGTCAATCCACGGCGAATATCGTTCATTTAAATGGATCCCACTTCATTTTTTCTTGTGGGGTACAATGAAACAGAATGTTTATGTCAGCGGACGTGCCAAATACACGCGAGGAGTTTATTTGCAAAATTATTCAAGTCGGAAATGAATAACGGAATGAAAAACCGATCAGTCGCTATACGCAACATGTGTCAGTAAGAGCAACAGCATGTCTACAACACCAAGGAGGACATTTCGAACAATGGTTGTGACATTTCTTTATTTTTCACCTAATAAATGTTGTTGTTGTGAGCACTAAGTATTTTGTTTTATTGCCTTATCAACTTCCGGATTAGACAATAAAGAGTCATATTCAAACCATCATAGCTTCTAAATTACTTAGGGCTAAGATTTTTTTAGGAAACATCATGTACTATCGCTTAGAAATAAAAAAAAAATCGTAGGTTAACAGCTCAGATTCTTTGAAAAAGCTAAAATTGTAAAAAAACGCAAAAATTACATAATCATTGCTTTTTATTATTTTATTTGCCCTTTTATGAAATAAAATTTGAAAAATATTTACCACTAGTTTATGGTCTACATATTTCGCTATCGAATGAGACTTACTTTGTTTGTAGAACATCTACTCAGGTAGCTATGGCTAAATTAGTACAACACTCGTGCATCAATTAAACAAAAAACAAAATGGCTGCCATTTTATTCTGGTGGGAGAAAAACTACTTTTGAGGGGTGACTTGTCGATAAAAAATACCGTATTTTATCCCCCTAGAGGCTCCGACACCAATGACCGGACACATTGTATCTAAAATTTCCAATCATAAGACCATCACCATCCTCCATCACGATATGGTTCTGCAAATATACGTTATTGGGCAACCCATCACACGACAATGAATACAATACGAGGGTTCCTTTATATCTCCGTCAATCCATCAGTACGCAGACATCTCTTTCACACTTATTAGCGATCATCAGTGCTCCATAGGTCGATTGACGGAGATAGAGAGCATCAGAATTTTCATGTCTGTCAGACATGTAAAGCTTGTGAAAGTAGGCGGCAGAAGATCTGCCTGTGCGCTATTTGGTACCCGGAGGTAACGGTAAACTAAAGAAAGTTACTACCAACTGCATATGACAGTCGATATACGAGGGTTGCTCAAACGTGGTGGATTGACGGAGATGGATTGGTAATTTTCTGTAAACAAGCCTAGTTTTTTCGAGTGCTGGTTATGGAACTTTGGATTGTTATTGTTGTTCCAATAAATGACATATCATGATTTTTACAGTTTATCAGACGGTCGAGAATATATTACGTCGATGCAGCTACAGCGCAAGATCTTGTTGACAGTGGAAGGCGGCGAAGTCACTACCAACAAACGCTCATACCATTCTTATCCTCAAGATGAGCTGGGCTACAGGGCCACTACATCCGATGCAGCTGGTGAACGACCTTCTTCATCCAATGGAAATTCGCTGGATGGGTATAGGAGTAACCCTGAAGAAGGTATTTATTTAGAGGATTAACAGCTAGTTGTATCCAGTGGCGGTTCCTGAATTTTTGAAAGGGGGCGCGCTCAACATTTTTAATAAAAAAAAATACACGAAAATCCTACCAGACATTGTAGAGGCTGAGGTTGAGCTACACCCTGCACATAACAATAATAGTTTTTAGTTTCCACCGTTATTTCTTAAAAGTTTTTTTCTAGCTAGTATCACAGAAAGTCAAGAGTGCTTTGCTTATCAATCGTCATAAAATGTTAGTTCTTAAGAGTTTTTTACTTATCATCTTGCCTAACCAAGAAAAAAAGTCGTATAACTTGGGAATCGAACACCCAACGCCCGATTCCAATCAAACACGTCAGCGCTACCTACTGCACCATGTAGCCGTTTGCTTCATTTTTTCAAAACATTGTATTATAGTCCGGGATCCCAGGCCTATTTTCACTACTTACTACTAACAAGCTAATTTTTCGTGAGTAGCTTCATTTTGATGAGACGCCCAACATTTTCCTCTACAAAAATTCTCGATTGTGGTAGCTAACAGGGGTAGCAGGCATGAAATATGTGAGTTTGACGAGTGTCAAAAATTAATTACTAACAGTTAGTTTTTCAACTAAATCTTAAGAATGTGATCAACCTTATTAGAAAAAATGTTTGTCCTACAAAATATATGGTTTGATCACATTGTCCCCCTCCATCCAACATGTACCAATAACAAGTTCATACAAATTTATTACTAACAGCCTGATTTTTTCACTATTGCCTCGTTAATATTTATATAATTTGACAGCAATATTGTCCTACAAATCACGTGGTATGTTATCCTGGTCCTACGCTCAGAAGTTGTAGTACAAATCCCGGGTGTAAAAATAATTACTATCAAGTCTAATGTTCGTGGATAGCTTCGTTGCGATGAGACGCCCAACTTTTTCCTCTACAAAAATTCTCGATTGTGGTAGCTAACAGGGGTAGCAGGGATGAAATATGTGAATTTGACGAGTGTCAAAAATTAATTACTAACAGTTAGTTTTTCAACTAAATCTTAAGAATGTGATCAACCTTACCAGAAAAAATGTTTGTCCTACAAAATCTATGGTTTGATCACATTATCCCCCTCCATCCAACATGTACCAATAACAAGGTCATACAAATTATTACTAACAGCCTGATTTTTTCACTATTGCTTCGTTAATATTTATACAATTCGACAGCGACATTGTCCTACAAATCACGTGGTATGTTATCCTGGTCCTACGCTCAGAAGTCGTAGTACAAATCCCGGGTGTAAAAATAATTACTATCAAGTTTAATGTTCGTGGATAGCTTCGTTGTGATGAGACGTCCAACAATTTTCTATTCGAAAATTCTCGTTTGTGGTAGCTGGCAGGGGTAGCAGGGATAAAGTATGCCTGTTTAACGAGTCTCAAAAATAAATTATTAACGGTGGGTCCTTTTAATCAAATCTTAAGGAAGTAATCAACATTATAAAACAAATATATGTCTTAACAAAATTCAGCACGTATCGATCAGGAGGTCATAAAAAATGATTACTAACTTATATTTCACGGTAGCTTAGTTAATACTTAAATAATTTAACAGCCACATTGTCTCACAAATTGATTGGTATGTTATCCGGCTCCTACGCCTTGAAATGATCCTGATTGCGAACTGCAGAGCATTGTGTGTCATGTATTCCAAGTTTATGTTGACGATAAGGGTGTCCATGCAAAGATTTGCTTGAGCAGTTTTTTTCCAGCATGTGAGCAGAGCAGCATTATTTAGATAGATAGATACGTTCATTTCCGGAAGAATGTATAGAACATTGTGTAAAAGGTCAGACATGAAGCAAATATAGTATACACAATTTACAGTACAATCAATACATTAAATATATAACAAACATATATGTATATACCCCAAATAACATACAATATGCATACATAACAAACAAGTTGAAATTATTATCGCAGGAAATCATCCATATAGTAAAATTCCTCAAGGAAGTTTTTTCTTAGAAACTAATAGGCTCGAGGAACAGTTCAAATCACATTATATCCTTTGGACAGAGAATACAGTTAACCTATTATGTGATATTTTGTCTTACAGTTAGTAATGAAAAAATGTGGTATTGGCCACTTCTGAGCGTAGGACCGGGATAACATACCACGTGATTTAAAGGACAGTGTCGCTGACAAATCTTATAAATATCAACGAAGCAATAGTGAACAAATCAGGCTGTTAGTAATAAATTTGTATGACCTTGTTACTGATACATGTTGGATGGAGGGGACAATGTGATCAAACCCTAGATTTTGTAGGACAAATATTTTTTCTAATAATGTTGATTACATTCTTAGGCCCGGTTTTTCAAAGTGTAATTAAGTATAAATTAAAGTGAAACTTGAAATTAGCGCAAAATATGCGTTTTTCAATTGGCAGTTAATTCATAATTTGCTCGCAACTGGGGATTAATTACAAATTAAGCTAATCAGAGGTTATAGTTATGATTACCAGGAATAATTATTAATTGAAATAGATTTGACAGTTACACATGTCAGAAGTTACGATATTCTGATAACCTATAATCGCTGTTATCTTCCGATTTCAATATGGATTATGACATAAATGCCCATTCAAGTGATGAAGAACAAACTTAAGCTTGGTTTTTCCTTTCAAATTGTTATATTTGATTTTTATAACTTCTCCAATATTTAAATTCATTTTCATTCACATTAAACTCTTGCTCAACTTTTTTCCAACACACGTCTTTTTCCTTCCATGTAGTGGTTCTGCTATTTTTACATTCAGTAGTCCAATAGTGCATTTATATTTATTCACTAATTTTACAAGGGCTTCTTCTTGACTTGTGAAGTTTGGTAACCTCTTTCGATGTACATTCTTACCTCTGTAATTGTATTTAAAATTTACACAGCTATATTCTCTGAGGAATTATTGAAAGACAAGAATATATGATTCAGAATATTATGCTTACCTATTGTCAGAGTCCATGACCAAGTTATGTTTTCATCAAAATTTAGCCGTAAAACTAAACGAGATTTCAAGTGAAATTAGCGCAATAGTATTTCCAAAAGTGACGTTATGATGACTAATTGTGACATATATCACCATTACAAAGGCCAAAATACCACCGAACAGCAAAATTAGACAAATATCGCCCAACTTACAACACACAATTTAATAGAATGGTGATCCCCAGTGTAGCCAACATTACGTAATCAAAAATTAGCAAATTATCAATTTATATGTGCTATGAAAAACACTTCTGGAGTTCAATTGGTAATTAAGGCGTAATTCGTAATTTCATGATTCGAGATTAATTAATAGTTAATTACAGTTTGAAAAACCGGCCCTTAAAATTTAATTAAAAAACTAAGTTACTAATTAATTTTTGAAGCTCGTCAAATTGCCATATTTTATCCCTGCTACCCCTGTTAGCTACCACAATCTAGAACTTTAATAAAGGAAAAAGATGGGCGTCTCATATATATATAAAGGAAGCTACTCACGCAAAATTAGCTTAGTAGTAGTAGTTATTTATTATAGATTTCGGCAAAGATTACATTTTATAATACAAGTAGAAAAATGACAATTCTTGTCGGACTAATGATACATACCTGTTTTCTTGTAGGACATTATTTCGTTTGGTCAGAGAACACAGTAACCTATTATGTGATATTTTGTCCTACAGTTAGTAATGAAAAAAATGGTCTTGTGGTATTAACAACTTCTGGTCGTAGGACCGGGATAACATACCACGTGATTTGTAGGACAATGTCGCTGTCGAATTGTATAAATATTAACGAAGCAATAGTGAAAAAATCAGGCTGTTAGTAATAAATTTGTATGACCTTGTTATTGGTACATGTTGGATGGAGGGGGACAATATGATCAAACCATAGATTTTGTAGGACAAACATGTTTTCTAATAAGGTTGATCACAATCTTAAGATTTAGTTGAAAAACTAACTGTTAGTAATTAATTTTTCACCCTCATCAAATTGACATATTTCATCCCTGCTACCCCTGTTAGCTACCACAATCGAGAATTTTTGTAAAGGAAAAAGTTGGGCGTCTCATCAAAATGAAGCTACTCACGCAAAATTAGCTTGTTAGTAGTAAGTAGTGAAAATGGGCCTGACTATTAGTATTTGCTTACCTATTTCCATCTTTGTTATGTTATTTAGAATTCCCTTGATTTTTATTTTGTGTTCTAAGGAAAGTCGGCCAAAGTTCATGTTAGGCAACGCGTTCACCCGATTATCCATTTTAAATAATAGGTTAGTAGGTTAGAATCGTGGATGTAAACATTGTAAACAACGCGTAGGGGCTCGAACAAGAGAATATGACTGAGCCACGTCATAAGGAACGGCCTCTGTTCGTATTGGTTCGTATGTCACCGGTAACCTTTTGATTTTCATTGGTCATTTTCAAAGTCGATTGATGTGGATATACCAATAAGAGTGCTAATAACATGCGATTGACCCTTAGACAAAGAAAGAGAGATGACAGAACGTGCGCTTGATATCTCTATTACCAAAAAGTACCAAAGCGCTAGTCCCATTGTCGTAGCTACTCGTAATGGGATTAACATTATGGTTAAGCTATTTGGAGAAATAATCTATTTTCAAATGAAATTTATTAAAATATTGTTATTCACGAGTTCTATATGGGCAATTTCACCATCCACAGTTCAAATTTAAGTAATTAACATGAACTTAAGCGCGAATTTCCATTCGACCGATATCTTGTCTTGCAAAAGGTAAGCTATAACAGATACGTCACTGGAAAACTGATTGTATTTGAACCAAAACATGCCTTAAAAAATATAATTTTTACACTTTACATGCTCAAAAATATTATGATTCTCATGTTAGTGGTACATTTGAAATTATATTTTGGATACATATACAATCTCTGAACTAGATATCGATATATTTGCATAAACTTCGGATACACCAAAAAATTGAACACAAATCTACCTGTGAAAAGTGATTCCTGGCTCCTTCCTGCTGTTGTGGCTTTTTCCGCCAAAATTCTGACAGCCAATCGTTTTCTGTCACAGCTAGTTCATATAGCAGCAGACTGGCGTGCGGTATCCCCTCTCTTTCCTTATCTAAGGATTGACCAATAGGAGCGCCCTCTGTTCGCTATCCGTGCCGGCGTGTATTGGCGCATTCAGTCAATCACGTGACGAGCCACTGGTTAGGTTCGAACTTACTGTGCTGCGAGTGCCAATTTTTATAGTCTGGGCATTGTATGCTACTTACAAATCAGGCAACTGATGGGTACATACTAGCACTGCATACATATTTACTAACCACCAGTAACACTTAGTTTTATAAAAAAAGTAAGGTTATGTTTGAGTTGTTGTTTTGAAAGTTTTTTGTTTCTGCTTGTGGAAAAAATGCAAGCTAAATTCGAATCCGAAATAGTTCCGCTACTTAAAGCTTCAAGCACACAAAATCATAATCTCATACAAAAGATCATTACCTCACTATATTGAATGATCCTAACCTAACCTAACCTTCATATCTCTGCAATAAAAAATGTATCATCAATGTATCGAAAAAGAATCTCCTCTACAATTCTAAATGCCACCATGCCAAAATATACAGAACTAGTCCTGCGCATTTCAAGTTGCGCAAAACTAGTTCTGTGCATTTCAGGATGCGCAAAACTAGTTCTGCCTATTTGGTAATGCTCAATAGCCGTATAAAATTAATATTTCGGGTTTGGGAAATATTCCTTGCTCAAAACTAGTTCTGCGTATTTTTTTCGGGCATTGCCCGAATTCGGGTATTGAACTTAACATATATACATACATATTGCTGTTGTTTGCGTTTTTAATATATTTTATCAAGAGGACGCAATGTTTGAGGCAGAGCTTGATATGGATACGGATATGTCATAAAGTTCTTATTTGCTTCGGGATCTTTTGAGGTATTTTTGATGCAGAACACACCCTTTAAGTTATCGTTATCTGTTTCAGGGGATTACGAAGTAGAGGAAGAAGAGGTGTTGTTGCGCCCATCGGGGGACGTATCAGACAGTAACAACCGTGACGCGAGGGTAGATTGGCCCAAGCGATGTCGAGACACTCCCTTCGATGTCGCCAATCATAAACTGACCGAGGATCACGTGGTGACGGCGGCTGTGGACTACTCGCACGGCGTCTTGCCCGCTGTCACTAACACCTTGTGCCTGTTGGAGCCCGATCCGAAGGCACTGGATCGTATACCTCTCGTGCAACGCTCCATCCTCCATCCTCTGCTTGCCCTCCACATCCTGTACCTCAACCTGATCAAATATTTGGGCGTCAAGAGTTTCTCTCTGTTGTCCTTGATGAGGTCAGAACTGCAACTTGTACTGCTACTTGTTGTTTACACGATATTCAGTGCTGACAACGTCATGTACCTCATTCCGATGCTGCTGTACTACTCGTCTTTTGTCGTCATGGTGTGCAGCACGTTCAGGTAATCAGCATTTAATAAGAACATTTTCAGGTATTTTTGCATCTTGCACAGCTGGACTAATGTCAGGATTTTTTGAAAATGTCACAAAATGCATCTCATATTTTTTCCCGTTTTTACTTAGAATACCGGGATCCACGAACATAATCGATTTTGAGCCAATATATTTTTTGAAGGTCTTACGGTACTAATATAGTAGAACGGTACGAGGGCGATTTACCATATGTATCGTAAATTATCTCAGGCGAGTTATTGCTCGCGGCATTTTGGAGCGACTACTATTTATGACGAGTTAAAAGCGGTCATTAAAGATGTGCAGGTTCAAAGTTGTCATACTGATCCAATTCCATGGACCATAAAATAGATCAGAGTCCTTGAATCGTGTGATCAGGGTCCACGCCGTTTCTTCTGTGCTAAACAGGTTCAAAGGATCTGGTCCGGCCAACGTGGATTTGTATCCACCATTTCGACAAGGATAGTGCTCCGAGGATATTTATCCATCCGGAACTGCTCATCTCTATATGTCTGACGTGAACGAGTGAGGATTGAGGTTGACAACGCCTCTTCTGAAAATTATTTAAAGTTATTGTCTGTCACACAGAAAAACCTGTCTCTTTGTCAAAGACTTAAGCTTTGATTCAATGGGACGTTACACTCAGCATTCCTCGAACACAGCGATGTTTTATCCAATGGGAAGTATATAGTTGGTAACGAATTATCGAACGAAATAGTATTGTCGATTCAACTACAAGATGTCGTTAGATTCCAATGAATGATTCAATCATAGCCTGTCGTTGAATCCAACCTGTGTTTTATAATTGATGCTATGCTTTCTTTTCCTTCGACCAACACATTGATTCGTTTGGATGTTTAATGGTGTGATTTTCTATGAAGTTA
The DNA here is from genome assembly GCA_951848785.1 of Callosobruchus maculatus. Taxonomy (NCBI): domain Eukaryota; kingdom Metazoa; phylum Arthropoda; class Insecta; order Coleoptera; family Chrysomelidae; genus Callosobruchus; species Callosobruchus maculatus. The sequence goes on along the minus strand of CATOUR010000026.1, from coordinate 3,462,159 downwards.
TTAGGAGCATGATATGAGAATTAGACATAAGCCTGCACCAGTTGTTGCATTTTTACCTGAAATATAGCTGTGACTATGACTAATCTAAATACATACATTCAAATGTGGGTATTAGCTCCTCTAAGCCCCAATTTCTCAGTAGGTCCTCCATTTAATATATAACTGGACAGATTTAAATCACACAATTGCTGCTGCAATACGCGAAACCATGAGATGACACAACACAATACGGCAAACAACGAAACAACACAACGACACAACCTCGTCCATGTTGGCGCAGATAACACTAAGATGATCCTCCTCTTTCTTTTTACGTTCATTGAATCGGGACATCAGTCCCGCTGAATACTGATTATAGTTCAGCGAACAACAAGGGCCACTGAATTTGATTTATGATGTTGTTGGTACAAATACTGTTTACCAATTTCTCTAACAACACATAGGCAATGTTTTGTCTTGTTCGTGTAATAGTTACCTTTTGAAACAAAATTAATTTTTCAGATGAATTATCATGAACTGCTCTTGCAGGAATAATTTTTGTACATCGAATAGATTGTATGCTTTGCTTAAATGAAACATGGGGTAAATTCCGAAAACAAAAGGATGCTTTGATTGCATAATATATCAATACTAGTATTAGAGGGATTATACGTATCATTAGAACGAATATAAGCTTATTTTGAATTTATTGGCGTCCTGTGACGAAGTTATTTTTTTGTAGGATAAGGTCATTTAAACAAAAACTCCTTATTTTTCTATATGCGACGTTTCGACTTATATTAAGTAACATTACTGATTTTATTCTGTTCCTGTTTATTTTAATTCGTATTTATTGTGCGTGTTTTGTGACGTTATATTTTAAAACCGTTGGTAGTATCTTATTATTCCAGTCTTTTTATCTAGTTAAACTCTGACGATTATTGCCATACCAACGATGAAATTTTCGTTTTTCTATTGCCTGAGGATGAAGTTCATCACAGCAGGTCAAAAACCTTTACAAAAAGATACTAGGTCTGTTGTGGGCATTTTCTGTTTTTTTTTGGTAGGGGGTAAAATTGAAGTGGATTTACTTTATTAATTTTATTCTGATACATGATCATATAACCTGCAACTTCACACCCTTCGCGTGTATTGTTGCTATTAATGATCTCATAATAATTAAACTTGAATGGCTATTTACCTTTCCGGCGCGGCCTTTCGATTTTTTGCTGGCTGATGCTGCTGTCAAACATGCTTACAGTTTTCGAAAAAGTTTTTAGTGACCATCTTTGAATTATGATTGTTTGTTTATCACAGGCATCTATGGAGGTAACATTTGGGTGGTGGGGATGGTGGAGAATTAGATAATTCAAAAATTTTTTTTATTACCAAAGTACCGAGTCAAGGCATATTACATCATTTTTTTTATTGTTCGTGTCAGATGACGTTACTACTACTATACTACTACTATACTACTATACTTGAAATGCGAACACTAAGAAAAAAAAGGGATGCGGATCATGAAACGAGGCAGGACTAAAGACAATAATAAACAAACCAATTTACTGTATATGGTTTATAGAAAATCAACAGGTTCAAAATAGTTGGGCCCTCCATGTTGACAAATGCACTGCTCTAGCCTCATCATCATAGTCACAATGTCTTAGCAGACATGTTGTGAACTCGGAAAATGTACTCATTTTACGAGGTTTTCTTGGGATATCGTTAAGATCTTTAATGCAGTAGTTTCCCATTTGCTTTCTGCTTCCTCATGCCGTTGACCAGATGTATCTACTGGTTCATCCGCCTTTAGGGACAATTTCTCACCCCAAGCACACACCCAAAGCTGTTGGTTGAGAAGAGGTTACTGCTTATACCGGCAATAGTTCGGTTCCTTTTAGTCGCCTTTTACGACACGCAGGATATACGATGGGAGATATTCTAACCCGCCCCTACACGGGAATATGCCTACGTTAATAAACTCTAGAGGTGTAGCCTCCCAAGCTGCCCTCACAGCATGTTGAAGTTTATCCAGCTTAGTCGGAGGATTGGACAAGTCGCGAATGTAGCAACCCATCCAATCCTATACTTTTTCAATTGGCGTTAAATCAGGTGATCGTGGAGGCCAATGGTGCACCCTGATCTAGCTTCCTGTAGGAACTTCACCGACATCCTTGCAATGTGAGGAAGCGCATTATCTTACTGGAAGAAACCCTCTTTGAGTTCTCGGTAACTAGTTCTAACACCTCATTGACATAACGTTGGTCCGTCATTGTGTCAGTAATCACAAGTAAAAATAACTTGCTGTTAACTGCAATGGCACCACAAGAGGACGGAGTACATGGCGCTCAACAGCAAATTGGAGATCACGTCGTTCACCGCGTCGTCGTCTAACGAGTTGGCGTCCGTCGTATGCCCCCAGGCAAAACCTGGACTCGTCGGAGAAGGTCGTCTGATGCCACTCAGCATGCCATTTTCGGTGTTCTTGGCACCCATCTAACCGTTGGCGACGATGGCTTGCGGACGCGCTAGATGCGGAAGATATGATCCAAAGCCCATTTCACACAATCTGTTGTTCATTGTGCGGATTCCAAATAGCTGCATACCAAGCGTCAGCAACAGCTCGAGTGGATCGCATTCTCTCTCGAAAGGCCAGAAGTCGTCGATGACGTTTTTCTACGTGCTCTAGAACTTCTAGCTCCTTGCATTTGTCCTTCGATCCATGTGTTCCATGCTGCTATAGCTGTAGCCACGCCCCCATGGTTACAGCAGTTGCTTTGAAAGAAGCACCACGTTCTCGTTGGCCTACAATCCGACGTCGTTCAAAGAGGCTTAAAGGCCAATTCATAAACTCGACGTTGCCGCTGCCGTTGCCGTTGGCCGTTGCAACATAAATACATGGAGATGCCTAAGACTATTCATTTCGACGTCCGCCGTTGGCGATGCCGTTGGGCGCGCCGTTCGACATAACTATCTTTCAACTTTTGCCGCCCGCCGTTCGTAGCCACCGTCGTAGCCGGCGTATAAGCCAATCATAGTCGTTGGTTACCGGTCATGTGATATTGTTATTATTGTTGACGTCTAGCTGGCAAAAGGTTTCTGGGTTTTCTCAAGTCTTCTGTATTGATTATTGGTTCTGACTATGTCCATTTTCACCAGGAAAATTCAAAGATCTGTCACAAAGCCAAAAACACTGATGATAAGTCGCAATAGAACATGTTTACAAACACGATGGGAAAGCTAGGTTAACGGCGCGAACGTCGAGTTTATGAATAGCAGCCTTGTGCTACGAACGTCATCGCGAACGGCAACGCCAACGTCGAGTTTATGAATTGGACTTAACTGTGTAAACTGGGGCTGTCATATTATAGGGGACATTTTTACAACACTAATTAGTCTCTTGCCGCATTTGCAACAGATGTCATAGTTTTAGGATCGATAAAAAGCCATGGTTTGTTTTTACACGTATAGAGTTTTTTAGAGGTACCATGTAGATAAATAGCGTTTGAATGAACAGCAAGTGTTAGATGTGTACTAGAGTCATTGGCGGATTTAGAGGAGGGGCGAGGGGGGTGTACTCTAGAGCAGCGTTTCTCAACACTTCTTTCCCGCGGACCAGTAGATTTGTTGAAAAAAAATTGCGGACCAGTGATATTTTCTTAACGATACATTTTTTACCAACTATAGGAATTACACTTGTAAGAATCTCAGAAATGTGTCTTCAGTGCCGTACTAATCATAAATTTTATGACGTTGGACTAAAATTTTTTCGTGGATAGGGAAAATGTCCGCGGACCATTAATGGTCCGCCCACCGAGGTCCGCCGGACCAGCGGTTCAGAACAGCTGCTCTAGAGGGATCACGAAACCATATTATATTTAAATACCAATAGTTAAAAGCTTTCAACCAATGCAAATTAATAATGTGTAGAATTTTTGCTTCTTCAAAATTTGTATTATTTTTAAGTGCGCTTGGCAACAAAGCAAACGCGAAGTCAAAAACAAATAGGCGAAACTCGGAGGTGAATCGGTTTCTGCCCCCCTCCCTCTAAAATCCGCCCCTGACTAGAGTTGGTACTGCCAAGCTGTGCACACGTTTTTAATGCGAATATCCCTCTTTTTATAGGTGGTCGGATTTCAGTTGCGAGTTGTATATTATCTATAAAATGCTATCTATAAAATAACGACATTTCAACCATTATGACGATTGGAACTGAATAAATTGTTTCCTGTAGGTGTCTGCAGGACCGCCGCGAATTGACCGAATATCGCATGTGGTCAAGTCTTTTCATCACATACTCCGGAGGTGGCCTAAACTCTGACTACCTAGAACATCAGTACATCAGGAATAATCTGAGACCATATGGACATTTCTTTCTGGCATTTCTCGTCAATTTGCTCGTATATCCTATCATATCAGACAGGTAAGATTTAATCTATAATTGGATGAATCTGGATCTTGAGGTTTCTGACATCAGTGGATATTGACCAGGAATCGATATTCTTTGAAAATATCTTTGAAGCGTTTCTTTCTAAACTTAATAAAATAATCGTTTTAGAATATTTAGGGCGGGTTGTACAATGCAAGCTTAAGCTTCTGTTTAAGGTAAGCCGAAGTTAAACCACGTCAGTTGCAAAACGTCTGTTGAACAATGCTGGCTTAGCCCCCTACTCCAAGCTTAACACGAGCTTACGTAAACCGAAGCTTAACCCGAGCGTAGCTGAGTTTTAAATCTAACCTGATACAAAAGACATGATGTGTCAAGCAGGAACCTTCAAATTGCTTGTTACTTCCCACACCGATAGGTGAGGGGAGTATTGTGATCGCGAAAATTTTCGATTTTGAGATAATACGTTTTTTGGGCGTTTTATGATGTGTACATAACGAAAATCCACGTCAATCATTTCCGTCGGTCTGTCTGTCGGTCTGTCGGTCTGTCTGTCTGTCTGTCTGTCTGTCTGTCGCGTTTTTCTACCCTCGTAATCTCAGTAACCGCTACATGGATTGTGATGAAATTTGGGCGGCGTTATGTTGTGGGGTCGTAGTAGGTAATGTTCCTATAATTTTGAAAATCGTTATACAGGGGGCGGAGTAATTAGCAAAAAACGAAAAATTTCAGATACGCCTCAAACTTCGTTTTTAGGCGTTTTAGGGGTTCCTGATCATTTTCTACTTTTTTTTGGGTGGGGGTGAATTTGGGGTGGTTGGGGGGTGGGGGGTTGTAATACTGAAAAATTTGTTGTATTCATAATGGGCTCTCTAATGACCTGTGAATGAAAGACCTAGCGCCATAATACAATTTTTTAGGTCCATCCGAACATTGCCTTGCTTATAATAGAAACCAAGGGACTTAGAATAATTTGTGATAGTATACATCCGAGTGTTGTTTTAGTTTTAGATCGTTCTTTATTGCGTAACGCCAAAATTATCGAATGGATTCTAATGAAATTTTGACACAGTATTACTGCCACGGCGAGGATGGAAAGCGCGCATGTTTTGGAAAAATCGTGTCAGTGGCGGCGCGGCAATAATAAAAAAAACTAAAAATGTAAAAATAGCTCAAACTTTGTTTTTCGGCGTTTTAAGGGTTTCTGATCATTTTTTACTTTTTTTTTGGGTGGGGGTGAAATTGGGGTGGTTAGGGGGTGGGGGGGTTGTAAAACTCAAAAATTTATTCCATTTACAATAGTGTCCATTGACCTGTGAAAGAAAGACCTAGCGGCATAATAGACGTTTGTTAGGTCCATCCGAACATTGCCTTGGCTATTACAGAAATCAAGGGATTTGGTATTGGTAGGGGTAGGTATTGATTCAGGTTCTGAATTTAGAAAACATGGAAATTATGGAATTAATTTCAATGAAATTTAGACACAGTATTATTACCGCGGCAAGGATGAAAAATGCGTATGGTTCTCAAAAATCGTGTCAGTGGCGGCGCAGCAATAATAAAAATCTAAAAATATAAAAATAGTTCAAACTTCGTTTTTAAGCAATTTGGGCGTTCATGATTGTTTCGTTTCGTCCAGTTGAAGCTGAATTGTGTCGTTTTAGTTCCTACGGAGAGATTTAGGAAACTATTTACTAGTTTTTGTGTTGGATGTTTTTTGACGACAGGGGAGCGATGATTTGGTTGCAACTGTTATGTGTGGGAAGTACTGAGTCAATCAACTTGACTCCATTTTCACTTTATTAGGTTATATTTTTGGAAATATTTGTGTCTCGTTTAACAAAAGTCCAATCGTTACGTCGTAAAAAGAGGCTTTTGACAGCAAAAGGTCGGAAAGAAATGAAATTTTGTGGGATGGTAGACATTGGACCCCTACACCTAAGTTTGCGTCCTCGGGGGGGTTGGCGCTCGAGGGGAGGGGGGGGGGAATGAAAACTCTACTACGCGACGATTCTTGGAAAATAACGCCTTTTTGGTAACTGATATCGAAAAAAGCTTCAAATGATTTATGGAGAGAACAAAATTCTGCATAATTTTGGTCTTTACATTTTTCGTGTGCGACCAATGGTTTCCGTCCTATACTCCGTCAAAGTTAGGGGTTGGTTTGTGATTTTCACTAAAATCGGAATTTAAGGTTGGATGGTGGAAGCGAAGAACTTTATCAAAAAATCGTGTAACATTTTTGATTCCCTAAAAGAATGATATCATTTTTTGTATTATCTGCAACTGCCTGAACTCACGCATTTGGTTTAAAAAAAGATTCGGCATTTAGAAACGCACCCCTACCTACTACCGATATGTGCTGTTGCAAAAAATATCGTATATATCTTGAATTGAAAATTGTTAGTGGTTTTAAAAGTTCGAAGGAAATAAAAACGGCACATTGTAACGCTTTAAAATTCACTTACTCCTACTACTACTACTGATTGTCATTTAGAATTTTGCAAAATCATCAGTAAGCGAATTATTGGCAATCACACCTATTGCCCTTCTTAATATTTATTTTCTGTCAAAGGCTACTCTTATCATAAATAGTGAACTGAACCATTATAACTAACGTTATTCAAGAAACCAAAAATATTTTACGGTCTACACACCACACCACATAAACCTTGAGCAGGAATTTTCTGTTGTTGTTGGATAATTACTGTTACCTGGAGCTTGGGATAAAAAAATATTTTTAGTTGTTAGAAAATACCATTAAACTCACTTTCAGGTTCAAATTAACTTAAAATCAATACGTTTTATACTATGATTTGTATTGTAGATTATTGAATTTTTGTTAGGTTATGGCAAAGCATGCTATACTCTTCCTTCTAGACTGGATTTGAATAGAAATATATGTACATTTATCATATCCTTGGTTTTTAATTTCCACAGAAAAAATATAAAGAAATATTGATGTCAAATTATACTTAGCATATACAGTTAGATACAGTTAAACAAATATTCAAAGTAGTCCTTTTTGCTGTTATCTTTTAGTGTTTTACTACTTTCTTATGTATTTAATTTTATTAATTATGATGTATAACGGCAAATAAATAGTATTATTCTTTTGACTTTCTAAGTGCCTTTCGCATGATGGCGGTAGAAACAAGTGTTGACGGCTAGTGCCAAACCAACACCTAAACTATTATTGATATTAGTAATACAGTAGAAAGTGATTCTTATCCCAGCTTTTTATTTTTAATAGAACAGGTTCTTCGGATGTAGAGATAAAATACTGCAGAGGCTTTTCCTCTCGCTGAGCGGACATTTTGGCTTTTATTTTATGTTTTCCTCAGAGCTATCGAGCACATCCCTATAGCAACACGGGATAACATCCCTTTGGCTCAGAAAACAAAAAACCTCGAGATGGCCAAAAAGAAAAATATTAACAAATGCATTTGTCAACACACCTGATTTTTGGCATTTGTTACTATTCTGCTTTTTGAACATCTTTTGGTGTTTTTTTTTGACCCAAAGGCTTACGTTATCTCTTTTTGCTATAGGAGTGTGCTCGATAGCTCCGAAGAAGGCGTAAAATGAACGCCGAAACGGCGGCTATTTAAGAAAAAACCCCTGCAGTATTTTATCCCTCCACTCGAAGAACCTCTTCTACTATTATTGAGCTGAATTTAGGAAGGATCGTACAATATTACAGGTCTTCAGGATTACAGACTTTTGGGATGCTTTGTGTAACTTTTCGTCGAGGTCAAACTGTTGTGTAAATTTGTTTAGTGTAAGGCCTGAGACCGACACAATGAGGGGGACAATAACAACTTTGTTTTGTTTCCAAAGTAGTTTTATTTCTACGGCAGGGTCTGTGTAGTTAGATATCTTTCCATCGTGGGTATTTTGAATATTAATATTAACACCAATAAATAAAACTATATCTGGTCTATTGACTGTGATAGTGTTCTATTTATGTTTTTTAACGCCCCAGTATAGTTTGTATTGATTGTTTTCGAGTACTGATATCGGTGGTTAATTGTATTATGGATCTGTGTTTTCTATTAGTTCGTTTGTTGTGATTAATTCTTGGAGTATGACTGGCTGCAGAGTTATGTCTAGCTGTATACTCGGTTTCAGCGAGAGTTTTGCATGCGCTTGTTATGTGCTTGTGTTATTTCATTCTGTTGGTGAAATTTCCCGTCGGTTATGAATGGATCTTTATTATTTTGAATCCAAGCGTAAGTCTTTGACAAAACGACAGATTTTTCTGTGTGTAGCTGCTCCTCAATTGCACTAATACGGTGGTCTTGATTTTCTAATGCTTGGCTTACGGCTTGCTTCTGCTCCTCCAACCGAGTTATCACCAGTTCCTGTCCACTCTTCAAGTCTGCGACTGCCTCGTCTTGATGGCGCTTCTGCTCGTCCAACCGAGTCATTACCAGTTCCTGCCCACTCTTCAAACCTGCGACTACCTCGTCTTGGTGGAGCCACAGCCTTGCTTCAAGGTTCACGACTGCCTCGTTCTGGTGTTGCTTAAGCTTTTCTTCCAAATCCACGACGGTCGCTTGCACAACAGCCGCTTGATTGTCTTGACTACTTTGAATATTTCTCATTTCTGCCCTCATTTCTTGCATCATATTCATCAATGCACTCAATTCGGACGCCATGGCTCTGGTAACTGGCATGGACTAACACTTCTTGTTTCCGTTTCCTGGTTCGATTCGATGGATTATCCCACTTCTGACACCAATTGTCACGACGGCCTCTTTCTCTTCACCCAGGGTATCAAACTGGACGTAACTTTCACCGTTTTACTTCACAACTCAATACAATATCTCTTAACCTTATCTCAGCTACAACTCAACTCAACTGAACTGCTGCCACGCTACTCGTGGCGCCTTATATATTTCATCGAACCATCTAGAAGATTCGAGACATTCAGATGACATTCTAGAAAGCCCATCCCATCCGTCAGTCCCGAAAATTCCAGATGATCCGATGACGTTTACACATCACAAATCTAACCTAACATTTTGAAAGAAACATCAACAACAATACAAATAAGCAATGCTATATACAGGGTGTTACAATACTATGTAATTATTATGAATTTAAATCGTACTATTCATATATTCGGTCGTAGATAAAGTATAGTGTTCAACTCGCGGTAATGGTAATAAAAGTGTGCAGTTTTTAAAAGTGTTTTTGAATCAAAAGTATTCAGCAAAAATAACAAGGAGTCCAGAATAACGTATAACTTTGCTAGTTGGAATACTACTGCCAATTTGAAGATGCTGTCTATCAGTAGATGAGTAGCGTAGATGTGGCAGTTACCTATCTGACACTTTTAACTGGACTTTGAGAAACGGCCCTTAGGGCCGTATTCATAGTCGTCCCTGGAGTAATGCTTAAGGTTCCCTTAAGTAACACTCAAGGAATACTTGAGGGACCCTCAAGTGTGGCTTTCCTTGCGTATTTGTTGCCTAGACAACATCTACAATATGGCGGGATTAATTTGGTGACGTTGCCATATTTCAAATATAAGTCAATTTGTTATCTCTATGCCTACGCATTTTGATGTTTTCTGTTATCTCTTTTTGTTTTGTACCAGGATTTCGTGTTTTGTGCCGGATGTGACAGAAACTGACAACACCGTACTCCAAAATTAACCTACAAAATCGCCTTGACTGCAACGAAATGTCATGTTGACATTCATGTTAACATTTCGTTACTTGAGTATTACCCAAAGGAGCCTTATGTAAGGAACCCCCAAGTATTAAGGGACCTTTAAGTATCGAATACGAATACGACCCTTAGACCAATAACAAATAATAAATCTTCTGAACATGTAGACCGCGCCATTAAACTCGTTACAAAATACTGCGCGCCTAACGTACTGTTGAGCACTAATGGCATTCAATAAACATTCTATTAAAACAAGTAGGTAGGCCTTTTAGTGATATTTATATATTTTATTAAATTTCAATGTTCTGTACCTCTAAAAAACACCCTTTACAACTTATTTTTCAGGTGGATCCCTCAGTCTGAGCTTACCGTGGTATCCTTCCTCCTCACCTTCATCACCCTGCTAGGACTGATGCCGAAGCGCGGCAGTCGTCGCCAGCGTACAGTCACCCTGGACCCTTTGACCCTGTTCAGCTTTGCCGTGAACGTGCTGGCAAAGTACCCCTACGAAACGGATCCCGTCGTCGCGGAGGGTTGGCGCTTCCTTGACCTGCACATCCCCACCTTCCCCAGCTATGTCATCGGCAACGGCATCGAGTTCTGTATCAACTTCAAGGTGCTGCTTTACGCTCTGATTCCTTGCCTTTTGCTAAAGATGGCCGCGAGGGAGCGATGGAAAGGCACCTACAAGTACCTGATCCCGCACTGCATCACCCTTAGCTGGCTACAGGTAATAATGTAATATTTTACATTTTATCATTATCATCATCATAGTCACAATGTCTTAACAGACATGTTGTGAACTCGTAAAATGCATTAAGTCGGAGCTAGAGTATTGCCGACACGAATATTATCAATAGTTTTGAAAACTGTAGCTCGCCGTCGTTCGCGATTTACTCTCAGTTCAGTGGCGCTTTTGATACGCATATCCAGCAAGTGCTTCGTCGTATCCACCCAGCGTGTAGGGGAACGGCCACGGCACCGCCCACTCGGGACATGCCCCTGAACTACAAGTTTATCCATGTTATAGCTTCTGTGAAAATGTCCGAAGAATGTAAGCACTCTCGTCGACACAATGGAGGATAGTCTCTTTTAATTACCGAGCTCATCCAGTATGGAAACGTTAGTTCGATGGGCGGTATAAGGGACTCTCGGCATTCTCCTCTACGTCCACATGTCAAAAGTATCTATGCGAGCTCGATCTGCCTTTTTAACAGTCCAAGGTGTTGAACAAGACAAGTGAGGGATGTCTCATAGTGATAGTTTTAAGAAAATGAATGTTTTATAATATTTGTATTCTTCATTGCTGGAATACTTTAAATACTTTAAATTCTCATAGTCGTTCACACAACGTATACAATTAGTTCCAAAAAAGGCTCTTAACTTATTCTAAATTGCGTAGTTTTTTACTTCCTTACACCGATAGGTGATAGGAGTAATGTGATCACAAAAATTTTCGATTTTGAGATAATACGCTTAAGAGCGTTTTATGTTATCTACATATGACATATATAACGAAAATCCACGTCACTCATTTCCGTCGGTATGTCTGACTGTCTATTAGTCTGTATCCTCGTAATCTTAGTAATAGCTGCATGGATTGTAATGTATATATGTATACATACGGGTATTACTTTAGATCGTTTTATATTGTGTAACCTGGATGTTATTGAATTGATTGTTATGAAATTGTGACAGTATTACAACCGTGGCGAAGATGGAAAATGCGTATGGTTTTTAGAAATCATGCCAGTGGTGGCGCAGCAATAATAAAAAACTAAGAATATAAAAACAGCTCACACTTCGTTATCAGATGTTTCAGAGGTCTCTGTTCATTGTTTACTTTTTTGATCAGGATGGTGTAGGGATAGATAGAAACCCTCAATTTCTGGAAAGAGTTGGCCATCCTGCAGCCAAATGTATATCTGCCTTTCATTTATGTGCTCTTGTGTAACACGGTATCTGTGTTTGCCATGGAATGCTTTCTGCGACCAGGTGTTTATTTTTTTTGTGATTGTATGTATGTTCGGCTGCTGCGTGGTCTGTGCAGAATAAGGTGAGTGGTGTTTCGTTCATATGAGTGTGTGAATGTTTTCAATGTCAGTGTGCGACCACTTGATGATGCCAAAGGAGTATGGAGGATCGGTATTGCAAAGGTGTTGATGGTTCTTGTAAGATTCGTGGAATTCAATTTTGTTTTTAGTAGACTAATGCGGTGGTCTCTAACTACTTGTACGATTCGTCCTTGTCCATGTTGTCCTGCGTTTGGCCAGTTAATATTTCCTGTTCGGGATGGTTCTTCCATTCACCTTTATTAATGTGGAGCACCTTGCATTTGCTTATTCCGAACTCCATCCTAAAGTCTGGTGTACAAACCTCTGCTATTCTGAATAATTCTCTCAGTTGCACTTCACTGGCGGCATGTAGTTTTATATCATCGGACGTCACTTTCAAATTTCAAGCCTCAAATGACGAAATCATCAAAAAAATTATAGAAGAATGCATGCTGCTGCTGAGGATGGATACATAGAAGGTCAAGAAGAAGCAAATCTTGGAAAGGCGTACGGATGTAGCAGTCCAAACAGAGGCAGCAGTGAAGTTAGGTTAGCAAAATTTTAGTGTATATCTTCTATATGTCAGTGCTCATACCTCGCACAAGTCGTAGCCTTCGAAGTGGCAGTATTTGTATTGCACAGTACAAATAGATACATAAAAAAATAAATAAAAATCATCCATGTAGCGGAGATGATTGATTCTGTGTTAATTGACTTTCTCCTGTCTCATCTTGGAACCATAACTTGTGTTGTTGAGTGCGTTAGAGAGCGGATTTAGATAGATGCAGAAGCACAGTGAACTGAGAGAATCATCCTAGAAGATACCGCATCGTATGTGTGGTTCGTCATGTCTCCGTGGTTCTTGTAAGGAACTGACGGAGACCTGGGTTAATTGTATATAATAATTGAAGAGTTTTCGTCCAGCTATGGGGTACAGAGTCAAAAGCTTTTTTATAATCGATGAAACATGTGCGAAGATTCCTGTGTTCTTTTCTAGTTTGTTCCATGATCTGATCACGCTATCAATTATAAGTCGTTCCTTACCACCTGGCTTTGATATTATTATTATATCTGATATCGCCCTTAATTTTTTCAAAGGGTTCAAATGTTTCATTTTGCCTTAAGGTATGCATAATAAGCGCAGAAGGAGCCACCATGTTGGGAATGTTACGGGGCACGTTGGCGTTGGTGGGCGTGGTTCTGTTCCTGCCCATGCTCGGTGTGACCAGCGTCCTACTGCCGGTGTTGGCTCTCACCAAATGGCTCGTCACTTCTACCAGTCTCCTCTACTCAGTGTGCATGTTCGTCGCTTTGAGCGGCATCGGGCTCGCCGTCTGCTATCTGCTCGCCAAGACGAGATACAGCAGATACACAGCTGTGGTGCAGATCGTTCTCATGATAGCTGCGTTCTACTTCCTCGTCACTTCGGGGCCCGCGCAAGAAAAACACCACGCACATCACGAAAAGAAACCAGAACAGGTAATAATAATGACAATTATACAGGGTGTTCTATGGCGAATGGAATGGAGAAGACTATACAGCTCATTTCAAACAAAAAATGTCTTATAAATTAGGGGCCGATTTTCAGCTGTTTCAGAGATACATTGATTTTTAGAGACTTGCATGAAAATGCAGACCTCCCAACGAAAACCTTCATAAAACAAAATTTTATTGTCGGATTTTGGAAATTTGTTATTAGTCCTTAGAAAATATGCTATCACGTCATTATTGACTAAAAGAAAGGGATCATGTATCAAACACTTCGCTAGATAATGTCAAAATCAGTGTGTTTTGAAAAGTGACTTCAAAAAAGCTACAAAAAAAAAGGAATTTTACTTAAAAAATCACCAAACAATTAACCGTGCACTTTATGTTAAACACATGCCCATCTTTCTAGTTATTCATTGGTACCACAAAATTGTCGTAAATGTGGTAAACATAGGCAGTAAGATTGCATTTAAGCTCTAAAGACATAATGGATTTCCAAGAGCTCAAACTTTCAACAGACCGTTTGGCAAAAGGTTGTCATCGGATTTTTAATTTTTTTTGTTATGGGTACGTGAAAAAAGTGCTATTACATTACGAATAGTCACAAAAAGTGATCGGTTAGCCAAAACTTCGTTATGGTATCTCAAAATTGTATAATTTTAGAAGAAAACTTCAAATTGTGATTTTGTAACGTTTTTGAACCCACTTTTCAAAACTTGCTGATTTTGACACTATCTTGCGAACAGGCACGTATTTGGGGGGGGGGGGTCAGGGGGGTCCGGACCCCCCCCGAAACGTTATAAAATGCCGTCTAAAAAATGGAATCCACAAATTTGCACCCCCCCCCCCCCGCAAATTTAAGGATTGAAGGTGGCAACTCTAATCTGGACCCCCCCCCCCCGAAAGGTCAACCAAGTGACACCCATAATCTGGACCCCCCCCAAAACCAAATCCTGGATACGTGCCTGCTTGCGAAGTGTTTGATACATGACCACTTTCTTTTAGTCGATAATGATGTGATGCCATATTTTCTAAGGACTAATACCAAAAATTCCAAAATCCGACAATTCAGTTTTGATTTATTAGGGTTTTTTATGTTTAACACAAGTCGAATGCTATTGAGTAGTTTATAAGACAAACGTTTACATCCTCTAACTGGCCTCTACATTTTTGTAGCATGAATTTTTATCATTTCAATCATCACAGATGATATAGAACATGTCATAAATTACAGTTAGGTTTGAATCTGAAAAAGTAAAAATGATTATGCAATGCTGTGGTTAGAGCGAGAATTGCACTCACGATGTCAATTAAAAATGCCTTGAAATCAATAATATTTGGTATTAATTATGTATAATAATTAAAAACGTCATAAAATACTTAATATACACGATATTAACAACAACAAAAAACAGAGAAATGAAAACGTGTACGTAAATAAAAAAAATTAAAAAATCAAAATGTCTTCAAGATCGTCGCCAGTGGAGTAGTATGCGCTACTAATAATTAAAAACGATTTTAGCTCTAGTTTAAATTCACTCACAGACATTTTTTGTTAAGCTTTGGACTATTTTTTGTATTAGCAAGTCTGTGAGACAATTAATGTATTAATGTATTGTGTTGAGAAGTTGTTGTGATAGTTAAGCCTGCAGAAGTTGTCGGTATTTAGCTTCACATACATCAGTAGCTCACAAACATATACTAATGGCAGAGCCATGATGCCTAGCTTAGAAAAGATTAGTTTGCAGTTAGTTCTGTTATTAACGCCAGCAATTAACCCCACCATCCTATTTTGTATAATAAAGATTCTACTTGCTTCACTACTTCCTCCTCAGGCGGCTATACCATATAGCAGATAGGTATAGCTAGATAGCTCGGTTGATAGATATCAACGAATTCGAATAGGTTAGAAAAAACAACGCCCATGCTCAAAAAGGCATGTGAGTATTCCCAAGGTCCCGTTGTTATTATTTACTGTGTTCACAAATACGATGTTACTTTTTAAAGAAATTCGCAAGATTTAAATATTGTGGAATTGCTTAAAATAGTTATCTAACACTTATGCACTGTTAAAACTCAAAATTCACTCAAAACTATAACAATTAACCTGAAACGATCAGCCAAAACAAAGTTGCTATTTATATTCATTCAATTATTCATGACATTACTTTAAGGGTTCTTTACCTGCTTACCCGTCGCGGGTATACAAGGGGTCTACGGGTTTATTAGCGATTCAGAGGTCAGTGTGCAACCATCACCAAGCTTTAGGATTGTGGGGACAAACAAAATCCTTGTTTGCTTCTTCTAACCTATTCGAATTCATTGATAGACATCGTTTGCTAAAGTAAAAAAACCTAACTAATATATTATTGTTCTTCAATACAGACTCTCCAGTGGGAGGTATTCCAGCGCTTTTGCCACCAGCCAGTGTGGCAGGATGAAAATGTGGCTGCGTATCAGATAAAGTGTCACGAATTGATGGGCAGTGTCGTGCATTGGAACGGCTACATCAACGATATCAAGATCCGCACTATTAGAAATAGATATAGGACTTTATTCGATACGCTCCTGCCTCGAAAACTGGCCAGCTATGCGTACTGCTGGTATGGAGATAAGGTATGCAACTTAATAAACTAACATCATACAATCGAGTGTATATTTTTTGTTAGAGTGAAAGTATCTCGTAAATCAACGACGATCAAAAAACCATAGACCTTTCTATTCATTCATCAAACGACCTTCTGAACATTGACAAGATAAACAGATGCCATCTTCCTTCAGTGACAGGCATGTTGTGGTTACTTGTCAGCATCAAAATTGGAGTAATCGAATCTGGTAACTTAGCATATATCTTTAGGGATGAAAGCGCGTTTTATAATAAGAATAATCAAATGGCGTTATTTTTACCTCAGCAGAATCAAAATCAGATAATCAGCTGTTCTACAACAGCCCAATAGTTATAACAGTAAAAACGCAAATTCCTCACCATTGTATCCACAAATATAACCTCAAATAACACGTTATCAAAGCCAAAGATTTTGAAGCATCACTATTTCTTTTCTACACTGAACACGTTCGCTTTGTTTTTTTTATATACATATTATTCACAAAATATCACTTGAACAAGCACAAAAAATGCAGAAATCCGTTGCCGTAAACAGTACAACGTCAAGTATACGTCAAGTATATCGGGATGAAGTTGATATCGATCTGCTGGTAGTATTCCTCATTATAAGTACTGTGCGACGTTGCCAGATGCTGCACGCGAAAATTCACAGCTAAAACATAATCGCTTGACCTTGAAGGAGACCATGGATTAATCAATGATTAAATTCGCGAAGAAATTGTCGATGTAAAACGGGTATTAAAGAATGTGTTTAGCATTCGCATTGTTGAAAAATACAAAATCAGAACCAATAAAATATCAGCGTGATACGATACTGTGAAATGTTATACTTCGATAAAGCCTAAACCTAAACCAAAGTAAGGTCTATTTCAAGCATAGTATGTGGTTTTTACTACGGAGTTAGTGAAACGCCATATTTTTGTTATTTACTTCTAATTGATTGCAATTTAGTGTCACATCGAAGCAGAGCCGCGCCAATCCCGTGTGCACTGTGTGCACCGTGTGCACCGCACATGGGCGCTTCCCGGTCGATACGCCTGTTACTGTTAAGTACCGCCCCACATATTTAAAAATTATTTATTTGATACATTTCCCAATATTCCGATTGCTCTTAGAATCCTTCTAACACTTCCAATATCAGTTGCAAGTGGAGAAAGGTCATTTTCAAAGCTAAAGCTCATTAAAAATTACTTAAGATCCTTGACGAACCAGGAAAGAAAGACTCAATAATTTGGCATTAATTTAATTGAATCTGTATTATGTGAAAAACGAAATACAGACCAAATTATAAAGGATTTTGCAGCACTTAAAGCAAGGCAAGTGTCTTTTCTATAAATTTCATAAAAAGGTAGGTGCATCATATTTTATTTTCTAGGAGTTTTTGTTTTCAAGTTTAAAGTACATAATTATCTATTTTGTTTGTTTTTTGTTTATGTTTAAAATATTAAACTTAAGTTTTTAAAAGATGTTTTATATTATTTCGTAGGAGCTTTTGTTTTTAAGTTTGAAGTACATAATTAAGTTTTGTTTTTTCACTGTTTAAATTTAAAATATTAAACGTAAGGTTTTTGAAATATTTAATTTTGTTTTTTTAGAAGTTTTTGTTTTTAAGGATAAAGTACATATATGTTTCGTTTTTTGTTGCTTAGTTTTAAGGATTTTTATTTATGTGGTATTTCTGTAAAAAAATATTAAATTTTTAACAAAGCTTAAAAGTAAACCCCTTTGAAATTTTATTACCGTCTCTCATTGTGCTTGAGGAATAGGGGGCGGCCATTTATCACTTGCATACGGGCGCCAGAAACACTTGGCGCGGCCCTGCATCGAAGGCTATGCCTTGTACGAGGTATATGCGAATAAGCTATGGTATGGTTTATCCATTTTTTTTTCAGATTAATGAAAATTGCTCAAAATTCTCCGAATTGGCGAAAGAAGACTGCGAATCATTTCATGATGCGATCCGATCAGCCAATGGTCATGACTGCACTCTTAGTAAATACGACGCTTATACCTTCGAAGTTACCCTCAGAATGGCTTCCGGCATGTGGAGCAAGGCGCCAGAAGTTGTTCTACTCGCTGATGATTACTTCAGGTATGTATTGTGACAATAAACTGCTTAGTACGAATAGATAGTGCTGGGTGCAGCCAATTTGAAAACATTTAAAGGTCCCTTATTCAGATCAACATATTTAGTGGAGCCGTCCTTAGAATGTGACTCTTCTTTGCCGTCGGACCTCCTTTTCTCTGTCTACAAACATAACCCTCGCTTCTTATTGACATTGACATATATTTGTTTACATCATTTCGTGATCTATTTTGTGTAAATTAGATACCGGACAGTTGTGACGGAAGAGAGAGATTGCCTATACGTGACACAAGTGATAGGTTGACAGAGACTTGATGGTCGGAGTTGCCGGATGATAATAATAAAGGGATTTTCAAACTATTTCTACTCCACGTGAACAGAAAACTTTAACAAACGGTGCTACAAATTAGATGCAGTAAATCTTCTTCGGTGATTAAACAGGCAATATTAGCTAGTTGGAAAAAACCCCATTATCGCATCGTGCACATTTGGAAAGTAACATAATCATATACAGGGCGATTAAGACACGGCCACGACGATGAAGACAAGCAATATATCGTAACTGGGCAGTAGTAGAGAATTATAATTTTTGGGGTGTAAATTAGAGCAAATGTTGCATCTTTTCTTATTATTGTGTTACCCAATGAGGTATTAGTTTTTGATCCCGAGACACCCTGTATATTAGCGACTTTCTGTATCCCTCCCGA
Source organism: Callosobruchus maculatus (assembly GCA_951848785.1). Taxonomy (NCBI): domain Eukaryota; kingdom Metazoa; phylum Arthropoda; class Insecta; order Coleoptera; family Chrysomelidae; genus Callosobruchus; species Callosobruchus maculatus. The sequence goes on along the minus strand of CATOUR010000026.1, from coordinate 3,443,153 downwards.
TAAAACAATTCCAACAAACTAGCACACTTGGGGTCTAAAGTGATTCATTCAAGAGCTACAGGTACTTAATGGATTGTACCATTACACATGAAACGAACACTAGCATAGGGGTACATGTTATAATCAATGGTAACGGTACAATACTTTAAGTACATGTAGCTCTTGAATTAATCACGTTAGACCCCAAGTGTGCTGGTTTGTTGTAATTGTTTTATCGGGAGGAATACAGAAAGGCATTAATATACAGGGTGTCCCATTAATAATTTTAAATCTGACGTCACGTGACCAAAAACAAATACCTCATTGGGTAACACAATAACAAGGAAAAACACAACATTTCCGATATATTGCTTGTCTTAATCGTCGTGGGACACCCTGTATAAAGAAATTGCACCAGATGACACTTTAAGAAAAACAGTCATCACCATCACCAATCCGTGAAAACTCGAGGGGTGATAATGATTCCCCTATGGCTGCTCAGCATTGGAATTTTCGAGAATTATCTAAAAAAGCTGACACTGGCATATAATCAATGTTAGTTGTCTAACTCATCTTTGTATGTGGCCATACGTTATTTGTTACATTTTACGTATTACTTGTGCAAATGGTTACAACACTTCCGCTACGTAATAAGGCCTCACTCTAGCGAGTTCATCCTTATTTTAACTAACTTCGAACGCCAAGTTCATACTTCCGTAACTTTTTTCCTGACGCTTAGACACAGCTGAAGTTTATAAAGGTATGGCACAAACATTGGTCTACAAAGCTTGGAAACGGCAAGGATTATGCTGTTGATCTTTCTTTAAAAAGCGTGTCAGAGATGATGTCGAATATTACAAGAAATAATAAAATTTGAAAAACAAGGAAAATCACTGAGAATAAATGAGTTATCTTCAAAGTAGCTTTTAACGTGAAAGTGAAAAGCAGTGAAAACAGTTGCCGAGGCTACTACAAACAGCAATCTATCAAAATTCAAATAGTTACATATTTTCAGCGTGTATGAATGTAAGCTCCGAGAGTAACAAAAAACAACCGATCTGATTAAACAATTTATAAATACTGTTAAATTACATACCACGTATTCTAGCAGCCATAACTGATATTTTCCACATGTTACTTCAAACAACGTTTAACACCAACTACAAGGTCGAGAAAAATAAACCGTATCGAGAACGAAGTCTAGATTCTAACTGCTTTTCTGGTACTGCGAGCAAGGTAGAGTCCAATTTAGGACCGGACTTTGATACAAGGGTAATACAGAAATAATTAAAAACCAATTTTATTTGCATTCTGCCTTGCTTTGTATTTTCCCATAATAGAAGGATAATCCAGGAATAATTAAAACCCAATTTTACTTGCATTTTGCGGTAATTTGTATTTTCCACTAATAGATAGATAATCCTCATCCCTACTGCAACTATGGGGTTAGCTACTAGATGCATAACAGATTAGTGCATTACTTTAAAGGCGGTGCTGATTTTTAATTTACTTTAATCGTACCCTATATACTGTTGTTAGTTATGGCAAAGGCGAATTATTACCGACATATTTTACAGTTATTTTACGTAAGTTTATTTATTTATTTGGAAATTTGGGACGCAGCAGAACCAAGTTCTAATGAACAACCGGACTCTGCCAAGGAGTCACTCATTCAAGCTGTTAGGAGTTAACATTACAGAAAATCTGATCTGGCACGAATACGTTACGTGAATTGCAACAGCTGCTGTTAAAAAGGTTGGGTACCTATTTAGAGCCAGAAAGTACTTCTCACCATGTAACCTCCTGACGCTATATAAAGCCCAGATTGGCCTGTTGTGAAGTAGTTCAAAGTTTTGTATACCTCGGTTCTTTGATCGATAATTCGGGTAGCTGTGAAAATGAGATTCGACGGCGCATTCAACAGGCACGTGTGGCACTGACAAAGCTTACTAAAGTATGGCATCACAAAAGCTACAAAAATGTCGCTGGTTCAGTCTGTTGTGTTATCCATATTTTTGTATGCCTCGGAAACTTGGACTGTTAAAAAAGCAGATCGAGCTCGCATAGATGCTTTTGAAATATGGACATGGACGAGAATGCTGAGAGTTCCTTATACCGCCCATCGAATTAACGTTTCCATACTGGATGATGTCGGTAATCCAAAGAGACTATCCTCCATTGTGTCGACCAGAATGCTTACATTCTTCGGACATATACACAGAAGCGATAATATGAAGAAACTTGTAGTTCAGAGTCATGCCCCGAGTGGATGGCGCCGTGGCCGTCCCCCCTACATGCTGGGAGGATACGACGAAACAGTTGCTGGATATGAGTATCAAGAGCGCCACTAAACTGACAGGAAATCGCGAACGATGGCGAGCTACAGTGCTCAAAACTATTGATAATATTCGTGTCGGCAATACTCTAGCTCCGACTGCTGCATCTCATCCTAAGGCGGTCGTTCTTCATACATCAAGAACCGAGCGGTACAACCCCACATTCATTCTCAGGCTATCCAAGGCTTGGAATGGACTGTCAGGAGACGTATTTATTGGTCCTGCAGGTATTGGCCCATTCAAATCCCGCGTTAACAAGCTTCCCCTAATATAACCTTTTCACAGCAGTCGCGGTACTCTGGTATTTAGGCTCTGCCTACGCGGTCTGCTCAGTTATAAAAAAATCTACAAAGCACATATGGAGATATTACTTGAGTCTTGAGTAACATTACCGTCAAGGTAATAATAATATCGTTTTTATTTCCATTTTATTAAATCATGCGTATTGCATGTAGCTTTATTATCAAAAAATAATTGAATCGTCTGATCCTTTTACAGATCGTTCCTGCTACAGCTGAAGCCAACCGACCGTGTATGGTTTAAAGGACAACTGATAAACGATGAGTCTTCTGGAGCAGATGCTATTTTGGGAGGTTTACGACCTCATGTTCGACCTTCCGAGTTAGGCTGCATCTCTTGCCAGGTTTCACGCCTCACGCAGATCAAAATGCCTCAGCACGACCACGCTACCGTAACCACAGTGCGGGACCTGCTTGACCTGCTACGAGTGGGAACTAAGTTTGTAGGCAACGCACTGTTCAGGCCCATCTTCATTTTCAAATAGTACATATAAATCTTTAATTTATTTTGTGATAATATAATCTATCTAGATGTTGTATTACATTACTTGTATTTTGGTTCCCCAAACGCCAATTTTTTTAATTTTTAAAGCTCACAAAAATTCATGTCATTCAAGCTTTTTCTACTATGCTGACTTTAAGGTAAGTTTGGTCTTTTTTGTACCTATTTTCAACGTCTAGCTTTCATAAAAATCCTTAATGAATTTGGATATTGCACGGATTAAAGCTACTGAGGGTTATAAGAACAGTTTTGTATCGATAATGAATGAGAGTTTACTTGACATTGTGTAGATAAAACTCAAATTGGCTGTTACAAAAAGGTCTTTGTCTGTCTGTTTGGGGTGAGATTTTGCTGTGTGATCATAGTAGGCAATTCTCATATACAGTGCTGTTCTTTAATGCCCCCCCTTTTATTTTTTGAGCAGGTTAACTCAAAAGAATGAATCTCGGGATAATGAAATTGATGCATGAATACTATATTTTCGAGTAAAATTGGCAGATGGAACTTATAAGATGGCAACTGGCGATACAATTGCTAATATCGATACATTTAGAAATATTTGTTCAAAGTTTGAAGTCAAACGTAGAAATTTAAAGGAGAATATACTGTTTATGTGAAGGATTCAATTTTATTTTAATTTAGATAAAACAACATGTTTATAATACAATGATGTTTCTGTAACTATGTTTTCAAGCAATTATTACATATTCCGCCGTTTTATAGTAGGTGAAGATATTGATCTTAATATTCTAGGGTTGTGAAGTATTTGTCGGGAGCTTTAAAAAGATGTGTCACAAGACCTCCCTTCTAATTTATGTTTTTAAAGATGGCGCCTAGGCGCCATCTTAAAAGTTTCATCTGTCAATTTTACTACAAAATATAGTACTCATGCATCAATTTCATTATCCCAAGTTTCATTCTTTTGATTCCACCCGTTCAACAAATTTACGCTGATGCTGAAAGGTGACGATTTTGATCAAGCATTCGTGATCATAAAAAATGGAGTCGAGTTGTTTGACTCAGTACTTCCTACACATAACGGTGACACCGTTTTATTCCCCATTGCATAAAGCTATAGTCTGCGATCCCCTTGCAAGCAAATCATCGCCCGCACTCCGCGAAAAAAAAAACATCCAACAACAGCTCGTAAATAGTTTCTTTCATCTGTCTGCATAGGAAGCAAGACGACACAGTTTTTATTCTACAAGCTTCAACTGGACGAATCGAAGCGATCGGCCACTTCCAAATCGCTGTTTGAGTTTGAGCTGTTTTTATATTTTTAGTTATTCAATTATTGCTGCGCCGCCACAGACTCAATTCCTAAAAACCATACGCGTTTTCCATCCTAGCCTCGGTAGTAATACTGTGACAAAATTTAATCAAAACCAATCACAGGTTACACAATACAGAAGGACCGAAAGCAATACTCGTACGTATACATCAGAAAATTCTAACTCCTTGGTTTCTAAATTCTGGTTTCTGGTTTCTAAATTATGCCCCTAGGCCTTTCTTTCACAGGTCAATGGACATGAGTACAGAATTTTTTTTCAGTTTTACAACCCTCCAACCCTCAACCACACCACGCCAATTTTACCACCACTCAAAAAAGTAGAAAATGACCAGGAACCCTTAAAACGCCTAAAAACGAAGTTTGAGCTGTTTTTGTTTTCAGTTTTTTGATTATTGCTGCGCTGCCACTACCTATTTCTAAAAACTATACGTGTTTTCCATCCTCGTGACGGTAGTACTACTGTGTCAAAAGTTCATTAAAATCAATTCAATAATTTCCAGAATACACAATACAGAACAATCTAAATCAATACGCGTATGTAAACGTCAGAATATTCTAAGTCCCTTGGTATCTATAATAGTCAATGTTCGCATGGACCTAAAAAAGTGTATCATGCCGAATCTGTTATGAATACAACAAATCTTTCAGTTTTACAACCCCCCATCCTCCAACCACCCCAATTTCAACCCCACCTAAAAAAGTAGAAAATGATCAGGAACCCCTAAAACGCCTAAAAACGAAGTTTAAGGAATATCTGAAACTTTTTGTTTTTTGCTATTTTCCGCAGCCCATGCACCGATTTTGAAAATTATAGGAACATTACCTACTACGACCTCACAGCATATAGCTACCCAATCACAATCCATGCAGCGGTTACTGAGATTACGACGTTAGAAATACGCCAACAGACAGACAGATAGACATGTCGACAGACCGACGGAAATGAGTGACGAGGATTTTCTTTATGTAGACATCATAAAACGCCCAAAAAAGCGTATTATCTCAAAATCGAAAATTTTTGCGATCACAATACATCCCCCACTTATCGGTGTGGGAAGTAAAAGTATTTAGAATCAGCAACCTTTATAAGTGGCGATGTATCACAACAGGGTTATGGAAAATAAAATAAATAGACATCGCGTAATTCCAATCATTTATTATAAACATCAAAATCATTAAAATTATTATTATTTACATTTGTTTTGGTCAGCTGTTTATTTTAAATAGAATAATAGCACGGTTTCAAATACGTCACTCAGTATATATCTAGAATTTTTGAAATGTTTCTGTTAATTTGTAATTTATCGAACCTTTTTAAAAGATGCTAAATTAATCTTATACAAAATTGTCTTTGCAAAGTCTCTATGCATGGGTCATAGTAACATAAGAGAGACTAATTACAAGTTTTAACAACAAACTTATTATAATCCCTTTTTTCGTCCGTTTCCTCAGATAATCTCACCCCAAATCAAGTTAAATCGATTCTCAACGTTCTATTTGTCAAAGTGGGGTGAGATTCGTCACTTCCTCCTGCATCACTCGAGTACAGTCTGTTGGCTGTATGTGGGTGAATTCTGTAACTCTAAGCGAAGCGATAGCGACATTCTTCCAACGCTTTCGCTCGTTTCGGTATTCCATAAATCGTTACCTTAGAGTTATACTGTTGTATGTAACATTGCTTCCGATTTTGAGTTTTCAACTTTACACTGTTGTATTTACACCAGATTATGATCCCACAGACTTACAACGTTCTATCTCAAATCGCAAAACGTAGTGATACAACAGTGTAAAGTTGAAAACTCAAAATTGGAAGAAATGTTATTTACAACAGTGTAACTCCAAGGTAACGAAACGTCTTCGTTCCAGCTCGGACATAACGAACGCAGAGAAGTGATAGAGAAAGATTTTGGATCTCGTTTTTCAAGTTTTGACGTTATTATCGCTGTGTGTCAAAGTGACAATTTGGTTAAACTTATTTGTGTACTTGATTAACAATCAATGAATCGAAGAGAAAAAACTAGTCCTTCGCAATGGTCGGCATTGCTGGATTTTCCAGTCTCAGCCAGAGATATTTAAGCCAACTCGTGAATGCTCGTGAGTCATCGAGTTTCATGCCGAAAGCGCAACGAAGCGTTAAACTTTGGTTATGGAATGCCGTCAAAAATCGTTTTCGTAACTGATTAGCTTCGTTTTCGCCTGCTTTCGTTACTATAGCGAAAGTTACAGAATCTACCCACTGGTATATAAATACTACAAAACAGCATGTTTAACTGTCACTTGTATACAATTTGTCGTGTCAACGGTGTCGGAGCCTTTAGGGGGATAAAATGCGCTAATTTTTATCGACAAATCACCCCTCAAAAGTAGTTTTTGTCCCACCATAATATAATGGCAGCTATTTTGTATTTTGTTTTATTGATGCACGAGTGTTGTACTGATTTAGCCATGGCTACCGAATGTAGAGGTTCTAAAAATAAAAAATAAGTCTCATTCGATAGCGAAACATGTAGGCCATAAAGTAGTGGTAAACATTTCCCAAATTTCATTCCATTTTTTTTTGTGGAGTACAATGAAACAGAAAGTGTATGTCAACGCGTCAAATACACGCGAAGAGCTTAGCAAAATTATTCAAGTCGAAAATGAATTACGGAATGATAAAGCTATGATCAGTCGTTCTAGGCAACATGTGTCAGTAAGAGCAACACCATGTCTGCAACATCAAGGATATTTCGAACAATGGTTGTTTCTTTTATTCCCAAAATAAATGCCGTGACCACTAAGTATTTTGTTTAATTGCCTACTCAACTGCCGGATTAGACAATAAAGGGTCATGTTCAAACCATAATAGCTTCTAAACTACTTTACTAAGGGCTAAGATGTACAGCTATTTTTTTTAGGAAACGTCATGTACTAGCGCTTAGAAATAAAAACAATGTAGGTTAACTGCTTAGATTTTTTGAAGAAGCTAAAATTGTACAAAAACGCAAAAGATTACATAGCTATTTTCTTTTAACAATTTTTTGCCCTTTTATGGAATAAAATTTGGGAAATGTTTGCCATTAGTTTATGGCCTACATGTTTCTGTATCGAGTGAGACTTATTTTGTCTCTCTAGGACCTCTACCTGGCTTACTATGGCTAAATTAGTACAACATTCACGCTTCGATTGAAAAAAAAATGGTGGGAAAAAAACTACTTATGGGGGGTGATTTATCGATAAAAAAATATTTCATCCCCCTAAAGGCTCCGACACCTATGACCGGACAGATTGTATAAAAACCACAAAACAGCATGGTTAACCGTTCCAATAAAAAATAATATCTCTACTTTTGACACAAGTACAACCTAATCCAATTTATCACCTAAAATTTATGGAATATTTAAGTATACACAGTTTTGAGCAAAATCTGTTTACAGAATTAAAATCACTAATAACATGTATTCGGGTACACATTAATTTGCATGATGCCCCTCGGAAAGCTCTAGTACTGTCCAAAATGGTATTTAATTAATATTTCAATTGTGAGTTTTTATAAGGTTCTCTAGCGCTTCATTTTGATGAGGTAGACGGAGACAAGACCGAACAGGAATGTCCAAAACAGGCAAACACACATGCCGTTGTAAACGCCGGGATTGGTGATTAGCCAGCCCTTTTTGGAGACGTTACGCAGTGATTCGATGCTAATGGTGAAGGGCAGAGACCGTGCTATGAATCTCAGGACCACTGGCATGGCTTCTGTCGGCCACATCAGACCTACAAGAAAATAAATTTTGAGCATCATTCCTGAGGTTTTTCTTAAAGGCCTTGCACAGCGGCGTAGCATGGCGTCAATACAAGGGGATGTGATAAGTGACTGCAATTAACATTTACCAATACAGTAGAGATTTTTTATTTTTTTTATTAAGGTATTTAATTTTAAATTTTTTTTGCTTTTTGAATCCTGACCGTCGGTACCAAATATTTAGTAAAACAATCTTGGGATACGGTCACTTATTATATTTCCAAAAATATAAAATTTTACGACGTTTCGACGCTTCTATTAGGCGTCATCTTCAGGTATTAAAACTAAAATAAAATATCAGAATTGTATCTGTTTGACAATTCTGATATTTTATTTTAGTTTTAATACCTGAAGATGACGCCTAATAGAAGCGTCGAAACGTCGTAAAATTTTATATTTTTGGAAATATAATAAGTGACCGTATCCCAAGATTGTTTTACTAAATATTTAATTTTAAAGTTACAAAAATTAAATATACCAACAATGTAGCAGGTTAAAAAAATTGTCAAACCAAGTTAAAAAAAGAAATAAATCTATGTTAAAAAACAAAGTTGTGAACGTATCTGTTAGATATTAAATTTTAAAATTAACATCAATTCTTCTAGTCGCACTCAAATTGTTCATCGCGACGCGCAACGATATTTTACCTCATACCGCGAACGAGATGTGTTTAGAAAACCGCATCACCCACTGACATAAAACAGCGGACTGGACACAGTGAAGACGAACCTAGTCGGATCGCGTTCGGCGGCATACAAAATGAGATCAGGACAGTCGCATCACTCGCATCATCGCGCTGTCGAGATATTTTTATTTTTAGCGTTTACCATAGCCAAAGCATTATTTATAAAGCTCGACCAATACATACATTCGATATCTGAAACTAAATTTAATAATATGAATATATTTTCTGAGAATTTAATTTATATTATTTAATTTATACTTTTTTAAATAGACATATCACAATATGCAACGCATCACCCGCATCAATGGAAGCTACGCCACTGGAATCCATTAAGGGGAGGATACAATTTCCACTTCTTATTTGCATTGCTTTGGAAGCGAACTTTTTATTCATTTTTAAAGCTTTTATTTAACTTTCAACGTACATACAGCTTCCCACCCCGGATTTTTCGAAAACCGCCGACTAAAAGAAAACACGCAGAGACACGTCAAAAGATTAGTCAAGTGGGACAACTTTTTTACTAAAAACTACTTCATCTCCTTGACCCTCTCCCCCGAAATCATCCCTTTAAGAATTTTAAATGACAAGGGTATCGAGTAATACCTTGTTTTAAAGGTATGTCAAAGTACATACATTAATTTGACGTTTGATTTTTTAAAATCGGTCGATTCGTTTTCGAGAAAATTAGAATCTTTATGTATCGTAACTTGTTGAAATAAACAAATGAAAAAGATCGCTTTTTATTGCAATAAGTGTTCAAATGTTGCCAGTTATTGACCAAACAATGATATAGGCGAAAATTCCTGACGGCAGTTGCAAAAACATGTTGTGGGATATCATGGCAGCTCTCGATGTTTTTATACTCTATTGAACAAGCTAAGATACATAAAGATTCTAATTTTCTTGAAAACGAATCGGCCGATTTAAAAAAATCATACATGAAAATAAAGGACTTCAACATACCTTTGAAATAAGATATTATTCGATATCCCTTGTCATTTGAAATTTTGAAGGGGATGATCCTGGGTGGCAGAGGGTACAAGGAGGTGAAGTAGTTTTTGGTTAAAAGGTTGTTCCCTTTGACAAATCTTTTGACGTGTCTCGGCGTTTAAGAACACAGAAAGTTCTATAATATTTACAATTATCGACAAAATTAGGACGATGGTTCTTAAATAAATCAAAAGTAAAAAAACCTTTTTTAAAAAAAGCTTTTATTTAAATACTCTAAAAAAACAAAATAAAATTTTCCCCTACAATCAAACTATCACTTATAGCCTCATCATACAACATTTATATGATCATAAAATCTTGTCAGGAGGTTTGCGTAAGTACCTGTAAGTATTTATTGAAACTGAAATTTAGAAAAAATAAATTCAGCAGATTAAATTACTCAATTAAATAGGTACTAGTTTATTTACACAAGTAAATCGCGCGACAAGCTATTATATCATATAAATTGTTCTTTTTAGAGCATTTAAATAAAAGCTTGTTTTAAAAAAGGTTTTTTGCTTTTCATTTATGTTTTACTCTTCAGTTATCGTTGCAAGGTTTCTATTGCAGAAGTGCATAAAAAATAACTATTCCGCCAACTGGGATAGTCAGAGATATTGGATTTAGAATAACGTCACATTATTTTTCGAGTTAATCTTAACAAGCCTTTTCTTTTGATACACATATTGTGGAAGTGCATAAAAATAACTATTCCGCCATATTGGATATAGAATAACGTCACACTATTTTTCGAGTTACTCTCAACAAGATATTTATTTGATACCCATATTGTAGAAATGCATTAAAAATAACTATTCCGCCATCTTGGATGGTCCGCCATATTGAATTTAGAATGACGTCACACATCTCATCGTGTGTTGTCATCCAAACTAACGTCTATACAGACTTTCAGGTCAATCTGTTGAAGATGGCTGCTTCAAAATTGAGTAGTTAGATTCCACCCGTACAGACATACATATACATACGTTGCAAGTTAAAAAAAGCTTTCAAAAAAGGTTCCTGGCGCAGCTATCAATCAATCTAATTTATGCCAAATTTCCTTTTGTAAAACATTCTTTACCTTCATAAAGGCTAAAGAGACTCGGAAGCGTTAGTAAAGGGTTAATAATTCAACAGATGTGGTTTCTAATTATAGACCAGTGAAGAGCGATCAATTAATTATTTCTTTCGGCCATTACGCGCCACTATGAAAGCGACGCCGACGTTGGCAATGTTGGCATTCTATTCTAAGACGTTAGGTTAGGTTTCCACAACCCTTAAATAGCTATAATCAAAAAACTTGCTATGCTGATTTATACCGATTAATTGCGTCAAATTTAGATCTGATAAAGATATCTCTACTTAGTTCAAGAATATAATATTACTTGAACAACCATGGCGAAAGAATATTAAGGATCTTACCACAGAGCAACATCATGGGCAAAAAGATTCCAGTCAGTATCGTATTCGCCATCGAGTGATCAGAGCTGATTACCGACACCCAGAACCCTGCAATATAAAAAAATCAATTCACTCAAAATAGGTAATCATTATATCATTTAGCAATTAAAAAAAATAATGCATAAAGTCTTTGTTCATAAGATACATAATATGGATGATACAGGAAGTAGGAGTTCCAATTTATGTAATGGCATAACTTTAAGACATCATAGATATCGTTAAAATAATGATAATTTCCATAAATATTTACCCTGGAAAGCTTAGCTTTCCCGATACAGGGTGTTCAAGTATTATTAAAAATCTATGCTATTTTGAATATTTCCTAAATGGCTGCTTATAAAAATTTTAAATTTGACACACAGGATAAGCTAAGGATTCTCCATGATTTAGAGAATATAGAATTGTGGCTGAATGGTTTCAAGCGTACAAGGCCAACAACAAAAAAATTTAATGCTTGATGAAGAAACAATCGCATACCACGTGAATTTTGTGGAGATCCAAGGACAAGTCAAAGAAGAGTAAGTCGAACCACCGGAACTACTTTGCTACTTATGCTACTATAAACTGGACCACCCTGTATATTTTTAATTCCATGCACACATCTTACGCAATTTTTTGAATACTGTCTAAATCGTACAAGTATAGAATGCACTCTTACCATATGACATTCCGCAGATACCCTGCATGTAGACGATCAGGAAGATTAACCACATCTGCCCGATGTATTCCATCTGGAAAACAGCGAACGCCATTACTATCAGTTCCAAGGCCTGCACTAATGAGACGGATGCTTGAAGCAGGAAGTGCGTAAGGGTTATTTCCAGGGAAGTGACACCAGCTACGGTGCTGCGGTCCCACACGCCGTCATGCCTGTCCGTTATTATTGTCTGCGATGTCATCATGGCACCCATGAAGAACATTATTCTGCAAAATATTATTGACGAATGAATTACAGTGGTATCTCAAGTCTCGAGGAAAAGGTTGAGTCTATGTACCAGAACCAAAATAAGATTCACAACGGGTTTAGTAACTAATTAGAGTCCAGAAGAAACCATGTTTGCTGTTCAACTTTCCTCAAAGAAAGGAATGTTTAATTTTTTAAGCGCTGCCTCCAAATCATTCCGATCTGTCAGCCTCTCATCGTTTCTCTTGAAGACACTAGAGAGACTGGTGAAAAAACATATCCAATACCTTTCTACACCATGATCAACATGCTTATGAGCAGGGCAAATCTGGCGAGATAGCTCTCTACCTGCTTTTTTAGTAGTGAGGGGGTTAGGGTTCAGTTGCCCAAATAGTTGCCACTCAACCTTCATGGCTTATTATGCACCCTCGGTCACAGGGATCAGACAGAGTCCCATCGTAAATTCTTTGCGAACCTTGAGATTAATTGGACTATACTGCCCTGTCTTCCCTCCTGGCCTACATTCGGGTAGGAGAGTTCCTGCTTTTACTCAAGGCATAGGCGTAGTTAAGTCCCTGAATCTGGGGGAGCTTAAGCCCCTGGATCTGGGGGAGCTTAAGCCCCTGCCCTAGATACAATAAACTTAACAGAACGATTTATTTTTGGACTTTTGGGGGGGCTAATTTCATTCTTGGGGGGGGCTAAGCCCCCCCGAGCCCCACCTAACTACGCCTATGACTCAAGGCAGGACAGACGAAGATAACGTGTTTAGCTATTTCCTTATCCTTACCGCACTTCCTGCATAAAGAATTTTCCACAACTTTTGCAGGTGTGCACTGAACGACCAACGGCCAGTTATTCGTCCAACCACCTTCCATAGTTCCTTCCTGCCCAGTCTGAGAGTGTGCTGCTGTATTAGAACACCAGGGTTCCATCAGCATCCTCTTACACTGAACATTCGCCCACCCCTCTGTCCCAGCGCTTCTGGTGCTCATTGGACACCCATCTGGCGGTAGGTGTCCGTACCGTAATGTTGTATGCTTAGTCGTTCCATTTACCAGGAGAAAAATCTTATACTGCCTTTCCAGACTGTAACTGGGGTCAGCACAGCTAAAAATCTCAAGTACAGCCAAATACATAGGCTTGGTATTTGACTCCAAGCTGGCATGGAACGTACATCTTGGGAGCAGTCTGCACAGGGCCAAATAGACACTAATAATATCCAGAAGACTTGCAGCCTACTAATGGGGATTAAAACCCTATATTCCACTATGATTGTATAAGTTGTAAGGCCTCAAATAACGTATGGTCCAGTAGTCTGGTGGACAACGAGAGGTCCTTAGCAGACCACATTAAGACAACATCCCAGCAGGCAGAAGCTAGAATAGCAATGCTCTCTAGACTCATGTCGAATACTGGAAGACCCAGCAGTAGAAACAGAGCACTCCTGAACGGAATCGTCTAGTACTTGTCCTTTACGGAGCTCCAGTTTGGCATAGAGCACGCAAAAGGAAAAACCATCAGCAGGAGCTGAACAGGCTGCAAAGAAAATCACTACTAAGGGTAATCAGTGCCTACCGCATAGTATCCAGTGAAGCATTGCAAATGGTGATAGGAACACCACCGGTCTGTCAGGTCTGGTTACTCAGGGACCAGACAGTTATGGAGAAGTAAGGGAAGGGAAAAGAGGGGAAGGAAGGAGAAGAGCAAAGAGGAGGAAGTGTGTCGGTTGGAGGGTATAGTTTGACATAGTCGATTTGAGTTCGGTAATTTTTGGGTTCAACCGAAAGGGTTAATTTTGAGGTTCGGTATCTAAAAGGGCAAAAATTTAGTTGTCTGCAAAATTGCGTGATTTGATTTTGATCACACTGCGAGCCGCGGCCTTGTGTGCTTGCGAACTTGCTCGACTGTGTAGGCCACTGACTCGTGCAACAGAGAACAAAAAATCTTTTCTTACACGGATGGATAAAAAATATTATCTAGTTTTAAAATCGGCTATAAAAAAAGCCCGCGACGCATATTCGTATACAATTGCTTTTAATATGTTCTTTCATCTTTGTATAGCACTTGTTATGGCTGCATTCATTGGTTTCTAAGATATTTCGATTTTTCTACAAATTTGAAATATATCTTCTATTTGTTTACTAAAATTTATTTATTTTGAGAAAATACTGTCAAATTTTATTTTTGATTAACAAACAGTTAAAATATAAGGCCATAATAGTACTTGATCAAGTCAAAACACTGGATTAACGAGATAATATAGGCCAAGTGTGTTGAGGAAACAATTTTATAGACGTCATGCATAATTATCAAGCAGATCTATCAGGTAGGCTATGAAATATTAAACGACACGGTCCAAATAAAACGATTCTTCAATCTTCCAAACGCATTAGTTTTAGAGTGCCTCCGTTCTGGATATTGCTGTTTATAGTTGATAGTTGATATATTCTAGAGGCAAGTAGGCAATTTCTCAAAGATTCTCCTAAATACCCTCAATAGAAGAATTAATTTTTTAAGCTCGTTTTTCCCACAGTACAGAATTATTGAGTAGGTTATGAAAATTGTCTATTTTTCAAGGCATACATGATAAATATGCTTGATAATTATGTATCACGCCTACAAAATTGTGTCCTCAGCATAATTGACTTCATTATCTTGATGATTCAGGGTTTTGACTTCATCAAATACTATCATAACCTTATAATTTAGTTGTTCGTTAAATAAAAAGCAAACTCGATAGTACTTTCTCGAAATAAATAAATTTCAGTACACTAATAGAAGGTATATTTTAAATTTACCGAAAAATCGAAATATCTCGGAAACTGATTGACCTAGGTACAACAAGTGAGGATATTTTTTATCCATCCGTGAAACAAAAATAATGTTTGATTCATTACTTTTTGATACACAGTACGTTCGTTTGACAGCGATTTGGATATAAAAATGGTCATAACTTTTGAATACCCTGTATAATGTTATAATACCTTATATTGTGAGAAGAGAAATTATTAGTAGAATCAAAAAATGGGATGGTTTATAGGGCGTCTCATATAAAAAACATATATGTTTGCATCACCACGTAGTTATGGGATCACCCTGTATAAATCAAAATATTTTCTAGGCAAGGAGCATATCCGTGGCTACAACTTTTATGTACAACTTTTTTCGCTATATTCTACAGTAGTGGAGTCATCGACCGAGCCGGTACTAAACCCTCACCCTGTATATAGTGTTGGAATCACCAACAGTGAACAGAGGAATGTAGACTGTGCCATCAGTCTCACGAGACTGCTCGACATATTATTTTGGACTGCGAGATACTAGGAGCAAGGAGGAGGGCTCTGTTTGGTGTGTCGCAGCTAGTCGACGAAACTAACTATAGTTTTGGGAAAAATGTCTTGGGATAATCTAACCACTGCTGCAATGAAGAAATTCGGTTAGGGAAGGTTTGTCGATCTGGGTTTCGAACGGGCCAAGATTCGATGGCTTAATAGAGATGCGACCAGGGACATACAAGAGGTTCACAATCACAAGGCGAGCTAATTTATTTCACAATGAATTATATAAAAGTCTGTGCCCAAACCAAGTTTGGGAAAATTGTTTATATCTCTCAAAAAAACTTCCAAAAATCGTTTTGTATGTACTTACGTGATGAGACTTCCTGGTAACATGTATAAGGTAAACGTATCGTTCTCTTGTCCATAGTAGAAATCAATGTTGACGGGGTACTTTGCAAAACCAGGCAGAAAATTGCAATCAGCGAATACGTCCTCTTGAAAACGACGATACAGGTCGATCAACTTGTACTTTACCGTTTGGCCGATCTGACGATCTATAACCAAATATCAATAATGTAATAGATAAACATGTTTTACTAAGTAGCTGTACTCTGTACAATTATGCGAGGTTAATCGCAAATCAAAAGGATTTCCTCAGTGATTTTTTTGACATCCAATATCCAAGAGCTGCTTTGACCTGCGGTTATTTTATGTTATAACTGAGCAGATCGGCCACTGACCGAAATTTATACTCAGAACGCGTTGTGGATTACTCTAATCCCTCACATCGCGTTCCGGGTAATTTTTGTATGGGCAGAATGCAGAACGCGTTGTGGGTAATACAAATAGCCACAAAGCGGAAATATAATAACCTAACATACCGCAGGAACTGTTTTGTTTATCTATATATAACTCATGTCATAGATTTACACTTTTAGAATGTGACTATGGAAAAATCACAGATAAGGTTAAAGAAGGACAAGAACTGTGGGAATTATGCCTGTCATCTAAACAGTATTGAAAGCTGAATCGATACGAATGATTAAAAATTGGACAAAATCGTGAGGAGGTATTTGATATATCACAATGTTTTACATTTTTGATTATAAAATTTCGCTTTGTGGCTATATTTGTATTGTCCATAATGCGAAAATGGACGTGTGCTTCCGATGGTATTCGGAGTTTCGCATTGTGGGTCTTTGTAATTTACCCACAACGCGTTCTGCACATACAAAGGTTACCCGGGACGCGGTGTGAGAAATTAGCGAAATCCACAACGCGTTCTGGGTAAACAGTTCGGGCAGTGGCCGAATTCGGTTATTGAGTACAACATATATTATTATATCAAAGTAAAACAAATGAGCATGTACTTTATTTCTTATTAAGCCTCGAAGAGAAAACGAAATTGGCAGTGGAATGGTTCGCTTCACAGTGGGCATTAGCGCAACTAAATACGTGTTCAAAAGTAAACATAAGATAGATTTAAGTATATAGTAAACTTTAACAAGCTGGAAGGATATAAGAGTCTATAAATACCAAAGAAAAAAAGGATATGTTGGACATTGAGATGATAAATCGGAGTTAAAATTTCCCCGGCTTGAGTTTGGAACAACCAAAAATTTTTGTTCAGCAAAATTGATTTTAAATCTGTCTATCTACTGAAATGAAAATTACGATTGTTGTTATACTTTTTTTCAAATCCACGAATTCATGATAGCTTGAGAGGCAAACGCCCCGCTATCATACATACGGGAGACATGAACATTTTTTTATAAATAGTGATAAACTTCAACAAATTAGCTGCTGATTGAAATTTGTGTTTATATATACATACTTGACATATCCATCCAAACTTTAATCTCGCTCAGTTCTAAGTCCTCCTGCTCGATGTCCTTGCCTTTATCCACACGCCTCTCAGCAAAGGCGGTGAAGTTGCTGGACATGTAAAGTACACCGGACACATGGCCATTCCTTACGCCATCTTTTGCAGACTCCACGTCATCGTACTTCACCTTTTAGAAGAGATCAGAAATCATAAAAAATTATCATGATAAGCTCTTGACTATATCTAATTAAGCACCAGCATTATTATCATTTTAAGTTTCAGAATTTAGACTATACGTGAAATGGTCTGTATATACATACAGGCTGTTCATTCGAAAACTTCGCCCAACGGATTTATCAAAAACCACTGATTAAAAGAAAAAACGCCGAGACACGCCAAAAAGATTTGACAAGGGGGACAACTTTTTAACCAAAAACTAGTTCCCTCCCTTATACTCTCTGTCCTCCAAGGTCATCCCCTTAAAAATTTTAAATGACAAGGGTATCGAGAAATGCATTGTTTTCCGTTTTCGCGAAAATTAGAAAAATCCTTGTTTCTTAACTTGTTCAAATACAAAACAAAAACACATGAAAATATAACTTTTTATTGCAATAAGTGTTCAAAATGTTGTCCGCTATAGGCCAAACAATGATATAGGCGATGTTTAAAATCCAGATGATAGTTGCATAAATAGTGGAAATGATTCTAATTTATGATACCCAAGATTAATGTGCTCGCAAATTCCGTTTAACGTCAGACATATGGAGAAGATAACTTCGCATAGATACGTTTTGGACCTTGTTACGAAATTTACTGAAAATGGATCTGTTGCAAATAAAAAATGAGTTTTGGATGAAGCCGCTCAAGTTGAAATTCTGGGTCATTTTGGGACAAATGCTAATACTTCGTTACGCAAAATACACAGTAAACTCCGTAAAATTGACGTGTCCATTTAAAATGGAAATAGTGCAAAAGTTAACTGAAGATGATTTCGATCGACGAGTTGAATTTTGTGAACCAATGACTACAGATTAATTAATTATTTAATGATAATATTATTCATATAATATGTGCCTAATTGATGGATGCATGTTTTATCGAACTGGATTTGTTAATAAGCATAACTGCAGGTATTGGAGCACTGAAAATCCTCATGCTTTTGTAGTAAATTTAAAAATCACACGTTAAGAATTCTTTAATTTTCTTGAAAATAGATCAATCTATTAAAAAAGACAAACGCCAAAGTGAAGGACTGCGAAATGCATTTGAAACAAGCTATTACTCGATACACCTTGTCATTTAAAATCTTTAAGGGGTTGACGCTGGGGGGCAGAGGATGCAAGGGGGAAAGTAGTTTTTGGTTAAAGAGTTGTCCCTTTGACAAATCCTTTGATGTGTTTTGGCGTTTTACTTCCCACACCGACAGGTGAGGGGAGTATTGTGATCGCG
Source organism: Callosobruchus maculatus (assembly GCA_951848785.1). Classification (NCBI taxonomy): domain Eukaryota; kingdom Metazoa; phylum Arthropoda; class Insecta; order Coleoptera; family Chrysomelidae; genus Callosobruchus; species Callosobruchus maculatus. The sequence continues at coordinate 3,424,370 of CATOUR010000026.1, read as the reverse complement.
AAAATTTTCGATTTTGAGATAATACACTTTTTGGGCGTTTTATGATGTGTACATAACGAAAATCCACGTCACTCATTTCCGTCGGTCTGTCTGTCGGTCTGTCGGTCTGTCTGTCTGTCTGTCTGTCGCGTTTTTCTACCCTCGTAATCTCAGCAACCGCTGCATGGATCGTGATGAAATTTGGGCAGTGGTATGCTGTGGGGTCGTAGTAGGTAATGTTCCTAAAATTTTGAAAATCGGTGCATAGGCGGCGGAGTAATTAGCAAAAAACAAAAAAAATCAAAAATTGCTGAAACTTCGTTTTTAGGCGTTTTAGGGGTCCCTGATCATTTTCTACTTTTTTTTGGTTGGGGGTGAAATTGGGGTGGTTGGGGGGTGGGGGGTTGTAAAATTGAAAAATTTATTGCTTTCATAATAGACTGTCCACTGACCTGTGAAGAAAGAACAGGCGACATAAATAACTTTTTTAGGTCCATCCGAACATTGCCTTGCCTATTGCAGAAAGCAAAGGACTTGAATTTTTTCTGATGTAAACATACGGGAGTATTGCTTTAGATCGTTCTATATTGTCTAACGAGGAAACTGTTGAATGGATTTTAATGAAATTTTAACACAGTATAACTACCGTGGTGAAGATGGGAAGCGCGTATGGTTTTTATAAATCGTGCCAGTGGCGGCGCAGAAATGATAAAAAAACTAAAAATATAAAAACAGCTCAAACTTCGTTTTTAAGCGTTTTAGAGGTCCCTGATCAAATTCGGTTTTTAGATGTTTTAGGGGTTCCTGGTCATTTCCTACCAGTTTTTGGGGGGGGGGTGAAAGTGAGGTGGTTGGGGGGTGGGGAGTTGTAAAACTGAGAAGTTTGTAGTATCGATAATAGGCTGTCCATTGACCTGTGAAGGAAAGACCTAGCGGCATGACTATTTGGGGGGGGGGCTGGCGATTATTTGGTTACAAGGAATCTCAGACTATAGCTTCATGCTATGGGAAAATTATAAACTGGTATGAGCGTAATGTGTGGGAAGTACTGAGTCAATCAACTTGACTTCATTTTTTTGTTTAATCAGGGATTTTCGACAAATACCTACATGGCAGAATGATTTCAAACGAACATCCTGTATAATGATATTCTTAGATTATTTATTGAGACACCTAAGACTAATTTAATATTTTCCACTTACCTTGTCTATCATAGGATTATCTAAATACGTGAGGAATCGACAACTTATGTTACTGAAATGACAACCATCATCATATGGTACCGCAGTGCCTTTGAAGTTGAAATTGGGACATGAGGTGGTCATCGTTTCATCGTTCACGATCGCCAGAGGTATGGACCTCACATCATCCCCTACAGCCTTCACAAATACTGATATCTGCAGTATAGGGAACGTCAATAGGAAAATTATTCCCCTAAAAAAAGAAGAGGTTATTTTAGCAAGCGTTTTCATTTTATATGCAGTGTTCGAGTTGAGATATTACGCTATTTGAACGTTTCATGATATCTACATAACGAAAATCCACGTCACTTATTTCCGTCGGTCTGTCTGTCTGTATGTTGGCGTTTTTCTAGAGTCGTAACCTCCAGTAACCGCTGCATGAAATGTGATAAAATTTGAGTAGCGATATACTGTGGGGTCCTAGAGTAAGTAATGCTGCTATAATTTTGAAAATCGGAGCATGGGCGATGGAGTAATTAGCAAAAAACTAAAAATTTCAAATATTTCTCAAACTTCGTTTTTAGGCGTTTTAGCGGCTTTTGATCAATTTCTACTTTTTTGAGTGGGGGCGAAATTGGCTTGGTTGAGGGTTGGAGGGTTGTAAAACTGAAAAATTCATTCATTCATTCAAAATTCATAATAGGATTTCCATTAACCTGTGGAAGAAAGACCGTAATACACTTTTTTAGGTTCATCCGAATATTGCCTTGCCTATTACAGAAACCAAGAGAATTTTCTGATGTATTATATACCAGTATTGCTTTATATCGTTCTGTATTGTGTATCCTAGAAACTATTGATCTGATTTTAATGACATTTTGATGCACTATTAGTACCGTGGCGAGGATTGAAATCGCATATATGTATATGGTTTTGAGAAACCGTATTAATACCGGCGCAGCAATAATCAAAAAATAAAAAATATAAAAATAATTCAATCTTGTTTAGGCGTTTTAGGAGTTCCTGATCATTTTCAATTTTTTTTGAGTGGGGAAAAAACCCTGTTTTCAATGGAGCGGAGCATAGATGTACGTAGCAGCGTGTGTTTGACTTCTCTAGAAAGTTGACGTGCTACATCGGACTTTAACAACAACAAGAATGGTGTAACTGGTATAACTAATAATGAACTGGTGGACATGATTTTAGTGTACGGTGAATGTGGTGAAAATGCCTCTCAGACTTAGCGAGTGTATGTTGATCGTTTCCTGGGTCGTATTTACCCTGCACCCTGTCGATTTGTCTATATTGTTCAAAGAACAGCAGACAAAGTGACGAATGACCTTCAAACTCTATTAAGTCGCGTTAACGAGGAAAGCCAAAGGCTGATTCTGGAGATAAATATCAGCAAAACCAAGTTCATGGTTGTTAGCAGAAACCATATCCCAAACACCCGAATCCACTTGACCATGGGATACATGAGGGGATGGGACCCAGATCAGGAGATAAGATGCAGAATTGAACCAACTGCGGTAGGGGTAAGGGGGGGTAGAGGAGGTAATTACCCCCCCCCCCAGAATACGGAACAAAAATGATTAATTAAAAATAAAATGCAATAAGATACATTAATAATAATAATAATAATAATAATAATAATTCATCATCAGGTGCTAGAACGTTGACGCTCGTTTGGGGGCTTAGAAAGTGACTTTTTGATGGGCCAGCTATGCCGGTTGATGGTTCATCGGAGGCTTTGATACCACCCGGAGTTGTCATGCCGGCAGGGCTCGAGATTAAAAAGTCACTTCAACCAAGGCTAGCACACTCAGCAAGCTGTGGGCTTGGTAGTTTTACATACCCCACCAAGCCCAAAGCTCCTTCCCCCAAGCTATCCTGGCCTCGGTCAGATAGGGATGTGGCGAATCCGGGGAGAAATGCCACACTTCAACGACCTCCGCAAGGCGTGGCTGGGGAACGTTGTGAGGGATACGCAACCGGAGGGCTTGCCTTAACCGGCCGGCCCGTGAGGAGAAAGCCTCAACAAAACCCGACAGTAAAGTCGCAAATCCTCCGGAGCACCTTGGGCCAACTTCGGAGTAAATATAAGTCCCTTCTCTCCTGGAATGGGCGTCACCCGGGAGAGCGACATTTAGATCGTCCCTACTCGTGGGAACGCGATGGATAAAGTTAGTTTTTCAAACAACCAACGACGGCCTAGGGTACGTCGATTAAACTCACCTGAACCCCAAAGCCAAACACAACTACCAATAGCACACAACCCAACTGCGGATGTTTTGCCGGTACAGCCGGCAACCACCAAAGCTGGTAAACCAAGACAGCACTTACAGTGGACTACTGAGATGAACAAATCTGTAATGCACTGTTACTATACCGCCACAAAACTTGAAACCATCTCTACAGGATACAGACATGAGCTGTATAGGCTGTTTACAGCACAATACCCACACCTCTCAACACGTGTAACCGAACAAAGACTTATTGATCAAAAACGAGTCATAACAAAAAACAACCGTCTTACCCCACAAGAACTACAAGCTATAAAGAGCCTTGTATCCAACGAAATAAATACTGTCACACCAAATGATTCGTTAGCCGATGAATCGATCACAGAAAAACAAAATAATCATACCCAAAGTAACCAGACTCCAAACACAGATACAACCAATGAAACCAGCATACACTTAGATGTAGATTCAGAACATGAGTACACATCAGATACACCAGACCAAACATCCATTAACTTACCTTCCACAGCCACACAAAGCCAAAACGTTACGCCACCACCTTGTATCACACGATCTACAGAACAAGTGATGAACACACAATATAACAAATGGTGTGGCACAAATCCTACACTACGAGATCCCTTGCCTAGACTGATTTTTAAAAACAACACTCGACAAATACTACAGACAGTAAATTCCCACATAATACCACAATTCTTAACAAAGGACATTAACCTAGAAGACATCCATACTGTTATATATGCTGCTGCAGCAACCACCCTCATAGTTAACGGCCAAAAACTTCCAAAACGATCGAAAGACCACACAAGCAAAAGATCTAAACCTAAATGGCAAATTAGAATAGAAAATAAAATTAGCACAATCAGAAAAGATCTCGCACACGTCACTCAATATATCCACAAGAACAACCTCTCGAAACGCATACAAACAACAATAAGTAGACTCAAATCTAGATCACCACAACAAACAATATCCGAAATATACGATACGCTTAAACAGAAACTGTCAGTCTACGCAGCTAGACTCCGCAGATATAATGAGTCCAACGACAGAAAGGATACTAACAACCTTTTTCAGAAAAGTGAGAGGCAGTTTTACCAAAAGATCACATCAAATAATCAGATAACAACAATAGAACCTCCAAGTAGAAAAGAGCTAACCGACTTCTGGGGAAGCTTATGGTCAGAGCCCAAAACCCATAATGAAAACGCTCCATGGATTAGACAAGAAGAGGAAAAACAACAACACATACCGGAACAGGGAGACGTAATTCTTACACCACAGGAAATAGCCGAAACAGTAAAACACACCCACAATTGGAAGTGCCCGGGCGTAGACAACGTGCAAAATTTCTGGTACAAACAATTCAGTGCAACATATGAAATGCTTACAGACCAAATCAATAAAGCCATACTCCAACCCAACAGGCTACCCAAATTCCTCACACAAGGAGTAACATATATAAAACCAAAAAACGCAGACACCAAGAACCCTGCCAATTACCGTCTGATCACTTGCCTCCCCACCTTGTACAAGATCATCACCGCAACAATAGGCAAAAGGATTGAACAACACCTTACTCAAAACAACATCCTGACCGAAGAACAGAAAGGATGTAGAAAACAAAGCCAAGGCTGCAAAGAACAGCTAATAATTGATAGTGTGATCATGGAGCAAACTATACCTTATCCACCGAACAAACGGAGTAACCATGCACAATATATGTAGATATTTACTGTATGGTCAAGGGTTATATGCACACCATCTACAAAACTGCATACTGAGAGCAGTGATGTTATTATAAACAGAAAAATTAAGTTCGATTTATCCGAGTAAAGCCCCAAAATATGAAATATTTTTTTACTCCTTTTCTTCAGTGGACAGACTATAGAAAAGAACACAGGAACCTACATACCTGTTTCATCAATTATAAAAAAGCTTTTGACTCTGTACCCCATAGCTGGCTAACGAAAACTCTTCAAATATATAAAATTAATCCAACCCTTCGTCAGTTCCTTACAAGAACCATGGAGACATGGAGAACCAACATACATCTTAAAACTCAGGACGGTCATATCCAAACGGAAGAGCTATACATAAGACGCGGTATCTTCCAGGGTGATTCACTTAGTTCACTGTGGTTCTGTCTTTGTTTAAATCCACTCTCCAACGCACTTAACAACACAAATTATGGTTTCAACATCAGACACCAGAAAGTTAATCAACACAGAATCAGTCATCTTCTCTACATGGATGATATAAAACTGTACGCAGCCACTGAAGTGCAACTGAAGGAATTACTCAAAATAACAGAAGTTTGTACGTCAGACGTCCGGATGGAATTCGGAATGAGCAAATGCAAGGTGCTCCACATCCATAAGGGCCAATGGAAGAACCATTCCGAACAGGAAATATTAACTGGCCAAACTCTGGACAACATGGAGAAAGACGAAACGTACAAGTACCTAGGCTTCAATCAGAACATTAAGATTGACCACTCAGAGGTTAAGGTTGAACTAACACAAGAGTTTAGAGACCGTCTCAGTACACTTCTGAAAACAAAATTGAACTCCAAAAATCTTACGAAAGCAATTAACACATATATTGAATACATCAACATACTCATACGAACGGAACTCACAAAGCACAGAATGTCACATCCGAAGGCGTGCAAGGAAAGGCTTACCATAGAGAGGAAACATGGGGGCAGAGGAATTATAGACATACAGTCACTTCACACAAGACAGATAAAAACACTCAGAGACTTTTTCCAAAGCAAAGAGACAAACTTACATAGATCAATAGTAAAAGCAGACAAAAACTATACTCCACTCACCCTATCCCGCCGAGATCACCCAGCAGACGCACACAATCACATAGAATTACAACAAGAAAAAATAAACACCTGGTCACAAAAAGCACTCCATGACAAGCACAGATACCGCGTTACACAAGACCACATTAATGAAAGACAATCGTACACCTGGCTGCAGGATGCCCAACTCTTTCCAGAAACCGAGGGTTTTATGCTTGCTATCCAGGACCAAGTGATTGCGACAAGGAACTACATGAAATACATAATTAAAGATACATCCATAACCGACGACAATTGCAGAAAGTGCCACCAACAAAAAGAAACAATAGACCACATAAAAAGCGTATGCAAAACTCTAGCTGGAACCGAGTACACAGCTAGACATAACTCTGCAGCCAAAGTCATTCAACAAGCCCTAGCCACAACAAGCAAGCTAATAGAAAACACAGATCCATATTACAATTATACACCGACATCAGTACTCGAACACAATGAATATAAACTGTACTGGGACGTTGAAATACATACAGGTAAGACTATCCCGGCAAATCGGCCAGATATAGTTTTCCAGTCGAAGGCAGACAAAGTTACCTATTTGATAGATATTGCTATTCCCAACGATACGAATATCCAAAACGCCTACGCTGGGAAGATATCTAAATACACGGACCTTGCGATAGAAATAAAACGACTCTGGAAGCAAAACAAAGTTACCATTGTCCCCCTAATTATGACTGTTTCAGGCCTCACACCAAACACATTTACACCACACCTACAACAGTTAGGCCTGGACGAAAGGTTACACAAAATATTTCAGAAGTCTGTAATCCTGAAAACCTGCAATATTGTTCGATCTTTCCTAAATTCTGATCCGTAATAGTTCAGGTGCTGACTTGGAACAGCCCGTCAACACCTATTGCTACCGCAGTCATGCGAGAAAAACTTGGAAAATCAGGATAATAATAATAATTTATTGGTGCTTTACACAATAGTGTTTGCACAAGTCAAAATTACAATGTATAAAATTTTGCATTGCGTATATATAACAAAAATTGTAAAAAACACAAACACACATTACACAGGAAAAAAGGAGCAGAATTACATGTTCATTGACAATAAATAGAACATTTCACACAACATTTTAAAGGTAACTTGTGTAAAAGGCAAGAAATAGAAACAAACAAAAAAAAATATCAGTGCTTAGCAAATGTCTGCAAAATCATTATTTAGGTACTCATTAAAGTTATAAAATGCCTTGTCGATCAAGTAACGCTTCATTCTCCGTTTGAAGGGTTCTAATGCTAGTTGCCTAACATTACGAGGAAGAGCATTATAAAATAGTATGCCATAAAAATTGACGCCATTTCTCGTCTTATGGAGCCGAAGATGAGGTAGGACTAAATTATTATTATGGCGTGTTTCGTAATTATGAACGCTGCTAACGCTGCCGTGAGAAGTATACAGATGCTGATTGGATTTAATGTATACTAGGCAATTAAGAATATATATGCTGGGAAGGGTCATTATTTTTAATGCAATGAAGCTGTGTCTACAAGGATCAGTGTAACCGATATTGGCAATATATCTAACACAACGTCTTTGTACCGCAAAAACTTTCTCCATATGTGACGAGTGACCCCAGTTGAAGAGTGCGTATGACATTCGTGAGTGGAAGTAAGAAAAGTAGCATTTTAGAATCACTGTGTCTGAAACAACATTTTTTAGATTTCTTATTAAATAAATGCACTTTGATAGCTTGGATGTTAAATGGTTAACATGAGATTCCCATGTCAAATGAGGATCGATGTGTACTCCTAGGAACTTTATTGACTCTAAAGTATCGATGGAACTGCTGCGCAAGCTTAAGACCATTGTCTGTGACTTTGATTGATTGAGGGTCAATTTATTTGCTTCAAACCAGTTCTCTAAATTGCTTTTCAGATGTATACTTTCATCTACAAGCGCTGTTGTGGAAACATTTCTGTGCACCAAAGTTGTATCATCTGCGTATAGAATGACATTATCCGTATCCACACAGTTTGGCAGGTCGTTAACGTAGATGAGAAAAAGAATGGGGCCAAGAACCGAGCCTTGCGGCACACCATCAGTAACCGCCAAAGAACTAGAGGAACAGTTTTCAAACCACACATACTGTTGACGAGTACTCAAGTATGAGGTTATCAGTTTAATACTATCGGCGTGGAATCGATAGAATGAAAGCTTTTCAAGTAAGATGTCATGCTGGACACAATCAAATGCTTTTGTCAGATCAAATAGGTTAGCCATACCATATAATTTTTTTTTGAAATGTTTCATTAGCGAAATCTATGAACTTATTTATTGCTGTGGAAGTTGAATAGTTGTTCCTGAAACCGAACTGACAAGAAGTGAAAAGCTCATTTGTTTCAAAGTATTCACTTATATGGTTTTTGAGCACTATTTCAAAACTTTTCGCAAAAATTGGCACTAAGGATATTGGTCTGTAATTTGATAGTTCGTTGACATTTCCTTCTTTAAAGATTGGGATAACTTTAGCAATTTTGAAAATGTCAGGAAATATATTATTTTTGATGCAAAGATTAAATAATTTTGTTAAAGGAACAATAATTAAGTTGCCACAGTTTTCAACATTTTTACATTAAAACCGTAAACATCTGTGCTTTTTGAGTTTTTTAGTTCGTTTATTGCATCTCTGACTTGGTTATATGTTACCTCTTCGAATCGGAACTCAATATTTTTATTTATATTCTTCATATAGCAAGATGGAGGTATATTTGAAGATGAAATTTTTTGTAGAAGTTTTTTTGCCACGCTTGTGAAGTAAATGTTAAAATCGTTCGAAGTTAATATTGTTCTAGGGCTTTCTTTTATTTGAAGGCTGTTACACTTGACTATGTTCCACATGGCTTGCTGCTTGTTATTAGCATTATTGATATAGGTATCGTTTGCTTCATGCTTAGCTTTAATTATTTCCCTCCTATATTTGTACTTAAAAGTATTCAAATCCTTCCTAGAGACAATTTCAGGATTGGTTTGATGAATCTGTGCGAGAGAAGTGAGAGTATTTCTCATTTGCTGCAGCTGATTAGTGAACCAAAATACTTCAGGTTGTTTGCTATTATTACTAAAAACACGTGACTTTATTGGCAGGTGTATATCCAGGGCGGCGGTTAAAACGCTGATGAAGCTTTCAGACATGCTTTCAATAGAAATTTGGGGATCGTTGATGAAATCCCAGCTTATAAGCTCTATGTGATTGTAGAAATTGAATAAACCTTCCTCCGCAATTGGACGGTAATTTATTCTTCTGGTAGGGCGGCATGTATAATTTAGGTTGAAACTGTACTTAAGCGCAAGATGATCGGAGAAATTGGTTTCAAATATAGACAGATTAGTATTTGATGGAAAGTTAGTAAAAATATTGTCTAAGCAATTTTTGTTTCTTGTAGCTTCCAGAACGGTTGGCTGAAGGCCATAGCAACAAAACAAATTGACTATTTGGTGAGCCTGTGGATCAGATGTATTAAATCTTACATTGAAATCACCAGTAATAATAATCTTCTTGCTGTGATCTAAGCCATCTAGCAGCATTGACAGTTTTGACAAGAATGCTTCCAAACTGCCATCAGGGGAGCGATACATTGTGACGAGTTGTAGTTCCTTAATTACTACACCCGTTACTTCAAAGTGCAACTCATCTGACAGACTTAGTAATTTATTGCGTAGAGGAGAACAATCTAATCTATTGTCGACATAGACAGACACACCACCTCGGATTTTCTGATTTCTACAAAAACTTGAGATTACTCTAAAACCTTCGATTCGAAAATGCTCAATTTCATCTTTTTTCAACCAATGCTCTTCTTCTTCTTCTTCTTCTTCTTCGCATGACTAGGATTTCTCCTGTTTGTCTGCCTCTTATTCTGTCTCTGTTGTTGACGTTGTTGTTGACATCAAATTATCTTCCCATCTTTTCTTTGGCCGTCCTGGAGGTCTTCGATTGTAAGGTTTGTTATTTTTACATATGTGAGCCAGTCTGTTGGGTCTCATTCTATTTACATGTTCGTCCCATTCTTTCTTCCGGGTTTTTATCCATTTATTGATGCTCGTTGATGCAAATCATGTCAAACTGAAAATCCCTGCATATCACATCAAGTGGACCAGCTTTGTTTTTGATGCCTTGTATATTAAGATGTAACAGCCTGTAAGAGTGCTTCTCACTGTCAGGTTCATGACTAGGATCTTGTGAATACACTTGAGAACGCCCAGATTTGAAGTAAATACTATCTGATACTAATCGGTGGCTATTAAAAGTACCTAATTTATTTATACTCACAGGATATGTGTCATTTCTACAATTCGTCCCGTCACTGCGCAAGAAAAAGCTGATTAACTTTTATTGTTGTAAGAACAATTGGTGATCTGTACTTATTTATAATGTAGTTGCTAACTGACTTTAGAATATTCAGTTTTGTGCCTTGTACACGAAAGTCACACTTGAAGAAAATTGAGCAATTTTTGTTACGTCTTCTATACGAATCTACACTTTTACATATCTTACTTGAAAGGATCGTATCAGCGAAGTTGTTTCTCTCACAAAGAAATATGAGATTTGTGAATTTACCTATGGGTAATAGATAGCTAATAACTTTGTTGAATGATTTTGAGTTACTGATGTTGTTCGTATTTACCATCACAACCACATAGTCGTCTTTACCAAAAGATATTACTTTTTGAAATAAATTTTTTGTAAGGCAAGAAAATTCAATGCTGGGCTGTACTAGAGCCTCTATTTCAAAAGATTTGTCAATATATAAATCTAACAATTTTCTGAAAGATCTTGCATACTCATCTCCGTAAACTAAGATCCGTGGTAGGTTTTTACTTCCCACACCGATAGGTGAGGGGAGTATTGTGATCGCGAAAATTTTCGATTTTGAGATAATACGTTTTTTGGGCGTTTTATGATGTGTACATAACGAAAATCCATGTCACTCATTTCCGTCGGTCTGTCTGTCGGTCTGTCGGTCTGTCTGTCTGTCTGTCTGTCTGTCTGTCTGTCTGTCGCGTTTTTCTACCCTCGTAATCTCAGTAACCGCTGCATGGATTGTGATGAAATTTGGGCAGCGGTATGCTATGGGGTTGTAGTAGGTAATGTTCCTATAATTTTGAAAATCGGTGCATAGGCGGCGGAGTAATTAGCAAAAAACAAAAAAAATTAAATATTGCTGAAACTTCGTTTTTGGGCGTTTTAGGGGTCCCTGATCATTTTCTACTTTTTTTTGGGTGGGGGTGAAATTGGGGTGGTTGGGGGGTGGGGGGTTGTAAAATTGAAAAATTTGTTGCTTTCATAATAGACTGTCCACTGACCTGTGAAGGAAGACCTGGCGACATAAATAACTTTTTTAGGTCCATCCGAACATTGCCTTTGCCTATTACAGAAAACAAAGGACTTACAATTTTTTTTGATGTAAACATACGAGAGTATTGCGTCAGATCGTTGTAACGAGGAAACTGTTGAATTGATTTTAATGAAATTTTGAAACGGCATTACTACCATGGCGAAGATAGAAAACGCGTATGGTTTTGATAAATCGTGCCAGTGGCGGCGCAGAAATAATAAAAAAACTAAAAATATAAAAACAGCTCAAACTTCGTTTTTAAGCGTTTTAGAGGTTCCTGATCATTTTCTGCGTTTTTTTTTTTGGTGGGGGTGAAATTGGGGTGGTTGTGGGGTTGGGGGTTGAAAAATTAAAAAAATTCTTGTACTCATAATAGGCTGTCCACTAACCTGTGAAGGAAGGTCTAGCGACACAAATCACCTTTTTAGGTGCATCCGAACATTGCCTAGCCTATTACAGAAACTAAGGGACTTTTAGAATTTTCTGTATACTATACGAGAATTTATTGGTCTAAATCGTTTTGTATTTTGTAACGTGGACACTATTAAATTGATTCTAATGAAATTTTGACACAGTATATTTTTACCGTGGTGAGAATGGAAAACGCGTATGTTTGTTAAAAATCTTGTCAGTGGCAGCGTAGCAATAATCAAAGAACGCGACAAGTATGAAAGCAACTCAAATTTGGTTTTTAGATGTTTTAGGGGTTCCTGATCATTTCCTACCAGTTTTTTGGTTGGGGGTGAAAGTGAGGTGGTTGGGGGGGTGGGGGTTGTAAAACTGAGAAGTTTGTAGTATCGATAATAGGCTGTCCATTGACCTGTGAAGGAAAGACCTAGCGGCATAAGACAATTTTGGAGGGGGGGGGGGGGGGGGGGGGTGGGTTGGCAACTGTTTGGTTGCAAGGGATCTTAGACTAAAGCTTCATGCTATGGGAAAATAATAAACTGGTATCAGCGTAATGTGTGGGAAGTACTGAGTCAATCAACTTGACTTCATTTTTTCTATTGTCTGTATTCACGTAGGTCGGCGACGACGACGGCGGGTCAATGTTTGCTGAGCACCCATCAGTCTCGTGTTCTGTTGGTAATATCTCGGTACTTTGTTGCATACCAGTTGTCTGGATAAAGTTCTCTATTGGAAACTCTTCCTGCACGGCACTGGAAAAATTCCCTAGCAAATTTGTTGTTGTGATTTTGCCAACCTTTTTAAATGGATCGGTTTGAGTACTGGTATTTTCTTTATCTAACCTGTTTTTATATGCTTCTTTTTGTAGCATGTCTATCTTATTTTGCAGTTCAATTACCTGCATTTTTTGTTGCTCCAACAATTCATTCAGTTCACTTTCAGTTTTCATTGCTTCGTTGATAAATAGCTGATGATCATTTTTAAGTTTTTTGATGTAGTTATCTCTGTTAAGACTGTCCTTTTTCAGTTCACTGATTGTCTGCTCGAGTAGGCTCACTTCTTCTGAGTCAGATTCATAAGATTCGCTTTTGCTAGTTTGGTCACAGCACTGGACTTTATAACCGTTCACAAAACGTATCTTGTTCTTCATTTTACCCAAACAACTCTTATGAAGAATACTGGAGCAATTTACACACACAAAATGACTTACAGTTTTAGTTTTACAGCATTTAAACGTAGAATTATCGGAGCAATGCGGAGACGTGTGTTGACTGCACGACATCTTGAACTGAACGTTCGTGTGTATACATTGAAATTTAACTGTTCATGTTTATTGCTTTAAGTATATTTTTCTGTTTACATTATTTATAATAAGTCTGGTTCTGTTATATGTGTTTTGTTTTGTTAATTTTCCTTATAATAAAAAATGGAAAATACCTGTGTAATGTTTAATTTGATCTTTACGGCTGAAAAATTTTAATTTCATAAATACTAATCTCTAACCGTATTATATCTTTATTTGACAAGATGTTTATTGTACCCTCCCCCCCCTCTCCTTGGCGGCGCCCACTACATTATCCATAAAGTAACTACCCCCCCCCCCCCCCAGACAAACTTCCTAGGAGCGCCACTGAATTGAACAAGCTATTACATTTTCCTGAAACTTCGAAAATTTCATACCAACAGATGTCCGGTCTTCTCTATTGTACGGCGCGGAGGTAGGGATGCTGAAGGCAGCTATTGTAAATAAGATCGAAGCATTCGAAATGTGGACTCTGCGACGAATGCTGAGAGTGTCCTGCGTCGATCATGTGAGAAATGACAACGTTCTCCAGAGAGCTGGCTTAGCGGAACGAGAACATTTTGAGGTTATAAGGAAGAGGAAGATAGCCACATAATGAGTGGGGAACACTATCACCTCCTGCGTCTCATTCTTCAAGGAAAGATCGAAAGAGGCAGAAGAGGAATTGGAAGAAAAAAGCTATCATAGCTGAGAAACGTCCGTCACTGAACATGAATAAGCGGCTTCGAAGAATTACAAAGGGCTGCAATGAATAGGATGATCTGATGAAAGAAAGGATGGACGCATACGCAGGAATCTGCATGGCACCCTAAGAAGAAGGGAGTTCAAATAACTAGAGACACAGGATGTTTGTATCACATCATCGTGGACATGCTGGAGGACCTAGATAGCTTCGAATGATCCAAAGCGATGAAGACATACTAGCGCGTTAGTTTTGCGGCGCGAATTTCGAACTGTGTCTATAAAACTCATGCGACAGGACCGCATTCAAAACTACGCAGCGAACAAATAGTACAAGTACTTTCGGACACATTTTTTTTATTCTTCGGCTGCTCATTCACCGCACCGTGTTAGCTTTGTCATTTCAAAGGCAGTTGTTTCGGAAAAGGAAAGTCCCAACTTTGAAAACACCCTGTATAACAAGTTTCATGCCCATTATCCATCAGATATCGGTAAAGATCAAAGAAAGTTATTAAGCTTTGTTGTATAACATGCTGCCACTTGTCCACACTTGAAAACAGGTTATTGCAATATAGTCAGGCATTGAGCATCCCCATTTGACATAGTACGAGGACTGGAAATGCATCTCGGAATGTTGTATCCTTTCTACATATTTTATGGCCGATTTGATTCAGCATGTATTCAAAATCAAAACTTTTTGAAACTACCATCACATTTAAATGTCTCCTGGCGATTGATCTATACCATCTCGTTACAGATGAATTAAAAGAGTTGTGTCACTATATTTTTCTTGAGCTTTGAATGATGGTCGCACCCAAAATCTTTGTTTATTACACTGATGCTGCCTATACATATACAAAATTACACATACTGTCTCTGGCTGTTAGGATTACATGTTCCACCTTTGACGCTATTTTACGAGGTATTCCAACCAGCTAGAATGCTGTAAAAATAAGTTTGTACTATAATATTTTACTTTGTTTTTTGTTATACTGTCTGGATGCTTCTGCTATATTATAAAAAGTTATCCAACAAAGTTACAGAACAAATTTGTTGTGCAACTTAACATATTTTGTTACATAATGTGGATTTGGCCTTAGACTTAAAGCTATTGATTAGACGTTATAGGCAGTACCGCCACTGTGTACGTGGCTCATCTTTATTCGCAGTACTTTTAAAAGCATTATAATAACAAAAACTGGAATTTGGCATTCCAAAAAGTAACGGCATACGTAAAGTAGGTACATAGTATTTTTATTCAATATCTGGGGAACAGAATGGTTGAAAACAATTACCAATACAATCAGTGAAAATGTCAAGCCTTAGCGTGTATTGAAGCCAGAGTAAATTATCTTGAAAGATACAAATTTAGAACCTCTAGAACTATCCCACCCAGCTTGTTTGTTCTTCTAACTATCGATAATATTTTTCCAAGGCTGTTTTTATGCACAAAATCAGTGTAAGTGCCCAGAGATTGATAAGACCACTCATGTTTGACCGAGTCAGTTTCGCCTATTTCCTACGACTCATTCTTCGCCCAAAACACTTTCAAGTTCACTTTTTCGTCATTCTGTACATATATTAATATATATTTATAACAATAATAGCTTTTGTTCTTACGTCAGTGATGACTTATTAAGAGTCATTCCTTTTTTGTTTCAGCATTACGTAAGTGGAATGAATTGTTTGCGAAGGAACCTTGGCAATGAAAACAATGCATTCACCCATTATTTTCGGAAAACGACAAAGCGGATATAATTTAAAAGATTAGGTTTTACTCTGTAACTAATTGGAATCACCGAAAAAATTCTCACGTTGACGTAGTATAGATACTATTCGTCAATTTTTGTTGGAGCCGTCCAGTGGACCTTCGCTTTTATTGTGATTGTGCCGGTCGGTCGGTCTTTCAGGTCTGGTTACCCAGAGGCTATATAACGTCATGGAGAAGTAACGGAATATAAAGAAAGGAAGGAAGGAGAAGAGTAAAGGGGAGGAAGTTTGTCGGTTGGGGGATATAGCTTGACATAGTCTATTTGAGTTCGAGTTTAACCAGAAGGGTGATTCCCCAAATAAGGGATGTCAAGGTCTCTCTGAAGGGTATCGTTGGAAACATACCATGGTGCGTTAGTGATTGTTCGCAATGCTCTGCTCTGCAGAACCTACAGATTTTGCAAGTGCGTTCTGGCGAGAAAACACCAAGCCGCACATACGTCAGGGGCGTATCCAGACTTCAGTCTGGGGGGGGGGTAGCGGGGCATGAAGATGTGTGTGCTTTCACCATTTTTTGTAATACCTTCGTCAGGGGCGTTGATGCAAGAGAAATAGAAAATGTTGATAGTATTAAAATAAAAAAGAAAATATAAACAGCAACTGAAACAGTGGAGTATCAGGTATGTTAGGGAGATGAAATAAAAAATCTATTGATGCATTAATCAATTTTAATTTTACGGAATACAAATAATATGTAATATACGTATCATCTGTGAACATTTTATTGGCACAGCATACAAAATTAAACGATCATGAACACTCAACAGTCAGGTACCCTAGTAGCCACAACACGTACTCCATTTCTCTTAATTAGTGTTTTAACTTTTCTAATCGGTGCAATTTTCAAAACAGGTAATTAATGGGTTAGGTAAATTTTTGTGACGAGCTACCACGTTGTAAAGGACATTCAACTGATTATGTAACAATGGGAATATATTAGATATGCATCATTGTAATAATGCAAAAGGGTTTTGTAATTTAGTTACTGCAAAAAAGATTTATTTTCTGTGCGACAATTGCTTAAATAAATAAGTCAAGTAAAATAAGTCAAAGCTGAAATGAGTGTTTTTTTTCGAAAATCTTGGGAGGGGTAATTACCCCTGTTACCCCCCCTTGTATACGCCTGTGGCATACGTAGGTAATTACTGGTCTAATATTCATCTTCTATAGCCGATTTTTTTTCACCAAACTCAATTTTGAAGTCATAGGGTAGAGTCCATGAAACGTAATTTCGAATTTTGTTTTTAACGCTTCAGTGTGTTTATGCCAAGTCATGCACTTGTTCAGAGTAATTCCTAGGTACTTGGCAGAGTTTTCTCCATGGAATCGGGGCACCGTTCACGGAGACCTACAATGGGGTACCTCGACGTTTTTTCGTACAATATATAGCCTTCGGTTTCGAATGATTGATTTTGATGAGCTACCGATCCGCCCACTCCAACACTTCATCCACCGCAAGCTGCAGATAGACCTTACAGTTGCGAAGATAACGGATATTACGTATAAAAGGTGAATAAAGGATATATGCCCAAGGACCGAACACTGAGGGCGTAGTATTTGAACAGATGATCTGTAATGATCGAAGAGATGATCTGTAATGATCGAAGAAACAATAAAAGGGATTCAATGAACTACACACCACATTTCATAAAAATGATATATTTTGCATTCTAAAGGAAAAGTTTTATTTATTTTAAGACAAAAAGTGCTGCGACAACAAATACGCATACAGAAAATAATAAAGAAAATGAGTTGAACTATCACTCGGGCAAAAATAATGGCTGAAATGTGCGAAGCTATCATTTTTGCTGCATTAGTTTTTAAGAATAATTGATAGGAAATAGATTGCATATCAGCTAATAGTTAATCAGATGTGTATTTATAGCATTTTATTATTTTAACCGAATGAAAAAAATGTGATATTTAGAACGTACACTCGATTCATCACTTAAAATATTGCTTTAATAAGTTCTTGTAGTACAGTGTAAATATAAAATATACAAAATATGATACAGGTTTACTTACGTGACATTCCTATAAAACTGCTTCCAGTTCTTATCCATCAGCGCTTTTAATCTATTCGCATCAATCTGTTTCTTCGGCATCCTGCGTCTTTCTTTCACCGTTAAAATCTTGAAAAAAACAAGATATCGGAATCAATACATACGGCATCAATAGGACATACTTAATATAGTATGGAAGCACTAGCAGGGATTTTGGAATTTACTAAAGATTGGCAGATTAATATATGGGATGAAACTAGAAACATTGTACCCTGTTGAAAGAACTCTAATAATTATTAAGAATGCAGCAAAATAACGCAAAAGCGAACTATTTAAACCTTATTCCAAACTTTCGGAAACTTATGATTTCATCTTCAGGGCTATAATAAAATGTACAATAAGTTTTAACTAAGATGATGACTACTCACAAAAGTTGGCACGATTGCTTCAAAATGCTATGAACCAACAGCTGGTCCAGAAGGGAGAGAAATGTCTATAAGCCCCTGCAAAATGGTTGTTGTTCCGTTTAGCAAAAAATGGAAACTAGACAGGTTCCGCATACGTAGAATAGCAGGAGAGTAAATCCAGTTTGGGGAGGAGGTGAAGTATCTTGCCCTTATACTGGATCAAAAAACTCACCTTCAACTGCCATCTGGATAACAGAATTGACAAGGCCCGACTATCTCTCTGGACACTCGGGAGGATATGCGGTAAATTTTGGGGCGTTAGTCCTAAACTGTTATACTGGATATCTCGACGGTATATGGTGGTGTATTGTCTGGTGGCAGAAATGTTTGCAACGGACAGCCAGAACAGAGTTGGCGGCTGTGTGACGCATCGACTGCTTGGCTACTACTGGAGCCTACTATACCAACACTTGCCATGGAGACCCTGCTGAATTTAACGCCTCTATTCATTGAGGTAGGTAGGTATTGTAGGAGCTTTCCGTATGCGCTTGGGGAACCATAGAGTCCGAGATCATTCCGAGTATATGGTGATTTAGGGTTCATTCATTATACCCGGTTGTGTCTAGTCTTAGTTCCTTTTACTTCTCACACCGATAGGTGAGGGGAGTATTGTGATCGCGATCCGTCGGTCTGTAGGTCTGTCGGTCTGCTTGTCTGTCGGTCTGTCTGTCTGTCTGTCTGTCTGTCTGTCTGTTCGCGTTTTTATAGCCTCGTAATCTCAGTAACCGCTACGTGGATTGTGATGGAATTTGGGCACTTACATGCTATGAGGTCCTAGCAGGTAATGCTACTATAATTTTGAAAATCATGGGCGGCGGAGTAATTAGCAAAAAACAAAAAATACCAAATATGTCTCAAACTTCGTTTTTAGGTGTTTTAGGGGTTCCTGAACATTTTCTACTTTTCTTTGGGTGGGGGTGAAATTGGGGTGGTTGGAGGGTGGGGGGTTGCAAAACTGCAAAATTTGTTGTATTCATACTAGGCTGTCCATTGACCTGTGAGCGAATGACCTAGCGGCATAATATACATTTTTAGGTCCATCCAAACATTGCCTTTCATATTATTACACCAAGGGACTTTTCTGATGTATACATAAGAGTATTGTTTTAGACTAGACCATTCTGTATTCTATAACAGTAATTATTTAATTGATTTTAATGGAATTTTGACACGGTGTTACTACCACGGCGAGGATGAAAAATACGGATGATTTTTAGAAATCAAGTCAGTGGCGGCGCAAGAATAATAAAAAAATCTAAAAAATATAAAAACAGCTCCAACTTCGTTTTAAAGCATTTTAGGTTTTCCTGATCATTTTGTACTTTTTGGGGGGGGGGGGGGGGCGAAGGTAAAATTGGGGTGGTTGAGCGGTGGGGGGTTATAAAACTGAAACATTTATGTTGTACTCATAATTATCAGTCCTTTGACCTGTGAAGGAAAGACCTAGCGTCATAATACACGTTTTCAGGTCCATCCGAACGTTGCATTGCCTAGTATAGGAACCAAGGATCAGTGGCGGCGAAGCAATCATAAAAAATCTAAAAATATCAAAACCACTCAAACTTCGTTTTTATGCGATTTGGGGGTTCCTAATCGTTCTCTACATTTTTTTAGAAGGGGTTAAATTAGGTTAGTTTGGGCGTGGGGAATGTGAAACTGAAAATTTTGTTCTATTCGTAGTCTTACAATATAAGCCTGTTGTTAGGTACTCTGGAGATCTCAGATAATTTACTGCTTTTTTTTAGTTGAATTGAGCCTAAGAGGGATGGGGTCTCGGATAGGGTGGTTATAGGGAACCCCGGAACACTTTTCATTGCCCTTTAAAGACACTGATAATATAATCGGTTTTTAAATATCGGAAAATCGGATAGCCGTGTTATTAGGATACCAGTTGAAGATTGCAGAATAAAAACTGTCATCCTAGTTCCTACGGACAGAGATACAAGACGAGGGTTTTTGTGATGGATGTTTTTTGCGAGCGTGCGGGCGATGATTTGGTTGCAGGGGGTCTCAGACTGTAGCTTCGTGCAATGGAAAATATAAACTGGTACAGAGTACTGAGCCAATCAACTTGACTCCATTTTTTGTCCTGTCTGCCAGCTTATAGCAGTCTGTAGCCGACCATTCTAGCGCCTCTCTCTCTCTCCCTCAATGAGTAAAGATGTTAAACTTAGCAGGGTCTCCATGGTCAGTCTTGGTGTAATAGATATGGCTCCAGTAATGGTTAAGCAGATGGGCTTACTTGTCCAATGAAGGGGAAGGCTTATATATTTTTGGATATCCTTGATTATAGGTATTATTGCATGAGTAATATAAATAGAAGCAACAGATATTATTACATGAGTAATATAAATAGAAGCAACTTACGTCTTGCGATCCATGCCCGATGTCTACTGTGGCGACTGTCGACGTGACGGAGACGGTGGAGCCAGTGTAAGGCATCATTTCCACCATAGAGTTGTTTTGGTCATCGGCCACTGTCGGATACGAGGAAATTTCGTCCAAGCGCCCCTCCTCCTGCCGCTTGCTCAATATCAGGAACACCTCCTCAAGTGTATCCGTGTCAAATACCTGTAGCAGTCGACCTGGGGACTCTTCAGCCAGCAATCGACCTTCCCGCATCAAACCGATCTATCAAACAAGAAAATTTAGATATTACAAAGGTGTCTACATATATTATGTCTAAATGAACAATAAACTTAAAAATGCTGTTCTCCCTGAAGGTCTCGCCCTCCGAGACTGATTCTGTTCAGACCCTTGGCGTTCGTTTAAGACGCCAAATTGACATGGGAAAGCTACATACATATCTTAGGGTCGTATTTATAGCCGTCCCTTGAGTAATACTTAATGTTCCCTTGAGTGTTAGTCAAGGGATACTTGAGGGACCCTCAAGTGTGGCTATTCTGGTGTATCTGTTTATTTGCTATTATTATTATGTGTGCCTTACATATGGAATTCTACACTGGGGTCACTCCACCGATACCTCGAAAATATTTATAACGCAAAAGAAGTGTATTAAAATCATGGCGCGGCTACCCTCACGACAATCTTGCAGAAGCAGCTTCATAAAATTTGGAATCCTCACCTTCTCGAGTGCATACATCTTGCAAAGCCTTATAAAAGAAAATATCAACAAATTTGATCTGGATTCTAAGTTTCATGATTATAAAACAAGGTCTTGCAACGATATTTCAGTGCCATATGATGGAATACAAAGAGAGAGAAGTGGTTACAATTACCACAGCATAATGTTTTTAATGTACTCCCCATTGAAGTACTAGTGAAGCTTTTAAATCTAAAAGGAAATGCATTATGAAGCTGAAAGCCTTTTACAGTGCGGATGAGTTTTTAAAGGAGCGAACAATGTCGCTCGTTATTTAATAAACTTTTACAATTTATTATTTAGTACTTTAATGTATGATGTGTATATTTGCGTTATATGTATATGTTTGTGACTTTAGTTACTATATGTGTATATGTTTTTAACTTGTGTAATTGCTTAGGCACCGCGTATATCCTGCGTGTCGTAAAAGGCGTCTAAAAGCAACCGAACTACTGTCGGTATAAGCAGTAACCTCTTCTCAACCAACAGCTTTGGGTGGACGAGTTGATAAGAGTCAGGGCACCTTCTTGTCCTTGGGGTGAGAAATTGTCCCTAAAGGCGGATGAACCAGTAGATACATCTGGTCAACGGCATGAGGATGCAGAAAGTAAATGGGAAACTACTGCATTAAAGACCTTTAAGATATCCCAAGAGAAACTCGTAAAATCAGTTAAAAAAAAACAAGATATCGAAATCAATATGTTGCACTCAATAACCGAATTCGGCCACTGACCGAAATTTATACCCACAACGCGTTGTGGATTTCGCAAATTTCTCACACCGCGTTCCCGGTAACCTTCGTATCCGCAAAACGCGTTGTGGGTAAATTACGAAGACCCACAATGCGAAATTCTGAAAACCGTTGGAAGCACACGACCATTTTCGCATTATGGGCAATACAAATATAACCACAAAGCAAAACTTGGAAGTTTTATAATAAAAAAAGTAGATCAGTGTGTTATGTGGGCTGTATGCACAATATCAAATACCTGCTCACGATTTACGAACTTTTTTTTTCTTCATTCCTATACCTGTTAGTCAATTACTCATTTTGTCCTTGTGTAATTGCTTAGGCACCGCGAGTGGGGGGGGGTTAGAATATCTCCCATCGTATATCCTGCGTGTCGTAAAAGGCGACTAAAAGGAACCGAACTACTGTCGGTATAAATAAGCAGTAACCTCTTCTCAACCAACAGCTTTGGGTGGACCAGTAGACAAGAGTCAGGATACCTTTTTGTCTTTGGGGTGAGAAATTGTCCCTAAAGGCGGATGAACCAGTAGATACATCTGGTCAGCGGCATGAGGATGCAGAGAGCAAATGGGAAACTACTGCATTAAAGATCTTTAAGATATCCCAAGAGAAACTCGTGAAATCAGTAACGTTAGAATCTGAGATTGGCGAGCTACACTACAGTTCTCAAAACTATTGATAATACTCGTGTCAGCAATATTCCAGCTCCGACTTAATGCATTTTACGAGTTCACAACATGTCTGTTAAGACATTGTGACTATGATGATGAATTGCTTAGGCATATCTAGCATATATAAATAGGTTGGATTGAATTAATTGAATTAATGCTCAATAATTACGTGTGCTGATTAAGCATTAACCTTTGTGCAAAAAGCCATTACTGAATCTTAAGAAAAGACTTGATAAATACCATTAATTTCAATGATTGTGTGATTTACTCATTCCCATTGTGACCGCACTCTACTACGAATTTTTAAAACTGTAATGAGTCATCTTGGACAGTTGCACACCTCTAGTCATGTCCAGATTTCTAGTTTGGAGAGCAGTAGCGAGGTATACAATGTTTATTTTCCAGTTTTTTCGATTTACCCGGAGAAACTTGTAGTTCAGGATCATGCTCCGCGTGGGCGGCGCCGTGGCCGTTCCCCTACACGCTGGGTAGATACGACAAAACAGCTGCTGGGTATGAGTATCATCAGCGCCACTAAACTGACAATAAATCGCACACGATGGCGAGCTACAGTTCTCAGAACTATTGATAATATTCGTGTCGTCAATACCCTCTCCGACTTAATGAATTTTACGAGTTCACAACAAGTCTGTTAAGACATTGTGAGTAGTAATAGTAAGAGTAATTTATTCATTGATAAACAATTAAATTAATTTCCACTACGAAAATCGATGCCGGAGGTCGTATTGATCATGAAGGCGTTGATTGAAGAAAATAGGTTTCTTCAATCAACGATGAAGGGTTTTCATAAGAGTATCCATGTTCGTTGGAGATATAATGTAGTTGTCTTTGATCTTCGCATCATGTATTTCCTTGAGCGTTGGTATCTCATTCTTAAAAGAGAATGAATGTACAGTTCACCTCAACCCCATTTTACTATCGCCGTCTAATTTGATAGACCTTTGCAACGAGAAAATCGATTCGACCTGGTAAACTTCCTCAACATGTTAAGCGCGATTTATTTTGCTTTCTTTGTCAGCCTTCTGATGTTTCCTGCCTTCCAGAGTCGATCGAATTCAGCCTTCCGCCTCCATAGTAAAATTAAAGTGATACAACTCGACCAGAAACGTCGATACACCAGCAATAAGCAAAAAAACAATACACAAGTACATACTTTTCGATAAAAATTATTTCGATACACAATGATAATAGATTTAAAACTACTTTGGGTATTTTTACAAAAATAAAAGGGTAGATGGAGCACTTAGAAAATGCTAATCACTTGTTCTGTGAAAACTATAGGAAGGATTTCAAAGAGTATTTAAATCCCTGTTCAAATCCATTTGATCGTTGAGGAGATTACCTGAGAATTTAAGCTTATTGATTTCAAGTGTTTCTAGGAAATGCAATTAAAAATTCACCAGAATCAACAGGCCTAAATTATAACATGAACTGTTAGTTCTTGGGCTGTTCGGCCGGCGTTGACACACTCCGCCGCCTTGGCGTTGGCGCTTCCAGCAGCAGCGAAGCGCGCAGACGGCCAGGCGGCGGAACGTGTCGACACCGGCCGAACAGCCCAAGAACCAACAGTTCATCGGATCATGGCCGCTAAAGTCTTACACAATACACTAAATTATAACAGCTGTCAATATGTTTCCAATTTCTTTTTTATTTTCGCTTACGGCTCACCAGAATTGTCTCATGATGTAATTTTGTTTGATCTGTTAAAATATATTGGGTAAACCTAGAATACCTGAAATTTCTAAGGATGCCTCATTACAGATGGTTTTAAAAATTCGCAGAACGACCACATATTCAGGTCGCCCAAAAAGTAGTAACGTCAGAAATCATCGATTAGATCCATAAAATGATGTCGGATGATCGAAGATTGAAATTGTGTTTGACTGAGGCTATAGGCGACTGAGCGGAAGCATCGGAATTTGCATGAGTATTTAGATGTGAGGAAGCTGTCTACGCGATGGGCTTCGCGATTGCTCAGGATTAACTATAAAGATAACACACCAGAGACTAATGAACTAGCAAAACATTAGCTTTCTATGGCAGCTTTACCTGCTACACCCTACCGGTGTAGGAGGTAAAAGGGTGTTTATTCATTAAGATAATGCACGAATGGCAAGAATTCATCAAATTCTCCAGATATAGCCCCTTCCGATTATTTCCTGCTTCGAATCTGGCTAGATGGTAGAGACTCGATCAACAAGTCCTCGTTTAAACTACTTTTGAACTTGAAAAATCTTATCATTCAGAAAAAAAAATAGAAACAGGTTAGGGTAAATGTATCGAGCTAATATGAGATTATATCGAAAAACAAAATTATTTTTTGCTAAAAAAAATTTTCTTTTAAATATCCGACACCAAACATCAAAACATCCTCTTCAAAATTTTAGATCACTGCCGACTGCACTGGAATCACTTCTTTTGTTAGCTCTTATGCTCCTAACAAAAGATATTTATCAGACAGAATGACAGATGAAGTAACCAACAGTCTCCATTCCAAGGGTACAAATATTGAGTTAATGATTGCACTTTTGCAGATATCCTTCAGAAGTGCTGATGAATGTCAGTTTCGACGAGTTACGAAATTAATTTACACATCAGAACTTCATTTCGAATGGTATTTCCAAACAATTTTCAACCGTTATTAAATAACCTGTTCATTTATGACCTTTTTAAATGCTTAATGTTTAATGAAAATCATTTTTTTCAAGTTAACATTCCATTTGTAATGTCGCGAGGTAGTCCCAGCATAATAATCTGTTTCTAAAATGAAAGTAATTAAAAAACATGTAGGCAGTCTAAAATGTAATGAAGCAAGCACACTTAACAGCTTCAGCCATTAGAATAAATATTTTTGGGCAGAATTTAGCTCGGAAAGTTTTGATACGCGATGTCATTCAATTTTTAACGTCCATAGGCCACTTACTTATAGTAGTGCCCTTTTGTTCCTACTGCGCCCTGGAATCAGTCGTGACAATATTGCCGCCTTCTTTTCTGTTTTTGCCGCTACCCTTTAAAGGTGTTCTCCGTAACACCTCTCCTTATCTAGTGTGACTGCAAGGGACACTATGGACTTGCTTGTTGGGACTTGCACTCCCTTTAGTTGGAAGACCACATTACCTCTTTTGCTCCTTGGTGCGCGCATTATAGCTGTCTCTGTTTTCTCAGGAGCCTACTCGAGCTTGTAATCGTACATCCACCTGTCAATCTTGGACAGCGATGCGTTTGTTTTATAGACTAGCTCTATCTCTTCATTTGCGACGCATAGGCGTAGTTAAGTCCCTGAATCTGGAGGGGCTTAAGCCCTGGATCTGGGGGGGGGGGAGCTTAAGTCCCCGTCCTAGGTACAATAGACTTAACAGAACAAATTATTTTTGGATTTTGGGGGGGGGGGCTAATTTCATTCTTGGGAGGGCTAAGCCTCCCCAAGCCCTCACCTAACTACGCCTATGTTGCCACGCTAATCGTCGGCGTATGCCACCGTCTTCACGCCGCTTGACAGCGAAAGTCAGCGCCCCATCATATATACAGGGTGTTCGAGAGTAACGGTCCTAAAGCAGATTCTTAACGCACTTTTGTTGTCATAGGAATTTCGGTTACGGCTAATAGTCACATAGTATGCGTAGTGCCAGCTGATTAAGTGAACACTACGCACCTACTGCGTCGCTGGCCTGTATTTAGTTGGAATACGTCATACTTACTACTACACTGTCGCTGCCATATTATGGTGCAACATCACCTTCAAAATAGTTTTTCTCTGTTCGGGTATGCTCTATTCCCAGGATGAAAGAGAAGTAGATTTTTATTAAATGTTTTATTGGTATGTTTTCTCAAAATTCAGCAGCTTATGTAGAAAACACATCGCAAAGTTGGCTTACTTTTGTCTAGATACGAACTGACACTACATGTTCCTTATGAATATGTCTTGAATGTTTTGAGAGCTATTTATGTGAAGCTTGCTGGCACGCACCTGAGGGGGAGGGGGTTATCGGGTTAAAACCCCCCCGAAATTTCAAAAATTTCATTAGAAAATATTAACGGTTAAGACGCAGTCACACTTTAAATGTACCTAATAATATTTAATTAAGTATTGGTAACTAAGTATTAGCAAGTCACAGCGAAATATTAAACATTTGCTAGCGCGAAGACACGCACATGTGCGTCAGCATGAACCGATCTTCTAGGCCTATCTGTAGTACGAAGGGAAACCTATAGTGTAGATACTGGAGGGAAAATCATGACAACACATGCATTGATACTCTAATAATTCTTCATTTCATCAAACCAACAAAACAAAAACAAACAGTAATTCAGTTTTTCCCAACCTTTTGGCAAAAAAACCAAAACATTCAGGCAAATATTTTGCTTTGTTGTTGTTTTCAGCAACTTTTCATTTTCATGTGGCTGGTTGGAAAGTGTCAAAGTGTTGATGTTTTGTCCGTGCTTCTGGAAACTCTATTGGTCTGATACTGGCTCAACTAGAGGAAGATAAAATAAATCCCTGGTTCTGTTTACCCCGTTGATGTGGCCTACGGACTATGATGTGTGAAAAAATGAAATAGACTGTTGAAAATACGTGCAATTAATTGAATTTAATGCAGAAGTTAGGTTTTTATATAATCTCACTATGAAATCGCTATAAGAGGGCAGACACCGTAAAGAAATTAGGAATATCCTTTGCTGCTTCTTTCGAGGGTCCGAAGATTTGTATTATAATTTTATTATCAGTACTATTCGTTCTTATACGGTTTTTAAAGCTAGATTGCATTTCTCTACTAATACCGACATCACCTTTTCGTAAACCTTCCAGCAATTCCTCAATATAACTAGCTTTTGTGTTAGTTCTTTAGGCTGGATCTAATCCAAATAAGTTTTTCGTGTTTTGTTTTAATAATAGAAAACTCGATTCGAAATTTTGAACAAGCTACGTTTTCTATCGGGGGCCACGAAGTTGACAGTTGACTAATTCTTCTCTATACGTGGCCAATTTGTTTTTGTTTTCGAAGACTTTCAGTTTTGTTGTGTTGCTAATTTGTTGGCAGTTTTTGTTTTGTTGGCTGGATGTGGACCTCTATCAACGGTGATAACTATCCATTTATAAAGTATATTATATATGTGCTATGTTTCTTTTTGTTTATTTTGCAATTATAACAGATATCTCGTTTATTTTTCTCTCCCCGCCGAATGAAAATTCTGTGTATGCGCCTGGAAGCTTCTATACAATAAATTGAATCAGAGTTCAGATACACTGCTTTAATTTTATAAATATTCAATCGCATATAGCAAAATTGACTTCAGAAATTATAAGGCAGAAGAGCGAATCACCTGGCTAGTATATGAGCAAAAAAGTTTCAGCTTTCAGTAGGTGCCAGGCCATCACAGGCTGAACAGACATTTATTCCTCATGAAAGTGGCAGAAGACCCCATCTGCTCCAATATTGGGAAGAAGGTGAAACTTTTTTCGCTTCTTCGGCAGTTTGGCTGTATACATCAACAATTAGACTTCGAAAATACGATCATATATCCGCGAAGTTTAATGAGCTTATGTGGCTTAATATGGGTAATCTATATAAATTCAATCTGGGAGTTCTAGTGTATAAAATTCTTTCTATATCCTCGCCTCCATGCCTTCGTGATACATTTACTTTTCGTCATAATACGCATGACGTAAATCTTCGTTATGTTTTATACAATGCAGTCAAAATATATAATGAGCTAGATGACGGTCTCAAGTCAGGTCCAGTAAACAGATTTAAACATGTGCTAAAATGTATATTTACTAATTATGTAAGAACTTAGTTTAGGCATTCCTATCTTATTTTTATTGGACTCATCTTGTTTATTTTTGCCTCAGTTTATCATTCAATCTCTTGATGCAAACGTTTGTTCCTTCCATATTTGCTTTTTCTCTCTTTTGTTTTGTCTGATGTAACTTATTGAAATTTTCCATATCAATAGCTTTACATCTCTATTGTCCTTATTATGTTTCTGTATGTTCATTTGGAGTCTGCTTCCTTGCTCTCATCAGTATTCTTCGTTTATCACCTGAAGTGTACACTTGGGTGCGAGGAGGTCGGCTCGAAATCCATGTACAGTTCTTTTTGGGTTAAGTTTGAATAGCTTGATGGCTAAACTTTGCCTATTTGACAAATTTTCAAATAAAGTTCTTTTACTATTTTTATTATTATTATTATTATCAACCTTAGTAGGGTTTAGATATTTGGTACGGCGTACTTTCCCGAGACTTCATCCCTATTCCTATTATTCCTAAGCTCTTTAGGATCTATAATTTATTTTAGTAGCACAAACTTCTATTCTTCTGTGAGAGCAACACTTTGTAGACTTTATAATCAACTCCAACAATCGGTATTTATGGAACATATCGATTGCTAACAGCGGCAACAAGCGTCTCCCACGACAATATTAATACAATAACAGTATAATCTTGATTTCAATAAAACCAATAATTATATTCATACACGTGGAAACAAGCATTGAATGCATCAAATGAGGTATTTACATTAACATGTCATTATGAGATCGTTTTGAGCTTTGTCATCAGTCCTGGGGGCGTAATAATATAGAACTTAGCACAAAATAAAAACCTATAACTGATCTAAATAATTTACATTTCAAGGACTTTGCAAGAGGGTTGTTACCCCCGTTGCTTCCCTGATATCTATATGACTACTAGGAATTAACTCTGTAAGCTTTGAAATGTGACAGTTTTTTAGGTTTCTCTATACAGAACTACAATTCACAGATTGCACTAATCAAGTCCCCGAAGGTGTTGTACTGAAAAGATAACCGCCAGTAGCCAGTTTTTCTCACATACAGGGTGAGTCAAGCTCAACGCCTCGGAATCTTGTGACCAAACGATACCACTTTTCGAAAAATCGACTTTGCGAGTATATGTAGGTCGAGTTGGACTACATTTTAAAAATAATGACTTTTATACAGGGTGTCTAATAAAAGCGTGACGTATCAAAGTTATGTTTTTTTAAATGGAACACCCTGTATATTATTGCATATTTATATTCCTGGCTGCATTTTAGTGTGACTCTATGTATCACACATGGTACTTTAAGCGAACCGTTTAGGTGCAAATCACAATTTTGGATATAGGTAGATGTCACAAAAAAATTGAATATCGCAGCTATTATAAATCTTAGAGGGCTGTGACTTTGCCGTGTTACTAAGCATGAAATGTGTCAGCTTACGTTAGACGGCCGAGTTCGAATTACATTTGTACTTGGAGAAATCGGTAGATCAATTAAGGAAACTTCAATCAAAGGTAACTTGATTTTTTCAAATGGGAATGCATAATTTTTTTTATACGATCAAATGTGCAATTTGATAGGCTTTCTGATTATATTAGGTTGTGAATATCAATCTATGGTAGTTTTTATTAATTTTCGAGATTTCAGTCAAATCAGTGTTTTTCAATTTCCCTACCAAAAAACAAACTAGCAGGCCATGAAATATAAACAAAGTCGTATTCAGATGGAAGGAAACAATTAACTTAGCAAAAAGATCCAGCAGAACTAGAGTAAAAGAACAAGATTATAAAATTCCCTACAACAAATCAACTCTAACCAGAAACAACGGCGGTAACATGTCTAAGGTTAAAGAGAAGCTGGAGTACGACATAAATGGATAATTTTTACAGCCTACTAGCGACTGCAATGTACTAGAGATTAAAAATTTTCAAAATCACTGAACACTGAAATGAAAGCAAAACTTTCAGCGATCGTTGCCGTCTGTCTAATATCTTCAGAACGCAATTTCACATTTAATGGTATAAAACAGTAGTCATTTCCGTCAAAGTCAAAAGTAATGATACCTCTCACTGTCGTCCTTTAAACTTTTCAGTATCTATTAGCAAGGTCGCAAAAAAGGAATACTGACAAATCATATTTTAATTTTCTGCCAGGTAAATTATGTTTAATAATTTGAGCAGATTTTTAATTTATTCCTCATTTTCGGCGATCTTTCTTATGAGTATTGAAGAATTTGCAGAACTCCAGTCAGAAGGTATCGGTTACTATTTTTTTAAATCATGAAATGTGAAATTTTATTCTGAAGCTATTAAACTGCCAGCAACATTACGTGGTAGATTTCATTTCATTTCAAAATTCACAATGGTTTTGTGAATCGTCAATCTTTAGAATATTGTAGTAGCCGGTATGCTGTGAAAAATACCCATTTCTGTCGCATTCCAGCTGCTTTTTGACCTTAGATGTGTTATGTCTGCTATTTCTGGTTAGAATTGATTTGTTGTAAGTCATTTTTATAACTTTGTCCCTTTACTCTAGTTCGTCCGTAACTATCTGCTAAGTTAGTTGTTTTGTTCCATCTGAACAGTTTTTTGTTTATATTTCATGGCCTGCTAAGCTGCTTATAGGTAGGAAAATTGAAAAACTCCGGTTTTACTCAAAATTTGAAATTAAATCAAAACTACCAGAGATTGATATTTACAACCGCATATCATTAGAAAGCTTATCAAATTGCACATTTGATCGTATACAAAAAAATATGCATTCCCATTTGAAAAAATCAAGTTACCTTTGATTGAAGTTTCCTTAACTGATCTACCGATTTCTCCAAGTACAAATGTAATTCGAACTCGACCGTCTAACGTACGCTGACACATTTCATGCTTAGTAACACGGCAAAGTCACAACCCTCTAAGATTTATAGTAGCTGCGATATTCAATTTTTTTCTGACATCTACCTATACCCAAAATTGTGATTTGCACCTAAACGGTTCGCTTAAAGTCCCATGTGTGATACATAAAGTCACACTAAAATGCACCCGGGAATCTAAATATGCAATAATATACAGGGTATTCCATTTAAAAAAACATAACTTTGATATGTCACGCTTTTATTAGACACCCTGTATAAAAGTCATTATTTTTAAAATGTAGTCCAACTCGACCTACATACACTCGCAAAGTCGGTTTTTCGAAAAGTGGTATCGTTTGGTCACAAGATTCCGAGGCGTTGAGCTTGACTCACCCTGTATACACGATTGGCAAACTGGTCTCTAGAATGAAAACCACAAACTACTAAAAAATAGTCTTTGCAGATAGCCTTCAAAACAGGTTGAAGAGAGAACACAATATCCCTTACCCTCCACTTCCATTCTTTCCGGTCCCAGAGTTGCCAGGTGTGGCGTTTTTCTGGCAAAGTGGTGATCTCAAAATCGCGTTAGCGACCAAACATTGTAGCTGGGAGATTGGCGTCTTTTAACTATTTCTAACTTCCATTTCATTGGGTTTACCCTCGAAAATAAGGGCTAGCCGCATAAAGCCGTGATATTGCCAGTTGTTTTACAGGACACTTTGAAGTTTGAACATAGTAATTCTTCAAAAGAGCAGGCAAGTAAAATTGGTCGACCCTCGTTATCGTTGTCATTTTCCTACCTATTTCTTATTACTGCACAAAATGTCGCAAAATAAACATTATTTGAAAGGCTGGAGTTGATTTCCAAACAGCAAATGATCCTTAGAAGTTTTAAAATAACTTGATCTCACTAGAGAGTTAGTAGGCAGTAATGTTTATGGCTTTCAACTGTACGCTCATTGCCACCGATACCACAGCATAGTAAACAATCAGCACAATATTTTAGGTTAGCGGCAATTACACGCGTATCCCCCTTTTGGGTGATTATTTGTAGGGATGCTAACGATACTTCGATACTTGTTCTTCTGCACTAATATCGAGTATTTTTATCTTAGATACTTTTTGAGCGATTCCAAGCTTGTAGGCACCGCTAGTTTTGTAGCGGTATCGGTATCGAAAATAATTATATAATTATTGAGGGATGTAATCGATTGCACAAAATTCTCTGTACATAGGTACATAGGTAAGTGTCGCTCCATTCATACTTAATCAGGTATAATGAGGTGTTTTTACTATGAGTAGTTAAAAAAATGCTCTTACCAACATCACAATAAACCATTGTCGTAGTAAAAACACCTGATTATACTTGATTAAGCATGAATGGAGCGACACTTATCTATGTCCCATCTAATGGTGAACTACTCGAAGTTGTGAGGTGGAACAACTAGTTAAGAGAAAAACAATGTCTGTACGAACCAAACGCGGATAGTTGGCTAAAAAAAATCGAATTGGTACCGGTATCGATATTTTCATTTTCGCATCTCTACCCAGACTTCACACCCGAAAAATCATCCTAAGGTCAAGTTCTGTGGGAACCATTTTTTTATATAGGAAATCCTCAGAGATATTCTGCTGGTTGCTTACTATGCTGTGCCGATACCTTGGTGGCCTAGTATAGTAGCCAACTGAGATTTACAGCATAGCGTGAAGCTAGTAAGCTGAGAGTATTGCCCCATACCATCAATTTGGATGTAATTTCCTCCAGGAGTCCAAGGCCTTTTAAGCGGCCTGGCAGTCCGAGGTGATCACAATAGCTCTTACTTTCTACAATCAATATGACTTTGACCACATTCCAATCATGGGATAATTTCAATTTGATATATTTTTGCAGTTTCGTAGGTCAGAGGTCACCATCACCTCACCTCACCGGGCGTTTCTGTTTTGACATTTTCAAAGCTGGCTACAAGCATACTTACTACCTGGCAACATGCGATAGTTGCTTTGAGTAAAACATCAATGCGCTCTACCGAAACTTGCTCCTGGCTCTAAATGCAGTGTGAATGTAAGATGTATGAGGACGTTAGGTGTCTCTTTTTAACTAATAGTTTTGCCTGTATGTACCTTCTCTGTTAGTTGCATTGGAGATTTCGCACTCCAGATCCAACTTTACCAATCGTGTATGATTTTCGTGGCACGCTGCAAAGTTCATTACAGAAATACGGAGGAAATCGAGAAACCAGTTATACTCGTTTTCCTATAA
The DNA here is from genome assembly GCA_951848785.1 of Callosobruchus maculatus. Lineage (NCBI taxonomy): Eukaryota > Metazoa > Arthropoda > Insecta > Coleoptera > Chrysomelidae > Callosobruchus > Callosobruchus maculatus. Next base: position 3,390,666 of record CATOUR010000026.1, on the reverse strand, counting down.
AACCAAACGTTGATACGCAGAAGCGAAATAAATGTCTATGTAACTGTCCTAAAGAGGGTTTACCACAATAATAATTATGGGTGTCTTCATGTATTTTTTAGTAAAATCATAAATAAGCGTTGTTAGTTTCAGACCATTAGCCTACCGATTTCTTACCCATAATCAAACATTTGCTTTAATTTAAAAAGCCATCTCATAAGCTCAGTAAAAAAGCAGCATAAGCCCAGTAGAGCCCTTAGAGAAAATATACTGGTTATGAGTTCTATAAGTAATTGGAAGTATGAGAAGTAAACTAGGTACACCTTTTCTAAAGCGTGAAGTTGTAATTCAAAGCGGTCAAGTTAATTTTCCAATTCGTCAATTGTAAATTCAAACTGACAGGTATAAATTACACCTGACAGTTTGAAATTACAAGTGACGAGTTGGAAAATAAACTTGACCGTTTTGAATTATCACTTGACGCTTTAGAAACTACAGCTGGAGAAGGTGTAGAAATATTTGGAAAACATGTAGAAGTGCTACAACTAATTTTGTAGAATTTGATTTCCAAAATTCGCTAAATGATATCCCCCTGTTGAAACTAGCATTCGGTGACCAAATATAAGCACTTATTTGATAGGCTAGGCTCCTGCGTTTGTTCTCTTGATGTACGCACTATATATTTACTAAGTTTGGCGATCTTTGTAATTTTTATTGAGGTGTAGTGTAGACAAATTAATTTGAAATAAATAGCACAGATTGCTAGCTGCTCAAAGTTTTTGCTTTTTGAGAACTAACTAAATAAATAATGTCGACTCATGCCGGCCTGGTGTTTTACCGATATATGAGGTAGACTAGTTCAGTACTTTATTAGAACCTTCTTGATTTAATATAATACCATCAATTCGCATAACTATAACTAAAGTAATCTGAAAGATTTTTGATACATGGGAGATCGTAGCGGAATTTTAATTATTATACTTACTTTATTAGCTTGCCTACATTCCTCTATGTAATGAGTAGTTATTATCACAGATGTATTCTCCTTCCTGGTTATTTCAACCAAATGCTCCCATATCCTGGAAATAAATCAAGGTCAACGTATATCAGAATGAACACTAGTTAGAGATAATTATCTTATAATGACTTCACGACTACATTTATGTATATTGGAAGGCTCAAGTATATCAAACTATACTTTAACTCCGTCACTGGAGGATCATAAAAACAAAACATTTGGCTAGTTCAGAGAATCCATGCGAAGCCAGATAGAAGAATATGTATGCGTTATTAAGGATTGTATAAAGTGTCTAGGAAGTCATCGTTAGACACACATTAGCTTTCAAATTTTCATTGGCAGAAAGAAGTTAACACTTTTTGCAATGTGAAAGGTCTTATAAAAACAATCTGCTCTGTTCTGGACACAAGGAAGTCGGTTGTCTGAATCTTTGTTGATCTGGCCAAAACCTTTGACACTGTCGACTATACCAGTATTGGAAAGCTACCTGAAAGATCGCGAGCAGTGTGCTAAAATCGATAATGTTACCAATAATGCTAAGAAATCAGACTATAGAGGGCCGCAGGGTAGTATCCTAGGGCCGATACCTTTTATTTTATATTATAGTGATTCGCTGTTTAGTTTATCTATCCCTGCTGATATCATTTCGACGATGACACAGTATTATTTTATGAAGGGGAACATTTTGCTAGCTTACTTTAACAGTGGAACATTAAGAATGAAAATCAAAAAAACTTATTCCATAGCGCAGTTCTCTAAAAGCGTGACATTTGAATGAGAGTCTTTGGAACTGTTTCATAAACAACCGGGTATAGATGAGCCAACTTTAGGCAGACATTGTGCAGTATACCACTTATTAGCTGTGACTGTCTTCTATGTGTATAAAATATAACTTTTCTTCTTTAAAGATCTGACAGCCACGGGTGTATCCTCATCATCAGAGTTCCAAACTTTGATTTAGCCTTGGTCGGCACGTCGTAATAATACAGCCAAGTCTCGTCACCTGTCACGATGTTGTTCAAATATACGAACAAATTTCTGGTGCATTTGGGTCTAAAGTACCCTATATCTGTTCTCATCAAGCATTTTTACTTTCCACACCGGTAGGTGAGGGGAGTATTGTGATCGCGAAAATTTTCGATTTTGAGATAATATACTTTTTGGGCGTTTTATGATGCCTACATAACGAACATCCACGTCACCCATTTCCGTCGGTCTGTCTGTCGGTCTGTCTGTCTGTTGGCGTTCTTCTAGCCTCCTAATCTCAGTAACCACTGCATATATTTTGATGAAATTTGGGCAGCGGTATGGTGTACGGTCGTAGTAGGTGATGTTGCTACAATTTTGAAAATCGGTGCATGGGCGGCGGAGAAATTAGCAAAAACGAAAAATTTCAAATATGCCTCAAACTTCATTTTTAGGCGTTTTAGGGGTTCCTGATCATTTTCTACTTTTTTTGGGTGGGGGTGAAATTGGGGTGATTGGGGGGGTGGAGGGTTGTAAAGCTGAAAAATTTGTTGTACTCATAATAGGCTGTCTACTTACCTGAGAGGGAAAGACCTAGCGGTATATTACACTTTTTTGGGTCCATCCGGACATTGCCTTGTGTATTACAGGAACCAAAGGACAGAGAATTTTCCGATGTATACATTCGAGTATTGTTTTAGATCGTTCTGTATTTTATAATGTGAAAATTACAGAAGTGACGATAATGAAATTTCGGCACAGCATTACTCCTTTGGCGAGATAGGAAAACGCGTCTGATTTTTAGAAATCGTCTCAGTGGCGGCGCAGCAATATTAAAAAAACTAAAAATATGAAAACAGCTCAAACTTCGTTTTTAGGCGTTTTAGGGGTTCCTGATCATTTTCTACATTTTTTGGGGTGGGAGTGAAATTGGAATGATTAAGGGGTGGGGGGTTGTAACTGAATTTTTTTTGTATTCATAGTACGCTGCCTATTGACCTGTGAAAGAAAGACCTAGCGGCTTAATACACTTTTTTAGGTCCATCCGAACATTGGGACTTAAACTTTCTGATGCATACAAAATATATACGAGTATTACTTTGGATCATTCCGTATTGTATACGTGGAAACTTCTGAATTGACTTTAATGACATTTTGACACAGATTTATTACCGCGACGAGTTTGGAAAGCGCGTATGTTTTTTAGAAATCATTTCAGTGGCGGCGCGTTAATAATAAAAAAAATGAAGTCAAGTTGATTGACTCAGTACTTCCCACACATTACGCTGATACCAGTTTATTATTTTCCCATAGCATGAAGCTTTAGTCTAAGATCCCTTGCAACCAAATAACTGCCAACCCCCCCCCCCCCCTAAAATTGTCTTATGCCGCTAGGTCTTTCCTTTACAGGTCAATGGACAGCCTATTATCGATACTACAAACTTCTCAGTTTTACAACCCCCCCCCCCCCTCCCCCCGACCACCTCACTTTCACCCCCACCCAAAAAACGGGTAGGAAATGATCAGGAACCCCTAAAACATCTAAAAGCCGAATTTGAGTTGCTTTCATACTACCTATCGGTGTGGGAAGTAAAACTAAAAATATAAAAGAGACCTCAAACCTCGTTTTAGATATTTTAGGGGTTCCTGATCATTTTAAAATGTTTTTTGGTTGGGGGTGATATTGGGGTGGGGGTTTGTAAAATTCAAAAATTTGTTGTATTCATGACATTGACCTGTGAAAGAAGCACCTACTAGAATAAAACACTTTTTTGCGGTCGGGCGAGCGATGATTTGGTTGCAGGGGCATCTAGACTATAGCTTCATGCTGTGAGAAAATAATAAAACTGGTATGATCGGAATGTGTGGGAAGTACTGAGTCAATAAACTTGACTACATTTTTCTCATAATAGTAACGTTTTTCTCCGTAACTGACATTCGTGGCCTTCCCGCCTCTCAGGATCCTCTGGAGTAAAATTTCCCCTCTGAAGTCTGTATACCAATATCCTTATGAGATATGAACAAGCATTTTTTCTAAGCACTAATCTATGTTTAAGCCTTGCATGAAATTATAACGCAGAAGTGCTTTTATCTCATTTAGTGAGAACGATGCAATCGCAAGTCGTTTACACGCTAACTGCTAATGGATAACTGGCGCGACGGCTTCTATGCATGTTCAAACATGTCTCAACAGGCAGCAACACGTAGCTTCCTGCGATTCATTGTTGCAACTTGAAACTTTTTTAATACCCTCTGTAGTTTTAGTAATACACATACATAGTACCACCTAAACATACCTGTCTCTGAGTACGGGATCGACACCGACAGTAGGTTCGTCCATGATGAGTAATTCTGGCTGGTGAACAAGGGCAGCCGCTAAAGACACTCTCCGTTGTTGACCACCACTGCAATTCTTCAGGAATCTGAGAAATTGAATATGACTTTTTATATTGTCAAGTAAGAATCTAAAGCTTATCATACATGAAATAATTATTTTTTTTATTTTATACTCCATTCCAATTTAACCAAAAGTCTCTGTCGACATAGAGACTTAGTTTCGGATTTACAGGATATTGAATGGATCAATGGAAGAACAGCTAGTTTTAGCTGCTCAAATATGTACATCAGAACTTTAAAAACATGCGGCAAAAGTTTAAAGGGTGGTACTATTATGTTCACTGATGATTTTTGAAAAACCGCTTCGTTTCAAAGACTGAGTCACTATGTTCTTCCGGTTCGGCAATGGCTAGACGACGCGTTTCCAGATAAATTAATAGGGCGAAGCGGGCCTATAGAATGACCTACTAGATTCCCTGATTTAATGCCATTAGACTTTTTTCTATGGGGACATTAAACATCTATTGTCTTTAGTCCCCAACCTGAAAGTTTGGACGACCTTCGGCAACGCATCATGGAAAGTAGGCATGATATCCCACAACCTGTTTTTGCAACTGTCTGTCAGAAATTTAAACATTGCCCATGTCACTGTTCGGGTGATTACGCGCAACATTTTGAACACTTATTGCAATAAAAAGTGATATTTCCGTGTGTTTTTGTTTTCTATTTGAACAAATTAAGATACATAAAGATTTTTTTAATTTTCTCTAAAACCGAATCGACTGATTTTAAAAAAGTAAATATCGAAATAAAGGTCTTCGGCATACCTTTGAAACGAGATATTACTCAATAAACCTTGTTACTTAAAATGTTTAAGGAGATGACCCTGGGGGACGGAGGCTCAAGGGAGTAGCTTTTGGTTAAAAAGTTGTCCCCCTTGACAAATCTTTTAACATGTCTCGGCGTTTTTTCTTCTAATCAGCGGTTTTCGATGAAACCGTGGTGAGAAGTTCTCAAATCAACACCCTGTATAAGTTTCCAATATACATAGTGTTTGGTAAACATGCGGCAAAAGTTGAAAGGGTAATTCTTTGAACTATTTTAAGAATATTTTTTATTGATTTTTGAAATACCGCTTCATTTCAAACACACGGGGTTGTAAAAAATTTGAGAGTGTTGTTCACTATAATTCTTAAAATTATTAATGTAAATAAAAGGGTGGCGGACGGAAATGGGTTTAGGAAAACTTGCAGTGAGGTTTATGCGCGATGGTCCCCGTGGATATTTAACAGCAACATACGAAGATCACTGGATTGGTCCAGGTGAACCCCCTAGATTATTTCTTGTAGAGTCGTCTATAGTCACTAGTTTCTCTGCTCCAGTCGAAAATTTGAACGACCTGCGAAATCGGATGGTTGCTGGATCTAACTCCGTTCAAAACGACCCTGGTATGTTTAAAAGAGTTCGGCAATCACTGATAAGAAGATTGCTCACTTGTATCCAAGTCGATTGAAGTTATTTTGAACATTTATTATAGATCAAACAACTTACCATGTGATTTTTGGTAATAAAATAAAATGTAGCTGTCCCAAATCTTTTTCATCCTGTATTTTTGAAATGGAGCGATTTTTCAAAAAGCATCAGATAACAAAATATTCTTGAAATAGTTCAAAGTAGCACCCTTTAAATTGTTACCGCATGTTTACTAAACACCCTGTATATTGGTAACTTCTATACAAAAAAAGACAAGACAAAATAGGCATTCTACGGTATATATAGTACCAAAAAGGTGTCAAAAGCATATTAATATATTAAAACGCCCAGACAAGATAATGCAGCACATTTTGCAAAGCTTGGGTATATTGAATATTGACACTTTTTCACACAGTTTTATATTACGTGTGATAATGGCAGATTTTCGACTGAATATGCAAACATTAAATACACAAAACTAGCAAATTTTGCACTTTTTGTCAGAATGTTTCAATATACAGGTGTTATGTACTAACGTGCATAAGTGTAAGGCGCCTATTATAATATTGTAAAATACGCTAGTTTTGCTTCCAAATATTCACTATCAATAGGTTACCTCCAGGCCTGTTTGCAAAAATTTGGGTAGCGTTATGTTACTGATTTTTCCATAACGATCATAACGATATTCATTGACATTGACATCGTTAATTTGACCGGGAGCTGACAGATTATTTCTTACATAAATCATTACGGAAACAAAAGAAAATTTTAACCTGCTGTACCATGGTTTATGAATAATCCTGTATAGTTACAATTTTCAATGCTTAGTTGGCACTTAAAACTTAGCTTTTATGGGACATTTTTTCTTTTTTTTTGTATATTTTACCTTATAATCGTCCGTTTTCAAATGTTTCTGAAGCTTTCTATATAGATATGTCAATTTAAGTCAGATCCAATACCACTATTTTGAACCTAACTAATATACAACATGTGAAATTATTGGGGTATTGTTCGAACTGTGCGTAAAATTCTTTAAAAACTGGTCAGAAACAATCGATCAATGCAAACGCATCAGCGGTTGACATATTTATGAAATCGCGTTCATTCATATTAGCAGTCAAAATAATTTAATTGTATACATATATTAACAATGTGCATTTCATTAAAACAAAATATATAGCATTAAATGAAAGATCCATTATCGAATTACAAAAATAGACTGAAAAGTTTTATAATGGTGACGAAGTTGATTAGGTTTAATGATAATTAAATGATATCTTAGGAAGTATTACCTGTCATCTGGAGGTAGTTCTAACAGGCTATGCAGAGTCCGATACCTTTGAGAAATGTAGCTCTCTTCCAGACCAAATATTCTGCCGAAGTAGTACACTGCATCCTTTATCGTGAACTCGCCGACCAAAGCTATATCCTATTAGAAAATATATTCGTGATACACATAATCTACAGATTTGCTTTGAGTTACATATAAAGGTGTTCCAAACCTCAAAATGAGCTGGCAGTCTATTATACGTTGTTCTAGCTATCATAATTGATGGCAGCAAAGGAGTGCAAGCTGAGCAAAAGCAATGTCGTCACACGCTCTTCTAACAAATCTACTACGGGATCAGTGTATGCATAAGCTGTGAATTCTTCTTCATCAGGTGCCATCTCCGTTTAATGAAGATTGGCGACAATTTCGGCATACTTATTTCGGGCCTGAGTGGTACGATTTGAAGATGATGTATTCCTCAGAGTAACAAAGAGATGTATTCATACCACCGTGTATGTTTCTTAAACATGAATGTTGTTTGCCATCAATTGTGGCAACAAGGTATACTCATGGAAGATGCAAGAGTAAATAGTTCTTAACAGTAACAAACACAACAATGAACGAAAAATACTACTTAGTATTATTGTGAACAAATCGTAGAGTGCTCTTTTGGTTTTTGACCCAATAACAGTCCATGCAGCCATTTTCACTTAAAAATTACAGAGAAAGAAAATCGCTCATGTATTAAACTCATACACTTATGTGTGCTACGTAGCAAACCTACGGAGTAGAAGGGGATAAAACAGGGACACAGATCTTCTCACCAAGAGGCCCTTCGTGTGATTTTCCGTAGATACACAGGTCACGATGAGGTGAGGATATACACAAAAGGATAAACATGAGGTAACAAAAAATCTGAATCCAAATTCGACGGGGACTATCGGCGGTATTGAATTTATATATGTACATACATAGGATGTCTAAATACGGAGATTCGTTGTTTTCACGAAGAGCACGATGATATTCATTATTCTACCACAATTTAGCAAAAGAAAGTGGGCGATATTGTGATTAGGAAAGTTGTTGCTCTGATTCAGGATCAGATTCTGAATTTGTTTTGTTTGCATTTGGTTTCGCTGGATACGATATTTATTGCATTCGAAGAATATATGTAATATGGTCTAAAGTGCATTCAGTTTGGCATTCGGCACATAAAGAATCATTCACAATTCCAAATCTTGCAAGTGAGGATGTTTGTATTGAGGTGTATTTGGTTGGACTATTTCTGAAGTAATCTTGATAGTCTTCTGACCATGATGTTCGGAGGAGCTTCTTCGAGGAGCTGTACACTAACTCACCAAGTCTAAGATTGCAAGAGTACCAATTTTGTTCAATTGTGTCGAGTTCTTAGCTTGTGATTTTAAAATAAACTTCTTTGCTTCCAGCTGGCGTCTGAATTGAAGGAGAGGAATATAACCGCTTCAACATGTAGGGCTACTATTGGTATTGATGATGTAGCACCTAGACAGATCCTCAACGCTTTATTCTGAATGATATCTAGTTGATAGTATATTTTTACTAGCAGCTCCGTTGAGAATGCTTCCGTAGTCCAAAATTGATAGTATATAATATGCACGGTAAAATAACAGACAAAATATTCTGGTTTGCACTCCAGTGGACTTTTGCTATCGTATGTAGGAAGTTGAGTCCCTTCTGGCATCTGCTTTGGATTCTGGATACAAATGGTTTCCAAGTCAGCTTTCGATCTAGTTCGACTTCCAGGTACTTTATCTGCTTAACAAACGGGAGCTGGTAATTACCCATTGCGATATGGTACATGTATCTCATACTATGCCTACTAAAAAAGCTATATGATGATTTTTCTCTGCGGATATGATAAAACCAATCTGTGTTGCCCAAAAAATGTGGAAAATCCTTATCTCTGTGGGAGTCCCTTACCACTTAGTATTTCTCATACAGCAACTCTATGAGTCTAGCTCTGCTCGTGTAACAATGGATGGTAACCTGTCTGGTCAAACAGCAACCAGAAAAGGAGTTCGTCAGAGATGTGTATTATCTCCGACGTTATTTAATATTTACTCTGAATTTGTGATGAGACAGGTATATTAGACAACTGGAATTGCGATATAACTATTGACGGAAGCAAAATATCCAACTTAAGATTTGCTGACGATACAACACTTATTGTCGCTTCTCAGGAAGTAGCTCTACTAAACATCTTAGAACACAGTGCAGCATATTGGTATTAACTACAATAAGACCAAGGTTATGATCATAGATAGGGAGCATGATAATCATCGAAAAATAAAGTCAATGAGATTTGACGGCGCATTCAACAGGCACGTGTGGCTATAACAAAGCACGTGGACGTGGAGGAGAATGCTGAGAATTCCTTATACGGCCCATCGAACTGATGTTTCCATTCTAGATGAGCTCGGTAATCCAAAGAGACTATCCACCATTGTGTCGACGAGAATGCTTACATTCTTCGGACATATTCACAGAAGCGATAATGTGGAGAAACTTGTAGTTCAGGGTCACGCCCTGAGTGGGCGACGTCTTGGCTGTTCCCCTACACGCTGGGTGGATATGACGAAACAGTTGCTTGATATGAGTATCAAGAGCACCACTGAACTGACAGTAAATCGTAAAAGCTACACTTCTCAAACCTATTGATAATATTCCTGTCGGCAATACTCTATCTCCGACTTAATGCACTTTACGATTTCACAATATGTCTGTTAAGACATTGTGACTATGATGATGCCCATACGTTGAAATCAGCAACCACTGCACTTAGGTGGTGGATGAAGGTTTTATGTTTCTTGTGCTCTTTGTAGTTGCATACATCCTTGAGTATGGAGTCTACTTAGTATGTATAAGCAATGAATTGTATAGGACTCAGAACTGCTCCTTGAGAGATATCTGCAGCGGGGTACAAGCAGATTGTTGTTGTGTCTTCTTAGAAATATAGTAACGTGAAGCGCTTTGTGCCATATTTTTCGCATATCGAGAACCCACGTCTTTCTCACAATAATACTAGTATTTTTAATTCTTTATTATTTTCAGTCTATATTAAGGATTACGTTTCAGTTTTTAGTGCTATCAAAAAAAGCATGTTTTTAAACTATAGGTATATACTTTTTTCCATTCGGGGATAATGAGACATCGATAAGAATACAAAATTTAAATTGAATTTCTTCGTTTAAAGTGGATCAAAATCGAGTCCAAAGGCGTCGGTTACGAACAAACATACAAACATACAGGTGAAGCTAATAAAAGCGCGTTAAAAAATAAGTTTTTAAATGATGAAGTATTTTTTAACTAATGTTGGCAGAATCGCTCAACTATGAAAAAGTAGGTACCGATCAATTAAAATTTTGAGCATAACTTCTTATAACAATAGGCGATACATTTAGATGGAAGAGGGGTGTATGTACTGATATTTAGAAATACCTGTGGCATGTACCCAACCCTGGGTCCGGGAATACCGCTGCCCGGCTCTCCTGGTTTTCCTCCTAATACCCATATTTCTCCGGAATTGAACCGCTTCCTGCCCACTATGCAACTCAACAAGGTCGTCTTGCCGCAACCGCTTGCACCCAACAATCCATAACTGTAACAATAAATATATTCACAGTTTGTTATCATTGTAACTTGACAAATAAGCACCACTCGTCAATCTGATTTTTTCGAACCAGACACGTATTTGGCTAACATCTTCAGGGGAAGATTTAAACTGATTTATAATTATAACTCTTAATTATATTCTTTTATTACCCAAAATGCGGTATATGCAATCATCTGTAAACCAAAACGATTGACGTCTTACCCAATAGACTTGAAATTAATCCATTAAAAGTTATTCGCAAAACAATCGGTCCTTGTTTACCCTAATTGGCATGTTGCTAAACGTATCCCAGCCCCAGTATATTGATGAATTCCCTGCTGTTATCGGCATTTTATTGATAAGTAGCTAATCTCATTTTGAAGCAACTTGAATAATGTTGTACGGTCGTTCTTCAAATACAGGATTTTATTTAATTTTATTATTTATAACTGGCGGTATTGTTAGATGGATTATCGTAATATTTGCTCCATACGGCACGAAACGGCAACGCTGTTGATTGATGTTTAGCGGCGGCATTTTCTTAACATCACTAAAGCTACCAAAATGTCCTGGTTCAGTCTCTTGTGTTCTCCATATTTTTGTATGCCTCGGAAACTTGGACTGTTAAAAAGGCAGATCGAGCTCGCATAGATGCTTTTGGGTTGTGGACGTGGAGGAGAATACTGAGAGTTCCTTATACCGCCCATCGAACTAACGTTTCCATATTGGATGAGCTCGGTAATCCAAAGAGACTATCCTCCATTGTGTCGACGAGAATGCTTCATACATCCTCCGGACATATTCACAAAAGCGATAATATGGAGAATCTTGTAGTTCAGGGTCATGCCTCGAGTGGACGGCGCCGTGGCCGTTCCCCTACACGCTGGGTGGATACGACGAAACACTTTCTGGATATGAGTATCAAAAGCGCCACTAAACTGACAGTGAATCGCGAACGATACAGTTCTCAAAACTAGTGATAATATTCGTGTCGGCAATACTCTAGCTCCGACTTAATGCTTCCGAGTTCACAACATGTCTGTTAAGACATTGTGACTATGATGATGATGGTGAGACAAAGGTGTTACGTGTGTCAAATGGAAGCAGTAAAAGATGGAAGTGGAAAACCATTCTTTCATAGGTAGGTTGTTCGTTAGTCATTGGCGTGGAGTTAGCATTCTTCTATTTACAGAATTTGATGTTTATCTTCTATTAAATCATTGAAACGTATTCACGAAGGATGGAAAGGCTTTTCTCCTGACATGACTTGAGGACATGACTTTCAATATTTTGCTTAACAATTCCATGTTCGGTGTATTGTCCATTGTAACCCTAATTGGAGTACTTTATGACACGCCTATGTCATTTGAACGTGTCAGAGGAATCGGGAGCTGGGGTCGGCCATATTTGCTCTCATTTATGTATGAATGTTCTTGTTTCGCGCCACAGACATGTGCATGTGAAAACAAAAAATCAGTGATCCAGAATGGCTTGCTAGGTCTTTTTTATGGTCAGCGTCCCGCAAAGGCTGAAAGCCTATGGCGCTGTAGAAGCGCTGCGAGTGGATAAGTGTCGGTACACCTTAGATTTGAAACGCTGCAGGTTGTGGATGTTGGGAAACAAATTCCCCGGCAGCTCATTCCACAGTGTCGAAGTTCTCCAGAAGAAAGAATGCCGGAGGAGACTGGTTTGGGGAGTAGGGACCTCGACCTGGTAAGGATGAGCTCGCAGAGCCTCTCTAGTGCTCCTCGTTCGGATGGTCTTTGGTGTTATTATCTGGCAGAGCTCATTCGAACATCTTCCGTGATAGAATCTGTAAAATAGGAACAGGTCAGCCACCCTTCTTCGATGTTCCAGGCTGTGGAGGTCCTTTGTGAGGTTAGGCGTATCGATTAGTGCTACACTAACGGATCGCGCTCAAAGGAGTTACAGGCTTTTGCCTGGAGGGAAAACAAGTGCTGCGAATCTTTGCGCTTGGGCTCTGTAACACTGTCTTACAGACGGACGTGTACGCCATATTGATGGTGGCACAATCGACGGAAGTCGCATATATCTATATGCTCTGACAGCCAGGCAGCTCTAACAGCTCCGACTGCTAGATCAGCTCTGTCAAGAATGTTCTGTCGCCCTTCAAAAACTCGCAAGTTACAAAAAGGTGTCCCTGTTGTGGGTCCCCGGGTACATTGGTGAACCGGATGGCAACCCCTGCATCGGTCCAGAACCAATGCCTGGAATTAGCAGGCGACAGGTCAATGTTGTTCTGGATAACTGGGAATACAAGGAACTGGCGAAAGCCTGGTTAGAGAGAGACGACTGCAGGCAAGTTAAAAGATTCATAATGGGCCCTGATAAGAGCCAAACTCTATGGTTTCTGATTGATACGCAATTTTCTGGTAAGGGTTGTTACTGACCATTGCCCTATCTGCTCCAGGTGCTGGGAGGAGGACGAGACCGCATTCCAGTTCCTTGGCCGATGTGCTGTGCATCGCAAAGTCTAATGGTTCAGATATTCGGCACGACGGAGTTCGGGGAGAGGTCATTATATTCAGCAAGATGGCCAGACATACTGACTTTCCTCAAGACGTCTGGTAGGTTCGACAAGGAGCTTTCTAGGACACAGGTTTTTAGTGTTTTTTTGTGTTTTCAGTGCTGGTTCAGCGGGGTTGGCAGAAAGGGCCAAAGGTGGCCTACTTGCCTGACTCGCCTCCCCACCGCTACTACTACTATGAATCGAAAAGAACAGTTTGAAATGAACAACAATGCAATGGTGAACGTAATAAGTAATAAAAGATAAAAATGCCATCCATATGATATGGGATTGCGATTTATTACTATAAATCTAGGTAAGCATAGCTCACAACGTGTGAAACTGCATAAACAACTATTAAAAACAATAATGTTGGCAATGTGTAGCGACACAAGGATAACTTCTTCCTAAACATATCTGTCAGGCAGGGGACATAGCTAAACGGGCACATTTTACTTCATCAGATATTCATTATATCATTATATAGATGTTTTGTTTAAAGTAGCAGTTGTGTGGAATACTAAGTAGATACTTTTCAAGTTCAATGGACTTTCAGCAGAATTCACTCACTTCGTGTTTCATGTTTGGATTAACTCTTCCAAAATATATAAATTATTTGTTGTGTGATAGATTTTGATTATCATTTACATTTATTTCAATTACACATTTTATGATTCGATCTTTTAAAAACTGAGCAAAAAGATTTCGTAATCATCATATGTAACCGGTTGAAGTTATAGATTCTATTCCAATATCGGAAGAACAGTTATTTATTTTTCAGTATTGTCACCGTATATTATCATACTTTAGGGCAGAACGTGTCATAAAAATGCTTCCGATGACCTGATATTTTTTATTATAGATTTTCATAACGATGAATAGATACTTTTTTCATCATCTCGCTTGCAGTATATCACAATGGATAAGAGAAACATTCATAAGGTAAGTTTTAGAAGTTACACAAATGGCTATCGTTCCAAACAAAATAAGGGAAACAAAGCTTAGTATATCTAATTATGTTCATTCACCTTAAGGTACCTATATTAAACATAGAGAAAAAGGAAAATAAATATGAAAATAGCTTACAGAAAGCTATATGCTTTTACATAGACCATTTGAGTCTTGTATTATTTAGGTATCTAAACTGCATACATACGTTATACATATATTATATGTATATACATACAAACGGTTAAACGTATACATATAAGGTGATTAAGCTTTGTTCGCTAAGAGTATAATATATAAATATAAAATTAACGTTAGCAGTTATTTATTCGATGGATATATGTTTTTACCTCGTACACCGTAAGGGAAGGAGTTTATTTTAATCGCCAAAATTTTTGATTTCGAGACAATACCCTGTCTGTCGGTCTGTGGGTCTACGGGTCTGCGGGTGTGCGGGTCTGCGGGTGTGCGGGTCTGCGGGTCTGTCGGTCTGTCGGTTTGTCGGTCTGTCGGTATGTCAGTTTGTCGACCTGTCTGTCTGTCTGTCTGCCTGTCGGTTTGTCTGTGTATCGGTCTGACTGACTGTTGATGTTTTTCTAGCATCATAATCTCAGTAATCGATACATGGATTGTGATAAAATTTGGGTAGCGATATGCTGTGGCCGCTATGGGGTCATAGTAGGGAAGATCGGTTCATTGGCGGCGGAGTAATCATGAAAATAAAAAAAATTAAATTACTCCTCAGACTCCGTTTTTATGCGTTTTAGGGGTTTCTGGCCATATTATACTTTTTTGGTGGGAGTGAAATTTGGGGTGGTTAGGGGGTTGGGGGTTGTAAAACTAGAAAATTTGTTGTATTCATAATGGGTTGTCCACAGACGTATGAAAGAAAGACCTAGCGGCATAATACACTTCTTTAGGTCCACCCGAACATTGTCTTGCCTATTAAAGAAACTGTTGATTTTAATGAAATTTTGTCACAGTATTATTACCATAGCGAGGATAGAAAACGCTTAGGCCCGGTTGTACAATGCGAGCTTAAGCTTCGGCTTAAGGTAAGCCGACGTTATACCACGTCAGTTGCAAAATGTCCGTTGTACAATGCTAGCTTAACCCCCCACTCCAAGCTTAACACGAGCTTACGTAAGCCGAAGCTCAACGCGAGCTTAGCTGAGGTTTAAACCTAACCTGATACAAGTGACATGATATGTCAAGGAGAAACCTTCAAATTGCTTGTCACTTTATTAGGTCATATTTTTTAAATGATTTGTGTCTAATTTAACAAAGAGAGTATGAAAGAACAGAAACGGTCGTTGCCGAAATTTGACACAAACTGTCATAAGTGCCTAACCAAAAAAGGTAATTTTTCAGATGATTATGTCAGTACGTATTGCTTCACTGATGCCAACTGTAGTGAATTTCATTATCAACCAGGTTTAACTGAGCCGACGATTGTACAACGGATGTCGACTTTAAGCCTGAGCTTAGCTAAGCTTAGGCTTAACAAAGCTCTTGTTAAACCCGCATTTGTACAACCGGCCCTTAGTCTTTAGAAGTCCTATCAGTAGCGGCGCAGCAAAAAATCAGAAAACTAAAAATATAAAAACAGCACTAACTTCGTTTTTAGGCGTTTTAAGGGTTCGTGATAATTTCCTACTTTTTGGATGGGGTGAAATTGTGTGTGAATTTTTGCGGGCGGGTGGGCGATGATTTGGTTGTAAGGGCATTTCAGACTATAGTTTCATGCTATGGGAAAATAATAAACTGGTATCACCGTAACGTATGAGGTGTACTGAGTTAATCAATTTGACTTCATTTTTCCAAAGACTATCAATTTCTTTAAACATGTTTTAAAGCACTGACCAAAGCGTAATTGTTTTATAATACTAGGTAAATCATTAGTCATTTTGTGGTGATTTCTTATGAATGGTCATTTAAGTGTTTGTGGTAGTTAGTAATGTTATGTTGGATAAAAATGTTTTAACATCATATATGTATAAAAAGGTATATATAATATATATACCTATATAAACGATCACTGCACACTGCGACAATCTTGATTCAAAGAATATAGATTTCAAAATATTTTCACATGATACCTGAAGCATTTATATGATGTACATATATGAAACACTCCATTATAATGTAAGACCATATACATATGAAACGTATTTCAGTTGATGTTTTGGCGACCTCAGTAGCATTCGAAAAGGGTAATATATCAGTGTATTAGGATCACGAAGTTGCTTGTCTTATGGCACACAGCATTGCAAGTTAGTGTGCAAAAACGCTAAAGCTGCTCCCCGGAGCACCTATCAATAGATGTCTATTCCAAATTATTTTTTGTCAAACATTTCAGACTTTGATGAAGCCTCTATTTACGCCTTGGTGGCCAAAACTTATGATGGGCAGTGAACAGCGACAAATCGGAAAGATAACCGTAAGATAAGTTATATAGCAGAGTCAATAAACGAGTCTAAACAGATTTGGTTGTAAAAAACAGAATATCAATATACCGATCACTAAACTCGGACGAATTCATAAGACCTTTAGACATCTTCATGACAACAAGATACAATAATCATCACTTAAATATATTGTTTGTTATGAGTATGTTTTTATCTACTAATGAATATGTGAACATAATGAGTGAAAATAAGAATATATCGTTAATAAACAAACGTACCAGGGTTGAGGATAGAATCTCAGATCATTACTCTACTATTATTCACCACAATGCTCGTGAACAAATGACGAACACGTAAGATATTCAAAACGAATACATTTCACTAAGTAACGGCCATTTTATCACCTGTTAGACCAAGAAGGTCTTTATTTAAGAAAATCTAGATCATAAAATGTGTGTTTTCAAACCACGGATTTAATACCTACGGGTTTTAAAATTTCAACATGTAAAGGTCGTTTCTGTGTGTTTGTAATAATTTACAATTATATGTTGTTTGTTTCCTGACCTGTTAGTGGAAGACGCCAAGATAGCATAGTTTTTTTAAAAATTTTATGGAAAAATTGTGACGATTATTTAGCTGCATTAATAAGTCGTTTGCACTCAATGCGATTGCTGTTTTTTAAATTGGCAAACCTCAACGTTAAAGCCCTGAAGATGGCAATAAACATTGCCGAAAGCTTGCCTGTTAGCACCAGAGTCTCCTCCATGCTGTGACCCAGTCTCTTTTTTCAAAATTTTGGCTATAACCCCAAGATTTTCTCATCTAAACTAAGGTTTTTGGCCATAAGCTTCATTAGTATTAATTAATTAATCAGTCGATATATTCAGTAACAGTTTGGAATACAATATAAAGGAAGTTTCGAAAAACCGAACATTATTTAAGGGAACTAAAAAAATACAGAACTGAATTAAAATTAATTTTATAGAATGTCCTGAGCTATAACTATTATATTTTCTATTTTATATAACAGACCAATAAAGATAAACTCGTTTAAATTAATTTTTAATACACAACAAATCGAATTGAGTTGTAGATAATGTTCTGTTTTTGTGCTTTGTGTTACTACGTTTTTTGATATAAGTAAGTTTTGCAATATACTACATTATGATTGTAATAGATTTTTCTTTGTAAATTGAGGTTCTTGATGCATTCATTATTCTTCCTTCTTCTTCCTAGGGTGCCATACGCTTTGCAGCGTGTAGACGGTTATCTGCTCTCGTGGTCAGTAATGTGTAAAACGCCCTAGTTGACGTGTCACCAGTTTCTGATATTTCGGAGCTATGCGTGTTGCTTGTGACCTGGACCTCTCCTTTCTTCAATTTTACCCATTAGAATTTCATTCAGTAGCCCCTAAACATGTGACCTAAGTAAGCTGCTTTGCATTTTTTGATGATTTCCAGTAATTCTATTAGAGTGGAAGCTCTATTCATCCTGGTCTCTCCATGGGAATCTCAAAAGCCGACATAAGGTCCACATTTCAACGGCTCGAATCGTTGATTTGATGATGAGGGACCAAGTTTCAGCGCCGTATATTAGTATTGGCCCGTTTAATACTTTAATCAATGGTATCGGCCATTTAGTGGCGTTTCTTTCCGTAGACGAAGGCTGTGAAACTTTATAAATATGTTCCTGGCCATAACAATACGTATTTTAATTTCTTAAATATTTGAATCAGTCTACTCATTCGATCAGTTGGTTGTCGGTGAACAGTTGTTCGTTGGCATATTGTTTTCTGCTTACAATAATTAATTTAGTTTTTGATAGAATGATCTTTAGGCCATACTCTTTTCCTTCCTTGTTGTCTGCTATTATGTGGTATCATCAACGTATCTCAGGTTATTTATAGGGGCGCCGATTATTTTGAAGCTTTTCGCTTCGTCTTAAAGTGCTAACTGAAAAATCCTTTCGACGTATGCATTGCATAACCAAGTTTAGGTTGTACAACCTTATGTCAAACCGTTGTGACTGGTATTTCATTTGTGCACAATGAGTTATTAATTATATTATATACTTATTAAGTATACAGGGTTGGGATAACCGTTGGTTTAACCGGAAGTACCGTCAACTTTTTTAATTTAAATGGGACATCCTGTATATTTCTGCAGATTTTAATACATCTTTTTTTCCGAATACGTCCATAGTGGATTTAGTATTAGTTTCTGCAAAAACGGGAAAGATATAGCTTTCGGTTTCGGCGATCGCCTGAGAACTGACAAAGAAGTGTGTCAACTTTCCAATGATTTACATCCCGACAGGGGTCCTATAACACGTTCGGCGGTGACTAAAACACTAAAACGTTTTAATTTAACTAAAAATGTTAAAAATTTACCTAAAACTGGAAGACCGCAGACTGCCACGGACGAATTTGTGAGACAATTAAAAAAGGTTTATCTTTCTCATTTTTACAGAAACAAATACTAAACCCACTATGGACGTATTCGGAAAAAAGATGTATTAAAATCTGCAGAAATATACAGGATGTCCCATTTAAATTAAAAAAGTTGATGGTAGTTCCGGTTAGACCGGTACTACATTAATACCTAACATAATGTCTTCGGATGCATTATGCGTCTTTACATTTACCTGCAAATTTTCAGCAATATCACCCGTTCCGTTCCAAAGATATTTGCTTGGTTCCATACTTTATCCCAACCCTGTATTTTTTATCTTGGCATGTAAGAAAATAGTTTTTGATCATTACCCTTTGATATAGAATACGGTCATTTGACAGCGATTTGGGTATAAAAAAGCTCATAACCTTTAAAATACCCTGAACAATGTTACAACACCTCATATTGTTTGAAAAATGTATGCTTGCATCATCACGTAGTTATAAAGCACCCTATATAAATCAAAATATTTTCTGCGCAATGAGCATAATCCTTGCCTACAAGTTTTGTGTACAGTTCTTTTTTCTTCTACAGTAGTAGGGTTATGGACCGATCCAGTACTAATAACTCATCCTATATACTTAGCAACCCTCAAGGAACTATCAGCACATTATTGGTTAGATCAGGGGTAAATCAGCTGATGGGCTAAGTAAAAAATTACTAAAATTAGGGGGGTCAGATACAGGGTGTTACTTTATAATAGGCCCTAATTCAAAAGACGCATTTCTGACCCAAATTCAAGTAGAAAACTTCATATAAACATGTTCTAAAGAATCTGGTTTTCAAGATACAGGGTATCAAAGTTTGGACAAAAATTTTCTATTAATTTGTTAAAGATCATTAAGCTGATTTTTTTGTAATTTGGCAGTTGATCACTGCAATAAAAAGCTGTCAGGATTGATTAGAGGATGAGTATCATTTTTAGTGGCGTGTCGGGGGACAATGCTAGTAGTATGGATATGCCGGTTCTGATCCTCCCTGAAGGTCATTCAAATGGGGTGGGGATGACCTTGGTTTCCATATTTCATGAGGTGTATTGACGTGGGTTTTTCTTATAGGTGCCGGTTCTGATCCTCCCTGAAGGTCATTTTGTAACGTTGTCTTTCCAAAAGTGATCGTATCTTAATGGGGCTTTTTAAATGGGGTGTTGGGTAACCTTGAGAGTTCCAGTTCACATTGACTGATTGTGAAATATTTGTTATTAGTGTTTGTATTGGTTGTTTGTATAACCTTGAAATTAGTTGTATGATTTTCCTATGAGGATCGATAGTGATCCTCCCTGAATGTTATTAAAATGGGGTGGGGATAGCCTTGAGCTTGGCCTTACAAAAGAACGTGTTTTGCTAACGTCGGGCCTTGCATGATAAGCGAATGAGTGGAGGTGGGGGTACGATGCCCTTGAGTATCTAGCTATAAATCGAGGAGGCTCGATCATCGATGCTACAGTTGCTTGACAGACAGTGATCAAGATATAGTCTAATAAGATGCATACATGTAGTGATTGCGGTGATAATTTTACGCGTTCGGACAATTTGCGTCGACATCAGAGAAATGTTTGCAGTGGCAGTTCCACAAGTGGACCACAGGCTAAAAAAATTAAATTGGATAGTACACCTCCGAATATGATATGTCCTTGCTGCAATGTTTCACTTCCGAAAAATCGAATGACTGCCCACGCAAGGACATTACAACATAGAACAAATTCATCGATCCCGATCACTGATGGTGTGAGACTTATAAAAAGTGCATTCAAATGTAGAATTGCCAGCTATAGATTTAGCCCATCAGAATTGTATACCGACTTTAAAGAGTTTTTCGATAACATCAAGCAAAATACTCTAGATGTAATAGAAGAGAAACTTCGAGTGCACAGAGCCCTGAAAGTGAACATGGAAGTATTCGGGAAGTATGTATTACAAACGAGTGATGTGGCAGACGTCAAATCCTTCAATACGGTTAATAAAGTAATAGACGAGAGCACAGACCTATCTGATGTTTATCAACGGTTTGCTGATGAAATTACATCCCAATCATCTGAGTTTGAGGAGAAGGATTCTGGTATGCTAGATATTTAGAGAAGTGCATAAATTGAGATAGTAACCTTTGTTGTTTTATTTTCAGGGTGGGCGATCGAATGTATCCTTTATGCTGAAGTGAACATTAACAAGTTTTCACCATTGGGTGGATCGTCTTATATAAAGTTACCATACTTTATAGAGAAAAAGAAGGCAGTGGTAAATGTGCGAAATCAAGACCAGTGTTGCTTTGCTTGGGCCGTCACATCAGCGCTACTACCAGCAAGCACCCGAGTAGCGGAAGTGTCATCCTACCCGCATTTTTCAACCATATTGAATGTCCACGGTATGAACTTTCCTATTACTTTTAAAGATATCTCATTGTTCGAGAGAAACAATAATATATCTATAAACGTGTACGGAATTGAAAAAATAATCAAAGATGGTAATATCACATACGAAATAGTTGGTCCATTGAGATATGCTCAGAAGAAATTAGCTTTACATGTCAATCTGCTCTATTTAACGGATGATAAGGGGAATGGTCACTATTGTTGGATAAGAGATCTTTCACGGTTAGTTGCACATCAGTTAAGTTCAAACGAGCATAAGCGGTACTTTTGTGACGGTTGTTTGTTATATTTTTCAACTAAGGCGTATCTAGATATTCACCAAAGGAACGATTGCAATCATATATTCACGATAACACCCACAGAAAAATTACGAATTGATAAGTTTGGTAATCAGGTTCCAGAAAACATACTTAAATTCGAGAATTTTGAAAAGCAAATGCCGGTCCCCTTTGTTGTGTATGCGGATTTTGAGTCATTATTAAAACCAATCGATAACTGTGAACCCAACCCAGAATATTCGTATACAAACGAAACCCACACACATGAACCATATTCATTTTCATATTTTATTAAATCTTCATTTGATTCTGACTTATCCAAATTTGTCTTGTATCGAGGTAAAGACGCGGCGAAAGAATTCGTGACAAGGCTAGAAGCTGATCTTAAAGAACTATATTTCAAATATTTGAAAGATGTAACTCCCATGATCCCTTTAACGCCGGAAGAGCAGATTGAATTTGATACTTCAACGAAATGTAACATCTGTGAGAAACCATTTTCAGGATCCGATATTAAAGTTCGCGATCATTGCCACATAACTGGTAAAGTTAGATTCGGGGCTGCACATTCGAAATGTAATTTAAATTTCAAATTACCAAATTTTATACCAATTATAACGCACAATTTAAGTGGGTACGATTGTCACCTATTTATCAAACAACTATCTTCTCATGGAGATAAGATAGACGTGGTAGCCCAGAATAAGGAAAAATACATTTCATTTACAAAAAGTCTGTATATGCATGACTATGTGGACCGAACCGGTAGAATAAGGAGGAAGTTTTTACAAATGAGATTTATCGATAGTTGTCGTTTTCTACCTGGATCTTTACAAGCATTATCAGACAGTTTGACTAGTAGGGATTTTCTGGAGAGTAAAAAGTATTTTTCAGACCCTAGAGTCTTTAATTTAATTAGACAGAAAGGTGTATTTCCTTACAATTATGTGGATGATGTAAAGAAATTGGATCAAGAATATTTACCGTCAAAGGCAGAGTTTTATGATAAGTTGAATGAGAAAGATATATCTGAGGAGGAATATTCGAGGGCAATAACTGTATGGAGAACGTTCAACTGTAGGAATCTAGGTGAATATTCTGATATTTATTTACGGACAGACGTGCTTCTCTTGTGTGATGTCTTTGAAAGGTTTAGGAGAAATAGTATGAATATTTACAAATTGGATCCAGCACACTATTTTACATCTCCTGGATTGTCTTGGGATGCCATGTTAAAGTATACCAAAGTTAATCTCCAGCTCCTTACGGACATAGATATGATTGGGTTCTTTAAGAATGGTATTCGCGGGGGGATAAGTCAATGCAGCGATAGAATGCACGAAGCAAATAATAAATATTTACCAAATTATGATCCATCTAAAGAATCGACATTTATATCATATCTCGATGCCACGAATCTTTACGGGCATGCTATGTCGTCACCTCTTCCTACGGGAGGTTTTGAATGGATGGGGGATTCAGAAATATCTACATTCGATTTAGAAAATGCCGAAATAGACGGTGAGAATGGCTATGTCTTGGAAGTTGATGTGCGATATCCTGAAGGGTTACACGATTCACATAGCGACCTTCCGTTTTTGGTGGAAAGTATGATCCCACCAAATGCCAAGACAAAGATTCCGAAATTAATCCCAAATCTGTACGACAAGAAAAAATATATTGTACATTATCGCGTACTACAACAAGCTGTACGGTATGGTTTGCAAGTAACCAAGGTTCACAGGATCCTTAAGTTCAAACAATCGTTCTGGTTGAAGGAATATATCGATCTCAATACGGCAATGCGTAATAAAGCAAACAATAAATTTGAAAGGGACTTTTATAAGCTTCTAAATAATGCAATTTTTGGAAAAACTATGGAAAATGTAGATAATAGAAGAGATATAAAGTTGGTCACACATTGGGAAAATCTTCGTAATAGCATCGGTGTCGGAGCACTAGTAGCTCGTCCAAATTTCAAGAGTTGTTCCATATTCAACGAAAATCTTGCAGCTATCCATTTAGGAAAAGTTAGAGTACATTATTTTAAGCCAATATACGTGGGATTCTGTATACTGGACATATCTAAAATAGTAATGTATGATTTTTTTTATGGGTTTCTTAAAAAGCAGTTCAACGATAAAGTATCTATGCTTTACTGTGATACAGATTCGCAAATTTTGAAAACTCATACGGATGACTTCTATGAATTTATGAGAAATAATATTAGCGAGTTTGATACTTCAAATTATAAACAAAACAATGAGTTCAACATTCCAGTCAATGACTCTATTCTGGGTAAAATGAAAGACGAATTTCCAGAAGATCCTATAATAAGTTTTTACGGAACAGGTGCGAAGGCATACTATATCAAGTCAGTTAAGGGAGAAATGAAAAAAGCAAAGGGTGTTAAAAAAGCAGTAATACAAAATCAGTTATGTGGTAATGATTATAAGCATATACTAGAGAATGGTGGTCTGATTTTAAGAAAAATGAATACATTCAAAAGCAGGTTGCATGATGTATATACAGAAGTCAAAAATAAAGTAGCTTTAGCACACAACGATGATAAAAGGTTTATAATTCCAAATACAACAAAAACTTTACCCTGGGGGCACTCTGACATTCAATTTTACCAAACAGACCCCGCATCGAATGTAAAATATGCTATCGATGCCATTAATCAGATCACCGCGCGAGATGAGGCTCCTGAAGATGGTAATTTAGATCTACTTATACAATTAATGTTAGCCGAAGTTTCTAAATATTAGATTTAAGTTACTGTAAGCTTGTAAAGTGTGATAGTATTAAATATATGTTTGCAGAATAAAGTTGGCACATTTTATTTAACCTAAACTCAGACTACCCACAATCTACATCAGATTCATTGTGAGACTTCAAAAATGACTATAGTTGTTCTAGATATCCAAGGATATAATATCCAGTCTACGTTTGTTCCAAAAGAGATAGGGTTTAAGAAAAGTGGAAGTTTATTTCATTATGTGCTTAAACCCGTCATTAAATTCAATGAACTGAGCGTAAAAGATCAAAGAAGCGTCAAGTTTTTGGAAAAATATAATCATGGCATCAGATACAGTAGTGGAAATACAAATGCGCAACAAATCATGAAAATAATGAAACAACATATCAGGAACAGCGATAAAATCTTTCTTAAGGGCCATCAGAAGTATGAGTATGTAGTGAGAGCTGTAGCTATGTTAAACTTGAAAAACATACAGATAGTGAACATTGAGGCTATAGATCATAGTATCTGTCTTAACGTGAGCATGAGCAGAGCAGAGCAGAGTGTTCATAGCAAAAAGTGTGACTACCATTCCGAAAACACGAATGGGAGATGTGCATTGAGAGTTTGTGAGGCTATTGATTCGTGGATTAGGACACCGCCTCCGTCACATCCGCAACCACATATGAAAGTTCTGAAAGACGAGTCGTTAGCCGAAAGAGCAGATCATAATTTTCATTAATACATAGAGTGTCTTTCTTTTAGATTCATAGTTTTAGATTCAAGTTGTCTGTTCATAATTTTTTGGTTGCTGCAGAATTTAATATCTTGAATAGTTGTTAGTGGAGTCTTGGAATTTTAAGTTGCTTTCAACGTATTATATTTGTAGTTTTAGAATTGATATTTAAATCTTTGTGTATTGCAGTTACTTTTATTTGGTATGTTAATATATACATAAGAAAATTTCAAATTGTATTAATCAATAAATATATCCACAAGAAAACTTTGAGATATTTATTTAAACGAGTATAATTATAGAAAAGGCGAGCTGTCCCTAGCAGTCGGAGTGTTTCGGGGAATGAGACCCTTTGGGTCTCGTAAACTCATAATACAGTTTATTTCTTTAATCCCTAAGTCCATAACAAACTTTATTACCACCCCATGTTTAAGATTAGGTTATTCTACGAAGAGAGGTAAGCCTCTATATAATCCCTAAGCCATTAACAAAATTTTTTATTGCCACCTCATCTTTAAGATTAGATTATTCCACGAAGAGAGGTAAGCCTCTATATAATCCCTAAGCCATTAACAAAATTTGTTATTGCCACCCCATCTTTAAGATTAGGTTATTCCATGAAGAAAGGTAAGCCTCTATAAATACCCATTTAAAATTTAATGGTGCCCCATGGCTACCCTCTTTAAGGCATACACATCTATTAATACATACTTAAAAAATCATTACCGCTCCAGGTATTCAAACTCATGAAATATTTCATAAGTTCTAAATACACATTGATGTAGAAAGAGACAAAAAAAAACATGGCGACATTGGAGTTGATAGGGTAGGGATGTGGGCTGTCTTTCATCCCCATTGGAGGAGTGGGCGTACACCTCTGCCTCTACCCCTACTCTCGAACTATCTGATTGGTGGATTGAGGTCTTAAAAGTGCAGGCGAGGACAGGTAGAAATCATTCTGTCCAGCTTTTGCCGCCAGAATACATCTCTCTACCAGCCACCAACTAACCAGCTACGAACCATGTCTCTGAAGAGAAGTGTAAGTAAAAATAATTTTATCCTAACTTGGGAGACCGCTCTACCAACTACCCTCATGGATATGTTTCTAAATATGGTTTTCTCTTTATTGTTACAGATGCCCATCGAATACGACTCAGAAGATGAGTTTCAAAGCTCACCCAAGCGATCGACACTGCTATCGCGATCGCCTGTTGCCAAGGCTGGTCCCTCGCAAGTACGCGCAAGTCCTACCACCAGGAAAAGGACGGCGCCTATGAAGATGATGACGGGTACCAAACGCCCCAAGAAGGTAGATGGTGATGAATCGCAAAAAAAAGTGGTTGCGATGCAAAAAGAGCCGCGAAAGAAGGTTGTAAGAGTACCGTCGAGTTCGGCAACGCAGCGGAAGCGAAATGAGGGTGCCAAATTTAAGCTGTGTAAGTCGGCATGCAAGACTTACACAGCTCGATTTCGGCAACCTGTACCCCAGTTTGCCACTTCCGCTGCTGTACCGGAGTCGACGGTAGACTTCTCCGTATTGCACGAGGCTCCGACTGTAACGGAACCACCTTTTTTGCGAGAGTCACCCGTCCGGACTTCGGCGGTTGTTGAGGAAGCTACCCCGACATTGCCGTTGTCGATTACTCCACCGGATCAGAATCAAGCACACAAAATTATAGTGCATCAGAATGTGCTTGTTACTGCTCCAGTGGAGTCATCGACGACGACATCTTCGGAGCTTCATCAGGCAAGTCGAAGCCCGGAACCTCTTGCGGTTAATGATGCCCAGTCATCATTTTCACCGGCACCGGCTGACATCCTGGAGGCCTTGCCGCGTACACCCAGGACACCGCGGATATCAGCGACTCAATCGTCCCTCGAGTCGCTGACATCGCACGAGGCCAGTCAACGTAGCAGCGGTAGCGGAAGCAGTGGCGGAAGCAGTAGCGGAAGCAGTAGCGGCAGCAGCAGCCAGACCAGTAGTGGGAGCAGCCAGACTGTGGAGGAGGATCCTGGCTCGCTGCTTGCCAAGGCGACTGCTAAGATGAGAAAGGAACTGCAGGACGCAAGGGTGAGGGTGCAGGAACTGAAGGAGGACCAGTTCCCGCAGATCTTATCGGCCGCCAGGGAGGAGAAGCGAACCGCCGAAGAGTCGAGCCGGCAACTTTGGGGCGACGTTCTGCTGCAGGAGGTGGAGTTGCAGCAACTTCGGGAGGAAGTACTGTCGAGGGAATCGAAGTTGCAGCAACGTCGGAAAGAAGCTCAGCAGCAGGACGTGAAGTTGCGGCAAGCCGGCGGTAAGCTTGAAGGCCTGGAGGAGAGAGCCTCCAAGATAGAAAATTATGAGGCGAAGATAGCAAAGCTGGAGGGACAGATAGCGACGATCGAATCCGTGGATTACCATCCGATCTGTCTGTCTCAAAACCAGAAGGGTGTGTAGTATATATATATATATAGTATATATATAGATATATACTACACTTTCCCTTATAGTTAGAATTAGGGTTTTATATGTATATATTTAGAGTTAGATATTTGTATAGCATCTTTATTTTATAATTATAGTATTGTATAAATGTATATTTTAACTAATAAATTTTTCATGTATATATAATTGTTATTAAATATATATTTTTTAATTTTAACAAATTTTCATTGAATATATAAAAATCTTATTATATAAATGTATTTTTTAATTTTAATAAAATTTCATGTGTATATAAAAATATTACTGTTTAAATGTATATTTTATTTTTTTATAAATCTTCATGTACAATAATTACAAAAAATGTATTACTCAATTTTAATAAAATTTCATGTATGTATAAAAATATTATTGTTAAAATATATATTTTATAATTAATAACTTTTCATGTATAATAATTACAGAAAATAAATTATACTTGTTCTCAAATTTAGTGTTTCAGTTAATAATATTTTTATAGAATAGTAGCAATGTACAAATGTAATTTTATGTATATCTTATAATTGAAAAAAAATATATAAATATATCGATTATGAGATTATTTAATAAATGAGTAACAAAAAAAATATGTGAACAAAAACTTTTAATTTTGTATTTATTTGTATGCAGGTGTTAGATATTTGTGTAAAATTTTCTAAGATAGTAGTAATGTACAAATGTGTTTTTTTATTACAATATTTTTTATGTATGTCTTATAATTAAAAATAAATAAATTCAAATATATATATATATCGATTTTGAAATCTAGTTCTTTTCTGGTTAATAAAATGAGAAATAAAAAAAAATATTAAAAAAAAGTTTAGTCTATAAAAAAATATCTGCGAAAAAAAACTATAGGTTGGTCTCCAAGACAACAGGATAGTGCATAGTGTCCAACTACACATAGTGCTTACTGGTTCGTGATAAGTATCGGTAAAGGCAGAGACTAGGTCGACGGCTGGGCCGTCGACTACCCGACTGCCCGAAACCCCGGGTGAAAAAAATTATAGGTTGGTTTCTAAGACAACAGGATAGTGCATAGTCTCCAATTACACATAGTGCTTACTGGGTCGTGCTAAGTTTCGGTAAAGGTGGAGGTTAGGTCGACTGCTGCGCCGTCGACTAACATCGACACGGGCGGTGGGTCGACGGCTCCGCCGTCGACCCACCTTATCTCGCCGCGCATGCAAAGGCGAGGCGGCGCCGAGGGTGGTAAAGGTGGAGGTTAGGTCGACTGCTGCGCCGTCGACTAACATCGACACGGGCGGTGGGTCGACGGCTCCGCCGTCGACCCACCTTATCTCGCCGCGCATACAAAGGCTCGGCGGAGGCCCATTTTGACGCATTTTGAGGGCCAAATGTGATCTTCAACGGTCCTTCAAAACGGTGGTTTTTCAGAAAAAAAGAGTGAAAAAAAACGTTAGAAGCATGAAAAAATCGAGATAGACAAAATTGGAAGACTGATAAAAAATGAGAAAATAAAGTACACCACTGAATAAAATTTTTAGAAAGATCGTTTGTTGGCAAAGCCGCCCACGCTCGATGAATTTTTTTCTGTCACGATGGTAAGGTTTTTTGAAAAAAGGTACGATTTAAAAAAACAAGTTTATTGGTTAATACAAAAAAATCTCTTTATAATTTAATAATAGCACCTCATGTCTCCTCCTCGCTATCTATGAGAAAAGGCAGTTCTATCCGCGCACCTCTAAGGTTTGATGGACCATCTGGACGATAAGGATCAGCATCATCATCATCATCGCTGTTATCTGATGAGCTGTCTATAGTAGACAACAGGAACCCCAGCGGCTGTACTGTGGAGTCGCATGGTCCATGGTCCATCGGTGGTCTCGCCACCGCCCAATGAGATTGGTCGGGTGTCTCATCATCCGGTACCGCAGTCTCCATACTCCATATGCTGGAACTGTCCTCTTGATCCTGCATCCAAGACGTGGAGTCGCAAGGTCCGTTTGACTCTGTAGTGAAGTCCATTTCGCTGCTAGTTGTATTACTGTACCAGTTGACTCTGCACTATGTTTTTCATTGACAAGAACTCTGCCTTTTATGTTCTAAGCTCCCCACACTAAAGCCCCCTCCATACCTCCCCACCTCTTCATTTTATTTGTGGAACATCGGTGGCGTTGGGTGGTGGGTACTGTAAAGCCACACCCTAATCCACAAGGTATATTTACCGTTTCTGTTAGCCCGCTGGTACTTACACAATATACCATCATCAAATAAAAGATCATACCTTTTTTTTATTTTTATTCAATATTCGTAATATGAGGCAAATCGATACATATAATGTATATAAATATATATATAATATTTTGCTGTTTATTTTACAACTCAAAGAAAGATATAATACGTTCCTTCTCTTCAGTCAGCTTGCATCTTTTTTGAGTTGATGTCACTCGTAGGGTGTCGATTCTCTTCTTGCAATCATCCAACTGTCGCTTTCTCCTCGTCTTGGTTTCTTTTACACGCTTCCTTTCATCGTCTAGCTGTTTCAACTTTTGCTCATCGATAACTTGTGCTGCTTGGAGACTATCGTTCAGTGCCAGCTCCTCTACCAGTTGCCGCTCATTATTTGCTATTTCATCCTTGATGCGTTGAACAGTACTCCTCAACGCTTCCGTCTGGTCTTCGATCTCTGTTTTTGGAGGTTTATTTGATTTTTCCAATGTCTGCCGCAATAATGCTCCAAAAGGCTTGGAAGGTGCCTTTTTTATTTTTCTACTCGTTATCGCAGGCACTGTACTTGTGGACGCTTGCATCGCATCCACGCCAGCTCCTATAGCTACAGGAGTATTCACACTGGTTGCCAGGACAGGCACTGCACTTGCGGCTGCTTCCGTTGCATCCACGCCAGCTCCTATTGCTGCAGGGGTGTTCACACTGGTGTTGTTTTCAGCTGGTGGGTTCACATGGACGAATTCTCCAAGTTCTTCTTGGACATCTGCAGCCAGCTGCGTAAAAGGCAACCCCTCATCTTCGAACTCCTGCAGGATGGCCCGTAAGTCGTCCCCGACGACTATAACATCTTGATTATTGGTTGCGGCCATAATGTTGGTGATATAGGTATGATATACAATATTTTTCTGCGGAACGGTACGATTTTCTGAAGAACGTAGAACTGAAAAGCCTTACAGAATGAAGCTGTATTTATACCCAAAAATTCACAACATAATTCAGTTGTAAAATCAGAGCGGAGGGGACGAATACTTGGATGGGGAGGATGGGCGAAACAATCACAACCAATAAGCTTTAGATGGGTGGGTTGGGTGAAACTATCGCATCCAATAAGGTTATATTGGTGGGAGCATCCACAATTCTTGTTGGTTTCAGATATCGATATAGTGGTACACAGATCTAAATTAGCATGGTTGGGGTTGGGCGACAAAGTATTTCAGGAGCAGGTGATGACGTGCGAATGTGTTGCCAAAGCATATAACATTTCCACCAATAGGGATTTATGGTCTATACGCCGATTGGCTGGTGGGTTGGTCGTTCTATATTCCCGTTTCAATAGCAGTTGATGATGTACGAATGCGTTGCCAAAGCATATAACATTTCCACCAATAGGGATTTATGGTCTATACGCCGATTGGCTGGTGGGTTGATCTTTCTATATTCCCGTTTCAATAGCAGTTGATGACGTGCGAATGCGTTGACAAGGCATATAACGTACTTAATGGTCTATACGCCGATTGGCTGGTGGGTTGGTCTTTCTATATTCCTGAAACGACGTACCCTAAGAGAGGATTGAAGCGGAGGAGGGGAAGCGTTAGTCCCCTAATATCGTATAAATACGGTGGCTGAACGAGAATTATTTAGTGAAGTTCGTGATTCAGTTCTTCAGTTATAGCAAGATTACAGCAAGATAATCAAGAGGAAGAACGAGAATGGAAGCCATAGGATTCAACATCTTGGACCTGGAGCACCTGAGTCAAGGTAAACATTATTCTGCCATTGTATACATTTCGTACAAGTAACAAGTCAAAATACAGCAAGTCTGTTTTCGCTAGTATCCACTCATATGTATTTCTACAATGTACTCTTCTTTTCTTTTCAGCACCAGGGGTCATTCCGGGTGACAGCCGATACAGCGGCTTCACAGAAGTGGCGAGGCGGCTGCGGGAGAGAGCATGTCAGGGTGGTGTGGCAGCAGCGACCACAGATCACCGGACATTTGGTCTGCGGCAATGTCCGCTGATCGCGGACCATCTAGTGAAGCCGTCGTCGATGGCGAATCACCTGGTGCGGTGTCGGCGAAGATTGGCACAGGGTCATGCACCATCTGAAGGTACCTATGTAGTTTGTTTATGAGTAATTATTTCCGAGTTTATGAAATGCTACCTTTATTGATGACACTAAAAATTTATCAAAAACAGTTTATCTTTCCATGTTTTTACTTTTTTGCGAAGCAAACGTATTCTATTACAAACTAACCATATACTCATCGATAATTCTTTCTTTTTACAGCTTCTGACAACCGTGGGGGGAAACGAACAGACAAGGATGATGAAGTCGCCACCACCAGTGTAGAGGTGCAGATTGAAGGTATAAAATGTGTTCATTAAATGCGAAAAAATCAAACCACCACCAACTTAGCATCTTTTTTTTGTTTTGTACCAATCCTATGATATTGATACTTTCAACATGCGCCAACATAGCAATTTTTTATTATTTTTTGTTTTGTATTGATCATATGATATTGATACTTTCAACGTGTGTACCCATCATTCCTGAAAAATCTAAATTTAATGAAACCTCGTAAGATTTAGCAATATATCCTTATACACCTTTCACCTTTTGCATCTTGCAATCTTCGCACGCATTACAAAACAACACTCTTTTTGTTTCAGAAAACTGGGATAGCGATGACTATCCCACCTATAAACCAAACCTAGAAAACAGGGCGGTCCTGCGGATGCCCCCACCGTTCCTGTCCAAGAAGGAGAGACGCAGGTGGAGAGCGAGCGAGGTCGCCCGATTTAATAATCTAATAAATTAATCAATGATTATTAATGTAAATATATATATATATGCGACAAAATAAAACTACAGTTAGTCCAAACAACTGTTTTATTTATAAACGAATCTAAAAATCATCCAAACAAAAAAATTAATAAAATAAGTTTACACAGTTATCGAGAAACCATTCAAATATATTATTGAATCATTACAATACATCTTTTACGTCTATCCACGAATTTTTTTCTTTCGGGAAACCTAACCACTTAACGAAGAGCTTGGTTCCTCTTTTCTTCAAGACCCTTTCAATCAGATACTCATCTGGAAACTGCGTCTTTTTTAGCTCAGCTTCGTAGAAACAGCCGCTTATCGGTTGCCCATCCATATCATCTAACATATATGTGACTGGATTTGTAATGTTAACGTTGCGTATTTTAAACAATTCCGTAGAATAGTTGGGGGTGTAACCTTTTTCAAATACACCTTTATATCTGCTTACTCTCACAATGTCCCCAAGTTTAAGCTTACTTCTGCCTGCTACCTTTGGATTGCGATACACATTCAATCGTGTATGAAAATCGACTTCGATGGGGGCCAATCCTGTTGTTCGATGTTTCCTGTTGTTATAGAAGTTAGTGACATTTTGCAGAATTGAGGTTTTGAATAAAGAAAAAAATATATTTTTTTTGTGATAAATCGAAAGATCATATATAAGTTTTATAACAAAACCGTTTTTGTTTTCTTTTTTTTCGCAATAATTCAAAAGTTATATGAAAATAAAAATGGGTCTTTGAATCGAGTATCGAAAACACGCCGACGGCTCCCGAACCCGTGTGACGTAATGATGGCGGTTAAGATGCTCCTTTGACCAACGACATCCTACATCGATACTAGATTCTAGATTCCCAGCCAAACGTGAAAATACTTGCTAGTAACTAGTGTATATTTGTTGCAATATAGCCGATGAATGAAGTTTGCAGCTCAGGACGACCTCTACGATCGAAATAAATATCTTTTTGAATGTTTGAAATCAGATTACAGTTTCCAGTAAGTAAGTAAGTACCTAATCAAATATGTCTTATTGAAACTATCTGGTGCATGTTCGGCTGGCCTAGTGGTTAGAGTATTGGCTAATGGATCCGTTGGTCTGGGTTCAAAGCTCAGCCTGTCCAATTTTTTTTTTATTTTTTTTTTATCAAATAATTCATTCATGTGCTTTTTGCACTTGTTATGTACTTTTTTTTCTACGATCAACATAAATATGTTTTTGAAACAAATTCTATCAGACATATTACTTGCACTGCATAGTGCAAAAACTAAGTACAGGACGCGGTGGACAATTCAAAAAATCAGTTCAAATGGTGTTTGTTCGTCAATATCAACCGTCAATATTTTTTTTAAATATAATAGTTGGTTAATAAAACAAAATCCATTCATTTTTTAAGTTTTTAATATAAACATAAAATAAAACTCGTAATCACAACAGTCTTCTGTTTATCACTTGGTATTTTTATTTATTTAACTTTACGCAACGAAGCTTAATTTAATAAATTTTCATAAAAATTTAACAAACAAAATATAAACGCAATGCAAACAGACAAAACTTATTCTTCTATGAGTTTCAATGTTATAATTATCTTTACTGTACGTAGATGCTTTTCTGTTAAAATATTTGTTAGTAATTTCATCTTATATGAAATGAATCCAATTTTCTTTAATAAATTATTAATATGTACATCCCAACGTAAGTGTGAGTCTAAATATATTCCTAGATACTTTATACTTTTTTCTATGTTCGGGACTAAAAAATATAGTTTTATTTTTGTTTACTTGAAGTGCTAGCTCTTATATAAAATAATTATACTTATAGTTTATTTATCGTATAAGTATTTATTATCAATAATAATATTAAATAATAAAATAATTATTTTAAGTTTTGGTCAAGAAGACCATGACATTGAAACTCATAGAGAAATAAGTTTTGTTTGTTTGCATTGCATTTTTATATTTTTATTTGTTAAATTTTTATAAAAATTTAATTATTAAGCTTCATTGCTCAAAGTTAAATAAATAAAGATACCAAGTGATAAACAGAAGACTGTTGTGATTACGAGTTTGACTTACTTTATGTTTATATTAAAAACATAAAAAATGAATGGATTTTGTTTTATTAACCAACTATTACATTTAAAAAAATATTGGCGGTTGATATTGACGGACAAACACCATTTGAACTGATTTGTTGAATTGTCCACCGCGTCCTGTAGTTAGTTTTTGCACTATGCAGTGCAAGTAATATGTCTGATAGAATTTGTTTAAAAAACATATTTATGTTGATCGTAGAAAAAAATGTACATAACAAGTCCAAAAAGCACATGAATGAATTATTTGATAAAAAAAATAAAAAAAAATTGGACAGGCTGAGCTTTGAACCCAGACCAACGGATCCATTAGCCAACACTCTAACCACTAGGCCAGCCGAACATGCACCAGATAGTTTCAATAAGACATATTTGATTAGGTACTTACTTACTGGAATCTGTAATCTGATTTCAAACATTCAAAAAGATATTTATTTCGATCGTAGAGGTCGTCCTGAGCTGCAAACTTCATCCATCGGCTATATTGCAACAAATATACACTATTTACTAGCAAGTATTTTCACGTTTGGCTGGGAATCTAGAATCTAGTATCGATGTAGGATGTCGTTGGTCAAAGGAGCATATTAACCGCCACCATTACGTCACACGGGTTCGGGAGCCGTCGGCGTGTTTTCGGTACTCGATTCAAAAACCCATTTTTATTTTGTTATAACTTTTGAATTATTGCGAAAAAAAAGAAAATAAAAACAGTTTTATTATAAAACTTATATATGATCTCTCGATTTATGACAAAAAAAAAATTGATTCAAAACCTCAATTGTAATCCATTTGTAACTACCTCTTGCAGAAAATTCCTTGTACAACAAGTGTTTCAGTGAACGAATAGCTCTTTCGGCAATTGCTGCTTTTTTCGTAGAGAACGTGGAGTAATGGTTAATTCCATACCTTTGCATCAGATCAAAAAATTTGCGATTGTAAAACTCAGATCCGTTATCTGTTTGCAGATTGGTTGGATGATAGCTAGCGTCCTGCAGGATATCATGCATTGCAGCCGTCACGTTTTGCATATCTTTATTCTTAATTGCTCTACACCATAAGAACTTAGAGTAGCAGTCAATGACTACCAATATGTATCTATAGCCATTATTTTCCTTATGAAAAGGTTGCATTTCCGCTAAATCGGCTTGCCATAAGTCAGCGAAACCTTTTGTGATAGTTTTTCGACGGCGAAAGTTCTTCCGAACTGCCTTGTGTAATTCTTCTGCTATGCCACGTTTTGTTGCGCTGTTAACTGACATATCTACATGTAGAGGTCTGACTCAGGTGATTGTAGAA
This sequence comes from Callosobruchus maculatus, assembly GCA_951848785.1. NCBI lineage: Eukaryota > Metazoa > Arthropoda > Insecta > Coleoptera > Chrysomelidae > Callosobruchus > Callosobruchus maculatus. The sequence continues at coordinate 3,354,659 of CATOUR010000026.1, read as the reverse complement.
AAGAAACTGATCATTAATCATGAAAAATCAACCGATCTATGGTCTGAGTTGATTTAAAGTGTAGCCTGCAAGCCACGCTGGTAAAACAGGGCCACCTTCAGCATCGAATTCCCTGTTGACTCCACTAGCTAATTTCTGGCAAAAATTATATAGAACCTCTAGTTGCTCTAAAATGGATATCAAATTGGTTGTTAATACATCAATCTTTTTCTCAAGGCCATCACTCAATTCTAGCGTTTTGCTATTCACTATACTTTCAAGCATATCAGCGGTACTTTTTAGTTTTTTTTCAACATACTTTATATGAACAGAGTCATTTTCATCTGTAGGATCACCAACATTCTTTAACTGCTTTCCATTGATATCATAATTTCCAGTTTGTGTAAGTTTAAAACCAATACCTGGAATACCACGTACAGTTGTATGCTTAGAACTGCGACGACCAAACTTATCTATCGTATTGTGCATCGCTACGAAAGCGTTATACTATTAGTGGGATCTTTCAACTCGCAAATATATATACCCCAAATTAGCGTATTACGCCCTCTTCACGCAATTCTTCTATTATAGATAAAATTTCGTTGTCGTGGTTTGTATGACCAGCTGATTTTGAGCTGTATAGCAATTTCAATCGATCAATCAGCTCGTTGATGTCGTTCCAGTACACAAAGTCGCGTTTATTAGTGTTAAATATCTTATACTTAGGTATCTTCATTTGTGTATGTCCCCTACCAACTCTGGCTCTCAAATGCATGGGGGATGATGTAGATAGGATATTAAATAATTTATTGAAATACTCAGATCCGTCGACATTGTAAATATTAAGAGGTGTGTAATCTTTGCGAAGTACATTAGTTAGATTCAATATGGACCTGAATGTGTGTAGAGTTTTTGAGTTGGAGTTTCGTGTATCTCCTACAAACATCATATCTAGTAAGTCTGGGGATAGTTTGAATTTAGTAGTCTTATCACCCGACGATAAATAAACCGCCTTATCATCAAATTCCACTTCATGTACACCCATTAACAGCTTCTGTGATTGTGGGTTGATCCTCACATTATAAACACTTCCATAGGCCGGATGTCCTGCTCTCAAATTATCTATATGACTTTTCAGCACCTCAGCAACTGCCTCTCTGTCCACACTTGAATTAGCTGTAGATACATACTGAGTAACTGAATCTCTTTCCCTCTCATTAATTGATGATGGTGTATCAGGTAACTCCTTTATTGGTGTTATACCGGAAAAAGCAGCGGAAGTCAATTCTTCGAATCTCGCCCCTTTTGGTGTACTAGTAGAGGGAAGGGTTTGATTTGGATATGTAGATGGTGGTCTTTTAGGAGTGCTTGTATGACCAACGTTTTGCATTGGTTGTTTCGATTGTGTATGAACTGATGCATTCGCTATTGTCTTCAGCTGTTTCGTAATAGGTTCATATATCCGTTCCAATGCTGTGTTATCGATGTCGCGACCTTTCTTTACAGCATTAAATTTTTTTTGGACAGACTCTGTTGCTTCCACTAATTCTTTTTTGAGAGCAATCTCAATGCTGCTCTGTTGCTGCTTCATACTTGTTATGGTAATGCTACAGCTGCGATGTGCATTGATTGCAGTCTCACATTCAATTGATGATATTCCTAGTCTACCAGTGGATTTATGAAACTATCGAATCCTTTCCTGTACCGACCATCTTTTAGTTCTCTATCTTTATCAATTACTAGAAACCCATATTTCTCCCTCCAGCACATTGCACACATATCTTGGAACTGCTTAAAGGTTACGTCGGGTGCCACATGATCTGAAAAAACATGTGAGAGGTTAGTGTTGTCAACTTTGAACAACACAATCAGATTTGCGTTATCTCTAATCACCCTTTTTGGTATCCAACTGTAGCTTTGCACGCAATAAAAGCAATCCACACCTTTGTGTCGACCCATACTGAAGTATTCTCGGATAACATTTTGATTTTCACATATAACGTCATCGAAAATGAAAACTGAATTTGGTTTGGCTTCTGATGGTGGTAGAATATCAGAGTTATTGGTAAATGCATGATATCCCAATCCATCAATCGACTTCATTACTTTTTCTATGAATGTATACTTGGGTTGATTAAGCGATTTTGAAAATATATAGATATTTTCGAAGAAAAGCCCATCAGGATGCAACAACAAAGATATCAGCACATTGGTTTTTCCGCAGTTTGATGGGCCAACAATAATACAACGAATCGTGGATGGTAGTAGTATACCATGTCGATGATGAGAAGTATTATTTTCCAAATCCGTGACCTTTACATCAATATTGCTAATACTTAATTCCTGATCTTGTTTTGTCACCTTCATCGTGCAACGACTTAACCGTATATAAGCCGCAGTTGTTTATATATGTTTTATTTAAATGCCGATACTTCTTGGGAGAAGGTGTAGCAGCATTTCCAAAACTGGTGGTGGAATTGTTAACAAGTTGATAGATAAGTTGCCATTCGAAGCACATTTACCCTTTTATCAGTTTTGTGGGCCGGGCACGCGCGTGGAGGAAAGGCTAGCTCTTGGCCAAAAAGGAATCAATAAATTAGACGCGGCTTGCTTACAGCACGACCTTGCATACCGCAAATCTGACTTGGCTACAAGACACTCGGCTGACTACCTGCTTCAACAAGAAGCCTGGAAACGAGTCAAATCAGCTGATGCAAACTTCGGAGAAAAAGCAGCTGCCTGGTTAGTTACAAATATTATGAAAGTAAAGCGTCACACTGGAATGGGTCTTGCATCACGACGTGGGCGCAGTAGGAAAAAATGCATGCGTAAAAAATTGTGGAATGCATTACGTGTAAAACATCATGCGGGAATGGGTTATGGATCACGACGTAGAAGGAATAAGAAAAAATGTGTGCGTAGGAAAATGAGGAAGGCTACAAAGAAGGTGCATTTTGGTTCAGGGATACTAAACAGAGTTCGCAAAAATATGAAGAGATTTTCGAACCATAAGCAAGATAATAACGTGCTACGAAAAGCAACTTCTGCAGCATTATTAGCCGCCCGGAAGCATATCAAGTCTCTGGGAGGGAAACGACGTATTCGCCTTCCGCGAGTTATACCTATTCCAAAAGTAGGTGGAATTCTACCCTTGATACCAATTTTTGCAGGTCTCTCAGCATTAGGCAGTCTCGCTGGGGGTATTGCAAATATTGTTAGGACCTCTAAAGCAATAAATTCAGCACGAGAAAAAAATTCTACATCTATCTCCGGTATGAATAAAATTGGCAGTGGTTTATATTTGAAACCATACCGCAAAGGATTGGGTTTGTTTATCAAAGCTCGGACTTCAAAAAACTTTTAAAAACCCTACCCCAACGACCGCTGACAGACAACGACCTTGTTTATTATGCCAAACAGCTAAAAATACCGTATTTCAGAGGAGTTTTTATGCGTGATGATCTACCTAAACAAGGTCCATTCTGGAATGAGTCAGCCATTATCAACTTAGATAGCAAGAGTGGGGGTGGGTCACATTGGGTATCATATATAAAACGGGGAATGGTGGTGTTGTATTATGATAGTTTCGGCAACCTACCACCAACGAACGAGCTAGTGAAGTATTTATTCGATCAATCAAGGAAAATTAAGATCTTGTATAATCTCAGACGACAGCAGAACTTCAATACTTTTTGGTGTGGACATTTGTGTCTACGATTCCTTTCCGAGGAAAAGCAGAAAGCTAATAAAAATGGATCGTGAAACAATTAGAAAAATGAGTTATTCCCTGAAAGCATTCTCAAAGGAAAGAAGTCTGTTGAACATGACAGAAGAGGAACTTGCTCACATACCAAAAGAAGTACTCATAGCATGCGCACCTAATGAAATAGCACATGTATGGTACAAACTACCATTACACTTGAAGGAAGACCCGGACATGCAGCGATTCCAATTCTGCTGGGAGCATTATGATACACATCAGAGTGGCGATCAAGCAGATGGGCCGCCGCCAAGAAAAATATTTTGTTGTTATTGTAATTTACATGATATTACTTTAAAGAATAATAATCAAAAAAACAATTGCTGTTTTCAATAAATGTTGCTGTTTGGATATATAAAGTGTTACCTTTTTTTGCACCCCATCAGTCATGTCTTACACACTTACGTTGACGGGTTATGACAGCGAGTTGTCGGCTAATTTCTATCCACCAATTGAGCTAGATACTAGCGCCCAGTATGGTTTGGGTCTAATAGGTTTTTACTCCTACAACTCAATATTCAACGTACACGAAGAAAATAATCTAATCGCTTTGAGGTATCCAACAGATAACACCAAATTCAAAATTATATATATTCCGCCAGGTACCTACGAAATCGATGAACTAAATAAATATTTACAAAGGACAATAAAGCCCATCAGTATACACCCACCTAAGCCCACAACTGATGAGTTGTTCTCTCTCAAAGCTAACAACAATACATTAAAGTGTGAGCTATACTCAGCGTATGATGTTGACTTATCTTTTCCTAACTCAATCGCATCTTTGATTGGGTTTGAACCGAAGATTTTTGGACATGACGAAATACATGTGTCAACTTTACCGGTTAATATAACTACAGTTAGATTGATAAGAATCGACTGTGGACTGATATCTGGCGCGTACCACAATGGAAATGAAATGCACACTCTTTACGAGTTTGACATAGACGTCGAGCCAGGATTCAAACTAACAAAGGAGCCACAGAATGTAATATATATGAGCGTAAAGCCAAGCGGACGTCAGTTTATCGACAACATCACACTTAAAATTTTGGATGACGATGGGAATCTAATCAACTTCCGTGGTGAAAAAGTAATCGTTAAATTGGAATTGCGACGTTTAACTTAAAACAAGCTTCATAATTCAGCAAGATGGGTTTTTTGTACAACGTAGGTTCATACCAATTGAAAAATGTCAAGAAAGTTCACACAAGTAGACATAAAATACGACGAAATCAGAGAATTGACGTTATTCGTCGTTCGTCTGCCGCCAAGGATACAGCATCGAAAATTTCTCTACTGAATCGTAAGTTCCTCGAATCTATAGGACTGCAACTTACCAAAAAAAATGGTTCTGCACGTATCAAGTGAGACGTTGGATGTTTTTGAGGAACCTATCATGGACCGTTCCTTAGCCAGCCTTCATGAATACACATACAAGCCGTACGGTTCGCCGTATTTCAAGAACTCCGATATTGTTCATATACCGATAAATTTCCAAGATCTCATTTTAAATATTGCTGACAGTTACATTTACATTGAAGGAACGTTTACCCCAGCAGATGCAACGAAGACGTGCTACCTATCTAATAATGCTCTATCCTTTTTATTTGATGAAATTTCTCTGCATATGGGTGGTGAAAAAGTTGTTGTCGTGCGGAATCCTGGAATAACTTCAACAATGAAAACAATGATTTCACATGGTAAAAGTGCAGCCCATACACTTTTATGTACCGGATGGGGCCTGAATGCTGATAATTTAGCGATATGGGATTTAAACAGCAAAGTATTCAGTGGTAGGATACCTCTAAAGCATATAATGGGATTCGCAGAGGACTACAAAAAAGGAATTCTGAATATAAAACAAGAGCTCGTCTTGGTAATTGCAAGATCTTTCAAAAACTGCTTTGTTGGTGAATGTGACGCTCAGTTAACAATATCGAAGATTGAATGGAAGGTTCAACATATTGTTCCTGAAGATCGATACAAGGTAAAACTTCTACAGCGATTGAATAAAAACAGTCTCAATTCAAGGATTAAGGTAGCATTTCGCTCTTGGGATTTGTATGAACTGCCATCACTTCGCTCAACATCATCAGACGTCTGGGCAATTCGAACAACCAACAAACTGGAGAGGCCTTTGTTTGTTATCGTTGGATTTCAAGACTCAAAATTAGCAGAAAATCCTAAAGAGGATATCACTAAGTTCATTCATGCCAACATAAATTCAATTCGATTAAAGTTGAATAATCAGGTATATCCATATGAACGATGGAACCTAGATTTCAACAGAAAGCTAAATACTGCAGCTTACTATGCATTTGAGAGCTTCCAAAGAACATTTTATAACAAGGACATTCCAGAACCAATTCTTAACATAAAGGAGTTTAGTGACAATCCTCTATTTGTGATTGACTGCAGTCATCAACCTGATAACCTTCAGCTCTCAACTGTGGATATATCATTGGAATTTGAAACCAGATCTTCTTTCCCAGCGAATACGAAGGTGTATGCATTGATAATTCATGATTCGTGCATTAGTTACAACGCCTTTGATGGATCTATTCAAAATGGACTTATTCATTCCTACTAAGTGTCTCTGATTTTTTATTATATCTAACTCGCAGAAATAAAACAGCTTTTTAGTACATTTAGTTTTTTATTTATACATATAAAACGACACACGGTGTATACAGTTATCATTCCTTATCTAGAAGGCGATATTTGATAATAATATCTTGAGGTAAGTATTTAACTATTTCGTACAAAAATGGTTTGAGTTGATTATTAATCATTCCATCACATAGTTGGTCGACGGTACATTCTTCACGTAAATACTGTCTGCATAACTTTTCCCCTGCTTCATATTTCCTTATTAGTATCCTCTTTCGTTCGACCTCTTCATCATCCCAGCAGATACTTAAGTCATACGCTGTGGAATGTTCCTCATCGAAAATCAAATCCACCAACTGGCATGCAATTCTCTGGATGGCACTACGTAGATCTTTTGCTTCAGGCCACCCCATTGCCGAATACTGCATCCACATTATATAATGGGAATGGAGAGTTAGTCTGCTTCTGAAACAAACGGAACGTCTAATATCAGCTACAAACAAATGTTTTTTTTTTATCTCGAATTTACCTTCCATATATCGGGGTCCAATACATGGGAGTAACCATTATATTATTTATACCCAACACAATCTGTACTACCTCATCACCAAATATATTATTGTTGAATATAATCAAATTTCATCAAACATTTGGAGCGAGTGCCTGGTGTTTTAGGTGAACTTTGACCTATATATGATAGTGAATATTTATTTTGTGATTCATTTATCTCTTTGATCACCGCTTCAGACATATGTTCCGTTACTCTTTTCGGTAACCATACTTTGAACTCATCAGCATTATCTTCTAATAGTGTTGCTACTAGACATTCACCAAATTTTGATTTGACTGGTGACAGATTCTTAATTGTATGGGCTTTGTTTACAGTTAATGAAGATAAAGTTCTGAACGGTATTTTGTTATTGAGTTCACAGTTGATTTTATTGTTAATTTCATGCAATTCAGAGGTAGTGACAGACATTGTTTAAAGAAAAACAAATAATGTTACTGTTGGATAAATAATATAAAAGGGTGCTCACCAATTTATATCTGTACACAATATACTTCGGGAATATACTCCGATCGTCTCTCGACTTTTACTGATCACTAGCACCGTTAGTACACTATTTATACAGATACCATCAAGGTGAAGATACGTCACCGTGCATTCTTCTCAAAACCGCAAAGAAATATCAGTCTCAATAATCACATTCAAGGACGTTCAAAATAAGCAGCTATACAATAACACAAAAAAACCTCAAGGTTACGCAAATAACCAATACAAACACTAATGACAAATATTTCAAAATCAGTGTCTATAAGCACAATGTGAACTGGAACTCTCAAGGTTACCCAACACCCCATTTAAAAAGCCCCATTAAGATACGATCACTTTTGGAAAGACAACGTTACAAAATGACCTTCAGGGAGGATCAGAACCGGCACCTATAAGAAAAACCCACGTCAATACACCTCATGAAATATGGAAACCAAGGTCATCCCCACCCCATTTGAATGACCTTCAGGGAGGATCAGAACCGGCATATCCATACTACTAATGCTACGATAAATTCATTAGGATCATCAGTTTAAAAAATTTTTAAGAATTGGATTTATAGCTTACCCCGATATCTGAACTCTGAAAAGTTTTATTGAAATAACGAAACATAATGATAAAGCTATAGGTATTGCTACTCAAAGCTAGGCCTCTACTTAATGATGATTTGAACAATGAGCAGGCTTTTCCTGGGTCATTTGGATATAGTTTACAACACTTAAGTTAAGATTAAGTATTGTGATCGCAAAAATTTTCGATTTTGAGATAATATGCTTTATGGGCGTTTTATGATGTCTACATAACGAAAATCCACGTCACTGATTTCCGTCGGTCTGTCTGTCTGTCGGTCTATCTGTCGGTCTATCTGTCGGTATGTCTGTTGGTCTGTCTGTCGCTTTTTTGTAACCTCGTAATCTCAGCAACCGTTGGATGGATTGTGATGAAATTTGGGCAGCGATATGCTGTGGGTTCGTAGTAGGTAATGTTCCTATAATTTTGAAAATCGGTGCATGGGCGGCGGAGTAATTAGCAAAAAACAAAAAAAATTAAATATTGCTCAATTTCTACTTTTTTGGGTGGGGGTGGTTGGGGGGGTGGAGGGATGTAAAATTGAAAAATTTGTTGCTTTCATAATAGACTGTCCACTGACCTGTAACATGAATAACTCTTCTAGGTCCATCCGAACATTGCCTTGCCTATTACAGAAACCAAAGGAAGAATTTTTTCTGGTGTAAACATACGAGAGAGTATTGCTTTAGATCGTTCTATATTGTGTAAAGAGGAAACTAATGAATTGATTTTAATGAAATTTTGACACATTATTAACGCCGTGGCTAGGATGAAAACGCGTATGGTTTTTAATAATCGTGCCAGTGGCGGCGCAGAAGTAATAAAAAAACTAAAAATATAAAAACAGCTCAGACGTCATTTTTAAGCGGTTTGGAAGTTCCTGATCATTTTCTCCGTTTTTTTGGGTGGGGGTGAAATTGGGGTGATTGGCGGTGGGGGGTTGAAAAACTGAAAAATGTCTTGTATTCATATTAGGCTGTCCACTAACCTGTGAAGGAAGACCTAGCGACATAAATCACCTTTTTAAGTCCATCCGAACATTGCCTAGCCTATTACGGAAACTAAGGGCCTAAGAATTTTCTGTATACATACCGAGTATTTATTGCTTTAGATCGTTTTGTATTTTGTAACGTGGACACTATTAAATTGATTCTAATGGAATTTTAACACATGACTATTACCGTTGTGAGGATGGAAAATGCGTATGTTAAAAATCAGCGTAGCAATAATAAAAAAACTAAGTGTATTAAAACAACTCACACTTCGTTTTTAGATGTTTTAGGGGTTTCTGATCATTTTCTACCTTTTTTTTGTGTGGGAGTGAAATTGGGGTGGTTGGGGGGTGGGGGGTTGTAAAACTGAAAAGCTTGTAGAATTGATAATAGGCTGTCCATTGACCTGTGAAGGAAAGGCCTAGCGGCATAAGACAATTTTGGGGGGGGGGGGGGGGCTGGCGATTATTTGGTTGCAAGTGATCTCAGACTAAGCATCATGCTATGGGAAAATAATAAACTGGTATCACCGTAATGTGTGAGAAGTACTGAGTCAATCAACTTGACTCCATTTTTGGTTTCTGTGCAGGTTATATACTACTCCTTTCGTTGTCATCCAGACCGATGTCTTTTAATATCCATTGATTGAATGAATAAACACATAATAAAAATAGTAGACTCATTCAACATAGAACCTACGTCGGGACGTCATAATAGCGCAGCACCACAGAAAATATCGTACCTTCGATAAAGAACTTTCTGGTAGCTTGAAAAATGTTTTAGAATATACCTGAGACAGATCTGATAGTTGACGAACGCCTGTGAAAACATCTATTTCGGATATTCAGCTCATGCTAAAACCGCCTTACCTTGACTCGGCTGGTTTATTTTAACCATAACCATAGAGATGATCGTTTACATTGACCCCACGATAAAAAATCGGAATAATTCTGAATGTACGCAGATTTATCGGAACGTTAGCTAATCCTACTGAAGTATTATTCCTTCTTCTTTAAGTGCCGTCTCCTATCGGAGGTTGGAAATCATCAATGCTATTTTTACTTTATTTGCCGCTGCTCGAAACAGTTCTATGGAACTGCATTGATACCACTCCCTTAAATTTCGCAGCCATGATATTCTCCTTCTGCCGACGCTCCTTTTTCCCTTTATTTTACCCTGCATTATAATTTGTAACAAACGATATCGTTCTCCCCTCATTATATGTCCTAGATACAGCAGTTTTTTAATTTTTATATTTTTAACAATTTCGCAACTTTTACCCATTAGTCTAAGAACTTCTGTATTAGTTTTTCGCTGCGTCCAAGGTATTTTCAGAATTCTTCTATAAGACCACATCTCGAATGCTTGTAATTTATTTATATGTTCTTGTTTTAGCGTCCAGCTCTCCAATCCATACAACAATGTTGAGAATACGTAACCTCTAAGGGTTCTAATTCTTAATTCCAAAGAGATGTCTTTATTACAAAGTATTTTCTTTAGCTTTACAAATCCTGCTCGTGCTATTTCGATTCTTGATCTTATTTCTAAGGTCTGGTCATTATCGTGAGTTATCCAGGTTCCCAGATATTTATACTTCTTGACTTGTTCGAGTGTTTGACCTTCTAAGTTTATATTTGCAGTTACATTTGGTTTTTTTGTAATAATCATGTATTTTGTTTTTCTGGTGTTCATTTTAAGACCGTATTCTCCGCAAAACGTATTTGTCCTGTCCAACAGAGTTTGAAGTTCTTCCGCTGAGTTTGCCAAATTTACTGTATCGTCTGCGAACCTAATGTTGTTGATTACCTTGCCATTTATTGTTATTCCTTCTGGTTCCGATAGTCAAGCTTCTTCGAATATTGCTTCGCTGTATACATTGAAAAGCAGGGGCGACAGAACACATCCCTGTCTTACGCCTCTCTTAATTTGTATTTCCGAACTGAACTCATTGTCGATTTTTATTTGTGCTCGTTGGTTCCAGTAAAGGTTGGTTATTATTTGTAAGTCTTTGTTGTTAATATTTTTGCTTTTAAGTATTTCGACTAATTTCTGATGGCGAACTTTGTCAAAAGCTTTTTCAAAATCAACGTAGCATACATAAATGTCATGATTCATATCCAAACATCTCTGTATTAATACATTAATCGCGAATAATGCCTCTCTAGTGCCTAGTCCATTTCTGAAACCAAACTGGCTGTCGTCAATTCCCTCTTCTAATTTTATCCGTAGACGACCATGTATTATTTTTATAAATACTTTCAGAGTATGGCTGATCAGAGAAATAGTTCTGTAATCTGTGCAATGTTTAGCGTTTGCACTTTTAGGGATAGTACAAAAGGTAGAAAGTAGCCATTGTTTAGGAATGATACCGGTTTTATAAATTAAGTTGAATAAGTCCAATAGAATTTTTAAAGTTTCATCGTTCATACATTTAAGTATCTCTACCGGTATTTGATCCGGACCTACAGCTTTGCCGTTTTTGGTATTTTTCAATGCAGACTTTAATTCTTCTTCTAATAGTTCTAGCGCGTCATTTTCATTTTCTTCTATAACGAGTTTATTCTGACTTTCTCTGTTATCTTCAAATAGTTCGTGTATATAAGTAGACCACTGCTTTAGTTTTTTATTGGTGTCTGTAATGAGTTTCCCGTCCAAATCTGTAAGTGTTCTGTAAGTATTATTCCGCACAGTGGCAATCAATCACGTACGTGTGAATTGATCTACCACTTATAAAGTTACTTTTTGCTTGTTATGTGCTTAGATTATACATTAATGTATTTTAGAAGAAGTCAATCATAGTCTATGACTCTGTAAATTCACTATAAGGTCAACCATCGGCAACGTCGTCAAATGAATCCCGCCGCCTCGTAGATGTCTAGGAAACAGATACACAAGGAAAACCACACTTGAGGGTCCCTTAAGTATCCCTTCAGTCGTAATCAAGGAAACCTTAAGTATTACTCAAGAGATGACTATGAATACGGGCCTTAGTAAGCCCACTATGCTTCGCATACGCTTAAGTGAGCCACCCTGTATACCATTATCCTACAACATATTCCACCACTAAGATCCGCAAAATCGGTGCAGCACTTACTGAGATTAAGCGGCGACAAAAGCTGCAACCGACAAACACACAGACGAGTAGACACGTAGGCGAAAACGACTAACAGATTTCAGTGATGAAGGCAAAAAATCCAAAAAATTAAGGTAAACGACTATCGAAGCTCTAGCTGTAATTCTCTCGTATTCAAATAATAAATAAATAAATAATCCGAAATGCACTTACATTATGCCTCTCTCAACTTTCATGCAAAGCTTCTTCAAGATCTCTTTGCTGCCATAGCATTTCACTAAGTCTTCCACGTACACAGCATAATTATCCCACATACTTCCTGAAAATGCAAAAAAAGTTAAATATCGTAAATAGATTGTTGTTCAGCATTAATGTTAAGATTTGTCCTCCAAAAATTTTTATTAAAGCATATCTACGTAGTTATTATGTAATAATTTAAATCATTATTGTAACCGAGCTGTAAAGTTGGAACTAATGAGATACTTATTCGCGGATCTAAGGTTGTGGAGGTAATTGTGGAAAAATTAACAACATTGCAGTCTACAGTAAATTAAAATATTTTTTAACTATTGTAAACATCAAAGATTAGCATCGTTAACTTCATTCCTTTAATGAAAGATAATCTTTATCTCCGTAATATGTTCTGGTCTTCTACTTTGATATTCGATCACTGAATATGTTCATTCAATGTGGTCTCAGGTGCTCAAGTATCTACCTTTAAAATTATATACGTTATAAAATCAACAAACTGTAAAATGCTTTTTTAAATATCTTTTTTTGATAACACCGAGATTTTGTGAAGAGATGAAAATTTTTTGTAAGTCATTCTACTGGCTCTCATTTTAGATTTACCAACAGTGCAAATGCAACACACTGTTATACAGGGTGGTCCGATAAGCGCGTGGTGCTCCCTAGCGGCCATACCGTTTGAATTAGACGCAAATGTTTGAAATAAAGAACGTTAATTTCAAAGATGGCGGACTTCCGGATATACCGGAAGTAGGCATCAACTTCCTTATTTAAATAGAACAAACACCCTGTATATTATTACGTTTTTGAATTCAGCATTGATTTTTGGGTCCAGTTTGTGAAACATTGTTTATGTCTACGAAGCCAATTTTCGGAGTTATTCAGCCATTTTTACAAAATTTAATATTTGTAGCACTTTAACAGAAACGTTGATATCTCGGAAACTAAACGCGATAGAAAGATGCGGTTTTCGGTTTTGAAACAAGCAAGGAACGTATTTGTGTGTCAGTAAGATCGTTGTTTCAAAAGAATATTGAATCAATAGACTAGCAGTTTTCAAGTTTGAGAAGTTAAAAACGTTAAAAACTTTTATTTTTCAAATGGGATGGTATTATAAGTTTCACATCGGTGGATGCGAAATTAAATTCTCTTTCACTTTTATCTAGGCACATGAGGTTCTATCTTTGATGGTTTTCAAGATATTTACAGTTTTGCAATTATGGCGTAGGAATTGGAAAAATCGTAGGTGGCGTGGCTCGCAGAGGAAACAATTGGCAGGAAACCTTTCATCCAAAGTGTTTCGGTCTCTAATACTAAAATGTGCTTTCGCTCCATCTACCTGTAATCACATTATTCTTAAAAACTCCAGTGGTAAATTTTCCAACAGGTTTTCAAAATTTTCATTTAGGAAATTTTATAAAACATTAGTTTAATATGCGGTTTCCAATAATACCACCCCAAATGCTTCGGGTCGAAACACTTTGGATGAAAGGTTTCCTGCCAATTATTGTTTCGTCCGCGAGCAGCGCCACCTACGATTTTTCCAAATCCTACGCAATAATTACAAAACCGTAAATATCTTAAAAACCATGAAAGATAGAATCACATGTGCCTAGATAAAAGTGAAAGAGAACTCAATTTCGCATCCAACGATGTGAAACTTATCATACCATCCCATTTGAAAAAAAAGTTTTCAACGTTTTTAACTTTTCAAATTTGAAAATTGCTAGTCTATTGATTTGATGTTCTTTTGAAAGCTGTTTGCGCTCTGACAAAGGCCATACAAATGGCCGACACGACAATTAAAATTGTCTCTTCTGCATGTGCGAAAAAAAGAAGCCAAGTTGATTAACTCAGTACTTCTCACACTTCACGGTGATACTACTTTATTATTATCTCATAGCATGAAGCTATAGTCTGGGATCCCCCCTTGCAACTAAGTCATCGCCCGCCCGTATGCAAAAGTCTATTATGAATACAACAAACTTTTTAGTTTTATAAACCCCTACCCCAATTTCATCCCTACCCAAAAAAAAGTAAAAAATGACCAGGAACCCCTAAATCGCCTAAAAAAGAAGTTTGCGCTGTTTTTTCATATTTTTAGTTTTTTGTTGATTGCTGCGTCACCGTCGCCAAAAAACCATACACCATTTCCATCTTCACCCCGGTAATAATACTGTGTCAAAATTTGATTAAAATCAATCTAATAGTTTCCACGTTACATAATACAGAACGATCTAGAGCAATAGTCGTATATATATCAGAAAATGTGGTTTCTGTAATAGTCAAAGCAATGCACACAGCTCCTAAAATATCTAGACAACAATAACATCATACATGATCGCCAGTATGGCTTCCGTATCATAGGTCTACGGGTCACCTCCTGGCCTACGTCACTCACTTGTAGAACAGAACTATTGGAAATCATTGCGGATCTGTTTGTGCTGTACAACAACAAGCTGCTGGGAATAACATCCAATCCAATCTACAGCTGTGCAGACGACTGTACATTAATATCATGCATGGATCCAAACAAGCCACTACCAACCTAACCCAAGCCAAAAATCTTTTATCTATGCCACTATCATCCCAGCAAACCATACGTCAGCGACAGCAACATGCCTCACAGATCAACGTAGATATCAAAACAATGGGCCTATACCACATTTTTTGTTTATTGGCTTAAACGAACCCTGACACCACGTAGATGCCATAAATAACTTTACAAAATTTTTCTATCGTATTTATAACCGAAAAAAATGGCCCTAAATATTGAATTTTTTGAATCCATACACTTCCCGCCCAGGTCGTGACGTCACATGTAGGGAACCAATAAGAGCTCACTGGTACAAAACCCTAGCATCCGCTCTTAGTCATCGGACCACGAAAGGACGCTTCTCATTGGTTCCCTATAGGTGACCTCATCATCGGCTATTTCAAATTACAGTAGAATTTTCTTTTTAGCGTTATTCTCATTTGGATCAAGTTTTCTGCTGGCTTTTTACAGTAAACGGTCCTATGTATCATCAAAAATAATACCACAGTAAATAAGTTGATCAATTTGAGATCACGGTATTGGCCCATTGTCAAGCGGGAATTAGTAACTAAAGAACAGTTTAACGAACAGAAAACTCAGGTAACAGCACCGACATATCGACAGACAGACAAAAAGGTGTGACGGGGATTATATTTCGGCCTCGCCTCGTAAATAAGACCATATGTAGTATTCCCGCTCCGCGCTGAAGTCCACACATTTCAAAGCAAAAAACGCTGCCGCCGGCCGTACCTGGGGTCCCTCGCACCCCTCCGCGCTCCTGATCCTCAGTTCTCGTTTGTGTGTTGAAGTGGACACATCGCGATGCCGAGAGCCGAGGCATCGGTAGCCGTTCTCGGGATCGCAGCGGCAGCCGGTCGCGGGATAATCGATGGTGAAAGAAACACCTAGTGGAACTACAGCTCCAGCCAGATCGATCCTATGAGGACGACACAGCGGGAGCGAAGAACCAGCCTACCTCGCTTAGAGAGTCTTGGGGACTCGCAGGTGGATTGCGCAGATCTTGAACGTAGGCTGATACCGTTGCGTTTTTGGTGACGCTCGGATGTATGGGACGTTTTATAGTACAGTCAGTTTTGGTGCTGGCATAATGTACAATCAGTTTTGGGGCTGACATATGACCGGTTTTGGTGCTGGCATATAATAGTCAATTTTAGGATAGCATATAGTACAGTCAGTTTTGGTGCTGACATATGACCGGTTTTGGTGCTGGCATATAATAGTCAATTTTAGAATAGCATATAGTACAGTAAGTTTTGGTACTGGCATAACGTACAATCAGTTTTGGTGCTGACATATGACCGGTTTTGGTGCTGGCATATAATAAGTCAATTTTAAGATAGCTTATAGTACAGTCAGTTTTGGTGCTGACATATGACCGGTTTTGGTGCTGGCATATAATAGTCAATTTTAGAATAGCATATAGTACAGTCAGTTTTGGTGCTGGCATAATGTACAATCGGTTTTGTTGCTGGCGTATGACCAGTTGCGGTGCTGGCATATAATAGTCGATTTTAGGATGACATATAGTACAGTCAGTTTTGGTGCTGGCATATGACCAGTTTTGGTGCTGGCATATAATAGTCAATTTTAGGATAGCATATAGTACAGTCAGTTTTGGTGCTGGCATAATGTGCAATCAGTTTTGGTACTGGCGTATGACCAGTTGCGGTGCTGGCATATAATAGTCGATTTTGGGATGGCATATGGTACAGTCGGTTTTGGTGCTGGCATAGTATACAATCAGGTTTGGTGCTGGCATATGACCGGTTTTGGTGCTGTCATATAATAGTCATTTTTAGGATAGCATGTAGTACAGTCAGTTTTGGTGCTGGCGTATGACCAGTTGCGGTGCTGGCATACAATAGTCGATTTTGGGATGTAGTACAGTCAGTTTTGGTTCTGGCATGATCTACACCTTCCTACTAGTCCTTTTTGGCAATGACTGGGTTCGCCCTCCTGTTTCTTCTGTGAGCGACTGACAACGATGCGTTTCTGGTAACGCATGGGCGCATCATTCGAGTTCTAGTCAGCCATTTTTGGCAATGGCATGAGGTAATGATTAATGAACCTTAATAGGCATTTTCGGAGATGACCAGATACCATGCGCATATTGGATTGACTGACAATGATGCATTTTTGGTAACGCATGGACGCATCATTCGAGTTCTACACAGCCTTTTTGGCAATGGCATAAGGTAATGATTAATGAACCCTAATAGTCATTTTCGGAGATGACCAGATTGCACGCACATGTTGGATTGACTGTCAACGATGAGTTTTTGGCACCGACGATAAACCGAGTATAGACACATTTATTTAGAAAAATCAGGCGTCCAACATTAATGCAACGTTGTCGGTGTGTATGTGTAGGTCAGCAAATATCCGAATTTCCTGTATAGTTGGTTTAGAAGTCGTGAGGCCTTTTAGAGGTTAACTCCGAAATTCATTCTCAGAAAGAATATGCGTTGCATAATACTTGAGGGGCACCTGTAAACCTCAACTAAACAAGTATACATATTCACCAGACGTACACTGTAACCTACAGTTACAAATATCCTGCATCTGCTAATTCATCGATCTGGCAACCTAGCTTGGAGTTTACGAGCCGGCTCAGCCGGCTGGCCTTGGTACGTCCCCTCCCTTTACGATTGGAAGTCATTCATATTTTGCTTTGTTGTTTTCGGAGTATGTCTGTGCGTTGTACGAACATTTTTTTCTTTTGTGATCATTTCGTAGCAGTTTTGTCGTTAATCATGGTGCGATATTGTTACGTATCTAAAGTATATAGCCACCAGCCTGAATCACAAGGATTATCCTTCCATCGGTGAGTAATAACCGTCAAAAATTGATACAGTTAGGAACTGAGGTTAGGTGTACAAGCATTGGCGTAGTGGTGACTGGTGATACGTTCGCTCTTACTTAAAATAGTAAAATTATTTTATTTTCATATGTACTACATAAATTTGTTACTGTATGTCACAGTTTCTGATTTAAAAGGTGAATCCTTATAAATTTCAAATGCAGGCCTGATTTAAATTCTTCCTATGTTTGATAAGTATTTGTCTGATTATGCTATATTATGAAGATTGACGGTATGATTTCACCCCTTCTAAGTTTAATCATAAAATTGACATATGTATAGATCTCAATTTCACTAAAATGAATGAATATGAAATCTTGAAGTCTCCTTCCCTATAATGGTTGGCTCCTAATCATTTTCACATGCGAAAAGTAATATTTTGCGACTACACTCTACTGTCCTAGTAGGAAATCCAATTTTCCGAGAAGATATTCACCGAACTGATAAGAATATCGACAGCCATTAGTGGAATTCACAAATGAGCTTGTGTATACTCCTAGTGGCCACCAAATCTAATGGCGTTCACTTATGGCTGCCATTTCTGAACGCTACTATTGTCCCCATGAACAGCAGCCTTTGTACTATTTTTGAGATCATAAACCAGAAGCAATAATAAATATATATTTATAAATGTATTCTATAGATACAATTTATTCGGTTTGGCTATATAATGTGTGTATTTGTTTAAGTAGATAGAGTTTAACCTTAAAAAGACTTGCTATACAAATTCTGATCGATATTGAACTGTTCAAAAATATGTTTAAATAAATACCACATATAAGTACAATTAGGTACTCCTGTAGTTACTTTTGTTTGTTGACAATCCAAACAATCCATACCTTGACTTCCTATGTGTCAATAAACTTATTATTATTATAAAAAGAATAAACATTTTTTTTTCAGGACACCAATTCATATGTACAAGAATTAGGAATGCATGCATGAATGCATACTTCCTGCGATTAGATATTTGACATTGTCTGGTGTATTTTAATGGGTAGATATACTGTTTTCAGGGAATGATTTATTTTTTTGGCTGAATAATTATTTTTCCATTATTGAACATTTGAAGTCATTCTGTGAAACATGTTCATATAAATGATATATATACCGTCTGGATGATTTAATGCTATTATTATGTAGAAAAACTAACAACTACTACTTATATCTAAATGTTTTTTAGTCCTCACTATGCACATTTATTATGTATTGTTGTATAATAAAATAAATAATTGTAAATTCCATATTTTAAATTACATCCGACACTCAAAAACTCTTATTCTAAAAATTCCAAAGTCTACGGATTGTTTTGAAATCTTTCTCTAAAAGAGCTCAAAAATCCAGATATATATCTGTGAACCATGCAACATATGTATTTCAAATCATGGTAGTCATACAGTATCCGCGTTTTTCGTATTTTTACAGATATCGAAAAAGTGTAAATGGTAGATAGTAGAATATTGGTCCAAAGTAACAACAAGCACCTGGAGGAGATTAATTTTTCTTTGTAATAATCCTTCAGGGGCAATTTAAAACTTACGTGAGCGCCAAGTGGAAGGGGGCTCAGAGGGACAAACGTGAAAGAAATCCTCGTTGAATTATACACACATTTGTCCTCATTTTCAATACCAATTCTGTAATATACGCCCCATATATAAGCCATTTCGTGAATTTCAACAACCTTTGGCGTCTATAGTCAAAGTGAAGTTTCAGCTAAACTACCACAAAGGATTCATTACGCCGTTGTGCGGTAGTAGGTATTTTTATGATACGCCACTGGTTGAATTCATTTACTATCCTATGTGGTCGGCCATTTTGTCGGCCCCGCCGCTCGTCGCTGGCCCCTCGCCTACAAGTTATGTCTGGGATTAACCAAATGGCTATCCATCAATGAAGTGCAGAGTCTATACTCGGTTTATCGTCGGTGGTTTTTGGTAATGCATGGGCGCATCATTCGAGTTCTAGTCAGCCATTTTTGGCAATGGCATAAGGTAATGTTTAATAAACCCTAATAGTCATTTTCGGGGATGACCAGATTACACGCACATATTGGATTGACTGACAACGATGCGTTTTTGGTAACGCATGAGCGCATCATTCGCGTTCTAGACAGCCACTTTTGGCAGTGGCATAAGGTAATGATTAATGAATCCTAATAGTCATTTTCGGAGATGACCAGCTTACACGCACTTTTTAGATTGACTGACAGCGATGCGTTTTTGGTAACGCATGGGCGCATCATTCGGGTTTTAGACGGCCATTTTTAGCAATGACATAAGGTCATGATTAATGAACCCTAATAGTCATTTTCGGAGATGACCAGGTTACACGCACATGTTGGATTGACTGACATTGATGAGTTTTGGTAACGCATGGGCACATCATTCGAGTTCTAGACAGCCATTTTTGGCAATGGCATAAGGTAATGTTTAATTAACCCTAATAGTCATTCTCGGAGATGACCAGATTACACGCACATATTGGATTGGCGGACAACGATGCGTTTTTGGTAACGCATGGGCGCATCATTCTCATTCTAGACGGCCATTTTTAGCAATGGCATAAGATCATGATTAATGAAACCTCATAGTCATTTTCGAAGATGACCAGTTTAACGCGCATATTGGATTTTTGGGGATGCATGGACGCAAGCCCCCTTTTATAGTTCAGTCATTTTTGGTGAACGGTTTCTTATACAAGTATCCAGATTCGCGTTATTGGCAACGCCTGAATATTTTAAGTCTTTGTCTGGACTACGCTTTAATACGGATTTTTGGTAATCCAAACTGATGTAATAGTCCGGTCACCTCGGCTAGGAGCCGATCGTACATTGGGGTTTTGGATGGACCCAAGTTATTGCTTCTCTGGGGTGTTTTTGATGACACCGCCTACCTCTTAGCCCCTTTTTCAGAATGTACAATCACTTTTGGTAGTGATGGTGTCTCCATTAGGCTGGGCGGCGCACGTTGGCACAGGAGGTGCGCTTCATTGTTGATAGTTTTTTGCCTGGACATACATTATATTTTACGATCTCCTCTGAGGGCATTAGCTTCTACTCCGATGGTTGACTCGGTTACCTTGTCTTATTGTAGATGTCGACACTGTGGCCGCCCTGATAGCCAGGTAGTTTTGGCTAACATTAAGGGGGCTTCGGATCTAACTACGCCTCCACCGCAAGCTGATTTAGAAGAGGAGGTTCAGGCGATCTTGGGTGCTGCTCCTTCGCAGCAGCCTCTTTCAGGACCTCCTATACATGCGACTGTTATTTGGTCAGAAATATTGACGAGGGGCTTGGTCGATGGGACACGAGTTCCCTTAATGAAAGACCACCCTATAACAGAGAGTTTCTCAACATTGAAGACTCCTGTTCTGGACGCTGTTGTTATGAACGCGGTTTTTACTACAGGTCAGCCGTCGGCATGCCAAGCTGATGCAGAGGCAGGAGCAGCTGACAAGCTGCATCTCGGCCATTGGCACGACTATTTCCTCCATATTGCAAGAAGAAGGGGGGGGG
Organism: Callosobruchus maculatus; assembly: GCA_951848785.1. NCBI lineage: Eukaryota > Metazoa > Arthropoda > Insecta > Coleoptera > Chrysomelidae > Callosobruchus > Callosobruchus maculatus. The sequence continues at coordinate 3,333,438 of CATOUR010000026.1, read as the reverse complement.
GCAACCGTGAGCATCTTCAGCTCCTAAGCGACGCAGGACGTCTCCTCTGCGATTTCTGTCACTTGGAGGCAGAGACTCGGCAGGGTCTGGTCACGGTGACCTTGAATAAAGACCTCAGGGAGACCCTGAAGGACTCACCGCCCGACGATTTTCTTTATGGGACATCCTTGGAAGAGCAACTAAAGCCGCGAACCAACTCGAGATATCCAGCAAGGAGCTACTGCCCAAAGCGCCTGTCAAAGTATTTCACAAGACGCCCAGCGCTTTAAACTCCAGCGGTCCGGCTCGCCCGACCAAGGGAACTCGAGCGCTGGACCTCACCAATCCAAGAAAACCCCTTTCCCTCGTCCCCAGCCCTCTCAGGCGAAGCGGACTGCCTCGGGATCATCGGTTTTGTCGTACTCAGGATTACCGACAGAACAGAGCGAGGACCGACCTCAACGATCGTCGCCGTCGTTACAGGTTAGTGAGTATGCAGGACGACTTAAGTATTTCCTACACGAGTGAAAGAAGACTACTTCAGGCTGTGCAGTTTTATCTTACGTTGAGGGACACCGATGGCCGTTATTGAAACGGCAGGCTCCTGGTGATCGCATATCAGATGGAGATTTTCTCGAATGCTTTCGCTACTGGATGGGGGGCCTACGCTGAGGGCGAGCGTCGCCAAGGTCATTGAACGGACGCTGAGCGCGCGGAACATGTTAATGTGTTGGAATTGAAGGCGGTGTTTCTCGTATTACATAACTTGGCAAGTAACCTCCGAGATTGTAGCATCGATAACACCACAGCAGTGGCTTACATCAATAAGATGGGAAGTATCCAGTACCCGTCCCTCAATGCTCTGTCTCGTACTATCTGGCAGTGTTGTGAGTCCAGAAATCTATTTTTCCAGATTTTCGCTAGCAAAGGAGACAGAGTGGGAACTCGATCAGAGTCGCCTCGAGCGGCTGGTGAGCCTTTTTGGTCAGGCCGATATTGATCTGTTGGCTTCGGAGGTGAACACGAAGTGCACACGCTCCGTATCATGGAGGGGATGTTCGAGATGTGAGACGATAGACGCATGGACGAACCTTTTCTTCTATGCTTTTCCTCCTTTTGCCTTGATACCAAGGGTTTTACAGTGGATCATTAAGGATGAAGCTAGAGGTAATGTTATTGTTCCCCTTTGGACTGCGCAACAGTAGTTTACGCTCTTTGAGCCATTGTTAGAAGAGAGCCACTCATTTTCGAACCTAGCCAAGACGTACTTTCTTCCTGCATTGCTCCCCATCCCATATGGCGGAAAATTACCCTGGTGGCCGCCATATTATCTCCGAGGCTCTGAAGCTAGGCGGCGTTCCGGAGGACTGCCTGGAAATCAGTCTGGCATCGATAACAGAAGTTACAATCAAGCAGTGCAACGGGGGCCTTAAACAATGGTGGCTTTTCTGGAAAAGCCGGGGGTTGGATGTTTATCCTGCTCCAGTTCCAGAGGTTTTGGAATTCTTTAAGAATGGTGCATCTTCAGCAATGCTCAACTGTTATCCAGCAGCGCTGTCTAAGATTTTGGGGCCTAGCCTGACTTCAGATTTCAGGATCAGTAGGTTTTTCAAGGGTATCCACAGTCTAAGACCCTTTTTTGCCTAGATACACGCATACATAGGATCCTTCAGTTAACCTATATTAGAGGCATGCCAGATGAGCTGTCACTAGAGGACCTTGCTTACAAATTAGCTACGCTCCTGGCTCTGGTTACAGGGCAGAGGGTGCAAACGTTAACAGGTATTGAGTTCGATAATGTTATCAAGCTCGAGCAAGGGGTAGAGATACAAATAAGTAAGCGATTGGAAACATCGGAAAAAGGTAGGATACAATCCATCCTCCATTTGCCCTTTTATGATAAGGATGTGCGCATGTGCCCTGCTCGAAATTTCACCGCTCATAGTACGCGCCACGCTTCTACTTCAGCAGCAGTCAGAGGGGCGTGTCATATGAGGTTATCAGGTTAGCGGCGGGCTGGTCTCAGAAGACCAATGCTTTTGCCCGGTTTTATCGAAGGCCGGTTAGTGATCAAGCTAGTTTTGCAGATTTAGTACGGGATGCCTGAGATAACCTTTTTCTGGTTATCATGTAGCTATGCAGAGTGTTTTGAGTTTAAATGGTTTTTCTGTTACTGTATGTTACGTACGATGGCAAGAATATGCATTGTTCAGGTTGTAGTTCTGTTTCTGTCATTGTATGGGCATTTTGTGTATTGTTGCAACTCTCTTTAAATAACTACATATGGTCTTATTTACGAGGCGAGGCCGAAATATAATTCCTAGATCAAACGAACTTACCTAAGTGAAGTTCGATCTGGATTATATGAGGCCTCGCCGAAGTAAATAAGTCCCACCCACCCTGTCGGAGACAACCCATGGATCCTAGTTGCAACAATTGGGCTTTAAAAGAAACTGAGGATCAGGAGCGCGGAGGGGTGCGAGGGACCCCAGGTACGGCCGGCGGCAGCGTTTTTTGCTTTGAAATGTGTGGACTTCAGCGCGGAGCGGGAATACTACATATGGTCTTATTTACTTCGGCGAGGCCTCATATAATCCAGATCGAACTTCACTTAGGTAAGTTCGTTTGATCTAGGAATTTTCATTTTGTAGATATCATAAAACGCTCAAAATCAAAACACTTGCCATCACAATTATCCTCTCACCTATTGGTGTGGGAAGTAAAATTGATTGGTGAAAGACTAGTTTGGCATTTGTAAATACTATATACATTTGCTTCAATGACAAATAAGTACCTAATACATTCTACTCTCTTTGTTCTAATTTTGCCGCGCTTTTCTAATTCCATTCTTAAGATGAATCTTAGATTATGTAAATACATATAGCTGAACTTATATGATATACTTTATATATTCAGTATTAATCATTAGTTGTTCATATTCGAAGGTGCTAGGATAATTAGTTTCCCAAGGTCAAATCTTATACCTATTCACGCTCCGAACAATGAATTTGCAGTCATGGCGTGGAAAGTGTGGCTATTAAGTAGCGTTAGCAAAAATTGAGATTGTCACGTTCCTACCATGAATGCAAAAATAGCACTAATATGCAGTAGAAATGAGTAATCTTTTTAGGCTTAGTTGCATAGCCTAGTAAAAGAAGACGTTTTCTGTTATGAATTATAAATTCTAACCCTTAACCTCGGACGATACTGCCATAAATGGAATACCGCTTCATGCACATCGTTGCCCCTTCATCTAATCTAAGTATGACTGGATGGCATACAGTCGACATAACAACACCGGCTTTTGTTCAGAATGGCATCAATTATAGAGAGATTGTCACTGCGAGTAGGCGATAAGACGACGCGTCCAAGTTTATTCTTTTACCTACACTTTTATACCATGCAGAGCCAGGATTTTCTTATTTGCCTCGCAAATCCATCTGTATACAATGATATAGTAGCAAATGAATAGGTATAGTCTGAAAATTAGCTTTATTAAGTCAAAAAAGAATTTAACCCATTTTTCACCAGAAATATGCCTACGTCTATAAACACAGTAATTGTGTGAGCTATGTGGCTAGCTCTGAAATTTTTAAATGGATTTCTACTTATCATTATCATACAGCAATGCACGCATAATATTACGAATGTACTAAACCACCATTTTACAACATTATGATGCTGACAATGTGGATCGTCTCTGAGGCGACACGTTGGAGTATACGTATCATTTACGGTACGTCCGAGGTTATATTAAGGGATCATTTTGGAATCAAGTATTCAAAAGCATCGGATGTTGACTGCAAAAGCAGCAAAGCTTTTTCGTACTTCCCGCTATGGTGATCTGCGGTTAAAAATTCGTTAAAATCAGATCAATACTTTCCAAATTATGAAGGGACTAAGTCCATTTTTGCAAAAAATGAGTTTTATAGTTCTGGTCACAGTTCACCTAGACCGGTCAGGGAAAAAGGATCACCTTCGTCAACGCATTATCGAAACCTGCCATGAAACCTACATGTGTTTGCAACTGCCCGTCAGAAATTTGAACATCGCCAATATCATTGTTTGGTCAATAACGGGCAACTTTTGAATAATTATTGCAATAAAAAGTGATATTTTCATGTAAGAGGGTTGCTCTATATTGTTATATGATATTTTCATGTGTTTTTTTTGTATTCTATTTGAACAAATTAAGATACAAAAGGTTCTAATTTTCTTGAAAACGAATCAATTGATTTTAAAAAACCAACGTCAAAATAAAGTACCTACTTCGACATACCTTTGAAACATGGTATTACTCGATACCCCTTGTCATTAAAATTTTTTAAGGGGATGATCCTGGGGGGGGGACAAGTGGTTGAAGTAGTTCTTGGTCACAAAGTTGTCCCCCTTGATAAATTTTTTGACATGTTTCGGCGATTTTTCTTTTAGTCGGTGGTTTTCGAGAAATCTGAAGTTTTCGAATGAACACCCTGTATATGTCCGTAGGGATTGGGGATTAGGATTGAATACGCTTTACTTAGAGATATTTTTTCTGTATTTTCCTGAAATTTTGACTTTAAAGTTTTGGGGATTACAACATTCGCAAAAATTATCAGGCACAAACTACCAGAAGCAATTATTGGTCGCTTCAAACCTTTGAAATACGGTACTGTTTGATGATAAATTTAATTTTTTTATGCACTGGTGTGTATTTAGTATTTTGCTAGATAACATCGGGCGGTCGTAAATTTACCAACCATGCGCCGAAATGGCTGGAAATCAAATAATGGAATAGGATTAAATATCTCTGGAACACTTTAAAATCGGACCTTACTTATGACTTTTTTTATTGGAAATGAGATATACTGTCTTCTAGAGTATATTCCACTCGTCTTAGAACACCCTGTATATGGAGGTGATTCAGATACTTCTAGGTGCTGTTTCTCTGGATTTCCGCTTGACACCATTTTTTGGGACACTCTGTATTGTTTAGTTTAGTTAGTTTCATGCACGGATCGGTATAATGCAAGATTGTGGTAGCACAAGACTTCTGTAAGACGTCCATTCCATGTCGCACTTACGTCTGAACGTCTTGTGGCATAAAGAAGACATCTTTAAGATGTCTCACTAATTGCATCTCAAAGATGTCAAAGTTTTCATGTCTTAAATACGTCCATTTAATGTCCAGATTTTAACAGAATTTTTATTCAAAATGATGAGACCTAATAAAGACATCTGACATCTTCAAGGTGTCTTGCTGATGATATCTTCAAGTCTTGGTAATGACATCTTCAAGTCGTCTTGACGATGACATCTCAAAGATATCTCATATACGTACACCACAGACTATACCCCCACACTGAATGATGGACATTTTGTTTGTGATTCGCTAACATCACTTTTCCGTTCGCGGTTTTTCTTTGTGGTTTTTCTGGTTTCTGCTTTTCTGGAGAATGTAGAAGTTAGTGTGAACTGTGTAATTATATTAGTTGATGGCTACAGGTAAGTTAACATTTCAGTTATTTAAAGAGCATGAGATAAGTACAAACTCTACTCTAATAACCAACGATTTTGCATTACTGTGTAGTTGGTTGGGGAGGAAAGGAAAAAAGCCATTCAACAGCCCGAATCTGGCAAAGGCAGTTATAAGAAGTAGATAATTTGGATTCCTTTTCAACAACCTCAACTTATGAACTATTTTAATTTATTTGTACAAATAGGTATGTGTGTGGTTACATTATTTAATTTTGCAACTATACTATTCAAATTAGGGATTCATCAAACCAAGTAGCTTGAGTTTTTTCTTAAATACTTGACTTGACTTGGCTTGACTTGAAAGTTTTTGATAATTTGATATTTGACTGACTTGATTTTCGATCTGAACTACTTGATTTGACATCCAGTACAATCAAACTACTTGATATTACTTGATATAGATCTGTAAAATGCGAATCGAAGCGTTAAAATAGGAGAATCACCGAGGTTACGACAGCAAGCAGGCACCCGATGACTTTAAAACTTTAAAGCCAACCGACACAGAATGGTCGTTAATTGTACGAATTTGCCGGTTCCATCATTTCTGCATTAATATGCTGCTCGATAGACTAGATTCGTGGTCTATGGAACTTGACAATAAACCTGATCGAGATGAAACTGATGAACAGATTATAAATAGTATTCAAGCGGCAAGGGACAGTACTAAAGATATTTTAGAATGGTGGAAAAGACAAGAATGTATTTTTCCAAACCTTGCCGCAATGGCCAAAGACTTTTTGGCAACGCCAGCCTCTTCAGCTCCAGTTGAAAGGTAGTTTTCTAGAGCTGCCTTAACCCTTACCAAAACAAGAAATCGATTAGGTGATAACTCCGTTAGAAGTCTTATGTGTCTCAAATCATGGATGGCAAATAAGGATATTATTTTTGTTTACTTCTGTGTCATCGGCATCGATTGCTCTTGTTCATTAGCCTCGTGTTCTGTGTAGGCTTTGTTACTGTTTCCCGGCGCCACTCCAGGAACAGCACTGTTAATTAGAAGCCAACAGTGAAGGCTCAGGCGGGGACTTTCGCTAAGCTTTTTTTTATGGATATTTATTTTTAATTGAAAAAACCAGAAATAAATTTCCGCCTCTAACGAGAATCGAACCCGGGACCTTCCGGTCGCGAGCCCTCGTCTCTAACCACTGATCTAACCCATTTGAGTTTGTTGTTTTTCTATGTATTATTGTCAGAATTCAGAATATTTCGTATTTTTGTTTCATATGACTACATTCATTATTTAACTAAGTTTGTTGGAGTTTTCGGTTTTGGATATTTTTTTAATTAAAAGATTACATCTTGATATACATAGATTTTTATTGTTATTGCGTTTTGGCAGTTAATCAGATTAATATCAAAAAAGTATTATTTTTTCAAGAAAAATCAAGTAGTTAGCTTGAAAAACTTGATTTTCAAGTTGCTTGATGTGTAACTACTTGTTGCTTGATGTGTAACTACTTGGCTTGATCTTGACTTGAAATCAAGTCAAGTCAAGTCAAGTAGCTTAAAAATTAAGTCAAGTCGTGAATATCTAATTCAAATGTACAACATAAAAAAAGATTTAAGCAAAAAACATTTGAAATGAGAGAGATGTAAGTCAAGCTTGTTATATTTCAACTCAATTCTGTTGTTCAAGATGCAGGAAATACATGCAAAAGATGTGAGTTGTGACAGGAAGGAGGTGGAGACTTGTGTGCAACTCTGGTGAGTATGATAAGAAGAATAGTAAAATTAATAAATTCAATAAAATAAATACTTAAACTGCAATGACCTTTTTTTCTAAGCCTAACTCCGTTCACAAGACTTACGATGTTAATTTTGTTCACTTTTACAATCATGTGTTTCCAAATTACACACTATTCTTTTATAAAAAAAATTACTTATAACTTTTGTCTTTCAAACCTACAAATTGACATATTCCTTTAATTTTTCTTAATAATATTATACAGCGAGTTACTTGAATATTAACTGGATATTATTTTGGATGTTACTAGCAATTTGTATCTTTAGGGTGTTTTTGGCAGAATTTTAAATTACAGCAACGTGAAGGTCATTTTACTTTGTCTTTTAAACGTAATACCCTGTATTTTTTATTTTAAATCGAAATATCTACTAATACCCTATCTCGCCTTGTAATATTTTTTTTCGCGTTTGCGACGTTGCCAAGTTATAAATTATTTTTCCAAATTTTTAAACAAATATCCCCGATTTTAATTTATTTTAAATAGAATCCTCTACTTATTTTTATTGCAATGAATTGCGCATGTAGAAGTTAGTAAGATCTCATCATTTCAAAATTCTGTTTCTATTAATTACTCATATACGGCAACACCGCTTTTTTCAGTAAACGGTACCGGAACGCCAAAGCTGGAGAAGTGCAATTCAATACTTGGGGGTTTTTGAACATACAGAATTCAAAAACGCTAACAGCAGTGTTGTCAGATTTACCACTTTTACGTTAGACTTCATAAATGGCGCATTCCATTCAAAATTATGACGTAAAAATGGTACATCTGACAACACTGCTGTTAGGGTTTTTGAATTCTGTATGTTCAAAAACCCCCAAGTATTGAATTTCACCTCTCCAGCTGTGGCGGTTTTGGAAATATTTAAGCGTTCCGGTACAGTTTACTGAAAAAGCGGTGTTGTTGTATCTCAGTAATTATTAAAGACAAAATTTTGAAATTTTGAGATCTTACTAAGTTGGACATGTGCAATTCATTGCAATAAAAATAAGTAGAGGAGTATAAATTGGCAACGCCGCAAACGCGAAGAAAAAAATACAAGGCGAGATAGGGTATTAGTAGATATTTCGATTTAAAATAAAAAATACAGGGTATTACATTTAAAAAAAAACAAAGTAAAATGACCTTCAAGTTGCTGTAATTTAAAATTCTGCCACAAACACAAATTGCTAGTAACATCCAAAATAATATCCACTTAATATTCAAGTAACTCGCTGTATAATATTATTAAGAAAAATTAAAGGAATATGTCAGTTTGGACGTATTACTTCCCACCTTGCAAATCCGGAAATTAATAGAAAATAAATTATAACTTGGTAACGTCGCAACCTACCCTAAAAATATTTTAGAGTTAAATAGAGATCAATGATGGAAACTAAAAGGATTTAAAAAAAAGTTATAGTTCCATATAAAAAAATTAAGTCGGTCACTATACTACTTTCCCGCAACACTCTGTATATTTCAAAATATTTTTAGAATATGCGTCTTAAGTAACCAAATAACTTTTGTATTTGATATTTTCTTCTATCAGGTATACCTTGCGAGATATCGAAGAATTACACACTAACTGGACACCATGTATATCTGAACCTCATAATTTTGGAGTTACAACTAAATTCACATTGCATCCGCCCAAGTTAAAATAACTAAATAAAATGGCTATGATTACTGTTGAAAAATTTAGATATGTTACAAAATGTACTGCGAAGTTTCAAGAATCACATGGCTTGTTGTACTGAAATAAACGGACAACATTTTGAGCATCTGCTGTAACCGCCTTCATGTTTTTTGAAGTTAATGTTGGGCGGATGCAATGTAACTTTAGTTATGAATTTAGAAATAATAACGTGAAGGTATGGGAAATATTGTACAAAAAAAATCAGAATTTTTCAAGAATTTTAAAAATACAGAGTGATCCATTTGAAATAACAAAGTTTATTATACTTCTGGAAAAACTGTAGATCTGACAACACTGTAAATACCATCGCAAGATTGACCGTACTGCAAAACCCTCCTATCCCAAAATTCATGAACATCGTTTTCGAGATAATTAAGGCGTTCCATACTTTGGACTCACTCTGTATCTTGTTGTTTCATTCTAATATGCTGCAAATATTTTCCAAATTGTTGTTTTTGCTACTTAACAATGAAACTCAAATTACATTTGGCCCAATAGTCACGTGGTGACAAACTATCTGTGTTATGCCTACTAGAGACAAACAAACTGCATTATGTCCAACAGTTCTTTTTTTCCCAAGTTATTTTTCAACTTTCTTGTAGGTACCAAATTTTGCGATTGAGTTCCATAGACCCCATATGATTATATTATTCCACATCTTTTTTCTCTATGATTTGGCTATGTACTGGTTTTTTGCTTCTCCTGAAAATTTGTAATAATGGACAAAATGCAATTTGAAAGCCTGTTCATTCTATTTTGAACCTATCTGAATTTCTGGCGAGAGATAGCGGTAAACGAATTAAACATCTTCTCCTGAAGATGCTAACATAGCTAAACACGTGTCTCTGCTTCAAAAAAATCGGTTTGGCAAGTGGTTAGACCAATGGTTCTTAACCTTTTACTCATTAGGGACCATTTTACCAAATGTTTGTCTTGCCGGTGGATTTATGATTTACCTAAATTAAGGATTGTTTGATAAAGAAAACAAGCACAATTTAATTATTAGCACTAATTTATTTATTATTTGGCAAAAATCTAAAAGTTACAGATTTTAATTTAATGTGATTTTTGTGACTGCATACTCTTTACTAACTTCTGAATTCTTGGTTCAATGCTACTCAAAGCTAAACGCATGTCGGCAGTGGCATTTCGATGCTTGCTTGCTTTAATAATCAGAAGCGTCGATAACCCATGGTCGCATAGATACGTCGATGAAAATAAAGTTAGGTAACGTATAGCAATGTTTCGAAGCTTTGGAAAAGAAATTGATTTGTGGCTCCAATAATCTTCAAGATTTATTCCTGATCCGAATGTATCTTTTAAGTTCATGTCGTGTTGCATTTCAATCACTTCTTCTTGAATTTCATCAGAGACATCAGAAACGTTGACAATGAAAGGATTCCGGATCAGTTTCTGAATACTTTTGTCCTCGCAGTCAGGAAAATAGCGATTGAATTCACTTTTTAAATTAGTCAAATGAAACATCATGTTCTTCTGAATTTCTTCTTTAATATCTGCACCTTGTCCGTCAATGATGTGGTTGAGCGTCTCAAATGCAAAAAAGCTTTTTACTTCGACCTTATTGATCCATAGCTCGATTTTAGCAACAAACGCCCTGATTTTATCTTTATATGCTCAAGCCTTGCAACTTCAAATTTCCAGACCCTTGCAGTTGAAGGTTCAATTTATTTATTTGTGCAAAAAGGTCAACCAAATAACTTGTGGCGCGCAAGGCTCGCGTTGTTTCGACTGGAGATTACGTCACGCCACATATTATTAGGATGGCTTCGCGGACCACTTGAAATGCTTGAAATGCCTCCAGGGACCACCAGTGGTCCGCGGACCCCCGGTTAAGAACCACTGTGTTAGACTATGAGTGTTTGTTGGTAAGCAATTTATTTAATTAGAATTTATTTAATTACATTCGGATTATTTACGGAAACATATTTTTACATTATATTCTTGTAAATTGCTCATGTAATGATTAAATTCAGCTCATTATTTTAACGATTTATCGAAAACATTGTTTTACAATTAAATCGGTAGTATTTGTGTCAGTTTTCCATTGACAATTAATCATATTACATTGTAGAGGCAATATCAAATGCGCTAAAAAAATATTATACAGAAAAGGCGATCGCAAGTGCAAATGAAAATAAAATATACAGGACGTTTATTATAACCATTAAAAAAAGGGGTGCAAAGACCGCTAAGGTACCGTACTGGTGGAACTCGGAAATCGAATCTGCTAGGGCGGACTGCCTTCAAGTACGGCGTAAGCTGTCGCGCACACGACGTGGAAACCACCAGCCTCAAGCAGTCATAAATGCACTACAGGAGGATTACGCCGCCAAGAAGAAGCTGATAAAAGGTCTGATCTGTAGCTCAAAATCCAAACACTGGAAAGAACTATGCGAAGACCTAGAACATGACATCTGGGGCGCAGAGTACAAGTTGGTCACCAAAAGGATGATTAAGCAATCGTCACCGTGTCTACTAAGTAACGACAGAAGGGTAGAGATAATGAGAGAGCTCTTCCCAAGTATTTCAGAAGCTTGGGAAACAGACAGCACCGAAAAGAATCCGGAGATCTTTACGGTGGAAGAGATTAAGGCGGCTGCGGGGAAGATGAAAAATGGTAGAGCTCCTGGGCCAGATGGTGTCCCTCCTAAGGCCATCAAGGTGATAGCATCTACAGCACCACAGCTGCTATCAGGCCTATTCAACCACCTTTCAGAAGGTGGTACTCAGGTACGTAAACCGTACCAAAGGTGTGGAAAAGGGTAACGTGGTATTGCTTAGCAAGATGGGAAAACCGCCAGAGCTTTCCTCTTCATACAGGCCAATTTGCCTGCTAGATACCATCGGAAAGCTGTACGAAATCCTGATAAGGTAGAGGCTCGAGAAAGAGATCGAAAAGGCAGGAGGGCTCTCGCCATGCCAATTCGGTTTCCGCTCGGGGAGGTCCACCATCGATGCCCTGGAAACAGTAACAAGGATTGCGGAAGATACCAAGAAGAAATGGTGTGCGTTGGTGACGCTGGATGTCCGCAATGCTTTTAATATAGCCTCGTGGCTCCATGATTATGGAGGAACTAGGAAAGCTGAAGATTTCAAAATATCTAAGAAATCTTATAAGCAGCTACCTAGACTCCAGATCAATTTGCATTGCTGGAACCGAAATCTCTATGACAACAGGGGTGCCTCAAGGATCTGCTTTAGGGCCGTTACTCTGGAGCATCCTGTATGATGGGGTGCTGAAGCTTTCACTGCCCAGCGGCGTAAAGACGGTAGCATTCGCCGCTGGGCATATGGAACGAGACTACTGATGTCGGACAGTGGACGAAACGACTAATACCGTCGATAAAAGAATGGGCGGAACGCACTCATCGGCAGACGTCCTATTTCCTAACGCAGGCACTGTCTGGGAACGGGCCTTTTCGAGTGTATAGGAAACGGATAGGACGGGTGATGGACGAAAGATGCGTGCACTGCGAGGCGGAAGATACGGCCGAGCATGCCCTGTTTCTGTGTGACCGATGGGGGCCATACGGACAGGAGGCAAGTCAAAAACTGAATGGGTAGCTGACCCCAGAGACTATGGTCCCGCTGATGTTGTCCAGCGTGGAGGCATGGAACATCATACATGAGATGGTCAACAAAATACTCTCTGTAAAGGAGCAAGAAGATCGGCTTCAAGGATAAAAGAGGATCAGAAGTTATTCATAAATGGGTTTAATCATTACCTCATCTTGCACCGCGAAGAATATCGTTCACGATGATGCCCGGTGCAGATGGAGATATAGCATCAGAGGTAAGAAAGAGGGAATGGGTTTTAGCCGGTCGGGCCGTGATGACATGTCGGATGGACGTGGTTGCATCCATTGGACATGTGATCAGAGGACTCAAGCTGGTTCAATGTCGGGCGGGCAGACTCTCTCTCACACTTTCGGGTGTGTGAGTGTTTTCTGTCCTTGCGATCAAGCCGATTTCCTAAACCCTCTATAATAAAAAAATATATATCAAATGCGTTAAAAAAATATTATACAGAAAAGGCGATCGCAAGTGCAAATGAAAATAAAATATACAAGAAGCTTATTATAATTATTAATAGTAGCAGATGTGGGGCGGTCGCGCCTGGCAAGCAGGCTCCAGTAGGTCCTCTTCGCCATTCCCAAATATTACCCCTCAGTCACTCCTGCCTGTCTTTCCCTCCCTGCCAAACCTTTCCGACCTTTTGACAAAGGCTAGTATGACTGCTTAGCGAGTGATCTTATATCTCAGCCCGCCTAGTAACTCACATTCCATAAGAAAGTGGTAGGCCTTTTCATTGACCTCTCCACAGCCCATACATAGGGATATTAGGAAGTCTTCTTCAATTCCTAATAGTGATAGATGCCGCCTGAGCCTGCAGTGTCCCGTCTAGGTTTCTGATTGCCCATTGGCCTTGGTTCGTGCCATGCTGATCTAGATGACTTTAGCCCGTCTATAAAATCCATGGCTTGTTTTCGTTTGCCTTCACTGTTCATCTATGGATCGTTCACCCACTTTTTGAGGGATGACGTTACCTGCTGCCTACTTAATCCTACAACGAGCTCCGGGCCATAAACTGGTCTCCTGTGCCTGGCCAACCTATTAGCTTCCTCATTACCAGGAACCAGCAGGCACGTATTCAGGATTTGGTTTTGGGGGGGGTCCAGATTATGGGTGTCACTTGATTGACCTTTCGGGGGGTCCAGATTAGAGTTGCCACCTTAAATCCTTAAACTTGCGGGGGGGGGGGGGGGTGCAAATTTGTGGATTCCATTTTTTAGACGGCATTTTATAACGTTTTGGGGGGGATCAGGACCCCCTGTACCCCCCTAAATACGTGCCTGGGAACCAGGAACCTCTATATGACCCGGGACCCACATCGAGGTAACTCCTGAACCAGAGGTGCCCTGGCATTACTACTACTGCTACTATAATCATTCTTCTTCTTTAGATGCCATCCACATTCTGGAGGTAGGTAGTCATCAAGGCAATTCGAACTTTGGAAACCGCCGCTATAAATAGCTGGTTATTGGAGCAGCTATACCAATCCCTCAGATTTTTCAGCCGTCTTCTCCTTCCTATTGTTCTTTTTCCTGCGATTTTTTCTTGTGTTATTTCTTGAAGTAGATATACTTCCCTCTCATAACGTGTCCCAGATACTGTAATTTTATTCTCTTTATGGTTAGCAACACTTCTCTTTGTTTTCCATTCTTATTAATACTGTTTCGTTTGTAACTTTCGAGGCGTTGGGTATATATTTTCTTCATTGTCCACGTTACCATCCCATAGTACAATACAGAAAATACATAGTATCTCACAGGCCGCATTTTCAATTCTAGACTTAGATCCCGACTATTTAGCACTTTTTTTATTTTCATGAATGTATTTCTGGCTTTCTCTAGGCGTATTCTTTTTTCAACAGGGCAATCGTTGTTTCCATTTATACATGTTCCAAGATACGTATATCGCTTCACACTTTCAACCACTAGGTCGTGAATGTACAGATTTCCAATTATTTGTGATGTTTTAGATATTAGCATAAGCTTTGTTTTATTTATGTTTATTAATGAGAGCCCGCATATATTATGTTTCACTACTTTCCACCACTTCATTTAACAGAGTCTGTAATTCTTCTAGGGTTTCTGCCAACAGAACTGTGTCATCAGCATATCGTAGATTGTTTATAGGTGTTCCATTGATTTTGATAGCTATATTGCGATTTTCTACTTTTTATAAGGCCCTGCTGAATATATCTTCCGAGTATAGATTAAATAGTCGGCGAAAGAACTCATCCCTGTCTGACTCCTCTCTTTATTTCAGTATCATTCGATATGTTCTGCTTTATTCTAATCTTGGCTTTTTGGTTATAATTATAACCATTAACTAACATATGTGTATATCCTGATCCTGAAGTCAATCTGCCACTACGACACCAATTTCAGAAAAAAAAGAGATCAAGTAAAAATTGATACTTGTGCAATCATTTTTCATAGTATCTTATTTAGATACGTAGATCTTATTTATTTACGTGAATTATTTGCGTACAGTAAGAAACTCGGTATATGCACTATTTTCAATAGATTCTATAAAATAAGTAACAAATGTAGTCCAGTTGATCAACTCAGTACTCCCCACACATAACGGTGATACCATTTTGCAACCAAATCATCGCCCGCCCGCAAAATAGCATCCAACAAAAAAACTCTCGTAAATAGTTTCTTGCATGTCTCTCCGTAAGAACTAGGGCGACACAGTTTCCATTCTGCAAGCGTCAACTGATATCCTAATGACATGCCGATTTTCCGATATTTAGAAACAGACTATATTGTCAGTATAAATCTATGAAGGGCAATGAAAAGTTTCCCAAGCACCCTATCTGAGAATACATCCTGCCTCGGCTCATTTTAAGGACTAAACAAAAATTGTAGAAAGTGATCAGACATCCCTAGAGTACCTAAAATCTGAGTTTGAACGACTTTTATATTGTACCGTTTCTTTTTTAATTTAGTTTCACCGCCATTAACACAACAACAAAAACCATAGACTTCATCGATCGCTACCACGGACCATTTACGGCTTATAAATTTGATTGATATCAGTTTAATGACATTAGCTACATAAACTACAAAATTATCTACCTACATCAATACAATTTCAAATATTATTTTTTGTCTATGGTAGGATATAGCTGAAAAGTATATTGAATCGTTCCTTCGTTCCTCTATAGGGCAATGAATAGTCCACTAAAAATATAAAAACTTTCCTGTTTCACAACTCCGACTCCCAAACTACCTCAATTTTATCCCCTCTAAAAAAATGAAGTCAAGTTGATTGACTCAGTACTTCCCACACATTACGGTGATACCAGTTTATTATTTACCCATAGCATGAAGCTTTAGTCTGAGATCCCCTTGCAACAAAATCATCGCCAGTACCCCCCCCCCCCCCAAATTGTCATATGCCGCTAGGTCTTTCCTGCACAGGTCAATGAACACCTGATTATCAATAATACAAACTTTTCAGTTTTACAACCCGCTGCCCCCCCCCCCCCTCCCCCCCCCCCCGACCACCCCAATTTCACCCCCACCAAAAAAAGGTACAAAACGGTGAGGAACCCCTAAAACATCTAAAAACGAAGTTTGACCCGTTTTCATCCTTTTAGTGTTTTTTTAATTATTACTACGCTGCCACTGGCACGATTTCTAACAAGCATACGCGTTTTCCATCCTCACTACAGTAATAATAATGTGTCCAAATAACATTAGAATCAATTTAACGTTACAAAATACAAAACGATCTAAAGCAATAATTACTCGTATGTATACAGAAAATTCTAAGTCCCTTAGTTTCTGTAATAGGCAAAAGGTGATTTATATGTCGCTAGATCTTCCTTTACAGGTCAGTGGACAACCTATTATGAATACAGCAAATTTTTCAATTTTTCAACCCCCCACCTCCCAACCACCCCAATTTCACCCCCACCCAAAAAAACTCAGAAAATGATCAGGAACTTCTAAAACACTTAAAAACGAAGTTTGAGCTGTTTTTATATTTTTAGTTTTTTTATTATTTCTGTGCCGCTACTGGCACGAAAATTTCATTAAAATCAATTGAACAGTTTCTTCGTTACATAATATAGAACGATCTAAAGCAATACTCGTATGTATGTATAGTGTATCGGAAAAAATTCAAAGTCCTTTAGTTTCTGTAATAGGCATAAGGCAATGTTCGGATAGACCTAAAAAAGTGATTTATGTCGCTAGGTCTTCCTTCACAGGTCAGTGGGTAGTCTATTATGAATACAACAAATTTTTCAATTTTACAGCCCCCCAACCCCCAACCACCCCAATTTCCACCCCCACCCAAAAAAAGTAGAAAATCATCAGGAACACCTAAAACGCCCAAAAACGAAGTTTGGGGAATATTTGAAATTTTTCGCTTTTTGCTAATTACTCCGCCGCCAATGCACCGATTTTCAAAATTATAGCAGCATTACCTACTACGACCCCTCAGCATATCGCTGCCCAAATTTCATCAAAATCCATGCAGCGGTTACTGAAATCACGAGGACAGAAAAACGCGTACAGACAGACCGACAGACAGACAGACAGACAGACCGACAGACAGACAGACAGACAGACAGACAGACAGACAGACAGACAGACAGACAGACAGACAGACAGACAGACAGACAGACAGACAGACAGACAGACAGACAGACAGACAGACAGACAGACAGACAGACAGACAGACAGACAGACAGACAGACAGACAGACCGACGGAAATGAGTGACGTGGATTTTCGTTATGTAGACATCATGAAACGCCCAAAAAGTGTATTATCTCAAAATCGAAAATTTTCGCGATTACAATACTCCCCTCACCTATCGGTGTGGGAAGTAAAATGTGTAAAATGATCAGGAGCCTCTAAGGCGCCTAAAAAGTTTGGGTTTTTTTTATGTTTCTAGTTTCTTATTATCACTGCGCCGCCGCTGACGTGATTCCGAAAAACCATACGCGTTTTACATCCTCGCCGCGGTAATAATACTGTGTCAAAATTTCGATAAAAAAATGAAGTCAAGTTGATTGACTCAGTACTTCCCACACATTACGCTGATACCAGTTTATTATTTTCCCATAGCATGAAGCTTTAGTCTAAGATCCCTTGCAACCAAATAATCGCCAGAACCCCCTCCCCCTAAAATTGTCTTATGCCGCTAGGTCTTTCCTTCACAGGTCAATGGACAGCCTATTATCGATACTAAAAACTTCTCAGTTTTACAACCCCCCACCCCCCAACCACCTCACTTTCACCCCAACCCAAAAAACTGGTAGGAAATGATCAGGAACCCCTAAAACATCTAAAAACCGACTTTGAGTTGCTTTCCTACTTGTCGCGTTCTTTGATTATCGCTACGCTGCCACTGACAAGATTTTTAACAAACATACGCGTTTTCTATTCTCACCACGGTAACAATATACTGTGTCAAAATTTCATTAGAATCAATTTAATAGTGTCCACGTTACAAAATACAAAACGATTTAAACCAATAAATTCTCGTATAGTATACAGAAAATTCTAAGTCCCTTAGTTTCCGTGATAGGCTAGGCAATGTTCGGATGGACCTAAAAAGGTGATTTGTGTCGCTAGATCTTCTTAGTGGACAGCCTATTATGCGTACAAGAAATTTTTTAATTTTTCAACCCCCAACCCCCCAACCACCCCAATTTCACCCCCATCCAAAAAATTGCAGAAAATGATCAGGAACCTCTAAAATGCTTAAAAACGAAGTTTCAGCAATATTTAAATGTTTTTGTTTTTTGCTAATTGCTCCGCCGCCTATGGACCGATTTTCAAAATTATAGGAACATTACCTACTACGACCCCGCAGCATACCGCTGCCCAAATTTCATCACGATCCATGCAGCGGTTGCTGAGATTACGAGGGTAGAAAAACGCGACAGACAGACAGACAGACCGACAGACAGACCGACAGACAGACCGACAGACAGACCGACAGACAGACCGACGGAAATGAGTGACGTGGATTTTCGTTATGTACACATCATAAAACGCCCAAAAAGTGTATTATCTCAAAATCGAAAATTTTCGCGATCACAATACTCCCCTCACCTATCGGTGTGGGAAGTAAAATGGAGTCAAGTTGATTGACTCAGTACTTCCCACACATAACAGTGATATCATTTTATTATATTCCCTTTGCATGAAGCTATAGTTTGAAATCCCTTGCAACCAAATCATCGCCCAGCCGCCCGCAAAAAAACATCCAACACAAAAACCTCTCGTAAATAGTTTCTTGCGCATTTTTTTTCTGCATGCTTCAACTAAACGATGCGAAATGATCAGGAGCCTCCAAACCATCTAGAAACAAAGTTTGAGCTGGTTTTATATTTTTAGTTTTTTTATTATTGCTGCGCCGCCACTGACGATTTTTCAAAGACAGCCGCGTTTTCCATTCTCGCCGCGACACTAAATTCGGTGTCAAAATTTCATTAAAATCAATTCAATAATTTCCGCTTACGCAAAACACAGAACGAAATAAAGCAAAACTCGTATGTATACCTCACAAAATTGGTTTCTGTAATAGGCAAGCCAATATTCAGATGGACCTAAAAAAATGTTATATGCCGCTACGTATTTTTTCAACAGGTCAATGGACAAACTATTATGAATACAACAAATTTTTTCAGTTTTACAACCCCCCATCCCCCAACCGACCCAATTTTACCCTCACCCAAAAAAGTAGAAAATGATCAGGAACTCCTAAAACGCCTAAAAACAAAGTTTGAGATGTTTTTATATTTTTAGTTTTTTTATTATTGCTCCGCCGCCACTGACATGATTTTTTCCAAAACATACGCGTTTTCTATCCTCGCCGCGGTAGTAATACTGTGTCAAAATTTCATTAAAATCAATTCAATAATTTTTGCGATACGCAATATAATAATATATCGATCTAAAACAACACTCGTATGTATACACCACAAATTCTAAGTCCCTTGGTTTCTGTAATCGGCAAGGCAATGTTCGGATGGACCTAAAAAAGTGTATTATGCAGCTAGGTCTTTCTCTCTCAGGTCAGTGGACAGCCCATTATGAGTACAACAATTTTTTCAGATTTACAACCCCCCACCCCCCAACTACCCGAATTTCACCCCCACCCCAAAAAAAGTAGAAAATGATCAGGAACCCCTAAAACGCCTAAAAACGAAGTTTCAGCTGTTTTCATATTTTTAGTTTTTTTAATATTGCTGCGCCGCCACTGAGACGATTTCTAAAAATCAGACGCTTTTTCCTTCCTCGCCAAAGTAGTAATACTGTGCCGAAATTTCATTAACATCACTTCAGTAATTTCAACATTATAAAATACAGAACGATTTAAAGCAATACTCGTATGTATACATCGGAAAATTCTCTAAGTCCCTTGGTTCCTGTAATACAGAAGGCAATGTTCCAATGGACCTAAAACAGTGTACTATACCGCTAGGTCTTTCTCTCTCAGGTCAGTAGACAGGCTATTATGAGCACAACAAATTTTTCAGCTTTACAACCCCCTACCCCCCAACCACCCCAATTTCACCCCCACCCAAAAAAAAGTAGAAAATGATCAGGAATCCCCAAAACACCTAAAAACGAAGTTTGAGGCATATTTGAAATTTTTCGTTTTTTGCTAATTACTCGGCCGCCCATGCACCGATTTTCAAAATTGTAGCAACATTACCTACTGCGACCCTACACCATATCACTACCCAAATTTCATCAAAATGTATGCAGCGGTTACTGAGATTAGGAGGCTAGAAAAACGCCAACAGACAGAGAGACAGACCGACAGACAGACCGACAGACAGACCGACAGACCGACAGACCGACAGACCGACAGACCGACAGACCGACAGACCGACAGACAGACCGACGGAAATGAGTGACGTGGATTTTCGTTATGTAGGCATCATAAAACGCCCAAAAAGTATATTATCTCAAAATCGAAAATTTTCGCGATCACAATACTCCCCTCACCTATCGGTGTGGGAAGTAAAATCAGTTCAATAATTTCCGTGTTACACAATACAGAACGATCTAAAGTCATATACCCGTATGTATAGGTGCATCCGAAAATGCAAGTCCCATATTTTCTGTAATAGACAAGGCGATGTTGGGATGGATCTAAGAAAAATTGTTTATGCCGCTAGGTCTTTCTTTCACAGGTTAATGGGCAGCCTATTTTGAATCGCCCATGCATAGATTTTCAAAATTAGAGCAGCATTACCTACTTTGACCGCACTGCATATAGCTACCCGAATTTCATTACCATTCATGCAGCGGTTACTGAGATTACGAGGCTAGAAAAACGTCAACAGACTGACAAACAGACAGCATCAGACAGACCGACAGATCGACAGATCGACAGACCGACAGATCGACAGACGGGCGGAAATAAGTGACATGGGTTTCCGTTATGTTCGTTATGCCCAAAAAGCGTATTATCTCAAAATCTAAACTTTTCGCTATCACCGTAATTTGAAAAAAGTATTAATTTGCATGAATCTCAAAATTACATGACTCTGCCATTTATAGTTATATAAGTAGACTAAGCACCATTTATGCAAATGTTATTTATTCTATATGTGCTACATAATTGAACGAATAAAAATGGATTAATATTTATATGATTCCAAAATATGCGGTTTTAACCAAATCTCTTCAGCTATTCGTGCGTCCAAGGACATAAAGACGATATGATTGATAATTTAGAAAGTATGGTAGTGACTCTGCATAGTGTAGTAATTGTCTGTTTCAAGAATATACCATATATACCACAGACGCACGTTTTCATCATTGCATGAGTGTTTAGTATACATGGTCTTTAAATATCATACCTGCGGTGATTATCTTATGTAACAGACATACATTTCGATGGATGGACAAAACACACGTAGGTATGATACGCCAAACAGTTAATCATATTTGTGTATACTATATTATTAATTTAATTTAATACATTCAATGTTAAAAAGCTCAGAGTTAAGTTGAAACTGTTGAAATGTTTGTAGTGGCAAGAAAGAAATGTTTCAGTCAATTTAAGAAATAAAGCACTGTATATAGTATGTTCTTTCACAAAAAAATTGCATAACATCTGAGATCACATGATATTATCATTGATTAACGCAATGATATTATACATTCAAGTAAAGTTGATAATATTTTTTTAGTTGGTACTACGCAATAAAATACCTTTATTTGCTTGAATCAAGAACAAAGCATATGATGAGAAAACCACAAGAGTTAATTTTTATGAAGAAATGGTCACTCTATCCAAACATGTCAATCATTTTTTTTAATTTACAATACAAATTACATGCGAATGGCGTTCTATGAGTTTCCATAAATAAAAAAATAAGAGAATCTTCCTTCGTGATTGAAAGATACCACCAAGTTCCACAAACGTATATTTTAAGGTGGTATTCTTATACCATGTATCTCAAAAGTAAAGTTAACAAGAATCCCGCAGTCACTATTATAAAAAAACTAAAAATCACACGAGATAAAATAGGTTAGACACACTTAACTCCTAAAATCGCTAAAAAACATAATAAAACAAAACAATACAAAGTACTTGATAATAAAAGCTTGCAGCCATGAAATATAAAACGCAAATTTCGGAATGGTTCTGTTGGCATGGGAAAAATGGAGTAAAGTTGACTGACTCAGTACTTCCCACACATAATAATGATTTCATTTTATTGTTTTCCCATTGCATGAAGCTATAGTCTGAAATCCCCTTGCAACCAAATCATCGACTACCCTCCCGCAAAAAAACGTCCAACACAAAAACTCTCGTAAATAGTTTCTTGCGTCTCCCTCCTTAGAAACTAGGACGCCACAGTTTTCATTCTGCATGCTTCAACTGAACGATGCAAACCGATCAGGAGCCTCTAAACCGTCTCGAAGCGAAGTATGAGCTGTTTTTATATTTTTAGTTTTTTAATTATTGTTTCTCCGCTACTGACACGATTTTTCAGACACTGGCGCGTTTTCCACTGTCGCCGCGATAGTCAATTCTGTATCGAAATTTCATTAAAATCAATTCAATAATTTTTGCTTTACGCAATATACATAAAACGCAATTAAGCAATACTCGTATATGTATACATCACAAAACCCTCAAATCCCTTGGTTTCTGTAACAGGCAAGGAAATGTTCACATGAACTTAAAAAAAATACGCCGGTACGTATTTCCTACATAGGTCAATGGACAAACTATTATGAATACAACAAATCTTTCAGATTTACAACCCCCCACCCCCCAACCACCCCAATTTCACTCCCACCCAAAAAAACCTTGAAAATGATCAGGAACCCCTAAAACGCCTAAAAACAAAGTTTGAGGAGTTTTTATTTTTTTATTATTGCTGCGCCTCCACTGAGACGGTTTTTCCAAAACATACGCGTTTTCCATCGTCGCCGCGGTAGTAATACTGTGACAAAGTTTCATTAAAATCCATTCCATAACTTTTACGTTGTTCAATACAGAACGATCTAAAGCAATATTCCTATGTATTTATCAGAAAATTCTAAGTCACTTGGTTTCTGGAATAGGCTAGGCAATGTTCGGATGGGACTAAACAAGGGTATTATGCCGCCAGGTCTTTTTTTACAGGTCAATGGATAGCCTATTATGAGTGCAACACATTTTTGAGATTTACAACACCCCACCCCCCAACCACCCCAATTTCACCCCCCCGCAAAAAAAGTAGAAAATGATCAGGAACTCCTAAAACACCTAAAAACGAAGTTTGAGGAATATTTTTTTTTGTTTTTTGCTAATTACTCCGCCGCGCCGCCCCTGCACCGATTTTCAAAATTATAAGAACATTACGTACTACGACCCCCCGGCATATCGCTTCCCAAATTTCATCACACTCCATGCAGCAGTTACTGAGATTGCGAGGCTAGAAAAACGCGCACAGACAGACAGACAGTCCGACAAACAGACAGACAGAGAGACAGACGTTATGTAGACATCATAAAACGCCCAAAAAGTGTATTATCTCAAAATCGAAAATTTTTGCGATCACAATACTCCCCTCACCTATCGGTGTGAGAAGTAAAAACAAGGAAAAAGAAGTGCGGGGAGAAGACGCACTTCATGGCTGAAATGAGAGAGGTATCACTGTACACAAGTTATTAGGTCAGGTTGCTATTGCCAATTTGGGATACTGATTTTGCACAGAATTTTAAATATTCCAAATTAGATGCAGTTTTATTACTAATCTACATGTTTTAGAAATGTCTATAGTTATCAAATATAAGAGAAGGTAGAAGTGGGCTAGACCAAATATGCTCTCAGCAGTTGCCGCTTTTGTTCAAGTTAATAAAATGAGGTACTTAAAGGCATCTGAAACTTGGGGTGTTACCAGAGCGATGCTTTTTCGGTTTGTAAATGAAAAAAAATCTCCATCGCAGAAGTAGTCAAAAAACCTGTAGGTAGGTCAGGCGCGTACACAGGATTTTCGTTCGGGGGGGGGGGTTCAAAAAAACGATATATCTGTTACAATTGCAAAATAAACAAAAAGGAACATAGCACATAAATGAATGGACAATCATCAGTGTTAAACAAAACAGCAACACAACAGAACTGCAAGTTTTAGAAAACAAAAACAAATTGTCAACTGCTGTCCACATATAGACAACAATTAGTCAACTTCGTGGCCCCAATAGAAAACGTGGCCTGCTCAAAATTGCGAATCGCGTTTTGTATTATTAACCTTAAAAACGAAAAACTTTTTTGAGTGAGAGCCAGCCTAAAGAACTGACACAAAAATGATATGTATTAGTTTAGTAGAGAAATGCGATCTACTTTGACAATTATAAGAACGAATAGTACTGATAATGAAATTATAATAAAAATTAACGGACCCTCGGAAGAAGCATCAAAAAATATTTTATTATTCCTTTACGTCGTCTGCCCTTTTATAGCGATTTTATAGTCAGATTGCGTAAAAACCTAGTTTCTGTATAAAATTCAATTAATTTGCATGTATTTTCAACACTATTTTATTTTTTCACACGACATAGTCCGTAGCACACATGAACGGGGTAAACTGAACCAGGAATTTATTTTATCTTCCTCTAGTTGAGCCTGTACACATCAAACCAATAGAGTTTCCATAAACGAGGACAAAACATCAACGCACGAAAATGAAAAGTTGCTGAAAACACCAACAAAGCAAAATATTTTTTTGGAGTCTCGAGGCGGCTTTCATCCAGCCGAGTGTATTTTGGTTAGGACCGTTATAACACGTGCATTTCAGTACCTATTTCCAATTTCCAATCTTTGTTAATCGTGAGACTTTAATATACATATATTCTTAAATCGTCGATGCAGTGTAATATGCGGTACTAATCTTTTTACGTAATTATGATATTTTTAAGTTTTGATTAAGAAGCATGAGTGACGCTATATTTTTTGGACTGTATCATGGCCAAGAGACATACTCTGTTGCAGTCCCCGTAATGTGCTGGCTATTGTGCTAACGCGCAGAAGCCATAAGGATAAAAGAAAGAAAGAAACAAAATATTTGCCTGAATGATTTAGTTTTGTTGCCAAAAGGTTGGGAAAAATTGAGTTAGTTTTGTTTTTGTTTTGTCATGATTTTTCCCTCCTGTATCTACACTATAAGTTTCTTTTCGTACTGTCGCTGGGCTAGAGGTTCATGCTTACGCACATGTGTGCATTTTCGCCCTAGCAATGTTGTTTAATATTTCGCTGTGATTTGCTAATACTTAGGTGCTAATAAAATTATTATCTACACTAAAAGTGTAACCGCGTCTTAATCGATGATATTTTCTATTGAAATTTTTTGAAATTTCGGGGGGATTTTAACCCGATAACCTTCCCCCCTCAGGTACGCGCCTGAGGTAGGAACAGTTGACTATGTTTTAGTAGTGGAAGATTTGTTTTTTGAACTAACCCAAATGGATTTGGGTGGACGATAACTGCCTCCCTATTTAAGATAATTAAGAATGTCTCGAATAAAAATTTAGAGGACAATAAAATATATGTTCTAAGAAAATTTACCATTGTATACGGTGTCCAATTAATATCTAACTTATCCAAGTTACTTTTTTTTAATATAACCCCCCCCCCTGTATATTATTGCGTATTTGGATTCCTTGATTCATGCTAGTGTGACTTAATGTATTGCACTTGATACTTCAAATGAACTGTTTAATCGCAAATCAGCATTGCTGATATAAGTAGATGTCAGAAAATAATTGAATATCATAGTGATTAGATTAGATTATATTAGAGGGTTGTACCTTTTCGGTTTGACTAAGCATAAAATGTGTCAGCCTAGGTCATACTGTAATGATGTAGGATTGTCGATGTCAATCTCTTGTAGTTTCTATCGGTTTTTTCAAATTTTTCTACCTATAAGCAACCTAGCATGTCATGAAAGATAAACAGAAGTCTGCTCAGAAATATGCGAACAAACTATAGTAACGAGACAAGATAATAAAAATTCCTTACAGCATATCCGCTCTAACCAGAAACAACAGCGGTAACATATCTAAGGTCAATGGAAAGCTGGACTATGACAGAAATGATTATAATATCGGCAGAGCAAAATTTCACATTTTATGGTATAAGACAGTAGGACAATAGTCATTTTTGTCAAGCCAAAATTAACAGTATCTCTGACTGGGGCATTCTGAACATCTTACTGAAACAGTTGTTATAATTTTTGTTTGTTTTATTGTGTTTATTTCATTTATTTTTTTTTCAAGTAAATGATATTTTGAAATTTTAACAGACTTTAGGTATTTCAGTTTTCATTTTCTGGGATCTTCCTAATATGTAGGTACTAATAGAAGGATTTACTCCAATCAGAGGTATCGTTACCTTTGACTTGAAATGGCTACAGTTTTATACCATTAAATATGAAATTTCATTCTGAAAATACTAGACTGCCTTAATAATTCTGGACTGTGTAACATAGTCATTTCTGCCATACTCCATCTTCTCATAGACATTAGATATGCTGACGCTATTGTTTCTTAGAGCTGAATGTTGTAAGGTATTTTTATAATCTTGTCTCATTACTCTATTTCGTTTACATCTGTCTGTTGTCAGTTGTTTTCTTCCATTTGAACAGGCTTTTGTTCATTTTTCATATCCTGCTGGGTTGCTTACACTCTTACAGGTACATAGAAGAATATGAACACCGGTTTGACTGAAATTTTGAAATAAAATGGAAACTACAAAAGATTAATATCGGCAGTCCCATATCATTAGAAAGGCTATCAAATATTACATTTAACCATATGAAAAAATTAGGCATTACTATTTAAAAAAATCAAGTTACCCGTGATTAAAGTTTTCTTGATTAATCTACCGATTTCACAAAGTACAAAAAGAATTCAAATTTGACAGTACTACGTAAGCTGACAAATTTAACGCTTAGTCATACTACAAAGTCACTACCTTCCGAGTTTTATAGACGCTGCGATATTCAATTTTTTTTCTAACATCTACTTATATAAAAAATGATATTTGCGCTAAACGGTTCGTTTTAAGTAGTATCATAATTATGTAATACATTCCCACAGTCACATTAGAATCCACCAAGGGATCCAAATATAAAATGATATACAGATAATTCTATTTAAAAATAATGTAACTTTATTAAGTCACACATTTATTGGACACCCTGTATAATGGTGAATATTTTTGAAACATACATTTTATTCATTGCGCTCTACATTTTTTAGTTGAAACATTTTTCCTATCTCAAATAGGGAAGCAGTTATCGCCCACCCATACATCGTTGATACACCCTGTGTATTGTGATGCAAACAACGACGATCAAATAATATCATCGTTGGGTGCAAAACATCATAGAACAGTTCTATCTTAATAAGAATAGAATCATTCTAGTATTATAAAATAAAGATAATTTGGAATACTGTTATTCGAAATTAGCTGCACTCTATATTATCCCTCTTTTGCAGACTTTTTGGTTAACCCCAAGGACTTTGTACTTTTTAATGGGTACCATTGTTTAGTTCATTGAACTGACTCATTTATAAACTGTCTTTTGATATAGCTCTTAAACTTTTTGTTTTATTCTACACAAGCTATCCCGATATCCAAATTTGCTACACCTTCAAACAAAGTTCATGGTCTTTCTACATCATAAACTATTCTTCTTCTGGAGGTCGGACTAGGCTCAATTTCAATGGATTGTAATATTGGCCCTTTAAGAAGCAAGCATCATATTTATATAAAAAGCTTCCGATAATAATTGACTCCTCTACAAACAAATCAATCATGTGGGATTGAAAACGTAATGAAAAAATGGAAAATATGCAAAATGAATAATGATCACACTTTATTTTTAGTCGTGTTAGAAAGCACTAATCAATTTAATTTTTTTTTTGAATTGCTCTAAAAAATCCAATTGGAACAGTTCAGATTGCTTAGGTGGTAGAAACAATACGTGAAAATAACCGAGGAGATGTAATTTTTTCAATTAAAAATTAGCAAGCACTTTTTTCTGAAGTAATTATAGCTTGACAAGCCCCAATATTACAATAGTTTTAAGATAATTGAATTCGAAGATTTCTACAGGGTGGGTCAAACTCAACGCCTCGGACTCTTGTGACCAAACGATACCACTTTTCGGAAAATCAACTTTGCGAGTGCATGTAGGTCGAATTGGATCACATTTAAAAAATAATGACTTTTATACAGGGTGTCTAATAAAAGCGTGACATATCAAAGTTGTTGTGTTTTTTAAATTGAACACCCTGTATATTATTGCTTATTTAGATTCCAGGGTGAGTTCTAGTGTGACTTTATGTATCACATATGCGACTTTAAACGAACCGTTTAGGTGTAAATCACAATTTTTGGTAAAAGTAGATATTAGAAAAAATCGAATATCGCAGCAATTATAAAACTTAGAAGGCTGTGACTTTGCCTTGTCATTGTCACTAAGCATGGAATGTGTCAGATTAGGATAGGGAATGGGAATGCTTAATTATTTTTTATACGATCAAATGTGCGGCGATTTGATAGGCTTTCTAAAGATATCAGATTGTAAACATCAATCTCTGGTAGTTTTCATTTAATTTCGAGATTTCAATCAAATCGGTGTTTTTCAATTTCCCTACCTATAAACAAACTGGTAGGGCATTAAATATAAACAAAAACGTGTTCAGTTGCAAGAAAACAACTATCTTAGCAAAAAGAGCTAGAAGAACTGAGTAAACGGACAAGATTATAAAAATTCCCTACAACAAATCAACTCTAAGCAGAAACAACGGCGGTAACATGTCTAAGGTCAAACACAAGCTGGAGTACGACAGAAATGGATAATTTTTACAGCCTACTAGCTACTGCAATGTAGAGATTAAAAACTTCCAAAATCACTAAAAATTTTGAAATGAAAGCAACACTTTCAGCGACTATTGCCTTCAGTCTAATATCTTCAGAACGCAATTTCAAATTTAATGGTATAAAACAGTAGTGATTCCCGTGAAAGTCAAAAGTAATAATACCTCTCTGACTGTCTGGCCGTAGTGCTTCAAATTTTTCGGTATTAGCAAGATCGCAAAAAAAGAAATACTGACAAATCACATTTTAATTTCCTGCCAGGTAAACTAAGTATTTTTAATAATTTCAGCAATTTTTAATTCATTCTTCATTTTCGGCGATCTTGCTTATGGGTACTGAAGAATTTGCAGAACTCCAGTGGGAGGTATCGGTTACTACTTTTTTAAATCATTAAATGTGAAATTTTATTCTGAAGCTATTAATATTCGGTGGTAGAGTTCCTTTCATTTCAAAATTTATAATGGTTTTCTGAATTATCAATCTTTATAATATTGTATAGTAGTAGCTGGTATGCTGTGAAAAATATTCATTTCTGTCATACTACAAGTGCTTTTCGACCTGAAAGCTGAAAAACACCGATTTGATTAAAAATTTGGAATTAAAACAAAACTACCAGACATTGATATTTAAAACTGCATATCGTTAAAAAGGCTGTCAAATTTTACATTTGATTGTAGGAAGAAAATTAGGCATTTCCATTTAAAAAAATCAAGTTACCTCTGATAGAATTTTTCTTAATTGATCTACCGATTTCTCCAAGTACAGATGTAACTCAAACTCGGCCGTCTAACATAAAAGCTGAGCATTTCATGCTTAGTGACACGGCAAAGTCACAGCCCTGTAAGTTTTGTAATAGCTGCGATATTCAATTTTTTCTGACATCTACTTATACCAAAAATTGTCATTTGGACCTAAAGAGTTTGACTTTTGTCCCATGTGTGATACATCACACTCAAATTGACCCGGAAATCTAAATATACAATAATATACGGGGTATTCCATATAAAGAAACATAACTTTTAAATTGGTAAATCTGACAACACTGATGTTAGCGTTTTTGAATGCTGTATGTTCAAAAACCCCAAGTATTGAATTTCACCTCTCCAGCTGTGGCAGTTTTGGAAATATTTAAGCGTTCCGGTACTGTTTACTGAAAAATCGGTGTTGCCGTATCTCAGTAATTGATACAAACAAAATTTTGAAATTATGAGATCTTACTAAGTTCGACAAGCGCAATCCATTGCAATAAAAATAAGTAGAGGATTCTATTTAAAATAAATTAAAATCGGCCATATTTGTTTGAAAAAATGGACGAATAATTTATAACTTGGCAACGTCGCAAACGCGAAAAAAATATTACAAGGCGAGTGTTACATTTAAAAAACAAAGTAAAATAACATTCAAATTGCCGTAATTTAAAATTCTGTCAAAAATGTAGATGTAGATACAAATTGCTGGTAAGATCCAAAATAATATTCACTGGATATTCAAGTAACTCACTGTATAATATTATTGAGAAAAGTTGAAGGAATATATCAATTTGGACGTCTTACTTTCGACCTTGCAAATCCGGAAATTAATAGAAAATAAATTATAACTTGGCAACGTCACAACCGATCCCAAAAATATTCTAGGGTTGATTAGAGATCAATAATGGAAACTAGAAGAATTAAAAAAAGGTATAATTCCATATGAAAAAATTAAGTTGATCACTATCCTACTTTCCCGCAACACCCTGTATATTTCAAAGTACTTTTAGAATATGCGTCTTAAGTAACCCAATAACTTTGTATTTGACATTTTCTTCTATCAGGTATACCTTGTGAGATATCGAAGAATTACCCACTAACTGGACACCCCGTATAGATAAAACTTGGCACTTAAGAGTATGTGCATTTGTATAACACTGCAAAATGGATTAATTAAAGTATTTGGCAAGTAGATGAGTTTCACTGTGCGACTGAGACATTTGACTTATGATCTTCAATTCCAAGAGTATTTCTATTTTGGGCTATTTTAGAAAATGTTTGGTGCATTGGTTTTCGTACATAGTAAGCTATACATCTTTTGCTTCGACGTATTGTGACATTGGTCTACTCTACTCCCATAATATAAAACACTTGAAGCATAAGGGCTTTAAGACTACAGTGTGCTTTATGCACTATTTCAGCAAGTCCCGCCAAGCCTTGCGCTCTTTACACGTTATTGCTAAAAACGTTCAGTTTTCTATCACAACTCTAATTTCTTGCCGTTACCTAATCATTAAAATGTAGTAAAATACTTAAGCTATACTTGCCTTCTTTAATTTGCTTGGTGTTGCACCAAGGCAATTATCCAAGAAATGAACGACTTTATATCAATAATACAAATAAAGATACTACCTGTGTAGGAAAAATACGTGGAAGGAAGTGCTCTTTTGAGTTATTATCAATTACCAAGCACTTTCGTATTATGTCTTGGTTCTAGAAGGGGTCAAAGAGGTAGTGTTCCAGATAGCAGAATTTCATTGAAATTCTTAAATGTGTATGTACATCTGTATAATATTGTAAAACAGAAGGGTATGAGTTTTACTGTGAGGCCAATATATTTCACTTTAGGATGTATAGTTCCAAAAGTATGTCTACTATATGGCCGTATTTAGAAAATGTTTGGTGTCAGATTACCTTCCATGATCTTTCTACACCATAAACTGTTCATCTTTGGGAGCTCAATTTCAATGAATTGTAATATTGGTCCTTTAAGAAGCAAGCATCATATTTATTTAAAAAGCTTCCGATAATAATTGACTCCTCTATAAACAAATCAATCATGTGGGAGTGAAGAACTAATGAAAACTAAGAAATCTGCAAATTGGTCAAACTTTATTTTTAATCGTGTTAGAAAGCACGAATCAATTTAATTTTTTCTGAGACTGCTGTAAAAAAAATCCAATTGGAACAGTTCAGATTGCTTAGGTGGTAGAAAAAATACGTGAAAAAAAAACGAGGTGATGTACTGGATGTACATTTTTCAATTAAAAACTAGGAAACACTTTTTTCTGAAGTAATAATTTATAGCTTGACAAGCCCCAATATTAAGTACTATTCTGAGGCTAAATCCTGGAAGGGTAATGCTAAAAGCAAATGAGTTTTGAGATAATTGGGTTGGAAGATTTCTATAGATAAAACTGGACACTTAAGTGTATGTGCATTTGTATAACACTGTAAAATGGGTTAAGTATTTAGCAAGTAGATGAGTTTCAATTCCAAGAGTATTTCTATTATGGCCTATACATCTTTTGCTTCAACGTATTATGACATTGGCCCTTTTAGATTTTACTCCCATAATATAAAACACTTGAAGCACAAGGGCTTTGAGACTCCAGCGTGCGTTTTGCACTATTTCAACATAAGTCCCGCCCAGCCTTGCGCTATTTACACCTTATTGCTAAAAACGCTCAATTTTCTATCACAACTTTAAATTTCTTGCCGTTACCTAATCATTAAAATGTAGTAAAATACTTCAGCTATACTTGCCTTCTTTAATTTGCTTGGTGTTGCACGAAGGCGATTATCAAAGAAATGAACGGCTTTATACTAATAATACAAATAAAGATACATCCTGTGTAGGGAAAATACGTGGAAGGAACTGCTGTTTTCAATTATCAATTACCAAGCACTTTCCTGAAGGCTTGAGTATTCTGTCTTGGTTCTAGAAGAGGTCAAAATGGTTGTGTGCCACATAGTAGAATTTCAGTGAAATTCTTAAATGTATATGTATATTTGTATAATATTGTAAAACGGATTACCTATATAAAGTTATTAACTGAAGGGTATGAGTTTTACTTTGAGGCCAATATATTTCACTTTAGGATGTGTAGTTCCAAAAGTATGTCTACTATATGGCCGTATTTAGAAAATGTTTGGTGTCAGATTACCTTCCATGGTCTTTCTACACCATAAACTATTCATATTTGGGAGCCCGGACTAGGCTCAAATTCAATGAATTGTAATATTGGTCCTTTAAGAAGCAAGCATCATATTTATTTAAAAAGCTTCCGATATAATAATTGTCTCCTCTATAAACAAATCAATCATGTAGGAGTGAAGAAGTAATGAAAAAATGAAAAATATACAAAGTGATCAAACTTTATTTTTAGTCGTGTTAGAATGCACGAATCAATTTAATTTTTTTTGAGACTGCTCTAAAAAAAATCCAATTGGAACAGTTCAGATTCAGGTAGAAAAAATACGTGAAAAAAACCAAGGTGATGTACTGGATGTAATTTTTTCAATTAAAAATTAGGACGCACTTTTTTTTTGGAGTAATTATAGCTTGACCCAATATTACAATTCTGAGGCTAAATTCCGAAAGGGTAATGCTAAAAGCAAATAGTTTTGAGATAATTGAGTTGTAAGATTTCTATAGATAAAACTTCGCACTTAAGTGTATGTGGATTTGTATAACATTGTAAAATGGATTGAGTAAAGTATTTAGCAAGGAGATGAGTTTCACTGCGCGACTGAGACATTTGACTTATGTTCTTCAATTCCAAGAGTATTTCTATTAAGGGCTATTTTAGAAAATGTTAATTTACATTGGTTTTTCTACATAGTAAATTATCCACCCTTTGCTTCAACGAATTGTGACATGGGCGCTTTTAGATTTTACTCCCATAATATAAAACACATGAAGGCACAAGGGCTTTAAGCCTCCAGATTGCTTCACGCACGGTTTTTCAAACATGAAGTCCCGCCCAGCCTTGCGCTGTCTATACTTTATTACAAAAATGTCCAGTTTTCTATCACACTTTCAAACTTCTTCCCATTACTTACTGATTTACGTGTAGTAAAATACTTAAGCTATACTTGCCTTCTTTAATTTGCTTGGTGTTGCACCAAAGCAATTATTCAAGGAATGAACGGCTTTATTCTGATGAACAAACAAAGACACTTCCTGTAACACCGATTTTGTTGCGTGTCGAGACAATCCTGACCGATAAAAGTCCCGCTTGAAGCCCGATGGCGTTTTTTAAAGATGAAATGTTCGAAACATAAGCTTTCCGGGTTAGCTTACGAAGCCGGTGTTTGATCACAAAACCGACTCGAACACTAACTGGCACACACTGAATCCGCGCCTGCCGTGGATGTGTGGTAGCTGGTAGCTGGTGGTGGTAGGCAGAGGTGAGGTGAATGTTAGTAATGCTGATACATACACACAGAAGAGTGGTAACAGGTTAACCTGACTAAGACGTAACAGATTCTATTATACAAGCGTGCATTTTAATGTAGCGTAAAGGTGGCCGTCTACTATACAATGTGTCTCAGGGACCACGTCGATCAACTTTGAGACACTAAAGTACAAATAAAATTTTCTAGATACAATGTGAAAATAAATATACTGCAAAATAACTTAAAGCACACTTTTATAACAAATCAAACTAAAAAGTAAAAAATAGCTCTTAATATACTGAACAAAAAATTTAGGTTAGTTTGAAAATTACACATAATTTTGGAAAAAAATTAATTACTGAATGATTAGTCCAGCATATCATACAACATACAACAGCTGTCACTAAATGGATGTCAAATGAGCAGCAGAAGCGCTGGGTCAGAGTGGTGGGGAATGTTCGGCCAAAGGGGATGTTGAGGCTAAGTAGGTACAAAAGCAATCTTCTTCTTCAGCTGCCTATCCACTCTTACTGGATGTTGGCGATCACATTTTCAAACGCTTCCCTGTTTGTTGCCGTGTGTACAAGGTCCCCAATTGTTCTTAGGTCTGTCCAATCCCTCAGGTTTCTGAGCCAGGACATCTGTTTTCTTCCGACACCACGTCTACCTTCTACTTTTCCTTCGACGATCAACTGTAAAAGTCGGTACTTTGGGTTTCTCATTATATGGCCAAAATAAGCCACCTTTCTCATTTTTATGTTTTGGAGGATTTCTCTCTCCTTTCCCATTCTTCTCAAGATATCCTCATTCGTGACCCTATCAGTCCACGGAACCCTCAACATGCGACGGTACGTCCACATTTCAAACGCCTCTAATCTGTTTATTGATGTAACCTTAAGCGTCCAGGTTTCCATGCCATAAAATAGAACCGACCATACGTAGCATTTGGCGTATCTCGTTCTTAGTCTTAGGCTTATATCTTTGACAAAAGCAATACTGAAGCAAATTCGCAAAGAAATTAATAAATTTTTCATTTTGGGGATGACTCTGCGGCGTAACTAAGGGCCCGCAGGGCCCGCAGCTGCGCAGGGGCCCGCGGTTTTGAGGGCCCCGTGGTCTTGGAGGCCCAGGGTTTTCAAGCGTCATCGTTTGTGCAACAAGAAAGTAAATTAAAAGGTCGCTAAGTCGCTTTCCTTGTACCTATGTTAGTATTTTTTTACAAATAATACCTATGAACCCCATGATACATACCTATCATTGAACAACTGGGACAGTATTGCATTTTAAACTAAATCTACTAAACTAAAACTTTAAAAATCGACGCAGTATCCACAGTGAATGGAAAAATACGGCAAGACAGCATACGTCAAAAACTTTTTGGCTAATTTAACTCGGTGTCTTCCACAACACAGGTCTTACAAACAACCAAACACTATAATACTAACTAAACAATGATTTTTCGGGTGATTTAAACATGTAAAGGTCGTTGTTTAATTTGTATTTTACACCTGTGTTGTTTATTTTAGACACCGAGTTAAATTACCCAAAAATTGTTTGACTTTTTTTGTTTTTGCATTTTGCGAGCAAACCTCAACGTTAAAGCCTTGAAGATGGCATAAATATTGCCGAAGGCTTAGCGGCAACTCCCCTACGCAATGACCCGTGTTTCGTTTCAAAATTTTTGCCAAAACCCAAGACTTTCTCTTTAATATATATAGGGTGAGTCCTAAGTTGGTACTTTTTTTAACTGTGTATAGAAATCGTTGAAATAAACTAGTTTTTCAAAAAACTGAAAAATAAACGAGATCCAAAATTATAAATTTAAATCTGGGCTTCTGTATCAAGACATACCTACCTAGTTTGTTTATGTTTAGTTTTTTGCTCGGATTTTTGTCTTATCGATTAGGCATTGCACCTGTCAGATAGTGCGTAGTAGTCACTTTCTGTTTATCTTTGTTAATTTTAAATTGGTAATTCCTAAAAGCGGCACATTATGAACTCAGCTTTTAGGGTTTACCAATTTAGAATTACTTACGATCAACTGAAAGCGACTAGTGTACTAATTGACAGGTACAATCGAGTACAATGCCTGATGATAAGACAAAAATTTGGGCAAAAACTAAACATAAAGAGACTAGGTACCTCTTAAGACAAGTCCAGACCAGGATCCAGACTTACTTTTTTCGATTGCGTATCTCGCTTCTTTTTTTTTGCATACAAGTTATTTGAAAAGTTGTTTATCCAACTACTTCTAAACACAGCTTAAATAAAGGAATCAACTTAGGACCCACCCTGTATATATACATGATATATTATGAAAAAAGAAGCCAGCGAAAAATTCTTGCGGGGGGCCCGTGAAGTATCTTGCGGGGGGGGGGGGCGAATTTGAAGTTACGCTACTGGGATGTCTAGCAAATACTGGCAGCATAAAAAAATTCCTTTGTCTTTTGCTTATAGAAAGCAACGTATTACACCCCAGCTTTACTACAGATTACAAGGCTTACAACGTCCAAGTAGAATATACGAGCTTTCACCAAGATGATCCAATCACATACATCAAGTTTAAAAAACGGTGTGGGCCGCGCTTTCTGCCACGAAAATAAAAAGAAATATCAAGAATTAAACAAACTCGCTCCAGATTGTTCATTACATACTGCTGAGTTGACAGTCATTCAAAAAGCCCTAAAATATTCCTCAGTACTTCCGAGCTTAGAGATAATAGGTCTGTTTTTACAGCAATCACAAACTAGTCAGCGTCAATTTGATTGGCCAGTACTAGTCAGAAATAGTTTGACAACTGCAATGGCGAATACTGATTGGCTCTGACTGGTCTGTGATTCTCTGTAAAAACAGACCTATTATGATCTTCTCTGACAACAAGAGTGCAGCTACGAGATTAGACAATCTAAGAATATCATAGACTTTCAGCCATGTCATCTCAAAAATAAATTAATTGACTAAAAGACACAGTAATTTAATAAATAAAAATGTTAAAATCATATGGATTAGAGGACAT
The DNA here is from genome assembly GCA_951848785.1 of Callosobruchus maculatus. Lineage (NCBI taxonomy): Eukaryota > Metazoa > Arthropoda > Insecta > Coleoptera > Chrysomelidae > Callosobruchus > Callosobruchus maculatus. The sequence continues at coordinate 3,296,398 of CATOUR010000026.1, read as the reverse complement.
GCAGGTATACCTCCAAACCACATAGTCGACAGATTAGCAAAGACGGCGACTACAGATGAAATACTGATGAGAAATTTCAAAATTTCCTACAGTGACTTGAGCAATATGTTAAACCAGAACTTGACAGAAAAATAGAGTAAACAATACCATAGAAATCCATCCAGAGCAATATACGAGCAGATCTAGCAGACCATAAGAACAGAGCAGTAGTTTAAGGAAGAAACAAATAGACCACTTGTAAGAACCCTTTTGCAGGAGGTATGGGCATTGCTTAAGCCCTCAACACAAAACTAGAATAGGCTTAGATGGTGACCCTCACTGCAGATGTGGGGAGCTTGGTACTACTGAACACTATATTAGAATGCCAATTGATTAATAGTAAGGTAACAGACCACTATACTACCAAGTGAAAACAACTGTGCATACAAACTATTATATAACTTTTGTACACAAAAACTAAAAACTACGTTATAACTTTCAACTAATTATAACTAATGTGGAACAATATGATGTTGTTCATAAAAAAAGATGATGTAGATGTATCTGGCAAGGCTGTAATAATCTGAACCGACAGCAGACAAGCACTTCTAACTCTGAACAGACCTCGCATCACATCAGGGCTAGCAATTGAATACCACCAATCTCAGGCCCATGCTTTAGACAAAAACAATATTGTCCTGAGTTGGGTTAAAGGGCACAACAACAACAAAGGCAACCGTATAACGGACGAATTTTAAGGCCATCCATGGAATGTCGACAACCGCAATTGCAGAAATAGCCAAAAGACACTTTCATGTCCAAATGGTAAAGCGATGAGAAAAACGACAGGGATGCCGATTTGGCATGGCAATATCCAAGAAGTACTTAGCCATGACCAGCTCAAACTTACGTCTCATAGTAGAATTCCTGAGTGGCCATTGTCAACTCAGGAAACATCTCCATATTATTGGGTTAAGTGACATACCGATATGTAGTATGTGTAAAAGCGAAGACAAAACTGTGGATCACGTCATATGTGAGTGCCCAGAAAGTGTGCGTTCGGCGAGTCTTGGCCTACACATGCCCACATAAAGGGAGATGTCCCCTAGCGACTTGTTTACCTTCCTAAAATTGGCAGGATGGACCATGACCTGACGAAACAGCTACCTAGGAGGATGCACAATGGACCAGTTATGGCCTAACGTATGATGCACAAGTTTTGAGAAGTTTTTCAAACAAAAAAATATCTCACAATAATATATTTGAACTGTAACAAGAACTACAAAAATTAACAATATTTTTTAATATAAAAATGATATTAAAGTACTGCTAAAGGGCCATAATGACTTGAAGCCAGATCTGGCCAAAACATTATATTGTCATTAGCATGGTGGGTATTAATAAAATTGAGTAGTTTAGGCAAATATCTTTGAGTATAGACTTCTGCGGCAACCGCTTCGGCCCTAACTCGTCCAACGTACAGCTGTGGCTGTTGTCTGATATAGCGCACCACACTAACACTTTGTATTCAAACTTTTCTTTTCGTTAAATTTTACATTATCTGGACAGGCTTCATATGTCCCTTGTATAAAAACAATCATTACCTTTGATTTCTGAGTTCGAAAATGTGAAATACTTTTCATCGTCCAAGAATAATTTTTATGTTGACAGCAAAATGAGTACGACGTAAATTGCGACAGCATTGAGGATTTTTTTCTTATTCTGATTTGGGAAATACTTTGGACATTTTCTTCTTTTTCGGAATTTTAAGTTACTTCTCTTCATTTCTCTACACATTGTGCTGGCATTGACGTGAAAAATGCGTCCAAGTTTTCGTGTTGAAGTTACAACTCGATGTTCACTTCTGTTGACCATTCTTTGAACTGTAGCAGCATTCAACGCTCTTGGAGGTCCACTTTTAGTAAACTTATACAAGGAATACCTTCTTCGCATTCACGGATCGCTCGATAAATTGTGGCAACAGAAATATTTTGATCTTGATATAGGCGAACTATATCTTTTTTTCAAGTCGTCCATCTAGACTGTAAATACTCTTCCGAACTAAGCTTCCGAATATCTAATTTGTACGACATTTTGACAGCTATCGTAACCACAGATCATAACCAAAACGGTTTTATTGTTACGTTTAGATGTTGACTGGTTACCATGTTAACGATTTCTAAATTGTTTCCGACGGTGAAACTATCTCCCGAATTTTGAAAAAAAATTCTCAGCACTTTTGCAACATACGTGTTACTCACTATCCCCACTACAGATACAGAGATCATGATTAAAGTTAAATACTTTCACCATTTTTTCAAAAATACAAACAGATGGTTATCACATTCACCATTTATTGAGTTGCGAAAGGTCTCAGAACATCAATCTGGCAATACTGATCAAGCTCAAGATATTGTTTTGTCCTGGTTCTTGATAAAGCGTACAAAGTTTAAATTAAATATGTTCATTTAATATTTGTTTTTAAATTTTGTGTTGTACCTGTGATCTGCAATATGTTTTGAGTATAGTATAGACGAAAACGCCTCCGTATGTGCAGAAGTGGAAGTGTTTGCGTAAAATAATCAAAAAATGCGCGATAAGTATGAGTCAATCTACTCAACGCCATTTTAAAAAAACAAATCCTGTTCTTGTAACAAGGATGGGGAAAAACCAACATTATACAGGGAATGGAGGAAAAATCCAAATGCCGAGAACCACCACAGTTTTATCGATGCCAGAAACCACTGTAATGGCGTGATTGACAACAGCAAGGAAGAACACAACCAAAAAATAGGAACAAGCTCCTCTCATGTCCTAGTTCGTCCAGAACATTCTGGTCCATAACTAACCCTGTTTTTGAATTACGAAAGGTCTCAGAACTTCAATCTGGCGATACTGATCAGGATCAAGATCAAGATATTGTATTGTCTCGGTTTTTGATAAAGTGTACAAAGTTTAAATTAAATATGTTCATTTAATATTTGTTTTTAAATTTTGTGTTGTGTCTGTGATCTGCAATATGTTTTGAGTATAGTATAGACGAAAACGTCTCCGTATGTGCAGAAGTCGATGTGTTTGCGTAAGATAATCAAAAAATGCGCGATAAGTATGAGTCAATCTACTCAACGCCATTTGAAAAAAACAAATCCTGTTCTTGCATGTAACAATGATGGGGGAAAGTGGTGTCTTGTAAGATTATAAACTTGACCTTGATATACGAGGTTACGAGGGACAGTCTGCCAGCTGCTGCTGATAGTTGTAACGGCGAGGCGGCGCTTATATAATCGTAATCTTTTATTTGTATTCATGCTCCACTAATTATGTGATTATAGCAACACATTATACAGGGCAAATCGGAATTGAGATTGATGTCAGTAATGAAAGTGATTATACTGTATTTTTCTTACCACACCGTTGGTCCTATAATAACATTTATCAAATTGCCGAGTAATCCACTATTAAACGACTATTATCCACAATTGTTTCAATTAGACGTAGGGATGTGGCGACCCCATTGCCCAGAGGTGATGGTACACCTTGCACCGACGACGGTGCATCGTGTACTATTAGCTCTGCACGACTTGTAAAGACGCTGAGGTTTGCACTATGATATCATGTATCATGCTTTGTCTAGGCTAGCTTATAAATATGAGTGTAACATGTAATGCATTGACCAGTATTCCATCTGTCCTTAACTGAATAAAGACCGTTTTTTAAAAAGTGTTTCGTCGCTTGTCATTTCATAATTTGCGCTGCGAACAGGATTAGCGTGGCCGAATAAAAAATCGGTAATTCGTCGGTAAAAAGCATAGAGCTAAGTGCCGAAAAGTCCGGTGTTCGGTTTACGGTTCCAATCGTTTTAACGCGCTAATCCGAAAGAACTTGTGGGCTGGACCCATGGCTGGACCGACTAGATCTACCCATTCAAGAATACCTTCGACGAGGTACCTGTGTGCAAGCGACGACATCGACACTAAAAGGCAAACGACGGGAAGGCTGGAGGCTGGACAGAGGTGCTGAATCCACGGTAGGCAGACTATCAACAGGAGGAGCTGTATTGACCACCAGAGGGTATCACAGATCTCTCCCCATGAAGCTGCTAGTGCCCATTGTAACGTAAGAAATAAGTTTAGATTTTTTAAAAGTGAATTGGTGAAGTGTATTTTTAAGCTCCTATTTTTTCTTCGTTTTGATTTTTAGACGTTTACAGTGTTATTTGAACCTGACATTTATCTCTCTTGAATCTTAGATTTTTCTTTTAAGCATTTTTCTTTTATATTTACGATTAAGCCTATTTCCAATATTTGATGTCTAGTGATTCTGAATCAGAAACTGTTCCTATTACTATCAGTAGACCTACTCCATTAACACCTTCACGTTTGGTTATACCACAAAGAACAGAAATGTCGATGCAAGACCTCCAAATTAAATTTAACGTAGCAAAGTATGTGGTACCAGAATACCATGGTGGGCATAGAGATTTAATTTATTTTTTGTCAAATTCAGAGAAGTTAATCGGAGAATTTGCAAACACGGTATTTGTTCCTTATGCATTTCAATTTGTAATTTCACAGTTACGAGGCGAAGTAAGAGATTTAGTCCATTTAAGTAGTCCCCAGACTTGGCCTGACTTAAAATCATTATTGCTTTCAAAATACAAAGACCCCAGAAATGAGGAAACTTTGTTAACTGCTTTATACACTGCTGTACAAAAACCGAACCAAAAGTATGAAGACTTGGTCCTAAGCCAAACTATTATTCTATTCAAGAAATTACTCATCTTGAAAATGAATATGAACAAAATTATCACGATTCTCAACAATACGAAATTGAAAATTCCGAAGAATTTGATTCTCACACTAATTATATCCCTGATGATGAACAAGCTGCGTCCGAAACTAATGGTGAGAAAAATTTTTGTTCAACGACCCAGTCCAACGATTTGACTTAGATATAAATAGTTATCAAAAAACCCATCTCCCTTATATTTATTCTTCTCTTTTTAATCTCATAATACTAATAGATACTGGAGCATCATCTTCTTTAATAAATCCAGAAATTGCATTCAAATATTTTTCAGATCGTATTTATTATCATCCTTTTGAAATTAATTCCTGTACTTCAAAATTCAAAGGTCAATATGCTTGTAAAATTCCTATATTTTCTGAATGGAAAAATAAAACAGAAATTGAATTTTTGATTCTTCCTTGGCACACTCGCTATGATTGTTTATTAGGATTTTATGATCTTCAAAGGCTCAACTTCTATTGATTTAACTAAACATCAGATTATTACCGATAAATGTAAAATAACCTATAACACTTCCTTCAAACCAACCAGAGAAAACAATACAGTAGAGTACAGAACGCCAAAAAAATCTTTGATTATCACTAATTTAGATAATGGCTCTGTTATTGTACCTCCAATTAAATTTAAAAATTCTAATGAATATTTTCCAGAATGTATTTGCAATGTAGAAAACTCTATCATTCAATATCCTATTGACATAAACCTTCTTGATACTTCTAGCCCAATGTCTTCTGAACCAATTGATGACTTTTTAATTGAAAAATATATTCCTTCAGAAAAACCAAAAGTCAATGTTGAAAATTTGATTCGTACTTCTCACATGAACTCTGAGGAGAAAGAAAAAATTATTAAACTTTGTAAGCAATTTAGGCATGTATTTTATGATTCTGGTGAACCATGAAGTGCATGTAACGCCACCTCTCATAAAATCATATTAAAAAACGACGAGCCGATCTACGTAAAAAATTATCGATACCCTTATCACTTAAAGCAAGAAATTCAAAAGCAAGTTTCCAAATTATTAAATGATGAAATCATTCAAGTATCAAATTCGCCATATTCGAGTCCATGTTGGATTGTGCCAAAGAAAATGGATGCGTCAGGTGAAAAAAAGTATAGAATGGTTATAGATTTTCGAAAATTAAACGAGTCTACGATTGAGGATAAATACCCATTACCAAGAATAGAGGAAATTTTAGAAAATTTAGGGAAAAGTACTTATTTTTCGACTATCGATTTAGCACAAGGATTCCATCAGATTCCTATCGATCCTGAGTCTATAGAAAAAACCGCTTTTACTGTAGAAAATGGCCACTACGAGTATATCCGTATGCCGTTTGGGTTGAAGAACGCCCCCGCAACTTTTCAGCGTATGATGAATACTGTTTTATTAGAGTATATACATGTTTTTTGCTTTACCTATATGGATGACGTCATTGTGTTCTCAAAATCATTAGATCAACATATTTTACACCTTCAAAAAATATTCAAAAAACTAGAACAATATCATTTAAAAATTCAACTTGATAAATCCGAATTTTTGAGGAAAGCTGTCCCCTTCTTAGGTCATGTTATCACCGGCAAGGTATATTGCCGAACCCAGACAAAATTAAAGCTATTCAAAATTATCCATTGCCAACTACAATCAAAGAAATTCAATCATTTTTAGGTCTTATGAATTACTACCGTAAATTTATTAAAGGATTTGCTGAACTCACTAAGCCTTTTACTAAGTGCTTACACAAAGACGAAAAAATTAACCCTAATAATCCTGATTACATTTATGCTTTTAAAATATGTAAAGAAGCTCTTTGTAATCCACCTATCTTGGCATATCCAGATTTTTCAAAAACATTTACCTTGACAACTGATGCCAGCAATGTAGCTTTAGGTAGTGTCCTCAGTCAGAACAATAAACCAATTGCATTTCATTCCAGAACTTTGAATTCCGCCGAGCGAAATTATAGTAGTATCGCAAAGGAATTATTAGCTATAATTGATTCTTGTAAAAAATTCCGCCCTTATTTGTTTGGTCAAAAATTTGTTATAGAGACGGATCATAAGCCTTTGGTATGGCTTAACTCATTAAAAGAACCCAATCAGCGATTAATTAGATGGAAATTGCAATTAGAGGAGTTTAACTTTATCATATTATATAAAAAAATGGTGTTAAGTTGATTGACTCAGTACTTCCCACACATAACAGTTGCAACCAAATCATCGCCCGGCTGTCGTCAAAAAACATCCAACACAAAAACTAGTAAATAGTTTCCTAAATCTCTCCGTAGGAACTAAAACGACACAATTCAGCTTTAACTGGACGAAACGAAACAATCAGGAACCCCCAAATTGCTTAAAAACGAAGTTTGAGCTATTTTTATATTTTTAGATTTTTATTATTGCTGCGCCGCCACTGACACGATTTTTGATAACCATACGCATTTTTCATCCTTGCCGCGGTAATAATAGTGTGCCTAAATTTCATTAAAATTAATTCCATAATTTCCATGTTACTAAATTCAGAACGACCTGAATCAATACCTACCCCTACCAATACCAAATCCCTTGATTTCTGTGATAGCCAAGGCAATGTTCGGATGGACCTAACAAACGTCCATTATGCCGCTAAGTCTTTCTTTCACAGGTCAATGGACACTATTATAAATGGAATAAATTTTTGAGTTTTACAACCCCCCACCCCCTAACCACCCCAATTTCACCCCCACCCAAAAAAAAAGTAAAAAATGATCAGAAACCCCTAAAACGCCGAAAAACAAAGTTTGAGCTATTTTTACATTTTTAGTTTTTCTATTATTGCCGCGCCGCCACTGACACGATTTTTCCAAAACATGCGCGCTTTCCATCCTCGCCGTGGCAGTAATACTGTGTCAAAATTTCATTAAAATCCATTCGATAATTTTGGCGTTACGCAATAAAGAACGATCTAAAACTAAAACAACACTCGGATGTATACACCACAAATTATTCTAAGTCCCTTGGTTTCTATTATAAGCAAGGCAATGTTCGGATGGACCTAAAAAATTGTATTATGGCGCTAGGTCTTTCATTCACAGGTCATTAGAGAGCCCATTATGAATACAACAAATTTTTCAGTATTACAACCCCCCACCCCTCAACCACCCCAAATTCACCCCCACCCAAAAAAAAGTAGAAAATGATCAGGAACCTCTAAAACGCCTAAAAACGAAGTTTAACGCATATTTGAAATTTTTCGTTTTTTGCTAATTACTCCGCCGCCCATGCACCGATTTTCAAAACTGTAGCAACATTACCTACTACGACCCTACACCATATCACCACCCAAATTTCATCAAAATCTATGTAGCGGTTTCTGAGATTAGGAGGCTAGAAAAACGCCAACAGACAGACAGACCGACAGACAGACCGACGGAAATGAGTGACGTGGATTTTCGTGATGTAGGCATCATAAAACGCCCAAAAAGTGTATTATCTCAAAATCGAAAATTTTCGCGATCACAATACTCCCCTCACCTATCGGTGTGGGAAGTAAAAGGAAAGGAAAACGTTGTAGCTGACAGACTTAGTAGATTCGAAATCAATGCTTTGGAAAATGATAATGATGATGATCTTTTATCACTCTTCCCACAAGTAGATCAAGTTGAAGATTTGACTAGTGAGGAGCTTGACGAAATTTTAAATGAAGATAATATACCCTTAGCTGATTTAATGGACGAAATTCCATTAAATGAATTGAAACAAATTATGGAGCAATCTGATGTAACTCGTCATTCATCTACAGAAAATCCTATCAACCATATTACGTATCAAGAAAAGAATTTTTATTATTTTAAAAATCGAATTCGTTTTCAACTTAAAAATCAATATAAAGTAACAAAATGTCATAATGGAACATTTTTAGTAACTGTAAGAATTGGGTCAGAAAAAGAACAACTTCTTACTTTTATGAAGGAATACCTTCAACCTGATCACACATACGGTATATGGTATGAAGACCAACGCATAGAATTTTATGTTAACCAGCTTCTTGAACAATACTTTTCAAATAGCGGAATAAAATTAGTCAAAGCTTCCTATAAGCCTATGTACCTTATTAAAGAAAATTTTATGGAACAATTATCATTTTATCACAGCCAAACACATAATGGTATCAATAAAACTCATAATCACTTCAAGAAAAAAGTGTTCACCCCGAACATGAAAAAATTAATTTCAAATTATATCAATCAATGCAATATTTGTTTAATTTCGAAATACGAGAGACGACCTATTGAACTCCCTATGGAAGGTCCTTTAATTGCCAAAAGACCTTTTAAACACATATTTTTAGATATTTTTCAAATAGAACAGCAGATATTTTTAACGTTTATTGATTTATTTAGTAAATACGCCCAGGCCTATAATCTGAAATCAAAATTATCCACTGAAATTTTGAATAAAATGAGACATTTCTTCTCTCATCATAATTATCCCGAAAAAATTAGTTTTGATCCAGGAGAGCTTAACACGAATGTCATAAAAGAATTTTGTAAAATGAATAAAATTGAAGTTCACGTCACAAGTGTAAGCAACCCCTCTTCATTATCACCCCTTGAAAGATTTCACAGTACTCTAAAAGAAAAACTTAGAATTTTACGTCAACAAAATAAAGTTGATTCAATTATTGATCTGATGACTACAGCCTTATTGATATATAACCAAAGTGTTCATTCAACCACTTCATATACTCCATTTTCCTTGCTTTACGGCCCTTATGATGATTTGAATAAACATTTGATTGACACCCCTACAAAAATTTACGATGAATATAACGAAAAGCGTTATAAGGAATTATTGCCTTTTTATGAAGACTTAGCTAATCGTGTGAAAAATAAAGCCACAGTCAGATTAGAAAAAACGAATAAAAATCGAAATTCGGATATTCCAACTTTGGAAGGTCCTGTTTATCTTAGAGCAAAACCAAATCGCTGTCACAAAACAAAACCCTTGTATTCAAAAGAAATTTCTTATGAACAGGAACAACCCCATATAAATTTGAAAACTAAAGGAAAAAAGCATAGATTAAATAGGGTAAAACCACAACGTTTAATTTCTAATTTGCAGGATTCTGATCCCGGCCCTTCAGGTAGGCGGCCTACAGATACAGTTGATCGAGAATAAAACTCCATATTATAAGGAAGTACTAGGTAATGCTTACTTGCTCAAGACATATCATAAAACGTTTTTTCACATCAATTTGACTTTGATTAATGAAAACATTAAGCAGATTACTTCTAATGTCTATTTTGCAAAACAAAAAATAGATGATATCTTGGTGACGCAACTCGAAAATGAGTATAATCTTTTACTAGATAAATATGAAATGCTAAAGTCTAAAAGAGTTAAACGTGGATTATTCAATGGTATTGGTACAATCGTAAAGTATATATCAGGAAATCTGGATCAGTCTGATTTAGACGAAATAATGAAAAATATGAAAATTCTCAGAGAAAATCAAGACACTCTGTCACTTCAAAATTCTCGAACTGTTTCTATTGCGAAACAATTGCAAGACAGGTTTGAAAATAATACAATGATTATTAAGAAAAACTTACTCGATAATTTGAATAACCTTAATAACTTACGAAACGAATATGCTAATTCACAATATGTTTTAAATGAAATAATTATTATTCAAAGATTCACAAATTTTCTATCTCAGTTACTTTTAGCTATCAATCTGAGTACAAACCAAGGCATAAATCTCTTACAGCTGAATAGGAAAGAAATCACTTATATCTGTTCATTGTTATTTGATTTGTTCAATAAGGATGAGCTTCTGCCATTTGACAAATTGCATAACTTCGAAATTTTTGAGCTATGCCAGTTAAGTGTCATAATATTTGAAGAAGAAATCGTATTTGTTCTACATATATCTATATTAAATATTGGAAATTTCATTTACTCATATATCTATCCAATTATACATCATAACAATATTCTGGTATTAAAAAATAAGAATGTAATTGAGAATGAAAGCATGAATTTCTGTAATGAATGTAAATTACTAAGTAATAACTACTACTACTGTACTGAAATAATTTCATCGAATTGTAATTTAATCAAGATGGAAAATTGTACCTTTTTGATCAAGGGTCTGTTTTCAGAAGTAATCGAACTAAAAAATAATAGTTATTTGGTAAATACGAACAAGAACGTTCCTTTGTATGAAGATTGTACGAAAGAAAGAAAGGAAATTGGTTCTCCTTTTATTATCAGCCTGAAATGTAAAACGTTTATCAATCATATTGAGTATTTAGAATCCACAGATCTTTCTAAACCTCTTCATATACCTAACATTGATGTCAATTACGCTAAGAACGAATTGTACGAAAGCATGGATGTGGAAGGTTATTCAGATATTCAGATAGATAATGTCTTATTGAATAAAAAATTAAAGCACTTAGATTTTTAGCATAAGGCTTCCACATTTGGCATGGTTTCTATATTGTGTATTTTTATTATAACTGTATGTTTATTTCGCTTCAGAAAAATATTATTCCCCCTTTTCCAGAAGAAAGAACCAAAAAAAGAATCAATCGAATCAAACGATAATCAATTTAATAACATTTCTCCATTGAACCAGGAGGTTCAATCTTCTTAAAGAGGGAGGAATTATGGCACTGCATCTCTCAGGTCACGACTTGTAAAGACGCTGAGGTTTGCACTATGATATCATGTATCATGCTTTGTCTAGGCTAGCTTATAAATATGAGTGTAACATGTAATGCATTGACCAGTATTCCATCTGTCCTTAACTGAATAAAGACCGTTTTTTAAAAAGTGTTTCGTCGCTTGTCATTTCATAATTCCCGCGGTGCAATCACTCCCGCATCGGAATATTTCCGGGAAACTAGAAATAGGTTGAGGAAACTGTCATTAACACACAGATCCTGAAATACCTGGACAACAATAACATCATAAATGGTCGCCAGTATGGCTTCCGTAAGCACAGGTCTACGAGTGACCTCCTAGCCTACGTTACTCACTTGTGGAACAGAGCAATTGAAAACCATGGCGAATCTCGTGTTGTTGCACTTGACGTATCGAAAGCCTTCGACAGAGTATGGCATGTGGGACTTCTATAGTCAGGCTTGCTGCTTATGAACTACCACCTGACCTGCGCCAGTGGCTGAATAGCTTTTTGAACGACCGATCTCTGTCTGTTGTAGTCGAAGGCTGTTCATCAGACGTATTTTCAATAAACGCGGTGTTCCTCAGGGATCTGTCCTATCCCCTACACTGTTCCTACTGTACGTCAACGAGCTGCTAGAAATAATATCCAATCCAATCTACAACTTCGCAGACGACAGTACATTAATATCGTGCATGGAACCAGGCAAGCCACTATCATCCCAGGAGACGGTACGTCGGCGACAGCAGCATGCCTCACAGATCAACGCTGGTATCAAAACAATTGTCGAGTGGGGTTTAGTAAATAAAGTACAGTTCAACGTACAGAAAACTCAGGCAACAACACTTACAAAGACGTCTCACGTTGTCCTACCAAATGTGGAATAGAAGAGTCAACTTCCGTCAAGTTTTTGGGGATCAACATCGACAACATGTCCTGGCACGACCACGTCGTCAGTATTGCTAAAACGGCATCCCAGAAGCTTGGAGTTTTGTAGTAGTTTGTAGGAAGCTGTACACACCAGAGCAACTACTGCTGCTCTACAAGGCACAGATTCGACCATCGCTGCTCCCATGTGTGGGGATGCGCTCCGAAGCACTCTCTAAAGCTTCTAGACACTATCCAGAAAAGAGCAATTAGACTAATCGATACGCCTAACCTCACAAAGGACCTCCACAGCCTGGAACATCGAAGAAGGGTGTCTGACCTGTCCCTGTTCTACAGATTCTATCACGGAAGATGTTAGAGTGAGCTCTCCCAGGTAATAACAGCAAAGGCCGTCCGAACAAGGAACACTAAAGAGGCTCTCCGAGCTCATCCTTACCAGGTCGAGGTCCCTACTCCACGAACCAGTCTCCTTCAGCATTCCTTTTCATGGAGAACTTCGACGCTGTGGAACGAGCTGCCGGGGAATTTGTTTCCCGCCGGCTATAACCTGCAGCGCTTCAAATCTAACGTGAACCGACACTTATCCTCTCGCAGCGCTCTTACAGCGCCATAAGCTTTTAGCCTTTGCGGGAGGTTGACCATAAAAAAACGAGACACTTTGCCGTGAATTAGCTTGGAGGGTTATTTTATGGGAAATAATTATACTAATGACAAGTGACATCCGAACACTGAAAACAAATGAGGTTCATAAAATGCGGTAGGACTAAAGACAATAATAAATATATACTGCTATAATTAGTTTATAAAAAAATACATTTTGGCTAATGCGCTCCTCTGGCTTACGTGGCATCTCGTAATCTTGCTGTTGATAAACTCATCTAGAGGCATAGGCCGAGAATAGCCATCACAGAGAAGCGACACAGCAGGGACCGATTTTTATACGCATGCGCGAGGTTATTGTGGACAAATGTCAAACATGGCTGTATACGGCAAACAAGCCATGTTTGCCCAATATCAGCTGATCAAGACGTTTGAGGTTATGGTCCTGGAATTGCTCTACATATATTGTGGAAGCGTGTCATTTCAAGCCGATTCAAGGTCACCAATAATGACCCGCCGAACATCAAAGGTGCCGACAGGTTGTGTCGCTTCTCTATGGTGGGCTATTCTCGGGTATAGGTACAGCCTCCAAAGTTGTCCTCACAGCATAATCCAGTTCTTCGTCGTCGGAGGATTGCGTAAGTGGCGAATATAGCGACCGATCCAATCCCATCCCATGCATACCTACTTCTTTTTCAATTGGCGATAGATCGAAATATCGTGAAGGCCATGGGAGCACCCTGATCTCAGCATCCTGTAGGAACCTCATCGACACACTTGTAATACGATGACGCGCATTATCTCGCTGGAAGAAACTCTCTTCAAGGTCTTGAACATATGGAACAACATCTCATTGACATAACGTTGGGCCGTCATTGTACCACAAATCACAAGTAAAGATCATTAGCTGTTAAATGCAATGGCAACCCATACCATCAAACCAATAGAAAGGTGTACATGGTGCTCAACAGTAAAATGGAGTCCTTCATCCCGTCGTCGTTTAACGCGTTAGCATCCGTCGTTACCCCTAGACAAAACCTGGACTTTTCGGAGAAAGTCATCTGATGCCACTCGACATGCGATTGTCGGTGTTTGTTGGCACCAATTCAACCAGATTTGCAGTGAGTGGAAGCACTAGATGTGGACAATAGCCTAGCTCACGCAACCTGTGGTACACCATCCGGGTTCGAAATGGCTTGCCTATAGCTGAATACCAAGAGTCAACAACAGCTCGAGTGGATCGCATTCTGTTTCGAAGGACCAATAGTCTTAGATGACGATCTTGCCGGTCTGTAGTTCCTCTATGTACTCCAGAACCTCTAGCTCGCTGCACTCCGCTTTCTTCGATCCATGTAGATACGCTATGCTGCTACAACTATAACCACGCTACGCCCCATGGTTACAGAAATTGCTCCGGAAGAAGCACCATGTTATCGTTGGCCTACAATCCGAACCCCATTTATCATAGTTTTCAAATTGACAAAAAGTCAGGTTTTATTTTTACACGTCTATAGAGCTTTTTGGAGGTAAACTGCGTCAAAATGAGCTTTTTTTTTGTTTTCGGTAGTGGGAAAACATGATAGTCTTCTGCACGTTTGTGATGGTGTCATTACTAACTGGGGGTCCGGCCCAGTAAGAAACCTCTGCATGCTGCTTCTTCTCCAGCAACGGAACAGCGTTAGCATTACTACGTTGCTGCGGGTGTATTTATCATTTAGCAGTATTGGCTTTATATATCCTTCATTTTATTGTACAGTTCTTGACGTTTGCACTCCAGTATATCTCTTACCATTAGAGCCACAGCGTTCCAGTTCTCAGAGGTGATACCAACATGAGCTCTATAATATTCCCTGGGCTGAATTTGTGGTTCTGGGGTTTTTAGGCCGGCGTCGTTTAGTGTTAAAGCTTGACGTTTCGCCACCACGAGTGGATGGCATCTTCAGAAGCTATTTCACTTCGGCGGCTTCCGAAATATGGCTGCTGGATTTGCACCTGTATTTATACCTGCTAACCAGGTAGCGTTGGTAGCACCGCCCCTTCGCGGTATGGTAGTGTCTTCAGGCCCTTTAGGATGGGTACCCATGTCCGGTTGGCTTTCTGTTTCTTCTTTCCTATTGAAATTATTTTTGTATTTCGATGGCTTCTCTGTGAAGTCTGGTAAGGTATAAAAGCGTTGCGGCAAGAACCTGAGTTTCTTCAAACTTGATCCCGTGACTTCCCTCCTTAATCGCATGTTCGGCTACCGCTGATTTGTCCGTATGGCCTAGTCGA
Organism: Callosobruchus maculatus; assembly: GCA_951848785.1. Classification (NCBI taxonomy): domain Eukaryota; kingdom Metazoa; phylum Arthropoda; class Insecta; order Coleoptera; family Chrysomelidae; genus Callosobruchus; species Callosobruchus maculatus. Next base: position 3,281,178 of record CATOUR010000026.1, on the reverse strand, counting down.
TAGCTAGCCTTATGTTCTGCAATTCTTGTTTATAGATCGCTTCGCTGTTCCTATGTATATGTTAGGAGCAAACACCGATTTCGGCCAATGGATGGAAAATATGGTCAAAACGCGTTTTGGCTGCTACCGTTTTGCCAATATCCGAATTATCGCTTTCCGGCTGTTCAATGTAGCCCAGAACGCGTTTTGGGTCAACTACGATTGCCAGAACATGTTCTATATTCTACTACGAATAAATAAATCTCAATTATTTGCTGTGTAGTGTTACAATATTTCCTCTGAGCTTAGAATCCATAACTAAAATGAATAAAAAGCACTTGTAGATCTTAGGTCCGTGAAAAAAAACCTTAAAGAAACATACCTCACAATCTCTTATGTCCAGCTCCCACATGAGCGGAATGAATAATGTCAAATAACACGTGGGCCATGCAAAAATAACGCAGTTCGGCTGTTTCGTCTGCCCTTCTTTCAATTAGCTTTTCGATATAGCCAATTTTTAAAATATCATACCTTTTCAATCGTTGTCTTTGTTTCGAAGATATTGTATCACCGTTACTTTTACAAGCTTTTGCCGCCTTTACCTCTGTGAGTGTTTGGTCGTATCTTTCTCTTGTACAAATATTACTACGATCATTGCTACCACTTATGACTTTTTGCAGTTCGTCATTCAAACATAACCTTAGGTCTTCCATGGTACTCTTTAGCTACTGTCTAACCCGCACAAAGATCAAATACTAAATGAATACACTAGCTCCAGAGGTATCGTTTACAAGCTGAGACACTCACAAAATCCACCACGCGTTATGGCAATCGCAGTAGAACAGGACGCGTTTTGGCAATCGTAGTTGAGCCAAAACACGTTCTGGGCTACATTAAACATTCGGAAAGCGATAAATCGGACATTGGTAAAATGGTAGCAGCCAAAACGCGTTTTGGCCATATTTTTCGTCCATTGGCCGAAATCGGTGTTTGCTCTTAACATATACACTTCCACATGTGCATGGTATGCGATAAATCCCGGTGTTGCGAGTGGGTCTCTTTTACCCTTCACTGTTCTCAAATATTCCTGTATCTTTCTTGTGGGCTTGTAGATGGTCTTGACGTTTTCCTTTCGTAACATTTTTCCTATTCTGTCTGTTATTCCAGGCACATAGGGTACAAAAGCTTTTGCTATCGGTTTAGGTTGTGGTTTTGCCCTATTTCTTCTCATTGTTCTTGTTATTTACTTTTCTGTGTAAGCGTTTGCCTTAAGGGTCTAGGGTATAGCGCGTGAAATGGAGAATCAAAGAAAAGACGTATTCCCGTGTTAGCGAGGAGGCGCGGCCGCCTGTTCCCTTTCTCCAGTGTGTGTATTTAAGATGAGGGGAGATAAGTCCAAAAATCCAAAGGTAAGGTCAAAAGGTCTAAAGGTAAGGTCCTAAGATCACCATAAAAATGAATTTCGCATTTCCAAGCTCCTGACGTTACCTTTAAACTTACAGTAATGACTCAAAGAGCAAATTAAAGAAGAAAGCTTGCGCTTGTGCAACTATTTAGCCTTTTTTTGATATCGTGTTTGGTTGTTAAATTAGGTACATGCATTTATAGATTGTATGATTTTGCATTGCGAGTTTTTTTGCACATTAAAAACAACACAACTTGAGAAAATCGAAAATAGTTGTCACTCATTAATGTCTTAACTATCGCCATCTGAAATATTATATAAGTAGTTTGAAAATAGAGTGAGTTATGCGAGAAATTGTGAGTCCGTGTTTTACATAGCAAATACGTATGTATAAATGTGTGTATCCAGGCCCCTTAAGAGCATTCCTTAGATCACCGACACCGAGCTCGAACATCTAAGGAATTGTTTTATCGGGAGGAACACAAAAAGTCACAAATATACAGGATGTCCTATTAAAAATTTTGAATCGGACGTCACGTGACCAAAAACAAATACACCTCATTGGGTGTCACAATAGTAAGAAAAGATACAATATTTGCTCTAATTTACACCTCTAAAATTACAATTCGCTACTACTGCCCAGTTCCGATATATTGCTTGTCTTAATCGTCGTGGGACACACTGTATAATAAGCACTACAGGCACACTGACGAAATAATTTATTTTTTTCACGTGCCCTTGTGCCCTTCAGTACCAGCCGCCACTGCAACTGCTAAAGAACTTATTAGCTACCCTAGTGAAGAGGTAGCTAAACAATACCTGTTCATGCTCAAGCAATACCTCCGAATTGCGACTGGTGATGATACTGGACACTGTCAGCTAAGAAAATATGAGGTGAGTGGTACACCCCCTGTGGAGGGGATGTGAACAGGAAGATGAGACTGTTGAGCCTCTCTGCTCTGTGGTTGTCCAGCTGTTTTATCAGTGCAAGAATCCATTATGGCCATAATAAGGGAAATCTCGCAGGGCTGCATCACTGTCTTTCTCAATAATTTGAGGGAGGGTATGAGTGCATGTGTATGACATACATGCCTATATGGTTAGCATTGCTAACCATGTTTTTGAAGTCATAAAGTCTACTAGATTCCTCCTTCGTTAATCCAGAAAACTTCCTTCTCAGTATGATTGTGGATGAAAGAACCCATATAAGAGAGTTAGGTTATACAGGGTGAGTAAAGCTCAACGCCTTGGACTTTTGTGGCCAAACGATACCACTTTTCAAAAAACCAACTTTGCGAGTCTATGTAGGTCGAAATGGGCTACATTTTTTTTATACTAATAAAAGCGTGACATATCAAAGTTGTGTTTTTTCTAAGTGGAATACCCTGTATATTATTGCATATTTAGATTCCTGGTTGAATTTTAGTGTGACTTGTATCACACACACACACTAGACTTTAAGCGAACGGTTTAGGTACAAATCACAATGTTTGGTAAAAGTAGATATCAAGAAAAAATCGAATATCGCAGAGATTATAAAACATAGTGGGCTGTGACTTTGTCTTGTTACTAAGCATGGAATGCGTCAGCTTAGGTTAGACGGTAATGTTTGAACTACATTTGTACTTGGAGAAATCGGTAGATTAGGAAACATCAATCAGTGATAACTTCATTTTTTCAAATGGGAATGCTTAATTTTTTTATACGATAAAATGTGCAATTTGATAGGCTTTCTAATAATATAGGTTGTGAATATCAATCTCTGGTAGTTTTCATTTAATTTCGAGGTTTCTATCAAATTGGTGTTTTTCAATTTCCCTACCTATAAACAAACTAGCAGGCCATGAAATATGAACAAAAACATGTTCAGATGAAAGAAAACAACTAACTTAACAAAAAAATCCAGAAGAATTAGAGTAAAAGGACAAGATTATAAAAATTATATATAAAAACAAATCAATTCTAACCAGAAACAACGGCGGTATCACGTCTAAGGTCAGAGAGAAGCTGGAGGATGACAGAAATAGATAATTTTCACAGCCTACTAGCTACTGCAATGTACTAGAGACCAAAAATTTCCAAAATCATTGAAAACTTTGAAATGAAAGAAAAACTTTGAGCGATTGTTGCCTTCAGTCTAAGATCTTCAGAACGCAATTTCACATTTAATGGTATAAAACAGTAGTCATTTCCGTCAAAGTCAAAAGTAACAATACCTCTGACTGTCTGACTGTAGTTCTTTAAATTTTCCAGTATCTATTAGCAGAATCGCAAAAAAGGAATACTGACAAATCATATTTTAATTTTGTGGCAGGTAAATTATGTTTGATAATTTGAGCAGATTTTTAATTCATTCTTCATTTTCGGCGATCTTGCTTATGGGTACTGAAAAATTTGTAGAACTCCAGTCAGAGGTATTGGTTACTACTTTTTTAAATCCTTAAATGTGAAATTTCATTCTGAAACTATTAAACTGCCCGCAATATTCGGTGGTAGATTTCCTTTCATTTCAAAATTCATAATGGTTTTGTGAATTGTTAGAGTTGATTTGTTGTAAGTCATTTTTATAATTTTGTCTAGTTCGTCCGTAACTGTCTGCTATTTTAGTTGTTTTCTTCCATCTGAGCAGGTTTTTGTTTATATCTCATGGCCTGCTAAGTTGCTTATAGGAAGGAAAATTGAAAAACACCAGTTTGATTGAAAATTCGAAATTAAATCAAAACTACCAGAGATTGATATTTACAACCGTTATTCATTAGAAAGGCTGACAAGTTTTACATTTCATTGTATAAAAAAAATTGGGCAATCCCATTTAAAAAAATCAAGTTATCTCTGATTGAAATTTCCTTAATTGATCTCTAGGTACCAATGCAGTTCAAACTCGACCGCCTAACATAAGCTCAAGCACTTCATGCTTAATGACACGGCAAGGTCACAGCCCTCAATGTTTTATAATAGCTGCGATATTCAATTTTTTTCTGACATCTGATACCAAAAATTGTAATTTGCACCTAAATGGTTTGATTTAAGTCCTATGTGTGATACATAAAGTGACACTAAAATTCACCCGGGAATCTAAATATGCAATAATATACAGGGTGTTCCATTTAAAAAACAACTTTGATATGTCACGCTTTTATTAGACACCCTGTATAAAAGTAATTATTTTTAGAATGTAGTCCAATCCGACCTACATACACTCGCAAAGTTGGTTTTTCGAAAAGTAGTATCTTTTAGCCACAAGAATCCGAGGCGTTGAGCTTGACTCACCCTGTAGAATTATATTAAAGGTAGAACCTTAACTTCCAAAATTTAGTCTATTAGAAGATTCCAATCTCCAAAATTAAACTTTCAAACAAGCGAGTATACCGAAATTATTGATTAGATTACAACCACTCTTTCATCACCACCTTTGCTGTGAAGGGTATATAACGAAGAGATCTGGGCAAAATTAACGTCAAATGAAACAGCCAAAGAATGTAACTTTGAAAACTTCCATTGTCACATTTAAGAGCGGTGCGCAATACTGGTGACCAAGGTATCTCTAAAAGTAGTCCGCTTTAAGAACAGAGATGGTTTCATTAGAAGTACTTTAACTTAAGGTGTGATCCCAGTTTTTGAACAGGGATTTCGCTAAACCTAAAAACAAGTAAAGGCTTTAAAGGTTTAGGGTCTAAACATTATTTTTTATTTTTTTTGTGAAACTAATTTTTTTAAGTTTCAATAATTATTATTTATAGATAGATTTATAGATATTGTATAATGTGCATTATGTAATTTATTGACATTAAATGCGTAAATTAGGCAATGGGGTATTTTCCGAACAAAATTTTATGACGGAATATTGACGTTACGTCCCGAAAAACCATGTAACTAATATTTTTACTTTTTACTGTGAACACGAAGTGGCTTAAAAGCACCTGCAAAGTTCAAACATAAAATTTCACGCCTAAGCTGTGACGTAATAAATCTAAGCGTGACGTAATAAGTATTTCGTGGAGCTATCCTTAGAATGTGACTGTACCTTGTCGTCTTTTCTCCATCTGCAGACATAATCTCCGCTTCGTATTGATATTGACAGAAGTTTGTTTACATCATTTCATGACCTATCTCGGTTAAATGAGATACCGTGACAGTCGTGACACCAGGGGAGGTTATGTATGCATGACACTAGTGATAGGCTGTTAAAGACGAGTGTTGCCGAATGACGAGTAAAATTGTGAAAAGTAACTATGAAACGTTCTCAAAGTAAACTGCTAATTACATAACAATGCAAAAAATTAAAATAAACATAAAATAAAGTTTACATCCTTTATAGAAAAACTCTGCAAATTATTAACAAGGTGACAACCTTGAGTCTACGCTCAATTCAAATTAAAATAGTCACATCCTATCTACATCCGACATAAAAGTCACTTTTGATTGGTTGATTTCTTAGGCGGGAGGCTTAAGAGATTTAAATGAGCTCTTTTCAAAGGGATGATTTTCAAAGTCTATCTTTACTCCACGTTGACAGAAAAAAATTGAGCAAACACTGCCATCATTACAAATTAGATACAAGCAATCCATTTCAGCCATTAAACAGGCAATATTAGCAAGTTGGAAAATACCCCATTTTGCGTGCTTGGCGCTACCTGACCCTTTTATTATTTCTAGGTATTTTTCAACGTTTTTTAATGAAGTTTTTTACTATAGCAGTGCAATATATCCATTTGTTAAATTAGAAAAAATCCTGTAGGACGTCGTGATTTAGAAAAAAAACGAAATTTCAAGTGCGACGGGCTACCTAGGGGTTACGTAAAAAAAATTTTGCTTGTGTGCTTTTTACTTATCTATTCTAAAGGCAAGTAATTCTTGATATAGTTGTTCGAAAAAAAAAAGTTTTTCGGTCCACCCTAATGTACAAGAGGCCCAAGTGCTGTGATCTTGGCGGATCACCCTCCTTCCAAGACAGAATGCAGATTATCACACTTAATTATATAATTATTATAATCATACAAAAACCTATTATAAATAACTATTAACATTAAATTACAAAGTATCACCAAGCAGTACAATTTAAAACCACAACTCGCCACCATCATCTTCTTCCTGTGGTTGTTCATGCTGAGCATTTGTTCCTTCATCTTCACTTTCGCTTACAGCCAAATCGTCGTGGATCTTAACTTCATGATCCCTGTCCTCTTCCTGCTCTACCTCGGTCTTTCTCAATGGTAAACCTGACATCAGGAAGTCTGAAGGGTCATAGTTTGGGTCTACATCCATACTGTCATCTTTGTACACTAAATTATCCTGCTCGTCACCCTCATTTGGTGGATAGTAGCCTACCGTGCCAAGCTGTACCATGGCTTCGGCAGCTTGCTGGCTATCATCATCTGCATCGCCTTCACCACCTTCCATTGGGATCTCAGCCGAGATAAAAATACTTTTTTGGTCCTCTTCGAATTCATGCAGAGGTACCTGGAATACAAGTGATTATATTACCTCAAATTTAAAGACGTTCGTTCACGAGAGCTTTTGGTAGATGAAATTTATTTTTTTCAATTTTGGTAAGTTTAATCAGATAGGTATTCACCATCAAAAATTCAAAACTTCTCATACATCATTTCAAAAAGTTATTAACCTTCAAAAATCAGAATTTTAACATAACCCCAATAATAATAAGAATATTAATTCTTAAGAAGAACATTAAGTCAAGTTGATTGACTCAGTACTTTCCACATATTTCGGTGATACCAGTTTATTATTGTCCCATAGCATGAAGCTATAATCTGAGATTATCTTGCAAATAAATCATCGTCAGCCCTCCACAAAAAAAGTGTTATGCCACTAGGTCTTCCCTTCACAGGTCAATGGACAGCCTATTATCAATACAACACATCTTTCAGTTTTACAACCCTCACCCCCCCCCCCCCCAAACAACCTCATTTCACCCCCACCCAAAAAAAGGTACAAAACGATCCGGAACGCCTAACACGACTAAACACGAAGTTTGTGCTTTTTTATATCTTTAGTTTTTTTTATTATTGCTGCGCTGACACGATTTCTAAACACCATATGTATTTTCCATCCCCGCCAAAGGACTAATACTGCGTCGAAATTTCATTAAAAATCTATTCGATCATTTCCAGGTTGCACAAAACAGAACGATGTATAGCAAAACTCGTAACTATACAGCAAAAAATTCTAAGTCCCTTGGTTTCTGTAACATTCAAGGCAATGTTCGAATGGACCTAATAAAGTGAATTATGCCGCTAGGTCCTTCTTTCACAGGTAAATGCACAGCCTATGATGAATACAACAAATTTTTGAGTTTTCAACCCTCCATCCCTCAACCACCCCAGTTTCAGTCCACACCCTAAAAAGTAGAAAATGCTCAGGAACCCCTAGAACGCCCAAAAACGAAGTTTGAGGAGTATTTGAATGTTTGTGTTTTTTGCTAATTACTCCGCCACCCATGCACCGATTTTCAAAATTATAGCAACAATACCTACTACGGCCCCATAGCAAAAATTCCACGACAATCCATGTAGCGGTTACTGATATTACGTTAGAACAACGTCAACAGACAAACAGACCGACAGACAGACAGAGCGACGGAAATGAGTGACGTGGATTTTCGTTACCTATCGGTGTGGGAAGTAAAAAAATGAATGTTTGGAGATTATCATCGGTGTAATGGTCGTGTATAAAATTAAATCAAATACTAAACTAACCTCATCCAGCTCCTCTTCGCTAGAAAACTGCAGATCTTCCTCTAAAGTATGCGCATCTTCCTTTTTAACTTTTTTCTTCATCTTTGGTGGTTTGAAGCCTAAAGTTTCATCCATGGCTTGAACCCCTTCACCCTCAACGTCAATGAGATCATATTCATCCAGATGTGATTTGACTGATGACAAATGCTCCGGCGAACTTGTTTGACTCTGAAACAGACAAAAAATTAAAGAATCACGGTTTGATATGAGATTAGTCCGTCGTTAAGGGTCTAGGGTATAGCGCGAGAATCAAAAGACGTATTCCCGTGTTAGCGAGGAGGCGTGGCCGCCTGTTCCCTTTCTCCAGTTTGTGTGTCTAAGATGAGAAGAGATAAGTCCAAAAATCCAAAGCTAAGGTCAAAAGGTCCAAAGGTAAGGGCCAAAGGTCACTATAAAAATGAATTTCGTATTTCCAAGCTCCTGACGTTAGCTTTAAACTTACAATAATAATTCAAAAAGCAAATTGAAGAAAAAAGCTTGCGCTCTGTCACCTATTTGGCCTTTTTTGATACTATGTTTGATTGCTAAATTACAGATATTTGAAGAATGTATGATTCTGCATTGCGAGTTTTTTTGCACCCCAAAAAACTTTTTTGAGAAAATCGCAAATAGTTGTCATTCATTAAGGTTCTTAAGTATCACCTTCTGAAATACTGTGTATGTAGTTTAAAAAACAAGTGAGTTCTGTTCGAAATGGGAATCCGTGTTTTAACATAGCAAATACATATTGTATAACTGTGTATACCCAGACCCCTTAAGTTTATTTATAAGTGGGGTCTAGGTGCTAGCGCAGTCAGAGGTGTAAGAAGGCTCATCATGTGGTCTATGCACTCATTCAAGACTTTCGTAACCAATCGGTTACTTTTTAAAAGATGGATTTTCAGAGATACTTGAAGACATGCCGAAAAATGTATAAGTCTGTGAAGATTTAAAAGTATCGATTTACTTGAATCTCACAAAAAGTTAGCCCCCCTTAAAAACCAACCAACCACTGTTATTATTACCTAATATTACTATCACTGTCAACAGAATTCTACTTACAATGTGATCAGGTTCTACTATGGTGAAGTTTTCTTCATCTCCACCTACCCACGATTGATCATCATTTTCGTAAGCCCTTTCTTGAGCCAAGAGAAGTTTGCTCTCCAACTGGGTGAGGTGTTCATCATACTAAAAATAAATCTTGTATGTCAACGATTCTATTTTTTTTTTCTTAGAGCAGAAATTGAATGGGTACTCGGTACGTATTTCACATATATTTCATTTTGTTTTCTAAATATTTGACAGACAAGAATGAGCAGCAATGAGCAGGATAGTCAGAATAGTTTTGTCCTTTTGTCAAATATTTAAAATAGGCAAGCAGGATGGTGATTTAAGGGATCAAAAGTTAATTGTGTTAACGTATAAGCAATGAAATCGGCAAAAATGAGAAAGATCTAAATAATAGTTGTTTTACTTGCATCTCTGTACAGAGGGTGAGTTTTCAGTACCGGATCGGTCGATAATTCCAATATTGCAGAAGGTAGAGAAAAAAATTGTGTATAAAAGTTGTAGCGAAGGATATGCTCCTTGCTCAGAAAATATTTGGATTTATACAGGATGATCTCATAAAAAAAATTATGTTTGCATCACCACGTAGTTATGAATCACCCTACACAAATCCAAATATTTTCTGGGCAAGGAGCATATCCTTGGCTACAACTTTCATATACAACTTTTTTCGTTATCTTCTGCAGTATTGGATTTGTCGACCGATCCGGTACTAAAAACTCACCATGTATACAATATAACCCTTAAAAAATTATAATATGTAATGACATAATAGGTGGATCCATTTAAAACATTCGATTTAATAATGTTGCAAAAAGACAAGACGTGACATTTATGTAACGAGACTATCAAAAAAATATCCACATAAAAAAGTGTCAGTGGCATACATTTTTTTTACAAATGTTGTATACTAGAGGGACTCCATGCATACCACTTTCCACATATATTTTTAAAAAAACTAGGCCACCCTATAACTCTAAGGCTATGAGGAATAGGACTTCATATGAGTTTTTTCATAAAACTGTTGATTAAGCGAAAATCGAAAATCTTGGATCTGGTTAGGAATAAAGCAAAAGGCAGAGAGACATAAAATAGAGGAGGGACTCAGCTTTTCCCTTCATTTATGCCCCTATAGTATTTCTTTTATTGCACTACCGGTTCTTTTACCTTACATTCACTTTTATACATATCTTCTACATGAATGCAAAGAAAAAGTAAAACACCCATTGTTTGCATTTTTTCAAACTTTGCTAATCCTGCACATTAGGAATGATAAATTCTACAGAATTACAAATACAACATACCTCATCCAGAGTTGCTTTACAGACTTTTACCAACTGTTCCGCTTTCTCAGTAAATGGAGATTCTTTGCCATTGTATAGTACACAATTTTGTAAGATTTGCTCGATGTCTACCAAAAATTCATGTCTGCTGTGGTATTTATGAGCTGCAAAAAACGACAATTTCCTTGAAGTAATTGAGATTGTTAAAAACAATTTAATCTTGTATTTGTTAATGTCTATAATTAATATAAAAGCAGCTAGTGTTATATCGAAAAAACTTTATAAAAAAGTATGTATTGCTTATATTGCCTATATAATCGCTGAAATGGATTGTTGGCAATTTGTAATAATAGCAGTGTTCAAAGTCAATCAAAAGTGTTTTTTATTCCGGATGTAGATAGAATGTGACTATAATGATTTGCATTAAGCGTAGATTCACGCTGTTGAAATTTTGCCTAGTTTTTCTATAAGGATATAAATTAATTTTGCGTTTATCTAGCTTTTCACTTTTTTTCTGTATCGTATTTCATTTGTAGACTAAATTTATTTTACTGGACCGCCACGTCATTATTGGTCTGTCACTAGTGTCATGCATACATAACTTTCCCCTTGTGTCACGGTTCTAATTTACCAAAATCATTCTCGAAATGATGTGAACAAACATCTGTCAATGTCAATAAGAAGCAGAGGTTATGTTTGCAGACATAGAAAATTAGGTCGGACGGCATTAAGTAAAGTTACATTCTAAGGAGGGCTACGTGCAAGACTTATGACGTCACAGCTCTGGCGCGAAATTTTATGTTTGAACTTTGGAAGGTATTTTAAACCACTTCGCGTTCGTAGGAAAAGGTAAAAATATTCGTTACATGGTACACTGGTTCAGTCAGCCAAGCTATGTACCACCGATTGTCTAATCATGGCAATACATATGTGAATTTGCAACTTAAGTCTTGTCAATAACTAATGCGATTACTTACCTGCAACTTTTTTTGATATAGTTTCCAAGTCCATCGGCCGCTTTACTATACTATAATAATCTTTCACCAGTTTTTTGTTGACAGGCTTCAGGAATGGCCATGATTCAGACATTGCTTTTAACTTTGTATTTACAACATTGTCCAATATAAATGTAAGTGCTACTTGATCATTATCGTCTAGTAATGGATTTATGGCTTTTTCCAGTCGCATTAATCTGTCTTCCTTCTCTCCTAATCTTTCCACACACTTATTAAGCATTCTTTGAGCCGCTATTGTTAAACTGCTCTTTGGGCCTGAAACAACAGTAAATTCCAATATATACTCTATTACTCTAAGGGCCGATTTTATCAACATGCGCAATTTAACAAAGACTTTGACCAATCAGAGCAACCCTTTCAAGAACATGCATCTCTCAAAGTACTCTGAAAATTATTGATTTCTCTTGAAGTTGATCTCAAAAAGCTCAAAAATGACATATTTTATATACAATTGAGCATTGTAAATCATCTAGCATCTTTTCCAATCTGATTTTCCACCCTAAATGGGTGAAAAATTGCATTTTCGTGTTTAATCAAAAGTTTAGCAATTGCTAATCTCAACCAATCAGATTCCAGATTCCATTTCCATTTGATGGCTGGTTTCAGGCTGTATTAAATGATATGATGACAAGAAATTTACTCATTGCATTATTTGGATAAAACAATTTACTATTGATGATAATTATAAATACACGCAATATGTCTTTGTTTTATAGTAAAAAGGGGTAAAGATAGCACTTTGTTACATTTCAAAAGTTACACAAACGATTTAACTGTTAGGCAAGCTATTTTCCAAGCGTATACATGTGCATTACCGGTTGCCTATCCAGATTCCAGAACGGCAAAGCTCATTATATAGTTCCCTATAACCTTATATTTTATATTATAAATTCTGCATCTTTAGAATCTTTTGTGAATATTTCTATAAGATGGCCTATAACAAACATGCATCCAGTAAATGAAAGATTGATTCTTCATAAAAGTATGTATATTTTTTTCTATAATCCATCTGATTGACGGGGGTGGGATTTGTAATTATTACCTAAATAAGATAGTTGCTGTGATTGATACTAGGTACCTTTATGATTCTGTCACAAATTATCGCAGTTTGCAATGAGTAATTATAGAATAATTATAATGTAAACATGAAAAATGTGGCATTAATTTGCAAATTAATCGCTTTGTTCTGATATCCTGCTATGATTTTGATCCATGAATTCTAAAATATTTTTGACAAAAGTATCATCCAGTTTTGATGCTTTGTTTTCAATATTGATAAAACACTATTGGATGATACTTATTAACATAGCTCTCAATATCCAATAGAAAGCTTTTGCTAAATAGAAAAGCTTTGTCAAAGTCTTTGTTAAATATGCGTGTTGATAAAATCGGGCCTAAATCACCCTAACATTTTCAGAGAAAGAAAAAAATGGTAAGCTAAACTCATATCTTAAGTACATTAAGCTGCATGAGACACAGTCTTTAAAAAATGTACAGAAAAGGTTAAAGATTGTAAAAAATTGCACAGTAGTGTGATCAAGTGTTTCTTATGTATACAAACATTGGACTAATCAAATCGCAAAAACTAGTGAACACTAGAGGTTGAGGAAAAAGTGTCATGGAAATGAGGTTGAGGAAAAAGTGTCATGGAAATGAATAACTTTGAAATAAATTATATAACACGAGGAAACTCTTTTTTCCTCAAACCTATGAAGCGGGTTTTTTTTTTCAAAATCTATGGATTGCACAGCTCAATAAGTTTAAGATTGCATAACATCAAAGCCACCAAATTTTTTTTGTGATTTTTAATTTTTTCATTATTGGGTATACTCAAGATACATAATATTAGCCGGGTCTGTAAAAAGTACAAAGCTTTTTATTTATTTTGTGTCTCTTTCGGTCGACCAGAGTTATCTACATGAGGAGGGACGCCCCAAAAAAAAACTGAGTAATGGGGGTAAGCAAGTGTCACATGCATATTCAATAAGTTGTTTTTCAGAAAATCCAGCAGATTCTCGTGCAGATCAGTGCAATTGCTTTTTTAATTTCTTACCATTGTAAAGTGTCGAATTCTCTACTATTTGATTAACATCAGCTAAAAACTCTTCACGACTCTGATATTTCTTTTGCCTCAAGTTTTCACGTATCGTTTGGAGGTCCATTGGTCTCTGCACAATTTTGTAATAATCCAACACAAGCTGAAATCCAAAAGTTATCATCAAAATCTTTCACGCTCGCAACCGACCAATTTAGTTAAGATGATGTAATACTTCCCAAGCCAAGCAAGTATTAAAAAAAGTATTTCCTAGTCCCTCTCCATTTCGGATAGAATAATTAATCTTGTTAAACTATAAAAATGCTTTAGAGGTTCTTGATCATTCTGTTTGTTGATATAGAGCTTCCTCCAACAATTTTGGACGGACGTTTTTGTCATACCTGATCATTTGACTAGATAGGTGAGGAAATATGGAAGGAGAAGGAATATTTGGATGATGGGAGGTGCGAATCAAAAAAAGGCCTATCAAGGGGATAAACATAATGCTCCAAAGCGTATTCATTATTGAATTCATATTAAGTATTTACTTAACCGGAGCTAAAACTTTTTCTTTTTCGCTCCGATAATAGCTATTTATGTAATATGGATCATAAGTACCATATTAAGCTTCCTTATGTCACCAACACTGAGTGACATAACGCTGACATACTGTCATGCCATCAGATAAAGGCATGGTATCGAGTTTTTTTCGTAGGCAACTTGAATATGTGTACGACGTACCTAATCAAACTATTACCATTTTTGGTCGATGTGCCTTACAATTCCTGAAATGTGATATCATTTCCTGTCTGCAAAAATATGACTATCTGACATAATGAAGTATTAGTTGTCAAACACAGAATACATTTTTTCATAACACAGGGTAGAATCTTAGTTTTTGTCCGTCATTTGTCAATCATGCCCATGCTGCATTAATCATATAGAAAATATTTACCTTTGGATTAACAGGAAACAAGAATGGTTGAACATCAGGCATGTCTCTCATCTCATTCAATATTGTCTCTAAAATAGTAGACAGTACTACGACAGGATCAGTTCGCATCCTATTTGCTGGCTTATTGTGCTTTTTCAAATAATCACAGTGAAGGTCTGATACTCCTCTTCTTCTCTTTTTACCCAAAGCATCCTTTGGTACTTTCAACATCAAGCTCCTCCTTTTTATTTCCTCGGCATGCTGTACAATGGAAAGCTTTAGAAAGTTGCAAAATTTATTTATTTATGCATAAACCAGATAACGATGAAATCAAAAGCTCAGAACACATATATAAAATAAGATAATAAAAACAAAAAACCACCATTATAGAGACCGTGTGCATTTTTACATAACAGAATGGTACAAATGTATGACTACTTATATATTCTTAACAGGCGATTTAAGAGTAACCACTGAGTAGTCAAAATATGGGAGATTATTAGTAATCCTACAACTGGTCCTTAGTTGCCAAACTCAAATCCTTAGGGATTATAATAATTAAAGATCGATCTATCAACGACGAAGGTTGCAGAAAATGCCACCCACAGAAGGAAACAAAAGAACACATAACAAGTGGGTGCAAAACACAGTCAGACATAACTCTGCAGCCAAAGTCATACATCAAGCACTGGCCACAACAAACAAGCTAACTGAAAACACAGATCCATATTATAATTACACACCAACCTCAGTACTCGAAAACAATAAATTCAAACTGTACTGGGACATTGAAATACGCACAGAAAAAACCATCCCAGCCAATAGACCAGATATTGTTTTTTCAGTCAAAGGCAGATAAAGTGACCTATTTGATAGATATTGCGATTCCCAATTGTATAAATATCCATAACACCTACGCTGAGAAGATATCTAAATACACAGATCTTGCCATAGAAAAAAACGGCTCTGGAAAGAAAACAAAGTTATTATTGTCGCCCTCATTATGTCGGTCTCAGGCCTTGCACCAAATACAGTTACACCACACCTGCAACAGTTGGGCCTGGACAAAAGTTACACAAAACCTTCCAAAAGTGTGTAATCCTTAAGATCTGAATAAAAATAGGTCAGGTGGTGACTTTACAAACAAATAGGAAAATAGGAGTTAATAATCGATTTTATTGCAAAAGGCGTATACAAACTATAAAATCAAATAATTATGTACCCAAACATGCCTTTGGAAAAGGCAGAGTTCACATTTCAGTATGTAAGCTTCCGCTGGCCACTCTTCCTATCAATGTGATGTTAAGGTGGCTGCAGACCCAGAACGCAGAAAGCAGTCATCCTTGGGTTACTTCGACTACTTAGGGCAAACGATTCGCGAACCTAGTGAGTGCTCACCTCACGCTGTGAGGAATACTCACTGGGTAAAGATACAGCAGCCCGGTGTGTCGGAGCCCGGGCTGAAACTTTTTTGCTTTTTATAATAAAACCAATATAAGTTACCTTGATAAGTTTTCCAGATAGTTTCACCTTCGTGCCATCAACATTAACCAGATCTTCGTCGTCGGTATTTAACTGCCTCTCGATATCCTCTTCCTGCTCCTCAGTCATAGCAACATTTATTGGAGCAGCGCCACCAGTTGTATTTTGGTAAAGAGGGCAAGCTTTATTAGTCCTAAAAACCAAATGTCAAATCGGAAAACGATGTCTATGATTGAAATCGTCACCTCATATGTCCTACTTGGCCACAAGCTCCACACTTCAGTTTCAGATCTGGTTTCAATTTAGTTTTTCTTCTGGACTTGGGCGGAGAAGAAGTGACAGGTTTAATTGGTGTTGAACTTGAGGGTGTGACAGGAGCTAGAAGAATGAGAGGTTGCACATACGTTTATACGTTTTATCAGAATTATCATTTCACTGCTTTTTACGTGAAAATGATCCCGAAAAATATTGCTTTGACCTCAAAGCAACGCTAATCTCGGAGGAAGGCAATCATAAGATTTTCATGTAGAGGTATTCATAACAGTACGAATTTCTAAAAATACTCACTTCTTGGTAACTTAAGTGTTCAGAAAGCTTAATCAGTGTACCATTATAATTGTAGATAGTCAGGTTTTAGTAGATATAATTTATTTAGTTTACTTATGGCTTAAAATTTCTCAAGTATGTGTTGGGGACCCGATATGTCAAATGTCGACTTGTTAATCTGAACAAATTGCTAACCAAGTGAAGATGTTGTTGGTGTTTAATTTGACAGCAGATGAAATTGTTCTATCGCTCAGAGTTTGGTCGTTATTCCGAGGTTTTAAATATTTGCAGCAGTTTAGATGGAAATTTGCCATATATCAAACAGTGATTCAACAGTAAAAGTAATTTATCTCCAATTCGATCAAAACATTCGTTTAAAATGTTTTTTGATAAATTTTCAGTAGGATTTTCATTTGATTTCAATTGGATGGATTTTTGAGGATAAGTTATATCTAATGTCTTGAAATGATCCGTTTGATTGTGCGATTCTTTTAATACACACAATTTGGCATCACGATTATCAATTGAATCCACTATTTCATTTATACTTTTAGAATAAATGTTCATTCGTTCTGCTATTATTAATTTTTCTGTTATGATGCCGTCATCGAAACGCATTTTAGATAATCCATTACTTATTTTGGGAGAGACGATGTTTTTCAATGTTTCCCACATCATTTTGCTGTTGTTCTTATTACTGTCAATTTTGTTTTCATAGATGTTTTTCTTTTCATTTCTGAGAACTGCTACACACTTGTTTCTCGCTTTTGTATAATCTGTCCAATATTCTGGATTTTGGGTAATCATAAATTTTTTATAGTTATTATCACGTATTAATTTAGAGTCCGTGAATGCCTGTGAAAACCACATTGTTGATATCTTTCTCAGATATACCGTTTCCCTTACGCTTTCTCGTAAAGTTGGCTCTCCACCAGTATTTGGGCAACAGTGCTCCAATGTTCCAACTGAAGGTTTTGTAAATTGAATCTGTCTACCTAGATGTATCGTCAATGGTACAAACTCATATTATATTTAGGACTTCACATCTAGCATCATCCTTGAGCTTAAAGTTTCGTAACGCTTTACTTCGAATCCCAAGAACAGAGTGTTTTTAAATCTAAATACAGTCAACTTCGGTTATAACAACCCGGGTTATAGCAAACTATCGGCTATAATGAACCAAATGAAAACTCCCGTTCAATCACCCCATAAGCCCAATACAAAAATACCTCAGTTTTAACGCACGTGGATATAACGAACTTTCGGATGTAACGAACAAATTTCGCGTTATTTTTTAACTTGGTCTCCGGTTATAACGAATGTTGACTATTATAGTTAACCTTACCTGCGAAATCACGTATGTATGGTTGTCTATTTGAGCTGTTTAACGCGTGGAATAAAGTCGAGCGCGGCTTTAGCCCGATATGTGGTAGCACTACCGTACTACAGATGCACCATACAGCAAGGGGGTTCCCCTAATTCTGATATAATACAACTTACGTGTATACCTTGCTGTGCAGTAAGGTGATTAGGTACTAGTTCTCGCCAGTAAAATGGGTGACAAAGTAAAACTACAATTCTTTACGCTCAAGCATAAAGCGATATTATTCGTGAAATAAAAGGTGGAAAAAAAGCAAGCGGAAATTTGCCATGAAAGACGCATCAGCAAATCTACGGTGGCTACAATTTGGAAGAACCGCGATGAAATTTTGCAAGCTTCTGACAACATGAACATCAAAATGAAGAAATTAAGGAATTTTCGATTCAGGGGAGCGAACTTCAACTGCAACTGAAGCTATGCAAAATTTGCAAAATATTCGAAGTTTCCTGTGATCAAATTCAACTCCTCTAAAAGTTTTGGACCGTTTAGCGGTGTTAGAAACTCATCAAAAATATTCGGGCTAATAATACTGTTACTCAAAGTAAAATAACAGACTTTTTTACATCATCCAATTAAAAGCAGCTCGCGTTCATGTTTTGTATCTGTATATGCGTATATGTATTTAACCTACGTGCATTTACATCTACCATCACAATTTTTTAGTTTAGTTTTACTTGCCTGTCTGTAGACGCCTTTGTTTATACCTTTTTTTGGAAATAAAATTTGAGACACAATTAGTTTCTGTTACATATTTATTCATTCTTACGCGTGTTGCGTATTTTTCACGTTTATAACGAACTTCGGTTACAACGAACAGTCCCTTGAGGTTCGTTATAGCCGAGGTTGACTGACTGATTTTTTATCTGTATGCTTTAAAATCAATAATTTGAATAGATGGACAAATAGCGTAGAATACTAACTTTCATTCCTATTGGGCAGCTTTTCAACGACAGTTGATGGCGCAGTACCCGAGCTACTCGTTCCGGGCATAGACTGATGGGGCAACATCGTTGACTGGTGTGGAACAGGCGAAGGTCCAAAAGGTCCGCCATTTCCTCCACTGAATGAATTGCCTAAGGCGCTACTACCTCCGCTGCTTGTGCTTACTGCAAAATAAAATTCATATTTTAATGCGATTGTATAAAATGGGTTGAGTATCATGAGGACTGCTGTTTGAAACCTGTAGACAACGTAGATGCTTCAAACGATATAATTCAGACTTTCGTTACTTATAATTTTTTTGAAAAAGAGCGTTAACCTTGACCTTCGATCGTGTTTGGAGCATTTGTAACAAACTACAATACAATAATAGAAGAGCAAATATTTCGTATTGAAGATTGACCAAAGGACCAACACCCAAAGAATCTAATGAAAGCAACAAATCAAGAAAATAACCCCAGGAAAAATATATCACTTAGAGCCCAAACGGTTTTGCAAGTATACTACCGAAAACCAAAACCCAGGAATGAATACCAAAAAATCAACAACTTTATATATAAAGTACCTTGCAAATCCAGCAAAATATAATACATTGGAGAAACTAAAAGATCACTAAATAATATGAAACAACGCCAAAACTAAGGTTCTTGACAAAGCACCACTATAGTTGCACATTCAAAGAAGTAGTTCATCGATCTTTACTACCCCATTATTATAACCGCAAGTGTACTGGAAATCAGTAACGTTTCGGCCTCTGTAGGCTTTATCCAAGTAGAAACGGTGGCCGAAATGTTAGTAAACAGTTTATCTTTCAACACCTGTGGTTTTAATTATGGGCCAGTAAAGAATTAGTTTCAGAAATTACACTATACAAATATGATAATAACAATTGGATAAGAAGCTGTGGGAATATTAACAAACTACTGTGTAAGGCTTTCGCGGCCATCGTCCAATGAATTTGTGGTTCTTGAATTTTCAAGACGACGTCATTTAGCGTTGAGGTTTGACGTGAAATAGCTTCTGAAGATGTCATCACGTGGTCGCAAAACGTCAAGCCTCAATGCTAAACGAAGCCAGCCTAAAAGCCCAACAACCACAAATTCAATCAACAGACTGTCTTGTTTTGCGTTGTGTTCTATTTGGACGGGATGTGATTTGGTCGAAAAAAAAATGCACAGATAGTCGTAGACATATATAATTATGTGAAAAAAAGTTAATATTGATTTAAAACTTTGGCAGTCATTCTGGCAATACGGGACAAGCCGCCACCGGGCTTCACACAACCCGTCAAGAAGACGAAAATATCATGTAACTGTAACTCAAAAACTGTATAGATTATGTTCATAATAGACAATTTATTTAGTATTACGAGGAAGATTCAATAATTCATCAACAAGAACAGACGGAGTGAAAACATAAAATGTTCATTAGATGATGAGCACAACGATGCCAATTTTAATAATAATAGAGGCCACTGATATCGGCGGTTGTTTTACGCGATAATTTTTGTATTAAATGTAATGAGCGATTTGACGAAAAAAAAATGTTTTATTACAGTCATATGAAATGACCGACGACAAATTAGTGATACCGTGAATGACATATTTATTTATTGATGTCACGTAAATTGCTATGTATATGGCATAAACAGACAAACCTATAAAGACAGGGTAGTGTTAAAATTTTGAATGCAATAAAGACATCTCTACAAGGTACCATATACTTCAGTCCCGAAATGTATCCAATACAGCGTCTTTAACGAGCAAACATTTTGGGCATATGCTCCGAATGGTCCCAGTTCAGTAGTGCATACGACAATTTTGACTGGAAGTGTCCTGTGTCCATGGTATGTTGTTAACAGTAAATCATGGAAAACGCATTTTTCAGATTCCTGATTACAAAACTGCATTTTACTACTACTAAGGAATCATCGTTATGTTTACATAGACTAATTACCACTGATGTTGTAACAAGCTGGACACTTAAGGAGGAACTGAACGTCAGTCCCTCCAAAACGTCCATAATTGCCTCCACCAGAAGGAAAAAAGTAGAGGGGCTAGGACCTCTACAACTTCTGGGTAGACAAATACAGCTGTCAGGGGAGGTTAAATACTTAGGAGTAGTACTAGACTCTAAGCTAACCTCTGGAACCCTCAGCTCAAAAGAATTAAAAGAAGAGTCGAGATGGCATTAGTGCTATCGAGGCGCTCGCATAGAAGACATGGGGTCTAAGTCCAGCCATGGTGCATTGGACACACACAATGGTGGTAAGACCCATGATCACCTATGCGTCTTTGGTCTGGTGGCCAAAGATGAAACAGCGAGCAGCTATAGCAGAACTAAGCAAGGTGCAAAGACTTGCTTGTCTGTCCATAACAGGTGCAATGAGAAGGGCATCCACTGCAGTCTTAGAGACCATCCTGGACCTCCCTCCGTTGCTAGCAAGACTAGGCTCGTCTGCTCTATAAATTGGAGCAGAACCCGCCCTGGGGGTGCCTAAAAGTACAATCAGACATCAGGTCGGAGAATGGATGAAACATCAGCACAAGGAGCAGTGGAACTTGTTGCCAGGATGTGTTTATGGAAAAACATTGATTAAAGCTCCATGCAAGAAAACAGCTGAAACACTGCTCTCCTTAAGTAGGAATCAGCTCCGAATAACGACGGGTCTCCTCACAGGACATTGTGGCCTGAAGGAACACCTGAATAAAATGGGACTCTACAATGGAGACCTCAACTGCAGACTGTGTGGAAGAGGAACTGAGTCAGCCCTACATGTGCTCTGTGAGTGCGAAGCGCTAGATCACAAGAGACAACAGCTCTTTGGGAAGACCAAGCTAGAACCAATGGAGTACAGCTCAGCACCAGGACCAGTAGGAAAACTGCATAAACTTATGCAGGGATCTAGATTGCTGGAGTGGATACTGTAAATGAGAGGAGTAATAATACAATAGGCCTTAAGGCTTAAGTATCGACGCGGACAGTAAGGTCGGACGGCTCCTGGAAAAAAAAATTACCACTGATTATGTTTTGGGATCATTAAATTTTAGCTTATTTGCCAAGAACCATTTTTTAAATTTTCTCTATACGTAGCATTTTCACTGCATAGTGCTTATACACAGGTTCTAAAAGTTGGGACTTTCCTCTTAAGAAGCAACGGCCCTTGAAACGGCAAAGTTAATGCGCGGTGAATCAGCAGCAAAACAGTAAAAAAAAATGTCAAGCAAGTACTCACTATTTGGTAGCTACGGAAGTTGTAAGTACGGTCCTGCCGCAGGCGCCTTACAGGTAAAAGTATGATTTGCGATGTCTTCTTCAATTTGGACCACACCATGTTATCGAGGTCTTCCAGCGTGACCACCACGATGTGGATTCAGATATCCTGTGTCTCTAGCTCTTTGCACAAGCCAGACACAGACAAATCGACGAAGTGCAGGGTAGGTACGGTTAGGGAAACGATCGGCGTACACTCGCAAAGCCGCGGTATTTTGACCACACTCACCGTACATTAAAATCATGTTTACCAGTTCATTATTGTTATAAGCATGCACCATTGTTGTTGTTTTTAAAGTCCGATCGGCAGATGTAGCAACAGCAACGCGACGGTATGATCAACTGCCTGTTTTTCTCACCGACATCGGCAGTTCGGGCACCACTAGCGCTGCCTTGTTTGTTGTCATATTGTGACATGGTGAGCCATTGCCCAGGGATGGACTTAGAAATGAGGATTTCCTTAATGGTCAATATCTCGGTTTGTCTAAATGTTTCGTTTATATGTTACTGGGGAAAAAACACTGATTTTGGCGATTACTATCCGCTGTATGAAAAAAGTCCCAACTTATGAAACACCCTGTATATTTTCCAGTACATAACATAGATAGCTTACCTCCCATGCGCTCCTTCTCCTGATTCCGCTTAATGCGGCGCAACTGCTCCTGGATACGGCGCTTTTCTCGTTTCATCTCCTCCTTCTGTGCCTCGTCCAAAGTAGCAAACTGTCTGATAAAAGCTTCATCTTTGGTGGTACGAATTTTCACGTAAGCATCAATGACGGCTGCTTTCCGGACGTACTCTACGCGAGTGAACTCTTTTCCCTCGGGGTTTCGGAACGTTCTAATTATTTTGAGCACACGCCCTATAGAAACAAAATACTATAAATATGCACATAATTAATTATTTCTAAATCCGTTTGTACTGTGTGGCAATCGTAAATTGACCAGCGAAAAGAATTCGGTGAAAGAAGTAAGGACGTTGCCATAACTCTTAACAATTAATCCTATTTTTTTCATTTACGTCTTGTTTTATTTCATAGATAAATAAAACATCAAATAATTTATATTCACTGAATATCGTATTTAACTACTTCATAAAACTTATAACTACAACCGGCAACAGCAGACTTTATTCCCCACCTTAAAGACGATCAAGCATCGCGATTGGATAATTGCTGCAGACGATATTTAATGTCGCTGTTTTACTTATCTTTTCTATCCCTTTTTAGACTCGACATTATAATGACGATCGCTACCTGAGGAAATCTCCCACTACTCTTACCTCATGCCGCGCTGGTCAATTTATGATGTCCATACTGTATAAGTATCGACCGAAGTTCGGCACTCGTTTCGGCGTCTTTTAGGAAAAATTCATTGATTTCGACAACAGCTTCGGTTTCGGCTTGGTTGAAAATTGTGTGCGTATCATTAGCATATCAGAGCTACTGTGTTAGCTAAACAATTATAAAATAAGTAGTTTTGTTTGCTGATGTTTGTTCATTATGTTTTGTCAGCTCTGTCCTTATTCTGGGACTGTTACTACAAAGGTACCTAGCGCATCTTGAAGTTGCAGTTACAACAAATTCTGAATATCTAGATAAAATCTGGGATTTAAAAACCGCCTTACATTTTAGTTTGGTTGAAAACTTCTTTACTTGTGAATTTTTTACTGGATCATTATGATAATCAGAGTACAGAGTCGTAAATATCTTTCCTGGTAACACCTGGATCCTACTGAAATATTTGTGTCACTTTAATTTATGATACAAAAATGATATAAAAGGCTATGTATCTATTCCATATTTACATTTAATAGTAAATTGTAAAAACTCATAAGGCGAAAAACACATAAATAGTATAGCGATCATTATGATAGCATAATGATCATAAATATATCTGCCTACCCAATTCGTTGACTTACTGCCTCCGTATTATTTAGTTGTTAACATGGGATTAAAGCTAGACATTTTATAGATCTACAAGGTTTAATCTTGTTCGTATTTATAACAATATTTATATTATACGTTGTATATGCTTTTAAATGATGACATTTCAATATCGAATCGGTAGGAAAGGTGTTTTTTTAACATAAGTCATAAAAATGTAGTTTTGTGGGGCATTTTAGACTTTTATTTTTAAAGAATATTCAGGATATCAAAAATCGGTTTGGGGATGTCTTGAAAATTAAAAGTGACTCGCGTCACAAATCTTCTCTTCTTCTATTAAGTAAAAAGTTAATATAATAATATAATACAGTGTATCCACACACTCCGCGAGCCCATTAAACTATACTGGTCCTGCCTTCTTTGATAAAATGGTAGATAAGATCGTTTTGCATATCCTACCTTGTTGAGCATAATTCTGATCTTCAGGTTCGTCTTCCTTTTTCTTATCTTTTAATTTATCTTTCTCGCCCTCCATGATCATTTTTCTCAATTCTTGCCTTTCCTGTTCTTCTCTTTCCAGTGACAACTGAAAATCAGATATAGTAAATCATTAGTAAGAACGCCTCAACATAGCGAATTATATTATAAACATAAATATTTTTTCATAATGGTTTGCTTAGAATGTATACCCACCTGTGAACTGGTCTTTTTGTTGGCTAACATGTTTTCAATATTTTTGCCCATTTCTTCGATGTCCTCATCGCTCTCCTCCTCAGAGCTTTCACCTTCGTCAGTACTCAGCACTTCTGCACTTGAGAGTACTCGATTTTGGAGATCAAATATCCTCTGGCATTCTTCCTTATACCTCTCCTGGTGTTCAGCTATTGAAAAACGATTGCCTCTGGAAAATTTATCCATTCCTTCTTCTCCTGCTTTAGCTTTTTCGGTTGAAAGGGTCCGAACCACATCAATCACTTCCCATCGCGACAATTTCTTTATCTGAGAAAAATTTCGTGGTACAATATTACTTTCTCAGCAATTTTTGTAGTAGCACCAAACAATCAGCAGAATATATCTGATATGACGATCTTGCTCTTTACTTCCCACACGGATAGGTGAGGGGAGTATTGTGATCGCGAAAATTTTCGATTTTGAGATAATATACTTTTTGGGCGTTTTATGATGTCTACATAACTAAAATCCACGTCACTCATTTCCGTCGGTCTGTCTGTCGGTCTGTCTGTACGCGTTTTTCTAGCCACGTAATCTCAGCAACCGCTGCATGGATTGTGATTAAATTTGGGCAGCGATATGCTGTGGGGTTCTAGTAGGTAATGTTCCTATAATTTTGAAAATCAGTGCATGGGCGGCAGAGTAATTAGCAAAAAACAAAAAAAAATTGCTCAAACTTCGTTTTTAGGCGTTTTAGGGGTTCCTGATCATATTTTACTTTTTGTTTTTGGGTGAGGGTAAAATTGGGGTGGTTGGGGGGTGGGCGGTTGTAAAATTGAAAAATTGTTGCTTTCATAGTAGACTGTCAACTGACCTAGTGACATAAATACCTTTTTTAGATCCATCCGAACACTGCCTTACCTATTACAGAAACCAAAGGACTTAGAATTTTTTCTGGTGTAAACATAAGGGTATTGCTTTAGATCGTTCTATATTGGATAACGAGGAAACGGTTGATTTGATTTTAATGGAATTTTGACCCAGTATGGGGAGAAATTGGTGTGATTGGGGGTGGGGGGTTGAAAAACTGACAAATTTGATGTGTTCATAATAGGCTGTCCAGTAACCTGTGAAGGAAGACCTAGAGACATAAATCACCTTTTTAGGTCCATTCGAACATTGCCTAGCCTATTACCGAAACTAAGGGAATTAGAATTTTCTGCATACATACGAGTATTGATTGCTTTAGATCGTTTTGTATTTTGTAACGTGGAAACTATTAAATTCATTCTAATGAAATTTTAACACAGCATTATTACCGCGGTGAGGATGTAAAACGCGTATGGTTGTTAGAAGTCGTGTCAGTGGCAGCGTAGCTATAATCAAAAAACTAAAAATATCAAAACAGCTCAACCTTCGTTTTTAGATGTTTTAGAGGTTCCTGATCATTTTCTACCTTTTTTTGAGTGGGGATGATATTGGGGTGGTTGGGGGGTGGTGGGTTGTAAAACTGAAAAGTCTGTGGTATATATAATAGGCTGTCCATTGACTTGTGAAGGAAAGACATAGGATAAGACTGAGAAGAAGATAAACTGGTATCACAGTAATGTGTGAGAAGTACTGAGTCAATCAACTTGACTTCATTTAGATAACATAAAATAGAAAATATAATATACTTTATAATTATCAAAAAAATAAAGAACCTCTTATAATTGTGATTAAGAAATTTTATTCGTAAAACATAGGGAAGAATATTAGTAGGGACTAAGACATTTTTGTACATGCATAGCTCTATCGTGTTTTAATTGAATGAATGAAATTGATCCAAAAGATGTACTCAATTTCACAAAAACGACCTAAAAAGCAGTTTAATATGGCATAAAATATTATCACAGTATACTTTAGGCTAAGAGGATATCAAATCTGCTTTCTGCACTTTGACAGTTTCGTATTTGTTGTATCTGCGTACTAAATGGATACATTTGTACCGAATCGTGTGCACTGTACATACACAATACAGAAAATCAACAAAAAAATTGAAAAGTTATGAAATTATTACTGATGTTATATTATTAATTTATTTTTATTAATGTAGTTGAGATGTTCGTTGATTGTTTTTAGGGTATAGTTTATAGTAAATTCTAATTATCAAATATAATTTTATTTTTGTTCGGTACCTACTTACTAAAAAAATATAGGCTTGTATAAAATTTAGATAAAAGGCGATCAGCTGTTATCCATCAAATCAGTTAAGTCGTCTCAATCAATCCGTAAAAGCAGTAGTCGTACATTTTTGAATACATATTTTATTTGTGGGATATATTATGTGAATAATCTGGAATCTTATTTCAGATTATTCCATGGAATAGAACTAAGCCATAAAGCAAACCACGTTGCATCATGCTAAGTAACAAGTATGCTGAATGACCTATGGTGTCTTCTAGGTATTCTACCCACCAATGGTACACATGAATTTTGAATCACACGATAAAATAATAACCTACTTCTTCTTCTGGAACTCCAAACTTCCTTAAAAGAGCCTTAGCGTTATTCAGAGATAATCTCCTAAGATCTGCATCTGTACCAGTGACAGTCCGCTTTGGTTGTGATTCTTGCTCTTCTTTACTTTGAGTCGGTTTATTAGGTACTCTCACGTAACTGAAACCTTCACCACAACCCGTAGGGTCAGCAGGTCCTGAAAATAAATTAGGCATAAGTATACTACTCGCAAGTGAAATCCGAACACTGAGAAAAAAAGAGTTGCGGTTGATGAAATGCGGTAGGATTAACGTGGTTCGCCACTTCGTCTAGAAAGCTAAATCCGCGAGATGGCAGCTCTGTACACAGCTCAGTGTTATGAGGAAGCTCCTTCTTTTTCTACCTAGAGACCGCCAAAACTAGTATGGCTGTCTCATCAACGTTGCCAAGGGTTTGTAGTCCACTGATAAAAGAAATGCCCACTTTTTTATAGCCCATAAATTATATGCGTCATTCGCTAGGCTCTGTCGGCTGCCGAAAAAACGTCTGAGGAACAGGTGTTGGCCGTTGGTGTTGGCCGACATACATATACTATCTTCCATTTGGCTAGGTATAACTTATAAGGAGGGTTTGGGTATGGTCTGTTTTGGATAAATGATTTCTTGTATAGTTTTATACTTTTGATAAATGCAAAATTATACGAGTTATTCTATTTATAGGGTATGGGTTCAGAGTATGTACTCTCCTTACTGGAGGTTTGGAATTTGACATAATACGGCTATTTATTGGTTATGTACAATTAACGATTACCATTTGAAAAATTTTACAATTTGAAAAGGACTATCAGAGTATGTGCAAAAGTATGAATATAGGATGCTATGAAAAATTAGTACATAATCTCGTTGAAAAAGCGATCGTTATAATTATAGGACGTCAGCAATATATCAAACTCTCTGGGGTAACGAATGGTTTCTGTATAAGAATGGTATTATCATCAAAAAACATGCCCAAATATCTTCCTGTTCCTGTCATTTTAGAATCGAGGGGCTGGGGAAGGGGGAGGGAGCAGAAGAAGACTTTTAAAGTTTGTATATCAGTCGTCTAAATGCAAAACCCGACAAGTCCACGGTAACTAAAGTGACCATTTTTTTCTGACGCCAATGCGGGACGGCGGCGGCGTGGCGCGGTGCGTAGCCTAACGAGACATGTAGCCCGGACACTGCTTGTGTCACGTCACAGCTAAAGATAGAAACACCGCCGTCGACGTTATTTTGGCGTCATATGTCAAAATTTATATGTCACTTTGGGTTATGTGACGTCAAAATGACGCATCGGCGGCGGTGTTTCCATCTTCCGCTGTGACGTCAGCCGTGAAGGGGGATGAAATTGTTTTATAAATTAAAAAATTATATAAAAAATGAATATATAAAATCCAGGACATTTTCCGGGACAGTATAAATGCGGGATGGCTCGTCTGAAAACGGGACAATCCCGCAAAATCCGGGACGAATGGTCACTTTAACGGTAACAAATTTTTCAGAAATCAAGTCAACAATTACAACAAGAAAAAATAAACACCTGGTCACAAAAAGCACTCCATGGCAAGCACAGATACCGCGTTACACAAGACCACATTAATGAAAGACAATCATACACCTGGCTGCAGGATGGCCAACTCTTTCCAGAAACTCAGGGTTTTATGCTTGCTATCCAGGACCAAGTGATTGCGACAAGAAACTACATGAAATACATAATTAAAGATACATCGATAACCGACGACAATTGCAGAAAGTGCCACCAACAAAAAGAAACAATAGACCACATAACAAGCGCATACAAAACTCTCGCTGGAACCGAGTACACAGCTAGACATAACTCTGCAGCCAAAGTCATTCACCAAGCACTAGCCACAACAAACAAGCTAATGGAAAACTCAGATCCATATTACAATTACACACCGACATCAGTACTCGAAGACAATGAATACAAACTGTACTGGGACGTTGAAATACATACAGATAAGACTATCCCGGCAAATCGGCCAGATATAGTTTTCCAGTCGAAGGCGGACAAAGTTACCTATTTGATAGATATTGCTATTCCCAACGATACGAATATCCAAAACGCCTACGCTGGGAAGACATCTAAATTCACTGACCTTGCGATAGAAATAAAACGACTCTGGAAGCAAAACAAAGTTACTATTGTCCCCCTAATTATGTCTGTCTCAGGCCTTACACCAAACACATTTACAGCACACCTACAACAGTTAGGCCTGGACGAAAGGTTACACAAAATATTTCAGAAGTCTGTAATCCTGAAGACCTGCAATATTGTAATCAAGTCTTATTATGAGCGAAAATAATACGAAATAACGCCCCAAAATCTAGGACATAGTTTTTCTAAAATCTGACTTTCAAATTTGGACACGTCGGGTTTTGCATGTTAGGAACTGTGACATGTCGTGTTTTGACTGCTATTTTTGTGGAATCGGATCAAAATAAGTGAAACACTTATCAATTTGGATTATTTTACTGAATATAAAGGAATCTAATCAAACACTGTGCTCAACGACAGGAACTATAAACATAAAGCTAGATATTAGAAAGGATACATTTCAAGGTTTACAAGGTTTAAACGTCAAAATCTAAATTTTCTGACAAACAAAATTCTTCAGAACTAGCAAATGCATTTTCACAATTAGCTTCGATCCTCTGCATTAATGTGGACCTAGCTTCTGTTGAAGTAGGCTCTCCAAAATCCGCATCCAAAGCATTTTTCAAAAAACGTGGTTATTTTTATCAATAATTTATCAGTACAACATAAATTAATCTCATTCTCTCAGTAAACTGAAAAACACATGAATTCACCACAACGTATTTTCAGCGACTGGATAAAACAAAAACGCACAACGGTCAGAATACCTCGTGCGATCGACATGTGACTTGCTCCCGTTGTCCGTATTGGCTCCTGTGGACATGTCGGTGTTTGAAATAAAACACCGCTTGGACTTGTCGGTGTTTGCACCTAAGTCTAGTTTTCTTAGCCAAATATCTCATGTCTAATGTCGGGTTTTGTAAGCGAAAAGTATAGAAAATGGTAGCGCTTCAATAATGAACAAAATGGTATATAAAACTCTATTTTGAAATTTGTGACTTGTCAGGTTTTGCATTTAGACGACTGATATATGTATATTACAACATTTTTTTTAAACATTTTAAAGAGTATTTTCAGAAATTTACAAAATGCAAGTGCTAGCTGTCCAAAATGTACGTAGCTAGGTAAAAAAGTAGATGGAATGAGTTGAGATTCTTAGTGATGACACGTCGTCGTGGCTCCGCCGTTCTTATGGTAATAATAGATTATCAACAACTGAGGTGCCAAAAAATTCAAGCTTTCAGCACTCAAATATGAACAAATAGAAAAAGAAATGAAAAATCTGAATAGTGGCCTGAGAATATTCTAAACGTTTTCAAAAGCTGAAATCGCATTTCAGAAATTTAAGGTAGGGCAATGCCAAAAAAGGTGATTTATCTCGCTAGGTCTTCCTTCACATGTCACTAAACAATCTATTATGAATACAACAAATTTTTCAGTTTTCCAACCCTTCACCCCCAAACGACCCCAATTCCCCCCCCCCCCCAAAAAAAACGTAGAAAATTATCAGGAACCTCTAAAACGCTTAAAAACGAAGTTTGAGCAGTTTTTATATTTTTTGTTTTTTTTTATTATTTCTGCGCTGCGACTGGCACGATTTATAAAAACCGTACGCATGTTCTATCCTCTCCACGGTAGTGATACTGTGTCAAGATTTCATTAAAATAAATTCAACAGTTTCCTCGTTACACAATACGATCTGAAGCAATACTCGTATGCCTAGGTACACCAGAAAAAATTCTAAGTCCTTTGGTTTCTGCAATGGGCAAAAGCACCGTACGCAAAAGACAATGTTCGGATGGACCTACGAAAGTTATTTATGTCGCTAGGCCTTCCTTCACAGTCAGTGGGCAGTATTTTATGAATGCAACAAATTTTTCAAATTTGTAATCCCCCAACCACCCCAAATCTCACCCCACCCAAAAAAAAGTAGAAAATGATCAGGAACACCTAAAACCTCTAAAAACGAAGCTTGAGGAATATTTGATTTTTTTGTTTTTTGCGAATTACTCCGTCGCCCATGTACCGATTTGCAAAATTAGCAGCATAAAACAATAATGACGAATAACAAAAGGGATAACGTAATAACAATGGTAACAAGAACTATTATAAAAAATACTGGGATTAAGCCAAGAACATGCACTCTGAAAGACAGGCTTCAAAGAACTAAATACATATATATTTAAAAATTAAAATACAGGAACCTATCTCCTTTTGCGAACAAAAACTTCGTTTTCTTAGTCCCCTTATTGTAGCGGCATGTTACAAAGTCGCCACCGACACCGCCACGCCGCCGCCGCCCGCCGCACCACTTTGCAATTTTTTTATGATGACCAGACAACCCGTACCTACCGCCAGTCGCTAGCACGGTTAGCAGTGTCCCTAATGATTTGGCAACACCGCGTGCGAATAACCATCTAGGTGTGAGAAATGGGCAGGATCAGTGTGGGGCGTGTCAGTAGGGATTTTTCAATAGTTTTCCGGTCTTTTCTCCCTTACTGTTTTGAGTATCGCAATCAAATTTTGCGGTTGGGTGAAAGATTCATGATTACGTGATTTTACTTCAAAAAAATTGAAAAATAATGAGCAGTAATCCACCCAGCCAAATTTTTTTTTGAAAAAATTGAGCTATGTAAAAAGTCTCACATTCTTGTCACAGATATAGTGCAGCTGATTATAAGTGGTAAATTACAACCTTCTAGCAAATATATATATTTCCAGCAAACGCGGACACAATATCGGAGAAATACTACACAAAAAAGATTCAAAATTTCGAAAAAAATCAAAAATAACTGATCAAACACATCATATTGGTATGTCCGAATACATAAGGTCTGTTTTTACAGAGAATCACAAACCAGTCAGAGCCAATCAGTATTCCCCATTGCAGTTGTCAAACTATTTCTGACTAGTACTGGCCAATCAAATTGACGCTGACTAGTTTGTGATTGCTGTAAAAACAGACCTATAAGAACATTATAAAGTAATTATTAAGCACAATATAGAGTGTTTCTAAAAGGTGACCAACCACCTTAAATACAATAATAACCGAACTAATTTGCCATAATTAGTTTATAAAAAAATACAACAGATCAATAATAGGTGGGCCCTCCATGTTGACGAATGCACTCCTCTAGCCTACGCGGCATGCTCGTAATCTGGTTGTTGATAACTTCTAGAGATACAACCTCCCAAGCTGCATCAACCCATCTAATCCCATATTTTTTCAACTGGCAACAAATCGTGTCATCGAGGAGCCTAGGGGAGTACCCTGGCCTGACATTCCTGTAGGAGCCTCATCGATGCCCTTGCAATATAAAGACGTGCATTATCTTGCTGGAAGAAACCCTCTTCGAGGCCTCGGACACATCGAACAGAAATTGATTCTAACACCTCATTCACATAACGTTGCGCAGTATTGTGCCACGAATCACAAGTAAAGGTAACAATGCAATGACACCCCAAACCATCAAACCAACAGGACGGTGTACATGGAGCTCAACAGCAAACTGGAAATCACGTCGTTCACCCGGTTGTCATCCTACGCGTTGGCGTTCGTCATGTGCTTCCAGACAAAACCTGGACTCATCGGAGAAGGCCGTCTGATGCTATTGTCGGTGTTCTTGGCACCAATCTAACCGTTGGCGACGATGATTTGCAAAGAGGAAGCACTAGATGCGGACGTTATGATCCTAAGCCAATTGAGGTTTTAAGTCAATTTTTTTTTTGTCATAAATCGAAAGATCATATATAAGTTTTATAATAAAACTGTTCTTGTTTTCTTTTTTTCGCAATAATTCAAGAGTTATATCAAAATAAAAATGGGTTTTTGAAACGAGTACCAAAAAAGACGCCGACGGCTCCCGAACCCGTGTGACGTAACGATGGCGGCTTTGACCAACGACGTCCTACATCTATACTAGATTCTAGAGTCCCAGCCAATCGTGAAAATACTTGCTAGTAACTAGTGTATATTTGTTGCAATATAGCCGACGAATGAAGTTTGCAGCTCGAGACGACCTCTACGATCGAAATAAATATCTTTTTGAATGTAAGTAAGTACCTAATCAAATATATAATAATAATAACAACAATAACTTAAAAAATGAATGGATTTTGTTTTATTAACCAACTATTACATGTAAAAAAAATATTGGGGATTGATATTGACGGACAAACACCATTTGCACTGATTTTTTGAATTGTCCACCGCGTCCTGTACTTAGTTTTTGTACTATGCAGTGCAAGTAATATGTCTGATAGAATTTGTTTCAAAAACATATTTATGTTGATCGTAGAAAAAAATGTACGTAACAAGTGCAAAAAGCACATGAATGAAATATTTGATAAAAAAAATAAAAAAAAATTGGACAGGCTGAGCTTTGAACCATAGACCAACGGATCCATTAACCAACACCCTAACCACTAGGCCAGCCGAACATGCACCAGATAGTTTCAACAAGACATATTTGAGTAGGTACTTACTTACTGGAATCTGTAATCTGATTTCAAACATTCAAAAATATATTTATTTCGATCGTAGAGGTCGTTTCGAGCTGCAAACTTCATTCATCGGCTATATTGCAACAAATATACACTAGTTACTAGCAAGTATTTTCACGATTGGCTGGGAATCTAGAATCTAGTATCGATGTAGGACGTCGTTGGTCAAAGGAGCATCTTAACCGCCATCGTTACGTCACACGGGTTCGGGAGCCGTCGGCGTGTTTTCGGTACTCGATTCAAAAACCCATTTTTATTTCGATATAACTTTTGAATTATTGCGAAAAAAAAGAAAACAAAAACAGTTTTGTTAGAAAAATTATATATGATCTTTCGATTTATCACAAAAAAAATATATTTTTTTCTTAATTCAAAACCTCAATTGCACTCAATCTGTGGTACACCGTGCGGATTCGAATGTGCCTCCCTATAGCTGCACACCAAGCGTCAGCAACAGCTCGAGTGGATCGCATTCTGTCTCGAAGCGCCAGTTGTAGCCGTAGATGACGATCTTGCCGGTCTGTATTTCTTCTACGTGCTTCAGAGCCTCTAGCACGCTGCATTCGCTCTTTTGCGATCCATGCGCGCCAGGCTTCTACAACTGTAGTCACGCTACGTCCCATAATTACAGCAATTGCTCTGAAAGAAGCACCACGTTCTCGTTGGCCTACAATCCGACCCCGTTCAAAGGGGCTTAACTGCATAAACTGGGGATGTCGTCTTCTAGGGGGCACCTTTACACAACCATTAAGTCTCTCGCCACATTTATAACAGATATCATCGTTTTTGAATCGACAAAAAGCCATGCTGTGTTTTCACACGTCTAGAGTTTTTTAGAGGTGCCATGTAGGTAAATAGCGTCTGAATGAACAAATGTATTACATGTATACTAAAGATGGTACTGCCAGGCTGTGTACACATTTTCAATACAATTATCCTTTTTTTCTAGGTGTTCGGATTTCACTTGCGAGTAGTATATTTATTTGATATTTTTGGTTCGATGCTAGATCAGCCATTTCAACTCTCTGATGAATTGTGACACACATATCCCTATTTCTTCAAGTAGTACCGCCACCCTACGGTAGCTGATGAGCTTGTTGGGAGAAGCATCTTTCAGGTGTTGTATCTGACCCATCCTATCGCATGGTTTAACTACAATAAACCCTCCAGTGCTACCATATTTTCCGCTCCATCTCAGTAAAGAACTATGTATTTAGACTCGATTTTTATCCACTTAAACGAACAGATTTAATTTAAACTTGTACAGCTATAAAAAACCAGTGACAATAGAATAATTTAATAGGTTTGTCTCATTATCTGTAACTAAAAAGTAAAAAATAAATATAATTTAAAAAACTAAAAAACAAGCTTTTGTCGCACTGAAAAGAGAAAAACAATCCTTAATATAAGCTGAAAATAATAACGAACGAAAAATACTAGTATTACTGTGAAAGAAGCGTGGGTGTTCATTATACGAAAAACATGGCAAATGCTTTTTTCACAACAATACTAATATTTTTGGTTCATTATTATTTTCAGCTTTATTAAGAATTGTTTTTCTCTTATTAATGCGCTAAACATGTGTTTTAAGTTTTTTTAAACTATATTTCTTTTCCTGTATGATTGGCACTAAACATGATAGTTCTTTTGCGACAAAACACATTCAATCCCGATTGAAGGCTATGGTACTATGAAGGCAGGCAGCATCATTTTTTGTCTGGAAAAACTAAAGTTCTGTTTTTTGGTCCTCAGCCCTCAGTACGTCTGAAGAAAACGTCAAATACTGTGGTAAAGCAGGTACCGACATATGACAAACATCACACCGATCAACATCAACGACATATATGTATCTTGTATACTATCCCAATTCACTGTTGGCTTCTAATTAACAGTAACAAAGCCAACACAGGACACGAGGCTAATGACCAGAGCAGTCAATGTAGATGACACATAAGAAAAAAAAAAGATATGCATGCAACGAAACTTACCAGTAAGTTGCAGAAGACATTTGCCTCTCATTGCTTGTATGTACGCTCTTGTAGTATTCCAAGGAGCTACTTTGACTTCGTCATCCATCTTCAGCTGCATTTCCTCATCATCGTCTTCTGCTGGAGCAAATAGGAATTTTTCTCCATAACCAGCATCCTTTAATCTCTGCTCAGCAGCTACCATACTGAAATACGCACAACACTGTTCTGGTGAAACCATCGCGCGGATTTCTTCTTCAGTAGGCAACCGGAATTCGGGTTTGATGACCCACCAATTAGAGTCCATACCTAGGTAACAGAATTTAAGAGTAAATTTAACAAAATACGTTATCATTGATGAAATATTTGAGTGTCATGGAACCTCAAATGTTTCAAAATAAAACATCACATAAAAGTACCCGTAAAACCACGGTACATAATTTATCGGCAATTTTTACCACATGATTACCATCGTGTAATCAACTAATGAAGAAATCTTGAAATGTATATGAAATATTTTGATATTTTTACGAAATGATGGAAATGGTTTCGAACATCAGAAAATTATATGACAAGAGGTGAAACAAAAACATACTTTATTATAACAATGTTTTACAAAGCAGCAGTTGCACTGTAGTCCAATATTTTATTAATTGGGATTATAAGAATATATCAAGTAGTATGATAGAAGATGGAAACTAAATAAAGGAGTTCAGAAAACCTACTATAGACCAGGATCACATGTATTTTATTAAAAAAAATGTACATACCTGTCCTTTTGAAATCAGCACAAAGTTTTAATCTTTTTCTTATACTGCTTTCTGAATGGAGTGGAAATGCCTTCTTGATATCATCCATTTTAATTCTTCTTGGATTATCTTTACTTTTCCAAAACAATCGATAAATGAATACCTAAAAAAGTCATATTACCTTAAAATCATCCCCAGATCATTAACAGCTATTTCATGGTAGATACCAGTGGCGGCATTAGTAAGCGTCATTTGACGATTGACCAACCAGTTATTTCATCAAATTTAAACAAGCGATTACAATTTTGCATTTTTACTTCCCACACCGATTGTTGCTTTCATAATAGACTGTCCACTGACCTATGAAGGAAGACCTAGCAACATAAACAACTTTTTTAGGTCCATCCGAACATTGCCTTGCCTATTACAGAAACCAAAGGACTTAGAATTTTTTCTGGTGTAAACATACGAGAGTATTTTTTTTTTTTTTTATGGTCGGCCTCCCGCAAAGGCTGAAAGCCTATGGCGCTGTAGGAGCGCTGCGGGAGGACAAATGTCTGTTCACGTTAGATTTGAAACGCTGCAGGTTGTAGCCGTCGGGAAACAAATTCCCCGGCAGCTGATTCCACAGCGTCGAAGTTCTCCAAAAGAAGGAATGCTGGAGGAGACTGGTTCGGGGAGTAAGGACCTCGACCTGGTAAGGATGAGCTCGCAGAGCTTCTCTAGTATTCCTGGTTCGGACGGCCTTTGGTGTTATTATCTGGGAGAGCTCACTCGAACATCTTCCGTGATAGAATCTGTAAAACAGACATAGGTCAGCCACCCTCCTTCGATGTTCCAGGCTGTGGAGGTCCTTTGTGAGGTTAGGTGTATCGATTAATCTAATTGCTCTTTTCTGGATAGTGTCCAGAAGCTTTAGAGAGTGCTTCGGAGCACATCCCCATACATGGGAGCAATACTCCAGCGATGGTCGGATCTGTGCCTTGTAGAGCAGCAGCAGTTGCTCTGGCGTATACAACTTCCTACAGCGAAACAAAACTCCAAGCTTCTGGGATGCCGTTTTAGCAATACTGACGACGTGGTCGTGCCAGGACATGTTATTGTTGATGTTGATTCCCAAGAGCTTGACGGAAGGTGATTCGACAATGGGGTGACCCTCCACTTCCACGGTTGGTAAGCCATCGTGAGACTTCTTTGTCAGTGTTGTTGCCTGAGTTTTTTGTACGTTGAACTGTACTTTATTTGCTAATCCCCACTCTACAATTGTTTTGATATCTGCGTTGATCTGTGAGGCATGCTGCTGTCGCCGACGTAATGTCTCCTGGGATGATAGTGGCTTGCCTGGTTCCATGCAAGACACTAATGTACTGTCATCTGCGAAGCTGTAGATTGGATTGGATGTTATTTCCAGCAGCTCGTTGATGTACAGCAGAAACAGTGTAGGGGATAGGACAGATCCCTGAGGAACACCGGCGTTTATTGAAAATACGTCTGATGAACAGCCCTCGACTACAACAAACAGAGATCGATCGTTCAAAAAGCTGTTCAGCCACTGGCGCAGGCCAGGTGGCAGTCCATAAGCAGCAAGCTTGACCAGAAGTCCGTCATGCCACACTCTGTCGAAGGCTTTCGATATGTCAAGTGCAACAACACGGGATTCGCCATGTTTGTCTATTGCTCTGTCCCACAAGTGAGTGACGTAGGCAAGGAGGTCACCTGTAGACCTGTGCTTGCGGAAGCCATACTGGCGATCATTTATGATGTCATTGTTGTCCAGGTATTTCAGGAGCTGTGTGTTGATGACAGTCTCCATAACCTTAGACATGATGCTGAGAAGAGCCACAGGTCTATAGTTGGTGGGATCAGTTTTTTTGCCTTTCTTAGGGATAGGTTGCACGCAGCCAATCTTCCACGAATCGGGAAACACGCCTCGTTGATACGAAAGTTTGAAGAGCTTGCAAAGAATAGGTGCAAGCTCAGCGGCACAGCGTTTAAGGACAATGGCTGGAATTTGGTCTGGACCAGTAGCTTTATTGGTGTTCAGTTTTTGGAGGATGTTTTTTACATCTCGATGTTGAAATTTGACCTCTGCCATTCTCGAGTTCACGCTTATGGTGGTGGTCGGAGTACTTCCTTGAAAGTCTACAGTAGAATTGGCTGCGAAGAGCTTCCCCAAGATGTCTGCTTTTTCTTTAGGAGCAGAAGCGATGGACCCGTCCTCTCCGGTCAAGGGTGGTATTGACGAATAGGAAAAGTTCTGACTAACAGCCTTAGCTACAGACCAGAATGTTCTGGACGAACTAGGACATGAGAGGAGCTTGTTCTTAATTTTTTGGTTGTGTTCCTCCTTGCTGCTGTCAATCACGCGTTTGCAGTGATTTCTGGCGTCGATAAAACTGCGGTGGTTCACGGCATTTGGATTTTTCCTCCATTCTTTGTAATGGTAGTTTTTAGAGGAAACTGCATCTCTACAGCGCTGATTGAACCATGGCTTGTTTTTGGAGGGATGCTTGACGACATGAGGAATATAGGCTTCCATGCCAGATATCAATACCTCTGTTATTTCTTGGGCGCAAGCTGATGGGTCTCGTGACTTGAAGCAGACGTCGTTCCAGGGAAAGGACTGATAGTATTCTCTTAGGTCGTCCCACTTTGCTGATCTGTAATGCCAGACGCGGCGAGGCTTTGCATGGTGGAGATCTGGAGAATCCATTCTGCATAGCGTTGAGACGGTGTTATGGTCAGACGATCCCAGTGGAGCAGTTACTTTCACTGTGTAGATTGTTGGAGTAGTTGTTAGATATAGGTCCAACAAACTAGCGAAATCTCCGTGGCGGCTGGGGATCCTTGTTGGTTCTTTGACTATCTGCTCCAAGCCGCAGCTAATAGCGAAGGCTTCAGCTTCACGTCCCTCGTCGTCCGTTTTGTTTGAGTGTTTGAGCCAGTAGGAGTTGTGAACGTTGAAGTCACCCAGAAAGACTATCTCTGAATGAGGGTGATCAGATTGCAGTGCGTCCACAGTGGCTGAAAGCTTCTCGAAGAGCTCTTTGCAGTTGTTATTGCTTGGTGGCCTATAAATGCAGCATATAAACTTGGAATGATTTTGGAAGGATATTTTGAGCCATATGATGTCAAATCCTTCCAGTTCGAGCTCCTCTTCTCGATGACAAGAAATCCCAGATTTAACGTACACGCATACGCCAAACCTACGTCTAAATCGGGTGTATAAGTCATATCCGGGATATCTGAAGCAGTTATCCATTGTTGAAGAGCCGACTTGAGTTTCCGTAAGAGCCAGAATGTGTGGCTTCTCTGCCTGAAGGTGTTGATGGACAGAGTTTATGTTGGAGGCAAGTCCTCGTATATTTGTAAAGTCGGCCCTGAAAAAGTTTCTCTGGCCTTCGGGCCGGTCGTCAGTGCGAAGTTGCTGCGAAGGGCGGCTTCTGTTGTTAGCCTGACGAGGAGTGGCAGCACAATTCTTTGAACAAACTTCGCTTAATGTTCCCCCCGGACCACCTGGCACCCGGAGATCCGAACGGCCAGGTATTTTACCTCCGGAATCTTTTGATCCTGGAAGAGCCATTGAGCATTTTTCACTTCTAATTAATCCAATTTGTCACTTATGAGAAACCGGGAACATCGGCCCAGCGACGGAACATGAACCATGAGGCCATTTGGCGCCGCCTATTTGCGGGAACCTATTTCTAGTTTCCCGGAAATATTCCGATGTGGGGGTGATCGCACCACGGGCGAAGCTAAGTGACTCCACTTCTCCCCCCTGTGGCTGA
This sequence comes from Callosobruchus maculatus, assembly GCA_951848785.1. Taxonomy (NCBI): domain Eukaryota; kingdom Metazoa; phylum Arthropoda; class Insecta; order Coleoptera; family Chrysomelidae; genus Callosobruchus; species Callosobruchus maculatus. Next base: position 3,240,901 of record CATOUR010000026.1, on the reverse strand, counting down.
TTGCAGAGATAATAGTACAAGATGCACCGTCGTTGGTGCAAGGTGTACCATCACCTCTGGGCGATGGGGTCGCCACATCCCTACGCCATTGCTTTAGATGGTTCTATATTTGTTACGAGGAAACTGCTGAATTGATTTTAATGAAATTTTGACACAGTATTACTAACGTAGCGAGGATGAAAAACGCTTTGGCTTTTATAAATCGTGCCAGTGGCGGCGCAGAAATAATAAAAAACTAAAAATATAAAAACGGCTCAAACTTCGTTTTTAAGCGTTTTAGAGGTTCCTGATCGTTTTTGGCGTTTTTTGGGTGGGGATGAAATTGGGGTGGTTAGGAGGTGGGGGATTGAAAAACTGAAAAATTTCTTGTAATCATAATAGGCTGTTCACTAACCTGTGAAGGAAGGCCTAGCGACATAAATCACCTTTTTAGGTCCATCCGAATATTGCTTAGCCTATTACGGAAACTAAGGGACTTAGAATTTTCTGTGTACATGCGAGTATTTATTGCTTTAGATCGTTTTATATTTTGTAACGTGGACACTATTAAATTATTGATTCCAATAAAATTTTGACACAGTATTATTACCGTGGTGAGAATGGAAAACGCGTATGTTTGTTAAAAATCGTGTCAACTGGGGAGGTTGGGGGGTGGGGCGTTGTAAAACTGAAAAGTTTGTAGTACTGATAATAGACTGTCCATTGACCTGTGAAGGAAAGACGGCATAAGACGATTTTAGGAGGGGGGCTGGCGATTATTTGGTTGCAAGGGATCTCAGACTAAAGCTTCATGCTATGGGAAGATAATAAACTGGTATCACCGTAATGTGTAGGAAGTACTGAGTCAATCAACTTGACTTAATTTTTTTAATTTTTTATCAATTTTAATTATATTATTCACCCTTCATTGTGTTAGGTATAGTACACAATATACCACCAGTACTTGAAATTAATATAGTCAAGAAATTACCAAACCGACCCGAACAGTCATCGTCGAATTTTGAGTAAATTACAGGATACACAAAAACGTGGAGAAAATTCTAACCTTGGTCAAGTGAGCATATTAAAATTATTTAGCAACATCATCCAAAGATTTTGCAGAAATCAATCGATATCTTGCAAAACTAATAAACTGCAAAAAAGTGGCACTTACAAATAAGAGCAAAAAATTGGAATAAACTCCTAATGAATCTTTGAAGTCTCAGAAAAAATTGCAAAAATCCTAAAATATCGTTAAAATAGGAAATTAATTAAAAAACGATAGAGATATGAACTATTCGGAATAATGTCAAGTTATTCGAATCAGGCTTCCATTGATGCCGCTCTTATACAACCTGTATCTAGTAGCGAATTCATTTTGATGAAGAATAGGAGCGTTTTTTGTGATTTTTTTGCAATTTTTGCGAATTTTGTGTTACTGAACTAAACAAGCTTCAGATTCTAATTAAGATTAGCGGGTCTGTCCAAAAGTACCATATTATTCTTATAACTTGGTCCTAAAAGTGCTAACATCACAATGTGTTGAAATTGTAGCACGATATAAATTATCATAATGCCTAATATTTCATAAAAAAATAGTCATCGCAGACATACATTTGTAAGTGAATTGGTTAAAGTTAGATTTTATATTTCTAGAATATGTTTATCTCACAGTAAAACCCATATAACTGCCAGTAACTTTACGCAGGCCAATTTTACAAGATTGCAAAAAAGTGATGGAGATAAACACATTGTCAAAACTATATTTTTTTAATACGGGCTCTTTTAGAACCAAGCCTCAGATGTTTTTGTGCGCAAGTATCAACGGAAAAGGAATATACAGAAAACGTCTGGTGATGGACATAACAATGGGCAGGTACTTTAACGGAGACTGTTTTTTCAAAGGGTAGTAATGTGACAGTCGCTGTGATCTAAAATACGAGTAAACCATATAAATGTCTACAATGGTTGCGTTCAGCGCACCTGAGCGCTCTTTTGGAGCGCTCTGCCCAGACCGCTCTGTTAGAGCAGAATACCGAACGGTCCACGTCTAAAGTATCATACTCAAATATTACACATTGACATGACAATCATGACACATTTATTCGCAATCGCCAGATTAACAGTTTGTTTTGATTGATGCCCCAAAACTGTAAATACCGGTGAAGAATTGAAAATGAATCAAGATAGCAATACCGGCATTAATATTAATGATGTTTTACCTATCGTGGAACAGCTTGCGCAACCACTCCATGATGGCCTGCAAAACAGGATTGAGTTGACCGGAAACGTAAATTATTTTGAAAGTGTTATTTATACCTCGGTAAACCGCTTTCTTTACAATCTATGTATTGGTCATTATATTGCAAAGTAAAGGCTTGGATTTCCATTTTTTGGTAAAGTCGGTGACGCTTACTGCCGTTTGACAAGTCAGAAAGCAGATAGATCGGCGGCCGTATTATGTAAAAATTCGCGACAGCGGTCGCTGAGCAGATGCCGAGCAACAGCGACAAGACGTACTGCTGACAGCAACAGGACCGTCAAAATTGTAGGTTATATGTCGTTGTCAGTCACGATGACGTTGCATAATATACCCTGTTACCCGATACTTTAAACTGTCAGCCGTGTCAACAGCGAACAGCTGTTTGGCTAGTGATAACTAAAAATACTCTAGATTGAGTCATGACGTATCAATCTTAAGCTTTGAAGGAATGCAGGGCTGTATTGGGTGGAAGCATTACTAATAACAAGTAATTGACACTTGGTGACGTTTTCATCTATGCTCTGAGGTCTATGCTTATTTTACATTTTCTCGGAAAATCTGGCGTGTCTTTCAGTATATCAGTATGGCTGGTCTGAATGATGATGATTAGGTACACTTTAAATGAGGTAAGAATGAAGATAAAAGCATTTTTAGCTTAAGCTTGAGTTAAACTACCTTTTATATTACTCTTACTACCTTTTATATTAATCTTACTCCATGTACTTACTTTATCCCACTAGTGATGCAAGCTATCCATTGAATCGTCCTTATTGCTAAATATAGGAGTATTTTGATTGTCTCTAACATATACAAATCAATAAAATAATCTATTTCTTTTAAAACCATTGAAGCAATTTCTTGTTTACAACAATAGCCATTACTTTTTGGCAAATATTCCATAAGAAAATATTACTAATACGGTCCTGATCGCAGGATTGCCAATCAACACCACTAGTAAAAAATTAAATTTGAGATACACTTCTTCATCAGCTGATACCTATCAAATAGACGTCAAGCCAGTTTAAAGTATCAGGTAACAGAGTATACGAAATTTACGTTTGACAGCAGGTATTGCGCGATTTTCGCCCGTCGCTTATCGTCTGCAAGATACGTGATAAGACTGCGGTTTAGGTTATGTTTCCCCATTGAGTTGTGGCTACCCAAATCGAGCGTAAAATAATAGGGTACTTGCAGAGGTCGTGAAATCGTCTTGGGAGTATACATAGCGTAAAAACAACCATATCAAGAAGCAGTAGGAAACAAAAAACATGATTTTACTGACGGCCAAAAAAGTTATTTGCAAAATAAAATAAGGATATATTCAAATTTTTCCACATGACTTAAAACAAGGGCTGACGTCACAGGTATCTTATCGATATCGACAATCGATACTGCTACAGCGCAGGTCAGTGAGATTCGACTGCAAACTAGAGATGATCTGAATTCTTTAACAATGCGACTCAATTTAATGATACTTAAACATATTTGAAACAGGCAATTAACCCACTAGCATTTTCGTTGAAATACATGTTTATATCTGATAGGTATCACAGTTCATCGTGTTTGTGACCGAGATTCGCAACTAATCGAAGCCATCATTTTATTTCGGCGCATCCCATTATGAATGAATCCAAATCTGAATCTAATTCAAGCCCATCTCTACAAAGTGAATTAGTAATCTAGCCTATTCTTTTGACTTTTGTATATATTATATAATACTTTTGTGTGTGACTGTGTTTTGTGGTTATAATGATCAATGTCAAAATGTTAGGTTAGCACTGGCTATCGATATCGAATATCAATACTTCACATCCCATCACTATAGGATATCACTGACGTCAGAGGTTGTTTGCGCGGCATTTTCCGGCATTTGAAATAATTTTTGGAATATCTCTCACAGCCGATTCTAAAAAACCAAACAAGTGATTTTGTCATGTTTACTAGGCTCTAAGGAACGCGTAAACGACATAATATTTTTTTTTGCAAGTACCCTATTCTGTTACATAAAATGGCGTCCGCTCAATAAGCGCGAAATGAGTAGCGTGACCTTCAATGACTGCTTCCTAAGCAGTTCAGGTACCCTGAAACGACCTCATTAGATGATTAGGGCAAGTATCAACCTCCGGTTAATTGCTTAAAACAAGTTAATATCTATGAAATCAAAAGACATATAAAGTCACTACTTCTAAAAAAATCTTATTACTCTATCAATGAGTATCTCTGTGATGACTCAATTTCATTATGAGTATCCTTACTTTTCTGTGTGAATTTCTTAATTATTGTTATTTTTGTCTGTGTTGTTATGTGACCATTTACTGTTTTAGTAATATGAAATAATCATCCAATTCTATTTGTTTTTCTATTTATTCGCTATTTTGACACATTCCAAGTCATGTTTGATTATCTCTGAATAAAGTTGATTATATTGTTTACCTGCAGGAAATCCCTGACGAAATTATTTGCTCTCTTCGAATTTGGTCCAGGAACTTCATATAAAGGACATTGCTGACCAGCTACATACAAAGCGTCTATTTCACGTATGTAATACTGTTGTCTTGTCCTTATAATCAAAAAATCAGTTTCAGGTATATTATGTTCGTATATGGGAGCCCTGAAAATAAATTAATAGTGAGTAAATATCAAACAAAAAGAAAACCGATTGGATTTTTGAGTTGCACGAACCTGTACATGTTATTCTCGATAGCCTGGATAGATTGACCTGGATGTAGTATACCCAAAAATGGAGAAGTGTGTGCATATGCAGTCTCGCCGTATTTGTAGGATGGTGGGCCGGAATCCTTTGCAGCTTTTCTTTTGTAATAATTTTTTATTTTAGAGCACATACCCACCTGAAAAATTTCCAGAGTATTATAGGATAGTATTTGCTATTTTTATAAAAAGACACATTCATGCTCTTTACAAAAATGTGGTGATATGCGTAGATCCGACCTCTCAAAATGCTAGCAACTCGTGCTGGCGAACCAATAGAAAGAAATTACAACAGACGACGGCCTAAAAACCAGAACATCACCTTGGCGTCCTCTAAAGATGAGGAGAGTGAAAGCCTCAGCAATTATAATATCGCATACTATCACTATTGGTTGTTTAAAATTAAAAATTTGCAGCAGAGTTTAAAATACGGACGACGTATTGCGCTACTATGTTTATATGTCATACTTTGGAACAATGACGCATACGCTAAACAAAAATGAGTAATGAAAAAGGGTATAGAACTAACATATTAGCACTTACTTGGTTCATTAGAGGAGGATGTTCTTCGCAAAACTCAACCAGGACCAAATCTCCATCTCTACCTGACAGATCTTCAGCTGTTCGCATGAAGAATACATCTCCGCCACCTGAAGCTATCCTTTCTTGCTCTCTTTGCTATTAGAAAACAAAAACATGTTTGTAAAAAATAGCTTTTCGAAAAGTGGTCAACAGACATGTAGTGTTGATTTTTCAAATTCAAAACTACTGTTTCTACGACGTATTTTAATTTTTTTAATAAAATAATTATATTATTCTTGAATGAAATTGATGATTGATTTTCGTCTTTGTCTATGTTTAGTTTTGCTCTATAAACTATGCAGGCTCCGGCACAAAGGACGAACGTTTTTAAAATAGTACCAGTACTCTTCCCCATCAGGGCGAGAGAGGTGGGGGAGGGGGTACCGTTGGACTCGTGAGTTTTTAGCATTTTGTTAACAGTTGACATTATGGAGCCGTGAACGTTTTTTGCACCCGCGTTTTCACATACGACAGTTTTGTACGAAATAAGTCTATCACGGCTATACAGCGTGAGTTTCGTCGCCGCTTCAACATTCATCGGAATTGAACTATTCCGACTCGAAACACCATCCTTAATTCGGTTGAAGCACTTCGCATCAGTGGCGTACAGATCAACAAAAAGAGCTCCACGAACGGTTCGAAACTCTGAAAATGTGGAACGCGTTCGATAAGCCCTCGATAGGTGAAAAGTAGGTTAGGTTAGGTTGAAAGTGAGCGGGGGAATTATGCCTCCTTCCACTGTGACCCTGTTGTGTCGATTGTGGCTCACAACTATTTACGAGTGCACCGTACAATCCATACCTCTTGACGAAGGCGATGATCGTTTTGGTTGAAACCTCCTAGAAGTCGGTAGGTTCCAGTTGGGTAAATCCGAGAGTCTGAAACCTAGCTCTTTCCAGTTCGTCCTGGACTGGAGCACAATATGTGCTCCACTATTTCGTCCTCCAGATAGCAGAAACGAAATACCGATGTTTGTTCGAGACCTATCTTCTGCAAGTGGTTTCTCAGACGACAATGTTCCGACAACAGACCAATCAGAACGCGGAGTGCAGGAGTGCTTTCCTCTCTGCCCAATCTGAGATGGCTTTCTTAGCGGTGCCTTTCGCAATCCCCGCGTCTGGTTCTGCTGCGATAAACACAGATTATTTTGGTTCCTCCTCTTGCGAGTGTGTCGGACATTATATTGCTTTCCACTCCGCTATTACCTGGAACCCAAACCAAAGTTACTTTGTTTCTTGTTCTATAAATTCATTGAAGAGATGTATGCAACTCCATACGAGCTCAGCGCGCCGGCCATTTTAAAACTGTCCGTCCTTTGTGCCGGACCTTGTACTTTTTCAAATAACTTTTGAAATACACGATTTACTAAATGATAGATCGGTTAATTTCCTCTACAGATACTCGGCTCGACGTCGGTGACACACGTGAAGCTGAAATCACTCATTTTGATCATTTTCCTAAATCAACAAAACTTTTAACAAACGCCAATGCGAGCCGAGACAAGCTACGAGCAAGATTTCAAACCAGTTGGATCGCCGGCGATTTGCGCGGCGGTTTTAAAGTACGCGTACTTACGGTGACACACAGGCGAAAAAGGTCATCGAGCCATAAGTACGCGTACTTGCTCGTACGTGTACCACCCCTTTTAGGTCAACATGAAGTAAATATACAAGGGTTGCTCTATATCTCCGTCAATCCACCAGTACGCAGACAGCTGTTTCACGCTTATTAGTGATCATCAGTGCGCCATAGATCGATTGGCGAAGAGATCGACTCTCATATGCATCAGCATATAGAACCCGCGCTCTTCTGGGGGCCAAGCGAACGCGCCGCGGCGTTCCCCCAACAAAAGAAGCTGCGGTTTAGCAGCGATTTTCTTTGGTTTGCCATTACCTACGGGTACCAGATGGCGCTCCGGCAGATCTTTTCTGTTGCCTGCTCTCACATGCTTCACATATCTGTTAGACATGAAAATTCTAATGCTCTCGTCTCCGTCAATCGACCTATGGCGCACTGGTGATCGCTAATAAGCGTAAAACAGCTGTCTGCGTACTGGTGGGTTGACGGAGATATACAGCAACCCTCGTATATCGACTCCCATATGCAGCAGCATATAGAACCCGCGCTCTTCTGGGGGCCAAGCGAACGCGCCGTGGCGTTCCCCCAACAAAAGAAGCTGCTGTTTAGTAGCGATTTTCTTTGGTTTGCCGTTACCTTCGGGTACCAGATGGCGCACCGGCAGATCTTTTCTGGCGCCTGCTACCACATGAAATGAATAGTTTACAAAAACTGAAAACAACCCATTTAAATAACAGCGGACTAAAAAGTTAAAAATTAATTTTTAAATAAGCTTAAAACAATAATGAACGAAAAATACTAGTATCATTGTGAAAAAAGCGTAAGCGCTTTGTGCCATAGTATTCGTAAATCGAGAGCCTGCTTTTTTTTAAATAATACTAATGTTTTTCGTTCATTATTGTTTCAAGCCTATTTTAAAAATTATTTTTAACTTGTTAGTCCCATGTTCTCTAAAAGCGTCATTTTTAGCTTTTTTTAACCATATTTATTTTTAACTTTTTCATTAATTCGTGTTTTTTTATACTGTATTTCTGTAATGAAGATGAGCAACCGTTTTTGTCAATACTCATAGCATAATCATTAACATTACAAGGTGTCTGCGCCATCTCATAGTCAGCGGATACAACCGCTTATTCGACGGAATTGAAGCCGTCAAAATCGTTTTCCCGGCAAATTTGGAGAAGGAGAGTCACCCACAAGACATACAGGTTAAGCTAATAAAAGCATCTTAAAAATACCTTTGATTTCTTCTTGATGTGCCTGGTAAGCGGTTGTACCGAGTGAGGGCCTGGTTTGGAAAGCGGGCCGTACGAGAAACGCTTCATAGGCGGACGATGGAAATTCCTCAAACGAACTGGCCCCATATAAGTTTGTATGAATGGAGCTCTCAATTCTACTACCGGGGTCGAATGTTGAATCAAATTGGCACCGCCTGCTTTGAGACGAAGGGTCGACTCTGATGTTTTAGGCTGATAATAACTAGAAGTAATAATAAATTAGTCCAATCGCTACGTCGCAAAATGAGGCTTTCGACAGCAAAAGGTCGGAAAGAAACGAAATTTGGTGGGATGGTAGACATTGGTCCCCTGAACCTACACCTAAGTTTGCGACCTCGGGGGGTTGCCGCTCGAAAGGTAGTAGGTAGCGATGTCGTCCTAAATATCGTATTTTTCGTATTTATCGTGTTATTTAAAAAATTGAAGATAATAATGATATGAAGAATCTTATTCTCTTAGGAGAAAAATTGTTACATAACTTTTTGATAGCGTCCTTCGACTTGATACGCGATAAAATTCATACTTCAGTAACAATCACAAACCACCCTCTAACTTTGGAGCACTGTAGAATGGAAATTATTTGTCGCACAAATACGATATTTTTCATAACAGCACATATCGGTAATAGGTAGGGGTGCCGTAATTTTTTTAAAACCAAATGCGGGAGTTTAGGCGGCTACAGATAATAAAAAAAATAGAAGATATCATTCTTTTAGGGACAGAAAAATGTTGAACGACTTTTTGATAAAGTCCTTCGCCTTAATCCACCCTTAAATTCTAATTTCAGTAAAAATCACAAACAAACCCCTAACTTTGACGCAGTGTAGGGCGGAAACTACTGGTCGCCCACGAAAAATGTAAAAACCAAAATTATGCAGAACTTTTTTGTCTCCATAAATCATTTGAAGCTTTTTTTGATATCACCTAAACGGCGTTATTCTTCAAAAATCGTTGCGATGCAGAGTTTTAATCTCCCCACCCCTAAAGCGGCAACCCCCGAGGTCGCAAACTTAGGTGAGGTTCAGGGGACCAATGTCTACCATCCCACCAAATTTCATTTCTTTCCGACCTTTTGCTGCCAAAAAACCCCTACCGCCATACCATTTGAACTCAAAGTCATACACAATAAGAATACCAGGTTAGTAAAAAGTACCGGAACGCTTAATTATCTTCAAAACTGCCAAAGCTGGATCGACAAAAATTTTATGCCTGGAGATTTTAAACATGCAGAATTCAAAAGCACTAAAAGCAATGTTGTCAGATTCACCACTTTTACGTCTCACGTCACAATTTTGGTATTTTCAATGGAATGCCATACTTTTGACGTGTAACGTAAAAGTGGTAACTCGATGGTTTTGTCAATGTCCCATTTCAATCTAACCATAAAAAAATGCGAAGAGGCAAAAGCTAACGCACAGAAATTACCAAGTGCCAAGAAATGTTGCGTCTCTTTGCCTTTAGATGCAAACGGTTGGTACGCTTTAAAAGGTGCATGCGAAGACACATGCATTACTGTTTATTCATTTTGATACGTTTTTTTAAAACACACAAAATACTCAGAAAAACGTTTATATCGTTAATAATACAAAATTGATGGCCGTTTGCAACAGTTCACTTAAATCTGACACTTAAGAAAGTAAGACTTAAAATCAAGGTTCACCTTCGTTTAATTTTGTTTGCACCGCCATGCGCCGCATAGGGAATACTTAGCTAGGCATCATGTTGAGCTGACAACAACGCAGATGTATGTCAAATGTAGTAATATTTTATAAGCGAGAAAACGTCTCTAAGCGTTAACACCACTTAGCACTGTCGAATATCTGTAAGATTGCAGTGGTGGATTTAGAGAGGGGGCCAGGGGGGCATACGCTCCCCCCCCCTAGAGCTCTAGTAAAGCATATTATATTTATATAAATACCAAAAGTTGCTTTTTTACATAGACTCCCCCCCATAGAGGTTACTTAATACTTATATAAATAGCAAAAGTTGGTTTGAAAGCATTTTTTTTTGCCCTTCAGAAAATTATTGGCGCTCATCATGAAATTCGAACTTCGAGCGCCACTGGTCCGCCGCCCGACATAAGTGCTATTTTTTTTAAGTGTAATGTCTTGCAAAGTATTTAAGATAAGCTTGGAGCCTCAGAACCAGGCATAAGTATTTTTAATTTTATTTTGAAAATTTGATCTCCTGACTACAGGTTCTCTTTATTGGATATTGAAATAGGCTTAATAATGAGTATAATTACAGAAAAAATAAAAGCAAAAAAGCATTTTTGTTTTTCTTTTTGACGATTTTTTTGAAAAACTGGAAATTCTCTTAAGTTTTCAAAAAAAATCATAACTCGAAAACTATCAATAATCGCTACACATACATGGGGGTGTTTTGGTTAGGTCTCGGTACGGGCTATCTAAAAAAATAACCCAATCACCCGATTGGCCACCCTGTAAGTAGTAAACAAAAAAATACTTACACATCATTAGATACGTTGAAAGGATCTCTGTCTGGAGATTTGGGAGGAGGTGGTGGAGTATCTTCCTGAAGCACGTTAATTACTCCAGCTTTTCCTAACAAAATCTTAGACTTCTTTACGTGCGGATGAGGAATTTTTACTTTAACAGGTGTTGCTTGCCCTAAATGAAGCAAAGAATACAAAAAAAAAATAATTTTGCTCAGCTTATAAAGAATGTATTACCAACTACTTCTAAATCTACAGTAACTGACAAGATGCTTGGTAAGTTTGCAATATTGCATTCATCAAAATAATGGGAAGTACACTACTGAATATCGCCTTTTTTCGAATAAAAAAGCAGGAAAGAGTTTACTTGGGTAAATTCAAACGGCACTCTCACTGTGGAATTTGTTGGTATAAAAATTATTTTTTTTTATTATATTGACAAAACCGGATTTTTCTCGGACTAGTAATCAACAAATTTAACATTTAATCTTGAAAAGAATAAAGAAAAAAAGTTGTTGACCGCGATGAGATTCGAACCCACGCCCTTTCGGACTGGTGCATAGCGTCTTAATCGCTCGGCCACGCTGCCTGTGATTCAGGAATATCAATACACCGTACATAATACGTCGTCAGTTGCCTGTCGTAATTTTATTCATTTTTTTTTAAACCGGAAGCGATATTGAGAAAACCGGAATTTTCCCGGACTAGTTTTATCATACTGATTCCGAATCTGTATTTAGTTTTTCTCTAGCACCTGTAGTTTTGGCTATCTTTTGTATATGGACAGACGGGCGGACGGACGGAAAGACAGAGGCTCTGCATAAGCTCTCTTCAGTGACTTCAGTGAGTCAGTGAGAGCCAAAAATGATATAAACTGCGTTGTGATTAGAATTGCAAAAACATGACCAAATCAAAAGACGACTGATTTATGACTTTGTGTCTGAAACTGTTAGTTATATTGCGGGTATAAATAAATAGATTTTGCCGTACCCGTAGTGAATGAAACAGTTTCCAAGTACCCCAGTTCTGGTGGTCATTTATTTTATTTTTACGTTATTCACGCACTATATTGCTATATTGCGCTTAAGAATAAAAAGCATATTTCAAAGTAGTCGCACACTATACCTATTTTATTGCGATCTCAGAGTAACAGCTGAACATAGAGGCAGTAAAACAACCATTTCAGCATGGCGTGCTCAAAGCCATCATCCTTGACACTTCAGCCTCCAAACATTGATCAGCTGTGACCTCGCAGTGACAGTTCGAATAGGCTCGTTCAGCATATTTTTTTTATTGCATGTTCTAAAAGGGCGTATTGAGTTAAGCAGCTGTGCAACATCTCAGAATTTTCTGAGCTCGATTTCATACTCTAATAAATTATCAAAGTGCTGCAAATTGAAAACGCGCGGCACTTGCGAGTGTGCGACGCTAACGTCACTATACCTCTCCGACCGGCGCGGCGCGGCATCTTGGCCACGCATTGTACGGGTGCTCGTTAAATAATAACGCTGCGGCGCATGATACTTGCTATGCAAGCTTTGTAAACTGCATACTTGTCTATTGGATAATTTATTTAATTGTTTCATCGACACTGAATACTTACCAAGCTATTCGAATTCGTTGATACTGAGTATAATAATGGAAGGAGGACAGAGGAAGGAAAATTATAAGTATTATGAAAAATAATGTGAAAATACGACAGTGACCACTTGACCACAGTGAATTTTTTATTGGTTTGCCACGAAATATAAAAATCAGGAAATTGTGGCAGAGAGCTATGCGTAGGAATGAATTTGTGAGCGATAAGTCAACAAAGTAATGCTGTCAGGACCATTTTAATATAAGTATTTTTTGACTAAGTGAATTGTATTATCAAGAAACCGCATTTGTGAAGGTATACGAGTATTGATGTCAGTTGTTAGCATATTTTGCTGGTACTGGTACACTAAAACGTAAGAGATACAAGTAGATTTTTTTAATCCAAATACTGAACTAATCATACAGACTGTTACCTACTCTACTATACACCCTTGAACATGACATGACATGAAATGCTGAATATGGCAACAAGGCTTAGAGACAAAGACAACATATAATCCATTCCTCGCTAGATGGCGTAACTACATTTCACAAGGATGCCACATCTACGGAATCATCTGCAGCTTTGATAGCTACGATTCGACAGTTCTATAATTGATAGAGATTAACTGGCAAGGATTGTTCCTTCTTTACATGATCGGTTAGCAGAGCTGACCGTTAGAGCACTGTCATTCATTGCGTGATATTTATGAATCGTTTATTCCTTTATATCAACAAGCATGGAAAATAACGCTAAACACAATACAAATTTCGAGAACTTCGTGTGTTCCGCTTCTACCTAAAACTCCATACGTCGTGAACTAAAGCTGGTTTTTAGCACTAACCACGAAAATTACTTTGTCAAATCGCGGCATGCAATGACAATAATCATTGCCGAAGATTGCAGCATAAAAAGTGAAGATGTGAAGAATGGCTTGCTAGGGCCCTATCGCTTGATTATAGAATGTAGAAGCTTAACTGTTATCCTGGAGTTAAATCCCTTCAACCATATGATATTTGTACTAATACTCCGAACTTGCAGGTAGGTAGGAATAGAACCTGAACGGATTAACATAAATGGGAAGTACTACCTTGATATTTTCGGTTTTTTACAACCTTTACCCCAAACCGAACATTATTAGTAATCTTTTGTGATATACATCAGTAAGATTAATTTAAAATTTGTTTTACGAAAAACATACAAATATGAATATTTTCATTACCTATGATTACGCGGAAAAAACTTGAACATAACCGGCAACCCCGCTTAGCTATTGCGATAACAGTGCAAGTTGTGGACTCCGACGCTAAACGGTGTTGCCGGTTATGTTCCAGTTTTTTCCGCGTAATGACAGGTAATGAAAATATTCATATTTGTATGTTTTTCGTAAAACAAAATTTAATCTTACTGATGTATATCACAAAAGTTCGTAGCATGTGCACGCGCGCCTTGCTGTTACTAATAATGTTTGGTTTGGGGTAAAGGTTGTAAAAAACCGAAAATATCAAGATAGTATTTCCATTTAAGTATTTAGCGTTTAGTTGGATACCAAAATAAAATCTTATGATCTCTGGGGTCAAACTACGTTTGAGATCCAAACTCAATATGCGAATTGTAAGTGAAAGATAAGGGGACCCGGATAGAAGTGCGTGTAAGGCGGCCAGCTGTCGAGTCGGAGACTAAGCAGCGTCAGGCGGGGTTAGACATGGACGGTTGGCGTCTGAGTGGGGGGAAAGACGTAGAAGCTCAGAACTTGAACTTCCCTCACACGCGATTGGTTCATGGACGGCAGGCGTCTCATTGGGGGTGAATCTTTCTCTTGCTTGCTCGTCGCACCGGCCGCGCTCGGTCGCACTTGGTCACACTTTGGACTCGACAGTGTTTATAGCAGCGCGGATCGGCAGCGAAACGACCCACCGGCAATGCTGACCGCGCATTATGGTCCCCCCCTGACAGTTTTATATAGCACAATAAGCCCATAAGAGCTGCAGTGCTGACGGTTCTCGTAAAAAAGTTAAAGTAAAGCTAATAGGGTCGGTTTCTCAATACATACTCAGCTAGAACGATAAGTTTGCTAACCTGTTGACGGCAACGGCAACTACCAGTTGAGTTTATTTGTGGTTCTTCTTGAGCATATAAATTATTTTACACCTACTTGACTATAACATTTATGTTAATCCGTTCAGGTTCTCCTCCTACCTACCTACCTGCGAGTTCGGAGTATTAGTACAAACATCATCTGGTTGAAAGGATTTAACTCCAGGATAACAGTTAAGCTTCTACATTTTATAATCAAGCGATAGGGCCCTAGCAAGCCATTCTTCACATCTTCACATTTTATGCTGCAATCTTCGGCAATGATTATTGTCATTGCATGCCGCGATTTGACAAAGTAACTTTCGTGGTTAGTGCTAAAAACCAGATTTAGTTCACGACGTATGGAGTTTTTAGGTACAAGCGGAACGCACGAAAAGTTATTTTCGAAATTTGTATTGTCTTTAGCGTTATTTTCCATGCTTGTTGATATAAAGGAATAAACGATTCATCAACATTCTTCACGTAATGAATGACAGTGCTCTAACGGTCAGCTCTGCTAACCAATCATGTAAAGAAGGAACAATCCTTGCCAGTTAATCTCTATCAATTATAGAACTGTCGAATCAGAGCTATCAAAGCTGCAGATGATTGCGTAGATGTGGCATCCTTGTGAAATGTAGTGACGCCATCTAGCGGGGAATGGATTATATGTTGTCTTTGTCTCTAAGCCTTGTTGCCATGTTCAGCATTTCATGTCCAGGACCGCATTAAGGGTGTATAGTGGAGCAGGTAACACTCTGTATACCTAACAATTGCAAAGCATTGGAGAATTCAAATCTCATTGATATGTGGAACATGTGAAAGGCTGTTTCCAGTCCTTTGATGTAACCAAAATTCATATGTATTTTAATTATGTAGAAAAAATTACTTTATATTATATTATCTAGTTCTTGTGTCTCACATTTCTGTATTTTGGGTAGAAAATCGTGGATACTTAGCCTACAAAATATCCCTACTTCAAATGTGTATCTCAGTCTTGTATATTTTGTTTAAGTTTGAGGAAGATGTTGAAAATTACATGTGTTACAAACTAATGAAAGATGTAAAACTTAAGATGAAACCGGAAGCAGTTCCGCACATTTTTGTTTGTCAAAAAGACCAACAAGCCTTACACGCTAGAGATCCTCGGAATGTTTTCCTTAAGACAACGAAAATGAGATTTAGATGAACCTAGTACCAGCACAAAAAAAAACTCGATGTTCGTCACCAAGCAGCCAGTCTAGCACCAATGTTTCGCAAGTAGAACTAGAATGTACTGAAGACAACGAGAGAGGGAACGTTGGAAGACAGATAAGATAAGTGAGTCCAAGTCAATATAAAGGCCAAAGTTATATCAAAATATGTTGAGTGCAATATACTAAAGGCAGCCACTTAGGGAAGACAGAAACAAATGCCATTAAAATATATCCCAAAATAATGTTACTCCTTAACCAGTGGTTCGAGTTCGGATCATTCAACAAGGAACTTGTAGAAAAGCGAACTGCTTTTCTTATAGAAAATAATCCGAAAATTTATATCGGGATACCCAGTTACTCATTATTTATAATTAATATGCATGCTTGCTACAAAGTTAACAAAAATCGAAATATTTGTAACTTTGAAAAAAATGAAACCTAATCTTCCATATAAAATTATAGCAGACGATTCCTGTATATATCAACAGTTTGCTCAATAATTTAAAAAAAACCGTTCCAAAATTAGTCGAACATTTAAAATTATTTATTCAGTGGAAATCTCTATGAGAAATCAAAAAATGCTTACCGATACCTTTTCGAACAAAATTCAAAAAGGTACAGTGTATAATCGATTGTTTCGAAATTTCCATCCAAAAACCAAGAAACCCAATCCTGCAGTCATTCTCCTGGTCAGAATACAAAAAGATCACACTATCAAATATTTTATAGCTTGTACTCCTGTTGAGCTTATTTCCTACATATCTAGAGGTTTTGAGAACTACCGATAAAATGATTGTAGAAGAATCTGGATTTTTGAATGTGTTAGAAAAAACCACCCGATCAAACAAAAGATAGCGTCAACCAAAGCACTTGAACGTATTACAAACGTATGCTTGCCGCTGTCGCTGTACAGCCGCCAGCCGGTCTGGGCTCGCCGACCGACCCAATGACATCACAACGATGAATTTTGAGTGCATGAAATATTTAAATCTTTGAAGGCGCGTAACTTTTTCGATTCTCATCCAATTAAGTTGATTTTTTTTTTTGTATGTTATATGTAAGTAATATTTCATGAAAATGCTCATAAATATGGTTATTGGAATTTCACTGAACGACCCTATTGTAAACAATGCCAACTAACCTAAAAATTCTTCCTATGCAACCCATGTTACAAACACTGCACTTTTTGAGTTCCATCTCGAAAAACTGTTAAACTACACTCGAATATGTAGCACAGCAAGTCCGTGAAGCTTCACTACAGTTACCAACAAATAGCTGATTCGATTTTAATGACCAAGCATAAAAGACGCACAAACAAAACAAACGTTTGACAGTCGAGCACACGTCGAGCATATACCATAAACAAGTCGCATATTGATCATCATCATCATTCCTGAACCATCAAAATACCATCTTTTTAACGTAGGATGGAATATTTCTGAATACTATACAATTAGGACGATAGTAAACAATTATGATTGCCGTATCTGGTGGTCAATATCACAACGTAAGAAAAGATGTCGGCCTATTAGAATTAGTTGTTTACTACCTCTATGTTCAGTTGTTACTCTGAGATTGCGATAAAACGTAAAAATGCTATATCTATTATTATGTCAACAAATATTAGTTACTTATTTTTTAGGATTATTGGTTATATACCTGCAACTTGTTTAGACGGGTCAATGTCATCTGGAATTCCGAGTATAATATTTTCGTCATTTGGATCCAACGTCAAAATAGATGGTTTTGGTATGTTCTTCATGTTTTCTGCATCCCAGATAACGTCGTCTTCCCACCGACCGTATACTAGATCCTCATTTTCTACGGGAAAGATTGAATACCAAGTGTCATCCTGGTCTTGATCTGGTCTTGGTTTTATACTGAAAATACCAAAACCATTTGAAATCCACAAATGTATGAGTAGGTTAATCAAGCGCCGAGTTTATGAATAACTATGAATAAATAGTATATTTACGTATTTATGCTGCACATCGTAAATATACTTGCTGAATTAAGTAAATATACTGATATTCGAACACTATTATGATTTTGGGCTTTGGTAAAAGTAATTTTCTCCTAACATTCAAGTTTGTTTTACTCATAGCCGCAAAAATGACTGCTTCACTAGAAACTATGACATTTGAATGTATGAATTGATGATAATCGTTTAATTTCATTCCCCTCGGTCTATGTATTCATCTACAGATTTAATAAATGATTCTTCACATACTTTTTAAAAGATACATGTGATGCAATTTCTTTGCATTCAGCGTGTAAAATAGTGTACAACCTCAAGCCAGGGTCTGACATTCTCTCATTGAGATGTTCAAACGCCTATCATCATCATAGTCACATATCTTGACAGACATGTTATGAACTTGTAAAATGCATTAAGTCGGAGCTAGAGTATTGCCGACACGAGTATTACCAATAGTTTTGAGAACTGTAGCTCGCCATCGTTCGCGATTCCCTGTCAGTTCAGTGGCGCTCTTGATACTCATATCCAGCAACTGTTTCGTCGTATCCACCCAGCGTGTAGAGGAACGGCCACGGCATCGTCCACTCGGGGCATGACCCTGAACTACAAGTTTCTCCATATTATCGCTTCTGCGAATATGTCCGAAGAATGTAAGCATTCTCATCGACACAATCGAGGATAGTCTCTTTGGATGGCCGAGCTAATCCAGTATGGAAAATGTTAGTTCGATAGGCGGTATACGGAACTCTCAGCATTCTCCTCCACGTCCACATTTCAAAGGCATCTATGCGAGCTCGATCTGCCTTTTTAACAGTCCAAGTTTCCAACGCACACAAAAATATGGAGAACACAAGAGACTGAACCAGCGACATTTTGGTAGCTTTAGTGATGTTATGGTCACGCCATATTTTAATAAGCTTTGTCATGGCCACACGTACCTGTTGAATGCGCCGTCGAATTTCATTTTCACAGCTGCTCGAATTGTCGATCAAAGAACCTAAGTTCACAAAACTTTGAACTACTTCACAGCGGCCTACTGACTTTATTTCTCGATGGTTATCGTGCTCTCTATCTACGATCATAATCTTGGTCTTGTTGTAGTTAATACCGAGACCGTATGCCGCACTGTGTTGTTCTAAGATGTGTAATAGAGCTACTAGTTCTGAGAAGCAGCAATAAGGGTTGTATCGTCAGCAAATCTTAAGTTGGATATTTTGCTTCCGCCAATAGTTATACCGCTATTCCAGTTGTCCAATACCTGTCTCATCACAAATTCAGAGTAAATGTTAAATAACATCGGAGATAATACACATCCCTGACGAACTCCTTTTCTGGCTGCTGTTTGACCAGACCGGTTACCATCATTTCTTACACGAGCCGAGCTAGACTCATAGAGCTGCTGTATGAGAAATGCTGAGTGGTAAGGAATTCCCATAGAGATAAGGACTTCACACAGTTTAGGCAACTTTACGTTATCAAACGCCTTAGAATAGTCTACAAAGCAGATAAAAACGGATGGCAACTGTCAGATGTCAACTGGACGATTGTATCCGAAACGCCCTCTCATATATTTGTTTGACGGTGGTGACGTGATATGCTGTGGCGAATGGAATGTTTTGTGCATGCAACAGTGATGCCAGTCCTAGGGATTTTTCCGTAGATCAACGGATTTGATTCTCCCGTTTTACACATCGCATCGTTGAGAAGTGGTGCTTTTTTTTGCTCTTCAGAAATGGGAAGAGACAAAAAAGCACAATATAACACATTTTTAAAGCGATAGCAGCACAAAATGAACATTTAGGATCGGCAACACTGCCTCATTGTTACTTCAATCAATCAAACTACAACATAAAATGAACATGAAAAAATCTTACAGTTGAGGTTTGGATTTCATTCCAGGCAAGGGTGGATTTGGTACAGGTGGCATTCTAACAGTACTGCCGACTTTTCCAGGTTGGCTAAATGCTTGGGCAGTTCTATTATGGCTACTGGGAACCCAACCAGCTGCATTAGTTTTTGAGCTCAACTTTTGTAGTACCTGGTATGCAGAGTATTGCAATTAAAGTCAAAATATTATGAATATGTAATTGAAAAATATTTATCTTGAATTCAGCCACCAGAAATCAGATTTACAGAAAAAGGCATGCATTACCTATAGACAAATCACAATATTTTGAAATCTGTAAGAATCTTAGAGTTCATTTTATAACAATTTATTTCTGGAATTATAATATAAAAAATATTGAAATTTATTCTAGAACTATCTGCTTTGTTTTGTCTTTAAAATAATTACATATAATTTTACAAATTCTCAGTTAACTTTCTTGTTGATTGCACCATTATATAAACTGATTATTTCTAATTCATTTGGTTTTAATTACAGATGCCTTCTGTTCTGTTCTAATACATATATCACACTTGAAATTGAATATGATTTACATTGTTATAAAGGGCAGTTTAAGTGATCAGGTAAAGTTTAAATATGAAATAAAACAGTATATTCTATAAAAAAACAACATAATGGGATGAGAAACTTATTGCCTAATTAATTTACCTTATGTTTTATGTCATTCCCATCCCAAACGACATCATCTTCCCAATGAAGTTGTGTTACCATTAAGAAAGCGTCATCAGGATAGTCTTCATTAACTTCTTCCTTGACATCTTTTTTATTATCATTTTCATCAACACCTTGCTCAGTTATTTTGAATCCGTAATTGAAACCTTCTCCAGTTTCAGGTACCTCCAGCATATCATACCATATCTGAGCTGGACCAAATCTCCAATCAGCAGCCTTTGGACCTGTCTCATCTCTTTTTTCTGCTTCTTGTTTGTTGTTTTCATTTGGAGGTTCAACAGGATTTAGAAATTTTTCTTCATCATCACTTAAGATCTGCTCAGGTTTTGGCTCAGCAAAGTCAAAATACCATCCCCTGCTCTTTGGTTTATCTTCTTCTGAATTAGAATCAGATTCATGCTGATTGTTTTCCTTTTGTCTTCTTTTCTTCCTCTTTTTTCTAACATTTTTCCAGATGTTTGGTAAGCTAGTAGGTTTACCAGGACCAAAAAGCCTAGAAAATCTTAAAACCTAAAATTAAAAGAAATTAGAAAATACTGAATCTCCAGTGTTGAGACATACTTTTCCATGTCGAAAATCTGGGAACAATTCTGTGACATCAACATTAGCATATTTAGATGGAAGCATAGCAGCAAGAGGAGTTTCCAATTTTTTTCTTTCAATTTCATCCATTTGTGCTCCACTATGTTCTTTTTGATTAATACCAGAAGGTATAGGTGGAGGAGGCATCAGCTCTCCATCCTTTGCTGGAGTCTCATCATCTGCTTCATAGCCTTCCGTATCATTTCTGTTCTGCAAAATTAGGACATTCCAATTCAAAATACAGTGAGGAAAATAATATCACTGTAAAAATATGTAGCCTGTGTTATGTGGGATGCGTGCAGCTAATATTGAACGTATGGTGTGGTGTGTGTACGTAGTCACTAGTCACTCCCTTTAACTTAGCTGTTTGCAGTAGGAATATCCCTAGGTCATTAAAAATAAACGAGATAATTTAATGAAAATCGAAAGCTCATTCCTTGATAACCAAGTAACTTGGTGAATAAGTAACTTGGTATCCAAGTAACAAGCTTGAGAAATTTTTCAGAAAATTATGAGGCATTTGTCAATATCCGAGGGATATTCAGCGAATTTTTTTAAAACAAACTTGTAACTCAGCACAACGAGACATTTATTTATTTATTTATTTATTGAAAGCACAGTTAGTGTTAGTGATACGTCGAAGATTCTCTTTACCGAAATGTGACATTTTGAAATTCATTTCGAATGAAGTTGTCAAACTCAATTGTGTAGCCATAACACCAGTTCTACATTCTTCGTTAGGCTTATCTTTTTGACTGTCACTTCAAAATAATTGTCTTTTCTGCTCCTTGACTTTCCTCAGGACCTGCAAGTAATCCAGTCTTTTGCAGACACTATTACGGCTTCGGTGTTTCGCCTTTGCCTGCCGTCCCTGGAGCTCTTGTCATTGGCTTGTAAGGATATATCCTTACATTTACGTTTGAACCCGCGAAAATAAACTCTAGGAGCTTTCTGAACCTGCTCGCATTTGGAAGGTCTGGTGTTGGTACCGCAATGACCAATCGCTCCCCCTTAGTAGCGAAATCCCGAAGTTCCATTAAGTTACGGAAAGTTTTTCGTTCGTCGGCGTCTAAGATCACTTTATAGACGTAATAATTTTTTGTCTGTTGCGGCCCTTTGCTCTTTGCGACGCATGTTACGTACGTTAGATACGAAAAACCATCAGCCTCATCTTCTTCCTCTCCCAGAGTTACGATTTCGTATCTTGATCTGAAGTGCCAGTTGATACCTTTTTCGTAAGTTTGTCGTGCCTTTGTAGCTAGCACTAGGTCACTTTCAAAAGTTTGGCTCGATACCGGGTTACCTACTATCTCGCACGTGTTTTAATAGGTCATCTCTGGACATTGTTTCTTTGCCACCTCCACAACAACATCGTAGTTATTAAGATTTTCTATGATCGCCGGACGAATTTGTTTCCTCGCCTTTTCTTCTGTTATGCCACATACCCTCTGTCTGAGCAGCCACACATGTCGTAGCATGCGGTGCAGTCTGGATGCCAGTCTATGTCCTGCAGTTTTTTAATTAGTCTGCCGATTTCGCCAACCCCGCCTCTTAATCGAGGTTTTAGTATTGACGTTAACCTTTAGAACCGATTTTAATTAATCTATCTTCTCCGATAGCTTCCTTATAATCGGTGAAAAGCAGTCGCTGACTTCAGCTACTGCCTGGACTTACATTTTCCACGGATTCTCCAAAGACTCCTCCGGGCGTCTGAGGTCCAGCTCTGACACCGACGTTGATCTACATCTCGGAGGACTTCTCGAAAGAAGCACCTTCCTCCTAAAGGAATTCTCAACTTCTCTGCCGCCTAGCGGGTCATTTCTTCCTGTACGCCTACCGCAGATCTTCGAACATTCTGTTCGTTGATCATAAAGCCAGCAGCAGCTTCGTACCTCGGCCTGGCGTCCCGCCGAGCAGGGTTGCCAGATGTGGCGATTTATCGCCATTTGCGCGACTTTGGAGCTACCTTTGGCGACAAAATTTTGCTCTTGGCGAGTGGCGACAGTTTTGGGCGACTTTCATTTCAAATTTGGATAGGAATCAAAATAGAAACTTAATTTTAATTAGGTACGACATAATGTTGTTTTCATCTTACATTCTGTCTATGTTTATGCAATAACTGAAATAATGCTGCAAAAATCTAATGCAAGTATATAAAACAGGAATAATATTAATAGTCTAGATCTAATGTAACTGCCGATACAGGCAGTGTTGTTAGAATTAGTAGATGACTATCCATGTATAGGTATCAATGAACAGTACTTCGTACATTTATTATACATTACAGAAATAAAAAAACAAGATAAATTATTTTTTTATTTCCCGCATCATTGGATGACTTGCAAAAGCAAGAATATAGCAGATTAGGTATTACTACCATGTAAACTGTTAGCTGATAGTGAGCTCGAAAACGTTACAAAACACAAACGCTGTGCGGTATCACCTTGTTTTGAATTTGAACCCTAGATTCTAACCGCGAACGTCTGACCACGATGACATAGAGCATAATAGATGACTCTGACCGTCCAGTCCCAGAGAAAGATTATTTTTTGTTCAAAACAAGATTGCAAGTTGCTATAGGTGGCGTGGCACCATCTACTTTTTGCTGTTTTTTTGTATTGAAAGTTATTTAATTCAGATTTCCCTCATTGAATTAGTAAATTTTATTGAAAAATATTGTTGGCGACAAATATGGACGATAGTATCATTATGGTTGGCGAATGGAGATTTTTGGCCTTCACAGTGTAGAACCCTTATTATGTAAAAGACATTGAAGTGTTAGAAAGGGTACAAAGAAGAGTTACAAAAATACCAGTTGAGCTACGTGACCTTCCATATACAGAACGACTGAAGAAACTAAAATTAACAACCTAAAGGGAAAGAAGACATAGAGGAGACCTAATTGAAACGTTTAAAATCATTAACAACTACTACAATTGCAACATTAGGCATATCTTCAGGCAAAACCAAAACCATCTTCGGGGATACTCCAAGAAGCTCGAAAAGGAAAAGCCGTCAAAATTATCCAGGAAAAACTTTCTGTGCAACAGAGTTGTGTATTCGTGGAATGCGCTAGAAGACCGGACAGTGACAGCGCCCAGTTTTAATTTATTTAAAAACAGACTAGACAATGAACTTGCAAATAACATTGCTCGAATGATACACGACACACTACAGTGGATGACTTCAAGAAATCATGGTTAAAGGCAACAATAGCTTCATCGGTTTTTTCCGCCTGCTATTGGAAAAATTACAAGATTACAAGATTATATTTTTCGTTCTATTTGGCGACATGATTTTCCATGGACCTGGCAATCATGCCGCCGAGAGTGCTCAGCAGTCGTTGGCTAACGGTCGGGGCCTGCTCGCTCACCCGCGATACCGACCGGAACTGGGGATCCGACCCCCTGCTCCGTAACATCAACTCCTTTGTATGCTTCTTCCATATTCACAGACAGGTCGCTGTGTTTTCCTTTCCATAGCCATCTCCGTTTCGTCGCCAGGCAGGTCTTCGTCCTCATACCACTGCCAATGAGGCAAGCTCGGACTTAACTATCCCAGCCGGCAGAACGCGAAATCCCTCGACGCACTGACGCCAACCGAGCGCAATACGCGCGTCGTCAGCATCGGCTAGACGAGAGCCCCCTGTGCTCCGAAGGCCAGGGCCCTCTTTGGTTTCCACATGATCCGCGGGCAATATTTACTATTGCCTACCCAGAAGGACGAGGTGAACTCCGGCACCGTACATTAACAAAGACAAGTAGGGTCACTCTAAGCTCCGCCCCCAATGTTGTCTTTCCCGCTCCTCTTGGATATTACGCAAGCTGGCGAATTCTGACGCCCGGTGGTTTACAGGGTCATTTCACACGCGACACAATCGGTCGGATCTACCGGGGTGCCTAAATAAGTAGTGTTTGTGTGTATATTGAGCGTATTGCGCGTATCTGCGTATTTCACAAAAAAAAATGCCAGCGACATGTTCTGCATATTGCTGCAACAGCAAACAAGGAATGGGAAAAATCGTTTTTTCAATGTCCGAAATAGGAAACTGGGTAATATAGTTTATTAACTGATTCTGGCAGATTTGTCTCAATAAAATTTAAAAAATAAATATTGTTTCTAGATGTGAAAACTGGAAACGGGCATTAGGGTTCGTGGGTACCCATAAATATGACAACCTTACCTTAAAATACATATACATATATTATAAGGTCAGACATCTTTTCTGTTCTGAAGACGTTATAAAAAAATGGAGTCAAGTTGATTGGCTCAGTACTTCCCACACATTACGCTGATACCTGTTTATTATTTTCCCATAGCATGAAGCTCTAGTCTGAGATCCCTTGCAACCAAATAATCGCCACACACCCCCCCCCCTAAAATTGTCTTATGCCACTAGGTCTTTGCTTCACAGGTCAATGGACAGCCTATTATCGATACTACAAACTTCTCAGTTTTACAACCCCCACCCCCCAAACCACCTCACTTTCACCCCCACCCAAAAAACTGGTAGGAGATGATCAGGAACCCCTAAAACATCTAAAAACCGAATTTGAGTTGTTTTCCTACTTTTCTCACTTTGATTATTGCTACGCTGCCACTGACACGATTTTCAACAAACATACGCGTTTTCCACTCTCACCACGGTAACAATATACTGTGTCAAAATTTCATTAGAATCAATTCAACAGTTTCCTCGTTACACAATACAGAACGATCCAAAGCAATACTCTCGTATGTTTACATCAGAAAAAATTCTAAGTCCTTTGCTTTCTGTATAAGGCAAGGCAATGTCCGGATGGACCTAAAAAGGTGATTTGTGTCGCTAGATCTTCCTTCACAGGTTGGTGGACAGCCTATTATGAGTACAAGAAATTTTTTAATTTTTCAACCCCCAACCCCCCAACCACCCCAATTTCAGCTCCACCCAAAAAAACGCAGAAAATGATTAGGAACCTCTGAAATGCTTAAAAACGAAGTTTGAGCTGTTTTTATATTTTTAGTTTTTTTATTATTTCTGCGCCGCCACTGGCACGATTTATAAAAACCATACGTGTTTTCCATCTTCGCCACGGTAGTAATACTGTGTCAAAATTTCATTAAAATTAATTCAACAGTTTGCTCGTTACACAATACAGAACGATCTAAAGCAATACTCTCGTATGTTTACATCAGAAAAAATTCTAAGTCCTTTGCTTTCTGTATAAGGCAAGGCAATGTTCGGATGGACCTAAAAAAGTTATTTATGTCGCCAGATCTTGCTTCACAGGTCAGTGGACAGTCTATTATGAAGGCAACAAATTTTTCAATTTTACAACCCCCCACCCCCCAACCACCCCAATTTCACCCCCACCCAAAAAAAAGTAGAAAATGATCAGGAACCCCTAAAACGCCTAAAAACGAAGTTTGACGCATATTTGAAATTTTTCGTTTTTTGCTAATTACTTCGCCGCCCATGCAGCGATTTTCAAAATTGTAGCAACATTACCTACTACGACCCTACACCATATCACCACCCAAATTTCACCAAAATCTATGTAGCGGTTACTGAGATTAGGAGGCTAGAAGAACGCCAACAGACAGACAGACCGACAGACAGACCGACAGACAGACCGACAGACAGACCGACAGACAGACCGACAGACAGACCGACAGACAGACCGACAGACAGACCGACAGACAGACCGACAGACAGACCGACAGACAGACCGACAGACAGACCGACAGACAGACCGACAGACAGACCGACAGACAGACCGACAGACAGACCGACAGACAGACCGACAGACAGACCGACAGACAGACCGACAGACAGACCGACAGACAGACCGACAGACAGACAGACCGACAGACAGACAGACCGACAGACCGACAGACAGACCGACAGACAGACCGACAGACAGACCGACAGACAGACCGACAGACAGACCGACAGACAGACCGACAGACAGACCGACAGACAGACCGACAGACAGACCGACAGACAGACCGACAGACAGACCGACAGACAGACCGACAGACAGACCGACAGACAGACCGACAGACAGACCGACAGACAGACCGACAGACAGACCGACAGACAGACCGACAGACAGACCGACAGACAGACCGACAGACAGACAGACAGACCGACGGAAATGAGTGACGTGGATTTTCGTGATGTAGGCATCATAAAACGCCCAAAAAGTGTATTATCTCAAAATCGAAAATTTTCGCGATCACAATACTCCCCTCACCTATCGGTGTGGAAAGTAAAATATGGAAGCATGCTGTACAAATAGGACATGTTCATAGCAGAATTACAGCAATCACACGATATAACTTATCGGTATTCAAAGAAACCAGACACACATATTTTTAGGGTTTATAACCCCATAGTATTGAAATCATTCATAAATTAATAATGGCGTTGGCCAGTAACAAGGTCTTCTGTACTTTTCAATGACCAGGATGAAAATGACGGACGAAATCACTAAAGAGCACCCACATTTTTCATTTTCCATTCAGAGCGCATACCTAGCTTAGCTTAGGTGACTCTATGAATATTTTGTATTCCTATATTATATTAGAGTGCGAATATATTTAGCGACCAAATTTACTATTGTTGACATTAAAGAATAATCAAGACAGAAAATAAAACCAAATATAAAATGTATAAAAACGTGTCTGTTATGAATCATCCAGTGTTCGTATTCTTTTTTGCCTTAAAGCCGTTTTCTTTGTTTTTTAAGGAGGTTGTTAAGTTTTGTATATAATTTATTCGATATGGACAAAATATGTTGTTAGAGTACTATTCCCTTTCATTATCTTATCATTTATATTTCAAGGAACTAATGGTATGTATTGTCAATTCAGCTGAATGGTTTACTGAATAATAAATTATATTCTATCTACACCATAGAGTTCATTTCTATTGACCCCCGTATAAGAAGTTAAGTGAACGTCGACAATATCGCACAGCCCAACGCACAGCCTCGGATTCCCTGTAAGTAAACGAGACGGCACGAAAGGATCCCCTCTGAAATCGAGGCGGCTCGCGTTTATGACACTCACACCAAGTCGGCACGCCGAGTGACCCTACTTGTCTTTGTTAATGTACGGTGACTCCGGTAAGCATTTTAATGGTCCAAGAGTTACCTCGCATCATTGGGGACACGCCATCAGCCATTGGGACGCGCCATCACCACAAGATTTGAGCTGCACCTGCCTCCTGTGTGGGGGAAACTTGCTCGCTTCACTAGTAGCATTGCTAATTCTGAGTTGTTTCATGAATGTCACTGTATACATCATGAAGATTGTAAGATAAAAAAATATCGATAAAGCTACTGGTAGAAGTATACTTTTAGCAGTAAGGGATTTTACACAATCTAAAATGGTGGTTTCCGTATATCATATCAACGATTGGCAAGCCAGCATCTAGAATGCTGATATAAACTCATAGGACGCAGGTAGCCGATAGCCTTTAACAGGTTGAAGAGAGAACACAATATCCCCTACCTCCGCCTTCCATTCTTTCGACACTAAGGTCCCGCAAAGTTGCCAGGTGTGTCGATTTTCAACCAAAGTGACGACTTTGAAACCGAGTTAGCGACCAAAAATCGTAGCAGGACAGTTTGCGACTTTTGGTGTAGCAAAACACACAATGAGTTGGCGAAGTTTGGCTATTTCTAATTTCCATTTCATTGGTTTTTCACACTGCTCAAAATAATTAGAGGAACACTTATTAACGTCTCAATAACTTTTTTAATTGCAACAATATACAAATGTAATAACACTTATTTAAAAGATTTAATTTTCTTCGAATAAATTTGCTAAATCAAAACAAATTTTACATGACACTTTCAAGATTACGGCACCAATTCAAAAGAACTACAAGAAATAAAGTGGGGCAAGCAAGCATCTCTTGCCTGTACAACCTAAAATTGTTAACGCGTGTTAACATTAATAACGCGTATGTCTTCCATTAGCACGAATTACTGCTTGACATCTCCGAGGCATGCTTCGTACGAGCCTACGGATGTCTTCTTGCGGTATATTTTCCCATTCTTCAATTAGTGCATTTGGAGGGTTTGAGGTGGATCTGGGCGCCTTCGAACTCGTCTATCTAACAAATCCCAAAGATGTTCAATGGGATTTAGATCTGGACTTAGCGGAGGCCAATTCATGGTATGAATCCTGTGGTGCCGAAGGAAGTTCATGGTGATGGCTGCAGTATGAAGTCTTACGTTATCTTGCATAAACACAAAATTTTGGCCTATCCCATGAGTGGCTGGTATAACATGATCCTCCAGAATGAGATCGATGTATCTTTGAGCGTTCAGTCTTCCAGGAACTACCACAAGTTCTGTTCTTTCATCAAGACTAATTCCGCCCCAAACCATCACAGATCCACCACCAAATTTTTTGACTTCTTGTATGGTAGCAGCAGAATGGCGTTCATGTGGACGTCTATATACACGTACTCGACCATCACAACGACTCAAACGAAATCGTGACTCATCTGTGAAGAGTACTGGTCTCCACTGTCGAAGCTGCCATGCGACATGTTCATGAGCAAAATCTAAACGAGTCCTTATGTGGTACGGAGTTAAAGCAGGTTTTCGCACAGGTCTTCTTGGTCTCAGGTTGGCTTCTTTCAGTCTATTCCTAACTGTTTGGTCGGATAACTCCACGCCATGAGTTGTTCTAAGCCTAACTTGAAGATCTTTTGCTGTAGATGTGCGGGTACGCAAGGAGGATAAGACTAAAAACCGATCCTGAATTCGGTTTGTCTTCCTTTTACGACCTTGTCCAATGCGTCTTTTGTATTCTCCGGTTTCTAGGTATCGATTCCACACACAATGGATGACGGAAGGGCTAACGTTAAAATTTCTTGCAACTTGACGAATACTGGTGCCATTCTCGACAGCAGCAACAACGCGAACAACTTCTGTCTCATTTAAATGCCTCATTTCGATTACCAGGGTAAAACTTAACAATTAATGATGAACTGTCAACATTGTTTACTATTCCAAAGCACACTACAGTATTTTGAATTAAATTTTCTTGTTTGGTTTCTTGTCGTTTCTTTAAACAGGAAGTGTTATCTTAAGAGTGATGTGTCAAATATGCTTTGTTTTTGCATTTTATTCAAACAAAGTGCAAGTCTTTAAGATATACGTTACCAGATATGTATATCGTTTCAATTAAAAAAGTTATTAAGAAGTGAATATGTTTTCCGCTAATTATTTTGAGCAGTGTATATTTTTTTTTCTTAATTGTTTCAACATTTGAAGATAAGTCTATTGTTTTATATTACTCAAGTAGCTTGTTGTGATCATTCTCTTTTTTATCTGGGTATGATTTTGATTTGATTTTAGATAAATCTGGAGGTTGGTGATATATTTCAATGTAGTTCATAATGCATATTTTAGAGTTTGTTTTCAACACACATAATCAGTTTTTAGATAAGTCTCAGTATTTGCTGGCTGCACCATAGTTGTAAGCTGCTTCTGTCTACTCATGAACTGACTGCCACACACACTGACAGTCTGTGGACAATCTGTGGTTGACAAGCTGCTAGTTACTGAATGGGCACCTTTAAACTTATTACATAATAAAATAGGTTTGACTTTTTTAAGTTGTGAAACCGATGTATTCCTTGACCTAGCAATATAGTCAAACTGTGAGATTTTAGAGAGCCAAGTATGGTGCTTTTATTTATTATTCTAAGAACAAACATTTGCTAAAGTTTCCATTTTATGTAATGTGTAGTTTCCATAATAATGTCCAATGTCTGGAATGGGGGTACAAAATTAATACTTTGGGATTAAACTTTTAAATTTAGTATTTTCTTTCCTGCTATCACTCAGTATGTAATCTATTTTTGTTGTACCAGATGTACCATGCACATGATAATTTTCAGCAGTCTATACATACTTCATCATCAGCAAGCTCATTAATATCAAAAAAATCCTCAGCAGAAGGTGACTTATCATTCACATGACTGGCTTTTTCCATTTTTTCAACATTATCATCACCCTTCTCATCAACCCCAGGTTTAGACATCTCTCTGTGTTCTTGATTACCATCATCTTCTCCTCCTTTAACTTCTTCATCCCCTATCATTTCTTTTAGAAATGATCCAAATGCTAATCTGAAATTAAGCAAGGTAAGTGCACTGTTAAATAGATCTCATTATATATGATGTACCTTCCAAGAGAGGCAAGTTGTTTCTGTTCATTTGAGTCAAATACATCACTTTCCAGGTTTCCAGATTCATCAACATTCCCAAATAGAAAACCTGTCAGGTTAAGGCAGTCATCTGTATAATTTTCATCTTCACTATCAGCCATGATATTCTTGCGACTATTTTTGGTTTTGAATATAGAATTCAAAATCGCTAGGAATTTTTAAACAATAAGTGGCTTGTACCCACAGCTTGTACACTTGTAGATGTAGACACAAAACATACACTGCTTGTAGACTTGTACCTAAGCACCTAAGCTGTTAAGTTAAGAAACCTAAAATATGATAAATACCAAATACCAATATAAAATAAACATCAATTTATAGGTTAAAGACACTGACGGACTGACGCAGTGACGTAGACCATAGTGACAATCACGTGACAATAGTGACATACAAGCTTGCGACTAGTCTACGGAGCCATGGCCGACTCTACACTAAGCCGGAGCCTTAGATATGGCAACGTGGCTTAGCTGTCAAATAGTGGGCCTATAGTTTCAGAATAATTATTATATTTCATATGTATTAGAGTTCATCTCGGTTAATAAATTAAGAAAAATACTTTTTAGAACTACTACTACTAATACCACTTACATCTGATGTCTGGTTCATCATAGTCAGACACTACAAAATAAAAATAAACGCAACCTGTTTCCTGCTGCCACTTCCACTTCCACTTAAATGAACACTCAATTTACTTTGTAAATTGTCACTTGAGCTAGAAAAATTCACTATTAGGTCACTGTGAAGCCATTCTTGCTGGTCTTGATTCCCTTTCACTGTCAAATCTTTTCGTAGGTATGCCCAGATGCTTGCCCAGATGAGTTCTATTAACTGTATTTTTCTGTGATATTTATTTGGGAGGTCCAGAAAACATTGTAGGTACCACATTGTGCTTTAAAATAGGTCTTATCCTTTAAAATGTTTGTAATTATTGTCTTTATTCTTATAAATATAACCAGCCCTTATGAGGAATACCTTTCACCCACTTCTGTTTATGTCCTCCATTGGAAGCACTAATTGCTAGTGCAACCTGGTGCTACACACTTTGCAGGCATCTTTTTATCTTTATAGTTTCGTTTGTGCAGGTAAATAATTAGAAACACATTAAAAATCACCTTCCACTCTTCGTTGTTACTCTGGAAGGTTATGTTGGTATGTCCTTGGTTGGCTAGTGCAACCTGGTACTACACACTTTGCAGGCATCTTTTTACCTTTATAGTTTCGTTTGTGCAGGTAAATAATTAGAAACACATTAAAAATCACCTTCCAACCATA
Source organism: Callosobruchus maculatus (assembly GCA_951848785.1). Classification (NCBI taxonomy): domain Eukaryota; kingdom Metazoa; phylum Arthropoda; class Insecta; order Coleoptera; family Chrysomelidae; genus Callosobruchus; species Callosobruchus maculatus. Next base: position 3,208,564 of record CATOUR010000026.1, on the reverse strand, counting down.
TTTTCTGCTCTGGAAGAATACACATGACTTAACCTCAAATAAAAACCTGGCCCGCTGATTCAGTGTTGCCATATTTCATGCTCCGGCCTAGTGATTAAAGTCGGCCATGACGGAGCTGTTTCACCCGAGAACAGCCACCAGTGCCATCACACAGATGAGCAAACAGCGACACAGCAAGGACCGATTTTGATAACGCATGCGCGGGGTTATTGTGGACAAATGCCAAACTCCACGATACACTGGAAGAAAAAGTTACATTTCCTAAAAGTATGTATTATGAAGTAATTAAGTGTGTGTTATTTTTTCCAGTTCAATATTGTGGATACGCAATAAATACACATCACAACTCATAATAAATTCGTATAAAATGTATTATTTTTTCCGTGTAACAAATTATTAAATTGACGAAAATATTTTTCTCAGTGTAATATTATGGATTCGAGTCAGTTCAAGCCACCGACTATTTTGATTTAATAGTCGGTGGTTCACGCCGATTCAAGGTTACTGTGTGGTTACTGTGGAAAAAACTATCGAAAAGGTAAACATAACCAACAGTCAGTCAAACGTCACTTTTGACAGTTTGTTGATTACAAAATTACTGGTTTAGTGTCATAGACAAAACTTGTCCACTTTCTTGTATAATATTTAGGATATTTAGTGTTTACGTGGTGTTTACCCTTGTGTTTACCACAAAAGGTGTTTACGATGTTTACCTCAGGTTTCAGGTTGTTACTCTAGTGTTTACTCTGGTCTATTGCCTGGTGTTTACCGTTTGGCCTGGTGTTGACATCGGTGTAGATTTAGATGATTGAGATTGAGATTTTCTGTTGTTTTCAGTCGGTAAGGGTGTAGTCTGTGCGTGGTCTGTGCTTTTCAGCACCTTTTCAGTTTTCAGTATATTCAACCATATTCAACCCAACATTCGACCATGTTTTGTGATTCGACCTACGGAAGTTTGTGATACAACTACTGTGAATATAAGGGCTGACATTGCTGGCAATATAGTTTCCAGCATATTCAACTATTCAACACATACGAGTTTGTAATACAACTACTGTAAATATAGTGCAACAGATTACTATGCAGAATGAAATGCTAGGTGTTGAGGCTATGAATATAGAAGTGGGTGCAGTTAAGACTGAAACAGTGGAAGTAGAGAGTGAACTATTTGGAATTGTACTAACTAGGGGACCAACAATTAAATGTGCAGATACTGATGAGACAGTGAATAGGTACAGTTTCGACATTTTGGGTGATTATTCATGTCAAATTTGTAGGACTTTGTCACTGACTTTGTCTCATCATCAGTTAATTGAATCATCCTATATATTGCACTTTTTATATTTGAATACAGAAATATCTAGCAGAATTTCATTAATTCAATAAAAATTATTATATGCACTGCTTGTTCCAGAACTGAAGGCTACAATGTTGAAAATTGGAGAAATGAATTTGAGATACACAATACCAAAGTTAAGTTGGAGGAGGATGTGAACTGTGAAGAAGTCAAAATTGAAGTTGAGGAGGTGATCGTTAAACATGAAATTGATGATTTAAAGGATGCAAATGGAGAAATAGCTCAGATTAGGTAATAGTGTCAACAAATATTCATACACCCTTAATATTTTGTTAAGAGAGTTAAATTCTTAGAAGTTATGTTAAATTCTTAGTTGAATGCATGAAACTGTCATTGTTTTTTTTTCAGAATTAAAAAGGAGCGGGTTGTTAAAGATTGTAAAAATAATCTTAAGATGCAAGATACTAAAGTTAAGTTGGAGGAGGATGTGAACTATGGGGAACTCAAAATTGAGTCTGAGGAGTTGATCATTAAAGATGAAAATGTAGATTTAAATGATGCCAATGGGGAAATAGATGTGAATAGGTAATTATACAACTAAAGATTTCAAAGCCTTAAATATGCTGTTGGGGAGGTTTAGTTCTTATTGGCATGTTGCTTTCAGATTAAACGGGTAAAAATAAAGGCAGAAAATACACTGGTATTAATGTAATTTCTAGAGTGCTACTAGCCTGTCAATACAATACAAATACTTAAAGGTAGACCTAGGCCCAATGAAATGTCAATACCTATGGAAGGGGCATGCACTCGTTTGCGGCTAGAATGAGGTAGCGCTAGTCAGAGATGCCTTGAAGAAGATTTGCCGACAGCGTTGCCAATGCTTGCTCTTTTTTCGCCTGATCCGCTCCCTCATGCTCCCAAAAAAAGTCGGCTGTGGCAACACTGTTTTCCGACGCGCCACATAGCTGGTTAGGAGGAGGCTGTGCTTTTCCCTGACTAGTTCTATCTCTCTCACTGACCTCTCTTTCTTATGCATGCTTTTTCGCTGTCTAGCTCTATCTCTCTCACCGACCTCTCTTTCTTATGTTGTCCGCAAAAGTGGTACATTGTTTAAATGGGACGGGGCCATTCCATAGGTATTGACACTTCATTGCCTAGGCCTGATTTTATCAACATACACATTTTAACAAAGGCTTTGACCAATCAGAGCAGCCCATTCAAGAACATGCATCTGTCAAAGTTCTATGAAAATTATTGATTTCTCTTGAAGTTTACCTCAAAAAACTTAAAAATAACATGCTTTATATACAATTGACCATTGTGAACCATCTAAAGTCCATTCCACAAAACCTGATAGTGAAAGTAAATAAACTTTGACTATTGAGTCGAATTTTATTGGAGAGAAAAGGATATGCTCCGCCCACAGGCAGGACCGTATCTGAATATATAAATAACGAAATTTAATTCTAATTTCTGTTCGAGATAAACAAATATAAATATGTACAAAATCACCTACCTTACTCAGAATCAAGATTGCTTGATAATTCGTCTACATCACTATTGCTGGTGTCATTGAGACTTATCACATTTTGAAAGAAAAACTCATGACTTTCCGCCTTATGGCATGCTTTTCAAAATCGTCTACCTTTTCAAAAACTTTCGGTCTGCGGAATCTGTTGAACTTGACATTGTTTTAAGGTACGTGACAACCTTGCATGCACCATTGTTTATATTTTGCTTAGAAATCGCACATAAAGTTGAGGTTTCTTAGCAATTTAATTTGTCAAAAAGAGTTTAAATGGCTTTATGAGTCTCGATGATGAAGCACAAGTGAAGGTAGTGAGTTCTGTGCAGTGAAAACAATAAATATCTAGCAAAAGCTTCGCGAGTTTTTGGTTCCCTCGTCGACACTGTTGCCTATTCGTTCACAACAGTTTTCTTATGCTTAAATATATTTAGGCATGGGTGATAATGCCACCTGTATAAAATGCAAACAAAAGCAGAACAAGCGAGAAAAATATTACGTATTTGCCTGTGATTCTTGCAATAATTTCTACTGTGGGGATTGCTCTGAATTAACAACTTCTGAGGTAAGATGTATGCCTCTACAATACCGCAAATTAAAATACTTCTGCACACAATGTAGTGAAAATGATTACATACAGTGTCTTAAAAACACAATTTTAGACAGGATAACAATTATAAAAGATAAACAAATGATAATTGACATGCTGCAAGACCAGATAAAGAAACTAGATCAAGAACATATTAAAACATATGCGAGTGTTGCAGCTGTACCTGCCTTAACGCCACATCCATTGAAAAATCAGACTCCTAAAAATGTTCCTCCTGTACTTATTAAGCCAAAAAATAAGCAAGATGCTGAAGTTACAAAAGCAGAATTAAAATCAAAAATTAATCCAAGTCAGTTGAATATAAGCATCAAATCTGTTAAAACTGCAAGTAATGGAGTTGTAATAATAAGCTGTAATAGCGCACAAGAATCCCAAAAGTTACTCAAAACAATACAAGAACAAGATAGAGATGAAAAGTATTCTGCTCAACTGCCACAAATGAAAAAACCGAGGTTCAAAATAGTTATGTCAACAACAAACATGAGCACAGAAGATATTACAAACTGTTTAAAAAAGCAAAACCAGTTTATTCAAGAAGACGACTACCTTAAATTAACTTACATTAGGCCTATACAAAACAGAAGATGTATTGTCTTTGGCGAATGCTCCGGAGACCTCTACCAAAGACTGATGGCATACAAAAAGGTGTTTATATCATGGGAACGCTGTCCAATCTATGAAGATACTAGCATTCCAAGATGTAAAAAATGCTATGCGTATGATCATAAAGAAGTAGTTTGTAAGAATAAAATTATCTGTACTTATTGTAGTTTAGAGCACAAGTATGAGAATTGTACTAAAACATTTAAAAAATGCTGCAATTGCTCTCGAGCAAATGAAAAATTCAATTTGAATCAAAATATTGAGCATGAAGCTTTCTCTCTAGAATGTCCTACATATAAATATTTTCTGCAAAGATATAAAACCTCTATAGACTACTGCTCCAAGTAGTAGTCATTTATTATAATCTTAATTTTTGTTATTTTACAGTTTTATTTTATTATTTAATCTTAATGGATATTGCTGATATTCTTAATTTACTAGAAACCGAAACTGACTATGAACAGATGCAAAAAATCATCGAATCAAATGACTTTAAAGAGAAAATGAGATCAAGCAAAAAAATTCTGGAAATCTTACATTTCAATGTGTGTAGTGCTCCCAAACATTTTGATGAAATTTTGATATTTCTGCAAACTTGTGAACTCCAAAACATTGATATTTTAATACTGGGAGAAACCAGAAACAATTTTTCACCAGACCAATTCAATATCGCTGGCTTTACTACTTTTTTTAATAACAGTACCCTTAACCAAAATGATGGAGTTCTAATTTTTGTAAATAATAGGATTGATTTTGATATTAAACACACAGTAACACCATTATCTCATGTCACTTTAACAGAAATTAAATTTAGAATCAAAAATATATCCTATAATGTTTTAACTAGTTACAGATCTCCCTCCTTCCGAAAAGAATTTTGTAACGGACCTTGAACATTTCTTAGGTAACCTACAAAGTGTAGATTTCACTATCTTTTTAGGTGATCAAAACATAAACATTCTAAATCGAGATCTAGATATTACAAATACCTATTTGACTGCTCTGATGTCTTTAGGCTTTAAATCATATATAAATACATTTACGAGAGTTACAACAGATACCAACTCATGCAACGATCACATCTTTGTCAAACAAAACCTTAATAATGCCAACCTAAACTTATATTCAGCAGTTATAAATGACAATACAACAGATCATTATCCTATCTATTTTCAAATTAGTAATAAGAACCAAGATACACTTCAGCCCACTGAAAAGACTATTATAAACTTTGATCCTATAAAATTTAGTAACTTAATCAGTCAAGAGTCTTGGATATCGGCCATAGCGGAGAATGATGCTATGATAGCTTGGGACTTATTTTTTAGAAAATTTAGCGAAATATATGACAAATGCCGAACAATGAAAATTGTAAAAACGAAAAACAATAACAAAGTCAAACCTTGGATTACAAATGCTACAATAAATTCTATCAAACATCGTGATCAATTAAAGAAACGCTTAATAAAAAAAATGGGAACAATAGCATACTTTCTCAGACATATAAAACATATAGAAATAATCTGCAAAAAGTTATAAATGAAGCCAAAGCTAGGTATTACCGTGACAAAATAAACAGCAACAAAAATGATATGAAAAAAATATATAACATAATAAATGAAGCTACAAACACAAACAAAAATAATATCAGTGACATTAAGATACTAGATAAGGATAATAAACCATTTGATAACACAAAACAGATGGCGAATTACTGTAACAACTACTTTATACAAATAGGACAACAGATGGCAAATAAAATACCAGCATCTAGTAGCTACAATCACTGCAATATCAATAGTGTCACTAAAAACATGTTTCTTAGACCAGTTAGCAGAAACGAACTTATTTTACATATTGCATCACTTAAAAACAATAGTTCCCCAGGTTATGATGACATTGGTTCAAACCTCATAAAAAACAATCACTTACATATTATCGATCCTCTCATGCACATCATAAACCTAATCTTTCTGCAAGGGAATGTTCCCAATGATTTCAAAAAATCAATAGTAGTCCCAATATATAAATCCGGAAATAGAACTGAGATTAGCAACTTTCGCCCAATTAGCTTGATAACTTCTTTCACTAAAGTATTTGAAAAATGCCTTAAAGACAGATTAGTTGATTTTTTAGAAAAGCACAACATTTTAAATGAAAACCAATTTGGATTCCAGAAAGGTCTTAACACTAATCATGCAATATTTAAACTTGTTGATTGTATTAAAACTGACCTGGACGAAGACAAAAAATGTGTGGGTGTATTTCTGGATCTAGCAAAGGCTTTTGACACAGTGCCTCATAAAAAATTACTTTGTGGTATTAGGGGCACTGTGTGGAGAGTCTTTCGAGGCTACTTGGAAAATAGAACGCAACAAGTTAGAATAAAAGGTGTGCTAAGTGACAGCCAAATGATTCAACTCGGCATTCCACAGGGCACTGTTTTAGGTCCGCTCCTATTCATCATTTATATCAATTCACTCCTAAAAACTAACATTCAGGGTCGAATTATATCTTATGCTGACGATACTGTTTTGATTTTTAGCGACGATACATGGAGTGGAGTAAAACATAAAGCTGAACATGGTATCGGAATAGTAAAGGATTGGCTGGACTTTAATGAGTTGACCCTTAATATCAATAAATCTAAATACATTGCATTTTCCCTTACTGATGTCAACAGACCTAATTTCAACTCTTTGCAAATGCCACGTACAGGGCTTATTATAAATGAAGTTTACAGCATCAAATACTTAGGTGTCATAGTTGACAAAAATTTGAAATGGTCAAATCATGTAAATAGTTTAGTGGTGAAAGTAAGAAGACTTGTCTACAAATTTTATGAGCTACGTAAATTCATGAATAAAGAACTACTTGTATCTGTCTATAAAGCTTTGGTTGAATCCATTTTGCAATATGCCATAGTAGTGTGGGGTGGACTGTATGCTAAGGCACTTGAACCACTAAATGTAGTACAACGTTACATCCTAAAAATTATATTTCATAAACAAAAACGTTTTCCCTCTGAACAGTTAGGTATACGATGAAAATATATTGAGTATTAGAATGTTATATTTTTTCAATATTTGTCTCTTTCTATACAAAAATAAAAATCTACAAACAATAGTATCACATGCATATCAAACTAGGCAAATAACAAACAATAAATTAGTGGTTCCTTTCTATAAAAAAGACGGAAACAAAAGATTTATAACTGGTTTGGGTCCAAAAATTTATAATTTTTTAACAGTTGATATAAAATATATTTCTAAATATAAAACATTTGCGGAAAAGTGTCAGCCAGTGATATATAACAATTATAAAACGCTTCTTGGTCTTATGTAATTTAAATCATTTTATAATGCTCAGTTTCTTGTGCTCCATTCTTTGTCTTGATGATTCCTTCCTTTTTATATGAATGCATGCAGATTGTTAATATTAAGTTTTCTGTTTCAATATGGAAAAATGTATAATGTATATATAATGACCTACTTTACCAGATTTTGCACATACAGATTTCCCGTAATCTAGGTGCAATATTTAATTTATATTGTTACATATTTAAATTTGTTTCGTTGGTTTTCTTTACTAGATGTTACCACATATCTATCTTTCTGAATAAATTTGAAATTTGAAAATTTGAAATTACCCACTTATTAAAAATAATTCACCGAACGCTTTATAAATAATAAAAAAACAAGAAAATGCACCACCAAAACTTTAATATAAACACAAGTGATGTGAGCTGGTTGTGAAGCAAGTGATCAAGTAAACGTAATACGTAAATATAATTTGGAACTTGATATGATTGATCAAGATGAGAAAGGAAACACGACATATGTCGTAGTATTTGATAACCACTCAGCCGCAGACACACGCTGTGTCTGCAAGTCTGCATCATGTTAGAAATGCGTCGTTGCCACTTTGGAAAATTATTCACTGATTTTCCTTAGAACATATTCAGGTTATTTTACAAAATAATGGATACTAGATAGATTCATGATGTAATCACGTCGTATCAGTTTGAAATAATTTATGGCAATACAAATTCATCTAATGTGAGAAGTTGTAATAATATACTGAAAACAAACACAAAGTGCCAGCAATTTATTAACTCATATGACAACCTGACAACAATCGTAGCGTCTGTTGCGATTTATATTTTTACATTACGGTCCTGGATTTTTGCGCTCCGCCTTTCTGTTTATTTCTACTATCTGGTTCCGTGGAGTGAGGTATAGTATCTTTTCCAGTCTGATTTTCCATCCTAAATGTGTGAAAAATTGCATTTTTTTTTTGTTTAACAGTTCACAGATTGTTAAGCTCAACCAATCAGATTCCACAAAAGCAGTACATTTGATCACTGGATTGTTGGTGTTTAATTATGATATTTTAATGAAGGATGTTTGAAGATTAAACATTTTATATTTTATATCAGATACAACAAGTTACATGGATGGATACAGAATACAGAATGAGACATAGATGGGAAACCAATCGCCTATTGACATATGTCATGTCAATCATAGAACATAGATATATGATGTACAGATTGTACATCCAACACCTTCCCCTTAAATATTTAGTCTTACAATAGGTTTAATGTGGCGTCCAGATCTAGAGATCAGATGGCGGTTATCACTGACACTTGGTTTCACAGTATCACTGGGCGTATCACTTGTCACTCTTAACTTATTATCACTATGACCTAAATTACATTGCATTGATTGTTCAGGGTATAACTCAGGTTCCAGGATGTGTTCACTATATTTAGCTTTGCTACATGATAGTTTCATCTGGTTAGTGTTACGTCTAACAACTTTGTTATTATTTTGTTTACGTACCCAATATGACCTTGGTTCTCCAGCTTTCCTCAAAACTGTTGCTTTTTCCCAAGTTTTATCCTGGTTTGTTCGTATGACTACTTTCTCCCCTTTTGTGAATTCATCTGTCTGTTTTCTACTGTGTTTGTCATAGTTTGCTTTGGTAAGTTTTTTATGTTTGCAAAGTGACTCATATACTTTAGTTTCGATCTTAGGTTCAAGTTTACTGCTAAGTACGGGTAACTGTGTACGAAGTATTCTACTTTGTAATACTTGTGATGGAGATGCTCCTATTGTAAGTATGGGGGTATTATTATATTCCATGACTAATTCCCTATAATCCTCATTTTCCTCCAAGCTTTTACGCAAAATCTTTTTACTAATAGACACAGCCTTTTCTGCTAATCCATTACTTTGGTGATAATGGGGTGTACAGGTTAAAATCGTTATATCCTTACTTTTATAATAATCTTTGCATTTAAATGATGTGAAAGGCAAATTGTCAGCTATAATTGTTTGGGGATATCCAAAACGAGTAAAAATATTTTGGAAACAATTTATAACAGCTTCTGCAGTTTTGGAAGATAATGGACAAAGTTCTAACCAGTGTGATAAATGATCAATTATTACTAAATACGGTTTGGATCCATACTCTAAAATATCAGTAGATACTTTATTGAATCTCAGTTTAGGTACTGAATGATATAACATTGGTTCTTTGTAGTTATTTGGCATATACTTCTCACAAGTACGGCATTGTTGTACCATATTTCTTATATCATTTGACAAATTTGGCCAAAAAAATAACTGTCTTGCCTTATTTATAGTTTTGTTAATACCGAGGTGGCCTTTATGTAACAACTGTAATATATAAGACCTAAGTTTTTCTGGAACAATGATTTTGTTGTTGACAAAAACTAATCCTGCTTCTACATATATATCATTTTTCAACTTGTAATAGTTTCTATAAACAGATTCATTTTGTTTAGGCTTTGGCCAACCTAGGTAGTAATAATCACAAAGTTTACTCAAAATTTTATCTTTTGATGTAGCTTCCCTGAACTCTACTTTTTTTTCATCACTCATAGGTAAGTGTCGTGTTATATAATGTACCATCTCAAACATTTCATAATCACATGTATTAATTTTTAAACTAGATCTAGATAGCATATCTGCAAACTGTACATTTTTACCAGAAACATAATAAACATTAAGGTTATATTTAAGTAATTTCAGCCTAAGTCGTTGAAGCCTAATTGAACCTATTTTTCCAATTGGTTTTTTCATAATAGAGACAATGGGTTTATGATCAGTCTGAACATCAGTTTCAGTTTTATAAATAAAATCATGGAATTTCTGTGTACCAAAATATATTGCAAGCAATTCTTTCTCGGTCTGACTATAATTTACCTCATGATCATTCATTGTTCTTGATGCACAAGCAACTAATTTTAGTACATTATCATGTGTTTGAAACATACAACATCCAATTCCATCCTTTGATGCATCACATTGAAGTATTATTTTCTTCTTAGGGTCAAATGGTATTAGAGCTGGCGCATGAACAATAATATCTTTCAACTTCTCAAAAGCCTCATTTTGTTTGGGTAACCATTCCCATTCAACATTAGATTTTAAAAGATCACATAAAATATTCATATGTTGAGCCATGTTTGGTATGTATCTTCTAACATAATTGAAAGAACCTATAATTCTTTGCAATTCTGTTTTATCTTTAGGTGGTTTTAGCTTTACTAATGACTCTACTCTATCAGGGTCAACTTGCATTCCCTTTTCTGAAAATAACTGCCCCATAAATTTTACCTCTCTCCTATAATACTGAAATTTCTCCTTATTAAACTTTGCACCTACCTTTCTTGCAATTTCAACTATTTTAGCTACAGCTTCATCATGTTCACTTTTTGTAGATCCTGCAGCAATCATATCATCATGACAAATTGTGACATTTTTTATATTGCCAAAAATTTCATCTATTTTCTCCCCAAATAAATCTTGAGAATTTGACAGTCCATATGGGAGTACAAGATAACGGTATATACCAAAGGGGGTTGCAAAACAACATTTCCATGATGATATATCATCTAATTGAAGGTGGTGATATCCTTCAGAAAGATCAAATACTGTAAAATATTTTTTACCATTCAAACAAGAGCATAACTCTTCAATACTCAAACCAAGCCTAGGTTTACGTATGATATGTTTGTTCAAATCAGAGGGATCTAAACAAAGTCTGATTTTGCCATTAGCCTTCTCCACTAACACAATCCTATTTATACTTGCATTGCTGTCTATCTCATCTACTTTAACAATAGCTTGCCGTTTTACTAGCCTATCAAGCTCTTTCTTGAATTCATTCCTTATAGCAATAGGTACCTTAACAGGGGGATAACTTACACTCTCAAATTCTTTAGAAGTAGTTATATGACATTTACCTGCAAAACAACCTGGACCTGAAAATATATCTGAATTTTGCTTTGTAAATTCCTCTTTCACACAAGACTTTTCGGCTGTATTTATTCTTTTTACCAGATTTAACTGTAGACATGCTTGTCCACCCAATAGAATCTGAGTTGCACCCTCAACAATCACAAAATCTTCATAGATTTCTGTATTATTATACTTACAACCTAAATTAACAATTCCTACTGGAGTGTACATAGAACCTTCAAAAGCTCTTAATTTATAGTTAGCAGGTCTCACTTTAAATTGATTGTTTACCAATCTAAACTTTTCTAATGGAATGACATTGACATCAGCACCTGTGTCAAGCTTAACCTTAAATTTTTTACTTTCAATATTAATTATTTCTTCCCAGATGCCCTGACTATGCTTGCACTTTATATTCTTACAGTTACAAACATTCTTAAAGTGATTAACATTACCTACAAATACATCAGAATCATCACTCTCTAGTTCAGTGCTATGATCTATGGTTTTAACATTTTTCACTCTACATGACACAGCAAAATGATTCAATAATCCACAATTGTTACATTTTTTCCCAAAAGCTGGGCATTGTCTTGGCCTATGCATGCTTTGGCATCTTCTGCATTTAAATTTTTTACTCTCAGTACTGACCTTGTGGTTTTCTTGCCTGTTTGTCCTACTGTGGTTACCTGACTGCCGTTTCTTCACAATATTTACTTCAGATGTCCCTTGCTCAAACTGAAGATTCTGCAACTTACTCTGCTCACTACTCCGACAGAACTGGATAGCCTTTTCTAATGTCAGCTGGTCAACCCTCAGTAGTGCCTCCCTTGTGGTAGCATCCTTAATCCCCATTACTATTTTGTCACGAAGTGCCTTATCCTCTGCAGTTTGATTGGGGTCTAAGACATTGTAGTTGCATGTCCTCATCAAGTGCTTCAGATCAGTCAAAAAGTGCTCAAAACTTTCACCTTCCTTCTGCATCCGTTTCAAAAAATTGTATCTTTCGAAGCATTCATTCACCCTTGGGTTCACATATTTTCCGATGAGGGTCATTATAAAATCGTACTTATTTTCCTGCTCCTCAGGTACTACAAAGGTACTCATAATCCGTGCGGATTCTGTTCCTATCATATTTCTCAAAATAGACATCTTCACCGTATCAGCTGCCTCGTGCTGCCCTGTGGCCACTAGATAGTCTTCAAAGCTTGTCTTCCAGAATTTCCATTCAGTTGCCGCATTCTGCCCCTGCAGATCAAAATCGGGGGGTAGCTTCACCACGCCTCCAGCCATATTTCTAGGTTATATGTTATATTTGTATACTTTTGCGGAACTTACTGGAAATATCGTGTCCAATCGTTAGAACATCTTCTATATAGTTCGTTTTCGCAGCGCCATGTTTAATTATGATATTTTAATGAAGGATGTTTGAAGATTAAACATTTTATATTTATGTCAGATACAACAGGTTACATGGATGGATACAGAATACAGAATGAGACATAGATGGGAAACCAATCGCCTATTGACATATGTCATGTCAATCATAGAACATAGATATATGATGTACAGATTGTACATCCAACAGTTGGTCTATCAAATGATGACAATAAATTCAAATTGCTGCATTATTTGGATAAAACAACAGTTTATTATCGATAATAATTATAAATATGTGCAATATACCTTTGTATTATAGTAAAAAGTAAAAATAACATTTTGTTGCATTTCACAAGGCTAAACTCACGATTTGAACTGTGCATTCCTGGTTGCCTATCCTGAATGGCAAAGCTTGCGGGCTTTGTAAACAAGGAAGCTGTCGCCTGTCGTATAAGTGAATAATTCGTATAGTCAGAAAGTGAATCAGGTGCTTTATAAACTTTTCAGAGAAAGGGGGGAACTAGCAGGAGGGATTTTTATTCATATGAATGCCTTTCAATGTGTTTCTCATAGTATTTGCGCTAGGGTGCCTTTTAACCAACGCCAGCCTGCTGCACCTTTACATTCTCTATGAATATTAAATTTTTATAAGAAGGTCTATAACAAACATGCATCCGGTAGATGGAAGTTTCTTCATAAAAGTATGTATTTGTCTATAATCCATCTGACTGACTGAGGTGGGATTATTAATTATTAAATAAGGTTGCTGTGATTGATACTACTTTTATGATCCTGTCACAAACTGTAATTAGTAATTATATAATAATTATAAGGTAAACATGAAAAATCTGGCGTTAATTTGCAAAACAATCGCCTTGTTCTGATTTTCTGCTATGATTTTGATCCATGAATTCTAAGATATTTTTGACAACAATGTCACCCAGCTTTGACGTTTTGTTTCCAATATTCATAAAATACTATTAGATGATAACTTATTAACATCGCCTTCAATACACATAGAAGTGTTATAAACGATAGAAATATGAGTTAGAAAAATACCAACTGATGAACAAGACCTTCCATACACAGTAAGATTGCAGAGACTGAAATAAACAACTTTAAGCGAGAAAAGACAGAGGAGACTTCATCATCAGTATCAATTCACTTAAAGATAGACTAATCAAAGAACTAGAAAACATTGCTGCTAGAATCATACAGTACAGTGCATAACCTACTTAAAAAAAATGTGGTTATATGCAACAATAACTTTATTGGGCCTTACTCCTGCTATTGGTATAGATTACAAGATATTTTATCTTTTCCAGATCTCTGAAAATGACCACTATGCAAAATCAACACCTCAAGACAAAAGATAAGTGGGCGTGTACACACTGTAATACTGTGTTCAAAGGCAAATTAACCATGGATGACCATATAGTTAGGATGCATCCTGACCTGATTGTTTCTGGATCTAGTAAAATACATGAATGTACACTTTGTGTATACAAAACTACTGTGAAGAGTTGCTTGGACGAACATGTGTCTCAACATCACAAAACAGAAGATAGTTACAAACTCAAGTGTGTGCAATGTGATACAATATTCAAGCGTAAAACAAATCTAGATGAACATGTAGCTAGAAAACATCCTAATTGTGTTGCGTCTGTGTCTAATAAGATACACCGATGTGCATATTGCATATATCAAACTATCGTTAAGTCTAAATTTGCCAGACATATGTTGAAACATCCAGCAGATAGCTATAAGCTCAGCACATGTGTTTACTGTAATGCTACTTTCAAAAATAAGCAAGCTCTTGATGGCCATATGCTCAAAAAACATCCTGATTCCATTAGATCCATTTCGACTAAAATGCATGAGTGTACACTTTGTGCATTTAAAACTGTTAAGAAAGGTGATTTAGATCTGCATATGTTAAAACATCCCGAAACAGCAGAAAACTATGGGTTAAAAACGTGTATTCATTGTAAGACTAAATTCAAACATAAAGCAAATCTGGATGACCATATACTTAAGAAACATCCAGAATACATTGCGTCTGTTTCTAGTAAAGTACATAAATGTGAATATTGTTCATATAAAACTACTAAGAAGGATAAATTTATTGAACATATGACTCAGCATGATGAAACAGCAGATGGTTACAAACTCAGGTGTGATCAATGTGAAGCACTTTTCACCTGTAGAACAAATCTAGATGACCATATAGTTAAGAAACACCCTAATTCTATAGCGCTTGTGTCTAATAAGATACACCAATGTAAACATTGCACATATCAAACTGTGATTAAGTCTAAACTTGCCAGACATATGTTTGAGCATCAAGAAATAGCAGATAGCTATAAACTCAGTACATGTATTCACTGTAATGCTACTTTCAAAAGTGAGCGAGCTCTTGAGAACCATACGCTCAGAAAACATTCTGATTCCCCTGCATCCATTTCTTCTAAAATATATAAATGTGCAGATTGCGCATTTAAAACTGTCAGGAAAGCTGATTTAGCTCGTCATAGTTTAGAACATGCGGAAACAGCAGGTAGCTATAAGTTTAGCACTTGTATTCACTGTAATGCTAAATACAAATATAAAATACGTCTGGATGAGCATATACTTAGGCAACATCCAGAATACATTGTGTCTGTTTCTAGTAAAATATATGAGTGTCCATATTGCGCATTTAATACTGTCATACAAGCTCATTTAGCTCGTCATTTGTCAAAACATCCATTCTCAGGAGATAGTTATAAGTTCAGCACATGTGTTAGTTGTAATGCTACTTTTAAAGGTAAGCAAGCTGTTGATGACCATACGCTCAGCAAACATCCCGATTCCATTGGACATTGGATCCATTTCTACTAAAATGTATGAGTGTACACTTTGCACATTTAAAACTGTTACGAAATGCATGTGTTAAAACATCCTGAAACAGCAGATAGCTATGAGTTTAAAACGTGTATTCATTGCAAGACTAAATTCAACCAGAATACATTGCGTCTGTTTATAGTAAAGTACATAAATGTGAATATTGTTCATAAAAAACTACTATGAAGGGTCAATTTATTGAACATATCATAATCTCCTAAACTCTCTGTTAAACAAGAAAATGCAATTTTCCACCCATTTATGATCTTAGCACTTTAAATTTTCTTACACAAACAGAGGAACAGATCTACCTCAGTCTTATTTTGTGAAATAGACATAGACGTCGTGTTATTACCACCCTATACTATAACATGATACATTTTATAAACTAATTATGAGATAATAGTATCCAAACCTGAAATAAACAATTTAAAATTTTTCAAAAATCGTATCCACTGCTTGTTCCAGAAGTATTGAGCACATTGTTAAAGATTGGAAAAATGTACTTGAAATGCAAGATATTACAGTCAAGTTAGGGGAGGGATGTGAACTGAAAAGAACTCAAAATTGAGTTTAAGGAGTTGATAATAAAAAATGAAAATGATTATTTAAAGGACGCAAATTGAGAAATAGCTATGAATAGGTAATAGTATAACCAAAAATACGTATGCCTTTAGTATTTTGTTGAGGAGATTAACTTCTTAAGGGTTAATTTCTACTCTTAGTTGGGCATGAAGCTATCAGCTTAACACACGCCTTGTTTTTTGTTGAGACTGTCCATAGAAGTAAAGAGCAAGTCGGTCGTGTAAATTTTGGATCTCTTAAAAAATCGTGTTTTCCGTAGTTAAATTGTGAAAAAGTGAAAAATGTGCGAGTTTCCCATCATAAGGTTCTATTCTGTAAATTTCTGGTTATTTTAAACAGGGTCGTTAAAAACTTCGGTGAACATAAAATTTAACCGAGCGGTTAGGCGAGACGTTTTAACTGGTGCGGTTAAAAATTAGTATACAGGCAACCACCTATGCATGTGATGTCATGTCTCATGTTTAGATTGTTCACAGACTATGAAATCTGATGAAACGTGAAACAGCGTTATTTTACTAAAATCTCACACGGCAACTATGCATGTGGGAAAAATGAAGCCGTTGTACTCACTATTGTATATGAAATATTGTATATGTAGTGGAAATGATATTCCGCAGTGATGTTTTATAAATGTCTGGCAACACTGTAAGTTTTGGCAAGGCATCCCAGTTGAATGTTGACATTCCATTGAAGCAAGTGAGTGCGAGGTTGTGTTTTTTGTTTTACTTCCCACACCGATAGGTGAAGGGAGTATTGTGATCGCGAAAATCTTCAATTCTGAGATAATATACTTTTTGGGCGTTTTATGATGCCTACATAACGAAAATCCACGTCACTCATTTCCGTCGGTCTGTCTGTCTGATGGCGTTTTTCTAGCCTCCTAATCTCAGTAACCGCTGCATAGATTTTGATGAAATTTGGGTAGTGATATGGTGTAGGGTCGTAGTAGGTAGTGTTGCTACAATTTTGAAAATCGGTGCATGGGTGGCGGAGTAATTAGCAAAAAACGAAAAATGTCAAATATGCCTCAAACTTCGTTTTTAGGTGTTTTAGGGGTTCCTGATCATTTTCTACTTTTTTTTGGGTGGGGGTGAAATTGGGGTGGTTGTAAAGCTGAAAAATTTGTTGTACTCATAATAGGCTGTCTACTGACCTGAGAGAGAAAGACCTAGCGGTATAATACACTTTTTTAGGTCCATCCGAACATTGCCTTGTGTATTAGAGAAACCAAGGGAGTTAGAGAATTTTCCGATGTATACATACGAGCAGGGCCGATCCTGACGACGCGACGGGCGAAAACGTGCCCCGCACGTGGGCGGCCAAATTTGAAAGGCGGCCGCTCCAACGCGCTGTGGTACAAGAACCCCTAAATCTTGGACAAAAACTATTTTCGGTACATTTTAGTTTTGAGTTAGTTTTGTGTACAATATATTGGCAACATCCCAAACTGACGGAAAATAGCTATAAATTTTAAATTTGTCAGCGTTGTTTCGAATCACATGTTTTTGACGGCCAGTTTTTCTCATTAATCGAGTTACAACAAGAAGTATTCAAGATAAAGTGTAGATTAGTTGTGTAGTGCAATAATAATCGTAACTTTTAAGATGGACAATAAAAATGATAAAAATACGCAGTTAGCCGAAATTGCAGTGTGTATATTTATACATTTTATAAAAACAGAAAATGGTCAGATTTAAATAAAATTGCTAGCATTTGCTAGAATTTATTTATACCTATATTGATTCGATGCAACCTACTAAATCACAATCTGTAATATTTACTTGCCCGTTGCCCCTGTTTGCCACTTTGCTATATACCTACGTCTATTGTTGGATTTCCCCATGTGGGGGCGGGTTAGAATATCTCCCATCGCATATCCTGCGTGTCGTAAAAGGCGACTAAAAGGAGCCGAACTACTGTAGGTATAAGCAGTAACCTCTTCTCAACCAACAGCTTTGGGTGGACGAGTTGAAAAGAGTCAGGACACCTTCTTGTCCTTGGGGTGAGAAATTGCCCCTAAAGGCGGATGAACCAGTAGATACCATTTGGTCAACGGCATGAGGATGCAGAAAGCAAATGGGAAACTACTGCATTAAATATCTTAAAGATATCCCAAGAGAAACTCGTAAAATGAGTAAATGCATTTTACGAGTTCACAACATGTCTGTTAAGACATTGTGACTATGATGATTGTTGTTGGATTGGATTGTTGCAGAATTATGTACTTATTAAAATGAGGATCTCTTCAGTACATGACATGAGAAAATATGTCTGCACCTAGAAACTAACTTTGTAGTAGATTGGCAATGATGACATTCCTAAGAATTTTATGGGATTAACAGAGGAAAAAATTAGAAAATATTGTTCTAATATCTCACAGAGATGGAAAGAGAATGACAGAACTCTCTCTTTCCAAACAACACTATCCTCATTTTCGATGGGTGCGAGGGACTTTTTGTAGCTTCTTTTAGCACTGCTGTGAGATCAGATTCCTGTTTTTGAAGAACAGCCGTGCTTTCTGCTTCAATTAACAACATTGTTCCATGCTGCACCTCAGAAGGACTTTTTGAAGCATATCTTCTTTTCGAACGGAATGATACATTCGATATGCTAAGCTCTGCCTTCCTGGTTGCTTTGGGATTTCACATACTGTTGGAGGTTTTGAGAAGACAGTTTTTGAGTGCTGCCCTGGTTGTTGCCTTTGTTTAAACATATCAAGAAATCTGTTACTATCTTTCCATCTTTGTGAGAGATTAGAACACTCTTTTTTAACTTTTCCTCTGATCGTCTTATAAAATTTCCAGGAGGATCATCATTGTCAAACCTACTACAAATGTTGCTTAAAACTGCAATTTGATCTGAAGCAACGCTGACAAATTTCAAATTTATTGCTGTTTCCATTCATTTGGGATATTGTCAATATACAACAAAATTTATTCAAAACTAAAATATACCGGAATTCGGTCTTGCCGAAAATTTAGAGGTTCTTGTACCAACCACACCAATTCAAACCTCTCCAAAGTACTTGAACGTATAATAATATCAGTCATATTGCATAAATAAATTAATAATAAGGATCATCATAATGTATAATGATGAAAAATAATAAATGAATTTATACCTGAGGCGGCCAAAGTCGGATTCGCACAAGGGCGGCCAACTACCCAGGATCGGCCCTGCATACGAGTATTGCTTTAGATCGTTCTGTATTTTATAATGTTGAAATTACTGAATTGATGTTAATGAAATTTCGGCACAGGATTACTACTTTGGCGAGGATAGAAAACGCGTCTGATTTTTAGAAATCGTCTCAGTGGCGGCGCTGCAATATTAAAAAAACTAAAAATATGAAAACAGCTCAGACTTCTGTTTTAGGCGTTTTAGGGATTCCTGATCATGTTCTACTTTTTTTTGGGGTGGGGGTGAAATTAGGGTGGTTGGGGGGGGGGGGTTGTAAGTCTGAAAAATTTGTTGTACTCATAATGGGCTGTCTACTGACCTGAGAGAGAAAGACCTAGCGGCATAATACACTTTGTTAGGTCCATCCGACTTGAACTTTCTGATGCATACAAAATACATACGAGTATTACTTTGGATTGTTTTGTATGGTGTTACGTGGAAACTTCTGAATTGACTTTAATGACATTTTGACACAGATTTATTACCGTGACGAGTATGGAAAGCGCGTATGGTTTTTAGAAATCATTTCAGTGGCGGCGCGGCAATAATAAAAAAACTAAAAATATAAAAAACACCTCAAACTTCGTTTTAGACGTTTTAGGGGTTCCTGATCATTTTGATTTTTTTTTTTTTTTTGGTGAAATTTTGGTGGTTCGGGGGTGGGGGTTTGTAAAACTCAAAAATTTGTTGTATTTATTTGTTGTGTCCACTGACCTATGGAAGAAGCACCTAGTAGAATAAAACACTTTTTTTGTGGTCGGGCGAGCAACGATTTGAATGCAGGAGCAAATAATAAAACTGGTATCATCGGAATTTGTGGGAAGTACTGAGTCAATCAACTTGACTACATTTTTTTACTAAAATTTTAAAATGAAAAAAGCGGGATCGCTCAACAAAAAAAAAAACAAGTTGCAGCAATGATTTAATTCACTTGTGCCCAACGGTAAAGTGACATGTTGTTCCAGTGTCTATTTGATAGCAACCATGTCCCAAAAAATTAAACGCGCAGAGTACTTGTAAATACTTTGGAATTGCAGTTGTCCCTCACACTTTCCTGCATATGCGGAAGTGAAGTTTGAATTTTTTTATATAACTGAGCAGACCGTGTAGGCAGAGCCTAAATACCAGAGTACCGCGGCTGAATTAGAAACTTTGCAGCTTCTTTTGAGATGAAACAACTTCAAAAATGTGTTTTCAGGGAGCCGAAAGACGTCCCTGGTATCTCTCAAGTTGCGGTACGCCAGCATCCTATCAACAAACAATTTACCTCATAGTTGTATCTGTTGCAAACCAATTTACTTTGAATAACCGCTTCTTGATTTGTAATCACGAAATAAATTGGTACAGGAGCCATTCCGATCAATTTTTCTTCTAGGTTAGGTGTATAACACTACCCAAAATCCCTGCCGTTATACATACAATTTTAACTGCCGATTTTACCACTGGCTGTTATAGTTTTAACCAGCTCTCTGTTTAGAGAATACCTATGATGGTTATAATGGGCGTTAGTTATTTTAACCATACGTTATGTTTAATCATACCGCTACAAAATAGGCCTATGCATCAAGGCCTTAGAATTAATCTACAAGAATACTTTGTCTCCCAGTAATTTGAATACATTGCAATTTGTATCAGACAATCATCAACGTGGAAAAGGACAGCAAAAACTACTGATAAACTGTACTGTTTTTGTTGTCCTGATTTGTTGTCTCCTGAAAGTGGCGTTGTTCACTACGCTTTCATTCTAGTTGAAGAAGCTTCACAAAATCATTGTTTGTTTCAGAATGAAAAAGGAGCAGGTTGTTAAAGATCGGAAAAATGATCTTGAAATGCAAGGTACTAAAGTTAATTTGGAGGAGGTTGTGAAGAAAGCTGATTTAGCTCATCATACGTTAAATCATCCTGAAACAGCGGATGGAGGATATAAGTTTAGCACATGTGCTATCTGTAATGCTAAATTCAAAAGTAAGCTGACTCTTGATGGACATATGCTCAGAGAACATCCTGATTCCATTGGATTGATTACTGCCAAAATATATGAATGTACACATTGTGCATTTAAAGCTGTCATAAAAGCTCAGTTAGCTCATCATATGCTGAAACACCCAGAAACAGCAGATAGCTATAAGTTTAGCACGTGTGTTCATTGTTATGCTAAATATAAACAAAAAATATGTCTGGATAACCATATACTTAGACAACATCCAGAATACATTGCGTCTGTTTCTAGTAAAATATATGAATGTACATATTGCAGATTTAAAACTGTCAAGACATCTCAATTCGAGCATCATATGCTAAAACACCCAGAAACAGCAGATAGATATAAGTTTAGCATATGTGTCCACTGTAATGCTACTTTCAAAAGTAAGCAGGGTCTTGATGGACATACGCTCAGAAAACATCCTGGTTCCATTGAATCTGTTTCTACTAAAATCTTTGAATGTTCATATTGCGGATTTAAAACTGTCAAGAAACTTCAATTCGAGCATCATATGCTAAAACACCCAGAAGCAGCAGATAGATATAAGTTTAGCACATGTGTTCACTGTAATACTACTTTCAAAACTAAGCAGGCCCTTGATGGACATACACTTAGAGAACATCCTGATGCCATTGGATCCATTTCTACCAAAATATATGAATGTACACATTGCAGATTTAAAACTGTCAGGAAAGCGCGATTAGCTCATCATATGTTTAAACATCCTGAAACGGCAAAGTTCAGCACATGTATTTACTGTAATGCTACTTTCAAAACTAAGCAAGCTCTTGATGGCCATACGCTCAGAAAACATCCTGATGCCACTGGATCCATTTCTACTAAAATACATGATTGTAAACATTGCTCATTTAAAACGGTCATAAAAGGTCATTTAACTCGACATATGTTAAAACGGCACAAGTGTCCATTGTAATGCTACTTTCAAAGGTAAGCAAGCTCTTGATGGCTACGATCAGTAAATATACCGGAACAGCAGATAAATATGTTTAGCAGAGGTCAAAAAGGCAATTAAGATGATGAAAAAAGACTCCAGTCCAGGCATAGATGAAATACAGGGTGCGACAGAGAGGACGAACGTTTTTGAGATTGATAGTACTCTCCCCCACCGTCTACGAGAGAGGTGGGGAGGGTACCGTTTCATTCGTCAGTTCCTAGTATTGGTTTACCAGCTGTCATGGAGCCTTGGACGGTGGAGCACCGCGTTTCGGCTATGTTTGTTTCGTCCGAAATAATGAGTCAGTCACCGTCGTACAGCATGAGTTTCGTCGCCACTTCAACATTCATAGGAATAGAGAATAGAGCCGTTCCCTCTCGAAACGCCATCCTTCGTTGGGTTGAATCACTTCGCAGGCGTGGTGAACCCTTCGATATAACTAGATAATTTATGCAGAGGATAGTTCTGAGGTCGAGACAGAGACAAATACATATTGGATACGTACAAGCGTCAACTCGCGTATACATTGGTAGATTTTAAATTTGGCGCGCTTTGTCTGCAAACGAAGAAAAAGACTTAACCAGCCAGCGAGAGGCCTCGGGCTCGGGATTCTACGGACCCCGTACAAGACTTTCATTCCCTCTTGGGGGGCACACCACAGTATTCCAGGCTGAGGTCTATGCGATACTTGCCTGTGTAAATCGTATTCGGGAAATTGACGGGTCTAGGAGGCGGATTACTATCTGCTCTGACAGTCAGGCAGCCATCAAAGCACTGAGTGCTTGGAAAATAACGTCGGGACTGGTCCTGGAGTGCAGGAGGGCTCTTGACGACATCTCAGCTAAACACAAGGTATCACTGATGTGGGTACCTGGGCACGCTGGGGTAAAGGGTAATGAAATGGCGGATCATCTAGCCAGGATGGGATCCGGAAACAGTTTTGTGGGCCCGGAACCAGCCTTAGGATTGTCTGCAAACTTGGTTAGGAAAACAACTGGAGAGTGGATCCAGAATCAACAATCTCTGAGATGAAACAACATCTCTGGTCATCTCCGTCAGGCTCGGGAGCTATTAGCAGGGCCTGCAGAGAGAATAGGACGATTTTGTCTCTCTCTGGATAGGAGTAACTTGAGATTGTTAGTAGGCTTATTAACGGGTCACAATACCTTCAGGCGTCACTTGTTTGTGATGAGGGTGGTTAACGGCCCAACGTGCACGTGGTGTGGTGAAGAGGAAGAATCCTCGGCACACATCCTGTGTCGCTGTGAAACCCTGGGTTATCCCAGGCAGACTATGCTGGGCTCAAGAACCTTGGAACCAATAGAGATAAAACGGATAGGACCTAAGAATGTACTTGCGTTTGCCAAAAGGGCAGGTCTTAGGAACTAGCGCGGATAGAGGCGCAAAAGGGCCCATCGTGTGGCCTATGCACCAGCCACATTCCGTGCTGGATAGCCTCTGGTCCTTATTCATTCATAACCAGCCAGCGTTCAGGCGCCATCTCACGATTTAATCTTTGTCTAGGTCTACGCTGGTGGCTGAGTGTGTTTTAAGTAGTATTGTGCAAATTATGATTAAAAACAGTGGTTAGAAGCTGTTCTGTGTGCAAAAAGGAATATATACCAGGTGAGGGTCGATCTTGTCACACGTACGTTTATATCATATTTGCAGTGGCGTAACTTTACGATATGTGCTCTTTTAGAGTTCCAAGCATATGGGCAGTTAAGAAATGCATCTCAGTTTACAATAGACATTTCTAAATCTGCGGAAATATGTCTCAAAGTCCAGTTATCTTCTAAAAAACCGAGTCACCCGATTTTTAAAAGTACCGGCATTTTGGTACATCATGTAATGAGGAATCTACCTCATACAGTTTTGGGCACATTTGGCAATCATTTATCTGATCTGGAACACTGCCTTGTTCTAATAAAACTTGTTATGAAAAAATATTTTAGTTTAAGATTCCACCATGAAATCTCTAAGCTGAAATCATTTGAAGGGATCAGAAATATATTCACCGAAACCATTTTATTCAAAAATCAATGAATAGTATAGCTTGGATACGAATAATCTTGGAATAGACAAAGGCACGAGCTAATGTAAGTTGTAACCTAGGACATACAGACCTATTTCAAAGATAATAAATTTTGCTGAAGGCAGCTTAAAATGTCTTATCATCAGAAAATTAATGTAGCTTACTTTGCGATCATAGGCGTAGTTAAGTCCCTCAATCTGGGGGGCTTAAGTCCCTGGATCTGGGGGGCTTAAGTCCCTGGATCTGGGGGAGCTTAAGTCCCTGCCCTAGACACAATAAAGTTAATAGAACGAATGATTTCCAGATTTTTGGGGGGCTAATTTCATTCTTGGGGGGGGGGCTAAGCTCCCCCGAGCCCCCACCTAACTACGCCTATGTTTGCGATGAACTTTCCACTTGTGGTGCTAAAGTGGCCAAATCAATTGAAAAGATTTGGAATAAGTTGTCTGTGCTATTCCACTGAATATATTATTGAAATTCAGAATCAGAAACTTTCTTTTAGGTAAGGCATACTATGAATTGCAAGGATTCTTGATCAACTAGTACTGTGATCTGTGATAACTGCTCAGGTTATTTACTTTTGTCTTTTTCGTTTATGTGATGAGAATATGTATTGTACACAAATTAACAAATATATGGATGCGTGTTAAATTTTTGTATATTTTCATTAATTTTGTTTTATGTATGTAATTTGTCTTCTTCTTTTGACGTGTTCTATACCCTAATAGGGTAATTTGGAACCAGTAAAAATTATCTATCTATCTATATCCTTTTGGTTGTAGACATAGTCTTATTCTGTCTGTTTTAACACAAATTATGATGATTTCATTGATTTTTTTTGTGTCTTCAACTGTCAGCTACTTTATTACTGTCAAATGATTAAATGTTTACTTTGTATAGTGTTTCGTTCTCAAGTACTTTGATCTAACAGAGCTAACAATCAACTTCCATATTCAGTATATTGTTTTGTTAAATGTGAACTGACGACACTGATCATGGCCGACTGTACTCACTACGCCGGAGCATGAAATATGGCAACACTGAATCTGAGGGCCGTCATTTTGTTTGTTGTCATTAGTCATGGCATTAGTGTAATCTTCCAGAGTGAAAAATAAGATTGGAAGGTGATTTTTAATGTGTTTCTAATCATTTACCTGCACAAACGAAACTATAAAGATAAAAAGATGCCTGCAAAGTGTGTAGTACCAGGTTGCAATAGCAATTGGGGCTTCCAAAGAAGGACATGAACAGAAGTGGGTGAAAGGTATTCCTCATAAGGGCTGGTTATATTTATAAGAATAAAGACAATAATTACAAACATTTCAAAGGATAAGACCTATTTTAAACCACAATGTGGTACCTACAATGTTTTCTGGACCTCCCAAATATCACAGAAAAAGACAGAAGTTAATAGAACTCATCTGGGCATACCTATGAAAAGATATGATATTGAAAGGGAATCAAGACTAGCAAGAATGGCTTCAAAGTGACCTAATAGTGAATTTTTCTAGCTCAAGTTAAAATTTACAAAGCAAATTGAGTGTTCATTAGCAATTGTGCTTCCAATAAGCGACATAAACAGAAGTGGGTGAACGGTATATACCTTGTATGGGCTGGTTATATTTATAAGAATAAAGACAATACTTTACAAACATTTCAAAGGATAAGACCTATTTTAGAGCACAATGTGGTACCTACAATGTTTTCTGGACCTCCCAAATATCACAGAAAAATACAGTTAATAGAACTCATCTGGGCAAGCCAACGAGGGCATGCATCTGGGCATACCTAGGAAAAGATTTCATAGTGAAAGGGAATCAAGACCAGCAAGAATGGCTTCACAGTGACCTAATAGTGAATTTTTCTAGCTCAAGTGACAATTTACAAAGTAAATTGAGTGTTCATTTAAGTGGAAGTGGCAGCAGGAAACTGGTTGCTTTATTTTTATTTTGTAGTGTCTGACTATGACACCAGATGTAAGTAGTATTAGTAGTAGTAGTTCTAAAAAGCATTTTTTTCTTAATTTATTAACCCAGATTAACTCTAATACATATAAAATGTAATAATTATTCTGAAACTATAGGCCTACTATTTGACGGCTAAGCCACGTTGCCACATCTAAGGCTCCGGCCTAGTGTAGAGATTGTCAGTGGTGTAGAGTCTGCCATGCACTGATCAATCTCAGAAGTTCGTGACCCCCTTTCAAATGTATATGCACCCGCCTATGCTCTGTCTAGGGTAAACATCTTGAATGTTTACAAAGTTCACTAAGATGATGCAAGCAAACAATTACTGTGTTGAATACCTACCATTACTTATCTGGTTATATATGATCGAAATCGTTCGGTGAGGTGAATTTTGCGTATGAGCCCGTCCAGATAAGGCGATTTACGCGCGAGTGGACTCGCGCGTAGACAATTTACATTGCGTCCAGATGTCGCGTTTCACGCGCGTTTCTACGCTAGGAGGGATTTCCTTCCAGTCAAAGACATGGAGTTGGATACAGCAGTACTCTGCAGCAGTTGTGTTGTGGCGTGCATACCGGCGATGGAAGCTTCGTAAACAAAGAGAAAGGCGACGCACAGTATGTTTATGCCCAAAGCTGAGAGAACACAGTGAAAAGTTTTTCAACTATTTCTTCCCAGTTCCTATGTTTTATGAGTCTATTGGAATAATCGGAAGATTCCATATCCCATATGGCTACTCTTTTTTCGACTTCGTCAATGAAAAGTTCTGTATCGAAGTTATCACGCTCCATTTTCCGAAACAAATACGTCCACACGCCACGGACTCGCGCGTCGTACTGGACGCAACAATGTCGCCACTTCGCCAGAGTATCTCGACTCGCGCGTACAACGCGAGTCGAGAGTCCCGCTCGTTACAAGCGTTTTACGCGCGAGTACAACAACGCGCGAGAGCATCTGGACGGGATGTATGTAACTCTAGTATCTCGAGAACGCGCGAATGACTACGCGCGAGTCCACTCGCGCGTAAATCGCCTTATCTGGACGGGCTCTATGGATCTACACTTTCACCCCTACAAATTGGCCAGTGTATATGTTTTGTGTTGGCCATTATGCAACAGTCAGTCGTCAGTCCGGAGATATGCACAATGAATGAACTTTACACGTGAGATTCGTGAGATTGAAGCACTGATCGATCAAAATGAGAACAACATTTTCATGACTTCATGAGTGACGAAGCCCTCTTCACCTAAACAGCAGAATTGGCGTTATTGGGCTAATGAAAATCGAAAATCCGCAACAGTCAGACGAAAGACCGCGGCACAGCCAAAAAGTAACGGTTTGGTACGCTGTATCGCAAACTTTCATCGTTGGCCCTTACTCTTTCGATTGGTTTTTATATGTATGATTATAAAAGTATAATTTATGTATAGTGGTTTTTAAGAGGTTCATGTAATTTTGTTTTGAGGTTTGTTAGGAATGTATTTTATTTTATGTAGAACATTACATTTATCTGCGAGTAGGTTCTGTAGATTTTGTAGATATTGCGGCTCTCGATATTTGTTCTGCGTTTGTGTAGTCACAGAACTGTAACATATAACTACAGCATAATAGAAAACCAGCACTCTGAAAATTTCTTATATAAAAATGGTTCCCACAAAATTTGACCTTGGGATCATTTATGAATGATTTTACGGTTGTGAAGTTTGGGTAGAGATGCGAAAATGAAAATATCGTTACCGGTACCAATTTGATATTTTTTAGGCAAGTAGGCGCGCTTGGTTTGTAGTTCGTACAGATAATTTTGTGCAGTTGATTACACCCCTCAATAATTATATAATTATTTTCGATACCGATACCGCTGCAAAAGTAGCGATACCTACCTGGAATTGCTCAAAAAGTATCAAGATAAAAATACTCGATATTAGTGCAGAGTACAAGTATCGAAGTATCGTTAGCATCTCTACAAATAATCATCCAAAAGGGCAAAAGGGGGGATGCGCGTGGTGCCTGTTTTGTGGTGCTGATTCTTTGTCTTTATCTAATCTTGTAATCTTTACTATAGGCCTTTACGGAAACACTGATCTGGATCCGGATAGATCAGTTATACGTCAAACAGCTGTTGAGGGCTGTTCCAAATTACGGTACTATCACCGTCCCAGAACTGTTTTCATCATCCTCCGCCCATTTTGTGTGTTTTTAGAACTGTAAAATGGGCGGGGCATGATGAAATCAGTTCTGGGACAGTGATAGCGTAATTTGGAACAGCCCTCAACAGCTGTTTGACGTATAACTGATCTATCCGGATCCAGATCAGTGTTTCCGTAAAGGCCTTATGTTGTGTGGTGTGGTATCATGTGGTATGCTGTGTGTCAGCACCACCGACTATAAACCTAGGCAGCACTGTCAGCTGTGTGGTTAGCACCAAAAGTTAGCACCACCGTTAGCTGGTTAGCACAGAACAGGTAAGGTTACTAAGATTAGTTAGTCAGTGTATATGTTTTGTGTTAGTTAGTGCCGTTTTGGTTTTGCTGTAGTCTGTAGTTTGTTTTTCAGCTCAGCATATTATTTTTTATTCAACATAATCAACATTCAACGTTCAACCAATGGAAGTTTGTGATACAAATATTGTAAATATAAGGACTGGTAATACAGTTCAACAGATTACTATGCAGAATGAAATGCTAGCTGTTGAAGAAGCTATGAAAAAAGGAGTGGGTGAAGTTAAGATTAAGACTGAAACAGCGGAGGTAGAGAGTGAACCATGTTATCTCTGGAGTGAACTAATTGGAATTGAACAAACTAGGGGACCAACAGCTAAATATGCAAATGCAGATGAGACAGTGGTGAACAGGTACAGTTCTAGAGGAAATTGGTTTATTTATGCTGAATTTTATAGCACTTTGTCTCATTACTTTATTGACTAGTAAATTATGTATAGTTTTTTATACTTGAAAGCAAATATCTAGCAGAACTACGTTGAATTACTTAATTTTATAGCATGATACTTCCAGGAAACAAGTTATGAGGCAATATCAAAACCTGAAATAAACAGTGGTTACAATTCGATCAATAAAGTAATTGTAGCCAATTGTGAAGGACCAACTAAATTGGCAAATACCCGCAAATGACTCACGAGAATTGAAGGTTAATCATGCATCGGTTGACTCACCCCTTGTTGGTTGGCGTCGGATGTCTTCCCCAGCTGGGTACTGCGTTGCTCTATCCAGATTCCTAGTTAGCTGAGCGATGTAAGGCTGTGGTCGCCCTTATTGGAGGTACCCGCTACACACGGGGTGACGGATATCACGCACACGTCCGTTCACCTCGGTAGTTGAAGTACGACTCTCTCTTTCTTCCGCGTCAACCGTCAGACTTCAAACTCGCAAGTCAAAACGCGGGAGATTCGAATATACAAAATTTTTTAAATGGTAAATACCAATCGTAACCATTTTCCGCCCACCAAAAAATATAAAAAAAAAATATTTTTTCCAATCATAGTAATTCCTATATTACCCACAAAAGAAAATTAGTGGAATTATCCCACCCATAACACAACACGAAAAAAAAAAAAAAATTATCATATACAAGCAAATCATGGCCTATTGTGCCGGCAAAGGGCACAGTTTCAATAAAGGACGGTCTAACAGCCCTTTACTCGTCTTAACTTGGGCGACTCTCGAAATGTTTCCCGTACCGGGATATAACTTAATAATCCTGCCTAATGGCCACTGTAAAGGACGGGTATTTTCATCCTTGAGAAGAACCAACTGGCCGACCGAGGGAGGATTATGTGGTGTATTCCACTTATGTCGTTGCTGAAGGGTGTGGAGGTACTCCATATGCCAGCGCCGCCAAAAATGTTGCTGCATCTGTTGCACTAACTGCCACCTGTTCAACCGACTATGTTTCACACACAACAAATCTTCGTCAGGCGGAGCATTCAGGGGCTCTAATGTCAAGAAATGACCCGGAGTCAAGCTGCCTACATCGTTAGGATCAGAACTCAAACTACGCAAGGGTCTCGAATTTAACATTGCCTCAATTTGGATTAAAGTGGTGCTCAATTCCTCATAAGTCAACACTTGCGCACCTATCACCCGCCGCAAGTGAGTTTTCACAGATTTCACTCCGGACTCCCATATACCTCCAAAGGAAGGACTAGCTGGAGGATTAAAATGCCACTTAATTTGCAAAGCTTCAGAAGCTTTAGCACCCAATAACTGTAAAGTTTTATAAGCACCAACAAAATTCGTACCTTGATCACTATAAATATCACTGCAACGTCCTCGCCGCCCTATAAAACGCCTAAGTCCTGCAAGAACAGCTTCACTAGTTAGATCTGACACAACTTCTAAATGTATTGCTTTAGTAGCCATACACACGAAAAGACACACATACACCTTTTGAGAACTAATGCCTCGTCTTTTACCTAAAGACATCCTCAAAGGACCAAAAGGGTCTACGCCACTATGGGAAAAAGGTTTGACTTCCGAAATTCTAACGGAAGGTAAATCACTCATTATGGGGACCACTGGAGGAGGCTTAACTCTAAAGCATTTTATGCAACGAGATAACACTGAAGCTATAGCCCGTTTGGCAGATAGTATCCAATATCTCTGCCTTAACAGATAATGCAAAGTTTGTGGTCCAGGATGACAACTCCTATTGTGCACACTTTGGATAATGAGATAAGTCAATCGATGCTTCCTAGGGAGCAGAATTGGATGCTTCCGATCATAGCTTAGACTAGACTGTCTCAAGCGACCGCCCACCCTCAGGACACCCTGGGAATCAATGAAAGGAGCTAACTTCTGTATAGCTTTGGGACAGACCTCCGCTCGACGAACTTTCCGCAGTTCATTATCCAATTCAACTCTTTGCACGTCTTTGACCAGAACCACCATAGCCTCATACAATTCAGCCTCGGATAAATTACCTATCTCACGCGGGTAACCCCTTTTTCGACACAAACAATTTTTACGAAATCTCAAACAATAAGCAACAACACGCTCAATTTTGCGTAAGGAAGAATATCTATTCAACAATTCTGAAACAATACTAGAGCCGTGAATAGTAATACAAACAACCTTTGCTTCTTCTTGTACATCTGTACAGGAAGGCTCACCTACACAAGTTACAGGCCAATCATCCCGAGGAAGCTTAAGCCAAGTTGGCCCCTCCCACCACAAGGGTTGTTCTAGAAATTGCCGAGGAAAAGTCCCCCTAGAAGCACAGTCACTAGGATTCTCTTTCCCAACCACATGATACCATGAATCAGGAGCTACCTTCTCCTGGATTATAGCTACACGATTGGCTACAAAGCTCCGCCACCTATGCGGAGAAGATTTGACCCACGTCACAACTACCTTCGAATCCGTCCAAGCACAAACATTATCTATTTTCTGTGTTACCATTATATGGGATACACAATCAATCAGCTCTGCGGCTAATAAGGCTGCACACAATTCCAGTCGTGGAATCGACAGTCTTTTCAAAGGCGCCACTCGAGTTTTTGCACACACCAAATGTACAGAAATACTGTTCTCCGTGGAAACCTGTCTCAGATAAACTACAGCTGCATACGACTTCTCCGAAGCATCGCAAAAAGCATGAATTTCTGTAAACTTTGCCTCTATATGAAGTATATGTCTAGGAATTTTCAACGACGATAGCTCAGGTAACTCAGCCACAAAAGTTTTCCACTGGTTTGCAACTTCCAGCGGTGGCTCATCATCCCAACCTATCCCTAAAGCCCACAATTGCTGAAGTATTTGCTTGGGAACAATGATTACTGGAGCTAAGAATCCTAGAGGATCATACAGTCTTGCTATTTCTGACAAAATATTCCTCTTTGTACAGGACCGTATCTGAGGACGTACAGAATAAGAAAAACAATCCGTAGTGGGACACCACTGCAAACCCAACACTTTTATTCCAAGAGAATCCTTATCAAATACAAGTGGCTGCTGATGAACCTCAGGTACCTGAGCAAGTACTTCAGAACAATTACTTGCCCATTTCCTCAGTTCAAACTTTCCCAACGCCAATAATTCAATCAACTGGTTTTGAGTATCCAAGGCAATTTCCTTGGAGTTTGCTACTCCAATGGCGTCATCAACATAACAGAAATTCTCCAAAATATTTACAGCTAACGGAAACCTTTCACCCTCATCCCTACACAGTTGCAGCAACGTCCTAATCGCTAGAAAAGGACTAGACGTTACTCCATAGGTAACGGTCTTCAACTGATATTTCCTTATAGGCTCGTCACCGTTAGGTCTCCACAAAATAGTTTGATAACTAGTGTGAGACTCCTCAACTAAAATCTGTCGATACATTTGCCGTATATCCGCGGTAAACACATACAAATACAACCTGAAAGATAACAATATTGAGACGATATCATTTTGTAACTTGGGACCTGCTAGAAGAACATCATTCAAGGACTTTCCATTGGTAGTTTTAGCTGACGCATCAAAGACGGTCCGAAGCTTTATTTCACCATTCGCATTCCTTTTCACCACCGCATGATGAGGAATGTAATACTCACTATTAGACCCCACTTGGTTCCCAACTTCAGACATGTGGCCTTGCTCCAAATAGTCAGCCATAAAATCACAATATGCTTCATGTAAGACGGAATCACGACGAAAACGTCCTTCCAACAGCTTAAATCTATGTAAAGCCTGTGAATAGGAATCACCCAGAACTGGGGGGAATTCAGAAAAGGGAAGCTTCACCACATATCTTCCTGAGTCCATACGCCAACAAGATGACGTAAAGAATTCCTCAGCCTGCTGTTCCTCTTCAGACAATGCGACACACTTAGGGATACTTTCAATTTCCCAAAACTTTTTCAATGTACAATCCAATTCCCCCACAGAAGTTAGAAAATTCAGCACACTATCAGTGGAAACACCACCCAACTTGCCCATTAACACCCACCCAAATACGGTGTTAATAGCATGTGCTCAGTTTCAGAAAACAAAAGGAACGTACATCGAACTGAGTCATGACGTCACAAGTGAGATTTATCAGATAAATCAGGTAAAAGGAAAGCGCCTTTAAGCTTTAAAGGAATGCAGGGCTGTATTAAGTGGAAGAATTAGTAATAACAAGTAATTGACACTTTGTGACATTTTCATCTATGCTGTGAGGTCTATGCTTATTTTACATTTTCTCGGAAAATCCAGCGTGTCTTTCAGTATATCAGTATGGCTGGTCTGAATGATGATGATTAGGTATACTTTAAATGAGATAAGAATGAAGATAAAAGCATTTTTAGCTTAAGCTTCAGTTAAACTACCTTATTATATTAACCTTACTCCATGTACTTACTTTATACTTTTCTCCAATTGTACCTTGTATGTTTCAACCAATAAATAACCCACTAGTGATGCAAGCTATCCATTGAATCGTCCTTATTGCTAAATATAGGAGTATTGTGATAGTCTCTAACAATATACAAATCAATAAAATAATCTATTTCTTTTAACTAACAATGTTTGCTGCGAATTTCTGGATATTGAAGCAATTTCTTGTTTACAACAGTAGTCATTACTTTTTGGCAAATATTCAATAAGAATATTACTAATATGGTCCTGATCGCAGGATTGCCAATCAACACCACTAGTAAAAAATTAAATTTGAGATACACTTCTTCGTCAGCTGATACCTATCAAATAGACGTCAAGCCAGTTTAAAGTATCAGGTAACAGAGTATACACTTCACCACAAAAGCTACAAGTATAATCGATGTTTACATAATAGAAACATTTACACAATACACAATTAGCAGAAAAAAGTGAAGTGGTAACCTTACCAAAAATACATTATTCTTTGAAAATTATGATATCCACTGCTTGTTCCAGGAGCAAAGAAGGGCAGAGTGGCGAAAATTGGAGAAATGACCTTGAGATGCAAGATATTAAGGTTAAGTTTGAGGAGGATGTGAACTGTGGGGAATTCAAAATCAAAGTTGAGGAAGTAATTATGAAACATGAAAATGATGATATAGATAATGCATACAGAGAAATAACTGTGAATAGGTAATAGTGTGAGCAAATATTCCTGCACTCTTAATATTTTTTTGTGGAGGTTTAATTTTTACAGTGGTGCAGGGTCCATTAATGCGAGGGATGCATCACATCCCTTCAAAGGACTGTAATACGTTTTTGTTTAAAAGAGTCACTGAAATCTCTTATAATAAATTAAAATTCTGAATATATTTATTCAAATAAATAAATTCAAGTTATTGAATGTATTTGTTGGTCAAGCTGTATAGATAACGCTAACAGATATGCTTATACTAAAAATGAAAATATCTCAACAGCAGACTATCCTGGTCACATCTTGAATGCTGCCAAATGCTTTCTGAGGTCACAAATTATAGGACAGTGATTACGTCTCTACTGTGTCTAGTTCGCTGTTTTACGTCAGTGAGTGATGCGGTTTCTTAAACACATCTTGGTCGCGGTACAAAATAAAATATCGTTGCGCGTCACGATTTACGAATCTTGGTGCGACTAGAAGAATGGATCTTAATTTTAACATGTAACAGATTCATAGATACGTAACCTAGATTTAGTTTTTTTAAATTGATTTTTGATTATTATTTTTAACCTGTTATATGATAAAAAATAATGTGCTTGTTACATCGCCTTGTATTGATGCCACACTACGCCGCTGAATTCTAAAGGGTTATAATTAAACTCTCATATGACGTGAAGCTTTTAGCTTAAATAGGTGAAAATAAGGGTGGAAAATGCATTGGTTAATGGCATTCTGGAATGTAATCTATGGTTATCTGTCTGATCCATCAATCTTTAGTGGCCCTTAAATTTAACTACATAGTTCATATGCTGCAGGACAAATATGTTCATTACATTTTTAGACTAGTTCAAAATGCTACACAAAATCGTTGTTTGTTTCAGAATTAAAAAGGAACAGAATGTTAAAAATTGTAACAATGAACATACAATACAAGATACTGAATTGAAGTTGGAGGAGGATGTCAATTGTGAAGAATCCAAAATTGAGTTTGAGAAGGTGATCATTAAAGGCGAACATGATGATTTAGAGGATGCAAAAAATAGAGAAATAGATGTGAATAGGTAATTGTGTAACTAAATATTTAAGAGCCTTTAATATTGTAAATGGTATTGTTAGCTATATGAAGCTATTTTTGCATATTTTTTTTGTTCAAACATTGTAATATGTTCTCTTTATACTTGTTGTGGATAATTTTCCCTTTTTATCACACATGCATTCCAAAAAAAAAAACAGTGCTATATGCAACAACAGCTTTATCAGTTTTTCCGCCTGCTATTAGAATATATTACAAGATGTTTTATCTTTTCCAGATCTCTGGAAATCACCAATGAACAAAATCAACACCTGAAGAGGGAAGATAATGTGACGTGTACACAGTGTAATACAGCATTCAAACGTAAATCAACCCTCGATGACCATATAGTCAGGATGCATCCTCATTTGATTGCTTCTGTGTCTAGTAAAATATATGAATGTACACATTGTATGTACAAGACGATTATGAAGGATCGCTTGACCAAACACATGTCTCAGCATTACAAAACAGCAGATAATTATAAACTCAGGTGTGTTCAATGTGATGCAGTATTCACAAGTAAACCAACCCTGGATGAACACATAGTTAGGAAACATCCTAATTCTGTTGCATCTGTGTCTAGTAAGGTTCACAAATGTGCATATTGCACTTATCAAACTGTCATTAAGGCTAAATTTGCCAGACATATGTTGCAACATCCAGAAACAGCAGATAGCTATAAGCTCAACACATGTGTTCACTGTGCTGCTACTTTTAGAGCTAAACGATCTCTTGATGACCATATGCTCAAAAAACATCCTGATTCCATTGGATCCTTTTCTTCTAAAATAAATAAATGTACACATTGCACATTTAAAACTGTCAAAAAAGCTGATCTAGCTCGTCACATGTTGAAACATCCTGAAACAGCAGATAGCTATAAGTTTAGCATGTGTATTCACTGTAATGCTAAATACAAATATAAAACATATCTGGATGAGCATATACTTAGACAACATCCAGAATACATTGCGTCTGTTACTAGGAAAATACATGAATGTATACAATGTTCATATAAAACTGTCATGAAGCCTAACTTAAATGTACACATGTTGAAACATCCTGAAACAGCAGATAACTTGCTTAGCAAGTGTATTCACTGTACTGCTACGTACAAATATAAAATATATCTGTATGAGCATATACTTAGGCAACATCCAGAATACATTGCGTCTATTTCTGGTAAAATACATGAATGTACGCAATGTTCATATAAAACTGTCATGAAGACTAATTTAGATTATCACATTTTGAAACATCCTGAAACAGCAAATGAATATAAGTTCATCACATGTATTCACTGTAATGCTATATGTAAACGTAGAATAAGTCTGGATGATCATATACTTAAGCAACATCCAGAATACATGGCGTCTATTTCTAGGAAAATATATGAATGTACACAGTGTTCATATAAAACTGTCATGAAGGCTAATTTAGCTCGACATATGTTAAAACACCCAGAAACAGCGGATAGTTATAAGTTCAGCACATGTGCTCATTGTAATGCTACTTTCAAGGGTAAGCCATCTCTTGATGACCATATGCTCAGAAAACATCCTGACTCCATTGGATCCATTTCTTCTAAAATATACGAATGTATGCATTGTGCATATAAAACTAGTAGGAGAAGTAATTTTGCAAGACATGTATTGAAACACCTTTAATTGCAAAGATTGCAAGTGCTGGTGAAATGAATTACTTTTTATTTATAAATCGAGTTTGATCTCACAAGTACCCGATAGAACGAAAAAAAGACTAATATTTTGGACAAAAATATCTTTATTTCTTAACATAATCTCCTTTCAACTCTATACACTTTTGCCATCGACGTTAAATAAGTTCGGTGCCCATTTTATAATCAGAACCATCTTGCTCCACATAATTTTCAAGTTTGGCAATAGACAAAAATTCAAGGAGCTTTTTTAATTTTGGTCATTGCAAGATTTTGAGAGTTTTGTCTTGAAGAAGCAACACTGCATTATCCCACTAAGACAGAAAGTCGTATCTATAAAAATTGCATTTTCATGTTTAAGAGATATATGCATTGAATATTGGGTACTCAAGTTAGAACGGCAACACGGCCTTATTCCGAATGGCTGTACCCCTATAGGGGTTCAAATATTTTCCTCATTTTCACTGCCTTCTCGTGCCCAAAAATATCACGGAAAAATATGAGAAGGTTCAACTAGGCGTCGTTTCTCTTGCCTCTCGCATATTTTCAGTGTTTAGCAGTATTATGTAGGATGTGGTGCTAAATTGCAGTCTCTGGTCGCGATACAAAGACATTCATTACAAAGGTAATTTAATTACCCAGCATTTTATTTTGTTTTTGTTTCTTTTCTTCTTCCATAGTGGCAATTAAACTCAATACAAAGAGTTCATCTTCTGACGAACTGCTCATCGTACCTCACTAGACAACGTATCTCGTTCAACTGCTTAAAAACAAATAAAATTCGCGTCGCGCCCTTGAAAGCCGCGTGTCGCGTCGCGTCAAACGTGCCCGCCCACTTAGACGAAGCGTCGCGAACGGAAGCGGCGCGAAGAAAATTATTGATTTGACGCCAGAGAAGTTTACATTAGTTTATATGGCAGCCCGCCCACTCAGGCGACGCGAAGCGAAGAGGCGCGTCGTTTCACGCGCGAATGCTCTTCGGATCAACTAGGCGTCGTTTCTCTTGCCTCTCGCATATTTTCAGTGTTTAGCAGTATTATGTAGGATGTGGTGCTAAATTGCAGTCTCTGGTCGTGATACAAAGACATTCATTACAAAGGTCATTTAATTACCCAGCATATTATTTTGTTTTTGTTTCTTTTCTTCTTCTACAGTGGCAATTAAACTCAATACAAAGAGTCCCTCTTCTGACGAACTGCGCATCGTACCTCACTAGACAACGTATCTCGTTCAACTGCTTAAAAACAAATAAAATTCGCGTTGTGCCCTTGGAAGCCGCGCGTCGCGTCGCGCCGCTTCGCCCCAGTGCTCGCCCACTTAGGCGAAGCGTCGCGAACGGAAGCGGCGCGAGGCGAAGCGTTATTTAACCGATGTCCGCCCACTGAGGCGAAGCGGCGCGTCGCGTCATTTACGGCGCGACTCGAATTTTATTTGTTTTTAAGCAGTTGAACGGGGTACGTTGTCCAGTGAGGTACGATGAGCAGTTCCTCAGAAGAGGAACTCTTTGTATTGAGTTTAATTGCCACTATGGAAGAAGAAGAAAACAGAAAAACAAAAGAAAATGCTGGGTAATCAAATTACCTTTGTAATTGATGTCTTTGTATCACGACCAGAGACTGCAATTTAGCACCACTTCCTACAAAATACTGCTTAACAATGGAAATATGCGAGAGGCATCAAGAAAT
This sequence comes from Callosobruchus maculatus, assembly GCA_951848785.1. NCBI lineage: Eukaryota > Metazoa > Arthropoda > Insecta > Coleoptera > Chrysomelidae > Callosobruchus > Callosobruchus maculatus. Next base: position 3,169,802 of record CATOUR010000026.1, on the reverse strand, counting down.
ATTTGGATCTTCTCGCCGCGGCACGCCGCCTGGTACCGCCCATTCAGGCGAAGCGAAGCGTCAAGAGAAACGACGCCTAGTTGGTCCGAGGAGAAGCCGCGCGTCAAACGACGCACCTCTTCGCTTCGCGCCGCCTGAGTGGGCGGGCTGCCTATAAACTAATGTAAACTTCTCTGGCGTCAAATCCACAATTTTCTTCGCGCCACTTCCGTTCGCGACGCTTCGCCTAAGTGGGCGAGCACGTTTATACATATGAATCTATTTTTACATATTTTGTTCACCCAAATGTTGCAATGCAATAAGTTCACATTATACTTGTTGTGGATAATTTTTCCTATTACACGCGCATTCCAAAAATCCGACGCCAAATCCTTGCTTGCACATGGGAAACTAAATGTAAATAGTTGGCCCTAATAATCCAATTGAAGATTATGTACTGTACAATACAACACTGGTTAGTGTTATTGTAAACGTCAGAAATATGAGAGCTGTTTACATTTTTTGTACTCCTACCGAGTGCAGACACTGCAATAGTATAGTCATATTGGGGTATATGTATGAGTAATATTAAACATTTATTCTTACAACACAGCATATACGTCTGAGTAAGGCACAAATATACTCTGTTACCTGATACTTTAGACTGGCTTGACGTCTATCTGATAGGCATCAGCTGACGAAGAAGTAAGCCTCAGATTTAATTTTTTAGAAGTGTTCTGAATTGGCTATCCTACAAGTCAGGACCGTCTTAGTAATATTTCTACTAAATATTTCGTTGCCAAAAAAATAGTGACTATTTTTGTGAACAAGAAATTCAATATCTAAAATTACACAGCAGAAATGCTTGACCGAAACAAATACATTTTTTCGTTTATATATTGTTAAGCGTCAATTACTCGTCAGTAGCGGTACGAGCACCGAGTGCAGCCCTGCACGTATGCTGTCAAAGCATATGTCAAGATTCATTCTGGGAGATTTTTAGTTATCACTAGCGGAACATCTGTTCGGTGTTGACACGGCTGACAGCCTGAAGTATCGGGTAACAGGGTATACATATAAGGCATTAATAGTTCAAAATACTAGTTTTAAATCAAACAAAATAAATTATGCTTTGTAAGTATATCGATACCTGTTGACGCGCCGTTAAATCTATGTACATCTTTACTAGACCATGGTATGGGAGGATGCTCAAAAGGGTCGGTCGGTATGGGTAAAAAACTATCACCGCGCGTGAGGGCCAGAGTAGGCATTGGGGATTATTACGTTTCTAGCCAGTTTTAACCGCTGCATGATAGATGCGAGGGCTAGGTAGGTATATCAACGCTACCATTTTTTTTTTGTGAGTGTGAAACTATCTTCAGAATGAGTACAATATTTCGACCGTGGGAAGGGACATATGTTCCCAAAGTAGATCAACGGAACGAAAACCAAATAAGTGATGATGCTGAGATGGACAAGGGCATTACATACCAGAAGGACATTTCGGACAATGAAACTTCTACTGCTTACGACAGTACTGGGCAAATAAATACCTGAACTTCCACGATTTCTTTGTGTAGTGTAGTGTACGTCGCCACTGATAACAGTAGAGTACGGAGACTATTCGGGCAACCGCCTGACAGAGCGATAAGTCGATTGATCTACCGACTGCGTGGTGCGAGTCACGGCTGGATTCAATCCCTTACGTGTAGTGATACTGAAAATTTCAGGTAAAAAAAGTCGCCGTTCATTTTTTATCATTCGATGCCCTTTTATTTACTTAACACGGTTTAGCGGCTATTTAACTAACTTAAATTGATGGAATTATTAAGTTTGTCACATATCGTTCTTACCTTACCCAGATTGAGGAAATATTTACAAATAAATATTCCAAGCCGTCCCTGTCTTGCAGGTATCCAGTTTTTGTGGCTTTCTTTCTCTTGCTCGCAAAAAATGTAAACAACTCATATATTTCTGACTTATCTATACAGATCAAAACATCCTGGAGATCACGATACATTCTGACCTGATTTGGCAAAACTACTTTTTGAAGATCGCCAAAAAAGCTAATTCATTTTTACACCTTATTAAACAAAACACTCATGATGACTATAGGACTGATACGCAAACTACACACGAGAGTTCCTATTATGTTAAGGACATAAAAGTGTTAGAAAAGGTACAAAGACGAGGTATAAAAATGCGAATTTAGCTCCATCAGTACACAGTACGAATGAAAAGACGAAAATGAACAACTCTAAGAGAGAGAGATGACATGGAGGAGACTTGAGCAAACTATGATAGCACTTACTATCAATTGATTTGAAGATAGACTTGACAAAGAACTAGAAAACATTGCTGCTTGAATCTTACAGTACAGTGCAAAACCTACTAAAAAAAATGGTTATACGCAAGAACCCCTTTATTGGGTTCTACGCCTGCTATTGGCATAGATTACAAGATATTTTATCTTTTCCAGATCTATGGAAATCACCACCAGGCAAAATCAACACCTCAAGGCAGAAGCTAAGTGGAAGTGTAAGCACTGTAATACTGGATTCAAACGCAAATTAACCATGGATGACCATATAGTTAGGATGCATTCTGATTTGATCGCTTCTGCGAAAACAGCAGATAGTTATAAACTCAGGTGTGTTCATTGTGATGCAGTATTCACACGTAAACCAACCCGAGATGAACATATAGTTAGGAAACATCCCAACTCTGTTGCATCTGTGTCCAGTAAGATACACCAATGTGCGTATTGCACATATCAAACTGTCATTAAGTCTCAATTTGCCAGACATATGTTGAAACATCCAGAAACAGCAGATAGCTATGAGCTCAGCACATGTGGTCACTGTAATGCTATATATAAACGTAAAATAAGTCTGGATAACCATATAGTTCAGCAACATCCAGAATACATGGCGTCTATTTCTAGGAAAATATATGAATGTACACAATGTTCGTATAAAACTGTCATTAAGGCTAATTTAGATCAACATATGTTAAAACACCCAGAAACAGCAGATAGTTATAAGTTCAGCACATGTGTTCATTGTAATGCTTCTTTTCAAGGTAAGCAAGCGCTTGATGACCATATGGTCAGAAAACATCCTGACTCCATTGGATCCATTTCTATTAAAATATATGAATGTATGCATTGTGCATATAAAACTAGTAAGAGAAGTAGTTTTGCAAGACATGTACTGATACACCTTTAGTTGCAAAGATTGCAAGTGCTTGTGAAATTAATTACTTTTTATAAATCGAGTTTTGGACAAAAATATCTTTATTTCTTAACATATAATCTCCTTTCAGCTCTATATACTTTACCCAGCGATATTCATTAAGTTCGCGACTTTTTTGAAATCAGAACTGAGTTGCTCCACATAATTTTCAAGTTTGGAAACAGACCAAAATTCGAAAATCTTGAATCTGGGGAATATGGTGCATTACGTAGCATTTCAAACTTTAATTTTGGTCATTGCAATAACGGATTTGAGAACTATGTCTTATATTATCGTTATATTTATCGTATGGCATCACATGATGCAAAACACATAAAAGAAATGACAAGTTAGTCCAGTTCACAAACACACATTTAATCTAGACACATAATCAATCGAGGCGTCAGTTTGCCGTTAGGGAGTCATCAAAGTTTTCCCCATATGCTATATTTGGGCATTCCATCACCATAATATGTTGAACTGTTTGCTTTTTCGCCCCGCAGTCACACCTCGCAGATTGTACCCTGTCCCATTTGTGTAATAAGTCCGCGCATTTGCCATGGTTGGTGCGTATTCTATTCAGTGATGTTCATATTTTACGGGGCTGATCGAAAGCGGGAGGTTTCGTTCTTATGCACGGAAGATTTTTACCCTGAGGGGGGCAGTTATCTGTCCATTTTTGCTCCCAAGAGTCTATGGGGTCGAACTGTGACGTGTGCTCTGGCTGTTCTTATGGTTGGTCTTCTGGATTGTAGTCTGTTTTTGCACGATTTATCCGTATCCTGATGTATGGTTGAGGGTTGCCTTGTATACGTTTATATTCACGGAGGAGAGGCTTTGCGCCGGAGATCTGGAGGGGGTATATGGCTCAAAACAGATAGCCATTCGGTAGGAGTTGATTTTAGCATTCCGCTGATTATCCTCATGGTCTCGTTCAATTATGTGTCTACCTTTTGGGTATGTCGAGTAAACAAACCCAAGTGCTGAGGTTCTTAGTGTTTCGGCGGTAGAGCCCCGTGTAGTGCCACATAGCTTACAGAGGATGTTGTTCGGAGTCCGCAGCTTCGCAGCCGTGGTCTGCAGGTGCCTCTTATAAGTCAGTGCCCTGTCTAGGATGACACCAAGATATTTTGGGTGCGTATTGTGGCGTAGTAAGGTATCCTCGAAGTAAACCTGGAGCTGTCTATTCGCTGCTTTGTTAGAGAGATGGAAGCACGCTGTCTCCGTTTTATTGGGGTTTGGCCTTAGTGTCCATTAACGGAAATATGTTCCCAAGTTCGCCAAGTCTGAAGATAGAGCAGTTTCTGTTTTTCTTCGAAGGAAGGGTGTTGCGTGGCTAGCATCCAGTCATCCGCGTAGCTTTGTCTTGATGAATCAACACTATTCTCAGACAAATGTAGCTGTTTTTGCGTAATTTTTTCGCTCAAATGTTGGAATAAGTTCGCATGATACTCGTTGTGGATAATTTTTCATTGTTATCGCACACGCATTCCAAAAATCCGACGCTAAAACCTTGCTTGGAGATGGAAAACTAAAGCATTTGTCCTAACAATCCGAATGAAGAATATCTATAAACAACACAACACTGACTACTGTTACAGATCAAAATATCCGGGGGATCACGATACATTCCGACCTGAATTGGCAAAACTACATTTTGAAGATCGCCAAAAAAGCTAATTCATTTTTAGACCTTATCAAACAAAATACTCATGATGACTATAGAACTGATACATAAACTATACACGAGAGTGGAGTCCCTATTATGTTAAGGACATAGAAGTGTTAGAAAAGGTACAAAGGCGAGGTACAAAAATGCGAATTTAGCCCCATCCATACACAGTGCGAATGAAGAGACTAAAATTAACAACTTTAAGAGAGAGAGAAGACATAGAGGAGACTTGAGCAGATTATGATAGCACTTACTATCAATTGATTTAGAGATAGACCTGATAAAGAACTAGAAAACATTGCTGCTAGAACCTAACAGTACAGTGCAAAACCTACTAAAAGAAAACCTTTGTTATACGCAAGAATCCCTTTATTGGGTTCTACGCCTGCTATTGGCATGGATTACAAGATATTTTATCTTTTCCAGATCTCTGGAAATCACCACCAGGCAAAATCAACACCTCAAGACAGAAGCTAAGTGGAAGTGTAAACACTGTAATACTGCATTCAAACGCAAATTAACCATGGATGACCATATAGTTAGGATGCATTCTGATTTGATCGCTTTTGCGAAAACAGCAGATAGTTACAAACTCAGGTGTGTTCAATGCGATGCAGTATTCACACGCAAACCAACCCGAGATGAACATATAATTAAGAAACATCCTAACTCTGTTGCGTCTGTGTCCAGTAAGATACACCAATGTGCATATTGCACATATCAAACTGTCATTAAGTCTCAATTTGCCAGGCATATGTTGAAACATCCAGAAACAGCAGATAGCTATGAGCTCAGCACATGTGGTCACTGTAATGCTACTTTCAAAAGTAAACGAGCCCTTGATGGCCATACTCTCAGAAAACATCCTGGTTCCGCTGGATCCGTTTCTACTAAAATGTATGAATGTACACATTGCACATTTAAGACTGTCAGGAAAGTTGATTTAGCTCGGCATATGTTAAAACATCCTGAAACAGCAGATAGCTATAAGTTTAGCACGTGTATTCACTGTAATGCTAAATACAATTATAAAATATACCTGGATGACCATACAGTTAGGCAACATCCAGAATACATTGCGTCTGTTTCTAGGAAAATATACGAATGTACACAATGTTCATATAAAACTGTCATGAAGGCTAATTTGGAAAATCACATATTGAAACATCCTGAAACAGCAAATAACTATAAGTTTAGCACGTGTATTCACTGTAATGCTATATTCAAACGTAAACCAATCCTGGATGAACATATACTTAGGCAACATCCTGAATATATTGCGTCTGTTTCTAGTAAAATACTTGAATGTACACAATGTCCTTATAAAACTGTCATGAAGTTTAATTTAGATTATCACGTGTCGAAGCATCCTGAAACAGCAGATAGCTATAAGTTTAGCACATGTGTTCACTGTAATGTTAAATACAAACGCAGAGTAAATCTGGATAACCATATACTTAAGCAACATCCAGAATACATTGCATCTATTTCTCTTAAAATACATGAATGTACACATTGCGCATTTAAAACTGTCATACCAGCGCATTTAGCTCGTCATATGTCAAAACACCCAGAAACAGCAGATAGTTATAAGTTCAGCACATGCGTTCATTGTAATGCTACTTTCAAAGGTAAGCAAGCTCTTGACGGTCATATGCTCAGAAAACATCCTGATTCCATTGGATCCATTTCTACTAAAATATATGAGTGTATGCATTGTGCATATAAAACTTGTAAGAGAAGTAATTTTGCAACACATATATTGAAACACCTTTAATTGCAAAGATTCCCAGTGCTGGTGAAATTAGTTTATTATTTTTCTTATTCGAGGGTGATCCTACAAGTAACCAAAACAATAGGTATTCAGTTCACTTATTCATGTCAATACATAGGAATGTTGACAAACGTCAAGAGCAGAAAACAAATGATTTATTGTTACTTACACTGTTAATAACAATTTTAAACAAAGTGTAAAATATATAATTGAAAACATTTAATAAAAACACATTAAAATTTGAAAGACATTCTGTTATTGAATAAAAAGCATTTTCAGTCAAGATCTCCTTTGCTTTAGTATGAAATTTGTTGTAAGGCAAGACCTCAGATGAACAATGTTTAGTTGATACTCTGCTTCCTTAATGCTGTATGCCAGAGTATTGAAAAATTTGAGTGCCCAGCAGCTTGAGCCATCCTGACACCTTTAGTTTTCGTCCAAATTCTCAGATAATATGCGCTGTAGCGCACTTTTAGAAATGCCTGCTATGTCTTCTCAGTCGTCTACCTCCAGTCGACGATTATTAGTAGACTGCTTCAGTTTTTATATTATTTAGGCTGAGGTGTTTCAGATATATTTATTGTATCTCATAAAGACAGGTGATAAATAGAAATGGCCTGTATATAAGCCCCCCTACCAATAAGTTGAGCATTTGACAAGTATTTTCCAAGACTTTTTGCAACATTTCTGAATTCCTACCTATTTTAAAAATAAACTTCGATTGACCAGATAGTTTTATATACGCACGCTTATTATAAAGACGTATAATTTATGTGCAGTTGTTCTTAGTCATTAGATGTAATTTTGTTTTGAGGTTTGTTTGAAATACATTATTTTATGTAGAACACTATATTTTTGTTTTTGCTCCTATTAAGAAAGAAAAAAATAGCCGTAACATAAATCTACTGTACTATCGGATACGTTTGTGAATACGTAGGATACATTTAAGAAATTCGCTAAAACAGTAATTTTACAGATTGTATATCTGCGCTGCATTCTTTTTTTTTTGTAAATTTTAGGTGTCTGTCTTTTACTCATGCGTGTTACAGTTATCTCTAGTTTGTTGTCTTTCTTCTTTCGTTCGTTGTCTTGCTGTAAATACCTACACTATTTTGAAAAATACAGTCGAATAATTTACCTTATTGTTGTTAGTTTTAGAACAAGTTTGATTGTTATTTTTGTAAATATGAGTGTAAGACTACCGTTTGAAATAAAAATATCGCATTTTGTAAGACCACCGTTTGAAATAAAAATATCGCATTTTTATATCGTTTTTATCGTAAAATACAAATGTGCATGAACAAGTATACACCATAGTATACACGCCGGATACAATCTTGCTATTGTTATTGCTAACAACCCAGGTTGGTAGCTTTTTTAGTTTAGTACCATCACTACCAATATCAAAAAATGTAATCACTGTTACTCTAAAAATTCAGAGCACATTTTAATTATTCAATACAGCGCTCAACAACTTTGTTAACGAAAGCTGCGGGTAGGTTCTGCAGACTGGTAGATATTGCGGCTCTCGATAATCTGGATATTTGTTGTTTGTTCTGCGATTGTGTAGTCACAGAACTGTAACATATAACCTTTTGAATTGACATTGAAGGCTACCTGTTTTGTGTTGAAGGCGTTTACGGAAACACTGAACCATGGCTGACTACACTAGGAGGGAGCCTTAGATATGGCAACGTGCCTTAGCTGTCAAATAGTGGTCCGGTTACCGTAAATTGTTTTATAGTAGTTTCAAAATAATAATTATTACATTTTATATGTATTAAGAGTTCATCTCGGTTGATAAATTGAGAAAAATACTTTTTCGAACTACTACTACTAATACCACTTACATCTGATGTCTGGTTCATCATAGTCAAACACTTCAAAATAAAAATAAACGCAACCTGTTTCCTGCTGCCACTTCCACTTAAATGAACACTCAATTTAAATTGTTTCATAGTTTCAGAATAATTATTACATTTTATTTATGTATTATGTGTTCATTTCGGTTGATAAATTAAGAAAAATACTTTTTGAAAAAATAAGAATGGTGAAAAAGGCCAGTGGTTTCAGTACAAAAATGTAACATGTATTGAGACTAGGAGCTTAATTTAGAGATATTCCTTTCTGTTGGACATTTCTCATTTCCCTTAGACTTGCTCTTTTTATTTTTGTCAGTCTGTATTTTATCTTGAACTGTTTTTGTGTAATTATTAATAAAAATATTTGCTAAAACAGGCAACATTAATTCAAGCAGCATTTCAGTTTGGGGTTGATTACATGAACAAATGTATACTAAATAATGTAATGTAATGTGTAAAAATACTTTTTAGAACTACTACTACTAATACCACTTAATCTGATGTCTGGTTCATCGTAGTCAAACACTACAAAATAAAAATAAACGCAACCTGTTTCCTGCTGCCACCTCCACTTCCACTTAAATGAACACTCAATTTACTTTGTAAATTTTCACTTGAGCTACAAAAATTCACTATTAGGTCACTTTGAAGCCATTCTTGCTGGTCTTGATTCCCTTTCACTATCAAATCTTTTCGTAGGTATGCCCAGATGCATAACCTCGTTGGCATGCCCAGATGAGTTCTATTAACTGTCTTTTTCTGTGATATTAGGAGGTCCAGAAAACATTGTAGGTACCACATTGTGGTTTAAAATAGGTCTTATCCTTTGAAATGTTTGTAAATTATTGTCTTTATTCTTATAAATATAACCAGCCCTTATGAGGAATACCTTTCACCCACTTCTGTTTATGTCCTTCATTGGAAGCACTAATTGCTAGTGCAATCTGGTACTACACACTTTGCAGGCATCTTTTTATTTTTATAGTTTCGTTTGTGCAGGTAAATAATTAGAAACACATTAAAAATCACCTTCCACTCTTCGTTGTTGCTCTGGAAGGTTATGTTGGTACGTCCTTGTTTGGAAGCCCCAATTGCTATTGCAACCTGGTACCAAAGAGTAGGTCTGGTACTACACACTTTGCAGGCATCTTTTTATCTTTATAGTTTCGTTTGTGCAGGTAAATAATTAGAAACACATTAAAAATCACCTTGCAATCTTATTTTTCACTCTGGAAGATTACACTAATGACTTAACAACAAACAAAAGCTCGGCCCGATATCCAGTGTTGCCATATTTCAATGCTCCGGCCTAGTGAGTAAAGTCGGCCATGGTTAACCCGATTGTTGCCGATCACACTGACCACAGTTTCCGTAAAGGCCTTGAGTGTCACTAGTGTCAGTTTCAGAATTTGAATTATTGTTGATTGTTGATTTGTGGTTGATTCGTTGATTTGATGCTACTTTTTTTTACTCAGCTAGCTGTAAAGGGGTAAGAGGTTCTTATGTGGTTCTTATCTAGGATTGAAAGTCACTAGAACCTTAGCAGTTTTCTGGAAACTGGAAACCTACTCCTGCTCCTGCATATCTGCTAAAGTTTTGTTTCCTAAGCAAAGTAGGAAAATGATACCAAATTTTTAATCCAATTTGAGCAATACGTAAATTCATTTCCATTTTGTTTTGTACTCCAATTCTCCTTTTATACTAGGTAGAATATGGTCAGAATCTATGAGATAAGGTTGACCTGATCTGATTACATGGATTATAGATCTCCTTGTACATTCGGAAAGAGATCTAGGATCAGTTCACTCTTGTACAGAAAGTAATTGCGGTTATTCAGTTCAGGAGCTGTTTTGTGTTCTTAACTCAAATGTTTAGTTGTTGGATTTTTGTTTAATCCGAAACTCCTTTAAATCATAAATCCCACTATTTGAAACTTTGTGTTTGAAACTGATTTTGCATTAGTGTTGAGTACCAGTATACTAAGAAATGAGTTATATAATATGTTAGGTGTGCTGCTGCCACTTTTCAGTGATCAACTGATCCATCTGTTAGAACAAAAGAAGATCCTACTAGGTAGCTTACTGATTCTTAGACAGCCGATACTGATTGGACTGTCTCCATGAAGGCCTCAGGTATGTGTGTGTATGTGAGGGGGTTAGATTTTAGTTGCCTTAACAATTGTCACTCAGTGGTACGGCTTATTGTGCATTGTATGCACGGCCGGATCAACCATGGGGCTAAAGGGGCTGGAGCCCCGGGCCCCATGGCTTAGTGGGGCACAGCGAGGGCTATATTATGTTGTTATTATTATTTATTATTATGTTATGTTATTCATATAGGGCCCCTTAAGACTGTAATAGCCCTGGGCCCCATAAAACCTCAATCCAGCTTTGATTGTATGTATCTGAGTCTGACTCTCACATGTTTCTTAAGAACTGTTTCAATGTTTCCCCTTAAGCTAGCCAATGTTTAAATGTTCTTTGATTCTACATTGAAGGCGTCACCAATATAGCATTTGCCACACATATGCTGTATTTTTGTATGTAACATTTATAATGTGACAAATAAATACAAAAAAATACAATTTTTTCAATAAATTCTTTATTTATTGGTTTCCTGTGATTCATTGATTTTTTATTCATTTTTTTCCATATATAAGTTGTTGATGTGAATGCTTTTGTTATGTCATTTTCAAAATCTTGTGTTTACACATGAACTTGTTTTGAAGAATCTAGACTATAAATGCTTTATCCCATTAATTAATATATTACTTATTGATTACCACTTTTCTCAGCACAAACTAGAGACAAGCATAAAATACAGTGTCACATGGATCCAAAGCTAACAGAGTCGCTAACAGTTCCCTTGTCAGTTGTTGATATGCATGATGCTGCTATTCAAAAATGTCCAGATGACAGAAGTAGAGGGACATCTAGCAACAAGTTCAGCAATCAGTAAGTCTATCCAATAATAGCTAGTAGATTGTAAGCTAACATCAGCCAAATGGCATTTTTCACAATACTACTAGTATTTTTTGTTCATTATTGTTAAGCTTATTTTGTAAATTATTTTTAACTTTTTAGTGTGATGTTTTTTAAAAGTTTTTATTCATTTAAACTACAGAGTTAGTCTTCAGTATGGAACACCGCAATTACCTCAGAAACAGCCTGCATGATTTTAATGAAATTTGGGGTATGGGTGTTTTGCAATACCTATGCCATTCTTATGATAGTATTTACAATGTTGAACCATCTACAGTCTTTCTGGAAATACAATAAACTTTGTTATTTGTTATAATAATGGATCATCCTGGGCAGGTTAGGGGGTTAAATGCTTCCATAAACAATTTAGTTTTTGTTCCAGGATTGAAAAACAGCTTATTCTTGGAGATTGGAAAGATGAACTTGAAATCCCAGATATTAAACTTAAGTTGGAGGAGGATATGGAGTGTGAAGAACTCAAAGTTGAGGTTGAGGAGGTGATTATTGAAGATGAAAATGTTGATTCAAAGGATGCAAATAGGTAATGGAGAATATTTTGTTGAAGGGTCAAATTCTAAGAGGTTATATTAACCGCTTATAAACCCTTTTACCTGATACTTTGGACTGGCTTGACATTTATTTTATAGGTATTAGATCACTAAGAAGTGAATCTCAGACTTAATTTTTTAGTAGTTATCTGAGTTGACATAAAAAATTTGCAGAGAAAAGCAAATTATTATAAGAAGCAGTATCAAAGACTTCTAGAAAAAAATAGTGATCCCGGTAATGAGGTTAGTAAAGAAAATAACCCAAGTATTAATGATGTTACTCCTCTATCTAAGGTTAATGCTATATTGAGTGATCTTGAAAGGAACTCTAAAAATTCAAAAGGTAAAAAAAATTTGCTATTTGGAGAAGTTGTTCAACAACACTTCTCTGAATCTTACAAAGACTTAAATACTTACAAATCGAAACAAATATTTAAGAAAATTTTAGTTGGAAAAATAGTAAAAAGATACAAAATAAGAACAAGACTTTCAGAATTAATAAACTACCGAAAAACTCCTAATTACTCGAGCAATAATTTTACAACGTTTGATAGAAAATGCAACTTGAAGAGAAATACTATGGTTTATGTAAAGACTAAAATAAAATCATTTTTGGAACTTGAAAACAATAGCTGAATGTGTCCTGGAAAAAAGGAATGTGTTACCAAAAATAAAGTTACCAAACAAACGTTTTCTCTGTAATACATTAAAGAACTTTCATCGCGATTTCCTTCAAGTACACCCAAATTTGAAAATTAGTTATAGCTATTTTTGCCAATTAAAACCATTTTGGATCAAACAGATGAAGGTATCTGATAGAAATACAACCAAATGTGTAATACACGCCAACATGGAATTACTAATTAGTGGTCTATATTTGAATGGAATTATTTTTGAGAAAACGGCAGGAGACTTTATTAACGATATTTGTTGCAGTACCAAAAATGAAAACTGCTTATTACGATTATGTAATGAATGCAAAAATTCCAAACCTCATTTAAAAATTTTTGATCAGAATGAAAATGTTACATATTTTCAGTGGGTTAACTTAACCTTCAATTATGTAGACAAGAAAACTGGACAAATCAAGCAAACAAAAAGAATGGCAAAATAGCTTCGAGGAGTAAAAGCTAAAGATCTGTATGCTTTATTTTTGAAGAGGTTACCTTTGTTTATGTCTCATGAAGCTAGGATTTTACATCAATATAAAATCATCGCCAAGCTAAAAGAAATTCTAGATAAACATGAAATTTTAGTACACTGTGACTACAGTGAAAATTATTTTCTCAAATATGCAGAGGAGATACAGTCATACCATTTCGGAGGTTCCAGGCAGCAAATTACCCTCCATACGGTTGTGGTCTATTCAAAAGGAACAAATGGTAAAACAGTTGTAAACAGCTTCTGCACCCTTTCTGAATCATTGGACCATGGACCTTCGGCAGTCTGGGCTCATCTTAGTCCAATTTTAAATATTTATGTACAGAAGGACATTGATACTGTCCACTTTTTAAGCAACAGTCCCAGCACACAATATCGCAACAAGCAAATGTTTTCTTTCTTAGCAAATAATCTACAAACATGTTTTCCTGGCATCAAAAGTGCTACGTGGAACTACCATGAATCGGGTCATGGCAAGGGTGCTCCAAATGGTATTGGTGGTACTTGCAAAAGAAATGCTGATCGGGTAGTAAGTGAAGGAAAAGATATATCAAATTTTGATGAACTTTATGAGATCTTCAGAAAAACTTGCCCTCATATTTGCTTCTTAAAAATTGGTCCTGATGAGATTACTCATTTTGAAATTATCATCAAAAGTAAACCACTTTTAACTTTCAAAGGAACCATGAAAGTGCATCAAGTAGTAGTTGCAGAAAGCAGCTATTTCTGAGATATCTGTCATACTTTTTGTGCAAAAAGCATTGCCGAGACTATGAAATTGGATGTCTAAAATATCCCAAAGGCCTGCAGACTCCATTACATCCGAAATTCAAAGATAACTCAACAACAAACGATGAGGATTCAGATACACCTTTGTAAAGATTAACTCTTCCTTTACCTAAGAAAAAACTGAGTATATCTGAGGACGACGATTAGATACACCTTTGTCAAAATTGATTATTCCTTTACCCAAGAAAACACTAGGTATATCAGAAGAGGAAGATTCTGATACACTGTTGTCAGAATTGGGTCGTTCTTTACCTAAGAAGAAACTAAGAATATCTGAGGTCTACAGTGATGTCTTTTGTACAAGCTAAATCAAAAAGTTAATCTTCAGCCGCAAGAATTATTTTATTTTTAGTTTAATTCGTTTTTCATTAGATATTTCTTGATAGACAAGTAAAAAATTATATGTATGGTTGTGATCATTAGCGTGTAGAATAAGTCATTTGCATGTCTCAAATCAAAAAAAACTTAATACCCTTTTACTAGGTACAACCAAATACTTCAGTTCCTGTAAGTACAACTTAATAAATCTGTATTCAATGTTTGGACTACTGTTTTTTTTTAGATTCGGATATTTGTGTGATATCAATCATTTTTTAATAGGTTTGTCATTTGCGTGTCATATAGTTGTCATTCGCATGTTCCTAATGTTCAGAAAAACAGCAATATTCAAAAAAATATATTGTTTTAAACTGGTTAACTATTAAAACTAATTTAGATATTGAACGCCCTTTTGGACACTACTAGTTTTAATTTAAATTTGTTTACTTTTGCTCTCGACATAACACACCTTCAAATTACTCAATATTTTTAGAATTACCCATATGTACCAGATATTTCCATAATTATTTTTTGAAATATTTTAAACTTTGTATCTGTTTAATGTTGTCAGGTAGTGTGTTAAATAGTTTAATACATTTATAGTGCAGGTGTCTTTCTGTTAGTGTGAGCTTATGTGCTGGATACATCACATGCTGGGCTCTTGTATTGTATTCATGTCAAAATATATACAGACCATACAGTGTTAATATCCCTTCTCATCTAAACAGGTTTTCTACATGTTTCATTATATTTGAGGTCATAAATTAATCTCAATGCCCGTTTTTGGATCACAAAAATGTCCTGACTATTACTATGTAAACCCCAAAATATCAGACCATATTTCATGACAGATTCAAAATTGGCATTTTCAATGTTTTCTTATTCATATACCTTCCAATAACCCCTAGTCCATAGCATATTGAATTCAATTTATTTGCAACGCTTTCAATATGTACTGTCCAATCTAAAGATTCATTCAGATCAATACCCAAGAACTTTGTGGTATTTGATATATTCATTTGATTATTATCAAGCTGTATATATTTAAGTTTCTGTATGCCAGATTGTTTTGTTTTGAACAGTATGATATCAGTTTTATTTTTGTTAATTATTAATGTGTTCTGTAAGCACCAATCATTGACTTGACTAAAATATTCATTAACATTGTCCAATAGTGCTGAAAGTTCCTTATTTCCTATAATCAAATTTGTGTCATCAGCATAGCTGATTATCTCAAAATGTGGGCTATCATCCAAAGAGTACAGGTCATTAATATAAATCAGGAATAATACTGGGCCAAGAATACTGCCTTGAGCTATACCTACACTATTTACTACTATACTAGAACTAAATGTTCTCCCATTTTTACAAATATCTACTTTCTGCTGCCTATCATTAATGTAGGTAGATATCCAGTTCAATGATTTACCGCCAACATCATATAACTGAAGTTTTTGTAGTAAAATATTTCTACTGAGGCAATCATACGCTCGGGTTAGGTCTAGGAACATTCCTAATGTACTTATACCATTTTTTAAATTATGTAGAATTAATTACTTGAATGAAATCAAAAATCGCTGTTTGCGTGGATCTGTCTCTGAGATAACCATGTTGATTTTTTGCTAGGATGTTGTTTTATGTGAAGAAGTTCAATAATTGTTTTAACATCGCTAACTCATAGAGCTTAGAAAAGCCTGTTAAAATATGAATGGGCCGGTCATTTTCTATTAATGTTATGTCGCCTTTTTTATATACTGGTTTTATCGTTTTATGATAGCAATTTTAAGTTGGTCTGGGAAGAACCCCTGTTCAAACGAATTATTAATTAAATAACTAAGCACTTTTTTGATACAATCTATTGATTTTTTAACTATAATTCCATCTATGCCCATCTATGATTATTTAACGAATAAGTGGAAGCAATGGGGGATCGTTTGTAGGATAAATACTTTTGCCTGTTCCAGGATTGAAAAACAGCTTATTCTTGGAGATTGGAAATATGAACTTGCAATGCCAGATAAGTTGGAGGAGGATATCGATTGTGAAGAACTGAAAGTTGAGGTTGAAGATGTGATTATTAAAGACGAAAATGTTGATCCAAAGGATGTAAATAGGTAATGGTATGATGAATGATTACTAAGCCTTCCATATTTTGTTGAGGGGTCATATTCTTGGAGGTTACATTAGACACTTATAAACCCTGGGGGGTCAAGGAAGTGCGGAGGCTCGAGATCAACAGAGTTTTACAGGTACTCGAGCCTCTTCACTCTCAGGGGGGGTCGCAAGGCCCCCCAAGACCGTCCAGGAGTGGATAGGAGACAAATGTGTCACCTACCCCGTGCAGAAATGCACCTTTCTCGTAGTGGCCCCTGTCTTCGTCAAATTTGACGAAGCTAATCCTGGCGGATCTAGGCTGGAGCCCCGAAAGGCTCCCTGGCAATGGGCAACAGCATTGCCAGTATCGGTGCCAGCTCCTGGGGGAGGGTGTACTCACGATAAAAGTGAGTGCACCCTTGCCTAGGAGATCGCACAGAACGTCCTCTAGGATAACTGAAGAACCCAACCCAATGTGTCATGCGATCCGTGCTAAAGGGTGCGTGGCGGTGGGGGTGCACCGTCGCTAACGGAGCCTCTGGGATACCAGGCGACCTCCCAGAGTAACAAGCCTTACACTCGTGCAGGGGGCGCCGCGAGTGTGGACCATATAGTTCCCCCTTACTCGTGGGATTTATTATGAGTAAAAAACTCAACAATAATAAACCCAAATCCGGGGGCCCCCCATCAGGGGACCCCGAACAGCAACCGGGTGGCCTCTCACCAGGGGACCCCGATAGAACCCTCACTGGCGAAGAGCAAGTGAGAGATATTTCAAGGGAACTCGCCAAGAGGGTGGGTACCTTGAATCTGAAGAAAAAGGGTAGGACGGGAGCGCAGAAGAAGCGGGCCCGGAGGCTAAGGCTGGCGCAGGAGGGGCAGGGCTCCGGAAGTCGAGATGCCTCTTCGGGGGCATCTGCTTCGGGGGGCGCTGCGGCTTCTGTGCGGGCTAGGGCGCCTTCGGGTGTTGCAGCTGCGGCTTTGGCGGGGCCTAGCATTGCTGGGAAACGTCCGAGGTCGGCGGGTGTGACACCGGAGGGTGCCTCATCGCGGAAGAGAGCTCGCACTTCCGCTCACGTTAGCTACGCTAGAGTGGCGCAAACCGGGCACAGGGTGGTATTCGTTCCCGAGGACTACCCTAGTGCTCAGTTGGTGGAGACGCAAGTCTTCAGCATCCAGGAGTCAGTGAGCGGACTGATGGACGGGCTCCCACTTGAAGGGGCCCTTCCAAGGTTCGCTGACTGCTACTTCTCGAGGGGGGCGGCCATCTTCATTTGCGAGAACGAGTTCTCGCAGACGTGGCTGCAGGCTCAGGTTGGCAACCTGAGGCCCTGGGAAGGAGCACGACTCAGGGTGATGCGGTTTGAGGACCTGCCCGTCTTCAGGAGGGTGATGGCTTGGTTCCCGGGCCCTCACGTGAAAGAGGACATCCTCCTGAGGAGGTTAGACAGGCAAAATCCTGGGATACACCCCAGCTCGTGGAGGGTGATGGAGGTTAAGATGGAGCCGAAAGGCGTACGTCTGGTCCTCAGCGTTGACTCCATTAGCTGGGGCGTAATCGAAGGCAGGGGGCTGCGGCTCTACTGCGGAGCGAGCTCAGCAGTGTTTACTCTGCTGGGCAAGAACAAAGAGCAACGCGGGACTGCTGCTGCCGGCGGTGATCAGGGCCCAGGCGAGAGCCAGGAGCCTAGGGACCAAGGGCAGCTGGCACCTGGGGAGGCTGTTGTTGCTGCTCGGGCTCCTCCAAGGGGGACCGAGCGGCAGGAACAGACTCCTCAGGAGTCTCCGGGGCTGGATAGGGATGTGCCCACACCAGGAACTAGTGGGCCACAGAGCAGCACACCAGTGAGTGAGGGGCAGCTACTCGATAGTGACTCCGACTCAGCACTGGAGGGAGCCAGGATGCTGTGGCAGACGGATCAACGCCACAGTCACAGCGAGGGTAGCGGCAACGAACGGGGCCCCACCGTGGGGAACTAGACGTTGGTTCGCTACAAACACACGAGGGTGGACTGCCAAAAAAAAAAAAAAATGGTGAGTTACATTTCTTTCATTCAAATTAATTTGCAGCATTGCATAGCGGCTTCTAGGGTTCTTACTCAGACGATCACTAGGGGTCGCTATGACATAGCTCTTATTCAGGAACCCTGGATAAGGAATGGCATTATTAGCGGGCTTAACATTCCAGGGTATACCATTTTTAGTAGCGCTCCGGAGACAAAGCCTAGAGTGTGCATATTATGTAATAATATGAATGCATGGCAACTAATGGACTTTACAACTAGGGACATGGTTGCGGTGGTGATTCGCCTTAGAGAACAAGGCATCGAAAGAAGTTTAGTGGTATGCTCAGCGTACTTACCGTATGATTCAGGAGATCCTCCTCCCTCAAAAGAGATGGAGGACCTTGTGTCTCATTGTCGGGATAATAATCTCGAGCTTATCGTGGGGTGTGATAGCAATGCCCATCACACCCTATGGGGTAGCTCTAACACTAATAGACGTGGTGAAGAGCTGATGGAATTTCTAGGGACGTCGAACCTAGAGGTTCTGAATGTTGGCGACACTCCTACCTTCTCAAACAATGTGAGGGATGAGGTCCTAGACATAACACTGAGCACGGTCGGTATTTGTAATGAGGTCAAGGACTGGACAGTATCCTTGGAACCGTCACTGTCCGACCATAGACATATAACGTTTAGGATTGACGGGGAAAAAGAGGGAATCCTTGTTAGAAATCCTAGGCAAGCAAATTGGGCTTCTTTTAAAGAGGACCTAGGCAGCAGGCTCCGTCCTATAGAGCAGGATCTCAGTAAAGGGGAGGGCTTGGAGGCGGCAGTTGATTCCCTGTGTAGGGACCTCCGAGACTCCTTTGAGGATAACTGTCCCCTACGCAAAGTGGGCGTGGCGGGCAATGCCACCTTCTGGACTAAGAAATTAGAAACCAGGAAAAAGTCCCTGCACAAACTACTCACGAGAGTTAGGTACAGGAAAGGTACTCCTGATTGGGAGGAGTATAGGATAAAGCTACAGGAATATAAGAGGGAAGTCAGGAGGGCCTCCAGGGAATCTTGGAGGAACTTCTGCAGGTCCATCAATGATATTCCTGCGACGGCAAGGATGCATAGGATCCTTAGCAAGGACAACAAGTCCAAGTTGGGGACCTTGACGGACTCGAACGGTCATAGAACCAATAACGAGGAGGAAACGCTTGAACTGCTGATGAGTGTGCACTTTCCGGGATCGGTTGCCGCTCAGCAGACAGGTGCACATAGGCCACTCCGCCGTCCTCATAAAGAGGAATGGCAGATGGCAGGAGAAGTCGTCACTTATGACCGCACAAGATGGGCGATAAATACTTTTGCTCCATACAAAAGTCCAGGCAAGGATGGAGTCATTCCAGCCATGCTACAACATGGACAGGATCTGGTACTACCATACCTAGTTAGGATATTTCGCGCCTGCGTGGCTACTGGCTTCACACCGAAGAGCTGGTTGCATTCAAGGGTCGTTTTTATTCCTAAGCCGGGCAGAGGTAGCTATACTCGTCCGAAGGACTTTAGACCGATTACCCTTTCGTCGTTTTTACTAAAAACACTGGAGAGGTTGGTTGATAGATATATCAGGGATGGGCCCTTACAAAGGGTTGAAATCCATGCCTATCAGTTCGCATATCAGGCGGGAAAATCAGCTGAGCTGGCACTTCATCATTTGGTCAGCAGGCTGGAGAAAACGTTGAATCAACGGGAAGTGGCTATGGTAGCATTTCTTGATATCGAGGGTGCGTTCAACTGTACCACTACCAATTCGATAAGACGCGCCCTAGAGAGACATGGAATTGCTCCAATCCTAGTGGAGTGGATTCTTACTACTCTAGAGGGCCGAGTGGCTTCTGCAACGCTTAATGACATAAACTATAGCGTTGCAGTGGCGCGAGGCTGCCCACAAGGCGGTGTTCTTTCACCTCTATTATGGTGCTTAGTGGTGAATGACCTACTCGTGAGACTAAGCAACACAGGGGTCTACGTACAGGCCTATGCCGATGATTTGAGCATAGTGGTCAGGGGTAGATTCATTAATACAGTCTCCGAGGTAATGCAAGGCGCGCTGCGTGTTGTGGAAACGTGGTGTAATGAGGTGGATCTGTCAGTGAACGCTGAAAAGACGGAGCTCGTTATGTTCACTAGGAAAAGGAAGATGGAAGGCCTCGTGAGGCCTACCTTTTTCAGAACGACACTTGAATTGTCTCAGTCAGTAAAGTATCTAGGAGTAATACTGGATCACAAGCTGACTTGGAGGCTGCACGTGGATTATAAGGTAAGCAAGGCTCGAAACTCATTATGGGCCTGCAGAAGAGTTGTCGGTAGTAGCTGGGGCCTGAGCCCAAAAGTGGTGCACTGGCTCTACACTACAATAGTCAGACCGTCACTAATATATGGCTCCATAGTGTGGTGGACCTGTATAAAGACGGAGGCAACAAGAGCCAAACTTAATAAGGTCCAACGTTTGGCATGTCTTAGTATAACCAGTGCAGTGCGCACAACACCCTTGAGTGCCATTGAAACACTATTGAATCTTCCTCCTTTGGATCTGGTAATCCAAGGGGAAGCTAGAAAAACTGGGTTCCGTCTCTGGAGTCAGGGTAGCTGGACTTTTATGAATCCAGGCAAAGGACATTCGACGATTCTAGCAGAGTTGCATGAGGATTGTCCTATTTTGTTGGCGAGGAGCGATACAGTTTCTCCTACGCATCGCTTCAATCGCAAATTTACGGTGGTGTTTCCGTCAAGGGAAGAATGGAAGTCTAGGGAAAGACAGCTCATCGAAGGAGGAGGACAGGTCTGGTACACAGACGGTTCACTCGCTAGAGAGGGCTCGGGCTCGGGAGTCTACGGGCCCCGTACAAGACTTTCATTCCCTCTTGGGGGGCACACCACAGTATTCCAGGCTGAGGTCTATGCGATACTTGCCTGCGTAAATCGTATTCGGGAAATTGACGGGTCTAGGAGGCGGATTACTATCTGCTCTGACAGTCAGGCAGCCATCAAAGCACTGAGTGCTTGGAAAATAACGTCGGGACTGGTCCTGGAGTGCAGGAGGGCTCTTGACGACATCTCAGCTAAACACAAGGTATCACTGATGTGGGTACCTGGGCATGCTGGGGTAAAGGGTAATGAAATGGCAGATCATCTAGCCAGGATGGGATCCGGAAACAGTTTTGTGGGCCCGGAACCAGCCTTAGGACTGTCTGCAAATTTGGTTAGGAAAACAACTGGAGAGTGGATCCAGAATCAACACTCTCTGAGATGGAACAACATCTCTGGTCATCTCCGTCAGGCTCGGGAGCTATTAGCAGGGCCTGAAGAGAGAATAGGACGATTCTGTCTCTCTCTGGATAGGAGTAACTTGAGATTGTTAGCAGGCTTATTAACGGGTCACAATACCTTCAGGCGTCACTTGTTTGTGATGAGGGTGGTCAACGACCCAACGTGCACGTGGTGTGGGGAAGAGGAAGAATCCTCGGCACACATCCTGTGTCGCTGTGAAACCCTGGGTTATCACAGGCAGACTATGCTGGGCTCAAGAACCTTGGAACCAATAGAGATAAAACGGATAGGACCTAAGAATGTACTTGCCTTTGCCAAAAGGGCAGGTCTTAGGAACTAGCGCGGATAGAGGCGCAAAAGGGCCCATCGTGTGGCCTATGCACCAGCCACATTCCGTGCTGGATAGCCTCTGGTTCTTATTCATTCATTCATTCATATAAACCCTTTTGCCTGATACTTTGTACTGGCTTGACATCTATTTTATAGGTATCAGAAGAATAAATGAAAGCAATGGAGAAAGGTTTGTAGGATACTTTTTGCTTGTTGCAGGATTGAAAAAGAGCTTAGTGTTGATGATTGGAAAGATGAACTTGAGATGCCAGATACAACAGTTAAGTTAGAGGAGGATGCCGACTGTGAAAAACTCAAAGTTGAAGTCGAGGAGGTGATTATTAAAGACGAAAATGATTATTTAAAGGATGCAAATGGAGAAATAGCTGTAAATAGGTAATGGTGCCATGAAATATTTCCAAGCCTTTCATATTTTGTTAGGGGAGTTAAATTCTTAGTGGTTAGTTTGCATGGAACTGTCAACAATGTCAACTCAAATAGCTGAAAATAAGGACAGAGATTACACTAACATTATTTCTGAAATGTATCGTCGGGTGATTACTATAGACAAAGATGATTATTTAAAGAATAAATGAAAGCGATGAAAAAACGTTGATAGAATAAATAATTTTGTTTGCTTCAGGATTGAAAAAGAGCGTATTATTGAAGATTGGAAAAATGCACTTGAGATGGCAGATACAACAGTTAAATTAGAGGAGGTTGCAGATTGTGAAGAACTCAAAATTGAAGTTGAGGAGGTGATTATTAAAGACGAAAATGATGATTTAAAGTATGCAAATGGAGAAATAGCTGTAAATAGGTAATTTAAATAGGGGGGCTAGGGGTTAAATTCTTAAAGGTCAGTAGTTTGCATGGAGCTGTCATTTTAAACAGGTGAAAATAAGGGCAGAAAATATACTAGTATTAACATAATTTCTGGAATACATTATCTGGTGATTATTATAGACAAAAAAGATAATTTAAAGGGTAAATGAAAGCCATGGATACACTTTTGGAGGTCTGAAATAGACCTTTTGAAACACTGTGAGAAAGGCAATATTTCAGCAGACCGATTGACAAAAGGGCTCTGAGACCAAAAGCCTGGGGCCTGAGGCCCTTTATGTCTTATCCTCCGGAGCTATGACAAGACTGTTGACAGCGTACTGACAAAACTGTAGACTGCTCAACTTCTACAGAACTCCTTAGCTACCCTGCTATGTATTACCTGTCGATGCCCAGGAAACGCCTCCGCATTGCGACTGGTGCTGTTTCTAGACACCTGCTAGCTAAGGAAACACATCATTTACCTTAAATGGCCAGGTTAAGGAGAATTGCACTTAGCTGCATCATCGCCCTCCTCACGAGGTTGAGATGGTTGGACACTCAGTTCTGGGGGATCCTTGGGAAGGAACAAGGAACCCAAAGGGGCTTAAGTGCTGTAATCTTGACAGATCACTCTCGTTCCAATTTAGAATACAGAAATCATAATGAGAAGTGCCAGTAACATAAATTATTATTTGTAGACATAACTCATAACAACAAGTTTTGTGTGAAGCGTGTTTTTCAGGCTATTTACCCGACTTTATTCTAGGAAATGCCAGGATCATCAGTTTCTGTGGAAAGCACCAAAATATGACCAAGGGACATATGGAACAAAATATGTTGATGTGAAGCTTAAGAGTCTTTCATCTCCTAATGATGCCAAAGCTGCAAAAACCCAGTATAAGTGTGAACACTGTAATCATAAAACCATTACAAGAACAATTTAAAGAGTCATCTATTAAAACATCATAAAGCGGGGATTTATAAGTAATACTTGTGTGACGTGTGATTATAGAACCTGTTATAAGAACTATTTAAACAAACATCTGGCAACACATGATAAGGATCTAGAGGGAACTGTTAAGAAATACAAGTGTGAAATGTGTGATTATAAAACCCAGGACAGGAGCAGTTTAAATCGTCATCAATTAGTGCATGATCTAGAGGGCATTTGTAAGAAATACAAATCTGAACTGTGTGATTATAAAACCCATTTCAAGCAAAACTTAAAGCAGCATCAACTAGTACATGATGTACAGGGAATTCATAAGAAATACAAGTGTGGAATGTGTGATTATAAAACCCATAGAGAGGCCCATTTAAAGAAGCATCAATTAGTACATGGTGTACAGGGGATTCATAGGAAATACAAGTGTGAAATGTGTGATTATAAAATCCCATACAGGAGCAGTTTAAATTGCCATCAACCAATACATGATGTGGAGGGAGTTCATAAGAAATACAAGTGTGGAATATGTGATTATAAGACCCATTTGAATTACAATTTAAAGCAGCATCAATTAGTACATGATGTACAGGGGACTCATAAGAAATACAAGTGTGGAATGTGTGATTATATCACCCATTGGAACAGCAGTTTAAAGAGGCATCAAACTTGTGGATGTGTGATTTTAAAACCCATTGGAACAGCAGTTTAAAGAGTTATCAAGAAAGACATTCAATGAAGACATGAAGCATAAATTAACACATGCAGACGGGATTAATAAGAAATAAAATTGTGATTAAAAACTCATTACACAAACAGTTAGAGTCATCAATCAATACATGAAGTGGATATAGCCCCCGCCTTCCAATCATTAGACTTCATCACCAGTGAGGATATCTCATGCCAACTACTCACCCCAGGTGAGATTCAGGGGTCCAAATGCTAAAAACTAACCCCCACCCCAAATATCTGGGAATCATCCTCGATTGTTCGCTCAATTACAAACAACACCCAACTAAGATGGCTGCAAAAATCGACACCAGAAGCAACATATTGCATAAGATTGCAGGAAGCAGCTGGGGAGGTGACGCAAGCGTTCTGAGGACCACCGCCTTGGCCCTTACATATTCGGTCGCGGAGACAGGACAGGATTGAAAAAAAACTCATTTTTGAAGATTGGAAAGATGAACTTGAGATGTCAGATACAACAGTTAAGTTCAAGGGGGACACAGATTGTGAAGAACTCAAAGTTGAAGAGGTGATTATTAAAGACGAAAATGATGATTCAAAGGACGCAAATGGAGAAATAGCTAAAAATGGGTAATGGTGCGATGAAATACTTCCAAGCCTTTCATGTTTTGTTAGTGGGGTTAAATCGCGGCCGGTTAAATTCTTAGAGGTTAGTTTGCATGGAACTGTCAACAGTGTCAAACAGGTGAAAATAAGGACAGATATTACACTAACATTATTTCTGAAATGTATCAGTGGCGAATTTAGAGGGGGGCGTAGCCCTAGACTGTAATGGAAACACGGAAACATATACCAAAAGTTAAAAGCTCTCTACTACGGTTGCAGAGGTTTGAGAGCTTTTTTTTGCTCTACAGAAAATTATAGTACATGTGGGTCAACTTCCAGCTCATCATGAAATTCACGGAATGAAAACAATGAAGAAATGTTTGTGAGATAAATAATTTTGCTTGTTCCAGGACTGAAAAAGAGCTTATTATTGATGATTGGAAAAATGAACTTGAGATGGCGGCTACAACAGTTAAGTTAGAAGAGGATACAGATTGTGAAGAACTCGAAGTTGAGGAGGTGATTATTAAAGACGAAAATGATGATTTGAAGGATGCAAATGGAGACTATAGGTAATGGTGCGATGAAATATTTCTAAGCTTTTCATATTTAGTTGGGGGAGGGGGAGGGAGGTTAAATTCTTAGAAGTTATATCTTTTAGTTTGCATGGAGCTATCAGCCTAAACAGGTGAAAATAAGGGCAAAAAATATACTAGTATTAACGTAAATTATGGAATGCGTTCTCTGGTGATTATTATAGACAAAAAGTATGATTTAAAGGATAAATGAAAGCCATGGATAAACTTTTGGAAGTCTGAAATAGACCTTTTGAAACACTGTGACAAAGAAAGACAATATTCCAGCAGACCTATTGGCAAAAGGGCTGCTGAAACCAATATCTTGGAGTCCGAAGCCCTTTATGTCTTGTCCTCCGGAGGTATGACAAGACTGTTGATAGAACCCACCGACAAAACGTGGGATGATACTGTAGGCTGCTCAACTGCTACAGAACTCCTTAGCTACCCTAGCGAAGTGGTTTTTTTTTGTTTTCAGCAGAGGAAAAACGTGATGGTAGATCTATGTTTTCTAGTTGTTTCGTCGCACGCATCGCTCTTTGCGACGACTGGGGGATCTTATCCCCAGTAAAAAACCTCTGCTTGCTGCTTCTTCTCCGCACAACAACGGGACTACGTTAGCATTGCGTCGGTGTTGTGGGTGTCATCCTATAGCAGTCTTAGCCTTCTATCTATTCAATTGGTGTGTCTGGTACGAGAGTCTGAACATTTCTACTGTCCATAATTTTACGGCTCAATATACCTTTTGCCATCTCAGCAACCGCTATCCAGTTTCCTTCACATTCGAGCATCACATTTACAATGTTGTCAGGTCTGAGTTTTGTGGCTACTCTACTACTACATTCCGTTCTGAATCTTGCCCAATGCTGACAATGGAAGAAAGTATGACCGGCGTCGTCTAAATCGCCACAGTACAAGCATGCAGGGTCGTCGCATATAGCGAACCGGTTCAGGTAATACCGAAAGCATCCAATGCCCCGATAGCATCTGGGAGAGGTAAAAATCCACTTCATCGTGTTTTCTGCTTATCCAGGCTACAGCATCAGGGATTAGTAGCTTGGTCCATGCAGCTTTACCTGGTTCTTGCCACCGTTGCTGCCATCTTTCCAGGAGCCGATGATATGCAGTTTCTCTGGAGTTCTCCCCCATGTCGCATCTCATAGTCACCATTAGATCTATTGGAGGTATAATAGCGATGACTTCCACTGCCTTCGTGGACACCGCTCGATACGCACTGGCCACTCTAAGTGCGACTTTTCTGTTAACTTTCACAAGTTTAAGACGATGACGTTTTATATTCATTGCGGACTGCCATACAGGTGCGGCATACAGAATTGTTGAGAATGTCACCGAGCTCTCTTGCTAGCTCTCGGACCACCAACGTTCGGCATTAGTCTGGAGCGAGCTGCTACCAACTTTGATGCCTTCTCCGCTAGCCTTGTTGTATGTTCTCCAAAGTTGAGCTTGCTATCCAGCCATACACCCAGATATTTTACAGCACTTTTGGGTCTGATAGATTGTCCCTCCATCGTAAAATACACGTCCCCAATTTTTCTTCGTTTGGTGAGAAGAACTGCTTCTGTTTTCTCTGGAGCAAGAGACAAATGTTTCCCCCTGCACCAGTGCACAACTTCTTCAATTGCACAGTTAGCCTTTTGTATTAGGTCCTGCTCATTTCTAGCAACGACCACAATTGCAAGATCGTCCGCATAGGCAACAGTGGTCACTCCCTCTGGCATTATGATTCCCAGAATGTCGTCATATAGAATATTCCAGAGCGTAGGTCTCAGTACTGATCCCTGAGGCACGCCGCTGTTCATCTCCAATAGGATTTCGTGATCGGCCCTGGCCTTCTGATGCTGCAGGTAGCTAACAATCAGACGATACACATACTCATCGGACACCATACGTCTCAATCTCTTCAGGATCTCATGTCTCGACGCCGCGTTGAACGCATTCCTGACGTCGACTGTGATCAACGCGCAAATTTGCATCTGCCTGTTTACAACAACGGCTGCCCCCTTCGCTATGTCTATTACTTTCTGGACTGCGTCTACCGTTGACCTTCCTTCCGAAATCCATACTGCCTTTCAGAAAAATCTCCATTGGCCACTATGTCTGCATTTAGCCTTCCCAGTATTAGATATTCTAATAGCTTGCCTGCAGCATCCAGCAGAGATGTAGTTCTGTAGGAGGACGGAAAGTCCACTGGCTTGCCCTTTTTGGGGATTAAAACTATGTCGGCCAGTTTCCAACAGTCTGGGAAAAGACCTGCTTCTAAGGCGGTGTTGACTACCTTCAGAAATATGTCTGGTTGCTCTTTCACATCAAGCTTAATTATCTCAGAAGGGATTCCGTCTGGTCCAGGAGGTTTGTGACACTTCATCTTTTCTTCTGCGGCTATCAATTCCTCGATGGTAAAATAATTTATTTGACCACTAGGCCTATAATCGTGGGAAATAAAGCTTTCAGAATCTCGACCTTTCCGTCAGTAGGCATATTCAGACTGGGGGTGCCCATTTTTAGCCTTTTCACGACAATTTGATACCCTTTGCCCCATAAATCCTCGTCAACTTCAGCAATCAGACGTTTCCAACAGTTTCTTTTGGCAGCCTTGATTTTTTGCTTTAGAGCTTTCCGTGCTTCCCTGTATTGCTCTTTCAGCTGATCCCTGACTTCATGCAGCAAGTTACATTTTGAGGAATCCCTTTTTGTACGCACACAAGCTTTTCTGGCATCCATTATTACGTTGCTCCACCAGTAAACAGGTTTTCTTCTTTGAGGGCGCCTTTTCGGCATAGAAGCATCACATGCCTGCGACAATACTCTTATTAGAACCACTTCAGAGATGATACTAGTTTGTTCAACTCTGCGCAGCAATTCAAACTTGAACTTTGTTAGATCTGGTCTCTTCAAATTCCAGTCACATACCTTATGCTCATCAGAGGAATCTCTAAAAGATTTGTCTATCTTGAGCTGAATATACCTATGGCAACTCAAACTTTCAAGATCCAGCACTCTCCAGTCACGAACAGCAGTTGACAACCCCTCTGTGACCATCGTTATATCTATCATAGACCTTGAATTGTCTCTAACAAAAGTAGGCTCACTTCCCTGATTTGTTACAATTAGCTTAAGCCCAGCTATCCATTCCGTTAGTACATCACCTCTTCTGTCAGA
The DNA here is from genome assembly GCA_951848785.1 of Callosobruchus maculatus. NCBI lineage: Eukaryota > Metazoa > Arthropoda > Insecta > Coleoptera > Chrysomelidae > Callosobruchus > Callosobruchus maculatus. Next base: position 3,140,915 of record CATOUR010000026.1, on the reverse strand, counting down.
ATATGGCATTCCCCATTCAGGGGCCTTAGCGTTAAAGTCACCAGAGACAATTATGTGTTTATTTTTTTCAACGATGGATTCCCTGAGAAAATAGAGCGACCTCTCAAATTCGGACACCTCGGAATTGAGAGAGAAATTTAAATTATTAAAGACGAAAATGATGATTTGAAGGATGCAAATGGAGACTATAGGTAATGGTGCGATGAAATATTTCTAAGCGTTTCATATTTAGTTGGGGGAGGGGGGAGGGAGGTTAAATTCTTAGAAGCTATATCTCTTAGTTTGCATGGAGCTATCAGACTAAACAGGTGAAAATAAGGGCAAAAAACATACTAGTATTAAGGTAAATTATGGAATGCGTTCTCTGGTGATTATTATAGACAAAAAGTATGATTTAAAGGATAAATGAAAGCCATGGATAAACTTTTGGAGGTCTGAAATAGACCTTTTAAAACACTGTGACAAAGGCAATATTCCAGCAGACCGATTGGCAAAAGGGCTGCTGAAACCAAAATCTTGGGGTCCGAAGCCCTTTATGTCTTGTCCTCCGGAGGTATGACAAGACTGTTGATAGAACCCACCGACAAAACGTGGGATGATACTGTAGGCTGCTCAACTGCTACAGAACTCCTTAGCTACCCTAGCGAAGTGGTTGCTATGTATTAGCTGTCGATGCCCAGGAAACGCCTCCGCATTGCGACTGGTGCTGTTACTAGACACCATACTAGCTAAGGAAACACATCATTTTCCTTAAATGGCCAGGTTAAGGAGATTTGCACTTAGCTGCATCACCGCCTTCCTCACTAGGTTGAGATGGTGGAACACTCAGTTCTGAGAGATCCTTGGGAACATGTACAAGGGACTCAATGTGGCCTAAATGCTGTAATCGTGACAGATCACCCTCCTTCCAAATTAGAATACAGAAATCATTATGAGAAGTGCAAGTAACATAAATTATAACAAGTTGTAGACATAACTCGTAAACAGCAAGTTTTCTGTGAAGTGTGTTTTTCAGGCTATTTACCCGTCTTTATTCTAGGAAATGCTTGGATCATCAGTTTCTGCGGAAAGGGCCAAAATATGGGCAAGGTACATATGGCACCAAAGATGATGATGTGAAGCTTAAGAGTCTTTCATCCCCTAATGATGCTGAAGCTGCAGAAACCCAGTATAAGTGTGAACACTGTAATCATAAAACCTATTACAAGAACAATTTAAGAGGTCATCTGTTAAAACATTATAAAGAGGGGATTAATAAGAAATACTTGTGTGAAATGTGTGGTTTTAGAACCCATTATAAGAACAATTTGAACAAACATCTGGCAACACATGATAAGGATCTAGAGGGAACGGATAAGAAATACAAGTGTGAAATGTGTGATTATAAAACCCAGGGCACGAGCGGTTTAAATCATCATCAAGCAACACATGAAGAGGAGGGACTTCCTAAAAAGCACACATGTGATCTGTGTGATTACAAAGCATATCAAAAGAGACACTTAGATTTACATAAATTAAAACATGCGGAGGGGATTGATAAGAAATACAAGTGTGAAATGTGTGATTATAAAACCCATTTCAAGCAAAGTTTAAAGCAGCATCAATTAGTACATGATGCACAGGGAATTCGTGAGAAATACAAGTGTGACATGTGTGATTATAAAACCCATTTCAAGCAAAATTTAAAGCGGCATCAATTAGTACATGGTGTACAGGGGATTCATAAGAAACACAAATGTGACATGTGTGATTATAAAACCCATTTCAAGGAAAGTTTAAAGCAGCATCAATTAGTACATGATGCACAGGGAATTCATGAGAAATACAAGTGTGACATGTGTGATTATAAAACCCATTTCAAGCAAAATTTAAAGCGGCATCAATTGGTACATGATGTACAGGGGATTCATAAGAAACACAAATGTGACATGTGTGATTATAAAACCCATTTCAAGCAAAGTTTAAAGCAGCATAAATTAGTACATGATGTACAGGGGATTCATAAGAAACACAAATGTGACATGTGTGATTATAAAACCCATTTCAAGCAAAGTTTAAAGCAGCATCAATTAGTACATGATGTACAGGGGATTCATAAGAAACACAAGTGTAACATGTGTGATTATAAAACCCATTTAAAGCAAAGTTTAAAGCAGCATCAATTAGTACATCATGCACAGGGAATTAATAAGAAATACAGGTGTGAAATGTGTGATTATAAAACTCATTTCAAGCATTGTTTAAAGCAGCATCAGGTCGTACATGATGTACAGGAAAATCATAAGAAATACAAGTGTGAGATGTGTGATTATAAAACCCATTTCAAGCACAGTTTAAAGCAGCATCAATTAGTACATGATCTACAGGGAATTCATAAGAAATACAAGTGTGACATGTGTGATTATAAAACCCATTTCAAGCACAATTTAAATATGCATCAAGCAAGACAGCAAGTGAGGGGAGTTCCTAAGAAGTACACATGTGATCTGTGTGATTACAAAGCATGTCGAAAGGGAACCTTAGATAGACATAAATTAACACATGCAGAGAGGATTAATAAGAAAATAAAAGTGTCAAATATGTGATTATAAAACCCATTACACAAACAGTTTAAACAGTCATCAATTATTTCATGAAGTGGATACATGTATGCAGATGACATAGCCCTCTCCTGCCAATCAATAGACTTCATCACCAGTGAGAATACCTCATGCCAACTACTCACTCCAGGTCAGTTTCAGGGGCCAACTGCTAAATATCTGGGAATCACCCTCGATTGTCCGCTCACATATAAACAACACCTAACTAAGACGGCTGCAAAAATCGACACCAGAAGCAACATATTGCATAAGATTGCAGGAAGCAGCTGGGGAGCTGACGCTAGCGCTCTGTGGATCACCGCCTTGGCCCTTACATATTCGGTCGCGGAGTACTGCTGCCCTGTTTGGATTAATAGCAACCACACACAGGTCATTGACGCTCGCCTTAACGATGCAGTGCAAATTATTACAGGTGCCATCAGAAGCACTCCCGTGCAATCTTTACCAGTACTAGCGAACATCACCCCTCCACTTCCACACCTCTTTTTAGAGAGTGGAGTAATTGCATCGAAGCTAACCAGCTTCACATTCACGAGTATTTTGGAGACCATGTCAGTCTTCAATGCTGAAGAGTCGTGAAAGAGAGAATAGTCAGCAAACAAACCAGATCATCATCATCTGATAGACAGTCCAGTACAACGCGTCCCAACTTACCAAGAAAAACGTGATCAACACTCAACCGGTTGCGATCAAATCACGGCCACGGCTCAACAAACAATCAGCTGTCTTACTCAGAGTTGGTTGCTTTGTGATGACATGTTGCAAACATCTGACGCCAGCGACGCCAGAATTAAGAAATATAGTTAAACGAAGAAAATGTGATTGTAGCTAGTTTCATAATATCAATTTCTATACAACATAACATAACATAATAAATACCTAATATGTACCTGGAACAATATTGATACTTTCTAAAACCTTTATCTTTTGGGATGGAATTTCCTCTGGAACAGGCACGCTTACTGGTTCCAGAGAATGGTATTCATACTCATGAGTTTAATGGAAACCTCCAGACAACCTTCTAATTACCTGGATATTGTTGGAAGAGCGTTCAATTTCAACCGTTTGCATGTACTCTTAAACATTATTGGCTAAAAGTGCATTCTTCAAAGCCTATAAAACTTTGGCACAGTCTGTCAAAATCTGGGCCATATAAATCTTCTGTCTGACTCTCCATGAGCCACGTTCCAGCTCTAGGAAAATAAAAAATTATTACTGCGTGGCCAAGCACACAATAATAATATTTAAATGCCCTCAAATCTACACATTAATTTATTAAACCATCACATAATACATTCTACAACATTTTCCCATGATAAAACTCTTAAAAAATTAAAAGGGTTGAATGAAGTCTCATTCTTAGTCTATGAAAATCATTGTGGGTAATTGCCATTATTTTCATCTGTACTAATAAATGTTAATTCCTACCTTGAGGGATCTTTTAGGGAACTTAAAAGACATATTTTCATTTAGAGCAAAACGCAAAATATCTCGAATGACAGGTCTTTCTTAGTAACGCTACCACTGTTATTACGCCTCGTTAAACATGAAACCTAAATAGCCATGACCCCGCCGTGCCGCCGCTGTTGAAATCAGAGTATATTAATTACGATAAGGTCTAACCACAGCATAGTAAACAACCAGCACAATAACTCAGGTTAGCGGTGATTACACACGCATCTCCCCTTTTGGATGATTTTTTGAGGGGATGCTAACGATACTTCTGCACTAATATCGAGTATTTTTGTCATCGATACTGTTTGAGGCATTCCAAGCTGGTTCGATACTTTTGTATCGTATCGAAAATAATTATATAATTACTGAGGGGTGTAATACGTTGCACAAAATGCTCTGTACCATGACCGACTCTACACTAGGCCGGAGCCTTAGATGTGGCAACGTGGCTTAGCTGTCAAATAGTGGGCCTATAGTTTCAGAATAATTATTACATTTTATATGTATTAGAGTTCATCTCGGTTAATAAATTAAGAAAAATACTTTTCAGTAGAAGAGGTTTCTTCGGATTTTGGGATAAATTAATGCAAGAGGTTTTTAACTCAAAGAGCCGACGTTTCGGCGTTTATTTTACGCCTTCTTCAGGGCTAAAATTCATACGAAGACGAAAAATATATAAGTAAAACATAGAGTGCCAAAACAATGAGTAAAAACGTTGACAATTTAGTCTAACAGACAAATTTAAAATTTAAAATTTTACACAAAGTTACAATTAAAATATAAAAGATTTTAACATTTAAAAAGTTAACTCGGCAAAAACAATCAAAATAAAAAGCCGGTACATTGTCAAAAGATATAAAAGTTAAAAATATAATACAGTTTTCCACTAGAATGTTAAAATACACTAAAATGTAGAGCATACATCCTTACCTATCGAGCACACCCCTAAAGCAACAAGGAATAACATATCCCTTTGTGTCAATAAACAACAAAAAACATTCCAGAAGATTGATAAAAAGAATCGTAGATGCCGTTCGTCAATACACCTTTTATTGATATATGCTGCTGTACACTGAAGACAGTTTGAGAAAATATGAATATTTTATACTTACATGTATACTATTTAATGAATATACCAGGTTCAGTCAGTCAGTGGTTGGTTGACTTTATGACTGAACCTGGTATATTCATTAAATAGTATACATGTAAGTATAAAATATTCATATTTTCTCAAACTGTCTTCAGTGTACAGCAGCATATATCAATAAAAGGTGTATTGACGAACGGCATCTACGATTCTTTTTATCAATCTTCTGGAATGTTTTTTGTTGTTTATTGACACAAAGGGATATGTTATTCCTTGTTGCTTTAGGGGTGTGCTCGATAGGTAAGGATGTATGCTCTACATTTTAGTGTATTTTAACATTCTAGTGGAAAACTGTATTATATTTTTAACTTTTATATCTTTTGACAATGTACCGGCTTTTTATTTTGATTGTTTTTGCCGAGTTAACTTTTTAAATGTTAAAATCTTTTATATTTTAATTGTAACTTTGTGTAAAATTTTAAAAAATTTTAAATTTGTCTGTTAGACTAAATTGTCAACGTTTTTACTCATTGTTTTGGCACTCTATGTTTTACTTATATATTTTTCGTCTTCGTATGAATTTTAGCCCTGAAGAAGGCGTAAAATAAACGCCGAAACGTCGGCTCTTTGAGTTAAAAACCTCTTGCATTAATTTATCCCAAAATCCGAAGAAACCTCTTCTACTGAAAAAAACTGGGATAAGAATTACTTTCAACTGGAAAAATACTTTTTAGAACTACTACTACTAATACCACTTACATCTGATGTCTGGTTCATCGTAGTCAAAAACTACAAAATAAAAATAAACGCAACCTGTTTCCTGCTGCCAGTTCCACTTAAATGAACACTCAATTTCTTCGTAAATTGTCACTTGCGCTAGAAAAATTCACTATTAGGTCACTGTGAAGCCATTCTTGCTGGTCTTGATTCCCTTTCACTATCAAATCTTTTCGTAGGTATGTCCAGATGCATGCCCAGATGAGTTCTATTAACTGTATTTTTCTGTGATATTTGGGAGGTCCAGAAGACATTGTAGGTACCACATTGTGCTTTAAAATAGGTCTTATCCTTTGAAATGTTTGTAAAGTATTGTCTTTATTCTTATAAATATAACCAGCCCATACGAGGAATACCGTTCACTTACTTCTGTTTATGTCCTTTATTGGAAGCACAATTGCTAGTGCAACCTGGTGCTACACACTTCGCAGGCATCTGTTTATCTTTATAGTTTCGTTTGTGCAGGTAAATAATTAGAAATACATTAAAAATCACCTTCCACTCTTCTTGTTTACTCTCTTATGGTTGGTATGTCCTTTATTGGAAGCACAATAATTATCATACTCAGGTGCAGTCTGCTATCAGTCTTATAAATGAAGATCTCAATATTTCAGCTAAAGAAAGCATTTCACAGCAATTAACAATTAATCCATTGAAATCAACTGTTTTACTGTTTGGGAAGCATAAAAATGATATAAAGGATATTTTTAAAATTTCAATTGGCAACACAATTATTCCTCATGCAAACTTTGCCAGGAATTTGGGTTTGATATTGGACAGTGATCTAAGGTTTTCGAAACACATTGATAAATGTATTAGTCGTAGTTATGGTAGACTGAAGTTATTGTATCCATATCGTCATATTTTTTCTACTAAGCTCAAAATCTTACTTTGCGATACACTGGTTTTATCCTTGTTCAACTACTGTGATGTGATTTATGGTCCATGTCTAACAAAGAATGACATCAATAGAGTACAAAAGGTACAGAAGTCTTGTCTCAGATATGTGTTTGGTGTGAGAAGATATGAGCCAGTATCCTATAAGTTGCCAGAGGCAGGGTGGCTTGATATGTGTGAAAGAAGAGAACTGCACGCTGCAGTTCTGTTCCATAAAATTATTTTATACAAAACACCACCTTACCTGTACAACAAAATTACATTCCGCACTGATATTCATAATATAAATCTTCGATTTAGGGGTCTTATTTCTCAACCCCGTCATTGCACAGCTATGTTCGCTAGATCCTTTTCACATAATATACAGTTGTACAATCAAGTCCCCACAAACCTCAAATCCTTGCCTGTGTCTATAAATTTAAACATTTTCTATTTCTCAATAAGTAACTGTCACCTGGATATTTTTTTTTCACATTATTTCTGAATGAATTTGTGGTTCTGGGGTTTTTGATGATGATTTGAAGGATGCAAATGGAGACTAGGTAATGGTGCGATGAAATATTTCTAAGCCTTTCATATTTAGTTTGGGGGAGGGGCGAGGGAGATTAAATTCTTAGAAGTTATATCTCTTAGTTTGCATGGAACTGTCAGCCTAAACAGGTGAAAATAAGGGCAAAAAATATACTAGTATTAACGTAAATTATGGAATGGATTCTCTGGTGATTACTATAGACAAAAAGTATGATTTAAAGGATAAATGAAAGCCATGGATAAACTTTTGGAGGTCTGAAATAGACCTTTTGAAACACTGTGACAAAGGCAATATTCCAGCAGACCGATTGGCAAAAGGGCTGCTGAAACCAAAATCTTGGGGTCCGAAGCCCTTTGTCTTGTCCTCCGGAGCTATGACAAGACTGTTGATAGAACCCACCGACAAAACGTGGGATGATACTGTAGGCTGCTCAACTGCTACAGAACTCCTTAGCTACCCTAGCGAAGTGGTTGCTATGTATTACCTGTCGATGCCCAGGAAACGCCTCCGCAGTGCGACTGGTGCTGTAACTAAACACCATACTAGCTAAGGAAACACATCATTTTCCTTAAATGGCCAGGTTAAGGAGAATTGGACTTAGCTGCATCACCGCCTTCCTCACTAGGTTGAGATGGTTGAACACTCAGTTCTGAGAGATCCTTGGGATCAAGGGACTCAATGTGGCCTAAATGCTGTAATCGTGACAGATCACCCTCGTTCCAAATTAGAATACAGAAATCATTATGAGAAGTGCAAGTAACAAATTATAACAAGTTGTAGACATAACTCGTAAACAGCAAGTTTTCTGCGAAGTGTGTTTTTCAGGCTATTTACCCGCCTTTATTCTAGGAAATGGCTGGATCATCAGTTTCTGCCGAAAGGACCAAAATATGAGCAAGGGACATATGGCACCAAAGATGATGATGTGAAGCTTAAGAGTCTTTCATCCCCTAATGATGCTGAAGCTGCAGAAACCCAGTATTATAAAACCTATTACAAGAACAATTTAAAGAGTCATCTATTAAAACATCATAAAGAGGGGATTTATAAGAAATACTTGTGTGAAATATGTGGTTTTAGAACCCATTATAAGAACAATTTAGACAAACATCTGGCAACACATGATAAGGATCTAGAGGGAACGGATAAGAAATACAAGTGTGAAATGTGTGATTATAAAACCCAGGACAGGAGCAATTTAAAACGTCATCAATTAGTGCATAACGAAGAGGGCATTTGTAAGAAATACAAATGTGAACTGTGCCATTATAAAACCCATTTCAAGCACGGTTTAAAGAACCATCAATTAGTACATGATGTAGAGGGGATTCATAAGAAATACCAGTGTGGAATGTGTGATTATAAAACCCATCGGAACAGCAGTTTAAAGAGTCATCAAGCAAGACATCAAGTGGGGGGAGTTCCTAAGAAGTACACATGTGATCTGTGTGATTACAAAGTATGTCGAAAGGAAACCTTAGATAGACATAAATTAACACATGCAGACGGGATTAATAAGAAATAAAAGTGTGAAATGTGTGATTATAAAACCCATTACACAAATAGTTATAGTCATCAATTAATACATGAGGTGGATATAGCCCCCTCCTGCCAATCAATAGACTTCATCACCAGTGAGAATACCTCATGCCAACTACTCACTCCAGGTCAGTTTCAGGGGCCAACTGCTAAATATCTGGGAATCACCCTCGATTGTTCGCTCAATTACAAACAACACCTAACTAAGACGGCTGCAAAAATCGACACCAGAAGCAACATATTGCATAAGATTGCAGGAAGCAGCTGGGGAGCTGACGCAAGCGTTCTGCGGACCACCGCCTTGGCCCTTACATATTCGGTCGCGGAGTACTGCTGCCGTGTTTGGATTAATAGCAACCACACACACAGGTCATTGACGCTCGCCTTAACGATGCAGTGCAAATTATTACAAAAACTGAACACCAATAAAGCTACTAGTCCTGACCAAATTCCAGCCATTGTCCTTAAACGCTGTGCCGCTGAGCTTGCACCTATTCTTTGCAAGCTTTTCAAACTTTCGTACCAACGAGGCGTGTTTCCCGCTTCGTGGAAGATTGGCTGCATACAACCCATCCCTAAGAAATGCAAAAAAACTGATCCCACCAATTATAGACCTGTGGCTCTTCTCAGCATCATGTCTAAGGTTATGGAGACTGTCATTAACACCCAGCTCCTGAAATACCTGGACAACAATAACATCATAAATGATCGCCAGTATGGCTTCCGTAAGCACAGGTCTACAGGTGACCTCCTTGCCTACGTCACTCACTTGTGGAATAGGGCAATAGACAATCATGGTGAATCCCGTGTTGTTGCACTTGATATATCGAAAGCTTTCGACAGAGTATGGCATGGCGGACTTCTGGCCAAGCTTGCTGCTTATGGACTACCACCTGGCCTGCGCCAGTGGCTGAATAGCTTTTTGAACGACCGATCTCTGTTTGTTGTAGTCGAGGGCTGTTCATCAGACGTATTTTCAATAAACGCCGGTGTTCCTCAGGGATCTGTCCTATCTCCTACACTGTTTCTGCTGTACATCAACGAGCTGCTGGAAATAACATCCAATCCGATATACAGCTTCGCAGATGACAGTACATTAGTGTCGTGCATGGAACCAGGCAAGCCACTATCATCCCAGGAGACGGTACGTCAGCGACAGCAGCATGCCTCACAGATCAACGCTGATATCAAAACAATTGTCGAGTGGGGATTAGCAAATAAAGTACAGTTCAACGTACAAAAAACTCAGGCAACAACTCTTACAAAGAAGTCTCACGATGGCTTACCAACCGTGGAAATGGAGCGTCACGCATAGTCGAATCACCTTCTGTCAAGCTTTTGGGAATCAACATCAACAATGTTCTGGCACGACCACGTCGTCAGTATTGCTAAAACGGCATCCCAGAAGCTTGGAGTTTTGTTCCGCTGTAGGAAGTTGTATACACCAGAGCAACTGCTGCTGCTGTACAAGGCACAGATCCGACCATCGCTGGAGTATTGCTCCCATGTGTGGGGATGCGCTCCGAAGCACTCTCTAAAGCTTCTGGACACTATCCAGAAAAGAGCGATTAGACTAATCGATACGCCAAACCTCACAAAGGACCTCCACAGCCTGGAACATCGAAGGAGGGTGGCTGACATGTCCTTGTTTTACAGATTCTATCACGGAAGATGTTCGATTGAGCTCTCTCAGATAATAACACCACAGGCCATCCGAACCAGGAAAACTAGAGAAGCTCTGCGAGCTCATCCTTACCAGGTCGAGGTCCTTACTCCCCGAACTAGTTTCCTCCAGCATTCCTTCTTTTGGAGAACTTCGACGCTGTGGAATCAGCTGCCGGGGAATTTGTTTCCCGACGGCTGCAACCTGCAGCGTTTCAGATCTAACGTGAACCGATACTTATCCTCTCGCAGCGCTTCTACAGCGCCATAGGCTTTAAGCCTTTGCGGGAAGGCCGACCATAAAAAAAGGTACCATCAGAAGCGATAATATTGAGAAACTTGTAGTTCAGGGTCATGCCCCGAGTGGATGGCGCCGTGGCCGTTCCCCTACACGCTAGGTGGATACGACGAAACAGTTGCTGGATATGAATATCAAGAGTGCCACTGAACTGACAGTAAATCGCGAACGATGGCGAGCTGCAGTTCTCAAAACTATTGATAATACTCGTGTCGGCAATACTCTAGCTCCGACTTAATGCATTTTACGAGTTCACAACATGTCTGTTAAGACATTGTGACTATGATGATGATCCGAAGCACTCCCGAGCAATCGTTACCGGTACTAGCGAACATCACCCCTCCACTTCCACACCTGTGAAGAAGGGCTGAACTTGTTAGAGAATGGAGTAATTGCATCAAAGCTAACCGACTTCCCATTCACGAGTATTGTGGAAGCCAAGCTCAGAGTAATACTTCAAGCCATGTTAGTCGCCTTAAATCCCGGAAACCTCCATGGCTGTTGGGCGAAGGACATTCACTAAAGTTATCTTCTGAATTGAGCCACCGACTGGGCAGGAAGAATTTTATCACTAGTCATATAGTTTCTGAGTGGAACAAATTACCAAAGGAAGTGGTGACTGCTCCTTCTGTTAATGTTTTTAAAAATAGATTGGATGCTTTTCTGTGCAGCAGAGACACTTTTTGATCAATTTTATATAGTGTAGTGTGTAATTTTGTGACTATTATGTGATGGCAGTTTACCGGCTTTTGCCGCCTACTGTCTTTCTAATAATAATAATAACAGCTCAGCAGCAACTCCAACTCTGAAGAGTCGTGGAGGAGAGAATGGTCAGCAAACAACCCAGATCAACATCATCTGATAGTCAATCCAGTACAACGCTGCCCTGGCTTCAACTTACCAAGGAAAAGGTGGTCAATACTCATTTAGCTGTCTTACTCAGAGACCTCGGAGTTGGTTCCTTTGAGATGACATGTTGCAAACATTGACGCCATTTTGGAATAGTTTCATTCAAGTAGAAAAAAGTGTTATTAGGACAGAAGGGTAGAATTAAGAAATATAGTTATGTAGTTAGGCGAAGGAAATGTGATTATAGCTAGTGTCATAATATCAATTTCTATGGTGAACAGAATAAATATGTACCTGGAACAATAGTGATACTTTCTAAAACCTTTATCTTTTGCGATGGAATTTCCTCGGAAACAGGCACGCTTACTGGTTCCAGAGAATGGTATTCATACTCATGGGTGGTACGGAAACCTCCAGACAACCTTCTAATGACCTTTATATTGTTGGAATGGCGTTCAATTTCAACCGTTTGCATGTACTGTTTGTAAACATTATTGGCTCAAAGTGCATACTTCAAAGCCTATAATTTTGGTACCGTCTGTCAAAATCCGGGCCATATGAATCTTCTCTCTGACTCTCCATGAGCCACGTTCTAGCTCTAGGAAAATATAAAAAATTACTACATGGCAAAGCATAAAATAAGAATATTTAAATGCCCTCAAATCTAGACGTTAATTTATTAAACCATCACATACAACCGTTTCCTATGATAAATCTCTTAAAAAAACAAAAGGCCTGAATAAAGCCTCATTTCTTAGTCTATAAAAATCGTTGCGGGTAATTGCCATTACTTTCATCTGTACTAATAAATGTTAATTCCTACCTTGAGGGATCTTTAGGGAACTTAAAAGACTTATATTTTCATTAGAGTAGCAAAACGCAAAATATCTCGAATAACAGGTCTCGTCTTTTATTAGTAACGCTACCACTGTCATTACATACGCCTCGTTAAAGATGAAACCTAGATAGCCATGACCCTGCCGCGCCGCCGCTGTTGAAATCAGAACAAATCTAATCCAAAATCGTGACGCGCAAAAGGATTGGCGCAAAGCCTCCCCAGACCTTGAGAATGATTGTTTGCTGAGCCGTGCCACGGCAGGACTCATTACTGGACACAAGATGGGGTTGGACAGATATACCAGATTGCGAGTGCGGACATCCAGCGCAGACCCCTTACCATATTGCGACGCAATTTCCACTGTCCAGAACGAGGTTTCCACTCGTTCGACTACACGAGGCTCACCGGGAAGTAGTGGAATGGATCGCCGAGATAAAGGTCGCAATTTAACCTGCTTATGTTTTTTATGTTTGCTTTTTCAATAATGATATTTATTTTTGAATTTATATGTATGTAACCTGATAATGTTTATTTATTATTTTTATCTTATTTATTTTTGTCTATTGTCTGTACTCTGCCATACGAATAAATAACATGAAGTGGAGGGAGACCCTAAGAAGTACAGATGTGATCTGTGTGATTACAAAGCATGTCGAATGGGAACCTTAGATAGACATAAATTAAAACATGTAGGGGGGATTCATAAGAAATAAAAGTGTGTTCATAAAACCCATGACAAGCAAAATTTAAAAAGCATCAATTATTACATGATGTACAGGGGATTCATAAGAAAAAAAGTGTGGAATGTGTGATTATAAAACCCATTGGAACAGCAGTTTAAAACTTGTCTTAAGTTAGCAGAACAAAGTCGGCAGAACAAATTATTGATAACACCACAATTAAAGGCTAATTAAATGCCCTAATAAGAATTTTAATGCTCCACTTTTTTTAGTAAAAATCGCATGTTCTGCTAACTATAGATAATGTTAGCAGAGCAACCCTGTATATAATGGTCATAATTAAAAAATGATAATGCCGTGATGAAGAGCTAATTGAAGGCTAATTAAATGTCCTAATAGGAATTTTAATGCGCCTCTTTTTTCAGTAAATATCGCATGTTCTGCTAACTTTAGATAAAGTTAGCAGAGCAACCCTGTACATAATGATTATAGTTAAAAAATGGCGATGTCATACTGAAGAGCTAATTAAAGGCTAATTAAATGCCCTAATAAGAATTTTAATGCTCCACTTTTTTTAGTAAAAAACGCATGTTCTGCTAACTTTAGATAAAGTTAGCAGAGCAACCCTGTATATAATGGTCATAACTAAAAAATGATAATGCCATGATGAAGTGCTAATTAAAGGCTAATTAAATGCCCTAATAGGAATTTTAATGCGCCTCTTTTTTTAGTAAATCTCGCATGTTCAACTTGCGGAAAAGTTAGCAGAGCAACCCTGTATATAATGATTACAATTAAACAATGATAATGTTATACTGAAGAACTAATTGAAGGCTAATTAAATGCCCTAATAAGAATTTTAATGCTCCACATTTTTTAGTAAATATCGCATGTTCAACTTGAGAAAAAGTTAGCAGAGCAACCCTGTATATAACGACTATAAATATGATGATGTCATACTGAAGAGCTAATTAAAGTCTAATTAAATGCCCTAGTAAGAATTTTAATGCTCCACTTTTTTTAGTAAAAATAACATGTTCTGCCAACTTTAGATAAAGGTAGCAGGGCAACCCTGCATATAATGGTCATAATTAAAAAATGATAATGTCATGATGAAGAGGTAATTAAAGGCTAATTAAATGCCCTAATAGGAATTTTAATGCGCCTCTTTTTTAGTAAATATCGCATGTTCTGCTAACTTTAGATAAAGTTAGCAGAACAACCCTGTATATAATAGTTATAATTGAAAAATCATAATACCATACTAAAGAGCTAATTAAATGCCCTAATAGGAACAGACCTTTCAGAATATCTATAATGAAAAATTAAGCCGGTAGCTGAATTTTTGTAGTACATATACCGCAGAAGTGGTAAATTTGGCAACAATGTCTAAGAAAGCCGAAAAGAAAACCGCCTACTCAAATAGGATAAAAAGCGCATGCCGTTCACATCAAAGGAAAACCTGCCATGGGCGTTACACTTTATACACATAAGGGTGAATATTAAAATTATTTGTCCGCAGATAATCATAATTCATAAATTAACGATTATACACAAATTTCTCTATCATAAGCGTCACATTATAGCCCATTAGCCGTTAAGCTATAATGAAATGTCAAACGCCAAAAATATCTGTGTATTTCATACCAACTTACCCTAAAGACATGGGTACCTGAAGAGATCATCCAATAGAAATGGTACACACTTTCGATTTTTCTGGAATTAAGCTACTGTTTCTTGATTTTTTTGCAGCTTCTTCAACTTCATTCATCTACTAGCTTTTTAAAACCACACACTGTCCGCACAGAGAAAAAAACTTGGGGATGTTAAGCAAAACTGCTACCGCTGTTTTTCCGATGCTATTGATACGCGGATCACTTGTTAACTTTAATTCATGCGACCCTAACAACGATGCTAAATAATGTATTTACTTATAAAAATTGTACAACATTTCATCCGTGCATAAAATAGTGTATGTACGGCGGGCGGAATTTGCTTCTATGGCCCTACAGCCTTTCCTAGTCCTCGGCTAGCACCTCGGGCTTGAAATAAGGCTTCGGGCCATAAACACATCTTTACACGCTTAATACATAAATAACTATTTTGTAACTGATAACTGAGTATTTTCGAAAAAGATTTTAAATAAAAGTATAGCGGAATTGAAACAATTATATATGTATCTTAAGTGTTCAGAATCAGAATATATAGGTGAAATATTTGACACAGCCAAGCACATACATACTTGGAGATATCACTTTTAATTTATCCAGAAATACATAATACGATGGATTCACAAAAACAATTGGCTCAATTCCAGCTTCAATTATGAAAATAATAAGACAAAGGGATGACCATCATTCGGTGATGACATTATGAATTGTTAGAATGCATCTGAAGAAGGAATAAAGATGATGAAACAAACTTGAGTATCGAACTTATTGATGAAAAATGAGATTAAAAGAACGATGCCTTTGCAGTTGATATTCTACCGTATTTGTGTTTGAAAAAAGCTGATGACCAACTAGAAAATTATATGATTTATTAGGTAGCGTGCCCAGGCGTATACAAGGGGGGGGGCAGAGCTAATTACCCCCCGCTAGGATTTTTGACCAAAAATGTATTTCATTGTTTTTCTCAAATATTGAATGGTTCATCGCGTTTCTAATAAAAAGCACAGATCAATGCATATACTGCATAATGTATTTCTATTTTCGCATATTTTGTGCACTAGTTTTCATTTTATTCGTATTTTTTAACAACTCTGATTTTCTATATAAATAATAAATTATATGAGTCAAGTATCATTCAACTGATAAATTCTGCAAACCTTAATTTAGCAATGTTGTCATATTTCAAATATAAGTCAGTTTGTTGTGGCTATGCCTTAGACAAGGAAAGAGAGGGGACGGAACGCGCGACTGACATATCTTTTACCAAATGGCACCAAAAAACTACCAAAATTTATCTGTGATAAGTGATTTCTGGCTCCTTCCTGCTGCTGTGGCTTTTACAACCGTTATCTACACACCCTACCATTATGCACACCACAATATTTTACAATGAATGGTCTTAAAAACGCTAAATATCATAAAAAAAAATGTTGGTGGCTATTCATTTTCGGTAACAGCTAATTGATATAACATCAAACGGGCGTGCGGTATCCCCTCTGTTTCCTTATCCAAGGGCTACGCAAACTTTCAGTAAACATTAGAGCAAAAGAGAAGCACGATGTTTTCTGTTATCCCTTTTTGTTTTGTGCCAGTATTTCGTGTTTTGTACCAGACGTTTTTCTGGATATGACAGAAACTGACAACACCGTACATGTGATATTTACTGAAAAAAGTGGAGGGCATTTAATTAGCCTTTAATCAGCTCTTTAGTATGGCACTATCATTTTTCAATTACGACTATTATATACAGGGTTGCTCTGCTAATTTTATCTAAAGTTAGCAGAATATGCGATATTTACTAAAAAAGAGGCGCATTAAAATTCCTATTAGGGCATTTAATTAGCCTTTAATTAGCTCTTTCGTAGGGCATTATCATTTTCCAATTATGACTATTATATACAGGGTTGCTCTGCTAACTTTATCTAAAGTTAGCAGAACATGCGAAATTTAGTAAAAAAAGAGGAGCATTAAAATTCCTATTAGGGCATTTAATTAGCCTTTAATTAGCTCTTCATCATGGCATTATCATTTTTTAATCATGACCATTATATACAGGGTTGCCCTGCTACCTTTATCTAAAGTTGGCAGAGTATGCGATTTTTACTAAAAAAAGTGGAGCATTAAAATTCTTATTAGGGCATTTAATTAGCCTTTAATTAACTCTTCAGTATGACATCGTCATTTTTTAATTATAATCATTATGTACAGGGTTGCTCTGCTAACTTTATCTAAAGTTGGCAGAACATGCGATATTTACTAAAAAAAGAGGCGCATTAAAATTCCTATTAGGGCATTTAATTAGCCTTCAATTAGTTCTTCAGTATAACATTATCATTTTTTAATTGTAATCATTATATACAGGGTTGCTCTGCTAACTTTTCCTCAAGTTGAACATGCGAGATTTACTAAAAAAAGTGGACCATTAAATTAATTAGCTCTTCATCATGGCATGATCATGTTTTAATTATGACAGTTATATACAGGGTTGCCCTGCTACCTTTATCTAAAGTTGGCAGAACATGCGATTTTTCTTAAAAAAAGTGGAGCATTAAAATTCTTATTAGGGCATTTAATTAGCCTTTAATTAGCTCTTCAGTATGACATCGTCATTTTTTAATTATAATCATTATGTACAGGGTTGCTCTGCTAACTTTATCTAAAGTTAGCAGAACATGCGATATTTACTAAAAAAAGTGGAGCATTAAAATTCTTATTAGGGCATTTAATTAGCCTTCAATTAGTTCTTCAGTATAACATTATCATTTTTTAATTGTAATCATTATATACAGGGTTGCTCTGCTAACTTTTCCTCAAGTTGAACATGCGAGATTTACTAAAAAAAGTGGACCATTAAATTAATTAGCTCTTCATCATGGCATTATCATGTTTTAATTATGACAGTTATATACAGGGTTGCCCTGCTACCTTTATCTAAAGTTGGCAGAACATGCGATTTTTCTTAAAAAAAGTGGAGCATTAAAATTCTTATTAGGGCATTTAATTAGCCTTTGATTAGCTCTTCAGTATGACATCGTCATTTTTTAATTATAATCATTATGTACAGGGTTGCTCTGCTAACTTTATCTAAAGTTAGCAGAACATGCGATATTTACTAAAAAAAGTGGAGCATTAAAATTCTTATTAGGGCATTTAATTAGCCTTCCATTAGCTCTTCCGTATAACATTGTCATTTTTTTAATGTAATCATTATATACAGGGTTGCTCTGCTAACTTTTCCTCAAGTTGAACATGCGAGATTTACTTAAAAAGTGGATCATTAAAATTCTTATTAGGGCATTTAATTAGCCTTTAATTAGCTCTTTAGTATGGCATTATCATTTTTCAATTATGACTATTATATACAGGGTTGCTCTGCTAACTTTATCTAAAGTTAGCAGAACATGCGATATTTACTAAAAAAAGAGGCGCATAAAAATTCCTATTAGAGCATTTAATTAGCCTTTAATTAGCACTTCATCATGGCATTATCATTTTTTTAATAATGACCATTATATACAGGGTTGCCCTGCTACCTTTATCTAAAGTTGGCTGAATATGCGATTTCTACTAAAAAAGTGGAGCATTAAAATTATTCTTAGGGCATTTAATTAGCCTTTAATTAGCTCTTCAGTATGACATCGTCATTTTGTAATTATAATCATTATGTACAGGGTTGCTCTGCTAACTTTTTCTCAATTTGAACATGCGATATTTCCTAAAAAAAAAGAGTTCATTAAAATTCTTATTAGGGCATTTAATTAGCCTTTAATTAGCTTTTTAGTATGGCATTATCATTTTTCAATTATAACTATTATATACAGGGTTGCTCTGCTAACTTTATCTAAAGTTAGCAGAACATGCGATATTTACTAAAAAAAGAGGCGCAATAAAATTCCTATTAGGGCATTTAATTAGCCTTTAATTAGCTCTTCATCATGGCATTATCATTTTTTAATTATGACCATTATATACAGGGTTGCTCTGCTGCTGATTTTTATAGAAAAAGTGGAGCATTAAAATTCTTATTAGGGCATTTAATTAGCCTTCAATTAGTTCTTCATTATAACATTATCATTTTTTAATTGTAATCATTATATACAGGGTTGCTCTGCTAACTTTTCCTCAAATTCAACATGCGAGATTCACTAAAAAAAGTGGAGCATTAAAATTCTTATTAGGGCCTTTAATTAGCCCTTTAGTATGGCATTATCATTTTTCAATTATGACTTATATATACAGGGTTGCTCTGCTAACTTTTCCTCAAATTCAACATGCGAGATTCACTAAAAAAAGTGGAGCATTAAAATTCTTATTACGGCCTTTAATTAGCCCTTTAGTATGGCATTATCATTTTTCAATTATGACTATTATATATACAGGGTTGCTCTGCTAACTTTTCCTCAAATTCAACATGCGAGATTCACTAAAAAAAGTGGAGCATTAAAATTCTTATTAGGGCCTTTAATTAGCCCTTTAGTATGGCATTATCATTTTTCAATTATGACTATTATATATACAGGGTTGCTCTGCTAACTTTTCCTCAAATTCAACATGCGAGATTCACTAAAAAAAGTGGAGCATTAAAATTCTTATTAGGGCCTTTAATTAGCCCTTTAGTATGGCATTATCATTTTTCAATTATGACTATTATATATACAGGGTTGCTCTGCTAACTTTATCTAAAGTTAGCAGAACATGCAATATTTACTAAAAAAGAGGCGCATTATTAGGGCATTTTGTTAGCCTTTAATTAGCCCTTCATCATGGCATTATCATTTTTTAATTATGACCATTATATACAGTGTTGCCCTGCTACCTTTATCTAAAGTTGGCAGAGCATGCGATTTCTACTAAAAAAGTGGAGCATTAAAATTATTATTAGGGCATTTAATTAGCCTTTAATTAGCTCTTCAGTATGACATCGTCATTTTGTAATTATAATCATTATGTACAGGGTTGCTCTGCTAACTTTTTCTCAATTTGAACATGCGATATTTCCTAAAAAAAAAAGAGTTCATTAAAATTCTTATTAGGGCATTTAATTAGCCTTTAATTAGCGTTTTAGTATGGCATTATCATTTTTCAATTATAACTATTATATACAGGGTTGCTCTGCTAACTTTATCTAAAGTTAGCAGAACATGCGATATTTACTAAAAAAAGAGGCGCAATAAAATTCCTATTAGGGCATTTAATTAGCCTTTAATTAGCTCTTCATCATGGCATTATCATTTTTTAATTATGACCATTATATACAGGGTTGCTCTTCTAACTTTATCTAAAGTTAGCAGAACATGCGATTTTTACTAAAAAAAGAGGAGCATTAAAATTCTTATTAGGGCATTTAATTAGCCTTTAATTAGCCTTTAATTGTGGTGTTATCAATAAGTTGTTCTGCTGACTTTGTTCTGCTAACTTTAGATACGTCAGTTCAAAAAGGCATCAATTACTACATGATGTAGATGGGATTTGTAGGAAATACTAGTATGAAAGGTGTAGTAGTAGTAGTAGTAGATCTTTATTATTAGCATAATGCTATTTATAACTTTAGAATTAATTAATTTAAATATACATCAATGCTTAAATATCAGGCCTCATTATGATACTGTTTAAAAACAAACACAATTTATGTATGTAAACAGTACCGCTACTTATACATAAAATATAAATTATATATGGACATTAAAAAAAACGATATACAAACATAAGATCAAACACGTTGAAGTATCCTGATTTTTATTAATTACTATTGATTACGTAACTCAAATAATCGCTACTTGAATACCCTTAAACTTGGTGCTGTTTTCACATAATCTGAAAATTTGTTATATTCATTGATTCTGTGGTCAAATATAGAGTTTTTACTACTCATTAGGTTGCTGGGATGTGTACATGTTCTTTTTGCCGTGTGTTATGGCCATGTATATTATAACGATATTGTAAGTTGGTGGTTAAATATTGTGGTAACATGTTGTGTAAAATTTTATAGATATACAGCATTGTTCTATATTTAATGTAAAATTTAATAGGCTTCCACTGCAATACCTGCTGCATACGCACTACACTGGTATATATACTGCAATTCAACAAAAATCTCATACACCAGTTCTGTAGTAATTGTAGTTTTTGCAAATCAGTACTGTTACACATGAATAATATAGTTGTGCAATAATCAAAATGTGGTTTGATGATGGTACTGTATATTATATATTTAGTATATCATGTTAAATGCTTAGTAATTCTGTAGGCAAACCCTAACTTCTTAGCGACTTTCTTAGCAATATAATCGACATGCTTAGAAGAACGTAAATGTTCGTCTATAATAACACCTAAATATTTAATTTCAGAAACACGCTCTAACGATTTATTATTTAATTTTACACAACTGTCGGTTTTTACATTATGTCGATTTGTAATAATCATGTATTTAGACTTTTCAGTATTAACTAATAAAGAGTTTTCATAAATCCATTTGCTAATGTTGTTCAATGCAACATTAACTCTACGAACTACTTCATTTAAATGAGTTCCAGACGCATAAAGAATAATATCATCTGCAAATAAATGCACTTTGCATCCATCAAAATCAACCGAAAAAATATCATTTATGAAAAGTATGAAGAGCAATGGCCCTAATACACTTCCCTGTGGAACTCTAAACTCAATAGGTATATTACTGGAGATTTTTCCATTTATTTTCACATTCTGATACCGCTGAAATGGATACGACTGAAACCAGTTGAAGACAGTCCCTTGAATTCCAAAATACCTTTGTAGTTTAATCAATAAGAGTATTGTCTGTTGACAACTTCGAATGCTCGCCGAAGATCTATAAATACAGCTATCACCATATGGCCTATGTCCAATGATTGCTTAAGGTCATTTACAACTCTCTGCAATGCTGTTTCGCATGAGAACCCATCTCTAAAGCCAGACTGGTTGCTGTTAATCAGTTTATTAGTATCAATGTACTCAGTTAGCTGTAGGTGTATAGCTAGTTCAAGCAACTTTTCAGTGCTAGGCAGTGTATTTATTGGCCTAAACTCATCTAGTCTGTTTGTTCCAGAAACTTTTGGAATAGGAGATATTGTAGAGATTTTAAGTGCCTTGGGAAGTACTCCTTTTTCGAATGACGTATTTATGGCATTTAGCAGTGGATAACCGATTACAGAAAATGTTTCTTTGAGTATTCGAAAATCAATATCATCCACAGAATGTTTTTTGACGGAACAAAGAATTTCTCAACTGAGATAATGATACTGTTTCGAATTCCGACCAACAATTCGGTACAGTGGAGTCAATATTGTTAAAGTATGCATTATTGTCAAAATTTTGCAAGCTACTTGTACCAGAATTATTTTTTATGTATTTGATACTTTCAACGAAGTATTGATTGAAAATGTTTTCAAATTGCTCAGCTACCAAAGTTCCGTTAACATCAAGAACAATTTAAAGCAACATCAGTTCGGGCAACACATGATAGGGATCGAGAGGAAACATACAAATACAAGTGTGATCATAAAAGTCATTACAAGAGAAATTCGAAGGCGCTTCAATTAAAACATGATGTAGAGGGAACTTATAAGAAATACAGTGTGTGATTATAAACCCCATTTCAAGTACAATTTTATTTATTTAACGTATTAGCCATTTACAACAAATAAAAATTGAACAAAAAGTAAATTATAACAGTTCAGAGAGCATACTCTCAGGCATAAATAATAATAAATACCTTATTTTATTCTCAGCGAAGTCAAGCATAGCTTCTTTGCTCAACTGATCCATTTATACAAAAAGAGTAATAATAGACGTATTTATACAGGATTGAAAAAAAAACTTATTTTTGAAGATTGGAAAGATGAACTTGAGATGACAGATACAACAGTTGTTAAGATAAAGGGGGATGCTGATTGTGAAAACTCAAAGTTAAAGAGGTGATTATTAAAGACGAAAATGTTGATTCAAAGAATGCAAATGGAGAAATAGCTATAAATGGGTAATGGTGCGATTAAATATTTCCAAGCCTTTCATGTTTTGTTAGGGGGGTTAAATCGCGGCCGGTTAAATTCTTAGAGGTTAGTTTGCATGGAACTGTCAACAGTGTCAAACAGGTGAAAATAAGGACGGAGATTACACTAACATTTCTGAAATGTATCAGTGGCGAATTAAGAGGGGGGCGTGGCCCTAGACTGTAATGGAAACACGGAAGCATATACCAAAAGTTAAAAGCTCTCTACTACGGTTGCAGAGGTTTGAGAGCTTTTTTTTGCTCTACAGAAAATTATACCGCGTTCATGTGGGTCAACTTCCAGCTCATCATGAAATTCACGGAATGAAAACAATGGAGAAATGTTTGTAAGATAAATAATTTTGCTTGTTCCAGGATTGAAAAAGAGCTTATTGTTGAAGATTGGAAAAATGAACTTGAGATGTCAGCTACAACAGTTAAGTTAGAAGAGATTAGAGAAGATTGTGAAGAACTCGAAGTTGAGGAGGTGATTATTAAAGACGAAAATGATGATTTGGAGGATGCAAATGGAGACTATAGGTAATGGTGCGATGAAATATTTCTAAGCTTTTCATATTTAGTTGGGGGAGGGGGAGCTTAAATTCTTAGAAGTTATATCTCTTAGTTTGCATGGAGCTATCAACCTAAACAGGTGAAAATAAGGGCAGAAAATATACTAGTATTAACGCAAATTATGGAATGCGTTCTCTGGTGATTATTATAGACAAAAAGTATGATTTAAAGGATAAATGAAAGCCATGGACAAACTTTTGGAGGTCTGAAATAGACCTTTTGAAACATTGTGACAAAGGCAATATTCCAGCAGACCGATTGGCAAAACGGCTGCTGAAACCAAAATCTTGGGGTCCGAAGCCCTTTATGTCTTGTCCTCCGGAGCTATAACAAGACTGGGCTGCTCAACTGCTACAGAACTCCTTAGCTACCCTAGCGAAGTGGTTGCTATGTATTACCTGTTGATGCCCAGGAAACGCCTCCGCATTGCGACTGGTGCTGTTACTAGACACCATACTAGCTAAGGAAACACATCATTTTCCTTAAATGGCCAGGTTAAGGAGAATTGCATTTAGCAGCATCATCGCCTTCCTCACTAGGTTGAGATGGTTGAACACTCAGTTCTGAGAGATCCTTGGGAAGATGTACAAGGGACTCAATGTGGCCTAAATGCTGTAATCGTGACAGATCACCCTCGTTCCAAATTAGAATACAGAAATCATTATGAGAAGTGCAAGTAACATAAATTATAACAAGTTGTAGACATAACTCGTAAACAGCAAGTTTTCTGTGAACTGTGTTTTTCAGGCTATTTACCCGTTTTTATTCTAGGAAATGCTTGGATCATCAGTTTCTGCGGAAAGGGCCAAAATATGAGCAAGGTACATATGGCACCAAAGATGTTGATGTGAAGCTTAAGAGTCTTTCATCCCCTAATGATGCTGAAGCTGCAGAAACCCAGTATAAGTGTGAACACTGTAATTATAAAACCTATTACAAGAACAATTTAAAGAGTCATCTATTAAAACATCATAAAGAGGGGATTTATAAGAAATACTTGTGTGAAATATGTGGTTTTAGAACCCATTATAAGAACAATTTGAACAAACATCTGGCAACACATGATAAGGATAAGGGAACGGATAAGAAGTACAAGTGTGAAATGTGTGATTATAAATCCCAGCACAGGAGATATTTAAATCGTCATCAATTAGTGCATGATCTCTGTAAGAAATACAAATGTGAACTGTGTGATTATAAAACCCATTTCAAGCAAAATTTAAAGCAGCAACTAGTACATGATGTACAGGGGATTCATAAGAAATACAAGTGTGGAATGTGTGATTATAAAACCCATAGAGAGGCCCATTTAAAGCAGCATCAATTAGTACATGATGTACAGGGGACTCATAAGAAATACAAGTGTGGAATGTGTGATTATAAAACCCATTGGAACAGCAGTTTAAAGAGGCATCAAGCGACACATGAAGTGGAGAAACTTCCTAAAAAGTACACATGTGATCTGTGTGATTACAAAGCATGTCAAGAGAGTCGCTTAGATTTACATAAATTAAAACATGCAGAAGGGATTGATAAGAAATACAAATGTGAACTGTGCCATTATAAAACCCATTTCAAGCACGGTTTAAAGAACCATCAATTAGTACATGATGTAGAGGGGATTCATAAGAAATACCAGTGTGGAATGTGTGATTTTAAAACGCGTTGGAAAAGCAGTTTAAAGAGTGATCAAGATAAGAGCAATTTAAATAAACATCTGGCAACACATGATAAGAATCTAGAGGGAACGGATAAGAAATACAAGTGTGAAATGTGTTATTATAAAACCCATTTCAAGCAAAGTTTAAAGCAGCATCAATTAGTACATGATGTACAGGGGATTCATAAGAAACACAAATGTGACATGTGTGATTATAAAACCCATTTCAAGCAAAATTTAAAGCAGCATCAATTAGTACATCATGCACAGGGGATTCATGAGAAATACAAGTGTGAAATGTGTGATTACAAAACCCATTTCAAGCACAATTTAAATATGCATCAATTAGTACATGATGCACAGGGAATTCATGAGAAATACAAGTGTGACATGTGTGATTATAAAACCCATTTCAAGCAAAATTTAAGGCGGCATCAATTAGTACATGATGTACAGGGGATTGATAAGAAACACAAATGTGACATGTGTGATTATAAAACCCACTTCAAGCAAAGTTTAAAGCGGCATCAATTAGTACATGGTGTACAAGGGATTCATAAGGAACACAAATGTGACATATGTGATTATAAAACCCATTTCAAGCATTGTTTCATTAAGCATCAATTGGTACATGATGTACAGGGAATTCATAAGAAACACAAGTGTGATATATGTGATTATAAAACCCATTTCAAGCAAAGTTTAAAGCAGCATCAATTAGTACATGATGTACAGGGGATTCAAAAGAAATACAAGTGTAACATTTGTGATTATAAAACCCATTTCAAGCATTGTTTAAAGCAGCATCAATTGGTACATGATGTACAGGAAAGTCATAAGAAATACAAGTGTGAGACGTGTGATTATAAAACCCATTTCAAGCACAGTCTAAAGCAGCATCTATTAGTACATGATGTACAGGGAATTGATAAGAAATACCAGTGTGGAATTTGTGATTATAAAACCCATTGGAATGGCAGTTTAAAGAGTCATCAAGCCAGACATCAAGTGGGGGGAGTTCCTAAGAAGTACACATGTGATCTGTGTGATTACAAAGCATGTCGAAAGGGAACCTTAGATAGACATAAATTAACACATCATGCAGAGAGGATTAATAAGAAAATAAAGATGTCAAATGTGTGATTATAAAACCCATTACACAAACAGTTTAAAGAGTCATCAATTAATACATGAAGTGGATACATGTATGCAGATGACATAGCCCTCTCCTGCCAATCAATAGACTTCATCACCAATGAGAATATCACATGCCAACTACTCACCCCAGGTCAGTTTCAGGGGCCAACTGCTAAAAACTAACCCCCACCCTAAATATCTGGGAATCACCTTCGATCATCCGCTCACATACAAACAACACCTAACTAAGACAGTTGCAAAAACCGACACCAGAAGCAACATATTGCATAAGATTGCAGGAAGCAGCTGAGGAGCTGACGCTAGCGTTCTGAGGACCACCGCCTTGGCCCTTACATATTCGGTCGCGGAGTACTGCTGCCCTGTTTGGATTAATAGCAACCACACACAGGTCATTGACGCTCGCCCTAACGATGCAATGCGAATTATTACATGGACCATCAGAAGCACTCCCGTGCAATATTTACCGGTACTAGCGAACATCACCCCTCCACTTCTACACCTCTTTTAGAGAATGGAGTAATTGCATCGAAGCTAACCAGCTTCGCATTCACGAGTATTGTGGAGACCATGTCAGTCGCCTCAAATCCCGGAAACCCCCATGGCTGCTGGGCCAACAGCTGCTCAGCAACAACTTCAATGCTGAGGAGTCGTGGAAGAGAGAATAGTCAGCAAACAAACCAGATCAACATCATCTGATAGACAATTCAGTACAACGCGTCCCAACTTACCAAGAAAAACGTGATCAACACTCAACCGGTTCCGAACAAAACACGGCCACGGCTCAACAAACAATCAGCTGTCTTACTCAGAGTTGGTTGCTTTGTGATGACATGTTGCAAACATCTGACGCCAGAATTAAGAAATGTAGCTAGACGAAGAAAATGTGATTATAGCTAGTTTCATATCAATTTCTGTGGTGAACATAATAAATAATATGTACGTGGAACAATAGTGATACTTTCTAAAACATTTATCTTTTGCGATTGATTTTCCTCTGGAACAGGCATGCTTACTGGTTCCAGCGAATGGTATTCATTCTCGTGAGTTTAATGGAAACCTCCAGACAACCTTATAATTACCCGGATATCGTTCGAATAGTGTTCAATTTCAACCGTTTGCATGTACTGTTTGTAAACATTATTGGCTAAAAGTGCATTCTTCAAAGCCTATAAAACTTTGGCACAGTCGGTCAAAATCTGGGCCGTATGAATCTTCTGTCTGACTATCCATGAGCCACGTTCTAGCTCTAGGAAAATATAAAATTAAATTATTAGTACGTGGCTAAGCATACAATAATAATATTTAAATTCCCTCAAATCTACACGTTAATTTATTAAACCATCACATTACAATACATTCTACAACAGTTTCCCATGATAAAATTCTTAAACAAACAAAATGCTTGAATGAAATCTCATTTCTTAGTCTATGAAAATGATTGTGGGTAATTGCCATTACTTTCATCTGTACTAATAAATGTTAATTCCTACCGTGAGGGATCTTTCAGGGAACTTAAAAGACATATTTTCAATTAGAGTAGCAAAACCGCAAAACGCAAAATATCTCGAATGACAGGTCTTTTTTTAGTAGCGCTACCACTGTCATTACGCCTCGTTAAACATGAAACCTATACTAGATTCGCCCAAGAAAGAAAGTTAGTGTACACAATGATCAATGCGTGGTGGTTATGTCGTCATGGGGTATCCATACTGATTGAATGATAACCGCTAACCCTATTGGCCCTAATTGGTCGAGCCTCTCTACACAGCCAATGAAATTGCATGCAAGTGTGAGTTCAACGACGTCGCGCCGCGCCGCCGCCTCTTGAACAGGAATGGAATGGACTTGTTTAGTGTTTGCCATACGACGATCGATCGTGCATCGAAATCATAAATATTATTAGCTTAAATTTATAAAAACCAAATGCAACAAAACGCCGATTTAGCGATTGAGTGATGGGTATGTCGTCATGCGGTATCCATACTGATTGAATGATAACCGCTAACCCTATTGGCCCTAATTGGTCGAGCCTCTCTACACAGCCAATAAAATTGCATGCAAGTGTGAGTTCAACGACGTCGCGCCGTGCCGCCGCCGCTTGAACAGGAATGGAATGGACTTGTTTAGTGTTTGCCATACAACGAGAGATCGTGCATCGAAATCGTAAATATTATTAGCTTAAATTTATAAAAACCAAATGCAACAAAACGCCGATTTAGCGATTGAAGAAGTTGTATTGTAGGTAGCTGAGATTTCGGGTGTGAGTCGATCAAGCGTATACAGGATCATTAAGGACTATAAATGTAATCATTCACTATCAGAGCCAAAATCTTATCCAAAAAGAAAAAAAAATGACCGAAGCGGTCGATGATTTCCATAGCATTCAACAAACGATAAATGCGTCAAGGTTAGGAGTATTTGAAGCATCTCGTTCAAGCAATAAACTGTTTCTCTCCCGTTTTAAGAACCGAAAAAACAGTTCTTTAAGTAACTGGTAACACGTCGTTCTCTTGAAATTCGGCATGTCGGTATCATCATTCACTTCATTCAAATCGCCTCGGGAGTATACATAGCGTAAAGAAAACCATATCAAGGAGCAGTAGAAAACAAAAAACATGATTTTACTGACGGCCAAAAAAAGATATTTGCAAAATAAAGTAAGGATATATTCAAATTTTTCCACGTGACTTAAAAAAAGTGATGACGTCACAGATATCTTATCGATATCGACAATCGATACTGCTACAGCGCAGGTCAGTGAGATTCAACTGCTTATTCGACTAGAGATGATCTGAATTCCGTAACAATGCGACTCAATTTATTGATACTTAAACATATTTGAAATAGGCAATTAACCCACTAACATTTTCGTTGCAATACATTTTTATATCTGATAGGTATCACAGTTCATCGTGTTTGTGACCGAGATTCGCAACTAAGTGAAGCCATCATTTTATTTCGGCGCATCCCATTATGAATGAATCCAAAGATAGAATCTAATTCAAGCCCATCCCTACAAAGTGAATTAGTAATCTAGCCTAACTTTTATTCTTTTGACTTTTGTACTTTTGTGTGTGACTGTGTTTTGTGGTTATAATGATCAATGTCAAAATGTTAGGTTAGCACTGGCTATCGATATCGAATATCAATACTTTACATCCCATCACTGTACGATATTACTGACGTCAGAGGTTGTTTGCGCGGGATTTTCCGGCATTTGAAATAATTTTTGGAAAAACCAAACAAGTGATTTTGTCATGTTTACTAGGCTCTAAGGAACGCGTAAATGACATAATATTTTTTTCTGCAAGTACCCTATTCTGGAATTTTTTCGATAATCACTTCGCTGCCAGTGAACTGTTGCCAAAAATAAAGCAGTTCTGCCTATTCCAACCAGACAACATGTAACCTGTAATATATAACTTGGAAACTACCGTCTTGATTGTGATGAAATTTTGCAACCATATTACTACCACAGCATAGAAAACAACCAGCATAATAACTCAAGATGGCGGAAATTACACGCGCATCCCCACTTTTGGAGGGGTTTTTTGTAAGGATGGTAACGGTACTTCGATACTTCTGCACTAATATCGAGTATTTTTGTCATCGATACTTTTTGAGGCATTCCAAGCTGGTGTCGATACTTTTGTATCGGTATCGAAAATAATTATATAATTATTGAGGCGTGTAGTCAATTGCACAAAATGCTCTGTACGAACCAAACGCGCCTATTTGGCTAGAAAATATCGAGTTGGTACCGGTATCGATATTTTCATTTCCGCATCTCTACCCAAACTTGACAGACGTAAAATCATTCAAAAACCCTCCCAAGGTCAAATTTTGTGAAAACCATTTTTATATAGGAAATCCTCAGAGATATTCTGGTTGTTTTCTATGCTGTGTTACTACCATGGCAGATATGGAAAAAGCATACTGCAATCGATTCTAATACTTCCGTCGCCTATCGGCGTGAGAAGTAAAAACAAACGAGCCCTGTTATCGCTGCTTCCTATTTTTGTTCGGCTTCCCGCAAGTAAATATTAATAAATAACTTGATAATGATATAAATGTTCGCTTTACCTATGATGCCAGATTTGTCACCAATTTTTCACGATTTTCTTGTATTTTACATAATTTGTTTTGTCTAATAGATAATATGGACCACTACAGTGTGGTCCAATAAGCGCGCGGTGCTCCCTAGCGGCAATACCCTTTAAATTAGACGAAAATGTTTGAAATAGAAAACCTTTCTTTTCAAATGCTCTACATTTAGAAAATAGTTTCAAAGATGGCGGACTTCCGGATATACCGAAAGTAGGCATCAACTTATTTTAAATGGAATACCCTGTATATTATTACGTTTAGAATTCAGCATCGATTTTTAGGTCCGGTTTGTTAACCATTATTTATGTCTGCGAAGCCTATTTTCGGAGTTATTCAGCAATTTTTACAAAATTTGACGTTTGTAGTACTTTACAAGAAATGTTAATATCTAGGAAACTAAACGCGATAGAAAGATGCGGTTTTCAGTTTTGAAACAAGCAAAGAACGTATTTGTGTTTCAGTAAGATCGTTGGTACCTACTTCCGGTATATCTGGAAGTCCGCCATCTTTGAAACCATTTTCTAAGGTCTAATATTTGAAAAGAAACGTTTCTTATTTAAAACATTTACGTCTAATTTAAAAGGTATGCCCGCTAGAGAGTCCCGCGCGCTTATTGGACCACCCTGTATAAGTATTATTCATTTCTTGTCAATTTCCAACTTTTCGAGGGATAATCATAAATAATTAATTATCAAGTAATATCTTAATCCGGACCTGTAATCGGTAACGCCGCGTTTGATGTTTGATAAGCTACAAAATGCGTGACTTTGTTTACATGCGATCTCTGTGTTGGGAGAACCAAGTATAGATAGGCATGACCCTGCCGTGCCGCCGCACGAGTCAGGCACGTATCCAGGATTTGGTTTTGGGAGGGTCCAGATTATGGCTGTCACTTGCTTCACCTTTGGGGGATCCAGATTGGAGTTGCCAGTTGCCACCTTAAATGTGCTCTCGTCGGGTGGGCAGACGGCATTATATAACGTTTCGGCGGGATGGTGGGGGGGGGGTGCGGACCCCCCCCCCCCCTTAAATACGTGCCTGCTACGAGTTCTGCTGTCTATGCACTTCGTAGTCAGCTGATATCTATCAAATATAGTGATGCACAAAAATCAAATACATCGATATATCACATATCTTTCGATTTAATTTTTTTAGAGGATCGTTGTTTAGTTTGTATGTTGGTTGTTTGTGTGAGTTGTGTTGTGGAAGATAAGAGAGTTAAATCACCCCAAACATTTTTGACGTATGCTGTCTTGCCGTATTTTTCCATTTACTGTGGATAATGCACCGATTTTTGGGGTTTAGTGCAATACTGTCCCACTTTTTCAATGGTATGTATGATGGAGTTCTTAGGTATATTTGTAAAAAATACTAACATACAAGGAAAACGAACTTTTAATTTTTTACTTTCTTGTTGCACAAACGATAGCACTTGAGGGCCCTCCAAGACTACGGAGCCCCCAAAACCACGCCCCCCCCATAGGCGTAGTTAAGTCCCTAAATCGGGGGGGGCTTAAGTCCCTGGCTCTGGGGGGCCATTGCCGACTCTACACTAGGCCGGAGCCTTAGATGTGGCAACGTGGCTTAGCTGTCAAACAGTGGGTCTATAGTTTCAGAATAATTATTACATTTTATATGTATTAAGAGTTCATCTCGTTTAATAAATTAAGAAAAATACTTTTTAGAACTACTACTACTAATACCACTTACATCTGATGTCTGTTTCATCCCAGTCAGACACTACAAAATAAAAATAAACGCAACCTGTTTCCTGCCGCCACTTCCATTTCCACTTGAACACTCAATTCACTTTGTAAATTATCACTTGAGCTAGAAAAATTCACTATTAGGTCACTGTGAAGCCATTCTTGCTGGTCTTGATTTCCCTTTCACTATCAAATGCTTTCGTAGGTATGCCCCAGGCCATGCCCAGATGAGTTCTATTAACTGTATTTTTCTGTGATATTTGGGAGGTCCAGAAAACATTATAGGTACCACATTGTGCTTTAAAATAGGTCTTATCCTTTGAAATGTTTGTCAATTATTGTCCTTATCCTTATAAATATAACCAGCCCTTCCGAAGAATACCTTTCACCCTTATCGCACGCACAATTGCCCGTGCAACCTGGTACTACACACTTTGCAGGCATCTTTTTATCTTTATAGTTTCATTTGTGCAGGTAAATAAGTAGAAACCCATTCAAAATCACCTTGCAACGTTCTTTTTAATCTGGAATAAGGTTATGTTGGGCCATGGTTTGGTAGTCCTCTACTCATGCCTCTACTGGGCTACAACCTGGTACTACACGCTTTGCAGGCATCTTGTTATCTTTATAGTTTCGTTTGTGCAGGTAAATAAGTAGAAACACATTAAAAATCACCTTGCAACGTTCTTTTTAATCTGGAATAAGGTTATGTTGGGCCATGGTTTGGTAGTCCTCTACTGGGCTGCAACCTGGTACTACACGCTTTGCAGGCATCATGTTATCTTTATAGTTTCGTTTGTGCGGGTAAATAATTAGAAACAGATTAATAATCACCTTCCAACCATATTTTCTGCACCTGGAAGGATACACATGACATAACAACAAATGAAAACACGGCCTGATCTCCAACGTTGCCATATTTCAATGCTCCGGCCTAGTGAGTAGAGACGGCCATGCCTTGATTGGCTAGTGCAACCTGGTACTACACACTTTGCAGGCATCTTTTTATCTTTATAGTTTCGTTTGTGCAGGTAAATAATTAGAAACACATTCAAAATCACCTTCCAACCATATTTTCTGCTCTGGAAGAATACACATGACTTAACCTCAAATAAAAACTCGGCCCGCTGATTCAGTGTTGCCATATTTCATGCTCCGGCCTAGTGAGTAAAGTCGGCCATGCGTTAATCAATGGTGGTACGTACCAAATCGACATTTCCTAATTCTTCAATGTGCTGTGTTCTGTGATTTACTGATTGTTTTGTGAGGTTGACGTGCTGGATAGTCTGTGTAGTGCTTAGATAAGGAAAGAGAGGGGATACCGCACGCCCATTTGATGCTATATGAATTAGCTGATACCGAAAATGAATAGCTGTCAAAATGCTGGTGGAAAACTGACGGTAGTGTCAAGGTGGTGTTTTTTGCGATATTTAACGTTTTTAAGACCAATAATTGTGAAATATTGTGGTGAGCGTAATGGTGGGGTGTGCAGCTTACCGTTGTAAAAGCCACAGCAGCAGGAAGGAGCCAGGAATCACTTTTCACAGGTAAATTTATGATCTTATTTTTTTGGTGTATCCGAAATTCATGCAAATATCTCGATATCTAGTTCAAAGATATATGTGTATCCGAAATATAATTTGGAATGTACCACTAACATGCGAATCATAATGTTTTTGAGCACGTAAAGTCTAAAAATTATGTTTTTAAGGGATTTTTTGGTTCAAATACAATCAGTTTTCCAGTGGCGTATCTATTATAGCTTACATTTTGAATAGAAATATTATGACTTTGCATTGTAATATATAATATACCAATACCCTTATACAAGGTGTGCATTTCAAGGGTGGCCTTTATTTGTAGTTGTATGAATAATAAAATTAATTTTCTTTCTTCCTCGACAGGTTTCCTAAAGATCTTCCTAGACATGATTTATGGATCAAAAATATGAGGATCGAAGGTTGGAAGCCTACAAGCAACGATAGGCTTTGTTCTAAGCATTTTGAACAGAATTTCCTTCATCAAACAAATCAAAAAGTATATCTTCTAAAAGGAGCAGTCCCCACCATATTTGACGAGCTTCCGGAATACTTACGTCCAAAAATTGTAAGTTATAATTCCTAGCTTACATTGTCTACGCTTAATCAATATTAAAATAATAAACATTCTAGGATTATGATAGATGGATAGATGGATAGATGGATAGATGGATAGATGGATAGATGGATAGATGGATAGATGGATAGATGGATAGATGGATAGATGGATAGATGGATAGTTGGATAGATGGATAGATGGATAGATAGATAGATCGATATACTTTATAGTCTAAGAATTTACAAGATTCTTATTGACAAAGCTATATAATAACAAACAAAACTTTTGGGATATTCACTAAAACCTGTGAGGAGGAAGTTTGTTATAAATCTTCACTCCATTGTATATAATTGGATCATTAATGAGTTATGATTTGGGTGTGATATTAATTTAAAATCATTCTTATGCCTTATGCCTATATTCTATATTTATGGTCTCAAATTTGGTTTTATATTTGAGTATTAGTGATGACGTTTCCAAAATAAACAGTGCAATAAAGTAAGGAGAAATACGATTACGAATGGCTGAATAACCATTTAAAAATTGATAGCTATGAAAATCAAAAGGCAGCTAACCTCAAAAATGTAATAATTCCTTGTGTTACAGTTACATTATTAAACAACTATATTTAGGTGTGTTTACTCGATACGAAATCAAAACAAAATGTTACTGTCACTTTTCCTATAAGATTCAGTCACTCATTCACATCTACTTAAATCATAAATTAATTTGTTCTGTCTTTCTTTCGGAAATAATGTTTCAAACATTGTCTAATATACAGCTCTGTTATTTTAGGCAAAAGAAAGAAAAAGACCCCGTGAACGTGATGTTCATCCAGAACCATCGCCATCAACCTCAGCTCTGGCTGCACAGGACGACTCTCCCCGGAAAAAGAAACTTAGAAGAGAACTGCTGCTGCAAAAAGATAAGAATAAGGAAAAAACGAAAAAAATCCGTGCCCTTGGTCAATCACTGAAAAGAGCACACAAAAAAGTAGCCTCTTTAAAAATAATTGCTGAGGAATTAGAGCGACAAAATTTACTATCTCAAGAAAATTTAGTTTTAGTTCAAAATATGAGCAAGGTTAACATAGAAATATTGAACAGAAAAATGGGGAGAAATGTTCAATATTCACCTGAACTTAGGAAATTTGCCCTGACATTAAATTTTTTTCACCAAAGGCATACAACTATGTGAGAGATGTTTTTGACACTTGTCTCCCGCATAGCAAAACTATTGCTAAATGGTTTCAGAATGTGGATGCTGAGCCTGGTTTTACCAAGGAATCAATAAATACCTTAAGAAATAAGGCTCAATCATCTGACAGACCAATAATTTGTTCATTAATTATCGATGAAATAGCCATACGGAAACATTTAGAATGGGATGGAAAAAAATTCCATGGTTATGTGAACTGTGGTACAAATTTAAACGATGACTCTAATGCTTTAGCCAAAGAAGCTTTTGTTATAATGTTGGTTTGCATCAATGGAACTTGGAAATTACCTGTCGGTTACTTTCTTACAGATTCTTTGAATGGCAGTCAAAAACATTCAATTGTATCTCAATGCATCCATCTGATTGAAGATACGGGAGCCAAAGTTATGTCAATCACATTCGATGGTGCTCCATCTAATACCGCTATGTGTCATAACTTTGGATTCTTATTTAACATTTCAAATATACAGACAAGTTTCAGAGTTACAGATCACAATGTATATATTTTTTATGATCCATGTCATATGATAAAACTTGTTCGCAATGCATTTGGCGAAAAGAAAATCCTAATTGATTGTGATAACAATTTTATTCAATGGAAATACATAGCGCTTCTAGAGAAGCTGCAAACTAGCGAGGGCTTACATTTAGGGAATAAGTTACGTCGCGCTCATATTATTTTTTTCAAACAAAAAATGAAGGTTCGGCTTGCAGTTCAGTTACTTAGTGCATCAGTAGCCGATGCTATTGAGTATTGCGAAAAAAAGCTGAATCTTGAGGATTTTAAAGGTAGTCAGGCAACAGTTAAATTTATTAGAATTGTAAATAGCATTTTCGATATTTTAAACAGCAGAACCCTAGTAGCACCAGGTTATAAAAAAGCATTATGTCAAAAAAATATAGATCGATCTGCGGAATTTATCAATAGTGCAATTTTTTATCTTTCAAAGTTGAAATTATCTAATAATGAGCAAGTAATCATGTCTAACAGAAAAACTGGGTTTATTGGATTAATAATTTCATTATCAAGTTCTTTAGGATTGTACAAAGAACTTGTTTCTGAGAGAAAAACATTACTGTACCTTCCGTTGTATAAGATTAGTCAAGATCATTTAGAATTATTCTTTTCGTCAATTAGATCAAGAGGTGGCTGGAATAATAACCCAACCGCTCGACAGTTTCTAGCTGCTTACAAAAGGCTTCTGGTTCGAGCAGAAATTAGAGAGGGCGGTATGGGTAACTGTATTCCATTAGATCAAATCCCTATTCTAAGTAGTTCTACAAAAAATGTAAGGTCTGAAGATGTAATTAATAGTAGTTTATCTAACCATAGTTTAATAGACATAAATGAGCCTTCTGATGATCTAGAAACTATTTGGAAGGATCATGACTACATCATGAATGCACCTGTGATAAGTGAATGTTCATCCCAAATTGTGCAATATATTGCTGGTTATGTTTCGCACCAATTACAAAAAACAATAAAATGTGAAACATGTGTCACAGCATTGATTGGTACTAGAGATCGGTTTCTCAATTCCCTAATTGAATTTAAAAGCCACGGCGGTCTGACTTACCCATCAAATGATGTTATCAAGATATGTTTGAAATCGGAACATTTTCTGAGAGTTAATGAAAATTGTATTCACACCAAACATTTTGTACCTTTGCTGATAAGCAAAATAATATCAAGTTTTCTAGGCACCCCTATTTTCAGCTGCTTAGAACGTCACGTATTAGAAAATGATGTAAATCATATATATTTTTTAATAAAAGCTGTATGCACAAAATACTTAAATATCAGAATCCATTTTATTGTAAAATCTCGATCACAACAGGACAATCCAGTTCGGAGCCAATTAACAAAAATGATTCTGTTTAAAGGGCAGTAAAATATTGGTAGTTTTTGACCTTCGTGACTGTAATATTGACTGCCATCAATTGTAGGAGCAAGCGAAATGCCACGTTCCTACAAAAAAATTATTTTTGTTGAAGCACACAATACTGAGTTTCACCCAAACTTCCCCATAAGTAAATACATAACTGCAATAAATTAGAACTTACTGGAAGCAAGGGGTTAAGTGATAAAATAGAGTTGTAATTTCTATGTAAGTTATAGGACCTCACCTATATTGAATGAATTGTTCGTTTTTATTTACTACTAGCTAATCTAGGAGTCATTTTCTAATTTTGTAAATGTTTTGATTTTGGATAAGATTAAAGGACCTTTGTATTTCTAGCCCAAAACTTACTTTATTTCATGTCTGAGATAATTTTTATGTTTAACCCCCCAGCTTTTTCATTAATTATTGCCACCGTCGCAAAAAGAAGTTATGTATAAAAAAGCCTCGTTGGAGTAATTAAAAATACCGCTCTTCATTACACACTACAAACAGCAAGTAACAGCGTAACAGCAAGTAGATTTTTTTACTGCATATGGGGACTCCGAGATTGAAGGCATCAAATTCCTCAATCTCGTAAGCTAATCTATAATAACAAAAATGTTTTATTGCTGCTTCTGTTTACAGTATGTAATAGACAGTATTTTATATATAAACATAATGTCAATAAATATAAATATACTATAGGTATTATGTGTTCTTTAATAATAAAAAATTGATTTACTACAAACTACAAGCAGTTTTTTTCTTTCTGGGTAGAAGTATAATCGTGTCTTCCATCAGTCATATACTGCAAATGAACATAACATGTTCATGACTGAATAAAATATATACATTATCAATTTTTATATATTATTGGCCACAAAACAGCAGTCGAATGAAAATCACGGTTACGGTAATGTTAGTCACTTAAGTTTTAATTGTGGATGGCGAAATTGGCCATATAGAAACCCTGAATAACAATATTTCATTAAATTTTATTTGAAAAAGATTATTTCTACAAATAGCTCAACCAGAACGTTAATCCCATTAGTTACGCCACTGGGAATAGCGCTTTGGTGCCATTTGGTATCAGAAATGTCAGTCGCGGGTTCCGTCCTCTCTCTTTCCTTGTCTAAGGTGTAGTGTATATGTTTTGTGGTCTGTGTGGTTCTTAGATAGGGTAAGAGAGGGGATACCGCACTCCCGTTTGATGCTACATGAATTAGTTGTCATTAGCTGTTACCGAAAATGAATAGCCACCAAAATATTTCTGTATGATAACGTTTTTAAGACCAATCAAGCCGCAGCAGCATAGGCGTAGTTAGGTGGGGTGCTCGGGGGGTTAAGCCCCCCAAGAATGAAATTAGCCCCCCAAAAATCCGAAAATACCTTGTTTTGTTCTAGGGCGGGGATTTCAGCTCCCTTAGACGCCTATGCGCAGCAGTATGAAGGAGCCAGCAATCACATCACAGGTAAGTTTTGGTACTTGGTGCCATTTGGTAACAGAAATGTCAGTCGCGCATTCCGTCCTCTCTCTTTCCTTGTCTAAGGTTTGCTTAGTGTCCTTACCTTACCTGTTCTGTGGTTAGTGTTTTTGACTTATCTATGTTTTTGACTGACCGTGTTGTGATAGGAAGATTATAACCTCAGAAATTACAATAAATAATAATTTTGGTGTTAGATATAATATATAGTCGGTAGTTTTAGATAAACAGCATTGTGATAAACAGTTTACTTTAATTTGTAAGGCTAACGTGAAAATGGGTAAAGTAGATAATGGACCTAAAAGAGGACGCGGAAGAGGCAGAGGAGGCCGAGGAAGAGGTCGGGGCCGTGGCAGGGGCCGAGGTAGAGGCAAGAAGGCCATGAAAACTGTCGAAAGCGATGAAGAGATTGAAAAGCAGCAAGCACCACCAACCATAGAGGAACCCACATCTCAGGAAGTTGAAGATGTACAAGAAAACACTGGTCCACCTCCAAGTAATGAATTATCATTTTTACTTTACATATGAGTTAACTCTTGAGTAGTAGCTTAATACATAAAAGTTAAATGCATGTAGTTTTATGAAGCCATTTGTGCCAATATGGACAAATTTTGCACTTATCATTTTATGAGTGTTACAATATTTAACTTATTTAACAGTTATGCTCAAAGTACATGTTACATGAGAGATTAACATTTAGTACAAAATGCGTTTTTTCCTTTTACACTTAATCTAAGATGAATTTAAAAGTACTGAAACTGAACTATAATCAATGAAGTGTCAATACATAATGGGCATGCATGCACTCGTTTGTGGCTAGAATGGGATAGCCCTAGTCAGGGAAAATGGCAGAAGATTTGGCGAATAGCTGGTTAGGAGGTAGGTGGCTGTGCTTTTTCCCTGATGAGCTCTATCTCTCTCACTGACCTCTCTTTCTTATGCATGTTTTTTTTTGCTGTCTAGCTATATCTCTCTCACCAACCTCTCTTTCTTATGTCATCAGCAAAAGTGGTACATTGTTTAAATGGGAAGTGGCCATTCCATATGTATTGACACTTCATTGACCATAATCCCATGATAACATAACCTATACTTGATCGTTACAGTGTATTAATATGTTTTATACATACATAACATATATGTAACTTATAAAACCAAATATACCTGTATACTAACATCCCTGAGCATAATAAAGGGTGAGTCAAGCTCAATGCCTCAGACTCTTGCAACCAACTGATAATCACCTTTGCCAGTGTATCTAGGTGGAGTTGGGCTCAGGTACATATTTAGAGGGGGGTCCGCCCCCCCCCAAAAATGTTATAAAATGCTGTCTAAAAAATGGAATCCACCAACGACGTCATACTGATAGACTACACATCCAAGGCAAATTGTTTGTCGGCATTCCAAACATTGGGAATGTCAACAGAATATTTACAAGCAACGACGTCATTGTTTACAAGTTACATCGCAGCATGCCAAGTTGACAATCATTTGGAATGAATTTTCAGAAAAATGTATGGAACATATGTTGTAAAAAAGTAAAAATATGATTGTGGCTTGCTTATCTGTAATAGAAAAAGTACTCTGAAGATACTCTTTTGTAAAACACGTTTAATTTTGCAATTCTGTCAAGAATTAACGCCATTTTTATATTTTACAAACATTGCTGCATGCACCAAGCATGCCCTAATGCACAACTGGCAACGTCGGGTGTGTCTATGTCAATACAGCTGATGTTCCCCCCTTCCGTCGCACCGCCAGAAACGCTTACAAACATTCGGTATACAAAGCGTAGTCTATCAGTATGACGTCGTTGGAATCCACAGATTTGCACCCCCCCCCCCCCACTAATCTGGACCCCCCCTCCCTAACCAAATCCTATATACGTGCCTGGTTGGACTACATTTTAAAAATAATGGCTTTTAAAAGTGTGACATATCAAAGTTATATTTTTTAAATGGAAGGGAAATGGAACACCCTGCGTATTATTGCATATTTAGATTCCCAGGTGAATTTAAGTGTGATTTTATGTATCACACATGGGCCTTTAAGCGAACCGTTTGGGTGCAAATCACAATTTTTGGTAAAAGTAGATATCACAAAAAAGTTGAATAATGCAGCTATTATAAAAGTTAGAGGGCTGTGACATTGCCTTGTCACTAAGCATGGAATGCGTCAGCTTAGGTTAGGCAGACAAGTTTGAATTACATTTGTACTTCGAGAAATCAGTGAATTAATTAAGGAAACTTCAATCAGTGGTAACTTTATTTTTTCAAATGGGAACACTGATTCAGTGTAACATATACATATAGTAATCTATTGTTGGACCATTTATTAGTTTCTACACCAAATGCAGATTTCATACTATTTGTTCAGAAATACTAGATGTAAAACTATCTTAAAACTATAGAATCTTGGTAGTTTATCATATCTAGACACACTTGTCTAATTACCCTTATTAGGGAATCCATGTAATACTATTGTAAATTGTGAAATAGTTTTCTCTCTGAATAGGGTCGTTCAGTGAAATTCCAATAACCATATTTATGCGCATTTTCATGAAGTATTACTTACATATAACATACAAAAATAATTTCAACTTTATTGGATGAGAATTGAAAAAGTTACGCGCCTTCAAAGATTAAAATATTTCATGCACTCAAAATTCATCGTTGTGACGTCATTGGGTCTGTCGGCGAGCCCAAACCGGCTGGCGGCTGTACAGCGACAGCGCCCAGCATACGTTTGTAATACGTTCAAGTGCTTTGGTTGACGCTATCTTTTGTTTGATCGGGTGGTTTTTTCCTAACATATTCAAAAATCCAGATTCTTCTGCAATCATTTTATCGGTAGTTCTCAAAACCTCTAGATAAGTAGGAAATAAGCTCATCAGGAGTACAAGCTATGAGATATTTGATAGTGTTGCTTTTTTTATATTCTGACCAGGAGAATGACTGCAGGATTGGGTTTCTTTGTTTTTGGATGGAAATTCGAATAAATAATTTTAAATGTTCGACTAATTGTGGAACGGTTTTTTTTAAATTATTGAGCAAACTGTTGATATATACAGAAACCGTCTGCTATAATTTTATGTGGAAGATTAAGTTTCATTTTTTTCAAAGTTACAAAGTTACAAATATTCGATTTTTGTCAACTTTGTAGCAAGCAAGCATATTAATTATAAATAATGAGTGACTGGGTATCCCGATATAAATTTTCGGATTATTTCCTATAAGAAAAGCAGTTCGCTTTTCTACAG
The DNA here is from genome assembly GCA_951848785.1 of Callosobruchus maculatus. NCBI lineage: Eukaryota > Metazoa > Arthropoda > Insecta > Coleoptera > Chrysomelidae > Callosobruchus > Callosobruchus maculatus. The sequence continues at coordinate 3,098,878 of CATOUR010000026.1, read as the reverse complement.
GTTCCTTGTTGAATGATCCGAACTCGAACCACTGGTTAAGGAGTAACATTATTTTGGGATATGTTTTAATGGCATTTGTTTCTGCCTTCCCTTAGTGGCTGCCTTAGTATATTGCACTCAACATATTTTGATACAACTTTGGCCTTTATATTGACTTGGACTCACTTATCTGTCTTCCAACGTTCCCTCTCTCGTTGTCTTCAGTACATTCTAGTTCTACTTGCGAAACATTGGTACCAGATTCGCTGCTTGGTGACGAACATCGAGTTTTTTTTGTGCTGGTACTAGGTTCATCTAAATCTCATTTTCGCTGTCTTAAGGAAAACATTCCGAGGATCTCTAGCGTGTAAGGCTTGTTGGTCTTTTTGACAAACAAAAATGTGCGGAACTACTTCTGGTTTCATCTTAAGTTTTACATCTTTCATTAGTTTGTAACACATGTAATTTTCAACATCTTCCTCAAAATTAAACAAAATATACAAGACTGAAGTAGGGATATTTTGTAGGCTAAGTACCCACGATTTTCTACCCAAAATACAGAAATGTGAGACACAAAGAACTAGATAATATAATATAAAACAATTTTTTCTACATAATCAAAATACATATGAATTTTGGTTACATCAAAGGACTGAAAACAGCCTTTCACATGTTCCACATATCAATGAGAATTGATTTCTCCAATGCTTTTATAATTGTTAGGTATATGATTAATTCAGTATTTGGATTAAAAAATCTACTTGTATCTCTTACGTTTTAGTGTACCAGTACCAGCAAAATCTGCTAACAACTGACGTCAATATACCTTTAGAATGGCATTCACAAATGCGGATTCTTGATAATAATACAATTCACTTAGTTATAAAAATACCTATATATTAAAATGGTACTTTGTTGACTTATCGCTCACAAATTCATTCCTATGCATGGCTCTCTGCCACAATTTCCTGATTTTTATATTTCGTGGCAAATCAACAAAAAATTCATCAGGAGTGGTCACTGTTGTTTTTTCACATTGGGGAACCATACAATGTTTATAATTTTTCTTCATCTATCCTCCTACCATTATTATACTCAGTATCAACGAATTCGAATAGCTTGGTAAGTATTCAGTGTCGATGAAACAATTAAATAAATTATCCAATAGACGCGTATGCAGTTCACAAATCTTGCATAGCAAGTAGGATGCGCCGCAGCGCTATTATTTACCAAGCACCCGTACAATGCGTGGCCAAGATGCCGCGCCGCGCCGGTCGGAGAGGTGTAGTGACGTCACCGTCGCACACTCGCAAGTGCCGCGCGTTTTCAATTTGCAGCACTTTGATAATTTATTAGAATATGAAATCGAGCTCAGAAAATTCTGAAATTTTGCACAGCTGCTAAACTCAATACGCCCTTTTAGAATATGCAATAAAAAAATATGCTGAACGAGCCTATTATTACTATTAACTGGTCTCTTGATCGCCATTTTGAGGTTTGCTAAAATGAACTCAAGTCACCATATCTGTTGAAATATAAACTTTTCATGGTTTCAAGCACCTCTGCAGTCTTTATCAACATGCATTTTTTTTTTGGAAAAAATGAGTTCAGAATATTTTCAAGAAGTAGGACTTTTTGCAATTAATTTTATAGTCTGAGATTAGCTTATGCTCCATTATTAAGTTCATTATCTGTTATCTATCAATTCAATGATATAGGGGAGGTTCAATTTATTTTTTGAAAATATTGTTGATATAATTCGTTGTAATATGATCTGATTTATTTACCATAGCAAATTAACAAGCATTTAACCTAAACTAATAAAAACCTAAACAATGGTTATGGTAACCGAGCCCTATGAAAAACAAATTTTTTGGTGCTATAGATTTCTGTAGATTTAACCTCTCCTGAAAGTTGCAATACCAGAAAAAAGTCACAGATTTGCTACCATATCACTTACCTTGATATGGAGCAACCCGACCCTAAGTAAAGTTTCTGTGGGTCCCCAACCATTTTGGAAGCATAGTACAGGCTGCCCCCTCTATCTCTCCTTGGTATGGGATTGATAGAATAGAGTAGGCTACTATCGATTAAAATTGTTTTATTTTTTTCTGAAAATTTAATAGTTATGGTAAGTTAATGTTTTTTTGCAACTGTAAATTTTGACATACTTCTTCCAGTAATTCTGGAAAAACTTTGAAAAGCTGACTGCGAGACAATTATACTACAGCCATTTATGGCATCTATATAGACAACTGGAGGGGTCAGTGCAAAAAGCTGCTAAGTCACACATAAACTCAGCAACTTTTTGACATTATACAGGATGGTCCAATAAGCGCGCGGTACTCCCTAGCGGTCATACCGTTCAAATTAGATGAAAATGTTTGAATTAAAAAGCGTTTCTTTTCAAATGCTCTACATTTAGAAAATAATTTCAAATATGGCGGACCTCCGGATGTACCGGAAGTAATCATCAACTTCCTTATTTTAAATGGAACACCCTGTATAATATTACGTTTTTGAATTCAGCATCGATTTTTAGGTCCAGTTTGTTAACCATTGTTTATGTTTACGAAGCCTATTTTCGGAGTTATTCAGCCATTTTTACAAAATTTGACGTTTGTAGCACTTTACAAGAAACGTTGATATCTCGGAAACTAAACGCGATAGAAAGATGCGGTTTTCGGTTTTGAAACAAGCAAGGAACGTATTTGTGTCAGTAGGATTGTTGTTTCAAAAGAACATTAAATCAATGGACTAGCAATTTTCAAATTTGAAAAGTAAAAAACGTTGAAAACTTTTATTTTTCAAATGGGATGGTATCATAAGTTTCACATCGGTGGATGCGAAATTAAATTCTCTTTCACTTTTATCTAGGCACATGTGGTTCTATCTTTGATGGTTTTCAGGATATTTACGGTTTTGTAATTATGGCGTAGGAATTGGTGGCGTGGCTCGCAGACGAAACAATTGGCAGGAAACCTTTCATCCAAAGTGTTTCGGTCTCTAATACTAAAATGTGCTTTCGCTCCATCTACCTGTAACCACATTATTCTTAAAAACTCCAGTGGTAAATTTTCCAACAGGTTTTCTAAATTTTCATTTAGGAAATTTTTGAAAACATTAGTTTGATATGCGGTTCCAATAATACCACCCGATATGCTTAGACTCCATGCTGGTTGTCAACAAAACTCAAAATTTGGATTTACGTCGGTATAAAAATGTAAATTATGCCAGTTACATGGCCGTTAATGATAACGCTGTAGCTACATTTCATAAAAAAGAAAATGAAAGAATTTCATAAGAAATGTAGCTTCATTCGTAAACAACAACTGTTGAAAAGGAGTGCATCTTCTTGGACTTGAGCACGACTCCAGTTACAGAAATTCGTTCAGTTTTCAAAGTCTTGTCTTTCAATTGCTTGATTTAGCGGCACGTGATAAGGATGCTATATGTCCTCCGTTAAGATAAGGTTCACAGATGTTTGACCAATGCCCAAATAGCGACTAATTTCTGCTGTAGCACTGGTATGCGGATCTTCAACTACAATTGCGAGAATGTCAAACTCACTATCTTCGTGTATTACTATTACATGTTTCCTTCTCTCATATTTTACGCCCACGTAAATCCAAATTTTGAGAAGTTTGTTGACAACCACCATAGAGACTAAGCATTTGGTGTGGTATTATTAGAAACCGCATAATGAACTAATGCTTTGCAACACTTTCTAAATGAAAATTTGGAAAACCTGTTGAATTCACCACTGGAGTTTTTAAGAATAATGTGGTTACAGTTAGATGGAGCAACAGCACAATTTAGTATTAAAGATCTACACACTTTGGATGAAAGGTTTCCTGCCAATTGTTTCGTCTGCGAGCCACGCCAACTACGATTTTTCCAATTCCTACGCAATAATTACAAAACCATAAATATCTTAAAAACCATCAAAGATAGAACCACATGAGCCTGGATAAAAGTGAAAGAGAATTCAATTTCGCATCCACCAATGTGAAACTTATCACACCATCCCATTTGAAAAAAAAGTTTTTAACTTTTCAAATTTGAAAATTGCTAGTCTATTGATTTAATGTTATTTTGAAACAACGATCTTACCGAAACACAAGCACGTTCCTTATTTGTTTCAAAACCGAAAACCGCATCTTTCTATCGTGTTTAGTTTCCGAGATATTAACGTTTCTTGTAAAGTACTACAAACGTCAAATTTTGTAAAAATTGCTGAATAACTTCGAAAATAGGCTTCGTAGACATAAATAATGGTTAACAAACTGGACCTAAAAATCGATGCTGAATTCAAAAACGTAATAATATACAGGGTGTTCCATTTAAAATAAGGAAGTTGATACCTACGTCCGGTATATCCGGAAGTCCGCCGTCTTTGAAATTATTTCCTAAATGTAGAGCATTTGAAAAGAAAGGTTTTTTATTCGAAACATTTTCGTCTAATTTAAACAGTATGGCCACTAGAGAGCACCGCGCGCTTATTGGACCACCCTGTATACTTCTTGCACTGAAATGATGGTTGACTGTAAAATCTACATACAGGTTTCCATATTTTTTTTCTCCTGGGAGCCGTCAGGACTTAAACCTTTAAGGCCTATTGTTCTATAACTTCACAGAGGGTAGGGGGGGCAGTGCACAGCCAGCACCGTTGGAATGATTACACCATCATCATCCCGGACGGTCCGACGGGGATCCCCCGTGTGACATCAACACGGTCGAAACTGAATGCCCTGTGTATATTCAGTCACCCACCCAAGCGCTAACCGTGCACAAGGTTGCTGATGCCCTACTATCGTAGGCAGAACGCTGTTCATCGCGCAGCCACGTGGGTCGCCCAGGTTTTTATATAGTAGGACGCTTCTTCTCACAAATCTGATACCTACCTAACACTTATGTGTGTGTTGTACATATAGAAGAAGACAACTCATTTTTTTAAGAACGCGAAGTCGGCCATTAATAAGGGATTTATCTGGTAACTAAACATAGGCTAGATTACTATGACCAGACTTGGGAGAAAAGTATAGTCAGCTGATCAAATCATTAAAGAAGAAAATTGTATATTGTAATATTTTAAATGCATTGTACTTTTTGTCTCAGAAAATTGTATAGAGTATTGAACTTCCCAGCCCCTCACTTCATCAGAGTCAGATAATATGCATATGCAAGTTTGTGTAACCTGAACTTTTGTCATCTATAGCTTAACTATGAATTCTTGCCTGTTCTTTGGTCAGAAACAATTTAATAGTGTTCAAATTTTCAAGCAAATATGTGTCAATGTTTCATAAATTCACTGTATTATCCTTGTTGTATGTTGTCGTAAGTGGGTCTTTCAATCAATAAATGAAAAATTAACAATATTTTTGCTGTTTTGGTTTTTTGTACAGTTTTTTCTAGTTCAATATGGAATGAAATGCAGTATATAGAGACAGCGATCTAAGATAGAAAAACAACTTCGATAAATTGTACCCAAAAAACAGCTTTATAAGTAATTTGGGCATAGTAAAAGATGTTTTTCATTTTTTAGTTGATTTGGAGGCGGACATATCTCAATTGGAAGCCCCCACATTTACAACAATCAATAGGGGCCCCCCAGAACCTATGCTTAGACTTGACTGGACTCATAAGGTAAATATCTGATTTTGATTTGTAATTATATTTTATTACAGTATTATTTCAAACATGTACAATGATGGCCTTTCAATAACATGCTATAGAAGATTAATATGTCATTATCAAATAGTTAAAAATATTACATCAGCCTTTTAAAGGCAATATTATGTTTGGTAGATCAGAACTATTATTAGGAAACTGTCAACTTTAATAAATTGTAAATTGAAAAGTAATATAGTTTATAATGTATATCTAAAAGTTGTGTGTGCTAATTTTTCGTAAATAAAATGTCATATATAGAAAGAATCACAAGCAGACTAATATTTTTTGACAGGTGAATCTGATAGGTGAAAAAGTGTTGAACCCAATGATCCATTGCTGTGACACCTGCCTAAAACCGATTTTAATATACGGTCGCATGATCCCATGTAAACATGTGTTCTGCTTGGCATGTGGCAAGAAGGAACAAAAGCAGTGCCCCAGGTGTTTGGAAAAAGTCACAAGAGTGGAGCAAACTGGTTTAGGAACTGTGTTCATGTGCACACATGGAGGTACAAGGTAAGCTATTACAGCAACAAATAAAAAAAATAGCCATACTTGTGTTCATATATACATATCTGTCATGCTCATCCTTACTATATGACTGCTTCATAATGTGCAGGGTTATTCATTATTCGACACGGAGCATGATGGCTAAAGTATTTGATAAAAAAGAAAATAAAAATTTCGGATGGATAGAGACCCATAAAGGCTACATTTTAAAAATATTTTAATGTTATAGAGGGTGTCACAAAAACACGAAATGTATCAAAGTTATGTTTTTTAAATGGAACACCCCGTATATTATTGCATATTCAGATTCCTTGGTGAATTATAGAGTGACTTTATGTATCATACATGGGACCTAAAGCCAACCGTTTAGGTGTAAATCACCATTTTCGGTATAAGTAGTTATCAGGAAAAAATTGAATATCGCAGAGATTATAAAATTTGGAAGTCTTTGACTTTGCCGTATTACTAAGCATAAAATGCGTCAGCCTTGATGAGACTGTGAAATTTAAATTACGTTTATGCTTGGAGAAATCGGTCGATTAATTAAGGAAACTTCGATCAATGATAACTTGATTTTTTCGAATGGGAATGCCTAATTTTTTTTGTACGTTCAAACGTAGAATTTGATAACCTTTCTAAAGATATAAGGTTGTAAATATCAATCTCTGGTAGTTTTCATTTAATTTAAAATTTTTAAACAAATCGGCGTTTTTCAATTTTCTTACCTATAAGTAACGTAGCAGGCCATGAAATATAACAAAAACATGTTAATTCAGATGGAAGAAAACAAGTAACTTAGAAAAAAGATACAGACGACATAGAATAAAGAGACAAGATGATAAAAATTCCTTACAACTCAACTCTCCCAGAAACAACTGCGAAGACATCTCTAAAGTCAAAGAGAAGCTTGAGTATGGCAGTAATACATATTTTTTATAGTCTATTGGCTACCGCAATTTACTAGAGGTAAAAAATTTCCAAGACAATTAAAAATCCTGATATGAAACAAACACAACAAGCGACTGTTGCTCCAGCACGCAATTAAAAATCATATTTAATGGTGTAAAAAAGTAGTAATTTGCGTCGAAGTCAATACCTCTGACTGGAGCCCTTCTATTTATCAATATCTATTAGCAATATTGCAAAAAAAGCAATACTGACAAGTCAGATTTAATTTTTCTGCCATTTAAGTTATGTTTTATAATTTGAACAAATTTTAATTCATTCTTCATTTTCTGCGATCTTGCCAATAGGTAGTGAAGAATTTTCAGAACTCCAGGTACTTTTGACCTGAGCTTTGACAGAATTGCATGCTTTTTTGTATGTATATATAGGGTTGTCTACAGCTAGTGCCGTCTCCCTTCCGTCAGCCAGGTCTTCCATTTTTTGCGATCTTCCCAGTCTCCGTCTTCCAGCCCTTTCTTTGTCATGGCTTCGTCCACTTCATTCTTCCAGGATCTTCTAGGTCTTCCTCTTCTTGTCGTTCCTCTGGGGCTCCATTCTGCAACCTTGTTTATCCATGTGTTTTCTGCTCTACGTACGTGCCCATACCATATTAGTCTTCTTTCTTCTATATATTGTAGAGCGTCTTTTTCCACCTTCATTCTCCTCCTGATCTCTTCGTTTGTTACTCTGTCTTTTGTGGTAAGGCCAAAGCATCTTCTCCAGTACTCCATTTCGGTTGCCAGAATGCTCCTTTGGTTTTTCTTATTTATTACCCACATCTCTGCTGCATATGTCATGATACTTCTTATTATTGTTTGATAGATCATGTTTTTTGTTTTCCGCTAATATTACACTGTGGAGCTGCCTTATGCACGATCTTGTTTGTCCCAGTCTATTTTTGATTTCTTGCTCAGTTGTTGCATCTTTTGTTATGGTGAAGCCCAAGTATTTAAATTTCCTCGTTCCCTTTATTTCCACGTTATCTTCTATTTCCAAGTTTTTTACGTCCTCTTCCGATACTACTAGGTATTCTGTCTTCTTCATGTTTATCTCCAGACCCACCTTTGCGTATTCTTCTTCCAGCTTTCTAACCATATAACTGATATCTTCCTCGTCTTGAGCCAACACGACCTGTGGATCGATTCTGTAACTTTCGCTATAGTAACGAAAGCAGGCGAAGACGAAGCTAATCAATTACGAAAACGATTTTTGACGGCATTCCATAACTAAAGTTTAACGCTTCGTTACGCTTTCGGCATGGAGCTCGATGACTCACGAGCAATCACGAGTTGGCTTAAATATCTCTGGATGAGACTCTGCAAAATTCAGCAATGCCGACCATTGCGAAGGATTAGTTTTTTCTCTTCGATTCATTGCTTGTTAATTAAGTACACAAATAAATTTAAGCAAATTGTCACTTTGACACACAGCAATAATAACGTCAAAGCTTGACAAACGAGATCCAAAATCTTTCGCTATCGCTTATACCGTTCGTCTGCGTTCGTTATGTCCGAGTCGGAACGAAGACATTTATGGAATACCGAAACGAGCGAAAGCGTTGGAAGAATGTCGCTATCGCTTCGCTTAGAGTTATAGAATTCCCCCACTGATCGTCTGCAAAGCACAACGTGTAGAGATAATCGTCTCTTATCGGTATTCCCATACCCCTACATTTTGTTTTCCAAGCTGTTAATGCATACATAATATTTTAAATAGAGTTGGTGACGTTGGGCATCCCTGTAGTAGTCCTTTTGTTGTTGTAAAGTGGGCAACTACTTTGTTACCAGTTTTTATGTGTACTTCGTTCCCACTGTATATGGTCTTGACTGCTTGTACTAGGTTAGTGGGTATCCCAAGTTTAGTCATTGCTTTATACAGTTCTTTCCTTGGCACGGTGTCATATGCCTTCCTAAGATCACTAAATGCCATATGTACATCTTTGTTCTTAGCTCTTTTCTTTTCTATCGTCTGTTGTATAGTGTGGATATGGTCTAGGCATGATTTCCCTGCTGTGAATCCTGCTTGTTCTTCCCCGATTTTACCCTCTATGCTTTTCTCTATTTTGTTCCTGAGGATCCTGCCATAGAGTCTTCCCATTGTGGCGATGACACTTATGGCTCTGTAGTTCTCGCATTCCTTTCTATTACCTTTCTTAAATATAGATGTTATGTAGGCTTCCTGCCATTGTTTAGGTATGCCTTCTCCATTTATTGCTTTTTCCATCATTTGGCGTATCATTCTTTTTAATTTATCTGTCCCATATTTTATTAGTTCCGCCACAATTCCTCCTGGCCCCCCAGCTTTATTGTTTTTCATCGAATTGCATGCTTTTTTATAACATTAAATGTGAAATTTTATTATGAAAATAATAAACTGCCTACAACATTGTCTAGTAGTTTTCGTTTCATTTCAAAATGTTTAATGGTTTTGGGAATTGCAGTAGCTAGTAGGCCGTGAAAAAATCCATTTCTGCCATACTCCAGCTCTCTTTGACCAAAGATATGTTACCGCCGTTGTTTCTGGTTAGACATTGTTGTGAGTAATTTTTGTATTGTCCCTTTAGTCTAGTTCGTGTGTATTTTTCTGCAAAGTTAGTTGTTTTCTTCTACCTGAACAGGTTTTTGTTTACATTTTATGGTCTGCTAGGTTGCTTATAGGTTGTGAAAATCGAAAATCACCGATTTGGTTGAAAATGTGAAATTAAATAAAAACTATCAGAGATTGATATTCATAACCTTATATCATTAGAAAGGCGTTGTTAAATTCTACACTTGACCGTATAAAAAAATTAGGCATTCCCATATGAAAAAATCAAGTTATCGCTGATCGAAGTTTCCTTAATTAATCGACCGATTTCTCCAAGCATAAACGTAATTTAAATTTCACATTCTTATCAAGGCTGGCGCATTTTATGCTTAGTAATACGGCAAAGTCACAGCCTTCCAAATTTTATAATCTCTGCGATATTCCGTTTTTTCCTGATAACTACTTATACCGAAAATGGTGATTTACACCTCAACGGTTGGCTTTAAGTCCCATGTATGATACATAAAGTCACACTAGAATTCACCAAGGAATCTGAATATGCAATAATTACGGGGTGTACCATTAAAAAAACATAACTTTGATACATTTCGTGTTTTTGGAACACCCTGTATAACATGAAAATATTTTTAAAATGTAGCCTTTATGGGGCTCTATCCATCCGAAATTTTTATTTTCTTTTTTATCAAATACTTTAGCCATAATGCTCCGTGTCGAATAATGTCATGTTGACATTTCGTTACTTGAGTATTACTCAAGGGAACCTTACGTAAGGGACCCTCAAGTAAGGTTTCGAAACAGAAAACCTTACTTAAGAGACCCCTCAAGTATTAAGAGACCCTTTAGTATCGACTATGAATATGACCCTTAGTATAATGATTGCTCTTCAAACTCTGTTATGCCAAATATCTGAACCCTAACCTAAGGTTGCAATACACAGCGTACAGAGAAACTGAAAGAAAGTTTTGTTCTGTTTCTCAGTAACTGGAGCACTTGGGAGTATTTTACCACTTTCACAAGTGTTAAATGTCTGTTCAGTAGACAATGTCTTACAGAATGTCTCACCAAAAGGTTGAGCAATATGCCTTTGTTCAAATGTACAGTTTTTGTCTAGGCCTGCTATAAACTGTTTTGCTTGCCTACGTCATCTGACTAACAAAGTTTTCGCCAGTTCATTCACAGTAATGGTAATAACTCACTTGTTGCTTTACAGCAATAGCCTGCAACTCTTGCTGCAAACTTCAACTGCGCGAGTTATCACGGTCATTACCCCTTATCTACTCCCATTAAGTTATACAGCGATTACCAGATTATTTTTGAACAGTGTGAAATATGTTTCATAACTCACGCTCCAGCCGCTATAATAACTACAAACAATAAATCGAACTGTGTAAACTATTTATTTTAGCGACAGAAGTGAGGTTAAGTTGTCAATAGTAATAGTAATTATTATTGTATTTTAATCGTACTATTAATTTCTTCGGACGTAGATACAGTATTGGCGGAAGCAAAATATCCAACTTAAGATTTGCTGACGATACAACCCTTATTGCAGCTTTTCAGGAAGAACTAGTAGCTCTATTAAACATCTTAGAACAACATAGTGCAGCGTATGGTCTTGGTATTAACTACAATAAGACCAAGGTTATGATCGTAAATAGAGAGCATGATAATCATCGAGAAATAAAGTCAATAGGCCATTGTGAAGTAGTTCAAAGTTTTGTGTACCTCGGTTCTTTGATCGACAATTCGAGCAGCTGTGAAAATAAGATTCGACGGCGCATTCAACAGGCACGTGTGGCCATGACAAAGCTTACTAAAATATGGCGTGACCATAACATCACGAAAAGCTACAAAAATGTCGCTGGTTCAGTCTCTTGTGTTCTCCATATTTTTGTATGCCTCGGAAACTTGAACTGTTAAAAAGGCAAATCGAGCTCGCATAGATGTTTTTGAAATGTGGACGTGGAGGAGAATGCTGAGAGTTCCTTATACCGCCCATCGAACTAACGTTTCCATATTCGATGAGCTCGGTAATCCAAAGAGACTATCCTCCATTGTGTCGCCGAGAATGCTTACCTTCTTCGGACATATACACAGAAGCGATAATATGGAGAAACTTGTAGTTCAAGGTCATGCTCCGAGTGGTCGGCGCCGTGGCCATCCCCCTACACGCTGGGTGGATACGCGAACGATGGAGAGTTCTCAAAACTATTGGTAATATTCGTGTCGGCAATACTCCGACTCCGACTTAATCCATTTTACGAGTTCACAACATGTCTGTTAAGACATTGTGACTATGATGATGATAATATACAGTATAGTATCCAACTCGCGCTAATGGTAATAACTCACTTGTTGATTTACACCACCCTCATACGGTTCTTGCTGCAAAATTCAACTGCGTGAGTTATTCTGCCATTACCGCTCATCGAACAATCTATTTCTTCAAGATTATCTTAAGCAGATTGTTTTGTGCAACTTGTAGCGATGAGTTTGTTTATTGGAAGAGGGCTGCCCAAACTGGAATTCAGTATCTAATAATAGATTCAGCAGTGGCGGGTTATTAATTTTTTCTTGATAGGATGCCCCGTAATTCATAAAATGTATGTATTGAACTTATCAAACGTTTAGACAGATAGGTTATATGATCAACCCATTTTGAATGTTGATCAATTATAATTCCTACATATCTAAGGAATTTGTAGTGTTTTTCTATTATGCAACAATCATATAGGGTCTATAAGTGCATGACAGAAATGTATAGAGCAATTAAGTAGGAAATTGCTACCTGTTAGATACAATTTCGGTGTCGCTCATAGGCGTAGGTAAATTTTACTATCTTACCTGATATATTACCCCTCAACATTCATTCATGACGGAGTAGAGTACTTAAATTAATGACACTTTAATGATAATGCAATTAAAACACACGTACGGTAGTGCCTTTATAAGAATATTTTAGTTTAATGCATCAGTATTTTCTGTTGAGCTGTAGGGTTTCCAATATAAAAATGGCGACATTCACACCAATGAAAAGATGTTAAAATAATTCTGCACTATGAGTGAGTAAAAAAGTTAATATTTTAAATATACATGATTGCGTAAAATACTGAACAAGAAACTGTCGACCGATGTTCCCGAATGGCTGGAGTTGGAAAGTCCACAGTTTTTAAATTATTACGGGAGAGAAAGACTGCATATAAGGTGAAACCTCCCAATAAAGGTCCAGGCAAACCAGTAAAAGTCCTTGTTGAAAACACCAAAAGTGTAGAAGAGTAGAAAAGTTCATTCTTTTTATTTCAAAAAAGAAATACTCACCCTAATATAAAGCAGTACCGGAGAGAGCAGAAGAAAATATTTTATCTTGATGAGACGTAGATTAATGAAGCTTACTTAAAATCAAAAATGTGGCAAATTAAGAATATAAGCAGTGCTCGCCAGGCTTACATTAGAAGGCCTGTCAACAGGTATTAAGATACCTTTATGGAAGGGAAAGAGGCTAATAATCGTCCATATTGCAAGCGAAGAGAGATTTCTTAAATAAAGTTTGTTAACCCTCCAGTCACCCCATACGGAAGAACAAAACGACACGAAAGTAAAAATAGCGAGACTAGTGTATCTTGAGCCTGAAAAATGTAAAGCTTAACTTGTGCTTAAATGCGCCATAGACAGCAGTGCAAAGAGAAACAGCCATCTAAGGTCCACCTAAGTCACAAGTTGACCTTAAGTATTACCAGTGCAAATAGCTATAAATGATAATAGTCCTACACATAACCAATGCTAAGTCCTTATCCATTCTTTTTAAATACATACATCGTTTGTCGTAACAGTTTCGCTTCCCGCCTTCACTTTTTCCGAACACTACAAGCATACTCACTACAAGATGGCCGACTATTGTGGTAGTAACCACGGAAACGGAAAGCCTTCCGAGACGCTTAGCGAATGCACTCAGCCGAGTCGATCCGTGCGGATCGGCGGCGGGTGGAGGACGGCGGAACGGGAGCGGCAGAAGCGAGATCGACAAAGTTAGCGAATAGGGTCCCAGTTCGGGACCGTATTCCGTATCCATAGTCGTTCCTTAAGTATCCCTTGAGTATTACTGAAGTATTACTTGAGTATTACTCAAGGAAGCCTTACATAAGGGACCCTCAAGTAAACGTCGAAACACAAAACCTTACTTAAGTTACCATGGTTACCTCAATCGTAAATCGTCGCGCCCATGGAATAATCGTCCGACAAAAATTGAAACCGCTCATTACATGTAATAACCAAGGTTTAAATAAAACTTCTACATAGTAAAAAAATATATATTTTCTGTAGTTTTTTCAAAAACCATGGTATCAAATATGATACTTTAGGCTTTCGCCAATACAAAACTCAAGAGAAAGTAACATTTTGGGAAATTTGAAGTTAACTACATTTTATTTGTGAAATGCGGAAAAACAGTTTCTTTGTACAGAACAGCATAGGTGCACGTTACAAGCACTACACTTACAAAATGTCAAAGACCTGCAGCCGGGGTATCTGCATTTTGATCGTGAATTTTGCAAATCTTTGGTGAATTCTGGAAGATGACTTGAATTTTGTTTTCGAATCCTCTTACCAGGAATCGGAAGTATTTTTCTTCGTTTTGCACTGGGCTCTTCGTCTGAAGTTTCTGATTCAGATCCACTTCCCTCTTGAGGCTTCGTTTGAAACATCAGTGATTCAGCGATCGCGAACTTAAACGCTAGGTAGTCTAGAAGGTCTGACTTTGACCCACCAGCTTTTAAATGATCTTGTTTATATTGCAACCAACTCGCTGCACAGCTAAAATCCATCAGGTGAAATATTGAACGTATTGTCCATTTATTGGGTATCTATTGAGTAAATCAACTCCACCCATTTTCTCATTGTAGTGCTTCAAGATAGATGGCCTCGTTATTGATCGATATCTCTTTTCTTGAACAAACCAGCGCCTGCACTCCCCAATAGGTTCAGACCCAAATCTTGAAGATGCTAGGTGAATAGGCTTGGAGTCGAACCATTTGACAACTGCCATTGTATTATCTTCAGTCACAAGCATGTCATATGATCCTCTCCCACTATTTCTTAGGTCTTTGTCAGATTTTAATGGAATATCAGTTTTTGGAATACGATTTTTCATCAAGGTTCCAGTAACATAAATTTTTCGATCAAGCATCGCAGCAATGAGTTTTTCAGAGGTGAAATACCTATCTACGAAAACACATGCGCCTATAGGTAAAGTATCAGCCAATTTCATCACAACTCTACCACCGATATCGAGATTGTCAGGCAACGAAATTAATGCAGATTCAATTTCCCTGCCTTTTCCTTCAAACATATAGAGATCTAAGGGAAGTCCTTGGGGTGTGGTCATTACAAATCATTTGTTCGTCAATGGAAACGTCTACAGTTCTTGTATTCATTAAGCATCCTTTTTGAATTGGGTTTATCATCGGTCTTATTTTCCAATATCTGTCGTTCTCTTTTCCTTCAACAGCTTCGTCGTCAACTAATTTGAGTCGTGTCCGCAACGAAAAAAATCTATTTCTAGAAATATTATCAGAAACAATTGGTACTCTCGTCTGAAGATTCCAAAACATCCTAATTCCAGGCAGATTATAAATTTATAATTGGAATTCCAATAAATATGCAAGCTGCAAAAAAATGTATAAGCTCTTCAGTGGTTGCGTCAAGAGATTTGCCAGTTTTTTTTACCTCATTCATGTTGGTGAACATCGCTATTGACTCAAAAAACGAATCGCCGAGATATCTATTGA
The DNA here is from genome assembly GCA_951848785.1 of Callosobruchus maculatus. Classification (NCBI taxonomy): domain Eukaryota; kingdom Metazoa; phylum Arthropoda; class Insecta; order Coleoptera; family Chrysomelidae; genus Callosobruchus; species Callosobruchus maculatus. The sequence goes on along the minus strand of CATOUR010000026.1, from coordinate 3,083,441 downwards.
AATAATCTATTGGTTCCGAAATAGCTTCTGGTAACGTTGTTGCATACATTGGCGATTCAAAATTTTCAATTCTTGGTTCGAAGCAAGTTCTTTTCCACTTCCTTTTTTTATTTCTGGGTAAATAGTTAATCAAAGGTAAATCCTCATCCGAACTACTACTATGCATACCATCACATTCATCAGGATATATCATGTCTTCATTTGATTGTGACATTACTACACCTTGATCAGCTGGAAGAAATTCCTCTTCGTCATCGTCACTACCTAAGAGGACATCTTCATCGACGTCTGACTCATCAAGATTAATATTATCAGCAATATTTTGGAGTTCTGCATCCGTCAGCCTCCCTGTAAAAAATTATAAATTTTGTCACTAAAGCCCAAAGTATCATAAATGATACTAGAGATCAAAGGTCCATTATCTACTAGAACCTCAAACTAATTACTTTGCTGACATCACTGTTACCAAAACCTGAACGTTATTTAACTAATTACATCGAAAACAGTGATGAAAACTGTCTACTTACATTTATTTTTGATTTTTAACGGCATTGCTGCAGTACCACGTGTTAAGTCGTAACATAAACAAACGCTTTTTCCAGCACAACCTGTTGCATCAGCCGATGTTCATTTTTGCGCAATTCGTTGACGCATATCACTTACGATACAAGCGGTCCAGACCGCTAAATCTGAGCGAAACGCTGGAAAAAAAGTTAGTTCCCGAGTATCATATATGATACCTGGGGCTCGGAGAGGCTAACTGGCCAATGACTATGTTTATTTAAGTTCATTTAAGTCGTTTTAAAATAACGTTTACTGCAAATTGTTCGTTTTTCCAGATACGGTCAAACAGGGTGTCGACGAACCTATCTTTCCCAAAGGGACTTGCAAGCGCATATCAACCACCGGCACGTGCAGTCTGCAAATGCGGTGGTAGGTGGGCCACAACAGGTGCATATACCGGTGGACCACCACCAGGTAGCCATGGGCGGCCAACAAGAGGTCATGGACCAGCAGCAGCTGATACCGCAGCAACCGATACAACAGAGGATGGCTCCGGTGCCACTAGCGGCTCCACTCAGGCCCAAAACCGCGGGGGACCCTCGGTCGGCGGGAGGGCAAACCATGTCGGCAAACAGGGGTAGGCAACCGCCCTCTTGTCAAACTGGAGGTAAGTTTTTTTTCAGCAGAGGAAATATGATGGTCTTCTTTGTTTGGTTTCTTCAGTTGATCGTTGCACACGTCTCTCTTTGCGACGACTGGGAGGTCGTACCTCAGTAAAAACCTTTGCTCCGCGAAACTCACGACCATGAATTTTTTGTTTAAATAAAACAAAACAGTTATCCAAATAAAGCCATAGCCTACTAGACTATATTTCAAATACATAATTTTTCATCTACCTAACAACAGAGAATCCTGCTTTTGTCAGATCACACATCATTGGTAGATGTATATAACTTTTATCATGTAATCATTTTTCAAATAGATCTTTTGTCTTGGTGACCTGAGTGGATCAGTACTAATGTCGATCAATTGAACATATTATCTAATGTAAAATAATCTTATGCAGGTGTCAGGACCAACTTAATAACAGTTCCTCTACAAGACTCCTCGTCGTCATCTTCGTCTACTCCAGATGCCTCTTTGGGAGGTGCCTTGACTGCTCAACCACCCTACTATGCTGGAGGACATCAATATCAATCATCTATCGCCAGTACCCAGCCTAGTGTAGTTTATGTAGCTGGTAATGGTGGAAATACACCAGTATCAGGTAAAGTAGATATGACTGATAATAGTATCCTATCATTAGACAAAAAAATGCCTATGCCATTATAGATACGGTACTGATCTTAGCGATCAATCCTCAATTTCTTAAATATATGCAATCGCCACACTTTCAAAAGATTGATGCAAAAAATATCTTACAAAATACTCTATTGTCTCTTAACCAATTTGTAACTAGAATTATATCTAGTATGATAAAGTGTTATCAGCAAATATTTGAATGCAATGTTATATATTATAAAAAAATTCATCCCCAGCAATTTCTTTAAATTCAAACGCCAATGCTCCAATGGCTCTGGGAAGTACACGTATAATACAGTACCCAGCTGTAACCTACATGATTCCTTTAAGAATTATTACAGTTTATTTATTTATCGTATGGCTCAAAAACATGACAATAGTAAATATAGATTAAAAGAAAAAACTATTATAACCTATACTAAAATAAAATATATACAGCTACAAACTAAGATACATAGTCTTTGCTATTTACAGGTTGATGTCAAGTACTTTCAACCACTTCAGCGCCAACGGTGTGGCTGTGAAGAACTCTTCTCGCGATCCCTGAAACGCACGCAGTTCACATTCGCTCGTAATATGGTTTATAGTTTGGCGGGGTGCGCCATAGTCACATAAGGGAGATTGCACGTAGTCCCACTTGTAAAGGGAGTCGGCACATCTGCCGTGGCCTGTTCGGACTCTATTAAGTTTTACCCACTCTTTCCGGGGTAGTTCTGATCCTGGAAGTAAGGCTGCCCCCATAAATGCGCATCGCGAGTGGTGTTCCGCAAAACCTTCCCACTGGGAGCGGCATTGGTTTAAGGAGTCGAAGTTATTGGTTTTAAGCCCTTCTGCATCCCTTATTGGTGGTTGTCGGGATTTAAGTCGGTTTATCTGCAACGGGGGTATTGCTCGGTGGATGGGCAGTTTGTTGTTGGCCGTAATCTTGTTATACTCCCTTAGAAGGGCGTCAGTCCTTCGCAGCTGCGGTGGGGCTATTCCAGAGAGTACAGGCAGCCATTGAGTTGGGGTTGTCTTAACTGCGCCTGTAATAAGTCTCATAGTGTGATTTAGTTGGACGTCAATTAGTCTGGTACTCAGCACACGAATAGACAAGAGCTAGTGCACTGGTTCGTAGAGTTGGAGCAGTGGCACCCCACGTCGTTCCACACAGCTTTTGGATAATGTTGTTGCGTGTTCTGAGTTTTCCTGCAGTGTTTGCGAGATGTTTCTTATAGCAGAGGGTGCGATCTAACGTTACTCCAAGATATTTTGGGAAATGGTTATGCTTCAGGGGTTCGCCTGCAAAAAGTACCTGCAGTTCATATTTAGCTAGTTTGTTATTCAGGTGGAAGCAGGAAACTTCGGTTTTGTTGGGGCTCGGTACTAGTCTCCATTTCTTGAAGTAGTTGTTTAGAGCTAACAAGTCGTTAGAAAGAGTATGCTCAACGTTCTTGAAGCTCTTATCGGAAAAAGCTATGGCTATGTCGTCCGCATAGCAAAACTTGTAACTGACTGTTTCTGGCATGTCAGATATATATAGATTGAAAAGTAAGGGGGCCAGTACTGAGCCTTGTGGAAGTCCGTTGTTCAATTTGCGCTGCCTGCTTGCTTTCTCGTTTAGGATTACCTGGAACTTTCTGTCGCATAACATGTTGTTTATGAGTCTTGTTGTGGTCTGACAGGGAATCACCTGGAGCAACTGATATAGGAGATCCTCCCTCCAGACCGTATCGTATGCGGCAGTGAGGTCAACAAACGCCACTCCCGTCTTCATGTTTTGCTGGTAGCCTGCATTATTACAGTTATCGTTAATTATTATCGTAGGCAAATCTCATCCGTTGAAACATTACACAATAGTATGGTTGTTTAATGAGCGTTAATCACGGTAATAACTCGCGCAGTTAAAGTTTCCAGCACGAGCAGTATGCGAGTGCTATACAGGGTGTTAATTAAGTATGTTAACAAACTTTAACCACGAATAGTACTCCGAAAAATAGAAAGAAAATGTCATATGAACATGGGTCCGGAAATTCTTCCTAAGGGAGCTATGCTCCTTTGCATGGGGCACCCTAAAGACGGTTTTCCCTCGATATTCTCGAAACCATTCATAACAAAATTACGAAATTAGGTACGATGGGTAAACTTTTGACGCTGAGTCTGATTCTGAATTCAGAATTTCATAATTTTAATCAGAGGCGTATCATACGGGACGAGTTAAGGGTAAAAATAACCCCATTTTCTAAATGGTAATTTTTTGACATTTTGATTTTAGAATATGGTATTTTAGAGTTTTCTACGTAAAAATGGTCTCTTGGTACATCTCGATAGGGCTAACCGTTTTCGAGAAAAATGCAAATTATTGAATCGATGCAGGCTATTGTAAATAAATAAATAAATGTATTTGGTAAGTGTGCTGTGAAAAACAATTGCAATAATTGATAAACAACTTGAGAACTGTCAGTTTATTAAGTTTAGAGTTCTCAAGTTGTTTATCAATTATTGCAATTGTTTTTCACAGCACACTTACTAAATAGATGAACATTTATTTATTTACAATAGCTTACATCGATTCAATAATTTGCATTTTTCTCGAAAACGGTTAGCCCTATCGAGATGTACCAAGAGACCTTTCTTACGTAGAAATCTCTGAAACACCATATTCTAAAATGAAAATGTCAAAAAAATTACCATTTAGAAAATGGGGTTATTTTTACCCTTAATTCCTCCCGTATTCTGAATTCAGAAGATTCAGCGTCATAAGTTTACCCATCGTTCCTAATTTCATAATTTTGTTATGAATGGGTTCGAGAATATCGAGGGAAAACCGTCTTCAGGGTGCCCCATGCAAAGGAGCGTAGCTCCCTTAGGAATTAGGAAGCATTTCCAGACCCATGTTCATATGACATTTTCTTTCTATTTTTCGGAGTACTATTCGTGGTTAAAGTTTGTTAACATACTTAATTAACACCTTGTATATCTACAAGTGAGTTATTACCATTACCGCGAGTTGAATGCTATACTTTATATGGGACCGAATCTATGCATAGTACGAGTTACATGCATAATACTTACATAATATTGACAACTTAACCTCACTTATATCACTAAAATGAGACACCTCATTATCCGATACTTAAGACTGTCATCCGTGTCAGCAGCGAACGGATGTTCGGCTAGTGATAACTAAGAATCCCCCAGAATGAATCTTGACACGTGCTTTGACGGCATACGTACAGAGGTACAGAGCTGCACTCGGTACTCGCACCGCTACTGACGAGTAGTTGACACTTAACAATATATAAACGAAAAAATGTATTTGTTTAAGTCAAGCATTTTTGCTGTGAATTTTTAGATAGTGAATCAATTTCTTGTGCACAAATATAGTCGTTATTTGTGGCAATGAGATATTTAGTAAAAATATTGCTAAGACGGTCCTGACTTGCAGGTTTGCCAATTCAGACCGCTACTAAAATTAAATCTGAATTGCACTTCTTCGTCTGCTGATACCTATCAAATAGACGTCAATTCAGTCTAAAGTATCAGGTAACATAGTATATATGTTACGGTTAAAGTATTTACTTTGATAGTTTATACACTAGCTGCATATTATACAAATTATCCAAATGTCTGGTTATTTTGATAGAAAATCATATTAGGTAGTTTTCGTTGTTCTTAATTAATCTTACCGCTTCGGTTAACAAATACGTTGTCAGAACCGCTATTTGACAGATAAATAAATAGTTTTCGGAGCAAGGCACCACTGTAAGATGCCCCCTAACCTTATTTTGAGGTACAACTTTGACACCATAACGTCAATATAGCAGATGAGTATTATAAAGGTTGTTGTTTGAAAGAAAATCATAATTCAATAGTGTTCGCTGTAGTTTGTCGTAAAATGATGGACGAGTTGATTTTATTGGACTCCAGTGATGACTCAGATTTGGAAGATACGATCTTGTTGGAAGTATTTGACAACAACAACATCGAATACAGAGCCGACCTTTACGGGAGATGTTCTCTGACGCCTCTCACTGATGTTTTCTAGTTGCCTCTAAGAAATTGGCAACCACCAGGTTTCATTTGGAAGGATCCGCATAAGGATTATTTGTCAGTATTTCTGTTAATAAAATTTGGTCGTCTTCCTCGGTAAAACGAACTCTGACTCTTTTTATTATTTGTAACACACTCTTTGAGCTTGACGAATTTGGAAGCATTTTTGTAAAACGACGGATAATAATTGTTGCAGATCTACTCAAAGGTCAAAACCAGTGTCACTGTCAAAACCAAAACAGGTTATGATCTAATTTTTATTCGTGCTGCGCATGCGTGTCGCTTCGTTAATCGCTATGGCTATCTTCCGTACAATACCGGCATTTAGCGGTTACGATATACGTAAAACGAAATGCAAATGTCAAAGTTGTCAAATAGCGTTAAACGGAACATCACTTTGTAAGTAACGAAAACTGCCTATTTCTACTAAAATGAATATTGGTTGGTTTGTATACTATCCAGCTAGGTTACAAACTATACAAGATATGCCGCTAAAGTATATCACACAATACATATTAACCAGTGTTTCTGGTCAGTTTACAAACTATCCACATCATTTGAATAAATTATGAACCTAATATCTCTACTACTACATAATAACCAACTCGTCGGTTAGAATGTAAACTAACCAATCCTCTTTGGTTACTTTAGTTTAGAACTATAATTTTTAGTCAAAAGTAAAGTTTATTTATAAATAAAACATACAATTGCTATTTGATTCGATTCTCTGTAAATCATAAGTATTCATTACATGATAATCATTCTTGTTATTGGTGTTAGGTCCTTGTTCGCGTATTCTCTTCATATGTTACATTGTAATCACTGTCATTCATTAATTTTGAATTTTGGGACTTTTTCTCGTAACATTCTCATAGTAATTTTTCAAATTGCTGTTGCTGATCCATTTTTGAAAACTAATTACCTGTTCTAAAACAAATTTTACAAGGCACGATAGTAAACAATACCAACACGTCACACTTGCACTTTCCCTAAACATAACCTCACTTTTGTGTTAAATTAACTAAAGAAAAGTAGTTACTGTACATACTAACCAAGAAGTTAGTTAATTTACATACTAACCAACGAGGTGGTCATTATGTATTACTATAGATATTAGGTGCATACCTTATCCAAATGATGTGAATAGTTTGTAAACTGACCAGAAACACTGGTTAATATGTGTGATATCTTTGTGGTCTATACTTTAGCGGCATATCTTGTATGGTTTGTAAGCTAACTGGATAGTATACAAACCAACCAATATTCATAGCTATTTTAATTGAAATATGATTTTCCATCAAAATAACGAGACTTTTGGATAGTTTGTATAATAACCAGCTGGTGTATAAACTATCAAAGTAAACATTTTAACCGTAACATATATACCCTGTACCTGATACTTTGAACTGACTTGACGTCTATTTGGTATATATAGGTATCAGCTCACTAAGAAGTGCATCACAGACTTAATTTTTTAGTAATAATAACAGAGATAATAACACCAAAGGCCGTCTGTCTTCTCCAGCATTCCTTCTTTTGGAGAACTTCGACGCTGTGGAATGAGCTGCCTGGGAATTTATTTCCCGACGGCTACAACCTGCAGCGTTTCAAATCGAACGTGCACCGGCACTTATCCTCTCGCAGCGCTTCTACAGCGCCATAGGCTTTCAGGCTTTCGACCATAAACAAAATAGTAGTGATCTGGGTTGGCAATCCTGCAAGTCAGGACCGTGTGAGTAGTATTTTTTTACCTTTAAAGCGTAATCATATGTAAAATAAGCATACAACAAAACGTCAATTACTCGTCATTAGCAGTACTTGCACTCAGTAAAGCCCTGTATTCCTTCAATACTTAAAAATGATATATGTCAAAACGCATTCTGGGGTATTTTTAGTTGACAGTCCAAAGTATCGGATAAAAGGGTTATATACCGTCACTGTTCGAATTAGCGTTTGACATTTCGTAGCGACATTTGCAGTTATTATAACGTCTATTTCCATAATATCAGTACTGTTATCCAGCAGGCAGTGTTCATATCCCACGACTGGACCGTGAGTTATGAAAAATAATTCACGCGGTTTGTTTATAGGTAGTATAAGCTGTTCCAGAAGTAGTTTGGTAATAGCTGTTGAACTTAATGGGAGTAGATAAAATGTGAACATTGTGAATTGTTCTAAAATTTCGGATATAATCAATTTTAATGTACCATCTATTTACATCGAGAAATTACCGTACCGTCAGTATTGTTCTTTGAGATATTTAATTAATGTACCAGGCCTGTATTTTTAGTAGTCTTACTAATCTTACTGTGTGACCATCCTAAATTGGCCAGCCAGCGAAAAGAACTCTGTGAAAGAAGAAGGACGTTGCCATAACTCTTAATTTGTTTTAGATATCAGAAATTAAAATGTATTATGTCGCCTCGAATTGAAATGTTTCAATGATAGACTCAATTTTTTTACTAATTATGTAATCCTAATATTTCCTTCTTTTACGTCTTGTTTTATTTTATATATGAAGGAAACGGCAAATTATCACTTAATATCCTACTTATATAGTTCATAAAACTTATAACTACAACCGGAAACAGCAGATTTTCTTCCCCACCTTAAAGACAGTGCAGCATCCAGATTGGATAATCGCTGAAGACTAAAATATTTAATGTCCCTGTTTTTCTTATTTTCTCTACCCCTTTTTGGACTCGATATGATAAGGGAACCTCACGAACCCCTTATCTCATGCCGCGCTTGTCAATTTACGATGGTCACACAGTATTTCAATTACTCTATGTATTTTAAGGTATTTGTAATTGTCCTAGAAATGGGTGACTGTTGGACAATAAAAGCTATTTTTATTACGCATTCAAATAAAACTCAACAAGGTGTTCTGTAGCAGGTTCTGGCGGCATGCCTCCCCTCCATATGCCTCCACCGGCGACTGGATCAGCACCTCCACCGCCCCAGCATCAGCAGCACTATTACCATCCAGGAGGAGCCGCTACGCATCCCCACCATGGCTACGGTCCACCAGCTTATGCGGTCACGACGGGTTATGCTCCCTCCACAGCTCCTCCCCCTCAATATGCCACCCCTGCGGCCCAGCAACCTCCGGGCAGCGGCAGGACAGCCCAACAGTACGAGTACGGGGCGCCGCCTCCCCTACAACAGTGGACAGCCGCACCACCTCAGCAATACTACCGGTGAAGTCTTCTCAGAGATTTTATAGGTTATGTTTGAATAATAAAGTATGTAAGTTATATAAAAATCATGTTTATTATTTTTCATGCGGAGTATTGTGAACTTACTTAAACATACAAAAGTTGGGACATTCCTTTTTAGAAGCAACGGCCCTTGAAACGGCAAAGCTAATGCACGATAAACCAGCAGCAAAACAGTAAAAAAAATGTTTAAGCAAGTACATACTATTTGGTTGCTGGAAGTGTTGTAAGTGCGGTCCTGTCATAGGCGTCTTAAAGGTATTGTTCGAAGTTAGCGCCGTGAGAGTGAAAAGCGCAAAGGCGCGCTCAACGTAGCCATGAATCAGTGCACGCGTTGAGGGTGGATGTGTTTCCCGAATAACTGCAGCATTTCAGTAATTCGCGCTAATAATTCATCAACCGTATTCACTTCTGTTTGATACACTAAACGTTTCATTTCGCCCCTCAAAAAGAAATCACAACGGGTTAAGTCTGGCGATCGTTGAGGCCACGCTATAGGTCCATTAGGTCCACATATTCCAAAATGTCACATTCAAGTAATCACGCACTTCTCGTCTAAAGTGGGGTGGCGCACCGTCTGATATTCAACGGAACATCTTCCAGTAATGTTGGCGAAGTGTTTTGCAGAAATTCCAGATACTGTAAGCCATCTATCCGAGGTGGTAGAATAAAAGATCCAATAAGAATACCATTGACCATGCCAGCCCAGACATTTACTGAGAATGTTTGTTGGAAATGAGTTCGACGAATAGCATGAGGATTTTCCACTGACCACATATGCGTATTGCGAAAATTAATCGTACCATTACGCGTGAACGTTGATTCGTCTGTAACTAAAACCGATTTTGAAAACTCGAATCATTCTCGTGCTTTTGCAAAAACCATTCACAAAACCGTACTCTGGCCGCATAATCTTCCGGTTGCAAGGCTTGTACACGCTGCACGTGGAATGGGTACAATAACTCTACGCAGCGTGCGCCATACCTTACTGTGTGGAATTGGTACATGCTTCGCCACTACCCTAGAACTTTTCGTAGGATCTCTTCGAGCGATTTATGAAGTATTCTTCAATTTGGACCATACGAAGTCATCTAGATCTTCCAGAGTGTCCACCACGATGTGGATTCAGACATCCTGTGTCTCTAGCTCGAGCGAGACAAATCGACAAGGTTCAGGGTGAGTACGGTTGGGGAAACGATCGGCATACACTCGCGAAGCCGCAGCGGCATTTTGACCACACTCACCGTACATTAATGACCAATTCATTATTGCGTGCGCCATTGTTGTTGTTTTTAAAGTCCGATCGTCCGATGTAGCAAGTCAAGCACCCTCGTACACTATGCGACAGCAACGCGAAGTATGACGAACTGCCTGTTTTCTCACCGCTGGCACGTGGCGCTGCTTTGTTGTGATATGACAATACATGGTGATGACCATGGCAATGAGATGTCATTGCCCAGGGACGGACTTAGAATTAGGAATTTCTTTAGCGGTCGCCGGTCAGTATCTTGTTTTCTCTACATATTTCGTTTATATGTTACTGGGAAAAATCGCTCATTTTGCCGAGTACTATCCGCTGTATGAAAAAAAGTCCCAACTTATGAAACACCCTGTATAGTTGGCTGAGGTAGGGAACCTTTAAGGCTACCACCTATAATATTTCCATGTATTTTTTTTGTTGTGAGAAAGAGTTCAGTTACCCTTATAGTTGCCATTCGGCCTTATTGTGCACCCCCAGTCAAAGGGATCAAATAAAGAACCAATCCTAAGTTGTTTGCGAAGATTTGGATGCATTGCTTCAGATGCGATGCTCTCCTGTCTTCTCTCATGGCTACATTCAGATAGGAGTTCCTGCTTTCACTCAAGGCAGGGCAGTCGAAGATAACATACTTAAGTGTTTCCTCTGACTCACCGCACGCGTAATGGGTTTGTTACATCACTCCCCAGCTTTTGCAGGTGTGCAATGAACGGCAAATGCCCAGTTATAAATCCAACCACCTTTTGTAGTTCTTTCCTGCTCAATCTTAGTGGAGCTGCGAGGGTCCCCTCAGCATCCTCTTTAGACTGAACATTCCCCACCACTCTGTCCCAGCGCTTCTGGTGCTCATTTGACACCCATCTGGTGACAGCTGTCCCACGTTGTAGCATATACCACATGCTGGTTCTGACCCGATGAAAGGGAATTCTGCACCTTTTCTGTCGGCCCTCTCAACCTCTCATTACCTCCTATTCCTATGTGACTAGGCACTCAAGATAATGTTACCTTGTTGGTCTTCGCCAATGTCTTTAGAGATCAAGAGTCCATTCTGATGTCACTTAGGTTGACCTTATATGGGATCTCGGTGTCCACGACTCTTGATATTCTCTCGGGGTGGCATCTCAAGTATGTCGCACCGCAGGTTGTCAAGTATCATGGTGTGCTTCATAACTGTGCGGTAAAACTGCACTCTATATGCAGCAATTTTTGCCTTTCCCTCTATGTAAATGTCAAGAGGTGGCAGTACCTCCAATGCTTGTGAAGATGTACCCTTCCAGGCGCCCTCTATGGTCAAACACTCACTTTTGTGAGCGCTTTAGATGATGTGCTTTGATGAACCTTTGGCCACCATACGATAGCACTGTACACCATCGTGGGTCTGATTACCTTGGTATACAGCCAGTTTACCTTCGAAGGGGGGGTTAAATTCTGTGTAAAGTGTGTCCCAGGTACAAACGATTACTCGTCTCATCATCATTAAGGTAATCTGACATCGGCTCGGCTGTGTAGTGCAGCACTCTAGCTGTTCCAAGTTGGTTTATCGTCTAACTTGACTCCCAGGTATTTCGCTTCTCTGTCAACTTCAGTTTACTTGCCGAAAAGTAATGGTGCCTTGGTGATCTACCATTCCGTTGCTTCGTGAATGGTACCATAATGGTTTTCGAGGGGTTTAACGATAGTAACGCACCGTCTCTACACCAGATACACCCTCTGCATTAGTTCTAGGCAGGTTCCCATGTCTTTACCTCTTATTAGGAATATAATGTCATCAGCTTATCCTTAGGCATACATCCAGTTCTCGTTTAGTGTTACGATGAGGCTATCGCTTACCATGTTCCACAGTCTTGGTGACAGCACGCCACCTTGCGGACAATCTCTTTGCATCATTGCATCTTACCTCTCGTGTAAAACCACACAGGCATGCTTTTTCCTTAGCGTGATTGCCCTTCCAGTAAATCTGGACTCCAGCTTTGACACTGTAGAGCCAGTAGTTATGTTATCAAATCCTCCCTCAATGTCCAGGAACACTTCCAGTGTTACTTCTTTGTATGTGATGGCCTGTTTGATATTACCCACAAGATTGGGTAGTCACTCTGAGGGTAGGGTTGTTTCTCAGGACTTTCCACTTTGATTTGTTTTAGTTTAGTTTTTCTATAAGGGATATAAACTTTATTTTTTGTTTATTTGGTTTTCAACTTTTTTATCGGATTAAAATTCATTTTTGTAGAGTTTACCCATGATTTCTGAGAACGTTTCCTATTTCTTTTCACGATTTTACTTTATATCAACTAGCAACGACACAAGAATGTGAATGTGTGCAAAGTATGGTTCCACTAAAGACTTATGGCGTGACCCAGTGTGACACTAAGATTTACAACGCCACAGCATTGGCACGAAATTTTGTTTGAAATTTGGAAGGAATTTTAGACCCCTTCGCGTTCACAGCAAAAAGAAAAATATCCGATACATGGTTTTTGGAGAAGTTACATCAACATTCCGTAATTTTTTTGTAAAATATCCCATTGTCAAAAAATACGCACGTAGATATTTGATATGGGATTTTGATATGAAATTATATATTATAATTTAAAACATTTAGGGCAGGTTGTACAATGCAGGCTTAAGCTCCGGTTTAAGGTAAGCCGACGTTAAACCACGTCAGTTGCAAAACATCCGTTGTACAATGCTGGCTTAGCCTCCCACTCCAAGCTTAACACGAGCTTACGTAAACCGAAGCTTAACCCGAGCTGCTGAGGTTTAAACCTAACCTGATACAAATGACATGATGTGTCAAGGAGGAACCTTCAGATTGCTTTTCACTCTATTAGAATATATTTTTTGAAAGATTTGTGTCTAATTTAACAAAGAGAGCAAATGAAAGAACAGAGACAGAAACGGCTGTTGCCCGAATTTGGCACAAACAGGCACAAGTGACTAACCAAAAAAGGTAATTTTTCAGATGATTATGAAAGTAAGTATTGCTTCATTGGTGCCAACCGTAGTGAATTTCATTATCAACCAGGTTTAACTAAGCTGACGATTGTACAACAGATTTCGACTTTAAGCCTGAGCTTAGCTAAGCTTAGGCTTAACAAAGCTCGTGCTAAACCCACACTTGTACAACCGGCCCTAAGGGTAGGTTGTACAATGCAAGCTTAAGCTTCGGTTTGAGGTAAGCCGGCGTTAAATCACGTTAGTTGCAAAACATGCTTTGTACAATGCTGGCTTAGCCTCGCACTCCAAGCTTAACACGAGCTTACGTAAACCGAGGCTTAACCCGAGCTGCTGAGGTTTAAACCTAGCCTAATACAAATGGCATGATATGTCAGTCAGGAGGCTTCAAATTGCTTGTCACTTTTATTAGGTTATATTTTTGGAAAGATTTGTGTCTAATTTAACAAAGAGAGCAAATAAAAAAGAGACAGAAACGGCTTTCTTCTTCGTCTTTTATTCCAATGGACTCGTTACCAACATAAACGGACGTTGCCCGAATTTGACACAAACTAAAAACAAAATATGTCACAGAGACAAACAAGAGGTTATTTTTTCGTAGTGAATTTTATTATCAATCAGGTTTAACTAAACCGATATTTGTACAACCGGCCCTCAAGTTTCATAATAAAACAATTAGGCCTGCGAGATAAGTTGGATTCGTGTTTCAATGAAAGACATAGATAAATAAGAAATATAGCGAATTTATTTCAATTTCGTTAATGAATATGGCACTTTCACTAGCATTATAACACTGTCATTTCCTTGCTTCCTCTGTTAGATACATACACATGTTCAATAATACATAATCACCATTTTCACAAAATAAAAACTGTTATATTCAATACACAATTATCTCTTCCATCATATTCTCAATATACATAATATATGATATATTTACACCATTAAACAATGCAATAACAAAACGTCATATTTATCTGACAAAGTCGAATAATATAAATTCGCATATATAACGTTAACAAAGTATTACTCAGTAGGCCAGCTATTATTTACCGTTCTCCATATCAAAAATATTTATTTTTATTTCTGACCAAATACTTATGCTCTAGGAAAGTTGTTCAGAAAGGATTCGATGCTTTAAGTTGTATACCTTTGTAACCTGAAACTTCACCTGCGCTTTTTTTCATAAAACATCTTATGTACATATTTAAATAAATTCCATGTAATGAGTATTTTAAGCAGCAGACCAGAGAGAGATTAATCCTAGGGTTACCTGAAATACCCTCAATATTTATTGGTTTCCCCTTTTTTGAATCGTTATTAATTATACCCGTTTCGATATTATTGGCTTGAAGAAATTACAGAAGTACGAGTGATTAAGATATTGCTTGATCTATTGTTTAAAAAATTTATGGAACCCAAACTTTTTCTAAAAATGTTGCTAATAATTGAAACTTATTAAAAAATTTATATTTTTACCAGCAGTATTCGCAGACATACGTAGCTAATTTCAAATAGTAAAATTTTGATAATATTCTAACGTCTTCCAGTAATAAGTATAAACGGTTAAAGTGTTTACTTTGATAGTTTATACACAAGCTAGATATTATACAAACTATCCAAATGTCTGGTTATTTTGATGGAAAATCATTTTCTACTAAAATAGCTATGAATATTGGTTGGTTTGTATACTATCCAGCTAGCTTATAAACTATACAAAATATGCCGCAAAAGTATATACCACAAAGATATCACACATATTAACCAGTGTTTCTGGTCAGTTTACAAACTATCCACATCATTTGGATAAATTATGCACCTAATATCTCTAGTACTACATAATAACCAGCTCGTTGGGTAGAATGTAAACTAACCAATCCTCTTTGGTTACTTTAGGTTAGGACAATAATTTTTAGTCAAAAGTAAAGTTTATTCATAGATAAAACATACAATTGCTATTCGATTATGTATTACTGGAGATGTTAGGTGCATACCTTATCCAAATGATGTGGATAGTTTGTAAACTGACTAGAAACACTGGTTAGATGTGTGGTACCTTTGTGGTGTACACTTTAGCGTATCTCTCTTCTCTTCTCTTCTCTTTCAAGGAAGTACTCCGACCACCACCATAAGCGTGAACTCGAGAATGGCAGAGGTCAGATTTCAACATCGAGATGTAAAAAGCATCCTCCAAAAACTGAATACCAATAAAGCTACTGGTCCCGACCAAATTCCAGCCATTGTCCTTAAACGCTGTGCCGCTGAGCTTGCACCTATTCTTTGCAAGCTCTTCAAACTTTCGTATCAGCGAGGCGTGTTTCCCGATTCGTGGAAGATTGGCTGCGTGCAACCTATCCCTAAGAAAGGCAAAAAAACTGATCCCACCAACTATAGACCTGTGGCTCTTCTCAGCATCATGTCTAAGGTTATGGAGACTGTCATTAACACACAGCTCCTGAAATACCTGGACAACAGTGACATCATAAATGATCGCCAGTATGGCTTCCGCAAGCACAGGTCTACAGGTGACCTCCTTGCCTACGTCACTCACTTGCGGAACAGAGCAATAGACAAACATGGCGAATCCCGTGTTGTTGCACTTGACATATCGAAAGCCTTCGACAGAGTGTGGCATGACGGACTTCTGGCCAAGCTTGCTGCTTATGGACTACCACCTGTCCTACGCCAGTGGCTGAATAGCTTTTTGAACGATCGCTCCCTGTATGTTGTAGTCGAGGGCTGTTCATCAGACGTATTTTCAATAAACGCCGGTGTTCCTCAGGGATCTGTCCTATCCCCTACACTGTTTCTGCTGTACATCAACGAGCTGCTGGAAATAACATTCAATCCAATCTACAGCTTCGCAGATGACAGTACATTAGTGTCGTGCATGGAACCAGGCAAGCCACTGTCATCCCAGGAGACGGTACGTCGGCGACAGCAGCATGCCTCACAGATCAACGCAGATATCAGAACAATTGTCGAGTGGGGATTAGCAAATAAAGTACAGTTCAACGTACAAAAAACTCAGGCAACAACACTGACAAAGAAGTCTCACGATGGCTTACCAACCGTGGAAATGGAGGGTCACCCCATAGTCGAATCACCTTCCGTCAAGCTCTTGGGAATCAACATCAACAATAACATGTCCTGGCACGACCACGTCGTCAGTATTGCTAAAACGGCATCCCAGAAGCTTGGAGTTTTGTTCCGATGTAGGAAGTTGTATACACCAGAGCAACTGCTGCTGCTCTACAAGGCACAGATCCGACCATCGCTGGAGTATTGCTCCCATGTATGGGGATGTGCTCCGAAGCACTCTCTAAAGCTTCTGGACACTATCCAGAAAAGAGCAATTAGATTAATCGATACGCCTAACCTCACAAAGGACCTCCACAGCCTGGAACATCGAAGGAGGGTGGCTGACCTATGTCTGTTTTACAGATTCTATCACGGAAGATGTTCGAGTGAGCTCTCCCAGATAATAACACCAAAGGCCGTCCGGACCAAGAATACTAGAGAAGCTCTGCGAGCTCATCCTTACCAGGTCGAGGTCCTTACTCCCCGAACCAGTCTCCTCCAGACTTCCTTCTTCTGGAGAACTTCGACGCTGTGGAATCAGCTGCCGGGGAATTTGTTTCCCGACGGCTACAACCTGCAGCGTTTCAAATCTAACGTGAACAGACATTTGTCCTCTCGCAGCGCTTCTACAGCGCCATAGGCTTTCAGCCTTTGCGGGAGGCCGACCATAAAAAAAAAAAAAAAAAAATCTTGTATAGTTTGTAAGCTAGCTGGATAGTATACAAACCAACCAATATTCATAGCTATTTTAGTTGAAATATGATTTTCCATTAAAATAACAAGACATTTGGATAGTTTGTATAATATCCAGCTAGTGTATAAACTATCCAAGTAAACACTTTAACCGTAGCATAAATATACTTCTCAAAGTAGTTTAAATACATTCTCTAAAAAGTTTGATCCACAGAAACAACGAAAAAAGCAAAACAGAAAAAAACCGCTTTTCTCCAGAGAATTTGGTGATAACCCAGTAACCATCAGTACAGGTCAGCTGAAATGAATGGCTGTTACACTCACTCGTGCCGTTGAACCTTACAGTACAAATTTTCTTGTTTTCGGATGCCCTCTATCCACTTTAGACCAAACAACAAAAATCGATTTGAACATCAGACGATTTACGCGCACCCGTTAAAGAAAGTATCTTTTTCCAAAGAATAATATATGAAAACAACGCCATATTTACATTTAAAGTTTTGAATACATACAAATTAATTATTTTCCCATAAAACCCGAAATGATATTTTTCTTGGAACTAATTGTTTAAATGTTTCAAACAACATGTGGAATGTCTCTTATACCAGTTGTACTACTGAAAAACCTGGACGTAACAGGTCTGCCTGCCTGCTGATGCTATACTCTAGGGTGCAGAGTGATCAACAGAATGACTTCTTCACTTCTTTTTAAGAACCGAAAAATACTGAACAAAAATGATCTAAATTCAAAATGCGAGCAGTAATCCTTTGTGTCGCGGTTTGTACTACACTATTAATGGTGGATATAATACAAAAATTACGATTAAAAGGTTTTTTAATCCAATACTATGAGCTTAGGGGGGGTGGGTTGGCTCACTGGTTAGAGCCGAGAGTTCGTGACTGGAATGTCCTGTGTACGATTCCGTCCAGAGGCAGAATTTTGTTTCTGTTTTTTACGCCCATCAGAAATGAATTTCCATAAGAAAAACGGCGAGAATCCCCACCTGAGGCTTCACTGATGGCTTATAATTAACAGTGCTGTTTCTAGAGTGGCGCCGGGAAATAGTAACAAAGCCTACACAGAACACGACCAGAGCAGTCGATGTTGACACAGAAGTAAAAAGATATTGTTGGCTTAATAGAAACTTAATTTGAAAATAGGTTACTAGAAGTACCATGCTTCATAAAAATTTATATATTTCCTTGTCTGCTATAGAGAATCAGTATTGTCCTGTCATGGATGGCAACATTGCGACATGCCGGACACTAACCCCTACCTTCTCCCAATTGAAACATCCTAGAGGGTGCAAGTACTACGGAATTGTTGGTAGTTCTGTTACATCTACCCGTGCCTCTACATTCCAAATATTGCCATTCAATTGTAGGGCGCTGCACAATTACCCGGGAACGGAAACGGTAACGAGAAAAAACTTCAACTGCACATAAACTAATGGTAGCATGCACAACAGAATCCCAGCAACGGAAATGGAAGCCGGATTCTGGAATATGCGCATAGCACGCGTCATTGTCAACCAGACAAGTCTCGAGCTTGTTTGTTTACCTAACCAATTCCTGTTAAAACATTTGAATTTTGCAACGGAAAAGTTTGAGCTTAAAGAAAAAAATGTAATTCTGGTCATTAATTTTATCAAATTCTGAGTGAATGTTAGACGCGACGCGAGCGAGTGGATAAGTAACTGATTTTATATATAGACTCAACCTTAGCTGGTATTTTTTATTATTCTTCCTTTGTGCCCTTTCCATTTTTCCTTTGGATAAGGTAAAAAACAAGTTTTTTTATTTCATTTCTTATTGGGCTAAAACATAATTTTTGTGGAGGGTAGAAAGTAGGGTGAGGGGGGGGGAGGTAACCCTCCCCGATAAATCCGAAATTTTAAATAATATTGTAGGACCCAATTACCAGAATGGAGAACCTCATTATATTTATCTAGAAGAGAGAAAAAAATCTAAATCCGTTTATTATAAAATTAGCGATGATGGTCAATCGGTATACATTCAATCATATGTATAGCATGATAGAGATGATGGGAAGGGCGGTGTAGCCACTTTCATCAAAAATAACATCCAAATACGAAATCTTGGCTCTTCCCCCTTTTAGTCACAGATTTATTACAGTATGTAATGGTAAGAGTGAGATACGCTATTATTAATATGTATTCTGCCCCGAAGAATAGATTATCTTTCAATTCAATACACCAAAGTCCATTAAATGGACTCAATCGTCATGGGAGACCTGAACGCCCACCACAATGAGTGGGTAGCAGGCAGAGTATTCCAAATGGCAGAACTGTAATAGATCTCATATCTCTTAACAATTTCGTAGTTTTAAATGATGGGAAATCTACAAGATGGTAGGTCCTCTAGATAACCCCAGCCCAGTGGACATTACACTGGTATCATCCTTCCTTGACATATTTTTGCAACTGGCCTGTAACTGATGACTGTGGAAATAGTAACCATATTCACACTCTGTGTCGGATAAATTGTATTCATTTGACTGCCCTCAATGGCAAAAGTACTCGTAATTTTAATAAAGCAGATTGGGGAAAATATGCAAATATTTTACATGCCCAGTCAAACCTTATGAATGATTGCAACTACGACACCTTCTCTCATCACTTAAAGCTTGCATCAAATAGTACCATAGCTGATTCCACACAAAGCCATAGTTTACAGAAGTTTCGCATATGGATAGACGACGTATCACCATGATCACTAGAATTAGAACAGGACATTGTCTATATAAGCACCACCTAAACAGAATAGGGATGGAAGATGATCCACTCTGCAAATGTGATCTGACTACTGAGGACTGACTACCCCTTTCAATCTTCAATATGCTATAGCCCATTTAACCTTTAATCGCATTATTCTATTCATAAACTATGTATCCCCATTCTATATTTTATAAACCTTATTTCCCTTTTTCCCACGTATGTGTTTTTCTAACCTATCACCCTGTTAATCCCAAAATAGATGTCAATGTCAATGACCACTTAACTTTTAACCATACTTAAGCTCGCGTCCGCTGGTATGCATGCTGTTTGTATTGAATAAATGTTGAATGTTTGTGGTAAAATTAGTAAATCAAAATAAATGACGCTTTACTTTCTGGATATAACATGGCCAAGAGCCAGTCTGCGCTACAGTCCTATTAATGAGCTGGTTGATTGCGCAAATGCGCAGAAACCATAAGGATAGAAGTTTACCTAAACTATATTTGTGTTATTGTCATATATGACGTTACTGTCAACCAAACTCAACATTCTCTCCAATCAGAGATTTTGTGGTAATAAATATTAAATGTTTCGTGGGTCTCACAATTTTATTGTACATCTAGATTCTTTGTTCCTTTCTCATTACTATTCCCGGGCAATTGTGCAGCCATCATAACACCGAAACAAGGAGGTAGTAGGGTTGTATATCAGACAAGGTAACAACTGTATATAATAAACTATCCTCAAATCCTAATGAACAACTTCCTGCGCTTAGAAAAGGTTCCTATATTTCCATGCAAGTACGGACTGACTTGGTTTCCTAACAATTAACAAACAGAAGCCGCGGCTATCACTAAGTGCCCTTGTCGTAGTCGTCACGACTGCTTGCATCCGGGAATCGTTCTGAAAGACATGCAACTAATCGTCTTTTTCCATCGGCTGCTTTTCTTTGAGCTTGAACTGGACGACTGAGCGTTGCCGTTTGAATTCTCCGCCACCACGAAAGTCTGGTCACGTTGTTTACGCCTCTCATCCATCTCTATCGAATAATAAATAATTAGTTATAACATAGTAATAGGGAACTTCACAAAAATTCAAATTCTGCAAAATGTACATAATACTATTTGTTTATACAGGGTTATTCACGTTAGTCGACACGGAACACTATGGCTAAACTATTTGATAGAAAAGAAAATAATAATTTCGGATGGATAGAGACCCATAAAGGCTACATTTTAAAAATATTTCCATATTATACAAGGTGTCCCAAAAGCACGAAATGTATCAAAGTTATGTTTTTTAAATGGAACACTCCCCTATATAATTGCATATACAGATTCCTCGGTTAATTCTATTGTGACTTTATGTATCATACATTGGACTTAAAGCAAACCGTTTAGGTGTAAATCACCATTTTCGGTATAAGTAGATATCAGGAAAAAATTGAATATCGCAGAGATTATAAAATTTGAAAGGCTGTGACTTTGCCATATTACTAAGCATAAAATGCGTCAGCTTTGATGAGACTGTCAAAGTTAAATTACGTTTATGCTTGGAGAAATCGGTCGATTAATTAAGGAAACTTCGATCAGGGATAACTTGATTTTTTCAAATGGGAACGCCTAATTTTTTTATATGGTTAAACGTAGAATTTGATAACCATTCTAATGATATATGGTTGTGAATATCAATCTCTGGTAGTTTTCATTTAATTTTAAATTTTCAAACAAATCGGCGTTTTTCAATTTTCCTACCTATAAGCAACGTAGCAGGCCATGAAATATAAACAAAAACCTGTTCAGGTACAAGAAAACATCTAACTTAGCTGAAAAATACACACGAACTAGTCTAAAGGGACAAGATTATGAAAATTACTCACAACAAAGTCTAACCAGAAACAACGGCGGTAACATATCTTTCGTCAAAGATAAGCTGGAGTATGGCAGAAATGGATTTTTTCACGGCCTACTAGTTACTGCAATGTACTAGAATTGGCAATTTCCAAAACCATTAAAAATTTTGAAATAAAATGAAGACTACTAAAGAATGTTGTAAGCAGTTTATGATTTTCATAATAAAATTTCACATTTAATGATATAAAATAGTATGCAATTCGGTCAAAACTCAAGTCAAAAGTACCTCTGACTGGAGTTCTGAAAATTCTTCAGTACCTATTATCAAGATCGCAGAAAATGAAGAATGAATTAAAATTTGTTCAAATTATGAAGCATAACTTAAATGGCAGAAAATTTAAATCTGATTTGTCAGTATTCCTTTTTTGTAATATTGCTAATAGATATTGAAAAATAGAAGCGCTCCAGTCAGAGGTATCGAGTTCGACGCAACTTAGTTCTTTTTTACACCATTACATATGATTGATAGTTGCGTGCTGGAGCAACAGTCGCTGGTTGTTTTTGTTTCATATCAGGGTTTTTAATTGTCTTGGACATTTTTAACCTCTAGTAAATTGCGGTAGAGAGTAGACTGTAAAAAATATCTATTACTGCCATACTCCAGCTTCTCTTTGACCTTAGAGATGTTATCGCAGTTGTTTCTGGGAGAGTTGATTTGTTGTAAGGAATTTTTATAATCTTGTCCCTTTAGTTAGTGTGTATTTTTCAGCTAAGTTAGTTGTTTTCTTCTACCTGAACAGGTTTTTGTTTATATTTCATGGCCTGCTACGTTGCTTATAGGTAGGAAAATTGAAAATCGCCGATTTGTTTGAAAATTTAAAATTAAATGAAAACTACCAGAGATCGATATTCACAACCTGATATCATTAGGAAGATTATCAAATTCTACGTTTAACCGTATAAAAAAAAATTAGGCATTCCCATTTGAAAAAATCATGTTATCGCTGATCGAAGTTTCCTTAATTAATCGACCGATTTCTCCAAGCATAAACGTAATTTAAATTTGACAGACTCATGAAAGCTGACGCATTTTATGCTTAGTAATACGGCAAAGTCACAGCCTTCCATATTTTATAATCTCTGCGATATTCAATTTTTTCCTGATATCTACTTATACCGAAAATGGTGATTTACACCTAAACGGTTCACTTTAGGTCCCATGTATGATACATGAAGTCACACTAGAATTCACCAAGGAATCTGAATATGCAATAATATACGGGGTTTTCTTTTTAAAAAAACATAACTTTGATACATTTCGTGTTTTTGGGGCACCCTGTATAACATGAAAATATTTTTTAAATGTAGCCTTTATGGGTCTCTATCCATCCGAAATTATCATTTTCTTTTTTATCATATACTTTAGCCATAATGCTCCGTGTCGAATAACGTGAATAACCCTGTATAGTACTTATACCAATGTTACCAACAAAAACTAACTGCTTTATTCCAAACGCCGCACCCCTAGAAAGGTTTGAATATGAGACGAAATTCAAATTATCCCAAGAGGCCGACAACACGTCCTGTTTGGTCGTGACGTCATGTAGTACGATACGCTACAGGTGTTCAGACGCCAAGCGTTCGTGTTTATTTAATGTGCAATATGATACTGCTATAGGATGCTATGCTAATATTCACAAAAATTTAAATTCTGCAAATTGTACGTAATACTATTTGTTTGTATAGTACTTATATACATGTCACCAACAAAAAGTACCTGCTTTATTCCAAGCGCCACACCCGCCCCCTAGAAAGGTTTAAATATGAGGGGAAATTCAAATTATCCCAAGCGGCCGAAAACGCGTCGTAATTGGTCGTGACGTCATGTAGTACGATACGCCACAGGTCTTCAGACGCCAAGCCACAGCATAGTAAACAACTAGCACAATAACTCAGGTTGGCGGTAATTACACGCGCATCGCTCCTTTTGGGTGATTTATTGTAGGGATGCTAACGATACTTCGATACTTCTGTATTTTTGTCATCGATACTTTTTGAGGCATTCCAAGCTGGTATTGATACTTTTGTATCGGTATCGAAAATAATTATATAATTATTGAGGGGTGTAATCAGTTGCACAAAATGCTCTGTACGAACCAAACGCGCCTATTTGGCTAAAAAACATCGAGTTGGTACCGGTATCGATATTTTCATTTTCACATCTCCACCCAAATCTCACATCCGTAAAATCATCCCAAGGTCAAATTCTGTGGGAACCATTTTTATATGGAAAATCCTCAGAGATATTATGCTGGTTGTTTACTATGCTGTGGCCAGGCGTTCGTGTTTATTCATGGCCGACTCTACTCACTAGGCCAGAGCATTGAAATATGGAAACACTGAATCGGGGGCCGAGCTTTTATTTGTTGTTAAGTCATTAGTGTAATCTTCCAGAGCAAAAAAGAAGATTGGAAGGTGATTTTTAATGTGTTTCTGATTATTTACCTGCACAAACGAAACTATAAAGATAAAAAGATGCCTGCAAAGTGTGTAGTACCAGGTTGCACTAGCAATTGTGCTTCCAATAAAGGACATACCAAACATAACCTTCCAGAGTGAAAAAGAAGTTTTGAAGGTGATTGTTAATGTGTTTCTAATTATTTACCTGCACAAACGAAACTATAAAGATAAAAAGATGCCTGCAAAGTGTGTAGTACCAGGTTGCACTAGCAATTGTGCTTCCAATAAAGGACATACCAAACATAACCTTCCAGAGCGAAAAAGAAGATTGGAAGGTGATTTTTAATGTGTTTCTAATTATTTGCCTGCACAAACGAAACTATAAAGATAAAACATGCCTGCAAAGTGTGTAGTACCAGGTTGCACTAGCAATTATGCTTCCAATAAAGGACATAAACAGAAGTGTGAACGGTATTCCTCGTAAGGGCTGGTTATATTTATAAGAATAAAGACAATAATTTACAAACATTTCAAAGGATAAGACCTATTTTAAAGCACAATTTGGTACCTAAAATGTTTTCTGGACCTCCCAAATATCACAGAAAAAGACAGTTAATAGAACTCATCTGGGGATGCATCTGGGCATACCTACGAAAAGATTTGATAGTGAAAGGGAATCAAGACCAGCAAGAATTTCTTCAAAGTGACCTAATAGTGAATTTTTCTAGCTCAAGTGAAAATTTACAAAGTAAATTGAGTGTTTATTTAAGTGGAAGTGGACGTGGCAGCAGGAAACAGGTTGCGTTTATTTTTATTTTGTAGTGTTTGACTACGATGAACCAGGCATCAGATGTAAGTGGTATTGGTAGTAGTAGTAGTTCTAAAAAGTATTTTTCTTAATTTATCAACCGAGATGAACTCTTAATACATATAAAATGTAATAATTATTATTCTGAAACTATAAAACAATTTACGGTAATCGGACCACTATTTGACAGCTAAGCCACGTTGTCACATCTAAGGCTCCGGCCTAGTGTAGAGTCGGCCATGGTTTATTTAATGTGCAATATGAGTCTGCTATAGCATGTTATGATAATATACAGGGTGTCTCGTAATCCGACCTATTCCTTGAAAAGAGGTATTCTAACGATCATTTACCACTAATGAACCCCTCAACTGGGGGGTCGGAAATGAGCTGTCTCCGAGATATCGGTGATTTAAGGTTTTTTTAAATTTTCTGACTTGTCATCGAAATAAAATTCTCAAACATAAAACTCTGCTGATACTTTTCAGATAGCAGACAAGCTATTAATTGTTATAGTTAATAATTCCTGTTAAATATTCTCAATACCTCAGAAAAAAGTAATTAAGAGAAAACACTGATTATTATTTGGTATTTTTTTCCGAAAATCATCTTGTTTCATTCGATAAAAATGTATGGCACTTGGTGTATACATTATAGTGATTAATTAGATATTTTTATGGGCTTTCCAAAACTGTAAAAACTGCTAGACACATCATGCCATTTGTATTTAAGCTCTGATTAAGCTGCATGATTCGTCGGGTTACTATGAGCTCGTGTTAAGCTTGGAGTGAGGTGCTAGCATTGTTCAACAGACGTTTTCCAATTTCGGTGGCTTAAAGTTGCTTAACGTAACCCAAGGTTAAATACAAATGACATGTTGTGTCAATCAGTAACCTTCAAATTGCATGCCATTTTATTAGGTTATATTTTATATTAGAAAGATTTGTGTCTAATTTAAAAAATAAAGTAAAATTATCGTATGTGTATATAGGCCTATACCCATTGCTTTCGAGGTGGCAATATTTGTAAGTCATGATACAAACAAATTGAATTGAATTGAAAAAAAACAGATAGAAATGGCCGTTACCCGAATTTGACACAAACTATCACAAGTGACAAACCAAAATAGTTATTTTTTTTTTTTAGATAATTATGACAGTGCGCATGCTTCATTTTTGCCAACCATAGTGAATTTAATAATCAACCTGGTTTAACTAAGCCGGCGAATGTACAAGTGATATCAACTTTAAGCCTGAGCTTAGATTTAACAAAGCCAGAGTTAAACCGACACATGTACAACCGGCCCTAAATGTTCTAAAGTCAAGTTTTTTGAAGTTGCATCAAGTTATCCATAGACGTACCATTGAGCTGCCGTTCCGTGATATATTCGTGCCGACTTCCGTCATCTTCACTGTTCATATCTTCAAGCGGCTCATCGTAGTAGTGGTCTATGAGGTAGGGTAATACAGTCAGACTGTGCCACACGTCTCCACGCAGTGGAGGCACCGGCACCTTCGGCAAACCTTCTGAGGGGGGCTGCCGTGTGCACCACCTATCAAAGTAGAACTAGTTACGGACGTTCGATCGGTACACCAAGAGTGCTATTCATTTATGAAATTTATTCGGGACTTTAGAAGAGTATGCATAATGTTGTAATTATTTATAAATTATTTTTTACGAACTGGGTACTTATAAGCTCTCTATTTTAAGATATCAGTTAATCTAGATAGTTATTATTTTGAATCCATTGTAATTACTAAATCAATGTGTCAACAGCGCGTTTCTCAGCATTAGACGTCACAGACTCAGATAAGTCAAAAGATAATAGTTGGGGAGCTGGCGGCAAATTGTCATGGATAATTACACTGAGAATTTAGTTTCTTGTAGATTAGTTTTTTTTTGTAAAGAAACAAAAAAAAGTGTGTTAGCTGACGCGACTCTGTGATTTAAAATTTTGAGAGTATGCGTTAATTGATGTTAGTGAAGTTAATCACGAAAAAATATGTTAGCTGCAAAATATGTGTGACTTAAGGTGCTTTCCTTTTACATCTGCACTTACTCTAACTAAAGAAATGAGACGGCTCAGCTCAGTTGGAAATCTCATAGCTCAGATGAGTTAAAGGAACGTGTTTGTGCGGTTAAATGTCAGTCCCCGAAATTTTGTAATACGCTATGGTTCTATGATCTGTCGATCCTTTCCATAACCTATTTTTTACGTTTTTCGTCGCTCACGAAATACACCACAAAACCCGCTGAAATTCAAAGTTACAAAAAATTCTAACCTCATTTATTTGACGTCTAAATGATCCGAGACAAATGATCTACCTTTAGAGCTAGTGCAGATGGGCTTATGTGGGGGTAAAATATATCACTTTAGACTCAGATTCAGAAAACAAAAGGAACGTACATCGAAATGAGTCATGACGTGACAAGTGAGAATTATCAGAGACCTAAATCATGTAAAAGGAAAGCACCTTTAATATGCTAGCTCCGCGCATAGTCATTTATAGGAATTTGGAAAATCGGACTGTTTTACTAAGCTGGAATTAATTTTTATGACAATTAATAGTATGGAAACTATAAAAATAATTGATCGGTTGATATGGATGCAGATTGTCTGTACTTTGGCGGTAGAGAACAAAATCTGTTAATAACTTTAACTCTACCACTCGCCGACCTGATAGGTTAGGCATGTTAAGTACCGGCGATTCGCTGAGTTTATTTTTTTTACTATTCAATTCATTATTTTCTCCATAGCTTACGTTCAAGTGGAACAAATTTTACCTCTAGTCTGCCGTAATCGTTTCTTACATTATAACCATAACTATTATTGTTGCAACATAATAGAGAGGCAGTGTTTAAGCATAATCGCTGAAATACCGCCAACCCCTAGAGCATTAGAACTTAGGACTTACGAATGTCGTTTAATCTGCTGTAAGCTGAACCTAGAGTACGGATCCTTTTCTAACATTCCAGTCAAAAGACCTCTGAGGGGTTCTTGTATTTCCGAGGGTATCGTGAATTCTCCTTTACCTATACTTTCAAATAACCTGTATATGTTGTCTCCTTCAAATGGATACTGTCCTGTTGTGATATTGTACCTGCAAAGAGACGTAGTATAAAATGTACCTATAAATTGAGACTTCCATGGAAAGGTAAATGATCCATGGATGATTGCATAATTTAAAAAAAAAAACAACACATTCAAAGTCAAGAACGGTAATGCCGCGATGATTATGAAGCTTGTAAAGTTTTAAATATTTTTAAGAGCATATTTGCTCTGCGTATTCAATTTTATTTAATAGAGGTTTTTCTACCAATTTTTAATAAATAACATCATTTTCTAAAAAACTAATAAAAATGGGCTGATTCACTTTTTGACGAAAGCGTCGCATACGTAATTCCTGGGATTTTATCACCAGCCATTTCACTGGAAAATACCGTGTCTAAAATAATTATCAAGCAATTACCTCATATTCGCATCCCTTATAAAGGGTGTCTCAATCAGAGTGTGATATTTAACTTTGGTGCAGTTTTTTTTCGAGCATGTGGCAATTCTGAAATTTGACAGATGTCATATATAATTGCTCCGATTTATCAAAATGTTATTGTGAAAACTCACTACAAAGGTTACGCCGAGACCGTTACCTTAATGTGGGTCCCGGGTCATACGGGGGTTCCTGCTAATGTGAAGACCAATAGGCTGGCCAGACTCGGCCCCGGAGGACAGTTTGTTGACCCCGGGGCCGTTATAGGATTAAGTAGGCACTACGTAACGTCAGCCTCAAAAAACGGGTAAACAATACCATAGCCGGGCTCAACCGGGACCATCGAGAGCTACCGGCCTGATGGTGTATCCCCACCACAGCGTCTACGTCACGCGAGGCGCCGAGCGACCGTCCGGTCGCGTTTGTAATCGTCAAATACCCGCAGGGATTTTTCATAAAATTTTTGAGTTTTACGTGTATATAGCCAAGAATACCGTCTATATTATATAGATACAGAGCGCATACCTGTGTTGTAATTACCAAAAGATGTAATGAAACGGAATCAGTGGATACGCGCTATACATCGAGATATCTTCACGACAAAAGATTCTTCTGTAATATGCACCAAACACTTCGAAGGGATATTTGTGATTCGTACTTATACTGCTATAAGTTTAATAGTTCCTCGAGCTAAGATTAAATTGTCTTCCAAGATTTTGTAAAATACTGCTTAACAATTACTGTAAAGTGCATGCATTCAAAACATTTTTTTTGCACGTCAACCCCGAAAACTCGCCCCCAACTTTTTGCTTTAGATTAGCACCCCATAAGTTTTCCTACATAAATGATTTCTATTTTATTTAAAATCTTGTGATACTTTGATTTTATACGCAAGCCTATTTTTTTCGTAAAATCATAAACATAATATGAATAAACACGAAAAACTGATGAAAAGGGAAACTAAGGGGTTTTTAAGGGTACTTAATGACCTATCATACATGCTTTCGAAAACAAATGTCTTTTTATCATTTTTATTACGAAAATATTACGCCTGAAAAAACCCTTATTTTATTTATCTTATGCTTTGACTTTACCAAAAAAATTGTTTGTCTATTAAATCAACGGCACTACAAACAATGACCTCATTTATGTAGGAAAAGCTGTGGACAGCTATTTGAAAAAAAATGTTGGGGGTGAGTTTTAGGGGTTCAAGTACAAAAATTTGTTTTCAAGGTATGATATGTCCTATATGTCCTTCAGTACCTTTGAAACGCCCACTTAGTTTTCATTTTTATCTGTTTTATTATAAATAAATATTAAGCCTCAATCAAATCCTTATTTTATTTATAGAATGACTACGCAAAAAATAGGTTTGTGTATAAAATCAAAGCTACTATAAGATTTTAAATGAAATAAGACTTTTTTGTGTAGCACTATTGATTGCTACATGAAAAAAAGTTGGAAGGAGTTTTAACGGTTGAAGTACAAAGAAAATGTTTTGAAAGCATAGTATGATTGATCCTATAGTACTTTCCAAAATTCCACTCAGTTTTCGTTTGAACTTTTTCTGTTAGGAGAATAATATCACGTGTCAAGGAAAATTCTCGCACACCCTGTATACTACAGCTCCTATATCCTCTTTTGCTACTACTGCTACTGCAATCATGACAGCTATAATATGACTATGTACATCATTTTGTCATTAATAGATAATTTTATATCATTTGGGTGCGTTTAAGTCCAAATTTTAACCTTCTCACGTCCAAACGATTCTACTTAAATAGATATGAACTGGCTCCATTCATCACAAATTCAATTTCCTATAAATTCATTCCTATACATTACTTTTGTATATTTGACCATTTTCTCAGTATTTCAAGAAAATGCTCGCAGCGCCGGGATTTCTCTATTAATCTCTGCAGATACGTGCGGCGTCTGGTGTGACGTCACACGCAGCACCATCAGGCCCGGTAGCTCTCGACGGTCCCGGCTGAACACATCTAGATCAGCCTGGCTACGGAACCAAGGCCGATGGGCAATCAGAAACCTCGTCGGTGATCTGACGGGGCACTGTAGGCTCAGGCGACATCTATCACTACTAGGAATTGAAGAAGACTCGTATGGGTTTTGAAGAGGCCGATGAAACGGCCTACCATGTCCTTGCGGAATGTGAGTTGCTAGGCGGAGTGAGATACGAGATCTTTGGATCCGATAGACTCTAGCCAAAGGAATTACACTCCCTAAGCTGGGCCGATACACTGGCCTTTGCTAAAAGGTCAAGAAAGTCACCAAGACCATGCAATTTAACGCTGTGTGGTTTCCTTCTTTGCGGTTTTGCGAAGTCTCTGGTTTATGCGAATAAACCAGAAACAATTCCTGAGCTCAAGGCCAAATGCCAACGCATTATCAATCACATCAGCTACAACTTTGTCAAAGTGTCAATGAAAAGAGTAATTATCTGGGTATTTTCTTACACATACATAATCGGAACACATCTTCTTTACAATGTAATGTAAACATAGCTATTTACTCAACAATTGCGTATTTTTATTTTTAAACGAAAAGCTGCACTCTTATTGAGACACTTTTTAGTTATAAAACCTTGGCATTAGAGTTTTTTTTATTGTGTAGATAAAGACCAATTTTTTATCACCAATAAACTAACACAGGTTTGAATGCTATAAAATTTAAGCATCGTACACGCAGTAAATCAAGTATTACAGGTGTGTGCAGGATAATCTATTATCGTATTAGCAATCAAAATTCTGCTACAAGTACTATGTTCATTCGCTATGCTAGAGTCAACTGAGTACTAACTTTCTATGAAATTTATTCGGGACTTCAGAAAAGTTGCAAGGTATAATAGCAATCCTGCAATTATTTATAAATTCTCTATTTTGAAATATCAGATAATCGAAATTAGTTATTTAACAAAGCAACCTAACCTAACCGACGAAGACTGTGCACTTACATCACTGTTAATATGGCTTTTTCAAGAGACAGAAGGCTATGGATTTGTAAATTAGCGCGCTGTTGCCAGTTTTCTATATGGTCTCTTAATTACCGACACAATTTTAACTACCATAACTAAAATAATTAATAAATTAAAACGGGTGTCAATCCAATTTTTTTAATGCAACTACATATTCCAAAGAATATTTTTAAACATTTTATTTTTGTATCTACACTTGAATTTGTTTATTCTACCCTCGAATATAAAAAATTTGAACGTTGAACGAGGTAGACCTCGTGCTAGGAACTTCCCCGACTCAAGTGGTTGTTGTTCATACATTTGATTATTTCAATTTATTTAATTACTTTAGTCTCCATTTCAGAAAAAAATAATAATGATATGTCGTTTTAGACATAAAGACATATTCTCTTTCAACTGGTGCTATCAAACTTGTATGTTGAATTACACTTTTTTTGTGCACCCCCCCCCCCCCCCATCCTTTTCCACCCCCATTGTCCGATCGGCACCAAAACGTTTCTAACTCCAAAGGACCTTCACTAATTTAAGTTGGCCACATTTGGGAGCAATCGCATGAGGCGTTTTTGAGCAATCGTTGGAGAACGAAATCGTACAGACGTACAGATACACAGGTCATCAAAAAATCAAAAATCTCCGATTTTCTTCAAAATTGGTCAGTATAAAAAGGTTATCATTAGAAACAAAAATCTAGTTTTTGGTCTCGCGATGATAAAAAAGGGGTGGTGGGGGTAACTCAAAACATAATGTCATAACGTAAAATTCTGATACTACCACAATAAAGAACATGTTTTCTTATGTCGAAAAAGCTATCGCGCATGCCGTAAAATTTACAAAATGGCGGAATAGAAATTCATAAAAAGTAGCAAATTTTCGAACATTAAAAATGGCAGTTACTGTCGCAAAAAATTATCCAAATAATTTCAAACTTTACTGTCATAAAGAGGTTTTTGTTCTCTAACTTTTGGACCACTATTGGTGCAAATCTATGATTTAATGGTCAGGGGTGGTGGGGTTACTCGGTAAAATAACAGCATTTTCTTTTCAGAAAATGAGTCAGGAGGTGATTTTACCTTGGAAATGACACCTCGCACGTTGATTTCGGTAAAATTTGTGAAAACGGTCCGATTCTAATAACTTACCCCTCCTTTGTCGGGGGAAGTCAAAAAATGCTAATCTATCATGTTAAAATTCTGATTTTTAATCGTTAATAACTCACTGAAATGATCGATATGAAGTTTTGAATCTTTGATAATCACATGTGGTTAAAGTTATCAAATTGAAAAAAAATTAATTTCATCTAGCAACAACGCTCGTGAACGAACGTCCTTAACTTAGTCCATATAGACCAAAAATGATCAAATATACAGCTGTTTATAAAAAAGGTAAACTGTGGTGTGTTTTCGATCCATAAATTATTTGGATAAAGGTTATTTCGTCACATTAACGAGCCATTAAATATCGGAACTTTTTTAGTCCTAATTATAATAAACTGTTTCAATAAGTGTTCTCAATAAATGAGTCACAATACACATTAGTTCACCCATTACATGTGTAAGTGAGGTTTTAGGTACAAAAAAGCTATATAAATTTGGTAACAGTTGTTTTGTTTTTTCTTAATATTAACTACTTTTTACTGAGGTACAATTATTCAGCACATCCAAAGTTTTACATACATCTATAAAAACGTTCAATAATTGGTCTCCTGCATGGCTTCGATTCTGTAGGTTAATGAGCACAAACATTACCAATCTACAATTGCATTTGATAGTGCTGGCAAAGTGCTTAAAAAATGTCTACTAGTTAGTATATTATGGTCCCCCAAGCGCATACGGAAACATCCTATGTCCTTTCCCCGGGAAGAGACGAATGGAAGAGGAGTGACAGTTTCATATCACCCTTCGATCTTGCGCTATTCAAGTATGGCTCTATGTCAGAACTGTTGACAGAAACGGGAGTAGCTGGTACTAATCCAAGTGTTGAAATCTCAGTAAACCTTGGTTGGTATACCACCAATCTTCCAAGCAGAAACGATAGCCATAGTGTTGGGAGCCAGGGAGCTGTACCCCTGACAAACAAATCTATAAAAATCTTTTCAGATAGCTAGGCTGTCCTGAAAGCACTGAGCTCCAAATAGGTTGACAGTGTAGACACTGGTATGGAACTGCATACATTATTTCCTCAATGAACTTGGAACAAGGAATAAAGTAACCTTGGTTTCGGTTCCAGGTCCTAGCGGAGTGGAAGGCAATGTATTGGCCGACACACTTAACGTGCTCGCCCACTTAGACGAAGCGTCGCGAACGGAAGCGGCGCGAAGAAAATTGTGGATTTGACGCCAGAGAAATTTACATTACATTATATGGCAGCCCGCACACTCAGGCGGCGCGAAGCGAAGAGGCGCGTCGTTTGACGCACGAATTCTCTTCGGACCAACTAGGCGTCGTTTCTCTTGACGCTTCGCTTCGCCTGAATGTGCGGTACCAGGCGGTGAGAAGATCCAAATATTTCTTGATGCCTCTCGCATATTTTCAATGTTTAGCAGTATTTTGTAGGAAGTGGTGCTAAATTGCAGTCTCTGGCCGTGATACAAAGACATCAATTACAAAGGTAATTTAATTACCCAGCATTTTCTTTTATTCTTGCTTTTCTTCTTCTTCCATAGTGGCAATTAAACTCAATACAAAGAGTTCCTCTTCTGATGAACTGCTCATCGTACCACACTAGACAACGTACCTCGTTCAACTGCTTAAAAACAAAATTCGCGTCGCGCCGTAAAAGACGCGCCGCGACACTTCGCGTCGCTGCGCCCCAGTGTGCGGGCATCGGTGAAATGACGCTTCGCCTCGCGCAGCTTCCGTTCGCGACGCTTAGTCTAAGTGGGCGAGCACGTTTACAAGAGGAAGAACCGAATCTATGTTCATAGGACCAGAACCATTCGCGGCATTAGGAAAAGCACTGCCAAGAAAACCATCTCAGATTGCGCAGAGACTGCACTGGCGAGATACACCAGAAGAAGAATCGCACTAGAAGGTGTTCATGCCATACCCCTCTAGTCATGCCCCCCCCCCCCCCCCCCCGCGAGGATCATAGAATGGAACAGAAATTATCTGCGCATTCTGGTTGGTCTGTTGACGGGACATTGTTGTCTGAAGAACCATTTGTGGAAGTTAGGTCTAGAACAAACAACGGACCTCATCTCTGCTATGTGGAGGACGAAACAGCGGAGCACATATTCTGCTCCTGTCCAGTACTGGAAAGAGCTAGGTTTCAGACTGTCGTATTCACCCAACTGAAACCTACTGACTTCAAGGAAGTTTCACCCGACATAACCATCGCCTTCGTCAAGAGGCGTGGGTTGTACGGTGAGCCCTAAATAGGTGTGAGCCACAATCGACACAATAAGGTTACAGTGGAAGTAGGCATAATTACCCCGCTCACTTTCAACATAACCATATCTAACAAAAAAACATGCATAACAGAGAACTTGGCCATAAATTAAAATAAACAGACAGATTATATTTAAAAAATACAAATTTGAAAGTGGATTACTTACAAGGTAACTCCACTACTCCATATGTCAACTTTGAATCCTGGAAAAAACTCCAAACCATTTGCTATTTCAGGTGGTTGGAATGCAGGTGAACCCTGACCTATGAAACAGGTATCATCTTTGGCAAACAGGTCTATTGTCTGGAAAGAATTGAGACGTGATTAACGTTTGTTTGTAAAACATTTTGTTCAGTTTTATTGTATTTTGTATTTAAATAATGATCAAATGAAGCTTGAGCACTTGATGGAAAAGAAACCGGAACTAACATATGCCGGGTGTCCCACGACGATTAAGACAAGCAACGTATCGGAACTGGGCAGTAGTAGGGAATTATGATTTTGGGAGTGTAAATTAGGGCAAATATAGTATCTTTAGTTATTATTTTGTCACCCAATGAGGTATTTGTTTTTGGTCACATGACGTCCGATTCAAAATTTTTAATGGGACACCCTGTATATTTGTGACTTTTTGTATTCCTCCCGATAAAACAATTCCAACAAATAGCACACTTGGGGTCTAAAGTGATTAATTCAAGAGCTACAGGTATTTAAAGGACTGTAGCACTACCATTATGAAACACTACCAAAGTCATTCAACTGTATGGGTACATGTTATAATCAATGGTAGTGGTACGATCCTTTAAGTACCCGTAGCTCTTGAATTAATCACTTTAGACCCCAGGTGTGCTAGTTTGTTGGAATTGTTTTATCGGGAGGAACACAAAAAGTCACAGATATACAGGGTGGCCCATTAAAATTTTTGAATCGGACGTCACGTGACCAAAAACAAATACCTCATTGGGTGACACAATAATAAGAAAAGATACTATATTTTCTCTAATTTACACCCCCAAAATTATAATTCCCTACTACTGGCCAGTTCCGATATATTGCTTGTCTTAATCGTCGTGGGACACCCTGTATATAAAAATTAATGGTTAAATGCCAATCTAAGCAAAAAACTCCAGTCACCATAGGCAGAGGGTCCAAAAATTAACAGTCTTGATTCACGGAGTTAAATTGTTAAAGGATCAATAAAACTAAGCTTCACTGGCTGATGATTAGAACAATATCTGTCAAAATATACACTCCTAACATTTCGTATTTACATAGAGAGACAGAGATTCAAAAATGGCTGCATACGGAATTACGGAATGAAGTACTATCGCAAGAACCCCGCCATGGAACACACCAAGAAACTTGAAAACCTGCGGTTTGACATACTTGACATGCCACCTGACAGGATGCTAAAAGTCACGGACACTTAAGATCCCATACAAGGTCAACTTGAGTGTCAGTTCGGAATGGGCTGTAGGAGAACTTTGATGTATGGGTATGTTGAATAGTATCACCTGGTACACTGATTGGTCCAAAAATTCATCAGGTACACGAGGAGGCAAATACGGTGGTAGACCTGGGCGGAATATCAGTGTCCGCCTAGCTAAACTGTTTACCGTTTTGTAAGTAGAAATAGCCGCAATTATGGAATTCGGGCAGAATATGCATAGATTAAAGGAATACTAAAAAGACTATCTATGTAAACACAGACAAGTAACCACTATACTTCAAAAATAGTATGGGACTGCCATAATACCCTAAAGACACTGGCGAAGACCAAAAAGGTAAGACTGGTGCCTAGTCATATAAGAGTAGGTGGGAATGAGAGGTGTGTCAAGGAAGGCTCAGAACTACCTCTTATGAGGCCAGAACCAGCATGTAGTATATCGAACATGGTACAGACAGCTGTCACCAGTTGGGTGTCAAATGAGCACCAGAAGTGCTGGGACAGAGTGGTGGGAAATGTTCAGTCTAAGAGGATGTTGAGGGGGTCTTTGTTTTCTAACACCCCAGACGCTCTCAGATTGAGCAGGAAGGAACTACAAAAGGTGGTTGGACTTATAACTGAGTGACAACTGTCATGGTAACTGAACCCTAACACCCTCACTACCTAAAAAAAAAGTTTGACTCCAGTGAATTGAAACATTGGTCCTTTAAGAAGGGCATCATATTTGTATGAAAGCTTGTGATGATAATTGACTGCTTTATAAGCAAACCACTGAAGTGGCCTTGAAAAAGTAATAAAAAACCCAAAGATATGCAAAATGCACAAACTTCACAAAGAGCTTAGAATGGGACTCTGTCTGATCCCTTTAACAAGGTATAAGGTTGAGTGGCAACCATTAGGCTAACTGCACCCTAACCCCCTTACTAATAAAAAAAACTATAAATAACATATGTATGTTGTAGACCCTATAGCAGGCTGTTTTGAACCAGGATATTTAAAATCAGCCTTGGCTGCTCATTAGATTTGTATACTCACCTCTGCAACCCCCAAGTCAGAGATTTTTAACTGATTCTCCAAGCTCAGCAATAGATTACCAGGCTTAATGTCTTTATGGATGATTCTCATGCTGTGAAGGTATTCTAGCCCTTCTATCAGCTGCAAGAAATACCCATGTGCCTGCCATTGTGGAAATTTCTTATTAGGTGTAGAATCTAACATGGTCTGCAATGACCCCACACAAAATTCCATTATCAGGTACATCTTCTGTTTTTCGTAGTTGTGTAACTCGTCAAACAGTTTTATCACATTCTGATGGTTTAGTTTACGAAGCAGTTTAATCTCCCTGGAAAATGTTTTACTCAAATCAAATAAGATTGAAAGAAAATGAGCAATTTAATTGACTCGCTATTTATTTTTGCAAATAAACAAACCTGGTTTAATACCACCACTCTACACTCTACAGAAACTTTATACAAAAATATTGTGGACTTGTTTAATATTGTTTCCTTTTAACAAAAGTTATATTCATTTCGTAACCAATTTATTGGAAATTGACTCAAATATTTGCACAAAAAAATATACAATCTCAAATGATAAGAGCAGGTGGTTTTGGGGTACTTTACTAAAAAAAATTACTACTTAAAAAACCTTTTATCTTTTAAATTTCAAGTGAATTATTGTTTACAATAAATGTTAAAATTAGACTATACAATGAAAATAAAAACTACATAGAATTTTCATCAAACCACAAGGTTGTGTTGTAATTTCAGTTGTAGCACTTGGAGATATTTAAGAAATAGCTTAAGTCTGTGGTGGCTTGTGGGTTGTAAATGAGGGTGGGTACAGAAAAAACATATATAATTTATAATAAGTACTGTACAACTGTTCACTTATTTTCAGTTTTTCCAAAACACTAAAATCCATGCATGCATGAATTCATGTAAGAAATGGAATTTGTGTTTCTTTGTCCTCACCACAATGTGTTTTAAATCATCCGACCCTTATGTATTCCACACACTGACATCTTTCTTAAAAATTACGCACATAAAACAAAATAGTTTATTTGTTTGTGAACATCCACATATCCACTCGGATTCTTCACACATATTTCCATTGAACACCCTATTATCAGTCTGCGTTTTACTTGTGGAACTACTAGTATAATTAATTTGAAGATCAGGAGTAGGACTTCCTTTTTTTAATTAAAAGTTTATCTCAAAAGTTAGAGCATTAATTAAAATGTTTTGCACAGAATTAACTCTTGCTGTCACTAGCTCCATCATTGAGAATATGCAAATGCAAATGAGCAGCAATTATCATATATAGATAAATAAGACCTTGCATTGAACTTATTCAAATACCAAAATATGTACCCTGAAAATACTGAAAATAAGTACATGTTGAACTGTTCCCCTACAGACGTCAAGCACATGCTACACAGTCTTGGTCACACTCGTTGCTTCAGCACTATGGAAAGAAGATTTCAGGTGATGGAGGAATAAAGTTTCATGTAGCATATTAGATATACATATACAGGGTGAGTTTTTAGTACCGGCTCGGTCGATAACTCCACTACTGTGGAAGATAGCGAAAAAAGTTGTATATAAATGTTGTAGCCACGGATATGCTCCTTGCTCAGAAAATATTTAGATTTTGCAGGATGATCCATAACTACATGGTGATGCAAACATGCATTTTTTTAAATGAGACACTCTATATATTATTCCTTATTCAAATTCTACTAATGATTTTCGTTCTTCCAATATAGGATATCATTACATTATACTGTCAAACAAACATACCGTTATCAAAAAGTGATGAATCAAAAATCATTTTTTAACACAGATGGATTAAAAATATCCTCTAGTTTTAAAATTCGCTATAAAAAAGCCCGCGACGCATATTCATATACAGGGTGATGTAGAATGCAAAATGTAACCCCCAATATTTTATTATACCAAAGAATTGCTTTTAATATGCTCTTTCATCTTTATAAGCACTTGTTATGACTGCATTCATTAGTTTCTGAGATATTTCGATTTTTCTTCAACTTTTAAATATACCTTCTATTTGTTTACTAAAATTCATTTATTTTGAGGAAATACTATAAAATTTTATTTTTGCTTAACAAACAACTAAAATATAAGGCCATAACAGTACTTGGTCAAGTCAAAACACTGAATTGACGAGATAACATAGGTCAAGTGTGCTTAGGAAACAATTTTATAGACGTCATGCAGTTCTATCAGGTAGGCTATGAAATATTAAACGGCACAGTCCAAATAAAACGATTCTTCAATCTTTCGAACGCATCAGTTTTAGAGTGCCTCCATTCTGGATCTTGCTGTTCATAGTTGATATATTCTAGACTAGAGGCATGTAGGCAATTTCTCAAAGATTCTCCTAAATACCCTCAATGGAAAAATTAATTTTTAAAGCTGGTTTTTCACACAACACGGAATTATTGAGCAGGTTATGAAAACTGTCAATTCTTCAAAGCCTACCTGATAAATCTGCTTGATAAATTATGCATCACGCCTACAAAATTGTTTCCTCAGCATACTTGACATTATTATCTTGATGATTTAGGGTTTTGACTTCATCAAATACTATCATGACCTTATGATTTAGTTGTTCGTTAAATAAAAAGCAAATCCGATAGTACTTTCTCAAAATAAATAAATTTCAGTACACAAATAGAAGCTATATTTTAAATTTACTGAAAAATCGAAATATCTCTGAAACTGATGGACATAGGTACAACAACTGCTATACAAAGATGAAAGAGCGTATTAAAAGTAAATCTTTGGTATAAAATATTGGGGGTTGCATGTAAAAAAAAAGAGATAATCTTGATTTTGCGTTTTACATCACCCTGTATACGAATATGAGTCGCAGAACTTTTTAATAGCTGATTTTAAAACTTTAGGATACTTTTAATCTTTCCAAGTAAAAAAAAACTATGTTTTATTCATTACTTTTTGATATACAGTACGTTCGTTTGACAGCGATTTGGATATAGAAATGGTCATAACTTTTGAGATACCCTGTATCATGTAACCATATCCTATATTGTAAGAACGGAAATCATTAGTAGAATTTGAATAACGAATATTATACAGGGTTTCTCATTTAAAAAAATGCATGTTTGCATCACCACATAGTCAAAGAGTAGGTAACTAACAAGAGGAGACACCCGGCGGAATTCCTTTTATGTTTGCAATCTGCTCCCATTGACCTCGGACCTTTAAATTTGGGTGTGCAGTAGTTGCCAGATATCTCGCAATACCTGAATTAGTGGGAAAAAGCAATGTTGCCATTTCCGTTTTTCAGTAATACCCTTACTTTTAATATGGCTTAAACGACATATATCCTGAAGGGATTGAAAATAAATAAATAATTTAAGTAAATTCTGTTTCATTACTCTATATGAACAACACAACAGTTGTGATTTTTAAAGATCTGACCGTCAAAAAGTGCCAAACTAGGAAAATTTGGAGTAAAAATACCAATATTTTTTTGGGTCATGAATATTTTAGTGACAAGGAATATGGATTCCTGAAACTTATCCTGTGATTTGTCTCTTCCAAATTATTGCCAAAAACTGGCCCATAAGTTGAACCAAATGCATCAAACAACAAAAAAAAACTGTTTATTACTGTTTACTGATGTTTTCGCGACGTCTGTGACGTGTCTCAAAGTATAAATTATAGGCCTTTACGGAAACACTGATCTGGATCCGGATAGATCAGTTATATGCCAAACAGCTGTCAATGCCTGTCAAGTGGGATTTATGATTCCATGAATTTAACGGACATCGAACAACGAAAAAGTTGGTTTAACAATAAAAAACAGATGGTTAAGTAAATCAGCTACTGATCTGAATCATCCGACCGCAATCACTTACTGTACAAGAGTGAACTACCCTATTTCAGACAGATCTCAGATCACTTTCCGAACGTCAGGATCGGTGATCGAACTGATCGGGTTAACCCGATCACAGTTTCCGTAAAGGCCTTATAATACCTATCCCTGACAACCTCTTTTAAATGTTTGTCTATTAGCTGTCAGAGCACAGTTCGCTTATGTTTTACGCATGTCATTCAATGTATGGACCAGTTTCTTGCAATAAAAGGCAACAAGGAACTAAAACACATATTAAACAAGCAGAACACATTAATAAAACAAAAGTTTTTAAAAACACAATGATACAAACTGAAATCACAAACAAAACGCAATACGAAATCAAACGCAATGGCGGAGTGCGGACGGCGGTTGGTCTTGGTTTGGCGTGGCACGTGGAATCGATGCGCCGTTGCCAATTCTTGTAGGTTTATCGTAAAAATCTCTAGGTCCATTACATTGTGTGTTTGATTAAATTTACTTCAGGAGAATTAGCAGATATAATATTAAGTAAAGATACCAGTAAATTTTTGTATTGATATATCACCGAACGAAAACGGATCTTACCGAATATTAAAATAAAAACAATATTGTAATGTGGTACCTATGTTCCAATGGTGAAACGAAATCTTTTTTTCTTTTTTTTTAAATCCTGTGGCATCGGCATCGACTGCTTTGGTCATTAGCTTCAAATCTTTTTTCTGTCATAAAGTTATAATATTGACGTGGTATAATGACATAATAAAATATTAACCATCAGCAAACGCATCTTTGAATATTACGAATGAAAGTAAATTTAGATAAATACCTACTTATTTTGGTCAATAAAAAAAGAGTTAAAATATGTCTAAATTATCAATATTGCGACGAAACGTTTCTACTTTCTATCAATCTCCCAAATAATGACGTCGCAGGAAATGCGAATACAAATTTCAATGTGGCAACGCTTGACACCGAACTAGCTCGGGTCAGCTCGGGCGAATTCGAGGCCCTTTAAATTTGGGTGTAGCTCTATCTCTGTCTAATTTTATTCGCTCTGTCTGACTGTCTCCTCTTGTTAGTTACCTACTCTTTGACATAGTTATGGATCACCCTGTATAAATCTAAATATTTTCTGAGCATGGAGCATATCCGTGGCTACAACTTTTGTACACAACTTTTTTTGCTATCTCGTACAGTAGTGGAATTATAGACCGAGCCAGTACTAAATACTCACCCAGTATGCACAGTCATACAACAATGTAATGGAAAAATATTAAATAATAAAGGAATAAAGTAATAAATGATTAACTATATTTATTGTCATTTATCTGGGTCGTTGACTGCCCTTCAGTACCAGCCACCACTGGCATAAGTTATATACTATTTATATTAGTGCATGGCCGACATGTATTAATGGTATTGATTTCCAATCATTTTTGCCACTGAGCATGGAAATGTGACTTTGTTCTACTATCTGCCAAGATTGCTTATTAGCACTTGCTCGTTTGCCTATCCATCAAGATCTAAACATATAACCAATAAATATTTTCAAGGGATTTTTAGTTCTAGGTATGAATTATTTTATATGTTTTTAAGGAGTATTCTAATGATTGTTTCTTTTTGTTTAATAAAATTACTCATCACCTCTATAAATAACAAAAATGTAAGAAGGAAATATTAAAAAATAAAGCACCCAAAATATCAATTATTAAAAAGAGTAGTGTCATATACAGGGTGGGCCAATAGTGCGTGGACGGAGGATTGTGGGCTTACTAAAAAATATTTCAAAAATCTGTCAATTGATCATGGTGAGGACCCTTGAGGGCTATAACGTAAAAATATTTTCACTTAAATTTTGACGTTTATACAGGGTGATTCATATCAATCTTACATTTTTTTGAATGGAACCCCCTATATATTATTGCATATTTGGATTCCTTGGTCAATTCTAGTGTGACTTTCTGTATCACACATGGAACTTTAAACGAACCGTTTAGGCGCAAATCACCATTTTTGGTATAAGTAGGTAGCAGAAAAAAATTGAATATCGCAGCGATTATAAAAGTTAGAAGGCCATGACTTTGCGGTACGACTAAGCATGAAATGCGCCACCTTAGGTCAGACGGCTAAATTTGAATTCTTTTTGTGCTTGGAGAAATCAGAGGATAAATTTAGGAAACTGCAATCACAGATAACTTGATTTTTCCAAATGAGAATGCC
Source organism: Callosobruchus maculatus (assembly GCA_951848785.1). Taxonomy (NCBI): domain Eukaryota; kingdom Metazoa; phylum Arthropoda; class Insecta; order Coleoptera; family Chrysomelidae; genus Callosobruchus; species Callosobruchus maculatus. Next base: position 3,040,128 of record CATOUR010000026.1, on the reverse strand, counting down.
TATTTTAGTTTCAAGAATCAAATGTAAAATTTGATTACGTTTCTAACGATATAGCATTCTTGATATCAATCTTTTTTGGTTTTCATTTTATTTCAAATTTTCAGTCAAATCGGTGTTTCTCAAGTTTCCTGCGTGCAAGCAAGCTAGCAAGCCATGGAAAATAAACAAAAGCTCATTAATATGGATGAAACCAACTTACTTAGTAGAAAGATGCAAACTAACTAGAGCAACAAGGCAAGATTATGAAAATTCCTTATAACATATTAGCTGTAACCGGATACAACAGCGGGAAGATATCTAATATCAATGAGTAGCTGGGGTATGACAGAAGTGTTTGTTTTTCACAGCCTACTAGCTATTGAGGTCTACTAGAACTTGACAACTTTCCAAAACGATTAAAAATTTTGAAACAAAAGGAAAACTACCGGCGATTTTTGCTTACAGTCCAACATGTTTAGAATGGAATTTCACATTTAATGATATTTCCGTTTATTTAAGTCAAAAGTGAATATATCTCCAACTGGAGCATTCTGAACATCTATTGAAATAATTGCTAGAAAATTTTAATTCGCTATGTTGTAATTGTGATTATTTCATGTAGTTTTCTGCAAACTAAATTATGTTTTACAATTCAAACAGACTGCAATTCAAATTTCATTTTCCGCGGTTTTGCTAATAAGTAAAAGTACCTACTGAAGAATTTGAAGGGTTGCAGTCAAGAGTATCATTACTTTTGACTTACGGAAATGGCTACTTTTTTATGGCATTAAATGTGGAATTTTATTCAAATTTATTCAGAAGAAATAGACATTCTACTGCCAGTAACAATCACTAGTAGTTTTCCTTTGATTAGATATTTTTTTACTGACTTTGGAAATTGGCTAATAGCTAGTAGGCTATGAAAAATGAGTGTTCCTGTTACCGCTATTGTTTCTGGTTAGAGCTAATATGTTGTAAGGAATTTTCATAATCTTGCCTCGCTGCTCTAGTTAGTTTGCATTTTTCTACTAAGTTAGTTGCTTTCTTCCATATTAATGAGCTTTTGTTTATTTTTCATGGCTTGCTATGTTGCTTGCATGCAGGAAAATTGAAAAACACCGATTTGACTGAAAATTTGAAATAAAATGAAAACCAAAAAAGATTGGTATCAAGAATGCTATATCGTTAGAAAATTAATCAAATTTTACATTTGATTCTTTGAATCAAAATAGGCATTCCCATTTGAAAAAATCAAGTTATCTGTGATTAAAGTTTCCTAAAATTATCCTTTGATTTCTCCAAGTACAAAAAGAATTCAAATTTAGCCGTCTGACCTAAGATGACGCATTCCATGCTTAGTTGTACCGCAAAGTCATGGCCTTCTAACTTTTATAATCGCTGCGATATTCAATTTTTTTCTCATACCTACTTATACCAAAAATGGTGATTTGCACCTAAACGGTTCGTTTAAAGTTCCATGTGTGATACATAAAGTCACACTAGAATTGACCAAGGAATCCAAATATGCAATAATATATAGGGGGTTCCATTAAAAAAAATGTAAGTTTGATATGAATCACCCTGTATAAACGTCAAAATTTAAGTGAAATTATTTTTACGTTATAACCCTCAAGGGTCCCTACCATGATCAAGTGACAGATTTTTGAAATACTTTTTAGTAAGCCCACAATCCTCCATCCACGCACTATTGGCCCACCCTGTATGGTAGACAGGTGGTGAAGGGGACCCCCTTAGAAGATTGTGCTGGCTATGCCTCTGTACACAACATTTCATTAATTTCTCTATTTGAACACAATGAAAATTAAACATTATTAAATACCACATAAATAACAAGCATGAGTAATCTTTTTTTTTAAATAGTCTTAAATATTTCATTTATTTTTAGTACTACGACTACTACTACTAATGGTTTATCTCTATGTCCTTGGTTGTGTGTTATTAATGTATCAATTTCCAAATTGATGAAATAAACTAGTTTAGTGATATTTATTTCACAGGTTTCAAATACATTTACTAAGGATTGTGTTTATCTCTGGTAATTTTAAGTAGGTACCATAATTGTTAAGTATTTAAGTTTCATGATTTCCATGTTTTTTAATATACCTGTGACATTACGTTTTTATTAATAGTTGATCATAATTACTAAATTACATGTTTAACAGTTTAATGCTGTTGTTATTACCTTTGCACATTCTGTTCTCCATTAGGTATTCTCCTAAGTTTACGTTGCTTAAGTATCTTTACAGCTCGACGACAAAGTGTCTCTGAGTCAAGCATTTCCTTTACCTTGCCATAAGAACCCTCACCAAGTAGGTCCCCCATTACATATTTTCCTACCAACTTGAGACGCCGCTTTTTGCTTTGATAAATAATCTGGTCACTATCCACCCTGTGGAAAAAATTGCTAATGTTGATGTTCTCCAGGTCATCCTCGAAGTCGGCGTGCGAGCTATTTCTGGTTATCCACAGCTGGGAGTTGGCCCCCGAATCGACGGGCTTCAACTCGTCGGCCTCCCCGAACTCGGCGTTCGCGATTTCTTGCTCGTGGTCTTCCTCGTAAGAGCCATCAGCCTCGGCTGTCTCACTGTCGAAACTTTTACTTGCTTGACACATATTGCTGTCCATCATCAATAATTAGTCTATTTGATCATGAGACCTTTCATTAAAAATATTACTGGAAGCTTGCAGTGCTTTTTGAATGTAGAAGACATTTTTATGTTTATAATGTCATTATACACAAAATTATCAACTTTACGTATTTATAATACTATGGAATAGTGAACACATTTCTCAATTATAGTAAACATAGTTAACATGGTCTACACAAGCCTCCTTGACAAGCACAGTCCACAAGTCTACAGATACGACACAAATGACCACCGACAAATGACAAAATCCTCATACTGCACTCTCCGCTCAACCCAATCAACTGCAGGAACTGTTGATCTGTTGAGAGTTGAGCACACAAAACAGGTTGAGCACGACACGCAGAGTGAAGTTGAAAGTTAACCACAAAACGGTCAACACTCAACAGCTGTATTTCCCAAAAAAAGTTATGCTTGCAATGTTTGTATTTGTACGTTGGCTGCAATGCTAGGCTAGGTATTACGTAACATTTTTTATTTTAAATTCTGAAATCTCGTAAAATGCTGATCCTATTTGAACATTATATTTTTAGTAAAACAGCAGTACAGTATTGCTTATCAAACATATATATTCTTTTATTAATAATATTTATTTATAAGCCAATGTTTTAAATTTAAAAATTGACATATTTTGACATTCGAATGTCAAAGTCAAACCACAAAACAGGTAGTTGAATCACAGCATAATAAACAACCAGCACAATGACTCAAGTTGGCGGAAATTACACGCGCATCCCCACTTTTGTATGCTTTTTTGTAGGAATGCTAACGACACTTCGATACTTCTGCACTACATAATATCGAGTATTTTTATCATCGATACTTTTTGAGGCATTCCAAGTTGGTATCGATACTTTTGTATCGGTATCGAAAATAATTATATAATTATTGAGGGGTGTAATCAGTTGCACAGAATGCTCTGTACGAACCAAACGCGCCTATGAGGCTGAAAAATATCGAGTTGGTACCGGTATCAATATTTTTATTTTCAGAGGTATTACGCTGGTTATTTATTATGCTGTGGTTGAACTATAGACACGGAAACGTTGACATAGGAATACTACACATACACTATACTGCAAAACATAAAAAATGGACAATGTTTTAAGATTCAGACCGGACTAGCCGGCAACGGACCACATAGGAATGGAACGGGAATTTATTTTTCCCTGGTACATAAACGAAGCAGCGCGCACTACTCGGCAACGGAACGAAACTCCGCGGCCGGCCGTCAGTGGAAATCTCGGGCGAGAATACTTTTACCGGTAGGACAGGTAGGTTTGTTGCGTTCCGCCGTGAGATGAAGTAGTGCGCGCTGCTTTGTGATGATAAAAATGGACGAGGAAAAATTAATACCTAATGCTTGTTAGCGGGTGCATGGAATTGTATGATCTTTCTCATAAACATTATTCAAATCAGGAAATAAAGTGGCAAATTCACTTTCGATTTTCCTCTTTTTACAGATTTCGTGTAACCATTTTCGTTTTCTTTTTTGTTTAACTGCTGTATTTTGTTTTTCCTCTTCCTCACCCAGTAAACTAATGATTATAGTCTTTGGATCCATCGTATCTGAGTGACAAGCGGCCGGTGACTTGCAAAAATTATTACCGGCTAGTGCGCTCGCAAGCCTTGAAGGTGTCTATTTGTTTTAACAGTCGGTGACAAGGACGCGCTAGGCAACACAGTTTGGTCCGTCGTAAATCGTTAAGTCGTAAATAATATATTTGGGACACCATCACCACCATTTAATTACAGTTGGGACACAGCATAGAAAACAACCAGCACAATAACTCAAGATGGCGGAAATTACACGCGGATACCCACTTTTGGAGGGGTTTTTTGTAGGGATGGTAACGGTACTTCGATACTTCTGCACTAATATCGAGTATTTTTGTCATTGATCATGGCCGTCTCTACTCACTAGGCCGGAGCATTGAAATATGGCAACGTTGGAGATCAGGCCGTGTTTTCATTTGTTGTTATGTCATGTGTATTCTTCCAGGTGCAGAAAATATGGTTGGAAGGTGATTATTCATTGGTTTCTAATTATTTACCTGCACAAACGAAACTATAAAGATAACAAGATGCCTGCAAAGCGTGTAGTACCAGGTTGCAGCCCAGTAGAGGACTACCAAACCATGGTCCAACATCACCTCATTCCAGATTAAAAAGAACGTTGCAAGGTGATTTTTAATGGATTTCTACTTATTTACCTGCACAAACGAAACTATAAAGATAAAAAGATGCCTGCAAAGCGTGTAGTACCAGGTTGCAGCCCAGTAGAGGCATGAGTAGAGGACTACCAAACCATGGCCCAACATAACCTTATTCCAGATTAAAAAGAACGTTCCAAGGTGATTTTGAATGGGTTTCTACTTATTTACCTGCACAAATGAAACTATAAAGATAAAAAGATGCCTGCAGAGCGTGTAGTACCAGGTTACAGCCCAGTAGAGGCATGAGTAGAGGACTACCAAACCATGGCCCAACATAACCTTATTCCAGATTAAAAAGAACGTTGCAAGGTGATTTTGAATGGGTTTCTACTTACTTACCTGCACAAATGAAACAATAAAGATAAAAAGATGCCTGCAAAGTGTGTAGTACCAGGTTGCACTAGCAATTGTGCGTCCGATAAGGGACATAAACAGAAGTGGGTGAAAGGTATTTCTCGGAAGGGCTGGTTATATTTATAAGGATAAAGACAATAATTGACAAACATTTCAAAGGATAAGACCTATTTTAAAGCACAATGTGGTACCTATAATGTTTTCTGGACCTCCCAAATATCACAGAAAAATACAGTTAATAGAACTCATCTGGGCATGGCCTGGGGCATACCTACGAAAGGTTTTGATAGTGAAAGGGAAATCAAGACCAGCAAGAATGGCTTCACAGTGACCTAATAGTGAATTTTTCTAGCTCAAGTGATAATTTACAAAGTAAATTGAGTGTTCATTTAAGTGGAAGTGGACGTGGCAGAGGAAACAGGTTGCGTTTATTTTTATTTTGTAGTGTCTGACTGTGATGAAACAGACATCAGATGTAAGTGGTATTAGTAGTAGTCGTTCTAAAAAGTATTTTTCTTAATTTATGAACCGAGATGAACTCTAATACATATAAGATGTAATAATTATTCTGAAACTATAGGGCCACTATTTGACATCTAAGCCACGTTGCCACATCTAAGGCTCCGGCCTAGTGTAGAGTCGGCCATGCATTGATACTTTTTGAAGCATTCCAAGCTGGTATCGATACTTTTGTATCGATATCGAAAATAATTATATAATTATTGAGGGGTGTAATCAGTTGCACAAAATGCTCTGTACGAACCAAACGCGCCTATTTGGCTAGAAAATATCGAGTTGGTACTGGTATCGATATTTTCATTTTCGCATCTCTACTCAAACTTGACAGCCGTAAAATCATAAACCCTCCCAAGGTCAAATTTTGTGGGAACCATTTTTATATAGGAAATCCTCAGAGATATTATGCTGGTTGTTTTCTATGCTGTGGTTGGGATACATCATTGTGATATCTATGGGATACATGCAGATTAAAAAAATATGATATTCCGCTCGATTATTACATCCATAAGCATACATGCTGCTAAACTTCGCCACTGTCTGCTACACTTTTTTCCTCTATAGATTAATACAGCTTCAATATAAAGACTATTATTATTATATACTAGTTTTATTTTAGTAACCTTTTATCACAACTATCCTCTACACAAACTAATACAATCTTTTATTGCAAGACCAAATTAAAACGTTTAAGTAATGAAATCGTACTTTTGTAAAAAAATATATACTCGATACGTGATATCGAAATATCACTTACATCTCTATTTATACCACGTGACTGAGCAAGATTCTTGCTTTTTGTACCATGTCAGATCAATATAACCTATGTTTTGTGTTGATTTCCTTCTTGTTTTGATTTTTGAATGTCACCTTGAGAGCAACCGATTATATTTCAAATTAGGTATGTTTTTATCAAATGTTTACTTTTTTTTGGAAAATTGTTCTTGCGCTTTTTTTGAATGTCTGTGATTACTACATGAGAAAGAGTTAAATAGTTTTAATTTTATCGGTGGACGTTACTAATGTTTTTGTGATTTTAAATTTCATTATGGGTTTGCTTGTGTCTGTTTTCTTTAGGTTTTATCAGGTTCGAATTTTTAATTATCATTCGTATATAATTCGCTTTAACTTATCGGTGCATAGTATTTTTAATCCGCAAGATTGCATTTTGCATTACCTTAGATATAATACATAAATCATCTTAGATTAAGCAACATTCTTTAATTTTCTGGAAAACTAAACTTTAAATAAGAAGATATATATTACTAGCTTTCTTGTCTTAAAGCTTGAAACTATATCAAAACTGGTACAGCATGTAACATGATATATAACAATAAACCAGATCTTTGGTATACTATATCCATATAGTACAGTCAAATGTCACCTTGCATTTTGAAGGATAGATGTGCTGATGTGCTGTATATTTTATTGGGAATATAATCTAATTTTAAAACTAAAAAGTAAATGCAAAACTTTAGATAATATGATACAGTAATTAATACACATCAGGTGGCCTAGGGTTTATTGTTATAATTATTATAATACAAAAATAAATGTAACATCTAGTTAATCCACAAATTAATTGAGCCAATTTCTTTAACTCAGAATTGAATTTGTTGAATGGGCAATAAGTAAACAAACTCCTAATTGTACAACATATTGAGCTAATAGTTTTTGAATATAGAACCTACAGAAATTCTTAAAGATGAAAGCTTATACTTTTTTGTAATATTTCTCATTTATTATCCAAGTTGTACAATATTACAATATTGTACAATTAATAATTAACAAAAACTTAAAAGTGTGAAATGTTCCCAAATCATATATTCTAACAACTGAATGGTCAACTTTTTTCACTTATACTTCCAAGAGTTTTCAGGCATTTTCATAACCCATATTATCATCTAATGTATTAACATCACACAAAAAGAACTAAATAGCACATCTTTGACAATAGCTGCCTGCTCGGCTGCCTGTCATATGTGCAGTATAAGAATAAGAATACAGATGTGGTCAGTGACACAAAAAAGCTGTGAAAGCTTGCAAAAAATCATAAAACCATATGTGACCCTAAAATAGAAATATTGCAGTTGCAACTACCTGAGTAAGGGTCTGATCAGCAACACTTACACAGGCAATTCAATTAAATGTCATTGCATTATTCTCTATTGAACATGAACAGGAACTTAGATGAAAAAAGTATGATTGTGGAAGTTCATGTTCCATAATCTAAGTGTATTAAAAAAAAAGATTCTAACACTTTTTTGAAGCTCAATTACGTTTTTAATGGACTATTTTATTCGCTAAGCATAATTGCTATTACACATTTTTTTTGTCAACAACATTAACACAATGGTTCAAAAGTGGCTATTATTTGAAATAAAAATGGGCAAACAATTAAAAGCAAACATGTTTTTAGATGTTATTGAATATTTTTTTTGTTTCTAAATTGTGGTCTAGTTTCACCCAGTTTTGTTTGAGCAGATTATCAAGGAACATCATGTTTTGATGAAAATATTTACTTATTATAGAGAAAAAGGGTTGTAAAACATCACTCTCTGATTAACGATTGCATTCAATTGAAAACATTATTGGTGTGTACAGCTCATTGGAAATAAGGAAGAGGAAGGTCAAACAGAACCTTTGGCAAGGTCTGAAGCGGACCCAAGCATCACATCCAAATCCAGGAAAATAAGAAAAAAGGCAAAGAAACAGTCAAACACAGAATCTCGGGTCAACACAGACCTCAGCCCTCCGAAAGAGGAATCTGAAGAGAAAATTATCAAAGAAGATACTGTTATTATTCCGGCAAAAAAGAAAAACAAGTCCAAGGGTGTCAAGAGGACCCAAAAAGTAAAGGCAGAAATAAACCAAGAACCACCTGTAGTTGATGAAGTTGGTATGAATCGTTGTTTGAACTTGTTAACTTTTTTCAATTTTTTAGCTCTAATAGTTAAAAGGAAGAAGCTGGGAAAGTGATAGTAGTTCTTTGGTGTAAGAGCCTTCTCATTAATACAATTTTTGTTAAAAATCATAGGCTGCATATTAATTAAATTCTGGTCAACTTAAAAACCTCCATTTTGAAATCTGAAAACAGTATTAAAAACAAAAAAAAAATAGTTTTATCAAAACTAGGTAAGTATTGTTTAAGGATCACTTAATATAGTTCTAAAGTGTTATTTAACTGTTAATGATCTGCGGGTGTACAACTGTACAATAAGGTGTTAGAAAGTCATAACAGTTGTTTTAGTAGTTTGTCGAGTCTCCATTATAGAGTTAGTTAGTTAGAGTTAAAAATAATTAGTTCACAGCAGTTGAAATTTCTCTAAGAAAGTGATGTTTGACTAGATGTCAAAAGTATGGGCTTATATTGATAGCATCTTTTTTTGAACTTTTATGAATTTAAATTTAACTATATTTTGTTGTGTCAGTTTTCCAACATCATCAAATCTGGTCCTCAGTACACCCAAATTTCAATAAAATTGTTGCAGCATTTTCTTATTTTATTAATTGACACGAACGCGAACAAACCAAACAGACGCACTTGAATTAATTTATTTATTTTATTTATGGAATCAACGGAAAACTCCATATTAACAATAATTTAAGATACTCAAGTTTACACAGTGACAAAAAGAATATTAACTAAAGGTATATATAAAATTTATGATTACCCAAAATCGGGAACATTAGGCAAAACATATTTGCTGATGATACTTTAATATACATATCAAATTACAAAATTAGGCATGGTATTGGAACTTCCAAATGATTATTTGAAGAAAATTTGGTTAGTTTTGTATATGATTTTGATAATTTTATTTGATTTTTCAATTTTTTACAGGTTTTTATATACAGGGTGGTCCAATAAGCGCGCGGTGCTTTCTAGCGGCCATACCGTTTAAGTTAGACGAAATTGTATTGAATAAAAACGTTTCTTTTGGACGAAAGGTTTCCTGCCTATTGTTTCGTCTGCGAGCCACGCCACCTACGATTTTTTCAATTCCTACGCCATAATTACAAAACCGTAGATGTCTTGAAAACCATCAAAGATAGAACATAGAACCACATTTGCCTAGATAAAAGTGAAAGAGAATTTAATTTCACATCTACTGATGTGAAACGCACCATACCATCCCATTTGAAAAAAAGTTTTTCACGTTTTTAACTTTTCTAATTTGAAAACTGCTAGTCTATTGATTTAATGTTCATTTGAAACAATGATTTAACTGAAACACGAGTAGGTTTCGTGCTTGTTTGAAGACCGCATCTTTCTATCGCGTTTAGTTTCCGAGATATCAACGTTTCTTTTAAAGTGCTACAAACGTCAAATTCTGAAAAAAATTCTGAATAACTCCGAAAGTAGGCTTCGTAGACATAAACTATGGTTAACAAACTGGACCTAAAAATCGATGGTAGATTCAAAAACGTAATAATATACAGGGTGTTCCATTTAAAATAAGCAAGTTGATGCCTACTTCCGGTATATCCAGAAGTCTGCCATCTTTCAAATTATGTTCTATATGTAGAGCATTTGAAAAGAATGTTTTTATTTAAAACATTTTCGTATAATTTAAACGGTATGGCCGCTAGAGAGCACTGCGCCCTTATCGGAGCACTCTGTATATTAGTATTAGTTAATTAGTAATTAGAGAAAGAAAAAACATATATGTGACATTACAGACGTTACAAGTCAGAAATGACTGTCTGTATTTGCTCATATCTCTTTCCAGTGTCTGGCACACTGCACTGCTGTGTCGTTCGCTCCCATAGGTCCTAGATTGTGCAAGGATGGGCAAGATTGGAGATGCTCCATTGTCTGGTTCTCCCAGCAGGCACATAAATCGTCCTATCCTTTGTAATTCATGTTAATTACTAATATTCTTTTGATGAGGGGTTGATAGTGTAGAGTAATAAATAATGGAAAAATAACTTAAAGCCAAAGAGTGACAACAAAAGTTTAATTACCTATATTTTTCATTTACAAAAGTCTTCAAGGTTTTTTTTCTTGCATACAAAATCAACAACTTTTTCTAAAAACTTTTCTTCTGGATTGTTTGGTCCCTCGATGCTGATCATCATACAATGCATTGAGGTTCCTGGTAGCATTCTATTTCTTGCATTATTCTGTATTCTATCCATTGCACTGAACCATCTTCCAACCGATGCTGTCGTTATGGTAATGATAAGGATTTCGCAAAGCTTTTGTAACCCTCTGTATCCTATGTCGGCTTCTAAGATTTTTGAGATTGGATTTTCACCTGTGTCCTTATACAGTCCGCTTTGCATCATGGACTGTATATAAAATTTAAATGATTGCTGTCACCTACATTTTCCACATTTAGCGTTGGAAATTTGTCTCAAAAGTTTCTAAATTCAGTGTCTTGCAAATCTTGCAAAAATAGCATCATCAACCAAAAGCAATTCAAATTAAATGTATTCTATCTCGGGTTGAACACTGTTTTGAAATATCTTGCAAGGGCAGTTTTGTATTTGTAATTAGAGGTATGACTTTGGCCAGACTCAAACCTTTCTTTTGCACTGTGTTACTGAGGTAAGAGAGTGGGTCCTGAAAACAGTGTTTACTATCCTGTGGTGTGACAACCATCTCACTTCGATGCATTGCAGTACTATCGTTAACGGTACGGTTTTTTAGGACACTGTAACTTTAGCGGTTGAATTACGCAGTGAGGGGGAGGGAGCGGGGGTGGTTGGAGGCGCAATGCCTGAAAGAAATACTGGTTGTGTGAGACTTAGCACCTGGCCAGTGCAGAATTTACCGGATCCAGTGGCGGCTGGTGAAGTAGTGCCAGAGTGCTATGGCACTACCTTAATTTTCGACAAAAACATATTTATCTATCTCTTAAACTTTTCTTATTCTATGTTACTTTCCAACGATTTTTCTATTTTATATGAAATTGCAATAGCGCCTCAGCGAATAAATGCTTGCACCTTACACCTTGCACCAGGCAACACGTGGCATCGTGGCAACTCACACGATGAGAGCTGACGACGCGACGGCGCGATATGACAACAGCCTACCGTGCCGTTTCGTATAACGCACAGAGTGAGAGATCTTACCACAAACGCTTATGAGTGACAGAGATAACGCTATGCTGGACGTTTGTATAGATTTTTAATACGAAAATCCGAAGTAGATCGTGCCAGGCACATTACCCATATTTCCATTTATGGTTCACTATTTTTGTTTTGTTTCAGCAGTTTCGATTTGTTTATGTTTGATGGTGATGTCGGCTTTTCTCGTTAAAGGTTTGAAATTTAAATCTTATTAGTTTGAGTGAGTTGTGCGCTGTTTTCGGATCGGTATTCTTTTGTGTTTAGTTAAAATATATCATTGGAGCGAGAATGAATAAAATTGGCGTATTAATAAACTCATTTAGTAAACTTCCGCTGGAAGAAAAACTGCAGATTAAGAAATTATGACGTCCAACACCAGATTTAAAAATTGAAAAACTTATTGGAAGTGGACAGAAATCGCGTTGTCGTAAATTTAATAAAACTATTTATGATAAAAACAATTGGATAAGTGACTGAAGAAGTTAACAAACTGTTTTGTTTTGTGTGTGCTCTATTTGGAGGCGATGGCACTTAGCCGAAAAAATGCACGGTTGATCTTATTCATATATCGGAGAAAATGAAGACCCATGAAAAATCTAAAGTGCATATGAATAATGGTTTCATTTTATCGATGCTTGGTAAGTAGAACGTAAAGACTCAGTTAAATTCCGCTTATCGGCTAGTCATACCTATTTTTTTAAATTTCATATCGGTTTGAAACTTTGGCTGTCATTCTGGCACTACCTCTCTAAGTTGGCACGAGCCGCCACTGACCGGATCTGAATCCAGGATCCAGCTTGTTGGGCTTATTTTATTCAGGATGAGCCGTTCATACAGTTGAAGGGAGAACAGAAGAGTGATATTGGTCGAAAGGTCTTAGCCTCTTCGCTAGGTTTTCCCGAATTCGGGATAGCGACCACCCTAGCTTTCAGCCATAGTTTTGGCGTTTGTTTTTCACTCCAGCAGGAGTTTATACAGTTGGAGGAGCCAGTCGCCCTAGGTGTTGTAGGAATTTGTTGACTATATCACCTGGAGCAGGGCCTTGCTAGGTTTTAGTGAATTAATGGCCCTCCTAGAGTAAAATAAGCATTCAGCGTTAATCTTCCTGTATTATAACTAAGCATTCATTAAATTAACTTCCACAGGTTTCTCGTTCTTCCCTGTACGAGAAAAAAACAGGAAATCTAAACAGCACGTTGATACGTATAGCTCACCACCTTCGGCGAAAGAATCGGTAGAAACTTTAAACGCAGTGGTAGAGCAAGTGTTGCGGAAACCTAAAATAGATGCGGCAAAGCCATCAATTATCGACCATTATCAGAAAGCCAGTGTTAGGAAGCAGGCCGTACTACTCGTAGAGCCAGTGCCAGAGGTCAGGAGAAAATTCTCAGCGTCTTTGGAGAGGGTACAACTTTTCGCTGTAGAACATAAGGTAATTTGCTAATAATTTAGCATGTCTCTTGAAAAGTCCAACTCCCGACACTTTTCCTACTCCATCGCGCTTCAATGGCCCGTCAATATAATACCACATGAAGTTGAAGATAAATTAGATATAAGGTAAATCAATTTTTTGTCAATTCTTGTTCTTGTACTTTGATAAGGGCCACAGAGGTGGCCAAAACGTCAGTTAAGTTTATATTTAAGTGTGTATGTGTGTGTGGTTTTTTATTGATGCGCCAGTTTAGCGCGATGGAACATAAAGACCATGACAGGATAACTTTTAGAAATTATCATCCACCCATTTTTTGAGAATTCTGTCACTTTTAGATAGCAAAGTTTGGAACCCTTCCATTATTGGTTAAAATATATACTACCGAGCAAAAAAAATAGGTTACCGAATTATCGGTCTAGTAGACGGTGAATAATTCATTTTCCTATAAATTCTTGCGGGCATATTTGTTATCTGTCAGGTGAAGTCGGTCAGTATGTGTCTTTGGATTTTTTATGGAATAACGTGAAATTGGAAATTCTATTTATTTAACTAAATGAACGAGTAACAACAATAATGACAAAACCTGACAATTACTAGCGTGTTTCCCCTCCTCTTGCGTTGATGATTTTTTGTAGTCGCCGAGGCATGTAGGTGTACTTTGAATTAAATTCAGAATTACATATTGGTGGATGTTATTCCATTCCTCCGCTAGCAACTCTCTCAGTTCTCAGGCACCTATTGGAGCTGGTGTACGCCTTCGAATACGTCGTTCCATCTCATCCCACACAATATGATCGATGGGATTCATGTCTGGACTGTTCCAAGTAATTTCCGTCGGTGCAATGGCGGCGCTGTAGCTATTCTTCGACAAGACTATCGGTATGAAGCCTTCTTCTAATGGTCCATTCGTTCGACATTAACATCTCTAACCTCTTGAAGTTGATTTCGCAGTCAAACCGCAGAAGCTGCCCTGTTCCACAAATTTTCAGACACCAAAAATCGATCCTCTCTGGCTGGTGATCCTTCTTCGACCGGATCCCGATCTGCTGATTATCAGGCCAGTCTCTTAATAATATTTTATACAGCACTTAAGCTTTTACTAACAATTCTTTCAGTTAGTCACAACAAGCTTCTAACTAATTTGATCATTCAAATATTTGCTTTTTATCAAGTAAAGAGTTTTTCGCGAATTCCTGGAAGAGACTTCTCAAAACTGTGTGTCGCAGTAAGTACCTCCTAGAGTTGTATATAGCCAGTCGACGGAGGGGTTGTTGTGGTCGTTTTCGGCCATATTATAACCCGTGGGGCAAATTGTATCGCAAAATCAAATGATCCGTCAGATCCAAGACACTTCGTAATTCTGGACAACATTTCAGCAGTTGTTTTGAAAAGTTGTGCTCGTTCGTTAGCCTTTCCTTTAAGTGTTATATTTTCTTCACCATACACTCATACACTGCCTCTGCGCTGGTTATCTGCATCATTCACCCCGATTTCCAAGAAAGGTGACAAGTTCTGTGCTAAGAACTATCGACCGATAAGCCTTACCCCCCTTATTGCGAAACTATTCGAGAGAATAGTCCTTTCAAAACTGATAATGTTTGCCATCGATAACAACATTCTGTTCTATAACCAACATGGATTCATACCTGGTCGCTCCATTATCCAAATCTTCTCAAATGAGTCAATAATTGGACGACACTCATAGATATGAACTTGCCTGTCTATGTTATTTACTTGGATTTTTCCAGAGCGTTCGATCGAATCCCACACAGACACTTATCCATAAGCTAGAACACTTGGGCATTGCTGGTAATCTCTTAGAATGGATCAAAGCTTTCCTTAGTAACAGAGAGTTCTTAGTCAGGATTGGTGATTCACTGTCAACCAGGAGAAAAGTAACCAGTGATTCCCAACAGGTATCCGTTCTGGGCCCTGTCCTAATTCTTTTATATACCTCTGATCTGCCTTGCATCATACAATCAACTTGCCTTTGATAAAAGTGTACTTGTGTGTATGACTTTTTATGGCCACAAGACTATGGGAATTTAGTTTAATAGCTGCACAATTTTTCTTCCTAGAATCTCAATTAGATTTTTGATAGACGAAAATACAGTTACTGTGTTTAGTTTGCAATGATTTATAGATGATATTGGGACTTTTACCAACAATAATAAACATTAAAAAAAAATATTGCACAAAGACCTTTACAAGACATGTCATTTCTGAAACGTAACCAGTGATTGTCTTTCTGTTTCGTGGAGCTTCACTGGTCCATCAATAAAACCACATATGCTTGAAGATTAAACTTTACTGCTGTTTCGGCCACCTCTGCGCTTTTACATTGTTTGACGGTTATGCCAATTAACAGTTTTAGTTTTCTGGAAAACCAAGTTTCTAAGTCATTGACTGTGAAATCTTAAAGTACACAGAGTGTTTCACTTGCATGTTTGATAAATATGGTTCACCCTTTGGTTTGGAAATCACCACCAACCGAAGAGTGGGCCATAGCGATTTCAAGGTTTACTTATATTTTTTTTCATTATTGATACAACACTTTACAGCGCGATCTCCACAAATTCTATGAGTGGTCAAGAAAATGGTCGCTGCCTCTCAACTACTCTAAGTACCACGTTCTCCATATGAGCAAGAACAACCCCAGATTACAGTACAGTTTTGGTGTCTATTTTACCGGTATCTAGCCATTGTGATCTAGGAGTCATTATTACAGAAAATTTGTTATGGTCCTAGCACATTGAACATATAAAACGTTCAAAGCCAAAGGAAAAGAAGAAGAAGAAGTTAAATACACACTACAACCATAATTCACCATATGAATCGTATGTTTTACGGAAACTTGGAAGTAGCCACCATGCGAACGTTTATAGGCCAAATTCGCGTTATTTCATTAAACGTCAAAAATACGCTGACACCAACTGATAGATAACAAATATGCCCGATAGTATTTATCGGAAAATTAATGATTCACCGCTTACTAGACCAACGATTCTGTTGTTAACTTTTTCCAAAATTATATATAATTGGTTAAGTGACCTAAATTTTTTGCTCGCCAGTGTACAAGCAATCAAATTAAATTTAAAATGACAAGTTGTTGATTTGATAAGGGCGTAGCTTAGCAAAGTTGTGTTATTTAACTTTTAAGCAAACATAGTGGAGCTAAAGTCAACCGTTTTCTAGTTATTGGGATTATTAAACAACAAATAAATTCCGTTAATATCATTCGTCTAAAAAACTGATCAAAAAAAGTTGAGAACCTTAAACCACAAACTCGTATATCTAACATATATCGTCCTATTTTTAACGGTTTTAGCATTTATTTTCGAAATTCCGAAACGGTTAATTCTACTTCAATTGTCTTCTACTAAAGTTTTACTAAAATAAATAGCACAATGGAGAAGTTTCCTAAAAAATAAAATTTGTAAAATTCATTATTATCTGATAGTTTATTTCTTCTTTTGAAGAATGTCGAAAAAATCATCTGAATATTCCAAAAAACGGCAGAGTTATTCAATTTTATATTTGCGTAAAGCGACCGCAGCGGTGAAATGGCGTATGACGTCACATGTCTTGTTCGCGGCAGCCGCAGTCTGGTCGGCAGCCTAATCACGGATGGAATCGCACAGCGGCTGCTAGGCGGTAGCGGATAAACATCCACAAAACATCCACAAAACATCCTCAAAACATCCACAAATCAGCGATTGCGGCAGCAGCAGCGTTTGTATCTCCTAATTCTGCGGCGTGCTGTCACACGACAGTTCTGGCAACAAAACGTTCTGGCCAACTACTGACTTCATTCAGCCTACATTGTAGGTTATGTCCGTGATATTATTATATTTTGAGTGCGTCGTTTTAGAATTTAGAAGTAAATAGGGAACATTGAGTGTTAAATGGTCAAATAAACAAGCTTTTGGACATTTTGATGGAAAATATATCGTTGGTGCAAGGCGTGGGTCTGGATCTTAGGCTGCATGTGGCAGGAAATTGCAGGCAGGCTCAATGCCCCTGGATTTGGGTATTCAAATATTCAATCGACAGTGAGCCGACATCGGAGTGATCATATTTATATTGCATCTGCTTATGGTGAGTAAAAATGTTATAGAACATTAAATATTTTCAAAAGTGTAGAGGTCAACTAAACACATCTTTATTAAACCTTTACTCCATGTTAGAGTAGAAAAAACGTTTATTCGGTATTTAATAATTGTTAATTTTAGATGTATATAAATGTTCAAGGAATGGATCAATTAAAACATTAATCTTTTGAGGGACTGGTAGACTTTAAGTATCCAAAAATTTCCTAGCGATTTTAACTTTTTCGTATACAGGACGGTCTAATATGTCACTTTCGACAAAAAAATTCTTGGCATTTTCACATTTTCACCAAAAAATTTTTTTTTAAAATCGCCGATTTTCACCATATATCAAAACCAAACAACAACGCAAAACAACCAAAACCACGACAGAACGGCAACGTTATGATATGACACGGAACTTGTTAGCACCTATCATCCACTCAGATTCTGCGATGTTGCCATATCTCGCTAATGCTAATCTTCATGGCTGCCGAATGAATGGAGTTCAATGTTTTATACCTCTACTCGGGAATAGCAGGGGAATAGTAACTTATAAATATGAATAAAAATGCGACAAACATCATAGCAGTCTATTAAAACTTTTCTTGCATTCATAAAATTACGTCATGGGACTCGTGGGCCTTTTCTGCTGATGATGGCCGATGGAATCTTAGCGAGATGTTGCAATGTCGCAAAATCTGAGTGGACGATGGGTGCTAACACGTTCTGTGTCATATCATAACTTTGCCGCTCTGTCGTGGTTTTGGTTGTTTTGTGTTGTTGTTGGGTTTCAATATATGCTGAAAATCGGAGTTTTAAAAAAAATTTTTTTGGTGAAAATGCCAAGAATTTTTTTGTCGAAAGTGACATATTAGACCGTCCTCTATACAAAAAAGGTGAAATCGCTAGGAAATTTTTGGATACTTAAAGTCTACCAGTCCCATCTTTTGATATCCAATATCCAGGTGCCTGCAGATATGTGCAATAAAAAAAAATGTTTATTATGACTTTAAACACATTGTATATTCACTACTTCAAAAATGCTTGTTTTTGGCATTATAGGTTTGGAGAAAAAATTCATCAGCATCCCAAGTATTCAAGACACAAAAGGCAGACTGATACCAGAAGGCGAAGAGCACAGATGGTTACAAGTTGAGAGCCTCCATCATGATGACTTTCTAAAAATGTAGATACAGACGTGTTCCACATACTGTGTATACTAACAGCACTAATAAATGCTTATGTTATCTGTCAATAAAAGGTATAGAAACATTTATTGTTTGTAATCAAATAAAAAGTATTTCATATTATAAATAGTTTCATACCCATATTCATAATTTTTTCCAAATATGTAACCTTGAATAGTATCTAGTTAAAGCATGCCTAGAAAAAACATGTATTTTTAGTAGAAGTTTGCTAAACATGAACATAGAGGGTGATTAATTTCTTAATGTTAGTGGTTATCTAAAAAACACTTATTGGGTGATTGTAAAATTGCACACACTAGAAGCTGAGGATTATTACTTGAACAAAACTATTGTTGAATTTTGCTATATTTTTATTATACATATTTTCCTTTGATATCCAAGAAGGGCTGATTCTGAACAGTAGGAAATTCATTGTATCGGAATCGTGATTGTCGAAGTGGAATGGTGGAGTGCCCAGGCAATTTGAACTCCGACTCTGAATACTTTGAATGTATTAATGTAAATCCTTCTGAATTATGTTAAATACATGGAATATTAAAATGTTCACCCATCTTTTTCTGCCTCATTTGGTTATTTATTATTTTTTATAATGATTTTAATAATGTTTAATTTTTTACCCTAGATGGACATATATACTTTAATATTTCCATAGTATATCCATAATAAAGTGAAAATTGATATAGAGCATCGTCTTCTACAAATGCACAAATCCACAAATATTTTAATTTATTTATTGCTTAGAAAATTTCAAAAAACGGACTAAACTTAATAATACGTAATTTTACAACAACATTGACAAAAATGTATCTAGGGACCCTAATATGACATTAACAATGTGGGCTTTTGGTACAAAATATGAGATAAAAATTTCAGTACGATTCATTAAATAGTTTGACAAACATGTTCTTTCCAATGCTATATTGCAGAAAATCTTAAAGATCCAGATCCTATGGGCAGAATATCAAAGAAGAAGGCTCAAACTTTATACCTAATTGAATGGCAAAAAATAATTTTACAACACTGCAAAATAATGTAATGCTCTATATAATTTTGTACTTATAAACAAATAGAATAACAGGTTACATAATTTTTTCATATGCAAAAAGCTGGCATTACTATACATACTTTAAATTGAAAAAAATATATATCATAATTCATAGGTCAATTTGGGCCAAAGTTATCATTTTTCTTTTAAAATTTACAGCTCCTTTGTTTATGACAATTAAGGAACCTAATTTGCGCCATTTAAAAGATATATATCAAAAGCTTTCATGTATTTTATTAAGACATTGCATGTTTCCAGATGAACCAGCAAAGCTTCAAAAATGCAGCTCAAATGAAATTTGCTTAGAAATGTGTGCACTCAAAAAATTAAATATAAGATAATTGAAGTTGGATCAGTTTATTATATCTCTGCATAATTATATTGACAGATTTTAACGATTATTTTTTTAATGCATATGAATATGCATGCACATATATGTTCCCTTCGCGTACATTACAAATATGAAATTTGTTTACAAATTTAATATCTATTTACTCGTGTAAATTATTTAAATAGTTTTTTGCAGAAAAATCATTTCTTTGCATGTTCCAGTTGATCAATGTTGAAATAAGTGAACAAAGATATATTTGTTATAAATAATCCATTAGGGTAACAAAATAAATGCAACAAAACTTATCATTTTTTTATCATGCAATTTTCATTAAAAAAAACATTTTTTGTTTATTAAATTTATTTCATATCAAACCATTGTTAAATAGTATATATTATATAATTCAGGATAATATACATATATTAATGGTAATATATAATAGTATCTCAATCCTAGATTTTATTGAAATATCTTCATAATACAGAACTTAATTCATCTAATCAGTAACAAAATAAACATAGGTACATAGTAATGAGATTGGAGACTTCAGTAATATCAATATTAGGTTTGGCTCTAGGTGACTTGAATGCAACATTATCTTGAGTGGTATAAGGAGGCACAACAAAATGAACTTTTTCAAGAATTTAGGAACAATCTGTAATAATTCTTATAAAAATAATCCTGCCTCAAAATTTCTTCTATGTTCTAGACTTGACACTTCAAATCATAATAATGCTGTGTGTGTGTATGTGTTGTTGTTATATGCATCTCGTTTTTAGTTTAGTGTAAATCAGTTTTGTATAATTTTGCATTATAATTGATGAACTTATATAACTGAACTCTAATCTTTAAAGGAATAAATTGTTGTTTTGATTGCTATTTGTGTAAACTAATCTTGTTATTAACATAATACAGCATTCAAATATGAAATAGAGTTTACATTAATAATCTTATTCCTATATTTATATTTTTCAGAAATAATTTTGTACATTGGACAAAATTATGTCTCATGGAAAAAATCCAGTAACACCATTCTATTCCAAATAATTCAATGTACATTATCAAGCAACCTGTTTAACAACAAGCTTAAAAAAATACTGATATTACTGTTCTAAGTGATAAAGACAAGTTATACATTTAAAGTATTTAAATCCTACATACAAAAGTAATAAAGACTGTAGTTCAACAAACAGAAAATCCGTTATCAAATTATTATTATGTATTCCATATATTACAAAATCAAAGTCACTTAGGTATATTATATAAGAGCATAATCATTGCTATAAAATTTCAGAGCAAAAACATACATATTTGATATTTATAAACTAACAGGCTTAACAAATATAAAACATCTCATTACCTGAAAGGATTTAAAACCAATGTGTCATGTAACTGAAACATTACTATATATTATATTATTATTACTATTGCTGAACAGGCAAGCTGCATAGCCGATGATGCTGTTCACTCTTATGCTGTTTATGAAAAAATTGGTAATTAAATATGATGGAAGATGGAGCTTATAAAATAGCATATAAAACAAAATAGAATATAACTTAAAAATAGATTAAAAATATCACAAGTGCTATCACACCATTATCAAAGATGTGTACGAATTAATTAGGTGGTCTAAGACATAAAGGTTATTCCACATGTACACTGCTCAGTGAGACATTTTTTGTGTCGTTATGGCTTGATATATACAGGGTGAGTCCTAAGTTGATCCTTTTTCTAAACTGTGTAAAAAAATCGTTAAAACAAGCAATTTTTTCTAAAAACTTTTTACCGAAAACTGATAAATACACGAGGTACAGAATCAAAAAAAGTAAATCGGGGCTTGTGCACCAAGACGTACCTAGCTGTTTATAATAATGCGCCACTTTTAAGATTTACCAGTTCAAAAGTAACAATTATAAACAAAAAGTGGGTACTGCAATATCTAAGAGGTACAATGCCTAATCGATTTGACAAATCCGAGCAAAAAACTAAACATAAACAGACTAGGTAGTCTTGATACACAAGCCCAGATATACTTTTTTTTATTCTGTATCTCACTTATTTTTTTTCTGAAAATTTGTTTATTTTATCGACTTTTATACACAGCAAAAAAATATCAACTTGGTACTCACCCTGTATACGCAGCCAATATAATTATGTAATCTAAACTTCTGCCAATCAATATAAAACTGTGATACTTCTCTAATCAATGGATATTGTAAATTTGTTAGAGCACATACTGTCCTGAATATCATTGAACTATAATCTGGTTCTAGTTCTGGTATAAAAGATAAAATTTAAAAACCTTGGATTCTACATATTGCCCTTTCTACATGAAGTCTTGCTCTTGCAATACTTTTTGTCTATTGTATCTGCTCTGATGTTAATTCTGGAGTACTGAGAAATGGTGGAATATTTAAACTTACTGCATTAGGTACAATATCACTTATAAGAAAACCTTGATCTGCCAATATTAGATCTCCACTTTCTGTGTCAAAATGCTGCTGAACAATATTTTTATCGATATTAGATCCTGGGTGGAGCATACTAGCATAAATCAGTACGCCATTAGGACCACACCAACTAAGCTTTTGAAACTGTTTCTATGCTTATAACTACTATAAGTAAGACTTTAGTTCTTGATTGATTATCATGATTCTTGGTACAACACAAAATACAAGTACAATCTATTATTATTCTACAATTAGTGAATTTGGTAAACAAGAATGGTTTTTTGATCTTTTAGAAATGTCTTTCATAAACCTCAAGAACAAGACTTCATATAGAGTTTGTACAAAGTAACGACAATATTTGTAACAGCAACTTCAGATATTTTGAATCTGAACGCTAAATCTGTACAAGTAAAATTATGGTGCAGTTTCAAAGTTTCATTAATGTCAAGAGTAGCTGACCAAATCACTTAATTTTTTGAACATTCCATTTCAATTAATAATTTATCTTAATATCTTTGATCAATTCATACACTTTCAAATATTGTGTGACTTGGCAATCCAGTGTAGTAAAAAATATACTTATCACTGTCACGAATTTATACATCGCTTATACTTATACCTAGAGATTTGATTATCTTATCCTTTCGCTCTAGTCGTAATCCTTGCCCATAATTTTCTTCGTCCAATAACACATTCGAACCTTAACATGAGGGAGTAGCAGTGCCTGCATCAATAACATCTCGGCCACACCTAGGCCTATCTGAGGCTAAAGAAGAACTTGGTTGGTCTAAAGAGGATATGCTTGAGTTTCTGTAAACAGAAATCATAAAAAATCATACAGTATGTCATATATTATTTATAATTATAATAATAAAATAACAAATCTTTATTGCAAAATAACTCTGCAAAATACATAATGTACTCACAGAATTAGGTGAAATAGAGTCAATATAACAAATGGGAACAACAAAATTTAAATAGTCTTCAAGAGAATAGGGTTCCAAATTGACTAACATTTTGTGTATCTTTTTTTTTTTGAAAGTTGTCAAATTGTTCACAAGACCAGATGGTAGATAATTGAAGATTTTCATTCAACTATACTCTACATTCTTCTCAGTTAAGGTGAGGTGATGAACTGGATACCTATAATTAAAGTTCCTTGCAGGGTACGATACGATTTTTTTTTAGTGGCCTCCACATGAGATGTCCACCTAAGCGTCTCATCTATATATTATGTATACTCCAAGGAATTTGGTGTTGTCTACTACTGTCTACTAAATGAATTTGAACATCTTTTCCCAAGCTCATTTTAACTGGTGGACCCTGGCATCTAGGATTTTTTGATTTGAATAATAAGTTCGTTTATGTAGCATTTAAAACTAAGGTGGCCTTTTGTTCCAACTAGCTTATAAATTATTGGAGCAGTAACAAGCACACTAGTGTCATCTGCATATTGGGTAACTATCATCTCAACTGAACTATCAATATCTAGGAACAAATCATTAACTTAACATATATTATAAGTAAAAGTGGACCTAGGATGCTATCTTGTGCGATTCCTAATGATGTTTGTTGATTGCTTGGTATTATAATTTTTTGTAATCATGATTTTTTGTTTTCAACATGTGAGGTACGATGTATTGCACTGCAAAAACGTTCCACCTATTCCATACTTTTCCAGTTTAAATAGTAAAAGGTCTACATAGTCAAAAAGCATACCAAGGGGCATATTTCCTTTTTTTAAAATAGCAATAATTTGGCGATTAAAATGATAAATATGTAGTAGTCGACTTGCCTTTTATAAAACCATGCTATGCTTCAGTTATTAGGTTGCAGTTGCTCAAATGCTTCAATACCTTTGTTTGAAGTACAAGTTTCACAAATGCAGAGAGTAAGCTTATCGGCCTATAGTTTAACATGTCTGCTACATATCCTCTTTTGTAAACTGATATTAATACTTACTTCTGTGTCATCGGCATAGACTGCTCTGGTCATCAGGCCCATGTTCTGTATAGGCTTTTTTACTGTTTCCTGGCGTCATTCTAGGAACAGCACTGTATTGCTGATTTTAGTTTCTCTGGAAATTTACCAAATTTTAAACAATTATTGATAATGAAAACCAATGGACTAGCAATATGGTAAATACAGGATATCAGCAAGGTTTTAGGAAAATTATCCTCACCACTGCTGAATTTATTTGTGGGTTTATTTTTCAAATTTGGCTCAACTCCTGCAGTTTTTCAGTTGTTATTAACTCTGTAGGTATTTATATATTAGGTTAGACTATATTGTATGAAAAGGGTATAAAAGGGAGTCCTTGGTTACATTTGAAATATATATATGCCTTTGCAACACTTTCTGAATTTCCAGGAATAAGTACATCTGAATCAATTGCATACCCCTTAATTTCACTGACTATGTTCCACACACACACACACTTTATCTTGTTATCAGAGGTAACAATTCTATTAAAAATATTTTTTCTATCACCTAATAGTTTGTTGTAAACATTTCACACATCATTATAAGCTTCTTTAGACTTTTTATCAGCAAAACTTGAAACATAGAGTTCATCCAACTTTTGTTTACATTCTTCGATATCTAGCCAGTTTGAAAAATTTTTCACTGCACACCAACATCACTTTCCGATACCTCCCACTTTATACTATGTAAGTCCTCTATAAAATTATCTTTGTTATTTTTGCTGAGATTTCTACATAATTTTTCAATTTTTGATAAATGTGTATTATAATTGTTATCTTTTTGGTGGTATGGTCAGACATAATCAAATATATATATTTAAAACAAAACTGTAGGTATTGCTGGGAAGCAACAAATTAAACAACAATATCTACTTCTTTCTAGCTTTTAGGATTGTATACCACTTTCTCAAGGCTACCAAACATAAAATTATATATCAACAACAAAAAGTTACATGCGCTTGTTACTGAAAGATATTTGGTAGAAATCCAAGGCGCATGGAGACTCATCATTTTGCAAGACAACTTAGACAACCTTGAGTGCAATATATAATATATAAGTATTTACCTAGGTATCTGTGAAGATGTTTTGCCCCATTTCTGGTCTCTGTGGAGAAAGATGATGTAGGTTGAACACTCCTCTACATTATGTGTTTACAATTCTGGCCAATTAGTCTTCTCTGCTTCACAGAAATAGCAATCACAACCTCTTGCTTCTGATCCACTAAAAATTGGATAGGTTAGATAACAGCTAGTGAGTAGCCACAGTAAGGCAAACAATCACTTCAGAATGTATAAGAAATTTCTGTAACTTAGAAAACTCAACTACTTCTGCAAGTGTCTTATTTTTGGGAAACCTGTAAAAACTGCAGAAATCTCTCTGATTGTTGTGGGCCCAACTCGGCAATAAAATAAACTAATAAACAATATAAACATATTCACATAACCTCAAAATGAGCGAGTATATAATATTCCTGTTTTTACAAAGATTCCACCGTTAAATCGTGATTCGGCATTAGCAAGCGGTTAAAATATTAGTTCACTTACCTGTTTTTCTACTTTAGGTGGTCACATTAAGTTTAAAAACTTCTTACGGAGGATCGAGGATGAATCACTGTTACATTACAAATCACATGCAATGCAATGGCGTATTTATTAAATGGGGCATGGGCGTAGGTAATAGGTATTATATGGTCTCTGACTGTTCTACGTTCTACGCAAAAAGCACTTCGACGTCTTGTCCGCTCTCATATTTTCATAATTGTACTTTGTAGCTCTGAAATTTAAAAATTTTAGAATACAATATGTCCGCTGTAATGTCGCTTCCTGCCGCATATTGTGCTGCTGCGGCTGCGGCTGCGGACATGCTGCTGCATCTGCTGACATTACATGATGCGAATTTGACTTTGACAGAACCAATCGCCAAACATGCGGCTGCCGCATAGCGGCTGCCTCCTTCCGTGATACGGGGGCGGGACTCCGCTGTGCATACGATGCGCTGTACAGTATGCGACACTTAGGCGAGTAGAACGACGAAGGTGTTTGTTGTAACGGGCAGACGCCAGTATATTTTTGAAGTATGGAGGAAGGTACGATCGTGGTAATTCTAGTAATCTTCCTAAAGTGGATCTCGACATGATTATGGACTTTTACTTCCCACACCGATAGGTGAGGTGAGTATTGTGATCGTGAACATTTTCGATTTTGAGATAATACGCTTTTTGGGTATTTTGTGATGTCTACATCACGAAAATCCACACAATTCATTTCCGTCGGTCTGTCTGTCTGTACCCGTTTTTCTAGCCATACGTAATCTCAGTAACCGCTGCAGGGACTGTTATGAAATTTGGGCAGCGATATGCTGTGGGGGTAGTAGTAGGTAGTGTTCCTATAAGTTTGGAAATCGGTGCATGGGCGGTGGAGTCATTAGCAAAAAACCAAAAATTTTAAATATTCATCAAACTTTGTTTTTAGGCTTTTTAGAGGTTCCTGATCATTTTTTGCTTTTCTGTGGGTGGGGGTGATATTGGGGTGGTTGGGGGGTGGGGGGTTGTAAAACTGAAAAATTATTGTATTCATTACAGGCCGTCCACTAACCTGTGAAAGAAAGGCCTAGCGTCATAATACACTTTTTTAGGTGCATCCTTGGCTATTATGGAAACCAAGGGACTTAGAATTTTCTGATGTATACATGCGAGAGTATTGCTTCTGATCATTCTGTGTAGGAGATAACTAGGAAACTATTGGAATGATATCAAGTAAATTTTCACACAGTATTACTACCGCTGCGAGAATGCAAAATCTTTGTGATTTTTAAAAATCGTGTCAGCGGCGGCGCAGCAATAATAAACAAACCAAAAACATAGAAACAGCTCAAACTTCGTCTTTAGGCATTTTAGGAGTTTCGTGATCATTTTCTTCGTTTTTGGGTGAGGGTGAAATTGGGGTAGTTGGGGGTATTCATAATAGGCTATCCATTGAAATATTTGTTTGGTGTTTTTATGGTGGTATTAGTACACCTGAGTACAATGCAATATTTATAGTTTCTCGGTCTGCTAGACATATTGTAATAATACGGGTACCAATAAATTGCAGTGTATTGTTTTGTCACCGTCGGCATCGCCTACCCTACTGAAAACAAGGAATAACAACATGAACGAGGAGGCCGGCGGCGGCGGCGCGGTGGCTTGCGGGAGCTAGCAGTATCCTCGACAGGGCACACATAGGCTTGCGTTGTGTCGTGTGACGTCACAGCGGCTTCGCGCGGAGGATACGGCAATTCAAACTTTGAATCAATCAATCAATCAATCAATGGAATATATTACAATATTTCAATATATAATACAATTTATGTGAGCTCAACATAATTTGTCACTTTAAGCTATAATAACAAAATAACAAATGTAAATGATCTTATTGAAATCAGTGGATTTTAGACTAAAGTAACATTATTATAAATAATTTACTCATACATAATTATATATTCTGATATTCCCGCTAAAACCAAGTAAGGTTGTGCACGGGCAGCTACAATAATAAATGAAGACATTTGCTTGAGTAGAGCTATAGATTGGGTACATTGTATAAAACATATGGTAATGAGGATATTGATTAAAGACAAATTTTAAGTATGGAGGGCAAAGTGGATAGGCATTTTATACGTACATAATATAGTCCTGTATTCATATATATTCATATACAGGCAAAATAGCTAATTACCAATTTCTATGAGTTTTCGGGCTTCTGCTCTACTGATTTGGTAATATACACTTTCTAAATATCGACTTGATCAGGCTAAATGAGTTTATATGATTTATATAAAGGCGGTAAGCATGGGGTAAACTATTATGAATTTTTTTCGACATGTAGGTGTGACAACGTAGGCTTATATTTTTCTGCACAGTTTGTATCTGTAGGCTCTGGCATACCTTGTGCCTGGTACTATATGCATGGCTGACATTATCAAACCGGGATTTATTTTTATATATAAATAATATTATCTGATGCATGTATAATTGCCTTAGGTCGAGTACGCCAGTTTCATAAAATAATTGATTGGAAGGATAGGTGATTTTCTTGTTCGTCATGACTATTAATATTCTTTTCTGCAGTACATCGAGAGGTCGCATATGGCAATATGCGGCACTCCCCCAGCTTAATATAGCATAGCGTAGTCGCGACTCAACTAATGAATAGTACAATATTTTCAGGTTTGGATAATCAATGAATTTTCTTAAAAATTTAAAGCGATATAAAAGCAGCCTCAGTGTATTGGTAACATTATGTATATGAAAATCCCATTTTAAGTGGCTATCGATGGTGACGCCCAGATACTTGTATTTATTCACAGATTTTAAAACTATGTGTTGCGACATGCCATTTATCGAAAGCTGATTATAATGCGGTAGACAACGGACAGTATTTGAAAAAGGTATAAAAAATGTTTTTTCATAATTTACAGTCAAGAGTTTATGGGCAAAATAATCGAAAACAATTGACATGTCTTGTTCTACTTTAACTTTTAATTTTTCCCAAGTGCTATCTTCGTACAGCACCGCTGTATCGTCTGCAAAACTGATCACTTGACCGCATGTGAAAGAGGTAAGGATGTTATTGATATAAATTGTGAATAATATTGGTCCTAGAACGGTACCCTGTGGTAAACCGTAGTTGAAAGTTCTTTCATTACTAATCGCTTCCCCAATTTTTACTACTTGTTTTCGATTTGACAAATAACTTTCAAACAACTCTTTAGGTCCTCCTCGTATTCCTGCATCCTCCAAGGCCTCCAACATCTGCCGATGATTTACAGTGTCAAAGGCCTTGGCAAGATCCAGGAACACGCATAGTACTGGCTTACTTAGTTCTAAGCTTTTTCGAATTTCCTCTGTTAGTTTTGCAATTGCGTCATTAGTCGACAGCCTCTCTCTGAAACCGAACTGCTTCTCTGATATAAAATTGGATTTATCCAAAAATTTAACTAACCTGTATTTCAAAGTTTTTTCGAATATTTTAACTAAAACAGACATGATCGATATAGGCCTATAATTATTAATATTTCTTACATCTGCCTTCTTATGAACTGGTGTTACTACAGCTATTTTAAATTCATCAGGGACTTCATTTGACAAATATATCCTATTTATTAGATGGCACAGTGGCAACGAAATAATGTCCGCAGTGTTCTTGAATATTTCTGTTTTTAAGTTGTCAAGTCCTGGCGATTTTTTATTTTTAAGCGTGTTAATAATTGTCACGATTTCTCTCACGTCTACTGGCTCTAAAAAAATGGTATTTTGATTTATTTTTCTCTGCGGTATGTGATTTTGAGGTTTTGTAATGTTCTTAGCATATGATTCCCCAATGTTCACAAAAAAATCATTAAACGCATTTGCAATACTCACAGGTGAATCACACACAGTATTATCAGTAGTAACTATCTCTTTAAACAGTGGTTTATTTTTTTCCTTACAAATATTATTTATTACATTCCATAGATTCTTTGGAGTATATTTGTTTATTTGTATTTGTTCTTTATAGTAACTGAATTTAGCATTTCGTATAAGTTTATCTAATTTGTTTTTATAGTCGAGATATTTCGTTCTAAATTGTTCGTTTTCTGGCTGTAACAGATATTCAGAGCGCAATCGATTCTTTTCATTAACAGAATTGACAATACCTGATGTGATCCAGGGCTTACGCTTTATCTGATTTTTTTTTAAGTTTCTTCGAATTTTTGTCAGTTAAAGTTTTTAATATGTGTATAAGTTGGCTTACCAAAATGTTAACATCATTTTCACTATAGTAAGAAGCCCAATCATAATTTTTCATGTCCTGCTTTAAACCCATATAGTTGATATATTGTATTTCCCTTTGTAAATTGTTCTTATGAGACGCTACTGTGTTTGTCGGTATACCTAAAATTGTGGCTGTGATATGATTTTCTAGAATCATAGAAATACATTCTTGCTCTAAGTTGGATACATTACTTTTTAGAAAAATATGGTCAATGCAACTACCTGTATTACTGTATACCCTAGTGTTTTTATTTATCATGGATATGAAATTATGTTCGCCCAATATATTTAAATAATTGAATGTTATGTCGTTTGGCTCATTTATTCTTAAGTTCATATCTCCTACTAAAATATGGGAAAAACATTTAAGGTTTTTGTCTGCTGCAGGTATTGCTCAAGATTGTCAATGAATGTAGCCTCACTGGCCGAAGGTGATCTGTATAGTGACGTAATATTGATTTTTTTTGAATTATCCAAAGTAATTTGAATTTGAATACCCTTACAATACCCTATATGTATTATTTCGTATGCGTAGATGTAATCATTTTTCCAAATATACCACCACCCCATCATTTTTGTTCTGATCACCATTGTTATAAATCATATTGTAACCGGATAAAGAAAAGAGACTGGTATCGGGTATGATAAATGTTTCAGTAAATACTATGCAGTCATACTTACAATTCATTTGCCCAAACAATATTTCAGTCTCATCAATGTTTTTGTTTAAACTGCAAATATTTTGATGATATACTTTAAAAAATTTGCCTTCCTCTTTACCACTCCAACACTTGTTATGTTGCTGTATATCATAAAGCTCTAGTGTATCCACTGGCGTATGGTTTACATCACGTATATATTCCTCCATGACTACTTCCTTACAAAATAAAAAGTAATGCTTCAGTCTAAAATAGATAGACAGGTGAATAAATGTAATTTATGCTTAAAGAAAAAAAAAGTTCAAATAGAAGGTGATAACCTAAAAAACCTCATCCCGATATATTTGTTTATTACACATCCAAAATAAGTTATATGTTTAGTGACAAACATTATCCAAATAACCCCGCGAGGGGTTGCTAGATCCCCTCAGTGGCGCCTCCCCAAGGTGGCGGATAGGGGAACGCCTCCCAGATATGGGTGGTACCGGGGAAATCAAATACCCGGGGCGGACCAAAACTAGCACGGTGGAATAGCGTCTGCATCCAGAGGATCGGCTATTCCTCAACAATTAGGACACGACGGATCTCCATGTGAAGAGCGGTACTCCGACAGCGTCTGACTCCATGTTAGGGGCGGCTGATAATACACCCGCAGGAAGCCACCCAACATCAGTAGGCTATCCGGTGCGTGGCGACACCGCAGGGTATACCGAAGCCCAAGGATGTAATCCAGCCGGCAACCTTCGCAGGTGCATCCTCAGGAGGCAATTTGGGCGGCTGCCTCCAGAAATGTCGTCTGGGGGCCCTAAGGCCAACCACCTGACGGGCCCTATCTTCGGGTTCGACCACCCCGGAAGAAAAGCACCCACACCGAGCCGGTTTCGGAAGCCGGCGTTGGGCAAGGTGGCGGTGCTTCGAATTGCCCTGTTGACGACCCCCGCAATGACATGGACCGTTTTAGGTGGACGACGGAGCTCAGGGATGACCTACTGAGCTGCTACGAGAGCAGTAGCCCGCGCCGTAGGGGATACATGTCCCGCATGTATGAGAGGTGGTGTGAAATGCACCCAGAGCATAGCACGCTTACCTCTCAGAATTTGCGAGATTATGTATCGTACCTCCGGAGGCAGGGATATGTTCGTGCTCCAGCTCAGCCTGCCCCTTCGGCGGACGGAAGGCCTGTTAACCAGGCTGAAAGTTCGCCGGTAAGGCCCGCTGAGAGGGAAATCGACCAAGTCGTCTCACCTGGGGATTTCAGAGACCGAAGGGCCTTGCATAACAACGGAAGGTCCTTGAAGCTGGCAGATTTGAAGAGAGAGGATGAGGTTGTGGGTGAACGTCTATCGGAGGCCTCTGACATTTGGAGCATCAATTGCGAAATTTACGCTGCGGCTCTGAGGCTAGCTAGACAGGGGAGAGTGAGAGACTCTCCTGTTGAGAGAGCACAGAGACGGGTGCGCCAAATGGAAGCGAAAATCCAGTTGGCTCGCCAGGAAGCATCCCGTATCCAGTGTGTGATGGAATATAGAGCGGCTGGGAAGCCATTTACGCGCCGAGTGCGCCAGATAGCCTACGGGTTGAGGCGCGACCATCATACACTCAGTCAAGCGGTACTGGTTGTTGTCAAGCAACACTGTCTTGACAGGATACGGATGCTAATCGCTGCTAAGCGATCGTTGGTGGCGCGGGCGAGAGGTCTGGAGCAGAACAGAATGTTCTACGAAAGACCTTCTCGCCTTTTCCAACAGCCGCCTCCAGCCATAGAGCAGCCGCCAACTGCTGATCGCGTGGAGGCCTTTTGGAGGGACATTTACGAACAACCCAAACCTCTCTCAGCAGACACTCCGGCCTTGGCGCAGTTTGAGTCCGTTTGTAGGAGGACTCCTAACTTGAATGTACTGCGTCACCCGATAAACACGGAAGAAATTCTTGACGCCTTACGAGGCGCAAAGAATTTCGCAGCTCCTGGCCCGGATGGCATAAACACCTACTGGTGGAAAAAATTCCCCAGTTGCCACCGGCATTTAGCTAGAGTTTTTAACTCGTGGCTAAATCAGGAGCAGCCAATTCCGGCATGGTTTGTCGAGGGTCGAACCGTGCTTCTCCCAAAGACCGGAGATTTGTCTGATCCCAAAAACTACAGGCCAATAACATGTCTGAACGCGTGTTACAAGCTCTTCACCAGAATCTTGTACATGCGTATCCTTCAAGCTGTGAATCCTGTATTTCTCGACGTGTATGAACAGAGAGGGTCAAAGAAAGGAGTAGCTGGCTGCAAGGAGAACCTGTTGATTGACCGATGTGTCACGCAGGACTCTGTGCAGTACAAGCGAAACCTTTCTATGGCCTGGATTGACTATCGCAAGGCATTCGACAGCACGTCTCATGAGCTCATTGTGCGGCTGTTGGAATGTCTTTCGGTGGATAATCAGATAGTGGGGTGCATCAAACAACTAATGCCACTCTGGAAGACCCGGTTCACCATAACATCAGGTGAAACTCGGGTTCAGACAGAGTTGGTGTCATTGAAAAGAGGTGTCTTCCAAGGAGACTCCTTGAGTCCCTTGCTCTTTTGCATCTCACTTTTGCCTCTGTCCATAGCGCTGAGAAATACTAAAGGATACAGCTGTGGCACGCCCAATAACCGGAGGCACAAGGTCACCCATCTGTTTTATATGGATGACCTAAAACTTTATGCCTCCGGCCAACGCGAAATACAACAATCGCTGCGGGTGGTGCAGGAGTACAGTCATGCTATCGGAATGGAGTTCGGGACAGACAAATGTGCATTGGTTCATCTCAAGAAAGGACGAAGCGGAGATAGTGGAGATGAGGAACAGCTCGTTGATGGGAGCATCTTGCGACAACTGCATGCCGGAGATACTTATACCTACCTTGGAGTGGCGCAGCGTCATGTCCAAGAGGCAACATTGGTTAAAGAGTGTCTCCGCCGCAAGTATTTGCACCGACTCCGGCAGATCTGGTCGTCAGAACAGTTCCGGCAAGAACAAAGTCGCTGCCACAAACATGCTTGCGGTCCCATTGTTATTATACACCTTTGGTGCTATACACTGGAAAGTGAACGAGCTGAAGGAAATCGACACGAAGACCCGCAAAAGGATGAATATGGAGAGAAGCCTGCATCCTAAGTCATCTGTCCCGCGAATATACCTCCCGCGACACCTGGGAGGGCGTGGACTATTGAGTTTGGAGCGTCTGCACAACAGAGTAGTACTGGCCACTGCCTGCTATGTAACGAACAGCACCGATCCCCTGATCCGCTTCGTGCGAGAGCACGAGAATGCGGGAAAAGGAGCCTTTCTTTTTGGCGCAGCGAAACGAGCAGCCGAGGAGCTCAGCCTCACACTCGACTTCAAGCGGAGGTGTCAGCAGTCCATTACGGAACTTGCTCCCGCAGAATTAAAAGCCCACATTAAAACTGCCGAAGTCGACTTCCTCTTAAGACTTCATAAAGATACGCCAATGCATGGAATCTTCTACAAACATCTAGAAGAGCATGGCTTGTCTGAGCAGTTGACCTTCTCTTTCCTAAGGTCTAGTGGGTTGAAGTCGGAGGCTGAGGGCTTTATAATGGCTTGCCAAGACGGTGTCTTCAACACCTTGGTATACCGTAAAAGGGTTATGGGTGTAGATGTACCCGACACCCATTGTAGAGCTTGCCGACAGGCGCCAGAGACGCTTATGCATCTCTTGTCGGCGTGTAAGACGTACGCTGGGACGGCTTACGTCCATCGGCACAACGCGGCTCTACGAGTGCTCTACTATCATTTAAGGCACTCATACGGTATCGATGAGACACCGGTGCTGCCATACGCTCCAGGGGATATAGAGTCCGTTGTGGAGAACGAGAGATGCCGGATTTATTGGAACTACTCGTTCCCCACGCTCGAGCTTGTACAGGCAAACAAGCCCGACATAGTCCTTCTCGACCACCAACAGAAGACGATGTTCGTTATTGAGTTTTCGGCGCCTGCCGAAGTGAACATCGTCTCTAAGGAGGAGGAAAAGCGGACCAAATATCAGGAGTTGCTCGGACAACTTCGCAGGCTCTGGCCAGACTACACTGTAAGTCTGCTGGTTATGGTCATTGGATCCCTAGGTGGAATGAGGAATACGCTGCTCTCTGCACTGCGCAAAATACCGGTGTGCCGTGCGGCGGCGCACATCTTAGCCGCCAGAATGCAGAAGGCAGTCATCCTTGGGTCGCTTCGTCTACTTAGGGCGCACGATTCGCGGACCCAGTGATTGCTCACCTCACGGTGTGAGGAGTAGTCATTGGGTAATGGAACAGCAGCTCGGTGTGTCGGAGCCCGAGCTGCACTTTTTTGTTTTTAACATATATAAACACAGATGTATTATTGGTTATTAGATGCAGTATTCATAAGCAGAAAGTAGAAAACAGAAAAAAAATTTCTTTCATTTTTTTTTTTAGTGCAATATTGGTCTACGACCAAAATTGTAACCATGAGACATGAGAAAAAAAAATTAATAAAATTAAATTGTCACAGAGTATAGTAGCAAGGAGACATTATTCAAACAAATCAAATGCATTTTCAGGAAAGTTGTTACATTTTGGGTCACAAATATTAACTCTAGCGACACAAGACAAAACGCACCCACTGGGTGTCATTACATATATATACACATATATATGAATACATATATACACATATATATCATGATTAGTAGTTAGACAAAGAGATCTTTTAAAAAGACATCATTTTTGCAAGAGTTTATCAATATCACTTTCAGATCGAATTGAATGTACTTTACCGTTAATGTTCGCATATATTTTTCCACTATTCGTCCAGACATTTCTAAGAGGCACCTTTTCCATCACAAGAGACATAATTTTCACTCGCGCTGGTGTAAGGTCTTCAGCCACTACAACTCCTGTACCTTTCAATAACTTTTTTTTCTCGTAAATAACATTCCTCACTGCGCCATCCCTTAACTTGAGATATATACCTCTAGGTTTCTTGTTTCCCTTCACCTTCCCAACTCTGTAGCATATTTCGATGTCATTGTCTTTTATCTCAATTTCGTCTTCACCAAAGTTGAATAATCTTAGATTATTTTTTCGAAATTGCTGATCCATATCGTCACAGATTTTTTTTGTTTGATGGTGTTCTCCACGCATTTGATTAAATTCGCTCTGCAATTCATTTATTTGAGTTTCAGTATTTCTTTTGTTATCAGCAACACTTTTTTCTAACAGCGACAAGTTGTTTTCTATCTCTCCCAACTTTTTGCTCACCGTTTTTGTCGTGGCTTCAGCTACCTGATCGGCGATTCTTGCGAGAAAATTTGGATCCTTTAGACTATTTGTCAGAATGTTGTTTATTAATATTTTAATTTCCTCGCAGGTTTCGCGACTTAGCACCATTTTTCCAGCACCAATATATTCCGCCACCTTGATAATACAATCCTGCCACTTTTTCAAAATATTATAAGTTGTTTTAACCACACTTTTTGCTTGAAAACCGGGAGCTGTTTTAATAGCGTCTACTCATAGCAAGCCATGTTGCCAAAACGAAGGACTATAACTTTTCTATTAATGGAGATAATCACAAAATTTTTTCGTTGTTGTTCTCTAACTCTTTACGACTATCTGATTAAAACTTGAAAAAATGGAAACTTCCTCATTAAAAATAACCAATCTGATCCATACATCATCCGACCAATCTCTGTACAGGGGCGGATTTAGGATTTCTTCTATGGGGGGGGGGGGGGGGGTGGAACCATAAACCGATTCACCTCCGAGGTTCGCCTATTTGCCTCTGATTTCGCGTTTGCTTTGTTGACAAGCGCAATTAAAAATAATATATATTTAGAAGAAAAAAAAAATAGGCATTATTTTTCATTGGCTGAAAGCTTTTAACTTTTGGTGTTTATATAAATATAACTTTAATCTGTTTGGTAAAATCACTTAAAACCATAAAAGTTTTGTTTCAAATGTTTTCGATTCCTTATAAATGTTATTTTATAATCGACCGCGAATTAAATATTTTTTTGATGAGCTAGAAAGCTGAACTCGAACATTTGTAGCAAAAAGAAACATTGTAGGAATTTTGCCACATTCATAAATCGAAAAAGGTACATTAGAAGGAATCGTTGCTTCTGGGTATTTATTAGATAGGTGGTCTTAGGTATTGACATAACAATTTTCCGAGACATCTTTTTATATATTTAGAGGCGGTAATTTGCGTAGTATGAGGCTGCGGAACGTCTTTACCTTCGTTTGGGCTTCTATGCGGTTACGGTTTCTCACTACACACCTCATATTCTTCAACCTCATTCAAAATATTTTCTTCAAGGTGCAAGAAGGAAACGGAG
Source organism: Callosobruchus maculatus (assembly GCA_951848785.1). Classification (NCBI taxonomy): domain Eukaryota; kingdom Metazoa; phylum Arthropoda; class Insecta; order Coleoptera; family Chrysomelidae; genus Callosobruchus; species Callosobruchus maculatus. Next base: position 3,002,969 of record CATOUR010000026.1, on the reverse strand, counting down.
AAAAGCAAAAGGAGAGCAAAAAGGTTACGCCAGATATCTCGTATGCTAACGTTGCCTCAAACACCATTCCTTGTGGAACTAGTAAAGATTTGGAAGGCAACAGTGAAGTTCATGATAAGAATATAGTAGAAAAGGAACGTGAGCAAGGTGTCTTTCAAGACGTAGAAAAAGATGTAAATACACAAAAAGGTAAGCAAAAGATCAGAATGATGAGCGCATTGGTATGATAATTAATTTTTAAATAAGAAGTACTTTCATCAAACCCTTTGGTGGTCACAGTCTTGTCAGAACCTACCTACAATGCGAGTTTTTTAAAATTGCTTTGAAACAAATTTAAGATTTGAAATTTTAATCATACGCATAGTTTGTTTAGATCCACTTTTATTAGTTATTTTTATCAAGATACCTAGTTCTGCCATTTATCATTTTGAATTAATTACTACGTTTACATGGGAATTCAATGCGAATTGAATGCGATACCATATCCGGCGCTTCATATGTTTAACATGTTTTAAGTTTCAGATCGATTGAATCCATTTCGTGGGGTGGCGAGCAAGCTGTCAAAACTATCCTAACCTACAAATGTCAAATAACCTACAGCCTAGCTTTTTTTGTACCTGAACTATAGAAGCTTTGTGTGTTCACGATTTATAATTTTATCATGAGTTTGTAGTTAAAAAATAAGCTTTCGCATGCACTCAGTCGAAAACAGAGCGAAAACAGTTAACTGGTGCTTCTGAAATGGTATTAGGTTAAGGCGGGTCCTGACTGTTCAGTTTCACTGAATTAGTTTGACTGATTTAGTATTAATGAAAGCGGCGTTCGTTCTCACTGTTCAGTTTTCATGAATTATTTTAACTCATTCAGAGTTCATGAAAACGAAGTTTTCATAACCTTGAAGTGCTAAAACTGATGACTCTCATGATGACGGAAAAGATTCTCGCACGTCAGTTTGACGTTTGCATTCATCTTTCAATACTGATTCAGTAAAAATGAATGAAAAGTAGGACTGGCTTTCAGTTTGACTGAAAGCACAAACCCACTGATCAGTTTTACTGAAAAGGTGTTCTCACGCTCATTACATGTTCAGTTTCACTGAGTCAGTTAAACTGATTCAGCGAAACTGAATCGTGAGAACCCGTCTTTAAGTAGTCCGTATGCTCAGGCCGCCGATTAGTTTTCAATACGGTGACCCGTTTACATGGATTTCAGTCCGATACTATCCACATTCGATCCCAGAAAAGAGTGGTATCGACCTTGAAACTCGATCCGAATTTTGTACTGTTTACATGCAGTACTCAATACCAAAATCGAATTCAGTTTGAATTGAATTCGACATGTAAACGTAGTAAATGAATGAAATATTTTTATTTAGCAAATGCTAGTTAACGTTAGTTAAATACATCAATAACATCACACTAAACACAGTATCACATATTAAAATACATTACTCTCAACCTTTTTTTGAATATTAGTACGTTAGATGAATTTTTTATAATCATGGGCAGTTTATTATACATTTTCAGACCTTCAATAAGTAACGACTTTTTCACCTGAGCCTTCACATTTGGCTTCTAATTAACCTTGCTGTTCCTAGAGTGGCGCCGGGATACAGTAACAAAGCCTATGCAGGACACGAGGTTAATGACCAGCTCAGTATATGCCGATGACACAGAATTAAAAAAAAGAAAGAAAAATAACGACTTTTCCATTAATTTCGACCCATATCTATCTATTCAGTAATGCTCTTTTGTTCTTATGTTATAATATGTGACATCCACACAGAAATTTTTCAAAATAATAATTTGTTGCTTACTCATTACAATTTTAAATACTAGTACCAAATTCATTTATGATTTGTTCAATATTCAAGAAAATAAATTACTAAGCATATCACGAATGGGAGTATATTTCCTACAGCCTAACAGTATTCTCATACATCTGTTTAATAGTAGCTGCCATTTTGGGCTTATCCCTAGAAAGTTTTGGAGCTATACTGTCAAAGTACCCTTTTTATCTAATTTTTTACAAATATAATTAATTACATGATGAACTGTTGGTTCTTGGGCTGTTCGGCCGGCATCGACATGCTCCGCCGCCTTGGCCTGGCCGACCACTCGTGTTGGCGAAACCTCAAGCAGCGAAGCGAGCCGACGCCAAGGCGGCGGAACGTTTCAACGCCGGCCGAACAGCCCAAGAACCAACAGTTCATCGGATCATGGCCGCGAAAGTCTTGCAATTACATGTTTGCTGAAATTTTACTTTTGGTCAATTTGAACGTCTAAATATTCAATTTGATCTACAACGCTAATTTCAGTATTATCTATTTTAACAGATAGATTGCCGCTAGCATGTTGACAGTTATGCCTTGAGCCAAGTACCATAGACTTTGTTTTTTGAATATTCAGTTTAATATTTATGCATTTTAATATGAAACAGTTACAATCTAAGCATTGGGCTTTGCTATTTTATAGATTTAACATAAATATATTCATGCTTATATCATTTCTTACCCATTGATAAGACTATATATCATGTAAAAAGCAATATTTTCCAATGCAAGCCCGTAAAAATACACACAATAGTTTGACTATTTTTATAATAGGAAAAAAAACTGTGGATTTAGCCAACATTACGTTATTAGTTTGAAATATCTACTATAATTTTGATAATAGTAGTCGTAAGTCTAAAAATAAAATATTTGTATCTTGGAAAGAAATTTGAAAAATTGACATTTTTATTGGACGTATTATACTCGTTATGAAATAATGTATCTTTTTTGGCTAAAGTTCAAATTGCCATTTATATTTAACTGTAATGTTTCGTTGAACGTGACGTTTATATTTTGGATAGATAACGAATCTGATTAGATTTTATTTGTTTTTGATGTATTTTCACTTCCAGATATCCAACAACGCAGCACAAAATCGATTGAAACTAATATCGCAGATGATATCGAAATAGTAGAGAATTACCCACCAGCTGCCTCCAGTCTCGTTGAGGAATCCATAGAAACGAGCAAACTTCAAGGCATAAACGACAGCTCTGGGATAAAACAATCAAACAAGTTGTCTAATGATACGACAGACAACTGTGTTTTAGAAAGGAACACCACAACGATAAGTTCAGAGACAATTACATCAGGGTTTTCTGAAGGTGGCGAGGGATCACCGCTGGAGCAAATCCAAGGAGACGTTGAGGAAGCAGTCGAAGTTTTCGAGGTAAGTGCTAGTGGATTAAGCATCTGTGTGTATGGCATTTTTAGAGTATTACACTATTAAATTCGGAAAATGACTGAAAATTACTTCCACACCGATAGGTGGGTAACCGCTGCACTTAATTACTTTGATTGGCAACCGTATCGAGAAAAAAATAAATCATTTTGGGGTGCCGTTCCAGTTAGAGAAAGACTTGGTACAGACGGTAAGAATCAACAAATTTGAAAACATCTGTCTGCCTCCACTCTGCCATAGTTCAGCCCTTAGACAAGGAAAGAGAGAGGACAGAACGTGCGGTTGACATCTCTGTTACCAGAAAGTACCAAAGCGCTAGTCCCAGTGCCGTAGCTAATGGGATTAATATTATGGTTAAGCTATTTGGAGAAATAATCTATTTTCAAATAAAATTTATTAAAATATTGTTATTCACGAGTTCTGCAAGGCCAATTTCACCGCCCACAGTTCAAATTTAAGTAATTAACATTAACTTAACACCGTGAACTTCCATTTGACCGATATCTTGTCTTGCAAAATGTAAGCTATAACAGATACGTCACTGGAAAACTGTATCTGAACCAAAAAATCCCTTAAAAAATATAATTTTTACACTTTACGTGCTCAAAAACATTATGATTCGCATATCAGTGGTACATTTCAAATTATATTTCGGATACATATACATCTCTGAACTAGATATCGACATATTTGCATAAATTTCGGATACACCAAAAAATATGAATATAAATTTACCTGTGAAAAGTGATTCCTGGTTTCCTTCCTGCTGCTGCGGCTTTTACAACGGTGAGCTGCACACCCTACCATCACGCACACTACAATATTTCACAATGATTGGTCTTAAAAACGTTAATGTCACAAAAGACACCACCTTGACACCACCGTCCGTTTTCCACCAAAATTTTGACAGCTAATCATTTTTGGTAACAGCTAATTCATATGGCATCAAATGGGCGTGCGGTATTCCCTCTCTTTCCTTATCTAAGGTCTCCACTCTGTCATAGTTCAGCCGTTCACGAAAGAGCTACAGACAAACACGATATAGGTTATAATATCGATTGAATATGCACACCGATGTTTATCTCGTGGCGACCATAACCTCACTAAAGGCACTAAAGCACATGGTCTTGTACCACGATTAGCACCGCCCTATGATTTTGGAACAATTTGAAGTTTTAGAAATTACAACATTAACATGTTTACAAACTGTAAAAGATTTTATTTGATGTATACTGATTCAAGTCGGAAATAGAACAACATGGTGTAAAACATGAAAATTGTTTCGAAACATTTATGATGAGCATTAACAACTTGTTTCACAACACTGTCCTCAAGCACGTTGTTTTACAACTTTTTGAACAGTCTGAACGTGGCATAAGTAAAAACTATAGGAAAACATGACATGACATGAGTGACTGTCTAACGACGCATTATCATAATTCAAATGAAAGAGGTGATAAGGCTCTGACCTCTGACTTCTTCTGGACACAATCCTTACTTCCCACACGGATAGGTGAGGAGAGTATTGTGATCGCGAAAATTTTTGATTTTGAAATAATACGCTTTTTGGGCGATTTATGATGTCTACATAACGAAAATCCACGTCACTCATTTCCGTAAGTCTGTCTGTCGTTGTTGTGTCGGTCAGTCTGTAGACGTTTTTCTAGCCTAGTAATCTCAGTAACAGCTGCATGGACTGTGATGAAATTTGGGTAGTGATATGTTGTGGGGTCGTAGTAGGTGCTACTACAAGGCTACTATAATTTTGAAAACCGGTGCATGGGCTACGGAGTAATTAGCAAAAAAAATCATATATTCCTCAAACATTGTTTTTAAGCGTCTTAGGGGTTCCTGATCATTTTCTATTTTTTTTTGAGTGGGTGTGAAATTGGGGTGGTTGGTGGGTGGGGTTGTAAAACTCAAAAATGCGTTTTATTCATTGAAGGCTGTCCATTGACCTGTGAAAAAAAGATCTAGCGCATAATACACTTCTTAGATTCATCTGTACATTGCACTGTGACATTGCTTTGCCTATACCAGGAACCAAGGGACTTAATGTTCTGATGTAAACATACGAGTATTGCTTCAGGTAATTCTGTATTGCGTAACCTGGTAATTATATAAATTTTGATTACGTTATATTTACCGTGGCGAGGAGGAGAACCACGTATGGTTTTTAGAAGACTACGCACTTGAATGTGATGTAATTGTGACTATTACCGTGGAGAAAATAATAACAGTGTATCGTTGTTGGAACTATTAGCCGTGGCGGACGAGAAATCAGCAAAAAACTAGAAACTTCAAAATCGCTCAAACTTTGTTTTTACATGTGTCAAAGGTGTCTGATTGTCTACTTTATTGGTGAGGATGGTGTAGGGATAGAGGAAGCTCAATTTGTTTGTTAGCACCGATATTGTGTGGGAAGTACTGAGTCAAGACTCGTGACGCCATTTTTTACAAATCTTAAGTTTCTTACGTTCTCAATGGTACGTTTGTACCTGATGATAACCTCAAAGCTTACCTTGATTGTAACCATTATTTCAAGGTAAGTTCGGAAACTCAAACGGAAACGCCTAGTTTTCATTGCAGATCCTTGAAGAGCATAGAATTTATCTAAACAAAAAAATGCCATCCTTGGTTCTGATGATATTTGACAATCATAAATTAAAAAACATGCGCTAGACTCAACAAAATTAGGCGAAATAATATGGGCCCTCTTCATATAGGGCCACTTTGAATGTGAGGCAAATAACCAAACCATCTACCAAATTGGAAGAGAGAGTGTGTCCCAAAAACATATGATATCAGATTGTCAGTTATATAATTTTTGCAAACTTATTTAATATTGTCTTTTATCCCTTAAATAGTTAGTAAACGGTGCTTATGTTGTGTCAAGCTTAGCTTTGCAGTTTGCACATTTCATCACTTCTGCAAGCCTCCCCAAAAATCTGTATCGATTTACTGATGCTGTATTGTTGAACTGGAAAAAAATAAAACTTCGTTTCTGACTCTTTCAAAAACAAATTTACAATGATGAAAGATTGGCAAACTAATATAACAAACCGACAGTAACCGGGAGCTAATTTAATTTTGTAATCAGTAGCGTTGTGTGTGATTTACAGTTACAAGTTACCGTTGGTGCTTCAAGGGTTTAATTAACTTAGCCCCTTTCAGTCCGTTGATGTACTCTTGGCATGTTAAAAATAGTGATATATAAATTTAATGTTCTAGATTAGACATACAAATTTAAAAATTTTCATTAATTTTCAGGACAGTCTACTCAAACAACGAAATTTTTCAAACGCTGGATATAATAAAGACCTTAGCTTAGAGCATCAGCCCCAAAAATTGGAAGTCAAGGAAGTTCATGTTAAAACCTCGGCCTACACTGTGAGTGATACAGCAGAAGCTAATCATTCAGACAAAAGCTTAAGTCAGAAATCTGAAGCAAGAGAGGAAAAGATTACTCGAGAAGAAACCTTTCCACAGACAAACATTGCCTTAAATATTACTAAATCTGAAGACAATTTCAAAACAAGTAAGTCAAACTATTTCCTTAGTTCCTTTTCTTATTGGTGTCCTCTCACATTGACAAAGTGCCTATCACACTTCAAAAACGTTGTTAGAGAAACATATTTATTTACACTGACCTCAAAACATTGTAGATTACAAGTAATAGAAGAATAGACTTAATGGCGGATCATTCTACAGCGGAGTTCTCCAAAGGAAATAAAAGAGTTTCCTTCTATTGGATCTCTGTTAGGCTTATTTGTTTGGTGTTCAATGTTCCGACGTGCCTCGTTTCGCAAAGATGTAAAGCACGTCAATTAAATGTATTGTATTTCCCCACACATGCAAATGGTATTTCGATCTAGATCTGGCAGAATAGTAGTAGTAGTAGTTTCATGTGCTTTATTGACCCATCAGTAAAAAGCACATATACTGGAAGATATACTTAATTGACGTTATGATCACCTCTGCCTTCATCAAGGAACAAAATTTGACAAAAAAGATAATTTGGAATAAGTGGCATTGGTCGACAGCTGTGCTTTTTTCTGAATTTACTTCCTAAGTCGATGTTTCCCAAAGACGAGACAATATCGCATCTTATTCGGGGTCCAACAACAAATCATAAGGAAACCTGGAACCTATAGATCTTTCTTTGGCTTGGGAAATATTAATCAGATTTTTAATTAAAGCGTGTCCAACTATACAGCCACAGTCAACTGATAAATTAGAAATGCAATGGTGATTCGGCTTTATGGTTGAAAGGAAACATCTGATCAATGTTCTCGAAAACTGTTAGCTCTCCATGTTTCCTTATGGTTTGCGGTGAGATCCCGAATCAGATGCGATATTGCCTCGCCTTGGGGTTTTGTATTACTGGCTCTAATTTTGGATTCATCATCTAAACGCAGTCGATGTCACAAAATTATATAAGGGCAGTTTTGCGTTATGATATCGTTCCTGGTTTAGACACAGACCAGTGCTTCGAATAAATAACTCGTGCACCAGCAATTTGTTTCGACTCGGCGTGATGATTTGCACGTGTAGAAACCTTGTTCTCCGTGAGTGCCGCATCAACTGGCTGAAGACCAGATGACATAACGTGTGACTTGGTACCGGGAGATGCCAAATAAGTTTTGACAAGGCACATTCTCGGTATAGATTGGCTGACTATTACTATTACGATGTGCCGACCAAGGCTCAAAACAAAATTTGGATTTTTGATGATGAGAGTACACCCGTAGCTGCCACAAAACTCGATTTGTATAGACGAAAATGATGTATATTTCAAATATTTTTTCAAATCTAGTGGAATTGTGGAACGTGCCGCATTGAACACACAGAAGATAGTCATAGCTAAGTGGTATACAGTGCCTGCCTAAAGTCATTGGATCTCTGAGGAATCTGCAGTCAACGTCAACAATGGCCAGCTGGTTCCTCCATCACAATAAGAGAGACGCTTATGCATCTCTTGTCGGTGTGTCAGACGTACGCTGGGACGGCTTTCGTCCATTGGCACAACGCGGCTCTACGAGTGCTCTACTATCATTTAAGGCAGTCATACGGTATCGATGAGACTCCAGTGGTGCCATACGCTCCAGGGGATATAGAGTCCGTTTTGGAGAACGAGATATGTCGGATTTACTGGAACTACGTTCGAGCTTGTACAGGCAAACAAGCTCGATATAGTTCTTCTCGATCACCAACACAAGACGATGTTCGTTATAGAGTTTTCGGCACCTGCCGAGATGAACATCATCTCTAAGGAGGAGGAAAAACGGACCAAATATCAAGAGTTGATCGGGCAACTTTGCAGGCCCTGGCCAGACTGTAGTCTGGTTATGGTCATTGGATCCCTAGGTGGAATGAGGAATACGCTGCTACCTGCACTGCGCAAAATACCGGTGTGCCGTGCGGCGGCGCACATCTTAGCCGCCAGAATACAGAAGGCAGTCATCCATGGGTCACACCGACTACTTAGAGCGCACGATTAGCGGACCCAGTGATTGCTTGAGGACTAGTCACTGGGTAACGGAATAATAACAATGAGCAGCTAGACATAATTCTGCAACCAGAGTCATATACCAAGGACTAGCCACAACAGACAAGCTAATAGAAAACAATAAATACAAACTATACTAGAACGTTAAAATACCTACAGACAAGACAACCATAGCAAAAAGGCAATATATAGTTTTTCAGTCATAGGCAGACAAAGTTACCTAACTGATAGATATTGCTATTCCCAATGATATGAATATCCTAAACGCCTACGCTGGGAAGATATCTAAATACGCTGACCTGGCCATAAGCATAAAACGGCGCTGAAAACAAAACTATTGGCCCCCTAATTATGTCGGTCTCAGGGCTTATACCAAACACATTTACACTACACCTACAACAGTTAGGTCTGGGCGAAAGGTTACACAAAATATTCCAAAAGTCTGTAATCCTGAAGACGTGTAATATTGTACGATCCTTCCTTGAAGTGTTGACTTGGCACAGCCCGTCAACATTTGTTGCTACCGCAATCATGCTAGATTAACTCAGGATGATAATAATAAATCGTCTTTTATTCACTTACTGGTAAATGAAACAATGAAATGATCGAAACAAACTGGCGTTTCTAGTTTCATTAAGACGTAATGTCTGTAACCAACTCACGCAGTTGAAGTTTGCTGTAAATCAACAAGAGGGTTATTATCATTACCGTGAGTTGAATCTACGGTCGAAGCTATGAATCATCATCATAATCATCATAGTCACAATGTTGTAAAAGACATGTTGTGAACTCGTATAATGCATTAAGTCGGGGCCAGAGTATTGCCGACACGAATATTATCAGTAGTTTTGAGAACTGTAGATCGTCGTCGTTCGCGATTTACTGTCAGTTCAGGGGCGCTCCTGATACTCATATCCAGCAACTGTTTCGTCGTATCCACCCAGCGTCTAGGGGAACGGCCACGGCGCCGCCCACTCGGGGCGTAATCCCTGAACTATGAATAGTTTGATTTAAATACATAATAATTACACAGTATTGACAATTAAAAGTCACTTCTGTCATTAAAGTAAATACTATCACTGTTCGATTTACCGTATGACGTTTCATAGCGACATCTGCAGTTATTAAGGACCTTTTGCACGTCCGTTGTCTGACGTTATTTCACGTTATCGGCTATTTGTAGCATGCGCAGTTCTCCCGAAATGACCGAATCGGCGAATAACCGATAAAGTTGTACGCTATCTACGAAAGATCTGAGTCTAAACCACTAAGCTGCAATGAGAACAGATTTTGGTAGCAACAATACTTTGTGATTTATCATTGTAGAAAAGGATCCAGTTTTCTTCCATCAGGCTTTATTTGACAGTATTTTCCAATAAAAACTACAAAATTAGGCGTTTCCGCCGTTTCCAGCAACAGCGCGCTAGCATCACCGAACTGAACCATGAGAGTGACATGTCATGCTTCGGTGGTCCTGCAAAACCTATATTGTTAGGTGTTTATTTGTTTATGATCAGGTCCAATATGCCGCCGACGCCTCAAAACGATATCTAAAGCTTGCTCCATTCTGAGCATTTGCAATACAAGGTTTATAAAAATAATAAAAAAACACAGAAAGCCTAAAGCACGAACCTCACTTATTCTACGCTACGTTAAACAAAGCCCAAAGGTGTATGCAAAAAGTTAAAATTGTATACTCTACATAGCGTAATGTTAGTATCGTTTGACGACGTAAATAACCGTCAACGTTTTACTACTGACACTTTGGAAAGAGCCGTGCAAAAGACCCCCCTTATAGCGTCTATTTAATCCTATGCATTTCCAAGAGATCAGTACTGGTATGCATTAGGCGGTTTTCATAACCCACGGCTGGACCGTAAGGTATGAAAAATAATTTTATTTTTTTACAGGTAGTATAATCTGTTCAGAAATAATTTGGTAATGGCTTAATGGCTAATGGCTAATTTACATGTTATTGTTATTCCGCTGACTCTTCTGTTGATTAACTTTATTGTTTTACAGCAGAATCATCGAAAGACGAGACTAGCTCACCATCGTCTGCAAGTAACAAACGAACTACTTGGGACGAAATGCACCAAGTGCGAGTATTGACCTTGAACGACAAGGAGCACCAGGAGTGCACCTTATATAGGCTAGAGAAGGGATGGAGCATCGAGTTCAGGGTGGGACCCTCCCTGTTCGGTCGGAAGGTATATCTGTATTGCAACTACCCTCTGCCGGGGGCGGAGTTTGACAGGGACGTGTACCGCTTGTTGCCCTGGCAGTGGGACGAAGGATGCAAAGATGCCGACGACACGGCGGCGTACGCTGATATACATTTGAAGATTGCAGGCAGTTTTCATTATTATTTCACGTACGATAAAAGGTGAGTGGTGCAATATTAACAAAAAATGGATTCAAGTTGATTGTCCCTTGGTTTCTGTAATAGGCAAGGAAATATTCACATGGACTTAAAAAATACGCCGGTACGTATTTCTTCCCTAGGTCAATGGACAAACTATTATATGAATACAAAGAATCTTTCAGTTTTACAACACCCCACCCCCCAACCACCCCAATTTCACCCCCACCCAAAAAAAGTAGAAAATGATCAGGAACCCCTAAAACGCCTAAAAACAAGGTTTGAGCTGTTTTTATATTTTTAGTTTTTTATTATTGCTGCGCCACCACTGACACGATTTTTCCAAAACATACACGTTTTCCGTCCTCGCCGCGGTAGTAATACTGTGTCAAAATTTCGTTAAAATCAATTGAATAATTTTCGCGTTACGTAATATCGAACGATCTAAAGCAATACTCGTATGTCTGTATACATCACAAATTCTAAGTCCCTTGGTTTATATAATGAGCAAGGCAATGTTCAAATGGACCTAAAAAAGTGTATTATGCCGCTAGGTTTTTCATTCACAGGTCAATGGACAGCCCATTATGAATACAACAAATTTTTCAGTTTTCCAACCCCCCGCCCTCCAACCACCCCAAATTCACCCCTACCCAAAAAAAAAGTAGAAAACGATCAGGAACCCCTAAAACGCCTAAAAACAAAGTTTGAGGCGTTTTTATTTTTTTTTTGTTTTTTTTTATTGCTGCGCCGTCACTGACACGATTATTCCAAAACATACGCGATTTCCATCCTCGCCGCGGTAGTAATACTGTGTCAAAGTTTCATTAAAATCCATTCGATAACTTTTACGTTAATCAATACAGAACGATATAAAGCAATATTCCTATGTATTTATCAGTCCCTTAGTTTCTGGAATAGGCAAGGCAATGTTCGGATGGGCCTAAAAAGGGTATTATGCCGCTAGGCCTTTCTTTTACAGGTCAATGGATAACCTATTATGAGTACAACATATTTTTGAGATTTACAACCCCCACCCCCCAACCACCCCAATTTCACCCCCACCCAAAAAAAAGTAGAAAATGGTCAGGAACCCCTAAAACACCTAAAAACGAAGTTTGAGGAATATTTAATTTATTTTGTTTTTTTGCTAATAACTTCGCCGCCCCTGCACCGATTTTCAAAATTATAAGAACATTACCCACTACGACCCCCCAGGATATCGCTGCCCAAACTTCATCACAATCCATGCAGCGGTTACTGAGATTACGAGGCTAGAAAAACGTGCACAGACAGATAGACCGACAGACAGACTGATGGAAATGAGTGACATGGATTTTCGTTATGTAGACATAAAACGCCCAAAAAGCGTGTTATCTCAAAATCGAAAATTTTTGCGATCACAATACTCCCCTCACCTATCGGTGTGGGAAGTAAAATGAGTTTACCAGCATTGTAGACTGCAAAGCGGCATACTCTGGGTGGTTTTCAAGTATTTATTCTCCTTACATGCCCTCTTATTAAGTCGCAAATTTATATGTTACACACATTGTTCTATTTAATTCTTCTTAATACTATGAATTAAACTGTTCTGAAATGATTTTATATTCACGTTTTTTGACACGAAGTGTTATGGCTAAAGCATTTGATGAAAAAAATGCGACGGATGGGAACCCATTATCGCTACATTTTAAAAGGGTGTCCACAAAGCAAGAAACATATCAAAGTTGTATTTTTTTAAATATACCACCCTGTATATTATTGCATATTCAAATTCCTTGGCCAATTCTAGTGTGACTTTATGTTCCACATATGGTACTTAACATGAACCGTTTAGGCGCGAAACACCACTTTTGGTAGAAGTATTTAGAAGTATTGTAGATATCGGAAAAAATGTAATATCGTAGCGATTACAAAATTTAGAAGACTGTGACTTTGCCATATGACTAAGCATAGAATGCGTCAACTTAGGTTAGATGGTCAAGGAATTATTTTTGTACTAGAAATCGGTAGATTAATGAAAGAACCATGAATCAGAGATAAGTTGATTTTTTCAAATGAGAAAATCTAATTTTTTTATACAATTATATGTATGATTTGATAACATTTCTAATGATATAATGGTTGTGAATATCAATCTCTGGTAGTGTATATTCAATTAAAAATTTTCAATCAAGTCGGTTAGACGGTTAACTTCGAATTATTTTTGTACTATAAATCGGTATATTAATTAAAGAAAATTGAATCAGAGATAAAGTTTTTCAAATGAGAAAATCTATTTTTTTTATGCAATGAAATGTATGATTTGATAACAAATGATGTACGGTTGTGAATATTAATCTCTGATAGTTTATATTTTTAATTACAAATTTTCAATGAAGGTGTTTTTTAATTTTCATACCTATAATCATCCTAACAAGCCATGAAATAAAGGCAAAAACCTGTTCATTTTGAAGAAAGCATTAACTTAGCAGAAAGATACAAACGAACTAGAGTAAAAGAGACAGGATTATAAAAATTACTCAAAACAAATCAACTCTAACCAGAAACAACAGCGGTATAACACATTTAAGGTAAAAGAGAAGCTGGAGTATGGCAGAATGGATATTTTCCACAGCCTACTAGCTACTCAATGTCCTAGAGATTGACAATTTCCAAAACCATTAAAATGTTTGTAATGAAAGGAAAACTATTAGTAAATGTTGCTGGCAGTTTAATATCCCCATAATAAAATTTCACATTCAATGGTATAAAAAAGTATTCATTCCCGTCATGTCAACAGTAACGATACCTCAGGTTGGAGTCCTGCAAATTTTTCAGTACCTATTAGCAAGATCGCAGAAAATGAAGAGAAGTCTATTCAATTAAAAATGAAAAAAGAAACAGAATGTACCTGACAGAAAATCAAAATCAGATTTGTTAGTATTCCTTTTTTGCGATCCTGTTGCTAATAGATACTGAAAAATATGAAGGGCTTCAGTCAGAGGTATCGTTACTTTTGACTTTGTCGGAAATGATTACTTTTTTATATCATTAAATGTGACATTGCGTGCCAATGATATTAGACAATGCCAGCAACAATCGCTGGTAGTTTTTCTATCATTTCAAAATTTTTGATGGTTTGGTAGGCCGCGAAAAGTATCCATTTATGTCATACTCCAGCTTCAAGGTCAAAGATAAGCCGGTTGTACAATACAAGGTTTAAGGTATGCCGATGTTAAACCACGTCAGTTGCAAAACGTCTGTTATACAATGCTTACTTAGCCCCTCACTCCAAGCTTAACACGAGCCGTAAACCGAAGCTTAACCAGAGCTTAACTGAGGCTTGAACCTAACCTGATAGAAATGACATTATATGTCAAGCAGGAACCTTCAAAAAGATTTGTGGATGATTTAACAAAGGGAGCAAATAAAAGAACAGAGACAGAAACGGCCGTTGCCCGAATTTTACACAAACCGCCACAGTGACAAACCAGAAGAGGTTATTTTTTTTTAATAATTATGACAGTACACATTGCTACATTAGTGCCAACCGTAGCGAATTTTACTATCAACCAGGTTTACTTAAACCAACGATTGTACAACGGATTTCAACGTTAAGCCTAAGCCTAGCTAAGGTCAGGTTTATTAAAGCTTGAGTTAAACCGGCATTTGTATAACCGGCCCTTAGTATTATTACTGTATTTGTAATTACAGTGAAAATGCTGAACGGCAAGGTTCTGGCTACATCTTGGTGGACCCAGCTTTGAAGTACGGAAATAACGAAAGTCTTTTATTAGATTGCATCCAGTGTCAGACTGTTCTATCCAAAAGCTTAGGATCTTTCTCATCATGGAGCAATAAACTCAAAGTAGCAAAGGAGTCAGGATATAACATGATTCATTTCACACCTATACAGGTATATGAACAATTTTGCAACGTAAATTTGCTTGTTATACAATTTAATAATTTTTCAGGAATTGGGTAACTCAAATTCATCCTACAGTTTAAGAGAATATTTAAAACTCAATCCAACTTTCGAGAAAGATGATGGAAAAATGCCAACATTTGATGAAATAGAGATGTTCGTTTCTGAACTGAGAACTCAGTGGAAGGTGAGACACAGTATAGCTTAAGATGACTAATTCAGCTTGCTAGGAGATTCATACCACTCTGATAGTCAGATTGTCAGAAAATCAGTTTTGTATAACTAAATTTAAGGGTATTCTTTCGAATGAGTAATAACTTCTATGAAATTTAATTAATTCAATTATTATTAATATACTTTAGAAAAGTTACAAAGTATAATAATAATATAATAATAATATAATGCATTGTCCTATTTGCGCAAATAAGGCAAATAACCCAAATAGGTTTTCCAGACATCGTATTTGTTTGCTATGCCAATTGAAGTGTTGGCATAAAGATAAGACACAAACATAAGAACAGTTTTAACCGTAAAATCAGAATAGCTTGAGAAAAGTGACACAGCAATCACTTCGTGATCTACCTACCAAATTTGTTTGTTCACTCTATGTTTAGGTGTTACTGTGGGCATAGTAATGTGATATATCTTGCGATACAGGATGAAATCGTATATTTTTTTCAGATGAACGTATCCCATTTATTAATTGTTCTGTTTAAATTTCAGATGACCTCAATATGTGACGTAGTCCTGAACCATATGGCAAACGAGAGCCAGTTTTTGCATGATAATCCTGATGTAACATACAACTGCTCAAATTGTCCTTACATGCGCCCTGCGTACCTACTAGACGTTGCCCTTCACTGTTTTTCGATGGATGTGAAAAAGGGCCTGTATGAGGACAGAGGTATACCCAAGGAAGTTAATCATGAAGACCATCTTAATGCTATCCGATACCACTTCAGAGTCAGTGTACTTGGTGAGTTCAAAATTAGTACTTAATTTTTATGATACAAAATTGTTTTGAGCAGGGTTGATCGGCAGTGTGTGGATGGAAGATGGTAGGCTTACTAAAACATATTTCAGAAATCTGTCTCTTGTTCATGGTAGGGAGCCATAAGGGCTACTACGTTAAAATATTTTCAATTAAATTTTGACATTTATTCAGGGTGATTCATGTCAAGCTTACATTTTTTTAAATAGAACACCCTGTATATTATTGCATATTTGGTTCCTTGGTGAATTCTAGTGTGACTTGAACTAAAAAAAAGATTGATATTGACAATCCTATATAGTTAGGAAGGCTGTCCCATTTAACATTTGATCGTAAGAAAATAGACATTCCCATTCTGAAAAATAAAGTTACGTGTGATTGAAGTTTCCTTCAGTGGCGGCTGGTGAGGTAGTGCCACAGTGCCATGGCACTACCTTAATTTTCGTCAAAAACATATTTATCTATCCCTTAAACTTTTCTTATTCTATGTTAGTTTCCAACGACTTTTTTCTGTTTTATATGAAATGGCTCAGCGCATAAATGCTTGCACCAGACAACACGTGGCATCGTGGCAACTCACACGATGAGAGCTGACGACGCCGCGCGACGGCGAGATATGACAACAGTCTACGGTGCCGTTTATTTTAAGGTACAGGCAGAGTGGGATAAATCTTATCACACACGCTTATGAGTGACTCAGATAACGCTATGCTGGACGTTTGGATAGATTTTAAATACGAAAATCCGAAGTAGATCGTGCCAGGCACATTACCCATATTTCCATTCGCATGGTTCACTATTTTTGTTTTGTTTCAGCAGTTAGGATTTGTTTATGTTTGATGCTGATGTCTGCTTTTCTCGTTAAAGGTTTGAAATTTAGATCTTATTAGTATGAGTGGTTGTGCGCTATTTTCGGATCGGTATCTCTTTTGTGTTTAAAATATATCATTGGAGCGAAAATGAATAAAATTGGCGCATTAATAAACTCATTTAGCAATCTTCCGCTAGAAGAAAAACTGCAGATTAAGGAATTAGGACGTCCAACACCTGTTTTAAAAGTTGAAAAACTTATTGTAGTGGATAGAAATCGCGTTGTCGTAAATTTAGTAAAACTATGATAAAAACAATTGGATAAGTGACTGTGAAGAAGTTAACAAATTGTTTTGTTTTGTGTGTGTTCTATTTGGAGGCGATGACACTTTGGCGAAAAAGGGCACGGATGATCTTATTCATATATGGGAGAAAATGAAGACCCATGAAAAATCTAAAGTGCATATGAATAATGTTTTCAGTTTATCGATGTTTGGTAAGTCGAACATAAAGACTCAGTTAAATTCGGCTTATCCGCTAGTTATAAGTATTTTTTCAATTTTATATCGGTCTGAAATTTTGGCTGTCATTCTGGCACTACCTCTTTAAGTTGGCACGAGCCGCCACTGGTTTCCTTAATTAATGTACTGCAATCTACAAGTACAAAAAGAATTCAAATTTGGCCGTCTATCTTAAGCCGACGCTTTTCATGCATAGTCACACCGCAAAGTCCACGTTTAATAATCGCTGCGATATTTAATTTTTTTTTCTAATATCTACTCATACAAAAAATGGTGATTTGCGCAAAAACTGTTAGTTTAGAGCCTCATGTGTGTGATACATAGAGTCACACTAGAATTCACCAAGAAATCCGCATACGCAATAATCATCCCTGTACTCTATTTCTATTTAAAAAAATGTAACTCTGATATGGATCACTCTGTATAAACGACAAAATTTAAGTAAAAATACTTTTTGGTTGTAGCCTTCTAGGCTCCCGAACATGACCAAATGGCAAATTTCTGGAATACATTCTAGTATGCCCATTATCTTCCGTCCACCCATTGTTGGCTCACCCTATATAATACTTGCAAGTGAAATCCGAAAACTGAGAAAAAAAGCATGCGTTTCACGGAATGCAGCAGGACTAAGGATAATAAGAAACGAACCCATTTGGCGTAATTAGTTTATAGAAAAAAACCCGTCAATAATGGTGGGCCCTCCATGTTGACGAATACACTCTTCATGCCTAAGCGGCACGCTCGTATAATCTTGGTTCTTAATAAACTTGCGCGGCATGCTCGTAATCTGGTTGTTGATAGACTCTAGAGGTACAGCCTCCCAAACTGCCCTCACATCATGTTCCAGTTCGTCAGAGGATTGGGTAAACCGCGAATGTAGCGACCCACCGAATCCCATAGTTTTTCACTTGGTGATAAATCGGGTAATCATGGAGGACACGGAAGCACCCCGACCTCAGCTTCCTGTAGGAACCTCATTGACGTTCTTGCAATATGAGAACATGCATTATTTTGCTGAAAAAAACCTTTTCTAGGCCTCAGGTATATGGAACGGCAACTGGTTCTAACGCCTCATTCACATCACTTTGGGCCGTCATTGTGCCACAAATCACATGTACAGGTACTTGGTTAAATGCCATGGCCCCCAATCTATCAAACCAACAGGACAGTGTACATGACGCTCAACAGAAAACTAAAGATCACGTCGTTCACCCTGCCGTCGTCTAACGCGTTGGTGTCCGTCGGTTGCCCCCAGACAAAATCTGGGCTCGTCGGAGAAGGCCGTCTGAAGCCACTCTGCATGCCATTGTCGTTGTTCTTGACACCAATCTAGCCGTTGGCGATGATAATTTGCAGTAAGTGGAAGGACCATATGGGGACGATATGATCTTAAGTGCATTTCACGCAGTCTGTGGTACACCATGCGGCTCCGAAGGGGCCTCCCTATAGCTGCATACCAAGTGTCAGCAATAGCTCGAGTGGATCATATTCTGTCTCGAAGAGCCAGTAATCGTAGATGACGATCTTGCCGGTCTGTGGTTTTCCTAAGTCCTCCAGAACCTCTAGCAAGCTACATTTGCTCTTCTACTATCCATGCGCGCCGAGCTACAACTATAGCCACGCTACGCCTCATGGTCATAGCAAATGACTGGGGCTATCGTCTTCTAGGGGTCACACAACCAATTTGTCTCCCGCCACATTTGCAACAGATATCATCGTTTTTACATCTACTAAAAGCCATGCTTTTGTTTGTAGACGAATAGAGTTTTGTGAAGGTGCCATGTAGGTAACTGGTGTCTGAATGAACAACAAGTGTTAGATGTGTACTCATGCCTGGATTAACCATGGGCCTAAAGTGGCTGGAGCCCCGAGCCCCGCGGTTCAGAGGGGCCCCGCAGGGGCCCTACTTTTATTTAATGTAACAGAGCAAATATTAGGTCAATAGATGAACAATAAAATCAGTAGATCTAATAAAAACTTAATTTCGAGATTTCAATCAAAACGGTGTTTTTCAATTTCCCTACCTATAAGCAAGCCAGCAGGCCATGAAATATAAACAAAAAACGTGTTCAGATAGAAGCAAATAACTTAGCAGAACGATACAGATAAACTAAAGTAAAGGGGCAGGGTTATAAAAATTTTCTACAGCCAATGAACTCTAACTAGAAACAATGCCGGTAAGGTCAAAGAGAAGGTGAAATCCGTCAGAAATGAATAATTTTTTACAGCTCACCGGCTACTGCAATGTATTATAGATTAAAAATTTCCAAAACCATTAAACTTTCAGCGAAAGCTACTAGCAGTCTGATATCTTCAGGTCGAAATTTCACATTTAAATGATATAAAACAATAGTCATTTCAGTCAAAATCAAAAGTAACGATACCTCTGACTGTCTCACTGTAGCCCTTCTAATTTTTCCGTATCTATTAGTAAGATCGCAAAAAAAAGAATACTGACAAATCAGATTTTAATTTTTTGCCAGGCAAATTATGTTTTATAATTTGATTTGATTAGATGTGTTACTTCTGTTATTTCTGATTAGACTTGATTTGTTGTAAGTCATTTTTATTATTTTAACTGTTTACTCTAGTTCGTCCGTATCTTTCTGCTAAGTTAGTTGTTTTCATCCACCTAAATAGTTTTTTGTTTGTATATCATGGCCTGCTAAGTGAATTATAGGTACGAATAATTGAAAAACACCGGTTTGGTTGAAAATTTGAAATTAAATGAAAACTACCAGAGATTGATACCAAATTTTAAATTCGAATGTATAAAAGTAATTAGGCATTCCCATTTGAAAAAATCAAGTGAATTTTGTTTGAAGTTTCCTTAATTAGTATACCGATTTCTTCAAGTACTATTGTAATTCAAACTTGAACGTCAAACCTAAGTTGACCAATTTCAAGTTTAGTCACACGGCAAACTCACAGCCGTCTAAGTTTTATAATCGCTGCGATATTCAATTTTTTCTGATATCTACTTATATAAAAAATTGTGAATTGCACCTAAACGGCTCACTTCAAGTCCCAGGTGTACACCTACTATACACTAAACATAAAGTCACACTGGTCGTAATCTAAATATTCAATAATATATACAGGGTGTTCTATTTAAAAAATCATAACTTTGATATGGCACTCTTCTATTAGAAACCCTGTATAAAAGTCATTATTTTCAAAATGTAGTCCAACTCGACCTACATACATTCGCAAAGTTAATTTTCTAAAAAGTGGTATGGTTTGGTCACAAGATTCCTAGGCGTTGAGCTTGACTCAGCCTGTATAAAAAGAAAATAGAAAATACCTATACCTATCTACCCATTGGATACTGTCGGCACCTGTGGCCCGTGCCAACATAATGAATAAATCGAAGTTGAACCGATACAAAGGCGACGCCCAAAAAAGAAAAGTAAGTTATCCATATAGTTTGTTAGTGTCATGTCTATGTGCTACATGGTTACAATTTACCACGATAACTATTTTAAGGCTGCTGAGGATAAATTAAAAGCAGTGAAAAATTGCCCAAAATAAGTTCTTTAAGCAAACCTAACGCTCCGCTTGAAAAGGATTGCACTGAAAGTAGTTCTGATAACTAAGCAAACGCAAACATTGAAAGCAGTGCTGATACTATAAGCGGGACTCATGACGTACTTATAAAAAAGTGTATAGTAGTTTCTTATGTTATATCGGGAATATAGTTTCATAAATAATAGTATTTGCATTTTATTTATAAAGGGCCCCTTAAAATTATAAGCCCCGGGCCCCATGAAAGCTTAATCCGGCTATATGTGTACTAGGTGTTTAGATATCTCTTGCGAGTAGTATAATTCCGAAATTTCGACGTATAACATAGGCTCATAGACTTTGCATGGTCTAATAATTCATAACTGTTCAGCTTCTACTTTTTATAAGTTTATATATTATTTCACTAGATCCTCTGAATATACCGGAACTGTACATATGCGATGTGAATCAGTATGTGTTGGAGTTTTTGAACAGAGCCCGCGTGTCGGCTCCTGGAACCATGCACGACACCGAACCGACTAACGACTCCGAAGGCAATTTGAAACTGAAACAGGATCCCCAGTTCAGACGTCTCGCTGCCACTGTCGACATGGACAAAGCGCTCAAACTGTACAACGTCTACTGGAACGACACATTCGACGAGGAGTCGAGGTTGAAAAAGTGCGCAGAGATGTTCAAACGCAGGCTGGACTCGCTTAACAAAGGTTAGGGATTTATAGTATTACTAATCCTAATTGGAACTGGATAAAAACACATGCGCCCCACACATGAAAAGGGTACCTGCCATGGGCGTTAGACTTTATACACGTACGATTGAATATTAAAATTATTTCTCTAATGGAGAATTAGGCCGCTTTCTGATTTGTCGGAGCGGGAGCGGCGCGGGATCTGTTAGCTCGGCACCGAAACGATTCCGCACTGCCTTCAGTTACTCACCTATCTGTATATTCTCTGCAAAAAATTCTGCAGTATCGCTTTGAGCGTCCTACGAAGATGTCGTCTTCAAGCGATGAAGATATTTTAGTGTGTTATTTATATCGTCTACGTAAAAAAAGAAAACGTTTTTGGCGTCATCCTTACATCGAGAAGAACATTATTTATTGTCGACTTTTTGTTGCGGCTCAAGAACTTTCCCAAGACGACCAAAAATTTTTATCGGTGTATAGAATGTCAAAAAAACGTACGAAGAGCTTTTGAATTTGATATCACCAGTGTTAACAAAGCAACATACAAGATTTAGAGAATGCGTGACTGCTGATGAAAGAATGCGTGTAGCAAAATGCCGACCGGCTCCTGGACACGCGTCCCGACTGACGGTAAAACGAAACGATTCCTCTCCGCGCCCGCACTTTCCGCGTCAATCAGAAAACGCACATTGAAATATAGGTGCTCGGCAAGCTTTCGGTACCGCGTATACCGAGCGAACCGAATCCGCGCCGCTCCCGCACCGACAAATCAGAAAGCGGCTTAAGTATTGTTGATGAAAGTTTTAAATAAAAAGTATGGCAGTTCTAAATTTTCTGTAAGTGATTCTGTAGGAAACGGCCTCCACAACGCCATTTTCCGTGCACTTTTCGAAATAATAAGGATAAAGTGTATCCGCCCTTCGATCCACTCAGCGCGGATATCCTAAGAACATCAATGATGGGAATAAGATGTCGACCCTCCGGCCGTAAAAAAGTGGTTCAATAGTGGACCGTTAATTGGCGGCTTCTTTGGAGACATGATATATCGCTTTGCGACACTTTGACTGCCGGCGACTGCCTAATATTTCTTGCTTTTTATCAAGGAAGAAATCATCATCATCATAGTCACAATGTCTTAACAGACATGTTGTGAACTCGTAAAATGCATTTATTCATTTTACGAGTTTCTCTTGGGATATCTTTAAGATCTTTAATACAGTAGTTTCCCATTTGCTTTCTGCATCCTCATGCCGTTGACCAGATGGTATCTACTGGTTCATCCGCCTTTAGGGGCAATTTCTCACCCCAAGGACAAGAAGGTGTCCTGACTCTGCTCAACTCGTCCACCCAAAGCTGTTGATTGAGAAGAGGTTAATGTTTATACCGACAATAGTTCGGTCCCTTTTAGTCGCCTTTTACGACACGCGGGATATACGATGGGAGATATTCTAACCCTCCCTCGCACAGGAAGGAAGAAATACGAGATGTAATTTAATGGTTTTTAAGATGGATGCTCCATCTTAAAAACTAGGAGGTCTAGGAGGTCCTTTGTGAGGTTAGGCGTATCGATTAGTCGCTCTTTTCTGGATAGTGTCCAGAAGCTTTAGAGAGTGCTTCGGAGCGCATCCCCACACATGGGAGCAATACTCCAGCGATGCTCGGATCTGTGCCTTGTAAGCAGCAGCAGTTGCTCTGGTGTATACAACTTCCTACAGCGGAACAAAACTCCAAGCTTCTGGGATGCCGTTTTAGCAATACTGACGACGTGGTCATGCCAGGACATGTTATTGTTGATGTTGATTCCCAAAAGCTTGACGAAAGGTGATTCGACTATGGGGTGACCCTCCATTTCCACGGTTGGTAAGCCATCGGGAGACTTCTTTGTAAGTGTTGTTGCCTGAGTTTTTTGTACGTTGAACTGTACTTTATTTGCTAATCCCCACTCGACAATTGTTTTGATATCTGCGTTGATCTGTGGGGCATGCTGCTGTCGCCGACGTACCGTCTCCTGGGATGATAGTGGCTTGCCTGGTTCCATGCACTACACTAATGTACTGTCATCTGCGAAGCTGTAGATTGGATTGGATGTTATTTCCAGCAGCTCGTTGATGTACAGCAGAAACAGTGTAGGGGATAGGACAGATCCCTGAGGAACACCAGCGTTTATTGAAAATACGTCTGATGAACAGCCCTCGACTACAACAAACAGAGATCGGTCGTTCAAAAAGCTATTCAGCCACTGGCGCAGACCAGGTGGTAGTCCATAAGCAGCAAGCTTGACCAGAAGTTCGTCATACCATACTCTGTCGAAAGCTTTCGATATATAAAGTTATCTGTTCCACAAGTGAGTGACGTAGGCAAGGAGGTCACCTGTAGACCTGTGCTTACGGAAGCCATACTGACGATCATTTATGATGTTATTATTGTCCAGGTATTTCAGGAGCTGTGTGTTAATGACAGTCTCCATAACCTTAGACATGATGCTGAGAAGAGCCACAGGTCTATAATTGGTGGGGTCAGTTTTTTTGCCTTTCTGAGGGATGGGTTGTACGCAGCCAATCTTCCACGAAGCGGGAAACACGCCTCGTTGATACGAAAGTTTGAAGAGCTTGCAAAGAATAGGTGAACGCTCAGCGGCACAGCGTTTAAGGACAATGGCTGGAATTTGGTCAGGACCAGTAGCTTTATTGGTGTTCAGTTTTTGGAGGATGCTTTTTACATCTCGATTGTTGAAATTTGACCTCTGCCATTCTCGAGTTCACGGTTATGGTGGTGGTCGGAGTACTTTCTTGAAAGTCTACAGTAGAATTGGCTGCGAAGAGCTTCCCCAAGATGTCTGCTTTTTCTTTAGGAGCAGAAGCGATGGATTTGTCCTCTCTGGTCAAGGGTGGTATTGACGAATAGGAAATGTTCTGACTAACAGCCTTAGCTACAGACCAGAATGTTATGGACGAACTAGGACATGAGAGGAGCTTGTTCTTAATTTTTTGTTTGTGTTCCTCCTTGCTGCTGTCAATCACCCGTTTATAGTGATTTCTGGCGTCGATAAAACTGCGGTGGCTCTCAGCATTTGGATTTTTCCTCCATTCTCTGTAATGTTGGTTTTTAGAGGTAACTGCATCTCTGCAACGCTCATTGAACCATGGCTTGTTTTTGGAGGGATGCTTGACGACATGAGGAATATAGGCTTCCATGCCGGATATTAATACCTCTGTTATTTCTTGGGCGCAAGCTGATGGGTCTCGTGACTTGAAGCAGACGTCGTTCCAGGGAAAGGTCTGGTAGTATTCCCTTAGGTCGTCCCACTTTGCTGATCCGTAATGCCAGACCAGACGAGGCTTTGCATGGTAGAGATCTGGAGAATGCATTCTGCATAGCGCCGAGACGGTGTTGTGGTCAGACGATCCCAGTGGGGCGGTTACCTTCACTGTGTAGACCGTTGGAGTAGTTGTGAGATACAGGTCCAACAGACTAGCAAAATCTCCGTGGCGGCTGGGAATCCTTGTTGGTTCTTTGACTATCTGCTCCAAGCCGCAGCTGATAGCGAAGGCTTCAGCTTCACGTCCCTCGTCGTCCGTTTTGTTTGAGTGTTTCAGCCAGTATGATTTGTGAACGTTGAAGTCACCCAGAAAGGCTATCTCTGAATGAGGGTGATCTGATTGCAGCGCGTCCACAGTGGCTGAAAGCTTCTCGAAGAGCTCTTTGCAGTTGTTACTGCTTGGTGGCCTATAAATGCAGCATATAAATTTGGAATGATTTTGGAAGGATATTTTGAGCCATATGATGTCAAATCCTTCCAGTTCGAGCTCTTCTTCTCGATGACAAGAAAGCCCAGATTTAACGTACACGCATACGCCAAACCTACGTCTAAATCGGGTGTATAAGTCATATCCGGGATATCTAAAGCAGTTACCCATTGTTGAAGAGCCGACTTGAGTTTCCGTAAGAGCCAGAATGTGTGGCTTCTCTGCCTGAAGGTGTTGATGGACAGAGTTTATGTTGGAGGCAAGACCTCGTATATTTGTAAAGTCGGCTCTGAACAAGTTTCTCTGGCCTTCGGGCCTGTCGTCAGGCGAAGTTGCTGCATAGATGCCTTTGAATTGTGGACATTGAGGAGAATGCTGAGAGTTCCTTATACCGCCCTTCGAACTAACGTTTCCATACGGGATGAGCTCCGTAATCCAAAGAGACTATCCTCCATTGTGTCTACGAGAATGCTTACATTCTTCGGACATATACACAGAAGCGATAATATGAAAAAACTTGTAGTTCAGGGTCATGCCCCGAGTGGGCGGCGCCGTGGCCGTCCCCCTACACGCTGGGTGGATACGACGAAACAGTCGCTGGATATGAGTATCAAGAGCGCCACTAAACTGACAGTAAATCGCGAACGATAACGAGCTACAGTTCTCAAAACTATATATTCGTGTCGGCAATACTCTAGCTCCGACTTAATGCATTTTATGAGTTTACAACGTGTCTGTTAAGACATTGTGACTATGATGATGATTTTGGTGCTGTTATAATATGACTGGTCCCAGTTTTACGTTTTCCCATAAATAATAATTATATGTTTTACATTACAGCTGTGATCGACGAAGTGAACAACGATCTAAACGTAGCCATCGAAAACGTCATAGCCGGCATCCGGTATTTCCGCGTCCAATGTGACGGCCCCAGGTTGACAGAGATTACCGTCCAAACACCGCTGGTTTATAGATATTTTACCGATCACGATGATTCTGTGCTGACCTTAAAAGAATACGAAACGGCGATGTACAGTGATAAAGGACGCTTCATGATGGCTCACAATGGTTGGGTTATGAACTCTGACCCACTGAGGAATTTTGCCGCGGCGGATTCTAAGGTGAGCAGAAATCAACCATTATAAAGAAGAGCTTCCTGAAGGAATTACTTAAAAAATAATTTGCCCAAGCGTCTGTCACTGTCAGTTATCTTTCCGAGAACATCAAATCTTTGAGCAAAAAAATATGTCATTGCCTCAGAGGAATAACCAAACCTCAAGGGAATAAACAAGCAACTTCAGCACGTCATGCTGAAAGCCGACATTGATCATGGTTTTTGACAGTTAAGGTTCTAAATATTGACAGTAGAGGTTGTTGAAAGCAATGCTGGCTAACCTGAAAATTCCTGCTTATTCATTTTTGTTACAAACAGTGCAATTGTTGACTCTCATGGCGAAAAACTGTACACGATTGGCAAACGGGGATCTGTAATGCTAATATAATCCTCCCACTTTTGGAGGTAGGGTTCTGTATATATGGGCATTGAATTATGTGGACCTAGTTCGGCAGCCTTATGTATTTAAAATACAAAAACGTGCTCTGAGGTATATTTTTAATGTCAGTTCGAAAATGTCATGCCGTCCGTATTTCAAACAATGTGGAATTTTAACACTAACAGGTATTTTGATACAAAAGTTTGTATCAGTATACTGAAACAAGAATCAATATGCGAGAAATTATGATGTGCACTTTCAATACTAGACAGCAACATCACTTTAGAATCCCTAAATGTAGGCTGAACATATCCCAACCTGCACCAACAACTCTTGGACTAAAAAATTATAATAAACTACCTCCCAATATAACATCCAAAGCAACTCTTGAGGCATTTAGGAAAGATCTCAAACTATTTCTCTATGACAGGTGTTTCTATACCTTGGACGAATGTTTTAACTATTGTAACATTTATCATTCTTATACATATAAGAATGATCTGTTTGTGTATTTTTTATGTGTTATGTCCATTATACATTTGACACCTTCTGTGCTATGTATTTAGTCGAAAAAAATACAGTATACATTTACACCACGCGCTCGCAGGGTTGCCAGTTGTGTCGATTTTCCGTCTAATTGGCGATTTCAGAATCGAGTTGGCGACCAACAGTCGTAGCTGGGCGATTGGCGAATTTTGGTGGTGCAAAACACACGAGTTGACGACTCTTGGCCATTTCTACCTTCCATTTCTTTTGTTTTTCCCTCAAAAGTAAGGGCTAGTCGCATGAAGCGGCAATATCCGGTTATTACAATTGACACTTTGAGCATAGCCACTCTTCAAGGAGAGAGCAAGCAAGTAAGGTTGGTCGACCTTCGTTATCGCTATTGGGCAACATTTACCTATTTCTTATTACTATGCATGCTTAAAATAATCATAGGCACAAAATTCGTTGTTTCTGGTGTTCCAAAAATGCCTCAATGGCTTAAAATAAAAATTATTTGAAAAGCTAGAGTTGATTCGCAATTAGCAAATGACCCTTAGAAGTTTTAAAATAAATAGATCTCACTGGGAAGTTGTTTCAATTCCAATCAGATAGAGAGGGAGTTAATACTGAAATCTGTTTTTATTGAAATAAAAAAACAAATACGTAGCAATGTTTATGTATTTTGAATTGTACACTCATTGCCACCAATACATTCGTGGCCTGGTACCCAACTGAGATGTACAGCGTTGCGTGAAGTAGAGAGTTGAGAGTGTAGAAATAGTCCTATACCAGGTTTGATGTAATCTTCCTGCAGTCCAAAGACTTTTAAGTGGCCTGAGACTTCGAGAGATCACAATAGCCCTTAGTTTCTACAATAAATATGACCTTGACCACAGACTAATCATAGAATAGGAACTTTTGTAGTTCCATAGGTCAGAGGTACCCTCACCCACAGATTATGCCATACTGGTCGTCTCGGTGTTGACATTTACAACCGCGAGGTTGCTATTTCTGGCGATATTCATTCAGGCATGCCAAAGATTGGCGATTTCTGACGATTTTTATGCCAAAAGCTAGCTACAAGCATATTGATAACCTGGCAATATACTATACTCGCTCCAGCGAAACTGCTTTCTTACTGCGCCTGGCAGTGAAGGTAGTAGTAGTAGTGTTGGACGAAGGGTTAGGTGTCTCCTTTTAACTGATACCGCATGTACCTTCTCTCTTAGTTGCATTCGAGATGTCGCACCTCAGATCCAAATTTGCCAATCGTGTATAACTACATTTTAACAAAGCACAGCGTGTTTTGGAAGTTTCTAAATACTCCGAAAATCACCCACAGTTAGCAAATTCGATTCTATGAACAAAGCAGTCGATTGACGATTGAGGTCGAAAACTATAACATCACTAACCAATGATATCGACGTTGCAACCGCTTCAGCTTTGGCGTAATATTTAAGGAATTTGAATTAATAATTGCTAATTTAAACACATATACATACATATACATATATTGTTCATGACCTCGATTTTTCTCGATAAAAAGTTTGGCCACGATTATTATCTTTCAAATTGATATTATACTGCATCACACATCGTGAAGATCCATGCAAAAAATTGGAAGCTTAAAACTTAACTGGATAATATTTCTAATTCTTTTTTATATTTGTTTTTAAGGTTTATATTCGACGTGAACTTATAGCTTGGGGCGACAGTGTAAAACTACGATATGGTGACCGGCCTGAAGACAGTCCCCAACTGTGGTCTCACATGAGAAAGTACGTTGAACAAACAGCCAAGATATTTGATGGTATTCGGTTAGATAACTGCCATTCGACACCTATTCACGTTGCTGAATACTTATTGGATTGTGCAAGGAGGGTTCGACCAGATCTCTATATCGTCGCAGAATTGTTTACCAATTCGGATATGACGGACAATATCTTTGTGAACAGGTAAAGAAATTATATATTATATAAATATAATGTTTGAGCAATGTCTATAAATCCTCAACACTGAAGAACTTAAGGTGAACATTAAAAGAATGTAATTCATAGTACATACGTCGAGAATTTATTTTGGACTTGACAGTGTTACTAGGCGGTATACCAGTTCCACTTACGTAAGTGTCACTTTGTCATCCATAATTTACTGTTGTTTTTCGTTTTTTTTTGTCTTGTTGTTATTCTGTTATTCTTGTAAAATACTGCCAGCCTGAATCATAACACATTACCTTTATATAGGTAGGTATAAGTTTTAATATTAAAATTTGATGTTATAAAGGCCTTGACCTACGAGGGAGCCATTTTGGCTTACCCCGCCGTTCCTCTCTACCCGCTGGCCTACCTTTTAATAATCTAACGTAAACAGATGATAAATGGGATGGCGGACGTAACCTATTTGATGTCGGTGGATGCTCCATGTAAGTCATATCATGGCGACTCCCAAATGACGAAATGAGGAAAGAGTACAAGATCACACGCCAAAGACAAAGTAAATCCCTATTTGAAATGATAAATATGTTATGTTCTTTTATCATTAACAGCTTTTTGTAATACTTAAATCAACATAAAAATTTCGGGAAATTCAAAACATTTCGACTGAAAATCAGAGTTCCGTCGACAGTGATTCAACTGAACTCCATTGTTTTTAATGTTACATAGAATAATAATAAATATTATTAACGATGCCCCACCGAAGGAGTTTTACATACAACGCCGTAAAGACGACAAATTCTCTAGCCCCCGTACTTAACTGTCTCTTTTGGAAAATAATTTCAAACTTTTATTAAAAAACATTTATTATCTCCTGATTAGTTAAGTTAGATAAGTTAGTTTAAGTTTAAATTATTTAGACACGGTTAAGTAGAATGGCCTATGGCCAGACTTCGCCGTTGTACTATAGTTTTATATGTATGTATAACAATGATAGTGCAATCAAGTCGTTATTATTATTATTAT
The DNA here is from genome assembly GCA_951848785.1 of Callosobruchus maculatus. Taxonomy (NCBI): domain Eukaryota; kingdom Metazoa; phylum Arthropoda; class Insecta; order Coleoptera; family Chrysomelidae; genus Callosobruchus; species Callosobruchus maculatus. The sequence goes on along the minus strand of CATOUR010000026.1, from coordinate 2,972,740 downwards.
TATTATTTTCCAAGTTTCTCTAGCATGACTGCGGTAGCAACAAATGCTGACGGGCTATGCCAAGTCAACACCTGAACTATTACGGATCGGAATTTAGGAAGGATCGTACAATATTGCAGGTCTTCAGGATTACCGAGCTTTGGAATATTTTGTGCAACCTTTCGTCCAGGCCTAACTGTTGTAGGTGTGGTGTAAAAGTGTTTGGTGTAAGGCCTGAGACAGACATAATTAGGGGGACAATAGTAACTTTGTTTTGCTTCCAGAGTCGTTTTATCTCTATCGCAAGGTCAGTGTATTTAGATATCTTCCCAACGTAGGCGTTTTGGATATTCGTATCGTTGGGAATAGCGATGTCTATCAAATAGGTAACTTTGTCTGCCTTAGACTGGAAAACTATATCTGGCCGATTTGCCGGGATAGTCTTATCTGTATGTATCTCAACGTCCCAGTACAGTTTGTATTCATTGTTTTCGAGTACTGATGTAGGTGTGTAATTGTAATATGGATCTGTGTTTTCTATTAGCTTGTTTGTTGTGACTAGTGCTTGGTGAATGACCTTGGCTGCAGAGTTATGTCTAGCTGTGTACTCGGTTCCAGCGAGAGTTTTGCATGCGCTTGTTATGTGGTCTATTGTTTCCTTTTGTTGGTGGCACTTTCTGCAATTGTCGTCGGTTATGGATGTATCTTTAATTATGTATTTCATGTAGTTCCTTGTCGCAACCACTTGGTCCTGTATAGCAAGCATAAAACCCTCAGTTTCTGGAAAGAGTTGGCCATCCTGCAGCCAGGTGTATGATTGTCTTTCATTAATGTGCTCTTGTGTAACGCGGTATCTGTGCTTGCCATGGAGTGCTTTTTGTGACCAGGTATTTATTTTTTCTTGTTGTAATTCTATGTGATTGTGTCCGTCTGCTGAGTGATCTGTGCGGGATAGGTTTAGCGGAGTATAGTTTTTGTCTGCTTTTACTATCGACCTAAGCAAGTTTGTCTGTTTGCTGTGGCAAATTTTATAATTTATATAATTATTATTATATACAAAAAACAAAAAAGTGTAGCCCGGGCTCCGACACACCGAGCTGCTGTTCCATTACCCAATGACTACTCCTCACACCGTGAGGTGAGCAATCACTGGGTCCGCGAATCGTGCGCCCTAAGTAGACGAAGGGACCCAAGGATAGTCATCCAAGGATAGTCATCGTTGGGTCCCTTCGTCGCCTTCTGCATTCTGGCGGCTAAGATGTGCGCCGCCGCACGGCACACGGGTATTTTGCGCAGTGCAGAGAGCAGCGTATTCCTCATTCCACCTAGGGATCCAATGACCATAACCAGCAGACTTACAGTGTAGTCTGGCCAGAGCCTGCAAAGTTGTCCGAGCAACTCCTGATATTTGGTCCGCTTTTCCTCCTCCTTAGAGACGATGTTCACCTCGGCAGGCGCCGAAAACTCTATAACGAACATCGTCTTCTGTTGGTGGTCGAGAACGACTATGTTGGGCTTGTTTGCCTGTACAAGCTCGAGCGTGGGGATCGAGTAGTTCGAGTAAATCCGGCATCTCTCGTTCTCCACAACGGACTCTATATCCCCTGGAGCGTAAGGCAGCACCGGTGTCTCATCGATACCGTGTGAGTGCCTTAAAGATAGTAGGGCACTCGTAGAGCCGCGTTGTGTCGATGGACGTAAGCCGTCCCAGCATACGTCTTACACGCCGACAAGAGATGCATAAGCGTCTCTGGCGCCTGTCGGCAAGCTCTACAACGGGTGTCGGGTACATCTACACCCATAACCCTTTTACGGTACACCAAAGTGTTGAAGACACCGTCTTGGCAAGCCATTATAAAGCCCTCAGTCTCCGACTTCAACCCACTAGACCTTAGGAAAGAGAAGGTCAACTGCTCAGACAAGCCATGCTCTTCTAGATGTTTGTAGAAGATTCCATGCATTGGCTTATCTTTATGAAGTCTTAAAAGGAAGTCGACTTCGGCAGTTTTAATGTGGGATTTTAATTCTGCGGGAGCGAGTTCCGTAATGGACTGCTGACACTTCCGCTTGAAGTCGAGTGTGAGGCTGAGCTCCTCGGCTGCTTGTTTCGCTGCGCTAAAAAGAATGGCTCCTTTTCCCGCATTCTCGTGCTCTCGCACAAAGCGGATCAGGGGATCGGTGCTGTTCGTTACATAGCAGGCAGTGGCCAATACTACCCTGTTGTGCAGACGCTCCAAACTCAATAGTCCACGCCCTCCCAGGTGTCGCGGTATTCTCCATATTCATCCTTTTGCGGGTCTTCGTGTCGATTTCCTTCAGCTCGTTCACTTTCCAGTGTATAGCACCAAAGGTGTATAATAACAATGGGACCGCAAGCATGTTTGTGGCAGCGACTTTGTTCTTGCCGGACAGTTCTGATGACCAGATATGTCGGAGTCGGTGCAAATACTTGCGGCGGAGACACTCTTTGACCAATTCTGCCTCTTGGACATGACGCTGCGCCACTCCAAAGTAGGTATAGTTATCTCCGGCATGCAGTTGTCGCAAGATGCTCCCATCAACGAGCTGTTCCTCATCTCCACTATCTCCGCTTCGTCCTTTCTTGAGATGAACCAATGCACATTTGTCTGTCCCGAACTCCATTCCGATAGCATGACTGTACTCCTGCACCACCCTCAGCGATTGCTGTAGTTTGCGTTGGCCGGAGGCATAAAGTTTTAGGTCATTCATATAAAACAGATGGGTGACCTTGTGCCTCCGGTTATTGGGCGTGCCACAGCTGTATCCTTTAGTATTTCTCAGCGCTATGTACATAGGCAAAAGTGAGATGCAAAAGAGCAAGGGACTCAAGGAGTCTCCTTGAAAGACACCTCTTTTCAATGACACCAACTCTGTCTGAACCCGAGTCTCACCTGATGTTATAGTGAACCGGGTCTTCCAGAGTGGCATCAGTTGTTTTATGCATCCCACTATCTGATTATCCACCGAAAGACATTCCAACAGCCGCACAATGAGCTCATGAGACGTGCTGTCGAATGCCTTGCGATAGTCAATCCAGGCCATAGAAAGGTTTCGCTTGTACTGCACGGAGTCCTGCGTGACACATCGGTCAATCAACACGTTCTCCTTGCAGCCAGCTACTCCTTTCTTTGACCCTCTCTGTTCATACACGTCGAGAAATACAGGATTCACAGCTTGAAGGATACGCATGTACAAGATTCTGGTGAAGAGCTTGTAACATGCGTTCAGACATGTTATTGGCGTGTAGTTTTTGGGATCAGACAAATCTCCGGTCTTCGGGAGAAGCACGGTTCGACCCTCGACAAACCAAGCCGGAATTGGCTGCTCCTGATTTAGCCACGAGTTAAAAACTCTAGCTAAATGCCGGTGGCAACTGGGGAGGAGTCCTCCTACAAACGGACTCAAACTGCGCCAAGGCCTGTGTCTGCTGAGAGAGGTTTGGGTTGTTCGTAAAAGTCCCTCCAAAAGGCCTCCACGCGATCAGCAGTTGGCGGCTGCTCTATGGCTGGAGGCGGCTGTTGGAAAAGGCGAGGAGGTCTTTCATAGAACATTCTGTTCTGCTCCTTACCTCTCGCCCGCGCCACCAACGATCGCTTAGCAGCGATTAGCATCCGTATCCTGTCAAGACAGTGTTGCTTGACAACAACCAGTACCGCTTGACTGAGTGTATGATGGTCGCGCCTCAACCCGTAGGCTATCTGGCGCACTCGGTGCGTAAAAGGCTTTCCAGCCGCTCTATGTTCCATCACACACTGGACACGGGATGCTTCCTGGCGAGCCAACTGGATTTTCGCTTCCATTTGGCGCACCCGTCTCTGTGCTCTCTCAACAGGAGAGTCTCTCACTCTCCCCTGTCTAGCTAGCCTCAGAGCCGCAGCGTAAATTTCGCAATTGATGCTCCAAATGTCAGAGGCCTCCGATAGACGTTCACCCACAGCCTCATCCTCTCTCTTCAAATCTGCCAGCTTCAAGGACCTTCCGTTGTTATGCAAGGCCCTTCGGTCTCTGAAATCCCCAGGTGAGACGACTTGGTCGATTTCCCTCTCAGCGGGCCTTACCGGCGAACTTTCAGCCTGGTTAACAGGCCTTCCGCCCGCCGAAGGGGCAGGCTGAGCTGGAGCACGAACATATCCCTGCCTCCGGAGGTACGTTACATAATCTCGCAAATTCTGAGAGGTAAGCGTGCTATGCTCTGGGTGCATTTCACATCACCTCTCATACATGCGGGACATGTATCCCCTACGGCGCGGGCTACTGCTCTCGTAGCAGCTCAGCAGGTCATCCCTGAGCTCCGTCGTCCACCTAAAACGATCCATGTCATTGCGGGGGTCGTCATCAGGGCAATTCGAAGCACCACCACCTTGCCCAACGCCGGCTTCCGAAACCGGCTCGGTGTGGGCGCTTTTCCTTCGAGGTGGTCCGACCCGAAGATAGGGCCCGTCAGGTGGTTAGCCTTAGGGCCCGCAGCCGACATTTCCGGAGGCAGCCGTCCAAACTGCCTCCTGAGGATGGACCTGTGAAGGTTGCCGGCCGGCTTACATCCTTTGGCTTCGGTATACCCTACGGTGTCGCCACGCACCGGATAGCCTGCTGATGTTGGGTGGCTTCCTGCGGGTGTCTGGTATCAGCCGCCCCTAACGTGGAGTCAGACGCTGTCGGGTACCGCTCCTTACATGGAGATCCGTCGTGTCCTATTTATTGTGGAATAGCCGATCCTCTGGATGCAGACGCTATTCCACCATGCTAGTTTTGGTCCGCCCCGGGTATTTCATTTCCCCGGTACCACCCATATCTGGAAGGCATTCCCCTATCCGCCACCTTGGGGAGGCGCCACTGAAAGGATCTAGCAACCCCTCGCGGGGGTATTATTATTATTATTATTTTAAAAAACAAAAAGTGCAGCCCGGGCTCCGATTATTATTATTGTTATTATTATTATTAATAAACCGATGTTGGTTAACATATTTCTACTATACTAATTAGACAACTTTTCTAGGTTAGGTATTACTTCTTTGATAAGGGAAGCTATGTCTGCATGGGACTCCCACGAGGAGGGCCGTCTTGTATACAGATACGGAGGCCGTCCTGTTGGATCTTTCTACCAACCTGCTGTGAGACCCTTGGTACCCTCAGTAGCACATGCGCTTTTTTTGGATCTCACCCACGATAATCCGTCGCCAGTAGAAAAGAGGTCTGTATTCGATCTGTTGCCTTCTACAGCTCTCGTCAATATGGCTTGTTGCGCTAGCGGCTCGAATAGAGGTAAGTGGAAAAAATGTGTCAAGTGGTTTGACTTCCTAGTATGTCCATGAATAATGACTGCATGTTTGCTTAATGTCGTTAATTTTGAGCTTGGTGATACATGTCGCATATTTGTAAGCACTCGCTACTCGCATTTATTTATTTTTTACAAGTTGAAATTAACCTCCATGATTTTTTTGAATTCATTTCATAGCAAAGTCAGCTCAACTAATTATTTTAATAATAAGAATAATAATACATCTTTATTTTCATAACACTCTGTGGAATCCAGCTAATAGCTGCTCTTTTCAACCGAGTACCAATAACAGAATTATAATACTTTCTAACGTCCTTAAAACTAATAATTCACATATTAAACATATTTTAATTCTTAAGTGCGAAATTAAAAAATTTTCTACTTTTATATAAATTCTTTAATGGCATATAGCATTTTTGCAATAACGAACTACCATGTGACCTAGCTTGCTATCAACAGTTAAGCCTAGACTTTTTACAGTTTCACAGGGTTCAATCGTAAACCCATCGATAACAATTTTTCGGTAGTATTTGTGACTTAACTTCAGTTGAAAAAGGATATGCTACAAATCAAAAACGCACAAAAAATAAGTTTAAGAAGCATTAAAAAAATACAGAAGTGAAAATGTCAATTTTTTGTAAATTCTTGGAAATATTACAAAAGCAGTTATACAGGGTGTTTCATAAGTTGGGAATTTTTTTCATACAGCGGATAGTGCTCGCCAAAATGAGTGTTTTTTCCCAGTAACATATAAAAGAAATATTTAGAGAAAACAAGATACTGACCATTAAAGAAATCCTCAATTCTAAGTCCGTCTCTGGTCAATGGCTCAACATGTCATATCACTACAAACAAGGCAGCGCTAGCGGTGCCGATGCCGGTGAGAAAACACTAAAACTGGCAGTTCGTCATAAGCTACGTTGCTGTGGCATAGTGTACGAGAATGCTAGACTTGCTACATCTGACGATCGGACTTTATAAACAACAACAATGGCGCACGCTTATAACAATAATGAACTGCTGGACATGATTTTAATGTACTGTGAGTGTGGTCAAAATACCGCTGCGGCTTCGCCAGTGTATGCCGATCGTTTCCCTAACTGTACTAATCCTGCACCTCGTCGATTTGTCTCGCTCGTGCAAAGAGCTAGAGACACAGGATGTCTGAATGCACAGCGTGGTGTACACGCTGGAAGACCTAGACACCCTGTATACAAATATGTCCTTCAATTTCATTGTGCTTTAAGTTCGATTGTTAATTATTCTGTATTTACACCCTTTTTACATCTACGGTTTCTTCGCAAATGTAATCATGGATCAATTTGTGGTCTTCTTCACAAAGTGATTGTGTGAACAAAACCATGGATATTGTGATAGTATGCAGTGCTTCCAACATTGTTGTTGTCATATGGTATTTGGTAATGGTAATTTGTATTTTTTTGTGGTCTTGACAGTAAAACTCGTGATTTGATTGCGAATGTTTATTTCGAAAACGTTTAATAATATATAGAGACAGGTATGCAACATACAGGACATGCATCACATGATTTTATGGTTGGCACTACCAAATTTGGTGTCAGGCTTGAGCACAAATTCGTACAGGTTCTAAATGCATGAATAAATCCATCAAGAGATCCATGGATTTATTTGACATCAAATTTCCGTTTTATGCTTGTCAAATGTGACCACGAGGTGAAGCCATCATTGAAACCATAGATTTGTTTTTGATGTAAAATGTATAGGCAAACGTGGCGAAACCCCCGATATTTTTTCTTTATTATTATTAAAACTCGCATGTAATTTCTGGAACATATTTTGGGATTGTTCATCTGATTCATCTCACTTTACTGACCCAGTATTTAAACCGAAGGCTACTGAATTCACCAAAACATCAGTAAAGAGTTTATTATTCACCATATGTAGTTTTAATGATAGGCCAGTAAAATGTGATTATTTAAAGCCCTAGTATAACATCATTCTATTTGCAAGCGCTTTGAGCTTTTTATTATGTGACATGTGAGATTAGATTGGACGGATAACACAGTACGTGATTTGTTTGTATAATTTTTTGCCTAATGCACAAATGAAAAGTCTGGTGTTCCGCTGCTACACATACATATAACGATTTTACCAACAGGTTATGATGAACTGGTACCTCACCACATTCATGTAGTAGATGAAGCACGAGAATACACAGAATGGTCCGAGGATGACAACTTAGTTGCTAACAGTGCCAGATATGTTAACAGCAGCTCTGGTATAATCAGTGTCAAAAGGGCATTGAATGATTTGCATTTCACGCTAGGAATTCTTGGTTTTGATCAGGTAAGTAAGAAAATATATCAACGTAGTTAATTATATGTTGAAAGCACCAATATTGTTCTTATTTCAGTTGCATAATTAAAAATCTGAGACATGCGAGGCGTTATATTAAATACGTTTGGTGATATTAGCGAACGGTTTGCGGGGGCTCCCATATTTGCAATATAGGTACATGAAATCACAAATAATTTTAGATAAAAGTGAATAGTGGGCGGTGAATCGTTTATTTTTCCAATAAATGCTAGCGGGCACATATGTTAAGGCCCCCACAGACGTCGTTCTTTTTTTTGGCAGTTTTACCTGCATGGATAAAACGGTACAGGAGTGTGGCCAAAAAGTGCCCTTCTTGCTGGTGTTAGAAAATATCAGTTTCCGCTTTATTTTAACCGTCCGTTTTTAAACGTTCTCGTTCAAGTCTGCCTATGTGTGTTTACACGGCAATTAGGAAGGACGGATTTGTTCAATGTCGTTTACATTTCTTCGTCCATTCGTGGATAATTATACCAATCTCCCGGTTCTAGTAGTAACTCTCCTGAGAATTCCCAAATGAGCCTTCACTGTTGGCTTCTAATTAACAGTGCTGTTCCTATAGTGGCGCCGGGAAACAGTAACAAAGCCTACACAGAACACGAGGCTAATGTCCAGAGCAGTCGATGCCGATGACACAAAAGTAAAAAAAAGATACACGTGTGAAAATTGTTCAAGCTTAAGTAACCATTCTTTATCCCATTTTGAACGGTTTTTCCTTGAATATTTTACTTTTATAGCCACTGCGGACGCCACTGCTACGTTGGATTTCAGAAAAACAACGAAAAAACGAGCAGTAGACATGGTTGTCGTTCGTGTTTACCCGTACCGTTTTACCTGCGCGGGTAAAACCGCCAAAAAAGAACGACGTCTGTGGGGGGCCTTATATGTCAGTTGAAGTCGGTCAGTCAGTGTTTTTTCCATTTTTTATGAAATATGAATTTGGAAATTCTGTTCATTTAACTAAATGGACGAATAACAATTAACAATAATGACAATAATGAGAAAACATTTCAATTAATAGTGTGTATTCCCTCCTCTCGCGTTAGTGACTGCTTGTAGTCGACGAGGCTTGCTATAAATTAAATTTAGTGAGAGTCATTCTGTATGAAGACCAACTCTGTGCGTGATTCTAAACTGATTTTCGCCCAAACCACGATCGACTCGCCGCCATGTGGAAGTCTTTCATCGGTACTCTTCGACATCCTAGTTACGCAAAAACGGGGTTCATCCGAAAACAGTATCTTGCACCATTCATAATCTTTCCATTCCATTGCAACTCGATGTCGTCGGTGCAATGGCAGCCCTGTACCCATTATTCGACAAGACAATCCATTGGCATAAAGCTTTCTTCTAACGGTCCATTTGCTAACATTAACATATATAACCTCTTGAAGTTGATTTCGCAGTCAGACCGCAGAAGCTGCCCTATTCCGACACCAAAAACCGATCATTTCTTTGACATAATCAAGGCAACCATGGATATCACGAAGGCTGGAAACATAAGTCCAATTAATGTCTAGTTTGATAGAAATTGACAAATTGACAGTTACTCTTGTTATTTTTTTCCGAAATATGAAAGTTCTTCTATATGAATTAACGCGTGAAATTATTCATGCTATGCTATTTGACGATTTCAAAAGTGGTCTCTCTCCGAGACAATGTATTGGGAGACTTCGTGCTGCATTTGGTAACGAAAACCACAAATCCAATTTTGAAAAAGTTTCAGTGACGAACTTAGAGAATGTAGTCCAATTTCTACAGTTTCTAAAGAAAATTGTGCCATTGTCCACAGATGATGAGAGGACTATAATCGAGTCACCACAGGATTATTCAGACTACTCTAGAGATTGGAATGACTGTAATTCAAAAGATCGTACATGAACATCTCGGTGTCAGGAAAGTTTGTTGTCGTTGGATTCCCCATAAACTCCCAGAAACCCAAAAACAACTTCGTGTTAAACGGAACCAACAAACTCTCAAGCATTACAATTATGGTAGATCCAAGGGAGTGTATGATATTATAACTGGCGACGACGGACGACGACGGACGACTCTAGTCCGAGTGCTCTCCCTCCACCACCCCTGCATTAAGAGAATCAATCCCCCTTCACAGGCCCCGGGGACGAATTCTCCCAATGCAGACTTGCTGAGCTTCCATGAGTCGTCCGCTTCGCCGAACTACCCTCACCCCCCTTCCAACCCCCCGACCCCAATTTTGCCCCATTGTCCAAAGTTGGCAGTTACTCGCGAACGCGACCCGGAAGCACGTGGTGGATTTTGTTTCACTGTAGCCTTATTTGGCTTTTTCGTGTCGTCCTCTTTGTTGGGGGTTCCCTCGCTGGGACTTTGACCAGAAGTCCACGTTAAGGTGACCCACCAAACGGCTGGTGGGCTCTTCTTTGCTGTCTGGCTTCATTCTTGGCCTTCTTTCTTCTTTCTTGCTTGTCCTGCCCCAGGCCCCCCGACCTTCGTTTACGAGGTCAAGGAGCTTGGGTGAACGTGTTCGCCGTTTTTTATCCACCTGTGTTACAAATCTTGCCCGCAACACATTTATGTCGGTCTTCTACCCCGTTTCTTTGTCTTCTAAGGACTCATCAGCTCTAGTAGCTGGCTTTTCGGTCTTTTGTACCTGTCGATGTTCCTTGGGTCGTAGTCCACCGCCTCACGGATAAGGCGGTTTTCGTGCCGCTCGGAGTTCCTCAGAAATTTGACGGCGTGGTTCTGCAGCGCCTCCAGTACTGGTACTTGGCATAGGTCTTCGTACAGCACTCTGTTTGGCACGTACCATGGAGCGTCTACCGCTTCCCTAAGTGCCAAATTGTGCTGGGCTTGGAGTTTCTTCTTCCATGACTTGGCTGCGTAGCCCCAGGCTGCCGAAGCGTATGTCATGATTGGCAGGAGCGCCATTTTTATCAGCATGATTTTGTTCTTGATCGAGAGCTTGCTTCTTCTACCCCGTAAGGGTCTAAGCTTCGATCTCGCCATTTTTACCTTCTGTACTTGGGTTTCTATGTGTGTTTTCCACGTTAGGGTCTGATCTACTATGACTCCTAGGTATTTGCAGTGGTCTTTCCACTCAATCATTTTCTCCTCTTGCCTTCTGCGGCCTCTGTCCATTTGGACCGACCTCATCTTGATGTTTCCCTCTGGTGATCTCTACTGGCGACAAAACATGGATATATACATTTGAATATACTAAACAGCAATCGGCTCAATGGGTATCACAGCATAGTAAACAACCAGCAGAATATCTCTGAGGATTTCCTATATAAAAATGGTTCCCACAGAATTTGACCTTTGGATGATTTTTACGGATGTGAAGTTTGGGTAGAGATCCGAAAATGAAAATATCGATACCGGTACCAACTCGACATTTTTTAGCCAAATAGGCGCGTTTGGTTCGTACAGAGAATTTTGTGCAATTGATTACACCCCTCAATAATTATATAATTATTTTCGATACCGATACCGCTACAAGTAGCGACACCAGCTTGGAATCGCTCAAAAAGTATCTAAGATAAAAATACTCGATATTAGTGCAGAAGTACAAGTATCGTTAGCATCCCTATAAAAAAAATATCCAAAAGGGGGGATGCGCGTGTAATTGCCCCCTACTTGAGATATTGTGCTGGTTGTTTACTATGCTGTGATGGGTATTTCCGATTGATTCCAATCCAATGAAAGTGAAGCAGCTTCGAAGTGTCAGGAAAAAAATTATCGCTTTATTTTTTTTTTTGAAATAGTGGACTTGTTTCCTCGGTACCTTTAGAGGATCAACGAACAATCAATGTCCAGTAGTAGATAAATTTGTTTACCTCAAGTATTTGAAAAGGCGTGCTTTCAACGTCCACCCTAGAGCCTCGGCTTATCACCGTGTGTTCCAAAGTTGAAAGATAAAATGCATTGTGAGCCTTTTCCAAACGCAAATTATGCTGTTGCATTATTCTCTTTTTAAAGTTTGCATACATTTTTGGGTGTGACTACCTAGTAGTCTTATGTTCAAGTAAAGCAAATCATTAGAAATAATTTAAATAGAACATTAGTTACGCGAAAATTAATAGCTTGGTAGATATTATGATGATACGCTATCATTTCAAGCTGCTTAAATTAGACTTGTCAGTGAGTATTATTGCAGTAAACGACGCTAAATTTTATCAGTAAATCATTTCAGCGATTCATTCCGGAACTATATTTTTTTGTAAATTAGTTCTAATGATGTCCTTCACCTACTCAAATTTTTGGTGTACTGAGTAAAACAATGCTCTTTAACAAGATTAAGGGCCGATTTTATCAACATGCATATTTAACAAAGACTTTGACAAAGCCTTTCTATTGGATGTTGTTTAGAAAAAGCTTTCTATTCTATCAATATTGGAAACAAAACGTCAAAGCGGGATGACACTTTTATCAAAAATATTTTAGAATTCATGGATCAAAATCATAGCAGAAAATCAGAACAAAGCGATTGATTTACAAATTAATGCTAGATTTTTAATGTTTACCTTACCTTCTTATAGAAATATTCACAGAGGATGTAAAGATTGTAAAGGCACTGCACAAAAGGCACCGTAGCGCAGAAAGACATTGTAAGGCATGCATATGAATAAAAATCTCCCCCTTTCTCTGAAAATTATATAAAGCACCTGATTAACTTTCTGATTATACAACAGGTTTCTGGTTTAGGAAAAATAAGGTTATACGTTATACTTTTGCCAGCTCGCGAGCTTTGCTGTTAAGAAGGATATGCAACCAGTAATGCACACTTGTTAAATCGTGTGTACTGTTTTTGTGGAATCTGATTGGTTGAGATTAGCAATTGCTAAACTCTTTTTTAAACATGAAAATACAAGTTTTCACCCATCTAGGATTGAAAATCAGAGTTGAAAAAATACTAGATGGTTCATAATGGTCGATTGTATGTAAAGCATGCCATTTTTCACCTCTTTGAGGTAAACTTCAAGAGAAATCAATAATTTTCGGAGAACTTTGACAGATGCATGTTCTTGAATGGGCTGCTCTGATTGGTCAAAGCCTTTGTGAAAATGCCTGTGTTGATAAAATCGGGCCTAAAACAAGTACAATACAACAACTTTTTGAATTGTATTTATGAACATAATTGTGTAGATAACATGAAATACATATATCTCTCATATATTATAAATTGAATAAAGTACATAAAATGCATTTTTCAGGTATACGTTGACCAGATGGACCCAGATATAGTTGCAGTTACCAGACATTGCCCTGAAACGCACCAGAGCTATATTCTAGTAGCATTTACCGCCTTCAAACATCCATCAGATGATGCTGATAAATACCAAAGAGGCATAAAGCCTCTTAGATTTGAGGGCGTGCTCGAAGAAATTGTTTTGGAAGCCAGTTTGAGTCATGTGGGAAGCAGGTATAAAATGGTTATATTTAACAAAATTAGAAAGCATTTGCAAAAGAGAAATTTTTGGCGGTTTGCCTAAATTATCCTGCTGACAAGTCTAATACACACGCCAAAGTTTTTTAGTGTTTACCTCAAGGTTATCCTTGGCTATATCAATTTTTCATAGCATTTCATCAATGTTCACTGCACATTACCTTTGCACATGTATGTTTATTATTTATATTTTACAGATCTGGAGGTCCTAAATTCATGAAATTCAAAGATTTTGTCCAGGATTCAAAGTGGATAAATGGTTTATCTGAATACAGTACAACTTTAAAGAGACACATCCAGGTTTCCGACTCTGATATATGTGAAAAAGTGGATTCCGGTACGCCAAATGTCACTCAGCTGAATTTCAAGAACTTCAAGCCAGGCTCCATTATAGTGGTTAGGTAAGTTGCCAAAAATTATTAATAATGACGGAGTATGGATATGATACAATTTTAAATATATGCATATAAGCAAAAGCTTTCCACGATCTTTCAAAATTTTATGTAAAAAGATCTTTACACTGTCAAGAGATTGACCAAATTTGTGACCTTGAAGAAATTGACATGAATAATCCTAATTTATTGTCTTTTATAAAGTTGACAACATACTAGATAGGGAATTTTAATAATGCCAACTCTTGTTGTTCAGTGTTTATGTGATTCTTAGATACGGAAAGAGAGGGAATACCGCGCGTCTGTATGATGCTATATGAACTAGCTGTGACAGAAAACGAATAGCTGTCAGAATTTTGGTGGTAAACAAATAATTTGGTACCTTAGTATTTTTTTGTGATATTTGGCGTTTTTAACCATAATGGTAGAGTGTGCAGCTTACGGTTGGAAAAGCCACAGCAGTAGGAAGGAGCCAGGAATCACTTTTCACAGGTAAATTTGTGTTCATATTTTTTGGTGCATTCGAAGTTTATGCAAATATCTCGATATCCAGTTCAGAGATATATATTGTCACGACAGCCTCTTTTTCTTTACTCCAAGGAATCAAACTGGACGTAACTTTCACCGTTTTACTTCACAACTCAATAAAATATCTCTTAACCTTATCTCAGCTACAACTCAACTCAACTAAACTACTCCCGTTACGCTATCCGTGGCGCCCTATATACACTTCATCGAACCATCCAGTGAATTCTAGATATCCAGATGACATTCTAGAATGCCCGTCCGTCATTCCCGAAAGCTCTAGACGATTCGATGAGGTTTACAAAGATCTAACTTAACACTTTGACTTTACAGTATGTTACAATATGTATCCAAAATATAATTGCAGATGTACCACTAACATTCGAATCATAATATTTTTGAGCATGTAAAGTGTAAAAATTATATTTTTAAGGCATGTTTTGGTTCAAATACAATCAGTTTTCCAGTGACGTATCTGTTATAGCTTACATTTTGCAAGAGAAGATATCAGTCAAATGGAAGTTCACGGTTAAGTTAATGTTAATTACTTAAATTTGAACTGTGGATGGTAAAATTGACCATACAGAACTCGTGAATAACAATGTTTTAACAAATTTTATTTGAAAATAGATTATTTCTAGCCAAATAGCTTAACCATAATGTTAATCCCATTAGTTACGGCACTGGGACTAGCGCTTTGGTACTTTTTGGTAACAGAGATGCCAGCCGCGCCTTCTGTCCTCTCTCTTTCCGTGTCTAAGATGTGATTACAATAGGCCTTTACGGAAACACTGATCTGGATCCGGATAGATCAGTTATATGTCAAACAGCTGTCAATGCCTGTCAAGTGGGATTTATGATTCCATGAATTTAACGGACATCGAACAACGAAAAAGTTGGTTTAACAATAAAAAACAGATGGTTAAGTAAAGCAGCTACTGATCTGAATCATCTGATCGCAATCACTTACTGTACAAGAGTGAACTACCCTATTTCTGACAGATCCCAGATCACTTTCCGAACGTCAGGATCAGTGATCGAACTGATCGGATTAACCCGATCCACAGTTTCCTTAAAGGCCTTATAACAGACGCAAATCAAGACCTTTCATTACGAAGTTGGTATTGTCGTCAGACTCAAATATCCCTAGAATTCCCCTAAAAGTTTCAATAAGTTAGAACATGTTGTAATTTGTCAATTTCTTCACGAATTTCTTCAAGGTCATAAATTAGATCGATTTCTTGACCGTGAAACTAAACCCAAAATTGCGTGATATGTATTGAGTCAAACTACTTGAGGCAAGTTTGTCATTTTGTCGATCGCAAAATCCATTTCAATCGAATTGTACTTGTTGCTAGGACTTCTTTGCCACAATCAATGAAGGAAGGAGTGGAAACTGTTAGGAAGTTGATTCCACAATTCTCTCTAACGAGTGAGACAGGATTGAAAAAAATTATTGGCAAGATGCAGTTATCTGATTTGAATAGGGCGCTATACAGGTGCGACCAAGAGGAAAAGGATGAAGGATTTGGTTTCGATACTTACAATATACCCAATTTTGGATCAATGGTCTACGCGGGATTACAAGGTATTAAACCAATGAGATTCTTAGTATAATTTTTGTTTTCACAGTTTAAGGGTCGGTTTCACCGGTCCCTATTAAGTTTCGGATAGGCTATCTGTCAGAAAACCTATATTATTTATATGCCATTATCTGACAGATAGGCTATCCGAATCTTATGAGGGACCGGTGAAATCGGTCCTTAGTTGATACTATAAAGTCTGTCCACTGAAGAAAAGGAGTAAAAAATTATTTCAAGCCCATATTTTGGGGCTTTACTCGGATAAATCGAACTTAATTTTTCTGTTTATAATAACATCACTGCTCTCAGTATGCAGTTTTGTAGACGGTGTGCATATAACCGTTGACCATGCAGTAAAAATTTACATATATTGTGCATGGTTACTCCGTTTGTTCGGTGGATAAGGTATAGCTATGTGTATATTCTAGTATAACGGAACTGTCCATTGTTAATTGAAATATAATTATCAAAGTTCAATTCATTTATGGAACTATATGTGAAAATACACAAAACTAAATAGAGTTTAATTGCTTAGAGTTCCAAAAGAAGGTGGCTATACATTTTTGGAATAAAATAATATGCTTTTCCCAAATTTGTACTTGGAGATTAAATAACACATTACAAGTCGCATTTCTATATTTTAAAATATCGTCTTCAATTTTTACCGAGATACTACACACGATCTCAATTTTTGTAGAAATACTACCCATGTATGTAAAACGTATTATGGCTAACTTTTCCCCTAAAAAAGATCTTAAAAAAAAGCTTAAAAGAAAAGACAAAATTTACTGAGCAAAAACTCCGTGGTACCATTGGATAGTTCGCGTGATCAGAATGTCCAATACTGTTTCTTAGAGATTTCAAGAAAATAAACTATTCTGATTTTCGATAAACCCATAATGACCTGACAGTTGTTTGAATATCACCACGATTGAACAGTGGATAAAATTAAAATAAAAAAACGATTGAAATTCAACACGGCAATCAAACCAAACTAACCAATAACTTTTACAATAAAAATAAAGGTAGCTTAACGTTTATAATAATACGAAATTAAATATATAATTGTTAATTACATTTGGTAGATAAGGCAGAAGATTGGGTAGTCTTGATGGAATTTAAAATACATTATTTTTTATTTTTAATCAATGAAAAACAACTTTCTAAAATCTTTATCGAATACATAGAATTTTTTTGTCAGTTAGTTCCAGTTTATGCGAATACTTTTTCTGTTATTGACAGGTTTTATGTCGTTGATGTCTAATATTCGACCGAATAATGACCTTGGGCATCCGATGTGTGCAAACCTCAGAGATGGAAACTGGATGATAGGTCAGTATCTTATGGTGTATGAAACTCATAACTACTTCCTAGCATTTTCTATTCCAGATTACATTTCCAATCGTCTGAAATTGGATGTAGGCACCAAGGAATTGGGCGAATGGATAGCAAAAAATACTGAATGTTTTAAGGAAATCCCAAGATACTTAGTACCTTGTTATTTTGACGTTGTACTGACGGGCCTCTACGTAATGTTAATAGAACAAAGTTACAATTTAATGGCAGAGTGAGTAATTGAGTAATAATTTATAAAGAGTTGGTGAAAAGTGCTAAGCGGTACTATCACAAAATTAAGAAGTGTTTTGATTGGGCAACTCACGAGAACTTTTATAGTTATTGGTTTCCAGCTGTTCGACAAAACTTTAGTTACGATTTTTTATGCATGAATAGGTGAAATGTTTTAGGTATTATACAGGGTCGTCCAATAAGGACTAGAATTCCGGAGGCGCGGATTCAAATCCCGCTGACAGTCGGGGTTTCTTTTCCGGCATTTTCTGATAGCACCTTGATTTTAGAGCCCGGCATGCCGGCAATAGCATGAAACATGGTATAACATTCATTCCTTACAGAGTTGTCTATGCTGGCTCGACCTGGTGACATCTGGTGTCGAATGTGGTCAAAGATCAATGTTGACCCAACAGATATCCCCGATGCACGGATACGAGCTGCTCCGTGCTACCAGAAGGTGGTGTGGTGAAGCCGTCAGTCTGCGTGAAGGAATTCGATGCTTTTTAGGTTCGCTGCGCCGGCTGAATTTTTATTATGGTCAGCCTCCCGCAAAGGCTGAAAGCATATGGCGCTGTAGAAGCGCTGCGAGAGGATGTGTCGGTTCACGTTTGATTTGAAACGCTGCAGGTTGTAGCCGCCGGGAAACAAATTCCCCGGCAACTGATTCCACAACGTCGAAGTTCTCCAAAAGAAGGAATGCTGAAGGAGACTGGTTCGGGGAGTAAGGACCTCGACCTGGTAAGGATGAGCTCGCAGAGCTTCTCTAGTGTTCCTGGTTCGGACGGCCTTTGGTGTTATTATCTGGGAGAGTTGACCCGAACATCTTCCGTGATAGAATCTGTAAAACAGGGATAGGTCAGCCACCCTCCTTCGATGATCCAGGCTGTGGAGGTCCTTTGTGAGGTTAGGCGTATCGATCAATCTAATTGCTCTTTTCTGGATAGTGTCCAGAAGCTTTAGAGTGCTTCGGAGCGCATCCCCACACATGGGAGCAATACTCCAGCGATAGTCGGATCTGTGCCTTGTAGAGCAGCATCAGTTGCTCTGGTGTATACAACTTCCTACAGCGGAACAAAACTCCAAGCTTCTTGGATGCCGTTTTAGCAATACTGATGACGAGGTCGTGCCAGGACATGTTACTGTTGATGTTGATCCCCAAAAGCTTGACGGAAGGTGATTCGACTATGGCGTGACCCTCCATTTCTACGGTTGGTAAGCCATCGTGAGACTTCTTTGTAAGTGTTGTTGCCTGAGTTTTTTGTACGTTGAACTGTACTTTATTTGCTAATCCCCACTCGACAATTGTTTTGATATCTGCGTTGATCTGTGAGGCATGCTGCTGTCGCCGACGTACCGTCTCCTGGGATGATAGTGGCTTGCCTGGTTGCATGCACGAGACTAATGTACTATCATCTGCGAATCTGTAGATTGGATTGGATGTTATTTCCAGCAACTCGTTGATGTACAGCAGAAATAGTTTAGGGGATAGGACAGATCCCTGAGGAACACCGGCGTTTACTGAAAATACATCCGATGAACAGCTCTCGACTACAACAAACAGAGATCGGTCGTTCAAAAAGCTATTCAGCCACTGGCGCAGGCCAGCTGGTAGTCCATAAGCAGCAAGCTTGACGAGAAGTCCGTCATGCCACACTCTGTCGAAAGCTTTCGATATGTCAAGTGCAACAACACGGGATTCGACATGATTGTCTATTGCTCTGTTCCACAAGATCCACGTAGGCAAGGAGGTCACCTGTAGACCTGTGCTTACGGAAGCCATACTGGCGATCATTTATGATGTTATTGTTGTCCAGGTATTTCAGGAGCTGTGTGTTAATGACAGTCTCTATAACCTTAGACATGATGTTGAGAAGAGCCACAGGTCTATAATTGGTGGGATCAGTTTTTTTGCCTTTCCTGGGACGGGTTGTACGCAGCCAATATTCCACGAAGCGGGAAACAGTTTCAGTTCAGTTTTTCGAGGATGCTTTTTACATCTCGATGTTGAAATTTGGCCTCTGCCATTCTCGAGTTCACGCTTATGGTGGCGGTTGGAGTACTTCCTTGAAAGTTGACAGTATAATTGGCTGCGAAGAGCTTCCCCAAGATATCTGCTTTTTCTTTAGGAGCAGAAGCGATGGAACTGTCCTCTCTGGTCAAGGGTGGTATCGACGAATAAGAAAAGTTCTGACTAACAACCTTAGCTGCTGACCAGAATGTTCTGGACGAAGTAGGACATGAGAGGAGCTTGTTCTTAATTTTTTGGTTGTGTTCCTCCTTGCTGCTGTCAATCGCAGCCATGACCTCCATGACTCAGCTGGTAAGAGCGCCGAACTAGAATTCCGGAGGCGCGGGTTCAAATTCCGTTGGCAGTCGGTTTTTTCGAGCACCTTCATTTTAGGGCCTGACATGCGGGTAATAGCATGAAACGTGGTATAACAAAGTGATCTTAGTTTTGTTTTTAAGGCAGTTTTATTACTAATATTTCTTAGTCTTTCAGATACTCCTTTTATTTATATAATGCAAGTGGTTACTGTTATAAGTAGGCATATATTTTGGGTGCAGTGTGAGTCAGGTCAATGAAAATTTAATTTAACGAAAATGTTTGATTAGGTGTCGTGTCTATTATATAGTGTACTCGCAAAATGGAAAAATGGACTTGCTTGTATAGTGCAGGTGTATAGTTAACAGCGAAATGCTTGCGACATCATCGTTTATGGCAAGGTTTATTTTATTTACCATCGTCTAATAAAAAGAGGCCGTTGTGCTCTTCACACCCTGTACTGATTGTACTTTTTAAATTGTGCGATTTTTTCAGTTTCGTGAAATGTGGTTCGACGTTCGTGAAAGGTTTATCTTTGGGTTCTGTGCAGATGGCTGCTTACATTGAATCAACCAAATTACCTGAACTATCTCCAAATCTAGCACCACCTAAACCACCCATGAGAAAGCTGGAACATGGGAAGGAAGTGCAGGCATGTGTAACTCTAGCAGCAGGTATGATAATCTATTTACTTTTTTATTTATTTAAACAATCAAACCGCAGTTCAAGGAAAATAATTAAAAAGTATCTGAATTGGTAGAGAATAAACGGTCATCTGCTTACATTAGTTTATATTAATTCATTTGGATTTGGCTTTGAATTTACCAGTACCTTATCTTCTAATTTTTTTGTAGCAAATCGTTCATTGGTTCACATGTAAATCTTTGACAGGTTTTTTTTCAGATATAGTCTATTTGTTATTACACTATATATTATAGAAACTAATAATCTTCATGCAAACCCCGAAATCATGTATTATTATTCAGTGATATTTAAAGTCAAACTGCTTGATATATCATATAATACCGTAATATTATAATTATTATATTTAATATATTACGTTCAATTCGACTTTGTAGATCCTAAGTTCAATTTTTCTGAAAAAATGTTTGTTTTAGGGTTACCTCACTTTTCTGTTGGTTGTTGGAGAAGTTGGGGCAGAGACACATTCATAGCACTTCGAGGCCTGTTTATATTGACTGGGAGGTTCCAGGAAGCTAGAGAACATATTTTGGGTTATGCTGGATGTCTGAGACACGGTCTTTTACCTAACCTATTGGACGGAGGACAGAATCCACGGTTGGTATATGTATAGTTAATTATGTTACATAATAAAATACCTATCCTCAAACACTTTTTGGTGTTCTGGGGTTTTAAGCGAAAATCTGTTTCTTCAAACAAAAGCTGTCGGAATAATCAACGTAAATCCTAGATTTGTTTAAGAGTATCACAATAGCCATAGATATCTTCAATTTCTATATTTCAAAAGAAACAATTACAATTTGTAATATGATTTTTGTAATACTAAGTTGTTGTAAACAAAGCTAAAATATCTTAATATATGTCCAAAAGTTTTTCTATCACCGCCAAGGTAGCTGGGTTTGAAAAGTACAGGATTCAACCAGGTTCAAATCTTATTATTATATGTCAACTTTTTTACTTAAAACAAACGTCGCGTCGGTACTCTCGAAATCCCCACATCTTTACCGCTCCAATTCCATCTTGCTAAACAAACTTGGATTATGATCCATTAAGACGATGTAAAAGAATTTAATGGATGTCTCGATATTTTTTTGTTTTCTACTATTCTTCTATTGCCAATGCATTGATTTTGAAACATATAACAGTATTGCCTTCTAATATCAGTATATTTCTCCCCAAATTTCATCAGAATCGGTGCAGTGTAAGAGATTACGCTGTTACAAAAATGACAGCAGGAATGTCAAAGAAAAAAGTTGTAAAATTCAATAACCTTCACTTCTTCACATCTAGAGTAGGAAGTAAAAATGTACAATTTGACAAGTGGTCTAATTACTTGGTAATTTGTTTTAGTTACAACTGCCGTGATGCAATTTGGTGGTGGTTGTACTGTATCAAGGAGTATTGTGAGGGAGTCGATGGTGGTACCATGATTCTGAGCGACAAGGTGTCAAGACTATTTCCTGATGACGAAAGTGATCCACAACCTCCAGGAAAGTATGACCAACCATTGCACGATGTAATCCAGGAGGCACTTACCAGACACTTCCAGGTATTTTGTGCATGATTTGAAAACGTATCTTGTGTTCTTGTGCTTTTTGTTTGTTATTCCTTCTAATTTTATTACACGACAGGATACAGCTTTGTACTTCATGGAAATTATCATTTAGATTTAATTTTTCAATACTACTCATTGCATATTTCCTACTGGCTTACTGCGGTAAGTTACGGCATATAGAAACTATATTATATAATTGATTGTATTGGAGTTAATTTAGGTCACAGTATACTCAGTAACCAACATCAATTATAACAGCTTCACAACTGAACCCGACAATAGTAAAACTAACGAGAAGCGACAGTAGGCGGCGGCTTATTTGATCTCGTTTGACATTGAATCAGCATATTATGCTGCTGCCTTTTGTGATGTGGAAGCTTGACATGACGGGAATACTGGCACCCGAGACCAACAAATATTCTCGGCTTACAGCGTACTATAAGCAACTCACTGTTAAACAGCATATTTTGCGTCTGCGCATACATACTCTCGGATCAAGTAGGCTGTTACCAAAACGGAAGTGATGTTTCAAGCTTAAATCTCTTAGTGCACTACTCTTTTTAGATTTTATCAGAAGCTAGTCAACAGTCAACATAAACATGGACTGTTGACTAGCTTCTTAAAGTCAAGGATTTGGCTATAAAATAGTCCCTTCATCATCTTCATAAACTAATAGTAAACTTTGCCTTCCTGGAAGTTAGTGTTGCCTTATTTCAGTTAATTCGATTCTTCCTTCCTCTGATTCCTGCTGGAGTTTATGTTGTTCATGTTTTACAAAACATTACTTAACGTATTCGTTTTTATTAACTTCGATTTGGTGATTAGGGGGTGACCTTCAGGGAACGAAATGCTGGTCCAAGGATAGACGAACATATGACAGATGCCGGATTCAGTATTCAAATAGGGGTACATCCAGAAACAGGTGAGTATTAACGGCTTATCAAATGAAGTTTACGCGAATGAAGTTGAACGTGATCCGTATGCTGGCAGTGTTATGCAGTGTTCATGACCCTGTAGCACATTGAACTTATGCAAATTTTGGTTAACTTTAATACGTAAACCGGTGGTAGCAAGCACCGTCGTGATCCTCCTAATGAGGAACTTATTTGGTAGTACAGGGTGTGATTAGTCATTCAAAAAGTCAAATCTTAAGCACTTGAGTTTGAAATTGCAGAACCCATGATATTTTCATGAAATCACGATAGACCGAGCTTAAAATACAATAAATATATCGGCGCAGAGATGAGATATTGTTGAAAGTTGAAACAAGATCGACGAAGCCAGTCATGTAGTTAACACTGAAGCAATTAAAATCCGATAGCAATTGTACTAAACGAGTACCAACTGGGAAATCCGTTCATTTTACATTTAGGTTAGGTTGAAAGTGAGCGGAGAAATTATGCCTCCTTTCACTGTGACCCTGTTGTGTCTATTGTGACTCACACCTATTTAGAGTTCACCGTACAATCCACACCTCGACGAAGGCGATGGTCGTGTTGAGTAAAACTTCCTTGAAGTTAGTACTTTTCAGTTGGGCGAATCCGAAAGTCTGGAACCTAACTCTTTCCAGTACTGGACAGGAGCACACGTAAAAATATTTTCACTTAAATTTTGATGTTCATACAGGGTGATTCATATGAAACTTACATTTTTTGTAATAGAACCACCTATATATTATGGCATATTTGGATTCCTTGGTGAATTCTAGTGTGACTTTATGTATCGTACATGGAACTTTAAACGAACCTATAGGTGCAAATCACCATTTTTGGTATGAGTAGGTAACAGAAAAAAATGAATATCGCAGCGATTATAAAACCTAGAAGGCCGTGACTTTGCAGTATGACCAAGCATGAAACACGTCACCTTAGATCAAATGGTTAGTTGGAGAAACCAGTAAATTAATTAACAAACTTCCTAGAAGGCCGTGACTTTGCAGTATGACCAAGCATGAAACACGTCACCTTAGATCAAATGGTTAGTTGGAGAAACCAGTAAATTAATTAAGCAAACTTCAATCGCAGATAACTTGATTTTTTCAAATGGAAATGCCTATTTTGGTTTATAGAATCAAATGTAAAATTTGATTACTTTTCTAACGATATAGGATTCTCAATAACAATCTTTTTGGTTTTTATTTTATTTCAGATTCTCAGTCAAATCGGTGTTTTTCAATTTTCCTGCGTGTAAGCAACCTAACAGGCCATGAAAAATAAACAAAAGCCCATTAAGATGGAAGAAACCAACTAAACTAGTAGAGAGATGCAAGCGAACTAGCGAGGCAAGATTATGAAGATTCCTTAAACACATAAGCTCTAACCGGATTTGAAAAATTCAAGTTATCCGTGATTGAAGTTTCCTTAATTAATCTACTAATTTGTCCAAGTACCAAAAGAATTCAAATTTAGCCGTCTGACCTAAGGTGGCGCATTTCATGCTTAGTCGTACCGCAAAGTCACAGCCTTCTAAATTTTATAATCGCTGCGATAATCAATTTTTCTCTGATACCTACTTATACCAAAAATGGTGATTTGCGCCTAAACGGTTCATTTACAGTTCCATGTATAAAGAGGACAATGAAATCTATGTTACAGAAATATTTACCATTATACAGGTGTCCAATACATGTGTGATTTATCCAAAGTTACATTTTTTTACCAGAATCGCTTGTATATTATTGCTTATTGGTATTCCTTGGTATGACAAATCACAGTTTTTGATATAAGTAGATGTTAGAAAAAAATTAAATATCGCTTATTGTATAAAACTTAGAAGGCTGTGACTTTGCGGTATGATCATGTGACTAAGCATGAAATGTGTCAGCTTACGTAATACTCCCAAATTTGAACAATTTTGCATTTGGTGAAATTGGTAGATTAATTGAGGAGACTTCAATCACAGATATCTCGATATATACAATAGATTCATATCAATAATCCTGTATCGTTAGAAAGGTTATCAAATTTTACATTTAACCGTATGAAATAAATTAGGCATACACATTTAGAAAAAACAAGTTACCGATTTCACCAAGTACAAAAAGAATTCATATTTGACAGTACTACCTGTGGTACTACTGAGCTGAAATAGTTCATGCTTAGTCGCACCACAAAGTCGCAGCATTCTAAGTTTTATACAATATGCGATATTCAGTTTTTTTCTAACATCTAGCATCTACTTATATCAAAAATGGTTATTTGCGCTAAACGGTTCGTTTTAAGTATCATGTACGATGCCTAGTCATACTATAATCGACCAAGGAATCGAAATATGCAATAATATACAAGGGATTTTATTTAGAAAAATGTAACTTTGTAAGTCACACATTTATTGGACACCCTGTATAATGGTAAATATTTTTGTAACATAGATTTTATTGCCCTCTATATTTTTTATTTGAGACATTTTTCCTATCTCAATCTATCTCTACATGATCATGCGCGCAACTAATATGTTAAGTCGCAGAAATTTTGCAGCTATAATTTTTCATGATTTCTATATGGAAAACTAATCAACACGAAACTGTAAATTCTCAGTATGATCACCGTGAAATTTTGACGCTACCCTACTTCCTCGACTAATAGACCCTGTACGGGCGTGTACTCTCGACGACTTATTAGGTAAAGAACTCTAAAAATAGCGGCATGAATGGATGCATGATAGGGGAATAATATCTCACTATTACATCAATTATTAATAGTTGGTGGGAATAATATAAATAGCAACTTTGTTTTGGTTGATCTTTTCAGGTTCATTGTTATAGTTTTGAAGAAAAGTAGTTTGTTTTGTGAAAATTGCGTCAATACCGCGATTTTAAAGTTGACGAGGCAACAATGCACTGCTGATGTATGGCGCACATCGGACCGATTGACTAAATTTGAATACATTTTTTTAAACTCTAAAATTTAATTACTAGTAATAAAACGATGCAGAGAGTAACGAAATTTACACCTATTTTTGTATACGCTAAGAATTAGGATTGAAAAGTATAGTTCACTCCACTACTTTGCCGACTTTGCAGACTTCCATTTGTTCCATGAAGTCAAAAAAGAATTGAGAGGTCGAAGATTTGAGCCGGATTTAGAGCTCAACAACGCTGTGCTGGGTATACTAAACAGGCTATCAAAAAAATGGTTTCTCAGAAGTTTATGACAAGTGGAGAAAGCGTTGGGATAAGTGTATTGGATAGAATGGGAATGGATAGTACTTGGAAGGATAGTTCTTGAAGATTTTTGAATAAATACTCGTATTTAATTGTTGTATTATAGCACCAGTTTCCTGATACATTCTTGTAGATTACAAACTGTTGATCCGAAACCATATTATTCTTATATTTGCCCATATTTAGGTTTTGTATTTGGCGGTAACCGTTGGAACTGTGGCACTTGGATGGACAAAATGGGCTCCTCAAGTCGGGCTGGAAATCGTGGCAGGCCAGCAACACCTCGAGATGGATCTGCAGTGGAACTTATTGGACTGTCCAAAGCGGTGTTAACATGGTTGTCTAACCTCCATCAGAAGGGCACCTACCCCTACGACGGAGTACAGAGGCACAACAAAGATGACACTGTTGTAACCAAATGGACTTTCAAAATGTGGGCAGATAAAATACAAGGTGGGTTGAATGCTAGATAAAAACATTATTTCGAAATGCCTTCCTTTTGATATCTGATGACTGTAGAAAAGAAATCCCTGTTTTAAGAATGCTATTTATTCCTAGATAACTTCGAGAAATACTTTTGGGTGAACACAAAGCCTATGGATAGTGAAATAAGGCCAGATTTGATTAACAAGCGAGGAATCTACAAGGACTCACATGGATCTAGTCACGAATACACCGATTTTCAACTCAGGTGTAATTTTGCGATAACTATGGTAGTGGTAAGTTCAACATTGACGTGTTATTGCAACATCTACGTAGGTCGCATCGAAAATGCAGACTAACATAATCAAAGTCGCTATTAATATCAAGGAGGCTGGAAACAAAAGTCCAACTTATTTCAATATGACAAGTTTTGTTTTTTGTTTGTATATTGGTTTTCTCAATTAGCTGTAGCTCTCTAGGGTACAGCATTCAAAACAGGATCTTATCTTATGTTGGCCCAGGAGTACACTTAACGTGAATCGTAAATTTTTACAGAAAAAGGTGCTCTTAGAAGAAGGTACAGTGGTTATCGGGAAAAAATAATTTTTCTGTGGTCCTAAAAAATTCTATCTTCAATGCTAACTACTTCGGTAGGCTTTCGCCCACTTACGGAGAATTGATTATATGAACATCTCTTAATACAGTGTGGTGCAGAATCAGGTCCCAAAGTCAATTGACGTAAAACTATATTTGCAGTTCTATTTCAATTCCAACCCATTACGCATAAACAGTTCCCCTGTCTAAAATTCGGCCTTAAAAGAAAGAGAGTAATATCTGTCCGAAGGAATTACCCAAATTGTAATACTTCCCATACATCAGAAATAGTCTAATAATAGGATACATATTTTCCAGAAAGCAGAAATATTCAAATTTATCCTTTCGCCGGTATGTTTAAAACATCTCTCTTCTGTCTTCTCAAATAAAATACGTACCTCAGTTCATGTGTGTAATAAGAAAAATATTAATTTAGCAATGAACAGCGTTGTCTACGTTATTTTACTACTCATAGCAACTAAACTACTTGATTCTCATAATCAGTTATACTGCAAAGTTTTTTGACAAAAATATTAGAATTATAGACGCCAAAGTTTAATCAGTAATACTCGCATTCTGTGAACCTTGATTGACGTGACGTTTTATGAAATACAATAAATATAAGTAAGCATTGTATAATGCCTTGATTTGCGGACAATTTAAAAAACCTTCAAGACCTTTAGCAATATCATACCTTTTTTTATTACGTGTTTATGTTTTGTAGGCTCCCGAGCTTTTCAACCCTCAACATGCCTGGACAGCTTTAGAAAAGGCAGAAAAATACCTTCTTGGTCCTTTAGGAATGAAAACTTTAGACCCTGAGGATTGGGCTTACAGAGGTGACTACGACAATTCCTGTGATTCTACAGATGCATCTATAGCTAACGGATTCAATTACCATCAAGGACCTGTAAGTGAACTATATAGCTGTATCATAGATATTTACAATCTAGTATTCGGTCAAGTCGACACATTTAGATATTAAAGTAGTTATCAACGAGAAGAAAATCAATGCCCATTTCAAGCTCTCAATTGTTTATCATTATTTCGACTTTCTTTACAGTCAGATAAGGTGTTACAGTTGTAATTGTTACAGTTGTAACACCTTATCACGGATTTGGGTTGACTTGGAATAAAATAATTGTTCAGAATAACATACTTAAAATAGTGCAATACCTTCTAAGATCAGGAAATTAAACCAAACTCAAAAAGCTATAATAAAATCCACGCATATTTCTACCCAGTCAGTACGATTCTTTTTCCAAGAAGTGTATTTTTCGAGTGACATCTCCAAGAAGCTCTGAAAATGTACTTTAGAGATAGATATTTACCCCTTTGTGATTAGAAATTAAAGAAAAAAGATGTAAAATAGGCAGCAGTTGATCGATCAAATTATTGTGGTGGTCAGGCAGAATAATAATCCTAAACGTTATCTTCTAGCGACAAGCAATTCTGAATGAAAAATTATTCTTTATGCAAGTCGCAAGGTGCAATTACATGGGTAAACTACTATCATTTGACGAGAAAGAAATTTGTATCATTATGCATGATTGCTTTTTTGCATTTACAGCTTTTTGAATTTGTTTCACATTCGGAGCCCTTGAAATCTATTGAAGTATCCTCATGACTACTTAAAATATGTTTTTTACTTTTAGGAATGGGTATGGCCAGTCGGTTTCTTATTGAGGGCCAAGCTGATATTTGCATCTCAAAATAATGCGCTAAAGGAGACCATAGCTAGTACGAAATTGATCCTATCGAAGCACTTCGTCGAGTTGCAGACATCCGATTGGCGGGGTTTACCTGAGCTAACCAACAGTAATGGTTCTTATTGCAAGGACAGCTCAAAAACGCAAGCCTGGAGCATGTCATGTGTATTAGAGGTAAACAACAATATCTAGGACTATACAGGGTTTTCCAATTAAAGGTGATCCCGTCTCTAGGATAGGTAGAAAACTGAAAAATAATTGGGGTTTGCTTAGTAAAAAAAATTCGTAATGCCGTCCGTATTCAAGATACAGGGCGTTGAAGAAAAAAAAATTATACACATTTTTCACGATTTTGTCGAAACTACTGGCAACATTGTAATGAAATTTCGCACGGATATGTTTTGGAAGCTAGTACATACTATGAATTTGTTTTTATACCTGACTCTCATAGAGGGCGCTAGTTACACGGTTCGTACCAGGTAGCATTGAACATAAGTTTTTTGAGGTTAGATTTATAAATTACAATTTTAGGTGAACTTGAACATCATTCAATTCTACTCTTGGTAAAACTCGATACTGTGTATTGTTTTCGGAATATTTTGATTTGACAGTTATGGAGTAATATCCCATAGTGGTACGAAGTAATGTTAAAGTTATTAATTATTATTATTAATTAGTATGCATTATGTGAATAAAAACATTTTTGTCAGGTAAATGAGACATCATTTATCAAACGGATACATTTGAAAAATGGATTGAGAGCTTTACTTCCTTTTAACGTTTCATAAGAATCCATTCTAATCGCTATATCTTGAATTTGTCTAAGATTGCCATGGAAACCTGACATTTATCGATAGTTATGACAATAACACCCGTATGCACCGTTTGGCGATTCTAATCCTAGTTCCCTAATCGCGTTTTGCTAATCTTTGGCATCTAGTCATGCACCGTCAAGAGATTAACTAATCCAGATTGTAGATACGGCAAGGTTGTGTTCGCAAGATAGTTTTGACAGTGACAGTGTCAAAATTGTCAGTTTGTGGTGCATAGTAAACAAGTAATCTAATCCAGGTTTATGTAACTAATCGCGCAATTGACTTTTGGTGCATACGGGTGTAAGACAACAATAATTAGACTTTTGGATACGGATGGCGTTATGAAATTAAACACCCAAGCCCACTTCTTTTTAGGGTGCCGTCTCTCTTCGGAGGTTGGCAATCATCAAGGCAATTCTAATTTTTGATGGAACCAGTCTCGGAGATTCTTCAGTCATGATATGCCCACTAGTTGAACTCAAACTGATGCGTTTTGTCACTGGTTAGATTAAAAAGAGGTTAACGCGCATACTTCTGATGCATAGGCGTAAAAATATGGATTATTTTTTTGTAACCTACTGCAGTAGGCTAAATAACAGTCTTATCACATGGTACCACAATTTATAGCACCACCGCCATGTGGCTATTCAAGTGGTTTGGGCACTAGAATAATAATCACTGACTTAGCTTATGCATTCGCTGATATTAGTACAATTTGAGAACCTGTAGTAGGTTTGTTAAAAGGGCGCCTGACAATATTTGTTTTGCTCAGTTTGTACTCATTTGGTGCCATCAATTGTGATAACAAGGTATAGCTGGTTATTAGCAGGAAGAGCGCCTAAGACAAGACCCTAATGTTTTTGTTGCAACTTAAATGACGAAAGTATAAGTATTATTCTCTATCTAATTTCACTGAAGGATGCCCTTACTAGAAAGTTTTCGGCAAAAATGGCCTGAAACATGCTGGTGATTTCAAAAAAGCAGAAAAGATTTGACTTACCTGCCAGAGCGATATAAATCAAAATATCTTCAGATGACGTTTTAGACTTTGTTTTGTAGTGAGAGGGTTAGAGTTTAGTTGCCCTAATAGTTGCCGCTCACCCTTAAGGCGTATTGTGCCCCTCCAGTCAGACGCATCAGTGTCCCATCCTAAGTTTTTTGCAAACTTGGGGTGCATTGGGCTATGCTTCTAGCCTACATTCAGATAGGATCTTTTGCTTTCACTCAGGGCAGGATAGTCGAAGGTAACATGCTTAGCTGTTTCTTCTGTCTCACCGCACCTCCTGCATAATGGGTCGTCCACATTATTCCTGAGCTTTAGCATGTGTGCACTAACTTCCAATGGCTAGATATAAATCCAATCACTTTTCGTAGTTCCTTCCTACTCTGCGGTATTAGAACTCGAGGATCCCCTCAGCATCCTCTTAGACTGAATATTCCCCACCACTCCGTCCCAGCACTTCTGATGCTCATGCATTGTTGCCAGATTACACGATTAATCGTGTAATTACACGATTTTGGTCCCTATTACACGATTACACAAATACAGGGCAAATTCTCACGATTTGTGGCGTTCGTTAAAAAAATATCTATTTTTAATAAAAATTTTAAAACTGTGAAAAAGAATCAGTTAATTTTATTTAAATTACCTAACCTAACTCAAGTCCGCCCCCGTCCCCGTTATTCATATCAATACCAGGGAACTCAATCCCAATAATTTCATCGCGCGTAGTTCGATTACCAACATTCTGTTCCTTCTTAGTCCTTCTCGTTCAGTCTGCTGCTAAATGATACCTGGTAGTGGTTCTTCAGAAAGATGATATCCTTGCACGCTTCCAAAAAAGCACAGAAATGTAAAAGAGAGTGGGGAAAAAGAATGAAAGTGACTCTAGGCAAGCAAAAAAGGACCAGTGTATGCAATTATGCATGGTATGTTAGCATTTACTTAGTTTGGTACATTTTAAAACATTTATTTAATATTTTTTAAGACTTTACACGATTTTTGGAAGTCTAGTTGCACGAATTTCTCTCCACTTCATCTGGCAACACTGTGCTCATGTGACACTCATCTGGTGACAGCAGTCCGTACCATGATGATATGCATAACGGTTCTGGTCCGATGAGAGCTGCTGCACCTTCCTTGGCACACCTGTCGGCCCTCTCATTACCATCCACTCATCAGATATGTGACTAGGCACACAAGATAATGTTACCTTGTTGGTCTTCGCCAGTGTCTTTAGGGTATTAAAGTGGTCCCACACTATTTTTTGCAGTATAGTAGTTGTGTTTACAAGATAAGTCTTTTTGCTGTAACCTTTAAGTATGAATGTTTTGCCGCATTCCAAAGTTGCTGCTATTTCTGCCTAGATAAAGGTAGCCAGTTTACCAAGGCGGATACCTACGTTCCGCCCAGGCCTACCACCGTATATGCCTCATCCTGTACCTGAAGCCAACATTGTACCCGGTGTTACCACTCGACATAATGTTGAGGTCTCCTAGACCCATTCCAATCTCACAAGTTGACTTTGCATGGGATATCAGCGTCCACGACTCTTGGCATTCTATCTAGTGGCATCTCAAGTAGACATGCTTGCACCGCAGATTGTCAAGTATCGTGGTGTGTTTGATGGCAGGGTAGTAAAACCAATAGCTATGGCACTTCTTTCAGAATGCAGCCATTTTTGCCTCTCCCTCTATGTGAATGTCAAGAGGTGGAGTTATTCAGCAGCACCTCCAATACAGCTGTTGGTGTACCGTTCATGGCGCCCGCTATGCTCACACTCGCAGCCCGCTGCACTTTTGTGAGGGCTTCATATGTTTTGCTTTGAGGAAATTTTGGCCACCATACAATAGCACTGTATAACATCATGGGCTTGATTACCCTAGTCACCGTATATTAACAAATACAAGTAGGGTCACTCGCCGTGCCTTCTTTGATGTGAGTCTCACAAATGCGAGCCGCCTCGATTTGAGAGGGGTTCCCTTCGTGCAGTCTCGTTTACTTACAGGGAATCCGACTGTGCGATATTGTCGACGTCAACGGTCGACGTTCACTTTACTTTATAGATCCGACCGATTGTATCCCGTGCACCTGTCGCGTGTTAGGTGGTGTTAGGTGGACTGACCCTGTAAACCACAGCTGTTAGCGTTTGGCTACTGCTCGAGATCAGCGGGCGCCAGAATTCGCCAGCTTGCTTAGTATCGGAGAGCAGAGTTGGAAAGGCAGCATTGGGGGCGGGGCTTAGAGTGACCCTACTTGTATTTGTTAATATACGGTGCCCTAGTGTACATTCAGTACGTTTTGTATATCACACAGATATAATTTTTGCCACTTAGATCGAGTTCCAAATCGATCATTTTTTTCCATGATTTGTCTTTGGTAAAATGGTCTTCTGTAGAGTTGTTTGGAGAGGTTTTGCTGGCCAATAAGGCATGACATAAAAAAATAATATCTGATTATTCACGACTAAACAAAGCAGTCTGGCATTAGAATGCCTTCTATACAAATTCAAGGTTCACCGAACTGAAAAGGCAAATAAACTTTTATTTTATTATGTGTGCGTGTGTTTTAAACACCTATCCCAGAAC
Source organism: Callosobruchus maculatus (assembly GCA_951848785.1). NCBI lineage: Eukaryota > Metazoa > Arthropoda > Insecta > Coleoptera > Chrysomelidae > Callosobruchus > Callosobruchus maculatus. The sequence continues at coordinate 2,939,745 of CATOUR010000026.1, read as the reverse complement.
ATAAGGGTTTTTCTTTTGATGTCAGTCTTTCTTTTGATATCAGCCAGTTTCTTTGTGCAGTTCGCATTTTCAAATTGATCTAGTTAGCGATATTTTACAATTCATAGCAGAACTGGTGATATAATATGAATTTTTGCGTATTAGGTTAGCTATGGTGTTTCTAATTGGCATCTTTGTATGTTCATTAAAGTATTTATTTCTCCTTTACAGGTATTACATGATCTCCAGAAGTTAGAGTCGCTACATCATTGTTCTAATGAAAATGCCAATTGACTGAAACAAAATCACCTAACTCAAACACACCATCACTATTTGGACAAGACAATTCTCACATCGGAACTTGCGAAACAACAAAGTAAGTCATCGTCACCATCGAAAATGTTGAAAATTCTTCGTAGACAGAAAATACATACGGAAACGGTTTTCACAGTAGAGGAAATCAACCTAACACCCAAGCAACAGGCAGAGGAATTTTGTCAAAATGATAATATGATCCGGATCAAACATGAACGGTTTCGTAGTTTTAGCGATTTGTATTTCAAACACAACCAGACTATTCCGAGCTGTGTAATCATTTTGAATGACTATACACAGACGGAAAAAAACTTGCTGCTATCTAAATCAAAGTTCATATGTAGCAGTAATTTTATACCATTCTTCCATCAAATCCCATGTACAAATACTCCAGGAATTCTACACGGCCTATCTAGGTTTAGTCCAAACAAATTGAAGTCCGAACAGTGTTCGATTGTCGAACAATTTCCTATATTTTCTAACCTACTAAAACATAGTTACAAGAAGAAACATGTTTTGGGATACCTCGCTTGCAGCATACATACTCCTAAAAAAGTCGAAAGGAAACCTGCAGATATAGAAGAGATAATCGCAGTGGTAGAAACTGATAATGCAGTAACTGGAGAATCTCAGGATGAAGTCGACCAGCCAGCGTCCACGGAAAAGGACGTCCTACTGCTCAATCCCCTTTTGTTAGAGGTCAGATCACGAAGAAGCAAACAAAGGATCAGCGATTCAGAACATAAAAAAATCGCCAGGATTACTATCTTGTATATTTTGGCATTCTTTGCTTTGGCTCTCGTCACCTTCTTCGTGACTTATTTGGCTTGAAGGGAAACATGTGATGACGAAGAACATTCAAAGATTGATAGATATAAGTACTAAAATTTATCAAGATAAACTCAATTTCCTACATACAACCAAAAGCACAATTACTTATTTTATAAGGCTACTAAACGCATGCTTTGAATCGCCCTTTTCTGTAATAAGAATTAAGACTATTTCCGTAGCACAGTTAAATGTTTCTTGGTAAAAAAATTGTTACACTTGTTTTAAGCTTTTACATGATCTGCAAAAGTTAAAAGTCGCTACATCATTGTTCTAAGGAAATGCCAATTGACTGAAACTAAATCACCTAACTCAAACACACCATCACTATTCTGACAAAAAAAATCTTACATCACAACTTGCGAAACAACACAGTAAGGCTTCGTCACCATCGAAAAGGTCGAAAATTTTTCGTGGGCAGAAAATATATACGAAAACGGTTTTCACTTTGGAGGAAATCAACATAACCTGTAAGCAACAGGCAGACGAAGTCTCTCAAAATGACAATGTGATTCGGCTCAGACACGAACGGTTTCGTAGTTTTACGGTTTGTATTTCAAGAACAACCAGTCTATTTCGAGCTGTGTTAATAATTTTGAATGACTATACACCGGCGGAAAGAAACTTGCTGCTATCTAAATCAAAGTTCATATGTAGCAGTAGTTTTGTACCATTCTTCCATCAAATTCCGTGTAAAAATACTCCAGGAATTCTACACGGCCTATTCAGGATTAGCCCAAACAAATTGGAACCCGAACAGTGTTCGATTATAGAACTTTCCTATTTTTTCTAATCTACTAAAACATAACTACAAGAAAAAACAATTTTGTGGGATACCTCGCTTGCAGCATACTTCTAAAAAGTCGAAAGGATTATAGAAACTCAAGATGAAATCGCACAGTCAGCGTCCACGGAAAAGGACGTCCTACTGCTTTTTATTAGAGATGAGATCACGAAGAAGCAAACAAAGGATCAGTGATTCCGAACATAAAAAAATCGTCAGGATTACTATCTTGTATATTTTGGCATTCTTTGCTTTGACTCTAGTCACCTTCTCCGTGACTTATTTGGCTTGAAGGGAAACATGTGATAAGCGTAGAGCTCGACGAACAACATTCGAAAATTGATAAATGTAAGTACTAAAATGTATCAAGATAAACAAACTCGGTTTCCTATATAAAATTTGGCAAGATAAAATTAGCTTCCTATTTACAACTAAAAGCACAATTATTCATTCTATAGAGTCCGGCACAAAGGACGAACTTTTTGAAATAGCTAGTACTCTTCCCATATCAGGGTGAAAGAGGTAGAGGTGGTACCTTTCGACATTAGCTTCATCACTTATGAACAAAATGAGGTCCTCATTTTGCTCGATAACTGCTTCCATCTCATGTGCTAAGTTTATTCGTGGTGCGTAATCCGAACGCTCACTGAGGCATCATGTTCAGCAGATCGAGTCGGACGCTTTCCACATTTTCAGGGATAGGAACCGTTCGTGGAGCTCCTGGTAGTCTTTTTTTGATCAGTACACCACGGGTGATAGGCTCAAGTATTATGTTTACATGGAATTCAATTCGAACTGCAAACGATACCATATCCGATGTTTCATGTGTTTACATGTTTAGTTTTTAGATCGATTTGAATCCGTTTCGTGGGGTGGCAAAACTATCCTAACCTACAAATCTCACAACCTACACCCGATCCTAGTTTTTTGAGTATCCAAGTTTTGTGTGTTCACGATTTACAATTTTATTAGGAGTTTGTATTTAAAAAATAAGCTTTTGCATGCACACCGTCGAAAACAGCACGAAAACAGTTGACAGGTGATTTTCAAGTTAAGTATTCAGTTAAAAAGGCCGTATGCGTAATGGCAGATTCGGTTTCAATACGATTTCAGTGTGATACGATCCACATTTTCGATCCCAGAAAGGGGCGATATCGACCTTGAAACTAAATTCACTTTGGATCTGAATTTTGTAGTGTTTACATGCAGTATTCAATACCAAAATCGAAACGTAAACGCAGTAATTATTTCGGACAAAACTGCCGTATGTGAAAACCCGATGCTCAACCGTCTAGTGCTCCATAATATCAACTGGTAAATGGTACCTCCCCCCCCCCCCACCCTTCTCGCCCTAAGAGGAGAAGAGTACTGGCCATTTCAAAAACGTCCATGCTGTATAAGGCTACTAACTAGCATGTTTCGAATCACCCTCTTTTGCTTAACATTCAGCTAGAATCACGACTATTTCCGTAACATATTTAAAATGCGTCTTGCTAAGAAATTTCTTACACTTGTTTTTAGCTAAGATCTCGAAAGGATCCTAAGCACTCGTACCTGACTTACGTCGTTCTGTTTTGTGTTTACTGTAACTGCGATATGTTTTTCTTCTTTTAATCATTTTTTATATTGTATAAGTATATTAATATTGTTATAACACAGTGATAAAATGATTGATAGTGATATTATTCTCTCTTTTATTTACAAATGTAATCAAAATATTTATGCATGTTTTTAATATTATAATAAAAAATCGTTTAATATAATTCTCGTTGATACATTGAATTATACTATTTGCAGCTACACTGTTGACTAAGATAAGCACATCTGTTTTTGAACCAGTATACATGCTGTCTCTGAAATAGCTCCGCTGCAGTGCTGGAAGCCAACTATAGAAATTTGTTGTGATAGTTTGGGGTGCATCCATACATGCATCCAGCATACATGCATCCATAAAGTAATTTATGAAACCTTCGTGTTTACCTTTGTTATATTTTTCTGCATTTCGTTTTACATAAAACTGCAAAACTACACTAAAATTGGACACTAAGGGCCGGTTTCACTTGTCCCTGATAAGTGTCAGATAGCCTATCTGTCAGATAACGCCATATTAATAATTTAGGCCTATCTGACACTTTCAGGGACCGGGGAAACCGGCCCTGATAGTTAAGGCAATGAAGCTTAATTTTATTGTCGAGAAAGAACCCGGATGAAGCTTGAATTCTAGAGGCAGTTTAGAAACTTTTTTGTCATTGCACAATAACCTGAAAGGATACGGAAGGCGTTCAATAATGTCACCCCCTATAGGGGTTGAAAAATTAGGTTAAACATATTTAAAACGGATGCATTGATACATGTCATAGTTGGACCGTCATCCGTTTTAAACAATATGAACAAATTTTTAATGATTTCTAACGAAAATGATGTGAAAAATCGAACTTCAAACTCAAATTTCTCATACACTGCCGAGCAGAAACGGGTGACAGTATTTTTTGTTATCTTGTTTTATCGCGTTTTTATTTTCATTTAAAAAAAATCGGTACGCGCAAACCTCGTAGATTTCAGATGACGATTTTTTGGAACATTAGTTGGTAGCTGTACTAAAATGCTATCGCATTTTCATTCGGTTACTTGACAATTTTTTTCACTTTTTAACATCCATTCCTCCCCATCTACCTCCAATCGCTCCCATTTTGGGGTTATGGTGCAATGACAACAAAATTTCCAAACTGCCTCTAGAAGGAAATACTAAGCGTCATCCGTTTTCTTTCTCGACACTAAAATTACGCGTCATGGCTCTGAATATAAGGCTTATCAATAAGAATGTTATGTCCATATTTATTTGGTACTCTGAGAGATAATCTTGCAAAATTGTCTTAAAGCTGTATGTCGCGAGCCTCATTTCCAACCTAAATATTGAACAAAGAATTTGACGAGAAACTGGATTACTGCATAATATTTACACGTGTTCTAAAATATTTGACATATGACATATTGGATATAAAACTGCGGATTAGAATCTTTTACTGGTGACAGTTGAAAAATGGGATATGAAAATTGAATATTTTTAGTTAGACTTCTTCCAAAACCAAAACAAGCACTAATCCTCGAAATAAAAAACAACCACAAATATTAGGTTAAAATAACATCACATATATGCAGGGCCGCCACATCGCAAGGTTGGGAGCAGGATCAGATTCTGGCCACGGGCCCCCAATACCATAGCCGTCTCAAGTGATAAGGCCGTGACCGTCGAAATGTCTAAATTTTTACTGAACTATGTTTTTTATCCTTCATTTTCTCAAATAAATTTAAGAAACTGTAACTGAAATTTGGAAACACTAATATACACGTACGTCAAGTAGTTATGGAATTTTGTTACTTTTTTGTCTTGGAATGGTACGAATTGCAAATAGAAGCCGTATTCAGAGAAATTCAGATAATCACTCATTTCTCAAGAGTAGCCGACAGAAAATAATGATTGACTAAATTTTCAATTCAGTTGAAATTCTGTAGACTGATTGGAAAATAGAATCTATGTGTACAACATGGCTGAAGGCTTTGATTGAAACAGCACTTGAAAGAATGTAGAATGTGTATTAAGTGATAAAGCGGAACAAAAAATAATTGCTACAAAAATGAAGTTGCTTCATTATAGTTTATTCACGATTCATTATAGTTATTTGTTATAAAGTTACCCAGAAAAGAATTAGATTATTAACAAATAAATGAATCGGTAAAATATGATCTTCGTTTTGTTGAATAACATAACATACACTGTTAAAAGACAGTCGCCCACGCGACAACGTTTACTAAAATACGGGGCCCGGGCCCTGGACAACAGTACTCAGTTGCCCCCCCCCCCCCTTGTGGCGGCCCTGCATATATGACAGATTAAAGATTGGTAGTGTTCAACGGGACTTAGCGGACGTCAGCGCTTGAGGGCGCTTTGCGCTAACTAACCGATGAACGACAAGCTGTCAAAAAAGCGCCAGTCAGCTTGGTAAGCGCTTTAAAAAAGCGCTGTTTGGTTAGCAAAGCAGCACATAACTGGAAAAAAGTTATTTGTAGTTCTGAGAGAAGCAGTTACCTTTGTTTAGTGTCAATTTAATATCAGGTTTTGTGATTTTATAGCCTAGGTTTTTGACAATGCAAATAATAAATATGAAAATGGACATGACAGTTTTATCACGTCAAAAGGAAAGTCGTTCAACGGTCACTCCTAGCGCCTGCAAGCGCTTCCACGCTAGCGCTTTTGCGCTAGGTCCCGTTGAACACACCCAATAAGTACGGAATGTTAAAACGAGAACCATGCGTTGAAGCGGCTTATTGACAGCACGACAATAACTTTGACAGAAATGATAACTGTCAACAACTGTGCGCATGCTCTTGTGCTATACTTGTAACAAAATATTTGATCGTTGCGTACAACGAGAATAGCATTATTCCCATTTTTAGGATAATATTTTTGTCCAATATTTAGGATGGAAATTGGGATCGTGGCATACAGCCTTTATTCAATGTAAGTATAAAAACGTGTTTATCTTATAATAAATCATTCCAAAAAGGAGTTCTTCAGGATCTGTTGTATTGGTTGCGAGGAGCCGACAAAAAAGTCAAGGGTATTTACCCGGTTTTGCCTCCCCAGTACTACTTTCTCAATTATGTTTTTTTCATTTTCTATTGTAATAAATGTACATAGACGTGCGTTATGGCAAGGTATAAAAGAATAGATTTATAGTCAATATTTGTTTATTTATAACCACTATTATACAAGGTGTATCACATTGCGCGGTTCAACAAAGGGTTATTACTTATCAAATTTCTATCATCCAATCGATATTCTTACTCGGAGCAGTCCCAGTGATCACAAGTGGCCTAGCACACGTTTTTAGGCCTCTCAGCAAGCACCCAACTGCTTTCTTAAGTTTTCAAAATGCGAAAATGATCGAGATATATTCTGTTTATAATTCAAAAAAGGTATGTCATATTAACCCGCTGAAAATAATACACCTTGTGTAGAGCACCAACTCACATAGTACATTTTTTCTAAATTCATCTAATTATATTATTCGGTATGCAACAGTGACCATAGTATAAATAAAACACATAACAATTCAGCCTATATATACGTGTAGTAGTTAGCACTAGGTACAGTACCTCGAGGTAACAAATAACTTTGTTTCGACAATTGTATATAGCTGGCAAAACACATTCCTCAGACATCAGGAGAGGTAACTCGAAATAAATATACGTACTAAAGTTACACTTTAAGTACCGAAAAATCTCTAAATTAATTGTTTAGAAACACATCACTACATCAAATAGCAATTCATAAAATTATATGGGATCCTAGTAGTACATGCCGTATGGATTCGTTCCACCGATTCGTTCCATGCCAATTATTTGACGGGATGGCGTTTTGAGCTCATATTTGTAGAAAACATATCCACAGATAACTGATGAAACAGGGTGATATTTTAACATTCATGACACACAGACCGCTCTCCCACGAATCCTCACGGAATTCCAGCTATTAAGCGTTCTAAACTTAAAACGAATCCATGGATTTCTTCAAGCGTGCAAAATTCATGAATTTGTTCAAATACAGGTCCGAAAATTGATGAAAATATATTAACAGATTTGAGAAACTAAACCGTTCTACAAGTGGCAATAGACTACAAATAATCATTGCCTGGATTTTTTCTCATTTAATCGTCTGTATATCTTTTTTTAAGAATTGTCAAGGGGAACAACTTTTTAACTAAACACTACTTCACCCCCTTGTACCCCCTGCACTCAGGGTCATCCCGTCAAAAATGTTGAGTGTTAAGGGATATCGAGTAATGCTAGCTTCAAGGTATGTTGAAGTCCTTTATTTTGATGTTTGATATTTTTCAATCGGTCGATTCATTCACTCAGATAGAAAACAAAAACATACAAAAATATGACTTTATCGCAATATAATGTCTCCATTTAAATTTTCATTAATAACTATGATCCAATCACTTTGTTTTCCCAAAATTTCAATCTTTTGGAGGTACTACGTATGCCCTTCTACAAAAGCATGAGAGGATTTTTATTGCTTCAATATCTGCAGTTACACTTATTATTCTTATTAACAAATCCAGTTAGATAAAATACTCATACATCAGTGAAGCAAATGTTCTTCTCCTGCGTGTCGATTTGTTGCGCTCGTACACTGTCCAGTGGATCATTTTTTTTTTAACAAAAAGGTGCAGCCCAGACTCCGGCACACCAAGCACTACTCCTCACACCGTGAGGTGAGCAATCAGTGGATCCACGAATCGTGCGCTCTAAGTAGACAAAGGGGCCCACGGATGACGGCCTTCTGTATTCTGTCGGCTAAGACGTGCGCCGCCGCAGGGCATACCTGCATTGCGTGCAGAGAGCAGCGTATTCCTCATTCCACCTAGAGCTCCAATGACCATAACCAGCAGACTCAGGCCCAATTTCACAATCATTGATAACCTCTGCTAGTCAATAAAGGCCCAGTTTCACAATTGGCAGTTAACTATAGAGATTAAAAGAAGACTAGTGGTTAGCGAATACTTTTGCGGTTTACGTCAAAGGCTCTGGTTAGCCAGTAGTTAACTTAGCCCAAGGTTAAAGTATGGGTTATCTCTGACGTTTGTTGTGGTCATGACACATAAGCTTGATTTGGAGGTTGTAACAACATGCATTTTGACATTGATATCTAAGACGTCGATGGATTTTGATTATAGTCTGTTTTGACACAAGTCAAAAATATGAATACAAAGGTTAGGTTGTATTCACAGACCACAATTATGCCAGTGCCATGAGAATTATCAGTGTTGCCAACTTGGAAGATTAATAAGCTTGACCACTGCTTATCTTTCTGAAATAGAGCGATCCGATAATTATTACTGGCTAAATCCGTTAATCAATTTTACTGGTTAACTTCCATCTGTGGAATTAGTGACTACTAGGGGTTACCAATGGGTGTGTCCAACGGGACTTGCGTGCAAAAGCGCTAAAGTGGAAGCGCCTGCCGGCGCTAAGTGTGACCGTTGAACGATTTTCTTTTCGGCGTCATATCCATCTCCATATTTTAATATTTATTGTTTGTATTGTCAAAAAACCTGATATTAAATTGACACCATACAAAGGTAACTGCTTCCCTCAGAACTGCAAATAACTTTTTTCTAGTTTTGTGCCGCTTCGCTAACCAAACAGCGCTTTTTAAAAGCGCTAACCAGGATGTCTGGCGCTTTTTTGACTGCTTGTCGTTCATCGGTTAGTTAGCGCAAAGCGCCCACAAGCGCTTCATCCGCTAAGTCCCGTTGAACACTACCAATGATTGTGAAACTGGGCCTCAGTTGGCAGCACTAATGGGTCTCAGAGCACTGCCATAATGTTCCGGGAATACAACCTAATCCTTTGACAAAGAAACCTAACCTTTATTATTCATATTTTCGATTTATGTCACAACAAATTCATCAACGTCGTAGACGTCAATGCCAAAACCCATGTTTTATAACCTCCAAAGCAAGCTTATCTGTAGTCGGTTGACTACAACCAAGGAGGTTGTAACCCAGGGAGTCGCTGTCAGAATCGTGTCTAGGCCGCGATTTTGTTAGTACGCTTGTGTCATTCATGTATCACTCGTCGTTTTCACCGTTTCCTTTGTTTTTCAACGATTTTCTTAGTTTTTCCCGTGTTTCCTAGTGAAAAAACAATGGTGTCGTGTGCAGTACGCAGCTATAGCAGCAGAGAAGGTGTGGACTCAAGGAAACTTACTGGAGTGACATTTCACAGGTACTGTAAACATTGAAATCATGGTAATAATTATAATTGGGTTTTGATTTGTAGTTATGATTTGAACGAGGCTTGTAAAGTAGATGTAATAAAATCGCATAAGAGTAAAGGAAATCAATAACTATTCACATTTTTATTTTTTCCATACTTTCGCTCATAATAAAATCGGGTATTTATCCCAGTTCCTCAAATAAATAGTCTGTCAGATTAACTTTTACTAGAATTCATAGTTACCCTCAGTTCTCACAACAAGATTGTTAAATATCTATTTACTTATCTTCTATCTTACCCTAACATATTATTTTCTTTTTAGATTTCCAAAAGATCCACAATATCTAGATATATGGATTAGTTTTGTCAACAGAGGAGTCTGGAGGCCAAGTAAATATAGCGTCTTATGTTCAAGACATTTTGAAGAAAAGTGTTTTGATCGAAGCTCACAATGCTATGTTCGTTTGACATTTGATGCCATTCCAACACTATATTCAGACCAGGTAAATACAACTGAGAATGCAACTTAAGTGAATGCCATAAATAGAGCTTCTTTTTTTCCATAGTTAACATTGCATGCATACAGAGTCCAACTATATTTCATTTTTCTATGTTTCATTAGGCTGCTTGTACAATGTTACTATTGAAATAGATTTTATCTATATTTTTTATTTAAGTGATTACTACAAGAAGGCATCCTTAAAAAATTTGCTAGTCTAAAAAATCAGATAAAATTATTTATGTTTTACATTTTTATAGTTTTTATTTCCTCTTACAGGAGCCACCTGAGAGTTTGGAAGCTGCAGTTTTAAGACCTACATCTGGAAAAGACGTGACTGAGGATATTTCACTACCTAGTACATCTACTGGAAATTATGGAGAACACTCAATGGATACTTCTGGATCCCCTAGTACTTCAAATTTGGCCCATTCCTCATTTCCAGTTATGGATGAAACTCCAAGAAAACGGAAGCTGAGGACTGAACTGAACAAGACTCTTCTTGTCAGCAGAGATAGAAAAAAGAAATTGATATCTCTACGAAGAAAGTTGTGTCGGAGAGAGAAACGGATCGCAAGTATAAAATTGATTGTTACGGAATTGCGAAAAAAGAATTAATGCAGAAGGAGTACTTGGATATAATTGCTAAATTAGGACGTCCGCAAGAACTGTACCTGCGACAATTAAAGAAATCCAATAAAAAAGCTTTACCAAGGCACTACTCCAAGGAATTGAGAGTTTTCGCTCTCACCTTGCATTATTAATCCCCTGCTGCATACAATTTTGTGACAAGACAATAATTCAATACATGTTTGCCACATACATGCTATGCAGCCTCATCATCGATGAAATTTCTATTCGACAGCATGAAGAGTGGGTGCCATCACAACAACGAGTTTATGGTTATGTGGACATGGGAACAGGATCAAAGGAAGATACTCTTGCTAAAGATGCTTTGGTATTCCTGCTCAATGCGATTAATGGAAGCTGGAAGATTCCTGTAGGTTACCTCCTTATCGCTGGTATGTCAGGAGATCAAAAGAAAGGATTGGTTCTACAGTGCCTTGAAGTCAAGAAGTAGGAGTACAAGTAGTTAGTTTAACTTGTGATGGGCCTCCTGTAAACTTGACTATGGCAAAGCGACTGGGAGGCAACATGGACCACAGGAACTTGAAGACTACTTTCAGTCATCCGTCAAATGATGAAGATGTAGCCTCTTTTTGGATCCATCTCATATGGTTAAATTAATAAGAAAAACGTTGGGGGAAAAACGTTCACTTGTAGACGATAAAAATGAATTAATTTCATGGCAGTATATCAAAGAACTCCATAACTTGCAAGAGAAGGAGTCTTTTCATCTAGCTAACAAAATTAGATCCCAACATATAGTGTTTGGTAAACAAAAAATGAAAGTTAGACTAGCCACACAAGTTTTCAGTGAAAGTGTTGCAGTAGCATTAACATTTTGTGAAAGTGAACTGCATATGAAACAGTTTGCTGGTGTGGGTGCTACTGTACGATTTATCATTATGAATAATTTATTCGATATTTTAAACTCAAGAAGTTTGTTGCAGTATGGTTATGAAAAACCCATAAGTAAAAAAAATCCTGAAGTTTTACAATTCCTAAATGCTGCAGATGTATATATTAGTAGTTTAAGAACAAATAGTGGTGGCTCCCTACTTCTTGATACAGATAGACACAGAGGGTTTTTAGGATTAAAAACATGTATAAGTAGTCTTAAATTTTTATACAATAGGTTAATTTCTTCACTTACTCCAGTTTTTGCCCTTATATAAAGTGAGCCAAGATCACTTAGAAGTATTTTTTTCATCAATTCGAGCACAGGGAGGCTGCAATAATAACCCCAGTGACCGGCAATTTCAATCTGCTTATAAGAAACTACTTGTTCATGTTGAGGTCAAAGAAAGTTTCCGGGGAAATTGTGTTCCTTTAGAAGACTTGCATATTTTGAAGTGCCATCCTGTGTCTAGAATCAATAAAACAACGACAACTCACATGATTTTTGGTGTAGCGGAAAATATTGACGAAAGCGGTGATACTTGTGCTTTGTCACACGAGTCAGATGTAATTATGATGGAACCTGACTATTTCCAAGGCTCATTGTCAGAATTTTCGAAATATATAATTGTATATATTGCAGGGCATGTAGTTAATTCCTTATTGAAGACAATTATCTGTGAAACCTGTAATAATTCCTTAACTAGTGACACTAATGATTCGTACTTGTTTTCGACCATTGATTTAAAAAATAGGGGTGTTTTGCATTACCCATCAACAGGTGTAATGGATGTATGCATTAAATCTGAAAATATATTGAAAAACAATGTAATTGCAAACAATTTTAAGATTTTACCAACAGAAACACTAGTTAATTTAGTCCTCAAAGAATTTTTACATAAAAATGTGTTTTCAGATTTAATCCAACATAGTTTCGATCAATCACCGACAAAATCATCGTGTTTTAATTATTAAACCTATTGCCACAAAATATATCAATGTAAGACTGTTCTACTTTAGTAAAAATGGAATAAACAAATGTGTGAGCATTCGACATCATAGTAATAAGATTGTTTTGTTTAAGGGACAGTGATTGTCTCTCTCAGCGATTTTTCATATTCCTCTGAGACATTCTAACCCCATTTTACTCCCATTTATACAATTTTTACTCAATATTACAAAAAATCTTGTTTATTTTGAATGAGAAAGTCTCTGTGGATGTAAGCATCGCGGAATACATCAACCGTGATTTAAGAAATTTACCTGTTCTGATTTTTCTACGGGGCACTTCAGATGTCCTGAAGGAGTGATGTTATTCTGTTGCTGTTGTCAGTTGTATTGTGTTACCACATAGTATCTGTATGATCTTGTATTTTTTTTAGTTTTGTAATATACTTTTTGAAAAAATCTCAAATGTTTTATTTTCTCAAAATGCAGTATCAGCGGTGTGTTCATGAAACAAACTATTTAATGTTTCATAAACTTAAATTTAGTTTGCATTATTACCGGCGACAATTAAACCATAACAAACAACACATGAACTCGACTAAATGTTATTTCATTATTATTTTTGTTGAGTCCGGCCCTGATAAATTGGTACACATAGCCACACCCACTAGTCCCGTTTCTGTTTGACAGAATTACATTTAGTAGCGACTCCCTTGGTTCTAACCTCCTTGACTACAACAAACGTCAAAATAACCCATACTTTATCCTTGAGTTAACTTAAGTACTGGTTAACCGCAGCTTTTGACGCAAACCGCCGCTTGTGAAGTGGATTGTTTTCTCTAACTATTAGTTTTCTTTTAGCCACTAGTTAACTAACTATTGTGAAACTGGTTCTTTCAGTGTAGTCTGATCGGAACCTGTGAAGTTGACCCAGCAACGCGTGATATTTGGTCTAAAAATTAAGATACATTTTTTCGATTTTTCTCGCAAACTAATCGAACGATTTAAAAAAATCAAACGTCGAAATAAAGGACTTTGACATACCTTCAAAACAAGCTATTACTCGATATCCCTTGTAATTTAACATGTATAAGGGGATGGCCCTGGAGGGCAGAGGGTACAGGTAAGGTAGGTGAAGTATTTTTTGATTAAAAAGTTGTCCCCCTTGACAAATATTTTGAAGTGTCTCGGCGTTTTTCTTTTAATCAGTGGTTTTCGATAAATCCGTGATTGGTAGTTTTCAAATGAACACCCTGAATATAACCACATATCTGGAGCTAGTAGGCCTTTACGGAAACACTGACCTGGATCCGGATAGATCAGTTATATGTCAAACAGCTGTCAAGTGGGATTTATGAGTCCATGAATTTAACGGACATCGAACAACGAAAAAGTTGGTTTAACAATAAAAAACAGATGGTAAAGTAAAGCAGCTACTGATCTGAATCATCCGATCGCAATCACTTACTGTACAAGAGTGAACTACCCTATTTCTGACAGATCCCGGATCACTTTCCGTACGTCAGGATCAGTGATCCAACTGATCGGGTTAACTCGATCATAGTTTCCGTAAAGGCCCAGTAACGTGATTTGAAGCTGTGTACCTATTTAGCGACGAGACAAGCACTTTAAGTGTCGAACCTAGCTTAATGGTGTGCTTACATATTTACGCGGAATGCGAGATACAGTACAGAGATGACAAGACTAGTAAAAATTGAACCTCAGTCTAAATCATATGTTTCTTAAATAACGCTTTACGATGCAAGTCAGTTCCTGTTTTTTGACCCTGTCATCCCCTGAGACATAAGCGTTTCCGCACGTTGCGAAGCACTTGACAGAGCGGGCTACATACTGTTTATGTATTGAGTGCAGTTGAAAATAATAGTTATATACGTATAAACAGGGCGTTCATTTGAAAACTTCCCACCCCGGATTTCTCGAAAACCGCCGACTAAAAGAAAAAACGCCGAGACACGTCAAAAATGTGTCAAGGGGACAACTTTTTAATCAAAAACTACTTCACCCCCTTGTGCCCCCCCCCCCCCCAGGATCATCCCCTTAAAAATTTTAAATGACAGGTGGTGTCGAGTAATACCTTTAAAGGTATGTCGAAGTACTTTATTTTGACGTTTGATTTTTTAAAATCGGTCACTTTCTTTTCGAGAAAATTAGAATCTTTATATATCTCAACTAGTTTAGAATGAAAAAACATGTTGTGGGATATTATGGCAGCTTTCGATAATGCGTTGACGAAGGTCATCCAAACTGCCCGTCCGGAATTTCAAAATTGCCTATATCATTATTTGGCTAATAACATGCAACATTTGAACACTTATTACAGTAAAAAGTATTTTTTCTTATGTTTTTGTATTCTACTTGTATTTGAAGATACATGAAGATTCTAATTTTCTCGAAAACGAATCGACCGATTGTAAAAAATCAAACGTCAAAATAAAGGACTTCGACATACCTTTGAAATAAGATATTACTCGATACCTCGTCTCATATAAAATTTTTAAGGGGATGATCCTTGGAAGTAGAGGGTATAAGGGGGTGAAGCAGTTTTTGGTTAAAAAGTTGTCTCCCTTGACAAATCTTTTGACGTGTCTCGCCGCTTTTTCTTCTAATCAGCGGTTTCCGAGAAATGCGGGGTGGGAAGTTTTCAAAACAACAGCCTGTATATTAACCACTGGGATTTGGCAAACCAAAGGTTGGAGAGCAGCCGCCGAGTGCAACCAATGAATAGATGGTATTTAGTTTACGGAAGTCTTCTGGATGCCGATAATAGTGATTCGTGTATTAAGGGTCTAAGGACGCTTTTATGGCCCGAAGCAACGACGATAGAACTCTGATAGACCTCTTATGTTTGCAAAAAAATTCGTCAGACATTGATAAGTAGTTGCCGCAATTCACCAAAGGTCTACAATAACATTTGTTTTTGTACATAGCTATTTCACAAGATCTAATGAATTCGTTCTACAACGAATTTCTCAGCCATTATGTAGTAAGGAAAAGTTAAATATAATTTAATAATTTACAATGCTAATCACACCTCACATACCAGCTGGCAACATGGCTTTATAGTAAATTATTAAAGTACTAGGCGCTACGTATCATTTTTCATTCATGATTTGCAAGTTTGAACGTTTGTCGTTGATGATGTGGACCGAAAAACCGTCAACTGTCAACAGTGTCAACCGTTGTGATTATCTAGCTCAAATTTCGTTTATTTGTTGCCATAATGGTTAAATACTGTTATGTGTGTAAGCTGTTCAGCACCCAAGCTGAAGCTGTAGGTGACGTCATCGGTGTTTACAACAGAAATTACAGTCCCCATCAAGCGGCCATCTTGTCACTATTCCCTTACCCCGCTAGTCCCCTCGCCCAAAGTAATGTTTGACTGTGGACATAAATGAATTTATGAATCAGATGAGAGGTCTTCAGTTGTTCTATCGTTGTTGGCCCGAAGCCTTATTTCAAGCCCGAGACGGTTAGCCGAGGCTAGAAGAGGCTGTAGACTGCTTTCCTGGCGCAGATTCGCCTACGTTCCAACATACGGTAGGCCTATGCTACTTAATCCACGTGCGACACAATAAAATAACAGTGATTATTTACAAAAGTAAACCTGCGCTGCGCGTTGCCTGCCTTCTATTCAAGTTAATTACTTGCAACATGTTTTGGTTTCTAGGTGTGAACAAATGTCCCCCTCTGTGATGTTGCAACTCAGTATTAGAGCTGACGTGCACGGGTAACTTTTGTCACCGTGACTTTTTCGTCACTTGAATGACTGTTTTGTCAAAAGTGCGAGTGTGGCTATGGAAACCTATTAGCCTGGTGAAATTTCTCACCCGCAGACAAAAATGTCACTAGATTGTCACGTCGTAACATGCGCGCATTTCCATAAATATCCCCAGAATGGGCCTATACCACATTTTTGTTGAATCCATACACTTCCCGCCCAGGTCGTGACGTCACCTGAAGGGAACCAATAAGAGCTCACTGGTACAAAACAATAGCATCCGCTCGTAGTCATCGGACCACGAAAGGACGCTTCTCATTGGTTCCCTACAGTTGACGTCATCATCGGCTATTTCAAATTACAGTAAAATTTTCTAGTGTTATTCTCATTTGGATCAAGTTTTCTGCTGACTTTTTACAGTAAACGGTCCTATGTATCATCAAAAATAATACTACCGCAGTAAATAAATTGATCAATTTGAGGTCACGGTATAGGCCCATTGATTAAAACTGACAGAACAGTCACGGTGACAAAAGTCACCGGTGCGCGTTAGCTCTTATTTTTCAAAAGTAAACATTCTCCTGGTGAAGCTAATATGCTCAACGTGCGGCCATGCTACGTCATTACGTTATCTAACGTTAAAATTATATTACATTTTATCACGTTTTCTTAAACGTCATCGAATATTCCTCTAGGAGCACCTCCCACTCTATAGCTCCTGTTATACTCTTCTGACTGGTAAGGCCTATCAGCTCCCAGAGATGAGAAGGTGTGATCCTGATTACCCGCTATCCCCGTGCTAGCTCCAAAACGAGACTCGATGTTATCCTGATCCAGATGTGGAAATCTGGTGTCCACTTCGAACCGAGAACCACCGTACGTCTCCAGTCCATGTGAATCTCTCAAGACTGATCGGGAGTTACTTTCGGTCGTTTCCAGGGGTCGACCTGCAATATAAACAAACTCGTATAAAAAAATGAAGTCAAGTTCATTGACCCAGTACTTCCCACACATTACAGTGATATGTTATTACTTTTCCATAGCATGAAGCTAATCTGAGATCCCGTAATCTCAGCAACCGCTGCATGGATTGTGATGAAATTTGGGGTGCTGTGGGATCGTGGTAAGTAATGTTAGTATAATTTTGAAAATTGGTGCATGGGGAGCGGAGTAATTAGCAAAAAACAAAAAAATTAAATATTGCTCAAACTTCGTTTTTAGGCGTTTTAGGGGTTCCTGATAATTTTCTACTTTTTTTTGGGTGGGGTTAAAATTGGGGTGGTTGCGTGAAGGCGGGTTGTAAAAAAAAGTTGTTGCTCTCATAATAAACTGTCTACTGACCTGTGAAGGAAGACCTAGTGACATAAATAACTTTTTTAGGTCCATCCGAACATTGCCTTGCCTACTACAGAAACTACTCAACTTAGAATTTTTTCTGTGAAGATACAAGTATTGCTTTAGATCGTTCTATATTGTGTAACGAGGAAACGGTTGAATTGATTTTAATGGAATTTTGACACAGTATTACTACCGTGGCGAGGATGAAAAATGCGTGTGGTTTTTATAAATCGCGCCAGTGGCGGTGCAGAAAGAATAAAAAAACTAAAAATATAAAAACAGCTCAAACTTCGCTTTTAAGCGTTTTAGAGGTTCCTGATAATTTGGTTGGTGGTTCTGGGGGGTGGGGGGTTGAAAAACTGAAAAAATTGTATTCATAATAGGCTGTCCAGTAACCTGTGAAGGAAGGCCTAGCGACATAAATCACCTTTCTAGGTCCATCCGAACATTCCTAGCCTATTACCGAAACTAAGGGACTTATAATTTTCTGTATACATACGAGTATTTATTGCTTTAGATCGTTTTGTATTTTGTAACGTGGAAACTATTAAATTGCTTCTGATGAAATTTTGACACAGTATTACTACCGTGGCGGGGATGCAAAACGCGTATGGTTGTTAGAAATCGTGTTAGTGGCAGCGTAGCAATAATCAAAAAACTAAAAATATGAAAACAGCTCACACTTCGTTTTTAGATGTTTTAGGGGTTCCTGATCATTTTCTACCTTTTTTTGGGTGGGTATTAAAGTGGGGTAATTGGGGGGGTGTAAAACTCAAAAGTCTGTAGTATTGATAATAGGCTGTCCATTGACCTGTGAAGGAAAGACATAAGGCATAAGACAATTTCAGGGGGAGGGCTGCCGACGATCTGTTTGCAAGGGGATCTCAGACTAAAGCTTCATGCTATGGGAAAATAATAAACTGGTATCACAGTAATGTGTGGGAAGTACTGAGTCAATCAACTTGGCTTCATTTTTTTGCTAATTACTCAGCCTATCGCTACCCAAATTCATCGTAATTCATGCCACAATTACTGAAATCACGGGGCTACGCCAACAGACAGACAGACCGAAGGAAATGAGTGACGTGATTTTCTTATGCAGATATCATAAAACACCTACTCCCCTCAACTATCGTTGTAGAAAGTAAAACAGAATGGACTAAATCTACAATATAGCGAGCACGGTGAGATGTTACATCTAAACACAGAGTTAAGATCTGTACAAATCAAAGATGAGTGATACGAAGTGCATGACATATTTACTCCTATTCATTTGGATCACAGAAAAATCGGAAAAATGAAGGGTACCGGCTGTATTCGAACCAGCGTTTCCGGCATTCTAAGCCAGAGGAGTGGTGGGTGTCCGTGGAGTCGACAACAGGTCGTAGGCGCTGTGTATCGGCTGTAGTGCGGAGTACCGTTGCGCAGTTGGTAAACGCGCTGGCCTAGAATGCCGGAGACGCTGGTTCGAATCCAGTCGGTACCCTTCATTTTTCCGATTTTTCTGTGAACCAAATGATTGGAATCATCTCCATCTTGCGGGGTAAGCAAGTACCTTTCAACCCATGTTTACTCCTGTGTTTGCATATATTTATAATAATTGGGTGAAATAGTTTAAACGTGGTCACACATCCACGAGATTAATATCGTTTGACAAAATCCACGATATGCAGTGCACACGTCACCACACATTGCTGGTCACAATACTCTAGGAATCTGTTTGAGATCAGACTATAGGAGTTCGGCGGAACAAGCTTCTCTAGAGATGAGAATGGAATAGACAATTAATTGATCTTCTTCAAGTACATAATAAGCTATTTTCAGATACAATATTTAGTATGGCGATAATCCATACAAAACTTCAGCTTACCTGGATCAGTACTACCCCTTGATTGCCTAAACCTTCTGTTACTACTAGGAAATCTATCTTCAAACTCCTTTCTCCTGTTGTAGGTTTCTTCTGCCCTCTGTCTTTTTCTTTTCTCTAAAAATAAAATGAAAACATATCACTAACTCTCTTAACAATTTACAGACGTTGATTCATGAATCTCTGAAATTTCAATACTTATGAAAACTATCACTTGTAGTGATTAAGCATTTCTAACCAAAGTTAAACACCTGATTTTTTCAATCCGATGAACGGTTTTCGCTTAAAAAAATAAAAATCGTTTCTCTGCATGATCGCAACAATGTCGTTAATATGACAATATCACCATGCAGAGACATAGTTACATAGATTTTATTTTTTAGATGAAACCCGTGCGTCGGACTAAAAAAAATCAAGAGATCAAATCTGCTCATAATTGAATACAGATTTAAAAAGTACACTTCAGATGATTTGATCTCTTAAATTTTTTTAGTCTGACGCACTGGCTTCATCTAAAAAAATCTACGTATGTCTGCATGATGATATTGTCATATTAACGATATGGGTGCTATCATGCAGAGAAACGGTTTTTATTTTTTTAAGCGAAAACCGTGCATCGGATTGAAAAAATAAAGTCTTCAACTTTGGTAAGAAATAAGAGGGGATTTCAAAAATAATCTTTATTTTAGGAGAAATCAGTGGCGTAGCATCAATGTCTGCTAAAATAGGCAGGGCAAATTACGTACGAACGCCACTGGTGGAAATTTAAGAAAAAGTGGTACCTACACTAAAAAATGTCTCTTGAGTATATGTATGACAAATTTCATTAAAATATCTATTGTAGATAACAATAATAGTTTATTTATTTTTGAAAACTTTACCATCCTGTATCTCAAAAGGTCAAACGTTTAGGACATACGGTTATATGAAGTTTTCTTCTTAAAATGGACCCAAAAATCGCCCCCATAAATATTGACATTCAATTTGAAAAAAATATATTTGATGATGTATGTGAGTTTTTTTATCGTCAATTTCGAGCTATTTAAATGCTGAAATGAATTTAGTTACATAATTTATTTAATACATATCAACCCAAACTATTAAGTCTATATAGTTAATGATTACCTCTTTTAATAAGCTCACGGCCTTCTTCTACTAAATCTGTAGTCATTTCGTCATCTCCAATAAATTGATGGAATCCTAACATGGATAGAAAACGAGAGCCTAAACTGAAATATGTTGCTAGGCAAAACAATAGGATCGCCATAGGAAAATAGATATTGAATCCGTGGGAAATTATTGCTATAACATCCATGTGACCCATTATCTGTAACAAGCGAATATTTTATAAAACTTATTATCAAGGTCGGGCTAATAGTAGCCTTTAGTATCAATTATATTATAGTAGAAACTGGTTGAAAAAATCAGATATTCATTGTAATTTCCGAAATTTATTCTTTGGTTGTCTTTATTACTCTGCTCCATAGCGCTTTAAAGACCCATCAATAAAACTAACATACATATGCTGGCAGAAAATATTTGTCAAATATTTGTTACTTCGTACCAGAGGTGGCAATAGGCCGTATTCATAAAGAGCATTTGCTTTTAGATGTAGGAATCGAAGCATTTACGTCACATCTATTCATAAGCAAAAAGAAGGTAAAGCTTTGATCGAAATCTGTTGCTCTAACTAAAGGAAAAGGTTTCCCTTTTTGATATTTATGAACCGAGGCAGTTGCTTCACAATTGAAGAATTTGCTTCAGAAAGAATGCATCTAGTCCGGAGCAGCTTTCAACCATTTACTTCATTCATGTATGCACCTGGATTCAGGTGTTTATAGTTGGAGAGTGAGCGCGTGATTTTTTGAATTTACATTTATCATGGCGGACGTAGTGCACATACGCGCGCGAAAAGTGTATAAAGGGAGCAGATCCACATGAGTGCGATTTTCGAACCCTCATGCGGTTTGAGGAAACAAACGTGCAGTGATTAGCCGGCTACTTCATTGGCGAAGATCTGGAAACCGGGAGAGAGGCGCTTTCGCCGGTACAGAAAATGAAAATGTGTTTAGAGTGGTATAGATGAGAAACTGGGATGTACACTACCTACAGGACACTGCTCTCCGTCGCAGTGTGGACAAGGCCGCTGACTGAATCAACTTTCCATCTACTGAAAATGAAGTGATGGAAGCCAAAGTGAAATGGCCAGCAAAGAAATTTTGCTCCTTTGCTTTTTTCGCTGTGAGTTGAGATTTTTCCAATATTTCAGCGTACTGTTTTACCCTTTCGCTAATGATCATGCACTTGGATTGGTCCTCGGCAATGTCTTGTTCCTCTACTTCGTAGTCTGACGGTTCCTCGACACTTCCAATCCTTAACAGCTATCAAATACCAAAATTAGGATAATATATTGGATTTTTGTGAATCTTCAATTTTTGCTAAATAATTTGAAAAATAGGATGTAATATAATATTTAATAGTAGCACAAAACAGTTAGGTACTCGATTTATTGTGGTGGTACTATAGCTCCTTGGCTCCTTAAGGCGAGACCCACTATCAAATACAATCTCTAAACTCTGATTGAAAAAAAAACAGCAGACACTATGTAACTAACCTAACATTAATATTGCTTTGCACATTTGCATCTAACTGCAAGTTGAAGATCTTGGCGCCGACATACCCCCAATAGCGGGAGTCTACTTCTCCTTTTTTTTTCTGCGAGGATTTGCTTGCAAAGAAAAATTAAAGATTATGAATACGAAATAAAGTAAAAACCTTTTCCTTCTACCTTTTCCTTGTGAGCTCTACCTTTTCCTCCTACCTTTACCTTTGAAGGAAATACTTCATTTTTATAAATAAGGACTAATAAATCAGCCACTTCATCTGCGTTGCAAAGCAGTTATGACGAAGCAAACCAATTTTTTCCTTTGCAATGTGGAAGTGTAGTGTTTAGCCTGGAACCTATTAAATACAGTTCCTCTGACATT
This sequence comes from Callosobruchus maculatus, assembly GCA_951848785.1. Taxonomy (NCBI): domain Eukaryota; kingdom Metazoa; phylum Arthropoda; class Insecta; order Coleoptera; family Chrysomelidae; genus Callosobruchus; species Callosobruchus maculatus. The sequence continues at coordinate 2,917,152 of CATOUR010000026.1, read as the reverse complement.
TGGTATATGTACTAAGAGCCTATGGTGGAGCTTCAATGATATACACCGTGTCCCGAAAAAAGAAATCACACGTAGGTTGGAATGTGAAGCCGATATCAAAAGGAATCATTCTAGAATTCGCATTTGTTGCAGAGAAATGAATGTTTGAAGTTTTGTTGTAAAGATTATTGAAACGTGTGTGGCCCACTTTATTTCACTCTCACTTTCAGATAAAAACTCGATTTTACAGCAAAAAAGGGCGAAGGACGTTTAGTACGGATACGCTAACAGGTTTTTTTTAATGTTTTTGTTGAATGTTTACTTGTGCTGGTGACCTAGTGACGTACGAATATGATAAGGGCGGTCACACTTAACCATTTCGCAACCTAATTAAGGACATTTCGACTTTTTAGCTATTGAGAATAAACATACAATGTAAACATATTATAACATAAGTCGGTGCCAGAAATCATCCCTTAAAGTTTTCGGGTTTCGTCCTGGGACGGTGTATAATTCTCAGAGGAACGAGAGTTCACAAAAAACAAAAGATGTTTCCTAATAAATGTCAAAAAATGTCATAATTCAAAATTAATTTTCTGTCAATTTTTGTACTTTGATAAGGACCGCAAATGTGGTTTTTAGCTTTATATGGCTTTTTATTGATGGGTCAGTTAAGTACGTAGGAATGTATGAATATTAGCAAAATGATAACAACGCCTCACCTGTGTATATGAAGTTTCCATAATTTGACTCTTGATCACATGACTGTCCATATGGATGAGCCCTAAGAAATTTAGGCACAGGGGTGGCGTAAGACGGCTGAGCATCATTCCAGAAAATACTAAACTGTACTCATTCGTCTGATGATGAGGAGCTAGATAGTACAGATTAAGCACCCTTATCTTTAGCACTGTGGAATATGCGCAGTAGCACAAGTATAGAATTACTATCGTAGAGAGCAACTGAAAATTACAAATATTTTTCTCAAACACTCAATGTTTCATAGGTTATATTCAAGTATATTTTTACTATATTAAAAGTCATGAAATATACTTTCTTTTTTGCGCCGCTGCTAGTCGTAGCGCGGTCGGACCAGTCGCGTTTATTGCGGTGGACGATAATAGTACCGACCGTACTACTACGTAGAAGTTCTGGAAAGATTCAGGAAGAGGGTCCTCCGCGTACGAAAAGACATAGCTGCTAGCTGGGTGTTGCATCACGACAATGCGCCAAGCTACACTTCTCTGCGCGTCAGTGAGTTCCTGGCGAAACAACGTGGCAGCGCTGTCGCAATTTTAGAATGCGACAGAATATGCACAGATAAAGGATTCAGCAAGAAGAGTATCTATGTAAACACAAACAGCCGGGCGGCTCCGATGGTCTTGGCAAGTAACCACTATACTTCAAAAATAGTGTGGGAATGCCACAATATCCTAAAGACACTGGCGAAGACCAACAAGGTAACATTATCCTGGGTGCCTAGTCACATTACCACACAGAAGTGGGTGGTAATGAGAGGGACGACAGGGCCTGTATTCTTGAAACGGGGAACAGCGCTCACGGGAGAACGACAATGCTAACTGGTATGTACGTTCTCTCGTGAACGTCGTTCCCCGTTTCAAGAATACGGGCCCAGGTGTGCCAAGGAAGGCGAGAACTCGCTCTCATCGGGGCGGAACCAACTTGTGGTATATCAAACAACATGGTAGGAAACAGCTGTCACCAGATAGGTCTAGTCTAAAGGGCCCCACCCACTTCGTTCTTCCTCGCTGTTTTTAACCGACGGTTAAAAACGTTGGAGGGAAGAACGTTGACTGATACGTCCACACACAACAGTTTTTTCCGCGCCAGTTTATCATGATGGACCGTACGCGTACGAGCTTGTAAGCAGTGGCAGCGGTTTTGGCACTCGAAAAATATCGCGAAAAAAGAAAAACTCGAAGAAAGTGGACTAAAGACTGGCTACTTAAACGCAGTGCACTGTCACATACAAATTTAGTGGAGGAGCTAAGATTGGAGCGTGGCGATTGGCACAATTACTTGAGGATGGACGAGGATACGTATCGGAAAGTGCTAAAACTAGTGACATGCGAATGAATCAGTCCTCACGAACGCCTAACAGCTACACTGCGATTTCTAGCCACTGGCCGCAGCTACGAGAATCTGAAGTTTTCGGTTATTATCTCACCACAGACACTAGGACGCATAATCCATCAGCAGCCACTTCTTTGTATTTCACCAGTAATGGTTCATATGCCTTGTGTTTTTTTTTTATTATTCGGTCATGGTATTCAACTTTCCACACGCAAGGAAATGATCTATAAAGTTCGATGAACTCTGATAAAAAGTCTCTGTTCCACTGCCTAATATCATTATTAACTAATATCCAACATTTCTATTATCACCAATTGCAATAATAAACAACAAAAAAATGCCGAACGCCACTGCCGCTGATAAATGCCCGACCAGTCACACTGTTGAGAGCACACACCTTCGCTTTTACTCGAATGATTGGCACGATAACCGACAGAAATCAAACCTCGCCTGACATTTTTGGAACGAGGGAATAAACGACGTTCTTGCCCATACACCTCGTTTTTGTGACATTTTTACATTGACGTTTTCAACCGTCGGTTAAAATCGGCGGAGAAGAACGAGGTCAGTGGGGCCCTCAAGAGGATGATGAGGGGACCCTCGTTTTCTAAAACCGCAGACGATCTCAGATTAGGCAGGAAGGAACTGCGGAAGGTGGTTGGATTTATAACAGGCCATTGGGCGTTCAGTGAACACCTGCAAAAGCTGGGGATTGTTGGGGCAAACCCAATATGCAGGAAGTGCGGTGAGGCAGAGGAAACAGCTAAACATCCTATCTTCGACTGTCCTACCCTGAGTGAGAGCAGGAACTCCTATCTGAATGTAGACCAAAAGGGAAAACAGGAGAACATAGTGCAATGCATCTGAAAGTTCGCAAACTGGGGGTGCACAATGAGCTTCAAGGCTGAGCGGTAACTATTAGGGCAGCTGACACCTAACCCCCTCACTACAAAAAACAGCTTCTTTATTTTTCTGATATTCAAGAATGGAGGAATCCGTTTTGACAGCATTCAGGATATCCAAAACGCTGAGACAACGACTTTAGGGTCTCGTCAAGGCTTTCCAGTTTGGTTACCAGGCATGGGAAGGCCGGCGTAAAAGATGTCTAGATACAATTTGTATTGTTCGGCCAGGCAGAGAATGCGAGAGACGGATAAGGCGACACTCTATGGCGTTGCCGGAAGTAGCAGATTATCTCAAATACCTTTCAACCCTTTTCTTGTTCCGAAATATTTATAGTGTTGTAACTATATACAGGGTGTCCCGGGACGATTAAGACAAGCAATAACTCGGAACTGGGCAGTAGTAGCCAATTATAATTTTGGTGTAAATTGGAGCAAATATAGCATCTTTTCTTATTATTGTGTCACCCAATGAGGTATTTATTTTTGGTCACGTGACGTCCGATTCAAAAATTTGAATGGGACACCCTGTATATTTGTGACTTTTTGTGTTTCATCCGATAAAACAATTCCAACAAATTAGCACACCTGGGGGTCTAAAGTGCTTAATTCAAGAGCTACAGGTACTTAAAGCACTACCATTATGAAACACTAGCACATAACTTAACTGTAGTGGGACATGCTACATGTCAATGGTAGTGGTACCATCCTTTAAGTGCCTATAGCTCTTGAATTAATTACTTTAGATCCCAAGTGTGCAGTTTATTGGAATTGTTTTATCGGGAGTTACACAAAAAGTCACAAATATACAGGGTGTCCCATTAAAAATTTTGAACCGGACGTCACGTGACCAAAAACAAATACCTCATTGGATGACACAATAATAAAAAAGATACTATATTTGTTCCAATATACACCCCCAAAATTATAATTCGCTACTACTGCCCAGTTCCGATATATTGCTAACCGTCGTTAATTGAAAATATTGCAGTACATGTATTATACATCAGTACATGTTATGAAAGTACGTGATGTACAGTATTTTTATCATCGTTCCGTAACATTATAGGAAAATACTGAAAATAGCAGATCGTGAACTATATTTCAAGCTGAACATCTGACAACAGCCCGCACTCTTTTGCCTCGTATTCTTTCCCTTGCCAAACAATACAGATATATACAATAGATTTTTAAAACATATTTCATGACTTTTGAGTAACTCCTTGTATAACCTTGTAGTCAAAATATAAGAAAAAAATACTTACTTCTATGGTGAGGTAATCATAGTGTCTCTTAGCAACATTGACTAGAACTGCAAAAATCGATAATGGCGGATATACGTTGAAGAATGTCACCTCTGACCACACAACACATATAGAAAATATTCCGGCTAATATGGCAAGCATTTTTTGAGTATAGCAGTATAACAGGCACTTCCAATACCATTCTAAAATAAAGTTTATGATGAGATAAATCAAATATCTGATTAAAACCATTATGGAATTGGGCAGTAAGAACATGAATCAAAATTAAAATGACTTCCAAAACTTATCCTATGGTTGTCAGACTGATTCACACGCTTCGATAGGCTAATATACAGGGTGTTAATTAAGTATCTTAACAAACTTTAATCACGAATAGTGCTCCGAAAAATAGAAAGAAAATGTCATATGAACATGGGTCCGGAAATGCTTCCTAAGGGAGCTACGCTCCTTTGCATGGGGCACCCTGAAGACGGTTTTCCCTCGATATTCTCGAAACCATTCATAACAAAATTACGAAATTAGGTACGATGGATAAACTTTTGACGCTGAATCTGATTCTGAATTCAGAATTTCATAATTTTAATCAGAGGCGTATCATACGGGAGGTGTTAAGGGTAAAAATAACCCCATTTTCTAATAATGGTAATTTTTTTGACATTTTGATTTTAGAATATGGTATTTCAGAGATTTCTACGTAAAAATGGTCTCTTGGTATATCTCGATAGGGCTAACCGTTTTTGAGAAAAATGCAAATTATTGAATCGATGCAGGCAACTTTCCATGCATTCAAGCCTTTCCAGGCATTCCATTTTTTACACTAGTATATCTAATATAAGGGAAAGTTGGTGCAAAAGATAAAGTGGAGAGTTATTTCTTCAGAACTGGGTCCACCTTAATTATATATTACGTTTGTATTATTAGAGGAAGTGTGTAACTTCTTCACTATTTGTTCAGGAAATATATTATTTTTTAGCGATAAATAATCTCCATACCTATCCCCTATATTGTAGAAATATAGAACACTTTTGCATAATTTATTAAAGTGCCCTACTTTAATTTTTTTATTTTGAACTATCAATAAAGGGGACTTTTATCGTTTTTCGGGCTTTCCTCTCGTTGAAGCATGTTTTTAGAATAGAAAATTAAATAATTAACTTGCGACATCATCGAATAATCATCGGAAACCTTCAGCGGTCTTCGAGACTGCGGGTTGGAAAGTTGCATGGTCCGTAAATATGCAATATTTAAAAAACAGTAACAACAAGAGAAGCTTGTTCATTATAGCTAACAGAAACAAGACTTCCACACAACTTCTTAATGATCAATATTCTTACTACTTCCAATACTATAAAATTTCCTAGGAAATTTAAAACAGGAGGATTCGACTGTCTCCATATAACAACTACAATGTAATAAAAGTTATGTACCTATAGTAGAAGTCCAAATGTACCTCCTGAACCAGCTGTGTTCTTTCTGGAATGTTCGCTTGAACCTCCGATCTCGGGAAATTTGATTCTTAAGGGTATCCTCCAGCTCAAATATTTTTTCTACCATTATATTCCACTGAGTTTCTGTTCTTTGAAGCACTTGCAAAGATTTTATTGTCTGAAAAATTGAGTATTCTGATTGAAATCAAAATCGTAAAATAAAGTTTCCAAAACAATAATGCGGGAAATGTGTACCATATCCATATCGCCAGCCTTTCAATCTGTATACTTATAGCCAAAGGATGCTATTTATTAAATGGTGATATTCACACAATTCGCATAACTTTTGGTAAAAAAAATGTTACTAAAAGCGTCCACAATCTACATAGATACTGGGTACTGACCAATACAAAAACAATCTACGTAAAATAATATTAATAAGAGTCCAAATAATATTAACTCTCCCGCACAATTAAAGGCCCACATTAAAGCTACAGAAATCGACTTCCTTTTAAGACTTCATAAAGATAAGTCAATGCATGGAATCTTCTACAAGCTTCTAGAAGAGTATTTGCTTGTCTGAGCAGTTGGCCGTCTCTTTCCAAGACGGTGTCTTCAACACCTTCGTATACCGTAGTAAGGTTATGAGTGTAGATGTACCCGACGCCCGTTGTAGAGCTTGCCGACAGGCGCCAGAGACGCTTATCTCATGTCGGCTTACGTCTATCGCACAACGCTGCTTTACGAGTGCTCTATTATCATTTAAGGCGGTAGAGAAGAGACACCGCTGTTACCATACGCTCCAGGGGATATAGAGTCCGTTGTGGAGAACAAAGATGCCGGGTTTACTGGAAGTACTTGTTTCTCACGCTCGAGCTTGTTCAGGTCCTCCTGGACGGCCAAAGGAGAACAATGTTCATTATAGAGTTTTCGGCACCTCCCGAGATGTACATCACCTCTAAGGAGGAGTAAAAGCGGACCAAATAGGAGGAGTTGATTGGACAACATCGCAGGTTCTGGCCAGATTACACTGTAGGTCTCCTGGTTATGGTCATTGGATCCTTAGGTGGAATGAGGAATACGCTGCTCTGTGCACTGAGCAAAATACCGGTGTGCCGTGCGGCGGCGCGCATCTTAGCCGCCAGAATGCAGAAGGCAGTCATCCTTGGGTCCCTTCGTGTTCTTAGGGCGCACAATTCGCGGACCCATTGATTGCTCATCTCACAGTGCAGGGAGTAGTCACTGGGTAATGTTGAACAGCAGCTTGGTGTGTCGAAGCCCGGGCTGCACCTTTTTGTACATAGTGATAGTTTAATCAGACCAAAAACAAAGGCATAAATATATTCCCTACTTTAGTCGATGTTCCACGAAAAAAACGCATTTCACATTGAAAAAAAAAACAGCATCTCTATAGTATTTTATCGAAGATTATGAAAGTCAAATATGCTTTACGCCAAGAATATCTATGTGAACAACAGCCAGCTCTCCCAAAATAAACCCCCTAAATATTTCAGAGATACACCAGATATAAAACTATTTAAAACAACCCTAAACAAACACAGCCGCTAAACATAGAATAAAATGAAAAAAAACACAATAAAAAATAAAATAACAAAGTATTCTCTGTGACCTGATACTTTAGACCGGCTTGACGTCTATTTGACAGGTATCAGCTGACAAAGAAGTTCATCTCAGAATTAATTTTTTAGTAGTTGTCTGAGCTGGCGATTCTGCAAGTCAGGGCCGTCCTAGTGATATGTTTACTGAATATCTCATTGCCAAAAATAATGACTACTTTTGTGAACAATAAATTGATGCAATACCTAAAAATGCACAGCAAAAATGCCCGAGCGAAACAAATACATTTTTTCGTTTATATATTGTTAGCGTCAATTACTCGTCAGTAGTGGTACGAGCACCGAGTTCAGCCCCGTACGTATGTCGTCAAAGCATGTGTCAAGATTCATTCTGGGGGATTTTTAGTTATCACTAGCCGAACATCTGTTCGCTGTTGACACGGCTGACAGTCTAAAGTATCGGGTAACAGGGTATACAATATGCAATAGGGTACTTGCAGAGGTCGTGAGATCACCTCGGGAGTATACACAGCGTAAAGAAAACCATATCAAGAAGCAGTATGAAACAAAAAACATGATTTTACTGACGGCCAAAAAAAGATATTTACAAAATAAAATAAGGATATATTCAAATTTTTCCACGTGACTTAAAACAAGGGCTGACGTCACAGGTATCTTATCGATATCGACAATCGATACTGCTACAGGTTAGCCAACTGCGCATTCGACTAGAGATGATCTGAATTCTTTAACAGTGCAACTCAATTTATTGATACTTAAACATATTTGAAACAGGCAATTAACCACTAGCATTTTCGTTGCAATACATTTTTATATCTGATAGGTATCACAGTTCATCCTGTTTGTGACCGAGATTCGCAACTAATCGAAGCCATCATTTTATTTCGGCGCATCCCATTATGAATGAATCCAAAGATAGAATCTAATTCAAGCCCATCCCTACAAAGTGAATTAGTAATCTAGCCTAACTTTTATTCTTTTGACTTTTGTACTTTTGTGTGTGACTGTGTTTTGTGGTTATAATGATCACTGTCCAAATGTTAGGTTAGCACTGGCTATCGATATCGAATATCAATACTTTACATCCCATCACTCTACGATATCACTGACGTCAGAGGTTGTTTGCGCGGCATTTTCCGGCATTTGAAATAATTAGCCGATTTCAAAAAACCAAACAAGTGATTTTGTCATGTTTACTAGGCTCTAAGGAACGCGTAAACGACATAATTTTTTTTTCTGCAAGTACCCTATACCATACCATGAAATAAATTAATATTTTAAAATAATGTTTTTAGATTACCTGTTTATGAAGTCTGATGAGAGCCTTTTCTGAAGGAGCGTCATTTGGTGTATCGTCAGGTAACTGCCTACGATTAATTCTGTCTCTCAATTCGGTAGGCACTTTTTGTAAAATTGTCTCTAGCTCTACATATAGAGGATGTCCAGGTTTTATGGCCAACATGACAGCTTGGAGAGACTAATAGAAATGCTGAATTAATACAAACTTAAAGTAAAAGTTTCATCTAACGTCTCAATAACTCAACAATGCGACAATTCCAATAAAAACATACCAAAAAAGTGTCATGGGACAAAATATCACTAGAGTTAAATAATACTTCTCATTTGTAGAAAGAGTATCAAACCCGAAGTTGAAACGCTTATGTATGTTTCCTGTAAAACAAGTATGACCAAGGGCGTAGTCAGGTGCGGGCAGAGGGGGGCAGCTGCCCCCTCCCCTCGTTGGTATAGGTAACCATATGCTACGAGTCTGACCGGACCGTAGAATATGGTTCTCGAAGTTCTATAATTAGCAGTTGAGAGGAGGTGGTTGATTAACCTTGGACGTCAGTTCATTATGTGCAACGGATTAATAGCCAAAGATTCAGACATATTGCAACCTGTTACTAATATATTACACTCAAAGATGACCAACATGAATGCATAAATCATATCAAAAAGATAACGTCTATGATAAAGGATTATCATAGCAACGGGAACAAGGAATTCCAAATTATTTTAAGCAGTTCGGCCAGAACTGCAGCTGCCATTACAACTCATTTACAAGTTTTGCACCATGTTCCAATCACCGGTCAAGTCTCCAGGAGATTTCTGTAAGCGATTTTTTTAACAGGATCCATATAACATTTTTTGAGTTTAGCCAAAATAATACCAAAGTATATCATATCATATAGAGGGACGGAACATCATTTAGAATGGGTTTTCAACCAATTTTTTTACAGCGTCCCTACCTAGTAGTACCAGGTATAATTTAAATTTTTTCTTGATCATGCTTATTGAATTGAGGTTTTTTTATGTATGTTTTATATGTTTCGGGAAGAAAGTTATATATTTTAAATGAAAGATAATAGTGGGAACGTATGCTTAATTTGTTGTGAAATAAATCTATTTTTACATTTGAGAGCAGGCGACAGAGCAATCCTGGTATTTTTACATTACTTCTGGATTTATATCTTGTATGGTATTCATGACTTATCTCTTCCATTGAACTTCTATGACTGTAACAATACAGAATTATCTGGTGTACAAATAGCTGCCATAGGTCATTGTTTTTCGTTGCCCAGTTGTTTTCTGAGGCAAAACAACTGAATAGTGCAGTATTGTGGGAAATATGATATAAAACAAATTTTATGTAAAACAATTTTTCAAACAATCATTATTTACTGAGATATATGCAACATTCCATTCCACTGTATTGTTATGTGATTTCTGCCATATATTTTGGTTAAACCTGAATATTTCACAAACATTTTTACACCATCACTCATAGAACAATGATAATTATGTAAAACATTAAATACCTCTAAAACATCATCAACTGTTTCCTCAGCTTCACATTTATCAGAGCTCAATTTTGCTGCCTTGAAATAATATTGTGTAAGAGTATAGCTGTGATTTGATTTGTTCCACAACCTTCTAGGCAGTTCTACTAATGCATAGCCAAGTAATAAAACAAGCAGAAATAAACCCCATGTATTACTGGCAGATGCTGCTATTGCCTTCAGCTTTGACCTGCAACAACATTTTATGAATGAGTGAATCTTTCTAAAAAACATCCTAGATTATTTGCTCAATTTCTATTTTCTTTAACCACTAAAATATCTAGATTCGCAAAAACTTCAATATAAGTAAATAAAAGGTTTAATTTATTTAAATAACAAAGAAGAAGCATTAAAATTCTAATAATTCATTATGTCTTGATCAATATTATTAAAAATCTAAGAGTGAATGTTAAAACAGCCTATATTTATATTTTTCACCAAAAAGCTTATTAGAAAAGTCTCAACACAATCCTTCAATTTAATTTTGGGAAATAACGGTTAAACTTGAAGAAAGAAGGATTTGCACAGCCATTCTTTCAAGAGAGGAATCATCAACAAAAGAACAATTTAGGAAGGGTGAATATTAAAGATAATAAATCTTAGATAAACTCATACAGCTATTCATAATCACATCACACTGAGGAATTCAACAACGTCTTCGTTATCAAGGTCCTATATAATACACTTGTTAGATCACATCTTGAGAACTGCACAGCCGTGTGGTCTCCTTATCATATAACATACTTAGAGGCACTGGAACGTGTCCAAAAGAAATTCTTACAGTACACAGCTTATAAACTCCACATACCTAGGGACCATGTAAACTATAAGCAATTATTAGAACTTTTGCATTTGGAGACACTACAGAAGCGCAGATATAATTTTGATGTAATTTTTACATGCAAACTTGCAAATGGAGTCATTGATTCTCCGGATCTTTTACAGGCTTTAAATTTTCATGCCCCCACTGTCAGTCTTAGAAATAATGTCATTTTTATATTAATTTTCATCGCACGCTATATGGTCTGCAGTCGCCTTTAAATAGAATGATGTCCAATACTAATCAAGTTAAGTTTGACATCTTCAATACATCTATTAATGAGGTAAAATGTATACTGACTAGAGTACCTGTTTAAAATCTTACTACTCTTAAATTTCTCAAATGTAAATTTGCACTTTTAACCAGACCGATTTTAATATTTTAATGTGTTAAATTAGTTTTATTTTATTGTGTTATTAATATGTAATGTGTTGTAATTAGGTTGTTTTAGCAACTTTTACTTTTTAATCTTGCTGTGTCACTACTCTCTTATTAATGCAATATTGTATCTGTAACTCTTTCTAAATGGGCGCTAGCCCGTTAATTGAAAATAAATAAATAAATAAATAATAAATGACTTGCTTAAATAACACATGCAAGCGACATAATTATGGTATGATAACAATCGTTTTTTTTTTGGACTCATTTCTGCCCTGCTCTGTACCTTTACCAACTTCAAACTGTTAAATAATGGTAAACTACTTTTGAAATTTTAACACAAAAGTCTCTTAAGTAAATGCCCAAAAAGCTGCATAGTTACCCTCAATACTTATGCTTTTTTATACTCTGAAATAATAATAATTTATGTACTGTTATATCTTATGGTACTCATAAGATTGTTTATTAAGGCTTAAAATAACAGTAGGACATGGTGGTGGTAATAATTTAGTTTTTATAGCATATATGCAGTGAACATTAAAATTATAAACGCCAAACATGTAAAATTTATATAATTAATTATTACCAGTCAAGATCAACACCAGGTTTCAATGCCAAATATATTAGCAGTACTCCACAGATAAGTAAATAAGATCCATAGTAAATGGCATTGTCTATCAAAGCAGATTTCAATTTCCCCTTCACTGTGAATTCTCCAGCTTTAATATAAGACTGCATCATAGGCATCACAATCCTGTAAGAGTTATAAAATCAAATTGTATTATTGATCAAGACCAGACCAACCATTATAGAAATTGAAAATTTACAAAATACAATTTAAACTAAAATGGAACACTATGGAAATGACAAAAATACATTTCAAGGTTTTTCTTGATTGCACTTGAAATAAAAAAATACCTACGGTATTTTTTAATTGTTCTTTACTGTTTCTAAGTGTATCTCTTTCCTAGTAATTGAAATGGTTAGTCACTTAAAGCATGAAATATGTTTATAATATTGAGTCACAAAGTGTTTTCATCATTTTATATTCCAAGCTAAGTAGCTTCCATCATATTATTGCTGTCAGCTAAACAACTTTATGTTGCAACACTACTTTGTCACCTACAATTTATGCTTTACAATGATGTCCTCCTAAGACATCATTGATGCTTTATTGCTCTTGATATAGCTTTTTTGGACCACAATTTTATTTGCTTTATGTCTAATTTCTCTCATGCGGATATCAGCAAGCATTCCTAGCATTGTTCAATTGTTAACAATTCTTTGAAACTTTGAATATAATGAGTACCAACCATAGGCGTAGTTAAGTCCCTGAATCTGGGGGGGCTTAAGTCCCTCGATCTGGGAACTGCCCAAGATACAATAAACTTAACAAAACGAATTATTTTTGGATTTTTGGAGGGGCTACTTTCATTCTTGGGTGGGCTTAGCTCCCCCAAGCCCCCACCTAACTACGCCTATGGACCAACTTTTACAAAATAAGAATTGATTTGATAAAATCAGCAAAATAGGTGTAGCTGAATTGCAATGGAAACTAACTCAATAAAAGTAACTATCCTGCTGACCCATTATATGGTACACTATGTATTGTGCATTCATCTAGCCATAAGAACAAATTACAAGCTTATTAGTTAGCTGCATATATATTTAGAATGTGTTTTGCATCAGCAAGAGGGAAAACAGACAACACAACATGATTGTTGGATATATACATTCCTGAGAAGAACAAAACTAACAATCTTTGATCTTTGTTTGTTTGGTGTCAATGGCACCATTTTTGGTAGTACAGGAGCTTGACATGGAACAAATGCTGTCACCTCAAACTAACAAATATTCTCAGCTGACAATGGACTATAAATAACTGACTATAAATCAAAATACTTCTCAATAAATTTACAAACAACTTAATATTGTGATTTTTAATATCAGTGTTATTCCCTGATTCATGGATTTTCAAATGATTAATCTATTTTCATGGTAACTGGGAATTCACCAGTCTTCAATTAATAGTTTAGCAGATCCACAAGTGGTTATGGTATATATACATACAACATTGTTGTACTTAAGCCATTATCACTAACAGAGTGGGAATTTTTCAGTTTTATTACTATTTCTATACTGTCCTTTTCCAAGGCAGGATACCAGAAAAAAACTGCTTTTGTTGGTTGGAAAAATAGGCTCAGCTATGTATTGGATTCAGTTGATAGTATTTAGACATTTCTGAAAAATGTTCATTGAAAGCTGTTGCTACTACATAAGAGTCATCTGTTTTATTATTGTCAATATCTAAGACAGAAATTTGATTGACTGACTGCTTTGGTTTATGTTCCACATTGTTTTGGATTGATTTGAGTTAATACTTTTGTTCCTGTTATATAATTGATATGTGTAGACAATGCAGCTATAGAGAAAAGTAAAATTAGCTTGTGTTAGTCAATAGCTTATAACCTATTTATGTAACAGAATCTTTCTGTTCCTGTTTATTTTAATTCCATTTTATTGTGTGTGTTGTGTGAAGTTATATTTTAAAACCGTTAGTAGTGCCATATATTTCCAGTATTTTTATCTAATTAAACTCTGATGATTATTACCATACAAATGATGAAAACTTTGTTTTTCTGTTGCCTGAGGATGAGTTAATATAAGTCGAAATGTTGCAGATAGGAAAATAAGGAGTTTTTGTTTAAATGACCTTACCCTACAAAAAATAACTGAAGTTCATCACAGTAGGTCAAAAACCTTTACAAACTTATAACCTATTTTTATAATTACCATGTTAGAAACTGTGTGCTCCAGTAAACAGTTCTCCATAAATTAGTAAATACCCTTTCAGGCAGATTGCTCCAAGGTTCCTGACAATTAGGAACAACTACTGTAGCTGTAATATTCAACTTGTCTGTAAGATCCACTTTTTTATTTTCCTGCAAACACTGCCTATAGACAGTCTAAAAATGTAAAAGTTTAATAAAAGTTCTGGTATTTAACATATAATTATACTTACAGATATAACATCAAGAGGCAGAGCAAATATAATTAAGAAACTACAATACCAAGCTAATAATACAGTTATAGTCACAAATATACGATGCCTAAACCAATTTCCATACTGGTACAGAACTGTTGATGAAAGTATGAAGGAAAACAGTATTTTAGAAATTAGTGGTGCGTAACTCATGTTTATGATTCTATAATCTTTGCAAGTACTTCAGTTTTCTTTATTTTGCTTTTCACTGGCTTTCTTTGCCTCCTGCTGCATATTCTCTAACTTTTCTAGTGTGAAACTCTTCAGAGGAATCAAACGAGGTTTACATAAAATCAAAGAAGGGATATCTTCAATCATCAATTGATCATGTTTTTTCAATATCGGTTGTAGACGTACTGATGACATGTTAGAATATAGTTTTCATGTTCAGTACTGCAAATAGTGATAATATATCAACCTTATGTTATATCCAAAATTTGTGATCCTAAACACAAACAAGTCCACACACTAATCACAACTCACAACACCTAAACGTCAGATTTTAACATGTAGCATATAGGTTAGTTCTAGCCACAGAACAGGAAAGGTTCTACCAGTTCTAGCTAGTGCTGGGACATTTCTAAAGAGCTATACGAAATATTCGTATTGATTCCCAATAATTATGTGGTCTGTGGTACTGTGGAAAAACATAGTGTTGAAGTCTGAAAGAAATTAACTCAAATTTTTGAAACCTTCAAAATATTGGTGAGATAACGAGTGTAATTACACCTAAACTAGTTGCAGTGTATGTAATAAAAATTAATATGGCCGTCGAGGCAAAGTATAGCAGTCCCGTTGAATGGCACCGACCACAGACCTAAAAATACACTACTTCTCGATTACGTGGGCTGTGGTTTTATCTTTTGTTTTATGGTTGACATTCTTTGAACATTTGACATTTCTAACCATTGTTCTAACCACAGATTCTAACCTAATACTCCTAATAGTTTTGCTTTGCGATTTTGTGCCATAGAGTTTGTGCTTTGACTGCTTTGCTTTGCGGTTTGTCAGTTTGTCAGCTGTACCCTGTACCCTTTGTGGTCTTACTCTTGGCCCCCTTGGGTTTTACTAACCGTAGTGAGTTTTACCTTTGTAGTATTTGTGGTCTTGCCCGTTTATCAATTTTGTTAAAAGAAGTACTATACTCTGAGGCCATACACTGAGGCCCTATAAGTGTTCGAGTACGAGGTCACTTTAAAGAAAAGTTTAATTAAGCTCTGCTGTTCCAAATGTTGGTCGAACTCAAAGAAGAGTCTGCTTTTGAGGAAGCAATCCGAAAGCCTTGCCTCAGTGTAGTACATTTCCACGCACCATGGGCAGAGCAATGTCAACAAGTCACCGAAGTTCTGCAGGTACTAGCGCAACAGAAAAATTATTCGGAAGTTATGTTCTATAGCTGCCCTGCTGAGGACTTGCCAGAAGTGAGCCTCAAGTATAAAATTGAAGCTGTACCTACTGTTGTGATATTTAGAACTGGCAAAGTGGTGGAGGTCATAAATGGTGCTGATGCACCCAAAATTACAGGTATGTACTCTCTCATCAAAAGTTGTTTTTCAGACAAATCTCGGGTATGCTAAGCTTTTCGACAATCTCAAAGGTCTTCAACCTGAAGACATAAGATGGCCAGTATGGTGATTCTGTAACTTTCGCTATAGTAACAAAAGCAAACGAAAGCGAAGCTAATCATTTACGAAAACGATTTTTGACGGCATTCCATAACCAACGTTTTAAAGGGGTGATACACGTACGAGCAAGTACGCGTACTTATGGCTGGATGACCTTTTTCGCCTGTGTGTCGTAAGTATGTGTACTTTAAAACCGTCGCGCAAACCGCCGGCGATTCAACTGGTTTGAAATCTTGCTCGTAGCTTGTCTTGGCTCGTACTGCGAGGGGCCAGCCACCACTTTGTTTCGGCAGGCCATCGATGCGCAACGCTTGTTGTGCTTGGTGTTTGTTAAAAGTTTTGTTTATTTAGGAAAATCATCAAAATGAGTGATTTCAGCTTCACGTGTGTCACCGACGTCGAGCCGAGTAAGTTCGCGAACTTAAAAACCGCATACTTAAAGTTCGTATGTGTATCACCCCTTTAACGCTTCGTTACGCTTTCGGCATGGAGCTCGATGACTCACAAGCAATCACGAGTTGACTTAAATGTCTCTGGATGAGACTCTGCGAAATCCAGCGATGCCTGCCATTGCGAAGGATTAGTTTTTTCTCTACAATTCATAGCTGGTAATTAACTATACAAATAAATTTAAGCGAATTTTCACTTTGACACACAGCAATAGTAACGTCAAAACTTGACAAACGAGATCCAAAATCTTTCGCAATCGCTTATAACGTTCGTCTGCGTTCGTTATATCCGAGTCGGAACGAAGACATTTATGGAATACCGAAACGAGCAAAAGCGTTGGAAAAGTCGCTATCGCTTCGCTTAGAATTACAGAATCGCTACGCAGGACCTAATGCCATCCTCACCTTTGCAATAAGGGCTGGACTTGGGAACTGGGGTAGGGAGAGGTGCATAAGGGCCCTTTGTAGGGCTATGCATTGGTGTTTCTAGTCACCAGAAAGCCTGTCACCTTTCATTCATTCATTCATTCATTCATTCATTCATTTAGATCTAAAGATACAGTACTGATATAACTTTTATTTGAACAGTTATTCCAAGGGTCAGGACCGCATTTGGAAAACTAGACTTTAATGTACTCTCTTTTAAAAATTCAAATGAATAAATCATTAATGAGGAAGAAGAAAATAACTGATTGATTAAACGCTTTTACTTTTTATTCTTATTGATTTATTTAGTCAGAAGTAATTTACAATAAAATTTGACTAATGTTAGATAGATCATATCAAACAGAAACAGCTTATTCGTTAAATTAAAGGTCTTTCATTATCATAAAAATCATATGAAATTTAAAATTTACCAAAATATACCCACAAGTAGGAATTATATAGGCTTAAGGTAACATTTACTGAAGTAGAAGCATGCTTATAGTTAATGCCTACAAAATATAGTCATAGTTAGGTGGGGGCTTGAAATTGGATGAAATTAGCCCATGTTTACATGTAATATTGGGCAATAAATGCCTTATTATTATTGATAGATTGGCCTGGCCATCAGCTTAAGATGAGAGGAAAATGTTACTATGTTTCAAGACTGATACTAATATGCTAACTATGTGTATATGTCTCTTAAACTGATTTAACATGTAACTGGTTTTTTCTTCAAGATTTCGGAATTTGTGCGCATTTGTACAACAACTGTATTAGTGCCAAAGTACCAAATGAGTCTACCAGCTCTTTTATTTGAGGAGTCTAGAATCAAAACCCGCTAACTCCACTTTTTGTCCTAATTTACCTTTCGCATGTCCCCAGTAGTTAATTTTCATCGGAGTCGAAAAAGGAATGTATTTGGAAGCAAATTCCCCTAAATCCCCTTCTAAAAGTATATGGAATATAGCAGTTAATTTCAAAACCCGGTAATTCCATTTAGAGTAGTGAAATCAGAATACGCTATCTCCACCTCAGCCAATGCCTTTGAAGTAATCCGCGCATGCGTGGCTGAGAGCTGTCTAAAACAATGTTTACTGTACTGCTGCTGCTCAACATATTTCGTTGGTTTTTCTAGACATTTGCTGCTTTTAGACTAAATAACTGTATAAAAAAATGGATGAATATGCTAGAAACGTCTCAATGTGCACCCCTTACTCGTATCAATCTAATGTTTTTTTGTGGATCTTTTGTTTAAATGTTTATCAGAATATCAGTTTGTTGTTTCAAAAGTTGCTAACGAAAAGTACAAAAATTAAGTCCCGTTTTTAGATTCTGCCTCAATAAATATTAAAATAATAGAACTGTTGATTATTCCCGAGAATAAACATAGCACGAAAATCCACATATTCATCATGCTTGTCTTCAAAACGCGCTTTGTCCAAACTTTTTCTTCAAAATCCGCTATCTCCATTAAAAAAAGTTAAATAACAGACAAATCCACTGACACTTAGGTTAATCCTTCAAGTATAGAATCGTTAATATGCTACATAGTACTTACATAAAGCAAGAAACCCAGTAACACTAAAATAAATTGACTTACACGTTTTTCTTATTTCCTGAGAAATTCAAGCTTTTGGAGATAGCAGATTCTGATTCTAGACCCCTCATTTGTGTAAGTGGTCTATTTTATCTCTTGATTTTATTCTGATTCCAGATGCAATCAACAGGTATGTGCTGGTTGATAGCCCAAATCACCAAGAAAGTAACATGAAATTGGAGGACAGATTGAAAGCACTGATTAATCGTTCCAAAGTGATGCTGTTCATGAAGGGAGAGCACAATGCTCCCAGATGTGGCTTCAGCAAACAAATTATTGAGATTTTGAACCAGTTGAAAATACATTACGATACTTTTGATATTCTAACCGATGAAGAGGTGCGGCAAGGTCTGAAAAAGTACTCAGAGTGGCCTACTTATCCACAGCTATACATAAAGGGAGAACTTATTGGCGGCTTAGACATAGTCAAGGAGATGTCAGCCAATGGTGAGCTGCAGTCCATGCTCAATGCTGCGTGACTCAGTTATTGCAAAGTAGCTATTTATTTTGTTATGATAATTATACAGTAATAATAAATTAAGTTCTTAAGCTCTCTGTTGTATTTTAACAAACTACAAATATGGCATAGATCAACGAATCCAAATAGGTTAGAGAAAGCAACGCCCATTCTCTACAGGCATGTGAGTGCTCCCAAGATCCCGTTGTTATTATTTACTGTGTCCACAAACACGATATTATTTTTTACAGAAATCCGCAGGATTTAAATCTTGTGGAATTGTTTAAAATAGTTTTTTGACACTTATGCACTGTTAAAACCCAAAGTGCACTCAAAATGATAACAACCAAAACGATCAATCAAAACAAAGGTGCTATTTTTATTAGGCCTTTATAATGGTGGCCTATTCATGCTGTTATTTTTAAAGTTCTTTACCAGCTATCTCGTTGCAGGTATACAGGTTCAGCGGTCAGCATGCCAGCATTACCACGCTGCCGCTTTAGGATTGTGGGGACAAGCAAACTGCTTGTTTACTTCTTCTAACCTATTCGAATTCGTTGACCCAGATAGCCTGGTGGTTATCTTAACAAGAAAATGAAAACCAATTTTAACGAAATAAAGGGCCGGTTTCACCAGTCCCTGATAAGTTTGAATAGCCTATCAGATAACCTATATTATTATAAATAATTATCTGACAGATAGGCTATCAGAAACTTATCAGGGAATGGTGAAACTGGCCCTAAGAGAGGGGGTATGTAGGTGGGAGCTGTTTGCAATGGTTCAACTGTAACAATACATTTTGGGCCTTCTGAACGAAAAAATATGAACTAGAAGAAAAAGAATAGTTTTAGAGAAATGCCGAATTTTTTTAAATTTCCTAATGGAGTATTAAAAGGTAGCTAAATGTGGCATTTTTTGACAAAATTCACACTCCTGTCTTAATCACTCTGTATTAGGGAATCCCGGGATTTGTGAACATCCAATCCAGGGATTTTCAAAATTGGTTCAAACTATCTCTCCGACATCGAATACAAGAACGTCGAACAGTTTTTTTTTTCGGATTATACCGATGAGATTTTCACAGTAGGTACCTGACAAGGATACAGTGGCGTATGAGATGGAAAACGTTTAAGACGATTAACAATTTTATAAGATAATACCGATTTGGAGTGTTCAGATATAGATTTATTTACTGAAAATGCTGATTTCCACTTGCTGAGCTTGTACAACTGTCTACCAAAATTTCACATTACTCAATATTAAAACAAAGTTTACAAGAATCTGTTCTGAAAACGATAACCCCCCCCCCCCTACCCAGCCGCCAAAAAAAGGACCTTTAGCAACTATTCGTCAGGAGATGGTGCTATATGAAGAAGGTGGAAATAAAGGAAGAAATTTACATTGGTGTACAACTTCTTGCTATTCCACCTACAAGTGTGGAATCAAAAAGGGTTTTTTCAGCTGCAGGAGCTGTCTGCACAAAAATGAGGTCAAGATTGTCAGATAGTGCCCTTGACGAACTGGCCTGATTGAGTTCTTATTTCAAAAACTCTCCTATGTCAAAATAATTTATTGTACTACTTTACTATTAAGTCTTATTTTGTATATTTTACTTTTCGAATGTTCCTTTAAGTTAGCGATTAGCGTGTTTTGTACTTACATGCGATTCTTCTCGAAAGAATTTTAGGTTTGTATTTCTTGAAAAGCTTATCGTGCCTTTGTCTATTTATTCTAATTTCCCGGGATCGATCCCGGGAGCCCGGGATTAGAAATTTCAATCCCGAAAATCCCGGGATTATCCAATCCTAGATTGAAGTTTCAAGAAAACGCAAACCATGTTTTTTGTGAAAATTATTAATATCAGAGTCAAAACGAAAACAGCCAGAGCCTTGCATCAAAGAATCTAGCGCGTATTGGGGCACTGATAAAAGCGACACCAATACAGTGGCGTGCCGAAAGGGCCCGCGGTGCGCCCCGCTCAGCCTCGAGCAATAACTCTATAACTTATACTTATTTTATAGCGGCGGAATATGTCTATAGCTCATAATTTTCCATAACCAAATTGAATTTATTTTGCCTTATCAGTACCTACTTTTTTACAAAATTTGACAACACGACAACGTGGTCGAACGTAGGCTCCAAAACGGCTACAAGTGGCAACGTTATTCTTCAAAAACTCGAAAGAAAAAAGGTCAAAATATGAAGCTGAGGTCACATCAATTTTTTTTCTTATTTTTATTTATTAGGGGGCCACGTGAAAAAAAATCGCGGGGGGCTCCAAAGGCCTTGGCACGCCACTGCACCAATATAAAAATTATGAATGAGATGAGGTTCATTTATTTCTGGAATGAGATAGATATTATTTTGGGTACCGACTAAATTTATATTCAGGGCGAGTTGTTCATACAGGGTGCGTTCTTAGTACCGGATTGGTCGATAACTCCACTACTCTAAAAGATAAAAAAAAAGTTGTATATAAAGGTTGTAGCTAAAAGGATATGCTCCTTGCTCAGAAAATATTTTTATTTTGCATTCTACATCACCCTGCATATGAATATACCTATGCGTCGTCGATTTTTTTACAGCCGATTTTAAAACTAGAGGATATTTTTCATCTTTCCATAAAAGCAAAATCATTTTTGATTCATTACTTTTTGATATCCAGTATGTTCGTTTGACAGCGATTTGTATAATATAAAAATGGTCAACTTTTGAAATACCATGTATAATGTTACAATACCTTAGATTGTAAGAAGGGGGATTATTAATAGAATCTAAATATGGGATAATATATAGGGTGTCTCGTTTAAAAAAATTATTGTTTGCATCACCACCTAGTTATGGATCACCCTGTATAAACAAAAAAAATTTCTTAGCAAGGAGCATGTCCTTAGCTACAGCTTTTTTTTCTATCATTTACAATAGTGGAGTTATCGACCGATCCGGTACTAAACATTCACCCTGTATATATACATATATATATACACTGCAGGACAAAAGTTAAGAACTAAAAAAATTTAAATAAACCGCGCTAATTATTGGTTTTGAGCAGTTACTATCCTCTAAATTACTGAGAAATCTCACGATTTTCAATCAAATTTGTATGTAATTATAGGGTTTTGGGCTCACACTTTTTTTGCGTCGTTAAAAATACATTTTTTATTAATTTATAACATTACAAATACAGCGGTGATGAAATTATTCTGTTTAAATTGACATTTATTCAATTCAGAATAAGAAGAAGCGGTTTACTATATTCCCCGCACTTAATGACGAACAACGTCTTTCGAAAATCCGGCTTCTCATCTTGGTATAGTATTGATCTGTGATATTGATGCTGTTTCTAGGGCAGATTCCTACTGCAGTAGGGACGAAAAACCTTGACCGTTGACTAAAAGAAAGTTTTTTTCAAAATTTTTGAATATGGGGGAGAGTTAATTTACTTGAGAATTGTTTTATTCGTAAAAAGGTCAGATGATATCGCGTTCTTTTTCTTCTAAGAAACTTTTCGTCAAAAACAAAAAAAAAACTTTATTTCTTTTATCCTTATGGCTTCTGCCGGGACCGTCGGGAGCTATCGGCGGGCCTGATGGTGTATCCCCACCACAGCGTCTACGTCACGCGAGGCGCCGAGCGTCCGTCCAGTCGCGTTTGTAATCGTCAAATACCCGCAGGGATTTTTCATTAAATTTTTGGGTTTTACCTGTATCTAACCAAGAATACCGTCTATATTGCTGTGCACCCTTCTGCAATACTAATTATATAGATACAGAGCGCATACCTGTGTTGTAATTTCCAAAAGATGTAATGAAACGGAATCAGTGGTTACGCGCTATATATCTTCACGATAAAGGATTCTTCTGTAATATGCACCAAACGCTTCGAAGGGAGATTTGTAATTCGTACTGATACTGCTATAAGTTTAACAGTTCCTGGAGCTAAGATTAAATTGTATTCACAGATTTTGTGAAATACTGTTTAACAATTTGTCAGGGCCGTAGCTAGGCGTTGACCATGGGGGGGGGGGTTCATCTTGATCTTGGGGGGGTTGAACTTAACCTTGGGGAGGGGGGTCATGTATAAAAAAAGACGACTTTGTAATGTCTTAATTTGCTTGAAAACTGTATAGATTGTATCGCTGCAAATGTGTCATGAGCGCCGCCGAGGTTGGTTAGTAGTAAAATAAATGGAGAAAGCATCAGCATTTTTATTTTGTATTGTTTTAGTAGTTATTTCATTCCATTTCATTTGCACGTCAACCCCGAAAAATAAGGTTTTAAATAAAATGAGACTTTTTTGTGTAGCACTGTTGATTGCTACATGAAAAGAAAGTTGGGGGCAGTTTTAACGGTTGAAGTACAAAGAAAATGTTTTGAAAGCATAGTATGATTGACCCTACAGTACTTTCAAAAATTCCACTCAGTTTTTGTTTGAACTTTTCTGTTAGGAGAATAATATCACGTGTCAAGGGAAATTTGGCACACCCTGTATACTACAGCTCCTATATCCTCTTTTGCTACTACTGCTACCGCAATCATTACAGCTATAATATGACTATGTACATCATTTTGTGAATAATATATAATTTTATATCATTTGGGTGCGTTTAAGTCCAACTTTTAACCTTCTCACGTCCAAACGATTCTAGTTAAATAGATATCAACTGGCTCCATTCATCCCAAATTCAATTTCCTATAAATTCATTCCTATATATTACTTTTATATATTTAACCGTTTTCTCAGTATTGGCAGAAAATGCTCGTGGCGCCGGAATTTCTCTATTAATCCCTACAGATACGTGCGGCGTCTGATGTGACGTCACACGCAGCGCCATCCAGGTCCGGTAGCTCTCGACGGTCCCGCTTCTGCGTGTTAGCACAATCCGTGGACAATCATATCAACCATTCAACCAGCACATTACGGGGACTGCACTGCAACAGTCTGGCTCTTGGTCATGTTACAGTCAAAAAAATATATCGTCAATCGTCACTAAACTTATGCTTCTTCTTATTCAAAACTCGAAAATATCATCATAATTACATAAAAAGATGAATATCACGTATTAAACTGTATCGATGGTTGAAGAATTTATATCAAATCACATGATTGACAAAGATTAAAAATTGAAAATACTGAAATGCACGTGTTATAACGGCTCTAACCTAAAATCGACCCAAAAATCCTTTTGGTTTTTCTTTGACGGGGATGAATTAGGGTTGTACGGAGGGTGGCAGGGTCTTTCATATCAGACGTTCTTGATATCACCACAGCATTTTTCTCACAGTTCTTGTTATTCACTTTTGTTACCTCGATGTTATTGGTATATTAATGGTTATTAATGTTAGCGATGCACTGTTTCACTGAGCATTACAATACACGGAAACATTTGCCCTTTTAAGGTGCAGAAAAGCACTTCCAATAAAAGTGCACTTTATTCTCAGTAGGTACCTATACCTATAATATAGGTAGGTATTGAGAACATAATATGTTATCTGAAAAAAGGTAGGTAAGTGAATGTTCTTTTTTCTTATATTTTTGATGCTTTTGGGACTTTTCCGGATTTTACTTTATAAAAATCCATATTGACCGCCCACAGAGTATTTCTCAGTTCATTTGCTGTGTATCGCATTTTTGGTCGCAATACAACTACTATTTCCATTACAATTTTTTCCTTGGATACATCTTTAAATGCCGTAGTATTAAATGTTCAAGTACCAAACACTAAAACTACCATGTTAGGTTATAATCTGATCAACTGTGCTCAGCTATTGAGTAAAAATTTTACTAGTACGGCCCTGATGTGCAGTTGCCAAGGTCGCCAATCCAGATGGCTACTAAAAAAATGAGTCCGAGATGCACTTCTTAATCAGCTGATATCTATCAAATACTCAAATAGACGTCAAGCCGTGTAGCCCAGTACAAAGATTTTCTGGTACAAAGTATGCGGAAAAACGGTATAAAGCGGTATTTATAGTAGTGTTTAGTTGGTTAATAGTTTGGTTTATATCAGTTTGGTGTATGTATAGTGATTTTGGTAAAGTAAAATGGACTGGACGAACCAAAAAGTAATGAAATTTTTAGAATTTTATCAAATGCACCCTTGTATTTGGGACCCCAAAGACAGCGGGCATAAAAATAAAAACAAAATAAATGCAGCATGGATAGATATTGAAAAGAACATGGGATGCGAGTTCACAGTTACAGAGCTTAAAAAAAAGAAAGACTCTTTGATGGCCGCATTCAGGGCGTACAAAACAAAAATCAAAAAGTCAGAAACATCAGAATCTGGCTCATCTGAAGTATATCGTCCAGTATGGTTCGCTTATGATTTCATGAATAGTTTTCTGGGAGCAGTCTATAAATGCAGCATAAATACGGAGGTAGGTAAAAAAAGGTACTCAACTTTGTTCACATTTTTTTTATTTGGTAACTCTGAAATTCTCCCGTAATTGTTACTACAAATTAATGGTAAAAGTTATTAACAAACACATTTCGTGTTTCTATTGCTTTTCCCGGGGACCTCGACAGTTCAACGTTCAACGGTTCAACACACAAAACATATACGATTATACGTTCAACCTTAGACAAGGAAAGAGAGAGGACGGAACCCGCGACTGACATTTCTGATACCAAATGGCACCAAAGCGCTATTCCCAGTGGCGTAACTAATGGGATTAACGTTCTGGTTGAGCTATTTGTAGAAATAATCTTTTTCAAATAAAATTTAATGAAATATTGTTATTCAGGGTTTCTATATGGCCAATTTCGCCATCCACAATTAAAACTTAAGTGACTAACATTACCGTAACCGTGATTTTCATTCGACTGCTGTTTTGTGGCCAATAATATATAAAAATTGATAATGTATATATTTTATTCAGTCATGAACATGTTATGTTCATTTGCAGTATATGACTGATGGAAGACACGATTATACTTCTACCCAGAAAGAAAAAAACTGCTTGTAGTTTGTAGTAAATCAATTTTTTATTATTAAAGAACACATAATACCTATAGTATATTTATATTTATTGACATTATGTTTATATATAAAATACTGTCTATTACATACTGTAAACAGAAGCAGCAATAAAACATTTTTGTTATTATAGATTAGCTTACGAGATTGAGGAATTTGATGCCTTCAATCTCGGAGTCCCCATATGCAGTAAAAAAATCTACTTGCTGTTACGCTGTTACTTGCTGTTTGTAGTGTGTAATGAAGAGCAGTATTTTTAATTACTCCAACGAGGCTTTTTTATACATAACTTCTTTTTGCGACGGTGGCAATAATTAATGAAAAAGCTGGGGGGTTAAACATAAAAATTATCTCAGACATGAAATAAAGTAAGTTTTGGGCTAGAAATACAAAGGTCCTTTAATCTTATCCAAAATCAAAACATTTACAAAATTAGAAAATGACTCCTAGATTAGCTAGTAGTAAATAAAAACGAACAATTCATTCAATATAGGTGAGGTCCTATAACTTACATAGAAATTACAACTCTATTTTATCACTTAACCCCTTGCTTCCAGTAAGTTCTAATTTATTGCAGTTATGTATTTACTTATGGGCAAGTTTGGGTGAAACTCAGTATTGTGTGCTTCAACAAAAATAATTTTTTTGTAGGAACGTGGCATTTCGCTTGCTCCTACAATTGATGGCAGTCAATATTACAGTCACGAAGGTCAAAAACTACCAATATTTTACTGCCCTTTAAACAGAATCATTTTTGTTAATTGGCTCCGAACTGGATTGTCCTGTTGTGATCGAGATTTTACACTAAAATGGATTCTGATATTTAAGTATTTTGTGCATACAGCTTTTATTAAAAAATATATATGATTTACATCATTTTCTAATACGTGACGTTCTAAGCAGCTGAAAATAGGGGTGCCTAGAAAACTTGATATTATTTTGCTTATCAGCAAAGGTACAAAATGTTTGGTGTGAATACAATTTTCATTAACTCTCAGAAAATGTTCCGATTTCAAACATATCTTGATAACATCATTTGATGGGTAAGTCAGACCGCCGTGGCTTTTAAATTCAATTAGGGAATTGAGAAACCGATCTCTAGTACCAATCAATGCTGTGACACATGTTTCACATTTTATTGTTTTTTGTAATTGGTGCGAAACATAACCAGCAATATATTGCACAATTTGGGATGAACATTCACTTATCACAGGTGCATTCATGATGTAGTCATGATCCTTCCAAATAGTTTCTAGATCATCAGAAGGCTCATTTATGTCTATTAAACTATGGTTAGATAAACTACTATTAATTACATCTTCAGACCTTACATTTTTTGTAGAACTACTTAGAATAGGGATTTGATCTAATGGAATACAGTTACCCATACCGCCCTCTCTAATTTCTGCTCGAACCAGAAGCCTTTTGTAAGCAGCTAGAAACTGTCGAGCGGTTGGGTTATTATTCCAGCCACCTCTTGATCTAATTGACGAAAAGAATAATTCTAAATGATCTTGACTAATCTTATACAACGGAAGGTACAGTAATGTTTTTCTCTCAGAAACAAGTTCTTTGTACAATCCTAAAGAACTTGATAATGAAATTATTAATCCAATAAACCCAGTTTTTCTGTTAGACATGATTACTTGCTCATTATTAGATAATTTCAACTTTGAAAGATAAAAAATTGCACTATTGATAAATTCCGCAGATCGATCTATATTTTTTTGACATAATGCTTTTTTATAACCTGGTGCTACTAGGGTTCTGCTGTTTAAAATATCGAAAATGCTATTTACAATTCTAATAAATTTAACTGTTGCCTGACTACCTTTAAAATCCTCAAGATTCAGCTTTTTTTCGCAATACTCAATAGCATCGGCTACTGATGCACTAAGTAACTGAACTGCAAGCCGAACCTTCATTTTTTGTTTGAAAAAAATAATATGAGCGCGACGTAACTTATTCCCTAAATGTAAGCCCTCGCTAGTTTGCAGCTTCTCTAGAAGCGCTATGTATTTCCATTGAATAAAATTGTTATCACAATCAATTAGGATTTTCTTTTCACCAAATGCATTGCGAACAAGTTTTATCATATGACATGGATCATAAAAAATATATACATTGTGATCTGTAACTCTGAAACTTGTCTGTATATTTGAAATTGAAATTGAAATTATTGGTCTGTCAGATGATTGAACCTTATTTCTTAAGGTATTTATTGATTCCTTGGTAAAACCAGGCTCAGCATCCACATTCTGAAACCATTTAGCAATAGTTTTGCTATGCGGGAGACAAGTGTCAAAAACATCTCTCACATAGTTGTATGCCTTTGGTGAAAAAAAATTTAATGTCAGGGCAAATTTCCTAAGTTCAGGTGAATATTGAACATTTCTCCCCATTTTTCTGTTCAATATTTCTATGTTAACCTTGCTCATATTTTGAACTAAAACTAAATTTTCTTGAGATAGTAAATTTTGTCGCTCTAATTCCTCAGCAATTATTTTTAAAGAGGCTACTTTTTTGTGTGCTCTTTTCAGTGATTGACCAAGGGCACGGATTTTTTTCGTTTTTTCCTTATTCTTATCTTTTTGCAGCAGCAGTTCTCTTCTAAGTTTCTTTTTCCGGGGAGAGTCGTCCTGTGCAGCCAGAGCTGAGGTCGATGGCGATGGTTCTGGATGAACATCACGTTCACGGGGTCTTTTTCTTTCTTTTGCCTAAAATAACAGAGCTGTATATTAGACAATGTTTGAAACATTATTTCCGAAAGAAAGACAGAACAAATTAATTTATGATTTAAGTAGATGTGAATGAGTGACTGAATCTTATAGGAAAAGTGACAGTAACATTTTGTTTTGATTTCGTATCGAGTAAACACACCTAAATATAGTTGTTTAATAATGTAACTGTAACACAAGAAATTATTACATTTTTGAGGTTAGCTGCCTTTTGATTTTCATAGCTATCAATTTTTAAATGGTTATTCAGCCATTCGTAATCGTATTTCTCCTTACTTTATTGCACTGTTTATTTTGGAAACGTCATCACTAATACTCAAATATAAAACCAAATTTGAGACCATAAATATAGAATATAGGCATAAGGCATAAGAATGATTTTAAATTAATATCACACCCAAATCATAACTCATTAATGATCCAATTATATACAATGGAGTGAAGATTTATAACAAACTTCCTCCTCACAGGTTTTAGTGAATATCCCAAAAGTTTTGTTTGTTATTATATAGCTTTGTCAATAAGAATCTTGTAAATTCTTAGACTATAAAGTATATCGATCTATCTATCTATCCATCTATCCATCTGTCCAACTATCCAACTATCCATCTATCCATCTATCCATCTATCCATCTATCCATCTATCATAATCCTAGAATGTTTATTATTTTAATATTGATTAAGCGTAGACAATGTAAGCTAGGAATTATAACTTACAATTTTTGGACGTAAGTATTCCGGAAGCTCGTCAAATATGGTGGGGACTGCTCCTTTCAGAAGATATACTTTTTGATTTGTTTGATGAAGGAAATTCTGTTCAAAATGCTTAGAACAAAGCCTATCGTTGCTTGTAGGCTTCCAACCTTCAATCCTCATATTTTTGATCCATAAATCATGTCTAGGAAGATCTTTAGGAAACCTGTCGAGGAAGAAAGAAAATTAATTTTATTATTCATACAACTACAAATAAAGGCCACCCTTGAAATGCACACCTTGTATAAGGGTATTGGTATATTATATATTACAATGCAAAGTCATAATATTTCTATTCAAAATGTAAGCTATAATAGATACGCCACTGGAAAACTGATTGTATTTGAACCAAAAAATCCCTTAAAAACATAATTTTTAGACTTTACGTGCTCAAAAACATTATGATTCGCATGTTAGTGGTACATTCCAAATTATATTTCGGATACACATATATCTTTGAACTAGATATCGAGATATTTGCATGAATTTCGGATACACCAAAAAAATAAGATCATAAATTTACCTGTGAAAAGTGATTCCTGGCTCCTTCCTGCTGCTGTGGCTTTTACAACGGTAAGCTGCACACCCCACCATTACGCTCACCACAATATTTCACAATTATTGGTCTTAAAAACGTTAAATATCGCAAAAAACACCACCTTGACACTACCGTCAGTTTTCCACCAGCATTTTGACAGCTATTCATTTTCGGTATCAGCTAATCCATATAGCATCAAATGGGCGTGCGGTATCCCCTCTCTTTCCTTATCTAAGCGTTCAACACACTAGCTTTGTTCTAGTTCCAGATTGAACCGTCCGCGAACTGTCCTGGGCATGCGCATTGATAATTTGCTGTTCTGGTTCCATAAGAACTATTTACGAACTGTGAGTCCTATGTTTTGGTTTTTCTCGGTCGGTTCTAGGATAGTTCGAGAATCATCCGAAGCCAGTACCTGCTTAGGAGCAAGAATCGGTTTAGGCATGGCCGACTTTACTCACTGTTTAGGATTGTTTCAGAACTGAAATACGTGCGAATTTTGCTGTTTGCTTTGCGTTTTATGGTCCGTTGCGACTTGTGACTTTTGCTTAACTGTTCTAAATTTTAGGTTATGAACTGTTGACTGTTTAATACATATCTGAAATTATGAAAATTCAAGTATATATCATCATAATGGAACTTTTATAATCAACTTCATCATCATCATCATCTAGTGATACGGATAGATAAATCTCCCACTAAAACTAAATTGAGGGATTAAATTTAAGTAATAGATTTATATTGTGATACTAACAGATATGCTCTATTTTGTATTCTTTGTCTCAGAAAACTGGAATCGCTTTTTAGCAATGTTTTTAAAATTAAACCGCCATGACATCAAACCACAAAGTGAGAAAAGTCATCATAGCATGACAGAAGACATAGAGCTAGGAATTATGCGAAAAGCATAATACAACCAAAGCCAGAGCGATACGCTGTTCCATGGCCGACTCTACACAAGGCCGGAGCCTTAGATGTGGCAACGTGGCTTAGCTGTCAAATAGTGGCCCTATAGTTTCAGAATAATTATTACATTTTATATGTATTAGAGTTCATCTCGGTTAATAAATTAAGAAAAATACTTTTTAGAACTACTACTACTATTACCACTTACATCTGATGTCTGTTTCATCACAGTCAGACACTACAAAATAAAAATAAACGCAACCTGTTTCCTGCTGCCACTTCAACTTCCACTTAAATCAACACTCAATTTACTTCGTAAATTGTCACTTGAGCTAGAAAAATTCACTATTAGGTCACTGTGAAGCCATCTTGCTGATCTTGATTTCCCTTTCACTATCAAATCCTTTCGTAGGTATGCCCCAGGCCGTGCCCAGATGAGTTCTATCAACTGTATTTTTCTGTGATATTTAGGAGGTCCAGAAAACATTATGGGTACCACATTGTGCTTTAAAATAGGTCTTATCCTTTGAAATGTTTGTAAATTATTGGCTTTATCCTTATAAATATAACCAGCCCTTCCGAGAAATACCTTTCACCCACTTCTGTTTATGTCCCTTATTGGACGCACAATTGCTAGTGCAACCTGGTACTACACATTTTGCAGGCATCTTTTTATCTTTATAGTTTCATTTGTGCAGGTCAATAAGTAGAAACCCATTAAAAATCACCTTTTTAATCTGGAATAAGGTCATGTTGGGCCATGGTTTGGTAGTCCTCTACCCATGCCTCTACTGGGCTGCAACCTGGTACTACACGCTTTGCAGGCATCTTTTTATTTTTATAGTTTCGTTTGTGCAGGTAAATAAGTAGAAACCCATTACAAATCACCTTACAACGTTCTTTTTAATCTGGAATAAGGTTATGTTGGGCCATGGTTTGGTAGTCCTCTCCTGGGCTGCAACCTGGTACTACACGCAGGCATCTTGTTATCTTTATAGTTTCGTTTGTGCAGGTAAATAATTAGAAACACATTAACAATCACCTTCCAACCATATTTTTTGCTCTGAAAGAATACACTAATGACAACAACAAATAAAAGCTCGGCCCGCGAACAGTATTGCCATATTTCAATGCTTCGGCCTAGTGAGTAGAGACGGCCATGGCTGTTCTCGTTTATGTACATACTGAACCGTTCTAGGACGGTTATAGAATCATTCCGAGACTGAGCTGCTGCGAATTTAGTTCTGCGCAATCCGTGAACTGTCCGAGAACTGTTCTGATGCTCAAAACCAGAACAAAGCTCATGCATATTTTGCAAATTGCAAAGCGGGACTTGCAGCGTCCCTCCATCCTCCATGGACAATATCAAAAAAGTTATGTTCCAACCTTGCAGAGAACCGTGACAGAAACCCACGCGCCTGCTCATATGCAAAACTTCAAGGAAATGGGCGGGGCTTGAGTGTTCTTTGTTACGGTTCTCTGCGAGGTTGGAACCTCTGTTACCTGATACTTTGACTGGCTTAACGTCGTGTTGACGTCTATTTGATAGGTATCAGCTGACGAAGTAATGCATCGTCTGTGAATGCATCTCAGATTTAATTTTTTAGTAGTGGTCTGAATTGGCAATCCTGCAAGTCAGGACCGTCTTTAGTAATATTTTTAATGAATAGCTCATTGCTAAAAAATAATGACGATCTTTGTGTGAACAAGAAATCGATCGAATATCTAAAAATTCAAAGCAAAAATACTTGACCGAAACAAATACAATTTGTCGATTATATATTGTTAAGCGTCAATTGCTTGAATTACTTGTCAGTAGCGGTAAGAGCACGCTGTGGAGTGGAGTGCAGCCCTGTACTTATGCCATCAAAACATTATGTCAAGATTCATTCTAGGGGATTTTTAGTTCATGACTAGGCGAAGATTTGTTCGCTGTTGACACTGCTGACAGTCTAAAATATCGGGTAACAGGGTACGCCAACATAAGTATCAAATGTAGACTGTACACTCTAAATACAGAAGACTTGACTCCAAACATATTTTCAACAACTTGTGCTGACGAAAGCTTTTTGTTAAAAACTCCTTCTTTTGTTCCTTCTGTATGCTCGCCAGTGCAGGGTTTCATTCACTTTTGTTCAAAGCAAATGCCCCATCACCCAAATACAAAGGCTAGATCAATGTTTCCATTTGGAAGAGGTTTGTGTGATTATAGTTTTAACAAATTGCTCCACAAGATTGAATTTTTGAAGATCACTTATTCTGCCCTGACATCAAATATCTGCGAACACAAAACATTAGTGACTATCAACATAGGCTAGTAACATAATGCTGAATTAGTTTTTGTAATTATTGTAAGCCATTATTGGTTGGTGCCTGCAGCACAACATGTTTACCGTCTATGGTACTAACAGCATGAAGAATTCTATTATGATAACCACTTTCTACAGAGAAAAAAAGAAAATAACTAATGTGAATTATATCTATTTTCAGAGTCCTAATCATCAACAAGATGCAGAGAACTCAAACCATGGTCAGAATAATACGGGTAATACTGGCGATGACACCGATGTATCCAATCGGGAGGAAGCAAGCCCATCACTCGAATTGCAAGTTAGTTCCATGATTCAGAGTTCCTCATCCTCTCAACAGATGTCAACTGCGACACATTCCAAACCGTCATCAACAACGACAATACCTAAACGAAGGCAGCATTATCCCTCTGAACCCCAACTAGCCAAAAACCAAACGGAGCAAGTCTTATTTGATATCCTGAAAAGTGTAGCACAGCCACAGCGTAACGACGAAGAGGATGAATGTAGCATTTTCGGAAAGCTTGTAGCAAAAAAGTTACGCACACTTACAGAAGACCGTAGGGACTTAATGATGATTAAAATAAATCAGTTATTTTATGATGAACGCCAGGAACACAATATGCCAAACTCATCACTAGGATCTTACGGCTATTTACCTCAGTCAAGATATGGACCAGAAGATCAGTTTGAAGAGAGGTTGAATGGCGATAACGACTCGGAGAAATATATGCATTCTGAGGTGGACCCTACCGCCTTGTATATAGAACCAAAATAAGAATTCGACGATAACGCGTTTGCTGTTGCGGCAAAGCTGCGTATCTGAATATTGCGATGAACATTAGAATAGCGATCTTTATCGCTGTCTACGCCGATAAATGGCTGACCATTGGAATTACGTTTGATAATTTTTTTCGACGTGTTGAAGCGTTCAAACGTATCACGAGATATGAACAGACATGTCACATGTACAAGTCTATCATTAATAGAGGTCTCATAAACCAATGGTCGCATGATCAACAGAAAAAAATGGTTCGTTAGTAGGACAGCTTCCTAATCGCGTAAGCGCATCGAAGGATGTAGTTACCAACGAATTCGAATAGATAATTCATTGGTGGTTAGGGACGGAGCGAGTCGAGTCTGGGCGCATCTAAGCGTGTGCCGCACTTTTCCTACTTGCGTACGCTCACTGCTAGCGACAAGATACAACGTCCCAACAAGATTTTTGTTCTGTTTAATCCACGTAAATATTTGTATCAAGTCAATTAAAACATGGTTTAACGATGTTTATTGTATACTCAGCATATTTTTACGTGTTTTTACTATGTACATTAAAAAACTGAATAAAAAATGTCACCACAAACGCCTGGAGTTATTTTACATTCGACGAAAGTGATCGATATAGATCCCATTATAATAAAGGTTTGTAGTGGTGCTGGTTTAATGTATCACATGCACAGGGATATGCGGTCCATGGAAGCAATGGAAGTGCTGCTTCCACTCATCAGAGGTTCTGAATAAATCGCAACTTTTCTTTTGCGTTGTAAATATCTATTTGTTTTTATTTGCGAGTCAAAATTGTAATACATATTTTGTTTATGGAGCGTGTCCAAAACGCCTGTTCTACTACACGGCGAAAAACAAGATAGAGATGCGACGCCTAAAATACGGCAACCAACTCAGCTTTCAGTAATCCGCCGTAGGAGCGCATCACTTATATCCTACGAGCACGTGTCGCATTGCAAGATTGAAGGTCATTGTTCTTATACAGGAATTCCCATAGCTACCAAATAAGCGATTTAAATTTCGCGTGCGGCGTTATGGGCTCTGCCGCGGGAGCGGGCGCATCGCCCAAGGGCGCTTCCAAGGGGGGGGGGGTAGAGGGGGTAATTACCCCCCCCCCCCCCCAGAACACGGAACAAAACTGATTAATTAAAAATAAGATGCATTGAAAATTTAACTGTTTATGTTTATTGCTTTAAATATATTTTTCTGTTTATTATTTATAATAAGTCTGGTTTTTTATTATGTGTTTTGTTAATTTTCGTTAGAATAAAAAATGGAAAATACCTGTGTAATGTTTAGTTTGATCTTTGCGGCTGAAAAATTTTAATTTCATAAATATTCATCGCTTACCGTATTATATCTTCATTTGACAAGATGTTTATTGTACCCCGCCCCCCGTCTCCTTGGCGGCGCCCACTACATTATCCATAAAGTAACAACCCCCCCCCCCCCCAGACAAACTTCCTAGAAGCGCCACTGGCCATCGCCAGAGGGCCGTCCTGGTAGTGGAGATATCGCATGTGCATGTGGTATGTTCTTTTAAAAGTAAATGTTTTTCCGTTTGATGATTTAGAGAAAAACAGTCGATTTTAAAAGGGGTCGACCTACTCCAACTATGGACATTACTAGACACAAAAGACATTTTAATATCGGTGTGTTTAACACGCATGAAAGGTGAACAGAGTCTGAAAAACTTGGAAAAATTTTTGCTGGCCATGTCTGCTTTTTTTCGACCGTGGAAAAAACGTGTGGAATACTAGGATTTCCGACTTAAAACAATGTGCATAATATGATGAAAAGACAGGTAAGAATCATTGGGAAGCGATTTTTTAAAAAAAGTTTTGGAACTGCAGATAGAGCATGCCTTGGACAGCCTACTAAGGGAAGATCACAGGAGGTTCGAAAAAATCGGGAAATTGTTAAAAGTGTTACTTGAGGCAGCATGAACTTAGTTTTAGGGGTCATAATGAAGAAGAAGCTACCTTAATTACCTACTAAACACTTGGTTTGTATTACTTATTTTGTTTCAAATTTCTACTACGAACTTATTTTTAAATAAAGATATTTAAAAACTATTAGGTGCATTTTCCTGTATTTATGCACTTAAAACTTGAAGTATCTTGAAAAAAATTGAAAT
The DNA here is from genome assembly GCA_951848785.1 of Callosobruchus maculatus. Taxonomy (NCBI): domain Eukaryota; kingdom Metazoa; phylum Arthropoda; class Insecta; order Coleoptera; family Chrysomelidae; genus Callosobruchus; species Callosobruchus maculatus. The sequence continues at coordinate 2,881,106 of CATOUR010000026.1, read as the reverse complement.
CCACATCGGTGGATGTTGAAAATTCTACATCCACAACCACCCACCACTGTACCGACTCCTCAACCGCCCCGCCCTCTAGGCTGTGAACCCACGACGATCAGTAAACTGCGAGGCCGACGAAAAAGGTTGGCCACGGTAAACTGTGTCACAGTATATCCAATTATACGGTAGCGCAACTCCCTAGAAATCATGCATCATGTCTCCGAAAAACTGGCCTCTCATAACCCCACGTCGGCTCCTCAGCATGAGCCGCGAGTATTGCCGTTTAGCAATAATCGAGTGAAGAAGCGTAATTATTGTTGCAATAAGTTTAATGGACGCGATATGTCCCGTAAATGGAGTAAATTTTGAGAGCAGTGTGGTACTGTGATATTCTTCATCGAGGTTAGGCAGCTTTGTCTTTGGAATTCTGAATTACATTCGCATTTATTGTACGTGAAAATGTTTTGTACTTCTAATTCATCATGGATTCTTTGCTTATAAATGGGGTGTAAACATTTTTTTTAGAAGCAAAACAAGAAATAGTCGGTGTAGGAAAGAAAATTGTTAACTCCGAGAAAATAGGTGGCTTTATTGTTTGTAAGTAAATTACAAAAATGCGAGATTTATTCAACTTCATTTTATCTTGTCTTACTTAACCTTAAATATTTAAATAAATATAAAAACTTTATAATATCTTATATGATTCAAATATGGGTATATGCATGGCCGACTGTACTCACTAGGCCGGAGTATGAAATATGGCAACACTGAATCTGGGGGCCGAGATTGCATTTGTTGTTATGTCATGTGTATTCTTCCAGGTGCAGAAAATATGGTTGGAAGGTGATTATTAATGTGTTTCTAATTATTTACCTGCACAAACGAAACTATAAAGATAACAAGATGCCTGCAAAGCGTGTAGTACCAGGTTGCAGCCCAGGAGAGGACTACCAAACCATGGCCCAACATAACCTTATTCCAGATTAAAAAGAACGTTGTAAGGTGATTTGTAATGGGTTTCTACTTATTTACCTGCAAAGCGTTGCAGGCATCTTTTTATCTTTATAGTTTCGTGCGTGTAGTACCAGGTTGCAGCCCAGTAGAGGCATGGGTAGAGGACTACCAAACCATGGCCCAACATAACCTTATTCCAGATTAAAAAGAACGTTGCAAGGTGATTTTTAATGGGTTTCTACTTATTGACCTGCACAAATGAAACTATAAAGATAAAAAGATGCCTGCAAAGTGTGTAGTACCAGGTTGCACTAGCAATTGTGCGTCCAATAAGGGACATAAACAGAAGTGGGTGAAAGGTATTCCTCGGAAGGGCTGGTTATATTTATAAGGATAAAGACAATAATTTACAAACATTTCAAAGGATAAGACCTATTTTAAAGCACAATGTGGTACCTATAATGTTTTCTGGACCTCCCAAATATCACAGAAAAATACAGTTAATAGAACTCATCTGGGCATGGCCTGGGGCATACCTACGAAAGGATTTGATAGTGAAAGGGAAATCAAGACCAGCAAGAATGGCTTCACAGTGACCTAATAGTGGATTTTTCTAGCTCACGTGACAATTTACAAAGTAAATTGAGTGTTCATTTAAGTGGAAGTGGAAGTGGCAGCAGGAAACAGGTTGCGTTTATTTTTATTTTGTAGTGTCTGACTGTGATGAAACAGACATCAGATGTAAGTGGTATTAGTAGTAGTTGTAGTTCTAAAAAGTATTTTTCTTAATTTATTAACCGAGATGAACTCTAATACATATAAAATGTAATAATTATTCTGAAACTATAGGGCCACTATTTGACAGCTAAGCCACGTTGCCACATCTAAGGCTCCGGCCTAGTGTAGAGTCGGCCATGGTATATGTAACGACGTAGCGCCCAAAATAACAATAGAGAATTATGGCACCTCCCGAATACTGAATGGCACTAATAAAAACGGTCCTTATTTTATTACGGACTGGTCACTATTTGTATCTTGAAAACAGAATTATGGCAAGCACTGTAAAAGACTTTATTTGACTATCGAAATGAGATGTCATTTGTCAATTTCACTTGTTAGTAAGGTTATGTTGTTCTTTGTTCTTGCCATTTTGAGTTTACATTTGTAGTTTAGATCAGAGTATTTTATAAAAAGACTGAAAAATGGAAGAGATGTTAGAAGCTGCCATACTAGGGGGTGCTACTGATGATGATATTGAATATATCATATTGGATAATGTCTTAATTAATCGAGACACCGAACAACACAGAAACGAAAGGGCTAGATTCTCATTGGACAATTATTCGGATAAAGAAATTAAGGAAATGTTTCGATTTGAAAGGCATGATATCCCTAGGCTGGCCAACATTTTGGGGATTCCAGAGGAAGTGCGGACTCCAAGAAGAGTTAAAGTTGACAGTATGTATATGAAAAACATAGTTGCAATACAAACTTCTTCATAACCTGTTATTTTCTAGACCTAGTGGCACTGTGTATTGTGTTGAGAAGATTGGCTTATCCCAACCGGCTAAGAGATATTGCTCCAATGTGGAATTTATCTCCTCAGGCAATAAGCGAGGTTTTCCTGACGACAATGGATATTATTATTAGAAATAATGGAAGATTTCTAGACAGGCTCCAAAACCTACAATGGTTGGATAGAAACAAAATGCAATATTATGCACAGGTGAGACTATTTTTTCAATGAAATCACTCAACGCAAGGTTACCATCAATATTGTACTTTTAGGCTATTCGAGCTAAAGGAGGAGCAGTAGAAAATTGCTGGGGCTTTATGGATGGTACAGCCAGACAAATCTGCCGCCCCTCAGTGCTACAAGAAAACTATTATTCAGGACATAAAAGAGCCCATTGCCTCAAATTCCAATCAATACTGTGCCCAGATGGAATAATTGCGAATTTGAAAGGTCCATATGAAGGTAGGAGGCATGATGCAGGAATTTTCAGAGCATCAGAAATATATGCAGAATTGGAACAAGTGGCAGTATTCAGTGAAAACGAGAAGTTCTGCCTCTTTGCAGATCAAGGATATGGTGTAATGGAGTTAGTGCTTACTCCATTTCCAAACAGACAAGGGCTCTTGCAACCCTATCAACGACAGTTCAATGAATCCATGAGAAAATTGAGAGTTGCAGTTGAGTGGGGATTCCAAAAACCAATTACACAATTTGCATTTGTAGATTTTAAAAAGAACCAAAAGATTCTGATGCAAGATGTACCAAATATGTACAAGACAGCAATTTTATTATCTAATTGTCATACTTGTCTTTATGGCAGCCAAAGTGCAGAATATTTTCATGTAACACCACCTACATTGGATGTGTATTTTGGTGTTTAATAAAGTTTTGTTCTTGAATTATTTGTTTCTTTTCTCCTGGAATTATGTTTCTTTTTATGTAAATAAATTCAATGAATTTCGATTCATTCATGTAACATCATATATTACACTTAAGGGTAGGAATAAAAAAAAGTTGCTATTAATGGTTAGCTTTTAATCATTTGATGGCCTATTTAATAAATGATCTAACATTTTTTGCTGACTGGCTACAAGCTGATTTGCCAGTCTTTTTTCTTCAATGTCCATGTCAGTTCGTCTTTTCGCACTGTCTAATTTTGCCATGGTAGCCTTATAGTGGTATTGGGGCTATGTCAAGCGGGGATATAATTCTAACCTAAAAATGCTGCCGTGGATTACATAAAGCATTTTATATAAAATCTTCGCAAAAAGCTTGTCCTATTTAAGAGTTCTGTTTACCACTTCGCCAGTCACATCTATAAAATAACAAATTTCGTGTCTCAAAACAACGAAAAGAAACATATGTCAAAATAGTGCCTTGGCACTGCCACGGCACAAGGCGTCCATAAATAGTGGCAGGCACTAACTTTATTACTGCCAGGCACTATTTTCGTCTTAGTGCGCATGCTTAGATGTCAAATACGGCCACGAATTATTAGTGCCATGCTGCATTGCATCTTGCCATAATTCTCTAATGTCTAGTTATCCCACAACCTTTAAATTTATCTTCATCATAATCATCATAGAAAAACTTTTAAGGTACTAAAACGTGGTAAACAGCAAAACCGATGGAAACTTGTTAGGTGTACATAAAAAATAATGATCAATATGTTTATAACCACGATAAAATATACTAAACTGGTCGTTATTCATAAAAAAATTGCAAAACTGTTTTTTATTTAGTTTACCAAGACTACCTTTCCTTCTGTATTTGTACATTACGTATGAATAGGCATATCGAAGAAAAGAATCCATGTTTAAGAGGAAAATGAAATATTTTTGAAACTAGCATGTTGATTCTTTTTATTGTGAACTTTCTATTTGAGCATCCATTAAAATGGACTTCACTTCCTGCTTAAAATTTCATAATGTTGGAATGCATAATCACATTCACTTTGTTATATGTTGTGAAAGATCTTTTGAACGTTGTGGTGGTGTGAGGAAACAGTGAGAAATTATTATTTTGACTTTAGGCTCATAATTAAAGAACGATTTTCCGTAACGTCTAACTCTTCTAAAAACTGAAAAAAAAACACACAGCTACCCTAATACCCGACAGACTTTGTTAGAGACAAATGGAGCTATGCTATCACACTTTAATATTATTAGGTAATAAAGGGGCATATTAAACATTGGAGGAATCGCATACCTGGCAACATCTTGAGGAAGCTTAAAAAACTATAGTCACAGTTTTTGGTATTGTTAATACAGCCTACAGCGGCGCAACATTTGACGGAGCCGTAGATGTGGCAACGTGGCTTAGCTGTAAAATAGTGGGCCTATAGTTTCAGAATAATTATTACATTTTATATAGAGTTCATCTAGGTTAATAAATTAAGAAAAAAATGCTTTTTAGAACTACTACTACTAATACCACTTACATCTGATGTCTGGTTCATCATAGTCAGACACTACAAAATAAAAATAAAGCAACCTGTTTCCTGCTGCCACTTCCACTTCCACTTAAATGAACACTCAATTTCCTTTGTAAATTGTCACTTGAGCTAGAAAAATTCACTATTAGGTCACTGTGAAGCCATTCTTGCTGGTCTTGATTCTCTTTCACTATCAAATATTTTCGTAGGTATGCCCAGATGCATGCCCTCGTTGGCTTGCCCAGATGAGTTCTATTAACTGTATTTTTCTGTGATATTTGGGAGGTCCAGAAAACATTATAGGTACCACATTGTGCTTAGGTCTTATCCTTTGAAATGTTTGTAAAGTACTGTCTTTATTCTCATAAATATAACCAGCCCATACAAGGAATACCGTTCACCCACTTCTGTTTATGTCCCTTATTGGAAGCACAATTGCTAATGAACACTCAATTTACTTTGTAAATTTTAACTTGAGCTAGAAAAATACACTATTAGGTCACTTTGAAGCCATTCTTGCTGGTCTTGATTCCCTTTCAATATCAAATCTTTTCGTAGGTATGCCCAGATGCATGCCCAGATGAGTTCTATTAACTGTCTTTTTCTGTGATATTTGGGAGGTCCAGAAAACATTGTAGGTACCACATTGTGGTTTAAAATAGGTCTTATCCTTTGAAATGTTTGTAATTATTGTCTTTATTCTTATAAATATAACCAGCAGCCCTTATGAGGAATACCTTTCACCCACTTCTGTTTATGTCCTTCATTGGAAGCACTAATTGCTAGTTCAACCTGGTACTACACACTTTGCAGGCATCTTTTTATCTTTATAGTTTCGTTTGTGCAGGTAAATAATTAGAAACACATTAATAATCACCTTCCAACCATATTTTCTGCTCTGGAAGAATACACATGACTTAACCTCAAATAAAAACTCGGCCCACTGATTCAGTGTTGTCTTATTTCATGCTCCGGCCTAGTGAGTAAAGTCGGCCATGTATGCGCGAACCAGAATTCTGGAGAGTTGCGCTACTGTATAATTGGATATACTGTGACTGTGTCCTATACAGGAGCGTCGCTATTTTTTAAAGGAGGGGGTGATAAACGCTTTGTAGTTAAGGTAATGAAAAAGATAACGCGGTAATAACCATAAATAACATATATGAGGAACAAAAGTAATCTTTGAACAAACAAATTAGAATTTCGCTTATCAGAACCATAAACTTCTATTGTGATGAAAAAGGACAAATGTTTTTTGGCAAGTATGTACTCGCACAAAATAAGGACGTACCAATATACTTTCCTATGGTGCTTAGAAACTTGGAAAACAAATTAACTAGACAACTAATCCATTCTCCACAACCAAACTGATTATACATGGTGATTTTACATATTCTTTACTGCACATCCAAATAAATGAGGTTTATACAAGGTCAATAGTTGACCATTATTGGATTTTATAGTACCGTTAGTACACATGATATTCGGGACTCATATGGAGCCTTTTAACGAATATTGTGAGGCAAAACCTCTCAGCACTATTTTTACGAACATGACAGGTGACAGGTGGGGGGGCTGTCTGCGCGCTGTCTGCCTGTGCCTGCTGTCTGCATGACGTATGGCGATAAGGATGTGCTGGCTGTTTAAACTTCTTTGCTTTCACCTATCTTTATATTATTATTCTTTATAGTGGGGAAACATCAAAATGTAGTTAAATGCCAAGTACTTTTTTTATTGCTCAAGTGTTTTACAGGACTATATCAAGTGTGCTAAGTTTTTGGAGTGTTTAGAGTGAGAAACTGAGGTTCGTTTCCTAATCGTACTATCTGAAAGTATTAAAATGGTGAACAACAATTGGCATACTATTTTGTTTGTATTTTTAGGTTGTTGGAATTGGATGTGGTGAGTCATGGACGAAAGCAGTGAATCTTCGAAAACTTCACCAAAGCCATTAGCTTTCACAATAGATTTCAGCAGTACCAAAAACGTTGATACCCAAAGACAAAAAGCCTTGGCGGAAAAGCTACAAAAAAGGCATAAACGAGGGCAATCATTATCAAAACTTGAGAACTTATCAACTGCTCAGCAACCCAATAATCCTGTAAGTGGAAATGCACCACGGAAGTCCAGTTTCCAATCTGAGGGATATTATTCATCAGATGAAAAACAAGACAAAAGTAAAAGTTTCAAAGAAACTAAAAAACATAGTGAAATGACACTTTTATTGAAACATGTTAGTGACAATATGACTCGATCATTTCCAGGTGAGAATTTACCAGTTATTACCAGCCCTAAAGATTTTGAGCACAAAGATATCTCTAGCTCAACAATTGAATTAGACATGATCCCATTTAGAACTAAACAACTAGCCGAGCATAATTATGAACATCGTTTGAGTCAAGAATATGAGAAATTGGATATAGGAGACAATAATGAAAAAGAAGAATTTATTGAAGGTACTGAATTTGATTTTGAAAAGTCGGATACTGCTAGTGATACAGGGACTTACACATTAGATGCTGATAATTATTCAGAAGATCAGAAAGCAAGAATGAGTATTGATAGAGAATTTAATATTGAACATGTATCAGTACAGAAAAAGACTGAAGAATATATAGACAGTTTATCCAATACAAGATATAAACAAAAAACAAAAAGTGATACAGAAAAAATGAATACACCAAAATATCAGGACTTACTGTTAGATTCTCCTAAATCTCCTACTAGATGGAAAGTAGAAAATCCTTATTCTGTATCACAAAAAACCAAAAAAGCACCTTCTCCACTAATGTCTCCTACCCAAAACTTATCAATCACTCAAGATATTGAAAAACAGCAGAGTGGTAGTGATGGTGAACATAATAAAACATTTACAAAAATATTGCTTCCGAATCCTACTACAGGACATACTAAAATAGATAAATACCAGGATCAAGGTTCAATAATCTCAGTAACATCTAGTGGTGCTTTCAAAGCCAAATGTAAAAAGAAACAGATGCTGAATTTGACAAAGTCTGAAGTACAAGTACAAGCTTATATTGATGATAAAGCTCATAATGATAACTCAGATAGAACTAATAAAGAAAGTGTAAAAGCCACTCCAAAGTTAACAGCCAATATTATCAATGTTCAAAGTATTGAAGTGAAAAGTACATTAGATAATGACTGTTTGTGTGCTAATCTAGTTCTTGGGAAATTGACAGATATTTCCCCAAAGTGTACTTCACCAGTAACTACATTACCACCTATGGTGGGGGGAAAGACTTCCCCTACAAAGATTCCTTCACCTATTCATACTTTATCTCATCCAAGAAGTAGAAATAGCATCAGTTCATTGAATGTAGAACATTCTGATCATAACTTTGATACAGATTTGATACTGAAGCCTACACAAAACTATATAAATTCATTACAACAGCGGTTATTAGTGGACAGCGATCCTGATAGTGATTATGATGTGAAGTATGGTTTACAACTGAATAACACAGCACATTTACTGAAACAGAAAACTTCACATATTAGGCACAATTCACTTGATGATAGAACAATGAATATTTCCAATAAATTAGAACATTTTCAAAACAAGAACTTCATAGGTATTGATCAAACATATACAAACTTGTTTAATCAATACTCCCAAAATAAGGTCATCCACAAAATCCAAAACTCTCCAAATAATTCACCAATAAGACGCTCTAGCAGTTTTTCTACAAAGAACCAGTTTGATTCTCCAAAGAATACTAACATTCAAAAGGTATCTAATATGACTTACTCACCTGCAATCCAAAGAAGTGCTTCAGTTCAAAGAAGTTCCTCTACAGCATGCATAAAGCCTAACTATAGACCACCTCAAGCAAGTACCATTTCAAATCATAAAAAAATTGACAGGAATCAATTTGGTGATACTGAATCTAGTTCAGAGGAGGATTTTGATAAAAATATCCAGAAAAAAAAGGACTTATCCAATACTTCAAGTACAAGGTCTAATAGAGCATTCAGTTTGAGAAGAGCTCATGCAGATAATGAGCATGCTCAGATGAATTGTCCCAATACACCTAAAATGAAAAGAAAAGTCTTCCAACCAGAAATTAAACAAGAACGTGCTATTTCTGTAGATAGAAAACCAATGAAAACTAATGAAGTACAAAGCAGGTAAGACTTATATCTATATATTTTTTCCATACAAAATAAGTGGCCTATAACAGTATATTTAGGATAAACATATGAGACTTAAGTCATGTATAGGTTTTTTGTGCAAGCATTTTTTTTCCAAAGGTAAGTTTGTTCCCTAATAAGTGCTGCCCAGCCCTGGCACTTTTTTTAGCCCTTTTTCAGTAAAACCTTAAAAGGGTTGTTCTATCAGTGTTTTCTACCATACATTTAAAACTGTCTAATTGGCACTAGCACTTTTTAGTAGTCCTCTATGCATCCTACCATACGATGGTTGTACTTATTTATCTCATCCATATTGCTATTTGTTTATATGATTGAAATATATGTTGAAAATTGACTGAATATCGAGATTTCTCTTGTTTAAGCTAATTTCAATTTTCTGAAGTTGTTTGTCTACCTACTAGAGTGTTCTCCTCATCAAAACTATATACAGTTGTGTGCATTCTCTATTCTTTTCAGGTAACTTTCATAACACCCTTATCCTACAAGAAATTGAATGACCCTCATATCCATAGAGTTCTTAACACTTGGACTTTCTGGATTCAGTTTCCTTATTCCCATCCAGTGGATTGTTGTCTCCTATATCCTCTGAAATCATTAATTTCCCTTACTCCTATAGAGCTCACATCATGAATCAACCACAGATGCAACAATTTTTTACTGCATCTTTCAGCATTGATACTTGTTGTGAATGACAACTTAAGTCCCACGACGATTAAGACAAGCAATACATCAGTGCTGGGCAGTAGTAGCGAATAATAATTTTGAGGGTTTAAATTAGAGCAAATATAGTATCTTTTCTTATTACTGTGTCACCCAATGAGGTATTTGTTTTTGATCATGTGACGTCCGATTCAAAAATGTTAATGGGACACCTTGTATATTTGTGACTTTTTATATTCCTCTTGATAAAAAAATTCCAACAAACTAGCACACTTGGGGTCTGAAGTTATTAATTCAAGAGTTACAGGTACTTAAAGGATGGTATCACTACCATTGATTATAACATGAAATCCTACAGTTAAATTACTTTGGTAGTGTTTCATAATGGTAGTGGTACAGTCCTTTAAGTACCTGTAGCTTTTGAATTAAGCACTTTAGACTCCAAGTGTGCTAGTTTGTTGAAATTGTTTTATCGGGAGGAACACAAAAAGTCCCAAATATACAATGTGTTCCATTAAAAACTTTGAATCGGACGTCATGTGACCAAAAACAAATACCTCATTGGGAGACACAATAATTTGCTCTTATTTACACCTCCAAAATTATAATTCTCTACTACTGCCCAGTTCTGATATATTGCTTATCTTAATCGTCGTGGAATACCCTGTAGCTGCTTTGATAATGATAATTTGGCATTGTATAAATGGTATCACAGTATTCATGGTATGCTGTGCAAAACAAGAATGTGTGGGAAAGAAGTCAATTAAGTTAATACATTCACTTGAAAACAGTTTTTCCCTACATCTTATGTCATTTAGAGCCATTGTTCAGTAGGTACCTAAATCTAAATTTTTGTTCGTTCCAGAATTTCTGTGAGGTTAAACATGATCTCAGGTTGAGGTAGTATCATAATTCATTTCCAAAATGTTAATGGGCAACATCTGTGGTTTTACCAGAAATTCCAACAGAGGGTGGCCTCACAACTCACAACTTTCTATTTTCAAGGAATCATTGAACACTTTTGACATCCATTGCATATTTCACGTGCTAATCAGCTGTTATCTATCAAATTAATGTTAAAAAGACTCCTGTACTTTGAAATGGTTAGAAATCCAACAAAAAAATAGCCCTTCAACCCTAGAGCTCATAATAAGTAGGCTTATTATGATGCCTTTGCCACTTTTTTTTTAAATAATGAGTTGGTTAGGGTTGAGTTACCCTAATGGTAGCGTTGAGCCTTAAATCTTATTGTGCACCCCCAGTTAAATTGAATCCTATCCTAAGTTCTTTGCAAACCTTAAGAGCTTTGGACTATGCTCTCCTATCTTTCCTCTTGGCCTACATTCAGATAGGAGTTCCTGCTTTCACCCAAGATGGGACAGTCGAAGATAGCATGATTAGCTGTTTTCTCTGTCTCACTGCACTTCATGCATAAAGGATTTGCTAGATTGATCCCCAACATTTGCAAGTGTGCACTGAACATCCAATGGCAAGTTATAAATAATAATAATAATACTCCAACTACCTTTTGTAGTTCCTTCCTGCCCAACCTAAGCATCTGCGGTATTAGAACACTAAGGTTCCCTCAGCATCCTCTTAGACTGAACGTTGCCCACCACTCTGTCCTAGCGCTTCTTGTGTTTATTTGACACCCAACTGATGACAGCTCTCTGTACCATGTTGTATGATATATCACATGCTGGTACACTTGTCAGCCCTCTCATTTCCACCTACTACTCCTACGTGACTAGGCACCCAAGATAATGATAGCTTGTTTCACCAGTGTCTTTAAGATATCAGTGGCAGTCCCACACTATTTTTGAAGTATAATAGTTACTTGCCAAGGCCATCAGAGCTGCCTGGTTTATATAGATTGTCTTTTACTGTATGCTTTACCCATGCATATTCTGCCGCATTCTATAATTGCGGCTATTTCTGCTTAGAAAAGGGTAAGCAGTTTACCTACATGGATACATATGTTTTGCCCAGGCCCACAACCGTATATGCCTCCTTCTGTATCTGACGAATTTTTCAAGTCCTCCTGTACCAGATTTCGAGGTCTCCTAGAGCCCAATTCCAATCTGTCAGTCAAGTTGACTTTGTATGGGATCTCAGTGTCCACAACTCATGGCACTCTGTCAGGCGACATCTCAAGTATGTTGCACTGCAGGTTGTCAAGTATCATGGTGGGATGGTAAAACCAGTTGCTATGACAGGGCATCCTGTATGCAACCATTTTTTCCTCTCCCTCTATGTAAATATCAAGAGGTGGGAGATTCAGCAGCACCTCCAATGCTGCAGTTGGTGTACATGTCATGGAGTGTACAGAGCATGGAGCCACTATGCTTAAACACGCAGCCTGCTGCACTTTTAAGAAAGGTTTAGATGCTGTGCTTTGATGAACCTTTGGCCAGCATATAATAGCACTGTACACCATCCTGGGTTTGATTACCCTGGTATACAGCTAGTTTACCATTGAGGGGTTAAACCCACGGTACACCCGAAGGCTGGTCTCATCACCGTTAATGTAGTCTCAGATCGGCTCGTAATGTTCTATGACTTCTTTGACAACTAGTCTTTCCTTTCAGATATATGTTGAATATTAGCAAACGATCGACCCCTCCGCCCGTGTCCAAAACCGAGGCGAAGAGCAGTGCTACGAAAACTCCTCTTCCAAGGCCGCAGAGCTTCACGCGCACAGATGTCAGCAGATTCAGCATGCGAACGAATAAACCGACAACGACGTCAGGCAGTTCTACCAAAACGAACAAAAAAGATGGTAAGGACGAAACATAGAAAACAGAATTAATTCATAAACTTTTTAAAGTATTTAAATACGAGGACCATTCGCCAATTACTTAGGAAATCAAACAGATGGGCGTGTACCATTGAAAATTATTTTTTACCATTTAGCTGCACTTTCAACTATACTGCGAAAACTGTTATGAATCATACGCACTAACTTTATTTACAAAATCTTGTGGTCGGAACATTGGAGCACTGTTGCCTGAACACAATGCAACAGAGCCAAATTTACGAGATAAAGGTTCATTGCTTTGAGTATGATTAGAACTGTTAAAGATAGGCCCTGGAGTAAAAGTTAAAAATAATATACAGGGTTACTGGTAACTCGACCACTTTCCTGCAAGAGGTGATAGAGGGACTCAAATGCAGTAGATTTAACCCCCCATATGTAATTCCGAAAACCGATAGTTTTCGAGATAATTAACATTTAATGTTTTTCATCCAAATGTCCAAATTTCCACACCAGATCCTAAACTAAGAAATAAACCTGTTGTTGATTCTGATAATTTTTATTTTAGTATTTAACTAATACGTACACAAAGCTAACTTAGTATTAAAATGTTTCAAAATACTAAACAGTACCAAACTAGACACAGAAATATTTAAAAAATACTCAACAAAATTTTTACATTCACCGTGAAAGAAAATTATCTAGCCCAAAAAAAATTATACAAACTTTTGAGCAAATCCCTAAAAAAGCTTTCCTACCTAATAACCTTTTCTGAAAGATTATAAACAGCAATGAATAAAAATCACCTATTCAAAAAGAACGAATGACAGTACAATCATTATTGATAACTCAGTTACATACTAGAATGTTTGCAAATGCGGTCGATGATTTTATCCAAGTAAAACAAATTAAATCCACTCAAAGTTTCTAGAGATCTTGCTCAATGTGTTGCCCTTGATTTCGGATGCAACTACGCTTCCTCACTTCGGTTTTTGTAACTCGTGTTGAAAAAGTTGGTTTCATCTCCTCAGCCGCATTGATAATTTTTTGCCTTAGTTCGTCAGCAGTATTCTCGTAAACCAATGCCTTCATGTGATCCCAGACGTAAAAGTCAAGAGGTGTCAGATGTGGGCAGGCCATGGGATGGGTTCACCCCTTCCTATCCATTTGTTCGGGTATGTGTTGTCCAACAACTGCCGAATTGTGATACGGTAATGTGCTGGACAACCATCATGCTGGAATATCAGGTTGTTGATGATTCTGTAGTATGTTGATAAATTTTGTTAAATAGTTACTTGTGGTTGTGCTGTCATTCTTGTCCTTGGAATAGGCCATCAGATAAGGAAGTTTTTAAAATAATTTGTTTGACCGGTTGTCTTTTTTTGAGCTAGGCAATTTTCTTTCGGCGGTGAATGTAAAAATTTTGTTCTTTATTTTTCAAATAATTGTATGTAGTTTGAAACTGTTTAGTATTTTTACACATTGAAATACTAAATTAGATTTGCGTATGTGTCAGTAAAAAACTAAATTGGAAATTACTAAAATCGACAGCAGGGTTTTTTCTAAATTTGGGATGTAGTGTGGAAATCTGGACATATCGTTGAAAAACATTAAATATTAATTATCTCGAAAACTATCGGTTTTCGGAATTACATATGGGGGGTTAAATCTATTGCATTTGAGTCCCTCTATCACTTCCTGCAGGAAAGTGGTCGAGTTACCAGTAACCCTGTACATAAGTTAATGCTTGAGCAAGGTCCATAAATCCTTAACAGTGAAGAACTTAACGTGAAAACTGAAAGAATGTAATTTCTAGTACATACGTCGAGGATGTAATTTGGACTTGGCAACTTCGCTAGACGGTATACCAGTTGCATTTACGTTAACATCATTTTGTCTTTCATAATTTGATGTTGTGATTATGTCGTTGATCCGCGCACTTTGCGTGTATGTATTTATCGTTTCGAGCGAATAATCTGCTAATAATGATACGTTACTGCTATGTATGTAAAATATACATGGCCAGACTCAGTCATACACTTTTATTATACGTAAAGTAAGATCCAGTTAGAATTATAAGTGTCGTGACTTACGAGGTAACAATGTTGACCTACCCCGGCGTTCTTCTCTACTCGCTGGTCTACCTCCCTACTGCTGTTCAAACATAAACAAATGTATAATCATGAGTGTGATGAGGGGTCTAACCTGTTTGTCGTCGGTGATCATAGGCGTGATCAGTGGACGATCCGCAGAGAGTCGACGAGAAGCGGTAGGTCTCTCGGAGAGGGTTGTATTCGGGAACGCAAAATGGTCGACTTATTAGTGCATTTTTAAACAAATATATTGCATTTCAAAAAAGGTTTAGCATAGAAAGAACAATAGGGTACTTGCAGAATAAAATATTATGTCGTTTACGCGTTCCTTAGAGCCTAGTAAATATGACAAAATCACTTGTTTGGTTTTTTGGAATCGACTGTGACAGATATTCCAAAAATTATTTCAATTGCCGGAAAATGCCGCGCAAACAACCTCTGACGTCAGTGATGTCCTATAGTGATGGGATGTAAAGTATTGATATTCGATATCGATAGCCAGTGCTAACCTAAAATTTTGACATTGATCATTATAACCACAAAACACAGTCACACACAAAAGTATTATACAAAAGTCAAAAGAATAAAAGTTAGGCTAGATTACTAATTCACTTTGTAGGGATGGGCTTGAATTATATTCTATCTTTGGATTCATACATAATGGGATGCGCCGAAATAAAATGATGGCTTCGACTAGTTGCGAATCTCGGTCACAAACAGGATGAACTGTGATACCTATCAGATATAAAAATGTATTGCAACGAAAATGCTAGTGGGTTAATTGCCTGTTTCAAATATGTTTAAGTATCAATAAATTGAGTCGCATTGTTAAAGAATTCAGATCATCTCTAGTTTGCAGTTGAATCTCACTGACCTGCGCTGTAGCAGTATCGATTGTCGATATCGATAAGATACCTGTGACGTCAGCCTTTAAGTCACGTGGAAAAATTTGAATATATCCTTATTTTATTTTGCAAATATCTTTTTTTGGCCGTCAGTAAAATCATGTTTTTTGTTTCCTACTGCTTCTTGATATGGTTTTCTTTACGCTATGTATACTCCCGAGACGATTTCACGACCTCTGCAAGTACCTTATTATAGACTGAAGAATATGAATAAATATTATCATAATGAAAATGAAAGGACTTGAAACAAGTTGCCATGTAGACGACGTTGACGTCCAGCGACAGACGGGATGTGCGAGTATCCAAGGCATGCTTGTCGATGACTCATAACAGTTTTAAAATTTTCAGTATTGTTGAAGTTTCAGCTGCATCCATCAAATGGTTAAATAATTGTTGTTGTCGGTTGAAGTAGTCAACTTTGTAAAGACAAAAGTATGTTGTGAGCAGTGTTTGCAACTGTTTACAATAGGGTGATTTGTCGTCTGTTCAAAAAAAAAAATGAGTCTAGCTTTATAGTCCTTGTGCAAGTGTCCATCTTTGAAATCATTGACAAATCTACATTATGGTTTTAAGCGATCAACGAATCAAAGTGCGGGAAGTAGTGCTACGGGCAATTCAGAGTTACTTCATTTTTTTCACAAAAAACTGGGCAACATAGGTGTCGCCACTGTTCATAATGGAGTTTGGTCAATCATCGAGGTGGTTTGTTTTGGTGCTTTGCTATTGCAGTCCTGATGAGTTTTTATATCGATTACATAACTGCCGATGAAACTAACAAGAAACAAAGTAAAAGCAGTTGATTTTACACCCCACGCCGATTTTGAGATAATACGCTTTTTGGGCGTTTTATGATATCTACATAACGAAAATCCACGTCACTCATTTTCGTCTGTAGATCTGTCTGTCGGTCAGTCTGTCTGTCGGTCAGTCTGTCTGTCGGTCAGTCTGTCTGTCGGTCAGTCTGTCTGTCGGTCAGTCTGTCTGTCGGTCAGTCTGTCTGTCGGTCAGTCTGTCTGTCGGTCAGTCTGTCTGTCGGTCAGTCTGTCTGTCGGTCAGTCTGTCTGTCGGTCAGTCTGTCTGTCGGTCAGTCTGTCTGTCGGTCAGTCTGTCTGTCGGTCAGTCTGTCTGTCGGTCAGTCTGTCTGTCGGTCAGTCTGTCTGTCGGTCAGTCTGTCTGTCGGTCAGTCTGTCTGTCGGTCAGTCTGTCTGTCGGTCAGTCTGTCTGTCGGTCAGTCTGTCTGTCGGTCAGTCTGTCTGTCGGTCAGTCTGTCTGTCGGTCAGTCTGTCTGTCGGTCAGTCTGTCTGTCGGTCAGTCTGTCTGTCGGTTAGTCTGTCTGTCGGTCAGTCTGTCTGTCGGTCAGTCTGTCTGTCGGTCAGTCTGTCTGTCGGTCAGTCTGTCTGTCGGTCAGTCTGTCTGTCGGTCAGTCTGTCTGTCGGTCAGTCTGTCTGTCTGTCGGTCAGTCTGTCTGTCGGTCAGTCTGTCTGTCGGTCAGTCTGTCTGTCGGTCAGTCTGTCTGTCGGTCAGTCTGTCTGTCGGTCAGTCTGTCTGTCGGTCAGTCTGTCTGTCGGTCAGTCTGTCTGTCGGTCAGTCTGTCTGTCGGTCAGTCTGTCTGTCGGTCAGTCTGTCTGTGGGTCAGTCTGTCTGTCGGTCAGTCTGTCTGTCGGTCAGTCTGTCGGTCGTCAGTCTGTCGGTCGTCAGTCTGTCGGTCGTCAGTCTGTCGGTCGGTCAGTCTCTCTGTCGGTCTGTCTGTCGGTATCTCTGTCGGTCAGTCTGTCGGTCGGTTTGTCTGTCTGTCGGTCGGTCTGCCTGTTGGTCTGCCTGTCGGTCTGTCGATCGGCCTGTCTGTCGGTAATTTTCTAGCCTCGTAATTTTAGTAACCTCTGTATGGATTGTGATGAAATTTGGGTAGCCATATGCTGTGTTATCGTAGTGGCGGATGCTGCTATAATTTTGGAAATCGGTGCATGGGCGGCGGAGTAAGTAGCAAAAGACAAAAAAATCAAATATTCCTCAAACTTGGGTTTGTAGGCGTTTCAGGGTTCCTGATCGTTTTCTACCTTTTTTTGGGTGGGTGTGAAATTGGGATGGTTCGGGGGTTGGGGGGTTGCAAAACTAAAAAAAAATGTATTCATAATAGCCTGTACATTGACCTGTGAAAGAAAACCTAACGGGATAGTCCATCATAAGTCCATCCGAACATTGCCTTGCGTATTACAGAAACCAAGGGAAGTTTCTGAAGTATACATACCAGCATTGCTTTAGAACATGCTGTATTGTGTAACCTGGTAATTATTGAATAGATTTTAATGAATTTGGTGAGGGTGGGTGGTAACCCCAGGAACATTTCATGGCCCTTTAAAGGTTGATACCGGCAATATAATAATACTAGGTCTAGTCTAGGTTGGAACAGTCCTATTGTAACTTAACATATGATAAGCAAGATCTTGCCACCAACGATTTTATCTGTTTTTATTCAGGCAAAAAGTCAAGCAGTGGTGGCGGCGGAGGACCACGCAGCAACTCCTCGCTCTCTAGTCGCGAAGTAGAGTTCCAGAACTGGAAAAGACGGAAAAGTTACGACCCAATGAAAGCAGCCGCAGAGGGGAAACGCCGCGAAGCAGCCGCCCGAAAAACCGCTCAACAAGATACTCTCGACGGTCTACCAGACAGGGATAGTCAAAGTCAGGAGAGTTCACCCAGTCATTCCGGTTCCGTACACAGGTCGCAGGTACGTGCGTTATTATTAGTCTAGTTGTTATTAGGGGTCTATTCTGTAATAGCAAAGTTAAACATAACGTATGGTTAAAATAACTAACGCTCATCATAGGTATTCTGTAAACAGTGAGCTGGTTAAAATTATAACCGCCAGTGGTTAAAATCGGCGGTTAAAATTGTCTGTATAACGGCAGGGCTTTTGGGAGCGTTAAACACCTAACCTAGAAGAAAAATTGATCGGAATGGCTACTGTACCAATTTATTTCGTGATTACAAATCAAAAAGCGGTTATTCAAAGAAAGCAAAGGTAAATTTTTTTGCGATTGATACAACTATGAGGTAAATTTATTGTTGGTAGGATGCTGGCGAACCGCAACTTGTGAAATACCAGTGACGTCTTTCAGCTCCCTGAAAATACATTTTTCAAATTGTTTCATCTCAACAAAGAAGCTGCACAGTTTCTAATACAAACTTTACTTTCGCATATGCAGGAAAGTGTGAGGGGTAACTGCAAAGCCCAAGAGTATTTACAAGTACTCTGCGCGCTTAATTTTCTGGGACATGGTTGCTACCGACTAGATACCAATAAACGAAATCATTGCTACTCTTGTTTTTTTTTTGTTGAGCGATCCCGCTTTTTTTCATTTAAAAATTTCAGCAAAAAACAAAAACACAACCTCACATCCACTTGCCTTCAATGAAATGTCAACATTCAACTGGGATGCCTTGAGAAAACTTCCAATGTTGCCAGACGTTTAGAAAACATCACTGCGGAATATGATTTCAACTATATATAAAATATTTCATATACAATAGTGAGTACACCAGCTTCATTTTTCTCACATGCATAGTTACCGTGTGAGGTTTTAATACCTTAACACTGTTTCATCAGATTCCACACTGTGACAGTGTCAACATGAGACATGACAACATCGCATAGGTGGTAGCCTGTATACTGATTTTTAACGGCACCAGTTAAAACGTCTCGCATAACCGCCCGGTTAAATTTTATGTTTACCGAATACCAATGATGGTTAAATTTTTTACCTGGCTGTTATAAGTAACTTTAATGACCCTGTTTAAAATAACCAGAAATTTAGAGAATAGAACCCTTAGTCTTAATGCGGCAATACACAGTTACAAAGGAGAGATTTGCAATACAGCTTTATTTATTTCATGGTGTTGAGTACCATAATGAGCTTCCTTGTCATCAAAATTGAGTCATACATCGTCATGATGATTGCGTTCAGGGAACCTGAGCGCTCCAGAGCTCTAAGGTAGCAGAGTCGCCAAACGTCCCGTTACTTATTGAGCGGACGCCATTTTATGTATCAGAATTATTTTACGGTCGATTTTGGTAGCGACAATTGAATGGGGAAACATAACCTAAACCCACCTGTTTTTGACTTGTCAAACGGCAGAAAGCGTCACCAACTTTATCGAAAAATGAAAATTCAAGCCTTTACTTTGTAATATAACGACCGAAACATAGGTTGCAAAGAAATCGGTATACCGAGATGTCACACTTTCAAAATAATTTACGTTGCTGGTCACCTCAATCCTATTTTCCAGGCCACCATGAAGTGGTTGCGCAAGCTCTTCTACAGATAGGTAAATCTTCATTAATATTAATGCCGGTATCATAAGCTATTGCTATTATTTCTTGATTAATTTTTAACTCTGCACCGGTATTTACAGTTTTAGGGCATCAATCAAAATAAACTGTTAATCTGGCGGTTGCGAATGAATGTATGTCAGTATATCATGTCAAGATGTAATAATATGTTGAATGTGACACTTTAGACGTGGACCGTTCAGTACTCCGCTCTAACAGAGCGCTCTATGCAAAGCGCTCCGAAAGACCGCTCAGTTCCCTGAACACAAGCAATGGGTTGCGAGGAGTTAAATCAAACGATTTGGATCAACTGATTGTTTCAATTTTAATCGTGAGTTAAATCAAATTATAAATTGCTGTAAAAACGAGTCACTGAAGCAAATAACTGATCAGGAAATGCAAAAGAAGATTTATTTAAAATTTAAAACTAAATAAATGTTTACATACAGTAGTTAAAAAAAACACGGACACCCCAAATATATTTTGTAAATTATTGAAATACTTATACAGTAAAACTAATTTAACGGCGTTTTCTGTTTCCAAGTGGTTTCGAAGTTTGGAATGTATCAAACCAAATGGCAAAAGTACTCTTTCGACAGATGCTGAAGAGGCTGTTGCAATTTTTTGAGGATAGTAGTTTTTGTGTAGCATCAACATTATGTTGGCAAATGGATCTGATTTTGCCAGCAAATGAATTATTAGTGGCAAGAATCCATAATTCAAAAGTACAGGGTGAGTCCTAAATTGATTCTTTTTTTAAACTTTGTATAGAAGTTGTTAGTATAAACAACTTTTTCAAGTACATATTTTTCCTCCGGAAACTGAAAAATAAGTGAGATAAAGAATCAAAAAAGTAAATCTGGGCTTGTGTATCAAGACGTACCTAGCCTGTTTATGTTTAGTTTTTCGCTCGAATTTTTGTTTTATCGATCAGGCGTTGTACCTCTGAATTAGTGTACTAGTTTGTTTGGTTTAGTGTACACTTTCAGTTTGTCACAGTTAATTTTGAATTGCTAAATCCTAAAAGTCGTTTCATAATAATGTGCCACTTTTAAGATTTACTAATTCAAAATTAACAACGATAAACAAAAAGTGACTACTGCACTATCTGACAGGTACAACGTCTCATCGATTTGACAGAAATTCGAGCAAAAAACTAAACATGAATAGACTAGGTACGTCTTGATACACAAGCCCAGATTTCCTTTATATTCTATTTTTCATTTTTCTGAAAAATGTTATTTCTATACTCAGTTAAAAAAAGTATTAACTTAGGACTCACCTTGTATTGCGACTTTCAGAGTAAATTCCTCTTCGTCGTCTGTTAGAGCTAATAGATGTTTTTGTTGGATCTAGATTTGCTAACAGATGATGCATTGATCATATCAGGGTCTAAATTTTTGCACTTGACTTAACGTAAAGTCTGTTTTATCAATGCTGATTCGAGATTCTTGAATTTTCATACAGTATCAGAAAGAGTTGCATCGG
The DNA here is from genome assembly GCA_951848785.1 of Callosobruchus maculatus. Taxonomy (NCBI): domain Eukaryota; kingdom Metazoa; phylum Arthropoda; class Insecta; order Coleoptera; family Chrysomelidae; genus Callosobruchus; species Callosobruchus maculatus. The sequence goes on along the minus strand of CATOUR010000026.1, from coordinate 2,859,813 downwards.
TTCTTTAAAGCCTATCAGTAACAACAGAAATATGCTGCAAAATAGCTAAATTCCGTTTGGCCGATCTTTTCAAATATTAGGCATTTTGTATCGTAAACTATTAGCAAATTATTTTAGAATGTGTAAATTTTATAGATAATTTTCTTCCTGATACTGTTAACAACTTTGACAACGTTATTATCTTGGGTGATTTGAATTTAAAGTTCTTGAATTCTCACAATGTTATCTCTTCAAAATTTGAGATAGCTGGGCTCACTGAATCAGTCACATCTCCTACACGTGTAATTCAGCGACTGTTTAGATTTAGATGAAATATCAGACCGTAAGCTTGTCGTGTGTACACTGGATACGGAAAGAGAAGACAGCAAAAAATAATATCTGTTAAACACTTCCAAACTTTAATGAAGCAGCTTTTGTTTCTGATCTTAGTACCTCAAATCTTGATGAGCTATTTATTATGATTTATGAACGATATAGATGCTAAGGTGGACCATTTAAAAACAACTCTCACGGAAGTTTATAATAAAAATGCTCCAATTAAGAAAATACGTGTTAATAATTCGCCATTTCCTTGGTTTTTCCGAAAATAATTTTAAAAGAAAAATAGACTGCACCTACTAAATATAAATCTAGTAAAGTTGCAGAAGATAATAAGTAAAAAACACTACGAAATGAAGCTCTGTCAAAAATTCCAGACAAAAAGAAGGGCTACATACAAACCTTAACAGATCAAAATGATAAAATGTGGCGTGGCTTGCAGAATTTTAACAATTCGCGTTTTAATATTACCATACCAGATGAATTGGCAGATTCAAATGAGGTAAATAACTATTTTATGTTGGTATGTAGTTCCGACAGTGTTTGTCTATCAAACTTTTGCTGGTTTTTTACTGTTATGCTGTTTAGTATTAAACAAATATAATAGGCATTATTATTTACACAGTTTGAGCGTTTTCATAGTTATCTGCATTATTTCTAATTGTCGCAGATGTGAATTATTTTCTACACTACAAGTGATGGGGCTTTATTCCAAGCGACTTTGCGCTAATGTTAACATATATGGTAAGGACTGGTGTCTAGTAGTAATGTGTCTCGAGTTATCCTTAATGCACAGCTTTTTAACTAAGAATGCAAGTACTTAAGAATATACATCTATTAAATTTTTTTATGTCATTTCTGTTGTTTGTTGCTGGTTTCATTCTAGTATAATGAGCAGTTTTGTTTTAATCTAACCTACTAATTGAAAAAAAAACAGTGGCGTTTCTTAGCTTCTTATAGCACAGGTTCTTTCGTGTTTAGCTTCACATACCACAGCTGTTTTTGCACTCCTCACTTTGCAATACAAACACAGGTACCAAACATAAGAATGGATTGTAAACCTTCTCATTTAAATATTAACAGATTTCACGCCATTATATATTTATCCAACTTGTATATTAACGTTTGTACTACAAAGTATGTAATAAATTTAAAATATAATATAATATAAATTTAAAGATAGACGAAAGTTTAACTCCTATGAATGGAGTGCTTATCTACGAATCAATATTCGTATCAGGCAGTAAACATCGACGAATCATAAGACAATAATTAATTGTAAGATGAGTTTCACAAGATACGTATCCATTTTGACAGAAATTTATATGAAAACAGTGCAACCCAAAATTAATTTTAGGATAATAGTACAGCGTTTGTCAAGCCGAATAACAGTGAATTAAAACAAAGTTTAAAATAAATACTTAAAAAATACTCTATAAAAAATACATTAAAATTTTAAAGTTAACAATTTTGTAAGTGAACAGACAGCATTTTCAGTCAAGGTCTTTTTTACTGTACTGTAAAATTGGTTGTAGGGCAAGTCCCTAATGCTGTTCGGCAGAATATTAAAAAGCTTGATTGCACACTAGTTAACAATTTTGTAAGTGAACAGACAGCATTTTCAGTCAAGGTCTTTTTTACTGTACTGTAAAATTGGTTGTAGGGCAAGTCCCTAATGCTGTTCGGCAGAATATTAAAAAGCTTGATTGCACACTAGCTGGCACTGGCTGACACCTTTTTAATACAATATATAAGAGAACTAAATGAGTTATGTTACGTGTATCATAAGGCCTCTACGGGTTAATCCGATTACAAGGATCACTGATCCTGACTTACGGAAAGTGATCTAGAATCAGTTATAAATAGGGTCGGTTGACTCTTGTTCGTTAAGTGATCGCAGTCAGGTTATTCAGAACAATAGCTGTGTGCCTTAACCATCTGTTTTGTATTCTTAAACCAACTTTTTCGTTTTTCGATGATCGTTTAATCCACGAAACCATAAATTCCACTACTAACAGCTGATGCTGATCGATCCGGATCCAGATCAGTGTTTTCCTAAAAGGCCTATAGTTGTGCACGTCTGCATGGGGCTGAAAACTATTTGCCCTTTTTTATAAAAAGTAAATTTTGAAAAGTATTTTATTTTTAATAATTTTAAAGACCGCCTTCCTACAATCCTCTCCGTAGCCGAGTTTTGCTACTATTCCGACTACCCTCCTTTGGATGACAAACATCCTATGAACCTCTGCAGAGTGCCCCCCCCAAGCCAAAATAATTTACCTGATCACTATACACTTTCGTTTAAAGAAGATTCTGAAATATATTAGTGTTTAAAGCGTATTTCGACTCATAAGATAGAAATGGAAATAAAACATACGAAAGGTGACTTTATTTTGAGACATATACAGTGTTGGCAACTTAAGCGTAGGCGGAGGATAGCGGCTAAACCGTTAAAGTTACAAAAAACGTTTTTTCACAAGAATTGTTCAAAATCGGATGCTCTGCCACGTAATATTATGTTCGCTCGCACAGGGTGTTTTATTAAGAGGGGGTTATAGTACGTACATGAGAGCTGTTTGCAATGGTTCAGCTGTAACCATTTTTGGACTATTAATTTTGAGATTTCTGAACTGAAAAATATATGAGCATGAAGACAAAGGATGGTTCTAGAGAAATGTCGACGTATTTTTTGAAATTTCCTAATAGAAAATTATTAAAAAATTGCCAAAATTGACGTTTTTTTGACTAAATTCACGGTCGCGTTAATCACCCTGTATAAACTTATTCTAAAATCTGGATCGACATTTCTATAGATTGAAGTTTTAAGGAAACGCAAATCACGTTTTTGTGCCAAAAATTATTAATATATATGGTCAAAAATGGTTACAGCCTGAGCCTTGCATTGAACAATCGCGCGCCTATTGGGACACTGATAAAGGCGCCACCAATACAAAAGTATGTAAACTACAGTTTATGAATGAGCTGAAGTTCATTCCTTTTTGAATGAGATAGATATTGTTTAGAGCATCGACTAAATTTGTAGTCGGTTGTTTTGGGTGACTTATTCATATACACTGCAGGCCAAAAGTTAGGAACTACTAAAATTTAAATAAATCGCGGTAATTGGTTTTGAGCAGTTATCATTTTCAGGATTATATCAACCAGATTTGTAAGTAATTAAAAATTTAAATTTAAATTTCTGGCAGGCCCAAGTCTAGAGTCTTGGGATCACTTTTTTGCGTCGCGAATAGAAATTACATTTTTTACTTTGTAACATAAACTGCTAAAAATCTTTTATTTTAATTAACATTTATTCATTCCAGAAGTCATGTTCCTTTGCTAAATTCTCCACTTTCACGATTTTTTGTGACATGGAAGTGCCTCTAAACTTGATAAAACCAATTGTGGTTTCTGTTTAACGCACCATTTTTCGTCCAAAAAGTCATTTTTCTTTTCTGAATACCTTCTTCATCAGGTGTCATATATCAGGTAAAATAAGGACACCATCTTGGTGTGGCAGCATTAGAGGTCAGATAGGCATAGTCCGCAATTAATACTCGCATTTTTTATTAATTACTCAACATCAGAGGTAGAGGTGTTATAGATTTCACAAAGTTGTTAAAATGCGTCCTCTTTTTAAATACTTCATCGAAATACCGAATTTGGCGCTGTAATTCAGAATGTAGGTAGATATAGTTTCACTATGGGGGGATGTATTTTTGGAGGCCTACCGGTGGGGGGAGTGGGCCAGGCATAATTTGGTTTATTTTTCTGATGTTTGTTGTGAATCCAAAGATAATTTTACTGGCGCCTTCTGGAGGTGCTATAGGCAAAAAGTATGAGACATGATAGTTTTTTTTAATTTCTAGTTCCAAGGGGGGGACATGTCTCCCCTATCCTCCCGTATTTACGCCAATTCTGAAATACGTTTACATCTTTCAGCTTTCCAACGGCATTGGCATGTCTAATCTGCTAAGTGTGAGGTGAACTTCATTGAATTTAGCTGCTTAACAAATAACATATACACGCATAATGTTGTCATTGGTACTTCTTGTTGATTTTTCACATTTTCACCTTATTTTCCGTCTTATTTTCGCTCTTGTGCATACGATAAATTTATTTTTTGTGTGACAACTCAGTTGCACTTATAAACAACTCTTTTTACTCATATTGTATTTATTATTATGTATATGCCTGAAATACACCGAAAAGGGATGAACTGTGATGGCAGGTATAAATTATACAATGTCTATTTCTCAACGACGGACGATCAAAAGGTTGAATACTTTTTGTGCGACGGCAACCGGTCTAGGGTCAACGGAATTTAAGCAAAGGGGACCGGCGCTTGCAAATATTTTTTATGACTTGTAGTAGAATTTATAGTAAATAGGCCACGCCCACTGGATCTCGACTTTTTACCTCTCCCCTTACCCCGCAAATGTGTTGTTCCCTAGTAGCTTACTATAGCCTCCACTTAAGTAATAGCTTTTCATATGTTGATTCTTATTTTAGCCTCTGCCAGCAAAACACTCCTTGATTGGACAGCTAGATAGATACTCCAAAGATTTTATACACCTTAGAATGAAAGCATTGAATGTATTCATCACAAGGATTACCCAGCATCCTATTTTAAGTTGTAATGAACATTTTAAAATATTTTTAACAGCCAAACCGTCTGTAAGTATACACATAATATTATATAATATGAACGGGGGGGGGGGGGGGGGGGGGTGAGCAACAGAAATGGAGAAAAAGTTTTGGTGTCTATACAGAGTGATTTAGCCTTTGCAGAGCCTCTGTATATTTGCATGCCTTTGGCTTTGCGGTTCAACTAAGCAAGAAATGCATTGACTTAGATTAAATGGTCAAATTATATTCTTTTTATACTTGCAGAAATCGGTGGCTCATTATTTCTCTTATTCATATTTATATACTTTAAAAATGTTTTCATATATTCACCTCATGTTCCGTCTTATTTTCTCTCTTGTACATACGATAAATTCATGTTTTGTTTGACAACTCAGATGTACTTATAAATAACTCTTTATTGTATTTATTATTATGTCTATGCGTGAAACACACAGAAAAGGGATCAACTGTGATGCCAGGTATAAATTGTACAATGTCTATGTCTCAAGGACGGACGATCAAAAAAGGTCTGAATACTTTTTGCGCGACGGGTCTAGGGTCAGCGGGAGCCGGTTCGGCATCACCATCACAGACCCTTCGGTATTTAAACAAAAGAGAGCGGCGCCTACAAATACTTTTTATAACTTGGCGTAGTATATATTATAGTAAATAGGCCACGCCCATTGTTGCTCGACTTCTTACCTTTGCCCTTACCCCGCAAATGTGTTGTCCTCGAGCAGTTTACTATAACCTCCACTTAAGGTGAGGCGTAACATAACGTTGTTATTTCGGATAGCATACCCTGTATATTATTGCATTTTTGAATTCTACGCTTTATTCTAGAACAAGTTTATTAAATACATGTAGGTATTAAGATTAACGGTTTTTGAGTTTTTAGCTTGTTTTGTGTATTTATCTCATTTCCGGCGCTTTCGAAAAATCCAAATATTTCCAAAAATAGAGAATTTTTAACAGTTCTGGTTTGAGCGTTGTTCTCAGCTTGGAAAGCGGTATTTACAACGTTATGAACAAATTTGATGCAATAATATACAGGGTGTGCCATTTGAAATAACAACGTTATGATTCGCCTCGACTTAATGAAGCACCCTGTAAAGCGAACATAATATTACGTCGTAGAGTATCCGATTTTGAACAATTCTTGTGAAAAAACGTTTTTTGTAACATTAACGGTTTAGCCGCTATACTCTGCATACGCTTAAATGGCCCACCCTGTAGATGTAATTACTCTACAAAAATATTAAATTAAAATATTAATATTACAATCGCTTTCACAGAGCTTTCATGGTACAGCAGCCCTGGAGCAACTGATTAGCTCGGGCGAAGAAGACTTAACCTTGTCTGCAGATGAGGGTTTCAGCCCACCAACGCCTAGTCCGTGCGAGCTTAGTCCAGCCAGAGCATCTTTAAGAAACGCACTTTGGGAACGAATACGGCATTAGTCATTTAATAGTTTTTTATTTTTTAGTTCACTCATTTATAATGGAATGAATCAGTGCTGTTGGAAATTTACGCATTAGCAGTATTTCTGTGGTGAAAGTCGTACGGATATACATAACTTTATGCTGCAAAATCAAACATTCAATTTTTTTAAATATGCTTTCTTGGTCTGCTCCTTCAAGAAATATGTGCAAAGCAATATTTGAAAATGACCTGGAAGTGATTATTTTTATGCCTATTGTCTCAAAAACTTGATGACCCATGCTACATTTTTTATCGATAGGCAGTAAGATCTATGAATTTATTTGTGATCTTTGATATAAAAAAGTATGAAAATAGGTAAAAAAATGTATCTATCTTTGGTCATGTCGAATTAGATATTTCCATTATTATATTCGTATCCTGAATCTTCTACTCTTGGGCAGGTTCATATAATAACAAAAACCTGATTATGCATTGATATAGTATGTAATTAACTTTAATATATTGCTCTATTATCCATATAATTATTTTTTGAAGTATATTGTATTATTGTGTGATATTATTGTTATTCAGGTATTATGCACATATTTCTTATTTAAACCTGGGCAGGCTTATTAATTAGAAATATCCAGACTTGAGTAACTAACGGTAAGCTGGTTATCTTTCCAGTCAACAGAAAAGTCAACAAAAACCAATAAATTGTAAATTATAGGCTACTGTAAACTTGGATCGAATATATATAGAAACAGTTAAAATACTTACCTATAGCCCTTACCAGATAGTTGGAGAAGACAAAATGGATCAGAAATTGGTCAGTAAACACAGCAGTCCATTTTACTTTTTCAGTGAAACTGGTCGATTCAACGTTAAACTGATTTCTAGATGCACTGATTTTTTCTTTTTTTGCAATACTTTTTTAGCACACTGCACAGTTTAAACATTATCGAAAATCGAATGGTATCTAGGTATACACGTCATAGATCTTTAAGAAATTTGAGATTATAATATCCTATTTGTATTTCGAATTAAGTTGTTGCTCCATATTTGATATAATCAACCGTCCTTCAAAATAAGTTTGCTTGTTTGTTTTTAATGTTTATATAAATATTGGCGGCTCTTGCAATTCATGTTGGAAGGATATCGATATCTTTAACAAACCACCAAAAAAAAGTCTAATACGTTGGTAAGATATTTAGAAGGGCGATATACTACGTTCTTATCTAGTCCCCGATTAAAGATCTCAAACCAATGCGGGAGCGGGACAGGCCTAGGAAATGCGGGAAGCTGGAGGATCTTGTGCATTCACATTGGTACGTCAAAAATGATCCGAAGCGACATTTCTCACGGGTATTAATGAGGTTACTTCGGTTTAGCTGGTAGGAATGAGGGCCGATTGCACTGCCTCTCTTAAATGTTCGGTTTATCCAAGTCGCACTTATCTTTCTTTGAGATCCACCTCAAATTATGTTTGCGTTGCACCGCTGTCCCTTTCCTGAGGCTTAGCTAAGTTTTGGTTCAGTTTGGCAACATCGCCAAAACAGTAACTTCTTTAGTTACTTTTGCTCTTGTGCAACTTAAGTTTTGTCGAGTTTTGTGATAATTTCACTGTGCCGTGATATGTTTGTGTTCTCTGTAACTGCCCCTGGTGTCCGCGGCAATAATTTGTAAATTTGTGTTAACAATGGATAATAGTTCGAAAAAAAAAGGCACCGAATTTTACAGTGAAAGAAAAAGCAACGCTACTCAACATTTTAGCAGATTTAAAAAATACTATCGAAAACGAAAAAAAGACTCCACCACATGGAGAGAAAAAGATGAGGCTTGGGAAAATATTACTAAATTATTTAACTCTCGTTCCCCTGAGAGTTTTCCAAGAACCAAATACTGCTTACGTAAATTATAACATAAAAAACCTTTTTGTTTGGGCACCTGGAACCAAGTGGTCAAAACTATGGAAATATTTCGCTCTCTCGTAGATACGCCTTGGTATTCCGCATAAAACGAGGTCTCGTCTAACTCCTCTATGTCCCGGAAAATATCATTAACCCCTTTTTTTTTAAACAATAGAGATGAACTATGGAGCAATAATCCAATACTGCTGAGACAACAAATGTCATAACAAAACTGGCAAGTATAGGTTAGGAAATTCGCTAACCTTACCTTAAGCCCGACAGTTTCCGGCTTAGATTAAACACCGCTTAAGTTTTGCTTAATAGTGAAGGTAGGGTGGAACTCAAATTCCGAACTAAACGTTCGGCTTAGATTAAGCCGGAGTTAAAATACTGCACGCTACGAACCACAACAATTTCGCAGCACAGCTGCGTTAATATGACAACGATGTGTATGCTTGTATTTTCCCGCTGTGTAATGATTTCCCGTGCGTATCCCGCGCCCGTTCTCGCAGTCCTGCGTTAGTTTGAGGGAACCTTAATTTGAAAAAAGTTGTTTTGGAACAATGGCGGCTCGTGAGTACATCTACAGGAGGTGCGTAATTAATAGATAAAAAGGTATGATTAAAGGTTCTATGAGGCGGATGAAATGGTGTTTGTTGAATACAAAGTCCTGCAAATAAAAATGCTAGCACCATTGTTATAAACATACTTATCGCTATTTAAATTATGTTTTAACGCTCTCTATTTTCATCTCGTAAGTGAAGGCGTTTGCTTGCATATTTCTTCCTTCTGAGTGTAAATTGCTCAATGTTCCATTCCATAATAAAATTTGAAATCGTTAGTCCATTTGTATATATACATAAGATAAAAACTTTGAAGCAGAGGTCACACACGAATAAAAAAAAAGAGCTCGACTACAACTCCAATCTGTGCCAGAGGCGGCTTCACCGGCTGTCTTTCAAAAACCACTTGTAGTTGAACGTTTTCCCTTACCAGGCAAGAATTTTCGTTTCCTGTCTCTCATTTGGAAGCTCTTGGCATTGACGATAGGCACGCCTACTCACTGATGACTCACTTGTATTCTATGGTATTGATTTTTAAATTGCTATATTGTGTCAAGTCAGTTTACGTCCTTTATTTCGAATAATTATCATTATACTGGCGAGCAAATCAATTGAGGTCACATACAAAAAATTCATTTTCGAATAAATGCTAGCAGGCATATTTGTTATCTGTTAATTGAAGTCGATCAGTCAAGTTTTCTCCGAATTTCTAACAAACAATTAACTAAATGAACGAGTAACAATTCACAACAATGAAAAAACCTGTCAAATAATACTATGTATTCCCTCGTCTTGCGATAATACTGCTTGTGGTGCGAGGCATGCTTTGATTTAAATTCAGGATTACATTCTGGTCGATGTTCTTCCATTCATCTATTAGCGACTCTCTCAGTTCTTGTGCAGTTCTTGGAGCTGGTGTATACCTTCGAATACTTCGTCCCATCTCATCCCACACATGTTCCACGGGATTCAAGTTTAGGCTAAGCGCAAATCGTCTAATTCTCACCTCATATTCAATGACAATTCTGGCTGTGTGAGGTCTAACATTATCGTGCATAAAAATGACGTTCTAGCCCAAAGTGACCCTGACAGTCATAACAATCGTCCAGGAAAGCCGTAATGCACCCGTGAATTGTCAGGGAGTCATTGTGTGTGAAGACCAACCTGAATCCCCCCTAACTATAACCGACCCATCACCATATGGAAGTCTTTCGTCGATACAAACTGGGGCATATTTCTCTTCGGGTCTCCACCATACTCTTCGACGTCCGTCTGACCCAATTAAGCAAAAACGGGATTCATCCGAAAACAATACCTTGCTCCATCCATAATAATTCCAAGTGATTTCGAGCAAAAACCAATCTTGCAACTCGATGCTGTCGGTGCAGAGCGACCCTGTAGCCATTCTTCGACAAGACAATCCATTGACATGAAGCCTTCTTATAACGGTCCATTCGCTAACGTTGACATTCTTAACCTCTTCAAGTTGATTTCGCAGATAAACCCGCAGAACCTGTCCGATTCTGCAAACTTAAGACGCCATTAAAATCGATATCATCTCTTTGGTTGCTGATCCTTCTTCGGCCGGATCCTGGTCTTCTGGTTATCAGGCCAGTTTCGTGATAGTGTTGATACACATTTTGTAGAGCACATAAGCTCTTACAAGGATCTAAAGGCACTATGACCAGTTAAATACACATTAGAACCAAAATATACCATACGAATCTTGACTTGTATGGAGATAACCAACAATAAACTGCGAAATAACCACCGTGCGAACTTTTAATTAGGCTAAATTTGCATTATTTCATCAAACGTCAAAAATACGCTAATAACAACTGAGAGAGTCCGCAAGCATCTATCACTACTAGACCAATGATTCAGTAATTAACTTTTTTCCAAGATGTGTGACGTAAATGTTTTGCTCGCCAGTGTATTTTTATAGAGGGTGCACGACGAGCCGGCACTGTTTTCTAGGGGTACGCTCCCCATTTATTTCCGTGGATTCGTCCCTGTTGTGTTGGTTGACCTCCTTCCATCATTGGAGCTGATCTTACGTTTTTTTAGTGAATTGCACAAATAAACACTTCGCGCGAATATTATTAGTTGTGAAACAACTTTGTGCTGAGATACCAGCTTCAGTTACGTATTATGAAAGGCTGGTCTATCAATCTCATGGTCTCATTTAGCAAAATGTATATAGATTCAATACCGTACATCACCCCATACTATTTTGTTGTATCGTATGTTAAATTTAACCGTTATTATCTGAGTTTGATTAGTTTGTTCAATGTTATATCCCTTATTTTTTATTAAACGTTTTGCATCCAACAAACTATTCAAACCCAAATTGCTGTTATTTTTGGTCACTGAATATATAATGTAGAATGTTCAAAGATTAATTATTACGTTTCCGTAGCGTTTGTTTTGTTTAATGGAAATTTGTACAGATTAAATAATATTATGTATTTATATTAACAGAATGTGATTTTACAATCTGAGATTTAAACAAATATGTGCAAATACTTCAAATCGTTAGCTTTAGTTGGAACTGTAAGTTTAAAGGCTTGTTATTTATTATAATCTTATTGATCATTTAAATTTTTTAGTGAAGTGTTTTTGTGAGCAACAATATTACACTTGACAGTAATCTTATTGATTATAAATATATGAACTATTTTCTATGTGAAGCTGTTTTACTATATTTGCTTTATAAACGCATTCAAATTTGACCAGACTTTAATTTACCCTTCAAAAAAGGCGTCAAGAAATGTGTAACACCACAACGTGAACACAAATAACTAATATTCACATAATTAATGAACTCCTGGAGGATATGCATGTTTTTTTAAATATTGCGAGAAGGGATTCTTTCTCGAAGGTGGTATTTTATACAACTTTTTTTTGAAACCCACTTCCCCAAGTGATAGCCCTTTGAAACTGGGACAAAACAATATTTGATCCAATATCTCCTCTATGAAATAATTTAGGAAAATGAAATTTTCTTGTAGTTAATCCATAATTTTATGAGAGTATGTTAAGACATAGTAGCAAATGAATCCATCCTCCTATTTTTTTATAGGAATTTAGGCACTTTCTACATTTTAGTCTTATGATGTATATTCTTTGAAACAAATCAACCTAATATCAAATTTCAGTATTATACAATAGGATTATAACCTGTTTTTTAGAGTAGTTGTCAAAGTTAAAGTAACTTTACACGGTCAAGAAGTTGATCAAATTTGTGACCTTAAAGACTTTCGCGGAGGAACTGACGGAAAGAGTCCTACAATTTATTGTCATTTATGAGAAGTTCCACCAACATACTATCGTAGGGAATTTATAATAATGCAACTGTTATTGTCCGCAAAAATTTCAATAAGGCAGAACACGTTCTATTTTGTCAATTTCTTCACTAGTTTCTTGCAAGGTCAAAAAATTGATCGATTTCTTGACCGTGTAAATTGGTTATTTGCGTATCATTGCATCGCCATCTTGTTTTCTTTAAAGAGCAAATTAGGTAGAGCGATATATCCACAGACCACAAAATAATATTTTATGGTCACATATCGCTCAACTCTGACGTCATATAACACAAAGCGGTCGCGGAAGGAAAGGCTCCTACTATAGGGCAACTAGCGTAATCTATCAGAGCTAATATTGTACTGATGAGTTTATATCTGGCTATGTTAATTTATTCGATTTTATTCATTCTTGCACTTCTTGTGTTCTTTAAGAATGTTTGTTTTTGAAACCGTAACCATGAATATGGAACATGTCTGTTCAATTTGTAACAAAAGATTCAGTAAAACGTCCAATGGTTACAATCATACGAGACTCATTCATAAATTAAAACCTCAAAGAGTGAAGCAGACTTCTTTAATGTATCCTTTGTGTTACTAGTGCATAGTAAGTTACACCGATATACGAGATCATCTATGTAATACACGATTAGAATATGTATAAAGATTAAAAGGAATTTAGTGACTTTAATAGTTTTTAGATATATGCTTAGATATTTGAAATTCATTATCAAATTCGTTCTTTGGCTAAATAAAAAATCAGCTTAGTTAAACCAGTTAATTGAGTAGATGTGGTTTTAGCTCGTCTACAGACGGGATAGTTTTGTTTCTAGAAAATTAATTTAATCGATGAGATCGTGATCCTGTTTTCTTGATAACCATGTACCTATCCGCAAAAACTTTTCACATAGGTATCCTGTTTGGTATACACGTGACATTATAGCAATTGTTAAGCAAAAGGCTAGAATGCATCACAAGTTTAAAATGACTCGTAATAATGAGTTCAACGAAGAGTTCAAAAAACTTAGACGTATATTAAAGGGTAAGGTCAAAATTGCATATCAACAGTACATTACAGAAATTCAGCTACAGCTGGAACGCGAGCCTAAGTCTTTTTGGTCATTTATACATCGAAAGAATCAAACATCTAGGATACCCTCGACAATGTTCGATGGAACTCAAGCACTTGCAAATCCACAAATGATTGTGGATGCATTTGCCGACCATTTCAAAAGTGCTTATTCTTTGTCTGATGTAACTGAGGAAATGACAACCGCTTTTATAGACCGTAACAGTTTAGTAGACATTACTTTTGAGCCAATAACTGAAGAGGAGATAATACTTGCTGGAAAAAAACTAAAGGACTCATTTACGTCTGGTCCAGATAAAATCCCTTCATTCTTGTTCAAAGATTGCATTAGAGTATTGATACGGCCATTGCAAAAAATATTTAATCTGGTTTTGAAAACTTCTGTATTCCCTAAAGAGTGGAAGTTGTCTAAAGTGGTTCCAATACACAAGTCCAATGATCGTTCTGTGATTGCTAACTATCGAGCTATATCCATATTGAGTAACCCTGCAAAACTCTTAGAAATTATATTATACAATCGTCTTAGTTGTAAAATCAATCAGGCCACGTACATTCATCAACAAGGTTTTATGAATGGTAGATCAACGACAAGTAATTTAGCTCTGTTCAGTCAATTTGTTTGTGAAACGTTAGATATGAAAGGACAAATAGATGTTGTATACACGGACTTTGCTAAGGCGTTTGACAGGGTTAGTCATAGGTTACTTCTTCAAAAACTTTCTAATTTAGAAGTAAGTCGTCACTATATTGTGTTGTTTGCATCCTATCTTAGTCAGCGAAGTCAATTTGTCTATTACAACGGTTTCTGTTCCAAAGTGTATTTTGCTAGCAGTGGCGTACCCCAAGGGTCAAATTTGGGCCCTTTGTTATTTTCGTTATTTGTAAACGACTTATGTGATCTACTCCAGTGTAATAAGTTGATGTTTGCTGATGACCTCAAATTATATGCATCTATTTCTAAAGTCGATGATTGTGTTGCCTTACAAGAACAAATGTTTGTCCTCCAGGATTGGTGTGATTTGAATTGTTTGCCTCTAAACGTAAATAAATGCAAAATTTTAACTTTCAATCGTAAAACTAGTAGTGTGTTGTATTCATATTCCTTGAGTGATACTTATTTGGAAAGATGTGAGGTCGTTAGGGACTTAGGTGTATATTTTGACAGTCAGCTTACATTCAACCGCCATATTAGCGATATTGTGAATAAAGCCTACCGTGCGTATGGCTTTATTGTAAGAAATTGCAAAGGTTTTGATAGCATTCCAGCGCTGATTTCCTTGTACAACAGTTTAGTACGATCTAAATTAGAATACGCATCTCTCATATGGAATCCCATATATGATGTTTACATATCTACAATCGAGAAAGTACAAAAAAGATTTTTAAAGTTTCTTGTCTATAAATCCGATGGGATTTACCCTGAGAGAGGTTGCAACTATAGTGAACTACTACGTAGATTTAACATCCAATCACTAGAAAAACGTAGAAATGAGTCAGCTGTACTGTTTTTGCACAAGTTGATACATGGTAGAGTAGATTGTCCTGAACTGTTAGCAAAAGTGGGTATACTTGCTCCCAGATTAACATCTAGGCGTAATGTCACATTCCAGTGCAAAAGAGCCCAAACAAATCTGTTACAAAAGGCACCCATAAATTTCATGTGCAACAATGCAAACAAACTATCAGAAGTGTGTGATATTTTTTGCTGTACCGATGGCGAAATACGAAATATAGCTCGCACATACATTTAACGTATTACGTTTGCTATTGTTTTTTCTGTGATAGAAACCATACTTTTTTTCTACATAAATGGTAAAAATTTCTATTATTTTCCTCAAATTATGTTACTCTTATTAATATTTGTCATTTAAATGGCTAATTACTTTTGTGATTAGTACATACATACTTTTGCTCTACATAAATTGTACTATTTTTTTTAATTTTAATATTACCCTTTATATGTTTTTGTTATTAGTATTTGTCCTGTAAATGGTTATTTATACTGTTGGGCAAATAAATGCTATTATGCATGTCTTATTTTTTCTCGCATGGTTGCGGTAGTAACAAGTATTGACGGGCTGTGCCAAGTCAATACCTGACTATTATTATTCTGAATTCAGGAAGGACCGTACAATGCTACAGGTCTTGAGGATTACAGACTTTTGGAAGGTTTTATGTAACTTTTCATCCAGGCCCAATTGTTGCAGGTGTGGTGTAAATGTATTTGGAGTAAGGCCTGAGACCGACATAATGAGGGGGACAATGACAACTTTGTTTTGTTTCCATAGTCGTTTTATTTCTATGGCGAGATCGGTGTATTTAGATATCTTCCCAGCGTAGGTGTTTTGGATGTTCATATCATTGGGAATCGCAATATCTATTAAGTAGGTCACTTTGTCTGTCTTTGACTGGAAAACTATATCTGGCCTGTTTGCTGGGATGGTTTTATCTGTATGTATTTCAATGTCCCAGTATAGTTTGAATTGATTGTTCTCCAGTACTGAGGTCGGTGTGTAGTTATAATATGGATCTGTGTTTTCAATTAGCTTGTTTGTTGTGGCTAGTGCTTGGTGGATGACTTTGGCTGCAGAGTTATGTCTGGCTGTATACTCAGTTCCAGCGAGAGTTTTGCATCCACTAGTTATGTGTTCTATTGTTTCCTTCTGTTGGTGGCATTTTCTGCAATTGTCATCAGAGATGGATGGATCTTTCATTATGTACTTCCTGTAATTTCGTGTCGCAATCACATGGTCCTGGATAGCAAGCATAAAACCTTCCGTTTCCGGAAAAAGCTGGCCATCCTGCAGCCAGGTGTATGACTGCTTTTCATTAATGTGGTCTTGTGTAACACGGTATCTATGTTTGCCGTGGAGTGCCTTCTGCGACCAGGTGTTTATTTTTTCTTGTTGTGCTTTTATGTGGTTGTGTGCGTCTGCTGCGTGGTCTGGACAAGAAAGGGTGAGTGGTGTGTAGTTTTTGTCTGCTTTTACTATTGCTTTATGCAAGTTTGTTTGTTTACTGTGGAAAAAATGTCTGAGTGATTTTATTTGTTTTGCATGAAGTGACTGTATATCTATAATTCCTCTGCCCCCTTGTTTTCTGTCTATGGTGAGCCTTTCCTTGCATGCTTTGGGATGTGACATTCTGTGTTTTGTGAGTTCTGTCCGGATGAGTATATGGATGTTTTCTATGTCAGTATGCGACCACTTGATAATGCCAAATGAATATGTTAGGATTGGTATAGCAAATGTGTTAATAGCTTTTGTGAGATTTCTAGAATTTAGTTTCGTTTTTAACAGTCTAATAAGGCGGTCTTTAAACTCTTGTGTTAGTTGTGTTTTGATTTTTGTGTGGTCTATCTTAGCGTTTTGATTGATACCCAGGTACTTGTACGTTTCATCCTTGTCCATGTTGTCTAGCGCCTGGCCAGTTACTACTTCCTGTTCGGGATGGTTTTTCCATTGGCCTTTATTGATGTGAAGCACCTTGCATTTACTCATGCCAAACTCCATCTTGATATCTGACGTACAA
This sequence comes from Callosobruchus maculatus, assembly GCA_951848785.1. Lineage (NCBI taxonomy): Eukaryota > Metazoa > Arthropoda > Insecta > Coleoptera > Chrysomelidae > Callosobruchus > Callosobruchus maculatus. Next base: position 2,843,048 of record CATOUR010000026.1, on the reverse strand, counting down.
ACTTCTGTTATCCTGAGTAATTCTCTCAGTTGCACTTCCGTGGCGGCATATAGTTTTAGATCATCCATGTAAAGAAGATGATTGATTTTATGCTGATTTGCTTTCTGGTGCCTGATGGTGAAACCACAGTTTGTGCTGTTAAGTGTGTTGGAGAGCGGATTGAGACAGAGGCAGAACCATAGGGAACTGAGAGAGTCACCCTGAAAGATACCACGACGTATATGTAGCTGATCCGTTTGAATATGACCGTCCTCAGTTTGAAGGTGTATATTTGTTCGCCATGTCTCCATCGTTCTTGTAAGAAACTGACGAAGCCCTGGGTTGATCTTGTATATTTGGAGAGTTTTTGTTAGCCAGCTATGGGGTACAGAGTCGAAAGCTTTTTTATAGTCGATGAAACAGGTATGAAGATTCCTGTGTTCTTTTCTGGTTTGCTCCATGATCACACTATCAATTATAAGTTGTTCCTTGCATCCTTGGCTTTGTTTTCTACATCCTTTTTGTTCTTCAGTCAGGATGCTGTTTTCCGTGAGGTGTTTTTCAATTCTTCTGCATATCGTTATCTATCTATCTTATCTTATCTCTATCTCTCTATCTATCTTATCTATCTTATCTCTTAAATGGCTAATTACTTTTGTGATTAGTACATACATACTTTTGCTCTACATAAATTGTACTATTTTTTTTAATTTTAATATTACCCTTTATATGTTTTTGTTATTAGTATTTGTCCTGTAAATGGTTATTTATACTGTTGGGCAAATAAATGCTATTATTATTATTATTATTATTATTCATCTTTCTAAGTTCCTCTCGCATAATTGCGGTAGCAACAAGTGTTGACGGGCTGAGCCAAGTCAACACCCGGACTATTATTGATCGGAATTTAGGAAGGATCGTACGATGTTACAGGTCTTCAGAATTACAGACTTTTGGAATGTTTTGTGTAACTTTTCGTCCAGGCCTAACTGTTGTAGGTGTGGTGTAAATGTGTTTGGTGTAAGGCCTGAGACTGACATAATGAGGGGAACAATAGTAACTTTGTCCTGCTTCCAAAGGCGTTTTATTTCCATGGCAAGGTCCGTGTACTTAGATATTTTCCCAGCGTAGGTGTTTTGTATATTCACATCATTGGGAATAGCAATGTCTATCAAGTATGTAACTTTGTCGAGCTTTGACTGGAAAACTATATCTGGTCTATTGGCTGGGATAGTGTTGTCTGTATGTATTTGAACGTCCCAATATAGTTTGTATTGATCGTTTTCGAGTACTGATGTCGGAGTGTAATTGTAATACGGATCTGTGTTTTCTATTAGTTTGTTTGTTGTGGCTAATGCTTGGTGGATGACTTTGGCCGCAGAGTTATGTCTGGCTGTGTATTCGGTACCGGCAAGAGTTTTGCACCCGCTTGTTATGTGATCTATTGTTTCTTTTTGTTGTCGGCATTTTCTGCAATTATCGTCAGTTATGGATGGATCTTTAATTATATATTTTTTGTAGTTTCGTGTTGCAATCACTTGGTCCTGGATAGCAAGCATGAAACCCTCCGTTTCTGGGAACAGCTGGCCATCCTGCAACCAGGTGTATGACTGTTTTTTGTTAATGTGGTCTTGGGTGACACGGTATCTATGTTTGCCATGGAGTGGTTTCTGCGACCAGGTGCTTATTTTTTCTTGTTGTGATTGGGTGGGATTGTGTGTGTCTGCGACGTGGTCTGGACATGATAGGTTGAGTGGTGTATAGTTTTTGTCTGCTTTTACTATTGCTCGATGTAAATTTGTTTGTTTGTTTTGGAAGAAATGTCTGAGTGTCTTTATCTGTATTATTATGCATGTCTTATTTTTTCTCGCATGGTTGCGGTAGTAACAAGTATTGACGGGCTGTGCCAAGTCAATACCTGACTGTTATTATTCTGAATTCAGGAAAGACCGTACAATGCTACAGGTCTTGAGGATTACAGACTTTTGGAAGGTTTTATGTAACTTTTCATCCAGGCCCAATTGTTGCAGGTGTGGTGTAAATGTATTTGGAGCAAGGCCTGAGACCGACATAATGAGGGGGACAATGACAACTTTGTTTTGTTTCCATAGTCGTTTTATTTCTATGGCGAGATCAGTGTATTCTGTCTATTATCTGTATTATTATTATGTGAAAAACAAAAAAGTGCAGCTCGGGCTCCGACACACCGAGCTGCTGTTCCATTACCCAATGACTACTCCTCACACCGTGAGGTGAGCAATCACTGGGTCCGCGAATCGTGCGCCCTAAGTAGACGAAGGGACCCAAGGATGACTGCCTTCTGCATTCTGGCGGCTAAGATGTGCGCCGCCGCACGGCACACCGGTATTTTGCGCAGTGCAGAGAGCAGCGTATTCCTCATTCCACCTAGGGATCCAATGACCATAACCAGCAGACTTACAGTATAGTCTGGCCAGAGCCTGCGACGTTGTCCGAGCAACTCCTGATATTTGGTCCGCTTTTCCTCCTCCTTAGAGACGATGTTCACCTCGGCAGGCGCCGAAAACTCAATAACGAACATCGTCTTCTGTTGGTGGTCGAGAAGGACTATGTCGGGCTTGTTTGCCTGTACAAGCTCGAGCGTGGGGAACGAGTAGTTCCAGTAAATCCGGCATCTCTCGTTCTCCACAACGGACTCTATATCCCCTGGAGCGTATGGCAGCACCGGTGTCTCATCGATACCGTAAGAGTGCCTCAAATGATAGTAGAGCACTCGTAGAGCCGCGTTGTGCCGATGGACGTAAGCCGTCCCAGCGTACGTCTTACACGCCGACAAGAGATGCATAAGCGTCTCTGGCGCCTGTCGGCAAGCTCTACAAAGGGTGTCGGGTACATCTACACCCATAACCCTTTTACGGTACACCAAGGTGTTGAAGACACCGTCTTGGCAAGCCATTATAAAGCCCTCAGTCTCCGACTTCAACCCACTAGACCTTAGGAAAGAGAAGGTCAACTGCTCAGACAAGCCATGCTCTTCCAGATGTTTGTAGAAGATTCCATGCATTGGCTTATCTTTATGAAGTCTTAAAAGGAAGTCGACTTCGGCAGTTTTAAGGTGGGATTTTAATTCTGCGGGAGCAAGTTCCGTAATGGACTGCTGACACCTCCGCTTGAAGTCGAGTGTGAGGCTGAGCTCCTCGGCTGCTCGTTTCGCTGCGCTAAAAAGAAAGGCTCCTTTTCCCGCATTCTCGTGCTCTCGCACAAAGCGGATCAGGGGATCGGTGCTGTTCGTTACATAGCAGGCAGTGGCCAGTACTACTCTGTTGTGCAGACGCTCCAAACTCAATAGTCCACGCCCTCCCAGGTGTCGCGGGAGGTATATTCGCGGGACAGAGGACTTAGGATGCAGGCTTCTCTCCATATTCATCCTTTTGCGGGTCTTCGTGTCGATTTCCTTCAGCTCGTTCACTTTCCAGTGTATAGCACCAAAGGTGTATAATAACAATGGGACCGCAAGCATGTTAGTGGCAGCGACTTTGTTCTTGCCGGACAGTTCTGACGACCAGATCTGCCGGAGTCGGTGCAAATACTTGCGGCGGAGACACTCTTTAACCAATGCTGCCTCTTGGACATGACGTTGCGCCACTCCAAGGTAGGTATAAGTATCTCCGGCATGCAGCTGTCGCAAGATGCTCCCATCAACGAGCTGTTCCTCATCTCCACTATCTCCGCTTCGTCCTTTCTTGAGATGAACCAATGCACATTTGTCTGTCCCGAACTCCATTCCGATAGCATGACTGTACTCCTGCACCACCTTCAGCGATTGTTGTAGTTCGCGTTGGCCGGAGGCATAAAGTTTTAGGTCATCCATATAAAACAGATGGGTGACCTTGTGCCTCCGGTTATTGGGCGTGCCACAGCTGTATCCTTTAGTATTTCTCAGCGCTATGGACAGAGGCAAAAGTGAGATGCAAAAGAGCAAGGGACTCAAGGAGTCTCCTTGGAAGACACCTCTTTTCAATGACACCAACTCTGTCTGAACCCGAGTTTCACCTGATGTTATAGTGAACCGGGTCTTCCAGAGTGGCATCAGTTGTTTGATGCATCCCACTATCTGATTATCCACCGAAAGGCATTCCAACAGCCGCACAATGAGCTCATGAGACGTGCTGTCGAATGCCTTGCGATAGTCAATCCAGGCCATAGAAAGGTTTCGCTTGTACTGCACGGAGTCCTGCGTGACACATCGGTCAATCAACAAGTTCTCCTTGCAGCCAGCTACTCCTTTCTTTGACCCTCTCTGTTCATACACGTCGAGAAATACAGGATTCACAGCTTGAAGGAGACGCATGTACAAGATTCTGGTGAAGAGCTTGTAACATGCGTTCAGACATGTTATTGGCCTGTAGTTTTTGGGATCAGACAAATCTCCGGTCTTCGGGAGAAGCACGGTTCGACCCTCGACAAACCAAGCCGGAATTGGCTGCTCCTGATTTAGCCACGAGTTAAAAACTCTAGCTAAATGCCGGTGGCAACTGGGGAATTTTTTCCACCAGTAGGTGTTTATGCCATCCGGGCCAGGAGCTGCGAAATTCTTTGCGCCTCGTAAGGCGTCAAGAATTTCTTCCGTGTTTATCGGGTGACGCAGTTCATTCAAGTTAGGAGTCCTCCTACAAACGGACTCGAACTGCGCCAAGGCCGGAGTGTCTGCTGAGAGAGGTTTGGGCTGTTCGTAAATGTCCCTCCAAAAGGCCTCCACGCGATCAGCAGTTGGCGGCTGCTCTATGGCTGGAGGCGGCTGTTGGAAAAGGCGAGAAGGTCTTTCGTAGAACATTCTGTTCTGTTCCAGACCTCTCGCCCGCGCCACCAACGATCGCTTAGCAGCGATTAGCATCCGTATCCTGTCAAGACAGTGTTGCTTGACAACAACCAGTACCGCTTGACTGAGTGTGTGATGGTCGCGCCTCAACCCGTAGGCTATCTGGCGCACTCGGCGCGTAAATGGCTTCCCAGCCGCTCTATATTCCATCACACACTGGATACGGGATGCTTCCTGGCGAGCCAACTGGATTTTCGCTTCCATTTGGCGCACCCGTCTCTGTGCTCTCTCAACAGGAGAGTCTCTCACTCTCCCCTGTCTAGCTAGCCTCAGAGCCGCAGCGTAAATTTCGCAATTGATGCTCCAAATGTCAGAGGCCTCCGATAGACGTTCACCAACCACCTCATCCTCTCTCTTTAAATCTGCCAGCTTCAAGGACCTTCCGTTGTTATGCAAGGCCCTTCGGTCTCTGAAATCCCCAGGTGAGACGACTTGGTCGATTTCCCTCTCAGCGGGCCTTACCGGCGAACTTTCAGCCTGGTTAACAGGCCTTCCGTCCGCCGAAGGGGCAGGCTGAGCTGGAGCACGAACATATCCCTGCCTCCGGAGGTACGATACATAATCTCGCAAATTCTGAGAGGTAAGCGTGCTATGCTCTGGGTGCATTTCACACCACCTCTCATACATGCGGGACATGTATCCCCTACGGCGCGGGCTACTGCTCTCGTAGCAGCTCAGTAGGTCATCCTTGAGCTCCGTCGTCCACCTAAAACGGTCCATGTCATTGCGGGGGTCGTCAACAGGGCAATTCGAAGCACCGCCACCTTGCCCAACGCCGGCTTCCGAAACCGGCTCGGTGTGGGTGCTTTTCTTCCGGGGTGGTCGAACCCGAAGATAGGGCCCGTCAGGTGGTTGGCCTTAGGGCCCCCAGACGACATTTCCGAAGGCAGCCGTCCAAATTGCCTCCTGAGGATGCACCTGCGAAGGTTGCCGGCTGGATTACATCCTTGGGCTTCGGTATACCCTGCGGTGTCGCCACGCACCGGATAGCCTACTGATGTTGGGTGGCTTCCTGCGGGTGTATTATCAGCCGCCCCTAACATGGAGTCAGACGCTGTCGGAGTACCGCTCCTCACATGGAGATCAGTCGTGTCCTAATTGTTGAGGAATAGCCGATCCTCTGGATGCAGACGCTATTCCACCGTGCTAGTTTTGGTCCGCCCCGGGTATTTGATTTCCCCGGTACCACCCATATCTGGGAGGCGTTCCCCTATCCGCCACCTTGGGGAGGCGCCACTGAGGGGATCTAGCAAACCCTCGCGGCCTCGCTTATTATTATTATTTATTTCTTATTTTTTCTCGCATGGTTGCGGTAGTAACAAGTATTGACGGGCTGTGCCAAGTCAACACCTGACCTATTATTATTCTGAATTCAGGAAGGACCGTACAATGCTGCAGGTCTTGAGGATTACAGACTTTTGGAAGGTTTTATGTAACTTTTCATCCAGGCCCAATTGTTGCAGGTGTGGTGTAAATGTATTTGGAGTAAGGCCTGAAACCGACATAATGAGGGGGACAATGACAACTTTGTTTTGTTTCCATAATCGTTTTATTTCTATGGCGAGATCGGTGTATTTAGATATCTTCCCAGCGTAGGTGTTTTGGATGTTCATATCATTGGGAATCGCAATATCTATTAAGTAGGTCACTTTTTCTGTCTTTGACTGGAAAACTATATCTGGCCTATTTGCTGGGATGGTTTTGTCTGTATGTATTTCAATGTCCCAGTATAGTTTGAATTGACTGTTCTCGAGCACTGAGGTCGGCGTGTAGTTATAATATGGATCTGTGTTTTCAATTAGCTTGTTTGTTATGGCTAGTGCTTGGTGTATGACTTTGGCTGCAGCGTTATGTCTGGCTGTATACTCAGTTCCAGCGAGAGTTTTGCATGCACTAGTTATGTGTTCTATTGTTTCCTTCTGTTGGTGGCATTTTCTGCAATTATCATCAGAGATGGATGGATCTTTAATTATGTACTTCTTGTAATTTCGTGTCGCTATCACTTGGTCCTGGATAGCAAGCATAAAACCTTCCGTTTCCGGAAAGAGCTGGCCATCCTGCAGCCAGGTGTATGACTGTTTTTCATTAATGTGGTCTTGTGTAACACGGTATCTATGTTTGCCGTGGAGTGCCTTCTGCGACCAGGTATTTATTTTTTCTTGTTGTGCTTGTATGTGGTTGTGTGCGTCTGCTGCGTGGTCTGGACAGGAAAGGGCGAGTGGTGTGTAGTTTTTGTCTGCTTTTACTATTGCTTTATGCAAGTTTGTTTGTTTACTGTGGAAAAATTGTCTGAGTGATTTTATTTGTTTTGTATGAAGTGACTGTATATCTATAATTCCTCTGCCCCCTTGTTTTATTTATTTATTATTATTATTATTATTCACATTTTCAAATCAAACAATATTTTCTGTATGTCCACTTAAATCATATATGACTACGCAATTATGGAATATGTTCACTCCATATCGTTTGAAAATCATTTTTTAATATTTTATCTACTCGTATTATCAGGTATGTATGAAGGCTTAGGTTTTATCAACAAGTTAACAGAACTTACAAAAATGTTACATGGCGCTGAGAAATGTTTATCATGTAATGAGTTTTCTAAGCTTCAGTCTTAAAAAACAACTATCTGAGGGCCGGTTTCTCAATGTCCAGTTAAAGTGTCAGATAGGTATCTGCCAGATAGCGTTGCTATGGATGCAACTGTCAGATAAGATTTACGTGACTTCGTAAGTTTAGCCTTCAATTGTTTAAACAATTTATCTAACAGTTGCTGTTATCTTGCAGATAAATATTTAACCGGACATTGAGAAACCGGTCCTGAGCCACCTATATTATTGATTTCTTTCATTTGGTTATGGCGATTTCTCTTATCCTATCTGTTAAAATTTGAATTCAAAAGTCTTGTTCATTTTATTGTTTGACATAACCTCCGCTAGGTGCCCGCGACCGATTTGTCCTATAACTGGTCTTAAAAAGGCAGAATACAATCCCGTTCATAAGTCTGAAATTTGAAAATTATATTCGTAATAAAAATGCCTATGCGGGGACCTATTGAGACCCCAAGTAACGATTTCAACTGTATAGTATATTTTATTTGAACATGCTGGCACCATCGCATCTAAGTATGTCATGGTGAATACGTGCTGCACGAAATTTTAGTGTGCTGCGACGCTTCGAGAACGTAGGGTTAGTAGTAGCGGAAGATTCAGGTCAGAGGGTACCGGTCGGCAATAAGTTGCATTAATAAATAGGATTTTTTTACAGTTTTCAGTCAGAATGTGCCATTGTGAGAAAACCAGACCACTTACACAGTCTGAGCTTGAAGTAATAATAAATAATCATGTAATGAGTGACAGTTTGTTTTGTCTTTAGACATTAGATTTTTCTCTACCATTTTTTGATTGTTTTAGGTTTTTTATTTTCACTAACGACTTGCAAACGCCTTCCTAATAAATTGCCAATTCAATGTCAATTATCTGTATCTTGTCATGCTTGCAGCTTGGTGTCACTGATATAGGTTCAGCATCAGTAAACTATACAGTTTGTCACAGCAAATGATGGCAAAAATATCACAACTTTGGTAAATACTCTTTCAACCACACTGTTTACTTTTTGAACAATTTGTGTGCCCTCTCAGGTATACCAAACGCCATTGACTTTAAATGATTTATTTAACCATATTTAAGAGGCTCAACATAACACAACTACAACATTAAACAATGTATATGCTGTGAAATACCTGAAATCGGAGATGGGCAGTAGTGATTACACACATTATTTAATTACTAATTATTACATCTGTCCAAAATGTAATGGTATTTGAAACATAATATAATACAATAAAAAATGTAATCCTAATGGGTAATTTACTAATTCCTCCCTTCTAATAGTATACTGTTAATGAGCGATAATGACTGCAATAACTCACGCAGTCGAAGTTTGTAGCACAAGCCGTAGGCTATTTAACCCTATGCATTTCCAAGAAATCCGTACTGGTATCGAGTAGGCGGTGTTCATAACCCATGACTGGATCGTGAGATTTGAAAAATAATTCACAATGTCTGTTCATGGGTTCCCGCTGTTCAGCAGTAGTTTGGCAATGGTTGTTTGACTTAATGGGAGTAGATAAAATCATTCTATTATATCCTCAAATGCGAATTATTTTCGACACAATTATGTTATTTTATAATCATTTTAAACTTATTATAGATTCATACGGTCATGTTTCTGATGGAAATTTTATAGATAGCTCAACGTGTAAAGTGTCGGTAAAACACTAAGGGCCGGTTATACAATGCAAGCTTAAGCTTAAGGTAAGCCGACGTTAAACCACGTCAGTTGCAAAACATCCGTTGTACAATGCTGGCTTAGCCCCCCACTCCAAGCCTAACACGAGCTTACGTAAGCCGAAGCTCAACGCGAGCTTAGCTGAGGTTTAAACCTAACCTGATACAAATGGCATGATGTGTCAAGGAGGAACCTTCAAATTGCCTTTCACTCTATTAGGTTATATTTTTTTGAAAGATTTTGTGTCTAATTCAACAAAGAGAGCAAATAAAAGAACAGAGACAGAAACGGCCGTTGCCCGAATTTGGCACAAACTGTCACAAGTGACTAACCAAAAAAGGTAATTTTTCAGATGATTATGTCAGTACGTATTGCTTCATTGGAGCCAACCGTAGTAAATTTCATTATCAACCAGGTTTAACTAAGCCGACGATTGTACAACGGATTTCGAATTTAAGCCTGAGCTTAGCTAAGCTTAGGCTTAACAAAGCTTGTGTTAAACCCGCATTTGTACAACCGGCCCTAAGCATGAGTTATATAAAAAATATCTTTCTTAAAGGACAGTATTTAGTAGTTAGTTTTTAGTAACAAAGGAGAAATTATGGAGTATTACAATTTTCTTAGTATTGCTCCTCTACTTTTATTTAATTTTACTATGAACATGTCATTTAATTACAGAAATAATTACTTTAGTGGTTTAAAGCATATGAATTGAGATACATAATGTATAAACATACACATGGTATTCAATTAAAAAAAATATAAAACACCCGTACTGCTCTGCTTCTAGGGTAGAATACTGAGGTCCGTATTCATAGCCCTTTCTCACGTATCCCTCAAGTATGGCTTTCCTTGTGTATCTGTTTCCTAGACAACGTCTACCAGACGGCGGGGTTCATTCAGCGACGTTGTCATATTTCAAATAAAAGTGAATTTGTTATGTCTATGCCTACGCATTTTGATGTTTTCTGTTATCTCTTTTTGTTTTGTGCCAGTATTTCTTGTTTTGTGCCGGACATTTTTCCGGATGTGACAGAAACTGACAACACCATACTCCAAAATTAACCTACAAAATCGCCTTGACTGCAACAAAATGACATGTCATATTGACATTTCATTACTTGAGTACTACTCCTTACATAAGGGACCCCCAAGTAAGGTTTCGAAACACAAAACCTTAGGTAAAGGGAATCTGAATGATTAAAGGACCCTTAAGTACCGACTATGAATGCGACCCTGAGTCTTATCAAATTGAAGATGTAATTACAAATTAGAACCTTACTACATTGCATTTTCCTTTCTATAACGAGAGGAGCGAAAATTTTCGATCGTGGGATAGGATTTTTGGGCGTTTTATGATATAGTGAAAATGTCACTCATTTTCATCTATCTGTTTGTTGCTATTTTTGTCTTTACGTAACTTCAATAACCGCTGGAGCGATTTAGACGAAAATTGGCCCGCAAATTCATAGAGTTGCAACAAAATTTGCGTTTAAGTGTTCCTGATCATTTTCCATTTTTTTCCGGTAGATGGTGGATTTGGGGCAGCGAGAAGACTGTGGCTCATGCTGAATAAATGGATTAACATAGGGGACTTGCATGCTAGCTGTTGATTTCCATGAAGAAGCTATTACCTAAGAGAAATTATACTGAATATTGATACAAACAGGCTACATAGATGAATACAAGTTGGTAGGCTATTGAGGAAGTTTGAAAATAAAAACTTAAGAGTTGTACTCCCAAAAAGATACATCGGCAAATAGTGAAAATATGTCATTACCACAACATACATCTGCAACTTAAGGAGACACTGAACAAAGTTAGTGAGTCACACTGGTTCTCCCAGATTAAGCTTATGTCAAATGATATATTGGAGCTTGCATACAATGTGCGTATTCCTTGAAGAGAAGCTTACAAAATTGATAATATTCAGATGCATGTTCTTGGGTTTTGCAAAAAGAGGGGTCTTTGGTACAAAATCTGATAAAAGTGGTTGCTTATAATACTGGATAGCTAAGGAATATCCCTAAGGGATATGTTGCTATAGAGGTGTGCTCGATAGGTAAGGATATATGCTTTAGATTTTTTGTAACATTTGAATGGCAAATTGCATATTTTTAATTTTTTATATTTATATGCAACTGATCAATAGTTCAATGTACCGGTTTTCCATTTTTGATCGTTTTGCCCAATTACATTTTTAAAAATGTTGAAATCTTTTAAATTTTAATTGTGAGTTCTATGTGTAAATAATTTTTTAAATTTGTTTGTTAGACTGAATTGTCAAAACGTATACTCACCGTTTTTCACTTTGTATTTTTACTTATATTATTATATTTTTTCGTCTTCGTATGAATTTTAGCCCTGACGAAGGAATAAACGCCCAAACGTCGGCTCTTTGAGTTAAAAACCTGTTGCATTAATTTATCCCAAAATCCAAAAAAACCTTTTCTACTATTTGTGCTTGCCAATGAAGAAGTTGCAACGTGCAAACTACAAATGTTTAATTCAATAAAGCCCGTTTTATTTTTTGAACACGAAAATGTACGTCGAAACGCAAGCTTCATAGGCAGAAGAGTATCGCACAAAACCGTTTTATTACTAAAATATCAATATTATGTCAACGCATAATTAATTAATAACAGCCTAATATTTTGTGAACACAATTTATAATTAAATAGTATGAGATATTTATTTGGTATTATTTTTGGTGATGTTTTGCTGCGTGCTGAGCTCATTACAGACGTATTCCCAGGCGTTTACAGTAGTCTGGTAATAGTTCACCTGCTTATTGACAAAGTCCAGTAGAATCTTCTTAAGACACTTTTGCTTTTCTGCTTGCCACCATTCTAGGTTGCTACGTAGACACTCGTTAGCACACTCCAACTGGTCCTGGTTTGATTCCACCCTCTTTAGTAACTGTGGGATGCTACTACCTAGCTTTTCTAGCCGATCCTCTTTCGACTGCTTCCACAAAGAGAAACTCGAAGAGTTTTGCTCGGGTGTGTGCATGTTGGCCACCAACTGTAACATATGACAAATCAAAACTTATATGTTTGACTTCGGATTCAGACATATACGAAACTTATGCCGCGATAAGCGTATACATATATTTTTCATACGCAGAGGTTTGGTATAGATGAACTCAGAAATATATGAGTTGTTTACATTTTTCGGCTCCTACCGAGTGCCGACACTACAAAGTATGCCTTATGCCTTCACAAGACGCCCGACGAGTCTGACAACGGCATTTTTGCTGGGCTGGCGTGGTCATTAGTGTAGTCAAAGTTGTATATTGTCCATGTATAATCAGATGTCAATATACCGAATTATTCACGTTATTCGACACGGAGTATTATGGCTAAAGTATTTGATGAAAAAGAAAATAATAATTTCGGATGGATAGGGACCCATTAAGGGCACATTTTAAAAATATTTTCATGTTATACAGGGTGTTCCCAAAACACGAAACGTATTAAAGCTATATTTTTTAAATATAACTTTAATACGTTTCGTGTTTTGATTGTGAGATTGATATTGACAATCTTATATCATTAGAAAGGCTATCAAAGTTTACATCTAACTGTATAAACAAAAATAGGTATTCCCATTTGAAGAAATCAAGTTATCTCTGATTGAAGTTTGCTTAATTAATCGATCGATTTCTCCAAGCGCAAACGTAATTCAAATTTGGTCTTCTAATCTAAGCAGAAGCATTTCATGGTCAATAACACGGCAAAATCACAGCCTTCTACATTTGATAATCTCTGTGATATTCAATTTTTGTCTGATATCTACTTATACCGAAAATGATGATTTACACCTAAACGGTTCGCTTTAAGTCCCCTGTGTGATACATAAAGTCACACCAAATTCACCAAGGAATCTGAATATGTAATAATATATAGGGTGTTCTATTAAAAAAAATATAACTTTTATATGTTTCGTGTTTTGGGAACACCATGTATAACATGAAAATATTCTTAAAATGTACCCTTAAGAGGCTAGATCATCAGCTGGCAACAGCGATCTCGGCGGCGATTTTAGAAGGAGGGTGAACCGCACTTCTTTTACACAAGCTCTCGGAGACCCTTTGAGACCCACCGCAACTTCGGATTATACTTTGTATATTATGATAAAACAAGCATCGGCGTGGTTACGAATTTTTTGCAAGGGTGTATCAGATTTTATAGAATATATTTTGCAGGAACTGGAACAGTTTTTTTAATTCAAGTATATTTTTAGAGTTCAGTATGTCCAGGTTTGCAGGTATTTAAAAAAATGGAATCAAGTTGATTGACTCAGTACTTCCCAGATGTAATGATGGTACCGTTTGATTATTTTCCCATTGTATAAACTATAGGCTGAAATCACAAAAACTCTCTTAAATAGTTTCTTGCGTCTCCCTCCTCAGAAGGTAGGACGCCAGTGACGCCACAGGTTTTTCCTGCATGCTTCAACTGGACGACGCTAAACGAAAATGATCAGTAGCCTCCAAACCGTCTAAAAACAAAGTTAGAGCTCTTTTATATTTTTAGTTTTTTATTTCCTACACCGATAGGTGAGGGGAGTATTGTGATGGCGAAAATTTTCGATTTTGAGATAATATGCTTTTTGGGCGTTTTATGATGCCTTTATAATGAAAATCCACATCATTTTCCGTCGGTGTGTCTGTCTGTCTGTCTGTCGCGTGTTTCTACCCTCGTATATTCAGTAACCGCTGTATGGATTGTCATGAAATTTGGGTAGCGATATGCTGTGGGATCCTAGTAGGTAATGCTGCTAAAATTTCAAATAGGTGCATTGGCGGCGGAGTAATTAGTAAAAAACAAAAAAAAATCAAATATCCCTCAAACTTCGCTGTTAGGCATTTCAGGAGTTCCTGATCATTTTCTATTTTTTCTTTGGTTGGAGTGAATTTGGGGGTGGGGGGTTGTAAAACTAAAAAAAATTTGTAATCATGATGGGCTGTCCATTGACCTGTGAATGAAAAACCTAGCGGCATAATACACTTGTTTAGGTCCATCCGAACATTGCCTTGCTCATTATAGAAACCAAGGGACTTAGAATTTGTGATGCATACGAGTATTGTTTTAGGTCGTTCTATATTGCGTAACATTTTTATCACAAAAATTATTGAATTGATTTTAATGAAATTTTGACACAGCATTACTAGCGCGGGGAGGATGAAAAACACGTATGTGTTGTCAGTTAACCTAACCTAAAAATATAACAAAAGCAGCTCGAACTTTGTTTTTAAGCGTTTTAGGGGATCCTCATTATTTTCTACGTTTTATTGTTTACTTCCACACCAATAGGTGAGGGGAGTATATTGTGATCGCGAAAATGTCCGATTTTGAGATAATACGCTTTTTGGGCGTTTTATTCCATAACGAAAATCCACGTCACTCATTTCCGTCGGTCTGTCTGTCTGTCGGTCTGTCCGTCTGCGTTTTTCTATCCTCGTAATCTCCGTAATAGCTGCATGGATTGTGATGAAATTTGGGTACCGATATGCAGTTTTACAACCCCCCACCCACCAACCACCCCAAATTCACCCCCAGCAAAAGAAAAGTAGAAAATGATCTGGGACCCCCAAAACGCCTAAAAACAAAGTTTGCGCTGTTTTTATGTTTTTAGTTCTTTATTATTTACTCGCCGCCACTGACACGATTTTTCCAAAACATACGCGTTTTTCATCCTCGCCGCGGTAATAATACTGTGTCAAAATTTCATTAAAATCAATTCAAATATTTTCGCGTTACGCGATATAGAACGATCTAAAACAATACTCGTATTTATACATCACAAATTCCGAGTCCCTTGGTTTCTATAATAAGCAAGGCAATGTTCGGATGGACCCAAAAAAGTGTATTATGCCGCTAGGTTTTCCATCCACAGGTCAATGCCGTCAATGGACAGCCCATTATGAATACAACAAATTATTCAGTTTTACAACAAAATCACCCCCACCAAAAAAATTAGAAAATGATCATGAATCCCTAAAACGCCTAAAAACAATATAGTTTGAGCTGTTTTTATATTTCTAATTTTTTATTATTACTGCGCCGCCACTGACACGATTTTTTCAAAACAATTTCATTAAAATCAATTCAATAATTTTCGCGTTACGAAATATAGAACGATCTAAAACAATAACGCTACACAAATTCTAAATACATTGCTTTCTATAATAAGCAAGGTAGTGTTCGAATGGACCTAAAAAAGTGTATTATGCCGTTTGTTGCATTCCCATGCAATGGGCAAAATAATAAAATGTATCATCATTATGTGTGAGAAGTACTGAGTCAATCAACTTGACTCCATTTTTTTTACTGAATCGTCTACTCTTTCGACGTGTAGGTAAATTAAGTTTTTTTACATCCACCCTTCCTTTCATTAAGCTTCCCCACGGTCAAAATCGCTAAACAGAGACACCGGACATAAAGCCTGTTGGTTTTAAAAGTATTTTCCATTTCTAATATTCCTTAACACTCGACGGCGACGGTAAAGACTGCTGACACACGCCACGCGCATCGGGTGTCCGCGGGATGTTGTCTATTCATCGGTATTTTGGGAGAGCCTCCTGATGTTCATCAAAATTAACCATATTTGCGAATATTATATTCTACAGCTAAACCGTTGCAGATATTAAAAAAACGTAAAGAATAAAAGGTGCTTATAAACTGATTGGGAAGGGGGGAGGATAACTTATATTAGGTTAAATTAAGTAGCTCACATTTTGGAAAACTTTTTTCAAAAATTTTGCAGCGGGAATGATCTTCCTCCCTTCTGGGTTATATTCTTGACATTTTTTTGATATTTGTCATCGTTTAGCTGTAGTTTGTAGTATCGTTTTCAACGGGTGATCCAGCCTCTTAATGGGTCCCTATCTATCCGAAATTACTATTTTCTTT
Source organism: Callosobruchus maculatus (assembly GCA_951848785.1). Classification (NCBI taxonomy): domain Eukaryota; kingdom Metazoa; phylum Arthropoda; class Insecta; order Coleoptera; family Chrysomelidae; genus Callosobruchus; species Callosobruchus maculatus. Next base: position 2,827,001 of record CATOUR010000026.1, on the reverse strand, counting down.
TTCACCAAATACTTTAGCCATAATGCTTCGTGTAATGTCGAGTAATGTAAATAACCCGGTACAATAAATACATCAATTTATTTTGTTTTTATCTATGGCAAATTGATATTTGCGATTATACTGGGTGGCCAATCGCGTGACGTTATTTATTTATTTTTTAGATAGCCCGTACCGAAACCTATACAAAACACCCTCATGTATGTGTAGCGATTATTGATCGTTTTGGAGTCATGATTTTTTTAAACTTACGAGATTTTCCAGTTTTTCCAAGAAATCTCCAAAAACAAAAATCCTTTTTGGCTCTCATTTTTTCTGTAATTATACCCAGTATTAAGCCTATTTTAATATCCAATAAAGAAAACCTGTACATCCGACCAATAATTAAGTACATTTTTGGCTCAACGTTTGAAATCAGTTTTTAGTCAGGAGGCCAAAACTTTCAAAATAAAATTAAAAATAGTTAAGCCTGGTTCTGGATCTCCAAACTAATCTTAAAAACTTTGCACGACATTACACTTTCTAAATAATAATGAAAAAATAGCACTTATGAAGGCATTTTGCGCTGTACGTGACTGTTAAAGGTAAAATGTGATAATACACGATTTTCCAAATGATTTAAAAAAACTATCATTTTACTTTATTATGATAAATTAAAGAAAAATCTCGCAACAACTAATAAACATGATAATCAACGATGTTTTAATGACTTTTGGTTTTGTTTGTTTTTGGCGATTTCTTGAAAAAACTGAAAAAGTTTTCAAAACAAAAATCATGACTCGAAAACTATCAATATTCGCTTCACATACATGGGGGTGTTTTGGATAGGTCTCGCTATCTAAAAATATAAAAATAACGTCACCTGATTGGCCACCCTGTATTGATCTCCTACCACTTTCTGAATTATTATATTTTGTATAGATAATTACGTTTCTATCATTACTCAAGTCTACATAATAACGTAACTGAACTATAGAAGTGTCGGCACTGATTGAGACCTGAAAGAAATTCAACCTTTATCAAGCACCTCGCCGCTCTATCATATTCGTACCCTTAAACTGAAGCATTCACTTAATATTTAGTTTGCTTCTTATGACACCTCTTGTAGAATATATAGATGCTAATGCCAAAGGATAAATAAATACAGAAATGGTTGAGATAACCTTCCAAATTACTCACCTTATCTTTCTCCGAGTGCTTCTTATTCAGCTCGTCCATGGATGTCTCATACTGATATTGGTAGGCTTCTCGTTTCCGAATAGTTTCCTGCACGACGTCTATATATTGGAGGAAGTCGCGAATTGGCTGGCCTACAGTGGAAATGTAGCTGTGGACGAGAGCGTTCTGGGCGGCAGAGCTCCTTTCCAGAGCCGCGCCCATATTCTCTAGCACCTCCTTTAATTGCGGCTCCGACTCTGCTGCAGCCCACGTGGTCATTATTGGATGGTAGTTGTTCAGTTCGCTTACGAAATCGGTCCGTTCCTTATTTGTACGGCTAGGAAAAAAAAACAAATTTACTTGAAATTGATAATGCAAAACGAACTGTTTAGCACCAATCGAAAAACCCGATACGTATTTCGCTATGTAAGAATCTTCAGGGGAAAATTAAGACAGCGTGTGCGCCCAACTGCAAAGCGCTTTACCTAAAAGAGCTAAATCAGATAACGTAAGCTATTTTTCTCTACCTGAAATTATAATAAACAAATAATTGATAGACTTTTTTCTAGCTTTTTCTCGATAATTTTAATTGTATAATATTCATATCTCAATACCTGTTGCCATGACCATAGACACATTTTACAGATTTGTAGGATTTTGACCTACTGTGATGAACTTCAGTTATTTTTTGTAGGACAAGGTCATTTAAACAAAGACTCCTTATTTTTCTATATGCGACGTTTCGATTTATATTAAGTCATCCAATTTCCTGTTAGCTGTAGGCCAATGTTTCATCACCATCATTGCCTGTTCTCTTGATCTTCTAGTTTTTGTTTGAATGACCTTATCCTACAAAAAATAACTGAAGTTCATCACAGTAGGTCAAAATCCTTTACAAACTGATTGGCGTAGGATTATTTGCCAGAAAGAGTTAGATAAAAATGGATTATTTAGAAGACATTGCTAACAACTTTAGAGAAGAGACAATGATGGTGATGAATCATTAGGCTACAGCTAACAGGAAATTGGCGCACCAACTTGCCTGGGGATGACTTAATATAAGTCGAAACGTCGCATGTAGAAAAATAAGAAGGTTTTGTTTGAATGACCTTATCCTACAAAAAATAACTGAAGTACATTTTACAGATTCTACCACTAGAAATGTCTGATTAATCTGTTGCGCATCCAATAAGTTGTCCGAACATTAATACATATTAATAGTTGATCCTTCCTAAACAATTTATGCTTTAGACACTTTAGCGGTAGAATTATTTACAAGGGAGTTATTTGGCCAACATCAATAGGCACTTGACTTGTTGCTGGCCCGGGCTTCTGAAGTGAGTTGATCTGTTTGGCTTAGTGACAGATAAGAGGTTTTAAAAGTACGCCAATCAAATTAGGATTTTTTCTGGAATTTATTACCAGCAGGCTGTAAATCGTCTTAATACCTTTATTGGGTCCTAGATAAGTGTAATCTGAGTTTGCACCGCCACAGGTGGTGAGCTTAACTTTTGACAGCCCAAAAACTGTCAAATTTTTGCACTTTTTTTAGTTTTTTGGTTATAGCTGGAATAAGATGCGTCGGGCATCAATGGTCGGACGGAAAATGTCGTTCAATGCATTATTGAAAAGGACTAAATTTTACGTCGAATGACATCTAGAACTTTTAAGTGGGTTTAGCGGTAGAGCCTAAATCAATAGTTTCACAGACTTTCACAACTGCCAAATTTTTGCACTTTTTTTAGTTTTTGGTAGCTGGAAAATGATGCGTCGGACGGAAAATATTGTTCTGTGCAATATTAAAAAGGACTAAATTTTGCGTCGAATTACATCTAAAACTTTTAAGTCGGTTCTGCAGTAGAGCCTAAATCAATAGTTAGAAGCGGTGAATTTTTTCATTTCGGTGCAAACTAACATTTTGCGGCTATCTAAGACTACATATCTTGGAAGCTGATACTCCTATTGGAAAAACTCATGGAATAAACGATACCTATAGTAAATAGAATTTTACGTTATATAAAAAGCACAGTCTTTAAAATCGATCATTTTGACATACAACCTTTTGCACCAATTTAAAATCAGTTTGCTTTTACTTTACCCCTTTGGCTGAACTTTACTTTATTGGTCAAGCTATATATCATCCGAAAGCATTTAATGAGTATAGTACAATAACACCAATCACAACATCTGCAAATGAAAAAGTTATGCTACTTTGAAGTTCTAAATATTTACCTTACCGCACCACTCGTACATATCTATGGAAAATATAAGGAACGACACTATTTGCAACTCCCGGACATGAAAGATAAAAAAAAAATTATTATACTTCCAATTTTTTATGTTAAGTCTATAGAGGAAATTTAGATAACCAGGTTAGTTTGGGTTTAATGTGGCTCATGCAGGCGTAGTTACTAAATACCTGGATGGCCCAGGCATCATGAAGATGAGGATCCTGAGGTTCTCATTTCAGCAGGCCATTTGCCCTTGACAGCCTTCTATTGGCCTAAGGCAGATGCGAACTTCTTGGATAAAATCCGTTACGAGATATTTTCATAATCTCTAACATAGCCAACTTTCCAAGTGGCTTTCCTACCTCCAACAAATGCAGCTGCCGCTCAACATATTCTGCGGGTGTACCTTCAAATCCAGGGCTGGTATGATAGACCGAAGTATCCTTTAAGCTGGGTTTGGAGGAGGACGGATCTTGGCCTTATCTCCATCACAAATACGAAGGAGCCAGCTTCAGCTGAATTTCTTAATACTGTGTTCTGCAAATGCACAAAGGAGTGTACAGGGAAGTGCAGCTGCCGAAAAGTAGGCATAAAATGCTCAGTAATATGCCTCAATTGCAATGGTGCAATTCCGCACCTTTTAAGGATGACATTGCCGTAGAACCAGAAAAAGTTGAAAATAGTTCTTTTGAAGATGATCCAGCTGAAAATACCTCAATATGCAACCGCGCTTTCCGAGCTTTTTAGATAAAGGACCATCAACGTCTAAGAAATTACGAATATGAATGCTGCCACAGAAACATCTGTCGTGCCATCAAATACTCACACTTTGATTCAATGAGATCTCTCATTCAGTATTCTTTAAAATACAACGTTTTATCCAATAGGAAGAGTATTTGATAACTAACTATAGCCTGTTGTCGATCCAACGACAAGGATCATTGAATTCAGTATAAGATACTTTTAGTTCAAATACTGCTTACTAATGTCTCAAATAGCACAGACAACGTGGTTTTTTTTTTCTGTCTTTAGCATCCTCTGTCATCCGGTACCGCGTCAGCATTGCTTCGGATGACAGGTTGTCTATTTAATCATTCTCCCGCATGCTATTTCTCTTGTCGGTCATTATATTCTTAGCCAGATGTTGTATGGCAGACCAGTGCTGTGGAGATAACAACATGGTTTCGATCAGATTCTCCGGCGTTATTGTCCGGCCTACTGTGGTATTACATACTTCTCTGTAGGTTGTCCATCTACTGCATACAAAGAACGTGTGACGCGCATCATCAGTAGTACCACATATTGGACAACTGGGGTCTTCCACAATCTTGTACTTGTATAAGTACATGTTAAAGCAGCCATGACCGGAAAGAACTTGTGTCAGGGTAAAGTCCACCTCTCCGTGTGGTCTATTGACCCACTGTCGGACATCTTTAATAAGTGTCCTTGTCCACTCTCCGGTAGTGCCCATGTTCCAACGTTGCTGCCACTTTATGAATAGGTCTTCCCTGGCTGTTTTCTTTTCTGTCCATTCGAATGTTTTGACACGCTCCTCCGCAAGTAGGTCTATTGGTGGGAGACCAGAGATCACTGCAGCTGCATCTGTAGAAATCGTGCGGTATGCACTACAGATCCTAGTCGCCGTCCTCCGGAAGACGGTTTCAAGCTGTTTCCTGTTGCTAGCCTTATCTAGAGCGAACGCCCAGACCGGCGACCCATATAAGGCGATGGAGCTAGCCACGGAGCTCAAGACCCTGCGCTTGCTCGCTTTCGGCCCCCCAACATTTGGCATCAGCCTAGTCAGCATGGATACCATTTTGTTGGTCTTGTCTGCCGTTTTCCGGATGTGATCAGCGAAAGTCAATTTTGTATCCAGCCATATACCGAGGTACTTAACCGACGGCTTAGGATTGACGATCGTGTCCTGGATCTTAAAGCATACCGCACTCATTTTCCGCCTGCGGGTTAATAATACGGCCTCTGTTTTGTCCGCAGCCAAGGATAGAGATTTTCTCTGCAGCCAATAGTGTATCTCGTCCACAGCAGAGTCCGCCTTCCACATAAGGTCCTCTTCGTCCCTCCCAACAACTACGACAGCCAGGTCATCCGCATACGCGACTGTGGTGACGCCATCTGGGTGTTCTAGTTTTAATACACCGTCGTAGAGGATGTTCCACAGAGTGGGGCCCAGTATTGAGCCCTGGGGAACACCGCTGGTGACTGCTCTTTCGACTGTCTCTTCCTTGTCTTTCAAGCGTATCTTGCGGTCTTGAAGGAAACTGACTAGTAGCCTCAGCGTGTCTTTTTGGACATTGAGGTGGGAGAGGGTATCGACTATAGCCTGCCTGGACACTTCGTTGAAAGCGTTCCTGATATCCAAGGTCAGCATTGCACAAATTTGTAATTTACGATTTATTACAACCGCAGAGCTTCTAGCAATGTCAAGTATCCTCTTGACAGCGTGGATGGTAGACCTACCCTTTCGAAATCCATACTGCCTGTCCGACAGTCCACCTGCTGAGTCGATATCAGCAGTCAGTCTGTTGTGTATCAGATGTTCTAATAGCTTTCCTGCTGTATCCAGTAAGCTGATCGGTCGGTAGGCTGATGGCGAGTCGAGTGTCTTGCCCTTTTTTGGAATTAGTACCAGGTCTGCTGTTTTCCAGATTTGCGGGTACTGGCCCGAAAGCAATGCAGCGTTGGCAATCTGCAGAAACATATCAGGGGCCACCTCCACTACCAGCTTCATTATTTCCGCTGGAATAGAGTCTGGACCTGGAGCTTTACCAATCTTGAGCCCTTCAGCCGCTGTCACGAGTTCCGCCATAGTGAAGGTGTTGCATGTTGTTTGTTCCGCAGCATCCCATTGTACTGGAGGTTTGGCTGGAAAGAGTGCATCGAAGATTTCGATTCTTCGCTGCATCGGTATGGCAAGGCTGGATGGTCCAATTGCTAGCCTAGAGACAGCTATACGGTAGCCTTTGCCCCAAATATCCCTGTCGATATCCTCTATTAGGTTTTCCAGCATCGCCTCTTTGCAGCTTTAATTGCCAGCCGGAGTTCTTTCCTTGCAGCCTTATATATGATCCGAAGTTCCTCACGGCGACTTGGAGCCAAATTCCTCCGAGTATACGCCCGTCTTGCCTTGACGCTTGCTCTGCGGAGCGTCGCAATGTGCTGGGACCACCAGTACACCGGCTTTCGTCTCCTCGTATAGCTTCGTGCGATGGTGCTATCACACGTTTCCGTGATTGCTGCGACGAGTTCTTCTGCCGTATCTATACTGCGGTTATCTAGAATGCTCTTAAGAGTAGCACAGAAAGTCCCGCGTTCCAGTTGTTTTAAAGACCATCTCTTTGGTTCACAGGAGGTCGGCCTTTGCTGGTTGTTCAGGCTTTCGACGGTAAAGGCAATGTACCGGTGGCAGCTCAAACTCTCGTCGTCTAATACCCTCCAGTCACAGATTGTTCCCGACAGGTTAGTTGTTGCGAAAGATATGTCTATTATTGATGTAGACGCCCCTCTGACAAATGTTGGTGAGCTACCAACGTTCATCGCCACCAAGTCCAGCCCAGCCATCCACTCTGTTACAAGGTTTCCCCTTCTATCAGAGTAGGCCATCCCCCACTCTGGCGCTTTCGCATTGAAGTCTCCGCATATAATTAACTCTTTGTTGTGGCGTTTAGCATCGTGGAACAGGTTCACTAAGTCCGTTTTAAATTCCTCAGGCTCTGCATTAGGCGAAAAGTAGCAGCTATATACCACATATTCACCAAGGTCAACCCAAACGTACCCATTCCCGCGGCCTATGTGGTAGGTAGGGATGTTATTATTATGTAATCTTATGGCTGCGTTATGTCTATTATCTACCATCCAACTATTACCGCTAGTTATCCTTTTGTTCGGTTCTGCTACAACCAGGAGGTCAGCACCAAGCTCGTTTGCAGTAGCTTGAAGGACATCGTGCGCTTCTCTGCCTCTATCTACATTTATTTGTAATATGGTAATCGGCATGGTGTAGAATTTTACGTTGGTATTAGTGGGTACGGTGTGCTGCGGGTAGTGCTACCAGGTTTCTCTAATCTAATTTCGCCTAGGGCGCTGTCTGCGCTGACAGTTAAAGCTCCAAGCTCTGTGTCCACTTTGGTCGCAGAGCGGGCAGAAAGAGTCAGCCGTGCATTCAGCTTGCCTATGTCCGGGTTTACCGCAGTTCTTGCATAGGTTCGTTCTATTTGGACCCTTGCAGGCTGCAGTCTCATGCCCAGCCTCCCAACAGTTGTTGCATCTGGTGTCTTGCTCCCTCTTTTTTACTTGGCAGTGTACCAAGCCGATTCTGAGGGTTTTCCTACTCTCCAGTTTATTCGCAGATGCTGTATCCAGAATCACGGTTGCATTCTGGTTCTCTCCATATGCTGGTCTCAGCGACGATACCCTACATGATTTTAGGGTGTCTGTCCCTACAGCATCTTTGACTGCTTTTAGGACCTCCTCTGCTGTGGTGACGCCCCGTATGTGGACGACAGCCTCATTCACTCTTTTGGCCGTCTTAAACCCTAGGTTGTTCTCAATAATGGCCTGGAGCTCATCTGCTTTCCCTTTTTTCAGTTCGAGCAGCAGGTCCCCCTGGTTTGTTTTCCTCATCTTGGAGATTTCTACCTCACTGTCATCGAGCTTAACTTGACTCTTCAGTCCCTTAAGCAGGTCAGCGTAGCATTTGCCGTCCGCGCGTACAATTACTGCATCGCTGCTTGGTGCCTTTTTGGTGCTCGTAGCACCTTTTTGTCCTATTGTATTAGACATTTGCTTTGGTGGTCTCTTGTCAATAATGACGACTCTTATTGATATACCCTGATCGTAAAAAATGCACTCGAGCAGCTTCCTAACGTATAAAACATTCATATTGCTATGCACTAATACTGCAACATGACTACGCTTCTCCGCGACTAAGTTAGCCTTCAGGTCCATGAGGAGCTGGTAGACGGTCTCCATGTCATTAACGCCTTTAGGGTCTATCGATAGTGGCAGCACAAATATGTGTTGTTCCCTCAGGTCTTCCTTCTGTTTTCTGGACTTAGTCTTCACGCATTTAATAAGGAATTCCATTTGTCCTTCGACAATACCTTCCTCTATCAGTTGGCCGGCCTCGGGGTGAGTACGAAGCACCTCTTTGAATGTGGCCTCTTCCAGGTCTTTTGGATCAACAAAAACCGCCACATCTCCGTCCTCGATCTTAGCATCGCGGCATGTTTCCATTTTTGTCAACCCAAAAGCCCGTTCTGGCCATTTCCTGTCTAACAGTGGCGCATACTGGGCAAATGTGTGACCTTCTTTAATGGTTTCCTTGATTATGGAGCACTCGTTTAGTTCGGAGATCACACTTTCCATCACTATGTCGGTGATGTCCACTTGAACGCTGCTATCTGCGGTAATTTTATTAGTCTGAGTCGTCATGGTCTCGGTCTGACAGCTATTTTCCGCCACAGTGGCCACCTTCCGCGGCCTCAACTCCTCTCTTTCCCTGTCTCTTTCTCGCCTCAGTTTCACAGCAGTTTGCAAAATGTCTAGGCCTGCCCTTTTTATCTCCATCTTTGTATTGGGGCTAGATTTAAGCCAGCTCTCCAATTCCCTGGCTCTGGCGAGGAGCCTGCTGATCATATTGTCCACGTCATCAGAGTTATCTGGCAATTGACTGCCAGGGGACTGGTTTTGCCTTTTACGCTTAATACTGAGATCTTTAGCGTCTGTTCGGTCATCTGATATCACGCTGATCGATTGTGCGCGTTCTCTCATAAAGGGTGGCGATCGAGGAATACTGTCTCGTCTCTTGAATGGATCGATCTCCATAGTCGGTGTCTCTTTAGTTTTATTTTTCACGTCTTCCATCATGTTCCCACGAGTATGGGACGAAATATAAATCACTCTAGCGGGTGACGCCCATTCCGCATAGAGGGGGACTGTCTACTGCCAGGTGGCCCAGGTGCCTGGAGGTTTTAACGACTTCGCTGTCGGTTTTTTATAGAGGATGTCTCCTCGTGAGCCGGCCGGTTAAGGCAAGCCCCCCGGCTGTCACTTGCACGACATTCCCCAGTCACGCCCCACTGAAGTCGCTGAGGTACAAGAGACAGTTACGGTATACTAGTGCGGCTGGCGTTCAGCCAAGGACACAACTACAACACGCAAGTATTGTGACGACGGAGGCGCCGTCTCCGGTGCAGAATCCGTCGCCTCCACCGCCACAGACACAGCACAGACACTGAGACAACACAAACACGTACCAGGATAGGTATGTTCGGGTGAGGAGAGGTTGTGATAGGATTACTAGGTAATTAGGAAGAAAATAGGTACCGAAGAGGCAGCCGGGAGTTTGCTTTCCCAGCCAGCAGGAACACACGGATCTCCACCCCACCGACGCCAACCCAGCGCTGTGCGCGCGTAGCCGGCGCCGACACGGCAGGAACCCATGCGCTCTCCGAAGGCCGAGAACCTCTTTGGTTCCACATGATCAGCGAGCAACTATTTGTTATTCATTGCAGTCCCAGAGCGGGGGAACTCATGCTCTGGGGATCCCTATCAGCCATCGGGACGCGCCAGGTAGATCGTGGACAAACCTCCGACGGAACCTTCTCCACAGGATTTGGGCTGAGCCAGGTCCTGCCTCCTGTGGGGAAAGCTCCGCCGCTGGACAGACAACGTGGTAAAGGCATGAGTTGTTGTGTCTATTAAAGTTTCCTTTTAGACAAGATGAACCTTTTTATTGAACTAATTATTATCAAGAAATGATATTGTAATAATATTTTTTTGTAACAATAAATTATATGCTTTGCCTAAACAAAACCTAAGATGTATATTGAAAACAAAAGAGAACTTTCAATGCATTGTACGCTAATATCACTATTGGAATGATAGTAGATATCATTAGAATGAATATAACCTATTTTGAAATTATTAGTTCACCTGCAACTGCCTCAATCTTGAAAGGTAAATTGTTTAAATATCACGGTTTTGGAAAAACTGTAAATATAGTTGAAGTGACAGAAAGGCATCCAAATACTAACAATTAATTGAAAGCACAACAACATTTTTTTCTGTATGCCCACGGATTTCTGGCTCTGGCTGGTATTAACATCAGCTTTTGCCGCTAGTCCTGTTTAGTTATTTATTCATTTATTTACTTATATATTTATTTATACGGTGTGTACATTTATATTTCATTAATAAACTTCGCCCGCTACTGTAAGTTAATTAAATAAAGACGTTTTATTATTATTATTATGTTTTTTCAAGCTTCTCTCGCATGACTGCGGTGACGACAAATGTTGACGGGCTAGGCCAAGTCAACACCTGAACTATTACTGGTCGGAATTTAGGAAAGATCGTACTATATTACAGGTCTTAAGGATTACAGACTTTTGGAATATTTTATGTAAACTTTCGTCCAGGCCTAACTGTTGTAGGTGTTCTGTGAATGTGTTCGGTGTGAGGCCTGAGACCGACATAATGAGGGGGACAATAATAACTTTATCTTGTTTCCAAATTCGCTTCACTTCTATGGCAAGGTCAGTGTATTTAGATATTTTCCCAGCGTAGGTGTTTTGAACATTCACATCATTGGGAATAGCAATATCTATTAAGTAGGTAACTTTGTCTGCCTTTATCTGAAATACTATATCTGGTCTGTTTGCATTGATGGTTTTATCTGTGTGTATTTCAACATCCCAGTATAGTTTGTAGTGATCGTTTTCGAGTACTGATGTTGGTGTATACTTGTAATATGGATCGGAGTTTTCGATTAGTTTGTTTTTTGTGGCTAATGCTTGATGTATGATTTTGGCTGCTGAGTTATGTCTAGCCGTGTACTCAGTTCCAGCGAGAGTTTTGCATGCGCTTGTTATGTGGTCTATTGTTTCCTTTTGTTGTTGACATTTTGTGCAGTTATCGTTTGTTATGGATGGATCTTTAATTACGTATTTCTTGTAGTTTCTCGTCGCAATAACTTGGTCCTGGATAGCAAGCATAAACCCCTCAGTTTCTGGAAAGAGCTGGCCATCCTGCAGCCAGGTGTATGACTGTTTTTCATTTATGTGGTTTTGCGTAATACGGTATCTATGTTTGCCATGGAGTGGTTTGTGCGACCAGGTGCTTATTTTTTCTTGTTGTGATTGTGTGGGATTGTATGTGTCTGCGACGTGGTCTGGACATGATAGGTTAAGTGGTGTATAGTTTTTGTCTGCTTTTACTATTGCTCGATGTAAATTTGTTTGTTTGTTTTGGAAGAAATGTCTGAGTGTCTTTATCTGTCTTGTGCGAAGCGACTGTATATCTGTGATCCCTCTGCCTCCTTGTTTCCTATCTATGGTGAGCCTTCCTTTGCATGCGTTTGGATGTGACATTCGGTGTTTCGTGAGTTCCGTCCGTATGAGGATGTGGATGTTTTCTATATCAGTGTGTGACCACTTGATGATGCCCAAGGAGTATGTGAGGACTGGTATCGCAAATGTGTTAATGGCTTTTGTGAGGTTTCTGGAATTCAATTTGGTTTTTAGTAGCTTAATAAGGCGATCTCTGAACTCTTGGGTTAGTTGTGACTTGACTTGTGTGTGGTCTATTTTAACGTTCTGAATGAAGCCCAGGTACTTGTAGGTTTCGCCCTTGTTCATGTTGTCTAGTTTTTGGCCAGCTACTGTTTCCTGCTGGGGGTGGTCCTTCCATTGGCCTTTGTTGATGTGGAGAACCTTGCATTTACTCATTCCGAATTCCATCCTGACGTCTGACGAGCAAGCTTCTGTTGTTCTGATTAACTCTTTCAGTTGTACTTCATTGGCGGCATATAGTTTTATATCATCCATGTAGAGGAGATGATTGATTTTGTGTTGGTTTAATCTGTCGTGTCTAATGTTGAAACCGCAGTTTGTGTTGTTAAGTGCGTTGGAGAGCGGATTCAGACAGAGACAGAACCACAGTGAACTGAGAGAGTCACCCTGGAAGATGCCGCGTCTTATGTGAAGCTCATCCGTCTTGATAAGGCCGTCCTGGGTTTTGAGATGTATGCTGGTTCGCCATGTCTCCATGGTTCTTGTAAGAAACTCACGTAGCCCCGGGTTGATTTTATATATTTGAAGAGTTTTCGCTAGCCAGCTATGGGGTACAGAGTCGAAAGCTTTTTTATAGTCGATGAAACAGGTATGAAGGTTCCTATGTTCTTTTCTGGTTTGCTCCATGATGACATTATCAATTATAAGTTGTTCCTTGCAACCTTGGCTTTGCTTTCGACATCCTTTCTGTTCTTCAGTCAGGATGTTATTTCGGGTGAGGTGTTGTTCAATTCTTCTGCCTATTGTTGCGGTTATGATCTTGTACAAGGTGGGAAGACAAGTGATTGGGCGATAGTTGGCAGGGTTCTTGGTGTCTGCGTTTTTGGGTTTTATATACGTTATTCCTTGCGTGAGGAATTTGGGAAGCCTATTCGGTTGGAGTATGGCTTTATTGATTTGGTCCGTAAGCATTTCGTATGTTGCACTGAATTGCTTGTACCAGAAATTTTGGACATTATCCACGCCTGGGCACTTCCAATTATGGGTATGCTTTATGGTTTCAGCTATTTCCTCTGGTGTAAGGATAACGTCTCCCTGCTCCACTATATGTTGATGTTTTTCCTCTTCTCGTCTGATCCATGGAGCGTTTTCGTTATGTGTTTTGGGTTCTGACCATAGGCTTCCCCAAAACTTAGTTAACTCTTGTTTACTAGGAGGTTCTATTGCTGTTATCTGGTTGTCGGCTGTTATCTTTTGGTAAAACTGTTTTTCACTTTTCTGAAAAAGATTATTAGCATCCTTTCTGGCATTGGACTCGTTGTATCTGCGGAGTCTAGCTGCATAGACTGCAAGCTTCTGTTTAAGGGTATCAGCTATTTCTGGTATTGTCTGTTGTGGTGACTTGGATTTGAGTATATTAATTGTTGTCTGTACGCGCTTTGAGCTGTTGTTATTGTTGGTGTATTGCGCGAGGTGTGCCAGATCCTTTCTGATTGTGCTAATCTTATTTTCAATTCGTATTTGCCATTTAGGTTTAGATATTTCAGTTGTGCGAGCTATAGATCGTTTCGGGAGTTTTTGGCCGTTAAGTGTGAGTGTGGTTGCTGCGGCAGCATATATAACAGTATGGATGTCCTCTAGGTCACTGTCTTTGGTTAAAAATTGCGGTATTATGTTGACATTTATTGTGTGTAATATCTGTAGAGTGTTGTTTTTAAAAATTAGTCTGGGCAGGGGATCTCGCAATGTAGGATTGGTGCCACACCATTTTTTGTACTGTGTGTTCATCACTTGTTCGGCAGATTGTGTGATGGCAGGTGGTATAGTAACGTTTTGGCTTTGTGTGGCTGTGGAAGGTAAGTTAGTGCATGTTGTTTCTGGTGTATCTGGTGTATGATCATTTTCTAGATCCAATTCTAGGTGTATGCTGGTGTTATTGGTCGTGCCTGTGTTTGGAGGTTGATTATTTCGGGTACCAATGGCATTTCGTTCTGTGATTGATTCAGTAGCTAACGAATCGTTAGGTTGGACAGCGGTATCTGGTATATGTTGTGCGTGCTCATGTTCTGGATCTGTCTCTGAGTGTATGCTAGTGTTGTCGACCTCAGACCTCAAACAAAACCATAGTTTTGTTTGAGGTCTGCGGGTGATTCGGATGGGCAGTATTTATTTCATTGGATACAAGAATCTTGATAGCTTGTAGTTCTTCGGGTGTAAGTCGGTTGTTTTTTGTTATGACTCGTTTTTGGTCAATGAGTCGCTGTTCAGTTACACGTTCTGCGAGGTGTGGGTATTGTGCTATAAATAACCTGTGCAGCTCATGTCTGTAGCCTGTAGAGATTGTTTCTAGTTTTGTGGCGGTGTAGTAACAGTGCATTACATGTTTGTTGATTTCAGTAGTCCATTGTAAGCGCTGTCTGGGTTTACCAGCTTTGGTGGTTGCCGGCTGTGCTGGCAAAACGTCCGCAGCTGGGTTGTGTTCTCTGGGCTGTTTTGTTTGGGTTTGGGGTTCGGGTGAGTTTAATCGACGTACCCTTGGCCGTCGTTGGTTATTTTTAGAAGTAACTTTATGCATCGTGTTCCCACGAGTAGGGACGATCTAAATGTCGCTCTCCCGGGTGACGCCCATTCCAGGAGAGAAGGGACTTATATTTACTCCGAAGTTGGCCCAAGGTGCTCCGGAGGATTTGCGACTTTACTGTCGGGTTTTGTTGAGGCTTTCTCCTCACGGGCCGGCCGGTCAAGGCAAGCCCCCCGGTTGCTTACCCCTCACGACGTTCCCCAGCTACGCCCTGCTGAAGTCGTTGAAGTGTGGGGCGCAATAACGGTGTGTGACAGAAGGACCGGCGCTCAGCCCTCTGTGGCATATTTTCCCGGATTTGCCAAACCCCTATCTGACCGAAGTCAGGATAGCTTGGGGAAAGGAGCTTGGTGCTAGGTAGTGTAAGTAAGATCTACCGAGCGCCCAGCTTCCTGGGTGTGCTAGCCTTGGTTGAAGTGACTTTTTGACCACGAACCCTGCTGGTGTCGTAGCTCTGCGGTGTTATTAAAGTCCCACCATGAGCCATCCACCGAAATAGCTCGCCTGTCAAAGAGTCACTTCCTAAGCCCCCAAACGAACGTCAACGTTCTAGCACCCGATGGGGGTTATTATTATTATTATTATTATTATTGCACCTAAACTATTAAGAACTATGATTAATTTTCTTACTACTGAATACTTGTTAATAATTCTTATTAAAGATTTAATGGTGATAGAATACATTAATAAACTTAATAATATGTTTACTTGTTAATAATTCTTATTAAAGATTTAATGGTGATAGAATACATTAATAAACTTAATAATATTAGCCAGGATGTGCTGTTTTGGTACAAAATTTTGATATGATTATACCTTACATGACTTCAAATGATTCGAAACTACGAAAAAAACGATTTTAAAATAATTCCAAATTTGGAATTATAAATGACTAAATTTAATAACTAAGGTACCTATCTAACGTGAAATTTGATTCCCTGCAACTTTAATTTTATATATATTTTGATGGGAGTATCTCCTTTCATGGAGGAGAATGATGAGAGTTCCTTATACCGCCCATCGAACTAACGTTTCCATAGTGGATGAGCTCGGTAATCCAAAGAGACTATCCTCCATTGTGCCGACGAGAATGTTTAGATTCTTCAGACATACACACAGAAGCGATAATATGGAGAAATTTGTAGTTCAGGGTCATGCCCCGAGTGGGCGGCGCCGTGGCTGTCCCCCTACACGCTCGGTGGATACGACGAAACAGTTGCTGGATATGAGTATCAAGAGCGCCACTAAACTGGCAGTAAATCGCAAACGATGGCGAGCTACAGTTCTCAAAACTATTGATAATATTCGTGTCGGCAATACTGTAGCTCCGACTTAGTGCATTTTACGAGTTCGCAACATGTCTGTTAAGACATTGTGACTATGATGATGATGATGATCTCATTTCAAGATATAAGGTCTTGGAAAGCCGCAAAATGTAAGTTTGCACTAAAATACGGTTTTTAATCATTTTTAGCATCAAATTTCGGCTAAACCACTGAACCAAAGTTGATGTTTTATATACCATTTGAAGCAGAATTTAGTCCTCTTTATTATTGAATGGAACAAAGTTTTCTGTCCGAAGCACCATTTTCCAGCTACAAGCAAAAAACAAAAAAAGGGGCAAAAATTTGACAGTTTTTGGGCTGTCAAAAGTTAAGCTCACCTCCTGCAATAAATGTGGGTAAATTACAAATACCCACAATGCGAAACTCTGAATGACGTCGGAAACGCACGACCATTTCGCGTTGTGGGTGATACAAATAGCCACAAAGCGGAAATCTAATTACCTAACATACCGCAACAAGTCTTTCTTTTATTTATTGAGAACAATGTTTAGTAAGATCAGTGAATCGACAGAAACAGTTCGAAAATAATTCGAGAATGGTTTGAATAAAGTCTATATAGCGTCATCTCGTAGGACTACAATTTTAGGAGGTAAAAATAATATTTATATTCAAGAAGAGGAACATATGTATTGTCACAACGGCCTCTTTTTCTTCACCCAGGGAATCAAACTCGACGAAACTTTCACCGTTTTACTTCACAACTGGATATAATATCTCTTAACCTTATCTCAAGTACAACTCAACTGAACTGACCATTGCCACGCTACTCGTGGTGCCTTATATACTTCATCGAACCATCTAGAAGATTCGAGACACCCAGATGACATTCGAGAATGCCGATCTGTCAGTCTAGAAAATTCCAGATGATTCGATGACGTTTACACATCAAAAAAATCTAACCTAATCATTGTGAAAGAAACATTAACAAATATAAATAAGCAATGCTATATACAGGATGTTACACTCTTCCCCCCTTAGCGTTCGGCGTCCTCGACGAACAATTCGCTTCGATCCTTGTATGGCCACAGGCGATCGCTATGGACGACCTTCGGTTTTCCACTACCCATACGTATCCTGTAGACTACGTCGTTGAGGCGCTTCATCACCACGTAGGGTCCCTCCCAATGGCGTTGTAGCTTCGGACATCTACCCCTTCTCCGTCGTGGATTGTAGAACCATACCAGATCACCTTCGACGAACTTTGGGCTATTTGCTTTCAGATCGTATCTGGCTTTCATTCTGTCGCTGGCAGACTGGATGTTTCCTCTAGCAGACTCATGGATATCCCAGAGCGTTTCCTGAAGCTCGCTCACCCATTCGCATGGAAGACGGCGTTCCGTTTCTGGGGGTGGACCAAGAGCTAAGTCCAGAGGCAGCCGCAGTTCTCGACCAAAAATTATCTTCGCTGGGCTCAACCGAGTTGACTCGTTCACCGCTGATCTGTAGGCCAACATTCCCAGAGGAATCTTCGTATCCCAATCAGACTGATGTTCGTTAACGAATTTTGACAGGTAATCCAGGATTGTCTTGTTGAAGCGTTCCACCATACCGTCGGACTGAGGATGAAGAGCAGTTGTTCTAGTCTTTCGAATTCCGAGTTTTCTCATCAGCTGTATGAAGACTTCCGATTCAAAGCTTCGTCCCTGGTCTGAATGTAGTTCATTAGGAACTCCGAATCTGGACACCACGTGTTCTAAAAGAGCCTGTGCCACTGTGCCTGCTTCTTGATTGGGCACAGGAATTGCTTCTGGCCATTTAGAGAAATAATCCATTACAACAAGCAGATACTTGTTCCCAAGGCTGGTTTCCGGCAAAGGACCCAAAATGTCTATGGCGATTCTCCCAATCGGCGATCCCACGTTGTACTGCTGCATGTGTGATCGTTGACTAATACTTGGACCTTTTCTTGAGTTGCAGACGTCGCACGTGGAACAGTAATTTTCAACATCTTCACGACAGCCAACCCAGTAAAATCTCTCCTTGATTCTTTCCAGGGTCTTCCTGATGCCAAAGTGACCCCCACTGCTACTATCATGTAGTTGTTCCATAATTGCTTTCCGTAATTTCCTTGGTACTACAAGTTTTTCTTTAGCATGTCTGCCATCAGTATCCTCCCAGATTCGATACAAGAGGTTACCTCTTACCTTGAGTGAGTCCCATTGTGCTAGGTAGGCTTTAGTGATGGGACTCATAGCACTTATTTCCTGTTGATTAGGTTTATTTCCATTTAATAGCGAATGAATAACTAACCCTAACTCGGCGTCTTGTGACTGAGCTTGCTTGAAGGTTTCTAGTGAAATCTTGGTTCCTTCTAATTCAAATTCTTCTATTCTTAATGTGTTTATGTCGAATTCTCGTTGTTTTTCTTCTTTCGAGCAATGTTTACAGTCTTCATCACAGGGCCTGCGTGACATAGAATCGGCATTTCCGTGTTGCTTTCCTGGACGATGACGAATTTCAAAGTCATAGCTTTGGAGGTATTCAATCCATCGAGCAAGCTGGCCTTCTGGATTCTTGAACTTCATTAACCACTGCAAAGCTGAATGATCGGTTCTCACGACAAATCTTCTTCCGTACAATAAGTGGTGGAAATTTCCGATCCCTTTCACCAGACTGTACAACTCTTTTCGTGTCACACACCAGTTTTTCTGCGCTTTGTGCAAAGTTTTACTGTAGTATCCAATTACCTTTTCGATGCCATCTTGTTCTTGAGATAAGACAGCTCCAACAGCATAATGGCTAGCATCTGTGTCCAAGTAGAAAGTTCCTTCCCTTGTAGGATGAGCTAGTATCGGTGAGGAGGTCAAAGCTGTTTTCAATGCCTCGAAGGCTTCTTGGCAGATGGAGTCCCAATAAAACTTATTACCATTTTCAGTTAAGGCAAATAATGGTTTGGCGATGGTAGAGAAATCTTTCACAAATCTGCGATAATAACTGCACAGTCCAAAAAGCTTCGCACCTCATGAGTGTTGGACGGTACTTTCCATTCCTTCACAGCCTGCACCTTCTCTGGATCCGTCCGGATTCCGTCTTTGGTTAACAGATGTCCGAGGTATTTTACTTCCTTTTTGAAAAGATGGCATTTGTTAGGGTTTAGCTTCAAGTTCGCTTCCTTAAGCCGCTGGAAAACTTGTCTTAGTCGGAGTAGCTCTTCTTCAAAATCCTTTCCAAACACAATGCCGTCATCTAGATATATCAGTGCTGTTTTCAAAGATAAACCTTGTAGTACAACATCCATTAGTCTTTCGAAGGTACTGGGTGCATTGCATAGACCGAAAGGCATTACTGTAAACTGCCATAGCCCAGCACACGATGTAAATGCCGTTTTCTCTTTATCTTTTTCATCCATTTCAACCTGCCAGTACCCACTTTGCAGGTCCAAGGTGGAGAACCATGAAGAATTTCCAACTGCATCCAAAGTGTCGTCAATTCTTGGTAAAGGGTATGACTCCTTTTTGGTCAAATCGTTGAGCCGCCTGTAATCCACACAAAACCTCGTTGATCCGTCCTTCTTCCTTACCAGGACTATCGGGGAGGCCCAAGGGCTAGATGATGGCTCGATCACTCCTCGTTTCTGCATATCGTTTACCATATTCTGTACTTCATCAATCCTAGATAATGGAGTTCTTCTTGGGGGCTGCTTGACTGGCTGGGCATCTCCTACATTAATTTTATGACGTACCAGATGGGTTCGCCCTAGGTCATCATTATTTTTAGCGAAAATCGAATTAAATTCTCTTAGTAGCTTCAGGACCTTCTGCCGCTGCTCGGGTCGCAAATTCTCACAGCTTCTATCATACAAATCTCGAAGACTATCTGAGATCTCAGTGAAGTTATCGTCATTCTCTTCTTCCATGCCATCCAACCTACGGATCCATGCTACTGGTTCTAGCCTACCCAGTGGCGTACCTTTCTTGATTTGTATTGAATTCCTGGATACATTTACGGCCCTTATTAACAAATTTGAAGAATCCGTTATTGTTCTGGCTAATAAAATAGGTTTATTCCAACCTAGCGTAGGCTCTGGTTCAAAAATGCATGGGGTAAGGTTGTGTTCAAGTGCCTTATGTGCATATATAGGTATAACAATCTCTTTTTGTGGTGGTATTGTAAAATTCCTTGGTGACACAACGTTCATGTTCTCTAGTTGAACAGTTCGGCAGAAAAATGAAATCTTTTCTGAATCCCCAATGCTTAAGGTATTACCAGTGAAGTTTATTACGCAGCCAGAACTCTGCAGAAACTCAGCACCAAGGATGCAATCGTCTTGCATGGTATATTTTCTATGTAACCTTCAACTACTGGACTCGTCTCAATTTTATTAACCTCAATTTCGATGACCACGGGGCTTTCGTCATGATGGCCAGCCAGTTTTTGCCCCCTAAAACTGGCCGGCTTTAGTTTTCCGACTCATTCTCCGTATTAGTACTAGCCTCTCTTGACTTTTCTGACACCTGCATGCGACAGCCCACTCTAAGGTGCCCCCTTCTGCCCACATCTCCAGCACGTAAACTTCTCAGGTCCTTCTAAATTTGTGCGAGCTGGGTTTCGTTGGAAGGTACCACCTCTTCTTCTTGGAACGAACGTTGTCGCCCTGACCTCTGCTTCATCATCTTGTTCTACAGATCGCACCCTCCGTGTCATTCGCGTGGCTTTCGTGGCAGCTTCAATTTCTAGAGCCTTGACCAAAGCGTCTTGTAAAGTTCTGGGACTGGACAGTCTTACGATTCGCTGAACGTCTAGGTCCGCAATGCCTTCAACAAACTGACGAGCAGCAACGTATTCCTGTGTTTCGACGGGGCTGTTGACGAATGCCCGTTTCGCTAAGCTTTGGACTTCATATGCAAACGTGGTCAGATCCTCCTTGGCTTGCTGTGTCTGGTTGTGCAGTTGACCATGTAGCAGCTCTGTTAAGTGCGCATCTCCAAAGCGTAACCTTAGTGCAGATGTTATCTTATCATAGTCACGTAGATCTGATGAGCAGAGATTTTCCAAAATAGCTGCGGCAGAGTCTCTTAGCATGGATGTAAGCACACAAGCTTTTTCTTCATTTGACCAGTTATTCATACGAGCGATATTTTCAAATTGCATATAATAAATGTCCCAGGACGTTTTGCCGTTGTACGGATAGGGCTTTGCTACTACGCCACTGTGTCTATCAGGAAAAGCGGGTGGTACAGCTGTTAAACAACGCTCACCTGCACCAAGTTCTCGCAGCTCCTCTCTGACGATTTCTTTGACACGATCTTCCACTTGCTGTAGTCGTTCACGCTCACCTCTACTAAGTTCTCGCACTTCGTCTCTCACGATTTCCTTGACTTGGTCTTTCACTTGCTGCAGCTCCGTCTCTATTGCACTAATACGTTGGTCTTGATCCTCTAATGCCTGGCTTACCACTTGCTTCTGTTCCTCCAGCCTAGCCATCACAAGTTCCTGTCCACTCTTCAAATCTGCGACTGCCTCGTCTTGATGTTGCTTCAACTTCTGTTCGAGGTTCACGACTGCCTCGTCCTGGTGGTTCTTTAGCTTTTCTTCCAGGTTCACGACGGTTGCTTGCATAACGGCTGTTTGTTCTACGCTGTTTCTCATGTCTGTCTTCACTTCTTGTATCATAGCCATCAATGCACTCATTTCGGACGCCATAGCTCTGGTTACAGGCATTGACTGACGCTGTACTCACTTCTTGACTCCTTTTCCTGGTTTGATTCGATGGATAATCTGCACACTTCCGACACCAATTGTCACGACGGCCTCTTTTTCTTCACCCAGGGAATCAAACTCGACGAAACTTTCACCGTTTTACTTCACAACTGGATATAATATCTCTTAACCTTATCTCAAGTACAACTCAACTCAACTGACCTTTGCCACGCTACTCGTGGTGCCTTATATACTTCATCGAACCATCTAGAAGATTCGAGACACCCAGATGATATTCGAGAATGCCGATCTGTCAGTCTAGAAAATTCCAGATGATTCGATGACGTTTACACATCAAAAAAATCTAACCTAGTCATTGTGAAAGAAACATTAACAAATATAAATAAGCAATGCTATGCTATATACAGGATGTTACAGTATGTTAGCTGCCATCGTATTTAGGAACCCCCTTTATTTATTCAATCATCAATTTGATTTGATGAAGGCACTTAATAGTATATGACCGTATTGATTATAACTGAAATTATATTGTCGAATGTAAAGAACTATTAAGCATACTAATGTATGTTGCTAAGCTTGCTATTATTGTTCTGATTGATAAATTACTTGTGCAAATATTGTAACGCTTCACTAGAACTCGATGACATGTACATAGATGGAATTATTGTCGAAATAAATAAATAAATAAATAAATATTGGAAATCATAGGTAAGGTTAAAGAAGGTCAAGAACTGTGGAAATTATGCCTGTCATCTAAACAGTATTGAAAGTTGAATCGATACGAATTATTGAAAATTGGACAAAATGATGCTCAAAGGTATAGGAATGAAGAGGAAATTAATTTTTTCCTAAATCGTGAGCAGGTATTTGATATAACACATTGTTTTACATTTTTTGATTATAAAATTTCGCTAGATACTTGCAAATAGTATACAGGGTTATTGGTAATTCGATACAGATATTTGTGGAGGTGATAGTAGACGTAATAAGCTATAAAATTGATCATATAATATCATGTCCAACTCCTAACAGTTTCAGAGATAAATTGAATTTTAGATATTTTCATTGAAATGCAGACCGCCGAACCAAAACCCTAATAAAACTAAATCTTATTGCCAGATTTTAGAATTGTTGGTATCAGTTGTTAGAAAATATGCTATTACATCATAATCGACTAAAAGAAAGTGATTATGTATCAAACATTTCGCGAAATAGCCTGAAAATCAGCATGCGTTGAAAAATGAATTCAAGAAATGTTCCAAAAACATGAATGTATCTTCAGTAAATAATTAACCATACACTTTTCGGTAGAAACATGCTCAGCTTTCTAGTTATCCATTGGTGCCATAAAGTTGTTGTAAATGTGGTAAACACAGGCAATAAGATTGCATTTAAGCTCCAAAAGCATAATGTGTCCCCTAGCCCTAGAATACAAAGTTTCAACAGGGAGTTTGGCAAAAACTAGTCATCAGATTGCTAATTTTTGGTTATAGATACTAGCACATGTGCTATTACAACATGATATCATAAAAAGTGACCAGTTAACCAAAAACAAAACTTCGTAAACTATTAGGAATTGAACGTGGTATAATATGATCAATTTTATAGCTTATTACCTCTATTATCACCTCTCCAAATATCTGTATTGAATTACCACAAACCCTGTTTAAAGATACTTATGTGCAGTGGCGGCTCGTGTGTACTGAATGAGGGTGGGTACAAAAAACCTTAAATATAATTATAATAAGCACTGTCCAACTGTTCATTATATTCACTTTTCCCAAAACACTAAAATCCATGCATGCATTCATGTGCGACACAGAATGTTCATGTTTCTGTGCCCTCTCTGCAATGTGTTGTAAATCATCCAAACCCTTGTTGATTCCACACACTGTTATCTTTCTCAAAAATTAGGCGCATAAAGCAAAATAGTTTATTTGTTTGTGAACATCTGCACATCCACTGGTATTTTTCATAAATATTGCTAATGTTATTCTAAGGCCAGGTTTTACTTGTGGAATCATAATTAATTTGAAAATTAGGAGTAGGCCTTCCTTTATTCTTAATTAAAAATTTATCTTCAAAAGTTAGATGATTTTTTGAAAGGTTTAGGCAAATGCAAATGAACCGTGACATCACATAAAAATAAACAAAACGTTGCGTCCGACTCGTTGCTCGGTGCCCTACATCGACAATATAATGGCGTACAGCGAACCCAGCCGAAATGAAAATAGATACATCTTCAATTGTTCCCCTACAGACTTCAAGCACATGCCACACAGTCTTGATCACACTCACGTCGCATTGCAGAAAGGAGGTTTGACTAGATGGAGGAATAAAGTTTGATGTAGCTTTTACATATTATATGACTAGTCGTGTAACGATGCGACGCAAAAATAAAATTAAAAAAAAGAGGTATAGAGCACTGAATGATAACTATGTTCATTGTCATTTTTCTAGGCCATTGGGTGGACACATACTGTTGTGCCCTTCAGGACCAGCCACCACTGCTTATCTATACTTAACAAAAAAGATAGATGGTTAGGATTTTACCTAGAAATTTTTTCAAATGAGACTAGTTTTTCTGTTAAAGCTGTCAAGTAGTTCCTAGTTTTATCAAACTCTATATGTCTGTTCTTCAAAATGGAATGTGACGAGCTGGAATTAATTGGTGTCTGGATTCTTTGCTCAACTGGATGTCTTTGTCTTCTGTGCAACATGAAATCCTGGATAGACAAAAGAATTATATTGTCACATCAATGAAACCAAACTATTATAAAATGGCAAGGAAGCAAATTATTGAATGTTAAAATATGAATAAGTAAAATATAAGGATTTCCTCCTGCAGAATTTTAATTGGAATCTTTAAACTCCAGCAAGAAATCTTAACCAATGCAGTTTCAAGACTGGCAACTCAATTTTTCTATACTGGTGGTAAATCTCTTACTATCGTCACATTTCTGAGACTTCCCTAATCAACATATAATATACCAAGATAAACTGAATGCTGCAGCATCCATTTTTTCTGCTGTAAGCTTAAAAGTGGTAAGCTTCTATAATAATTAATGACTGGAAGACAAAAACAGTTAATGGCTGAAAATATTAGTTAACTACTATATTAGTTTACTTAAGCAACTTAAGTAAAAATATTAAGGTTGTGCCTTCGCTGCCATTAGCAAATGAAAAATTTCTGAAATATGTTTTAGTGAGCCCACTACCTTTTGTCCAGTCACTGATGCCTCCCCCCCAACCACTTTATATAATTATATAATATTATGTGTATACTTACAGAAGGTTTAGCTGTTAAAAACATTTTAAAATGTTCATTACAACTTAAAATAGGATGCTGGGTAATCCTTGTGATGAATACATTCAAAGCTTTCATTCTAAGGAGTATAAAATCTTTGGAGTATCTATCTAGCTGTCCAATCAGGGAATGTTTTGCTGGCAGAGGCTAAAATAAGAATCAACAAATGAAAAGCTATTACTTAATAAATCCCAATTAGTTTTAACAGTACTTCAATAATGAGGCTAAACAATGTAAGTCTGGCAAACAAAAGTATGGGTGCACTTTTTGTTTGAGAGGATTTAAATATTTTTTGCATCTGGAAGTGTACATAGTATATTTGAAAATAGAGTAGCGCTCTGAAAATGTACAAATTACTGAGACCTTGCCATAGATAAATGTGTTTATACAAGCTAATAATTACTATACAAAAGCATTAGCTTTTGTATAGTAATTATAGTCACATATTAATGTGACTTTACTAAAGTGTATTACTTGAGCTTTAAAAATACTACCATCTACCAGATAGATGTATGTAAAATATCTTAATATGCTGCCTTTTTACTTATTTTCCAAGAACTATTATAAACTTATCTCAAATAATTTAGATATTAGATACCTACTAAACTAATCACAATTTAAATAATCTTTATTTGAAATTTGTAGATTAGATGTTTCAAAAGTATATATTAAGGCGGATTACTGCTTACATCGCTTTATACTTTTAAATCTTTGAATTAACAATTAATTATTGTCATTAATATTTCTCATTATGATGATTTTTGAAGATATCAACCAAAATATCAAGGAGCATAAAATATAATGACAATGATCAGACAATGATAATACTTTGTAGCTCTTTTAAATAGGTACTCTGATTTAATTATGGATGTAATTGATCTTGAATTATAATGAAAATATGGAAATAGAATGCTTTTTGTATTATTTAACAACTGTAATATTGTAAAATGGAACCATTGCTTCATCTCAACAAGAAATTGGCACACCAACATAGGTATTTTGTACATATTTGATATACTTACAGGTACAATGCAGAAAGGATGACACTCAATCAGTTTCTGCCTTAACCATAAAAAATCATTGTATCTCCTTCTAACAACATATTCATAATCTGAGAATTCAATTCTTGCAACTTTTGTAGTGATCCTAAATGTAATATAAGTCTCCAAGGTTTCTAGATGCTTTTGTGGGTTATCAATCTTTACACAGAGGTCAGAATCTTCATCCATATTTAGTTCTGAAAGGTTTTCAATGTCATGAATTGTTGAGTAGCTTTCGCAACTTGGAGATTGTACCTAAAAAAAAATAGTTATTACTCTCTGTAAGACCTCCTGTATATTTTTTCTTACTAATGAGTTTTCATAGATTGAATCACTTCGCACACTAGTTGGTTCTATATTCTTGCTTTCTACAACTGTGTCTAATACTGCAGATGTGTTACTTGACATGTTTGATCCTTTTCAAATAACTGAATTTTGTAATGATACCTATATATTTTCCTGTTTATTACAACACCAACTTTGTTACTTTGATACTCCAAGTTTCTGGTGTAGGTAAATTTTCAACATCATGAAAAATAATCGGGACTGGTAGGCTCTAGTCCCAAATAATCAATTCACAATCAGGATAGAATAACTACACTTGGTTAAACATTTCAAATTCGATTTTGTTCTAATAATATTATTATTAATGTAATAAATGGTCCTGATCAACACTCTGTGACCAATCTCTGCGTAAGTATCACAATGTCACAAAACAACCACTATTAAATACTTTTGGTTAATAAAATAAATATCACAATATTCACAAATTCGCAAAAACAGCACATCAGTGCACAAACCCCCAAAACGACAAACCCTTTAACCAACGTCAGTAAAGTAAGGTTAGGTAAGGTGTGTCAAACTGTCATCTCATTTCTTTCAACCCACAGACCACTTATCGTCGGTCACAGATCACAGAGGATCGTCGGTGTTTCAAACAGAGAGAAAGGGGCTGGTTGATGGCAGCTTTAGTTCGAGCTGTTAAAAATAGATGGTAGTTGGGAGCCGAAGAGCCCGAAAACGTATAGTGCAGCAGTGATTATACATGATATAGGATAGAGTGTTGTAATTTCATCACGGTCTGTGGCAAAATATGTTTTGATTCTTGCTTCGCACAGAATAATTATTATGCGCCTTTATTCATCCTACCCCAATTCTACCTGAACATTGCTTTCACAAAACAGGTACAGATTGCTTTTGAAGATTCGTTGGTGGACAATTTTTCGTCATATGATTATATGTCAAAGATGATGTATCATGTATGCTTGCAATCAGTCAGCGGCGGCGGAGTAATTAGCCTTAGAACAGCTCTAAACTTTGTGCTTAGTAGTTTTGAGATCATTTTCAATGTTTTTCACAAAAGGGGTAATTCTGCCACATTTTTTTGCATGAATTCTTTGGAGGTTAAATTTGAGTGATGAAGACATCGCAGGGTATTGTGGGGCTCGTTTATGAACGACTACTCTCGTTTATGATCGACTATTCTTCACCCTGTACAAATTTAATCCTAGTGAAATCCTGTAGGCGTAGATAAAAGATTTTTGGGTTGGGTTAGCTGTAGGCTGTAGGTACCTTTGAAACCTAGCTAAACATGTTCAGAGTACTGGTTTTATTTTTTTTTGCTTAAGTGGCGTTAAAACCACTCTCCTTAGCATAGCTCCTTTAGTACCCGGACTCACCTTTCATACCCACATAACACTATATGGATATGTACATCCATAGAATGTACATTAGATATTCCAGTTTGAACATGTATATTTTGAATATTCATAGGACGTTAAATGTACATATGAAAAATGATATACACTAGTGTAATATGCTATGTATGTTCACGTAAGTATATCCATATGTGAATATACATAAGATGTTGGTCTATGTATCATATATACATCTAGTAGTTTACGCCTGCGCGAAGTACAACTAGTGCCGCCATTGCTGATTTCTAGTCATTCCGTCGTACGACTCGTTCGCGTCCTTCGCGTGTGTGCTGGTGCTGGTAGTGCCTGATTACCTGATCGAGTGAAATATTGTGCAATGTTACTTATCTTCTTACTACTGATAACAGTCACATCCAGCGTTTGACGGTAAGCCATAAGCGGAACAAACCACCTACAAAATTTTATAACCTTGATTTCTCTGTGATTTTAGACATGCCATCCAACAGAAAAGAAATGACAATTACAGTAATCGATTTTGCCAAGTATTATTATTGTAATTAGAAATTGAATTAATAACAATACACAATGAAAGCATAAAGTTTGTTTATCTTACTGCCTCTACATTGAACTTTCATACACTATGCATGTGCATTAAAAGTACATGAATGTACATTTAATGGATATACCATGGATGTGTATATATCCATTGTATGTACCATGTATATAATATGCATGTACATTAGACGTCCATATGTACATTCTATGGATATGCCATGGATGTGAAAGTTCGCGACAAACGTACATGTATATGTACAATGTATATTTTTTTAATGTCTATTTGACATCCATTGGACATTCTTGCTCCATTTGTGGATATACATATCCATTGATTTGATATCCATTGTATGTACATTGTATATA
The DNA here is from genome assembly GCA_951848785.1 of Callosobruchus maculatus. Classification (NCBI taxonomy): domain Eukaryota; kingdom Metazoa; phylum Arthropoda; class Insecta; order Coleoptera; family Chrysomelidae; genus Callosobruchus; species Callosobruchus maculatus. The sequence goes on along the minus strand of CATOUR010000026.1, from coordinate 2,798,570 downwards.
CTTTTGTTATGTGGGTATCTTATTGATGGCAATATATAGAAAGTTACAAAATTAGTGACGCATAAAAAGTTATACATCTACGCTTATTTACGTTTCCCGCGTCTCCCCTATTTTTTTTAATGGGCTTCCGAATGTGGTACGTAAAGTATTTGTTAGTATACTATACTCCCCAATGAAATCCGAACACCTAGAAAAAAAGGGATATTCGCATTAAAAATTGATGCACAGCTTCGCAGTACCCTCTCTACACCATTTCCAACAGTACCTTCTTAAGCGTCAAGTGCCAACTCGTGACTTGTAAATGCAAATAGCCCTTTGTAAGTTCCAATACATCAATTGAATATTCAAAAGCGTCAATTATAAATTACAAGGTATCGTTTTTAGAATTTTATCTTTGTAGTCCAGGAAATATACATTTTTTAAGTTGTATCAGATATAGACCCTACATACATAAATAGTGCGACCTCAGCATGTATAATATTATATTTGAAATTACGTATAATCACAAATTCCAGTAACAAAGTAATTTAATATAATTTGTAGCAAAACGATTTACTTATTGGTGCCAATCATGGCATGAGCTACCAAGCTCAACGCTTAAAGGCACTAGCCTCCTAACAAAAATGGTCGGATTCAAGGTTGATTCAAGCCCATTGCACGTCGTACTACACACATTTTGTCTACGATCGAAATGTGTTTTTAAATCGAATTTTATTTAGACTATTTTACAAGACTGGCACTTTTATTAAATCTTATTATTGCCAAATAGATGGCAAAAGGTAACTTCGTGAGATAAGGCTTTTTATGTAAGCTTCTTACTATTTGCACTGTTCTGCAAGAATGTGCCTATAAAATTACCGTGGTAACCAATCCCGGGGGAAATGAATGAGTGCGAGTCAATTTATACCGTGTAATAATAAAAAAATAGCCTAGCTTGGGAACCGATCCTGGCACCAGATGCGGCTCGTCCATGAGAGCACATGGGCACGTGCACCCCCAAAAAATTTTAAATATCAATATTTATTTTTTATCCAAATATTTTGTTGTACGGATATTGCTGGTTGTGTCGCCAGAGTACAACCGACTATTCAGCCGACGCGACGGCCGTTCGGCAATCGCACGTGCGGTATTCTAGGTATGTATTCCTACCAGCGGGGCAAGGAGGTATCGCAAATTTTAATAGGATGTGGCGCACACTTTTATTGTGCTCCGTTGTCTGCTTTTCAAGAAATCTCAGTGCCGTTCGCGGGGTTTTACGTTGTGATAACTATTCTAATAAGTATACTATTAAATATGAATCGTTTTACGGTGGAGTATTCATGAAACAATTTTAGCTCTATGAATTTAGAGCAAAAAATGGAAAAATGTACAGATGGCATTCAAAACTTTAATGAAGATGATATTGACAAATTTACTTCAAATACGAACAAAAGAATGGACTTGACTAATGTTTAAACCGTTAAACGTTTAAACAATGTATACAGTAATGAAAAATCAATCAGCTTTTATTTTATTTCAGGTATAAACGTACTAATATAAATATTTACGGTATTCTCTTTTTCATTTATATCTACTTTTTTAAAGTCAAAAGATATTTTGATGTCAACAATAGCAAAATAGCGTAAACCGTAAAGTCATCGTAGATAACTGCTCTTTAAAGCATTTTCCCCATTTAGGCTTGCCTGTCTTCATTCGAATTCGTTGTTCGCGTGCTACCTACATACCTACTATAAAGTCAAATTAAAAGGGCTTTAAGAAACGCATTTTGTCCGAAAATTCTCTGGTAATGTCATTGCGCAATTATACTGTGTGTGTCTGTCGAACGTCTTGAATACTTCTGGCACGTTAGAATATTGAATTGATACTTTTAAAACTACAATTGATGACTTAGACCTTTGATTTGACTCTTTTGAAAATTAATCTGATGTTCTTGAACATTGAAATGGTGTAGTACACATCTATCACTTGTTCATTCACATGGTATCGTACCTACAGAATACGTGAGTATGGAAACAAGGCAAGGCATTCACGATTTACCCTATCTTCCGACCACGCTGGGCGAACTGGAACATGCTGTAAAGGCAGCTTGGGATGCTGTACCTCTATAGCAGAGCTGTCATTACTTCAAGTAAAGTACTTGAAAAATGTATTTCAATTACTTTCTGGTATTTGAAGTACTGTACTTCAAATACATTTTTTTTGGGATATTTGTACTTGATTCCCCAAATACTCTCTAAGAAGTATTTGTATTTGGTACTTGTAGCACAAAAAATATATTTCAAATACCTGGCATTTTTATTTGAAATACTAAAGAAGTAAAGTACTTGAAAAATTTATTTCAATTACTTTCTTGTATTTGAAGTACTGTATTTCAAATTAATTTTATTTCCCAAATGCTATAAGAAGTATTTGCATTTGGTACTTCCACACTCTCTGTACTGCGCAAAATGCCGGTGTGCCGTGCGGCGGCGGACATCTTAGCCGCCAGAATGCAGAAGGCAGTCATCCATGGATCCCTTCGTCTGCTTAGGACGCACGATTCGCGGACCCAGTGATTGCTCACCTCACGGTGTGAGGAGTAGTCGCTGGGAAATGGAACAGCAGCCCGGCGTGTCAGAGCCCGGGTTGCACCTTTTTTGTTTTTGTTTTGTTTATATATATCGACTCCGGCAGATCTGGTCGTCAGAACTGTCCGGCAAAAACAAAGTCGCTGCCACAAACATGCTTGCGGTCCCATTGTTGTTATACAGCTTTGGTGCTATCCACTGGAAAGTGGAAGAGCTGCGACAAATCGACATAAAGACCCGCAAAAGGATGAATATGGAGGGAAGTCTACATCCTAGATCCTCTGTCCCGCGTATATACCTCCCGCGACACCTGGGAGGGCGTGGACTATTGAGTTTGGAGCGTCTGCACAACAGAGTAGTACTGGCCACTGCCTGCTATGTTACGACGAGCACCGATCCCCTGATCCGCTTTGTGCGAGAGCACGAGATTGTGGGTAAAGGGGCCTTCCTTTTTAGAGCAGCAACACGGGCAGCCGAAGAACTTAGTCTCACGCTCGACTTCACGCGGAGGTGTCAGCAGTCCGTTACGGAACTTGCTCCCGCACAATTAAAAACCCGGATTAAAACTGCTGAAGTCCAATTGCTTTTAAGACTTCACAAAGATAAACCAATGCACGGAATCTTCTACAAACATCTAGAAGAGCATGGTTTATCTGAGCAGTTGACCTTCTCCTTCCTAAGGTCTAATGGGTTGAAGTCGGAGACTGAGAGCTCTATAATGGCTTGCCAAGACGGTGTCTTCAACACCTTAGTATACCGTAGCCGGATTATGGGTATGGATGTGCCCGATATCCGCTGTAGAGCCTGCCTGCAGGCGCCAGAGACCCTTACGCACCTCTTGTCGGCGTGTAAGGTGTACGCTGGCACAGCCTACGTCTATCGGCACAACGCGGCTCTACGAGTGCTATACTACCATTTAAGGCACTCATACGGATGAGACACCGATACTGCCATACGCTCCAGGGGACATTGAGTCTGCTGTGGAGATCGAGAGGTGCCGAATTAACTGGAACTACTCATTCTCCACGCTCGAGCTTATACATGCAAATAGGCCCGACATAGTCCTCCTCGACTACCAACAAAAGACGATGTTCGTTATCGAGTTCTCGGCGCCTGCCGAGGGGAACATCGTCTCTAAGGAAGAGGAAAAGCGGACCAAGTATCAGGAGCTCCTCGGACAACTTCGCAGGCTCTGGCCGGACTACACTGCGAGTCTGCTAGTAATGGTCATTGGATCCCTAGGTGGTATGAGGGATACGCTGCTCTCTGCACTGCGTAAAATGCCGGTGTGCCGTGCGGCGGCGCATCTTGGCCGCCAGAATGCAGAAGGCAGTCATCCATGGGTCTCTTCGTCTGCTTAGGACGCACGATTCGCGGACCCAGTGATTGCTCACCTCACGGTGTGAGGAGTAGTCGCTGGGAAATGGAACAGCAGCCCGGTGTGTCGGAGCCCGGGTTGCACCTTTTTTGTTTTTGTTTTGCTTATATATATAATATCCTTATAGTATAAGTAGTTTTGTGATTCAATCACGTTCCATGTCTTTGTAGTGTCATTCAAACAAAAATCAGTTTCTATTTTTATTGAAATGTATACCGTTTTTCCATTCATAAGGTACTTTTTATTACTCAACAATAATTATGAAATACTTGAAATATCCATGGCCGTATTTGTAATACTATATCAAGTAATTCAAGTATTAGTATGGTATTTGAATTACTTTATTTGAAAAATCAAGTACCAAATTAAAGTAATTGATACTTGAAGTACTTTCAAAAATAAAATTACTTGGTATTTGTACTTTGACGCATGCGACTCTGGTAATTGGTATTTGAAATACTATTTACTAGTACTTGTGACAGCTCTGCTCTATAGTTTATTATCAACCAGATTACGGGATTTCCACTTAGGCTAGAGAACACTATGCTACAAGGGCGTACCCAGGTAGGGGCGGGGGGGGCAGCTGCCCCCCCCTAGAAGATTAAATAAATGTAATTTTTTTTGGCAAATAAAAATTAAAAACGTGTTACCTACTCTGCGCAAAATGAAGTGTTGGAAACAAAATATCTTTTCAGCCAGATTTGTTCTTTATTTTCTATAGTTAAATATTCTACAACATTCGATATAGAGTCTGTATAGTGAGTCGTGTCGGTCGTGTCACAACGTATTTATTAGAATATTTTATATGGCGACCTTCAGCCGCCGTCAAACGAAACGCAAAATGTTTTGATCAAGTTTTGATACACTTTATTTATTTCTTTATTTCGTTTTTATTATTTGTTAGTTATCACTAACAAATGAAAGTGTCAGTAATGATTTATAGTCGATAATTTAATTTCTAGAATCTGATTTTGATTACGAGACAGAATAAATAAAAATTAAGTACGGTTTTGATGCAAGTTTGGTTTTATTATATAATTTTTGTTTTCAATGCTATGCTAAAATAAAATAATATTCAATATGTTGCATATTATTTTAAGTAGTATATATCTGTACAGATTTAGTTTAAGATTCTTAGTGTTCATAAAATAAAATAGTGAAAGTATCAAACTCAAATTTCATAGCATATTCTATTCAGTGCTTACAACTAAATTATTTTTAAATTTGCCGCGGTTATTTCTGTGCCGCGACTCACTAGACAGACTCTAGTATACTGTTAGCGATGCAATATAATTTAAATCTCCCACAAAACCGTGGTATCTCGTAGTTTCCGCTTCCGACGAGACAATCAGAGCCATATAGGATTAAAGCTGAATATAATTGGAAGAAAATAACATCTAACGCCATCTAGTTTCGGACGGCAGTACTTTTTCCAGTAAAAAGAAATAGGCTCAATGTATACTGTATACGGTCAATAGAGACATCTAGTATTGAATAGCAATACCACGAAGAATATTCTAGCATGGACTATTCCGGAAAGAAAAGACAGTGATAGCATGTATTATAAGACAAGGATGGAAATAGAGTCGAGCTCGAGTATTTTCTACATATTTCGGGAGCGAGAATATTTTCAATATATAAGCGGAACGTAAGGCAGAGCACGTGAATTTAGTTCGAATACAATTCAGTTCGGAGTGGAATACGAGCGAATATTTCATACGCCATAGATAGTGTCTTATAGTTTCGTTGCGGAGACACGAGATTTACGTTTACTGCGCAACAACTGGAAATATTACTCCGTCAAATGGATATCAGGAAATTCTTTGAAAGAGGTGAGTCAAAACAAAACACTTAAGTACATACTTAATATGATTATTTGATTTGTTTAAGGGGGGCTATGACTCTCTTGTAAGTGTATATCTTAGGCATTACTTACAATATTTAAATTTATTAATTACAACACGTGGTTTTGTTATAATAGCTAAAATAACATTTGTGAATATTTTGTGATAAAAAAGTTAAAAAAAAACATAAAAGAAAGATCCTTGCAATATTTTGGATTTATTAATAAGATCATACCGACAACAAAATCCCTTTTCTCTAACGTCACAACAAGTGTATTATTTCAAATTACTTACCTAGTTTTGATTATTTGGCGTTCAAACCATATGCAAGAGAATGTGAAACTTGATCTTTGATTTTCGTCCTATGCAACCCGCCTAAACACTGTAAGGGTAATTCTGTGTATCCATTTTTTAGGGAGGCCACGCGAAAAAAGAAAAAAAGGTCGGGAAAGTAGCAGTGGAAGCGATGAAAATGACAACCATGATAAAACCACTCATGTAATGCCAATATCATTGCATGCTAACATTGGACAAGCGTCAAATTCTTCAGTAGAACCTCTTAATATATCTGTTGCCGACTATTCTTCTCCATCGACATCCCAACAAACTTATGACGTCAACGTCGATCCTGAAATTATAGTGGACGATGGCTGTCATGAAAATGATCTGGGTCGTTATGTTGGATTGGCTACCCAGCTATCGACGGAAAAGAAGAGGGAGTTGTTACAAAATCCTTGGATCCCGCCCAGAAATTACGATTTTGAAAGTGATGCAAGCCATTTAAAAAGAAAATTTAATCATGCTTGGTTGGATCAATATTCACCATGGCTAGTATATTCCAAGCGACTAAAAGGTGCTCTTTGTAAGTATTGTGTTTTGTTTCCTCCGCCCATTAGCACTGTGAGAGGAATTTTGGGATCGTTTATGGTCAGGCCATATTTAAAGTTCAAAAATATGCATGAAGACTGCCGAAAGCATGCAACGACCAACCTTCACCAAACGGCGACAAATGCTGCAAAAAATTTTCTTGAAAATGTTCCTGTAGACATCCAACTGCAAAGTGGACACCAAAAAGCAATCGATGAAAACAGACAAATATTGTCATCAATTATTTCTTGTATAGTATTTTGCGGTACACATGATATGCCTCTTAGGGGCAAACAAGCAGATGAGGGTGTTTTATTAGATTTATTGAAGTTGAGAATCGATTCAGGGGACAACAAATTAAAGAGTCACTTTGAAAAGTGCCGTCGAAATGCAATTTATACTTCGCCAAGAATACAAAACGAACTAATAAATTTATGTGGCGAAGTTATTCAGGAGAATGTAATTAGTGAGGTTCGGAAGACCATGGCTTACTCAATCTTAGCTGATGAAACAGCAGACGTATCTGGGAAAGAACAGCTGTCAATAGGCGTGCGGTTCTACGACGAAAGCAAAAGTAAAATCAGAGAAGAATTTGTAGGGTTCGTTGAACTAAAAGCACAAAATGCTTCCGCAATCGCCGAAGCAATTGACAATTTCTTAATTAGTTCTAACCTCTCCAAAGAAGATTGCGTAGGGTTTGGATTCGATGGCTGTTCTACAATGGCAGGAAAAGAGGGTGGCGTACAAGCCATTTTGAGAAAAAAATATCCTCGTGCTTTATATTTTCATTGCTCAAGTCACAAACTCAACCTTGTTGTGAATGATGCGAACGCAGTGCCAGAAATTAGAAATACTGTCGCCACTGTAAAGGATGTTATAACGTTTTTCAGAGAATCGACTACACGTCGAAACTACGCTCCAAACCTATCACGATTATGTGAGACGAGATGGTCCGAAAAATATAAATCAATCAGAAAGTTTTCTCAACATTTTTCAGAGCTCGTGAAATCTCTAGAAACGTTATCTGTAGAGGGAAATTATGCCACCAGAAAATCTGCATATCAGTTGCATTCAGCCGTTACAAAACCAGTGTTTATTGTTTCTCTACAAACAATAGCCAAATATTCAGCAGTTATAGAACCAGTAGTTAACGCACTGCAAGCTAAATCGATCGACATGATCTCGGTAGGAAAACACATTAAAAATATCAAGGACATTCTCAGAAATGACCGCGAGTTTCCTGATAGAATAAGTAATGAAATACTTCAAAAAGCACGAGCTGTTGCAATGGATTTGAACATAGAAATTTCGGTTCCACGTCTTGCTCATAAGCAAACACATAGAAGTAATCCGCCATCAGACAATGATAACGAATATTGGCGGCGTTCCCTGATAATACCATACATTCACTCATTTCATCATTGAATATTCGATTCTCCCAAGAAAATACTCCGGCGTTTGCTTTAAGCAGGCTACATCCCTTGTATATGACAAAAACCAGCATTGCAGACCTACACAAAAACGCAGAATCATTCCAAGAATTTTATAACCTGGATATCACCGGGGAACTGAACCTTTGGCATAATTTATGGGTGACGAAGGCTTTATCAGATGATCAATTAAAGGACATAGAAGTAGTTGATCTGTTCAAAGAAGCGAACATTTTTTACCCTGCTGTCAGAAAGGCATTAATTATTTTAAGCACTATCCCATGCACCACGGCGACCGTAGAACGGTCCTTCAGTACGCTGCGAAGAGTTAAAACGTGGCTAAGAAGCACCATGGGTGAAGAAAGGCTTACGGGTTTATGTCTGATGAGCGTACATCGCAATTATTTAAAAGACAACAGTGAGTTTATTGAAAAGATTGTCATAGACAAATTTTCGGCAAATCCGAGAAGATTACTGTTAAATTAAAATAAACATATATAATATTATATATTATACATAATGTATAGTATAATTATTATGTACTTATAATATTTGTTTTGTGTCATCATAAAAGTTAATGAATAAAAGTCAATTTTCGAAACAGGTATAAGCACTAAGCAGCCCCCTGCCCCCCCCTAACTGAAATCCTGGGTACGCCCTTGCTATGCTACATTTATGCTCAATGTAGAATGGAACGTCCAGGTTTTGGTATCAAATAAACGATTATCCAAAATTATGTTGAATCCCTTATGGCACAACGCCATCCACATCGTGTTAGTTTCAAGAGGCGGTCTGCTGTGGTGTAAGCTTGTCTACGGTCAGGCGACAAGAACTCACTTATCTTGCGCGTGACCACTCTTTTTCTTCGCTGGACAGAGAATAGGCATAGGACAGCACATTCGTCAACATGGAGGGCTCACCCATTATTGACATGTATTTAAAAAAAAATGGGTTCGTTTATTATTGTCTTTAGTCATTGCCGCATTTCATGAACCACATGCCTTTTTCTCTCAGTGTTACGATTTTACTTTCCAGTAGAATATCAAGAGTGTGTGGGAAGTACCAGGTCAAGCCATTTGACGAGATTTTTCACATGAAATCTTTACAAGACGTCGCTATGGCGACTCGAAATAGGAACCTGTGTAGGAACCGCATAAAACGTCAATCGTCAAAAAGTACTGAATAGGCTGTACATAAATTAGATTTTATTTTCTGTCAATCTCAATTTTCTACAAAAAAGAAAAATGAAAATACAAAATATAATAAACGATACACGAGTAAAATGAAAGATGTATTCAAATGTATTTCCAGTCATCGGCAAATACAAAAACAAAACTACACATATACAGTGTCTACAATTACTGGGTGAATATTTATACAAATAGCATAGGTACAATAATAATATAATTTAATTTCAGTTAACCGATAAATCTAACTATAAACTGTATTTAAAACTCAAGATGTCTGTCGGTCCGTGGCTTTGACCAGCGGCACTTAACGTGCCGTCTTACGGTACATGCCAGAACTTCCAGACTTTTCAGTCGTACAACTGCGCTGCATCCTAGGTAAGTCAATTTACCTATACGGACCAGTCATTCTGCTCAAAAGTATCCAGGACATTTTGCGTGAAAACAAATATAGGTTCGAAATTTTGTTAAATACGGACCTAGTTACTGAAACTTCAAACATCAGGCCACCTTAGAGACTCTACTGATACTTCTATGAAATGCACATATCCTTTTTAATATTTATCCCTGATTCTAGACCAAAAATTTCCGTAGCTTACACTTTTAAAGTATTTTTGGAAAAATAGTTCCGTATTTTCAAAATTCCGCCCTAATCTTACAAATTTTATTATATCTCGTAAAAGTCCTGGACTGAAAACGGTGCAATTATTCTGAATGTCTGGCTATAACTCAGAGATTAAAGATTTCAAAGAGTAAACATACACAAATTAAACGATGTTTAAACACTTAGTACTTTCAGACATTCAAGCATTTATCTTAGGATCATTTCTCTATGCTACAGCCAACATATGTACTTCTAGTAGAAATTTGGAAATGCTATTGCATTGAATAACTGGTATAATTCTCCAGTCAAAGTAGCTCAGGACTACGAATTTCCGAAAATATAGAATGGCCAAAGTTTTCGCAAGTTGTTATTGATGTGAGGGAGATCTTAAGGTCACGAAACTATAAAGACATTATTAAACGGTAAAATGTAGTTTGATTCCAATGACTACAAAATTGTTGCCAAACTGAAGACAAATACCCCTATATTAAATAGGGGGTATTTGGAATAGATATTAAATCTCAAAATTTATTTTCACTTTCAAGAAAAACGTAATTTTGAGGTAATTTTGAGTTTTTTATTCGTTTAAAAGTTGATAAATGGAACCAATTTACGTTGCTTGTGCAGTAAATTTGAAAGCGCCAATTTTCTGTGTGATTCAAAAAAACACTTCGTTTTTAACTGGTTATTTTGAACCAGTTTCTCAAACACTACTTTCAATACTTTGACAATAGGGAGTTATTGAAGACGCGATGGAACAAGGCACTAATAATCCCTGGCCGTATTTGACATCTAAGCATGAGCACTAAGACAAAAATACTGCCTGGCAGTAATAAAGTTAATGCCTGCCACTATTTATGGACGCCTTGTGCCGTGGCACTGCCAAAGCACTATTTTGACATATGATTCTTTTCGTTGTTTTGAGACACGGAATTTAATATTTTATAGATGTGACTGGTGAACATAACCATAAATAGGATAAGCTTTTTGAGAACTAGGACTAATATTTATTTGTATACTTGACAAATAGGTATATTGATGACTGATGATGATGATGATAGGATTAAAAATATACCATCAAAAGGTGAAAGCAAGTCAATAATAGTTTTGAAAAGTTTTTATTATTGCTGTGTGATTGTAACGCAGGTGAAAATCATGGAATTCTGTGTACAAAATACAGTTCAAAAAATGAAACCGAAGTTCCGTCTGTTTTAGGTTGGAATTAAATCCGCGCTTAACAGAACGCATCAATAACTCTGTTTCAGAGACAATTTTAAGGTCAGGCAGTGCCTGTCATTATTACTGTAAGGACGGCACTATTAGTGGATGGCACTATTCCAGTAACTCCCTAATCACTTATGGAATCCTCTCAAGCCACAGCCATACTACTCACAAAGTTAACCAAACTTAGTCAAGTACGAGAAGTAGATGGTCGTTTCGAACTACTTCGCTCCGTTTCGAGCTACGTTTAGTCGTTGTCGGTCTCTGTGCCGAGGCAAAGGATCGAAGTCGCGAGCCGAAATGACCGTTCACATTGCTCAGGCTTACTCGTCGAAAGAAAATGTTCTGTAAATCTGTTTTGTTGTGAAAATGATGTGAAAGTGTAACAGTGCAGCTGCCTTTTGCACATCATCATCCATTTCGCCATTGTTAATGACCTCCTTATTAACACAACAAGGTTAGGCTTTTTTCTTTCTTCTATATTTTGTGGTGTTAGTAATCTCCAACGTTTACCATTACTTCGAACTGTACACTTGGTACCCTCGCTGACAGCGTGCTTGGCCAGCTCACCAGCCAACAGTAAACGTACCCGTCTGGATCTCTCTGCTAGTGATCGTAGCGCGCTTTGTAGTGAGCTAACCTCTATGCTTCAGCGGCGATCCTTTCGAAGATGTCGTTTACGAAACTGTTCATGATGCTCATCGCCTTGCTGGATATACCTGTATCGGGATGTACTTGCTTCAAAACTTTGTATATGTAAATTGCGTAACTCTCCTTCCTCCTGCGATTCTTCTTCTTATCGGATTTCGAAATATTCTTTTGCACCTTGTCAGCTTTTTTGGCAGCTTACCGCTAGTTTTGGGTGGCACCTTTTCGTCTTTCGAACAGTCCCGAACGCCTACTCGATTGGAATAGAAATAACGTACTCGACTTACTTCGACGAAGAACTTCCCAAGCAGCATGGCTGAGGCTTTGATATATATGCTGTAAAATGTGAATCAAATTGAAAAAATGTATATATTTTTTTAAATCCAGGAAAACAAAAACTGAGTCGTTTCTGTTTTCCAAAATACTAGTAGGCAGATGAACCATAATAAACATCAGTACGATTATCTAATAATCCTTCAATGTACTAATAAAAACTTCACTGTAAAATTTCAAACTAAGTGTGTACAAATTTAAATTTTATTACAGAACATCATTAAATCTATAAAATCGTCATGCTACTTTTTTGATTAGTGAACATATGAAGAAATTGGATTGTACCATCTAAATCTTAGTGGGTATTTACTGAAAAATATGAAACCAATTTCGTTTATGACACGTTCCATTAGTAGAAAGTAGAATTTGGATGAAAATCGGTTCCAATTGCCAGACATAATAGGTTTGTCAAGAATGTTCAAAAAATTACGGAAATTTCTTTAGCCATTCTGTATACTATGCAACCCATCGTACAGTTTGCAGAAAAATTGTTAATCTCGTAGCTATTTAGATCAAAATGCGTGCACTTACAAGTTTGTTCGGTACAAGTCAATTAGGACATTAAAGGGATACGTCATTAGCTTGCTGTGATAGTAAGTACAAAGTTGGAAAAATGCGGAAATTACACAGACACGGTATTACTCAGCTTAAATTTATATTTTTTCCCCTGTTTATATTTTGACAATGTGCTTGTTTTTTCTCGAGGTTTGAAGGAATATATAGATGATGTTCATCATGTGATTTGAAGAGGACTTGTAACATTTGGATTCAAATTGTGATCAAATAGCCATTTTAAATTGATTGAAAGGCATTTAAAACACATTTTGAATTAAAGTGTTTTTTGATAATAATTCCACTCACTGAACAGTTTTTACAAATATAAAAGGAACGGTTTTCCTCTTGAGAACAACAAAAAAACTGTTTTTATGCACAATAAAAACCTGTACATAGGATTTGAGCAATTTAACATAATTTTTCTGTAGTTTGTATAATCACACTAAACTATTGTTAAGTATATAAGCTTTTGGACACATGATTTGGTAATGCTGTCCTCGTCAATGTAACTAACGCATTTATCACTAATTACACACAATATTTCTCAAAATCAAAACATAATTTCAAAGCTAGGAATGAACTAATAATGGCCATTCAAATTACCAAGGCCTGCTTGAAATAGAAAAAATACTTTGCCAGCAATAAAGAAAATTTATCGCTATGAATTACATGCCCCTATTAAAGTATTAAAACCGATCGAGAAATAAGATTTCTTTGTATGTACAAAATTAATCATTTAGAAACACTTATCACAATTTATCCATTTCCACATCTTCGGAAGATTTTACTCTACAAAAATATAAACGCACTCACTTCACGTAATTTATTACAAAGTCTTTTCGAACGTAAAAATTAGTGCATACCATAATTTTATGACAAAAAATACATTATATACGAATGATGAATGTTATCAAACAAAGTCACAGACTGATAGAATGTTACGGGAAACCCTTCGTTTGAACCTCAAAAAGACAAAAAAAAGGCTTTTGGTTATTTATGTTTAAGCAAACAAAACAAAAACAAACAACTATCCAAAAATTATCAATTACACAATACATTTATTTCCAAATTGGACAATTATTTTCGTCTTGGTTCGAACTTCTAAAAATTATTCTTTCGTTGTTTCCAAGAGTGGTTGCTTTATACAGATGATTTATTCAAATATTCGTTGAAACTGAAACTAGTGTTGGGCTACTTTTGCAGCATCTACAAAAGTACAAAATACATAAAACAACTGAGATCAAACTGGCGTTGTCTGTATAAGTTCATTTTTACCTAGCGTTTCGTTTTGAAACTGAATGTAATAGCTTAGCTACTATTTGCACTTTTGATAAATGCATAATAGCAAAAAACTATATTCGCTCAGTTACAAAAGCTTACTTGTTATCCAAGACTCTTAATTCTCAATCCCAAATGCACGACACAAGGTGTCCATCCACATTGTAATTATTGTATATAGTAGTTGTATATTATCAAATAAAAATCGAAAGTGAAGAGTTGAATTGAATTATTGAGGCTCAGAGAAGACTTTACTACACAAGCGTCAGTTGTCAATCAAATGACATAATTGAGCACGAGAGATACAAAGCCTTTAAGGAAACAGTGATAAAAGATAAGTTCGATCAAAACCAGCTGTTCAAGGATTATTAAACTATATAGTTGGACGTGGTTTTGTTTCCGAAGGAATGGAGCAGTCTCGTATTCCCAAATGTTATGAAGTTATCCTTCATTCATTTACTTCGCTCAGATTATACTTTTAAGCTTGACACATAAGCCGCAATCACGGACTCAGATAATCTCAGCTCACTTTACTCAGTTCAATACGTGTTCTTTTTATCCAAACTCAATTCAAATGAAGTGAGATTTATACCTACCCCATTATCCCAATTGTACAAGCTAAAGACTAAACATCAGTTTCCTCACTTTTGACATTAACTAACGGAAACTATGCTTGGGTTAACCCGATCACAAGGATCACTGATCCTGATGTTCGGAAAGTGATCTAGGATCAGTCAGAAATAGGGTCAGTTCACTCTTGAACGGCAAGTGATCGGGATCGCGTTATTCAGATTGGTAGCTGTCCTTATTAAACATCTGTTTTGTATTCTTAAACTCTGATTTTAAAAATATCCGAATTTGATTCTTATATAATTCCTATCGATGAAATAAAACCATGAAATTTCCTTTTTGTTGCTCGATGTTCGTTTAATCAACGGAATCATAAATCCCACTAAACAGCTGATTGACATATACTGATAGATCCGGATACAGATCACCATTTCCGTAAAGGCCTATATAGTTATAATCTGATCAACTATGCTCGGCTGTTCTTTTTAAACGCCTAATAGAACTGATATTTAATGATTTGAAAATTTCACCTTAGTTTGAAATATCTCACTTCACTTGCAAAACGAATCCTGGTGTAATGAGCACTTTCTATTCCTAGAAATATATTATTTCTCTTCGTGCTTAAAACCTTGAGAATAGTCACAACAGTTCTCGCATCTTGATATTGTTTCAATTGTTTACAGAATACTCCAACTTCAGTTATTTCTTGTAAAATATGATGCAAGGGCTGTCTTTTTGATATGGGGTGTTTTTATAAATAAACACATATTTCAATTAAGTAAAAACTTGTTTACTTTTTAAAAGTCCATGCCATAATTTGGAAAGCATTCATATTCATTTTCACATACAAATCATTGCTATCATGTCAATAACTATTCAATATGTCCCGTATTTGGTCGTTTGTTAAAGGCTGCAAAGGTAACTTTGCTAACGTTGTCATTCCAACGAATTTCATTTTATTATTGGCCGAATAAAACGTAAACAAACTGCAAGCAAGTGTTATGAAGAAAAAACTTGTTACATGTTGCTCTCTGGTTGGTGTATCATTCAAAATATGCATAGTGAATGTCGATGGTGGAAGAAATTCGTTTGACTTTTCGAAAAACAGAAAATATCCTAGTCCTATGCCAAAAATATTCATCTGTGATAATTTTGACCTAAAACATCAGATTCGCCATGTACTATTTTTTCAAGGTAGCTTATCATAATGAAATTATGGTTTCCTCGAAAACATTATCAGTTACAAGAGCAAAATGTCTGACTTAATGACGCAATCGTACATTGCCAATATAAACTGGCAAAATATTTTCACCTTCAAAGAAATACTTTTAATGAAAACGAATTAAACATACGTAGATGGAGTCACATGATAAATTTGTAAATTGACCTCATATCTGCAGCACTATAATAAGCTCAAAACTCCGCCTTCACAGTCGAAAAATTAAATTAAAAAGTTCAATGTTCGAAGATTTTTAGATGTCCTTAATTGCACCAGAATTGCACAAAGCACTGAAATCAACTTAGAAAACAATTTTCTTTTATTCAGTTACAAACTGTGGACAATTTAACAACTCAGATATATATCAACATTTGCACAAGAAATAATATAAAAAATTACCATAAAAATATTGTACAGTTTCTTGTTTATTTGCCACAGTCAAAAAATCGTCCATAGTCACAGTTAAAAAATAAATACAAAAAATAATAAAGGAGAAAACTTAATATTCTCTACACACGCTCTTTTCCGTTTAAAAAACGTGACTTTAAGCTATAACATAACATCTATTAGGGGACCGTCGATCATTTTTCTGAGAAGGGTAGACAAAGGGCGAAGTAATGAGCTGCCGATTTGGAAAGTTCTTCCTAGGCTTGGTTCCAATATGACGTTTGGTACGGCTGCTTGGATCCCGCCTTGGCCTGGTTTGAAGTCTGACCTCGTTGACCACCCGTGTTACTAGAGTCCTGAAAAAAAAAAAAATCACCATACAAACTACGAAATGAAAATATCCGTCCACATATCGAAAAATAATCATAAGTATAAATTGTTTAGTTATTATGATTTAGTGAAACTATAGCTGCTAAAAGCTCAAGGTGAACTATAATGAATAATTTGTATTAAGGCTACGGTTACTATGCATGCGAGTTCTGACGAAAATGCATTCTTACAAGTTCTGACGAATTCGCTTGAACAATCAAACGTCTGATTTCCAATGAAAGTGGTTACTATAGGAGGCCGAATCTGCAGCTATTTTGCCAGGCGTTGGGTGGTTCTTTCACGTGGTTTGGAACCGAGGACTGTGGAGGGTTCACCATGGACGTGGATAAACTGATTGCTTACTACTACTACCACCATACAGCGAGTCTGTGTTTTGGCGAAATAAAGTCGCGAAACTAGGAGGACCTTTCGATCCTTTCTTCTATCCCCTTCCATATGTATTCGAATGTTTTTGATGTCATCCTTAAGCACTCGGAAAACCTTTCTGGTTGGTTCCATAATTCTTCAACCAACATATGAAACTCGCCCTTGTCGTCTCTAATAGTAAATAACTGGCTCACGTGCTCCGATTTTCCACTATTTAAAAGAAATAGCTTTATAATAGTATTTTCAAGAAAATATAGCTCAAGTTTGTCCATCTTCCGCTGGGAGGCAGAAACGCGCTGACGATCAGAATACCCTGGAAACCCGTGCAGTAGAATCACCCTTGTTCTGACAAGGAGTTCGTAAGATCGCGTCAGAACACATTTTCGTCAGAACTCACATGCATAGTAACCGTAGCCAAGACTGCTTTAGACGGTAAGACTTCGTTTTAGCGGAAACCGAAATGGTGTGAGAGTGGTGTCAAACGACGCGGTTTGACGTCCTGAATCAAACGAGACCACTCCCAGTCCGAGGAAACGTACTGGTGAAGAACTACGGCATTGTGAAGTTTCGTTACCTAACCTAACTTATAATAATAATAATAATAATAATAATAATAATAATTTATTTGCTCACGTAATACGTAACAACATTTACAATAATAAATGAGAAATTAATGGCAAATAAATAAATTACTACGCCGGTAAAATTATAGTAATCAAAAAAAAATTATACAATAAAAACAATCTGCGCATTTTTTTGTGAAAGTGTCCACTGGAACCAAGGGTTGTGCGTGGACACTATTCGCTTTTTTGTATATAAATTGTTGCGCTACATAATTATACAAGTATATATAATAGACACATATATCTTTAACTTTTTTTTTGGTGACTGTGAGGGCAGAGGGAGAAAAAGATATATACACATATATACATATATATTTTGTTTCGATTATAGCTAATGCAAACCTACCAGCTTGTGTACTTTATCTCGACCTAAGGTTACTATGTAAATTTTAAATCTACTTTTTATCATATTTAATGAATTTATTAAATTTAAAAGGTGTTTATAGTCTTGTGGAAGATGATTGTAGATTTTATGTGAAAGGTGAGTATAAGATCGTAAGCTAACGTTTTTTTGGTATAAATTCATTATCATAGAGCCTTTTTGTTTATATCTAGTAAAGTATTCATGATGAACTTTTTCAAATTTTGTCCTGTTTTTATAAATATGAATGATAATTTGGTGCATGAATAACTGTCTGAGATCTAATATACCTGTTTCAAAGAATAATGCGTTAGTAGGATACATATTTTCTTTACTGTATATTATTTTAAGAATGCGCTTTTGCAATGTATCAAGAGTTCGCATATGACAATAGGCTGTACCACCCCAGCTCAATATACCGTAACGCAGTCTTGATTCTACCAAGGCATAATATAAGGTTTTCAAATGTTTTAAATCTAAAATATATTTCAAGTACTTAAAACGATACAGAAGCTGCCTCAATGTTTTTGTAACATGATTTATATGCGAGTCCCACCTCAAATGAGAATCGATTATAACCCCTAAATATTTATAGCTACTAGCCGAATTTAAAACACAAATTGTCCCGTTACTTTTTACGTTGAGAGTTTGATAAACTGGTAAACATCTGGAAGTATTTGAAAATGGAATGAACAATGTTTTTTCATAATTAACAGTTAACAATTTGTGACTGAATAAGTCGAATATATAACTACGCCTATGGTAAAAAAAGTTTACTTGTTGAGCTCAAAATGGGTGTTAATCGACGTGGCTAGACATCGTAACTCGAACTTGACCACTTCCAGAGTGAGAAAACACTCCGGTGAAAATCTACGCCACTTTAAAACTTGGCAATTTCAATACCTTACCTGATATAACCTAACTAATACGGTCGGACTAAAACGGGGTGTCAGTCGCCTCGGTTTGATGTCCTGACTCGAATTGTATCAATTAATAGACTAAAAAACGTTTATTTTGTTTATTTGTTTATTTTCTCAGTTTAGGAAATTCAGCCAAAAAAGGTCCTCGAGAGTCTGCGCCTGGGACCTATTCCGGCCACCGACTATTCCGGCACACTGAAAAAACTGAACAGGTGACCTATCCTACCTACCTGGGAGTATGTTGCATAGAGTATTCAAAATTTACAAAATTAGTAACGTCCGGGGGTGCCAGCCCCCCAGGCTTCTATGTCAGTGAACAAACCTAATTCAACTTAAACCTACCTAATTTCTAGGAATATTAAGAATTCAAAGTATCATAACTTTTTTATTTTTCATTTCTTGGTGTTGCTTCTGGTGTCGTTGTACCCTACTTGTCAAGTACTTTCTAAAGGACCATATATTTCGTGGGAAAAATATCGAAATTTTGAAGTCGTTTTTAGGTTAGGTTGGAAACTTCAAGGAGGCGTAGATTTTTATCGGGCAGCTTTCTTAGTCTGGGTATGGTCTAATCCCGCACAAGGCGTCAAACCGAGTCAATTAACACTCCTTCAAACCCCATTTAACCCATTTTGACATCAACAACTTGGCCTGGGTTAAGTTCGGTTAGGTACTCAAACTTTAAAGTGCCGTAGTTTTTCACCGGAGCGTTTTCTTGGTCTGGGAATGGTCTCGTTTATCTCAGGACGTCAAACCAAGTCGATTGACACTACTTTTAACCCCCATTTCGGTTTCCGCTAAAACGAAGTCTAGCCCTTTAGACTATTTCTTGAACAAGATTTGGTCCAATTTCTTGAACAATATAAATTGGCTAGTATCATACACGAAATTGTTTCAAAAGCTTAAATTGAACAACAATTGAGTGGAAGCAGAACAATTTGGCACAATCATGATGCAAAATACTCTAGCATTAACTATGGAATGGTTTATTAGAGAAAGGCACAACATAGTAAGTTCAAGGTAGCGCAAAATTAAGTCCCCTTTTTGTTATGTACTTAAAAGTTCAAGTAAAAAATAGTCATATTATAAATGAACCGCCTTCCTATTGAATAAGAACTGTCACACGCCAGTACCCCACCTACCTCTGGCGGGAAGGAATTCAGTTGCCGGTACCGCGTGATTTGTCATATTCGTCTTCCCATATCCCCGTTTGTCGCGAAAATATTGGTATTAGTTTCCGGTAGTACACAGTGCTAAACCGTGGCCTGAAGTATTTTTGGAACAATGAATTGTGTATACAGGGTGAGTTTTTAGTACCGGCTCGGTCGATAACTCCACTACTATAGAAGATAGCGAAAAAAGTTGTATATAAAAGTTGTAGCCACGGATATGATCCTTGCTCAGAAAATATTTAGATTTATACAGGGTGATCCGTAACTACGTGGTGATGCAAACATGCATTTTTTTAAATGAGACACCCTATATATTATTTCATATTTAAATTCTACTAATGATTTCCGTTCTTCCTATATAGGGTATTGTTACATTATACAGGGTATTTCAAAAGTTATGACCATTTTTGTATCCAAATCGCTGTCAAATGAACGTACTGTATATCAAAAAGTGGTGAATCAAAAATTATTTTTTTTACACGGATGGATAAAAAATGTCATCTAGTCTTGAAATCGGCTATAAAAAAAGCCCGCGACGCATATTCGTATACAGGGTGATGTAGAATGCAAAATCCAGATTTTCTCTTTTTTTTTAAATGTAACCCCCAATATTTTATTATCCCAAAGAATTGCTCTTAATATGCTCTTTCATCTTTGTATAACACTTGTTGTATCTAAATCCATCATTCTCCGAGATATTTCGATTTTTCGGTAAATTTAAAATTTAGCTTCTATTTGTGTACTGAAATTTATTTATTTTGACAAAGTACTATCGAATTTGTTTTTTATTTTACGAACAACTAAATTTTAGGGTCATGATACTATTTGATGAAGTCAAAATCCTAAATTAACGAGATAATAAAGTCAAGTATGCTGAAGAAACAATTTTGTAGGCGTGATGCATAATTATTAAGCATATTTATCAGGTAGGCTTTGAAAAATTGACAGTTCTCATAACCGGCTCAATAATTCTGTACTGTGTGAAAAACGAGCTTTAAAAATTAATTTTTCCATTGGGGGTATTTAGGAGAATCTTTGAGAAATTGCCTACTTGCCTCTAGAATATATCAATTATGAACAGCAATATCCAGAACGAAAGCACTCTAAAACTAATGCGTTTAAAAGATTGGAGAATCGTTTTATTTGGATTGTGTCGTTTAATATTCCATAGCCTACCTGATAGATCTGCTTGATAATTACGCATGACGCCTATAAAATTGTTTCCTCAGCATACTTGACCTATAATATCTTGTTAATTCCGTGTTTTGACTTGATCAAGTACTATTATGGCCTATTTTAGTTGTTTGTTGAGCAAGAATAAAATATGATGGTATTTGCTCAAAATAAACAAATTTTAGTAACCAAATAGAAGGTATATTTAAAATTTGTAGAAAAATCGAAATATCTCAGAAACCAATAAATGCAGCCATAACAAGTGCTATACAAAGATGAAAGAGCATGATAAAAACAATCCTTTGGTATAATAAAATATTGGGGGTTACATTTAAAAAAATAGAGAAAATCTAGATTTTGCATTCTGCATCACCCTGTATACGAATATGCGTCATGGGCATTTTTTATAGCCGATTTCAAGACTGGATGATATTTTTTATCCATCCGTGTAAAAAAAATGATTTTTGATTTATCACTTTTTGATATACAGTACGTTCATTTGACAGCGATTTGGATACAAAAATGGTCATAACTTTTGAAATACCCTGTATAATGTAACAATGCCCTATATTGGAAGAACGGAAATCATTAGTAAAATTTAAATATGGAATAATATATAGGGTGTCTCATTTAAAAAAATGCATGTTTGCATCACCACGTAGTTATGGATCACCCTGTATAAATCTAAATATTTTCTGAGCAAGGAGCATATCCGTGGCTACAACTTTTGTATACAACTTTTTTCGCTATCTTCTACAGTAGTGGAGTTATCGACCGAGCCGGTACTAAAAACTCACCCTGTATGTAATATAGGTTAAATGCTCCATCAAACTATTTTTCATTTCCATTCTTGTTCAATAAATTGAACCATACGGTGTTCAAGAAATAATTAGTGTAAAGCAGTCTATATAGAAAGTGTCCCAGATATAAGGTAAAATGGAGCAATGGCAAATTCTTAGGATCAATGTATTTTTTTGTATATATCAATATCAACTTCTAAACTTCTTACAATTATTATCGATTCAAATATACAGCATAAGAATGTGTTAATGATGAGTGAGATGCAAATACAAGCAATTAACAATGCTTAAAGTAAATCATGTTATATATTTATTTGTTAGTTCCATCTATAATCAGAATCCGAATGCGTAAAGCTTCCACCTACAAGTAAGCGGTTTTAATAATTTTTGAAAAATACTTTATACAGAAAATATAATAAGTAGTTTTCGATTTTCGAATTTTATAACAAAACTCATATGTGACAACAGCTATAATTTTTATGAAAAATAATTACTATACAGTAAAAATCACCAAATTTACTACAGCAACGCTGTTTTTTATTGGTGAAATATTTTATAATGAAGTGATTTTACTACGACTTTTACGATAACATGAAAAGTTGTAAAATGTATTTCTAGCCGGTCTTTTAGACATTGTGCAGAACCATGTATAATAAATGTTAGATAAGGCAAAGGCTTAGCAATGTTAAGGCACTAGGGTTATAGTTAATTAGGGCTGTCAGCTGTCATTCATACTATCACAAACTAGTTAATTAGGGCTGTCAGCTGCCATTCATACTATCACAAACGGCACTCAACGTTCATACATTATCCTGGCGAATACTGATGCCATGAAAAACGGTGTTACAATGGTAGCAAAATGCAAGCGATCCCGCAGTTTGACGTAGCCCAATAAACGAGAAACATGAACACAAGAAAGCATGGCATGTCTCTGAGGTGACTTACCACGCGTCTGCCTTGGTGCCTCACATCCATCTACAAGCAAAACAAAACCTAAATAACCAAAGAAATTCACCCATGCAGTGTCTTGTTATAGATACAATTCGGTGTGTATATATGCGGGGTAACAGATTTTGAATAAAATTAAAAAGTTAATAATACTTTGGTAAAAACTTATACAGGTACGATCAAATGATAATGTACATGACATAAAGAAACATGCTGAGGCAAACTTTGGAAACAAATTCATGCATCGCACAAGGTATCCGTAATAATAGAAACAGACTGCTACAGCTACAAAGCACTACTTCTAGCTAGGAACCTACGAACTCTTTTCTGTTTATCATACATCGAAATTCAAGGATATCCGTTCGCTACGCTAAAGTCAAATCAGTACTAACTTTCAATGAAATTTATTCAGGACTTTAGAAAAGTTGCAAAGTATAATCATAATAATAATTTTGAAATTATTTTTAAATTCATTTTATATAAACTAGATATTTATAAGTGCTCTATTTTAAAACACTAGTTAATTTGAATTAGTTATTTATTTGAGTCGATTGTAATTACTCAATCAGTTTGTCAACAGCCCATTTCTCAGCATTGACGTCTTACACGTCAATGAATCCCAGATAAATCAAAAGATAAATGCACAAACGATAATCAAAAAAGCAACCTAACCTAACTGAAGAACACTGCGCACTTACGTCAGTGTGACTATGGTTTTTTGTGAAGATAGAGGAGCCTGTGGGTTTGTGAAACGGCGCGCTGTTACCAGTTTTTAATATGGTCTCTTAATTTTCGGAACAACGTTAACTATGATGATTAAAATAAATAATAACAAATCCAAACGATCGTAAACCTATCTTTTTAATGCAATAATATAAACTCCATATTTAGAAAAATATTTTTAAGCACTATTTTCTTTTGTTGCTACTATTAAAATACGTTTATTCTACCTTAAAATGCAAAAAACGCTAATCTGTCATTAGGTTCCATGTTAAAATTCTGATAATCCCTAATAACTGTCTGAAATGATCGATAAGTTTTAAACTTTTGTGGGTGGATACTTATGTGATTAAACTTATCAAAACTGAAAGAAATGAATTTAATCTACCAATAATGCTCGAGAACGAACGTTCTTAGGATAATTTATAAATGAAAATGCCCATTTTATAGAGGAACATTTTGTCGACACAAGGCATTTATCAGGTAGTTAGAAAGCAAATAAATATTAACTGAAAAATATAAGTGACACTCAAAAGTTTGGCATTTTTTGTTTGATCACTTATTTTCAGTATATTTATTGGAATTGTGTTCAATAAAAAAAAAGAGGATAAATGCCGTTGTTTTACGACTTTAATTTTTGTTAAAGTAATTAACTAAAATAAAATATAACATAAAACCGTCGTTGTTTTGCTCCATTAAAGTTAATTAAACAATTAATTTAAAAAATCTGTTTTTATTTCAAAATTTGAAAATATCAAATAGTTTAATATGAAACATATTGATATGTTCAATGTCATCTATGTATATCAACCTTATACCGGGTGGCCTACTAAGAAAGTAGAGGCCGACAACATCTCGGTAACCGTTAATAATATAACTTCGAGCAAAAATATTAGGTAAATCGCTGGAAATTATTTTCATGTTCCAGAAGTAGCCGCTAGGGGGCGTAACTGTTACAATCAATTAGAAAAAAGGCTTTTTCTCAAAAAATATGCTAATAAAGATATATTTTAAATATAACCGTCATGTAAAGTGGATAATTTGCGTTTTTCAAAACGGTTTTTTTCTCTATCTTGTAAGATGTAATGGCGAGGGAACGTCCAAAAAATGTTTATCCAAATGGCATAATAACTTTACTATAAGTTAACCGATTTAAACAAGCTGGGTCTCGTTTGAAAGAGAATATTATCTGGTGATGGTGAATTATTACTAAAACATTTTGAGGTTATATTCCTGTAGAGCACCAATTGTTTCTGAAAGTCACAGTACACTTGTTATAATACTTGTTTTATTGATATCTCCGTTTGGAAAAATATATGAAATTGGATTTTTCAATGACTTTATTTGAATTCCGTCCTCTATCCATCTAAGTTAAAAAAAAGCATACCATTTAAAATTTTCGTAACAATGCGTAATAATAGTTGTGATGTCTAATAACGCCATCTAGCTACCCACTCAAGATCAACTTGGATAATTTATATTTAACAGATTATTAGGTAATAGCTCTTTCAAACAACGAGACCCAGCTTGTTTAATCCAGTTAACTCATACCAAAGTTATTATTAAAATAAAAACTACTTTGACGTTCCCTCACCACTACCTCTTGCAAGATAGAGATCGAAAGGCCACGTCAGTAAGAACTGACACCACTGAACCAGAACACCACGACGGCCGATCATAATAAGCCTCTAAGAACGACACGTCATCAAGAACTGACGCAGCAGATCGCAGCGCCGACCAATCAGAACAAGCCACGAAAAAACGACACGTCAGCTAGCCAATATAAACAGCAACAAAAGGAACATGTTCGATAGTTCAGACGATTGAAGATGATAGAGAATGGAAGTCCAAAACAAACTTTTTGAAATGTTTTGAGTGTGTATGGGGAATTTAAGACTTAAGAATAGACTGATACACAGAACAAAGTACAAGGGGTTACAAACTTTCGTGTTCTGCATGTCAGACCAAATTGAAAAACAGTTTCTCTTTTCTAAAAATAATCCACTTTCAGATATCATTGGAAATTATTGTAGTTCACAAACATTGATGTTTGAGTTGTTTGGCATATCTCTGAGATTACATATCATTTATTTATCAAGTAATAGAGGAATAACAATGAAATAGTAAATATTTTATATAACAGATTTTGCCTTCGCCTTTCAAAAGTCTATCAAAAATATAAAAAAATCTGTCATTTCTAGAACGTAATAACTAAGGAACAACGTTCAGATTGAGATCAGAGATACTGCACACGGGTGTGAGATCAGTCTGACAGAAATTACGAGTTTATAGAGTTAAAAGTGCTCCAAAAATTTTGAAAATCGAACTGTAAGTACATACAGCAGCACTTGTTACCTGTGCCCAAGATCGTGCACGTCGTGTCAATATCAAAAAAGATAAGTGTTTCGCTATAAAACCTTGTGATACCGGGCAAATGTTAACTCCGCCTAGGCATTATGAGTGCCTCCGAAGATAAACTATTGAACGAGCTCAGCGTATCTGATCTGATGCAACTTATGCAATCAGCAAACACCCTGCAAACAAGTGAAATCAAACGGGAACTGAATTCTAGCATAAGTCAAATCAGTGGAATACTAGACCATGTACAGGAAAAAATAATAAAACTAGAAACAAAAGTCATTTCCATTGATAGGAAGCTAAGAAGGAATAATGTGGTAGTATTTGGTTTAGAAATCAATGACAAGGCTAACTTCGTTGAATCGATAACTAAGAAGCTGAACGACTTACTAGAAATTAAAATAGACAGAGCAGATGTCAATAACGTCTATAAAATTTCTAAGGAGGACTCGAAGTCCCCAATAATTCTGGAATTTGTATCCTTCCTGAAAAAACAAGAATTATTCCGAAACGCTGGAAAATTGAAGGGAAGTGGCGTAGCCATCGCTAATGATGCATCCTATGAAGATCGTCAACAACAAAAAGTTCTAGTTCGCCACCTGAGGATTGCCAAGGGCCAAAACCTAAATGCAAAGATCAGAGGAACACGTTTAGAAGTCGACAATCAAGTCTTTACAGTGGAAGAACTTAACAAGCTGGAGCAAGCTGGGGAAAGTGAGTCAGAAGAAAGAGATATAGAGGACCAAGCTAGAACAACAAACAGCAAGAAAGGGCCGAACAAAAGAAAACGATCCAAGATTAATTACAGTCCTAAAACAAGAAGCGAAAAAATAAGTGTGGCAAAAGGTGCGCAAAAATGATTAGTTTGTTTCATGTTACCAGTCCAGTTTACCAGTGTCCGATTTATAACTACGAACTCCAATATTTGTCTGTAAGTACTCTTTACGTGCAGGTCTACTTTTTTTTTGTGATTGTGTTTGTTTCTTAGAGGAAACAGACAATTTGTTGACTTTTTTTGTTTGTTTGCTCGGTGGGTATTTTATTTCACTTGGTTGTATGTATATTGTGAGCTATGGCTTTTAAAATAGCGCATATAAATATAAGATCACTTATACCTGCTTTACAAGACTTGCAAGTATTTGTACATGACGAAAATTATGATTTTTTTTGTATATCCGAAACCAGGTTAAACAGCAACATAAATGATAGTGCAATACAAATTGATGGTTATAAAGTATACAGAAAGGATCGTGATACTAGGGGTGGTGGCCTGTGTATTTATGCTAAGAGTAAATATTTGATCACTAAAATAGCTAGCCTGGATGATTCCATCGAACAGTTATGGCTGCAAGTTATGACAAATAACGAAAAATGGGTAATTGGCACAGTATACAGGTCGCCTTCCCAAGATGCTGCATATTTCTTGTCTGTGTTTGAGGATACCTTAGCAATTGTGAGTTTATCGTCTGATGCAATTTTATGCACTGGCGATTTAAACATAAACCTATATGATATAAGCAGTGTGCATACAAGTAATTTGTACTGTATTTTTGATACTTTTTACTTGTCACAAGTCATTAATGCTCCAACACGTATATCCTCTAACTCGGCAACATTAATTGATCTGCTTATGATAAGCAATGATATATCCGTCATAGATAGTGGTACAATAAACACTGAACTTTCTGACCATCAACTGATTTATTGTTTTCTGAAAAAGCAGGACATCATTACTCCGCCCAAAACTATAATAGTTAGAGATTATAAAAACTTCAGTATTGATAGATTCCAGTACGATTTAACAAGGATGCCATTTTTTGCGATATACGACGCTGGCAATATAGACCAGAAAGTCTCTATATTAGAGGAGAATATAGTAAAATTATTTAATGTTCATGCCCCTCTAAAATGTATCAGATGTACCAAACCACCTGCTCCCTGGCTCACCGATGTCATTAAAATTATGATAAAAATAAGGGATAAGGAACTGAGCAGATTCAAAAAGAATAAAAGTAAGGCTTCTTGGGACTCTTATAAAAAAATGAGAAATCTTACAACAAAAGCTATACAAAGAGAAAAGAAGGCTTACTTTGAGTACATGTTGAGAAACTCCAACAGCAAAGACAGATGGCGGATGCTCAGGTCCAGTAAAATAATTCACGATAAAAAACATAAGTGTACGATACCTGAAGCGTTTAATGATGTTAACAAAATCAATGATTTTTTTGTCAATTCACTTCCAGACCTAGCTCCAGCTGATCATTTGCTGGCAAAGTATAGCGCTGAGTTCATGTTTAGGGATAGTTTTAAGCTGCAAGCTGTAGATGACTCTGTCATCCTTAAATAATATCTGAAATTAGAAGTACGGCAATAGGTGATGATGGCTTGAACATAATCATAGTCAGATTATGTTTTCCTTTCATATTACCATTTGAGAGGCATATAATCAATTTTTGCATTGTAAATTCCGTTTACCCAGCAAGCTGGAAAAAAGCAGTTGTAATACCACTACCAAAAAAACCGGTGGTGGAAGATTATAGAGACTTAAGAGCAGTAAGCATTCTTCCAGTGTTGAGTAAGCTGATAGAAAAGGCAGTTGCTATGCAATTGATGGAATATTTAGAGAGTAAACATATATTGCCAGACATTCAATCAGGTTTCCGGCAAGGTCACAGCTGTTCAACCGCTCTTTTACAAATTATAGATGATGTTATTTCAGCTAGAGATATAGGAGAATACACTGTCCTAATATTACTAGATTTTACACGTGCTTTTGATACTCTAAATCACAAACTGTTATTAAGCATTTTGAAATACATAGGAGCAGATCGACAAACTGAAGCCTTTTTTGAAAATTACCTTTTATATAGAAAACAGAGAGTAATATTGAATGGGAACACCTCTCCTTTTTTAAACTTAAGTTCTGGTGTACCACAGGGCACAGTGTTAGGACCCCTGCTTTTTATAATATACACTAGCCAGTTAGTACATTGTTTAAAGTATAGTAAGTTACATTTATACGCAGATGATACGCAGCTGTACTCTTCATTCAAATATCAAGATAGGCAGACGGTGTGTCAATATATAAATGAAGACCTCAACAATTACATAAATTTATCTGCAGATCACTGTTTACTTAACAACGCAGGAAAAACAAAAGTCATCTTATTTGGACCTCAAAATAAAAGGGATGAAGTTATGTCAGATATAGATATAAACATTAATGGGGTGCAAATATCTATATCGGATAAGGCCAAAAGTTTAGGTGTTGTGTTAGATAGCGAACTGCGATTTGAATCTCATGTAACTGGATTGTTACAAAAAACGTATCTTGCTTTAAAGATGATTTACGCCAGCAGATCCTTTTTAACGCAGAAAGTTAAAGTTAATTTATGTGATAGCCTGGTCCTATCCATTTTGAACTACGCTGATGTAGTTTATGGCCCGCATTTAACAGCTGTATATAGACAAAAAATTCAGAAGGTTCAGAACTCCTGTTCAAGATTGATTTATGGAATCCGTAGAAGAAGAAGTGTTTCCAATAAGATATACGATACGGGCTGGCTTAATATGCATAATAGACGGCTGTTACATGCGGCTTGTTTATATCACAAAATAATTAGTTATAGAAAGCCGCAATACTTATATAATAAAGTTAAGTTTCGGACTGATGTGCACACGTTAAATATAAGATTTAAAGAGCTACTCTCACCACCACGTTTCTATCATGAATTTTTTAAGAGGAGCTATAAATATCAGATATGCAGTGTGTACAACAGTTTACCGGAAGAAAACAAGCGGCTTTACGATTATAGTTTTAAAGCAAAATTTAAGCAAATATTGTTAAAGAGACAGACACAAGTTTGAGTAAAGGTGGCATAAGTGAACAATCTTTATTTTTACATTTTCTTTTCATTAATTTAATTCATTTGTTAAGTTAACATGTACTTATTAAGTATGGTGTAATTTCTTATATGTGGGTATACATACATGTGTATATATGTATATATACGATTACTAGTTAGTGTACACAATTAAAAAAAAAACTTTTTGTTGGGTTAAGTGGCAGAACAGTTCCGCATCACCTGTGTGTTGCGCAACTGAACTTCGCCCTTTCGGCAAGCTTTTATTGTATACATTTTTTTTTTACATACAGTGTATTCTTGCCGAATAAAGACGTATTATTATTATTATTATTTGTAGGTAGTTCAAATTGAGCTTCGCGAAGCACTAACATTAAAAAACTATTCGATTCAAAGACGAATTTTGTATGTTTTAGTACATTATTACACTACATAGATACCTTAGCGCATGAAAATTCCTTGTCCAATGGCCAATATTTTGTTCAATCTGTTTCAGCTTTAAAAAAGCAAAAAGGCCTAAGATGATATATTGTGTAACATGCACAAAACGATATAGATTTTAAATGCACGCATCTATTTATTGCTTTGGATCCAGGAACATTCGAAATAATCTATTTATTAACAGAGCCTGGACAGCAATGTCCAACCAATTAATAAGTCCAAGTCTGCAAAATGAGACAATAAAACGTTCTCGGAAAAGGATTTTGCGTTTGGTTCTCCTTTCCACTCCAAAAATAAGTTACAAGCCCGTTTATACATTTTATTCGACGTTTCCGGCAATAAATTTAGTGTTGTTAAATTTGCTGATTCTGTTATACTTGGAAGTGTCTATTCCGAGTCACTATCTCACTTTCCATATCAATTGTCTGAATTATTGGAATTAACTACAACAACAAAAAAAATCGAAAATTGTCCAGTCTGTATGATTATTATATATGTACCTTTATTTGCATAATTTTTGAGAAAAAGCCTTTTTTTTCTGATAATTGTAACAGTTACGCCCCTAGTGGCTCCTTGCGGAACTTTCCAGCGATTTCTCTTAGCCGATTTACCCAAAGAATATGTTTTACTCGAAGTTATATGATTAACGGTTACCGAGATTATTGCCGGCGTCCATTCTTAGTTGATCACCCGGTACATATGGTGTACCCTGTATTTTATACGTGCGATTCAGTCTACGACTTACCGTTAAAACTGCTTATTTATGGTAATATTATTTCCCGGTAAACAGTGAGAAGTATTTCAGATCAGATATTAATGAGATATACTTTGGTGTTTCTTGGCTGTAGCGTAAAGATACAAGAGCATTAATGTATTTACTCACCTGATGAAGCGGCTGGGCCATGAGGTGCGTCGAATGATGCTGCTGATGGGGCGCTATCGTCGGTATGTACACCTGAGGCGCGTATCCCGCCCCGCTGGGGGCCAAACCGGCGGCAGCATTCTGGCCTCCGTGTAATGCGCCCGTGAACGGGGGCGGCGTCCCAGAATGGAAGCCTTGCTTCTCGTATGACTGCAATCGAACAAATGTTTAGTAATTCATCGCACTTCTCTTGAAATTGCATACACCCGTATGCACCGTTTGGCGATTCTAATCCTAGTTCCCTAATCGCGTTTTGCTAATCTTTGACATCTAGCCATGCACCGTCAAGAGATTAACTAGTCCAGATTGGAGATACGCCAAGGTTGTATTCGCAAGATTGTTTTGACAGTGACAGTGTCAAAATTGTCAGTTTGCGG
Organism: Callosobruchus maculatus; assembly: GCA_951848785.1. Lineage (NCBI taxonomy): Eukaryota > Metazoa > Arthropoda > Insecta > Coleoptera > Chrysomelidae > Callosobruchus > Callosobruchus maculatus. Next base: position 2,767,051 of record CATOUR010000026.1, on the reverse strand, counting down.
TGCATAGTAAACAAGTAATCTAATCCAGGTTTGCGTAACTAATCGCGCAATTGACTTACGGTGCATACGGGTGATAGAGGTCTCCACAAACGAATGAGGGGCCGCGGGAACGGGAGCGGGACAGGCCGAGGAAATGCGGGAAGCGGGCGGATCTTGTGCATTCAGGCTGGTACGTCAAAAGTAATCCGGACAAACTTAAGGACGTTCTTTCGCTACGGCTAGACTCAAATGAGTGCTATTCATTTATGAAATTTATTCGGGACATTATATAAGTATATGAATAAAATTGCAATTAATAAATTATTTTTATACAGGGTGTCCCACGACGATTAAGACAAGCAATATATCGGAACTGGGCAGTAGTAGCGAATTATAATTTTGGGGCTGTAAATTAGAGCAAATATAGTATCTTCTCTTATTATTGCGTCACCCAATAAGGTATTTGTTTTGGATCACGTGACGTCTGATTCAAAATTTTTAATGGGACACCCTGTATATTTTTAACTTTTTCTGTTCCTCCCGATAAAACAATTCCAACAAACTAGCACACTTGGGGCCTAAAGTGATTAATTCAAGAGCTAGAGGTACTAAAAGGATGATACCACTACCATTGGGTACATGTTACCCCTACAGTTAAATTATTTTGGTAGTGTTTCATAATGGTAGTGGTACAGTCCTTTAAATACCTGTAGCTCTTGAATTAATCGCTTTAGACTCCAAGTGTGCTAGTTTGTTGGAATTGTTTTATGGGGAGGATCACAAAAAGTCACAAATATTTAGGGCGTCCCATTAAAATTTTTGAATCGGACGTCACGTGATCAAAAACAAATAACTCATTGGATGACACAATAATAAGAAAAGGTACTATATTTGTTCTAATTTACACTGCCACAATTATAATTCGCTACTAGTACCCAGTTCTGATATATTGCTTGTCTTAATCGTCGTGGGACACCCTGTATGTACCTACGTATTCATAGGTTATTTTAAAATATCAGTTATTCTAAAGTAGTTATTATTTTGATTCTATCGTAATTATTTATTCAATGTATCAACAGCGCGTTTTTCAGCTTCGACACCCTAGACGTCAGTGGTTCTCAGGTAAGTCAAAAGATAATAGTTGTGAGCTAGCTGCAAATTTTCATGGGTAATTATACTGAAAATTTACAGTTTCTTGTAGATTAGTTTTTGTAGAAAAACTAAAAAAAAAAAAAAAAAAACGTATGTTAGCTGACGCGACTCCGTGACCTAAAATTTTGAGATTATTTGTATCTCGTAAAAAAATTTCGAGGTATTTTACTGAATTTGAAAATTTGCAGATAGTTACTTGATGAAAGTTCGTCACAAAAAATCTGTTAGATGCAAAATCTGTGTGACTTAACTTGTTAGCTGCGCGCGTGGTCATTTATAGGAAATGAGGAAGTTTCCATTTTTTAAAATTTCAGTTAATCAGATAGTCCTAAAAGGTTAGAGAACGACGGCGAAAGAATTTTGTAATTATCTCCATTAATAGAAAAGTTATAGTCCTTCAAAGTTTGAATTTCCGTATCCTCCACGCGAAGCCGCTTTGACGTCACAAGACACAACGCAACCTGTGTGTGCCCTGTCGAAGATGCTGCTCCCGCAAGCCACCGCGCCGCCGCCGGCCTCCTCGTTCATGTTGTTATTCCTTGTTTTCAGTAGGGTAGGCGACGCCGATGGTGACAAAAAAATACACTGCAGTTTATTGGTACTTGTATTATTAGAATATGTCTAGCAGACCGAGAAACTATAAATATTGCATTATACTCAGGTGTACTAACACCACCATAAAAACACCAAACAAATGTTTCAATGGATAGCCTATTATGAATACAAAAAAATGAGTTTTATGACCCCCCCACCCCCCAACTACCCCAATTTCACCGCCACCCAAAAAAGTAGAAAATGATCACAAAACCCATAAAATGCCTAAAAACGTAGTTTGAGCTGTTTCTATAGTTTTAGTCTTTTTTATTATTGCTGCGCCGCCGCAACACGGTTTCAAAATCATAGAAGATTTTCTATCCTCGCAGCGGTAGTAATACTGTGTGAAAATTTAATTGTAGTAGCCAAGGTAATGTTCGGATGCACCTAAAAAAGTGTATTATGACGCTAGGCCTTTCTTTCTCAGGTTAGTGGATGGCCTATTATGAATACAATAATTTTTCAGTTTTACAACCCCCCCCCCCACAACCAACCACCCCAATATCACCCCCACCCAAAAAAGTAGAAAATGATCAGGAACCTCTAACACACCTAAAAACGAAGTTTGCGGAGTATTTAAAATTTTTGGTTTTTTGCTAATTACTCCACCGCCCATGCACCGATTTTCAAACTTATAGGAACATTACCAACTACTACCCCCACAGCATATCGCTACCACGAACGTAACCTTCCCCCTTACTTCAAAAATATATTGGCGTCTGTCCGTTACAACAAACACCTTCGTCGTTCCACTCAAGTCTAAATGTCGCAAACTGTATAGCGCAGCGTATGCATAGCGGAGTCCCGACCAGACTGTGGCTGCCGCGAACAATTAATAAGATGTGACGTCATACGGCATTTCACCGCCGCGGTCGCTTTCCGCAAATATAAAATTGAATAACTTCGCCGTTTTTTGGAATATTCAGATAATTTTTTCGACATTCTTCAAGTGAAGAAATAGACTATCAGATAATAATGAATTTTCCAAATTTTATTTTTTAGGAAACTTCTCCATTGGATAATCGTACAATTTTACTGGAGCTGATATTAATTTGTATGACGTTTAATAGTATGTACTTACGTTAACCTTTCCGAGCGCCGTGTGCGGCTTGGCGTACATGGAGGTGAGATCGTTGGCGGCCTGTCCCGCTTGCGCCGAGGTGCTGTTGGCCGCTTGCTGCGCAGCCGCCGCCGCAGCCACCGCCGCCGCCGCCTTCTGCTGGGCGGCGCTGCCTCCGCCCACCTGCGCGTACCCGCCCTTGTACTCCTGCGCCGCCTGGGCTGCCGCCGCTGCTGCCGCCGCCTGGTTCAGGGCGTCGTAGCCGCCGTAGCCGGCCGTCGCCGCCGTGGGGCCCCCCGCGTACGCGGGCTTCGGCCCGTACTGCGAGCCGCCCCCCGTGCTGTTCGCCGCCGCCGCCGCCGCTGCTGCCGCCGCCGGCAATTGCTGATACACACGAAACAGAATAAATAGTAGATTGTTAAATGCGCGTCAAAAATTCGAGTATACAATGTTTAAGTAATAGAGGAGGATTAGAAAATATCCCGTATCTAAAGCGGCGGTCACCTTAGGGCTGTTTTCTGGCGCCCATGCATTCAAAACGTATTCGTCTGCATTTCAAATACATTCGTTATGGCGTTGAAACTATGACGCCATAGTAACAATATTTCAAAATGTATTCAAAACGATTCAAAACCAACCGAACGTTAGTTTCAAACCAGCATAACCTAAAATTATCGCTTATATTTGTAATGCTGTCATCGTAATGTTTTGCAATTTCAAAAATTTCGAATGAATCAACACAACAGCGAATATAGAACAAGACATGACGGAAGTGCAGTTGGGGCAGTCGTTCTTAATTACCGTCGATTTGGAATTATATAAATCTTTGCAGGGTAGGTAAAATATAACTTCCTGATTTAATTGTTAATTCAAAATGATATTTCTTTCTACAAAGATCCTGTATTCGCTAAAAAAATATCTAGAAGAAATTCAGCATCAAGCTAGTGAAAATACTGAAGTGGAATGAGTGAAGCAACATAAGCTGCGGTTCAAAATTCTGATGTTATATGGAAAAGTCCTACCCAAAATGATGTGGAAGCAACTTCTGTTTTTTTTGTCTTTAAATTATTAAAAGTTTTCTATTATGTATTTTGGTTTTATTGTGATGATACAGTAACATTTTTATTCTCACTGCGTATAATAATAGGCATATTAATAAATACGAGTACCAAAATGTTACCAAGTACTGTCACAAAAATACATCGAAACTAGATAGGTTGCTTGTCTAAAGTTTGGCGCCGTTTCTGAGATGTTTTCAGAACTGTTAATTCTAGCGCTGGTTGAAGTGTATGACGTCAGCGATTAATGCGTGACAAATATGTATTCGAATACCTAAGACCGCCAGAAAACGCTTTAGCCTGGTTTACAAGCCGCTGGTTGCTGCTGGCTCTAACAGCCACCGAGCAACCAGCCTGAGTAGTGTGAACCTGCAGCAGCAGCAGCTGTTTCCACTAGCAGGCGAACGATGTCACCAGCGGCTAATAAAGTAGCGCATGTTCAACCTTACCTGCCGCTGTATGATCATGTGACCTCTTTCTTGCTGCTAACAGCGCGTAATTAGTATAATGTGAACACTTGAGCAGTCGAACAGCACTTGAGAAGCTGCTGTGCTATATAAAAATGTCGAAAATTAAATGGACAACAGATGAAATTATTAAGTTTCTGAATATATATAAAAAATTTGACTGGCTGTGGGATGTGGGATGCCACAATATGTTAAAAGAGATGTCAGAGATACATCTTTCAGTAAAATGGTTGAGGAATTGAATCTTGCGGGTCTGAAAGTGACGCCATCATCTTTGAAAAAAAAATTAAAAGTATTCGTGATACGTACAGAAATGAAGTGAATCGCATAAAAAAAATCGAAAGAGTGATGCGGGGACCCAAGATATTGATTTTGCAACGCTATTACCAGCTACCCTTTTAGTCTGAACCCAAACCAGCTGCTGTTTGCTAGTAAACTACCAGTTGAACAGCAACCAGCGGCTGGTAAACCAGCCTAATGTGACCGCCGCGCCGCTTAAAGGTAGCATTCGGATCTCGGAAGCCGCGATCTGGCAGCGCGACTGACTTTTTGCTGTCATATACGGCTGTCCCGGCACGCGACTAGGAGCATTCAGATAGCAAGGTCCACGACAAAGTCGCAAGCATGAACGGAATTCGCTACGTCTCAACTGAGAACAGTAGTGTGGCTCCACGCGGCCATATTGTGGATATACAGGGTGTCCCACGACGATTAAGACAAGCAATATATCGGAACTGGACAGTAGTAGCGAATTATAATTTTGGGGTGTAAATTAGAGCAAATATAGTATCTTTTCTTATTATTGTGTCACCTAATAAGGTATTTGTTTTTGATCACGTGACGTCCGATTCAAAATGTTTAATGGGACACCCTATATATTTGTGATTTTTTGTGTTCCTCCCGATAAAAAAATTTCAACAAACTAGCACACTTGGGGTCTAAAGTGATTAATTCAAGAGCTACAGGTACTTAAGGGATGGTACCACTACCATTGATTGTAACATTTACCCCTACAGTTAAATTACTTGTGGTAGTGTTTCATAATGGTACTGGTACAGTCCTTTAAATACCTGTAGCCCAAATATTTAGAACACGTCCTAAATATTCGAACAAATTGGATGTAATAGTGCGCAGTAGCGAATGCACACGCATCCTATTTCTTCTCCATTTTTTTGTCAAATATTTAGGATGGAAAATATGACCATGACATACAGCCTTAATACATAAACGGATACTTTAGAAACGACTATAAATACGGCCCTTAGGCCGGTGTAAAGTATCAAAACTATTTTGTTTTGTGGAAAACACGTGAACTGCATTGAAATGTTGAAAGTGTGCCCTATCTGTACTTACTAGGTAGTGTACCGTACTAACAGTGACGATCTCATTAGAGTACAGCGCCGTACAGCGTGTCTACTACGCTGACATATTCAAGAAGCCATCCGATCCCATAGTACATAGTGCATAGAAACATGTTTCTAAGTTACAGAGTACCGGCGCTGGTGTCATTGCACATATTATATTGCGAGATGCACATGGCCATTCTTTGATTTTTCTACTGGGACCCGTTTCTGGTGTTCGAGACAATTAGTTTCTCGTAGGAACAGTTTCTCTCACAATGTTCTCCTGAGAAAGTAAATAGGTGTTCTTGACAGGCATCGGAATTGGAATTCTCAAGAGAATTATGAATACCTATGAAGTACCGTGAGTCTGTGATTAATCGGCTGATACACCGATCAAAATAGGACATTTAAGGTTGGCTAAGCTGTCGGCTGTTATTTATGTCAACCTTTAGGTTAGCTGTCAATAATTGTGCCGTTGATGCTTGAGCGAACCGTATTAGGTAGTAAAGAATGACACTAATGATAGCTATGACAGATAATTTTAGGAGAAACGTGGCTTTCTCGGGAAATAATGTAGGAGAAATTGTTCCTACGCTTTTTAACGGGTCCAGAACACCAATTACAGATTTTTGGAGAAAATACGGCATTGTTTCCTATAGGAAATGATTCCCTTAACTCCAGAACCGGCCCCTGGTCGAAGATTGCGTCCAGCACGTCACACCAATTCCCAACCGGTCGCCAGACTAACCTTGGAATGTGTTTGTATTGTATTACAAGTAATACAGGCAAATAAGTGACGTTAAGGCTGTGAATGTCAATATTCGAAATTATTACTTGCAAAAACCAAAGGATGGCTAATCTACATATGATAAAATATGTGCAATGACACCAGTGTTGCGATTCTGTAACTATAAGCGAAGCGATAGCGACATTCTTCCAACGCTTTCGATCGTTTCTGTATTCCACAAATGTCTTCGTTCCGACTCGGATATAACGAACGCAGACGAACGTTATAAGCGATAGCGAAAGAATTTGGATTTCGTTTGTCAACTTTTGACGTTATGTTGCTGTGTGTCAAAGTGACAATTCGCTTAAATTTATTTGTATAGTTAATTACCAGCAATGAATCGAAGAGAAAAAACTAATCCTTAGCAACGGTCGGCGTTGCTGGATTTTGCAGTCTCATCCAGAGATATTTAAGCCAATTCGTGAATGCTCGTGAGTCATCGAGCTCCATGCCGAAAGCGTTACGAAGCGTTAAACTTTGGTTATGGAATGTCGTCAAAAATCGTTTTCGTTACTATAGCGAAAGTTACAGAATCGCCACACAGTACGCTAATCAGATCGTCACTGTTAGTACGGTACTTTAGTACATATACATAGGGCATATCTGTAATCTTTCAATGCATTTTCCATAAAACAAAATGATTTTGATACTTGAAACCATACATATTCACAAATGCGAACCCCCGGAGATACTTTATCAACCGGCAACCGGAGAATCGCTGGCGATTCAACGGCGCGAACATGTGTGGGAGATTGACTAAGCATACCTCATAATACGTAGGTCGCACAGAAATTTTCTGCAAGCTAACATAATCAAGGCAGCGATGGATATCAAAGAGGCTAGAAGTACAATTTATGTCTGATTTGACAGAGTAATTACAAATTGACAGTTAACTTTTGAGAAATTTCAAAATTGGCTCAAAATTTTCGTGCTATGATATTTTACGATTTCAAAACTGATCTCCACTCGAAACAATGTATTGGGAGACTTCGTGCTGCATTTGGTAATGATGCTACATGTTTGACGTCTGTGTATCGCTTGTACAAGGAATTCAAATTTGAAAGGGTTCCTTTCAGTGTGGAACAGATGATTGAGGATGATAACAGAGTCACCTACAAAATTATTCGGATTACTCTAGGGATTGGAATGATTGCAATTCAAAAGATCTTATATGACCGCCTTGGAGTCAGGAAAGTTTGTTCTCGTTGGGTTCCCCATAATCTCTCAGAAGCCCAAAATCAACATCGTATTGAATGAACTACGATTGTGGTAGATCTAAGGGTAGTGCCTGATATTATAAGTGATGACGAGGCCTGAATATATGCATTTGAATTTGAATCTAAACGCTAATCGGCTCAATGGATGATAATCCAGTGAAAATGAAAAAGTCTCAAGTGTCGGGAAAAACGATTGAGTTTTTTGTTTTTGGGAAAAGTGGACTTGTTACCTCGGATTCTTTAGAGGATCAACGAACAGTGAATAATGCTCGATGGCACAACACAGTTTGGTATTTCAAAAGGCGTGCTTACAACGTCCACAAAGCGCACTGTTTTGCATCATGACAATACTTCATCCCATACAGTGGAACAAACAAAACTTAGCATCCGCCCTATGGGTCCGGCTTATTACCTGGTGTACGAAGTGACTCAATAGCAAGGGCATTTCTTTTTTAAAATGAATATTGATCTTAAGAGAGAAGACAAAGCAATATTTAGAAAATTTGTTAGGAACACAGTCTATTTCTCAGTTCCTGCTGACGTGGCCGTTCGACGATTAATACTTGCCACGAGTGTATTCAAGTTTAGCGTGTCGAATTGTTTTAGATGCTTTCCTAAGAGGGGCGCCATATCGGTTTGATTTTCAAGTTTGCTGTGTATGCTTTGTTGTTGGCGATATACTCTGCTTCATTGATATTTTGACGATATGAGTGCGATTCTTTGTCAATGACCTTTGGTCTCGCTGGGTGTTGGGTCGATGCTCCGTAATTCCCGCTACTATAGCTGTCTTCGTTTTTCAAATGTTTATTACCGCATTCGCATAGCACTTCAAGGTCATTGAAACATCATATACCCTGCAGAAACAGAAAGACCTCTACAATCGGAGTAAAGCATAATATATGGAGACTTAAAATTGGGAACTGTTGCTTTTCTTAAGGCTAGTATTTCAATCCGTTCTTAATTCCGATGTCAACTGTAGAGGGAGCCACTTACTTCACAATTAATCTGATTTAAAACTGTATTGTGTCAATGCGAACGTTAAAAATCATGTATTTTCATACTTCCTTAAGTAAAGGAGTTTTTTGTTAATGAACTTTCCGTCTATCCGTCTATCAAATATAGTACATTGCGTAACAATGGGGTATTTTTGAAAAAAAGGACGTAATATTGGTGCTACGTCTCCAAACGCTGTTACGTAATTTATTTTTTTTATTTAACGTGTATTGCCAAATATTGAGTAACCAGTAAATCTTACGTGACGTCATAAGTCCTTCGTTTAGCCATCCTTAGAATGTGACTAGTTTGGCGTCTGCCCTTTTCTCTGTCTACAAACATAACCTCCGCTTATTCTTGACATTGACAGTTATTTGTTTACATCATTTCGTCATCTATTTTGGTTTTTGGTATACTATGTTACCTGATACTTTACTTGACGTTTATTTGATAGGTAGCAGCCGACGGAGAAAAATAATGACTATTTTTGTGAACAAGAAATTGGTTCACTATCTAAAAACTCACAGCAAAATGCACAAATACATTTTTTCGTTTATATATTGTTAAGCATCAATTACTCGTCAGTAGCGGTACGAGCACCGAGTGCAGCACTGCCGTCAAAGCATGTGTCAAGATTCATTCTGGGAGATTTTTAGTTATCACTAGCCGAACATCTGTTCGCTGTTGGAAGGGATGACAGTCTAAAGTATCGGGTAACAGGGTATAAATTAGATACCGTGTCACAGGCCGATAATGAATAGACGGTCGCCAATGTTGCTAGATGATATAAAGTAAAATTGTGGACACTAGGAAACATGAGTAAAATGCTTATTACATAATTATATAAAAAAGGAATAACAGCGTAGCAAAATATGTTTAGTGTGCAAAAATGAATGTTTGTTCAATAAGAAACTGGAAAACTAAATAAACACAATATAAAGCTTACATCCTTTATCGAAAAACTATGCAAAATTTCAAAGTGACAACCTCGAATCTACGCTTACTACACGCTACGCTACATCCGAAATAAAAATCACATTTGATTGGTTGATTTGAGAAGATCAAGAGACTTAAATGAGTTCCCTTCAAATGGATAATTTTCAAACTCCTTTTTACTCTACGTGGGCAGAAAAAACATTAATAAACATGCTATTATTAAAAATTGGATGCAAAAAATTCATTTCAGCGATTAAACAGGGAATATTAGCAAGTTGGAAAATACGTGTCTCAGTCGTCGTAGTACCTGTGGATTTCCCATGTAATGAAGAAGAATTTTCTAGAGACTTTGGCCTTGGAAAGCACTCAACATTACAGGAGTTTGTGCACGAGAACGAAAGCACTGTGAGGAATTCTTTAGATGCGCTTAGTGCTTGTAGCCCATTCAGTTGAAAGTTCTACTCAGATTTGATTGTCAAACCTTGTAATTATATTTGATAATGGTGTATCGAATTGAAATATCAGCGAATGTGCGTATTAGGTCAAACATGCTTGGTCACCCAAATACTCTTTTCCATTATTGCAAGGATCATGATCAACTTTCCAATTTAATATGAACCAACTTCTAACATATATTACAGACAACTATTTAATGCCATCCTACTTTAGTTTTCAACTTGTTATTCATAAATTATACTAGAAAGGACCTAAAAACCTTGATGACGAGCAATAGTGATGAAAAAAAATCCATGAACAGCTAGAGCGATTACAAAAAATTGAAATAATCACACGTGTTCGATGCTTTAATCTTCTGCTTCTCGAATTACTAACATAGCCAAAACTAAGACCACAGTCTTTTCTAGTCAACTTTATAAAACCAATTTTTACGTTTAATGTATCGAGGAAGAAAAAAAAACTTGCATTACGTGTATCTAGAGGGGTTAAACGGGGCAGTTTTTTTTATTTATCTCCTCACCGAGTTAGAAACACAGTACATTCAAGGTTTCAAAGCTTATGCAAGAAAATCTTAACATGTTGTTTCTAGGATGACAGATCATTGTTTTAAAAACATTGACCTCCAATTTTTTGTTTGGCGAACATTTGTTTCATGAGGTATACTCAACCATGCTTCGTATAGTCCCATTTTACTGCATTACGACTATCTTCATCAGACAAGCCTATTTGGTGTACAACCAAAAAACATAAAAGGTTTTATAAGTATAAGAAATATTAGAATACTTTTGTCAAACATAGAAGAATATGGGATCAACTCTCAACAAGGTAATTGAATGTAAGCGATTTTGCGCGTTTAGTAAAATTGTACTAAAGATCCATTAAATGTTCACCTGATTTTATATCGTGACATTTATAGCATGTTTGAACTAAAAATCAAACCTTACATAGCACTGGTTTTAAATAACAAAATAATTATCAGGTGCTTGTAACAAACCAGTTTTGGACGTGACTCATACGCAATTTTCAACATTGATTTTAGCTGTTTCCGTCTAGACGGAGTAGTAAAACATATGTATATTAGTTTTTTCTAATGAGCTTCAGGGAACTAGTCAACTTGACGGAACCAAATGCTATTCAAACAACTGGGAAATAAAGAAAACAACTGAGTAATTTTAAAAAAAACTGCATTTCAAAACTGGTTTTTTACATAATTACAAGTTAAATTTAAATTCTAACAAAACAGGTATTCTTATGTCTATAAGCATATTTGTACAAAACAGTGCAAGTTGTGTAATTAACAATAATATAACATACATTTTCACACTCAACACAGTGTCAGTATGCCAACATTGAAGTTTCTAAAACAGTTTGATAAACTTTAAAAATATGTTACTTATGATGATTCAAAATAGTTGTCCATGACAAACTGTCATTATTACACAATAAAATGATTCTAAAAATCACATTTGTCATGATATTCTCTCTAGTTTATTTGAATTGAAACTTGCACAGGGTGGCCCTTATGTAACGTTTAATATTGTTGTAGCTCATTCTGAGAAAGTGTCAGAATTTGCAGATTATTTTATTTTATCTCAGCAACATCTCTCAAGAGCTTCATTCAAATCTGATACCTAAGTGTAGCACGATTTAAATTGTCTAGTTATTAAAAATACCTGGAACTAATCATTATTAATGAAAAAGTGACCAGAATCTTCGATTGACTTCATAACTATTTAAAGGGCGCTAATCCTTCACTCTTTGTCGATTTGGTGAACCGTTTTTACTACATTATTTAACATAAATATATATTAAAAATACCAACAGCAAGTTAAAAATGGTGTTACACCATATGTAGATTTCAAAAAATAGTACTGCGATTCTCGGTATCCCAATATTGAAACGTACTCAAGGAGCACTGTGCATACCTCAATATTTGAAAAATATAATGCAGAAAGAATGGCACAAAAATAAAACATAGATATTCTGATATCCGGTTAATAATAAAAAATACAAACGGTACACAAATTTTCAAACAAGACAAATTAAATACATGATACTCCTATTAAATCCACAACAAAAGATGCGTTAAATCTGAAATGTTATTACTAAAGTAGATATTAGGCTTGAACTTGAATGGCGATTAAGAGATGCTTCGGTATCAGATATTTGTTTATTAATACGTAAGTGAATTGACAGCTAACTATAGCCACCGTACATTAACAAAGACAAGTAGGGTCTGCTCTCGGACACTACGCAAGCTGGCGACTTCTGGCGCCCGGTGATCTCGAGCAGTAGCCGAACGCTAACAGCTGTGGTTACAGGGTCAGTTCACCTAACACGCGACACAATCGGTCGGATCTACCGGGGTGCCTAAATAGGTAGTGTTTGTGTGTATATTGAGCGTATTGCGCGTATCTGCGTATTTCACAAAAAATGCCGGCAACATGTTCTGTATATAGCTGCAACAGCAAATATAATATTAATTATCCTGGCAGATTTGTCTCCATAAAATTTAAAAAATAAATATTGTTTCTAGATGTGAAAATTGGAAACGGGTATTAGGGTTCGTGAGTACCCATAAATATGACAACCTTACCTTAAAATACATATACATATATTATAAGGTCAGACATCTTTTCATAGCAAAATTACAGCAATCACACGATATAACTTATCGGTATTCAAAGAAACCAGACACCATATTTTTAGGGTTTATAACCCCACGGTATTGAAATCATTCATAAATTAATAATGGCGTTGGCCAGTAACAAGTCTTCTGTACTCTTCAATGACCAGGATGAAAATGACGGACGAAATCACTAAAGATCACCCACATTTTTCATTTTCCATTCAGAGCGCATACCTAGCTTAGCTTAGGTGACTATGAATATTTTTTATTCCTATATTATATTAGAGTGCGAATATATTTAGCGACCAAATTTATTATTGTTGACATTAAAGAATAATCAAGACAGAAAACAAAACCAAATTTAAAATGTATAAAAACGTGTCTGTTATGTATCTTCCAGTATTCGTATTCTTTTTTTGCCTTATTGGCGTTTTCTTTGTTTTTTAAGGAGGTTGTTAAGTTTTGTATATAATTTATTCGATATAGAAAAAATATGTTGTTAGAGTACTATTCCCTCTCACTATCTTCTCATTTATATTTCAAGGAACTAATGGTATGTATTGTCAATTCAGTTGAATGATTTATTGAATAATAAATTATATTCTATCTATACTATAGAATTCATGTCTATTGACCCCCGTATAAGAAGTTAAGTGAACGTCGACAATATCGCACAGCCCAACGCACAGCCTCGGATTCCCTGTAAGTAAACGAGGCGGCACGAACGGAACCCCTCTGAAATCGAGGCGGCTCGCGTTTGTGAGGCTCACATCAGAGTCGGCACGGCCGAGTGACCCTACTTGTCTTTGTTAATGTACGGTGCTATAGCTAAGTTATTGTATCCTACAGTTCAGCATAAAACAGCATTTATCAAAAAATCCAACTCATTGATAAACTTTTTCACAAGACAGCGGTCTTTTGATGTACTTATATAAATATAATAAATAACCATAAAAAAGTTATGTTTTTCAGACTGTACTTACAGTCAATCAAGGAGCCAACCTAGCGCGATATTAAGTAATAGTGTACTACATCTATGTTTCAATTCGACGAACCACAACATATTTTTTTTGTAACTAAGACAGTTTTTAATAAAACAAAAAGGTGATATTCAAAATGAAAATGTATCGAAATAACATTTAAGTGAAAAAATAGAACACGAATTTATTGGCACTGATAGTATTGTGTCAGGTTAAAGACAGTGACTAGTTCTATCATGCGAAAACAGTTCATCTGGTATTAATCGCAGACAGTTACGGAAGTTTTTGGCGAACTCATCTCTTACTGAATGATAAAAAAAATATTAATATTATAATATAATATATTGAAATCCCATTCCAGGTATTCAACATCAAAATTCTATAACGTTTCTGATTAGAAACTTTGTGCATCCCATGAAAAAGTTGGGAAAACAGAGAATGATAATGATACGACAATAACCCAAACACGTTTTTTGATTTTATTTAGGGGGCATTTAGATCATTTTTGTTTCAATGTAGCGGTTAGCTACAGGCCTGTTAATATGTTTTAAATTTGTATTGTATTTTACTTTTTTATCGTCCATAAGGTTTATTTTTTCTCAATTTTCGAAACAGAATTAATCCGATTTTAAAGCTGTGACTCCAAAACATTTCAGAGATTGCCAAATCACTATGAATCAAGTGAAAAACCCTCTGCGTTCGATTACAAAAAACCGAAGCGAAAAACCCCTTCTACGACATTGAGAATTCAAAATAATTTTACTGTAGCCACCAAAATCTTGTCTTGAAACGTTATTATCTAAACGAAGACATGAAGATTCAAATAAAATTCAAGTCATGAAAATTGTGATTATCAGTTTTCATTATAATGATTTTTTTATTATGAGTCAATCTTTTCATTCAAACGTGAAAAAGCATTTATCGCGAACCGTTAACCCTCTGTAATTCCATGAATGTTTTGTCAAATATTAGATATGTCAAACGGCAGTTTTTTTTCTTTGTTGAGGTTGCATTTAGTATAGTAACAACTTTCGAAATAAATATGGCAGTACATTTTATGGCACTCTAATGTCTCAAAAGTGAATCTTTCACAGTTATACGTGGTTATCCATTAAACAACCCTTATTGCAGTTCTGTGTCTAGGGTAGCACTGAAATAATTTTCATATTAATAGTAAAACTTACAAGTGAGAATATAATTTCCGTACAATGGCGAATTATCGAAATGTTTACATGTTAACTTGTATTGTCGTCGGAGTGTAGGAAAGGTTATTTTCTTAAAACAATGGACTACTTTAACTTCGATGCACGTAGAAAATGATCATGATTAATTCTGAAACGTGCGTTAGTAATGGGTGCTTTAAGAAATAGAAGGAAAAGAAAAAATAGAAAAATAGAATTTCGAGATTATTGGAAAAAATTCCTAACGTTCGTCGTTTAGAAAAGCTGAGATTATTGAATTTCTTACAAAACAAAATTTCACAATTTCACCAGAAATTAAAACGAAAAAGTCAGTTATTTTTTGTTAGCAAAAAGTTACAACTTTGATAAAAAGGTATATCGTTGATGAAATGGCGTGAAGATGTGGGTGTGAAGTTTTAAGACTCACATTATTTTTGTATTTTCAATCAGATTGATTCAATATGGACCGATTTAAAAAGAAATATCAGATAGTATAATAATCACCACGAAAGCTCATCAGCAGTTATAAATCTCATTAGAGGTCAGGTACGTTTAATAAATACAAATAAATGAAAAAAAAAGAAAAAACAAACTCAACAAAAATGGCGAAACTGCATTTAACATGTGATAGAAATAGAGTAATCATTTTTAAATACACGACCGAATGAAATTATTATCAACTTGAATGATAGCGACTCAACTGAATCTGACTTGTGTTAAATTCTTTTTATTTCCTCTTTTCACATCTATATTTTTAAGTAACATTGTTATAATATAAGTTTGAAAGGTATCTGTTGTACATTTTTTAATGTTGTTTAATATCTATTAAAAATATAATAGGCAACCACGTTTCGTTTTCTTCTTTAATGTTAGTGTAGCCCTGGAAGGTTCTGTCCCCAACATTCAGCACTCGCCACTGCGTTTTATAATACATGTTTATAGTCATTAAAGGAGATAAACTTTTTGAAAATTTAGGGCCATAAAATTACTGCCGGATACATCTCGAACGTTTTTACTATGCAGGGTGTTCATTTGAAAACCTCTCCTCACAATTTTATCGAAACCTAAAAAGGAAAAAACGCAGAGACACGTCAAAAGATTTGTCCAGGGGGCAACTTTTTAACCGAAAACTACTTCCCCTCCTTGTACTTCCTGCTCCTCAGGGTCATCCCCTTAAAAATTTTAAATGACAAGGGTATCGCGTAATAGCATGTTTGAAAGGTATGTCGAAGATCTTTATTTTGACGTTTTTTTTTAAATCAGTCGATTCGTTTTCAAGAAAATCAGAATAATCTTTATGTATCTTAATTTGTTCTAAAAAAAAAAAAAAAAAAAAAAAAACAAAAACGCAAACAAAAACGCAAAAATTATCACTTTTTTGCAATAAGTGTTCAAAATGTTGAACGTTATTGGCAAAAAAGCGATGTTCAAATTCCTGACGGATAGTTCAAAAACAGTGGAAGTAATTCAAATTCATGATGTTCATAATTACGTAATATGCTCGGCCAACTGCCGTTTCGTTCCCACCAGACACCTAAAGAAGATGCAATTATTGAAAGTTCATTCGGCTCTATACACAGAGTTACTAAACAGAATGAAAATAGTGCAAGAGTTAACCGAGGGGGTTGTTTTTGGATAAAAGGTTGTCCCTCTTGTCAAATCATTTGACGTGTCTCGGCGTTTTTTCTTTTAATCAACGGTTTTCGATAAATCCGTGGTGGGAAGTCTTCAATGTATGTCTGTATGAATTTGTGTCGTTAGATAACCTAATGATCGTCATACGCTAATAATAGTAATAAGGCACACACACGCACACGTGTACGTATCTACCACCTGCCGCCACTCACCGTGTACATGGTGCTAAACTGGTAGTTGGGTATCGTGTTGAAGGCGGTGGCGAAGAAGTAGGGTGGCGCCGCTCCGGTGGCCGCCGCCAGGATGGGTTGCGCCTGTTGCTGCGGTTGGCCGGCCGCGCCGCCCAGCGCCGACTGCGACTGCGTCTGTCCGGGACCGGCCACGCCCACCTGCGACGCGCCGCCCGCTTGGCTGCCCGCCCCCGAGCCGCCCGTCGGCACCGGGGAGGCAGAGTCGCCGGCGCGGGCGAACCGCGCGTCCGACGACATCGAGTAGCCGCCCAGCGCGGCCTCTCGCACCGCGGCCAACGTCGTGGGAGGGGGCGGCGGCGTCTGGTAGCTGATGTCGTAGTACGGCGTCGTCTGGAAAACAACAAAATGGAGTCAAGTTGATTGGTTCAATACTTCCCACACATAATGACGATACCATTTTATTATTTTCCCATTGCATGAAGCTATAGTTTGAAATCCCCTTGCAACCAAATCATCGCCCACCCGCCCGCAAAAAATCATCCAACACAAAAACTCTCGTAAATAGTTTCTTGCGTCTCCCTCCTTAGAAGCTAGGACGCCATAGTTTTTATCCTGCATGCTTCAACTTTACGATGCAAAACGATCAGGAGCCTCCAAACCATCTAAGAACGAAGTCTGAGCTGTTTTTATATTTATAGTTTTTTTATTATTGCTGCGCCGCCACTGACACGATTTCTCAAAAACAGACGCGTTTTCCATTCTTGCCGCTGCACTAAATTCCGTCAGATTTTGATTAAAATCTATTGAATAATTTTCGCTTTACGCAATATACATAGAACGAAGTAAAGCAAAACTCGTATGTATACATCACAAAATTGGTATCTGTAATAGGCAAGCCAATGTTCAGATGGACCTAAAAAAGTAATGTGCCGCTAGGTATTTCTTCCATAGGTCAATGGACAAACTATTATGACTACAACAAATTTTTTCAGTTTTACAACCCACACCCCCCAACCGCCCCAATTTCACCCTCACCCAAAAAAAAGTAGAAAACGATCAGGAACCCCTAAAACGCCTAAAAACAAAGTTTAAGATGTTTTTATATTTTTTGTTTTTTTTATTGCTGCGCCACCACTGACATGATTTTCCCAAAACATACGCATTTTCAATCTTCGCCACAATAGTAACACTGTCAAAATTTCATTAAAATCAATTCACTAATTTTCGAATTACGCAATATAATAATATAACGACCTAAAACAACACTCGTATGTATACATCACAAATTCTAAGTCCTTTGGTTTCTATAATAAACAAGGCAATGTTTGGATGGGCCTAAAAAAGTGTATTATGCCGCTAGGTTTTCCATTCACAGGTCAATGGACAGCCCATCATGGATACAACAATTCTTTCAGGTTTACAAACCCCCCACCCTCCCCAAATTCACCCCCACCCAAAAAAAAGTAGAAAATGATCAGGAACCCCTAAAACGCCTAAAAGCGAAGTTTGAGGAATATCTGGAACTTTTTGTTTTTTGCTAATTACCCCGCCCCTCGTACAACGATTTCCAAAATTATAGGAACATTACCTACTACGACATCACAGCATTACTGCGTTACTGAGATTACGAGGCTATAAAAACGCCAAAAGACAGACGGACACACAGACAGACAGACAAAAATGAGTGACGTGGATTTTCGTTATGTAGACATCATACAACACCCAAAAACCATATTATCTCAAAAGTGAAAATTTTCGCGATCACAATACTCCCCTCGCCTATCGGTGTGGGAAGTAAAAATCATGTCTTCTTTCTAGTCGTTGCTGTGTCGTCGTGCTTCACTGGTTCGCAAGTTTAGCAAATACCATGATATTTATAATATATATTTATTTATCTGTATCAACGATGTATGGGTGGACGATAACTGCTGAGAAATTAAATGTCGAGGGCAATAAAATCTATGTTACAAAAATATTTACCATTATACAATAGATGTATGACTTGTCATAGTTACAATTTTTTAAATAGAACGCCCTGTATATTATTGCTTTGTTTATTCCTTTGTTGTTTCTAGTATGACTTGATGTATCACACATGTTACTTAAAACGAACCGTTTAGGCGCAAATCACAATTTTTGGTACATGAATAATACATAAATGAAACGAACAAGATACATATCTCATATTTGTAAAATAATTTTTTGCTGCGAACTGGTTCATTTTGGGCAAAAAATTCAAGACAAATAATAGACAAAAGGTTGCATTGGAAATAAATTTTAGGGGTTGCGTTTTCCACCCCTTACAACCATGGGGTAAACCAAATAAATTACTGGCTAAGTGTCTTTTTGGTAGTAGAAAATGTCAGGTTGAATTCAATATTGTAAGTCTTTTAGAGCTTGTGAAAAAAATTGTTAAACAAATTTTATGTACCCCCTTCAAGCGGCTGTATCTTAGCAAGGGATGCTCCAATGAAGTTTCTTTATATGAAAGATCCTATCTTTTTTCGATGAGGAATCACCTCCTTAAATGTTTTACACTTATTTAGTTATCCCTGTATAGTTATAAAAGGATTCTACTTATAATAAAGTTGAATCATGATTACATTTCTAATTCATCCGTTCCCTATTCAGTATGGTTGTATATGATTCAAGGAAACATGTTCTGCAAATCAAAGAATAGGTCAAAAGTTTTCACAGCAATGTGATCCTAAGTTGATGACTGGCTCTCGTTTTGGATTTAGCAACAATGTAAATGCTTGCAAAACGTCAAAGAAAAAACCTATTTCCTGGTACAGCTTTTACATAATGTCCCTTATTCAAAATTAATTTTTTGCCTAATTTTGTACTTTCATGAAAAAGACAGATGTGGCCGAAACGAGAGTAAAGTTTAAGTTCAAGTAAATAAAAGTTCTTTATCGATGAGCCAGTAATGCGCGATGGAAGACCAAATCATTATTATCGATTACTGTTCCTATTTTGGCAAATTAGTTGGGAATGTATTTATGAAACAACTATATACTTTTTTATTTCCTAAAACGATAGTTGTTGAGGTTACAAATATCACGCCATACATCAGATGTGACGTGAGGTAAGATACCTCGTTAATCTTGCAGCTCATTCAACTACTGATGTGACGATGACTTCATCAATCAGTCGTACCAACTGCTTAGCTTTCTAACAGATAAAATCAATGATAGGCTGTCCTATAGATACGAGAGAGAAATTTCATAAGGCTGGCTGACTATGAATATTTTTTCTAAAAGTTGTAATCATGAAATCGTTGTTGAATTGCTAAACTTGTGATGAAAGGAACTAAGTGTAAAAAATCGCTCATCACACATTGCAAACGGATCCCTAACACCGAGAGATGAAATTCACACACAACGGACAAATTTAATTGAAAAGATAAATCAAAGAAAACAAAAAATGTATAGGTACAACGTGGAAAATGGTACACTGTGTCACCGTACGTTAATAAAGACAAGTAGGGTCACTCTAAGCTTATTCTGGCGCCCGGCGATCTCGAGCAGTAGCCGAACGCTAACAGCTGTGGTTTACAGGGTCAGTCCACCTAACACCACCTAACACGCGACACGGTGCACGGGATACAATCGGTCGGATCTACCGGGGTGCCTAAATAAGTAGTGTTTGTGTGTTATTGAGCGTTTTGCGCGCATTTCACAAAAAAATGCCGCCGACATGCTCTGTATATGGCCCCATTGTTTTTTTATATTTTTGCCTACTTATTCCCATTGATTTTTAAAATATCTGTTTTTTATACTTTAATTTTATTATTGACTTGATTCTCAAGTTTTTCAAATTCATTTTCCAAATTCATGTTTCCCGGTTCTTTAACTTTTTGTTTATAAATTTTGACTCGGTTTTCAGTCATTTCGAGAATTTCTTGATTTATTCAGTCGTTATTTTCACGTATCCTATAAGTCTTTTTGAATTCCGGATCTTTTTTACAAGAAGCGATTACGTCAATTAGTTCCTGAAATGATTGAACTTCTGTAGTTTGAATATTCTTTTCAAATTTTGAGATGATTTTTTATGATCTACTCTGTTTACTTCTATTCTATATTTTGTCGCAAGTACTTTTATGTTTACACCTAAGGTTATTGACAACAAATTATGAAAGATCAGACTGTTACTTACTACTTGAATCGTACATTTCAAATTACTACATCTATCTGACAAAACATGATTTATAATAGTCCTTGAGCTATCTGCCACACCAGTAGCTGCATCTGCAGTTATTGTGTCGAACGGTTTATTGAATAATAAATTATATTCTATCATTGATTAACTTATTCACGGGAAGATGGTCAACCAGATAGCAACATCACACGCTCGCAGTCTATCTCACTCAGATCTCACTCACTCTTTCATCGTATACCAGAAAACCGAGATAAAACCATTCGCCGTCACCTGGCGCCATCTGAAACAACTTTCGCAAATTCCTGAATCCTTTATAAATATGACCAATAGATGGCAGCAAATGACTATGAGTGAAATCGATGACAGGTCAGGTCAAGGTCACTGTACCAGCCATAAAAATAAAATATATGACGCCCATGCTGTCATGATCAGCTGATATTATGAAAACATTGCTTCATTGCTTTGAGGACCATTAATTGTGTTTTTTTACAATTTCTTGGATATTTTCACCATAATTGTTCTTGTGATGTGTTTTTTAAGGAACCTTTTTTGTCAGGTAAGCACATCTGTCAATTAAAATGATGTAATTCACGAGATAATGCATGATGAAAACAGCAAAGAAAAAACCGTTTATTGGCAAATTACAGTTATCACATTCACTAGGGCGGCAGTTGTTATAGTCATACTGCATCTTTGTCACTTGATACTCCAAAATAATGCATTTATTTATTTGAAATTTTATTTGTGAAGTAGAAGTAGTGAAGTTGTAGTGGCCAACCTTTGGTGGATTACGTTAAAAGTAGCAAAAACGTCCATCCGTAGATAATAATTGCTAGTTGTATATGTACATATAGACAAGTTCAAGCAATGCATCAACTAAAACATTAATCTTTTGACATAATCTAAAAGTTGAGTTTCTGGAACAAGGGATATATTAATTATGTAAATATGCACCAAAAAAAAATAGGTACATTATATTATGACTATTCACCTCTATCCAAATGATTTGTGCACTATTTCAAAATGCTTCCTTTTTGTCATTATAGGTGTGGAAACAATTCTTCAGCTTCCCAAGTAGTCGAGACAGAAGAGGCAAACCGATACCAGGAGGTGAAGAGTGTAATGACCTTCTAGAAAGTAGTGTATTTATTCTACATACTGTGTATACTAACAGCACCAATAAATGCTCATGTTATCATGAAAAATGAATTATTTATTATTATATATGCTTCTTACATGATCAAATTGTTAATATTTCACATTATTATTAGCAATGCTTATACCCACATTCATACTTTTTTCCAAATATGTAACATGAAATGGTGTCTAGCTACAGCAAGGTGAAAATATGTATTTCAAATGGCACTTTGCTTAACATAGTGTGATTAATTTGTATCTTATCAAACAGAGTGACTATCTAAAAAACACTCATTGGGTGATTGTAAAGTTGCACACACCAGAAGCTAAAGGATTATTACTTGAATAAAAAAGTATTAGTTATATTTTCGTCTATATTTATTATATATATATTTTCCTTTGATGTATAAGGGCTTGTTCCGAACAGTATATAATTGAGTGTATCGAAGGGCGATGAGTGAAACACCATTCAGTGATGTGCTGCTGCAGTCCTCAGTCACACAATATGGGCCAATGTTATTGATACTATTGGGAGAAGGTTGTATTACGTGAAGTTGCGAGGAATTTTTCAGAAACCTACCTAACCTAAATCTGGGTGCTCCAATCAGACCTGCTGAGCGAATCCCATATGAATGGGAATCAAAGAGTTTAAATTTAAGTTCTAATATTTTTATGAATATCCAAGAATGATTGAGCAGCTCTCTCCCAATAATGTCATATGTTTCACTTGAGCGTCCCTACTCAAATACCCTTTGTATGGCAGTCAATGACAATAAGAGATATGAAGACAATCAAAAAAAAAGTAGCATGGTGAAGATTTTTTTATGTACAAAAAAGCTGATCAATTTTTCTAATCATCATTCTATAAGCTGACAATCGGAGAGATATTATCTAACTTGAATTTTTATTCTATTAAAGTTTACATATTTTATGTGTTTATGTATGTGTATATGTACGATGTATTATGTATATGTGTACATATGTATTTGTCAAAATCCCTAGATATATAATTTACATAAGAGTAATTATCTGTGCACATATTCTAATTATGTTTATTCAAAAATTTATCTACCTGAAATCTGTCTGAACAATGTAAACCCTGAAATGCTCAATTAGTTCCAGCAAGAATGGCTTATCTGCCATCATACCCACGTAGCTAATAGAATCCAACTGCTGAAGATCTCAGCTAGTTTCGTGAAAAAATAATGGTGTTGTCGTGCACTATAAAAACTACCCGTTTTTTAGGCCTCGACGGGTTCGGAAAGCAAATAAAACTCATTCACTGTTTTATTTCACTTTTACTTGATAGATGTGGTGTTAAATATTCCACGAACAATATAAAAATGCTTAATAACGGTTCCGGGTTCACCCTTACCGAGCGCTTGTTTTGTGTATTTCCCGACCCCGATACCCCGATACCAACTTCTCAAATTCGAATAGACTTCAGGATCAGATCAGCTGACTATCTAAAAATAGATCGCATGCCACACTAATAAAAAAGGGTTGACTGCATCTCTCCTTTGATAACACGCTCGGGCTGGGTTGCCACTTTGAGCACAAATTCAATTGTTAAATACAAAATAAAACTGACACAGCTCGATTTATTTTCTTGATCTGGTAAAGGGGTGACACACGTACGAACTTTAAGTATGCGGTTTTTAAGTTCGCGAACTTACTCGGCTCGACGTGGTGACACACGTGAAGCTGAAATCACTCATTTTGATAATTTTCCTAGATAAACAAAACTTTTAACAAACGCCAAACACAACAAGCGTTGCGCATCGATGGCCTGCCGAAACTACGGACAGACGGACGGACGGACAGATAGAGGCTCTGCATAAGCTCTATTCAGTGAGTCAGTGAGAGCTAAAAAGTAACATAACCAACAATAAACAAGGATAAGATAGAATGACTGAAGGGAAAAGGCAAATTAATATTCTGCGCTTCTTAAAGTGCCTAGAAATGACTGTTTTCATAAGGATAGAACACGAAAATAAAATACTGTGAGCGATAGAACAAGCATCGATTAAAAAAAAGAGAAAATCAGGTAGCACTTCCGGCTGCCCGTAGAATAAAAATAGTACAAATGTCAGATAGTAATAGATTTTCCACTAAATGCGAAAAGTCGTAACAACGTCAAAGAGTAGGTAACTAACAAGAGGAGACACCCGGCGGAATTCCTTTTATGTTTGCAATCCGCTCCCATTGACCTCGGACCTTTAAATTTGGGTGTGCACTAGTTGCCAGATGTCTCGCAATACCTGAATTAGTGGGAAAAAGCAATGTTGCCATTTCCGTTTTTCAGTAATACCCTTACTTTTAATATGGCTTAAACGGCGAATGTATCCTGAAGGGAATGAAAATAAATAAATAATTCAAGTAAATTCTGTTCCATTACTCTATATGAACGATTGCACAGCAGTTGTGATTTTTAAAGATCTGACCGTCAAAAAGTGCCAAACTAGGAAAATTTGGAGTTAAAATACCAATATTTTTTTGGGTCACGAATATTTTACTGGATGAAATATGGATACTGAAACTTATCCTGTGATTTGTCTCTTCCAAATTATTGCCAAAAACTGGCCCATAAGTTGAACCAAATGCATCAAACAAAAAAAAACTGTTTATTACTGTTTACTGACGTTTTCGCGACGTCTGTGACGTTTCTCAAAGTATAAATTATAATACCTATCTCTGACAATCTCTTTTAATTGTTTGTCTATTAGCTGTCAGAGCACAGTTCGCTTATGTTTTACACATGTTATTCAATGTATGGACCAGTTTGTTGCAATAAAAGGCATCAAGGAACTAAAACACATATTAAGGAGGTGATGCCATATCTTAACAAACAAGCAGACCAAATTAATAAAACAAAAGTTTCTAAAAACACAATGATACAAATTGAAATCACAAACAAAACGCAATACGAAATCAAACGCAATGGCGGAGTGCGGACGGCGGTTGGTCTTTGTTTGGCGTGGCACGTGGAATCGATGCGCCGTTGCCAATTCTTGTAGGTCTTTCGTAAAAATCTCTAGGTCCATTACATTGTGTATGTTTGATTATATTTACTACAGGAGAATTAGCAGATATAATATTAAGTAAAGATACCAGTAAATTTTTGTATTAATATATCACCGAACGAACACGGACCTTATCGAATATTAAAATAAAACCAATATTGTAATGTGGTATGTTCCAATGGTGAAACGAAATCTTTTTTCTTTTTTTTAAATTCTGTGTCATCGGCATCGACTGCTTTGGTCATTAGCTTCAAATCTTTTTTCTGTCATAAAGTTATAATATTGACGTGGTATAATGACATAATAAAATATTAACCATCAGCAAACGCATCTTTGAATATTATGAATGAAAGTAAATTTAGATAGGTACCTACTTATTTTGGTCAATAAAAAAAGAGTTAAAATATATCTAAATTATCAATATTGCGACGAAGTGTTTCTACTTTCTATCAATCTCCCATATAATGACGTCGCAGGAAATGCGAATACAAATCTCAATGTGGCAACGCTTGACACCGAACTAGCTCGGGTCAGCTCGGGCGAATTCGAGGCCCTTTAAATTTGGGTGTAGCTCTATCTCTGTCTAATTTTATTCGCTCTGTCTGACTGTCTCCTCTTGTTAGTTACCTACTCTTTGACAACGTAATATTATTTGTGTTTCGTAATAGATCTATTACAAGTGTAATAGCAGCGGCAACCCTGCTCGCGGCTCGCAGTACGAGCCGAGACAAGCTACGGGCAAGATTTCAAACTAGTTGGATTGGATCGCCGGCGGTTTGCGCGACATCCTACGTTACTGTTACTGTTGGCAACATTGGAAGAATTTGGACAGTTATAGTAATAACATCTGTAAACCATTTTGCTTCCCGAAATCGCGAAAAATTCAATGCAAACGATGATAAATCGAAATCAATCAATATTTTTTGATCGTCCTTGATGGAAATAATTACAAAATTAGAAAATGACACTATTGATGAAAGCTGTCAATTTCCAACGGTGGCGACACCTAGAGTAGATAACAGCAAGTAACGTTTATACGTGGTATGACGTGGTTGACAGGTAGGGTTCTTTGTTCTTATCAAAGTCGATGGTTCTTATCCTATCAAAGTTGTATCGGTAGAGGTACATTTGTGCTCAAATAGATGGCAGCAGTCCAGAAAGAACAAAAGCTAAGCGCCCGCTTTTGCTACGTGGTTGACCATCTTTCCGTGAATAAGTTAATCAATGATTCTATCTATACTATAGAACTCATTTCTATTGACCCCCGTATAAGTAAAGTGAACGCCGACCATATCGCACAGCCGGATTCCCTGTAAGCACAGTAAACGAGATCGCACGAAGGGAACCCCTCTGAATTCGAGGCGGCTCGCATTTGTGAGACTCACGTGAAAGTCGGCACGGCGAGTGACCCTACTTATCTTTGTTAATGTACGGTGACTGTGTAGTATATTTTGCATGTCATGGAACCTACATACGAGGATGTACCAGAAAATAACGTGACTGGTGCTATAGCAGAACATTAAAATATTTAAAAATGTTCAACGACGATCCTTCAAAGTACACTCCATTCTATTCAATAAACTTATTCCATCGCTTTATCCACTTGTCATAAACTTCTGAAGCACCATTTTTTGATGGTTTGTTTAGTATACCCATCAAGCGTTGAAAAACACTTCAACTCAAATCTTAGACATCTCAATTCTTTGTTGACTTCAAGAAACAACACATGGATCAAGGTTGAATCATATTTTGCACCCCTAGTTCTTTAATTGTTTGTTCACAAATCGCTGATCTGTGACCGGAGCATTGTCGTAATGTTTTAATTTTTCCTTTAAGAGTCCTCGAATTACTTGAGAATAGAACTCCTCAGTTACTTACAGTAGGTTCTCTAGGTACAGCGTGATCTTCAAAATTAATTTGTCAAAAATTCGTTTTATGCCAATCCAGCGATCATTTGCATCATCTACAACCGATTCATAACCGCCTATACCTTTTATGCCATTCAAACATCCTAGGACCAATATGGGGTACTTTAGAGTTATTTTCCCTTGTATGAACTCAATGTGTGTCTTCCTTGCACCCAGCTTCACAGTAAAACACCCTTGTAGAGAGAGGTGATATTGTGCCCGAAATTGACGGGTGAAGAAGCAAAATAATCAAACTTTTTCTGTATAACCGTTCGGCATGACAGACAAAACATATCATCTAAAATGTGGTGTTGTTGGAGCAATCCGAACATTCTCAACTATCAACTGAACGGGATTTTCGATCATTTCAAAAGTATAAGTTGGTGTTTTACCGAACCGAACCAAATTTTATGGCAAATCTTTGTTATCTTTCCATGTTTCGATCGATAAGCAAAATACTGATATTTCAATAGTCAATTTCTAAAGAACGTCAAACGTTAAAGCAAATCGAAAGTATACTACAGACACATGCCTCATTTTGCGTGTTATTAAATTCTACCTTTGAAAGAAGTTATAGCACCAGTCTTGTTATATACTGATATATCCTCGCATATGCTGAGAGTACAAACTAAAAATAAAGGAAGTCAATAAACAAATTCGGTGGGCTGCTTAAATATCATAAATAAAAACTCTGCAGCAGAGCGCTATTTTTTTATTTTTCCTTGTCAATTTCAACAATTTTACTTTAGTAATACTGTAACAACCGTTATGCAGGGTGTCCGACGACGATTAAGACCAGCAATACATCGGAACTGGAAGTAGTAGAGAATTACAATTTTGGGGGTGTAAATTAGAGCAAATACTGTCTTTTGTTATTGTGTTATTCAATGAGATATTTGTTATTGGTAACGTGGCGATCGATTCAAAATTATTAATGGGGCACCCTGTCTGTATATTTGTGACTTTTTGTGTTCCTCCCAATAAAACAATTCCAACAAACTAGCACACACCTGCGGTCTAAGTGATTCATTCAAGAGTTACAGGTACTTAAAGGATTGTACCACTACCATTATGAAACACTAGCAAAATAATTTTGGCTATAGTTGTATAGTTGTTGTTGTATAGTTATTGATGTATGTTATTTATATGGTGGTAGTACAATCCTTTAAGTCCCTGTAGCTCTTGAATGGATCATTTTAGAGCCCAGGTATGCTAGTTTGTTGGAATTGTTTCATCAAGAGGAACACAGAAATGCACTAATATACAGGGTCTCCCATTAAAAAATTTTTATCGGACGTCACGTGACGTAAAACAAAACCTCAGAGGATAACACAATAACAGGAAAAGACCAAGCATTTGCTCCAATTTACACGCCCCGAAATTATAATTCTACTGCCCAGCTCCGGTGTGGGAGACCCTGTATAAAAATATGTTCCAATAGCCCGTTCCAATAGCCCGCTAAGCTTTTCTACCTTGAAGTGACCGACACTTTCGAAAAACTTTTTTTTCGATAGCGCTCACCAAAACGACGCTATTTATAGAAAATCATCGCGAAGCAGCTTATTACTGATGTTAGTCGTTATCACCAGTTGCAGCCTGCCGTTGACAAGAATGCTAAACGAGCAATCTAGATCTTAAAACCTTATGGAATTTTTTAACCTTACAATGTGACACATAGACATTGTAAAACTGTGTGTGCTCCTAATCGTTTTAATAGTAGTAGTGAAATTTTCCAGTTGGAGCCATCCCACCTCTGATGGGTTGGTCTTCATGCGCTGGCACACTTGGTCCTGGTGCCTGGTTAATAGCACCTTTGCTGTACAGGTGGCAATTTCTGCATTTCAACGAATTTACGTCCAGACTATTCCAGAGCGGGGTACAGAATGATGGCTGCAACGGATCTAATGCTATGCATGAAGGTGCTTGAGATTGCTGGCATCCTCTACGCTACCTCCAGTGCTTGACACTACCAATTGGGGGTTGTTGTTGATAAGATGTAGTGGTCAGATTATTCTTATAAGGTTTCTAATAACAGCGCTTCAGTATTTTGCACCTTTCCTCAGTTTTCTCTTTAAACCAACATGGGATACATGCGGCTTGATAAGCAACCGTATTCACGTTTCTTATGTATTCCAAGGCCCCAACTTCATTTTGATGTCAGAAAGATGACATTGCAGCTCCCACGTTTGTACAGCTCAGCCGTGGTTTTGTCAGAAATTGCCGTGTCTTGTTTTTCCGCGATGGGTTGAAAAATATTGTAACTTAGATAAACGGCCCGAGGTTTCGTTTGTCACTTTTGAGGTCAAGTTTACCCCTACAGTGTTACGACAGTTTTATATTGGCTTCCAGCACTTCGCAGTGATGTTGCTTGTTTACTCCCTGTATGTTTGGTTGTTAGTTTACACATCAATACTCACCATATGAGGAAGTCTCTGTTGCAACAGTTGCATGTCTTCATAAGAATACACTGGCTGCTGGAAGTACGGAACTTGTCCCATAATGTAGGGGGTGCTCATCACCGGCGCTACACCTGGAGGGATATTTGATACCACACTATTTGAATTTTTAGCTGTAAAAAAGCATTAAGTCAGTTAGATTCACTTGGGGGGATGGGGTAATAAAGATGAATTAAAGCTCAGATTAAATAACTACTGGATCTAAAACAGAAACGCTTGGAAGAATTGAGTGTTGAGGTAGCGAATATCACATCAACACAAAAGGTTTGACGTGAGGTAAGAAACCTCTTTAATATTGCAGTATTTAAAACTACTTATATGACGAATATTTCGCCATTCAGTCGTACCTACTGCTTAGTACACGTACAAGGATTGGGTACAGAGATTTTTCAGTTTAAGCGGCATTATGATTTGAAGATTCTCCGATATTATCAAATATCTTGAAAACATATAATCTTTAGAACATGAAATTACGTAACTAAAGGCAATATGCCACTATCCAAATTTCCATCCGAGATTTGGACAAAATATTTGACGATATGT
Source organism: Callosobruchus maculatus (assembly GCA_951848785.1). Classification (NCBI taxonomy): domain Eukaryota; kingdom Metazoa; phylum Arthropoda; class Insecta; order Coleoptera; family Chrysomelidae; genus Callosobruchus; species Callosobruchus maculatus. The sequence goes on along the minus strand of CATOUR010000026.1, from coordinate 2,737,166 downwards.
CTGCGCACATTTACATCCACTGTGATCACAAAGGTATGCGTTCAATATTGGATACTAAAGCTTATCAATAAAACTGAAATATAAGACAATACACGTACGTAAGGCCTTACAGCCCGTTCACATGATGCGGTCAAATCCCGTTTCGGTAATTTTTGACACGGTGAGCCTACGAAAGGCCTACGGCAATTTCTTCATTTCGGTCGCGTGTTGTCACCGAAAACTGAATAGCTGATTCGGGAATAAAACCTAATCGGTGGTAAGCATCCAAATGACTTAAAATAGGGTGAATTCAAAGTTTTCTGTTAAGTAATCTACACCTCCTTCGACGATACCAATACAATCTTCAAATATTCAAGGGTTCAAATATTTTCCTCTTTTCTCGTCTTTCCCGTGCCCAAAAAACATCACGGAAAAATATTCCATCATAAAAAAATTCATGATACTAGTCCATTTGTGCGTATATTTGGGAGGACGTGTTTTAAATATTTGGCAAATCGAATATAAAACTGCGCATTGACTAGTGTCATTTAAAAAGCGAGGTATATTTTTAGTTTGCATGTCTTTTGTCAAAAAACAACCTTCTTCGCAAAAAAGCTATCAATTTCAATCTTCTGAATAAAATAAAGTAGGAAATAATTTACTTCTCACTGTGGAATTTGTTGGTATAAAAATTTGAAGTTTTTTTTAACCGGAAGCGATAATGATAAAACCGGATTTTTTCCCGGACTAGTTTTTTCATGCTGATTCCTGATCTGTATTTAGTTTTTCTCTAGCACCTGTACTTTTGTATACGGACAGAAGGATGGATGGACGGACAGATAGAGGCTCTCTTCAGTAAGAGCTAAAAACACAAATATTACGTTAGAAACTTGACAGTTTAAAAGATTCTGCGCAGAACTTTAAAAGGCGATTCATGGGTTGTAGTGGCATATTGGCAGCACGACAATGACTGCACAGAAATGATAACCGTCAACAGCCATATGACATGACTGTAGCACTAAAGCGAATGCGCTTGTCCTATATTTGTAACAAAATATTTGATCGTTTCATACAATAAGAATAATTGATAATTCCAGTTTTTAACATTCATTTAACAATTTTTTTGTCCCATATTTAGGATGCAAATTTGGATCGTGACATACAGCCTCATAGGGGCAACGTCAAAATCAGCACCTGTAATGTAAGAGCAAGAAAACCCGCACAATTTTTTTTTAAATTTTTGAAAAATTCCAAAGAACTGCCTAATACCCAGAATGAATCCATAAATAAATTTGTAATGAAATCGTTAATGCAAAGCTACTACACGTTATTTCAAAGAGAAGTACGAAGTATCAAGGTACATCATATATATACGTACCGGCAGTGCAACGCTCTGCAATTGGGATTTTGAAAAAAATATTATTGATTATTGATGTTTTGGTCACCATAGTTGTGACGACATAATATTACAACTTGATCTCTGACTATGGCGCACGAATATCATGGGACTAATTTAGTCCGATTCACCGACGCTATTTGCCCCATCCGATCGTGACCGTGATCCGTGATACCGTCCGTTCCGATTGTTTTGTGTACATGTTAGGTTCTGTGATTTTGATAATCAAAAGTTTCTAACAAAAAAAACTCGCATGTCGAGTGCTTTTACTTAATAGATGCTGTAAATATAGGATGAAGAACGTCAGTACCTTGACATTCTCGGTGAATATTTGTACATCCATAACAAGTACGCACCCAAATTATCGCAACTGATAATTATACATTTATTTACACCTCAAGTATTTTCAGTCGTTTGTAGTTATAAGCTCATTTTCTGCTAATCATAGCATAGCATAGTATCAAAATCATTGATACAAAACTTCAAAAATCTTTTTGACAAATGTCATGTTTGTTGTTTTCAACAATGGTAAAATACCATTGGATGACAGGTACTGTAGCCCTCAATATCAAACAGAATCCTTTCTTCAGACAACCTCCAATAGAAAGTATTTGTCAGAACCCTCGACAAAATATGATGTTGATAAAATCGACCATTAGATAAATAATTATTAATAACAATAAAATACCTATTTACATCGAAATGGTTTTCACAACAACAAAAAAATCGACTTTGTTTTTGGATTATCTCGGTGCACTACTTGAAACCATTTGTTTCCACGTTTTTCATCTTGCTGAACATTTAAAAACACTTTTGTCACGAACTATTTTTGTAGTATTCGTACATAATGGCACAAAACAAAACCAATAACTTTTGAGGTTCGATATTTTAAATATACCCTGAATTTCCTTGACACGGATATTCTCGTAAAAAAAAGATCAAACAAAAAATGAGTGGAATTTTTGAAAGTACTATAGGGTCTATCATACCATGCTTTTAAAACATTTTTTTTGTATTTCAACGCCTAAAACTCACCCTCAACTTTTGTTTTTCAAATAGCACCAAATATTTTTTCCACACAAATGAAGTCCTTATATTATTTAAAATCTTGCAATACCTTTTATTTTATACACAAACTAATTTTTTTCATAAAATCATTACTGATGCTTTCAAAAAAATGTCTTTCTTATGTTTTTTTATTACGAAAATATTACGCCTCAAACTGCACATTTTATTTATCTTATGTTAATGACATTATGAAAAAATTGGTTTGTGTGTGAAGTCAAGGGTACTACAAGATATTAAATAAAATAATGACCTCATTAATGTAGGAAAAGCTGTCGGGTGCTATTAGGACAAAAAGTAAGGGGTTGAAGTAAAGAAAACATTATTGAAAGCATGCATTCGGTACCCTTGAAAGTCCCACTTAGTTTTCTTTTTTGTTTTTTTTTATTATTATTTATTTATTTATTTTACGCTTATGTCTTTACGATAACTTTTTATAAAATTTTTATAAATCTTTTTCAAAAACCTAATTATGAGGATTCGAGCATCTTTCTAATGACGCGGAGCCAGACAGGCATTCATTAAGGGTCTAGGGTATAGCGCGCGAAATTGAGAATCCAAGATAAAACGTATTTCCGTGTTAGCCTGTTCCTTTTCTCCAGTGTGTGTGTGTGTGTGTGTCTAAAATGAGGGGAGATAAGTCCAAAAATCTAAAGGTAAGGTCAAAAGGTTCAAAGGTAAGGTCTAAAGGTCACTATAAAAATGAATTTCGCATTTCCAAGCTCCTGACGTTACCTTTAAACTTACAGTAATGAATCAAAAAGCAGATTGAAGAAGAAAGCTTGCGCTTGTGCAACTATTTAGCCTTTTTTCGATATCGTGTTTGGTTGTTGAATTACAGGCATTTATAGAATGTATAATTTCGCACTGCGAGTTTTTTGCAGATTAAAAACTTTTTTGAGAAAATCGAAAATTGTTGTCATTCATTAAGGTCTTAACTATCGCCTCATGAAATATTAAATATATAGTTTGAGAATAAAGTGAGTTGTGCGGGAAATTGTGAGTCCGTGTTTTACATGGCAAATACATACGTATAAAGGTATCTACTCAGGCCCCTCACATTCTGTACATACCTAACGTGGAGGTGGTTTTTCCAACCCCCGTCGACGCCTGCGATAACGACGACAACGAAGCGTTGCTGGTCGCGTTGCTGCTGGCCGACGTCGTCTGGTTGTTGGATTGACTGCTGCTCACGTCGTATCCGCTCTCCTTGGATAGCTTCCCGGTTGAACCGCCTCCGCCGCCGTAGCTGTTGTACTGCGCCGTCCCACTGGATGGCGTGTAACTAGAGCTGTTATTCAGACCTGCAAAACGACATGCGTAACATGTAACGAGGGCGTCTTTACGTGAACGCTTCTAGGATGGCATGATGCTTAATCAGACGCCAAGGTCACTCTTACGGTACAAGCCACTGAAACAGCTCAGGAACGTACGATAAAAGACTTATCAGTGGTTCCAAGCAGCTCAATGGACATGCACCTCAGTCTCGTCATCGTTTCATCATATAATAATTGTGTGTAGGGACAAAAAGCTAAATATTATTGAGGGTGATTCGTGGAGTTTTTAGCCTTCTGAATGTTTCTGATATCGCTAAAGGTAACACCCAGGAAAATATATTGAAAAACCTATAAGGGAGTAAAATATCCCCTCTGTGAGATGTTTGTTTTTCGTTCTTTTTTAACTAACCTCACGTGCTGTAACTGACGTTGAATTATTGTCTAAGGTTAGCTATATTTTTGATTAAATATGAAATTAGGTTTTCTCAGTATCAAACGTATTGTTTCTCGTCAAAATATCTCTTCCGTTAACGCATCTAATAAGTTCATGATGGCTCATGGTTTATAACCGCCAACTGACGGAGCAATACTAGAGTTAATACGCCATCCATATGAATGACTACTTGGGATTCTACTGTGCATAGACAAAACTCGTCGACTTTCTCGTATAATATAGACCCTCATCTCTAGTGTTAAAACATTTGAACTGATTTCTGCGCCATCTGATCGGTTGGTGTCGCTACTAAAATTAGGCGGTAATTTTAAATCGCGGATTCGTAATTCAGTTGCCAGGAATAGCCTCGAATTTAGTTTATGATCTCTATATAAAGCCACATTTAACTTTGAAATACACTATAACAGTATATGTCAAAGTTATATGTTGCTTTATAACGTGACATAACTATTTTTTGCGGTAATAAATGAAATGAAAAACAATAAATGCTAAAAGTGTATTTAATAAGAATTGTATACATATATAAATAGATATTTTCTATTTCGATATAATTGTATACATATATACAAATTTGAAAAAAGTCTAAAAAGTAAATATCTGCTTAAGCTAGTAGTTGTACATAACTTAAAATGCACTGTACTACAAACAACTTAATTCTAGGTGAACAAATTTGGTTATGGCATATGGTTATTGTCAGATAAATATTAAATACCTGAATAATCAATTCCTAATAAAAAGTCTAATATTCATAATAATTTTCATCTTGCGAGGTTGTAAAATTTAATACTGAAAGTAAGGTAGGTATACAGGTACTCTTTAAAATGTTACCTTTTAGATGGTATATCGGTAACGCAATATTATGCTTATGCAGTCTCCTTCGCATCCAAGGTTGAATACAACGTTGGTAGAAATGTTTTTCGCAAATACATTGTACAACTTCTTCTTGTCCATGCATCCTTTCCCAATTATTATACGAGAAAGTCGACGAGTTTTGTCTATGTTCCCAATCCATTCAAGCCAGACCTTGCGCACCTATAGTACTGCACATTATCATTTACTCTACAAAGGTTTTTATAATATAAATTTACCTCTTCATCCTTTATAGGTACTGCATCCAGGCAAGCAACAACTAAAAACCCTTTTCGGCAAAATAATGCAAACGCACAATGCAGAAATGAAAAGAAAATAAGAAAATTACATTTTCTCAGGAAAGACGCTTTCAAATTTTTAGAATCCAAATTTCAGTGACAAAACAATGACGTGACAGGTCATTTTCAATCACGTGACCAGTGATGCCAATTTAGCTATTTTATAGCTAGATCTAGCTATTTCGCAACAAGGTTTAGCTAGTAAAATATCATCTAGCTATCTAGCTATTTGATCTAGCTATTTCCCTTTTCTGCTTTATTTCAATTCTATTATTGCTGCGCGCTTCCTCTATACCATCTATGCTTAACTGTTCTGCGAAGCTATGAATGCAATCCTTTCGTGCTTGTGCGTCACAGTTGTGCGTGCTCTATCATGGCTCAATGAATCTCGTTTGAGTGTTTTGTGGTACAACTGTCAAGTCGCGTGTTGTCGATTTGTCATTTGTCAGGTTCGTTTCCCGCACCGACCTTCAATGGTTGTATGCTTATAGCGTTCTTCACTGGACACATTTTAGTGCACTCCGTGCGAGTGCAGAATACTGAAAAAGTTCACCTAGGCTAACACTTTTGCACTGGGTTCTTCCAGTGAAAAGAAACAACAACTTGTTTTGACAACCATATCTGCATAATATTTATACTACCTACTCGTTTGTCTGAAAACTGTTCAATAGTTTCCATGTAATTGCTAATTCTGGGAATTTTTTCTCCCGAATTCTTCCTAAACACATTATTTGTTCGTCGTCAGAAGATGATGAGCTGATTTTGTCAATTCAAACAAGGAAATTAAAATTTTGATTTTTTTGTTCACTTTACTCATTCTGACTGAAAATAGTGAAAATCAACTAGGTATTACCTCATTCAAAGATTGAAAGTTTAAACAGGCGGAACACCATTCTATAATTTGAAGTTTCCCGCTCAAACCTCCTGTCATTCCCTTGGTTCACTTCCACGACACTCGCTTTGAAATCGGTGCGAAATTTCTGCACTCAGTTCGACCGCTCCGAGTGCAGAAATGCCACTGAAATGAGTGCACGCAAAAAATTTTGCACTGGAACTGCCAGTGAAATGCAAAACAGAAATCCAGTGCAGCCCAAGTGCAACCAGTGATATTTGAAAATATTTTCGATTTTTCGATTTTGAAAAATAAAATCGTGGATAGTGAATTAATTATGAACGGTAGGTTTGAAAAATATAGTATTCCAAGGTGAAAAATGAATATAAAAGGAATAAATAAGACATTAAAAAAAATCTAGCTATTTTCTAGCTATTTTTCTACAGTGCTTCAGCTATTTTAATGTCCAATGAGTTGGCATCACAGCACGTGACTTTGACACTATTCGGCCAATTTGATTTTGCGTGGAAGTAAAACAGACATTTTTCACCATGTAAGAACTTTTTGTAGTTTTTTTGTTGAAAAAAAAAATGGTGTCTTATATAAATCCCTAAACGGTGACCGGTGAAACACAAGGATAAACTACAGAGATGGTAGTGGCATTGATCCGTATACTCTTCAACCCCTTAAACCTACATATTCCAGCGTTACGAATTATTTACAGATAGACTTTGTAAACCTCTTATCACAGTTTTTATATGGGGCAGCAATTGAGAGCATTCAAAAGTTTGAAAGCTTTTAAATACTATAAAATTTCTGGTCCATAGAGACAAGCAGAAAGATACATGAACAGCGATGTAGATGTAGGAAAAGTAAGCTATAATTGATTTTGTTACAACTTTACCAATGTTATCCATATATTCAATCTCATTTTTTTAATACAGTGTACACCTTCATTTATAGGTGAGAGAATCTCAGAAGTTTAATGAAACACTATTAAAAGCATGGATAATAATCATCAATGATGGACGTGCTGCATATAAGCATTGTACCTACATGTATGGATGGTCTAGACGAGGAAGTATGCAGTCATAGTATAGCTGCCATTTATGCTTTGTTAAAGCAGGACACATGGCAGTAGATGATGTATGCACAACCAAATTATCACTGGTACTACCTTTGAAAAATGCAGGGGTGTGTTTCATTAAGTACATAAGTTGGACAGGAGGCTAAAACAAAGGCTTCAGTTGCAGTTTCTAAATTAACTGGAGGAAAAGTGATCAATTTTTGTGAAACATTTTTACAATATTGGAGGAACATCAACAGTTTACCCAGCTTGTTAATATATGACTGTTATATATAGTGTTCTTATACCCTTACATAGCTCCTATGTTATGTATGAATTATAAATAAACAATAAAAGTCAAATGGGTGGCATTTATTAAAAAAGGGAATTTAAATTCTGTGAATGTTTAATGCATTTTAGTAGCAAAACATCAAAAATCATATTTTCAGTACAAATATTTGCCATAAGACTAGTGGGATTATAAAAATTATTATTCATAAACAAAATGTTACAGACTAGTGAAAGAATATATCAATTGATTTGCTGATTATTTAGGAAAATGTGACTGTTACTGATGAGGTACATATAATTTTATTATCACAAATAACAGATTTAAATATTTGGCTAACAGTTTCTTTCTCAGTATGAGAATATACCTACATAAAAATGCTGAAATGATTACATTGTTATTTGTGCATGACAGAACTTTATAATTTTTTGTTACATACTAAATACCAATTGTTATTAGATATATACCTATTAAATACACAGACATAACAAACTATATTATATATAAATAAAATAATCAAATGTACATTTTTAATTACTTTTATTATGATATATCACAGTCTAAAAATTCCTGCAGTTTATAGGTGTTGCATGCTCAGAATGAGTTCCAACTTTTTCTCAGTATATGACTCTTGAGGTTTATATAATATGTGGAGACCTTGTCTCAGACTTTAGTCAAAGAGTAGACAACATATTTCTGGAGATAGCTGTACCTGATGTTATAAGGCATAAGTCTATAGTTCCCTGTCACTCCTCACTGGTGTCTTGCAGTAAATTAATATATCGATGCACTAATAGACAATTTTTGAAACAGTACTGGGTGCTATATCAAAATGATATGCCAAATGCTTAAAGGGCAAGTTAAGACATAGTTTCATCCCCGGCAAGCCAAGCATCCGGAATTGATCTATGAAGTATATGGTCACCCTAGTATTATCATTATCTCCAAGATTTTTCATTTATTTCAAACTACTCCAATGTTCCTTCTAATTTCTAACATTTGACTGAATCACTGGCCAAAAGATCTGTTTGAGTAGAAGGAGTTGCTGTTTATTTGCTTCAATCAGGGCTAATACACTATCCTCTTTGTTACTAGTTCCAGGTACCAATGAATGTACCAATGTCATCAGATTTAATTGATAACCTCTTCAATGCTTCAATGTCCATAAAAATGATAAATCAGTAAATCCAAATGTTCCCTGTTTTCCTTTAGATAAACTTGCCTTTTTTACTCGGGCATGTTTAATTGTCTGATGTCTGTGTCTGCTTACTTGAGTTATTGTGCCTCTGCCTCTTCTAGGGTTATGATAACCTATACTGTGATAACTTATCCTAATTATGTGGTGCACCTAGAAATTGTTCCATCAGTTAAACATGCAACATTCTATAATAAGAAACATTATACTTATTACCAGTTATAAAGTGCCTAGAGCAAATTCTGCCATATTTTAGTGAGCTATCACTCAATGGGCCCCTCTTGAGTCTTGGAGTACTTCATCGACATTTCGCGGCGCTTTCTTGAAAGGAAGATAAGTTTTTTTGCCAGAATTGTTTTGCTGATCTTGTTTCATGAAGCAATTTATCACTGTACATCGAAGGCATTCTTAATATGTAGTACAAGTGTGTAGCGGTATGTTGTAGCCATATCAGCAAGTAACTGAGAAAATCAGAAAAGAAAATACAAAATATTTAATAAGTATTTCTCTCCTCTGTGATAAACTCTGGTTGTCATTTTGACGTAGTCATTGACATTCTAACCTTAAATGAAAATGAACTGACAGCTTATGTTTGGATAGCGGCCCTCTGGCGCTCGGTGTCACTACTATTCGTACCAAAACTTTGTTTGACCTTGAGCATTTAAGATAAACGGCTATGCTACTGTGTTTGAAAGACAATTATTGCAAATTCACCTAGAAAATGTAAGTAAAACTGTATCTGTAAAGCATACTGCTCTCCTCCGTTAACTTGTGTAAATGGTCCAATTAAAATAATCACGACCAGAAATAATTTGTAATTTATAAAGTTTTAGTTTAGTCAGAATTGTTCTCGAACGAAAAAATTATCCCCTCCGTTAACGTATCTTCCGTTAACTTTTAAGGCAACGGAGTGTTTATACTTAGTACAACATTTTTTAATAATGTGATTATAAAAAATAATGAATTTTTTTTAGCCCTTTAAAAATTTAATTAGTCACCAAGTGACCAAGTTTCTGACACCATACTTCTACCTTATGTCAACGATATGTCACTTGTCATCTGCCATCTGAACAGTTCATCGTGCATCTTAATTTCGAAATTTCAAATCTCCTTGTCTCAAGTTATCCGGTAAGTCATATTTCAAAGTGAAAAAAAAGAGAAAAAATTATTACAAACTACCAATGGACTGCCTCCCAGCAATATTTTATACGAAATCGCTATGAAGAAATGACTTCTCGAACTTTTGCCTAAGTTAACGAATAAAAATGTCTAAATATTATAATATACTAATTAAGTTTTTATGTATCACATAGTCGAAAAAACTGGGCCAAAAGCAATGTATGGACATCTGGGGGGGGGGGGGGGGGCAACTGGCAACTTTTAGGTTGCAATGGGTTGATAGGGTAACTCTTTTAAAATAGTAATATAAAATTCCATAATTGCACTGGACTATAGCTGGCGCATTCGCAGATGGCAGCGGACAGTAACCACGCTAATGCTGCCTGCAACTGTTTATGTGGAGTCTATCTTGAGATTGAATATACTGTAGACGAAACGTCCTAGGAAAAGCAGATTTATGTTTTATTTCACAATTAAACCAGAGGAAGGAATGACCAAGAAACAACCCGTAAGTAATAATCTCACTTCCTATGAAAACCAAGAAGAACGTTGTTCAAAAGTTAACAATTTACTTTTCTGGAACAGTAGTTCCAATGGGTATCTTCTATTTTTGGATATGCTTATTTTTATTACATATTTTTGAAGTAGACCTTATGGAGTATAGAAAAAGCCTTACCTGAATTAGCACCATATACTGATTGACTAGCGTTCTGCGAGTACGACTGCTGGCTGTTCGCCTGGTACGTGCTCGGCTGGCTGATGGACGGGAATGCCGCGGAGTTCGCCGCTTGCGACTGGTACGAACTGTTCGATGAGTACGTGTTCGGGTACGAACTGGCGTTCGCATTGTACCCGCCCGCCGATTGGTTCGTCGCGTAGCTGTTCGTGTTCGTCGAATACGAACTCGCCGTCGTCTGGAACGTCAAAAATAACATACGTACATTAGATCCGGCATTGCTAAGAAGCGGAAATGGTGCAGAGTTGATGAAAGGTCAGACGCCTAGATCACTCTTACGGTACAGCCAAGCGAAGATGTCCCAAAATATGACAAAAGACTTGTCAACAAGATGGGGCAGTTCGCTTCGGTAGCACCTCAGTCTCGTCATCGTTTCATCATATTGGATATTTTCTTTCTTTGCTATACTATCATTTCAAACAGAAGATCCGAGAGGACCAATATCGTAAGATTGAAAGCAACATTTTCACACTAAGGGCCGGTTGTACAAATGTGGGTTTAACACGAGCTTTGTTAAACCTGAGCTTAGCTAAGCTCAGGCTTAAAGTCAACACCCGTTGTACAATCGTCGGCTTAGTTAAACCTGGTTGATAATGAAATTCACTACAGTTGGCATCAATGAAGCAATACGTACTGACATAATGATCTGAAAAATTACCTTTTTTGGTTAGGCACTTATAGCAGTTTGTGTCCAATTTCGGCAACGACCGTTTCTGTCTCTGTTCTTTCATTTGTTCTCTTTGTTAAATTAGGCACAAATATTTCAAAAATATGACCTAATAAAGTGACAAGCAATTTGAAGGTTCATCCTTGACATATCATGTCACTTGTATCAGTTTAAACCTCAGCTAAGCCTGCGTTAAGCTTCGGCTTACGTAAGCTCGTGTTAAGCTTGCAGTGGGGGGCTAGGCCAGCATTGTACAACGGACGTTTTGCAACTGACGTGGTTTAACATCGGCTTACCTTAAGCCGAAGCTTAAGCTTGCATTGTACAACCGGCCCTTATGGTACAAAAATTATCTAACAGGATTCCGTTACTCTATTTGGTAGTACAGCCTATTTTGGAATAAAAAGGCGGCATATGCTAGCTAAGCATGGTCCACACCAGGAAAGTTATGTCACTAACTTGTGAGTGAAATTGGGGTGGTATGAGGAATATGAGGATGAAGGACTCACTTGTTTAGTTCATAAAATAGTTTACGTTGCCATAAATGAGAGTCAATCCGAACATTGCAAAACTATGGTCTTTATAGAGATATGAGGTCTAACAATAAAGTAACCGCTGTGAATCTACAACTGTCACGGAATAATCCTTCGCCAGCGATAGCGATGGACCAGTTTGTGCCCCTCGTGCGCAATTATTAGTTCTCAAGCTCTGTTGTGTTGTTCAAAAGGTCGTGTTGGTTGAGCACGAAGTTATGCAAATGGATAATCGTTCAACAAAGCAACAATACGCGACCAAATTTTGTGTGAAACTGAGGGAGTCTAGAAAGGAAACGTTTGATAAAGTGGTTCAGGTGTTCGGTGAGGAAGCCATGTGTCGTTCTTAGGTATTCGGGTGGCATAAACAATCTTAAAACGGCCGAGAAAGCATCGAATGAACAGAGATGCGGAAGGACTGTGGAAGTGCGAACTAACAACGCTCAGCGTTATACCTCACAGAAGAAAAAAACCCTGGGGACAATTTTAAATGAGATGGCATTGTTAAATCTTAATATTCAAATATACGTGTTTCATGCAATCAGTCCGGTTAATTTATCGTCAGACTTCGTATGATCCTTTAACTTTGGAAATTACCACCTTGATTACAATGTCGAAACAGAAACGAAAAAAGTATAGTTTATGAAATAGGTGCATTGCCCAATTAGTGATTTTGGCAATTTCTATACCTATACCAATCAAAGTATAAAATTAATCTTTTGTGAAATATTACATTGATAAACGCCACATATATGGTCGAAATGTAGTAGTAGCTGCGCCTGGAGTAGGCCTCAGTAGCCCCTTTTGCCAGGTTGAATCGTAAGGTTTATCTGTGTAGTAACAAAGATCTACCGGCAATACATTTTATGGCACTCTAATGTCTCAAAAGTTAATCTCCCAAAATCACAGCTATACGTTGTTATACATTAATCAACCCTTATTGCAGACCGTTCTCTGCCCAGGGTAATACTGAAATAATTTTTATATTAATAGTAAAACTAAGTAAGACTATAATTTCTGTACAATGTATTATTTAAATGTTTACATGTGTTTACTTGTACTGTTGTCGGACTGTACGGAATGTCATTTTCTTAAAACAGTGGCCTACCTTATCTTCGATTCAGGTAGAAAATTATCATGATTAATCCAGAAACGTGCGTTAGTAATCGGTGCTATAAGAAATAAAAAGAATAGAAAAAAATGAAATTCGATATTATTAGAAAAAAAACCTAACACTTCGTTTAGAAAAGCTGAGATTATTGAATAGTGGGTGTTTTAAGACTTCCACCCTATGTTTGTATTTTTAATCCGATTGAATTCATATGGATTTAAAAAGAAACATGAATGGTACAATCTTTTTCTTATAGAAGGTTGGCTACAACTTCAGCGAATCGTTCTCTGTCTTTCGCAATTCTTAGCAGTGTCTGTGTATTTAGACCAGTCCAGTCTCTCTCATTCTTCAGCCATGAACACTATCTTCTGCCCGGACCTCGTTTATCCTCGACTTTGCCCTATATTATTAATGTTAAGAATTCAAAATCTTAGGACCCCTGTATGTGTGTCCCAAATAGTTGGTCTTTGGTTTTTTAATTAAGTATTGAATATTGAATAGCAGTCTCTTCATTCTAAGAAATGAACTTCGTCACTTGCGTCTAGCCGGACCGTGCAACTTTCCAACCCGCAGTTCCGCATGCGCATTTGTCATGACTAACGAGATTGACAGTGACAGTCATGTGGTCAGTGGTCCTGTGTGCGGTTTGTAGAATTCGAAAAGACATGTTGTTTTGGAAGAATTTCTCTGTTTTCGTGGTGTTGAACTGTTTTGAAAAATGTTTTCTACTTTTATGTGTAGAAAAGTCTAGAAATTCATTTACCCAAAATTTCCTTCTTATTGGAATTATTTGATCAGTATTGAACCCAGAAAAAGTTAGCTAGTGAGGGTTGAAATTCCTTTCTGTTGCATATTTGGTTTAATTAAAATAGAGGATTTGTTGTTGAAGCATTCCATTTTTTATATTAGTATATTTAACGTAAGTGAAAGTTGGTGCAAAAGATAACGAGGACAGTTATTTCTTCAGAACTGGGTCCACCTCTTCTTGTAGATATATTATATTTGTATTATTAGAGGCAGTTTGTAACTTCGGTAAGAATCCTTTAAAACTAATTCAAAACACAGTGATAGGTATATATGAGTATGTACCACATTTGATCTTTATTTTATACAGTAATTTCTAGGGACCAAAGATTTTTTTTAACTTTTAAGTTTAAGGACGATTTTTTTTTTTAATTTTTCTATCAATTTAACTATTTATTGGACGACTCAGATTTTTTCTTTCGAAATTCGTTCATGAAATGCAAGTCGAAACGTCGCACGTAGAAGAATAAGGAGTTTTTGTTTGAATGATCTTATCCTACAAAAAGTAACTCAACAAATATATTATTTTTCAGCCACAAATGATCTTCCACATCTATCCCCACAATGTTGCAGAAAGTTAGAACACTTTTGCATTATTTAGTGCCCTACTTCAATTTTTTACATTTTGAACTGTCAATAAAGGCGACTTTTATCGCTTTTCCCCTCGTTGAAGCCTTTTTTTAGAATAGAGAATATCTACTATCCAATAATTGACTTCAGCCTCTTCATGTAATAAAGTCTTGAATTATTCATGCAGACAAGCAATAACGTTACGTTATATTTTAAGTTGGCGCCATTGCGGCATCACCGGATAATAATCAGAAACCGTCGGCGGTCTTCGGGACTACGGATTGGAAAGTTGCACGGTCTGGCTACACGCAAGTCACTTCGTCCATTTCCTATGCGTCAGCTATTTCGGTTTCAAGACTCCGGTCTTTTGTTATCCAACATCCTAGATATTTAAATTTCTCCACTCGTTCTATTGTTTTGTTGTAAATACTTGGCATGCCTATTTGAGTTTTTGGAGACAACCATTGTTTTAATTTTATGTGTTTATTTATTTAATTATTTTGGAGCCCTTCTTGGCTATTAGCTATTATGATGGTATCATCTGTATATCTTATGTTATTTATAAGCCTTCCGTTTACTTTTATACCATCTTGGCTGTTTTCTAGTGCTGTCTTAAGAATGTTTTTCAAAATACATGTTAAAGAGGGCTCCTCTTCTAATGGGAATAGCGATGTTCAATTTATCTTTTAGACGTAGAGATGCTTTTTGCTCCCAGTACAGATTTTTAATTAAGTTTATGTCGCTGTGATCTACTCATTGTCCGTAAGTAAATTAATTATATCATCATGCTTCACCCTGTCGAAGGTTTATAGTATATATTATAGTAGTATATAGTATTTATAAAGCAAATATGAACGTTTGTGATTGGTCTCTATATATTTGAAGCAATACACAAATACACTAATTAGGGCCATAAAATTCCTGCCGTGTATATCTCGAACGTTTAATATATGAGGTTTCTGTTAGAGGGCCAGTGAATCACGGTAGAACAAAAAGACCAAAGGATATTTTTCAATAATATAAATTAAGCATAATCAAGTCAAAACACTGACCTGTGAGTTATTGTAAGAGGCGGCCCCGTATCCTTGCGTTTTGGGCTGGTAGGCGGCGAACGTGGATGCCGCAGCGGCCGCCGCAACGGCAGACTGCGTCGCGTAATCCGCCGCCGCTGCTGCTGCCGCCGCCGTCTGCTTCGTCAGGTCGACCGTCCCCGTACCACCCGTGACCGTCGAAGAGGCCGTATTGGACGCCGGAGTCGAACTACTGGGCGCCGTACTCCTGCTCGACGTCGACGAACTGTACGCCGAGCTGAAGTTGTCCGATGAGGCAGGTGCCGCGACAGCCGTCGCGGACTGGATACTGTTGCTGGTGTCCGTCGTGTTTGACAGCTGCAAAAAATACCATCATGTTTAAAAATCTCAAAGCTGTCAAATTATACTGTAATTATAAAAGGAAAATTTTGCAAATATGATGAAACACTGAAGCTGCGTGTTGTTGCATGCTGAGACATGTTTATAGGTGCATATCAGCTGCTGCGCCAATTCTATGAGCTCATTCATTAGCAGTAAGAGCAGTTTTGCGTTATAATTTTGTGCGTGGTTTAAACATAGACCAGTGATCTGGATCCGGATAGATCAGTTATTATGTCAAATAAGTGGGATTTATGATTCCATGGATTTAACGGACATCGAATAACGAAAAAGTTGGTTTAAGAATAAAATACAGATTGTTAAGGAAAAAAGCTACTGATCTGAATCATCTGATCGTAATCACGTACTGTAGAAGGGTGAACTTACCCTATTTCTGACTGATCCCAGATCACTTTCAGAACGTCAGGATCAGTGATCCAAGTGATCGGGCTAACCCGACCATTTCCGTAAAGGCCTTAGGTGATGCCTGTCCACTTCGTACAAGGCATTGAGAATTTCAAAGGGGAAATTTCACTCTGGAGCATACTGAGGGGCCGGGAAGACCACGAATGTCAGTTACGGAAAAGAGGATAATGTTATGAGGGAAATACTTGACGAGGACACGCGAGTAACCTACTAACAGAGAGATAATTTTTTTGTCATGAACCGTCACTGGGCCGTCGCCTCGCGCGACTGGGTCATGTGAACCGCCCCTTTCGCGGAGCCGTCGTGCGTCATTACTTCAGGTTGGGGCTGTCTTTTCTTCCTTCTTCTCTTTGATATCGTGTCTTCGAGAGAAATACTTTAGACCTATCTGCATGATCATTTGCACGTGAAGACACTTTGTTTTTTCTAGCCTAGTATAGTAGGCTGTTGCATAAAGTCACCGCATACCAAAGTTATGTTTTTCGTAATGAAGCACTCTATATATTGCATGGAATTTGAATGCTGCTCATATTTTTTGTTCATACAATATAAGAGTTCCATTAGGTTCCACAAGAACTTTTAATTGCTGCTTTTGTTGAAAGATCTTAATTATTTATAATCAACAACTAAAAATTAATCTCTCAAGGGCATAATAATTTCAAAATAGTGTTGAAACTAATCATGTGTTTGATATCTTTCTCCTTGTTTATACGGTGAACCCAAATTCACAACAATGATTTTCTTGGTTATTTCAAATCGAACACCCTATATTTTATATCGTCTTCAGAAAGTACTTACAAAATAAGTGACAAATATGAAACAGAACACTCATTATTAAGAGGGGGTTATAGTACGTACATGAGAGCTGTTTGCAATGGTTCAGCTGGTACCATTTTTTGAATATCAATTTTGAGATAACTGAACTGAAAAAAATATGAGCATGAAGAATAAGGGCAGTTCTATGTTAATGTCGACGTATTTTTTGGAATTTCCTAATAGACAATTATTCAAAAATTGCCAAAAGTGACGCTTTTTTGACTAAATTCGCGGTCTCATCAATCACCCTGTATAAACTTATTCTAAAATCGGGATCGACAATAACATAGATTGAAGTTTTAAAAAAACGTGAACCACGTTTTTGTGCCAAAAATTATTAATCTACAGGGTCAAAAATGGTACAAGCCAGAGCCTTGCATTGAACAATCGCGCGCCTATTGGGACACTGATAAAAGCGCCACCAATACAAAAGCATGCAAACTACTGTTTATGAATGAGTTGAGATTCATTCATTTCTGAAATGGGATAGATTTTCTTTTGGGCATCGACTAAATTTGTAGTCAGTGGTTTTGGGTGATTTAGACATATACACTGCAGGCCAAAAGTTAAGGACTATTAAAATTTAAATAAATCGCTGTAATTGATTTTGAGCAGTTACCATTGTCAGGATTACTGAGATCTCTTACCAAATTTGTATGTATATACATAAAATTTAGATTGCTAGCAGGCCCACACGGCGAACGTCGAAGTCTTAGGTTCACACTTTTTTGCATCGGGAATAAAAAATACATTCTAACCGACAGGTTTGTACCTTGTAACTGCATAAAAGATGATGGCAAAAATATTTACATATATATTTGAAATATTTACAGTCTAAATAATAATAATAATGCTTTATTTACTAATAAATCAAAACAACAGATCATGTAGATAATACACAATAAAGAACACACAAAAAATGCATCATTTAGACGAATAAAAGAAGTTGAGCTACAGGGAGAAAACGTGCGTGACTTAGGTAACATTTTACTTTCCACTATTACTACTACTGGTCACTAAAAGTTCTGTTATACTGAACAAGATATAAATATAATTCTGATTACAATATAAACAAAAACAAGTTATTCGCTAAACACATATACATAATGTCTTTGCAGTATTCATGCTTTCCTTATATGAATCTGATTCAGTTCCTAAACTGTGAAAAATTTGAAATTTTTGTTGTTTTCATAATAGGTAGCCCATTGTCCTATGAAAGAACGCGGCATAATACACTTTTTTAAGTCCATCCAATCATTGCCTTGCTTATTATAGATACCAAGGGACTTCATTTATCATGATCACATCCTTTAGAAGGAGTAAAGTTGGGGTAGTTTGGGGATGGGGGGTTATGAAACTGACAAATTTCTTGTATTTGTAGTGGGTTCTTCATTACCTTGTGAAGGAATGACATAATATAGTTTTCAGCTTTATTCGAATGCTGAGACAAAACAACATTTTTCAAAGCTGAGATCGGTAACGTCTATGGTTTTCGAAAATTGTGTTACTGGCGGTGAAACTAAATAAAAAGGAAACAGTACAATATAAAAGCCGTTCAAACTCTGTTTTTGGGTACTCTAGGGATCTCTGATCATTTTCTATTTTTTTGTTTGTTTTTTTTTTTGTTTGGACTGATTAAAATGAGCCGATGGAGTCTTGGATAGGATGGTTAGGAAACCCCAGAACACTTTTCATTGCCTTATAAGAATTGATACTGATAATATGTTTTTAAATATCGGAAAATCGGGATGCCATGTGAAGGATATCAGTTAAAGCTTGCGAATAAAAACTGTGTCTGCCTAGTTCCAGTGAGTAATGCAAGAAACTACGAGAGTTTTTGTGGTTGATATTTTTTGCGCGCAGGCGAGCGATAATTTGGTTGAAAAGGGTTCTCATGCAATGGGAAAGTAATAAAAACCGTATCGGCGTTATATGTCGGAGGTACTGAGTCAATCAATTTGACCCAATTTTGCGAACTAGGACTACAACTAGGACTAGGAATTTATTTGTATACTCAACAAATAAATATATTGATTGATATCGATTGATTACTTTGAATTCAGAGGAAATTTCATTACATAAATTATACCCTTATACCCGAAACACAGATAAGGGATCAACTGAGATGCCAGGATCTGGTCACAGGTATGTACTTTTTTCAGGACGCTTCTACCGCCTAGCCGAAAGCCGGTTCGGCGTAACACCAAAGGAAGCGGTGCTAAGTCGTCGAGGGACCGGGGCGTCATAACATTTTTTGTCCGTTAGCGGTATATCTTTGTAGTAAATTTTGTTGTAAATAAGCCACGCCCACTGGCTGCTCGACTTTTAACCTCTCCCCTTACCCCGCAAATATGATCCCATGAAGCAGTTTACTATAACCTCCACTTAATGAATTTATTACAACAATTTTTTTATACATGTGTCTTAGGGTTAGGCAAGTAATCACACAAAATTTGAGAAAAATCCACCAATTGGAAAAAAGTAAAAAAATTAGTAACGAGTTGGACCACCAAGATATTTTAGGCACTCAAAAACACGTCGGGGCATCATCCCAGGCAACTTGTATTTCATGCTTAAGTGCCGCTAGAGTCTGCGTCTTCAAAATTGGCCAACGTAATTCTCGCCACATGTGATCTTGTATTATCTTGTTGAAAAAGTGGGTTGAGGAGCGCCCAAATATAGGGCAGAACATGTGGATATAATGCATGGTGATCATACTGACCTACTTCCATAAGCAACCGCCCCCATCACATAATTCTGACAGTGTACTGCACACGCCCTTCCACAAAAAATTGAGGATCTTGTCTTTCACCACGCGACCTTCCCCCCTCTACACGGCCACCATGAATGCTCTAACGGAATGACCAAAGATAACGTTATTCCATTCAAGGTCCAGGTCAGCCGATCTCTGCCCCAAGCCAGCAAGCGGTTCCGTAGAGGCAAAAGCCTAAGGCGGCGATCTTCAAGTGGGGTTGTGCTTCTGACACGTCTTGTCTCTCTAGCTCTAGCTCTCTAGCCTCGCGTACCCCACTATTCGCCGCTTATCAAATTCGCTCAGCTGATGAAAATTCTATGAAACTTAAATGGGAATCATAGTTGCAACACAATTGTCACGTACTTACTTTTTTGTGAGAACAGGCGTTAACAAAGAAATCTCACTAAGCTTCAAAATTGACCGTTTCTTATCCTTACATGATCAAATATATTCCTAGATATTCTTTCTCACCAATTTATTAATACTGAGCGTTCTGATTTCTATGTCACTTAATATATACGCATCCAGAAGATAAATGTCCCTATTTAAAACTTTCAGATACATATTTAATGGGCACAAGTACGGCAATGTTTTAGCTATTTTTCAACATAGCCACCGTCAGAATTGAGACACTTGCCATATCGTGGGATCGATCTTTGTATCGCTCTGTCGTAAAAGTCTGCCGCCTGTGTGTGACAGACGTCTTCATCTCTTCGTCGTTGCCAAAACACTCACCAAATGAAAGGAAGTTCTTGAGAAGAAAAAAAAAACGTGATAATCACTAGGAGCAAGATCAGGGTGGATGATAAAATAACTCCCAGCCATATTCCGTCAAAACAACAAGATACCATTGATAATGGACGGTTACCCACTGCGCTCTTCAACATGGGCACAGCTTACACCAGCGACGCACTGCGCTGCTTACCCACGTTCGGTTCATAGACTCGACAGAGCGGACGATGAATTTCAACTGGCACAATGTTCTGTGTATTCAAGCACTTTTTATCACCAACCGAGTCTTGCAGGCGGCGGGAGAAGGAATAACAGCGCCATTGCATTTCGAATCACTACCACCACTTTATTGGCACGAGGAGGGACCTGTCCGGCTGGCATATGATTGGTACGTCGCAGATCTGTTACGCATGTCAAATTTACACGGCTAAGGAGTCTATTCTGTTCTTACAGAATCATGTTCTTGCATGATTAGACATAAAGTATGGTTAAAATAACTAACGCCCATTATAACCATCGTTCTGTCAACAGAGGTTCAAATTATAACCGCCAGTGGTTAAAATCGGCGGTTAAAATTGTGTATGTATAACAGCAGGGCTTTTGGGAAGCGTTGTACACCTAACCTAGAAGAAAAATTGATCGGAACGGCTGCTGTACCAATATATTTCGAGATTACAAATCAAGAAGCGGTCATTTGGTAAATTGGTTTGCAACTGATACAACTATGAGGTAAATTTATTGTTGGTAGTATGCTGGCGGACCGCAACTTGAGAGATACCAGTGATGTCTTTCAGCTTCCTGAAAGCACATTTTTGAAATTGTTTCATCACAACAAACAGGCTGCATAGATTCTAATTCAAACTTCACTTTCGCATATGCAGGATAGTGTGAGGAGTAACTGCAATGCACAAGTATTTACAAGTACTCTGCGCGCTTAATTTTCTGGGACATGATTGCTACCGACTACACCTTTTCCAGATGTAGTTTCTAAAGTGGTAATTCAAAACGATCAAATTAATTTTCCAACTCGTCATTGTAAATTCAAACTGACAGGTATAAATTACACCTGAATGTTTGAAATTACAAGTGACAAGTTGGAAAATTAACTTGACCGTTTTGAATTATCACTTGACGCTTTAATAACTACAGCTGGAAAAGGTGTAGACACTGGAACAAAATCTCACTTTGCTGGTGGAAAAAATACATGAAATAATTGCTGCTACTTATTTTTTTTTGTTGAGCGATCCCGCTTTTTTCCAATTTAAAAGTTCAGCAAAGAACAAAAACACAACCTCACATCTACTTGCTTCAATGAAATGTCAACATTCAACTGGGATGCCTTGAGAAAACTTCCAATGTTGCCAGACATTTAGAAAACATCACTGCAATATGATTCCACCTATATACAAAATATTTCATATACAATAGTGAGTACGCCATCTTCATTTTTCCACATGCATAGTTACCGTGTGAGGTTTTAGTAAAATAAGACTGTTTCATCTGATTTCACACTGTCTGTGACCAGCGTGAACATGAGATATGACAGCATCGCATGCATAGGTGGTTGTCTTTGTGCTAATTTTTAACGGCACCAGCTAAAACGTTAACGGCACCAGCTAAAACGTCTCACATAACCGCCCGGTTAAATTTTATGTTTACCTAATGCCAATGATGGTTAAGCTTTTAACCTAGCTGTGATAATTACCTTTTTAACGACCTTGTTTAAAATAACCAGAAATTTACACAATAGACCCCTTAATTACGTTTACTTCAAAGGCGAAAACATCGGTAAACGTACTTTCTGGATGCCTCACATAATCAAAAATCGCCCCTCCTTGTTATATGTATGATGCTTCAACTTACCCCCTGACTAAGCGCCGAATTGATGCCGGCCGTCTGCTTGGAGGCGGTGCTGGAGTAGGCGTCGACGACCGCTTGTCCGGTGACAGCGCCGCCCCCCAGATCCAGTCCTCCGCCCCCACTCGCCGCTACCGCCGCGGCGTCAAGGTTGTTGGCGTACTTGTTCGCGGAGGCGGTCACGGTCGAAGAAGAGACCGTTTGGCCGCTCCCGTCCATTCCGACGCTGGAACCCGTCGAGTCGAACGTCGAGTTCGCGTCGATCAGATCCAACGCACCGAACTGCACGTCCAAGTACCCTATGCCGCTGTTCAGCTCGCCACCTGGCATTTCAACCGCCGTCGCTGGTATCTGGAACGAAATAAGGTTATGATAGTTGAACGTCGAATTAACGGTGATACAGGGTGGGTTATACAGGGTGATCAACTTATACTCCGAAGTTTGATACCTCCGTTATTATGAGAGATACAAAAAAACTTTCCAACAAAAGTTGTAGGTAAGACTAAGGTCTACATTTTGAAATTATTATACAATATTCAGGATTATTCAGAAAGTCATGGCATACCAAAGTTTTGTTTTTTTTCAATTGGAACACCCTACATATTATTCCGAATTTGAACTGTGCTCATTTTCCCAATTCCGCAAATATAGGGTTTTATGGGGTTATACAGGGTATTTTCAGAAATATGGCCACTTTAATGTGAAAATCTGAATCAGAAAGTTCTTACACTACTTCCACTTTTATAACCATTCCCTATACCTAAATGTAACAGTTGGCCATGAAATGTTATTCTTGTTATATTTGTTAAATAATTGAAATTAATATTTTAGTTTTGATTCGGTTTCAATTGGCTATTACAATTGGCAATTCACAAACTGAAAAAAGCATGTCAATTATTTCAAAAATTATCTGAAAATAATACTACAGAATCTTTAACAAGACTATATTAGTTATTACAAGAAGTTTTAGGTGTGAACGTATCAAAAGAGATTGACTCTTGTCTTTTAAACCGAAGATTTTTCTAGAGGAAGCTACAAATGTTTCATTGATTTCCCGTTACGACTTCCTGTTACGTCTTTAATTCCATCCTTAACTTAGTTATTTTCTAAGAAAGGTCAAACAGTATAACAAACACGGTAGCCATGGCCAACTTTCAGTATTTGGCAAAATGTAGTACAATCAGGAATCGTTTTGCTACTTCAAATCGAAATAACTACATAACTGTTACATTTAGGTATAGGGAATGTTTATAAAAGTGGAAGTATTTTTAAGAACTTTCTGAAGATGCTTTAAAATACAGGGTGTTCCATTTAAAATAACAAAGAGCATTATGGTGCGAGTTTTGGTTCACCTGTATACAAAATTAAAAGATAGCTAAAACTTGATAACTTTAGACAAAACTAGACAACCACGAAATTATTCTAGCATTGAGAATCAATCCTCCAGTTACTGTTTTTTTTAAGATACAGCGTGATGAAATCATTAAGATTTTCACATAAAAATGACCATATCTCTGAAATTACCCTATATAACCCGATAAAACCCTATATTTCCGGAAAAGGGAGAGCGAGCACAATTCAAATTTAGGGTAATATATAGTGTTCCATTTGAAAAAACAACTTTGGTATGCCGTGACTTAACCATGTATATTTATATAATAATTTTTAAATGTAGACCATAGCTTTATCTACAACTTTCTTTCGAATGTTTTTTTTGTATCTGCCATAATAACGGAGGTGTCAAACTTCGGAGTTCATGTTATTTGTTCATTTCAACAGCTCTACATGAATAATGAAAGTCCCCATTCATTGAAGGCATTGGCATTGTACGTTAACATCACCCGATATAGAATACCTAAGGGCCTTGATACTTGGGGCCGGTTTCACCGGTTCCTGATAAGTGTCAGATAATCTATCTGTCAGATAGTGCCATATAAATAGTATTATAGGGTTATCTGACAGATAGACTATCTGACAATAATTATCAGGGACCGGTGAAACCGGCCCTAAGGGTCCCTTAATACTTGAGTGTCCCTTAAGTATGGTTTTGTGTTTCGACGGCTACTTAAGCGTCCCTCACGCAAGACTCCCTAGAGTAATACTCAAATAACGAAATGTCAAGATGACATCTTAACATGACATTTCGTTGCAGTCAAGGTGATACGTTAATTTTGGAGTAAGGTGTAATAAGTTTGTCACATCCGGAAAAATGTCCGATACGAAACACGAAATACTGGCACAAAACAAAAATAGATAACATAAACGTAGGCATAGGCATAACAAATTGACTTATATTTGAAATATGACAACGTCGCCAAATGTTTTCCCGCCGTCTCGTAGATGTTGTCTAGGAAACAGATGCACGAGGACTTTTACTACATTCACTGTTTCTAGCTCGTATATACCTTTTCCAGCAGTGGTTTCATAAGGATTAAATTACATTGATTGTTGAGGTAGCGAATATCACATCAACACAAAAGGTTTGACGTGAGGTAAGAAACCTCTTTAATATTGCAGTATTTAAAACTACTGATATGACGGATATTTCGCCATTCGGTCGTACCTACTGCTTAGTAGTCTTAGCACACGTATAAACTGGGAGACACTGTTTTTTATAATTTTGTTTGGATACAATGATTTTTCGGTTCAAGGGCCGGTTGTACAATGTAAGCTTAAGCTTCGCTTTAATGTACAATGCTGGCTTAGCACCCAAGTCCAAGCTTAAGACAGCTTAGCGTAAACCGACGAATCTTTTAGCTTAACCTGAGCTAATTGTGGTTTAAATAGAAATGACATGATGTGCCAAGCAGTAACCTTAAAATGTCTTGTCATTTTATTAGGTTATATTTTATATTGGAAAGACTTAAGTCTAATTTAATAAACAAAGCAAATAGAAGAACAGAGGCAAAAAACAGCTGTTGACCGAACTTGACGCAAAGTGCCACAAGTGATAAACCAAATAAGTTATTTTTTTAGATAATTATGACAGTGCACATGCTTCATTAATGCCAGCTGTAGTGAATTTCATACCAGGTTCTACTAAATCGGCGATTGTAAAATTTAACTTTAAGCCTAAGCTTAGCTAAGCTTGTGTTAAACCGGCAATTGTACAACCGGTCCTAATGCGTCAAATGTAAATTTAAACTGACAGATGTAAATTACAACTGACAGTTTGAATTTATAATTGACGCATTAGAAATGTAATTTGATCCTTGAAAACTTTTGCTGGTAGATTATTCCATGATTATTACCCTTCTGATCACTTCTATAGTCCTGCGGTTTCTATCATCACGACCAGTAAAATTCTCACTAGTGCAGATAACAAATGTAGGTGATATAAACATATTTTTTTTATGGTCAGCTTCCCGCAAAGGCTAAAAGCCTATGTCGCTGTAGAAGCGCTGCGAGAGGATAAGTGCCGGTGCACGTTAGATTTGAAGCGCTGCAGGTTGTAGCCGGCGGGAAACAAATTCCCTGGCAGCTCGTTCCACAGCGTCGAAGTTCTCCAAAAAAAGGAATGCTGGAGGAGACTGGTTCGTGGAGTAGGGATCTCGACCTGGTAAGGGTGAGCTCGCAGAGCCTCTCTAGTGTTCCTCGTTCGGGCGGCCTTTGCTGTTATTACCTGGGAGAGCTCACTCGAACATCTTCCGTGATAGAATCTGTAGAACAGGGACAGGTAAGCCACCCTTCTTCGATGTTCCAGGCTATGGAGGTCCTTTGTGAGGTTAGGCGTATCGATTAGTCTAATTGCTCTCTTCTGGATGGTGTCCAGAAGCTTTAGAGAGTGCTTGGGAGCGCATCCCCACACGTGGGAGCAATACTCCAGCGGTGGTCGGATCTGTGCCTTGTAGAGCAGCAGTAGTTGCTCTGGGCCGGTATTCTTGACCGCTCGCGTGGAGCGATAACGCTGCCTTTAAACGCGAGGGGAGCGAAAATCACTGCTGTTTAGATTCTCACATCCTCTCCTCACAATTGAAGCGCTCGCGTCAAAGGGGAGTGCTTTCGGTCGCTCGTGTCACTGGTGTATCAATGTAAATAGGTTATCACCGACGATTAGGGTATCTTAAGTTGAGATACGTGCTCTTAGTTGTAATTATTATGCTTTATAGAGCGACGATTCTGTATGTATTGGACTGCTAAACCAAGAAGAAGCATAAAAACATGTTTCAGAGCTCCATCGAGTTGTTTTAAGAGGCCCTCTTCTTCAACTTTTTCCGTAACACGACCCCCCTAGTATTAAAAAGTATTTCTTGACTCCCGACCCTTTTTTCATGTATGTTAAAAATATTTAAACCGTACAAAACTTTTAGGCGTTTGCGTCATTATAATCTGCTGGAATTATCTGCCAATGGGATGTTACGCTAGGAGTTCAAATCTGGAAATTTTGATACCTTCTGGTTGAAAAGAGAAAATAAGTACACGGAATTAACAATCGAGGCTTTGAAGTCGTATTTCATTCCATTTTCTACCTTGTACTTGTGCGAGTGCGCATTTTCATGCCCCAAATAAGAAGTAAACTAAAAATCGCCTAACTTTGAAGAACGATTCAATATTTAATATTGCAAATCGGATCCGTTATGGGAGAAATTGACTAGACAAAGTCAAGCGCAACCTTCACATTAAAATGTACCTTTTTAAAATGTATAGATTTTTTACAGAGTTCCCACTCAAAAAACACTAACAAAACTCGCTGAAAACTAGTTCAAAAGGTTATGTAGATTAACAAAACAAACCTTTTGATATGTCTTGGACACAACTAGCATTTATCTGGATGACCTTGTAAAAATTACAGATTTATATCCTCAACCAATAGCAAAAATTTTGGTTTACTATTTTTCAGTAATTTTATAAAAAAATTGTAAGCTTTTAAAAGTTTATAGCTTAATGTACTGATATATGATTCGAAGTTATAATAAGAACTATAACTAAAGTATAATCGCTGTGATTATCATTATTTAATTTCAAACAAGAATATTGGTATCGAAATAGAAAACCTTTCACATTAAATGGGGGCCAAATTCGCCGCTAATTAAATCAGATTTATCCTGAATGTTGCTTTTTGGTTGATACTAATCTTCATGTTTAGAATAGTTAGTTCAACCTCGATCGATGTATATCACCGACAATTATTATTTATCGTCTGTGATATATACGGTACTTTATCAAACGAACATATTGGTTATGTTTTGACAACTTGACGTTTTGTTCGAACATTTTACGTCAATACGCGATGTTGTCGTATCTCAATGCTCGCTTTCCAAGTTTGCGAGGGGAGCGGTAGGTGAGAATCTAGAAATGCCATATCGCTGCAAATCATATCGCTCCTTTGACGGATCGCTCGCTTGCGAGGGGAGCGAGTTGGGAATACCGGCCCTGGTGTGTACAGCTTCCTACAGCGGAACAAAACTCCAAGCTTCTGGGATGCCGTTTTAGCAATACTGACGACGTGGTCGTGCCAGGACATGTTGCTGTTGATGTTGACCCCTAAA
The DNA here is from genome assembly GCA_951848785.1 of Callosobruchus maculatus. Taxonomy (NCBI): domain Eukaryota; kingdom Metazoa; phylum Arthropoda; class Insecta; order Coleoptera; family Chrysomelidae; genus Callosobruchus; species Callosobruchus maculatus. The sequence goes on along the minus strand of CATOUR010000026.1, from coordinate 2,709,441 downwards.
AGCTTGACGGAAGGTGACTCGTCTATGGGGTGACCCTCCATTTCCAATGTTGGTAAGCCAGTGTGAGACTTCTTTGTAAGTGTTGTTGCCTGGGTTTTCTGTACGTTGAACTGTACTTTATTTACTAATCCCCACTTGACAATTTTTTTGATATCTGCGTTGATCTGTGAGGCATGCTGCTGTCGTCGACGTACCGTCTCCTGGGATGATAGTGGCTTGCCTGGTTCCATGCACGATATCAATGTACTGTCGTCTGCGAAACTGTAGATTTGATTGGATGTTATTTCCAGCACCTCGTTGATGTACAGCAGGAACAGTGTAGGGGATAAAACAGATCCCTGAGGAACACCGGCGTTTATTGAAAATACGTCTGATGAACAGCCTTCGACTACAACGAACAGAGATCGGTCGTTCAAAAAGCTGTTCAGCCACTGGTGCAGGCCAGGTGGTAGTCCATAAGCAGCAAGCTTGACTAGAAGTCCCTCATGCCACACTCTGTCGAAGGCTTTCGATATGTCAAGCGCAACAACACGGGATTCGCCATGGTTTTCAATAGCTCTGTTCCACAAGTGAGTGGCATAGGCCAGAAGGTCACCCGTAGACCTGTGCTTACGGAAGCCATACTGGCGATCATTTATGATGTTATTATTGTCCAGGTATTTTGTCCAGGTATTTCAGGATCTGTGTGTTAATGACAGTCTCCATAACCTTGGACATGATGCGGAGAAGAGCCACAGGTCTATAATTTGTGGGATCGGTTTTTTTTTGCCTTTCTTAGGGATGGGTTGTACGCAGCCAATTTTCCATGAAGCGGGAAACACGCCTTGCTGATATGATAGTTTGAAGAGCTTGCAAAGAATAGGTGCAAGCTCAGCGGCACAGCGTTTAAGGACAATGGCTGGAATTTGGTCGGGACCAGTAGCTTTCTTCGTGTTTAGCTTCTGGAGGATGCTTTTTACATCTCGATGCTGAAATTTGACCTCTGCCATTCTCGAGTTTACGTTTATGTTGGTGGTCGGATTGCTTCCTTGGAAGTCTACAGTAGAATTGGCTGCGAAAAGCCTCCCTAAGATGTCTGCTTTTTCTTTAGGCGCAGAAGCGATGGACTTGTCCTCTCTGGTCAAGGGTGGTATTGAGGAATAGGAAAAGTTCTCACTAACAGCCTTAGCTACAGACCAGAATGTTCTGGACGAACTAGGACATGAGAGGAGCTTGTTCTTAATTTTTTGGTTGTGTTCCTCCTTGCAGTTGTCAATCACGCGTTTACAGTGGCTTCTGGCGTCGATAAAACTGTGGTGGTTCTCGGCGTTTGGATTCTTCGTCCATTCCTTGTAATGTTGGTTTTTAGAGGTGACTGCATCTCTACAACGCTGATTAAACCATGGCTTGTTTTTTGAGGGACGCTTGACGACATGTGGAATATAGGCCTCCATGCCGGACATTATTACCTCTGTTATTTCTTGAACACTTTACATTTGAATTGTTGCTGTTTTTTATTATGCCGGTCAATATTATTTAAACTGCACTCTTCTTCACAACTATTCGGTTTATTATACTTAAACCATCATGAGGTTTCTATGAATGATAAAACTATTTTGTGTATAAAATAACAAAAAATAGATAATAAAGTATACCGTGTTAGTAAAGGGTACTGGAACATTTAAATTTATCCAAAAGTGCCAAAGCTGGAACGATAAAATTCAGTACCTGGGGGTTTTTGAACATTCAAAAATGCTAACAACAATGTTGCCAGATTCACCTCTTTTACGTTACATGTCATAATTTTGTTATTTTAAAATGGAGGCCCTTTTTATTTTTATAGCAATTAACTGAGCATGGCGAATTTAGTAAGGTCTCATAGTTTCAAAATTTTTGTTTCTATTAATCACCGAGATATGACAATACCGCTTTTTCAGTAAAAAGTACCGTAACGCTTAAATGTCACCAAAACTATCAAGAGCTCGAACGATGAAATTCAATACCTGCGTGTTTTTGAACATGCAGAAATCTAAAATTCTAACAGCACTGTTGTCAGATTTACCACTTTTAAGTTACACGTCATAAGTAGGACATCCATTTAAAATAAAATTATTATTATTATTTCTCGGTACAATACAGGCGTTTTATCGCCAAAGCTACATATTAATATACTACTCGCAAGTGAAATCCCGACACCTAGAAAAAAAGGGATATTTGCATTGAAAATTTGTACACAGCATGGCAGTACCATCTCTAGTACACATGTAACACTTTTTGTTCATTCAGACGCTATTTACCTGCATGGCACCTCTAAAAAACTCTAGACGTGTAAAAACAAAGCATGGCTTTTTGTCGATTCAAAAACGATGATATCGGTTGCAAATGTGCCGAGAGACTAGTTGACTGTGTGAAGATGCCCCCTAAAAGACGACAGCTCCAGTTTACGCAGTTAAGCGTAAGCCCCTTTGAACGGGGTCGGATTGTAGGCCAACGAGAACGTGGTGCTTCTTTCAGAGCAATTGCTGTAACCATGGGGCGTAGCGTAGCTACAGTTGTAGCTTGTGATCCACTCGACCTGTTGCTGACGCTTGGTATGCAGCTATAGGGAGGCCCATTCGAATCCGCACGGTGTACCACAGATTGAAATGGGCTGAGGATCACATCGTCCGTATCTAGTGCTTGCATTCACTGCAACTCATCGTCTCCAACGGTTAGATTGGCGCCAAGAACACCGACAATGGCATGCTGAGTGGCATCAGATGGCCTTCTCCCACAAGTCCAGGTTTTTTCTGGGGGCACATGACGAACGCCAACGCGCAAGACGACGACGGGGTGAACGACGTGATCTCCAGTTTGCTGTTGAGCGCCATGTACACCGTCCTATTGTTTTGATGGTATGGGGTGCCATTGCATTCAACAGCAAGTCACCTTTACTTGTGATTCGTGGCACAATGACTGCGCAACGTTGTGAATGAGGTGTTAGAATCAATTGCCGTTCCATATGCCCGAGGCCTCGAAGAGGGTTTCTTCCAACACCATAATGCACATCCTCATATTGCAAGGACATCGATGAGGTTCCTACAGGAAGCTGAGGTCGGGGTACTCCCCTGGCCTCCACGATCACCCGATTTATCAGGATTGGGGTCGACACATAGGCGATTTAGTCAATCATCCGACCACGCTGGACGAACTGGAACATGCTGCGAGGGCAGCTTGGCAGGCTGTACCTCCAGAGTTTATCAACAGCCAGATTACGAGCATGCCGCGTGGGCTAGAGGGGTGCATTCGTCAACATGGAGGGCCCACCTATTATTGATCTGTTGAATTTTTGTATAAACTAATTATGGCAAAGGAGTTCGTTTATTATTGTATGTAGTCCTACCGCATTTCATCAACCGCAACCCTTTTTTTTGTCATGTTCTGGTTTCACTTGCGAGTAGTATAAAAATATAATACATATTTGATTTGATGATTTTGTTTTGTGGTTACCTTACTAGGCGGCGGTACCCTGGCTCTTTGCGTTTTCGTCCTCTGCTGTTGCTGACTACCCTGCTGTTGCTGTTGCGTCTGGCCGCCTGTTACCGCGGATTGCGCTTGAGTTTCCTGAGCTGCTACCGCACTATATCCAGTTGGCTGCAAACAATTGATCACAGAATAAAATTTACTACCTGGAATCAGTCGCTCTTTGGTAGTTATGATATGAGTCGTATAGTTTCAAAATTAGTTAGATACATCCAATTTTCTCAAATACTTAACTAGCCCAGGTTCTGAAAGCTATACCTTGCTTTTACAGCCGAATGAAATTATGTTGCATCAAAAGTTGCTACATCTCATATGAATTCAAAGTATTAATTAGCTGCAAAATCAGTTACATGACAAAATCTCTTTCAAAAGCAAACATATCCGTCAACACGGACGTGCACGGAAGGTGAAACCACGGTTGTATTTGGAAAAAAATGAATTTTACAGTGAATTTTTTAATGAATATCTTGTAAAAAGTAATGCAGTGTCTACTTTTCTTTTGAATTCTACACAATCTAAGCTCAAAATCAAAACCAGCTTCACCCTTGGTTAGAATCATTCAGATTATTTCTCTTTAATTCGAAGTACTAGATAACAAAAAAAAAATTAATAGCTAAAGTGGTTTACAAGATAACAGTTTTTTTCGGTATGACAACAAAAAACATACCAGTAATTTCATATTGTAATAAGGAAATATATAAGCACAGAGTTAATAAATGTGAGACTGGCCACAAAAGGCAGAACATTGTGGGCAGAATATTACCCAGTTATACTAAAAATTGACCTATTCGATATATTCACTTATGATTCTTCATACTATGGGTTATTGTATTGCTTGCATAGTCTTCCTGGAAGCCCTGCTACTGGGTTAAATTATATTTTTGTTTTAACCTAGACTCCATAGAGTTGTTATCTCTTGTGATCTAGTGCTTCACACTCATAGAGCATATGAAAAGCTGACTGTACCCATTTTGTCTGCTGTTGGGCTCTCCTTCGTATAGACTCATTCTCTTCAGGTATTCAGTCAGACCACAATACCCAGTAAGGAGATTAGATATTAGCAGCCGATTCCTGTTCAAAAAAAGCACTCCTTAAGCCATTTTAGCGCACTGCCATTTAACGAAATGTTTCCCATGCCTACATCTAGGCAAGTCACAATATTTCGTGTACTGGAGTTTAAGGCATTCCTTGACCGGGTGCCTAATTGTGCTTTTCGGTATCCCCAAGGCAGATTAAGTGTTAATTTACAAAGCAGATAACTACTGGTTGACTTCCATCTGTCGGTTAAGTGACTCAGGGGTTACCAATGATTGTGAAACTGGGCCTAAGTGTCCTGGCAGTCACCCCTATATTACTTTGTTGTGTTTTGCTAACCAGCCTAAGCACTGGTAATTGTTGGCATTCCAAGACTAACGTCCTTCTGAGACTTTCTAGTGTAGCCTGACTGGTTTCTCAGCTGACTATAAGAATCTCTTAAATATTCTAATAATGTAGCTTATGTCAAAAAGACTAGGTTGACAAACTTGATAGATGTCTATAGGCGGAATGTAGAAAATTATCTGGAGCAATAATAATTGTAAAGAATGTATATAGGAGATCTATTAGTAATGGGTTAGAAAAAAAGCACATTTAAGATATGGTAGAACAGCTAAGTATAAAGCTTAATTCAGATGCATACGACATCCGACGATACGACGCTATGAAACTGCTTCTATTGGTTGGAATATTCAAAATGATGTCAAATCAAAATATTTCAACCAATAGGGACAGTTTAGTAGCGTCGTATCGTCGGATGTCGTGTGCATCTGAATTAAGCTTTACACAGTGTAACAAGTGTAAGAAAATGAATATAAAGGATATGTATTTAACTAATTTAATATTAGTTCCCGGAGTACTTCATGACCCTGGATGAATAGGAAAGCTTAGAGGTAGCATAAACACAAGCAACGGAATCAATAAGGGTAAAGGCTCGACTGTATGCTTCCTACGTGTAGTTTCATAAAGATTACGTTCAAGGTACAGCATGTTACGGTTAGCTGCATATGCTGGGCAAGTAAGGCAATAATTAGCAAATACAATTTAGTCTAGTGTTTGGCTTAAATCGCTTGATAGATAATAAAGATATTGCGTTGTTTTATATGTACTCGTGATACAAACATTCATCCTCTACTTTTCAACATTTTTTCTCGATTAGATTAATTGTAATTCCAAGTCACAAAGTTTGTCGACCTGTCCGGGGCACACAGGAATGTCGCACTACCGAACGAGTTACGATTTTGACGTATATTACATGATAATGATAATGGTTGTAACTGACCGTATAGGCGGTCTGGAACTGTTGTGATGCGTACTGGGATGGCGGTACTGCTGCAGCCGTCGCAGCTGTGCACAGCGACTGCTGTTGGTACGACTGCTGCTGACCAGACGACTGCGTAGCTGCGCCATACGTTTTCGTCATATCATTGTTTTGCTGAAGCTGAAAATGAATTTGAATATATTTTCTACAATCTATGTCAAAATATAGAAAGAAGTAGTATTGGTAGCAGTAGTAAGTGGTGTAGAAGCGAAGTCAGGCTTTTGGCTTTTTTTTGTCGAACCCACGAAACCTCCTAGTGAAAATCAGTATGTCCGATCAGTTTAATGAGGATTACGATTCCTCTTCACACACCACATGCATCCTTCTCTTCTTCCCAGCTCATGTGGAGCAGATAGGATCCTTTATCACTTTCATGAATGATAAATATTTGTTTGACAGGCAATGACCTGTTACAGTCCCACCAAAAGTAGAGATACATGGACTATCTTAAAAGTCATGAAATTATTTTTTTTGTCGCGCCGCTACTATTCGTAGCGCGATCGGATCGGTCGCGATTAGTGGGTGGAAGCTTTAGCATCGCAGCGCACCCAAGTTCGGACTCCTTTCAACATCCGGAGCGAAAGCATCGTTGAATTAGTGCTCCTCTGCTTTGAAACCTTGTCATGACGCAATGTGGTCAAAAACTAGCATCTAGCATTCGAAAAATGAAAATAGCTACCTTGCTCAATTATTTTTTCCTTCTTACACCCTACTAAGAAATGATGACCAATACAAAATCAACGATTTTAAAATAATATTGGCATAAGTACTTGGATTACTTTGCAAAGTTCTTATGGCAGTTTTACTAATAATAACGCGTGGTATCAAAATGGTTCATATTCCCAGGGGTATGTATTATTAAAACATATAGTCAGCATTTCTCTTGATTTTCTTTTTATAGTTATAATATCTAAAAAACTCAACAGATGTCAGATTTTATTAAAAATAAATAATTCCAACTTTATTGTTATTCTTAGTATGGTCTAAGAAGGAAAAATAATTGAGCATGGTAGCTATTTTCATTTTTGAAATGCTAGATGCTTGTTTTTGACCACAGTGCGACGAGCGATGGCTGATTCAAACGAACAACGTAGGGCGAATTTTGCGCAAAGCTGAATAAATTTATCACCAAAACGCACTCACTGGTTAAGAAAGCTTACGGGGATACAGATTTGACCTATGTAGAAGTTACGAGGTGGGCGGGTCAGGAAGGGCTGGATGATGAGCCGTGATCTGGACGACCGTCAACAAGCTGGATCCATGAAAATGTCAATCGTGTTCGTCATGTATTGAATACTGACGGTACTACTACGTAGACGTTGTGAAAAGATTGAGAAAGAGGATCCTCCGCGTGCGAAAAGATATGGGTGGTACCTGGGAGCTAGATCACGACAAAGCGCCAAACTACACTTCTCTGCGCGTTCGTTAGTGGGAAAACACAATATGGCAACGCTGTAGCAGTCGCCGTATAGTTATGATCTCGCTTCGGCCGACTTATTTCTATTTCCGTGAATCAAGAATGAACTCAAGGAAACCGTTTTGACACCGTTCAGGATATCCAATGTGGCAATAACGTTAACCAAGGTTCCCGTCGAGGCGTTCTAGCAGACTTACCCGACATAGGAAAGCCGGTGTAAAAATTGTGTCGGTGATTATTTAAGAATAAGAATATATAATATATCCAATAAATTTTTGGGGAAAAATATTCCATGACTTTTCGGACACTCCCAAAAGCCTGAACGTAGGGCCATTGTGCGGAACCGCTAAAATCGTTTTTGCTTGCCCGAAGTAATCCTCCTCCAACTAAGCTTTTGCCAGTTCAATGTGAGCCCACTCATCCAGAGCAACGATTACCTGGCGCCTAGCATGGTGGTATCAAAGACAGTCCAGGAACTTCTAGCCCCTATCCCGATAGGAGGTACACCAATGTGTCAAGCTGCTGAGCCAGAGCTGATCTAGGCCTCGCTTTCGAGCTGCTTCATAAGCACAGTTTATATTATGTTCTTCCCAATTTCTATTAATCCTGCCATCTGTCGTTCGTGAACGAGTCGTTCAAATTGCTCGTCTAAGCGAGCGCCAGTGAAACACGCCAAACTGTGGGACTGGAGTACGAACTTTGCACCTCATCTACGATGATAATTCCCAGTAAGTCCGTGGGGTATTGTGGGAGTCTATATATACAACGAGAGGCGCTTCTCAGACCACATTAAGATTTCAACCCAGAAGGCAGAAGCTAGAATAGCAATATGTTCTCTAAATCATGCCGAATATTGGGGGGACAGTAGTAAAATGAGAGCACTCCTGAACGGAATCGTTCAGTCGGTTGTCCTTTACAGAACGCCAATTTTGCACAGGGCGCTCAAAAGCAAAAAATCTCAGAAGGAGCTGGACAGGCTGCAAAGGAATTCACTGCTGAGGGTAGCCAGTGCCTACCGCAGAGTATCCAGTAAAGCCATGTGATCAAAGGACTCGAGATGGTCAACGTCGGGCGGGCAGACTCTCTCATATTTCCGGGTATGCGAGTCCTTCTGTCCTTGCGGTCAAGCAGATTTTCCTAAATCCTCTATGATAAAAAAACCGGCGCGACCATTGGCGTCACTAAAACCTTCATTTTGGGTCTGACCACTACCGTCACAAACTGTTCAAGATCTTTTGATGGTTCTGTTTGGACGCAGCTATACCTTGTTATCACAATTTATGGCACCACCATAATTCTGCCTCACTTATTGTACTGTTCAACTATTTTATATTCTGCAAATGAAGCCATATTTTCAAAATTACAAGTGTTGCAAAATAAAGCAATAAAAATTATTTTGAATAAAGATAAGTTCACAAAGGTAAGTTATATGTTAAAAGAACTTCAATGGTTGAATATAAAGAATTTTATATTATATCTGGTTCTCATTTCCATATTTAGATTAAAAAATCATTTATTGCCGGATATTTTAGATAAGTTTATAGAATTAAACAACCACTATCATAACTATTCGACTAGAGAAAATATAGATTTTCACCTACAAATTTACAACAGCAATATGACAAATAAATCGAAGTTCCAAAAAGTGTTATACGAATTTGATAAATTGAACAATAATATTAAATCAGGTACCAATTTGAAAGAATTCAAGACAAGATTGAAAAAGTATTTCTTAGATATACAAAATTTATAGTGAGGTAACCTTATGAATGTACTCAGCGAATTAAGTTAGTTTGTATTCTTGGTAACAGTTATATTGTAGCAATTATGCTAAATAAATCGATATTACTACTACTACCAAAGTCATGCAGATATCTAAGTGGTTTGGGCACTAGATGGAGGATTAGAGACTCTTACTCAATGCTTATGCATACATTGATCTAAATGCAATTTGTGAATCTGTATGTAGTAGAGTTGTTAAGCGGCCTACAGACGTAGGCAATGCAGGCATTGACTCTTACGTTTCATGATGCAAGTAGCAGCGTGTATTGTTTGACCGGGCAGAGAATGCGAGAGACGGATGAGACGGAAAGGGAGGGGGGGGGGGCACAGCAGGGCAAGCGACCATTTAGCTGACGATAGCCTACGGCGTTGCCGGAAATAGCAGATTATCTCAAATACTTTTCACCCCTTTTCTTGTTCCGAAATATTTATACCGTTGTTCTTTAATAACTATATATTTTAATTGAAAATATTGCAGTACATCTATTATACATGTTATGAAAGTAAGTGATATATATATATTTTTATCATCGTTCAATAACATTATAGGAAAGTAGTGAAAATAGCAGATCGTGAACTATATTTCAAGCGGAACATCTGACAACACCCCTATTTTTCCCCGCAATTTTTTTCCTCGCATTATTTCCCTTGCCAAACAATATAGTACTAAATCACGTATTTGGCATCAATTGCGGCTTGCAGCGATGCAGAGTCTGGAATCCCATTTTGGTCGGCGAGTTATGACGTCGAGTCGGTGACGCTGATGCAGGTTTCAACGTGTATAGTACTGCGTCGATGCAAAGACGATATCTATTTAACTCCACCCTACTATTCTTGTGTTGCATGAAACATGCATAAAAGATCAAGTCGATTCGGGCATCGCAACGGGTTTCGATTTGAGTAGGAACTTATGCAACTGACGAAAGTTTCTGAAACCTTGAGTCGATTCAGGAATCGCAGCATGCATGAACGTCTGTAGACCGTTTTAGAAGAGCGCGTGACCACATTGCGTTTGCTCAGCTTGCAATCCTTTGGTGCCATCAATAGGGGACTTGCAGTGGTCGTAATTTTGGATTAAGATTATATTTAGAGGAAAGAAAAACGTAATCAAAGGCTGTCTATAATAAAACTTCCACTCTTTGTGCTGTTCAGATGAAGAAATTTGTAATTATAATTTACGGTTTTTTCAAATTTTTCCACGTGACTGAAAACGGGTGCTGACGTCACAGTACAATAATCGACCTTATTAAATCCATCTCTAACTATAAATGACAACCCCAAAAAGCATAAAACAACATGTTGTTCTGTGACAAAGAAACACAAGTATAGATTTTGTTTTCGTCAATTTTGTGTCAATCTTCCATTTTGATTTGTGATTTTGTGATTAGGACTTGTCCAACCTTAGATGAGGAAAGAGAGGGGATATCGCACGCCCGTTTGAAGCTATATGAATTAGCTGTCATTAGCTGTTACCGAAAATGAATAGCCACTAAAATATTTTATGATATTTAGCGTTTTTAAGACCAATCATTGTAAAATATTGTGGTGTGCATAATGGTAGGGTGTGCAGGTTACGGTTATAAAAGTCACAGCAGCAGGAAGGAGCCAGGAATCACGTATCACAGGTAAATTTTGGTACTTTTTTTGGTGCCATTTGGTAAAAGGGGTGATACACGTACGAACTTTAAGTACGCGGTTTTTAAGTTCGCGAACTTACTCGGCTCGACGTCGGTGACACACCTGAAGCTCAAATCACTCATTTTGATAATTTTCCTAAATAAACAAAACTTTTAACAAACGCCAAAGACAACAAGCGTTGCGCATCGATGGCCTGCCGAAACAAAGTGGTGGCTCGCGGCTCGCAGTATGAGCCGATACAAGCTACGAGCAAGATTTCAAACCAGTTGGATTGCCGGCGGTTTGCGCGACGGTTTTAAAGTACGCGTACTTACGGTGACACACAGGCGAAAAGGTCGTCGAGCCATAAGTACGCGTACTTGCTCGTACGTGTATCACCCCTTTAAGTAACAGAAATATCAGTCACGCGTTCCGCCCTCTCACTTTCCTTATCTAAGTGTCCAACGCTAACCTCAATTAAAATATGAGGAATGACGTGCGTCAAGTGTCGTAACCAAAATTATCGAGCAAAAAGTGTTTATGATATCTCAAATCCCATCACTATAATGTCTTGTGACGTCAGAGGTTGTTTTCGCGCCGTTTCCACTAGTTAGTTGGAATAAGTCTCACAAGCAACTTAAAAAATCAAAAACTTCTATTCTATGATGTTTAATACGTTATAATGAATGCTTTGGGCAATATTTTTTTGGATGCAAGGACCCTATTGTGATAACAAGGTATAGATTGGAAACACAGAGCTTAGTGAAGGATGTGACCCACCTGTGAGAAATACTGAGATTGCGCGGCGGTGAGGAGTGTCCCAACGGCGGCGACCGGCTGCGAGTTCTGCTCCTGGGGCGCCATCACCGAGGATTGCTGCTGCTGCTGCTGCTGCTGCTGGGGGTCGAGCGTACCGTCTGCAGCCGCCGCCGCCGCTGCCGCCGCCGCAGCGGCCGCGGCCATTTCGGCGCTCTGCTGCACGCTCGGCGTGAACACCTTCGTGTCCGCCAGACTGCCCTGGTACTCCTCCGTCGACCACTCGTCCGCACCCGGGAAGTCGTCCCACGTCTCCTCTGCAAACACACAACATCGGCTTAAGGCGTTGCGAAATAAAACAACATACGATTTGTACGATTGAACGTTATCAGTCGCCAAGATCAATCTTACGGTCTGGTAAGTACGGCGTTCCCGGAAAGACGGACAAAATACTTGTCTGAAAATCGGAAAGACGTACTTTCAGCCAGACCTCAGTCTCGTCATCGTTTCATCATAGTAATAATTATCCTTCTTCTTCAATATAACCGAAGATAAGGCATAATAATAAGTCTATACAGGGTGTCCCAAAAAATAGTGTCAAGCGGAAGTTCAGAGATAGAGCACACCTAGAAGTATCTGAATCACCCCCATATACGTTATGCAATTTTTTGTAGTTTCCGAGTTATGAATTTTTTTCTGAATTTTAGAGAATTCTCTACCTCGACAACTTAAAACTGTTCAAAAAAGGAAATTAAAAGACTTTTCCAAATTCTCTTTTTTGTTAATTAATCTCAAAGAGTTTACTGTTTATACATAAAATAATCGGCTTCGTAACTTTGATGGAAGTCATGAAAATTTTAGTGTAAAGTGAAAAATTTAAGATCTGATAATTATGAATTAAATCTTCGACTCACAATTAAAAATCCAAAGGGGTGATTTCATTATTTCTAAGCAGGTCTAAAAACTTTTTCAGACTCTCAGCTATCACAGTCATTGAAAAAATTAATGGAGCTACTTTCGCTCCAATCGACCTTCAAAGACAAGAGGCGAAGATTTCTTCAAATCAGTGATGTGATTTTCAATTCATCAATACCTTATGCTAACGCGCTAATAGCAGAATGGTTGTTTCTGTTGTCTGACTACTTGGCTATTCCTACGGTCCTTGAGTGCACGACAACTGGATTTAACGATGCTGTTTTCTGCAAGAGACTATGCCTCAAATGGATAGGTCGTGGTGGACCCACTGACTGGCCGCCACGGTCACCTGACTTAAATCCTATAGAGTTTTTTGTTTGGGGCTAGTACAAAGAATGTCGAAACGTCAGCGATTACGCAACAAATTAACACAGGCTGAATAAACAATAAAAAAAACAATCGAAGAGCTTTTGTTAATTTAAAAAACAATTTTTTCAGAAGATGTAGATTATGCATCGAACAAGAAGGTAGACATTTTGAAAACTTCTAGAGAAATTTAATAAACTTAATGAAGAAATCTGATAATTTCGTTTCATTTTACAATTTCCGACAAAAAAGAAGTCGTATATGTAAAAAAAATCTTAGCAAAGTGACACAGGTGGTCATCTATCGGTATTATGATCGTACTGAATGTTTTTTATTGCGGCACTGACAATCATTCTGCTATTAGCGCCCTAAAATTAGTTATTGTTTCATTTAAAATCCTATCGCTAATTTCAAGAAATCTCCCCCTCTTGTCGTTGAAGGTCGATTGAAGCGAAAGTAGCCCCATTAAGTACTTCTTTTTTTAAATGATTGTAATAGCTGAGAGTCTGAAGAAGTTTTTAGACCTGCATAGAAATCATGAAATCACTTCCTTAGATTTTTAATTGCGAGTCGCAAATGTAGGTCATAATTAACAGAAGGTAAATTTTTCACTTTATACTATAATTTTCACGACTTTCATCAGATTTACTAAACCGATTCCTTTATGTGTGAACAGTAAAGTCTTGAAGATTAATTAGCAAAAAAGATAATTTGGAAAAGTCTTTTATTTTCTTTTTTGAACAGTTTTATGTTGTCGAGGTAGAGAATTCTCTAAAATTCAGAAAAAAAATCATAACTCAAATACTACAAAATATTGCATAAAATTCATATCTCGGAAACTACAAAAAAATTGCATAACATATATGGGGGTGATTCAGATACTTCTAGGTGTGCTCTATCTCTGGACTTCCGCTTGACACTATTTTTTGGGACACACTGTATTGATGCTGAATTTGTATGTCTATGTTATTTCTTTGTTGCCTTGGTTGGAATGCAAAGCAGCATCTGAGCTGATTCCACCAGACATGTGCGAGGATGTGTTAAGAGGAATGTGTTTTTAACGAATCAATAAAATCGCTTGAATTACCTCGCCTCGTTCAGCACAGCTCTGGTGGAAACGGCTTAGTGGAGCGAAGTTTCTGTACATACAAAACAAGGCACGTTGACGACGAATGTGTGCTATTAATGTGTTTCGAGAGATGTGCGCTAAAAATGCTTTATGAGGGACGTGTGCTGTTGATGTAGGCGAGCAAAAAGAAAACTTTGAAAAGAGTCCGCTACAAATCCTCGCAACGCTCATCTGCACACCGTTTCACAGCTCCGCCACACATCTTCGCACCGCTCATCTTTCTAGCACATATCTGGTGGAAACACCCACACTGTTTCACAGCTCTGCTACATATCCTCGCTGCGCACATTTTCCTTGCACATCTCTGGTGGAAATGCAGCGTAAATAAATGCTTTTTATTACTTTGTTTTTCTACATTTCTCTCGCATGGTAGCAGTAGCACCAATTATTGATGGACTGTTCCAAGTCAACACCTAACTATTATTTTTCTTCTGAATTTAGGAAGGACCAAACAATACTGCAGCTCTTCAGGATTACAGACTTTTGGAATATTTTGTGTAATTTTCGTCCAGGCCCAACTGTTGCTGGAGTGGTAAAAATCTGTTTGGTGTAAAGCCTGAGGCCCACTTAATTAGATGAACAATAATAACTTTTTTGTTTCCAGGGTCGTTTTATTTCTATGACAAGATATCTAGTGTATTTAGATATCTTCCAGGGTAGGTGTTTTAAATATTCTTATCACTAGTGCCTGATGTGGCTGTGCTTTAGCTGCAGAGATGTCTGGCTGTTCACTCGGTGCCAGCGAGAGTTTTGTATGCTCTTGATATTACCTCTATTATTTCCTTCTGCTAATGACATGTTCTGCAATTATCGTCAGTTTCGGATGGATCTTCAATTATGTATTTCTTATAATTTCGAATTCATATTATTATTATGCTTTCAAATCTTTTGCCGCCTGTAAACAGGTTCGATCTACATAATTATATAAAGCTATAGAATTGTACAAGTGTACAATTGGTATTGGCCTCAGAAAAATGCAAATACCAGTGAATAATTCTAAAAGGATTTTCTAGATAACGCATTTACAAAAAAATTGGAATTTACAAAAGTATAAATGGTTAATAATAACTAGCTTACCTGCATGATTTGTGTTTGTAGCAGTACTATTATCCCAAGTATTTGAATTATCCCAGGTATCGATTGGTTTGTTGTAGGTGTTATTTCTTGGACCACGAGCTGGATATCTACATTAGATACATATAATAATTTTATTATTTGATAACATTACTCATTATTTTGAGTAAAATATTTTAATCAGTTATTGGTGTAGCTGGCTGTAAAAAGATTGGTCTAAAAATGTAAAATAGCAATGTTGTAAATAGTTCGGACACGAAATTGTCAGATGCTGAGCACATTAACTCATGGAACGTCAATTGTCATTATTGCAAGAGTTGTATTTGTCAGATTACATCAGAAATGACTAATTTAATACTTCTGCGAACAAGTTTACGTATTCATCACTGTTTACCGACTTATGGATAATACCCTATGTAAACATTGGAATGAAAATTACTTATTAATATTTTGACTACCCCTACAGATAACTAACTTGGATGAGTCATGGATAACTAACATGGATGAATCAATGAGACGAGGCTTGCATCCGGATTATACCTATAATTATTGTGTACCTCTGAATCACAATCAATTACTAAAATACAACTCACACATGTTTTAGATAACAGCACAAAAAACGCATCCTATTAGAGATATAAGAAAATGCAGAAGATAGCTGTGAAAACTGATGCTTTGGTTCGGACAAAATTGATTGTATTTTTCTTCGCAACATCTAATCGCACTAGATGACCGAGTTTACTTCTTTTTCCCAATTAGAACATTGCATTGTTAATCATACTAGACTTCTGCAGTTGCTAGGACAGGAAAAAACCTAGCAACTTTTCGAATAATTTTTTGTTGATGATAATGAGAAGACTATCAGTTTTTTTCTAAATAGGGATGTTTTCCTTCACTTCTTAACAGTATAGTGACAACAAGCTTGTCATAAAGACAGCGGGTGGTTACTGTTGAGAACATTTCTACTTTTGGATTCCAAAATTGACTAATAGGAAAGGAAGCCCCTCCCTACTACCAGATTTGGTAGGCTTTTAGGGAAAAAAAGGATTAGGCAAACAAAAGTAGGGAAAGTTGGTGAGGTGCACAAAAAAGGTGAAGTTATTATTGTTAGGAGCATCTAGCTGCATCCTCATCGCCAAGAATGAAATAAGAGAAAATATTTTGGTATTAGACCTGTAGAAGCTGTTTAACAATCATTTGGTTGAGTTGAAGTAATATAGTTAAAATGTTAGTAAAAATAACTGATTATATATAAAGAAATATAGATGTCATATCAGACATGGGGATTATTTAAAAAATACAATCCCTGTTGGAGTGCCTCATCCCTGAAAATGCACAGTGTGCCTCAACTTCACCACTTTACACCAAATAGGTGGTGCACCTCAGCAAAACCACCAACTATCTAATTAAGTGAATAAGCTTCCAGAAAGTCTCTACAAGACCAGCGTATCTTTTATTACTGCCCAAAATACTTCGCTTTTGTTTATCAATATTACAAAATTCAATCAATTTAATGCTTCAATCCTCTGGTGCCCTCCAATGCATCCTAAGGGGTAAACATTTGTCACAGCCTGATGCAGAAGCCTGTTGTGGTTGAGCTAGATATTAGTGACTTGACTGAATCTGATGCGCCATCCTTACAGGGTGTATCTACGATGAAAAAATTAGGCATTCCCATTTAAAAAATCAAGTTACCTGTGATTGAAGTTTGCTTAATTGATCTAACGATTTCACCAAGTACAAGAAGAATTTAAATTTGGCAGTACTACCTCATAGTCACAGCCTTCCAAGTTTTATAGATGCTGCGTTATTCAATTTTTTTCAAACATGTACTTATATCAAAAATGGTGTTTTGAGCCTGAACGGTTCGTTTTAGGTATCATGTGTGATACGTAAAGTCACACTAGAGTCAACAAATGAATCCAAATATGCAATAATATACAGGGGGTTACATTTAAAAAAATTAACTTTGATAAGCCACACATTTATTGGACACCCTGTATAATGGTAAACATTTTTGGAACATAGATTTTATGCCCTCTATATTTTTTATTTGAAACATTTTTTTCTATCTTAATTAGGGAAGCAGTTATCGTCCACCCAC
Organism: Callosobruchus maculatus; assembly: GCA_951848785.1. NCBI lineage: Eukaryota > Metazoa > Arthropoda > Insecta > Coleoptera > Chrysomelidae > Callosobruchus > Callosobruchus maculatus. The sequence continues at coordinate 2,692,424 of CATOUR010000026.1, read as the reverse complement.
ACATCGTTGATATATACAGGGTGTCCCAGAAGTCAACGTCAAGCCGCAACGGGGTGACAGGATTGGTCGTAACTATCATGAGAAAAATCAGAACAAAAATCTATCCCATGTAGTTTGAAAATTATGGGCATTAAAAAAAATCTTGAAATTTGGTCAAATTATAACAATTTTTCGGTTATTGTGGTTAACCTTTATTATTTTTGCTCATTTAAACTTTGGAATCGTAACCCTAAACAACATTTCTAGAAGCACAGTCAAACATAATGACACAATTGCCCCAAGTTTTCTAGAATGAAGACTATTTATTAAATTATGAATTTAAAATTTTCAAAGTTTGCCGACTTGAAAGGCCCTCCTCTAAAAAAATGTACAAAAGTGCCTAGGCAAGTGCCATTAAAAGTTGGCGCATTTAACCAAGATTGTAAAATGGTACAATACTTGTTAGTTTCATACTAAAAAAAAACGAGTAAAAAAATAAAAACCTCAAGTAACCCGATTTTTGCTAACCCATTTCACTCAGGTCAGATGTCATTTATTGGCACAAGCTTCTGGTAGGTTCTTAATTTTACGGCAAAATGATGAGAGAAATGGATAATGAACATATTTGCTATGAGTGAGCGAGACAGATAGTGACGCCACTTTTAGCAAAGTCAACAAAAATAAGCAAAATTAATAAAATAAAGAAAAATTTTGACCCAGTTTATTTTAGGTTTACTGGAATAAAGGTCAGGCAATAAATATTCAAATTGTTTACCATCAGCCTCAATACACGCCCTACGAGTACATCTTCTTAAAAAAGATCTACTTATTAGCCAGACATATCCTCGAGAGTTGATGTCCTCAGCAGCTTGAAAAATTCGTTTACGCAGCTCGGCTACGCTCTCAATGGGCTATGAATGAACTTTTTCTTTGAGAACACCCCGATAACAAAATTCCAGGGGATTTAAATCTGGGGCACGGGCTGGCCACGAGATGGTGCCTGAACTTCAATTTGCACCTCCCGGATATTTTTGGTCAAGGAAACCTCTTACTCGCACTGCGTAATGCGCTGGGCAGCCATCTTGTTGATACCTCATGTGGCGACGATCTGTTAAGCGGTCTACATACGTTGATGCATGCTGCGATTGAGGTATCGACTTCTACGTTTCATAACGCAGGTATAGTAGCGTGTGTGGCACTGAATCACGAATTTGGTATCAGTTGCGGCTTGCAGCGATGCAGATTCTGGAATCCTATTATGGTTGGTGAGCCATGTCGCCGAGCCGGTGACGATGCAGCGATGCAGGTTTCAACGTGTATAGTACTGCGTCGATGCAAAGAAATAAGCCCACCCTACTATTATTATGTTGCATGAAACGTGAATGAAATATCAAGTCGATTCAGGCATCGCAACAGGTTTCGATTTGAGTAGGAACTTGTGCAACTGATGCAAGTTTCGTGAAACCTTGAGTCGATTGAGGAATCGCAGCTTACATCAACGTCTGTAGGCCGCTTTAGTGGTACGTCCACTAACAATGTTGGTAAATTTTACGGTAAAAAATGTAGGTAAGTCGTGCCATTCAAATTCTCAGGCAGCCCAAAAGGTACAACAATTTTGCCGTTTAAAATTCCGGTCCACAGGCTTACTTTAAAGCGATACTGGGATCCGTCTTCTCGCATTAAATGTGCTTGGCTAATAAGTAGATCTTTTTTAAGAAAATTTAGGGCGTGTATTGAGGCTGATGGTACACAATTTGAACTTTTATTGTAATAAAAAATGTCATTTCCCTATCTGACTTCTAATCCAATAAACCTAAATTACGCTAGGTCAAGATTTTTCATTATTTTATTAATTTTACCTATTTTTCTTGACTTTGCTAAAAGTGGATTTACTATCTGTCTTGCTCACCACCTCTCTCATCACTTTGCCGTAAAATTAAGAACCTATCAGAAGCTTGTGCGAATAAAGAACATCTGACCTGAGTAAAATGGGTTAGCAAAAATCGGGCTACTTGAGGTTTTCCCGAGGATTTTCCTTTTCTACTCGTTTTTTTTAGTATGTCACTAACAAGTATTGTACCATTTTACAATCATGGTTAAATGCGCCAACTTTTAATGGCACTTGCCAAGGCACTTTAGTACATATTTTTTAAAGGAGGGCCTTTCAAAGTCAGCAAACATTAAAAATTTTAAATTCATAGTTTAATAAATAGTCTTCATTCTAGAAAACTTGGGGCAATTGTATCATTATTTTTGACTGTGCTTCTAGAAATGTTATTTAGGGTCACGGTTCCAAAGTTTGAATGAACAAACATAATAAAAGTTAACCACAATAACTGAAAGATTGTTATAATTTGACCAAATTTCTAGATTTTTTTAAATGACCATATTTTTCAAACTGCAAGGGATAGATTTTTTCCTGATTTTTCTCATGATAGTTACAACCAATCCTGTCACCCCGTTGCGGCTTGACGTTGACTTCTGGGACACCCTGCATATAACCACTCTCTTATAAGAGCTTTTTTTAAATAAAGACGTATTATCATTACATTACCTTCCTCCCGCTCGGCCGCCCCCTCTGCCTCGGCCGGCGGGCCCGCCTCCGCGAGGCGCTCCCCCTGGTCTGCCCCTCCGCTCCCCGCGGAAGCCGCCCCCGCCGCCTCCTTGGCCATCTTCAAGGTTGCGCTCGTTCTCCTGCCGCTCGCGACCGCGCCAGCCACCGCCACCTGCTCACAGACAAATTCATCAAAATATGTGTTTAAAGGAAAAGAATGGAATCAAGGTGATTAATTTGCCACACGTTCAGGTACTGACCATCCAGCCGCTAAACGGATAGTTTCAAAAGTAAAGGCCGATTTTATAAACAGGCGCATTTTAACAAAGGCTTTGACCAATCAGAGCAGCTCGTTCAAGAACATGCATCTGTCAAAGTACTCTGAAAACTATTGATTTCTCTTGAAGTTTACCTCAAAAATGTTAAAAATGACATGCTTTATATACAATCGACCATTATGAACCACCTAGTATCTTTTCCAGTCTGATTTTCCATCCTAAATGGGTGAAAAATTGCATTTTCTTGTTTAACAAAAAGTTTAGCAATTGCTAATTTCAACCAATCAGATTCCGCAAAAACTATACATTTGATCGCTGGTTTTTTCTTCTGCTAAATGATAATGACGACAAAAAATTAGGGTTTTGAATAATTTTTTTTTTGTGATAAATGGAGAGATCAAATATAAGTTTTACAACAAAACTGTTTTTGTTTTCTTTTTTTTCGCAATAATTCAAAAGTTATATCAAAATAAAAATGGGTTTTTGAATCCAGAACCGAAAACACGCCGACGGCTTCCGAACCCGTGTGACGTACTTATATTTGTAGCAGTTGTAACTAAAATGTATATTTGTTGCAACATAGCCGGTGAATGAAGTTTGCAGATCGAGACGAAGTCAACGATCGAAATAAATATCTTAAATATCTTAATATGGTTGAAATTAGATCACAAATCCCAGTAAAAAAGTACCTAATCCCAAATCAAATATGTACCGTTGAGGCGACCCCTTTGGCGAGATGGCGGGTGGCCGAGTGCTATGATGTTCGACAACGCTTTTCTGTTTTCGTGGGTGGTGTTGGTTCGAGACCCAGCCCGTGCAACTACTTTTTTTATTTTTTTTTATCCAAAATATTCATTGATATGCTTTTTACTCATGTTACACACATTTTTTTGTACCATCGACATAAATGTGTTTTTGAATCAAATTTTATTGGATGTTTTACTAGTACAACAAAAATTGAATAATATTACTTTTTTGGAATAACTTCATTTTGATACCACTATCAGAGCAATTGGCGATTGATAGTGACGGATAAACTTCACTTCGACTGACTGAATTCTCCACCACATCCGGTACTTAGCTTTTGCAATATGTCAAGTAAAATGTCTAATAAAATTTGATTCAAAAACACATTTATGTCGATGGTACAAAAAAATGTGTGTAATATGAGTAAAACGTGTATCAATGAATATTTTGGTTAAAAAAAAAATAATAAAAAAGTAGGTCTCGAACCAACACCCACCAACACCACCCACGAAAACAGGAAGGCGTTGTCAAACACTATACCACTCGCCCACCCGCCATCTCGCCGAAGGGATCGCCTCAACGGTACATATTTGATTTGGGATTAGGTACTTTTTTACTGGGATTTCAACCATTCAAAAAGATATTTATTTCGATCGTTGACTTCGTCTCGAGCTGCAAACTTCATTCATCGACTATGTTGCAACAAATATATGTACACTTGTTACAACAATAGTTTTGTTATAAAACTTATATAGGATATGATGAAAAGTGTCATCCAACTTTGACGTTTTGTTTTCAATATTGATAAAATACTATTGGACGATATTTATTAACCTAGCCCGCAATACCCAATAGAAAGCTTTTGCTAAACAACATCCAATAGAAAAGCTTTGTCAAATTCTTTGCTAAATATGCATGTTGGTAAAATCGGGCCTTAATCCTGTTCTTGCTGCAGAGGAGGTGGAAGCATGCCTTGTACTTTGCGGCATGCGACTTTAATATTGACATGTCCAAACCGCTCCTTTCTAGTATGTCTTTGATCCATCTGCTCAAAGTAGAAGTAGATGCTTTTCGATGCGGTCTTTTGGACGTAATAAAAAGTCAATCACACGAGTTTCTTAACCACTTGATAACGTTTAAGTATCTAACGAGGGAGCTTGATACACAAACCTGAAGTTCGTCGACAAAGAATGGCAAATATAATATGGGCTGTGACCTGCTTATTGAAGGTGTTTTTATGCCGTCTGAAATTTTGATTATTATTCTTTGGGATTGAATTGAAATGTTACTGACTTTAATCAAGGTTAATGTCTGCAATCTTAGGCCAATAAAACGGTAAGCTTCTTACTCAAGGTTTCGAGGGCCAGAGTTTCCATTTTAAGCGTCTTTACGGAGGATAATACCACAGCATAGTAAACAACCAGCACAATAACTCAGGTTGGCGGAAATTACACGCACACCCCCCATTTTGGATGATTTTTTGTAACGATGCTAACGATACTTCGATACTTCTGCACTAATATCGAGTATTTTTGTCATCGATATTATCGGTATCGAAAATAATTATATAATTATTGAGGCGTGTAATCAGTTGCACAAAATGCTCTGTATGAACCAAACGCGCCTATTTGGCTAAAAAATATCGAGTTGGTACCAGTATCGATATTTTCATTTTCGCATCTCTACCCAAGCTTCAGATCCGTAAAATCATCCCAAGGTCAAATTCTGTGGGAACCATTTTTATATGGGAAATCCTCAAGAGATATTATGCTGGTTGTTTACTATGCTGTGATAATACTATCTGTGGATCCCAAACATTTTCGTATCTTAAAGCCTTGAACGCACTGGGTCGGACGGTACGCACGGGATTTTTCAAAAATGTTTAGCATTGATTTGCCTATGGGTGCGCGCACTGGGTCGTCACTGTCGGAACAGGTTCATCCGCACCTTCCGCCGTCCGATAAAATCCCGAAAGAAAGATTTCTAGGCATCCCGACCGTCCCGACCGGCCGTACCGATGACTCATCAGCCCTTTGGCGCGTGCCTGCACGTGCTTCGGTACAGACGTTCCACAGGTTCAGTTGAGCAATACTGGTTGCAAAGCGAGCATGGATGTTCCCAAATTAATTACGGTGGCGCTCTAATCCCTCGCGATTTATTCTATGACTCCAAAATCTGGGTTTTCCTCGAGCTCTTGACCTTTCTTCTTCTTCTTCTTCTTCTTTTGCTACCAACATTAGACTCACAATTATTTTTACTTCACTCAACATATCGTTTTGGTTTTCAAAATACCTAACAGCACAAAACCTATTACAAGACTGCTTGTCTCTATTGTCCGACTTTCCGCCCGTCCGTCCGTCCGTTCCGTCCATACCGAGCAACCCAGTGAGCGCAGTAACCTAAAAAAAGTGCCGAAGGTGCGTACCGTTTCGTCCGACCCAGTGCGCGCTTAGCTTAAGGGGCCTGGATACACACATTTATACATATATATTTGCCATGTAAAACACGGACTCACAATTTCTCGCATAACGCACTCTATTTTCAAACTACATATATAATATTTCAGAAGGCGATAGTTAAGACCTTAATGAATGACAACTATTTTCGATTTTCAAAAAAAAGTTTTTTAATGTGCAAAAAAACTCGCAATGCAAAATCATATATTCTATAAATACCTATAATTTAACAACCAAACACGATATCAAAAAAAGCTAAATAGTTACACAAGCGCAAGCTTTCTTCTTCAATTTGTTCTCTCAGTCATTACTGTAAGTTTAAAGCTAACGTCAGGAGCTTGGAAATATGAAATTCATTTTTATGGTGACCTTTGGACCTTACTTTAGGACCTTTTGACCTTACCTTTGGATTTTTGGACTTATCTCCCCTTGGTTACGATTGGTATTTACCATTTAAATAATTTTGTATATTCGAATCTCCCGCGTTTTGACTTGCGAGTTTGAAGTCTGACGGTTGACGCGGAAGAAAGAGAGAGTCGTACTTCAACTACCGAGGTGAACGGACGTGTGCGTGATATCCGTCACCCCGTGTGTAGCGGGTACCTCCAATAAGGGCGACCACAGCCTTACATCGCTCAGCTAACTAGGAATCTGGATAGAGCAACGCAGTACCCAGCTGGGGAAGACATCCGACGCCAACCAACAAGGGGTGAGTCAACCGATGCATGATTAACCTTCGATTCTCGTGAGTCATTTGCGGTTATTTGCCAATTTAGTTGGTCCTTCACAATTGGATACAATTACTTTATTGATCGAATTGTAACCATTTTTTGGCCCTCCGAGCACGGATAAATAAATCGCGCTATAGTAAAATAGTCTACGTAAAATCTAAATTGGTACGTATCCTTGACAAAAACCGGAGTTTTTTTTGTGACATCGGAATTTGTTAGTGTTGCGCGCTGTTTGTAAAAATTGGTTATATTCGAAAACAAGCAACTTTTGGTGTATTGTGTTGGTAATACATATCTGGGGAGTTTTCTGGGCATTTGAAATTGACATTTTGCGAATTGCGTGAGCGCAAAAGTTGTTTTGATTCAGTTGGTTACATTCGGTTGGGGGTTCGAAAACCGGCGTTTCGACAATTGGTGTAGTCGACGGAGATTTCGAAAAAGAATAACAACTGAAAATTTTGTGATTTGTGTGTGGTTGTCGTATTGTTTGTGTAAAGAAGTTGTGTTTACTAGCAGATTGATTCTAAATTTGATTATTTTGGTCTTGTGTTTACATTGAATCGTTACCTGATACCTGAACATGCCTAATGCAAATGAGGCGGCCAAGAAGGCTCGTGATAATGGCGAGTATCGGACGGAGTTTTTTCTCAGGTATGGAGAGCTGGATGGGTATGTAACGAGGTTTGAGAATTTGCAATATGAAATAATAGCCTTGGTAGATGAGTCTGCCTTAGAGGAGGAGGAAGCAGTTCATACAATGTTTGATGATATGAGATATTCAATAAGGGGCATTCATAAAGATCTTTCTGATGAGATGATGGCTCGTAGTGAGCATGAAACATCTGCAGTGGTCGTAAGAGAAAATTGTTTGAGGCTTCCCAAAATTGAAATACCGAAGTTTGATGGTGACCTTACAAGGTGGCCTACGTTCATCGACTTATTCAATACTCTTATTCATAGAAATAATTCGCTGTCAAAAATAGAAAAGTTTCAGTTCTTGATTTCTTATTTAGAAAAAGAGGCAGGTCTAATAGTAAGGAATGTGCCCATTACTGAGGATAATTATGAAATAGCCTATAATGCATTAATGAGTCGATATCAGAATGAACGTGTTTTATTGAGCAATTATTGGTTTTCAATTTATAATGCTTCTCCCTCTAGGCATGATTCTGCAGTTGAACTTCGAAAATTGTTGTCAATATTTTCTGAAAATTTGGTGGCTTTAGAGATGAGTAACTTGAACCTATGGGATTTTACCAAATTCAATTTATTGTTGCAGAAATTACCTTCTTCCCTTAAAACGCGATTTGAACTAGAACATAATGGGAATAATGTTCCGGGGTTTGACATGCTTTTTGGATTTGTTGAGAAAACCTGTCGAGCTCTGGAAAATACATCCCTTACTTCCGCATATCAAGGGAGTAATGTGTCTAATGCTAGTGGTGGGTTTAGAAAGAATAATAGTCCTGCTAATCCCAAGGGAAGGCAGACACTTAGTTTTTCGACTGGCACATTAACACAGGAAAAGTGTAATTTTTGCAAGGGTTCACCACATTCGTTGATCAAATGTGATAGATTCTTGCAGGCAGAATGTCGTAAGAGGCATGCCTTTGTCAAGCGGACTAGAATGTGTTTTAATTGTTTGGGAGCTACTCATCTAGTAAATAAATGTAAATCAAAAGAACTTTGTGGGGTTTGTGGTGGAAAACACCATGTACTATTGCATTTTCCGGACACTAAAGTGACAGATTGTGATGTCAGTGGTAGTACCTCTAATGAATCTGAGAGTCATGTTCAAGTCATGGCAAGTAAGTTGTCTGTGCAGCCTAGAATGTTGCTTGCTACTGCACTAGTCTCAATATTGGATTCTGAGGGTAGATCCACCAAATGTCGTGTTTTGTTAGATTCTGCTAGTCAAGCCAATTTTATTAGTGAATCTTGTGTGAGAAGGTTGAATCTTACTCGTAAGGAGTATTCAACCCCTGTTGTTGGCATTAATGGAATGTCATCGAATGTGAGTTCGGGAAAAGTCTCTTGTGTTATCTTTCCCTACAGCAAACCGTATCCTAGCTTCAATTTGGAAGCTATTGTGATACCTCAGATTTGTGAGAAGGTACCTCAAATTCCTGCTGTTGTTCAGAAGTGGAAGTATTTAGAAAATCTTTGCCTCGCAGAGCCTTTGGCTGCACATGATGAAATGGAAATTGATCTGCTTCTAGGGGTAGAAGTATTTGGTGAGATCTTACGTTCCGGTTATGTGAGAGGACAGAATGGTGGGCCACATGCTATTAACACCGTATTTGGGTGGGTGTTAATGGGCAAGTTGGGTGGTGTTTCCACTAATAGTGTGCTGAATTTTCTAACTTCTGTGGGGGAATTGGATTGTACATTGAAAAAGTTTTGGGAAATTGAAAGTATCCCTAAGTGTGTCGCATTGTCTGAAGAGGAACAGCAGGCTGAGGAATTCTTTACGTCATCTTGTTGGCGTATGGACTCAGGAAGATATGTGGTGAAGCTTCCCTTTTCTGAATTCCCCCCAGTTCTGGGTGATTCCTATTCACAGGCTTTACATAGATTTAAGCTGTTGGAAGGACGTTTTCGTCGTGATTCCGTCTTACATGAAGCATATTGTGATTTTATGGCTGACTATTTGGAGCAAGGCCACATGTCTGAAGTTGGGAACCAAGTGGGGTCTAATAGTGAGTATTACATTCCTCATCATGCGGTGGTGAAAAGGAATGCGAATGGTGAAATAAAGCTTCGGACTGTCTTTGATGCTTCAGCTAAAACTACCAATGGAAAGTCCTTGAATGATGTTCTTCTAGCAGGTCCCAAGTTACAAAATGATATCGTCTCAATATTGTTATCTTTCAGGTTGTATTTGTATGTGTTTACCGCGGATATACGGCAAATGTATCGACAGATTTTAGTTGAGGAGTCTCACACTAGTTATCAAACTATTTTGTGGAGACCTAACGGTGACGAGCCTATAAGGAAATATCAGTTGAAGACCGTTACCTATGGAGTAACGTCTAGTCCTTTTCTAGCGATTAGGACGTTGCTGCAACTGTGTAGGGATGAGGGTGAAAGGTTTCCGTTAGCTGTAAATATTTTGGAGAATTTCTGTTATGTTGATGACGCCATTGGGGTAGCAAACTCCAAGGAAATTGCCTTGGATACTCAAAACCAGTTGATTGAATTATTGGCGTTGGGAAAGTTTGAACTGAGGAAATGGGCAAGTAATTGTTCTGAAGTACTTGCTCAGGTACCTGAGGTTCATCAGCAGCCACTTGTATTTGATAAGGATTCTCTTGGAATAAAAGTGTTGGGTTTGCAGTGGTGTCCCACTACGGATTGTTTTTCTTATTCTATACATCCTCAGATACGGTCCTGTACAAAGAGGAATATTTTGTCAGAAATAGCAAGACTGTATGATCCTCTAGGATTCTTAGCTCCAGTAATCATTGTTCCCAAGCAAATACTTCAGCAATTGTGGGCTTTAGGGATAGGTTGGGATGATGAGCCACCGCTGGAAGTTGCAAACCAGTGGAAAACTTTTGTGGCTGAGTTACCTGAGCTATCTTCGTTGAAAATTCCTAGACATATACTTCATATAGAGGCAAAGTTTACAGAAATTCATGCTTTTTGCGATGCTTCGGAGAAGTCGTATGCAGCTGTAGTTTATCTGAGACAGGTTTCCACGGAGAACAGTATTTCTGTACATTTGGTGTGTGCCAAAACTCGAGTGGCGCCTTTGAAAAGACTGTCGATTCCACGACTGGAATTGTGTGCAGCCTTATTAGCCGCAGAGCTGATTGATTGTGTATCCCATATAATGGTAACACAGAAAATAGATAATGTTTGTGCTTGGACGGATTCGAAGGTAGTTGTGACGTGGGTCAAATCTTCTCCGCATAGGTGGCGGAGCTTTGTAGCCAATCGTGTAGCTATAATCCAGGAGAAGGTAGCTCCTGATTCATGGTATCATGTGGTTGGGAAAGAGAATCCTAGTGACTGTGCTTCTAGGGGGACTTTTCCTCGGCAATTTCTAGAACAACCCTTGTGGTGGGAGGGGCCAACTTGGCTTAAGCTTCCTCGGGATGATTGGCCTGTAACTTGTGTAGGTGAGCCTTCCTGTACAGATGTACAAGAAGAAGCAAAGGTTGTTTGTATTACTATTCACGGCTCTAGTATTGTTTCAGAATTGTTGAATAGATATTCTTCCTTACGCAAAATTGAGCGTGTTGTTGCTTATTGTTTGAGATTTCGTAAAAATTGTTTGTGTCGAAAAAGGGGTTACCCGCGTGAGATAGGTAATTTATCCGAGGCTGAATTGTATGAGGCTATGGTGGTTCTGGTCAAAGACGTGCAAAGAGTTGAATTGGATAATGAACTGCGGAAAGTTCGTCGAGCGGAGGTCTGTCCCAAAGCTATACAGAAGTTAGCTCCTTTCATTGATTCCCAGGGTGTCCTGAGGGTGGGCGGTCGCTTGAGACAGTCTAGTCTAAGCTATGATCGGAAGCATCCAATTCTGCTCCCTAGGAAGCATCGATTGACTTATCTCATTATCCAAAGTGTGCACAATAGGAGTTGTCATCCTGGACCACAAACTTTGCATTATCTGTTAAGGCAGAGATATTGGATACTATCTGCCAAACGGGCTATAGCTTCAGTGTTATCTCGTTGCATAAAATGCTTTAGAGTTAAGCCTCCTCCAGTGGTCCCCATAATGAGTGATTTACCTTCCGTTAGAATTTCGGAAGTCAAACCTTTTTCCCATAGTGGCGTAGACCTTTTTGGTCCTTTGAGGATGTCTTTAGGTAAAAGACGAGGCATTAGTTCTCAAAAGGTGTATGTGTGTCTTTTCGTGTGTATGGCTACTAAAGCAATACATTTAGAAGTTGTGTCAGATCTAACTAGTGAAGCTGTTCTTGCAGCACTTAGGCGTTTTATAGGGCGGCGAGGACGTTGCAGTGATATTTATAGTGATCAAGGTACGAATTTTGTTGGTGCTTATAAAACTTTACAGTTATTGGGTGCTAAAGCTTCTGAAGCTTTGCAAATTAAGTGGCATTTTAATCCTCCAGCTAGTCCTTCCTTTGGAGGTATATGGGAGTCCGGAGTGAAATCTGTGAAAACTCACTTGCGGCGGGTGATAGGTGCGCAAGTGTTGACTTATGAGGAATTGAGCACCACTTTAATCCAAATTGAGGCAATGTTAAATTCGAGACCCTTGTGTAGTTTGAGTTCTGATCCTAACGATGTAGGCAGCTTGACTCCGGGTCATTTCTTGACATTAGAGCCCCTGAATGCTCCGCCTGACGAAGATTTGTTGTGTGTGAAACATAGTCGGTTGAACAGGTGGCAGTTAGTGCAACAGATGCAGCAACATTTTTGGCGGCGCTGGCATATGGAGTACCTCCACACCCTTCAGCAACGACATAAGTGGAATACACCACATAATCCTCCCTCGGTCGGCCAGTTGGTTCTTCTCAAGGATGAAAATACCCGTCCTTTACAGTGGCCATTAGGCAGGATTATTAAGTTATATCCCGGTACGGGAAACATTTCGAGAGTCGCCCAAGTTAAGACGAGTAAAGGGCTGTTAGACCGTCCTTTATTGAAACTGTGCCCTTTGCCGGCACAATAGGCCATGATTTGCTTGTATATGATAATTTTTTTTTTTTTTTTTTCGTGTTGTGTTATGGGTGGGATAATTCCACTAATTTTCTTTTGTGGGTAATATAGGAATTACTATGATTGGAAAAAATATTTTTTTTTTTATATTTTTTGGTGGGCGGAAAATGGTTACGATTGGTATTTACCATTTAAATAATTTTGTATATTCGAATCTCCCGCGTTTTGACTTGCGAGTTTGAAGTCTGACGGTTGACGCGGAAGAAAGAGAGAGTCGTACTTCAACTACCGAGGTGAACGGACGTGTGCGTGATATCCGTCACCCCGTGTGTAGCGGGTACCTCCAATAAGGGCGACCACAGCCTTACATCGCTCAGCTAACTAGGAATCTGGATAGAGCAACGCAGTACCCAGCTGGGGAAGACATCCGACGCCAACCAACAAGGGGTGAGTCAACCGATGCATGATTAACCTTCGATTCTCGTGAGTCATTTGCGGTTATTTGCCAATTTAGTTGGTCCTTCACAATTGGATACAATTACTTTATTGATCGAATTGTAACCACCCCTTATCTTAGACACACACACTGGAGAAAAGGAACAGGCGGCCACGCCTCCTCGCTAACACGGGAATACGTCTTTTCTTGGATTCTCAATTTCGCGCGCTATACCCTAGACCCTTAAGGGGTGCTTAAAAAGATGTACTAACCACGATCGCCGCGTCTGCCACCGCCACGACCGCCGCCACCTCGGCCGCCTTTACCGCCGCCCTCCGTGGGGGCCGAACCGCCGCCTCCGCTGCCACCACCGCCCCCGCCCAATGGCTGGCCGACGTCCAGGCTGCCCCAGTCGTCGGTAGCACCAACTGCGTTGCCGGCGTCTCCGCTCGCGTCCTGTGGCTTGCCGTTGTTGCCCTCTTTGCCGCCTCCAGCTGAAGCTTGTCTGTTCTTTTTCTTCTTTACCCGAGTTTCCCACACGCCCTACAACCGTCACATATGCCATTTACATGAGGAAAATGTTTTTCTTTTCAAGGATTTCAGTCATGTTTTACCCATACAAGCAGAACAAGTTTTGAAATTACTCAAGACAAGCCAACACACATTTGCTCAACAAAATGATAATGACCAAGTGGCACAGCTTTTTATTTATGGTCCAATAAGCGCGCGGTGCTCTCTAGCGGCCTTACCGTTGAAATTAGAAAAAAATTAGATAAGCGTTTCTTTTCAAATGGTCTATTTGTAGAAAATATTTTCTAAGATGGTGGACATCCAGATATACTGGAAGTAGGTATCAACTTTTTATTTTAAATAGAAAACCCTGTATATTATTACAGTTTATGAATTCGGCATCGAATTTTAGGTCCAGTTTGTTAACCATAATTTATGTCTATGAATCCTATTTTCGAAGTTATTCAGCAATTTTTAGAAAATCTGACGTTTGTGGTGCTTTACAAAAAATATTAATATCTCGGAAACTAAGCACAACAGAAAGATGCGGTTTTCGGTTTTTTAACGAGCATGAAACATACTTGTGTTTCAGTAAGATCATTCTTCGAAAGGCACATTAAATCTATACACTACCAATTTTCAAATTTGGAAAGGTTCAAACCTTAAAAATTTTTTTTCAAATGGGATGGTATGATGAGTTTCACATCAGTGGACGCGAAATTAAATTCTCTTTCACTTTTATCTGAACATATGTGGTTCTATCTTTGATGGTTTCCAAGACATGTACGATTTTGTAATTATTCCGTAATGGCACGTAGGAATTGGAGAAATCGTAGGTGGCGTGGCTCACAGAAGAAACAATTTGCTGGAAACTTTTCATCCAAATGTGCAGGTGCTCCATCTATCTGTAACCACATTATCTTTTTAAACCCCAGTGGTAACTTTTCCAAATTATCCAAATTTTCATTTAGAAAATTTTGGAAAACAATAGTTTATTATGCAATTGGTAATAAAATAAATAAATATCACTCCAAGTATTTAGACTCTATGCTGGTTGTGAACAAACTTCTGAAAATTTGGATTAATGTAGGCATAAAAATGTAAATTATGCAAGTTTACATGTCAGTTATTATGAAATGTAGCTTCATCATAAATAATGCTCTGTTAAAGAGGAGTGCATCTTCTTAGACTCAGGCACAACCCTAATTACAGAAATTCATTCCGTTTCCAAAGTCTCGTCCTTCAAGTGCTTGATTTAGCTGCACATGATAATTGCAACTAACTTCTGCTATACTGCTATGCTACAATTGCAAAATAATAAATATATAAAATAATGTTTTCCAAACTTTCTAAATGAAAATTTGGAAAACCTGCTTGTCACTGAAGTTTTTAAAAATAATTTGGTTGTAGTGTTAGATGGAGCGGCTGCACATGTATTAGAGGTTGAAACATTTTGATGAAAAGGTTCCAGCAAATTGTTGCTTTTGCATGCCACGATTTTTCTAATTCCTGCACGTTTACGGAATAATTACAAAATCGTAAATATCTTGAAAATCTCGAAGATAGAACCACATAAGTTTAGATAAAAGAGAAAGAGAATTTAATTTTGCATCCACTGATGTGAAACTCATCATATCATCATATTTGAAAAGAAAAGTGTTTAACATTTTAAACTTTCCATAATTGAAATTGCTAGTGTATTGATTCAATGTGCTCTTGAAACAATGATCTTACTGAAACACAAGTGTGTTTCTGTTCAAAATCGAAAACTGCTACTTCCTGTCATGCTTAGTTTCTAAGAATATTAACATTTTTTGTAAAGTACTACAAACATCAAATTTGCTAAAGATTGCTGAATAACTAAGAAAATAGGCTTCGTAGACATAAACTATAGTTAACAAACTGGACCTAAAATTCAACACTGAATTCAAAACGCAGAATATACCAGGTGTTGGACCTAAAAATAGATGCTGAATTCAAAAATGTAATAATATACAGGGTGTTCCATTTAAAATAAGGAAGCTGATACCTACTTCCGGCATATCCAGATGTCCACCACCTTTCAAATTATTTTCTGCAAGTAGATCATTTGAAAAGATAGGTTTTTTATCTGAAACATTTTCTTCTAATTTATCAGTAAGGCTGCTACACAGCACTATGCGCTTATTGGACTACCCTGTATAAATGAGCCAGACTATAAATCTTGTAATCTATCCAATATTGTTGTGTCTAACTGTGGCTCTTAAATAGGTTATATACTGTAATGTATCATTCTGGCATATTTTTTCCACTTATTTATCTTGTCTATTTTTTATATGTGTTGACAATAGGTGCTCTCACAGTATGATCTATTGCTTTATTTGATCACAATATTACAATCCATTTACTCTACTTAAGTGGCACTAGAAAGTTGAAACTCATGAGTAAACTTGGCAAGCTGCTCTTATCTATCAATCTTATTCAGAAAAACAAGTATATAAATCTAATACATTCTATACACTTAAAATGTGGGGAGTTTAATTTTCTGTCGACTGCTCTCAATCATCCCCCACATTACCTTCTTCCCTCTCTAAGCTCCCAACTTAATTTTTCATCCACCCTTTTTGTTGTCTTTCACTCCAATGTATCCAAGAAGTCAAAAGAGGGCTACATTATTAAGGCACTAAAGTTTTAAAAAGCAATACAACATTTTCATACCAGTGCTGACTTGTTCTATACACTTGTCAACTTCTAATGAGTATCAACATTGTGAATATATTCTTACAGGTTCAAAGCATAAACTGCTCTTACACCTTCCTAGAAATACCTGACCCCACCAGCCTTAAAAAGCCTTAAAGGATGATCTGTCAATGAAACATGAAACTATAAGGTAGGAGATGAATTTCATCCCTCACACAATCATAACTGTCAGGGATGATGAGTGCGAAAGAAGGAATAAATACTCATTCATCATTTGACTCATGCGAAAAAAAAAACACAAAAAAATTAATACTTCCAAAACTCAAACAACATTAAGCCTAATAATTATGGATACATCTTGTCAACCTAAAAAAGCAAAGGCTGTGAAGTGTTGACAAATGTTTTCCATGGAGTCAACTATTTTTGTCAAATTTTATTTATTAAAATTTGCTTTTTGCAAATTTTGATGTATATGTTATGGCCTGAACCTATTACAAATTAAAATGTTACCTTATAGATAAACTGTTGATTGAAGAAAGTTACTAACATACAACCTATGTTGATATTTTTTTAGAATTACAATACCTTCCAATTGGAAATATACAAAATATTTCAATTTTTTTTAGTTTGTACATGTATTACAAACTGAAGAGTTTCTATTTTGCAATATGTAAATATTGGTAAATATTGATGGTCTATTCCAATTTGAATACTTATTGACTATGAGGATAATAAAACTGATACAGTTGTTTATAAGCATAGATATATTGTACTTTTGTTTACCTTATCATACCTGGTAATTAGCTATAAAGATGAGGGTTAAAAGATCATTCATGGCACCCTAAACCTAGAATATGCTTTAATAGCAGCAAGGCCAATATTGCCTTGCTAGAGAGATAACAATGAACTGACCAAAGCTTGATTATAGAGAGTTGACTACAGGTAAGCAAAAAGTTTTATATTGGGTCTAGATAAGGGCTATTCACTAAGTGATTTGAAAAAAAGGTAAAAGCCCTCAACGTTTTGGTAAGGGTTATCACAGGACACTGCTGAATGAGGAAATATTTATCGCTCATGAAAGAAGTAAAAGACTCCATTTTCTCCAGATGCTGGGCAGAATATAAGATTTCATTTCACTTCTTGGGCAGATGTGCTATCACTGCTATCTACCACACCATTAGATTTCAGATATTTACTACTACAAAGTTTGAAGAGGAATCATTTTGCTCATCAAACTAGGTAGTTTGATATATTGAGCTTCACCAGGAGATCGGAAGGTTTGACAAAAGGAATTCTCCAGAGGGCATTAAGATTTTTAATGTTAGTTCTATGGGGTCAAAGTCTAGCTTTGCCATTCCATCACTATTACTAATCCCTACTAAATGTACCCCAATTCCTTCTATATCATCACATAGCTCATTTTAACATGTTGATAACTATAGATATATAAATGAGGTCAAACAATTATTGGATACAAAAATAAATCGAAACTGTCCATATAATAAAAGGATAGTTCAATGTGGATATTATAGAAAGTACTTACAGAACCATTAGCCTCAAGTAACATGTTTATAGCTAGATGCATGTCATAGTCACATTCATACAATGCAAGGCATACTTCTTCCTCTGCCCGCTGAGACATTTCCATTAGAGTTTTGACTTTGTCTGTAATACTGGGATCCTCATTCTTAGATTTTCCATCTCTGTGTTGCTGTTTATCACCTCCACTTTTTCCTAAATCACAAATATGTTATTCAATCTCAGAAAGTTCCTTAACCACATGTTTCTATTGAAATGTATTTGGCAGAATTTAATGCATATATATTAGATATTTACCTCGTTCTGTTTTATCTGATTTGTGAGATTTGTCGGTCTTTGCTCCTTTGCCACTCTTGCTAGTGGCCCGATTGCTCGGACTCATCTTTTTTGTACAATATGTACAGTAGTATATTTACAAACTATCTGAAATTAAAAGTTTACAAAATGTCAATGTCACTTTTCTGTAAAGTAGTGACAATGCTGTGAAAACTGAAATGACAAATACTACTTCAGTATTTTGTCATATCCGTCCTTCAACTAGGTAACTAGATTTTTTAATACATGTTTCATATAAATGGGATTTGATGAGCATTGAATCAAAGGAACTGTTGTATTCGTGGCTGGTTTTACGAGATGGAAATTTACATGAACGAACCTTGCAGCACTATGTTATTGAATTGCCAAATACCGGTTCTAGTGAAATAATAATAATTACTCATGAACTTATTTTCTTGCGGTATATTATGATGACGGCAACACTGGGATGCACTTAACACAAAGAAAGTTGAATGTAATTACCACTTTACTAACTAATAGCTATTGCTAAGTCAAAAAACCTAAAAAGAATCGCCCATTTTCTCCACAAATGTATTTTGCCACCCGATCACCAGTCCAAAAGATTTTATCGCCATGTGGAGTGACGCCATTTCAAGGTTTGTATGCTCGATATTTGCGTTGACACAACACATTATTGAGATATACAACAGGAAAATACAGTTCATCCTGGATATGCTCATCAAAACCCATTTGTGATATGGAATCTGGTGAAGGTTTACTTCTTTTGCACTCTCACTAACAATTGTTTTTCCGACGAATGAAATGTGGATGCCGTTAACCATACCTGAATAAATTCCGGACCCACAACGAACTACAGGTCACGTGATTCTAGTAGCAAGATGGCCTCACGATCACCATCATATGTGCGGGAAAACGGGAAATTTAAAAAGCAATACAGATTATGCGATTATCTAGTGAAAATATGAGACTGTTCTTTTACAAAACAAATGATAGAATACTAATCTCGAATTTTATATCGCTAGCATTAATCGACAAAAAAATAGCGACCGATATGGACTAAGAGAAATTTGTAATCCAAAAGGCTTCAATGAAATTAGAGTAGACGCGGTAAAACCGAAGGTAAAACCAGTGTCGTATCATTTTCAAATAGCTCCTCTGAGGTCATAGGCCTTTTCACATTGCAGTGCGAAAGGTTATTGTCTTTGCAATGGTAATTCAATGCAATTAAATGGCATTATTGTAAACGATCATTATCTGTTGAAATTATACAGGTACTTTGAACGTATGTGCATATTATGATTTATCGACATAACAATGTGCTCCACAAAAGGATTTTACCATATACCTGGGTAATTCAGCAATCTAAATAAAGTTGTTATCGCCATGTAGCGAGTGACGCAATTTCAACCCTCATACCTATGCATGCTACATACCTGAATTGCACGCAACACATATCTACATTATTGAGATAATATTACAGGAACATACTGCTCATGCCTCTCATACTCGATTTTCGATAGGTAAACGGTATAGGTACCTACCTATTACTTGTCAAAACCCAGAACCCACTTGTGATATGGAGTCTGGTGGTTTGCTAAGTTTGATTCATTTCCGCTTCTACGAACAATAATTGTTTTTCCGACTTCTAGATGTTTTGTTACACTGTGCTTCTCTTCAGAATTTTTCAGTTATATTTAACACTTATATGTATAAATTCTATGTAGTCGCTTTTAATTTTTCAAGACTATAATTATGTGGGTATTATTATACTGTTTTCTTTATCAGTTTTCAACGGTGTTTTACTCATCTCTGGTTAAGGATAAAACTGTAGTTATAGAGGTATGCCAAATTTCGGCAGATTAGTTTCACTTTTTGAGGCGCGTTATGTATGATTTTTGTTGTTGATTTTTAATGAAGACGTCGTGTTACATATAAGTAAGGCCAACTTTTTATTCGCAATGCTTTCTTACAGTAAACAGAATTTGTCCTCTTAAATGATCCAATGTCATGAGCATGAGACTGATGGTTTTCTTTATGGTAAATTACCAGCAATGACAAAAACTGGTATCAAGTAATGTCTATTATGTAGTAGTAGTGGTAGTAGTAGCAGCTGTGGGGCGGCCGCGCCTGGCCAGTAGGCCCTTTTTGCCATCCCCGAATATAACCCCTCAGTCACCCCCACCCTGCCAAACCTTCCTCAGGAAGATCTCACATTTCGCAAGGAAGTGGTAGGCAGTTTCATCAGCCTCTCCACCACCCGTACATAGGGAGTCGTCTTCATTTTTCCTAATAGTGGTAGATGCCGCCTGAGACTACAGATGTGTTCAGCCCGCCTATAAAATCCTTGGCTTGTCTGCATACCTCACTTTGCCTCCACTGTTCATCTATGGTATCGTTTACCCACTTTTTGAGAGCTGACGTTACCTGCTGCATACTTAATTCTATAGCAGGCTCCAGGCCAACAAACGGTGTTGCGGTGCCTAGTCTGGCCAATCTAACGGCTTCCTCATCACTAAGAACGCCCGTATGACCCGCTATCCACATCAAGGTAACTTCCTCCAGTCTAGCTGGAAAAGTAGATTTTTCCCACCCCCTACAACCACTATACGAATATGCAACTAAAAATCAGGTGCGACTGTTCATCCCTTGTCCATCAGCCATCTCGACTATTAAGAGCATATTTTCAAAAACTGTTGAATATGCTACATCAGTGTCAGAATGTACAGCCTGACAAGTGTAGCAAGAGACTTGGGAATTTCGCCGCTATCTCACACGCACACGTTATTTCATATCCTCTCGTCTCTTGCTATCCTTGTCTATTTTATATTTCTCACGGCTCTCTCTAGCTGTACACGGTATTTGGTCAATTATTTACCCGTTTTCTTGTTTTCTCCCCCAGAATACTCATACCCTGTATGTATGGCCCACATAGATTCATGCTAACAAACTGGACTTTGCCCTGAACGATACCTGGTGTAGCATAATCACGGGCTGTCTAAAACCGACTAACCTGGACCACACTTATACATGCATCCATGGATGTTAGCGAGAATAGACCGCCCCCCACAAATTAGGCGAGAGTCTTATAAGGCAAAACCATTAGTAGACCTCAGTTATTGGATGAAAGATACCCTCTATACATTTATAAAATTTCACTCGTCAACAAACCCACTCACTTATAAATAGATAACCCACTGACAGGCTCTAAATTAATAACCAAAGAAGTATCTGAGAACCACAAGACCAACCTGGATCCCGGCCGAAAGCCTCCCTGCCAGATCACACCTAGCGTGGATGTGTGGAGGATCTGGAAAAGTCTTAATAGGATTAGATGCCCAATAGAGGCAGGTCTGGGGATAACCCATCAAGATGAGCGTACGTTTTGGAAAAGATTTATGCGCCTGCGAGGGGAACCAGAGACGGTACAGCCCCCACACAAGAGAACGCAGGACAGTGCAGTGACGTCCGTCGTCGCATATCTTAATCACTGACAATAGATCTTAATATTTTTTTAGTGATGTTTTTCATGACATGTCGGTTAACTGACAGACACGGTAAAATTAATTGATTAACAGTCTACTATTATTTCCTTGACTCAGCATTTATGGTGACAAAACGATTTTTGAAAAGGTGCAGACGCAGAGTTAAATCACCTTAACAGCTAGCAAAAACATTTTCAATAACCAGTATAAGCTAAAAAATGCAGTTTTTGGTTATTTTGATATAGGAAACACAAGTGATAATTTTGAAGCGAAGTGTCGGTTTACTTATTAACCCCATACCTATTCCAGAATCGTTAAAATGGTTATATCTAAACTAATGATGTTTTTAACTCACAAATTTTTCCACCTCGACATTTCTGAAAGGGAAAAATGGAGCAGGAGGCTAGCGACATATAGGTAAACCGTAGATGGAACCACCCTACAAATGATCCCATTTGTAATTTATTTTTCAAAAGGAATGTACAAATCACTGCTGGGTGGAAAAATAAGTAGAAGTGAGTAAGCCAGTTCGATATGTACATTTGCAGAAGCCTGATTGTGCCTGCCAGAATCATAGATACGATCACGCATTTAGGTCCGTATTTATAGTCGTATCTCAAGGATCCCTTTAATATTACCCTCAAGGAGTGATGTTTTCCTTGTGTATCTGTTTCCTAGACATTTACGAGACGGCAGGATTCATTTGGCGTCGTTGTCATATTTCAAATATAATATATTTTGTTTTGCCCATGGCTACGCATTTTGACGTTTTCTGTTATCTTTTTTGTTTTGTGACAGTATTTCATGTTTTGTGCCGGATGTGACAGAAACTGACAGCACCGCACTCCAAATTAACCTACAAAATCGCGTTGACTGCAACGAAATGTCATGTTGACATATCATGGTGACACTTCGTTACTTGAATTTCCCTCCTCTATGCTTGAGCTGTGCTTGAGTATTACTCAAGCGAGTCTTACGTAAAGGCGGGTTCTGACTTAGTTTCGCTGAATCATGGTTTGACTGATTCGGCATTCATGACAAAGGCGTTTGTTCTCACTATTCAGTTCTTTTAATGAATCATTTTAACTGATTTAGCATTAATGAAGTCTGTATTCATTTTCAGTCAAAATAAATGAAAAGTAGGACTGGTTTTCACTTTGACTGAATGTACAATGTGAAACTGATTCAGTGAAACTGAATCGTGAGAGAGCTAGGCTTAAAGGACCCTCAAGTAAGGCTACGAAACACAAAACCTTACTTAAGTGACCCTCAAGTATTGAGGGACCTTTCAGTATCGATTATGAATACGACACTTAGTTTTAAAATGATTTAAAGCTTCCTGTCTCAACCCTACAGTGCTTTACTATTCTTCAAATGAATATTATAATGATACACCTCCCACCACAACGTTTACGTCTTATCAAGGAAGTTAAAAGGGTAAGAGAGAGCCACAATCATGTAATCACGTAACCGAAAAACCGGCATGGTCCCCATATTATTAGTACGTTTATGTCATTCGTGTATAATTGTAGTTTTTTCCTTTTACTTTGTTTTCAACGATTTTGTAATTTTGTTAGATATTTGAGAGTGTCTTGTGGAGTATGCAGTTGCTGCAGCACAGAAAGGGCCAATTCCAAGAAACTTACTGGAAAAACATTTTACAGGTACTGAAAATTATACACACTAATTCAGTAATACATCGTTCAATGCACAATAATTGTTTAAGAAAGAAAATGTTTTAATTTCCATTCCACTAAAATTAAAATAATGTCAACTCGAAATAAATAATAATTTATGTTTAGTCCGGTCCTGATAAGTTGGTACACTTAGCCCCACCCACTGGTCCCGTTTCTGTTTAACAGAGATGTGAGTATTAGCGACTTCCTTCGCTTCTATGTTTTTCGTGGTTTATCCTAACCGCGCCTGTTTTGTAGTTTATCCAATGAAGCATGGCCGACTAGTGAGTAAAGTCGGCCATGAATGAAGTGTTTATGTTTTGTGAGTTTATCCATTCTCCATTGACATTCTAACCTAAGGTTTATCTGTCAGCCTGTCAGTAACCTAACCTAACCTTAACCTTTAACCACATAAATTTTAAATTTGAAATCTTCAAAATTTTAACTTTTCTTTTGGCTTCTGCTATTACGTCAATTACGTTTTGTTTATGCAAACTCTGTCTTTTGCTACTGTAGGAGGTTGCAGGACACAAAATATGCAATGCAAAAAAATGGTATATGATTCTTTAGCATTTAAAAAAAATAATGTAACCATGATTTTTTTTTCAGAGTGCCCTTGCTGTAAAAGCAATTTAGAAATTAAACAAATCAATTTCGAAGAGGCAGTTCTGATATGTACCAATTTGAAATGTCCATATCCCTTAGATGGAAAGGTTGAAATATATAAACGGAAACTAAAAGACGTCCATGTGAACATACTGTCTTTATGTGTTAACGAAGAAATATGGAATGGTGCTGATAACAATAGTAATATGGGGAAAGATATCTGTAGGCAGACCATACTGCATGAAGTACCACAAATTCCACATGAAGCCACAACCAACTACATGACAAACTTTAAATACCACATATTAGAAAGTAATAACTCTGAAAATCAGGATGAAGATAGTGAAACTATAGTAAATGTTATAATAGAAGAACCAAACGATACAAACAGTAATGGAGAAAACACTAATAATGATGTCTTGGAAATAGAGGTAGAGATTGACTCTGTTAGTCAAGAAGTAATTGTGAAAAATGTTCAAGAGCACCCTAATATAAAGAATGAATGCGTAACCTCAATTGAAGAAAATATTGATAGTCTCATCGATGCTAAAATAGATGAATTGCTGAAAGATGCAGATATAAGCAGTATAGCATCAGTAGAAACAATGAATGAAGATATTGACTGGTTAACTGACTTGTTAGAAATCTAGTGATACAAAACATTGTGATAATATATGTAAAAATTAAATAACCTTATTCAAGTACATAGGAAAACTAGTTTTGGTGTTAAACCATGAATATATAGACAAATATGCTGTAATGTAAGACGTCAATGGCTGTAACTCGCTCAGTAAACAACACAAAGGAAGGTTTTTAGTTAATATTTACTAATCTTCAGCATAAACTGGTAGACTTATCTGTGAATTATGTCATTTTTGGCATCTTTACAAAGGATGACCTACTTTCTTTATGACCCATATATGTTTCCCTATATTTACAAGTCACATTGACATTTCCTCATTTAATGAAAACAAAGACAATCATCCTTTGGCTAAATTCTGGCGATGTATACTACAAAAAGGCCACTTACTTCCATATCCAAAGGGTCACATAACAAAATAAGTACCAGCACCAAAGGAGTAGAAACTGAAAAAGCTAATTTGTTCAACTCAACCTTTGTGGAACCCAAAATTGTAGTTACTGGTGAAAATGCAAATTTGGATAAAGAGTCTAAGAAAACCTACCTTACTGCTTTGAATTATATTAACCATTTTCATACCTATATGAACAACAAGCTTAAGGAGCAAAATGGAGAACATGGTGATACAAAGTCTAGTGATGACCATTGCTTCAAATTTCCTGAAATACCAAACTATTCTCTTCTTTTTCCCAAGTTCCTGAACAAAACACATCAAATTGTTAAAGATCCTGTTGATGAGAAACCTATCAAAAAAGTAATCAAGGAGAATGAAGCTAAAAAGATTGATGAAAAGATTACTAAAAACTTAGCTAAAGACCAAGAAGCTAAGATTAAAATTGATGAAAAACCTTGTAGAGGTATAGTCAAATTTCTGATTATTTTTTTTTTGATGGTATGTTTGATATTTTTGTTTAAAATGAAGTCTTACACCACAACATATTGATTGTTATCATATTTATAGACATTTTTCAAGAGTACTGCTTATTCAAATGGAATTGTAATCAACATATTTCAATTTTTTTATTACCTACTTCTGAGGTATACTCACGATATTCCTTGCACAAGTAAAAAGTAATACCACAGAAAATCGTTATCACTTCCATCAATGTTCTTATTTTTTTAGCATATACGTCTCTGCTTTTTAAGTCTGAATTATATATGATACAATATACACTTCCATAGATTGTCTTTAGGTTCTTCTGCAGCAAATAATCTCCACTTTTATGTAGTAGTAGTAGTAGGTAGTGATTTATTTAGCATTATTGCAACAATACAACTGTTACCATGAATACAAACTAACTTAAGTCATTATGAGTACCTACCTACATACATTCGTTTTATAAGATTGCATCACTAAATTTTGTACATTCAAAGAATACTTTTTCAATCGTCTTGAATATTTTTAAAGTGGTGCTTGATTTAATATTGTCCAATTTATTAAATTTGTATAATCCTTTTTGGAACACCAATTTATTTGCCATATTGCTATTGCAAATTTGTAGGTAAAAATCCTATTTTTCCTCTAGTCAAATAGTTAAGATTGTGATTGTTTAATTCTATAAAGTTATCTGAAATTTCCGGCAATAAATGATTTTTTAATCTAAATATGAAAATGAGAACTAGATACAATAAGCATAATGCTCTTTATAGTCAACCATTGAAGTTCTTTCAAAACATATAACTTGCCTCTGTGAACTTACTTTTATTAAAAATTATTCTCATTGCTTCATTTTAAACAGTTTCTAATTTTGAAAATATAACTTCATTTGCGGTACCTACCTATATAAAATAGTTGACAGTTCAATAAATGAGGAAGAATTATAGTATACATTTTTTTTAGAATAAACAATGAGGCTTTGGGAAATTCTATGAAACTAATTTATCTTTTTGGATGTTTTCAAATATTATAATCAAATTATGATTTACTATTTACATATATGCCCAGATATTTGATAGATGTAACTACTTCAGTTTTATTATCATCATTAACATTAGCCAAAAGAGTAATTGGTGTTTCGTTTAAAGGTTGGTCAATTATCATACGTTTTGTTTTATTAGTGTTCAGTTTACCTAAGTTTATTTACATTAAACCAATTGATAACTTTCTCCATATCATCATTTAGAAGTTCCACCAGAATGTCTAATTTTGTATTCGATATGTATATTAAAGTATCGTCAGCAAATAATTGAATTTTACAATGCTCCAAAATATCTGGTATGCCATTTATGTATAAAATAAATAGTAATGGACCTAATTTACTTCCCTGTGATACTCTTAACTGAAATACCTTTACACTTGAAAAAGTGTTTCCTATTTTACTTATCTGACTTCAATTCAATGAGTAATTTTGAAAAATTTGTAGTGCCCTGAATCCTGAATCCATATCGATGTAATTTCTTAATAACAAATAACATATGTTTTTGATTTTAGTTAAACACAATGCAATTAAGTAATCAGGTTTTCTTAACTTGTAGATATTTCGCCTGAAAAGAAGCCCATGGAATTTAATGGATTCCTCAAATATTCATCAGTGAGTGTTAAACCAGATATACCTAACGATATAGCTCTTCCAGCAATACCTACATCAGACTACACGGTTCCTAATAATGTAAGCGAATATCTATTTCAAGATGTCTTTACATCCGATCAAACTGAAAAACAAACGATGATCTATACACAAAAACATATTGAGTTGGATAAGTCATCATTTAGCTTGATTGACATCCAACCTCAGGTAATGTATTATCCAACATGCAAACAAAACGAGAGCCAAGAGGTTGTCAAGAAACCAGCTGGTGATCCCGAAAGACGTGTCAATTTGGAGACATCTTCGTTCAGTGTGGTCAATATTCTACCTCAAACGCGTTTTGCAGAAAGCAATAAAAATATCATTAACCCTAATGACAGGCATAAAAACATCAAGAACGTAGAAGTTACCGCAAAAGCTGGACCTGCGACACCAAAAAGAGTGAAAGAGATGTTTGAAAAAATTTCCAAGGACCAGCATGTCACCGTATACAGCGATAGCGACAGTGAGATAATGGATGATGAACAGTTTGAATTGGCCAGTCAGTTCAGATATCCATTACCTCGGCAAGAAGGAGTAACAAGGCATAGGAAAAAGAGTATAGGTAAGATTTTATTGAATGTAGTGTCCCAAATTTCATGAAGTATGTTTTTTTGTCCACTACTAGTGGTAACGCGATCGGATTAGTCGCGTTGAATGGGGGGAAGCCTTAACGTGCTAGAGCACACTTGAACGAAACGTCGCGTCGTGAACGGAAGCGACGCGAAGAAAATTGTGGATTTGACGCCAGAGAAATTTACATTAGGTTATATGGCAGCCCGCACACTCAGGCGGCGCGAAGCGAAGAGGTGCGTCGTTTGACGCGCGAATTCTCTTCGGCTTTGGACCAACTAGGTGTCGTTTCTCTTGACACTTCTAGACGCTACGCTTCGGCTTCGCTTCGCCTGAATGCGCGGTACCAGGCGGCGAGAAGATCCAAATATTTCTTGATGCCTCTCGCATATTTTCAGTGTTTAGCAGTATCTTATAGGAAGTGGTACGAAATTGTAGTCTGGCCGTGATACAAAGACATCAATTACAAAGGTAATTTAATTATATTTGGTATCTTTGTGAAAATAGGTATTTAGATTAAAATTTTATTTATTTATCTTATGAACCCAACATTTTCAGGTTTTTTTCTTTTTCCATAGTGGCAATTAAACTCAATGCAAAGAATTCGTCTTCTGATTAACTGCTCATCGTACTTCACTAGACAACGTAGGACTTCGTACAACTTTTATACAGAGTGAGACTAGGCAATCGAGTGTCAGTATATTTGTTGTTATTAACGAGAATGGATATAGGAGAAGCTGTTTGTGTTTGGTTAGCATATAGAAGAAGGAAACGACGTAGGAGGGAAAGGACACACTGGGTTCACCCAATTTTAAGGAATAGACTTTCTACAAGTCTATACTGTATACTGTATCCCAGCCTGCGAAATCATCAGATTTGCAAAACATTAAGACCAGTTTCTCCCAGGCGCTCGTTTTTGCCGTCTTATTTGAATATAATTTGGAATGCATGTCCCAAATCGTAGGCCTCTTCTCAATTTCATCAACAAAAACATCTGTATTGAATTCTTCTGTTTCCATTTCAATAGCATACGTGAGAAATAAATGTTTGCAAAGAAACATCAGGTATATCGACTGAACGCTAGAAAAGACGCGTGCCAACTCAACAGGCAATGGAAACGTCTAGTATTTCAATACGCGCGTCGCCGCTGACCGACGCGCGTATTGAGATTCTCTGAATCTAGTGGCGTCGTACGCGCGTACAATTTGTCGTGCGCGCGTCCATGTGAACAGCTTGAATTAATTATGTGTACTTTCAAAACGAGCGTCAAGCGAACGCGCGTCATCTGAACTAAGCCTTAAAGACACGACGCGACGCTTCGCCCCAGTGTGCGGACATCGGTTGAATGACGCCTCGCGTCGCGCCGCTTCTGTTCGCGACGCTTCGTCTAAGTGTGCGACCACGTTTATTTTCGCAGCGCACCCAAGTTCGGTCTGCTTTGAACATCCGGAGCGTCAGCATAATTGAATTAGTGCACCTCTGTTTTTGAAACCTCGTCACGACGTGCAATGACTGGTTCAAACGGATAACGTTGGGCGATCCAATTTTGTTCAAAGCGTAACAAAACTGCTACCAAATAGCACTCATTGTTTAAGAAAGCTTATGGGGATAGACCTATTTGAGCTATGTACAAGTTACGGGGTAGGCCAAGAAGTTTTTGGAGGGGCCAGTAAAGGTGAACCATGCCGCGATCTGGACGACCGTCAACAAGCAAAATCGACGAAAATGTCAATCCTGTTCGAGATTTATTGAATACTGAGCGTACTACTACGTAGAAGTCCTGGAAGGACTAAGGAAGAGGGTCCTCCACGTGCGAAAAGGTGCTACCTGAATGCTGCATCATGCCATTGCGTCAAGCCACACTTTTCTGCGCGTTCGTGAGTTCCTGGCGCAACACAATGTGTCAAAGGTGCCGCAGCTACCCTATAGTCCCGATCAAGAATGAACTGAAAGCAAACCGTTTCAGGATATTGAAAAAGTTGTGACGACTTTAAACAAGGTTCCCATCGAGACTTTCCAGAAGGCTCACAAGGCATGAAAAAGCCGGTGTAAAAAATAGGTATATATCAAAGGTGATTACTTTGAAGAATATTAACACTTTCTACAAATATATCGAATAAATAAAAAAATGGAGTCAAGTTCATTGACTCAGTACTTCCCACACAACGGTAACACCGTTTTATTCTTTTTTTTACTTCTGTGTCATCGGCATCGACTGCTCTGGTCATTAGCCTCGTGTTCTGTGTAGGCTTTGTTACTGTTTCCCGGTGCCCCTCTAGAAACAGCACTGTTAATTAGAAAGCCAACAGTGAATGCTCAGGGGGATTCTTCGCTGAGCTTTTTTTATAGATATCTATTTTTAATTGAAAAAAAAAACAGGAATAAATTTCCGCCTCTAAACGAGAATCGAGCCTGGGACCTGCATTTCTCATTGCATAAAGCTAGTCTGCAAGCAAATCATCGCCCGCAAAAAAAACATCCAACACAAAAACTCTCGTAAATAGTTTCTTTCATCTCTCTCGATGGGAAGCAAGACGACACAGCTTTTATTCTGCAAGCTTCAAGTGAGCGGATCGAAGCGATCAGAAACTTCCAAATCGCCTAAAAACGAAGTTTGGTCAATTTTTATTAGTTATTTGATTATTGCTGCGTCGCTACGGACCCAATTTCTAAAAACCGTACGCGTTTTCCATCCTCGCCTCTGCAATAATACTGTGTCAAACTTTCATTAAAATCAATTCCAGGTTACACAATACAGAACGATCAAAAGCAATACTCGTATGTATACATCAGAACATTCTTGGTTTCTGTAATAGGCAAGGCAATGCTCGGATGGATCTAAAAAAGTAAATTATGCCCCTAGGTTTTTTTCACAGGTCAAAGGACAGATTATCAGTACAAAAAAATTGTCAGTTTTACAACCCATCCCCCCAACCACCCCACATTCACCCCCACCCAAAACAAGTAGAAAATGATCAATACCTAAAACGCACAAAAAGGAAGTTTGAGCTGTTTTTATATTTTTAGTTTTTTTATTATTCCTGCGCCGCCACTTACACGATTTCTAAAAACCATATCCTTTTCCACCCACGTTATGGTAATAATACTATGTCAAAGTTTTAATAAAATCAATGCAACGATTACTCAATAAAGAAGTAAACTATGCCCCTTGGTCTTTTTTTCACATGTCAATGGACAGCCTATTAAGAGTACAATGTTTTTCAGTTTTACAGCCCCCCCACCCCCCAACCACCCCAAATTCGACCCCACCTAAAAAAGTAGAAAACGATCAAGAACCCTTAAAATGCCTAAAAAGGAATGTTTCAGTTTTACAAGCCCCAATCTCCCATCCACCTTTTACCCCCACCCAAAAAAAAAGTAGAAAATGATCAGGAGCCCCTAAAACGCCTAAAACGAGGTTTGAGGAATATCTGAAATATTTTGTTGTTTGCTAATTATCCCGCCGCCTGTGT
Source organism: Callosobruchus maculatus (assembly GCA_951848785.1). Classification (NCBI taxonomy): domain Eukaryota; kingdom Metazoa; phylum Arthropoda; class Insecta; order Coleoptera; family Chrysomelidae; genus Callosobruchus; species Callosobruchus maculatus. The sequence continues at coordinate 2,661,564 of CATOUR010000026.1, read as the reverse complement.
ACCGATTTCCAGAATTATAAGAAAATTACCTACTGCGACCTCACATCATATCGCCGAGACGCCGACATACATACATACATACATACATACATACATACATACAACATAAAATAATTGTTTAAAATGAAAAACAATTCACGCCGTGGTCACTCACACAAACGGAAACAGTTGATTCAATAAATTAAAACAAGCTCGTTTAAGCATCACGTAGGGTGGAGTGGGGCGTCCGACTTTCATTTGCTACCTTTTAATGATTGGGACCTGGAGTAAAATTATCGAGGTGCGGAGTTGAATATATCCCATATCTTCTCTTTAGTAAATTTATGGTCCAAAACCACCGTGAATCTGTTTAAACGCGCTTAGATTTCGCAAGCGCAATGTTCATAAAAATATTCAAACAGGGTTCGAATACCGGGATTTCAATACAGGATTCGAATGCAGTGGGTATTCGAATACTGGGATTCAAAAATGGTCTTTAGAATCCATAATACAGAGTAGTGACCAAAAAGGTATTCAGTTGAAAACCAAATAAATGTATTTGAGTAGTATTCGAATACCAGCGAAATATTCTCTGAATAGGATTCAGAATTCCGAGTATTCTAATACCATACCATGTTTTCGGACTGGCTTGACGACTAATTTGATTGATATCAGCTGACTAAGAAGTACATCGCAGACTCAACTTTTTAGTAGTGACTTGCATTGGCAATCTGCAAGTTAGGACCGTCTTAGCAATATTTTTACTGAATATGTCATTGCCAAAAAATAATGACTATTTTTGTGAACAAGAATTTGCTTCAATATCCAGAAATTCTGAAATTTACAACAAAAATGGTTGGCTGAAAAAATTACATTTGTTGGTTTATATATTGTGAGAAACTATTACCAAGAGCCAATAACTACTAGCAGTTCTAGCACAGAGTACAGCCGTGCATTCCGTCAAAGCTCCAAGACTCATTTTAGGGTATTTTTAGCTATTGTTAGCCGAAAAGCCGTTCGCTGCTGACACGGCTAACAATAGAAGGTTTCCCAAGTCCGCTGTCAATAATTCCGCTTTGCCAAATCTCGTATTTTCAGCTACCGCTACTGAAAAATCCCACCCTCTGAAACTAAACAACAAAGACCTGCCAAAACTGAACGAGAAAATCCTGAACGCGATTGGCATCTTCACAGAACGGGGCGATATGAGACCTGGAATCATCGACGTAATAGAACAACACCGTTTAGCAAAATCGAACGACCGAAGGAACAAGCAGTTCCGAGTGAAGAGACAGTGGGACATTCAGATCCATCTACAGCCCAAACAAGGTACTGACGGCAGCAGCCTTTCATCTTTATCCAGCAGCAGTTCTATCAGGACAGAGACGTACTGCCACGACGTCGAGGAAAAGAAGCATGATTCGTCTGCGTCTTTTTAGTTTTGTAATGTGATTTCTATAAATAAACCAATGTCTTCTAAATCAGTCTTCATATTGGGGTTGTCCAACCACAGCATAGTAAACAACCAGCCCAATAACTCGGGTTGGCGGCAATTACGCGCGCGTCCCCACTTTTGGATGATTTTTTTTTGTAGGGATGCTAACGATATTTCGATACTTCTACTTTTGCACTAATATCGAGTATTTTTATTTTAGATACTTTTTGAGCGATTCCAAGCTGGTATCGATACTTTTGTAGGGGTATCTGTATCGAAAATAGTTATATAATTATTGAGGGGTGTAATCATTCTCTGTACGAACCAAACGCGCCTATTTGGCTAAAAAATATCGAGTTAGTACCGGTATCGATATTTTCATTTTCGCATCTCTACCCAAACTTCACAGCCGTAAAATCATCCATATATCATCCCAAGCTCAAATTTTGTGGGAACCATTTTTATATAGGAAATCCTCAGAGATATTGTGCTGGTTGTTTACTATGCAATGTATGTACTGTGTAAGACTTTCGCCGCCATGATCCGATGAACTGTTGGTTCTTGGGCTGTTCGACCGGCGTTGACACGCTCCGCCGTCTTGGCGTCGGCGTGCTTCGCTGCTTCACGTTTCGCCAACATAAATGGTCGGCAGTCTCAGAAGCTGATGTCACCTGTTCGGCGTCTTCCGAGAGACTGAGACCGCGTCACAGGGTTGGCACTCATATTCCCCGTTTTAGGGCACTGCCGATGCCTGTGGAACTTCTGCGCGTCCCAGAATCTTTGCGTCTCTTAAGGCGGGTATCCATATTCTGTTGAGCTTATATGCTTTTTCTTTGCTGTTGAAGTTGTTCTTATGTTTATAATCTCAATGGACTCCCTGTACAATCTGGCGTAATAAAGAGGATCTCGTAGCCAGAACCTGTGTCTTATCAAACTTTATCTTGTGGTTACCGCTTTCATGGAGTGCACGCATAGCTACTGCTGATTTTCTGTCTAACCTAATCGGGAATTTGATTTGTGATTGGAATCAATAAAACACTGACAGAACTGGCAAGGAGAGTGGGTGAACCAGCTGAACTAGGTGCCCAGCTCGAACATCTGGAGAATGCGTTTAAGGCAAACGGCTACTCAGTAAAGCAAATAACAAGATTTCTGCGAGCTGGTAGAGTAGAAAAGCAACCACAACCACCACCAGTAGCCAAAGCTTTCCTACCTTATGTTCCCCGAGTCACAGACAGAAATGAGGTTTTGAATTAAGGCAAAAAATATTTTTTTGTGATAAATGGAAAGATCATATATAAGTTTCATAACAAAACTGTTTTTGTTTTTTTTTTCGCAATAATTCAAAAGTTATATCAAAATAAAAAATGAAGTCAAGTTGATTGATTCAGTACTTCCCACACATTACGCTGATACCAGTTTATTATTTTCCCATAGCATGAAGCTTTAGTCTAAGATCGCTTGCAACCAAATAATTGCCGACTCCCCCCTAAGATTGTCTTATGCCGCTAGGTCTTTCCTTCACAGGTCAATGGACAGCCTATTATCGATACTACAAACTTTTCAGTTTTACAACCACCCACCCCCCCAACCACCTCACTTTCACCCCCACCCAAAAAACTGGTAGGAAATGATCAGGAACCCCTAAAACATCTAAAAACCGAATTTGAGTTGCTTTCATACTTGTCGCGTTCTTTGATTATTGCTACGCTGCCACTGACAAGATTTTTAACAAACATACACGTTTTCCATTCTCACCACGGTAACAATATACTGTGTCAAAATTCTCGTATAATATACAGAAAACTCTAAGTCCCTTAGTTTCTGTAATAGGCTAGGCAATGTTCGGATGCACCTAAAAAGGTGATTTGTGTCGCTAGATCTTCCTTCACAGGTTAGTGGAGGGCGATTCCATTCTCGCGGGTGCAACATTTTTACGGATATCAAGTGCGTTTACGAATAAAATAAAACGAGGCTTAATGAAATTATTCTCTGAACAACTACATATTAACCTATTCTCTTTCGATTTGGCTAAAAAAGTTGAAATGAGATATGGTAGCATTCACCACGGAGCTTTGAAGTGCTATCACGGGTGTAACAAAATTGGCCCTACCTTTCCAGATCGGAGTACAAAAACACATAAGTCTGTTAATTGTGAAACATTTATTATATTATGCCTACAAATTTTTGAGGACACTAAATCAAATAGCTGATCTGAACAAAAGACTTATGGAAAACAAAAATAAACTCTTAATTATTCGCTTTTGCAGCAATCGCGGGTGCAACGTCCAATAATCGCGGGTGCAACGCGTCTAATTTAAGTTAATATAAAGATCATTTTAAACATACATATAAACTAAACAAGAGACCAAAATTGTATATGACCAGCTATGATACTCATTTTTCACATTACTTGATTATTTCCTTTCAAATACGTCGATATTTGCGGAAAATTCCGTAAAAATATGATTGTCAATAAACTTCTTCTTTGTTGCTTCCAATTTTGCAAGAATGTCTTCAAATGGAACATCTGCTATGTAATAGACAAGGCAATGTTCGGATAGACCTAAAAAAGTTATTTATGTCGCTAGGTCTTCCTTCACAGGTCAGTGGACAGTCTATTATGAATTCAACAGATTTTTCAATTTTACAACCCGCCACCGCCAACCACCCCAAATTGTATCCCCACCCAAAAAAAAGTAGAATATGATCAGGAACACCTAATACGCGTAAAAACGAAGTTTGGAGAATATTTGAAATTTTTCGGTTTTTGCTAATTGCCGCACTGGCACTGGCATTTACAAAATTATAGCATTACCTACTACGACCCCACAGCATATCGCTGCCCAAATTTCATCACAGACAGACAGACAGCCAGACAGACCGACAGACAGACAGACCGACAGACAGACCGACGGAAATGAGTGACGTGGATTTTCGAAGACATCAGAAAACGCCCAAAAAGCGTATTATCTCAAAATCAAAAATTGGTTACTGAGATTACGAGGCTAAAAAATCGCGACAGACAGACCGACAGATAAACAGATAGACCGACAGGCAGGCAGACCGACGGAAATGAGTGACGTGGATTTTCGTTATATAGACATCGTAAGACGCCCAAAAATCGAAAATGTCTGCGATCACAGTACTCCCCCCACCTATCGATGCGGAAAGTAAAAACAGCGAGATATCAACAAATTCGCCTATTATACGTTGATAATTAACCCAGTCATAGCGTGTATTAAAGCCAAAGTCTTAAGTAATAAAAAAACTGATATAAATGACACCATAACTATAGAGATCAAAAATGTTGCACCCGCGATGCTAACTGCGATCGCGGGTGCAACCAATTTGAGTCGACTTTTATTTTAATCCCACTTAGAGCACAATTCAATTTTTGAATGACTTAAGTTTCTCTATAACTTCTTCTTACTTTTATAAAGTCTCAAAGCATTAACACATGATGTCTGTGAGAAAACTTAACTTTTATATCTTTTGTATCGCGGGTGCAACAAGCTAGCAGTGGCGCCTGGTAGTCACTAATACTTGAAAAATAATAACAAGTAGTTACATGTTTTTGTATGAGCGAGTATTTCCACTAGCGGCAAAATATAACGTCAAACGGTCCAAGTGTGTGTAACGGCCATTTAGGGCTACTTATTGCAAGTTGCCCATTTTCAGGCAGCAGCTAATCTATGAATGTTAGCATTTCTATGCACGACAGAAGCTTAAATATAGACATTGGTCCACAAAAACTAGTTTTAGTATTAAATATAGGTCTTTTTCTTTGTACTGACATTAATAAAAGCAACAATAACTGCGATTCAGAATTTGATGTTAGGAATCGTCTACAGCGGAATCGCCCTGGACAGCCTATTATGAGTACAAGAATTTTTTCAATTTTTCAACCCCCAGCCCCCCAACCACCCCAATTTCACCCTCACCCAAAAAAACGCAGAAAATGATCAGGAACCTCTAAAATGCTTAAAAACGAAGTTTGAGCTGTTTTTATATTTTTAGTTTTTTTATTATTTCTGCGCCGCCACTGGCACGATTTATCAAAACCATACGCGTTTTCCATCTTCGCCATGGTAGTAATGCAGTTTCAAAATTTCATTAAAATCAATTCAACAGTTTCCTCGTTACAACGACCTAACGCAATACTCTCATATGTCTGACTAAGTCCTTTGCTTTCTGTAATAGGCAAAGGCAATGTTCAGATGGATCTAAAAAAGTTATTTATGTCGCCAGATCTTCCTTCACAGGTCAGTGGACAGTCTATTATGAAAGCAACAATTTTTTCAATTTTACAACCCCCCACCCCCCAACCACCCCAATTTCACCCCCACCAAAAAAAAAGTAGAAAATGATCAGGGACCCCTAAAACGCCTAAAAACGAAGTTTCAGCAATATTTAATTTTTTTTGTTTTTTGCTAATTACTCCGCCGCCTATGCACCGATTTTCAAAATTATAGGAACATTACCTACTACGACCCCACAGCATACCGCTGCCCAAATTTCATCACAATCCATGCAGCGGTTACTGAGATTACGAGGGTAGAAAAACGCGACAGACAGACAGACCGACCGACGGAAATGAGTGACGTCTATTTTCGTTAGGTACACATCATAAAACGCCCAAAAAACGTATTATCTCAAAATCGAAAATTTTCGCGATCACAATACTCCCCTCACCTATCGGTGTGGGAAGTAAAATGGGCCTTTGAATCGAGTACCGAAAACACGTCGACGGCTCCCGAACCCGTGTGACGTCACCATGGCGGTCAAGATGCTCCTTTGACCAACGACGTCCTACTCCGATAGTAGATTCTAGATTCCCAACCAATCGCGATAATACGTACTGGTAAACTGGTAACTAGTGGGTATTTGTTGCAATACAGTCGATAAATGAAGCTTGTAGCTCGAGACGAAGTCTAAGATCGAAATAAATATGTTTTTGAATGTTTGAAGTTGAAGTCAGATTACAGATTCCAGTAAGTAAGTATCTAATCAAATGTGTTTCGTTGAAAAGGTCTCCTCAATCGAAGGAGGGCCCAGTGGTTAGAGAGTCCGATAGTGGATCTCAGGGTCTTTGGATCGAAACCCAGGCCTTCCAACTTTTTTTTTATTTTTTTTTAAATTTATTGATGTGCTTTTAGCACTTGTTACGCACATTTTTTCTACGATCAACATAAATGTGTTTGAATCAAATTTTGTTAGACATATTACTTGCACTGTACAGTGCAAAAACTGAGTACAGGAGGCGGTGGACAATTCAAAAAATCAGTGAAAATGAGGTTTGTTCGTTAATATCAATCGCCATTAATTTTTTTTAAATGTAATATGTTGGTTAATAAAACAAAATCTCTTCATCCATTCAATTCATTCATTTTTAAGTTTTTTAATGTAAAAAAATAACTCAAACTCGTAATCACATTCTGTTTATCACTTGAATGAAGCTTAACAATTAAACAACAATTAAATTTTCATAAAAATTTAACAAGTACTGTGCAGTGCAAGTAATATGTCTATCAAAATTTGATTCAAACATATTTATGTTGATCGTAGAAAAAATGTGCGTAACAAGTGCAAAAAGCACAATACATCAATAAATTTTTTGATGAAAAAAATAAACATTGAAAAATATATTTATTTCGATAGTAGACTTGGCCTCGAGCTGCAAACTTCATTCATCGTCTATGTTGCAACAAATATACACTAGTTACCAGCAAGTATTTTCGCGATTGGTTGGGAATCTAGAATCTAGTATCGGAGTAGGACGTCGTTGGTCAAAGGAGCATCTTGACCACCGACTATTAGATCAAATTTTGACCGCCATGGTGACGTCACACGGGTTCGGGAGCCGTTGGCGTGTTTTCGGTACTCGATTCAAAAACTCATTTTTATTTTGATATAACTTTTGAATTATTGCGAAGAAAAAGAAGACAAAAACATTTTTGTTATAAAACTTATATATATGATCTTTCCATTTATGACAAAAAATTTTTTATTGAAAACCTCAATTGGGGGGTTACTGCAGAAGGGGAATATTAGGACGATATAAAAACCAACTGAGAAAATACAACAGTATTTAAGATCGGCAAAGGACAAAAGGAATCCGTGGACAGCACCAGGGATTTAACGGATACCATGTACTGGTGGAAGTGTATACTTCGGAGCAACAAAAATAACGGTATAAACTAGAATTTCGGAACACAAATCAAATTACTGATTAAGACAGAAAAATCTGCAGTAGCTAAGCATGCACTCCAAGAAAGCGGTAACCACAAGATAAAGTTTGACGAGACACAGGTTCTGGCTACGACCTCCTCTTATTACGCCAGATTGTACAGCGATTCCATTGAGATTTATAAACATAAGAACAACTTCAACAACAAAGAAGAACCATATAAGCTCAACAGAATATGGATACCCGCCTCAAGAGATGCGAAGATTATGGGACGCGCAGGAGTTCCACAGGCATCGCCGATGCACAGCGCAGCCACTCCCACTCCTAATCCGGGGAATATAAGTGCTAACCCTGTGACGCGGTCTCAGTCTCTCGGAACACGCCGAACAGGTGACATCAGCTTCTGAGGATGCTCATGCAATTATTCAAAAAATAACTCAATAAAAAGGACATAATAAAATTTAGCCAGTTGACGCAAAGAAACAATATATTACTACAGTCTTAGACAATAGTTAATTACTGGATAAGAAAAAATATACATTTCTAATTGTATCACTTATTAAAAAAACGTCTAGGTACATATAAAGAATGAATTCATATAAAGTGTCATCAATTAGTAAGTGTTTCACTAACCAACGAAAAGGAAAAACAAACACGAAATCCCATGGTATCGTGAGTTTGAACACCCGTGGAATAAAAAAAACCTTACAGTTTCTGTACACGTTATGCACCTTGTCAGGATTATTTGCAGTCAAAAATGGTAGAGTTGGGTACGATGACTATGGCTAAGTGACCCTGAAAAAACAAAATTTAATTATAAATGTGGATCATAATGATATGCAAAATAAGGCAAATACAAATAGAAAGCAATGGATAACAACATGTATACAGGGGAACTTAAATCATCACACCAATAAACGTTAAAAATATCACTCCAATCGAAAGTATTGTTTCATCTGTACGTTAGAACAAATAAAATTTACTTATCAAAAAGGTCAAAGGTGAAAACTTCGTGTTGTCAAGCAATCAGAAGGCAGTAAGTTTTTACTCGAAACTCTATATGACATTACGAATCCCTTACTTGAAATACTTCATGAGAATCAATAAAAAACTCTTGAAACAATAGATCACAATATCCACCTTATTGGAGCCCCTCTCCAAGAAGGGGTGAAAAACAGTCAATAAAGTCCAGTTAAGAAACAGATATACAGGGTGTCCCACGACGATTAAGACAAGCAATATATCGGAACTGGGCAGTAAGTAGCGAATTATAATTTTGGGGGTGTAAATTAGAGCAAATAGTATCCTTTCTTATTATTGTGTAACCCAATGGGGTATGAGATGGTACCACTACAATTCATTATAACATGTACCCCTACAAATGAACAAACGGGGGAGAACGAAGGAGAAGATTCTTTGGTTTTTTTATAACTAAAATTTCATAGGTCCGGGAACACTTCGTTGCCGATCTACAGGGTGTTGAAATTTCAATATTTTTTCAGTTTTTTCTTAATAACTCTCTCAATTTTTGAGGTATTTATCTCAAATTTGAAACATATGGAATTGCATATGTCAAACAATTGGCAGAATCTACAGGGTGATATTTTTTCAGGGGTCATGTCCCCTTTTCTTACCCTGAACTACTTTTCGGTTCACCGCTGGTAGATTCAAAAAACAAAATCATTTTTCCATTTTGTTTAGAAACTTTTTTTTATAAAACAAAACAAATAAAGCCATAGCCTACTAGACCATATTTCAAATACATTATTTTCATCTAACTAATAACTGAGAATTGTTTTGTTTTTTTCTCGATAAGGATTGGAGATATGAAAAAAATACAAGAGGACAAAAAGTTTCTAAGCAAGATGGAAAAATTGTTTTTTTAAACTACCAGCGGCGCACCGCAAAAAAACTTCAGGGTAGGAAAAGGGGGCATGACCCCCAAAAAATATCACCCTGTAGATTCTTCCAACCGTTTGACACGTGCAATTATGTAGCTCTATTGTGTTTCTTATATTCCAAATTTCAGGTAAATACCTCAAAAATTGAGAGTTATTAAGAAAAAACTAAAAAAATATTGAAATTTCAACACCCTACAGATGGGTACCGAAGAGTTTGCGGACCTATGTTTATTTGAAATTTTAGTCTTTAAATACACCCAAGAATTCTCTCCTTTTGTTGTGATATTTGGGAACACCCTGTATATAATTATAATACAAGTTCTGTTCGCTTAATTTAAAACTTTTCGTCTTTCCAGTAGTTATAGTTTCTATAAGTGAAATTCGGGGGTATTTTTTACCCCCTGGGTTTTCTGCTTTAAATCTGGGAATCATACAATTCGTATGGTCGAAAGTTTCCTTGCACCATTTTCACCCAATTTAGAGAGTTTTTAGCTGTAAAATTAGATGTTCGAGTGTTTGAATTTCCCACATCTCCGATTCGAATTAAGTATTCCATGTTGCCACAGTTTGCTAGTCAATTTTTGGTGGGGCTGTGTGATTATTGAAATCAGTAATCAAATGGATAACCCAAGCAAAATGACTGACTGTGATACTGGCATTTCAATTAAAGGTATTCAAAAATAAAAAAAGCTGTTTTATATTCGTGTATTCAATATAACAACATATATGTTCCAAATTTTTCTGATAATCTAAAATGGTAAGTTGGATAAATGCAGCCATACATAAAAATGAACCAAAAAATGAAGGAAATCTATCAAAACGAAATATCACTACATCGGGTGCAATCTAATTACTCACCAAGTAGTGTTTACTGCTGAAGACCTACAAATAATGCACCGATAAAGTTTTGGAACATGTGCACTAATACATTAAATTCAACAGAATAGTAAGTTCACATGAACACTCTCGATGCCGTTTTTTTAATTTCATGCATATGTAATATTACTCAACAATGCTAATGCATGAAATGTCTATCGACTCTTTCTAGTTCGAGAATTTCTGAAATTGTTAGTTTCAAGCTATATAATGAGTAGGATGAAGTAAAAAATTTGATATCTAAGTGTGTTAACACAAACGTCAAATCAGTGACAAGAAATGAACAAAATATCAATACATCAAAAAACATTCTCATGTCACCCATGTTTGCCACCGTTCATTAGTAAAGTGTATGGTACTAATTTGACTTGAAGACAAGAAAATGATTATTTTAGTCTTCAAATTTCTTCTAGCAAAGGTTTTATATTCACCAGCAGTTTAAAGTTAGATAGCTGCATTCTTTGCTCAATATTAAAGGATTTTTCAATAAGGACGGATCGATGCTGAAAGGGAATAGGATGTTTGAGGGATATCACACAATTTTTTTTCATTTGAAAGGTAGATGTATGTCATTAGGTGTGGAATATTACATTGTTCAGATGTTCACCGAGGCTTCTCACGGTCGCACGGATCCAAGTGGTCAAAATTTAAATGACTCTGATGCCTAAATCCAGCTGAATTTATAGGCATAGACCTGTGACTTCAGACCCAACAAGAAAGAGTCTAGCGGGGTCAAATTGCCCAATCTTGGTGGCCAATTCACGACACCTCTGCGAGAGACAATACCCTCAAACCGTTTATGCAAAAGGTCCAACGTGGCGTCCGCTGTGAGGCAGGTAGCGCCATTCTGCTGGAACCACGTGTCGTCCACCTCCATGTCGATCAACTTGGGCCAAAAAAAGAAATCCGTCATAATCGTTCTATAGCGACAAAGTTACAAAAGAAACAGTATTAATAAGAATGGAAAAGCAAAGAGAAGTATTGCTAACCATAAAGAGAAGAAAATTACAGTACCTGGGACACGTTATGAGAGAGGAGAAATATCATCTACTCCAAGTAATAATAGAAGGAAAAATCGCAGGAAAAAGAACGATAGGAAGGAGAAGACATTCGTGGCTGAAAAATCTGAGAGATTGGTATAATTGCTCCAATAACCAGCTATTTAGAGCGGCGGTTTTCAAAGTTCGAATTGCCTTGATGATTGCCAACCTCCAGAATGGAGATGGCACCTAAAGACGAAGAAGCGCTCGCCAGAGACGGTCATGGCTTCACCAACAATATTTTCTAAAAAGTACGGATCAATAACGCCACCGTCTCAGAATCGTCACCAAACAGTAACTTTTTGAGCATACATTGTTACCTGGTGATCTCTTAAAGGTTAGCGCTGTCTCATATACCGCAATTCTGTTTGTCAATACAGGGGGGATAATGGTAAAATAATGACAATTTCCCAATACGCTTATATCTGGTACAGCTTTGTTTTCGTGATATAGGATGTTCAAATTAAAAAATATTATTTTGAAGCTAAAGATCGTTCATGATCTAGGTTACATTATAATAAATTACAAAAACCAATGGTGGAGGTACCGCTATACTATTATCGTTTTAAATAAAAATCATTGCCACTGCCATGGCTGCAAATAAAAATAATATTCTTCGATTGTCCATGCCTTTTAAAATAAAAAAGCATTCTTGCTTTTATTTTCTCAAGACAGATCGTTTTCAAGATATTCGCCGATTCCCTCGGGTACTGTTAGTAATTCGTAAGAATAATAAGGCTTCTAATCAGAGGCGGCTCGTCCATGAGAGCACATGAGCACGTGCATCCCCAAAACATTTAAAAAAAATCAATATTTATTTTTTATCATGCCTGAACCTCCCTAATATTTTGTTGTACGCTAATGGCAATTAGGATTCTCCGGTGTCACCCGACTAGAGCCGACGACGCGATGGACGTTCGGCAATCGCACGTGCGGGAGAACCGCCTGACAAGTGTAACAAGAGCCGTGAGAAATATGAAATAGACAAGGGTAGCAAGAGACGAGAGGATATGAAATAACGTGTGCGTGTGAGACAGCGGCGAAATTCCCAAGTCTCTTGCTACACTTGTCAGGCTGTATATTCTAGGTATGTATTCCAACCAGCGGGGGCTATCGCAAATCTTAATAGTGTGGTGATCCGGAACGCGCTCCTGGCTGTCAGATGTTAGAACGCACCTTTAGCTGTCAGGCTGCCAAAGTTTGACATTGACGGCAGTGGCAGATGGTAGAAGGAAAAGATTAAAATTTGTTGTTATAATATAAGTGTACGAGTGTAGTCAATTGATGAAGTTCAGTTAGGTAATTTATTTGATTATCCTATATTGTTCAGATATTTTGTTATTGGTCAATTCATGAGTGATTTTTCATAGAACAAAAATTCCTTTCATTGTGTGTTAATTGTCAATCCGTGTTCACAGAAAAAGATATTGTTTTGTGATGCTTTTGGGCTTTGTCACTCGAAACTTGAATGAAGTAGTGGGCGGTGATAATCGTTGCTATGGTTTTGTTGATAGTTTGTTTAATAATGACGAGAGGGGATTGTTTTTGAAAAACGTAACAAGCTGGCGACCAAAATTTCAACAGAAGGGTTTTTGAGTTTTTTTCACGAATATTTGCAGGTATGTTGTCTTTTGAGTTTGTATTATTAACTAATGTGGTCTGGAGTGTTTCACAAGGTATATACTATACATCCTGCTTTTGAGACGATACTACATGGCGTTGGGTCTCTGATTTACGTCTACTCTAGGTAGGTCCTGGGGTATTGCAGGCTGGTGGTGATCAGACATAACTCTGTCTTATTTAGATGTATCTATTTCAACTTTTACTTATCCCCTTTATTTATATACGATATTTATTTTATGATTGTGGAAACCGTGGTCTGACCGGGACGGCCTAATCACTTACCGTAGGTGGAAGTGGGTTGACTCACGTGTTTCACGAACTATACGGTTTCCTCTAACCAGCCCTTTTATGTTGTTTATTGTTTATATTTATTTATTGATCTATTTATATGCTTATATACCATGCTTGCTATGCTGCTATGCTTGCTATACTATGCTTACATTTTAGATATTCCAATTATCTCCTTTATTTACCCCTTTATGTGTTGTTTATATTTATTTATTTATATATATATATATATATATGCTGATATTTTACACTTTTCCACATTCTATCCATATTTCTCTCCCTGACGTTAAACAGAGATCTAGCCCACCATGTATTATTATTATTATTTATCATTTAGACTGTGAATGTTTATAACCATTTCTTTATTATACAAATATTGATAACAAGAGCCAGTTTACCACTATTATTAAGACATTTTTGAATCGTATATTTCAACATATCAATATAAATACTTCACCAGTAAAATATAATAATAATAATAATAATAATAGTCATCTTTATTCATTTGATTTGAAATGTGAATTACATAGTGTTGGGATGATGAAAAGGCGAAGTTCAGCTATCATTCAGAAGAATGGCTGGTCTTCCACTTAACCCTTATTATAAAATTATGATTACGTACTAGACATTCTTATACTAATAGAGAAATTATACTTATACAAAAATGGTGAAAATATAAGAATTAGAAGTATAATGCAGTATGGTAATGGAAGAAAAGAGGAAGAAGGAAGAAGAAGAAGAAGGAAGGAGGGATAGAACGATAGAACAATCACATTGTAAGGAAACTAGTAATAAAGCGTATTAACAAATTTGTTATTGTGAAAGAATAATCAGTCTGATGTTGTACTGTATTGGGACTTCAAAAGCATTGCATAGTGTTTTGTGAAGTCTTTTAAAGACTTAGACTTTAAACATTGAGGGATAGAATTATAAGTTTTCGAGATGTTGTAGGAAAAAGACCTTTCAAATAGAGCTGTATGGTGAGCTGGTGGAGTAATATTAGTTTTGGATCTTATGTTCACCTTGTGTACATCTTGTCTTAAAATTATCTTATTATACAAATTTGAAGGAGTTTTAGTTGTTACAACCTTGTGATAAAAGCATGCGCTATGTAACTCCCTTCGATCTCTCATATTTAACCAGTTTGTTTCAACCAACTTGTGTGATACGCTGTTTCCGCGTCGAATGCCATGAATTAGTCGTAAACATGAGTTTTGAACTTTTTGTATTCTTTTTGCATCATGTTGATCTATGCACCTATTATACAAAACATCACAAAAGTTAAAATGAGAGAGCACTAAGGCATCGGTAAGTAAGATTTTGGTATTTCGATTCAACAAGTCTCTATAACCATACACATTTTTTAAAGAGCTGAATGCTTTTTTGATACAGTTAGTTATATGCTTCTTGAAACGCAGATCTTCATCAAATACCAGCCCTAAATTTTTAACCTCAGTTTGTCGATTTACAACGGAACCATTGATTTTAATTTTTATTCTATCTGCAATGTCATTCCTTAACTTTTTTGGGCCAAAAACAATAAAATTTGATTTATCTGGATTGAGGTTCAAGAAATGCCGTTGAGAAATGTTAGAAATTATGTCAAGGTCAGTGCATATATTATGGCAACTTTCATCCAATTTATCTGGGCGAAAAGAGCAGAGAAGCTGCGTATCGTCCGCATATAACTGCAGTTTAGAGTATTTTACTGCTTTTGGAAATTGGGAAGTATATATGGTGTACAATAAGGGCCCCAGGATCGATCCCTGAGGCACACCAGTATCGACAGCTAAGGCTTCCGACACAACCCCATTCAGCGTCACTTTCTGCTGGCGGTTGGTTAAATAATTTGATATGAGCACTGATGCATGGTTACCTACTCCAATTGAATGTAAAATTGATATTAATATTGAATGATTGATTGTGTCGAAGGCTTTTGAGTAATCAAGGAGTACTAGAGTAGTTATCTCGCCTCTGTCCGTCGCCTGCAATATGTTGTCAACTACATTTAAAAGAGCTGTGCAGCAGCTATGCCCTGCTCGAAATCCTGCTTGTTCAGCTGGAAGTATTGCATTTGACTGAAGATATGCTCTAAGTTGCTCATTCATGATTTTTTCTAGAATTTTAGAAGGTGCCGACAAGATGCTAATAGGACGAAGATCTTTAAGTGCTTGAGGATCCTTGTTTTTAGGTATAGGTTGTATTTTAGCCATTTTCCAATCAGCAGGAAATACTGAATGACGTATACAGTAGTTCATAATATGCGTCAAGAAAGGTAATAAGAACGGACAGCACAGTCTAAGAAATTTGATTTCAACCCCATCAAAACCAGTCGAATTTGATTTTATGGAAGCAATGTGCTTAAGAACTGTGAACTCGTCAACTTCCTCAAACTTAAAACTCACTTTGTGATTAGTTGCTCTAGCTTCATATTCTGCAACCAACTGTGAGAAATCATTATTATTCTTTGGAGCGGAGTTAACATAATACTGATTTATATGGTTTACATCACTTAACGAAGCTGGAATAACAACATTTCCTTTTTTTGTATACAAATTTAGGTGTTTAAGGTTTTTCCAAATATCGCGCCTGCAGCCTTGAACCTTTTGCTCCAAAAATGCTTTTTTTTCGTTTCTTATAGCAGTTGTAGTGTAATTTCTCAACTGTTTGTAATATTCAAAATCCCTTTCGAAACCACTTTTTTTAAATTTTTTTCGTGCGGCGTCTTGTAATGAAATAAGAAATTTAATGTTTTCCGTCATCCAGGGCTTATGTGGCTTAGAAAAAGTCCTCGTTATAATAGGAGCATGTCTATCTTGTAGAGCTAGAATTGCGCAATTAAAAAAGTCTATTTTTGCATCGATATTTCTTAAATCATATAATACCCGCCAAGGAATTGACTTCAGTTCTGAAATAAGAGAATTTATGTCCAAATTACGATAATCTCGGAAACTGTGAGTCATAGGCGTGGTTGAATTACTTGCACACAAGGTGCAAGATACCAGTTCATGATCACTTATCGCATTAACAGAAGTAACTGTAGATGAAACAACAGCATCATTATTTGATACACATATTAAGTCAATTAACGTTTGAGAAGATAGTGTGATTCTTGTGGGCTCTGTTATTACTTGATGAAATCCCAGAGAATCTAATAGGTTGCTCAAAGCAATGGTACTACGGGAGTGTATATTTAGGAGGTCTATGTTAAGATCACCCATAAAGACTATTTCATCTGTCATTGTTACTAGGTTACCAATTTCTGTTTCAAGTACATCTATGAAGTCTGAGCTATTTGCACTGGGTGGTTTATAAAGACACCCCACGCCCCAGTCTATTCCGTTTTGTTTTGTTTTTATCCAAAGTTGCTCAATGTGATCGCTCGTAGGTATAATAGAAAATATAATATTATTTTTGATATACATACCAATACCACCACCACGTTGCCTTCTGTCTTTCCTAATAAAAGTGTATCCCTCAATATTTAACACATCTGTTGAAATAGTTGGTGATAGCCATGTTTCTGATATTCCCACTATGTCGTAACGCTGTTTGAAAATAATTTCTTTCAGTTGGTACATCTTTCCTGTCAAAGATCTTATATTTAAATGAGCTACTTTCATGTTATATTACTAAACCTAATAGAAGAAGAGAAGCAGAATAGGGAAAGAAAAAAACAGATGAGAGAGAATTGAGAAATCAAGACAAGAGAATAATAAAAACAAAATACTACAATTCTATTATAGACTACACACAGACTACACTACTTAGGAGTTCTAACACATCCGCTGCCAAATTACTTATGCTTCGACCTGGTGGAGTAGCCACTGGCTGAGAATTGGGACTGAAATCCTGGAGCACGTTTGAAACCTTCCAGCTGAGACAATGAGTTAATAAATGCCTTTTTGCCATCTGGTAGCACAGCTCTTATTTGACCATTTGTGGTCCAGCACTTCTGGTTGCCAAATAACTTTTTGGTTTCATTATATATGATAAGCCGATTTTTTGTTAAAAATTCCGTTATCATAATATTAGTGTTTTTTAAATTCTTCTTAGCATTCCAGACTGTTTGTTTATGTTGATAGTTAGCGAATTTGACGATAATTGGCCGAGGTTTCTTGTTAATGCCATGCTTAGGAAGGCCAAATCGATGACATTCCTCAACAAAGTTATCAAACGGACTCATGTTATTTATTTTCATGGTACTCAGAACACTCTTGACTGCACTTTCCACTGACTCATTTTCGGACTCTGATATTCCATGTATCAATATTGTACTCTTCCGCATTTCATTATCAACGGCATCAATACGTTGTTCCATATTTACAAGTATTGCTTTAAACTGTTGCAATACTTGCATCACGCTATCTTTGAAACTACTATATTCATATATGAAATACAAAGCACTCATGATTTGATAAATACAAGAATCAAGTAATAAAATCATACCAGAAACACTCAGTACTCATGATTAATAAATACAAAACAAATGTTAAGAAACAAGTAACAAAGAAAACCATATCATAACATTTCTGTGTTTGATTTCATTCTCTCTGAGTTGGTACACATGCATGCTAAAAGAATCTGGTTACCATGGGCACACATACAACATTGGGTTCTAAATTCCACCACTAGACGACTTGATCACTTTGGCTATTTCTAAATTTGGTATCGGTTTTGACAGTGACCAGTTGCTCACTACAATAGGATGAGGCGCACACTTTTCTTGTGCTCCGTTGTCTGCTTTTCAAGTAATCTCAGTGCCGTTCGCAGGGTTTTATGTTGTAATAACTATTCGAATTTGTATATTGTTGAATATGAAACGTTTTACGGTGCAGTATTTACGGAACAATTTGAGCTCTATAAGTTATTAGAGCAAACATTGGAAAAAAATTCAGATGGAATTTCAAACTTTAATGAAGCTGTTATTGACAAATTTGCTTCAAATACGAACAGAAGGATGGACTTAAACAATGTTTAAACCCTTGAACGTTTAAACAATGTTCACAGTAATGAAACATCGTAAAAGCTTTTATTTTATTTCAGAACTAAATATGTTTTAAATGAATAGTTTTATCACATTCTCTTTCTCATTTATATCTACCTTTTTCAATCCAAAAGATATTTAGATGCTCAAAGAAAATTTCATCGTGGTTCAGGGGAGGGGTAGCTAGTGAACCGCCGACTTCAATCACCACGAGCCGCCACTGCTTCTAATTAAATAAGTTTTAATGTAAGTTTCTAGAATTAAATCGCTATGAAAATACATAAGGGCCAAAAAGGTTACCATTGTTGATTCCCAACCAAATATTAATCCTAAATTCATGCTGAAAATTTCGTGGTCTAATTTGATGGGCATTTTCTTGTGCCTATACATGATGGTTAGGGAAATCTACAATAACACGTAGAGTAAAACATGATTCGTCGGTCCACACGACATTTTTTAAGAAATCGTGGCCGTTATACAGTAGCCACATACTAAATCTTCTGTCCTTGGTCTGCGGTTGTAAACTGTGGATGCTTTGTAAATGAAAAAAATATCGGTGATCCCATTATAATACTCTTAAAATAGTGATTTTAGAAATTCCGGACTCATAGGCGTAGTTAGGTGAGGGCTCGGGGGGGGGGGGGGGCTAAACCCAAAAACAATTCGTTCTGTTAAGTTTACTGTATCTAGGGCAGGGACTCAGCTACGCCTATGATTCCGGTTGTTGAACTTAGGGCCGGCTTCATAATCAAACATAATTCACCCATTATGTTTAATCCGAGCATTAGGAAATAAATGGTTTTCATAACCGCCGACAGATTAAAATTACATAATTGTCCAATAAGTTACTGGCTCGCCCTCGGCCTGTTAAAGCACATTAATTGAAAAATCAACCTATAAATCTGACATGTCGTTTGTATGACGTTTGAGAGTTGACACACATATCAGAATTTTATTAGGTTAAGGTTGAGTTGACAGTGGATGTTCACTCTTATCAGTGTTTATAAAATTTATTTCACAGATTACATCGATTCATAGCTGCTTTTGAACACAATTGAAAGCAAGTATGTATTCATCTATGTATAATGTTTTTCTTATTCATTATGTATTTGTAAACGACTATATTATATCCTCACTCATCAGGTACCTACCTACCTTCTCCTGATTGTGCACTTTATCTGTACATTTGCATTCTATAATGCTTTTAAATATTGCTACTGTACGAATGAGTAGCAGCTCCTCCTCTTTAGTAAAATTACTACAAAGCGCATCAACGCATTAGTGAATGATTATGAAACTGGCCCTTAGCCTTCTTAGACTTGTCCTTGGTTCTCTATCAAATTCACACAGTATGCGATTGCTTCTTCTTACGGTATTAATATTGCAATGATTAGGATTTATGGGTATGGCCCTCAAACCCAGGAACGAACTGATTTTGCACATTTCAAAAAACATTACAATGTAGTTGTCGTCCGTTAGGAAATCCATAAATAAAATTTGTCAGCATATTCTTGACAAGAAAATTGGAAAGGCATTTTAAAGTTAAAAAATAATATGCAGATTTGCTTTAACCTAGTGATTGCTCTCTTTGCTCTCTTTTGTTTATTGCTCTCTTTTAAGTACAAGACACAAGTATTAGAATTTTAATGCTTAATATGGCAAGACCACGACAGGAACATCTGCCTAGGCTGAAGCCTGTCTTGCTGCATGTTCATGCCGCGATCCAGCCACATAAAGAAGCTATACAGTTTATGTATAGTTGACAGATGGACATATTATGACAACTATATACTATGGAAATAAGTAATGTAAGATCTTATCTTATCTGTATGCGAGCAAAAACACTTTAGGGAAAATGGAATATTGTGAAGGATACTAACATTAGAAGGCAATACGTTCATGTATTCAATGCATTCATATTATATATTGAAAAAGCTGACAGAATTTTCAATGATAAATTTTCGTATTTCTTTTTAAAAATGAGATAGGGTTTGTATTTGCTTTATTCGGACTGGGAGCGAATTAAAAAGTTTGGGACCATGATAAGTAAATGATTTCTGACTAAGAGTTTTGTTGAACTTGGGAACCACGATATTCATGTTTTTAGTAGACCTTGTTGGACAATTCTGTCGATAGATAAATGTATGTTGATTGACATACATTCTAATAAGACATTTTGAGATATATAGTGATTTAACATTTGATAATCCAATTTCCTGATATAAAAGACTTATAGAAAATAGCCTTTCTTTCTTAAACATAATTTTAAGAAGCGTGTTTTGTTTTGTTTGCAGACTATTTAATGTAGTTTTGAAGGTACCGCCCCAAACTGTGATACAGTAGCTTAATAGAGATTCCACCAAAGACATATATAAAGAGCGTAAGTTACTACATGACAGAATATCTCTAAGAGCATAAAATTTATGACCTAGTGATACTTCAGAAGTATTAAATTGTTTAAACCGTCAAAAATAAATAATCCTACTTCCAGTTTATTTTCAGTCAATTGTCCTATATAACCAGATAAAATCGCAAATATATTGAAAACGGTTCGTTATACGAAACGATTGTTGTTATTTGCAACAAAGTCAGTTTTGTCGGAGTTTTTTCAAGGGTAATTGTATACCATATCTCCACCACTGGTTTTTATTTTTATCGCTATATTCTCTAAATCATGGACAATCTTTAGCTTACTCTGTCTGACAAATTTAATTTTTTTTCTAAGCAGTCGTTTAGGATACATTCTAGGGCCCGGCTGTACAATGCAAGCTCAAGCTAAATTTAGATGCATACGACATCCGACGACACGAAACTGTTCCTATTGGTTGAAATATTTTGATTTGACATCATTTTGAATATTTCAACCAATAGGAACAGTTTCGTACCGTCGTATCGTCGGATGTCGTATGCATCTGTATTGAGCTTTAAGCTTCGGTTTAAGGTAAGCTGACGTTAAACCGCGTCAGTTGCAAACCGTCCGTTGTACAATGCTGGTTTAGTCCCCCTCTAGAAGTTTAACACGAGCTCACGTAAACCGAAGCTTAACCCGAGTTTAGCAGTGGTTTAAATACAAATGGCATGATGCGTCAAGGAGAAACCTTCAAATTGCTTGTCACTTTAGTAGGTTATATTTTTTGAAATATTTCTGTCTAATTTAGCAAATAGAGCAAATAAAATAACAAAGACAAACGGCCGTTGCTCGTTTAAAACTTGAACACCATGTATCCCGAAAGTAAAGCTTTCCCGGATAAAAGTATATAGAAATTGCCATTATTTTAACGTTATCTATGATGTCCTGAAGTTATGCCATTATAAAGTGGACCAACCTGTATTATAGCCAGTCATCCAAAAATGCGCCTCATTACTAAAGATGATTTTTCTACGAAAATTGAGGTCCTCTTCCAAACGCTCAGTGACATTCTTTAATTTGAGGGAGTAAAACTAACAAGAGAAATGGGCGTGTAAAACACACTAGAACACTCATTTTTATAATAAAGTTTTATCATTTGTACGTGCTGCTCAATCGTGTAACCTGTCATGGTGATTTGGCATCAGTAACTGATAATAAACAACCAGATTAGACAGACAACATGGCCGCCACAGGCTGCCAACGTCGACCTGTCCTAATTGAAAAACTTTAATTTGTTTACAGCACAACATACCAAACAACCAGCAGAATATCTCTGAAGATTTCCGATATAAAAATGGTTGCTACAGAATTTGATCTTGACGGCGCCATTATGGGTGAGAAGTTTGGGTAGGGATGCAAAAATAACAATAAGTATCAATACGGATACCAATTCGATATTTTTTGGCCAAGTATATGTAGAGCATGCCAATGAAGGCCCGTCTGGTTCGTACAGAGAATTTCGTGAAATTGAGTACACTTCTCAATCATTAATTATTTTCGATGCCGATACTCCTACAAAAGTATCGATATCAGCTTGGAATCGTTCAAAAAATATCGATGATAAAAACACTCGATACAGTAATGTAAATTTTTACGTAAAATTTGTTTATATTTTACAAAAAAAAAATAAGAACCGCTTTTAATTGTGAATAAGAAACTTTATCCATAAAAATTAAGGGAAGAATATCAGTAGGTAAGTTTTTGTACATGCACAGCGCTATTGTATATTGAAATGTACATAAACGAAAAAGCAGTTTTAAATGGCATAAAATATCATCAATATGCTTGTATAAAATTTAGCTCAAAAACGTGTTGGCTGATCAGCTGTTAGGTATAATGTATGTTGCAAAAGTTTTGAGATTTTTTTTCAAAACTCGGGAGGTAGTTTTACCGTTGGAAACAATTCACAAATCGTTACCATGGTAACCAGTCAACATCTAATCCTAACAATAACACCATTTTGGTTATGATATAAGTAGTCAAAATGTAGTACAAATTAGATATTCGGAAGAGTATTTACAGTCTAGTTGGACGACTTGAAAAAAAGAAATAGTTCTCCTATATCAAGATCAAAATATTTCTGTTGCCACAATTTATCGAGCGATCCGTGAATGCGAAGAAGGTATTCCTTGTATAAGTTTACCAAAAAGTGGACGTCAAGAGCGTTGAATGCTGCTACAGTTCAAAGAATGGTCAACAGAAGTGAACATCCAGTTGGAACTTCAACACAAAAACTTGGAAGCATTTTTCACGTCAATGCTAGCACAATCTGTAGAGCAATGGAGAGAAATAACTTAAAATTCCGAAAAAGAAGAAAATGTCCAAAGTATTCCGAAAATCAGTTAGAAAGAATTCCTCAATGCTGTCACAATTTACGTCGTACTCATTTTGCTGGCAACATAAAAATTATTCTTGACGATGAAAAGTATTTCACATTTTCGAACTCAGAAATCAAAGGTAATGGTGGTTTTATTCAAGAGACTTTGAAGCCTGTCCAGATAATGAAAAATGTAAACGAAAAGAAAAGTTTGAAAACAGAGTGTTAGTGTGGTGAGCTATATCAGACAACGGTATTTCACAGCCGTACGTTGGACGAGTTGGGGCCGAAGTGGTTACCGCAGAAGTCTATACTCAAAGATGTTTGCCTAAATTACTCAATTTTATTAATACCCACCATGCTAATGACAATATAATGTTTTGGCCAGATCATTATGCTTTGCGTACGAGAAACTGGCTAGAACAACACGGAATACCTTTTGTACCACAAAACGACAAGCCTCCCAATTTTCCTCAAGCAAGACGTATCGAAACTTTTTGGGCTCAACTGAGTGCCAAAGTTTATAACAATGGCTGGGATGGTCAAAACGAACAGCAGTTAAGAAGAAGAATAATGCTAAAGATCAGAGAAATTGATTTAGAATCTGTCCAAAACCTAATGAGGAACATTAAGAGGAAATTGCGAGCCATGGAAGATCATGGCCCATTAGCAGTACTTTAATATCATAACAACCATAATCTATAGTCGTGGTCACTAGAAAAATAAGCATAAATATCATTTTTATATTAAGAAATATTGTTATTTTTTGTAGTTCTTGTTACAGTTCAAATATATTAATTATTGCGAGATATTTTTTTAATTTTTTGAAGAACTTCTCAAAACTTTTGCAACGCACGTTATATCAAATCAGTAAAGTCGTCTTAATTCATCCGTATAATAGTGTCCGTACATTTTGAAGTACATATTTTATTTGTAGGTTATCATTCGAAAATCTACAAAAACTTTTTTTGCAATTATGGCACTCATTTCTGCAATGTTTAGCAGCACACACATTTCCATCACATTATTTATCAATTTTAAAGATTATACACTAGCAACACCACATATACAAAATCTCACAGCGTACGCCTTTGCGTTCTATCTCAGTAATGGCCAAATACGAGCGTAGACCTTGTGTGAATGGTGTCCAACGACCTATATGCCCCCTTTGACAGATACTCACCCAAAATGGCGGGATGTGCGTATGATTGCCGCCAACCAGAGACACTCTGCTGATTGTTTGGTATGCTGTGGTTTATACAGGGTGGGCCAATAATGCGTGGACGGAAGATTGTGGGCTTACTAAAATATATTTTAGAAACCTCTTCACTTGATCATGGTAGGGAACCTTGAGGGCTATAACATAAAAATAATTTCACTCAAATTTTGACGTTTATTAAGGGTGATTCATATCAAACTTACATTTTTTTGAATGGAACTCCTATATATTATTGCATATTTGGATTCCTTGGTCAATTCTAGTGTGACTTTATGTATCATACATGGAACTTCGCAGGGATTATAAAACATAGAAGGCCGTGACTTTGCGGTATGATCAAGCATGAAACGCGTCATCTTAGATTAGACGGATAAACTTTAATTCTTTTTACAGTTGGAGAAATCAATATATTAATTAAGGAAACTTCAATCACAGATAACTTGATTTTTTCGATTGGGAATGCCTATTTTGGTTTATAGAATCAAATGTAAAATTTGATTACCTTTCTAACGATATAGGATTCTCAATATCAATCTTTTTTGGTTTTCATTTTATTTCAAATTTTCAGTCAAAACGGTGTTTTTCAATTCTCCTGCGTGCAAGCAACCTAGCAGGCCATGAAAAATAGACAAAAGTCCGTTAATATGGAAGAAACCAACTAACTTAGTAGAAAGATGCAAACGAACTAGTGTAGCGAGGCAAGCTCATGAAAATTCCTTACAACACGTCAGCTCTAACCGGATACAACAGTGGCAAGATATCTAATTGTCAATTAGAAGCTGGGGTATGACAGAAGTGTTTGTTTTTCACAGCCTACTAGCTTTTGAGTTCTACTAGAGTTTGACAACTTTCCAAAACGATTAAACATTTTGAAACAAAAGGAAAACTACCAGCGATTTTTGCTTACAGTCTAACATCTTTTCGAATGAAATTTCACATTTAATAGGATAAAAAAATTAGTCATTTCCATTTAGTTAAGTGAAAAGTGAAGATATCTCTAACTGGAGCATTCTGAACATCTATTGAAATGATTCCTAGAATTTTTTAATTACGCTATGTTGTAATTGTGTTTATTTCTTGTAGTTTTCTACAAACTAAATTATGTTTTACAATTCAAACAGACTGCAATTCAAGTTTCATTTTCCGCGATTTTGTTAATAAGTAAAAGTACCTACTGAAGAATTTGAAGGGTTCCAGTCAGAGGTATCATTACTTTTGACTTACGGAAATGGATACTTTTTTATGGCATTAAATGTGAAAATTTATTCAGAAAACAGAGACATTCTACTGCCTGCAACAATTACTAGTAGTTTTCCTTTGATTAAATATTTTTTTACTGACTTTGGAAATTGGCTAATAGCTGATAGGCTGTGAAAAATGAGCGTTCTTGTTATCGGTATTGTTTCTGGTTAGAGCTAATATGTTGTAAGGAATGTTCATAATCTTGCCTTGTTACTCTAGTTAGTTTGCATCTTTCTACTAAGTTAGTTGGTTTCTTCCACATTAACAGGCTTTTATTTATTTTTCATGGCCTGCTAGGTTGCTTGCATGCAGAAAAACTGAAAAACACCGATTTGACTGAAAATTTGAAATAAAATGAAAACCAAAAAAGATTGATATCGAGAATACTATATGGTTAGTAAGGTAATCAAATTTTACATTTGATTCTTGAAACCAAAATAGGCATTCCCATTTGAAAAAATCAAGTTATCTGTGATTGAAGTTTCCTTAATTAATCTACTGATTTCTCCAAGTACAAAAAGAATTCAAATTCAACCGTCTGACCTAAGGTCACGCATTTCATGCTTAGTCGTACCGCAAGATCACGGCCTTCTCAGTTTTAATTTTTTTTAAGATATTTAATTTTTTTCTAATACCTACTTATGCCAAAAATGATTTCCGCTTAAACGGTTCGTTCAAAGTTCCATGTATGATACATACAGTCACACTAGAATTCACCAAGGAATGCAAATATGCAATAACGTATAGGGGGTTCCATTCAAAATAATCTAAGTTTGATATGAATCACCCTGTATAAACGTCAAAATTCAAGATAAAATATTTTTACGTTATAACACTCAAAGGTCCCTACCATGATCAAGTGACAGATTTTTGAAATATTTTTTAGTAAGCCCACAATCTTCCGTCCACGCACTATTGGCCCACCCTGTATATTCTGAACAGTCGTCGATTATAATCCTATTAAGCGTATCACAGCCAACGTATACAACAGAATCTTACCTAAGGACCTGCCGGGGTGGCCGACGGGCGACTGCCTGTGAGGCGGCGTGGAGGGTAGAGGCGGGGGCGGCGGCGGTGGCGGAGGCGGGGGCGCCATCATCAACCCCAGTTGCGCCCCGTACATCTGCAGCTGCGTCGCCGTCGCGTACGGGATGAGGTTGTTGGGGGCGGGCACTTTGACGCGGGGCGGGAAGATATGCGGAGGCGGCGACCCGGGCGGGGGCGAAGGGGGCGGCAACAGGTCCTCCTCGTCCGATTCCGGACCGTCCGACAGCGCAGGCTGCGGAGGCTTCTTGATTATCTTAACCTGCGAACAGAGAAGATCCAACGGTTAGTGGACGTCGGTTGAGGCAGGTTTAAAACCGTGTGGAAGATCTACGGTCTGCACTTCTGAATGTAGCTTCTGATGCTTATACAATGTGCCCGTTCATCGGTGTCGTAGCCTTTAGGGGGATGAAATACAGTATTTTTTATCGATAAATTACCCCCCATACGTAGTTTTTCCCCCACCATAATAAAATAGCTGCCATTTTGTTTTTTATTTATTTGATGCACGAGTGTTGTACTGATTTAGCCATAGCTACCTATGTAGAGGTTCTACAAACACAATATAAGTCTCATTCGATAGCGAAACATTTAGACTATAAACTAATGGTAAACATTTTCCAAATTTCATTTCATATCATGGCAAAAACATTGATTTACAATAGGGTACTTGCAGAAAAAAATATTATGTCGTTTACGCGTTCCCTAGAGCCTAGTAAACATGACAAAATCACTTGTTTGGTTTTTTGGAATCGGCTGTGACAGATATTCCAAAAATTATTTCAAATGCCGGAAAATGACGCGCAAACAACCTCTGACGTCAGTGATATCGTATAGTGTTCGGATGTGAAGTATTGATATTCGATATCGATAGCCAGTGCTAACCTAACATTTTGACATTGATCATTATAACCACAAAACACAGTCACACACAAAAGTATATACAAAAGTCAAAAGAATAAAAGTTAGGCTAAATTACTAATTCACTTTGTAGGGATGGGCTTGAATTAGGTTCTATCTTTGGATTCATTCATAATGGGATGCGCCGAAATAAAATGATGGCTTCGATTAGTTGCGAATCTCGGTCACAAACAGGATGAACTGTGATACCTATCAGATATAAAAATGTATTGCAACGAAAATGCTAGTGGGTTAATTGCCTGTTTCAAATATGTTTAAGTATCAATAAATTGAGTCGCATTGTTAAAGAATTCAGATCATCTCTAGTTTGCAGTTGAATCTCACTGACTTGCGCTGTAGCCAGTATCCATTGTCGATATCGATAAGATACCTGTGACGTCAGCCCTTGTTTTAAGTCATGTGGAAAAATTTGAATATATCCTTATTTTATTTTGCAAATATCTTTTTTTGACCGTCAGTAAAATCATGTTTTTTTTCCTACTGCTTCTTGATATGGTTTCCTTTACGCTATGTATACTCCCGAGACGTTTCACGACTTCTGCAAGTACCCTACATACCCTACATTTTTTTTATTTCTAAGCGATAGTAGATGGTGTTTACTAAAAAATATAGCTATACATTTTAACCATAAGTATAGTACTTTAGAAGCTATGATGGTTTGAATATGACCCTTTATTATCTAATCCGGCAGTAGTGAAGGCAATTAAACAAAATACTTAGTGGTCACGACATTTATTTTGGAAAAAAAGAAACAAATGTTGCAACCATTGTTCGAAATGTCCTTGGTGTTGCAGACATTCTGTTGTACTGACACATGTTGCGTAGAGCGACTGATCATCGCCTTGTCATTCCGTAATTCATTTCCGACTTGAATAATTTTGCTGATAAGCTCCTCGCATGTATTTGGCACGTCGACATGAACTTTCTGTCTCATTGTACCCCACAAGAAAAAATCAAGTAGGGTCAAGTCCGGTGAACGCGGTGGGCAAACGATTGTTCCACCGCGTCCAATCCACAGCGAATATCGTTCATTTAAATGGCGTTCACACGACTTGACCCCACTTGATTTTTTCTTGTGGGATACAATGAAACAGAAAGTTTATGTCGACGTGCCAAATACACGCGAGGAGCTTATTAACAAAATTATTAAAGTCGAAAATGAATTTCGGAATGGCAAAGCGATGATCAATCGCTCTACGCAACATGTGTCAGTAAGAGCAACAGCATGTCTGCAACACCAAGGAGGACATTTCAAACAATGGTTGTAACATTTGTTCATTTGTTTTTTTTCCCAAAATAAATAAATGTCGTGACCACTAAGTACTTTGTTTAATTGCCATCTCTACCTGCCGGATTCGATAATAAAGGGTCATATTCAAACCATCATAGCTTCGAAACAACTTTACTTAGGGCTAAGATGTAAAGCTATATTTTTTAGAAAACATAATGGACTATCGTTTAGAAACAAAAAAATGTAAGTTAACAGCTTAGATTGTTTGAAAAAACTAAAATTGTAAAAAAACGCAAAAAATTACATAGTTATTTTCTTTTAGCAATTTTTTTGCTCTGATCTGAAATGAAATTTGGAAATTTTTGACCATTAGATTATGGTATAATGTTTCGCTATCGAATGAGACTTACTCGTATTTTGTTTGTAGAAACCCTACTTAGGAAGCTGTGGCTAAATTAGTACAACATGCGTGCATGAATTAAACAAAAAACATTGTTGCCATTTTATTATGGTGGGAGAAAAACTACTTTTGAGGGGTGATTTGTCGATAAAAATTAACGTATTTTATGCCCCTAAATGCTCCGACACCGATGACCGGACACATTGGATTGTTGATTTTCTAATAAATAAAACTATACTTATTGGTGGTAATATAAACATAAAGGCCTACTACTATTTCAACAGCCTTTGCAAGCTTTGTTACAGGACCAACTATTCGAACAAATCAAATCTAAGAATGAAAATGATCAATAAAAAAATAACAGATACGTTGTTTTTTGTTAACCAACAAAAATTCTAAAATCTTAAAGAACATAGTTGACAAATCCAAAACAAGTGCCAGTAATATATTGTTACAAGTCTTTAATCCGATTGGGCAAAGAAACACTTGGTACGGATTTTACTATTTATTTTCACTAACTATGTACACGACGCCTAGCCTAACACTTAACAGTCTAATTTATTTAAAGTCACTACACTAATTTATATTGGTCCTTAACTTCACTAATTTATGTCACAGTTCATTTATTTCGCGCGCGCCACTGGACGTCACGTATTGCTTTCCACTGCACGGCACTGTATCGACTGTCACTCTGGTTGCCTGCCCGCAACTATACAGGATGGGCCAATAGTGCGTGGACGGAGGATTATGGGCTTACTAAAAAATATTTCAAAAATTTGTCACTTCATCAAGGTAGGGACCCTTAAGGGCTATAACATAAAAATATTTTCACTTAAATTTTGACGTTTATACAGGGTGATTCATATCAAACTTACATTTTTTTGAATGGAACTCCTTATATATTATTGTATATTTGGATTCCTTGGTCAATTCTAGTGTGACTTTATGTATCACACATGGTACTTTAAACAAACCGTTCAGGCGCAAATCACCTTTTTCGGTATAAGTAGGTATTAGAAAAAAATTGAATATCGCAGCGATTATAAAACTTAGAAGGCCGTGACTGCGCTACGACTAAGCATGAAATGCGTCACCTTAGGTCAGACGGCTAAATTTGAATTCTTTTTGTGCTTTGAGAAATCAGAGGATAAATTAAGGAAACTTCAATCACAGATAACTTGATTTTTTCAAATGGGAATGCCTATGTTGGTTTAAAGAATCAAATGTAAAATTTGATTACCTTTCTAACGATATAGCATTCTCGGTATCAATCATTTTTTGTTTTCATTTTATTTCAAATTTTCAGCCAAATCGGTGTTTTTCAATTTTCCTGCATGCAAGCAACCTAGCAGGCCATGAAAAATAAACAGAAGCTCGTTAGTATGGAAGAAACCAACTAACTTAGTAGAAAGATGCAAACTAACTAGAGCAACGAGGCAAGATTATGAAAATTCCTTACAACATATTAGCTCTAACCAAAAACAATAGCGGTAACAAGAACGCTCATTTTTCACAGCCTACTAGGTATTAGCCAATTTCCAAAGTCAGTAAACAAATATTTAATCAAAGGAAAACTACTAGTGATTGTTGCTGGCAGTAGAATATCTATGTCTTCTGAATAAATTTTCACATTTAATGCTATAAAAAAGTATCCATTTCCGTAAGTCAAAAGTAATGATACCTCTGACTGGAACCCTTCAAATTCTTCAGTAGGTACTTCGACTTATTAGCAAAATCGCGGAAAATGAAACTTGAATTGCAGTTTGTAGAACATAATTTAGTTTGCAGAAAACTACATAAAATAAACACAATTACAACATAGCGCAATTAAAATATTCTAGCAATTATTTCAATAGATGTTCAGAGTGCTCCAGTTGGATATATCTTCACTTTTGACTTAACTAAACGGAAATGACTAATTTTTTTATCCCATTAAATGCGAAATTTCATTCTAAACATGTTAGACTGTAAGCAAAAATCACTGGTAGTTTTCCTTTTGTTTCAAAATTTTTAATCGTTTTCGAAAGTTGTCAAGCTCTAGTAGACCTCAATAGCTAGTAGGCTATGAAAAATAAACACTTCTGTCATACCCCAGCTACTCATTGACATTAGATATCTTGCCGCTGTTCTATCCGGTTAGAGCTAATATGTTGTAAGGAATTTTCATAATCTTACCTCGTTGCTCTAGTTAGTTTGCATCTTTCTACTAAGTTAGTTGGTTTCTTCAATATTAACGAGCTTTTGGTTATTTTTCATGGCCTGCTAGGTTGTTTGCACGCAGGAAAATTGAAAAACACCGATTTGACTGAAAATTTGAAATAAAATGAAAACCAAATAAGACTGATATCGAGAATGCGATATCGTTAGAAAGGTAATAAAATTTTACATTTGATTC
Source organism: Callosobruchus maculatus (assembly GCA_951848785.1). Classification (NCBI taxonomy): domain Eukaryota; kingdom Metazoa; phylum Arthropoda; class Insecta; order Coleoptera; family Chrysomelidae; genus Callosobruchus; species Callosobruchus maculatus. The sequence continues at coordinate 2,630,066 of CATOUR010000026.1, read as the reverse complement.
TTTAAACCAAAGTAGGCATTCCCATTTGAAAAAATCAAGTTATCTGTGATTGAAGTTTCGTTAATTGATCTACTGATTTCTCCAAGTACAAAAAGAATTCAAATTTAGCCATCCGACCTAAGATGACGCATTTCATGCTTAGTCGTACCGCAAAGTCACGGCCTTCTAAGTTTTATAATCGCTGCTATATTCAATTTTTCTCTGATACCTACTTATACCAAAAAAGGTGATTTGCGCCTAAACGGTTCGCTTAAAGTGCCATGTGTGATACATAAAGTCACACTAGAATTGACCAAGGAATCCAAATGTGCAATAATATATAGGGGGTTCCATTCAAAAAAATGTAAGTTTGATATGAATCACCCTGTATAAACGTCAAAATGTAAGTGAAAATATTTTTAGGTTATAGCCCTCAAGGGTTCCTACCATGATCGAGTGACAGATTTTCAAAATATTTTTTAGTAAGCTCACAATCCTCCGTCCACGCACTATTGGCCCACCCTGTATATATACAGCGCGGCTTCGAGACAAGTCCGTCCCCTTCCCGTCGCTTTCCAGCGACTTCTACGCGTTCTGGAAATCTTCTATAACACTCGCAGCCTCCGCTTCTCGGAAGAAGGACAGGGCCGGATCGGCACAATATGAATTTCTTAGAATATCGATGCTTTCTATCTTATGAGTGAGTTCAAAGGGAGGCAAGGGCGTCTTCGTTCCGACTGTGGAGTCAAGGCAGTTGGTCCTTTGCGAATCCTCTGTCATCCTCTCTGAATTGCAGAGGGATGACCCTATTCTACATATGAAGAGCTATATAATTTCTCCTACATATTGCGTAGACTGCAAATTTACGATGAAGTATCCTACAAGGGAAGACTTGGGATCAAGCGGCAAGCGGCCTTTTCAGGAGGGAGCGCCAGTCTAGTTTGCAGCCGTTTCACTTACCGACGAAGACTCCAACGCTGGGGTCTGCGGACCAAAAACAAAGCTCTCCCTCTCTTCTGGAGGATACACCACGGCATTCCAAGCACAAATATAACCGATTTTAGTTTGTGCCTCTCGTATTCACGCTAGGAGTCTGATTACTGTCTGCTCTGGCAGCAAGGCATAATTAAAAGCATCGAGTGCTTGTAGGTTTACATCAAGGTTCGTACTGCAATGTAGAAAGGCTTTGGATGACATTTCAGTAAGACAAGGTGTCAATTAGGAAAATGGAGATACCTTTGGGTATCACAAGCAGATAATACTAGGTTCAAGGATTCTTGAACCTGAAGACATAAGACGAGCAGACTCCAAGACCATCCTCACCTTTGCGATGAGGCTGGACTTGGGAACTAGAGTAAGGAGAGGTGCAGAATGGCCCACTTGGAGGCCTATGCACTGGCGGATCTTGTCACTGGAAAGCCTCTTTCCTTTATTCGTTCGCTATCTTCGGAGTGAATAATGATTTGTTATTAGATCAATAATGAGGTCGAAAGTGAGATAATGCCTTATCTTGGGGTGCAGTCTGTGTGCTATATTATTCACTCATAAGATAGGCATAATCGTGATCCTAATACGCTGACGTATGACTGTCTCATTTTGGATTTATCAACAATGCAAATGCAACACTCTGTGGTCTTTATGAATTCAGAGTCAGTGTTAGTTAGGAAGCAAGTTCGCAAAAAAAAATTATAACATAATATCACTATTTACAATTAAGTTTTTATCAAATTTTGTCAGTAAAGTTTATATTCCTATGAATGTGTTTTTATTTTTTAGTCAGTGAAACGCGATTGGACCAGAATTTCTAAAACATTTGGGTTGTACAATCATTGCTCCAATGAACGAAACCACATTAACATCATATCAGATTGGTATAATATTAGTGGTAAATTAAACTTTTTTATAATATTATACAGTATTCCATAATATAGATGATCATATAAATCTGAAAACAGTACAGTAAATAAATTTGAAAAAAGGTCTCAAGGAATCGTATTCTTTTAGTGAAATTTTGGTTGAATATTCATTGAGTTTGTAACTTGAAATAAGAAAAAAATGTTTAACCATAAGTAGACAAGGATATTTTAAGGAACTAAATATAACTTAACGTGAAACCAAATAATTCAGATATACTCATGTCAGCAACTCAAAATAAAGAAACATATTTTTTTGTTTACTTCCACTTCACAGACGTTCCCCTTCTCTATCGCATATCAAAATCTAACTGTATAAAAAAACCTGCGTCTACATTACTATCTAAAAAAGTTTATTACATTTCTCCTTGTGTTATCTCCATTTACGCCATTCCTTATTCCACTGTACCTTGAAGTATTTGCTCCCTGCGATTTAATCTCCTTAGATGTCGCTGGTTTCCTTCCACTCTCATCCTATAGAATTCCAAATAGTTCTTTAAAATGTTTCAAGCAACGTTAAGCGCCCTTGCCCTAACACTGAACTATACTTGAGACTCAAGAAAATGTAATGATTCATATGCCCTGACCAACTTAAAAGTGGTTGACATACATTTTATCCTAACATCGTTATTAGCATCGGAATATTAAAATGATAATACTTATTTCTTTTTAGTTTTATTGCTTTTGGTTTCTTTAAAATTAAACTAAAGAGGCATTATCAGAGCATGCGGTATCCAAGTATAAGTATTGATGTGCGATGAAATACCTGAGCGCAATGAACTAAGATATCAGAATTATAAAGATATTCTGCTCAAGTACGGCCCCTACTTTTGGCAGCATTTCCAAACATTCAATTGTCACAAAAAAATCAAGGTTCGGAAGAAAATATCGTTTCAAAATAATAAAGAATAATAATAAAGCCCTGTTTTACAATTATTAGTAACTTATGATAGTCACTCTGGTAATAACTTAATCAACAGATGGAAGTTAACCAGTAGTTATCGGTGAGCTCTGTTTAACAAATAAAACCGATGGTTGAGCTTATTTATTTTTAAGTTGGCACCACATGGGTTTCGGATCACTGCCATAATTGTGTTCGGTGGATACAACCTAACTCTTTGACAAAAAAACTTAATCTTTGTATTCATATTTTTGATTTATGTCACCACAGACTATAATCAAAATCCATTGACGTATTAGATGTCACTGTCAAAATCCATGTTTTTATAACCTCCAAAGCAAACTTATCTGTCTTTGGTTGACCACAACTAACATGAAAATACCCCATACTTTATCCTCGGGTTAACTTAACTGTTGGTTAACAGGAGCTTTTGACGTAAACCACCGTTATGAAATGGATTGTCTTCGTTAACCTTCTTTTAACGGTAACTAACGCTTGTGAAACTGGGCCTAAGAATGGTGATAAAGGCTAGCCTATAGTAATTATAAGGAGCTACACAGTTCTACCTTAGCGCATGCAGCAGATGAAGTAAACAACGAATACAGCTGAAAATTTTATGATACTTTAGGCATATATACAAACATAATAAAAAATATTTTTGACAATTGGACTCTACAACCCCGCGAAATTTTAAAATTCTCGATATTTCCTGACCACACCTCGAATATGCAGTTAGAATAACTCAAGCATTTGTGCAGTAATCCTACCTTAACCTTCTTCTTCTTAATCTTGTCAACCATGTTGGTTTTCGTATACCGCTTTTCTTTGGGTAATTTCCTAGGTGGAGGTGACGACAACTCCTCACCACCTGACGGCGAAGTCCCTTCGCCTGGCCTAATGCCATCCGCGAACGAAACAACCTTCTGAGAACTGCTTTTTCCTTCACGTTTCCTATGAATAAAAAATGGCGTCAAGTGTCTGGACTCAGTACTTCCTAATGTGAAAAAGGATCAGGAACTCCTGAAACGCCTAAAAACACAGTTTGGAAGGGAATTTTTTGTTTGTTATTTTTCTCCGCCGCCAATTCAGTGATTTTCAAAATTAGCATTATTAGCAACATTACCTACTACGACCCCACAGTATAAGCCCTACCAAATTTCATCAGAATCCTAGCAGCGGTTACTGAGATTACGCGACTAGAAAAACAGCAATAGACAGACAGACAGACCCATGGAAATGACTGACGTAAATTTTCATTATGTAGATATCATAAAACGACCAAAAAAGGGCATTATCTAAATCGCCTAAAAAGTTTGAGCTGTTTTTATAATTTTAGTTTTTTCATTATTGCCGCGCACCACTGACACGATTTCTAAAAACCATACGCGTTTTCCATCCTCGTCACGGTTTTAATACTGTTTTAAAATTCCATTAAAATCAATTCAATAATTTCCAGGTTACACAATACAGAATGATCTGAAGCAATATGACAGAAAACTCAAGTCACTTGGTTTCTGTAATCGGCAAGGCAATGTTCGAATTGGCTTAAAAAAGTGTATTATGCCGCTAGGTCTTTCTTTCACAGGTCAATGGACAGTCTATTGTGAATACAACAAAATTTTCAGTTTTACAACCCACCACCCCCCACCCGCTCCAATTTCATCCCCACTAAAAAACAGTAGAAAATGATCAGGACCCCCAAAACGCCTCAGAATGAAGTTTGAGGAACATTTGTATTTTCAAAATTATAGCAGCATTACATAGTACGACGTCACAGCATATCGCTACCCAAATTTCATCAAAATTCCTGCAGCAGTACAGCGATTACTAAGATTACCAAGGTTAGAAGACAGCCAGAAGTGAGACAAACAGACCGACGGAAATGACCAACGTAGATTTACGTTATGTATATCATAAAATACCCAAAAAGTGTATTCTCTCGAAAACGAGAATTTTGTGAACACAATATTCCCCTACCTATCGGTGTGGGAGGTAAAATGTAATGTAACATAATACTATTTAGAATGGATTTATTCGGAACTAAATAGGGCGAATGAAAATAAATAAACTCCTGTATCACTGCCTCTTGATGGGTGATTAGCGCTTCTTCCTCCTTTTCAACTTTAAAAAGCTGCCCCCAGATTTACGACACATCAGTCGATTATAAAAAAAAAAGTAGGAAAGAATTTACTTAAGTAAATTCAAACGGCGCTCTCACTGTGGAATTTGTTGGTATAAAAATTTAATTTTTCTATTATATTGACAAAATCGGATTTTTCCGGACTAGTAATCAACAAATTTAACATTTAATCTTAAAAAAAAGAAAAAAAAGTTGTTAACCGCGGTGAGTTTCAAACCCACGCCCTTCCGGACTGGTGCCTAGCGTCTTAACCGCTCGGCCACGCTGCCTGTGCTTCAGGAATATCAATACACCGTACATAATACGTCGCCAGTTATCTGCCGTAATTTAGTTCATTTTTTTTCAACCGGAAACGATATTGACAAAACCGGATTTTTTCCCGGACTAGTTTTTTCATGCTGATTCCGAATCTGTATTTCTCTAGCACCGGCTATCTTTTGTATACGGACAGAGGGACGGACCGACAGACATAGGCTCTGCATAAGCTCCCTTCAGTGACTTCAGCGAGTCAGTGAGAGCTAAAACCATATCGGCCATATTGGATCTGCGATCTTGAATTTTGCAAATCTGTCTCCAGATTCGTAACCAGCGACTCCGGTATAGCAAAACTTGCAAAAATCTAGTCATGACCAATAGCCATGTTATCGTTGACCCTATGGTGGTACAATCAATAATATGAAAAGCATCTTTCTTACCCCACACTCTTGGTCAAGATGCTCTTTCCAGTGTCTTTCGACGTGCTGCATATCACCGAAATGGGAGGCCACCTAACCAGTGCGTCATTGGCCACTTCTTCTTCTTCTTCGCCACCTTCTACTTCGAGCTGAAGAGCCCGCTGGAAACAAATGAAGCGGAATAAATAAAAAGTTGGTAAATATCAGGAAGAACTAGTAGCTCTATTAAACATCTTAGAACAACACAGTGCAACATTATGGTCTTGGTATTAACTACAACAAGAGCAACGTTATGATCGTAGATAGAGAGCACGATAACCATCAAGCAATAAAGTCAGTAGGCTGCTGTGAAGTAGTTCAAAGTTTTGTGTACCTCGGTTCTTTGATCGACAATTCGGGTAGCTGTGAAAATGAGATTCGACGGCGTATATTCAACAGGCACGTGTGGCCATGACAAAGCTTACTAAAATGTTACTACCATAACATCACTAAAGCTACAAAAATGTCGCTGGTTCAGTCTCTTGTGTTCTCCATATTTTTGTATGCCTCGGAAACTTGGACTGTTAAAAAGGCAGATCGAGCTCGCATAGATGCTTTTGAAATGTGGACGTGGAGGAGAATGCTGAGAGTTCCTTATACCGCCCATCGAACTAAAGTTTCCATATTGGATGAGATCGGTAATCGACGAGAATGCGGACATATACACAGAAGCGATAATATGGAGAAATTTGTAGTTCAGGGTCACGCCTCGTGTGGGCAGTGCCGTGGCCGTTCCCCTACACGCTGGGTGGATGCGACGAAACAGTTGCTGGATATGAGTATCAAGAGCGCCACTGAACTGACAGTAAATCGCGAAAGATGGCGAGCTACAATTCTCAAAACTATTGATAATATTCATGTCGGCAATACTCTAGCTCCAACTTAATGCATTTTACGAGTTCACAACATGTCTGTTAAGACATTGTGACTATGATGATGATGAAATATCAACAGCAGTATAACAACAACGGATTAAATTGGGAATCGCTGAAGATCGACACCACATCTCCAACTATCTACGTCGATGCTTTAGGGACTTTCGTTCACGAGAATTGTTGGTAGATGAAATTAATTTTTTTCGGTTTTGATAAATTCAATAACATAGGTATCTACCCTCAAAAATTCAAAACTTCTTATCGATCATTTCAGGGAGATATTAACAATTAAAAATCCCCTTATGACAGATTAGGGTTTTTTGTAATCAAAGGTATAATAAACATATTCTAAGAGTAGATACAAAAATTAATTATGGTTACAAATATTCTTTGGCACTTTTACTTTTAAAACAAAGCAGCATCAATTTTTTTGGATAAATACGAAAAAATACTACCCATTGGTGCTAAATAAAAAAATAATGCAGACATAATATATAGTAGCTTAATATGTATTTATCAACCTGCTTTAACACCGCTGCTTTGAGGTTCAGTTAAATTTGCGAATCTGCTAGCACAAACGAATAAAATATACCCGACAAACACGAATTCGTATACTATGATGGCGCGGCGGCAGATCTGACTGACTACTGACGTCACGCGGCCTAGTCTCGCGTACAGGTACGCTTTCTAGCCTCGCACCGATCGTTGATTTTCAAATGCTTTCAGCTAAAAGCTACTTTACACGGTCAAAAAATCGATCATTTCTGTGACCCTGAAGAAATTCATGAAGAAATTGACAGAAAGAATCATGCAACTTATTGTAATAGTAGTAGTAGTATATATCTATTTAGCATAATTGCTACAATGTAACTGTTACCGAGAATACAAACTAACTTAATTCGCTGAGTACATTCATAAGATTACATCACTCTAAATTTTGCATATCCAAGAAATACTTTTTCAATCTTGTCTTGAATTCTGTCAAATTGGTACGTGATTTAATATTATTTTTCAATTTATTAAATTCGTATAACCCTTTTTGGAACACCGATTGATTTGTCATATTGCTGTTGCCAATTTATAGGTGAAAATCTATATTTCCTCTAGTCAAATAGTTATGATAGTGATTGTTTAATTCTATAAAGTTATCTAAAATTTCCGTCAATAAATGTTTTTTTAATCTAAATATGAAAATGAGAACTAGATAGAATATAAAATTGTTTATATTCAACCATTGAAGTTTTTTTAACATACATATAACTTACCTTTGTGAACTTACTTTTATTCAAAATTATTCTCATTGCTTTATTTTGCAACACTTGTAATGTTGAGTAGGTATATGGCCACAGCATAGTAAACAACCAGCATAATATCTCTGAGGATTTCCTATATAAAAATGGTTCCCACAAAATTTGACCTTGGGAGGGTTTATAGATGATTTTACGGCTGTGAAGTTTGGGTAGAGATGCGAAAATGAAAATATCGATACCCGTACCAACGCGATATTTTTCAGCCTCATAGGCGCGTTTGGTTCGTACAGAGAATTTTGTGCAATTGATTACACCCCTCAATAATTATATATCGATACACATACAAAGGTATCGATACCAGCCTGGAATCGCTCAAAAAGTATCTAAGATAAAAATAGTCGATATTAGTGCAGAAGTACAAGTATCGAAGTACTGTTACCATCCCTACAAAAAATAATCCAAAAGTGGGGACGCGCGTGTAATTTCCGCCAACTTGAGTTATTGTGCTGGTTGTTTACTATGCTGTGATATGGCTTCATTTGCGGTATATGAAACAGTTGAACAGTACAATAAATGAGGAACAATTATAGTGTTGTACACAATTTTTTTACAATAAACACTGAGGCTTTGGGAAATTCTATAAAAGTAATTTATCCTTTTGGATATTTTTGAAATAATATAATCAAATTAATCTTCAAATTTTAATCTACTATCTACATATATGCCCAGATATTTGCTAGATGTAACTAATTCAATTTTGTCATTATTAACCATTATTTCATTTAAATATTTGTCTATTATCATACATTTTGTTTTATTAGTATTTAGTTTAAGTTTATTTAAATTTAACCAATTGATAATTTTCTTCATGTCGTCATTTAGAAGTTCCAACGCAAAATCTTTGAATTTTACAATGCTCCAAAATATTTGGTTGTCATTTATATATACAATAAGTAGTAGCGGACCTAATTTAATTCCCTGTGGTACTCCAACTGAAATATCCTTGACGCTTGAAAAAATGTTTCCTATTTTAGTTATCTAACTTGCAATTTTGGAAAATTTCATATACTGGTCCCATGAATTGTCATTTATAAAGTTCCACCAACATACTATGTAGTTGTAGGGAACCAATAATAACGCCAACTGTTATTGTTCAGTGTTAATCTGATTACTATAATATGATGCAAGTCAAGACCTATCATTACGAAGTGGGTATTGTGGGCAGACCTAAATTTCCCTAGAATTCCCCAAAAAATTTCAATAAAACAGAACACGTTCTAATTTGTCAATTTCTTCATGAATTTCTTCAAGGTCACACATATTGATATTTTGAGCTAATTTTTTTAATCGTTTTTCAGTAACTGACTTTCTCTATTTTAGTTAAAAACAAAGATCCTGCATAATGTATAGACACTGAAAGATCATGTGTGACGCGTAGCTGTGAAATTCTACAATGTAAAACGAAGCTCAGAAATCAACCTACTTTGATCATATTCTCGGTTTTCAGCTTGAGACGAATCTGTCGTTTCTTCTCCTTCTCGCTCCTCTTCCTCTCTTTCTCTTCTCTCTTTTTATCTCTCTCCAGCTTCCGCTTCTCTCGTTCGGCCCTCCGTTCCGCCACCTTCTGCTGCATGCTTTCCTCGGCCGATTGCTTCACCACTATCGGAAGTGTGGACGCCACTGGCTCGGTAACAGCTGGAAGTTGTTCTTTGGATGGGAGTGCAGGGGAGGGCGGTAACGGGGGCATTTGCGGCGGGATTGTCGTTGGCACGATCTGGAGCATATTGCCTACCTGGAAATCACAAACAGCGAATGAACAAAACTGACTTTGGTACCTGTCAAGCTTTAATAAATATACCACAAACATTATAGTTTGTTTACAGTCGTTCTCCAGTGACCGGAGAGTGTTCGAAGCGCTCACGCCATCAGCAAGCTGACACAGTGTTTTCCAATTTTGTCTGTGTTAAAATACAATATTTGGCTTAGCTGGGAAATTTACATAGGCAATGTTACTAAAAAATCCTCAATTCCGGATAGATTGCATGGGACATCTTCAGAGCGCTACTAAGTCGGAGAATAACCTTTTTCACTTACCTAAACTGTATATACCGGGTGTCCCAGAATTTCCTTGACACGTGATATTTTTGTAACGCAAAACGGTTCAAGCAAGAACTGAGTGGTACTTTTGAAGGTACTATAGGGTCTATCATACCATGTATTCAAAACATTTTTTTTTGTACGTCAACCCCTTGAACTCACCCCCAACTTTTTTTTCCAAATAGCACCCTATAGCTTTTCCTACATAAATGAGGTCCTTATTTTATTTAAAATCCTGTAATGCCTTTGATTTCGTACAAAACCAATTTTTTCCGTAAAGTAATCAGCATAAAGTAAATAAAATTAGGATTTGTTTGACGCCAAATATTTTCGTAACAAAAAATAATAAAAAAGAAAATAAGTGGGTTTTTAAATGTGCTGAATTATCTATCATATTGCGCTTACAAAAAAAAAATCGTTCCAACCGGAACACCCACCCCTATTTATTTTCCAACTATTAATCCACAATTTTTATCGGAAAAATGAATTTCTTACGTTAATTAAAACGTCATAGTACCTCACCTTTGTGTACCTATTACAATTTTATCGTTTCTTTTTTATCCGTTTTTGTTACAAAAATATCAGGCGTCAAACAAATTATCATTTCATTTGTCTTATGCTTATGATTTTACGTAAAAAATAAGTTTGCGTATAAAATTAAAGGTAACACAAGATTTTAAATAAAATGGGGATATCATTTATGTAGGAAAACCTATGGGGTGCTATTTGAAAAAAAGGTTGGGGGTGAGTCTTAGGGGTTGACGTACAAAAAAAAAGTTTTGAATGCATGGTATGATAGACCCTATAGTACCTTTAAAAGTACCACTCAGTTCTTGCTTGAATCGTTTTTCGTTACGAAAATATCACGTGTCATGGAAATTCTGGGACACCCGGTATACCCATCCTCGGGAGAGAGAAATAGGATATGGTCAGAGTTAGTTGTCATTATGTTGCTATCGTTCTAGATGACATGGATTATTATCGATGCACAGCACACAGGTAAACACCAGAGTCCCATTTAGGTTATTTCAATTTTTCTGAATTTCAATGGCTTCTAGAGCTCCCCTTTGAGTAGGATATGGGGCTCTTACAATGATATTTGTATCTTCAAATAGGATTTTGTGGCCTGTATCAATATGATGTTCCGCGAGAGCAGACCCTGTTGAGTTTACACGCCAGTGGCAGGCACGTATTTAGGGGGGGTCCAGGAGGTCCGGACCCCCCCCCCCGAAACGTTATAAAATGCCTTCTAAAAAATGGAATCCACAAATTTGCACCCCCCCCCCGCAACTTTAAGGTGGCAACTCTAATCTGGACCCCCCCGAAAGGTCAACCAAGTGACATCCATAATCTGGACCCCCCAAAACCAAATCCTGGATACGTACCTGGCCACTGGTCGAACACTCGTCGGTCGATGGTTTAGACAGCGACAAATTTGAGAACAGGACACGTTCGGTGCGACTTTGAGGGCGTCAAACGCAAACACTTTGCCATTATTATAATAATAACAGAGATTTATTTGGAATATTTTACAAAAAGGCGAAACTTAGACATCAAGCTATTCAAACTTCACCCAAAAAGAACTGTACATCGATTTGGAGCCGTCTTTCTTGTACTCAAGTTGACACTTCAGGTTATAGACGAAGAACACTATAATGTATTTTTCAATATACAGGGTTATTCACGTTATTCGACACGGAGCATTATGGCTATAGTATTTGATAAAAAAGAAAATAATAATTTCGGATGGATAGAGACCCATAAAAGCTACATTTTAAAAATATTTTCATGTTATACAGGGTGTCCCAAAAACACGAAATGTATCAAAGTTATGTTTTTTTAAATGGAACACCCCATATATTATTGCATATTCAGATTCTTTGGTGAATTTTAGTGTGACTTTATGTATCATACATGGGACCTAAAGCGAACCATTTAGGTGTAAATCACCATTTTCGGTAAAAGTAGATAGCAGGAAAAAATTGAATATCGCAGAGATTATAAAATATGGAAGGCTGTGACTTTGCCGTATTACTAAGCATAAAATGCGTCAGCTTTGATGAGACTGTCAAATTTGAATTACGTTAATGCTTGGAGAAATCGGTCGATCAATTAAGGAAACTTCGATCAGCGATAACTTGATTTTTTCAAATGGAAATGCCTAATTTTTTTTATACGGTTAAACGTAGAGTTTGATAACCTTTCTAATGATATAAGGTTGTGAATATCAATCTCTGGTGGTTTTCATTTAATTTTAAATTTTCAAACAAATCGGCGATTTTCAATTTTCCTACCTATAAGCAACGTAGCAGGCCATGAAGTATAAACAAAAACCTGTTCAGGTAGAAGAAAACAACTATCTTAGCTGAAAAATACACACGAATAATCCTGTATGTACCCGAAGCACCTGATGGGAGCAAGGAAGTAGACACCAAATGAACATATAACAGCATACTAAGCATAATAAAGATGTGAAGCTATTGATATTGAAAATAGTGATAAGTTATATTAGACAAAACAAAAAGAGAGAAAAAAAGAGCAAATATGGAGAGAACAAATGTTTGCATCAAGAGATTGAATAATGACTGAGGCAAAAATAAACAAAATGAATCCAATAAAAATAATACCTTGACTGACTGAATTACGGGCACATAGTGAACAATAGTATATTATTCAAAGAGCAGTAATGACGATAATAACTCGCGCAGTTGAAGTTTGCAGCACTAGTGCTGTAAATCAACTAGTGAGTTATTACAATTACCGCAATACTATACTTTATCTATGACCGGAGCAATTAATTGTACTACTTAAATATACATATACAGGGTGTCCCAGAAAGACGGTCCCATAGAAGAACCCCCATTTCACTGAGTCAAAATATTGCGAATAAACACAACATACCTATATACCAAGTTGCACCGTTTGACCGTGAGAGGGCTTCAAAGTCAAGAATAATTTTTCAATTTTTGTTGATAACTTCACAAGGACATTTGCGATTTGAATGAAATTTGGTAAACGTGTAACACCATAAAAATGCCACATTTTAATACTTTTAACTCTAACACTATGATGTTTTAGCATGGTGAAAATAGTTGGTAATCGCTGTATAACATAATGGAAGTAGATACAAAAATATGTTTAGATAAATATTATTACTAGTAATTCAAAAGATACAGTAGTTGGACAAATTAACTGTTTGAAAGTTATACTTTTTGAAAGTTCGCATTTTCAGTCAGATAAGTTGATACTTCAGGTCTGAAAACTGTTACAATAAATCATGTTAAATTTGATATTTCAGTACAACAACGATGTAGAAAGCCGACATTGTATGTTTTGTTTTTACTTTGACAACTTTAATCCAAAATATATATTTTTGTGAAGCAAATTTTTTATTGCAAATTAGTTGTAACGATGTTATTTAATTAACAGAATGAACCACTGCAAGTGGATCAACAAGTGCATACATATACCAAATCCAGTTGTCCTCCTTATAAAAATAACTATAAGCCTTCATCGGAAGTCTTAATAGCGATAAAGTAACTAAATGAAAACTATATTAATTATTAAAGTAAATATATTTGTTGTTTAGGCTACAACATACTAAAAAGGCAACAAAAAGACGCAACTAATGTGTTTATTTTTACCTGTATTATTTTGGGTTTATTCTGACACACCACTTCAACATTGGCAGTCGGTCTTTCTGTAGGCAACTCGGTTGGCACAATCTGCAGCATATTTCCTACTTGCACGAAACTGCTTGGCTTGTAATTTGTTGTCGGAAAATCCATCTGATTAGAATAGTCTCCCTGATTGTACCTTGTATTGAAAAAAAATCCTCATAACATTATGTGACGTAGTATAAACTATAAGGCTTACTTCAGATGACGCGCGTACGACGCGCGCCGACGTCGCGCACGTTTGTTGCGTCTGTGTTCAGATGACACGCGTAGGACTTCGTACAACTTTTATATAGAGTGAGACTAGGCAATCGAGTGTCAATTTATTTTGTTGTTATTAACGAGAATGGATGTAGGAGAAGCTGTTTCTGTTGGGTTAGCATATGGAAGAAGGAAACGACGTAGGAGGGAAAAGACAAACAGGGTTCACCTCATTTTAAAGAATAGACTTTCTACAAGTTTATAATTTACACTGCATCCCAGCCTGCAAAATCACGAACCTGAATTTGTATCATCGGATTTGTGATGTCGTACGCGCGTACAATTTGTCGTGCGCGTGTCCATGTGAATAGCTTGAATTAATTATGTGCATTTTCAAAACGAATCAAGCGAACGCGCGTCATCTGAACTAAGCCTAATACATTTATTAACAGCGATAATAAAATCTTTCTATACAGGGTGTCCCCTAATTAATGGTACCCAGCAAAACTTATCATTTTGTTTTGGTTACTAATTCATCAACAGGATGGTAAAACAGTACAGTTGAACTGTGCAGTTCAAACTATCAGTTGGAACTAGGCGTTGTGGCCCTGCTTAAGAAAGTAAAATTAATCCAGGTAAGAATGTAAGCACAGTAAAAACCGCTGAGAATTTTGTATCTCACCTGGTCTATAATAGTGGCGGCTCGCCTTAAGGAGCCAAGGAGCCATGGCACCACCAAAATAAATCGAGTACCTAACTTTTTTTTGTGCTACATTTAAATATTATATTACATATTTTTTTTTAATTATTTAGCAAAAATTAAACATGCACAAAAATCCAATATGTTATTCTAATTTTTCGCCAAACACGCCCAGACTATTGCTGTGAAAGTCATAGGCGTAGTTAGGTGGGGGCTCGGGGGGCTTAGCCCCCCCAAGAATGAAATTAGCCCCCCCAAAAATCCTAAAATAATTCGTTCTGTTGAATCTTTGTATCTAGGGCGGAAACTTGAACCCCCAGATCCAGGGACTTAAGCCCCCCCAGATTTAGGGACTTAACTACGCCTATGGTGAAAGTACGGCGGGTGGTGTCGGAGCCAAATATCCAGCGGCACCAATTGTGCTATACACATCGAGCTGAAAGGTTGAATGAGATCATATTAACGTTATGCGCAGCTGTCGTTTCGCGCCCCGACGTGAAAGTTGCAACTTATTTTAATCATATTTAGTGGTAACTCGTAAGAAGTGAGGGACTATTGCCAAAATGAATAGTATTGGCCGTTTTCCACATACTCGATTGAGGAAAAAATTGAAATCAAGGAATTGGGAAGACCGCTTTCCGATTTAGATATTCAAAAAAGCAAATTGTGTCTAGTTCGTCGAATGTTAAAAGCCGAGTCCGGGAGTTCAATCGAAATATGTACAATAAAAACAATTGGAATTTGTTTGAATTTTGTTTGGTGGAGATCTATGGTAAAGTTAAAACGCATGAAAATTCAAGGGTGCATGTAAATAATACGTTTAGCTTTGCTTTGCTGGAAAATCAAATGTACTTTCTCAGTTAAATTCGGCTTATCGAGAATCGATAATAAAATAAAATGAACAAATTGACAAACACATTACATCTTAAATATTGCAATTAACTGTATTCGATTTTGCGGTACTTTAGAACTAGCATTACGTAGCCATAATGAAACAGAGGAATCGGTAAACAAAGAAGTATTCCGAGAACTAATAAATTTTAGTTCTCAGTTAGATAGGGATTTAAAGGATCATTTTAGCAAAGCGACAGTATCTAAAGGAACCTCTAAAACAATTCAAAATGGGTTGTTGGACTGTATGCTTAAAGTTTATCATGAAGAGGTGACTAGAGAATTAAATAAAGCTAACTTTGTTGGTATCATCAATTTTAACAAACAAGTTATTGACACTTTTGCAAAAAATAAGGAAAGACGATTAGATTTTACATACCGGGCAATTTAAACGGGTATTTTTTTTTACATAGGTTATATTCAGATAAAATTTTGGGTAAGTGTTTTTACTGTTGTTTAATCATATTTCTTAAGGTGCCGATAAATGTAGGTTATTTTTTATATTTTGGCTCCACCGGTCTCTCAAGTCACGAGTCGCGACTGGTCTATAATATTACAGTACCTCATGTAATTGCCATATGTAGAGGTGATCGCTTTGGGCTCCTCCTTAGTCTCGCCAAGCACTTGACTGATCCTCTCCTCCAAGGGGATTCTTCGGGGAGAATCTGTCCCTCGTCTGTCGAAGAACGAAGGAGAATTCGCGTACTCCTCGTAAGGCAGGTTAGGCTGCGGCAGGAGGTCGTCCGAGATGGTAGAGTCTGCGATGCTGCGCTTCAAACCTTCATGGGGAGAGGTTGCCCGAGGAGGTGGCGACCTAGTTTAATGGCGACAAAACAAGTGTTATAGAAGTTGCGATTTAAATAAGGGTATCAATGGGTGACGAGATTTCATTACAATTCAATTGCAAGTTATAGGATTGGCAACGACAAGTAGTGATCTATATCTCTCGCCCAGCACCTGACTGATCCGTTCCTCCACGGGGATTCTTCGGGAAAAGACAAGTAGACAACTGTATCAACAATTCGCAGGCTGTAGCTTTGAAGCAAAAAAAAAACAGACCAGTGCCCATTTGTTAAAAAGCAATCGAAATCTTCTATATTTACAACAAATCTGAGGTTTGCCCAACCCCAATGCCCTTGTCGAACCTGACTATCACCTCAAAAATATGACATATCAAAAGTAGTACACATCTTTAAAGAACAAGCTGAGGAACATAATACTAATAACATGTTGGCAACGAGAGATGCTTTTTCTACTAGAACTACTCGTAACCCACGCTTAAGCTTATACAGGCAAATAAGCTCGACCTCAGAGTAATAACTGAACATAGAGGTAGTAAACAAACTACTTCAGCATGGCGTGCTCAAAGCCATCATCTTAAGTAAATAAACAGATTTTTGACACTTCAGTCTCCAGACATTGCCAAATAACCTGAAAATTCTTCCAATGCAACACATGTTATAAACGTTGCACTTTTTGAATTAAATCTCGAAAAACTGTTAAACTACATTCGAATAGCTCAAGCACAAGTATTTTACTTTTTTGGGCATTCTCTCTGTTTATTGTTATTTATTGTTAATGTTTACTATATACTTTTGTACTGGGAAGCAATAAACATTATTATTAGTATAGTACAGCAAGTCCATAAAGCCTCACTACAGTTACTAATAAATAGCGAATTCGATTTTACTGACCAAGCATGAACGACGCACAAACAAAACACACATTTGACAGTCGAAGTTCTACCGCAAATAAGTCGCATGAAAATTATATCGGCGTTTCCAGCTCCTCAAAATTTATGTAAGACTTCAGAATTTGCGTTTATGATGAAGAAATATGCAGTAACGCAGTAGAGGTCAACGTATTTATTGGTTTTACTGTAATCATTCCTGAACTATCAAAATACCGTCTTTTTTATCGTAGAATGGAATATTTCTGGATTTCAATTAAGACGATAGTAAATAATTATGATTACCGTATCTGGTGGTCAATATGGCAACGTAAGAAACGATGTCGGCCTATTAGAATTAGTTGTTTACTACCTCTATGTCCAGTTGTTACTCTGAGAGCTCGACATAATCCTCCTCGATCACCAACAGAAGACGATGTTTGTTATACAGGGTGAGTGGAAAGGAACGCACCAAACTCTAGGGCCCAGTTTCACAATCATTGGTAACCCCTGATAGTCACTTAACCGACAGATAGAAGTTAAACAGTAGTTATCGAATCGCTCTGTTTGAGAAAGAAAAAAAAATAAGCTGAGCTAGTTTATCATCAAGTCGGCAGCACGGATGGGTCTCAAAGCACTGTCATAATTGTGTTTTGTGAATACAACAAAATGTACAACAAAATTTATGGTCATCACTAGATTAAATATTAATAATGTAAGAATAGAAATAGACAATCAGGACGTAGAAAGAGTAAACAGATTCAAATCTTTGGAATGCTGGCTAAATGATAAATGGGATCCTGATGAAGATATTGCAAGCAGAATTGAAATAGCCAGAAATACTTTTTTCAAAAAGAAATCGATACTTTGCAACCGAGATTTAAGTTTGACTACTCGATGGCGAGCAACAAAATGCTATGTACTGTCCACTTTATTATACGGAGTTGAGGGATGGACATTAAAAGCTTGGACCATGTCACGTTTGGACTCTTGAGATATGGCTATACAGACGCATATTAAGGATATCATGAACCGAGCGGGTAACAAACACTAGGGTACTAGAGAGAATGAATAAAAAACAGCAACTTTTAACCACAATAAAACGAAGAATAGCAGCATATTTTGGCCATACTTTTAGAAGTAGTAAGTATGAGTTTTTACAACTGATCGTTGTGGGAAAGATCAAACGACGACGAGGGATCGGGCGAAAAAAGTTCTCCTGGCTTAGGAACTTACGCCAGAGTTCCAAATGATGGTCGCCAACCTCCGCTGTGGAGATTGTACTGAAAGAAGAAGAAGAATACAACCTAACCTTTTGACAAATAAACCTAACCTTTCTATTCATATTTTTGACTTGTGTCACAACAGACTATAATCAAATTCCATCGATGTCTTACACCCGTATGCACCGTTTGGCGATTCTAATCCTAGTTCCCTAATCGCGTTTTGCTAATCTTTGACATCTAGCCATGCACCGTCAAGAGATTAACTAATCCAGATTGGAGATACGGCAAGGTTGTGTTCGCAAGATTGTTTTGACAGTGACAGTGTCAAAATTGTCAGTTTGCGGTGCATAGGAAACAAGTAATCTAATCCAGATTTACGTAACTAATCGCGCAATTGACTTACGGTGCATACGGGTGTAAGACGTAGTTATGTACGCCAGAATCATCCTGTATGCATACTACAGTCGTCTCGTCGATAGAGTTCCACGAGTTCCACAACGCATGATAGGAAAATGCTGAGCCAGGCAGAAACTACTTGGATAGTAAATTGCAGCGAACAGCCAGATTCGGCAATGACTTCATACGCGTAACATCAATTGTATTTTTTAAAGTTGTAAAAGAAATACATTTTTAAAAAACCAAATTTCGAAATCCGAAATCTAAGTACGTCAATGTCAAAATGAAGGTTTTCATATAACCTCCAAAGCAAGCTTATGGCCCCGTTTCACAATCATTGGTAACCCCTGGTAGTCACTTAACCGACAGATGGAAGTTAACCTGTAGTTATCGGATCGCCCTGTTGCAGAAACAAAACCAGTAGTTAAGCTTATCTATCTTCAAGTTGGCAGCACGGATGGATCTCAGAGCACTACCATAATTGTGTTCTGTGAATACAACCTAACCCTTTGACAAATAAAAACTAGCCTTTGTATACATATTTTGGACTTGTGTCACAATAGGCTATATTCAAAATTCAACGACGCCTCCAAAGCAAGCTTATGTGTCATTGGTTGACCACAACAAACGTCACAGATAATCCATACTTTATCCTTGAGTTAACTTAAACTACTGGATAACCACAGCTTCTGTTTTGATGTAAACCGGCGATTATGAAACTCAGTGTTCGCTAACCTCTAGTTTTCTTTTAACCTCTAGTTAACTACCGGTTGTGTAAACTGGGTCTAGGAGTGTATTATACATGTAAAAATGATGTAAAAAAACTCATATGTTCTTAACCTGCTCTCATTTGTTTTCAAGTTATAGCGTTTTTTTATGGTCAGCCTCCCGCAAAGGCGGAAAGCCTATGACGCTGTAGAAGCGCTGCGAGAGGATAAGTGTCGGTTCACGTTAGATTTGAAACGCTGATAAACAATAATTTCCCGGCAGCCCATTCCACAGCGTCGAAGTTCTCCAAAAGAAGGAATGCTGGAGGAGACTGATTCGGGGAGTAAGGACCTCGACCTGGTAAGGATGAGCTCGTAGAGCTTCTCTAGTATTCCTAGTTCGGACAGCCTTTGGTGTTGTTATCTGGGAGAGCTCACTCGAATATCTTCCGTGATAGAATCTGTAAAACAGGGATAGGTCAGCCACCCTCCTTCGATGTTCCAGGCTGTGAAGATACTTCGTGAGGTTAGGCGTATCGATTAATCTAATTGCTCTTTTCTGGATAGTGTCCAGAAGCTTTAGAGAGTGATTCGGAGCGCATCCCCACATATGGGAGCAATACTCCAGCGATGGTCGGATCTGTGCCTGGTAGAGCAGCAGCAGTTGCTCTGGTGTATACAACTTCCTACAGCGGAACAAAACTCCAAGCTTCTGGGATGCCGTTTTAGCAATACTTTCGACGTGGTCGTGCCAGGACATGTTATTGTTGATGTTGATTCCCAAAAGCGTAGTAACAAATAAACATGTTTCACACATTAAAATATTATTTCTTTTGACAAATGTTTAAAAATACCGTCACCAACCTCTAAACATTTTCTACTTCATGTCCGAAGAGCGCTTGTTGCTCTCCCAATTGATTCATCTCTTTCTTCTTCCATATGGGTAGTAGGCATTCTTAATTCGTCGAATGAGTGCATCCTTTGTGTCCAATTTTATTTTGTACACTTCGGTTTGGAGGTCTGGAGATCTAGTAGGCTATTTAATAGTGCATCAACGACCAATCCAGCGCCCGGGAAAACATTGCTTGACCTAACGAGCGACATGTGCAGGAGCTGCATCGTGCTGATGGTGTATCTGCATTGTAATATTTACAGAAACATCCCCTAGCAGGCCTTGTATTTCATATTGTAAAAAATTATAGTTGTCTCCTGTGAGGCGAGTCTCCAAAATGAAAGGGCCTATTAAATTGCTCTCAATCATATCACACTACACGTTTACAGAAATCCTTGCGAAAAA
Source organism: Callosobruchus maculatus (assembly GCA_951848785.1). Classification (NCBI taxonomy): domain Eukaryota; kingdom Metazoa; phylum Arthropoda; class Insecta; order Coleoptera; family Chrysomelidae; genus Callosobruchus; species Callosobruchus maculatus. The sequence continues at coordinate 2,609,434 of CATOUR010000026.1, read as the reverse complement.
TTGCTTTCGACTGTTGGTTGGTTGGACATCAGAGTTATCAAATGTCTTTGAGCCTCGACAACACATTTTTCATTGCGCTATAACTTGAAAACACATGAGAATCTGATAAAAACATATGAGTTTTTTACATTATTTTCACATGTATAATATATTCCTAGAGTTTGGTGCCTGCAACCTTGTAGGGTGTAGGGTGCCCCAGGATATAGTGTTCAAACGGAACCGGCTAAAACTAGACCGCAATTTATCGATAAAAAAATAGAATTCAAAATTCTCAAAAAATTGTTTGCTTTATATTGGTCGTTAAATTTATGTCCTTATATTTGAAATGATCATAACTTTGAAGCTTTGCGTGCATATCGTTGAAATAAAAACGTTAATAATCTCTAGTAATAGATGCTACTTAGCGATTAAAAAAGTCCGCCGAAAAAGGTAAAGCGAGCTTAGAAAATGGTTTTTTAGAAATGTTAGCCTTTTTTGTTAACTAGATTTCGATTTTCAGGGAAATACCACCCATACCCATACTTTCTTGTCTCTTCATCCCCAATCAAATATCCTATCTACTAAAAAAACTAAACGTCCCACCTTTAGGACACACTTTTCTACATGCCGTTAAGTCCAAATACAGAGCGTCCCACGACGAATTTTGTGTCTTTTCTTGTTATTGTGTTACTCAATGAGGTATTTGGTTTTGGTCACGTGACATCCGATTCAAAATTATTAATGGGACACCCTGTATATTTGTGCCTTTTTGTGATCCTCCTGATAAAACAATTACAACAAACTACCACACTTGGGGTCTAAAGGGATTAATTCAAGAGCTACAGGCACTTACAGGATTGATTATAACGTATCCATGCTAGTGTTCGTTTCAGTTTTTGTGTTAATGGTAATGGTACAATCCCGTTAAGTACCTGTAGCTCTTGAATTAATTACTTTAGACCCAAGTGTGCCAGTTTGTTGGAATTGAGTTATCAGGAGGAACACAGAAAGTCGCTAATATACAGGGTGTCAAATTAAAAATTTTGAAACTGACATCACGTGACCAAAAACAAAAACCTCATTGGGTAACCCAGTAATAAGATAAGATGCAACATTTGCTCTAATTTACACCCCCAAAATTATAATTCTCTACTACTGCCCAGTTCTGATATACTGCTTGTCTTAATCGTCATGGGACACTCTGTATATGCGTGATGGTAGCGTCGCTCATTGATCATTATTTTTCACCGCTCTTTTCGTCAGACACTTCAATTTAACGTCTTGTAGTAGAAAAGCACCTTTAAGGAATAATACTGTGCTATGGCCCCCTCTATTAACAAGATAATAAATGCAATGAATGAGTACATTTTTAAGATTCATTTGCTATGTTTCTTTTGTGTTGGATTCTCGTTCTGCAAAATACCATCCAATTAAAGAAAAAGGATCAGCGTCTATTGTGGCTCATACTCATTTAGAGTTCACCGTACAATCCACACCTCTTGACGAAGGCGACGGTTATGTTGGGTTGAAACTTCCTTGAAGTCAGAAGGTTTCCGTTGGGTGAATCCGAAAGTCTGAAACCTAGCACGTTCCAGTACTGGACAGAAGCAGAATATGTGGTGTCCTCCACATAGCGGAAACGACAGTCAATTGTTTGTTCCAGATCTATCTTCCGCAAGTGGTTTCTCAGACGACAATGTCCCGTCAACAGACCGACCAGAATGCGCAGATCATTCCTGCGCCATTCTATGTTCCTCCGGGGTCTGACAAGAGGGGTATGGTATGAAGGCCTTGGAGTGTAGTATCACCCGACACTGCAGGAGTGCTTCACTCTCTGCCCAATTTGAGATGGTTTTCTTGACAGTGTGTGAACACAGATTCGGTCCCTCCTCTTGCGGGTGTGCCGGCCAATTGCCTTCTACTCCGCTATGACCTGGAACCCAATCCAAAGTTGC